>JAZHEH010003205.1:13941250-16355000 GCA_036589455.1 Ateles fusciceps
TATTTCTCTATATGATTATTCTTGATTTAGATGTCTTCTTTGGTATAGAAAAGTAAGTCTGACACTAAATCAAGGTTTAACACATAAAAAAGAATGCATACATAAAATTGGAGTGAGATTTCAGGAGGGAGAAAATAAATCACTGATTTCGCCAAAAGATTTTAAATACATTTAGCATAAGACAAAACACTTAACCCCTTAAACAGAGATAACAATATGCTTAAAATTCAAGTATACTAAAAAGGGAGATTAGATCACCCACATCTGAATCTCAAGATTTTCAGCCATTTTGCTAGGAACCAGCCATGATTTATGAGAGGGCAAAGATTATCTGATGCAAAAGGGTTGAACAGAAAAGAAAAATTTAAAAAGCAGAAAGGGTAGAGTGTGGTGAGGGGGGAATGGGATTATGAAGAAAGGGATAATTAAGGTGTCAAAGATGGGTTTGCCTCCTATACAGTTTTGTCTCCATCAAACCTGGTAGCAACAGTATTCACAATTTTACTTCCCTGATAGAAAAAGCTTATCCCGGTAGGAATACATAGTGTTAGAAAATATCATGCTTACATTTGTGATGTCTTTATAGTGAACTGATTTAAGCTTCAGGGAACACAGTTACTATACAAAACAAAGAATTCAGTAGATGGGGACTCTGAAAATCTTATATATCTACTAGCATTTATGTTTTAGAACTCTAGACTGCCTCATGGAATGTTTCCATTTCACAGAATAATGAATCAGAAACAATTTTGGCCTCGGGCAGGTCCAGGGAAATCAAATCCACCTACCACCTAGATCTTCAGATCCACAACACACAGCAAGTTTCATGCCTGTCAGCTGATGTGCCTTAAGGGAGCAATTCTCCAACTCTCAGGTAGAAAACTACTGTTATAGAAGAGTGAGGATAGCTGGGGTTAATCTCTTATAAGTAAAATTGGTTGTTACTTTTGCAAAAACGGCAATGATGCTATGTTTACAGTAGCAGGAAAAGGGAGAGAGCAATTACAGAGTTCACTTGTCTTTTAAAGAGACTGGCTCACTTTATGTGTACTATCTGAGCACTTACCAGTTAGAGGCTTGCGAGTAAGCCATGTAAGGTAGATATATGCATGAAATCATTTCATCTTGACCAACTATTCAATATGGTAGCTATTACCCTTATTAAAATTAGAGTCAATTGCTCACTCACACTGGCCATATTTAAAGTGCTTGATAATAATACATGGGGCCAGTAGCTATCATATTAAATAAAGCAGATATAGAACATTTTCATCAAAGCAGAAAGTGGTACACTAGATGCCTTTAAAGCTGGGCAACATGTTTACAATATGCCAATGTTTCAGTACCTAATTTATCCATAAAATACATTTAATAGCAAGTTTCCTTCCAATCTTACTGAAATCATGTACATTAAAATTTTAGGTCATAAAGTCTCAAAAGAGGAAAAAATGTCTCTTTGCTCTTTATGGATAAATACTGAATTTAGCAAAATAAAACACCCAGACTGCTCACAGATAATATTTTGGTGGTATATGTTGATACAACAAGGTGATAAATAAAAGTGAAAGATTATATGCAGGGTAACTTACTAAGAAGTAATCAATAGACAATAGTCCTCTGAAATGAATTAGTGTATACTTCCATGTTCATTGTAGCAAAATTCACAGTAACCAAGATACGGAATCAAGTGGTCAGTCACCAAAGTGACCATCAACAAATGAGTGGATTTTTAAAATGTGATTTATATACATAATAGAATACCATTTGGCCTTTAAAAAGAAGAAAATGCTGTCATTTGTGACAACCTGAATAAATCTGAAGGGCAGTATGTTCAGTGAAATAAGTCAAGCACAAAAAGGCAAATAAATACTACATGATCTCACTTATTTATAGACTAAAAAAGTTGACCTCAAATGTAGACGGTAGAATGGTGGTAACCAGAGGCTGGAGAAAGGAGGGTTGAGCACATATTGTTCAAAGGACACACAATTGTAGTTAGGCAGGAGAAACAAGTTCAAGAGATCAATTATACAACATGGTGACTATAGTTAAAAAAACAATGTTTTGCATACTTAGAAGTGCTCGGAGAGTAGGTTCTTAATGTTCTCACCACAAAAACACGATAAGAATGTGAGGTAAGGCATATGTTCACTAGCTTGATTTAGCCATTGCAAAAACATATACAAATTTCAGAATATCATGTTGTATATAAGCATATAAACTTTTATTTCTCCATTTAAAATAAAAATAAATAAATGAAAAAATAGTGTACATACTCTGGTCAAAATTTCAAATAATATGGCTTGGATATGAAAGATAAAAGAAAAAAATCTCTAGCAAAACAAGGCCTAGACATAGAACAAAAATTATTACAGTAAGGATTTAGAGAGCACAGTGGCCCAGGTGAATAAAATTGTGAAAAGAATGAGACTGACAGTAAAAGCTTTGAATTTCAGCTCCTCTCATCCACTAGAGCAAATCATCAAATCTTTCTAAACCTTGGTATTTGCACTTCCCTTCCAGGTTGGTTGTGAATAGTTTATGAGAATAATTAATGCTTAGGGTCTCACCTAATTCCAGTAACACAGTGAGGGTGTAATAAATGAATGTCATTATTGTTAATATAAAAATAAGCTCAAGAAATTGTTTTTAAAAACTTTCAAATATATTATGTACATAATAATTATGAATGTATTTGATGTCACTAAGCATTTATTTCAAACCAAAGATTTAATATACACAGCCTTAGATTTTAAAACATATATCATAGGTATATTTGCTAGACAGCAGTGTGGTAGAATATTTGATATGGTCCTTCCAAATTTCTGTAGTATATTTGCTATATTTTTGGATGACGTTATCCCAGGTCAATTTTTACAGTAAAAAATTGTATTATTGAAATCAGTTATATTCATGCTCTCTTTATTTAAAAAAAATACCCACAAAGTGTAGTGGGAGGGTGGGGAGGAGGCAGAGATAGTTGAAAAATAGTTTGAAAGAATGTACAAAAAATAGTTCCAAAGAATGAATAAGACCTAGTATTTGATGTGAACCTTTTTCAACTACAAAGTCCTTGTAAAATTATTTACTCCATTGAATGTCCAGGTTAAATTAAGAAAGTTGAAATTTTCCTGCATGAACATCTTCATTTAAATACCATTGAATACAGATCCTCTATCAGATTAAGATTATTACTTAATCTATTTCATGTGATTGTGCTTTTTCTTAACATCTTGTTTCTGATAAGTCATTAGACATTATTTATGATATATGTGTAATAGAGAGATAGATACAGAATACATATATCTGTATGGTTATATATAGTTAGAATTTAGCAATTTTTCAAGGACTTTAGATCTTGAGTATATAGTTTTATAGGCACCTTCTCTTCAGTTGACACATTTTCAAGAAAATCACAGTGTCGTGGGGTTTCCCCCTAAAGGATGTATGTGTAAATCATAAAGCTTCACATTCTTGAACAAATTGCACTTTTACACAATGATTCTGCTGATTTTATTAAACACATGAAGGGAAATTTTATAAAACTCAGGAATTCTCTGGAAAATATCTCATGACATTATGTATTACCAAAATTATTGGCATCATTATTAAATAAGCTATTTTTTCTTGCCAATATGAATCTATATTAGAGTTCACAAAAATCTCATAAAAATTGCACATTCCTCTTGCCTTTCAGAAAGTAAGATTTGTGACCATGGCAAAGATTGTATAGAATATTGTCCAAAGGAAATATAAAATTGGTTATAAGATTATTTGGGATGGGCAAAATATCTCATTGTTAATTGTTTTATAAGACAAGGAGCATCTTTTTTAGAAAATAAAAGTAAGTTTACAAAAATATTGCAACTCTTTCCTAGTTATTAAAATAATCTAAAACTGAAGCAAGCATTGTATTTTGATCAACCTTTGCTGTACAAAAATAACCCCAAAACTTAGTATCTGAAGACAATAGTTTATTATTTCTGATATTTTGCTGATTAGCAGGGCTAGAAATCCAAGATGGCTTCTCTCATATGTTGTTGGGGACCACATGTAGCACTTTAGTCCTCCTTCACATTGACTAGACCATCTTCCTACATGGAAGTCTATGGGCAGTGGTCATAGAGGATCAGGGATGTCAGTTACAAGATCTCTTGAGGCCTAATGTGTAGTGGTCACATCATGTCACTCCCACCACATACTATTCAACAAAGCAAATCACAAGTCCAGCACAAATTTAACAGCACAGAGAAATAGATTCTACTTCAGTATGAGAAAAGTGGTAATGTCACATTGCAAAAAGAGGTATATACAGGAATGAAAAGAATTTGTAGCCATTAAACAGTCTATCTCATGCCGAGTCTTCTTTTCACCTTTGCATTATTTTTCTGACAAATTTGTATGACAGCATAAGACATTGTTTGCATCTGTCTGACTTTAACGACAAAAATACAAAAGGTAAATTTTTCAAAAATGTATTTGGCCTTCATCAATTTTTTTCAAAGGCCTTTCTTAATCTTTTGATATTCAAATCATTATCTTCTGAGGTTTGAAATAAATTTGCATTTAATTTGCTGTGTATATGTAATGTTGACAGCATCTTATACAACAATGAACTAAGCTAGAAATGACCTAACACAGGAGTGAGGGGGTCTATGCTTGTATAAGCAAGAATGGCAGTTGAGAAGGGCCTGATTTTTTAAATAATCCATTTATTAACAGCTGTTTTGTTATTAAAAATTTTGTGTCTACAGAGTCTTATAATTGCAGACTTGGGATCATATTTAGTTAGTAAAGACCCTCTCTCATCCAAATTATTTTTAACTCCTTATTTTGTATTCAACATTGCACTGTTGCCCTAGTTTCAACTATGAATAAACAGAACTATTCTATGAATTTCAAATACAAGGAGGTTAATACAAAATTTTCTTAGATGGGTATTGAAAGGGCCATGGGAACAGAAGGCAAGATTATCCAAAGATTAATAACTGCAGGAAAGCATTACCATCTTTGGATTGGAGAAGCAAAGGAGCCAATATGTTACCCAGAGCCCACAGCACAGTGCTCCTGGGGGAACCATAGTTGGAGCTGAGCTGCCTGAGCAAATACCCAGAACACTGCCTCCACCCCCTCCACCAGCCAAGCAATTTCACAGTTGCTGCAGCAGCCTCCACCATTCCTGGCAATGCCCCATGTTGCTCTTATCAAAAATTTCAAGAAAGGAGTAGCTTGTCCCTTCTTTCTTCCTTTCATTAGCTGAACCCAGCAGGAGCTACAGGTTACAGGACTCATAGAAATGTAGTTTACAGGTTCCCAGCCTCCCACAACACAGGGCAGAACACTGAGAGACAAGAATGGAGCTCAGGACCAAATCGGCTAACAGTGAGTAAGACAGAGTACCTGCCTTCCTGAG
Source organism: Ateles fusciceps (assembly GCA_036589455.1). Taxonomy (NCBI): domain Eukaryota; kingdom Metazoa; phylum Chordata; class Mammalia; order Primates; family Atelidae; genus Ateles; species Ateles fusciceps. Next base: position 13,946,664 of record JAZHEH010003205.1, read on the forward strand.
GGCCACAAAGCCATGGTAAACATGCGTGTTAGCAACCCTCAAACAAGTTCTGTTGTCATGAGTACTATGATAAGGTAATAATGCTGTGAACTAATTCCAGGAAAGAAGCATAATAAGTTGGGAGATCAGAGAAGGTAAACTATAAACTGCAATTTAAATATTAGGCAGGAGTCTGAAAGTCACTATCTGGGCAGGAGAAGGGATTTCCAAACAAAGGAAAAGACTTGTTTTGTTTATAGGCAAGTCTACAACATAAATGTGAAAGCCTGATGTTTCTTGGATTGTATAGCATTCAAAGGGCTTACTCTTTATTAATAAAAATACATTTTTTACAAGTTGGAGTTAGATTTAACTTGGGTTTCCTAAAAAGTGACATCTCTTTTCAAATATATCAACAGAGCATTTTAAATCTTTCCCTATTTAAAAATAGGCAAGAACTAAGCATATTTCTAATTGCATTTCTATATACTTTAAGTGGTTGCTAATTTACTTCCCTTCCCTCCTTAACTTTATGAAAGTCCTCCCTAAGCACTAGGGTGATTGGCTCCATGGGGTAGCTGCAAAATTCCACTGAGATTACAATTTGTGGAAGCACAATAAGTTGTGGTAGAGCTATCTCCCCTGTGAGAAATACAGTAGAATATTTGGCATTCACTTTCTCTTTCTCAAATTGCTTCTAAAAGCATTATTCTATGTGGAATGAGGAAAATCCCCTGGGTCACTGGGTCAAGGCTACAAACCACCACAGGATTTAGATACCAGAAGTGACCTTGAGTCCTGGCTTGGCTTTGAACACTGTCACCTTGGGAACTTTATCTGTAAAACAAAAAGATTTGAATAGATGATCTCGAATGCTCCTTTCACCTCTGATAAAGTAAAAATATTATGAAAAAGGTTGAAAAGATGTTTGACTCAAAGTGAATGGTAGAATGCACTATAAAATTTGCTTTCAGTTTATTCTAAATATGTAAAGTATCAGTTTTTTTCTCTGCATTTTGGTATATCAGTTTTCTTATCTCATTATTTTCAAGTGGATGCTATAAAACTATGAGAGGAGACATAATATTTTATAAATTAGGTATATGAGTCTTGGAAAACCATTTTACTAAGGAATAAACACCTGCAATTTTGTCAGAGATAAACACCTTCTGTAATTTTAGAACTTGTGTGCACACTGATCTTAGGGAGCTACTCTATTCTACTCTGCTGTTCTTTGCAGTACATTGATATGGTGAAGGGATATTGGACTTAAACCTCACTGACTAACTTCAGGCTCTATGCCTTTGTATTTATATGATGTTAGACAGAGAAATTGACTTTCTGATCTTTAATTTCTTTTTTCTTATCAGATTCATAAAATGGTATTAGTCATTACTTTTGGTTCACAATTCTCTATCATCAAGAGTTTACATATGACTATTTTTATTTTCAGTCAATTTCATAATTTTGAAAAAAGTAATGAATATAAGATAGTGAATACAAGGAATACCCATATACCTTTTTTTTGCTTATTTTTGAAGTTATATAACAAGACATACTGAATAAAGTCTGGCTTTCTTTTTCACCCAACAAGGTATCACTAAGAATAATCTATGTTGTCCTGTTGCCGTTGGTAGTTGAATTAGGCCACTCTTGAACTGCTATAAAGAAATACCTGAGCCTGGGTAATTTATAAAGAAAAGAGGCTTAATTGGCTCATGGTCCTAAAGGCTGTACAGGAAGCATAGTGGCTTCTCCTTTGGGGAGTCCTCAGGAAGCTTATAATCATGGCAGAAGGCAAAGAGGGAGCAGGTACTACATGTGGCAAAATCAGGAACAAGAGACAGAAAGCTGGGTTGGGGGGAGGTGTCACACACTTTTAAATGACCAGATCTCAAAAGAATTCACTATCACAAAAACAGCACCAAGCCGTGAAGGATCTACCCCCATGATCCGAACACCTCCCCACAGGCCCCACCTCCAGCACTGGGGATTACAATTCAACAGAAGATTTGGTTGAGGAGAAATATTTAATCTGTATCAGTAGTGTAGTTCACTCATTTTCATGGCTATCTATTTTGTGAACATACTACAATTTGTTTAAAGTTAATTAGGCCATCTCTGGATTTTTACAATTACAAACATTGCTGCTATAAATTGTCTTCTATTTATTTATTTACTTTTAAATTGACATATAATAATGGTACATACTCATGAGGTATATAGTGAAGTTTTGATGTGTATACTATATATAGATTAGATCAATGTAATTAGCATACCTATCATCTCAAACATTTATCATTTCTTTGTGTTGGGAATATTCAATATCCTCCTTCTAGCTATTTGAAACTATATAATATATTACTATTAACTATAGTCATCCTACAGTGGTGTAGAATACTATAACTTATTCCACCTATTTAGCTGTAATTTATATCTTTTAACAAATCTCTCCTTTCCTAGTCTACCCTTCCTCCTCATGTGCTTCCTAGCCTCTAGTATCCTCTATTCTACTTTTTACTTCTATGAGATCCACTTTTATTTAGCTTCACTTTTTAGAGTGACAACATGTGGTGCTTAACTTTCTGTTCTTGGCTTATTTCACTTAACATAATGCTCTCTGGTTCCATCCATTTTGTTATGACAGGATTTTATTCATTTTTATGACTGACTAGTACTCTATTGTTCATACGTGCCACATTTCTATTAGCTATTCATCTTCTGTTGGACATGATCATAGTCCATTTGTGTTGATAAAAGGAATATGTGAATCCAGATAATTTATCAAGAAAAGAGGCTTATTTGGTCATGATTCTGCTGGCTATACAAGAAGCATGCTGCCAGCATCTGCTTCTGGTGAGGGCTTCAGGCTGCTGCCACTCAGGGCAGAAGGGGAAGGGGACCTTGCATGTGCAGAGATCACATGGCAGAGAGGAAGCAAGACAGGGAGGGGGAAGGCACCAGGCTCTTTTTAATAACCAGCTCTTACAGGACTTAACAGACTGAGGACTTGAGAAGTCGCTCATTAACGTGAGTACGACACCAAAGTAAATTATGAGGAATCTACACCCATGACCCCAATACCTCCCACTAGGCCCTATCCCTATTTGAGGATCAAATTTCAACATGAGGTTTGGGGGAATAAACATCCAAACTATAGCAGACACCTGGGTTGATTCCATGTCTTAGCTATTATGAGTAGTGGTGCAACAAACACGTCTGTTCAATATACTGATTTCCTTTCCTTTGGATAAATGCCCAGTAGTAGAATTGCTGGATCACATGGTAGTTCTATTTGAAGTTTTCTGAAGAACTTCCATATTATTATCCATAGTAGATATACTAGTTACATTTCTACAAACAGTGTATAAGAGTTCTCTTTTCTCCACATCGTCACCAGCATATGAATTATTTTTTGGTCTTTTTTTCTTTTCTTTTCCTTGAGACGGAGTCTTGCTCTGTGGCCTAGGCTGGAGTGCAGTGGCACAATCTCAGCTCACCAAAACCTCCGCTCCCTGGTTCAAGTGATTCTCCTGTCTCAGCCTCCCAAATAGCTGAGATTACAGGTGCCTGCCACCATGCCTGGCTAATTTTTTGTATTTTCAGGTGGGACGGGGTTTCACCATGTTAGTCAGGCTGGTCTTGAGCTCTTGACCTCAGGTGATCCACCCACCTTGGCCTCCCAAAGGGCTGGGATTACAGGTGTGAGCCACCCTGCCTGGCCTGGTCTTTTTGATAATAGTCATCCTAAATGGGGTGAGATGACACCTCATTGTTGTTTGATTTGCATTTCCCTGATGACTAGGGATGTTTAGCTTTATTTATTTATTTATTTATTTATTTATTTATTTATTTATTTATTTATTTATTATCTATCAGCATTTGTATGTCTTCTTTTGAGAAATGTCTGTTCAGATCATTTGCTCACTTTTTTACCAGACTGCTTTTTGCTGTTGAGGTGTTTGAATTCCTTGTATATTCTGAATATTAATCCCCTGTCAAATAAATAATTTGCAAATATTTTCTCCCATTTAAGAAATTGTCTCTTTACTCTGTTGAATGTTTTCTTTGCTGCACAGAGGCTTTTTAGTTTGATATAATCCCATCTTCTTTGGCGTTTTTCTCCTTTTGTTGTCTATGTTTTTCAGGTATTGTTCATAAAATGTATCTTCTGTTGCAAGGTATAACATTTCTAATAGATACATAGCTAAGGATGGAAGTGCTGGGCGTGTAAATGTTCAAACTTATAAGCTAACGTAAAACTAGCTTTCAACATGGTTATGCCAATATAAATTGTTGCCAGTAATGAATAATAAATTTCATTGATCCACAACCTCTCAAACACTGCATAGTTTCCCTAGATTTACTTTCTACCAATCGAATGAGTACAACATAGTAGTTCACTCTACATGTTTCTGATGACTAGTGACTTTTTCTTCAAATGTTTGCTTATTAAACATACATGTTGTCTCTTAGGGAAAATGCCAGTTTATATTTCTATTCATAATTTGATTGACACCATCTTTGGACTTTCTGTTAGTCTGCTGGTCAATTTAAAAACCCCTATACTCATAGCACATAATATTCATTATAATCCTTTTTAAAATCTTGTTCTCAAATAAGACAAGTGTTCCATCATTATCCAACCTCTTGCTCAGACTGCCTTACTTTTTAGGACCATTAAACTTCCACATAAACTTTAGAATCAGTTTGTAAAGTTATAGGGAAAACTCCTGTCAGATCTGTACTGGAGAAGTTTTGAGTCTATACATCAATTTAAGGAGAACAGACATCCTCAGAAAATAAGTGTCTCCATTTACTAAAATTCTGTTTAATGTGTCTCAGCAAAGTTTTTAAAATTTTCATATACAGGAGTTGAACATTTTTGCAAGATCATTTTAGGTCCATTATGATTTTAATTGTAAATAATATATTTAAAATATGCATATATACACATGCATCTTTCTGTCTTCTAATTGTTTGTTGATGGCATATAGAAAAATGATTCACTTTTGTATATTGATCATGTATCTAATATCATTGCTTAAGGAGTTTATATGAACCATTATTTCTCTATCTATAAAATGCCTATTGCATATAGTTGTTATAGAAATGAAATGAGGAAAAACTACGGACAACACACAACATTTTACAGACTTGTACTATTACTTCCTAATGCCTTAGTTTGATAGGAAGACAGTAAATAAGAGAGAGAGATACAGAGAGAAAGAAAGTGACAGGGAATGAACTCTACTGCTATTTTGGCTTACCAGTACTTTGATTTTTTTGTTATATTTTTGTATATTTGTTGTGTAATGATTATACTCTATTGGGTTAGTAAAATGCCAAGTAAATAACTGCATGACATTATTTTAAAGCCAGAGAAAACAGATGAGCTATTCAAGCACCACAGTCACAATGGCATGGCTTAATCATTGTTAAATAGTTTATATATATATATATAAAACATACTAAGATTCTTTAGGTTTACTTTCAAAAAATTAAAATTAAATTAAATTAAAATAAAAAGACAATGGACCAGGCACAGTGGCTCACGCATGCAGTCCCAGCACTTTTGGAGGCCAAGGCAGTTGGATCACCTGAGGTAAGAAGTTGGAGACCAGCCGGACCAATATGGTGAAACTCCGTCTCTACTAAAAACACAAAAATTAGCCGGGAGTGGTGGCATGCGCCTGCAGACCCAGCTACTCAGGAGGCTGAGAAAGGAGAATTGTTTGAACCCAGGAGGCACAGGTTACAGTGAGCACTCCAGCCTGAGTGACAGAGCGAGACTCCATCGGAAAAAAAAAAAAAAAGACAATTATATTATCTTATACTTTTGACTAACTAAATTTCTGATGCATATTGGCCTCATATGATTTTTCCTGCCTTTCTGCCTTCTTTTCTTCTTTCCCTCTCTCCTACTTCCTTCTGTTTTTCTTTTCTTTCTACTTTTCTTGTTTTCTCCCTTCATTCCTCCTCTTCCGTCCTACCTCTCATTCTCTCATCCATGACAGGTTTAAGATGCTTTGAGTCCTGAATTAAACTTGAGAGATAATGTATGGATGGTTTTAGACACAGATTTGAAGCATCAACCCGTCATTCACATTGGCCCTGGGGGTTAGAATAGCAATTCATGATGATGTCACCTTGGATGAGCATGCTCAGTTTTCAGTATTTCATATATTCACATAAATGTAGTATATTCAAATATTTAATATTAGTTTGTGATAGAGGTATTTCACACCCTAATATTAAAGAAAGAGATTTTGAGATTTTAAATGTTCACATTATTAAAATCCAATGTCCTGAAATACTGATTATCATCCACTGTGTTTGTAAGCCAAACATTTAGGAAGTTTTCTCAATATATATGCATGAAGACTACATTTAATACACTCTAAACTGTGGAAGAATACCTATAATAAAGTACATAAATGACCTCTAATTAGGAAAGTTTTGCTTCAATAAGCTTGGAATGACTCCTTCTTTTGAAACTGTTGATACATATGCATGAAAAGTAAATCTCCACACCAGACTAGCTGAAGATTTTTTGCTTACTTCATCTTTTATAAACAGTCAAATGAGGTAACTTAAAGGTGGACCAGTGAAAATTCTAACTTATGAAATGTATTTTTTACATATTGACTCATTTTTATCATTATCCATTTTAATCTCTGTCCTCGAATAAGAGATACTTTGGAAGAAAATAAACTTAACTCCTGTTAAAGCCCCACATGCACATATATTTGTATGCACGACTTAATTTAATAAGAATCATATACAATATATATAACAAGAGTTATATATATTATTTACAGTAGTAAAATGCCATCAGAATATATTGACAAGAATAATTCTACTGTTTAATAAATAAATGTGAATCTAGAAAATCTTTTTTATATCCAAATGTTGTCTTTCCTTCTACTCCTAAATTTTTCATTCCAACCATCAGATAAAATGATTTTTAATAATCTATGTTCATGTAAAATGGACATCTTTTTCCTGTTTAAAAACATCTCCTTTGAGAAGTCTAATCCATGGTTTTTGAACAATGTGTGACTTTTAAAATTCATCTCCTCTCCCTTGTTTTGCTTTCTCTTGTATTAGTAAAATGTACAGTAAATAAACACATTGCATATATTCAGGGAAAGCAAAGAACATATTCAAGAATGAAAGTCATAACCTGATAGCTTCATCTCCTCTCCCTTTCTTTGCTGATAGCATACACATTATATTTTTAAAAAATATATAATACTTTTTTAAAAACTACCGTGAACTAAGCAGTATATCACACAGGAGTAGGGGTAAAAAGAGCTCCTAAGTTGGAAGATACTAATAGTTATAGAGGATGGCTTACTGGTCAGAATTTTCAAATGGCTGAAGGCAAAGTCTGTCACTATAGACAAAACAAATTATGGAGATTTAGATTCCTGTAACAGCAGAATTAAATTACCTATGTTGTTCTCTTAATAAACAAAAACAAAAATAGAGCATTTGGTGATCTTTCCCCATCTCCCCCAGAGAGAAGTTTTTTGTGTGTGACTAACTGTACCAAGTAGCCACTTTGACTTAAATAACCTCCAATATGAAAGACCAAAGCCATGTTGCTTTTCATATAATTGTGTATTAGTTCAATAAATATTTGTCATTTCAAACTCTATTAATCAAAATTGTTAATTCTCAAAGGTAATTCCAATATAAGTAAGAGTCTCTAACACATAATTGGATAGCCTGCAAATGACCTCAGAGGTTTGATTTCTTTATTATTAGATATAACAGGTTTTTAAAAATTTATTTTGGGAGGTTTGTAGAGATATTTGTAGATGTCATCTATCTTAGACTATACAATCCTTAAAGCCTCATTCAAATCCAAGGTTATATGAGATGAATAAAAGTTTGTGAGTGTACACTGTTTTTGATTACTTTTGAAGAAAATTATAAAAAAATGATCTTTTAGAAAATAACATTAGTTTCTCTGGGGTAACAGTTAAAATGAAGTTAATTTATTTTACATTGTTCCCAGTTATCTTATCAGACTTCAATTTAAAATTAATTCAGTCTACTTGGATAGGTGATGCACAATTAAATAGAAACAATTACCTAAGTCATGTGTAAATTCAAGATTTGCCAAAACCCCCACCTATGTTTCTCTTTTAAGGTGCCCGACATTTCTGGATAGTGTTTACGAAGAGAAGCCTGGCCAACCAAAGTCCACTTCCAGATATGTTACCTGGTATCACAAGTCAACTTAAAGCATTATTAATCTCTTCAGATTCAACCTTCTCACTGTTAAATTTCAAGAACATAATATTGCAACATAACAATTCAGGGATGTTAATCCAAGAATTCTTAATTTCTTCAAAAAATTAAACTTAATAAATCTTTAATAGCTGGACTATTGTACATAATTTTAACATTCATTACATTAATAAAGGTACCTATTTAAAAAGTGAAATTTCATTTAAAAATGTACAATGCACAATAGCAGGCTCCCACATCCGCCATCACCTCCATTTATTAATTGGATAATAGAGGTCAGGTCATTTGATATACTTTTTTTCCATTTTCTTCATCTCTAAAGTAGAAATAACTACTTTCTTCATCTGTAGGTTGGAGATAATGCTACCTCTTAGGGTTGTTATGAAAATCAAATTAACAAATATGTATAAAATAATGTGCACAATGCCTGGAATATGTAAGTGCAAAATAAATGTTAGCTGTTCTTATTATCACCCCTACTTCTCCTGTTCTGATTCTCTCAGCTGTCACTCTCAATCCTTCCCCCTGGCATTTACCTCTATATTTTTTTAAATGATGTATCACTTTGGTACATTATTTATTTGCTTTTGACTCTGATGGACGTTAACTTTGCGTATCCACACCATTCCCCAGTGTCTCTCAAACTACCCATATAAAGTTGCTATTTCATAGTTCTGGTTAAATCAAGAATCATCATTCAGTGTTTACATTTTCTTTACATTAATTAGGAATTTCAGAGACATGTAGTAATAAAGCCAACAACAGTGATTTAAACAAGCAGAAGCTCTATTTGTATCTCACAAGAATTCTGGAGGTAGATGGTTACTGTTTTTCCCTGCTGTGTTCAGTATTTTGCCTTTTATTCTTAAAGTTGTCAAATAACATCGCCTGATGGCTAACTCAGCTCCAGGCAACAGGACCACCTTCAAAAGCAGGAAGCAGGAGCTGGCCAGGGTGGCAAAATCCTTTCATCTCCTCTGGACTGTTCTTATTAGAAAGAAAAATAACTTTCTAAGAAGTTATCCAATACAATTCCTCCTGCATCTCATTGACCAACACTGAATCCTGCAGTGGCTCCCAACTCCAAAGCAGTGAGGATATTACATAGAAGAATGGCATTTCCTTAATTGGCTTAGACCAGAGAGTCTCAAACTTTCTCACTTCACAGCTCCATTGGTATCCGTGGGATTATTTTCACTGTGCCCGAGGCAAAAGAAATATCAAATAATCCCTTTTTTTAAGTAGTTGGTACCAAAGAATGTAATACGTGTTTATATCCCTAACAATTTAGTAGCCATTTGAATAAATACCAAACATAATTGTAAAAACAAAAACAAAAACAAACAAACAACCAAGTTCACTTTTAAACGACTACAATTACTTACTGAAGGGAAATGTGTGCCTTCTGGGTACTGCACAACTTCTCATATTTTAAAATCAGATTAGACACCAACACCCTCATATCCTATTCTACATTGATTTCCATTCAGTACTTTTTTTTTTTTCATTTAAATTACATCAACCACTGAAAATCCTGCTTCAGAAAGATAGGACATCCTGGAAAGCAAGGTAGATGGAACTGAAAGTGGAGTCAGGAAGTGCCTTTACCTAGCTCCAGAGACTAAAACTCCCATCCCCTGCAGTATCACCTGTATGTGTGAAATGGAAGAGAATTTCCTTCGGTATGAGTGATCTGTCAATAGAATTTCAGCCAATTTTTCTCTTTTCAGCTCAATGCTTGACCCCTACCTCCAGGAGTACTGGAAATTCCTAAACGCTGAGATTCTCAGGGTTCCTCTGGGACTAATGATTTGACTACTCACCCACATAAGGTTCTGGGTTTAGTTACTCTGCTTTTAAATTAGTCACCATTCCTCAGTCACCCTCTGATTCCCAGTAAAGCTGTCAATATCTTTAATCAATGTCGAACTCTCAGACTGCTTTTCTTTTCCATGTGAGTTGACAGTTTGACTTCATTTTGTTTTTATTTTAAATTAGCAGACTTTATTTCTTAGAGAGGTATTCAGTTTACACAAAAATTGAACAGGAAGTACTGAGTTCTCATACACTCTCCATCCCCGTTACCGCCCCCGCCACACACATACCCATTTCCACTACTTTTTTTTCCACTGTATTTCTTTTTTAAATGCAACTTTTAAGTCCAGGGCACATGTGCAGATTTGCTACACAGATAAACTTTGTCATGAGGGTTTATTGTACAAATTATTTCATCACCCAAGTATTAAGCCTATTACCTATTGGTTATTTTTCCTGATCCTCTCCCTCCTTCCACCCTCCACCCTCCCACAGCCCCAGCATGTGTTGTTCCCTCTATGTGTCCATGAGTTCTCATCATTTAGCCCCCACTTATAAGTGAGAACATGCAGTATTTGGTTTTCTTTTCCTATGTTAGTTTGCTAAAGATAATGGCCTCCAGCTCCATCCATGTCGCTGCAAAGGACATGATCTCATTCTTGTTTTATGGCCGCATAGTATTCCATGGCATATATGTACCACATTTTCTTGATCCAATCTATCATTGATGGGCATTTAGGTTGATTCCATGCTGTTGCTATTGTGAATAGTGTTGCAAGGAACATACATGTTCATGTGTCTTTAAAATGATAAAATTCCATTTCTATTATTGCAGTGGGGTTTTGAAAAGAGATAAATCTGGTTGATCAATGCAACGTTTTCAAATGGAAATTCAGACTGGATTCTGAAAATGACTCAATCTTGGCAAGGTTAGAAATAAAAGTAGAGAATCTCTGGTATTGCCCATATTGCTCTTATTAAATTCATGATCATCCATTGCCTATACCAAATACTGAGAGATTGTGTATTTTGGACCTCACAAAAATTCCTTTGCTGCCCAGGTACCTAATATTTCAGGATGTTCTAAGGTTCACCTCAGTGCCACTTCATCCCACACCAAGGCTGTCCTAATCAATGGAGGGATATATTTTTTAAATCTCCCATCTCCTGGACATTCCAAATGTCTGTTTATTTTTTCACAGCGACTTAGTCTCTACATTGGTGTGGAATGCAAACAAGTTTTACCCCAGGTAGTAATTCTAGGTGATTTGCAGTGGCCAATAGTTTTGCATTTGAGTTTTATAAACCTCCAATTCTGCAAACTTTTTGCATTATGAAAAAATAGTACTTTTAAAATACCTGAACACTTCTGTATCCACTTTATCTATTCCTAGATACCATTTTCAAGATCAAAAATATTTTCTTATTACTATTAAGGAATAAGATATGATATATTATTTTGGAGAAGACATAATATACTTCCAAATTTAGTTATAGATTAAACATTACCAAATCCAAAAAGTTCCTATATTACTTCTTCTACCTAGCTCCCTAAAAGACTATGAAATTATTGTTTCTTTGGAAGTTTTAAATGCTAGAAATCTTAATATTTGTGAGCATGTAACCATGTTTCACTATTGAACCTGGATTCAAAGTTGGCAGTTAAAACTTCTATTTCAGATGAAATTTGCAGGAACAAACAATTGCTTTTATTTTATATTCACACAGGATCTGTTTCAAATTCAGATTTTATAAGGCAAAAAAAAAATGCCTTAAAAATACCTGTTTCATTGTATTTAATAGGAAGTTATGCTTCTGCCAGCAGGAACATAGATCATGTAAACTAATCTTTGTAATTTTTCATCAGCACATTTGGAAAATTAACTTTCCAGTCTTTTAGAAGCTTTAAAAGATTTGAATAGTATTTGAAATGAGAAATTGTTTTCAGATATGAAAATTCAGGAGAAAAGATGGATGGATTTCATTTTTATTGGAGAAATTATTCATTGAATCCTAATCTTAAAGCTTCTTTTCAAATTATATTAGTTACCTGGAGACAGCAGTTCATGTTTTTTTTTGTAGTTGTTTTTTTTTTTAAAGTTTCTGGATTGGGTAGCTTCAAGAAAGTTACATGTACGTTTATAAAAAAAAGAAAAAAGAAACATTTATACAAAAATGCACACACACTGTTGTTTCACAAAATTTTCCAGTTAGAGTAGGGTCACCATATGTGAAAAACACTGTGGTACTTTATTGAGATGCCCTGAAATTCTGTATTATCTTTTGGTTTCTTAATATGCATATTAACACTCATTATTTTATTATAATATATGTAGCATTTTCTGTAGGGAAGCCATGAGCCCCACACATTGGGTGCCAGTATGTAGGGATCCATGAGCCCCATATTGGGCAACAGAATGTAGGGATCCAGCCCTACATCACCCGTGGGTACCCTGAGTTCAGTGGTGACAAAGGAATGAGAAAAAGACAGATTAAGAGAGACAGTGGGACCAGGGGGGCCATTACTTATTACTTTGGAGGAAACAGTGAAGTCCCCAAGCTCTGATCATCCACACTATTTATTGATTACAATCACTGTGATCTATAGAGTAGGGGTGGAGTGATGGTGGGGGAAAGGATGATGGTGGAGTGAATCAGAGAGCTGGAAGTAAATCAGTGAGCCGGAAATGGTGTATTATTCTAAGGACTGATAACAGTGGCAGTTTGGGAGTTACACAAAACAAGAAGATGTAGTTATCTTTAGTTTATTGTCTATGTACAGGTGATAAAATGCAGACCTTACAAGGAGCCTACAAGTCTGGTTACGAGATAGTGCTACAAAGGGGTTTTATGACCTTGAGCACAATGTTTATGGTAACAAAGCCTAGGTCACTCTGCACCGGAACACGAGGCATGGAGAGGACTTCCTCCTCAGAGGCCTCCTGCGGCCTTCCACAGTTTGTTGTTCCTTGTTTATGTGTTACTCATAACCAATTTATGTAGGCACTCTGTAAGTCCTTTCTCCTTTGCTGCTTTTCCCAACAATTTTCCATACTGATTTACCTCCGTCTGGAAGTTGTAAATTTTTGGAGGTATAAGCCATGATTTTCTTAGTAAATAAAATGGCAATATCTGCACATTACTAAAACTATAATAAACCCTTACAAAATATGTGCAACATATTTTTCAAAATAAGAGGTCTTGGTTACAAGCAAAAGAGACTGATGTTAGTAACCATAAGCAATATGGAAATACAGTAGGAAGATAATGTCAACTCCTAGGGATTTTCCAAGGACTTAGGTTAGAAAATCCACAGAATTCAAGGCAGCTCTGAGGAGCCAAGAATGCGGACCTAGATGTCCCCATGTCTTTGCTCACTAGCACCAGGCCTGAGAGCGGAGTAAGCAGTCAGCCAAACATTAGATACATGCCCACATGCTGACTGCCAGAGTCAAGGAGGGAGGTGTGGCCCTCTGGCAACCATATTGGTAGGCAGCTCTCTGCTTCTCACCACTTAACTCACTGGGGAATGCCTCAAAGCCAGGATTGGGGTAAATTTTGATTAGGCAAAATTTTACAAATTTAACTGTCCCTTAACCTCAAACATGTCTTGTCTCACATTACGTTTCTAAAGAATTTCATTTTATAAGGAATATTTCTCTGAATGTAATGGAACATACTTCTTACAAATAAAATTGTGCATATTGATTCTGCAAGGAAAGTCAGATCTCATCAGTCTAGAATCACGGGATCATGTCCATTTATTCTGTGGACTCATTATGTTCTATCTCCTTTCTGTCCTTAGAGTGCTACTACATACACAAATTGATGAAATTGCCCATAAAAGATATTATCATATGTCTTAGATTTTTCTCTATTCTGTAACTGTTTATAGAAATGATGTCTTAGTTTATTTGTGTTCCAACTATCTCAATTTTTTAATTCCAAAAAATCCAGTTTGGATGGTAAGTATCATCTCTCATGTGTTTTTACTAAATGTGTCTTTATAGTAAAGGTCCCATTTAGTTACTTGTTTTGCAAATGAATGAGTGATTTATTTTTTTTCCTTTTCTTTCTTTTTTTTAATTGTATTTTAGGTTCTGGGGTACATGTGCAGATCTTATAGGACTATTGCATAGGTACACACATGCCATGGTGGTTTGCTGTCTCCATCCTCCCAACCACCTACATCAGGCATTTCTCCCATTGTTATCCCTCCCCAACCTTCCCACCCTGCACTGTCCCAAGCCTAGCCTCCCAACCCCCAACAGACCGTGATGTTCTCCTCCCTGTGCCCATGTGCTCTTATTGTTCAACCTGCTTATGAGTGAGAACATGCAGTGTTTGGTTTTCTGCTCTTGTGTCAGTTTGCTGAGAATGATGGTTTCCAGATTCATCCATGTCCCTACAAAGGACACGAACTCATCGTTTTTTATGGCTGCCTAATATTCCATGGTGTATATGTGACACATTTTCCTTGTTGAGTCTATCATTGATGGGCATTTGGGTTGGTTCCAGGTCTTTGCTATTGTAAACAGTGCCGCAGTGAACATAAGTGTGCATGTGTCTTTATAATAGAATGATTTATAATCCTTTGGGTACATACCCAGTAATGGGATTGCTGGGTCAAATGGAATTTCTATTTCTAGGTCCTTGAGGAATCACCACACCGTCTTCCACAATGGTTGAACTAATTTCCCACCAACAGTGTAAAGGTGTTCCTATTTCTCCACATCCTCTGCAGCATCTGTTGTCCCCAGATTTTTTAATGACCACCATTCTAACTGGCGTGAGATGGTATCTCAGTATGGTTTTGATTTGCATTTCTCTAATGACCAGTGATGATGAGCATTAATAGTTAAGACTCTATGGCAAAACTAAATATAGTTCCTTATACTTCTAAAAGGGTAGTTCAGGGTAGGTGCAGTGGTTCACACCTGTAATTCCAGTACTTTGGGAGTCTGAGGCAGGTGGATCACTTGAAACCAGGAGGCAGAGGTTGCAATGAGTTGAGATTGTGCCACTGCACTCTGGCCAGGGTGACAGAGTGAGACTCTGTCTCAAAAAAGAAAAAAAAAAAAGTAGTTCATAAAGTAACACTTAAGTAGCAGCATGTTCTTGCATTATTCTTGAAGTTTGATCACCTTTAATAGAATCATAGTGAATTAATTTTGTGGAGAATGGGCCTCATTTTCTTGTTTTTTATTACACTTTCAGTATGGTACCATTCTTTGAAGCCATGAATTTATAACCCCTCAACATTTAAGAAATGGTGAATTGGACTGTATGCAATAAAAAGAGAGAACTTTTGTTTTTTGAGACAGAGTTTGGCTCTGTTGCCCAGGCTGGAGTGCAGTGGCACGATCCCGGCCCACTGCAAACTCTGCCTCCCAGGTTCAAGTGATTCTCCTGCCTCAGCCTCCTGAGTAGCTGGGATTACAGGTGCACACCACCATGCCCAGCTAAGTTTTGTATTTTCAGTAGAGATGGAGTTTCACCATGTTGGTCAGTCTGGTCTCGAACTCCTGACCTCGTGATCCTCCCGCCTCAGCCTCCCAAAGTGCTGGGATTACAGGCAAGAGCTACCATGCCTGTCCTAAAAGAGAGAACTTTTATGAGTTGTCCAAAAATTCAGTAACCTAGAAGATGCCCAAAATCACAGCACTATAGCTACAATTTTTAGGACATAAATTACCTTTCCAAGTAATTATTGAAATAGAAAAAAAAATCATGTTAAAACATTTTAAAATAAAAATTCCATTAAAAAACATTTTAAATAGCACAATGTTAGATTACATGTGAATTTTTCAAAATTGAAATATGAAAATTGCTTAATATTTTACTTCACTAGAAGTCTTTATGTTTATCTAATGTCTATTTGGAATCCATTGTGATGAGTAGAATTTAAATAGTTAACAATTCAATAAATTTTAAATTTGAGTGGTTTTTTTCTCAGTCCTATTTTGTAGTATATATTTCAGCAGACTTATGAATATTTCAGCAGAACAAGAATAACAGTGGGTTAAACTTCATAGAATTATTATGAGGATTGAATGAGATAAGGCACATGAAGATATTAACATGAACAATTTCAATCATAATAGTAATATTAATAATGCTGTTATTGCTCTTACTGTGTTTAGGAACAAATATGCTTTTTAAGATTTTAACCTAAAAATCTCGATATATACTGTAACTACCATAATAACACACAGTGTGCAAGATTTAGAATTTAATAAAGCATGTTCAAAAATCAGTGCTAATGCAGGACCACAAAAGTATTCCTAAAATTATGCCAAATTGAGTAATATGTTTCTTGTTTGTGTCATAGCAATCAGAACAAGTACTTTATGAGTTTGAGCATATGGGGAGAATTTAGCAAATGAACTTTTTATCTTAAAAGTTAATAGATTCTCCACATGTAGCAATGCATTAGCGAAGCTATTATCTGGGAAAAATTAAAAAATAAAGACACAAATGGAAGGAATTTCTGCAAGAGAGAAAGAAGAAGAAAGTGAGATAGAGGGAGAAGAAGTAGTCTTAACAGAAAATGTGCACATTGATATCACAGTGGGGGGTGAGAGAAAGTCACTTAAGTAGCATTATACATGAGGTTCCTCATTGTTGGTTTACTCCAAATGTCAAACTTCAACTCAGTACATCAGAATTGCCTGGAGGACTTAACAAAACAGATTTCTGGGACTTACCCCCAGATTCTGATTTGCAGTTGGGTAGGACCCCAAAATTCACCTTTCAAGTTCCCAGGTGATATCCTGCTGATCTGACAAACCTCACTTGGAGAACTACTCATCTGGTTTGTAACAGATTGATGGACTGTTGTTTCATTCTACAACTTGATAAGGACATCTAAAACAGTGTTTTCACAAATAATACATAAGAATGATACCATTGGTTTCTCAGATTTTACTGATAATTAAGAACAAGCTATTAAAGTTTATTACACATATAAACAATTATCCCATATCCTGAGGGTTGTATGTAAATATAGCTATCCCACAAACATATTTAAAAGCACAAATTGGACACAATAAGCATTTTTAGCCATGGCCAATAAATAAGAAGAGAACATCAATTAAACTGATACAAATTAAGGCCAGGCATGGTGGCTCACACCTGTAATCTCAGCAATTTGGGAGGCCGAGGTGGGAAGATGGCTTGAGCCCAGGAGTTCTAGACCACCACCTGAGCAACAAAGTGAGACCTCGTCTCTATAAAAAATACAAAAAAATTAGCCTGCATGGTGGCATGTGCCTGTAGTTTCAGCTACTAAGGAGGCTAAGCTGGAAGGATCGCTTGAACCCTGGGAGGTTGAGGCCACAGTGAGTCATGATCACGCCACTGCATTCCAGTCTAGGCAACAAAGCAAGACTCTGTCTCCCCCACCAAAAAAATTGTACAAATTTAAACAACAATGAAACACAATTTTTCCCATTTCAGAAAGGTCTTCTGAAAATGTTTTATAATATCCTTTGCCTTGTTGGTGGAAGACTAAGGTAATGCCACCTAGAAAAGTATGATTCCTGAGTTTATCTAGGTGGTGAGATTCAGAGTCATTATTTATACTTATATGGTTTATTAAAACTATAAAATATTATATAAGTAATGAAAAATGCATTATAATGTTTTAAAAACCAGTCTTGCTTCACTAGGAATCATGAATATGAGTAAAATTTATTTTAAAATAAACTTGTTTGTCTTCTTCATAAACATCCTTTATTCTGTAAATTTGATCACTTTGTAAACAATGTATTTAGTAAATTGATGGTGGATGGTAGTAAATTGGCACAGGAGGAGAAAAGGTAGACGCAGACAGGCAGCAAGGTAACACAGAGCACAGAGAAAGGGATTTTAGTGCTGGAGTGGAGGTGCCATGATGCTGACCACTTGTGTTGTACAACACATACGTCCTCACTAGATAGCTCCTCTCTACAGAAATTTCCATTAGTTGATTAACTGCTCCCAGGTCTGCAACTGCTCTGACCATTCAGGTTAATATCATTGCTCCTGGGTTAGCCACTGTTGCTATATTCTCATATTCTTAAAGAACCAGATACTAAGAAAGCACAGCCCAGATAAAGCACACATATTACTTAACAGGATACTCCAACTGAACGCTCCTGCCACATGCATAGTCTTTTTTATTTCCTTAAACAAATATCCTTTATTTACAGGAGAAACTCGTTCATAGCAACATGAAATGTCATCAGCCATTATACAAATATGTATATGTACATATATGTATGTGCATATATATATTTGTGTGTATATGTGTGTATACATATATACACATATGTCTCAGAGTATATTTGGAGTTAAAAAAACAAAAAAATGGCAAATGTCTATGTCAAAACCTCTATTGCTATAGTTCCTAAAATACCTGAAATGCATTAGCATTTTCTGAGAATTAATTTTCTTGATATTTAAATCAAATAAAAATATTAGGTGAACTAATCATGATATACACTAAAAAGGCTAAATGAACCTGGAAAACATAAAGAAATTAATCCACATTCAGCACTAAGTTAACCCATTTTGTAAGCCTCTGGGAACCACTTAACAGAAATTGCATAATCTTGCATAATAGCAGATCGACTGAATACTCTAGAAGTTTGCTGATCTAGCATTTAATTCTCGCAAAGCAATTATTGGGAAAGGATGTCTGTCCGATAATAAAATTAACATTGCTACAGTATTGAGATTTTTTAAATCTGGTGGAAAGATGAATTTGGTGGAGATGTGATCTCTCTCTCTCTCTCTCACACACACACACACACATACACAAACACACACACACACATCCTCCAGTGGTATAAGAAAGCCTCATTCTTTAACCATACTAATGTATTTCTTCTCATGATACCAGTTGACCCAACTATGCAGTTTGATGTTGACTAACAGATGAAATACATGGCCCTTCCTTACCCATCAATCAAAGTTTGCACAGATTGTTTTTCTATTTTTCTGTTTTCTAACATCACAAACAGATTTTATTCTAGATTTTATTCTTTGGTAAAATCTAGATACATGAGAGATACACCTCCCCAACCCAGGTAGCCTATCTAAGTTGATAATTTCTAAATTTTTATTTTAATAATTTAAAAACAACTAACTTACAAAAATAGGACATAGGAAACCTAAAAGAAATCTCAATATAAATAAAACTTAAAACCCTATCTTAATGTAATTGTTTTCAGAGTTTGGGAGAAGAAAAAAGACCAACTTCTTCTTACGATGTCTTCAAAAATGGCCCCCATTGCTAATTCTAATTATCTATGTTATTTACTAGTCCCATACCCCTTGATAAAAACAATGATTTTAAAATCCTACAGTCAACACCCTCACTCCTTTTTAAAAAAATTCAACCCCTACTATCAGGGGTTGATGTAATCCTAGTATCTTTCTCCATCTTCTCTCCCAAGCAGTACAGCCTGATGGACACTACAGTTCGGTAGCAGCATGTTTTCCAAAGTCTGAGATCTTATTTCAAAATTGCACCACAGTTGGACTTGGGCAAGTGCTTCAGGATGGTTCAGAACAGGCCCTGACAAACTACATCATTATCTTTGAGTTCTTTGCACATGAGAAAGGAAGACATGACTCTTTCATCTTCCTGTAGTAGCCCAGCGTCTTTTGTGGGTTACTCTGGAGGAGATGCATCTGAGTGCGTGGGCATGGACACGCACACACACAGGTGCATTGTCCTACATTCATTCATTCAATGGAGATCTTTTGAGACCTCCCATGTTTCAGCCTCTGTGATCAGAAATGTGTTTACAATAATAAGTAAAGTTGACTTGGAGCTTACAGTCATGTGAGAAAGACAAGTCATGTCAAACACAAATCTTAACTAGTCAGCGTGATAAACACAGCAAAGGAAAATTGTAAAGCATGCTGAAATTGCTCAGTCAAGGGACCTGACCCAGTGTTGGGGTCAGAGAAGGTGCTACTGACAAAGTGACTCTGAATTTCTATCTAAAGTCTAAGTATTGATTAGGTGAAAAAGGAAAACTTGTGACCAGAGGAAGCATCTCTTAAGGTTTAGAATTGCTCCAAATTGTACCAGACAGTGTAAGACTAACTCAAGACAAATCCATCACTCCTACAAAACATAATTCCAATAATATACTCCGGTGATGGTGCATCAATAAAATCATATTTAAACATGAAGGGCTATATTTTTTTAAGTCCCAATGTGGCTAGATTTAAAAGCAAAAATATACATTTATCTTATATCTGAAAAGCTCTCTCTTCGCCATTTTAGTATCAGCCAGTGCCAAAGTTATCTTTGGAACCATTTTCCTTTGATCACAGAAGCCTCAATGGCACTTTATCTTCTGGCAAATAATAGACTGATTACATACATTTGCTTTAAACTTCTGAAATTGCTGGGAAAGAGCATATCTATAAATATACAGTGATAATTGATGGTCAAAATGCCAGTTGGGGTTTGAGCTCATTGAAAAATTTTAGGCTCCAGAAAGAGAACAAGTTAAAATTTCTCTGAGCTTGTATTGCTTCTAAAGATTCTTTCCTTTATGCACTGTGATTTCTTAATGGGCTCTAGTGACATTGTTACACATTTATAATGTCTCTCTTCTGAGTAGTCAAAATGCAACCATTATGTTTTCTTAACCTATTAATGCAGTAACACTTGATTAAATGCATAGGGAAAAATGAAAAATTCAAAAAGCAAGCACTCCAAACAGTACAAAGGCTATTAAGCAAAAATAAAATAAAGTCTCCCTTTCACCCTCAATTCTTAATCTCACTAGCAGAGTTTTCATACTATAAACTATAGTATATTTTATTTTTTGTCCCTAAAATTACTTCTCTTAACTCTTTCTATATAAGCAAGCAAGAGTTCTCCGCATAGTAATCCATCCTCTGATTGCATTTAACTTCTTCATATCAGTGATCATTTGGGTCTCTGTCTTTTGTTTCTGTGACAGACCCTGCAATACTAGATACAAACACTGCCATAAATAATACAAACACTTCTGCAATTATATATATATATATGTACATATATATATAATTGTATTAGTCCATATTCACACTACTGATAAAGACATATCCAAGACTGGGTAAGTTATAAAGAAAAAAGGTTTAATGGACTCATAGTTCCATGTAACTGAGGAGGCCTCACAATAATGGCAGAAGGTGAAAGGCACATCTCACATGGTGGCAGACAAAGGAGAATGAGAGCCAAGGGAAAGGGGTTTCCTGTTATAAAACCATCAGATCTTGCGAGACTTACTCTCTACCAGGAGAACAGTATGGGGGAACCTTCACCATGATTGAATTATTTCCCACCAGGTCCCTCCTACAACACATGGGAATTATCGGAGCTACAATTCAAGATGAGATTTGGGTAGAGACACAACCAAACCATATCAATAATATTCTATTAATATTACTTTAATTAGCTAACTTAGACATTAAATAGATAATTAAGAGTATTAATTCTCTAATATTCTCCAGAGATTTAATTTTCTCGTCTACATGGCTAGGCAGAACCATGTGACCTGTGTCCAGTGGCATGACCAGTGAATAGCCACAGTTTGATCCTCCTCGCTTTTCCTACCCTGCCAAGATGACCCAGGAGTCTCAGTATTTCAGAATATTCAGCTACAAGATCATGGAGTTTCCATCTGACTGGTTATGTGAAACAGGACCTTCCCCCCAACTACCTAATGCAAACCTACAGTGGATCTCCAGTAGGAGTGAGAAATTATTTACCAGCTATCAAGAAAAGTTTTAACTTTTGTCATGGTATTTTTTCCATGCAGTTAGCCTCCATGGGGTTCAAACAGTCACTCAATAGACAGCCCATACTGTAAATATAAATCTGCCCCTACAGCTCATACTAATGAACCAGTATATAAATTGTCTCCCTTTATCTGAACAACCAGGAAAATTTATGCTCAGAGCTTAAAAGTCTCCCAAATAAAATAAAATTGGTACTTAAAATCTTCTATAAGTCTTATATGAATATGTATAATATGTATTTCAACCATAGTTCTTATTATAAGGCATTAGTTTTTTGTTCATTTGTTTTACTGTATTCACCTTGCTCATTCTAGCCTGTGGCTTCATAATTTAACCTGACCCCCCAGTATTTCCCTCTTGGTATCTTACCTGAAGCCAAGAGATTGTCTGCTTCCATGCGTAACTGAGATACCTGTCCCTTGATTCCAACCACTTATTCCAACACTCTGTTGAAATTTCATGAACAGTCCATTGATTTGAATAATAATATGAGCATCGCTGACATAAGATATATGTGTGGTTATTCTAGCTTACATATTAGAAACTGCTTCCTTGGTGGTGGTGTCTCTATCATCAAACTTGTCTTCAGAACTCATGACACAGTGGTTAATTTCATATTTGTTTTTGTGATTATGTAAGTATGCTATGACTCCCCTCTACTTCATGAGGTCAGGTATCCATTTGTTTCATTTCTCTGCCCCAGACCAAACCCTTAGAATAGCATCTGGCTCATTCTAGTTGCTCAACAAACATTTTTAGAATACTGTTTTTTGTTTAATTATAATAAGGAGTGCTTTTATAGTTAACATAGTAATATTTGAAGCAATTTCTTGTCAAAAAAACTTGGAACATGAATATATTATTTGAGAAGATTATTATTGTCCCTCTTAATTTTCCCTGATAGGGATTGCACCAAAGTTTTGTTTCATATATTTAGTCTTTCGATATATTACGTTTTGTATGTGATTATATGTGCCTGTATACCCTGATAAAGATTTAATATACAGGTGTGTAAACATACATACACACATGCACAAATATGTAAGTGAACTTTGTAAATTATTAATTTAAATCAATGGTTTTCACCAGGACAATTTTGCTCCCTTCCCCCAGAGGACATTCTGGCAATTTCTGGAGAAATTTTTGGCTATCCTAACCCATGGGGGGGAAAGCTACTAGTTTCTAGTGAGTAGAGATCAAGAATGCTCCAAACATCCTACCACACATAGGACAGCACTCCTCCCCCACCACCTACTTAAAAAGAATTATTCAGCCCAAAGTGTTAATAGTGACAAATTGAGAAATCCTGACTTAAACCATGACCTTAAAAATTTAAATACGGAAACTGTGTAACGCCTTTTTTTTCTGAGTTGACATGTGCAATATATGCCATTATTCAGGGCACGTTATGTACTGGTTTCTTCTGTTGGAGCTGAAATGTTTAGCATCATCAAACTGTTGCAATCAATCCTTACAGGCTCTATGTCATCCTTGAAAGTGGAGGAAAGTGAAGTCAGCCTGTCCTGATCACATGTCTCTCTGGGCAAGGCCTCTCATGCTCTTACTACAATCCACACAACTCTATGTGATGTGCCAAATATGGAGGACCCAGTATCCAGACCTGTAGGGTCAGCTGTTGGAAGACAGTGAATGTAAACTAATGCCTAATCCCAAAACCCACTATAAACTCTGCCTTTGTAAATCCTTGTTCACAGTGTGTTTATGTAAGGGCTTACTCATCTCCAGTATTAGCAGCAAGCGTAATTCCCTTGTGTGCCCCGAATGGATAATGTGAAAGGTTAAACAGTATTTTCTATTCCCCCAGGGGAGGTGATCATCTTTATGATGCTCTAAGCACCTCGATTAGCCTTTAACAAGGGAACAAAGTAAGCTGTTCTATGTGTACCTCAAGCAGCAACTCTTTCAAAACAGATTTACCCAAAACACTTTGAAAACAGAGTTTTACCATTTCTTCACAGCCTTGGAGAATTTAATAATTTATAAGTCTGCACATTGACCATTGAAATATTTTGTCATTGATGTTTCCATTAAATTATAGTTGCTTGAAGTCAGCTTGGGGTTGAAATTCTTTCCAGTGAATACTCTGATTTCTTTCACTCATTTATCAAGGACGTTTATTGACAGTTTGCATGAATAGAATCCTGCCTTTGGACATCATTTTTACAAGAAAGGAACAATCATAACATTGACTAAGATTCTTTGTGAAGGAAAAAAAAAAGTTGCACATCAATAAAAAATATATTTCTCATCAGCATTTCTTTGATGCACTAGAACATTTTCTACTCAACTTACCTGTGAATTCAGTGGAAGCACTATTAGAGAAGCAAGATTTCAGATCCCATCAGGTAACTTGCTCCTGCCCTTTGATTGAGGCCTAATGACCAGATTAGGAGGTTAGGGGGAAGGGGGAGGCTGGGTTTTTCTCAAACTTAAAACGGCAGCTCACTTAAAGGTCTTATTTACCTCTTCCTCCCTTGAGTGGAACAACAGAAATGCAACGATAAATTGGAGTCTGTGGGTTTTCAGCTAGATGTTTGATCAGAGTTTAGAACATTTAATAGATATTGATTGAGCTTTACTATGTGTTTAATAATAAACTCCCTGGTAGGTGGCTACAAGAAGAAACATGTTTTTAGTGTAAAGAATAAAATGCTACATATTATAAATCTAAATGATTATTATATTATTATTACCATTATAAATGATAAATTACTATTAACTAACCCTATGCTATAGGGAGGAGTTGGCATTTCAGCTGATTTTAGAACAAGAGAAGCAGAAAATAATGGAAGAGGAGAAAGACACCAACAGAGAACAAAATGCAGAAGAGCAACAGCCGGGTCACTGGGAAGAGGGGGAAATCTGGGTCTTTAGAGCCTTGCAACCAATAGAAATATAACACATATCATATACAATTTTAAAATTTCTAGTAGCCATATTATAAAAAATAAAATAAAGCAGATGAAACAGTTTTAATATTTAACCCAATACATTCAAAATACTATCATTTTAAAAAATTATGTTACTGTTTGTGTTTGTTAAGTTCCGAGGTACATACACAGGATACATAGGTTTGTTACATAGGTAAACATGTGCCATGGTGGTTTGCTGTACCTATCAACACATCACCTAGGTATTAAGCCCAGCATGCATTAGCTCTTTTCCCTAATGCTCTCCGCACACATCCCCACCCTCCCCTGACAGGCCCCAGTGTGTGTTGTTCCCCTCCCTGTGTTCCTGTGTTCTCATTGTTCAGCTACCACTTTTAAGTAAGAACATGCAGTATTTGGTTTTCTGTTCCTGCATTGATGTGCTGACGATAATGATTTCCAGCTTCATCCATGTCCCTGTAAAGGACATGATTTCATTCCTCGTTATACTCGTCATATTATCATTTTAACAAACAATAAATATAGAAATTATTGGAGATATCTTTACATGATTTTTATCACATTAAGCTTCTGAAATTTCATGTGTATTTTGCAATTACAGTACTTCTCAATTTGGACTGGTCACATTTCAAGTGATCAATAGTCACATGTGTCTACTACCGTATTGAACAGTGCAGCTCTAGTTTTGAATAAAGATGCCCAGGCTATGAAAAACTGGTAACAATCTGAAGAATATGAACATGCATATCTCCACTCTGGACATTTTCTGCAATGGAATATATACAACAAGCAAAGGGATACGCGACTGCTTTTTGTATTCCTTGGACTATTTGTGCACCTGTCTAACTTGCAGTCATGTTGCTAGATAATACATTGCACCACTTCTGTCGTCTGTGACTGGTGTGGGGGCCAAAAGCTTCTTGGTCCCCTAAAGGTTCAGTAAAAATCACTGACATGAGGCAGATTGTTGAACAGGAGAAAAGACATCCAAATTTACTTAATGCATATGAATGGGAGCCTTCAGAATGAAGACCCAACTTCCCAATGAGTTACAGAAATTTACATACCATCCTGACGCCACAGTGAAGAATGCAGTCTGGGTCCTGACCAGTAACAGGTAAAGACAGGTGAACAGAGAGAAGAAAGGAAGAAACTTGGCTAGCAAACACATCATTGATATGCAGATGATGCCTCCCTCGGAGATAATCGGTTCTAAGTGTTTCTTTGCAGACTTTAAAAGGTCTCAGACTCTTAATCTCTCCTGGATCCCAGGAAAAGCATAGAAATGAGAAGGACTCTGGTTGCATTAATGTAAATTCTCAACAGATGCAAATTTTCCCCACTAAAGACAGCTTAGCAAGGGCAAGTGTCAGAATGGCCAAGTAGCAGCCACTTCAAAATATGTCAAAGAAATATATTTTGGAGTAAAATATTTCAGTTTTCTTCACTGGAGTTACATGTAGGAGATAAATGCCTAAACACCCTTAGAGCCAGGGGAGAGAGGGCCCTGGAAGGAGGGGACTGTGTCTTAGCTATTCCAGTGTTTGTAATAAGGGGCAGGGTAATGAATTTGGGTTTAGTAAATGATGATGGAATTCTACAAGCAGAAAAGAAATTAAGAACCCAGACAGAAGATTACAGACCGGCGTGAAATATTTACATTCACTCATGTTTGTATGCTGCAGAATTTATATTCAAATATAAAATATGCAACTGACACATAGTAGATCTAAACATTAGTATTTGAAAATTAATATTCACTTAACCAAGATAGCCTTAGAGTTTCCCCACCTCAGCTTGAGTTAATGCTAGACAGGCTTCTTCTTGACCACAGGCCTCCCTATTCTTAGAGCAGTTACTTTAGAACATTTCTAATTGTAAATTCTTTCTCTACCCCTTTGAAATGTATGTAAATCTTCTCCCAGCCTCCTGACAGTTTTGCAGTCTAGGCAATGTCTTTCTCAAGGACCTGGGAACCATCACTTTGAAATGTAAACACCGAAGGAGATAGCATTCCTATCTCCCAATATCTGTGGGAGGGTAGGAGTCTAACTTTGATAGGCGCCAATTAGCAAACACAGATGGCCTAATCACAGAGAAAAACACTTGCAAACTCAGGAATAATTTATGTGCTGAACACATCCCATTGATCAACTTCTCCCTTAACAACCCCGCGTAATTTTCTACTAGCTCACCTTAGCCTTTAAAAACCCTCTCACCTTCACTTCAGTGGAGTCACGCTCAGTCTGTCTCCCCCACTGCAATAGACTGAATTAAGTCTTCCTTCCTCTCCTGTTTTGCTTTGTTTGGCACACTTGGTTACAGTATAATTTTCCTTGTCCCAAAAATAACGCAGGAAATAAAGTAGAGCTAAGTAATAAGCATGAAATATAGGATTTAAAGGAAAAGAGAAAAATTAAGATTAAGATGTACAATGGTACCAGATAAACTGCCTTGGAAAGTCTGAAAGCAGCGACTAAGAAAAAAGAAAAAAGTCAGCTAAAACATGAGTTAGGATGTTACGAGCTAATCTAGGACAACAGTTTTTTTGTAGGAAAAATGAGTTAACAAATATTCCCCTGAAGTGTACAACCCTACCTATAAATTGAGAAGGTCCAGGCATCTCACTCGTTTTTAATCTGCCTAGGATGTCTTTCAATTTCTCAGGAATGTCCTAATTATATATAATACTCTGTCATCTTGTGACTTCCTCACTATGTCCCTTTTGCTCTGATTGTACCCTGTGCTATTTGCTTTCCTGGCTGTCAGTGAGCATTCTGACCTGGACTTCGGGGGTTGACCTCTAGCCTTCTATTGAGTGCTGATTCATAGGTCAGCGTTCTTATCATCTTTATCCTCTATAGTGTCCCAACTGTTCAGGGAAGTTATTCTTTTTCTGGATATTTCCTCAAACATGAAGATATAAAAGCTATCTCTGAAAGATCTAAAATATATAACATTTATAGGAGTCAGAATACTATTTCAGATGGATAGATCATTAGCCTGTGGAGTATGGCATTTAGAAATGTTTTATAGTCAAACATCTGATCAGAACATTTATGAGTAGTGCTCACATAAATCCTTTAGCAAATTATATCTATAAATGCAAATAAAAACATCTTGGAAGCATATTTTCCATCATTAATCATAAATATGTTGCTTCTCATAGTTATGAATTCAGCAAAGCAAGCAGAGTTTTGTATAACAACAGATCCTAAAACACTGTTAGGTGAAATACAAAATATGTAAATTAAGATATTTAGCCTAGCCAAACAATAAAATCATTGGAAATAGCAACACTATAAACAGACATCATTAGAAACTAATAATTTTTTCCAAGTCATCAGAGAAGAAACATAAGATTATTTATATGAACCAATAATCGCGAGACATATATCTCAAAAAAAATCAGCATACATAAAGAAAGATGTGTAATTGGGTGCCCATTTTAGTTTCTGAAAAGTTAGCTTATTACCTGTCATACATACTATAATATTAAAATAGACACTGAAG
This sequence comes from Ateles fusciceps, assembly GCA_036589455.1. Taxonomy (NCBI): domain Eukaryota; kingdom Metazoa; phylum Chordata; class Mammalia; order Primates; family Atelidae; genus Ateles; species Ateles fusciceps. The sequence goes on from JAZHEH010003205.1 coordinate 13,974,935, forward strand.
TTTATAAAGAATCTTCACATCAGTAGTTACTGGATTCTAACAATTATGGATGAGTTGGATGTTTTAAACTTTTCATGATGCTTTCATGCTTTCTTCCTCAAGTAAGCTCAGAACTTTTCAGTTTGGGCAAATATACTTTAGAATTCTGTGAGTCACAAGAATAATGGATACAGTCTGGCATTTTACGAAGAGATGCATTCTCTAGTGTTTCAAAAAAATAAATGCTGCTTCTCTGGAACTTATCATTAGATTTTTACTTAGAAAACACAAGGAGAAACAAATAAGAAAAGAGCATGGGATTTTTTTCCTTTAGTATGCACCTGCATCAACTCTGAGAGTACACATATATTTTAAATAAACATTATGTATTATTAAAATAAATTTTATATCTGTATTTAACTGCCCCCCTATGAAATATTTTCCATGTGTCTGTGATCATTGCTCCTGTTCCAAATAGGTCCTATTTCAATTAAACTATTGGATTTAAATGTATACGTATTACACAGTTAAGAGTATTCACTAAGTGAACTATTACACTCTTAACAAGTTATTATTTCTAAAATACACCATCAAATTATGCAAACTAATCAAAAAATGATAGAAAGATAAGTACTTGCCAGTAGTTATAAGTGCAAAACAATTTAAATGATAAGTTTCTTTGAGTTTTAAGTCATACCATTTTAAATGCAGAGAATGAATCTACTTTAAAAAATCGATTATGAAAAGAAACATAAATCAGAGTGAAAAAAAAAAAACAACTTCAACATGAGAGGAAATCATATTGGTGCTCTGAGACAAACACATTTCCTGAATTGACCTCATGTTCCAGGTGGAGTGTTTTATTTGTTTGTTTTTGCTTAGTTTTGTCCTTTCATTTCTTCAAATATTTAATGTCTCAGTGCTTCAGCATCTTTGCAAAGTGAGAACTACCTGAAGAGAGGTGAGAGCATGTGGCAGGGTGCATAGATTCTTCATTATCTGTTCATTTGCTGGTATACTGTATTGGTTTGTAGAAAAAATTAGTTAAATTATTACAAAGCAGAGATTCATTTATGAAAAGCTGGAGACCCAAACAAATGCTCAGAGCCATTGTGTTAATGACTTAATGGTCTGTCTTAATGAGCTGTATAACCACCCTCTGTTAGGAATGTTGCTAGTTTACCTAATATCACATTGTTTTCTCCTTTAAGTTTTTCAAACATTGAAGTCATGCAGTAATTTGAATCCTTATTGATTGTCATCTCCTTGAGCTCTCTCCCAAGCTTTCCCTTGAAGCTGGTTTAAAATCTTTTTTATTTTATCATGTTTAAGTAACAAAATAAAGGTGGCCACTAAAGGTGAGACGTGCTTTATACTTCCTTGGGTCAAAAAAACAATCATAGGATTTGTTTCACAAAAATGTCAGATGCATTTTTCATTTCCAACCAAGAATTAAAAACATAACATGTATTTGTTAAAGCTCTGCTCAAGACCCATACTCTGCCCTAGTTTCCAAGTGATCAGAGTATTTTTCACAGAGATGAACTCTAACCAGACCCAGCATTCCGCGCTCTTTTTGAAAAGCTTGAATCACTCTTTACAATTTTAGTCATGCTTGTATCCTTTTAAAGAATTATAATCCAGTGTGCCTTCGAAGTAAAACTTCTAAAAATCCGTCTAGAATAAAATGCTGGATGATTATAAACCATAATGACAACCTAGATTGATTCTAACTCAAATATTCACTCAAAGCCAATTTTCAGCAATTTTTGTTCACCCTGCAATATGTTCGTTCCAGTTCTCTTCTGGACTCAGGATGGAGCTAGCATGTCTGTCCTCATGAGTGTCTACTATATCACACAACAATTTAAAATACATCCATGCTTTCTAGACTTGTTTAAGCGTGGGTGCAGTGAAGCTACTGTATGAAAGTGTTAAATATATAGATGTCACTGTGTGCTTGAACACCAGGCTCCTTCATCAACTAGTAGGTGAAATGTTTTGTTTTCACAGGATGAAGTGTGATCATATATTTACAGTCACTGACACATAGCAAATATTTAACATGTGGCAGCTATTATTACTTTTGCTAAGTTTTTCAATTAAGAAAGCTTAAAAATTTTAAGTTTTGTATAAATCATACTCTATATAAAGTTCACATATAATTTACAGTTCAATGAATTTTTGATGCTAAAATTTGAACACCAAAGCTTAACAGCTAATGAAATTCTTCTATTTTACATTACATTGATTTTATTCTGTTTTGTTTTTGTTTGTTTTTATAGATTCAGAGGATAAAGGTACAGTTTTGTTTTTTATCTTCATGTAATCTAAAACCTGAGAAACATTGTCAATACCACAGAATTGACAACAATATAAGGTACAACAATATAAGCTTAAGGGTACAGTTTAATTACCTAAACATTGACCTAAGGCTCTGTTCACAAAGCAATATAAATATAATCATTTTTCTTAACTGGATATTACCTACCATAGGTAGCTTTTTTTCTTATATATGTGTATAAGAAATGACTAGGATGTAAAGATAAAATTAAGGCTAGGCATAGTGGTTCACATCTATAATCCAAGCACTTTGCAGGACTAAAGCAGGATAACTTAAGACCAGGAGTTTGAGATTAGCCTGGGTAAGTCAGCAAGATCCCATCTCTACCCCCCAAAAAAAAGTTATCCAAGGATGGTGGTACATGCCTGTACTCCAGAGGCTGAGGCAGGAGGCTCTCTTGAGCCCAGGAGTTTGAGGCTGCAGTCAGCTATGATCATGTCACTGCACTCCAGACTGGGTGACAGAGCAACACCCTGTCTCAAAAAGCAATAATAATGAAATTAACTTGTACTGAATATCTGTAAATTCCAGGCACTGTGATAGACATTGTAATTTTGTTTTTCTACACAGTAGGAATACTAGATCCTCACAATATGGCTATAAACAGAAATGCTTTAAGTTTATTTTAATATCAAATTTGTTTAATTGAAAAATTTTAAATATATCTATTTACAGTGCACAATGTGATGTTTTGATATAGGTATACATTGTGGATTGGCCAAATTTCAGTTAGGAGGAATAACTTCAAGAGATCTACTATATATCATCAGTGACTACATTTATTCAGATATTATATATTTGAAAATTATGAAGACAGTAGATTTTAAGTCTTCTCACCACAAAAAGAGTATCATTTAGTTTTACAGATAAGGAAAATAAGACACAGAGGGATTGAGCTTCTTGCCGAATACCACACCTTGCAAATAAATTACTGGGATTCCAGTGCAACCCATGATGTTTCCACCATCTCAGTTTAGAGGTGGAAATGGGGTGGCCCTGCTCCTGCTCATCATAAAGGGTCACAGCCAACACTTCTATAAGAAAAGACAGGTGGACAAAGGAAAGCATAGTAAATTTATTAATGTGAGTAAGCATTTTGTACAAAAATTATGAAAACTCAAAAATGGCCAAATGGTTGAAGCTTAAATATCCTCTTCATAGGAAAGAAGGAAGTGGAGAGCTGTAGACAATTTAGAGGGGTGGTTAGTGATTAGAGGAGCAATGAATGGATCCAAGAAGCAGAAATTGGCCTGTAAATTATTCTCTTCGTAGACTGAATGGGATTGGATGAAGAACAAACATTTCTGGGCTCTAGGTGTGGTGCTTAATTTTCAGGATCTTCCTCTTTAATATGAGTTTCAGTCTTCTCTGCTTACTGGAATTTTAGGAAATGGACCAAAAGCAATTGTGCTCCTCTTTGGAAGGTCCAGTTTCTAGGTAGACAAGGGACTTTCAGAGAATGACCTTACCCTGTTTTAGGAGAGACAGAGGATTGAGAGACATGAGTGGGGGCAGGAGCAGTAGGTCAGTGAGAACTTAAGGCTGCTTCTTTTTTTTTTCTCAAGGAAGGAAGATGCCAGTTTTATTTAAACACAAAATGTGCACATAAGCTGTCTACTCATTTTCTTCACTGCGCAGCCTGGCATTGGTGTTGGTGACTGGGCAGCTCTTTCCACGATGGCTTTGCGGTTCTTGGAGGAAACATTGTGAGCGATCTCAGCACAGTAAGATTTGTTGCACATCAGCAGCACTTCCAGCTCCTTGACTTGTGGACCAGGAACTTCCGGAAGCCACTGGGCAGCATGTGCTTTGTTTTCTTGTTGCTCCCATAACCAATGTTAGGCATCAAGATCTGGCCTTGGAACCTTCTACGAACCCTGTTGTCAATACCTCTGCGTTTCCGCCAGTTACGCTTAATTTTGACATATTGGTCTGACTGGTGCCGGATGAACTTCTTGGTTCTCTTTTGACGATCTTGGGTTTCACAAAGGGTTTAAGGGCGGCCATGATGCCGAGGAGGAGATCGCCACTACCTCCATAGACATGGCCGAGGAAGAGACAAGGCTGCTTCTTTATTCAGTATATCTACATGCATATTTTAGGGTATCATTTTCTGTGCCCCAACACCAGGTTGCCACTGACGTTGAAAGTGCATCTCCATGATCAAATCATTTGAATGCATTGGTCCCCTTAGTTCCTTTTCAGACACTGCTGCTAATGAGTTTTACCATTACGAACATTATTCTTCACATCATCTCAGACCTGTAAAAAAATTTTAGGCTCTACCTAATAGAATTTTATCTTATCCGTAGGCAAACAGAACACTTCTTTAAAACCACATACCATCTGTTTTTTGTGCTTAGTCTTGAATGTCCATCTCTCGCACTACTAGTCAGTTTCAGAGAAAGTGAGCCAGAGAGGAATTCAAACACATCAACTAAAGCAAATCAGAACATAAAATTGATCGATGCCCCTTGGTGCATTTCTGTGAGAAAATATGAGGTCTGCTTCTATTTATTCCATTCTGATGATTAATCTCTCATTGAATATTTCTCTTCAGAAATTCACACTGATTATTTTTATTTTATCCTATCACATCTCACCTTCATAATTGCATAATTGTTCTTCTCCATTTGCGTTTCCCCCACCGATTACCTACTTTTAAAATCCTGGGTAAAGGTTTGACTTATCTTTCTTCATCTCCCTTTATCCAAAAGGTTAATAAATTCTGCAGATTCTTTGATTCTTCAATTGAGCTGTCCTGCCTCCCTTTCCCCTCTCCCTTCTCCCCCTCTCCCTCCCTTTTCCTCTCTTTCTCTCTCTCTCTCTCTTTCTCTGTCCCTGTCAGTGTTTCTCAGTGGATAGAAACAGGCTGATTGCTTATAGACCAATTCTTCATTAATCTTACATCTTCTGACCTTCTGTTTCTACTTCTCTTCTGGCTTAAGCCATTTGTTAATGATCCTGTTGCCATGGTCTTCCTCTGCTTAACTTCTAAAGATTCCTTCTAAAAAATTAAATAAGTAAAAATAAAGTTCCTTCTGTTTTCCAACTATTAAAGTCTCACATTGGTCATCCAATCTCTCCATAATCTGGTTCATCTGGTCTTTAAGGCACAGGGATTCTAATTCTTACCTCTGTTGATCATGCATCTCCCCCACAAATCCTCTTTCCCCTTTGTATAACTCTACTAGGTTATCTTAAGAGAGGCCATGACGTGATACTCAAAGAGACTTTATTCAGCATTGTGCTAAACTAAGAACAACATAATAAGTATGCAAAAATTAGAAAGACTAGTAAGATATATTTATTTAATAGCATTCAAGATTTTTCCTTAGGACCAAAATTATATAATTAACTAATATAAGTTATTTGTATACACTCTTTTTAAAAACAGCTATACTTTTATAATCCATTTATTCTCCAGTGCCCAGAGGTTATTAATGAGTTTTCAATCTGAATGACAAAGTAGTTGCTTTATTATTCAGCCTGATTCCCCACTTTAAAAAACTCTTCATCTACATCTTGTTATCTGCATAAAATTCATCATTTATTATCAAATCCTCAGGTTTTTTCTGTTAAGTATTTTTTTATTCTCATTATTAATTTCTTATTTCAAGCACCATGTACTACTTTATTTCTGCTTAATTTCTATCTGGCACTGCATTAGTTTCCCATGGTTGCTGTAACAAATTACAAAATGATTTTTTCTTTTTTCTTCTTTTTTCTTTTGTTGTGTGGTACCCAGCGTGTTCAAGAGTTGCCTAGCACATTCCAGATGCTCAATTAATATTTGTGAAATGAATGAATAGGTGTTGTCTCTATTTTTACCATGATGTATGCAGTTTTTTTTTAAAGGAATTATGGCTGGCCAACCACTGCGTATACTGCCTTAGAGACAGTAAGCTCACTGCCTCTAAAAGGACTCAGGTCCTCACGATCAGCTAAAAGGGAGGTTATTGTACTAGAAGAGTTCCTATAGTAGGAATGGACGTGAACCAAATGAGTTTGTAACTCACTTCCGAATCTGATTCCACATTTCTATATATACTAGGGAATTGGCCTCATTCACATTCCTACATGAACCAATGAATGGAATATTCATTTTATTATCTTTAATTGCCTTTATTTCTTAAGATAGGTTTTCATGCCTTGTGGTAAATTTATACTAGTTTCCTGCAGTTACTGTAACAAATTATCACACATATGGGACTTAACAGAAACTTGTTTTCTCATTGTTCTGGGGAGCAGAAATCTGAAATCAGTATCACTGCACCAAAATCAGATGTCAACAGGGGCTTGGCGGTGTCTCACACCTGTAATCCTAGCACTTTGAGAGGCTGAAGCATGAGGATGGCTTGAGCCCAGGAGTTCGAGATCAGCCTGAGTAACATGACAAAACCTTGTCTCTACAAAAAAATACAAAAATATTAGCCAGGCGTGGTAACACATGCCTATGGTCCCAGCTACTCATGAGGCTGAGGAGGGAGAATCACCTGAACCCTGGAGTTCAAGGCTGCAGCGAGCTGTGATCATGTGAGATTCTGTCTCAAAGAAAAACCAAACAAGGCCGGGCATGGTGGCTCATGCCTATAATCCCAGCACTTTGGGAGGCCGAGGTGGGCAGATCATGAGGTTGAGAGATCGAGACCATCCTGGCCAATATGGTGAAACCTCGTCTCTACTCAAAATACAAAAAATTTAGCTGGGCGTGGTGGCACATGCCTGTAGTCCCAGCTACTCGGGAGGCTGAGGCAGGAGAATTGCTTGAACCCGGCAGGTGGAGGTTGCAGTGAGCCGAGGTTTTGCCACTGCACTCCAGCCTGGCGCCTGGTGATGGAGTGAGACTCTGTCTCAAAAAAAAAGAAAAGAAAAGAAAAGAAAAACAAAACAAAAAACAAAAAATTAAGTCAATAGGGTCACAGAACTTACAGGGGCTCTAAAAGAGAATCTGTTCTTTCAGCTTTTGGTGACTACTGGCATTCCTTAGCTTGTGGTGGTATCATTCCAATCTCCACCTCCAGGGTCACATTGCTTTCTCCTTGTGTACATGTGCCTTTTTCTCTTGTCTGTATCACATCTTCATCTGTCTCTATTTTATAAGAACACGTCTGATTTCATACTGATAATACAGGGTAATCTCAAGATCCTTAACTTAATCACATCTGCAAAAACCCTTTTTCCATATAGGTTCCAGGGATTAAGCTTGCTATCTTTGGGTAGGCATTAATCATCCTACTACAGACATATATAAAATTACTGTAAGCCACTATATCGTAACTGTTACTTCACATATGTATACGTTTTGGGTCACAAATTTTTATATAGCTACAATTAAGTGATAATCAATAGGTGTCATTAAAAGTCAGAGTCTTTCAAGTTCTTTTTTGCCAAGGAAGAAAGAGTTCAGAAAACATACTACTTATAGAATGTAAGTGCAGATGAAAATGGGGATTTCAATTATTTTATTTTATTTTATTTTGAGACAGAGTTTCACTCTTGTTGCCCAGGCTGGAGTGCAATGGTGAAATCTTGGTTCACCTCAACCTCCGCCTCCCAGGTTCAAGCAATTCTCCTCCTTCAGCCTCCCAAGTAGCTGGGACTACAAGAGTGCACCACCATGCCTGGCTAATTTTGGATTTTTAGTAGAAAGATTCCTCCATGTTAGTGAGACTGGTCTTGAACTCTCGACCTCAGGTGATCTGCCCACCTTGGCCCCCAGAGTGCTGGGATTACAGGCGGGAGCCACCATATCCAGCTGTAAATTATTTTAAAAAATTTTAAGGTACAAACAGTATTAGCATCCTCTATATAGAGTCTTCAAATGATGAATAATTTTAGTTAATTTTATAGCTTATAAAAGGAAAAATACAAAAAGTAAAGACTATTCATATGTAAAAATGTCACAAATCTTTTTTTTTTAAGGTTAAAAAAGCTAAAAAAGAATGTGGGAGAAAAAGTTACATTACAGGAATCTGAAAAGTAGAGGGGGGAAAAAGTCCTTCAATTCTAGAATGTAATGTCATGGAAATGTGTGAGGTCAATGAGTTTTCTTATTTAACCATTAGCAGGTATGGGGAATTCTCACTGCACCTTTAGTTAACCATTTTTAGAAAAATGCGCTATTATTTAAAAAGTTAAGTATCCATTATTTTCTATTGCAGAGTTTGAGGTACAGGATTCTCTAATTTCTGATGGCTTTTTAACATTACTTTTCTACCATGAGATTTCCAGCCTTTTCTGTTTGGGGAGTTTCTCCTACAAAACTTGGAAGTATTTTAAGAACTGTTTTTGGTAGTAATTCAATGCTTTCCTGGCTGATATTGATTGAAATAATACACTTCAGAAAGACATGAAAATTTAAAGAACTATTTTAAACTGCAAAATTGTTTCCATCTGATTTCAGGTTGACAGTTTAAAGTAGATCTCTCTCTTTTTTTTTTTTTTCAATTTTTATTTTAGATACAGGAGGTACATGGGCAGGTTTGTTCCATGGGTATATTCTTCCCAGGTACTGAGCATAGGACCTATTAGTTAGTTTTTTGACCCACACTTCCCTCCCTCCCTCCCTCTCCTTTCATGTATTCTGCAGTGTCTATTGTTCCTATGCTTATATCCATGAGTATTCAATGTTTAGCTCCCACTTACAAGTGAGAACATGCAGTATTTGGTTTTCTGTTTCTGTGTTAATTCACTTAGGATTATGACTTCTAACTCCATCCATGTTGTTGCAAAGGACATGCTTTCATTCTTTGTTATGGCCGTGTAGTATTCCATGATATATATGTACCACATTTACTAGGTTGATTCCATGTTTTTGTTATTGTGAACAGCACAGTGATGAACATACAAGCATGTGTGTGTTTTTTATATGGTGATCTATTTTCCTTTGGGTATAGACCCAGTAATGAGATTGCTGGGTCAAACAGTAGCTCTGTTTTAAGTTCTTTGAGAAATCTCCAAATTGCTTTCCACAGTGGCTGAACTAATTTACAATCCTACCGGCAGTATATAAGCGTTCCTTTTTTCTCTGCAGCCTTGCCAGCAGCTGTTATTTTTGACTTTTTCGTAATAGCCATTCTGACTGGTATGAAACGGTGTCTCACTGTGGTTTTATTTTGCATTTCTATGATGATTAGTGATGTTGAGCATTTTTTCATGTTTGTTGGCCACTTTTATGTCTTCTTTTAAGTGTCCATTCATGTCTTATGCCCATTATTTTAATGGGGTTCTTTGTTTTTTTCTTGTTGACTTAAATTTCTTATAGGCACTGGATATTAGATCTCTGTTGGATGCATAGTTTGCAAATGTTTTCTCCCATTCTGTACGTTGTCTGTTTATTGATAGTTTCTTTTGCTGTGCAGAAGCTCTTTTGTTTAATTAGGTCCCACTTGTCAATTTTTGTTTTTGTGACAATTGCTTTTGGGGATTTAGCCAAAAATTCTTTACCAATGCCAGTATCAAGAGAGTATTTCCTAGTTTTTCTTCTAGGATGTTTTATAGTTTGAGGTCTTATGTTTAAATCTTTAATCCATCTTGAGTTAATTTTTGTATAGAAAAAATAGTAAGGGTCTAGTTTCATTCTTCTGCATATGGCTAGCCAGTAATCCCACCACTGTTTATTGAATAAGGATTCATTTTCCCCATTGTTTGGTTTTGTTGGCCTTGTCAAAAATCATACGGCCTTAAGTGTGTAGCCTTGCTTTTGAGTTTTCTATTCTGTTCCATTGTCCTGTGTGTCTGTTTTTCTACTATTACCATGCTATTTTGGTTACTATAGCCTTGGAGTATAGTTTGAAGTCAGGTAGAGTGATGCCTCTGGCTTTGCTCTTTTTGCTTAGGATTGCTTAGGCCATTCAGGATCCTTTTTTGTTCCATACAAATTTTAAAATATATATATATTTTTAATTCTGTGAAGAATTACATTGGTAGTTTGATAGGAATAATATTGAATTGAGCAATATAGCCATTTTAATGATATTCATTCTTTCAATCCATGAGCATGGAATGTTTTTCCATTTATTTGTGTCATCTTTAATTTCTTTTAGCAGTGTCTTCTTATAGTTCTCTTTATAGGGACATCTTTCATCTCCTTGGTTAGCGATCTTCCTAGGCTTCATTTTCTTTTTGGCTATTGGAAATGGCATTGTGTTCTTGATTTTACTCTCAGCCTGGACATTATTTATGTATAGAAATGCTACTGATTTTTCACATTTATTTTGTATCCTGAACTAAAATCATATATCAGTGCTAGTAGTCTTTTGGTGGAATCTTGAGAGTTTTCTATGTATAGAATCAGATCATCAGCAAAGAGAGATAGTTTGGCTTTTTGTTGACTTAAAGTAGTTCTTATTTCATGAGAACATTTTGCCTAACACAAACTAGTATCATAAGAAGGAAGTATTTACTTACACAGAATTTTTTACCTGGAATAAAGAGAGAGAAAGACTGAGACAGCACATCTTAAATAATCAATAAAGTAATTTCAGATTATAAAATGTAACAAAATAATGTAGGATTTATATGTAGGCAATTTACATTAATTCTAATTTCAATACAAAGAAAAATAATATTGTTTATTGAAACTATGCATGTCATTAATCTTGACTGACTGCAATAAGAAACAACATGCAAACACTTTCATCATATGTTAAAAGGTTTCATTTTGTTTTATAAGAGACAGCATCTCACTCTGTTGCCCAGGCTGGAGTGCAGTGTCACAATCATAGCTTACTCAGTCTCCTGAGTAGCTGGGACTACAGGTATGTCCCACCACACCTGGCTAATTTTTAAGTTTTTTTGTTTTTTTCTGTAGAGATGAGGTTTTCTATGTTGGTCTTGAACTCCTGGCCTCAAGTGATTCTCCTGCTTCAGCCTCCCAAAGTGCTGGTATTATAGGTATGAGCTGCCACACCCAGTTTAAGAACTGTTGAAAAGGTCACTGTCAATATGGAACTCTAATATTTTCTCTTAATTTTCCTTTTTTGTTTTTAGCACTTTAATCACAAATTCTGATTAATTCTGTAATCAAAAATACACATTTCTCTGTCCCCTATCCCCCATTCCCTTCACCAACTCCCGTTTAACTCAAAAGTGTTATCTCCACATTGGGAAGCACTGCAATTGGTGTAAGTACAGACCTTGTGTTTATTATTGAATAAAGCCTTTCTAATTATTTATATAATCATGTATACTTCACTCCTTTCCTACTTTCATTTATTCATAAAAATATCAGTTCAGCATGTTTCAAGCTTTCGACTTGATGCGGAAGACCTGAAGGCAAATAAGACAGAGCCTCTGGCCAATGGAAGCTTATAACCTAATGGTTAAGGCTAATTCATCCATATGAGGTTTTCTAGCCCCAGCAGTAATGATGTGTGAAACCAGATAATTCTTTGTTGGGAAAGGCTCTCTATATTATAGTATGGTTAGCAGCACCCCTGACCTATAGCCCCCACGAAGCCAGAAGCGTCCCTTCAACTGTTAACAACCAAAATTTTGTCTGTTAGCAACCAGACATTTTGTCTCCTTTGCAGTAAAATCACCCCTGGCTGAAAACCACTGTTATAAGCCAACGTGCCAGATTCAATAATAACACACAGCCTAGGGTCAGAAGATGAGAAAAGAATCAGAGAAGCCTGTCTAGAAAAGGTAGGATTTGCACTGAATCTTAAAGGACCAGGCAGCAATTAGCCAGTTTTATGTTGTTTCTGGAGAATTTCAAGTAAGGAAAATATCACACACAAAAAGACACAGAGATGAGATGCTACATCATTCATTTGTAGGTAGGACAAGGGACTTACAAGGCATGGGTGCTTTGAAAGCTAAAATGTGAAAGCAGCAAATATGTGAGGCTGAAGTTGTAGGGAAATGTCAGATCACGGAAGACCTTTGTGACACATCAGAGCAACTGGACTGTATCCTATGAAATATGAGCACCTGCCACAGCATGACGGGGGAGAATTGGATTCAGAATAGATGGTTTTTGTAACCCTGTTAGAGTACCATGTAAGATCTATACAGACAGAAATCATGCCTGTGTGTTTTACGTTTTCCTCCTTTTTAAAATCTAACATACAGCAGGGTGATCATAGGTGTTCAACACATTTGTTGAATGATTCATAATGCTAATGATGACAATATTAATTGCAAGTATTTATTACATTCTCACTGTATGTCTGGTACTTCTCCAAATGTTTACATGAATGACAGAGCTGGAGAGGATTTGTGTGGTGGCAAGAATCCTGGAATCGAAGAAATGGCTAGGAAGAATTGAATTATTACAAATTTTACAAGTAATTGGCAAGTAACAGCAACACTAGCAAATGCTAAGGTCCAAGATACCAAGTGATAACATCTTTTTAGTTAGTGTCAAAAAACATACAAGATCCCATCCAGGTTTATTATCTAGAGCTCTTTTAAATAATATCCTGCCTCTTTCATAAGCTTACCTCTATTAAGTTTATTAGAACAGTTACCTCTATTAAGCTCCAAATTTATTTTTAAGCGAACATCAGTATTTACCTTATCTTTCTTACATAAGTTCTATAGAAAGCAGATGAGATAATGTCTCATTTTCTTATTTACCTAGGCAACATAAATAATCATTAAGACCCATGCTTATAATGTACATAGAAATTTATGTTCTGCCCTAACATGTTATGTATGTATATTCTATTAATTCCTTCTTAAGAACATTCCCAATCTACCTGCGTAAACTAGTTTATTGGTTGGATTTCAATATAAATCAATGGAATTGAGATATTATCCAAGTACAAAGAATGCACTGAATTTAGTACATGAAAAAGAAGGTGTTTCCTATCAAATACTTTAGACATTTAGATTATCTTTTGCTCTCCAAAATGAAACCATGGATGTAAAAGTAAGAAATGTAAATTGCTTTAAATCCTTTGTAAAGTTGTTTGAAATACAGTGATCTTTATCCTCAACAAAAATTAGATAGTTAAAACTTTATTATAGAGTTTTAAATGAATGTGATACATGTGGCACAGAATCAGAAATAAGTTGAGCATGTATAGATTTTATATCAACAATTTCCATGCCACTAGTAACTATGTTGTGGGCAGAGGTTTCCTCCTTTGTTTACCAAAACCTTATGTTGATTTCTTTTTTTAAATTGCATTTTAGGTTTTGGGGTGCATATGAAGAACATGCAAGATTGTTGCATAGGTACACACATGGCAGTGTGATTTGCTGCCTTCCTCCCCATCACCTAAATCTGGCATTTCTCCCCATGCTATCTCTCCCCAACTCCTCACCCCCCCACTGTCCCTCCGCTATTTTCCCCCCCACCCACAAACCCCAGTGTGTGCCGTTCCCCTCCCTGTGTCCATGTGTTCCCATTGTTCAACACCCACTTATGAGTGAGAACATCTTAGATGAGAAACTAATGGTGGAATCCACAATGAGCCAATAGTATCCTTCTATTTCATTCTATTTTGATGGTTCATTTCATTTCTCTGATTTATAAAGAAAATTTTGAATCTTACTTCTGTGTTGCAGACTGTATGCCCTCATACCCAATATGGTGCCATTTGTGATTTCAATGAGAAACATTTCCCATGCCTTCCTTTAAGTCACAGATATCTAATTTAAAATAATACTGGCCTCCTGCAGAACAATACCAGAGAATTTTTTAAAACTCTGTTGGCAAGTATCTGAATGAGAGAATTTAGCCTACTGAATAGTTATCTCATAGTTATGTGGTCTATACAGTGCTATAAACTGACCAATCATTTCTGCAAAATAAATTAGTTTTGCTTCTTATTCTTTCTTTACCACCTCATATGGTCAGTTCCAAGATTCTCAATATCAAAGGCATTTAACAAATAAAAAAGTCTATTGTAAGTTTAATTGTTTATGTTACTGAGTGCAGAAGAGAAAGTTCTCACACTGATTTAATAAATATTCCTTCCCTTTGTCTTTAACCTTTTTCCCTGAAATCCTAAAGTCCTTTTTATCCCTCAGGCTAGGAGCCAGATTTTCACACATCCCAGATTCCAATTACATGCAAATTCTTATGAGCCTAGAGTCTCTGTGGGCATGTGCATGAAAATATATCCAGCTATGTATTTCTTTCAGTATTTTTTGTTATTAAAATTCATTAGTTTTACTTTTTGTTCAGGTACTAATTTACATAAAGTGAGATACAAATTTTCAGAGTAGACATTATAGACATTCTGCCTTGAAAAGGTAAAAATTTTCAACAGAACATTCATAGAATATCAAATTTGAAGACAAAACAACTTCTTTTTGAATACTACAGCATGAAATTATCAAAAATATATTCCCCTATAACTCATGACTGATATATAGCATAATTATAGTAGGCTTTTAATTAAATAAATATTACATTTTGAACATAATAAATAACAATATTGACATAGTATGGCAAAGGTTTTGCTTGTTTACTTTTTTAATTTTTGAAAATTATTTTTTAAAATTTTGAGGGATACATAACACATATATATAATTACGGGGTACATGACATGTTTTGCTACAGGCATGCAATGTAAAATAAGCACATCATGGAGAATGGGGTTTCCATCCCCCTCAAGTATTTATTGAGTTACAAACAATCCAATTATACTCTTTAAGTTATTTAAAACTATACAATTACATTATTACTGGCCATAGTCACCGTATTGTGCTATCAACAATTTTTTTGGATTCCAATTAGTACTTTATTAAAAGCCTTCCTGCTACATACTGTATTAATCTTGGTTGTTTTTTATTTCTTAATTTTTGATGCTTTGACAACTGTAACCTCGCACATCCTGGTAGAGACTGGCCCTTTCAGGTTTAGCTGATTCTTAGAGATAGTGAAGCAGGAGCGGCCACGAGAAACAGACCTCTTGGACGCCAACTAGGAAGGAAGAGGTTTTATTATGGCCCGGGAGCAAGGCAACAATTTGTCTAACCGCCAAGCTTGCCTAACAAAGAGAAGCTCTGTCTTTATATAGGCTTACACTCTAGATATTACACATGAAAGAATCTTAGGTTCACAGCCTTAGAAATTACAAGTGAAAGGATCTTGGGTTTACAGTTTTAGAAATCACATATGAAAGGGTCTTGGTCAATGGAGGAGTGTGGTAGGGGTTTGATCTTGCTTAAGTAAAAACAATGTCTTCCGGAGAGATTTCCCCCACACCATGCCTGCTATTTACAGGAAGGCAATATAGGAGGCACCAGTCAGCCAGCCTTTTCTTCTATTGAAATGCAGTGTGGAAATCAAGGGGGAGGTGATCCTAGATGCCTGGGTCTCCTTCCTCAATAACAAACATCTCATCTGGCAATGTGTCTATAATACACACACCAACCAATCCAAAAGCCATACCTCAGCTACCTCCTTTGTCAAGCTCTCAGAGGGCTCTCACATTCAGGTCAGTATTCCCCAGGATCAGGTCCCAGACAACTAGGGGCAGCTCCTACACTCAGGCAGGAACTATTCAAACTAGCCAACCCAAAGCCTGCTTATCCTGTCTCAGCTGTTCTTTCGCACAGAAACCATAATGAAAGCTCTTGCTTACATTTGGCCCTCACTCCCTCTGCCACCTGACTCATCCTGGGCCATATGCTTCTCCATGTGGTTCAGTGTGGAATTCCATGTGGCCCTACATGGAATAGCATGCCCCTTCTTCTCAGGATCTATAGGCAACAAACTATTCAAAAGTAGTTACCTCCTATCAGTTGGCTTCATCCCATCTAACTAATAATGAAACCTACCTTTTAAAATGATACAATAAAATTTAACATTAACTTTTTTTTGTATGCCAAAATATATATTTTCACAGTACAAACTCAAGACATGCCTTTTTACAGCACAAATTCAAGCTCTGGTTCAGGAGGAAAAATGATGCTCAATTTTATGTTTGAGAATTACTTTGAGAGACAGAAAGATTGATTTCATTTCTACAATATATTAATTTTTTCCTCACTGTACTTTCTTGTTTGTCACATAGCCTTTTCTTTAAATGCTTTGGTCTCTTCTTTAAGGAATTCATTTAGGGAGATTTTGTTTATGTAAATTATTTTGATGACCTGTCCCTCTTCTTCACTGAGCAATATTTTTATGGTGTACATTCTTTTTCTTCCTATATTTTAATTTCTCATCTCTTTTGGCCAATGAGGGTGGGGGTAACTGCTCAACCATGCTAGTTCTTTTCTGATTGGTTTTCACCAAATCATTTCTCATCCATATTCTCATAGAGGCATCAGTATAAATTTGGATATGCTGTGCTACCATGTCCAAAGCACTCTCATCAAAACTGTTATGTATTCTGTCTTTGGGTCATGTCTCCCTTCTGTTTTAGCACCCATGACACAGTGTTCTCAGCAAATTTATTTATATTAACTTTGTCCTGGCAACTGTAATCTACCTTCCCCACCCTCTTTAGAACAAGCAGCCCCAGTCTCTTAGATTATAAAATAAGTTGATTATAAAATGTGCTGCAGCACAGTTTTCCTTCATCAGCATCTCTTCTTTCATGCTGAGGTGTTGATCTCTACAGGGACATTTCCCATCTCGTCTGTAGCCTCATCACATTCCTGTATCCAATTTCTCTGAAGTAAACAAAAAACAGTCATCCTGAACTTAGTCACAGGATATCAGGGAAATCTCAAGCCTCCTAATATCTGAAAGACAGTATTTTGGCTCCCCCATACTCACTTCTCTCTAAGCAGTTTCACAATTATTCAACACCTCTTCCCCTTTTCTGGTGTTGGAATGTGTTCGTTTTCCTACTTCCATGAAAAAGTTGTTTTTTCCTCAATTTTTCTTGTTTAGCTTTACCCCTAAATGGATTTTGAGGTGGAGTAAAGGAGGAAATTGCATATTCTCTATTTTCTTTAACTTGAGGACATCTAAATATCTTTTTTTTTTAATTAGGGAAAGGAAATATGTAAAAGCAATTATAGCAAGATCCATGCTCAAAAACTACAGTTAATATTGGTGTGTGTTTCAAAATATACTACAAAGCTATAGAAATCAAAGCAGCATGGTACTGGCATAGAAACAGACACAAAGACCAGTGGAACATAAAAGAAAGCTCAGAAATAAATCAATATATTTACAACCAACTGATTTTTCAACAAAGACATTAATAATACACAACAGGGAAAGACAGTCTCTTCAATAAATGGTGTTTGGAAAACTGGATTTCCAAATGCAGAAGAATGATATTAGACCCTTATCTCATACCATACACAAATATCAACTCAAAGTGGATTAAAGACTTAAATGTAAGACCCAAAGCTATGAAACTACAAGAAATCATAGGGGGAAAGCTACGTGACATTGGTCTTGACTTTTTGGATGACTCCAAAAGAATAATTAACAAGAGAAAAAATAGATAAATGGGATTACATCAAATCAAAAAGCTTCCGTACAACAAAGGATACAAAAAAGTGATGAGACAACCTATAGAACAGAAGAAAACATCTGCAAACTGTATGTACACGTGATAAGGTGTTAATATCAAAAATCTATAAAGAACTCAAAGAACTTAATAATAAGAAAACAAAAAATTAAAATAGACAAAGAAAACAAATAATTAAAAATAGACAAAGGAACTGAATGGACTTTTTCCAAAAGAAGGCATATAAATGGTCAATAGGTATTTATATGCAAATATGCTTAACATCAGTAGTGATCAAAGAAATGCAAATGAAAACCACAATGAGTCTTCACTTCACCCCTGTTAGAATGGTTAATATCTTTTTTTTTTTTTGAGATAGAGTTTTCCTCTTGTTGCCCAGGCTGGAGTGCAGTGGCACAATCTCAGTTCACCACAACCTCTACCTCCCAGGTTCAAGCAATTCTCCTGCTTCAGCCTCCCAAGTAGCTGGGATTACAGGCATGTGCCACCACGCTCGACTGATTTTGTATTTTTAGTAGACACAGGGTTTCTCCATATTGGTCAGGCTGGTCTCAAACTCCCGACCCAGGTGATCCACCCACCTCGGCCTCCCAAAGTGCTGGGATTACAGGCATGTGCCACTGCACTCAGCCTAGAATGGCTATTATCAAATACATAAATGATAAGTGTTGGCAAATATGTGGAGAAAAGAAAACATTTTCATATTGCTGACAGGAATGTCTTCATCAGTTAGTACTGCCATCATGAAAGCAATATGGAAGTTCTTCAATAAATTAAAAATAGAAATTGCCGTATTATTCAGCAAGCTCACTGCTGGGTATGTAGATTATATCTAAAGGAAATAAAAACAGTATGTCAAAGAGATATCTGCACTCCCGTGTTCATTGCAGCATTATTCACAAAAGCCAAGATATGGAATCAACCTAAGTGTCTCCCAATGAATGAATGGATAAAGAAAATATGGTCTATGTGCATAATGGAATACTACTCAGCCATAAAAACATGAAATCCTGTTATTTGTGACAACATGGCTGAATCTGGAAGACATTATGCAAAATGAAATAAGCCAGTCACAGAAAGACAAATACCACAGGACGCCACACATACGTGAAACCTAAAAAAATTGATCTCATAGAAGTAGAAGGCAGAATGTGGTTACCAGGGGCCAAGGATAGAGGGGTGGGTTGGGGAGATGTGGGTCAAGGATACAAAATTTCACTTAAATAGGAGGAATAGGTTCAAAAAATCTATTATACACCAAGACGACTTTAGTTGATAATATATTCTTGAAAAATGCTAAGAGAGTGTGTGTAAATTATTTTCACCACAAAAATGACAACTATGTGAGGTAACGCACATGCTAGTTAGCAAGATTTAGTCATTCCACAATGTATTACATTTCAAACATCATGTTGTACACAGCAAATACATAGTTTCTCTCTCTGATATTCTTTAAAAGAAATATTAGTGAGTGAATGACTAATTATAAGATGATGCCTACGTGAGATAAAATAATAAAACTTCATGCATGCAGTTTGAACTTAGTGTTTTTTATTTCATTTGATTTTCACAATCACTTTGTGAATCAGGCAAAGCGGGAGTTGCTATCTGTATATCATAAATGAGTGAACCAAGCCTGAAAGCAAATATATATCTTGCTCTAGTGGGAATTAAAATACAAATAATTCACATTCCACTGTCATTTCTTCTCAGTGTCTCTGTTTTCTAAAACTTACACTATGCACTGAATGCAGGAGGGGGATATATTATTACTAGTTATTTGACCTCTAAGGGAAATTAAAAAGCAGAATACTTGTGTCTCAGTCAGGATTCTCCTGGATAAAAGTGACAAAATCCAGGCCAGGTGTGGTGGCTCACGCCTATAATCCCAGCACTTTGGGAGGCCGAGGCAGGCAGATCACCTAAAGTTGGTAGTTTGAGACCAGTCTGACCAATACAGAGAAACCTCATCTCTACTAAAAATACAAAAAATTAGCCAGGCATGGTGGCGCATGCCTGTAGTCCCAGCTACTCAGGAGGCTGAGGCAGGAGAATCGCTTGCATCTAGGAGGCAGAGGTTGCAGTGAGCCGAGATTAAGCCATTGCACTCCAGCCTGGGCAACAAGAGCGAAACTCCATCTCAACAAAAGAAAAAAAGGGACAAAATCCCAATTCAAACCAGCTGAAGACAGATATGGGAGGCTGAACATGCTCCCCTAAGTATGTCCTTGTTCTTCAGATCTCTGGAATCTGTGATGGCAAAAGGGACTTTGAAACTATGATTAAGTTAAGGATCTTGAAATGATGAAATTATTCTGGATTAAGTGAGCAAACTCAATATAATCACAAGGGTCCTATCATAAGAAGGTTGTAGAAGGGTCAGAGTCAGGGAGGGTAATATAACATTGGAAGCAAAGTGAGAGAGAGAGAAAGAGAGAAATTTGAAGATGCTAAATGACTAATTTTGAAGGTGGAGGAAGGGGCCATGAGTCCAAGTCTCCAAAAACTAGAAAAGACAAAGACATGGATTTTCCCTTAGACCCTCCAGAATGAACACAGTTCTGCTGACATTTTGATTTTAGCCATGTAAGACCAATTTTAAACTTCCGACCTCCAGAACTATCAGATAAATTTTATAAGTTTGTGATAATGCATTACAGCAGCAATAGGGAAATAATATGGCAGATAATTTGCTGGTAGACATCCCTGGAAAGTTCAAGGCCTGGATAAAGCATGGGGTATGGCTAAATTCCTTGAATCTTTAAACCTCTCTTTCTCTCTGAAGGCCTCTGCAGCTGGAAGATGCTCCTGGCACCTTCGTGCTCCCATGTTTCCACATCAGTCTCCTTGAGGTCTGCGGATGGCTCTTCTTGTGCCCAACCACATATGGATCAATGTGTTCAGGGGTAGCATGTCATGATTTGCCCAGTTGACATCAGGGGCCCATGAGGCCAGCCCACGTGATGGACAGCCCTACAAATACTACATAAGGGTTCCCAAAGTGGGGGAAAAAAAGTTCAGAACACAAAACTGTAACTACATTTTATCTTTGCCTTTTAAGTATCTACACCCATGCACCACACACACAACACACACCATTCTCCTATATATAACATTAAAAATAATCCTGAATAAAGTAATGCAACTTCCCCACATGCATCTAAAAGCTACTAATCCTGCTGAGGTCTGACACATGCACTGTCCCAGGTCTCTGTCCAAGACCTTGGGTGACGTGCATTTTTTTCTATGAGATCTACCAGTGGCTCCTCATTGCTCAGTTACCTATAGACAAATGATCATTTTATTGATATCCCCCACCAACACATCTAATATATAGTAACAATGAGACAATTGATAAACCATGATGGACACTTCCATTTTTAATGGGAAGAAAGGAAAGACAGTGCAGTGTGTTCAGTGTTTTATTGCTTATGATACACTGTGGGGAGAGTGGGGACCTGAGTACTCACTATCCAGCCCTCTCTGGCCCTTCTCCTGGGGAGGATGGATCTTAGCCCCTCTTCTATCCGATCATGTATCAGAGAAACTGAGCTGTGTCATTTTTGCCTTTCACATCTTGTTAAAATGGGAGGGCATTAGGACAAGATGAATCCCAGACTGCTACTTTTCCAAAATTGGACTTTTCAAATGATAAAACTTCCTTTAGTTAATCTGCAGTGCTTCACATTCAAAGTCTATAAGCCAAACCCTAGAATTTGCATCCAGATTGTTCCACCTCTCAGCTCCGCCTGTTCTCTGGAACCTCAGAACGAGCTGCATTGATGACGTCTGCTCTTTGTCTCCAAGCTGCATCTAGTAGTGTGCCTTTGCCAAATGGGTAAGTGTTGCTTTTGTTGTGTAATAGGTCCACATAGGGAGCTATACCAGAGGGGCCCAGGGAATCAGGCCTTGACAAAACGTTGCCTTAAGAGCTCGTGTATAGTCGTACTCCTTTTGTTTAGCTGATGATTCCTTCCTTTGCATTTGTCTCATGAATAGGCATTTAACTTGAAGAAAAATAAAATTACCAAATTCTACCTGCGCTCTTCAAATTAAAGACTGAACCATTTCCAAAGCTTTATTATCTTACCCTCTTAATTTATATAATAAGCCTAGCTATAACTTGTTATTTAATTCTCGGGCTGAGAAAGTATCAAATTTTACTCAACGGTGCTTTGCTGTAATATAGATTTTCCTTTCTTGCACTTGTGATAAAGCACAACCAGCAAGGATGGGTGGGCAAGTTTATAACCACACACGCACGAACGTCTCAGCAGCCAACATCATAGCAACCAGCTGTGACTGTTTTTATCAATTGTCTTTAAAGATGAGTCTGTTAACAGAATTTGCAAGAATGGCATAATGGAGCATAACAAAAGGTATTTTCTTTAGAGGAAACTTAGGCTGAATTCATACAGGGGCTCTTTTAAGCAGTGCTAGTGACCCACTTCTTAGCAAATGTCTAGAAATAATGAGAAACATGCTTTGACAGATGACAGTAGCTTCATAAGACAATAAACTATAATATATCTGAAGCATTTTGACACTGTTTTATATCTATCAATACATATCGTTAGATACCTAATTGATGTATCCCAATAATGTGTATGTTAGAATTTTATGCAAGTGACTCTGATACAATTTCATATTAGAAAGATGACTTGTACATTTCATATTAGAAAGATGCATTATTTATACTGAATACATTAGGCTCATTTTTTGAAACTCTATTAAAACAGGTGGGGTTTTTTAGAGTTATTGTACATTTGGTTGTCCTATTTTAGGTCTGTACTTCTTTTTCTTGCATTGTATATGGGGATCAACTTAAGATTCTAGAAGGAATAAAGATGGAACTATTCTGCAGTTGTTAGGAATCTGTGCTAAAGACATCCATACTTACTTTTGTATTTATCACAATGCTTCTAATAGGAACACTTAGTTGTCCTTCATATTTTTGAATGGAAGATAGTAAAATTAAAACAAAGGAGCAGTCAGGCGGGGCAGCTCGTGCCAGTAATCCCAGCACTTTGGAAGGCTAAGCCATGTGGATCACCTGAGGTCAGGAGTTCAGAATCAGCCTGGCCAACATGGTGAAACCCTGTCTCTACTAATAGTACAAAAATTAGCCAGGCCTAGTGGTATGTGCCTGTAATCCCAGCTACTCGGGAGGCCGAGGCAGGAGAATCACTTAAACCTAGGAGGCACAGGTTGCAATGAGCAGATATGGCGCCATGGCACTCCAGCCTGGGTGACAGAGTGAGACTCCGTTATAAAAAAAAAAAGGAGGGGAGCAATTGCAATAAAATCATAGAAAAAGAACTGGAGTGTGTGTGTTCTCATGTACATGCATAGACACCCTGGACAATCAAAACACATTTTTTTTTAGTTCCATGTACGTCTTCTTTAACTGTTCACATTGTTTACAAAAGTGTTTAATAATGAAGAATATACTGAATATATTGCAATGAATTTATTCCCAGAAAATGGAATTGTCAGATGCTGTTTTTATTCCATTAATACATTCCATCCACTGTATGTTGTGGATCCAGGGCACTCGGGCCCATTTTATGATCTGTGACAAAATCTAATAGAGGTTCTGGCCACCAACCAGGTAAAATGCCTCCAACCAGCATCAGCAAGGACAGATTTTTGGATTTCAAGCTGTTAATCACTTGAGTTCTATCTGAAGATACAAACCTATTAATTGTTCCCCTCAGTTTGGGATGTTAGCATAAATTAACTCAGAAAAATTAGAAAGGTTATGAAAATATGATTCTCTTATGCCCTATGTTAAAGAAACAGTGCTTTGGTTTTCATGCTCCTGATGCCCTCAGGGCCTCAACACTTGCCCAGAAAATATATTTTGGACCACAGAGTTACTTATGACAGCCCTATAGGATATATCCCTCATCCTCAGAATCTTTTTCTGTTACCATCATCAACATATGATTTTGAGAAAAAGGTACTTTATTCCATTTAAAGCCATTACTATATAAGAAAAAAAAATTTGGCTGGGAATATATTTTGTATATCAGCTTAGCATACAAAAACCATTCATTTATAGGATTTAGGCCTTGAGGATTTTACTGTTTGCCCCATGAAGGACCCTAGTGAGTCCCCACTGCTTCTGTCATGAAGCACAGAACTCCCCTAGTCAAGGAACAAAGAGAGCAAATTGAGAATGTAACCACAAAAGTCACAATAGCACGCAATTGAGTTTTCTTCCCTGGTGTAATAAAATAGAGCATTGAAAGTTGGAGATGTTTAGAGGAAAGAACAGACTGAAGCATTTTGCATCCAGGCAAATTATGTTTTCTTTTCACAGGAGTCTCCAGAGTCTATCCCTACAAATGAAGAAGGCAACATTTACTTGAAATAGTGCATTGTTTCTGAGTCTCTACAGCTGAATTATATTACAGAATGCTCTGACCACTTCCGCAGGCCATAAATTCTTAGTAAACACTCCTAGTGTTTAAGATGGTGAGGTTGTCTGCAAGAAAAGAGCACAGAAGGTAGGCTAGGTCCTCTTTGGATATGGGGCCCCATTCTCTACTTAGAAAGTAAAACCATTTACAGAGGCTTTTTTTTTTTTCTGAGACAGAGTCTCACTCTGTCACCCAGACTGCAGTGCTGTGGCACAATCATAACTCACTAAAACCTAGACCTCCCAGGCTCAGACGATCCTCCCACCTCAGCTTTCTGAGTCACTAGGACTATAGGTATGTACACTACCGTGCCTGGCTAACTTTTTTTTATTTTATTTTTGGTAGTGGCAGGGATCTGGCTATGTTGCCCAGGTTGGTCTTGAACTCCTGGCCTCAAGCAAATCTCTCACCTTGACCTCCCAAAGTGCTAGAAGTACAGGCATGAGCCACTGCCCCTAGCCCTATTTATACAAGGAAGATGTGCTCTGTTTGCTGTTAATGTACCAAAGAAAGAGCCGATAGAGATGAACAATTAAAAAGTACTTACCCAAAGCCATGGAGATAGAACTGATTTTCTAAGTAGCACACTGAAATAAAGGAGGAAATCCAAGAATGGCAGTGAAAGTTGGGGTCCCCAGTGAGGAAATAGGGAAGGGAAAAGCTTACAGCTTGCTTTAGTGGAGTGCTAACTCTTCGCACCAACCGCACTGTCTTACGTGCCTTGCATGTGTGAAATCATTAAAGTCTCATGATAACCTAAAGGTTTAGATCTTTTTATAATCCCCATTTTTCATATGAGGAAACCAAGGAAGAGAGTGCTAAGTAACTTACTTAAGGTCACAAAGAGTGAGTGGTGGAGGCTGGGTCTGAATTCAGGTAACCCGATACTGAAGTGCCAAAGTCTAACATCCACACTACCCTCTCCCTGCTTCTGTAATAGGAGAGGTGGTGTGAGACTCTGCTATCTTGGCTTGAGAAATAGGGAGTTCCTTTTTATCTACAAACAATTTAGATGGGGGCTAGGAAGAAAGGTTTTCCTAGGACTATGTCCCAGTTAAAGGTGCCATGACCCAGCAGCAGATAAAATAAGAATCAGAAGCACGCCTGAGGAATTATTTATCTGATTAGCAATTAACGGTAGCAAATATTAAAAAGGGAGCATTGGCTTCACTCCCTGGGATCTGGGTAGTTTTTTGTAGCATATGTTTTTCACATTTGCAGCCCTAAAATAGTTCTTTAAAAACATTGCACTATAGTCAAATCTAGGTATCCTATAAATGAAATGATATTTAATGATTTATGTATTTGGGAAATAATTTCTGAGACTCTACAATGAACAAGATTTTTTAGGTCTTGAAATAGATTGGCTTCAAGGGAAGACACATCAAATGAATACAGGAAAAAGTCAATTTAAAAAGGAAAATTTTGACTTTTTTTATTTGTGACTGATTTTCTATAGTGGTTTACAAAACTGTTGCTGAAAATTTTCAATAGTATTAAAATTGAAATCTAGGACATATATTTTCTCTTATAGTTTTTAAAAAGGGAAATTAATTCAATCTACACAAAAATGACTACCATGTCAAATATCTTTTGAAAAATGTCACCTTTCTCAGTTTCTAAACATATCTATTTAAACAGTCTCCGAAATGACATCAAGTTTTCACATTTCTCATATACTATATAAAAGTTAACTTACATTTGATTTCTCTAATGATACAATATTATTCTTAAATATAGTGGCTGTTCCCTTCACACTTATATTTTTAGATCTAGAGAAAGCAGGCATTCAATAAATGTGTAATAAATAAGGTAGACAGATTAATGAAAACCAACACTGTGAATAATGTTATACCACAAATGCTCTGTGTAAACTTGCAAAATTTTGCTAAGGATGTACAAGCTACTGTGAAGGATAGCACTTTCAGATTCCTCATAGAATGAAATGAAACTGAATTTATTTTGGTACCATCTGAATACATACATTCTAGAGAATCCTTCAGCAAAGAAACAAGAGTAGTATTTCTACATTGCTAGTCATATCAGAGCTACAGGGCAAATATTAGCTAAAATTTTTGCAGAAATACTATTAAACATACGGACAATAATGTTTGTATTTTAAAGTTAGTTTATGATGACAGCGGGTAGCAAACACATACATACTATCAGTTCTCTATCTCATCCCCAAACATAATAGTTTTAAATAAGAATTATTTGCATTATATTAATAGCTTATATGTTTGTGGATTGACTGGGTGGTAGAGGTATCATCTTATCTAGACTAGGCTCAGCTCTGCAGATCTTGACCAGTTTGCCAGTGTGTGGCTCAGGTGGAGAAGTGGGGGATGAACAGCTTTGCTCCTCATGTTTTTCATCTTTTTCCTGGAGCCAATGGCCTCACCTGGACACATTCTCCTTCTGGCAGTGTCAGAGGCACAAGAAGGAAAGCAGAAATACGTAAGACCTATTGTATGTGCTTTCCCAGGTTTGGACAGGCACAGTGACTCCCAGCTATTTCTCTTGGTTACATGGTAGAACCCAGAGTCAAAGGGTGGGAAAATACATTCTACTCCTTAAATGGGAGAAACTTCAAAGTCCCTCAACTAAATGATGTAGATACTGGGACAAGTGAGGAAGTGGACCCATGAATACTCATTTTGGGTGCTCATGTTTCATCAAAATGCATGCTCATTTCCACTCTTGTATTTCTAAAACAACAGTTAAGAAAAACAAGAAAGTAATCTTCCTATCAACTGGATAGGTGAATTCAGCAGATTTTATGGACAATTAAGTCTTTAAATGAAGATTTAGGAGTACAAGATTGTTTGTTTTTCTCATTTCTGCTACTGGATAAATAAAGATATCCATCTTAAATTTATTCAAAGATGGTTTCAAAATCCTTTTATCTCTAACAATGTGGGATGTATTTTGCAAAATAAAATGTTAAAAGAGCACGAAAGATCTAACTAAAAGGTGTTATTATCAGACTTGAAAGAAATCAGTTGCTTGAATTTTACTAGAAGTAAATGCAAATTTTTAGTTGTAATTTAATCATGAATATAAATTAAGATTTCTATAGCAATATGGATTTGTTTTAAATATCTAACAGCTAAATATTTCCTAAGACTCAGTCTATGCATAATTCACTTCCCTTTCAAACAAAAAACAACGAATAGGAAAAACTGCAATAAAGAAAGCCAAATGAACTTGGCCCAATGTAATATTGCTCTAAATGGACTACTTTTTTAACGTTCTGTTTGTCTTAGGGTTCTTAGTGAACCATTTTAGATAAGAGTCCCTAAGGCAGCTCAATACAAAAAAGCATAAGCAGCTATTCTCTGAGCTAACTATTGAAAGTGCCTTCAAGACCATATTAAATAATATCACTCCATGTCTGAGACTTTGGGCTTGAATAGGCCAGACTAGTCAGATGAAAATGGACACACAGACTCCAACAATTTCTGAGTTGAAATGACAGTTAGGAATAGACTTCTTAAATGACCCCAACATGTCAAAGACTAAACCTGCTACTTTGATTTATCATGCCATAGCAACTAGTGTCATAAAATATATCACGGTTTTTTCAAATGACTAAATTTGTAAGTTCTAGCTGTCCTAAAACGCAATTTATGCATAAATAGTGATTATTATTAAAAGTTGTGTTGAGCATTTGTTTTGTGGCGAACTTTATGCTTCATATTGGGAATGCAGAATGAAACATCTATGGTCTCTGTTTTCTACTTGCTCAACCAGGATTGAATTAGCAATCTCTTACAACATAAGTACATAGTCCCAAGACCATGTTTCCAAGACTATTTAAAGCCCTCAATTGCAGAGACAAGTCTCACTTGTGCTTCTGCACAGACTGACAATTTACAGGAAGCAATTGCAATGTGTGTTGGACACATCTTGGGCAGCTCTCTGATATCCTCTAGGCGTCAACTGCCTTCTGTTCCAGCTGCTGAGGTGACAACCAGCTCTGCATGAACTCTGGCTGGCTTCTTACAGACATTCTCTGACAGCACCCCTACTTCTGCACAGGACTTTCTTGCTGATTTTCCCAGGAGAACCAATGGGATGCCTATGTCCATACGTGCATCACTAGAAGTGCAAAGCTCCATGGGATGGCTGACATTTGAACAATCAGAAACAGGATCCACTGAATGAATTTCCTCCCTTTACTCAAGTTGGCTGCAAGGCACTTTCTTCAGCTTCTTGGTTGGTTGTTTCCATGGATCTAGCAACCAGTCACACTCAACAAACTGTCAAATACACCTTCACCTTAAGTCTTTCTCCTTTCCCACGTCTCTCCCTTCTTGCTCACTCATGCATCCTTTGGTAATAGCATTTATTCCCTCTGCCTCAGGCCCTGCTATCTGGGAAACTCAGAATCAAGCACAGTCAGAGCAGAATTTGTCAAGGGGTCGGGTGGGACCATGGAGTGCGTTAGAAGTGAAAGAGAAGAAAATAAGCAAGAAATGAAATTTCTGCTATGGAAGGCAGAAGGAAATACTGGAAAAGGGCAACTTAAAGTCCAGCTAAAGAACTGAGAGAGGAAATATTTTAATCACTCTCGGTAAAAATAACACTCTGAAGAGCCGGTCATCTTAATTTCAGGTTTCTTCCGTTGTAAATCTCTTTTACAGAAAATGTCTTGGAAAACAAAACTCATTAGAGAATCAAGGTAATGGTTCTCTTCCAAAATGTCTGCTGTTCACTTTTATTACTGTGTTACTGCTAGCAACACAGAGCACACTGCGTCACTCCAATAGCAAATGGGTAGATCCATGTCTTTCCTCAGAGATAAATGAAGCAACAATGTGGTAAAAAGTACTTGGTTTCAAGAGGTGAACAGTTGGATCTTTAATTACAAAGGACTGAAATCCATTACAACACGACGGGGAGTGTGTTTAATTTGCAGAGGGAGAGAGAAATTGCTGTTTTTTGTGTGACTTAAATGACCTTAACACAAAAACCCAACAGTCCCCCACTTCTGAAGGGCAATAATGTGCAGCCTCTACCCTAAATATGTAGACAGAACCAGAGGCTAAGAATTGCTTTATCTTTAAAATGGAAGAAAGAATGACACAGAGTTAAGCTTATGAGTGTCTGCATGATTTACTATCATGAGCTCTGCTTTATAGTTTAGTGAAGTATTCAAACCTTTGGCTCGCTTGTAGGAATACAGCGATATTAGAAAGCAAGTGGGTTTTGTGGGGAAATTGTGGTTTTAAACTTTACTTTCCTTTGGAGATATACCACATCTCTGAATTTTTTCGAGGATAGTGATATTCTTTTATCTTATTCGAGTAGTTTTCAGAATGCCCTACCCTATTAACAACACAAAGAATGCCCTGAAAACATTGAACTCTCTTTGCTGCAAGTTCTGAATATGTCACTTTTACTGAAGTCTCTAATAAATGGTATTAAAGCTTTCGCCTCAGCGTGGTCTTGTTCCTCAGCTGAACAAGTAGGAACACACTCTTCTTCGTGAGCTCCTCAGTATTAAAAAAAAACACCATTAACTGATTCTAAAGGATCCAAAATGGCACTCATTTTGCATTATAATGTTTGGTTTTATGATATCATTGAAGGGTAGGAACGATCATTTCTAACTCTTAACGTGTCCTCTCACATGGAAAATGGAGGGATTCCAATTAGTTTAACTCTCAATCCTGTGTCAATTCCTCATTCTCTTTCCCCCAAGAAAGAGAAATGATAAGACTGATCAGGAGAAGGTGCCGAGAGAAATGGCCCTGCCTTCACCTGGGTGCAGACCGCTCAGGGAGAGTACCCATCTTACACTAGTGGAAATCACTGGAAATTTAATGTTAAAGAAGGCATGGGTTCTCCTTGAATCCATTTAAAATGAAATTTTAAATTCTCCATCTGCAGAGGGTTTTCCCTAGAATCATCTCTTTTCTTTCAAGGAAAATTTGATCTAAAAACTACTTTTAATTCGGAGATTGTAAAGCACATTTTTATTAAACACCTTTAATGAAATTACTGATATCCGTGTACCTTTTCTAATTTACAGTTTTAAAGAAAATAAAGATAGCACAGCAAAAGTCCTTAGAAATTTACATTTGTATTCCAAAACAGAGACGAAGGCGACACACACACACACACACACACACAATAGATAAGTGTTTATAGCAGCTTTAATATCAACACCAGAAGACTGGGAAACAAACCAGATGTTTTTCAACAGGTGAATGGTTTTAAGAAAACTATGGTATATTAATACCATGGAATACTACCCAGCAATAAAAGGGAATGAATTACTAATTTGCAGAACCACATGGACAAATTCTCAAGGGAAATGTGCCAATTTCAAGGTTACATGTTATATGATTCTGTCTATTCAACCCTGCTCTTGATACAACAAAATCACAGAGATGAATGAGATATTAGGAATTGCCAGGTGTTCAAAATAGGAGTGTAGGGTGGAATCAGGTGGATGTACTTATAAAAGGGTAACATGAGGGACTCTTGATAATGCAACTGTTCTGTGTCTTGACCTACACGTGTGAATACACCAACCCACACATGTGATAAAAATTAAACACCCATACAAATATATGTAAAATTGGGAAATTCTAAATAAAATTGGGTAGATTGCATCAATGACATTTTCCTAATCGTGATACTGCACTATAGTTTTGCAATATGATAACCACTGGCAAAACTGAGTAAAGCATACATGGAGAATTTTTTTTTTCCCCACAAACTATAACCTATATTTATTTATCTTTGTATTACAAACTGTTTGTAAAACTTTTTTTCTTTTTTCTCCTCTAATAATTCATAATCTTTATTGGAGAATGGTAAATTTACTTTAGAATTATGTATAAGACACATAAACATATACACACACATATAAATACACCTACAACTATCTGATCTTTGACAAACCTGACAAAAACAAGCAATGGGGAAAGGATTCCCCTGTTTAATAAATAATGTTGGGAAAACTGGCTAGCCATGTGCAGAAAGCTGAAACTGGATCCCTTCCTTACACCTTATACAAAAATTAACTCCAGATGGATTAAAGATTTAAACATAAGACCTAACACCACAGAAAAACCTAGAAGAAAACCTAGGCAATATCATTCAGGACATAGGCATAGGCAAGGACTTCATGACTAAAACACCAAGAGCAATGGCAACAAAAGCCAAAATAGACACATGGGATCTAATTCAACTTAAGAGTTTCTATAAATCTTTTTACTAAGAGAACATTCATCACTCCTCTATTGTTGAGGGTTTTGCTTTAATAGCTGCAAATATTTTTGATTCATAACTTTGAGACAATAAGTATTTGTATAATTTCCTATTTTTGTAGGAAAACATCCTGGTTCACTTAAAGTTATAAAGTCTTTGCCATCTGATATTGACTTTATTGCTATCATTATCATTAACCCACTTTCCATGACCTCACTAAGTTTTGATAAAGTAGCATAAAAGGCTATACAGTCTTTTAGAATTAAGAGTGTTGCAAAAGTCATTCCTCCTTGTGAAAAATTATTAATAAGTAAAATAAATGAGCAAATAAGCAACCCTTAACACATTAAGCACAAAGCAAAATCCTGGTAATCCTTCATAACACCAAACTTGCAGTAGGCATTCATGGAAGGGAGTGGTGATACGGGATACGTGGGATTCAGAAATGAGACATTTGAGGTAGAAATTTCTGCCAAGCCCCTCACTGGAGGGGATAAAGACACCTTCAGTTTCTCAGCAGAAGTCACCGGGGTCACTGGCCCCGTGAGAAGGAGACTCTGCCTTTGACAAGTCTAACTACTGCAACCTTCAAGTCCTTGTTCTGCAGGCTGTAAATAAAGGGGTTCCGCAGGGGAGTCACCACAGTGTACATGACAGCAACCACTGTATCCTCCTCTACTGAGTTGGAGGAAGAATTTGAAAGGCACAGATAAGCCCTGATCACCATCCCGAGAAACAGAGCAACAACAGCAAGGTGAAAGCCACAGGTAGAGAAGGTCTTGCACCTTGCCTGGGCAGAGGGGGACCCTGAGGATGGCTGAAACAATGTAGATGTAAGAGACCAGAATGAGCATAAAAGGGATTAAAATGACTGCTACCCCTAGGAAGAGGAGCACAAGCTCATTGATCTGGGTATCAAAGCAGGACACCTTCATCAGCGGTCCCAAATCACAGAAGTCAGGAATTATCTTCTCAGAGCAGAAGAAAAGCTGGAATATGAGGAAGGTGTGAGTCATGACAAGACTCATGAGGGTCCAGCAGGCAGTCACCAGGAGGGCACAGCAGTGGAGGCTCACGATTATCGGATAGTGGAGTGGGTGGCAAATGGCCACATAGCAGTCATAGGCTATTGTAGCCAGAAGAAAGATGTCCATGTCCCCAAAAGTCAAGAAGAAGTAGAGCTGGACCAAGCACCCTGCATAGGAAATGGACCTGCTCTGGGTCTGGATGTTCACCAGGGCCTTGGGCATGGTGGTAGAGGTGAAAAGGACATCTGTGCATGACAAGCTTTCTATGTGAAGGAAATAGTGTCCTTGTGGTTTTTTAAGACAAATGTGAAATAAAATTGTTTCACAGGGTTCCTGGCATGTAGTTTATACTCAGTTAATATTTGTCAAATGAGTGCATGTCATACTGTTAGTAAAGAAAATATCATCTGTTCTTGCCTGACAGCAGAGGTCCTCTGTGAAGGTAGATAGCTTTGAGTTCACCTAAGATTGTCTCTGTGTGAAGGGGAAACACTTCTTTCACTGGTTGGTCCTCCAACCTAGTGGGACTGGTTCTGAATCCCTCCAGGACCCCTTGTTTGTAAAAGCTGGCCCTGGCCACACCAGCCTGCAGGGATCCTCCTGTGGCTTCTCTCCCATATCACCTATTTTCTGCACCTTTCACCGGGTGAAGCCCACAGTCTTTGGAATATCTTGACTTCTGCTTGGAGAGTCGTTTGAGTTGTTTACACTTATGATATCTTTCTTTCCAAACAGTAACAGGATCAAGATTTCATCATAACCTCTTATCAGAGGCTTAGGTCTTTTCTCTCTTACCTGACTCAGACTTTTCAGCAATGAAGAGCATACTAATTCCTATGAGTGAGAACATGCTGTGTTTCGTTTTCTGTTCTTGTGTCAGTTTGCTGAGAATGATAGTTTCCAGCTTCATCCATGTTCCTGCAAAGGACATGAACTCATCCTTTTTTATGGCTGCATAGTATTCCATGGTATATATGTGTCACATTTTCTTTATCCAGTCTATCCTTGATGGGCATTTGGGTAGGTTCCAGGTCTTTGCTATTGTAAACAGTGCTGCAATGAACATATGTGTGCATGTGTCTTTATAATAGAACTATTTATAATCCTTTGGGTTTATACCCAGTAATGGAATTGCTGGGTCAAATGGTATTTTTATTTCTAGATCCTTCAGGAATCACCACACTGTCTTCCACAATGGTTGACCTAATTTACACTCCCACCAACAGTGTAAAAATGTTCCTCTTTCTCCACATCCTCTCCAGTATCTGTTGTCTCCAGATTTTTTAATGATCACCAGAGATTAGTGCATGGGAATAGAAACTCTGCTAACAACACTCTCTATGATCTCATTTCAAAGAATAACAGAGCCAAGCAAGAGATAATCTAGACAACATTCTAAGCAGAAAAATAAACCTATTAGAAATTCAGTTATAAGACTCAACATTCTCATCTCAGTAGGCAATGTAAGTGATCAACATGTTAAAAAGACCATTTAATTTTACTTTCTATTTAACTCTAATTAAAATTGCCTTCTTTTGGAAATAAAATATTAATGAAAACAGAAAAATTGAGGGGAAATATGTCATATACAAATCATTTTGGGGACATAGAATGAGGAGATGCACTATTTGCTTGCCAACACTGAGTCATTCTAGATATCATCCTCACTGGTGTGGTTAAACTCTACCTACACTCTTTGCCCAGAAGTTCTTTTTTCAGCTGCTAAATTCTTTTTGTGTTTAATATTCCTGTCTTCCTGAAATTGATATGACTCCAACCTGCTGCCTTGGCTGTGTCTAGTGCTGCTCTTGGAATTTCTATCTTATTTATCTTTGCCAGCTTCCCTTGGGTTGTTTCTTATTTTGCCTACCAGTCAATCCAGATGGAACATCAGCCTGTAGCCCATCTTTATTAGCTAAAAGATTAATCTACAAGCCTCATTTCAAAAGCAGTGATTTACACAATCTGATAGATCTCTGAGATAGACACACAGATAAATAGCTCAAAATCATAAACTAATTGATCTCATTCAGTCTTTAACTTTGGCATAAGTGTTTCCATGTTGGTTGGTTGTAAGAAGTTTAACTGAGGTTGCTGTAGATACAGCTGTGCGTCCAATACGGTAGTCACATGGCTATTAAGAAGTTAAAATGTGGCTAGACCAAATTAATATGTGCTTTAAGTGTAAAATACATGCTAGATTTCAAAGACTTAGTATGAGAAAGTTTTTAGCATTATCTCATTAACATTAATAATTTCTCATATTTCTTGTAATCTGAAATAATAACATATATCTATATAAAATCTCCATTACTTGATATTTGGGCATAGCTCTAATTCATCTTTTTTTCTGCCAAGATTCCTCTTCCCACTAAGAAACATGTTGCAGGGTTGCCCATTAGAGTTAGTGCCAAAATTCTTCACCCTTTACCTGGATTTCTTTATTTCTGGCTCTGTTAAAATAGCCAGCCAACAGTGCTAGCCTCACTTAAAATCAAAATTACCAAATATTTACAGGTAAAAAACATTTCTGAGAGCACAGAATGTATATTTCTTTCAGTAATAATTTTCTAAGCATAAAAACCAGCTGTTTAGAAATACAACTACCCAGCCCAACCAAGAAACACATTTCTTTTTATTGCCAAATATAACATTAAAACGTTTTAACTTGGTATTGAACTTAGTAACAGGTTGAAATAGAACACAAATTTGTATTTTACTTCTATCAGTTTTAAAATGAGTTTAATTTGTAGAATTTCTATTCTTTACACAAATTTCTTTAAAGAGATATTTGATACATATGAAAATATAGGCCACAAATATGCAAGTTATCACAAGTTATCAAGTATAAGAATAACCAACCACTCATGACCCCAACACACACTGCAAGAAGTAGGCTATTGACAACAACATTGCATCAACCATGTGTCTCTTCATTTTCCTATCCCCTGATTCCCCAAAGAGGTAACCACTATCTATAATTTTATCATTCCCTTGACTCTTTTCTTAACATATGTTTCATACATGTGCTTGTACTTAAATAGTATCTTGTTCAATTATGTCTGTTTTTTATGGTTAATAGCCCTAAGTGATTTTTTTCAACTTCAAATGATTTTTAATGTCAGAACAATCTCATATGCCTTCAAATGTACACCCTCTTGGTCATGATACAGTATTTTTTATACATTTCTGGATTTAATTTACTAATTTTTGGTAACAGATTTTTGTTTCTGTGTTTTTGAGAAATATTGGTCTTTAATATTTTTGTACCTGTTTATTTGGTTTTGGTATCAAGGTTATGAGAGTTTCATATAAGAAACCGAGAAATATTTTTTCCTCTGTCTTTTGGAAAATTGTATAAATTAGTATTAATTCTTCATTA
This sequence comes from Ateles fusciceps, assembly GCA_036589455.1. NCBI lineage: Eukaryota > Metazoa > Chordata > Mammalia > Primates > Atelidae > Ateles > Ateles fusciceps. The sequence goes on from JAZHEH010003205.1 coordinate 14,010,715, forward strand.
TATGTTAAATAGAATTCTTCAGTGAAATCATATGTGACTGCAGTTTTCTCTGAGAGAGGTTTTTGATAATGTATTTAATTGTATTACTAAGTTAGGTATATTATAATTTTCTGTTTTTTGTCAATTTTGCTGATTTGTCTTTTCAATGTACTTGTCTTTTATTGGATTTTACTGTTTTGCATTTTTACATGTTTAACAAAATTCAAAGGAATAAAACACTAAAGCAATTCAATTTAAATTTTTAAGGCATAAACAAAATAAAAAGTATTATTAAGCAGTCTAAATAAATCTCTGTCATATTACTCATGAACAAAGCCTTCGGAAAACATTTTTCTATAATTTTTTATTTTACTGGGAAAGAAAAGCTATATCTCTTGCATAACTGTACTTCAATTCCCAGGCAACTAATGTGTCTTCGTATAGAAATGTAATATGCAACATATTCCCCTAGTAAACTTCTTCCTATGATATTTAAAACATTTATATAATACTAGAAATATAAATTCATATAACTCACTAAATTATTCTTGTATTTATGTTTTAAGGGACTTTGCATTTTATCTATAGAATTAGCAGAGCATGTTGCAATACCTCTTAGATAAAATATACACAATAAACACCTCTGATTTGGTTCACAGAGTTAAAGGGGTAAAGAGGCTTATTAAATGAAGGATTTTTAAAAAGAACAAAATAAGTTTTAAGAACAATAATTTAGTTTGTTCTAAATCTTTGTAAATGGCAGAATTGTATGTTGCTTCCATAGCAAGTGAGGGGGTAAGGATTTCTCTGTCTCAATTTCATTCCATTCTTCTCTAATTTTAGTTATTTCTTTTCTTCTGCTAGTTTTGGGATTGGTTCATTTTCTTCTAGTTCCTTTAGGTACAAAGATAGATTGTTAATGTGAGACCCATCTCGCTTCTTGATGAAGATGTTTAGCATGATAAACTTTCTTCTTAACACTGAGTTAGCTGCATCCCAGAGATTTCGGTGAGTTGTGTCCCTATTTTCATAAATTACAAAGAATTTTTTGAAATAGGCATGAATTTTGATGTTTTCCTAGCAGTTACAGAGGAATAATTTAACTTTCACGTATTTGTGTAGTTTTGAGAGGACTTCTCGATATCAATTTCTATTTTTGTTGCACTGTGGTCCAAGAATGTGCTTGATATAATTTTGTTTTTTTTAAATTTATTGAGACTTATTTTATGAATCTGAATATTCAATGTTGGATGTGTTTATATTTAAGATAGTTAAGCCTTCTTCTTGAATTGAATCCTTTATCATTACATAATGACCTACTTTTTCCTGCTTAGTTTTCAAACATTTAAAGCCCATTTTATCTGACATAAGAATAGTGACCCTTACTCTTTTTGTTTTGTTTTGTTTTCCATTTGCATAGCAGATCTTTCTTCAACCTTTACTTTGAGCCTGATGGTGTCGCTACATGTCAAATTGTTCTCTTGAAGACAATAGATGGTTGGGTCTTGTCTTTTTAAGCAACTTGTCACTCTGTGTTTTTTAAATGGGGTGTTTAGCTCATTTAAATTTAGCATTAGTACTGATATGTAAGAGTTTGACTGTGTCATCATGTTATAAGCTGTTTTGTAGACTTGGTTGTGTAGTTGCTTTATACTAAGGGCTTTGCACCTACTTATTTATGGTAACAGGTGTCATTCATTTAATTCCGTGTTTAGTTCTTCCATAAAGACCTCTTGTAAGGCTGGTCTAGTTAAACAAATTCCCTCATCATTTGCTTGTCTGAAGAGGATTTTATTTCTCTTTTACTTAAGAAATTGAGTTTGGCAAGATACAAAATTTTTTATTAGAATTTATTTATTTATTTATTTATTTATTTATTTATTTATTTTGAGACAGAGTCTAGCTATGTGGCCCAGGCTGGGGTGCAGTGGCACAATCTCGGCTCACTGCAACCTCTACCTTCCCGGTTCAAGTGATTCTTCTGCCTCAGCTTCCTGAGTAGCTGGGATTACAGGTGAGTGCCACCACACCTGGCTAATTTTTGTATTTTGAGTAGAGACAGTTTTACCATGTTGGTCAGGCTGATCTCAAGAATTTATTTTCTTTAAGGATGCTAAAAATAGATCCCCCAATCTCTTTTGGCTTGTAAGATTTCTGCTGAGAGATTCACTGCCGGCCTGATGGGGTTCCCTGTCTACGTGGTCAGATCCTTCTCTCTAGCTGCCTTTAAAATTTTTTCTTTTGTGTTGACCTTGGTGAATCTGACTAGTATGGGCCTTGGGGATGGTCATCGTGTATAATATATAGCAGGGGTTCTCTGTATTTCTTGAATTTGTATGTCAACCTCTCTATCAAGAGTAGAAAGATTTTCATAGACTGTTTCCTCAAATATATTTTCCAGGTTGTGTATTCTCTCTCCTTCTTTCTCAGGGATGCCAGGGAGTCATGATTTGGTCTCTTTATATAATCCCATATTTCTCAGAGGTTTGTTCATTTTTCTTAATTCTTTATTTTTCTTTTTTTCTTTTTTTTTTTTTTTTTTTTTTGTCTGGATGAGTTAATTTAAACAACTGGTCTTCACTTAAAGGTCTTTCTTAAAATGGCTATTTTGTCTCTCAGCTCTTGAATCATTTCACTGAATTGCTTAGCTTCCTTGGATTAGGCTTCAACTTTCTCCTGGATCTCAGTGAGCTTCTTTACCATCTAGATGCTGGATTCCATGTCTGCAATTTCAGCCATTTCAGACCAGTTAGGAACTGTTGCTGGGGGAGCAATTGGGCTAGTTTGGAAGTAAGAAGCTACAGTAGCTTTCTGAATTTCCAGAGTTCTTGCACTGATTTTTTCTTATCTAGAAGGGTTGGTGTTCATTTAACTGTGGTGTAAATTGAGTAGTCGGTGACTTCATTTCTGGGAGTTTTCAGAGGGCTAAGGCTCTATATGGGGTCTTTGTTGTCACATTCTTGCCCTTGGTTTCACAGGGTAGAGAATTAGCAATTTTTCAGTATCCCTGGCACCATTCCTGCTGAATCCTCATCTCTAATCTCTAGGGAGATCCTACAAGCTCACATGTCCATGGGTGGTGTGGGTTCCCCCAACAGCTAGGATCCCAGAGATCCACAGTAAGAGTGGGCAGCCCCCTGGTCTCTTCACTCACCTCTTCCCCAGGCACTATTAGGGGCTAGGAACCAGCCCTAGCATTCAAGCACCCCAGCTCCCTCCCTCTTCAGCTTCAGGTTTGCATCTTTTCTCTATCCGCATTTGGCATTTTCTCTCCAAAGATCTGTTCAAATTATGTTGGTTTAGTCAAAATCCTGGTCTCTCTCAGTGGGAGCAGCACTTCCTAGACGCATTAGTCAGCCGTCTTGAAACTCTCTCCTCATATGGTAGATCTTAAATGTTTTCACCACAAAACAATAAGTATATGAGGTGACAGATATGTTAATTAGCATGATGTAATCATTGTGTAATGTATACGTATAGCAAAACATCATGTTGTAAAACTTAAATATATACAATTTTTATACCAGTTAAACCTTAATAAATTGGAAGAAAAAAAGGCTGAATAATACAAACAGAAAGAAAAACCTTAAATGTCAGTGAACATACTACTCTTTTAACGACATAATAAAAGAGATTTGATAACTAAATTATCTTACTTTCCTTTCATTTTAGTATATCACTTAAAATCATATAAGTAAATATACATTTACTGTAATACAGTTTTAGAAATTATATATTAAAAAGTTATTATTTTGGAAAATTCTGTGTACCCAAAATATTTCCAACAGACAGAATTTTTTTTCTATTCAGAATGCTTCCACTGAAAGTTCTGTATATTCTATTAGCACAATTGCATTTATTTTTTTGTTTTTGAGATAGTCTTATCACTCTGTCCCTCAGGCTGGAATGCAATGGCATAATCTTGGCTCACTGCAACATCCACCTCCTGGGCTCAAGTGATCCTCCTTCCTTAGCTTTCCAAGGATCTGGGACTATAAGCATTTGCCACCACACTCAGCTAGTTTTTGTATTTTTTGTAGAGACAGAGTCTCACTATATTGCCCAGGCTGGTCTTGAACTCCTGCACTCAAGCAATCCACCCACCTCAGCCTCCCAAAGTGCTGGTATTACAGGTGTGAGCCACTGTGTCAGCCTGCAAAGTTTTTTTTTTTAATGGAAAACATACTTCAACTGATAGATATATATATGATACATATATATTACTTTCAGACATTGGTGGCCTTATACATATTCATACATTCTGAATCTGAAAAATATAAACTAAAATCCTGCTTGTAACCATATACTAATTTTTTTTTATTGCCTTTTAGGTTTTGGGGTACATGTGAAGAACATGCAAGGTTGTTGCATTTTTTTTTTCTGAGACAGTTTTACTCTTGTCACCCAGGATGGGGTGCAATGGTGTGATCTCGGCTCGCTGCAACCTCCGCCTCCCAGGTTTAAGCAATTCTCCTGCCTCAGCCTCCCAGGTAGCTGGGATTACAGGTGCCCACCACCATGCCCAGCTAATTTTTGTATTTTTAGTAGAGACGGGGTTTCACCATGTTAGCCAGGCTGGTCTTGAACTCCTGATCTCAGGCAATCCACCTGTCTCGGCCTCCCAAAGTGCTGGGATTACAGGCGTGAGCCACCACACCTGGCCCACTGATTTTTTATTTGTTTGTTTGTTTGGTCCTGCCTTCCAGTGTTCATGCCATGGCCTTTATTTCATTTAGAATAATAATTTCATTAATAGTTCACTATGTATATTATTTTCTTACACATTCCTATAAGGTATAGTACAACTAAGTTTTCTTCATTACATTCATTTTTATTTTATCTATAAAAGATAAAGATAATCAAGAAAGGAAAACAGTACTAACATAGTATGTATTAAGCACCTATTGTCCTCTAGGTACCTATATAGTACCTTTATATAGTGATTCAAGATTCCATTAAAATTATTAGTTTTACTCTTTTAATAATGAAGATACTAAGATTCAGAGATTTTAGAGAACTTGCTTAAGGTTATACAGATAATAATTAATAGAGCTAGAAATATTCAATCAATTTTTAATATTATTTTACTACTAAAATAATATTTAGAGAGCTTGTTGAGCTAATCTCTATAAAAACTCTTACTTCTTAAAATACTTTGTTTTGTGTATCCTTATCAACTAAGACAAATTAGAGTGATTTTTGTTTTTAATTTCTCAACAAAGACTGTGGTTCATTAAATGTGTTATGCATAAAATATCAATAATCCAAACCCATCCCCCTAGAACTTAATATCTTTTTTTTTTTTTTTTTTTTTTTTTAGACAGGATCTTGCTCTGTCACCCAGGCTGGAGTACAGTGGCGCAATCTTGGCTCACTGCAACCTCTGCCTCCCAGGTCCTATGATCTCCTGCCTTAGCCACCAGAGTAATTGAGATTACAGGCACACACCATCATGCCTGACTGATTTTTGGATTTTCAGTAGGATAAGGTTTCACTGTGTTGTCCAGGCTGGTCTTGAACTCCTGACTTCAAGCGATACACCCGCCCTAGCCTCCCAAAGTTCTGGGACTACAGGCGTGAGCCACTGCACTCGGCCAGTCTTAGTATCTTATACTCTCTTCTTTCCAATTACTCTTTCTCTAACATGCATCTTAAAAATTTGTGCTATTGAGATTCTAAAACTTAAGTGTAGTTCATCCTAAGTGTAGCTCATCTTTGTCAGATTCTCCTATTTCTCTTTCAGTCTGCTCTACCAAAAGAATATCCTTCCCAATTCAAGGATTCCAAGATCAGTGGGAATCAATAAGGAACCCACAATGGGAACTGCCAGGCAAACCAAACGTTCTGCATCTTCCCCCCTCAACATCCCCCTGCATCCACCATTTGCCACAGGCTGTGAAGAAGTGCTTCCCATCTGGCTAGACAAGTAGCTGTGGGAATGGGAAATGACTCCAATACTAACACATACAAACATGTATATACACATAAAGATATGTAGATACATATTTTTTATTGCATTTTGGGTTTTGGGGTACATATGAAGGACATGCAAGATTGTTGCATAGGTACACACATGGCAGTGTGATTTGCTGCCTTCCTTCATATTTTTTAATGGAGAAAGAGCAAATGTATACAACAAATCACACAAATAGAAAAACCAGCACAGATGTTAAGCATAATAATACTACCTAAAATATAGTAAACTTTTACTGGGTTCTAAGCACTTTATAGGTGTATTTAATTTCATAATAAACATGATAGATTATGATAGATTATTAATGTTACCCTTATTTATAAAAATGAAGAAACTAAGGAAGAAAGACATTTTCAGTCACTACAGGATTCAAGTGGCCTACCAATTTTATACAGATTTAAAAAATGGCAGCTGGATGTGGTGGCTCACGCCTGTAATCACAGCACTTTGGGAGGCTGAGGCGGGTGGATTACCTGAGGTCAGGAGTTCAAGATCAGCCCTGCCAACATGGGAAAACTGTCTCTACTAAAAACACAAAAATTAGCTGAACATCGTGGCTGCTACAGTAGCCTGTAGTCCAGCTACTTAGGAGGCTGAGGCAGGAGAACCGTTTGAACCCGGGAGGCAGAGGCACCACTGCACTCCAGCCTGGGCGACAGAGCGAGACACCATCCAAAAATGGCAAAGACAGGCCTTTCTAGTCAGTGTTCATCACATACCATGTGGCAGCAATACATTGATTAACTTCTGTGCAAATAAGCTTGAAAATGTTGATGAAATGGATTGTTATGTAGGAAAATACAAATGTAATATAATATATACTATTTAATAATAGAAAACAACAATTGACACCATCAAAAAACCTACCAAATCAATCTGTACTTTAAAAAAAAGCAGATAATTTCACGGAGCCTGTGATTTGTATAGGTCACTTAAAACATGTGTTCTTTCCAAATATTGAAACCACAGAAAACTGCAATGATGATAGAGGGAAGAAAATTTAAAATAAGTTTGAAATAACACTGTGCATAAAAAATTTGATCAATAATATTAGACTAAATAATGATAATAAACTACATGAGGATTGATAAATTCCGCCTCTTGTTTATTTCTTCATAGTACAACCATTTTTTCAATTACCAGTATTAGTCAAGGTAACCCCCTCCAGCTCACATTGCAACTGTATTTGCATTGGTTGGTTACCCCCTTCTATGTGGTTTCTCAGTGACTCAGGCTTCTTTCACCTGCGCCCACCTTAAAGGATAAGGACAACAGAAACAGGAGAAAGAAAGTGCTTGCATAGGCTCACACAAAATATTTCAGGGCCAATACCTAGAAAATATACCTATTACATCTTGCTATATTCTACTGTTCAGAACTAGTCCCATGGCTATAATCTACCTGCATTGGAGATTACAACATGCTACCCTTCCCATATGTTTAGAAACAAGAATGTGATTGGGGATTATCTTGCCAGTTTCTGCCACAGTCCACATTTTTCATATTCACATACCCACTTGGCTCTTCCTCACAAACATTTACAAGAACTCATTCTTTCCAAAGGGGTCAACATGAAGGTCACTCAGCCCCTAGATTCAGCTCCTATCCATGTAATACACAGTGTTTACTGCATGGGAAACAGCCAATCCTTCCCTGAGCTCATATTTTCCTTATAATGTTTAGCCAACATGTATCACTGAGGTTCTTTCTGCCAGTCCTTTCCCTTATAGCACATTAGAAACATTGTCTACCTTCCAAACGTTCCCCAGAACCAATTATTTTACCTAGCAGCTTTTTGGTACTATATCATGTCCTGACTGAGTGATGTTAAAAGAAATAAAAGTAAAAGAAAGTCAGGATGCTCTCAGTATTCATAGATAAGAATGCTATTGATGATGCTATTCACTACATAACACAATGGTTTCTTCATGATGAATTTCTTTCCAGTGGCAAAATTAGATATTGTGTTTTTCCTATCATCTGATTGTTTTTGTCACAAAGACAGTATGAATCATTTCTATCCTTGCTTTTGCTACTGTAAAATCATGTCAGTTTATGGTAAACTTTCTAAACTATAATTTGAAAACTTAGAAAATATACAGAACTTTGGTTAATAAATTTAGCAACTAACTTCCTTGATTTCATCATTTTTCCTACCTATATGTTTTCATCTTTCCTAAAATATATATTTAAAAGCAAATACGTATTGCCATCATCCCTAAAATATGTATTTGTTTAGTTATATTTTTAATCAGTTTCTTATGTTCTTAGGATCAATGCTGAAATGCAAAAGTAAGCAAGCAAATATAAGAAAATAAAGAATAAAGGTCTATAATGACTTGTAGAATCTCCTATGTTTAAGCCCCATTTTCCCTAAAATGCTTCAGTTATAGAATATGAGAAAATATGGAGTGTAAAGGCTCTAAAACTTTGATTGGTTTTTAAGATAATGCACATGTATTATCTAAGCTAATCTTCCCTAAAATAAAAAGATCTGAAATACAGAATATGCCAGTTAGGTTGTTTTTAATTTGTCGATGATTGACAAGGTAGGCCAAGAGGTCTCTCACGTTCTTTCTGGAAGGGACATTAGAACAGCTGCTCACATACAGATTAATGGTCCGTATATTCCAGTCTCTTGTTGCTGACCAGCTGATAAGGCATATAATTGCCCTTAGCAATTGGGCATAATTTATTCCTGGCTTAGGTGGCTATTACCTTCAGCAATTAAAGCATAGTGACTGATGGGGCCCTGTTATGTCATCCTAGCAAGAATTTAGCTGAATCTGCTATCCTTACTCATTGTATACAGCATATCTATACATAATAGAAAATTGCCAGAAAATTGCATACAAAATAGTTTCAGCTCAGGAAAATGCTCTTCCATTCTTACAGAATTCTAACAAACTTAATAAAATAGATGTACTACCCAATTTTGATAATGTGTCCTTTCACTATAAAGTTAAGGTGTATTTACCTATCAATTTTTTAAGGACTATGTATTGTTGATGTTAGAAAGTCACCAAAGCACACACATTCGACATGCAAGTTCATCAGCTTAAGAAAAGGATGTTAGGGGAAGCAGTGATAGGTGGAGCATAGACTGTAACACATGAAATACTCAATTCCAGAAGCATTTCCATAGACCATACATTTCTAGGGGATTTCTGGATTACCATTATAACAAGAAAACAATGAGAATCTTCTCCCAAGGGGAATAATGAAAGGTTCCTGATAAGATGGATTATTTTCACTTTCTGAAAAATTAGATAAGCAGAGATAGAGTGATAGTTCCAAAGGGAAGGCATAGTTTATAAGATGTCAAATGACATGCTGATGTGATTTGTCTGTGTCCCCACCCAAATCTCATCTTGAATTGTAGTTCCCATAACCCCCACATATCATGGGAGGGACTGGGTGGAGATCATTGAATCATGGGGGCAGTTTCCCCAAACCTGTTCTCATGATAGTGAGTTTGTTCTCATGAGATCTGGTGGTTTCATAAGGGGCTTCCCCTTTCACTAGGCATTCATTCTTCTCCTTCCTGCTGCCATGTGAAGAAGGACATGTTTGCTTTCCCTTCCACCATGATTGTAAGTTTCCTGAAAGCTCCCCAGCCCTGTGGAACTGTGAGTCAATTAAACCTCTTTTCTTTATAAATTACCCAGTCTCGGGTGTGTCCTTATAGCAGTGGGAGAACGAAGTAATACACATGACTCCTCCACAGTCTTCTGACACACAAGGCCAGGCACTGTAGGTATGAGTTCTCCATCTATGTCAAGATGGGGCTCTCAGTAACACATCCTTTCTCCTTACCTTGAGAATAACCTCAAAAGCCTTCCAAAGCAGGCTTTGGGTCTCAGAAAATTACTAAGATTTCATTTTTGTTACACATGTCAACTCTCAGCTATTCTTGACATCTCACAGGAATTAATTTCAGAAGTAAAATACAATTCAAGGAAAAAGAATACTTAATTCTGAACACAGTATCTTTCAAATTTTTCATCCTTCTTACCATGAACAATAAAAGAAAAATGAGCAATTTCATTTAGATAAACAAGTATTTTTAATTTTTTTTTATTTTGTGGGGTACATAGTTGGTGTATATAGATACTTTTTTAAAAATAATAGAAATTACTTAACTCCTAACCCTGAAAAGAAGCTCAGGAGGATGCTTAATTGATCATTCAATGTTTATATGGCAAGGATGGTAAGTGGTCAATACCATGATACAAGATCTTCTGAATTCATTACTTTAAAAATAACCCACTCTAGTTTATAATTATTCTTAAGAGGTTTTCCATTATTTAACTAGTAGTACTACTGTAGAAATGTATGAGTAATAGCATATTAGCATAAAACTACTAATCATACGCACACACAGAGATTTTTGAATTACAGTGAAGTTTTCTTCATTAAACAATCCCATTTTATCCTTTTCAATATCTACACAATTATAGGATGAATACCTTTTCTGATAAATGTTCTGAATAATTCTTTCAGTTTATTTTTATTTCCTTTTTTATTTTTAAAAACATCTTTACTGAAGTGTCATTTACATGCTGTTAAATTTTACATTTTTTGAATGTACAATTTAATTATTTTTCATAATTTTCCAGAGCTATACAATCATTCCCACTAGCCAGTTTTAGAACATTTCCCTCACCCAAAAATGATCACTTATGCCCATTTGCATTCAATCTCTATTTCCAGCCAAGGCCCAGGCAGTCACTAATCAGATTATGTCGGTACAGATTTGACTTTTCTAGGTGTTTTATGTATGGAATCACATAACACATACTCTTTTGGGGCCTGGTTTTATTTTCACTTGTCATAATGGTTTGAGGTTCATTCATGTTTTAGCACGCATCAGTATTTAAGTTACATTATTTTATAAATCCATTCATCAGCTAATGGGAACTTTTATTCTCACATTTTGACTATTAGGAATAATGCTGCTATGAACATTCACATACAAGTTTTTAGTAAACACGTTTGAATTTCTCTTGAGCAGATATCTAGGATGGAATCAATGGGTTGTATAATATGTTCATATTTAAATTTTTTTTTTGAGACAGGATCTTGCTCTGTCACCCAGGCTACACTGCAGTGGCACAATCACAGCTCACTGCAGTCTTGACCTCCTGGCTGAAGCAATCCCCCCTGCCTCAGCCTCTCAAGTAGCTGAGATTACACGTGCCAGGATAATTTTTGTATTTTTTGTAGAGACAGGGTTTCACCATTTTGCCCAGGTTGGTCTCAAACTCCTGGGCTCAAGTAATCCACTCATCTCTGCCTCCAAAAGTGTTAGAATTACAGGCCTGAGCCTCCACGCTCGGCCTCATATTTAACTTTAAAAAAATGTTAAACTATTTTACTAAATAGTTGCACCATTTTACACTTTCAAAAGTAATCTTTCAGAGTTTCATTTTTTCCACATGCTTGTCAATGGTTGTTAAAATGAATAAAAGTGTTATTTTATTGCAGTTTTAATTTGCAATTTTCTAATGACTAATGTGTCGAATATCTTTTCATACTTATTCATCATTCATGTACCTTTTTGGTGAAAGCTCTATTCAAATATTTTGCCCATTTCTAACAATTTATTGAAATGTTATTTACATAAGATTCAGTTCATTCATTAAGTATGCAACTCATTTGCATACTAGTGCAACCATGGCCATAATCTATTTTCAGAACATGTTATCTCTCCCAAAAAACCATATACCTATTAAAAGTCACTCTCCAATTCCTTTCTACCCCAGTTTTTAAATTGAATATTTTGGTTTTTTGATTGTTAAGTTATGACAGTTCTTTAGAAATTCTTGATACAAATCATTTATCAGATATATGATTTACAAATAGTTTATTCTTGTCTGTTACTTATCTTACTCCTTAAAGTCTGAAGTCAGATATAGTCTTTTTTCCTCAATAGATTGTGATTTTAGTGTCGTATCTGAGTATCTTTGCCTAATATAAGGTCATAACGATTACTAAAACTCAGCTCTCTAAACAAATTATTAGGTTGTTCTTGTGGAAAAAATGAATCTCATAGAGTTAACTACCTTGTGGTTTATCAATTAATAACTGAGCTGATACATTTTGCCCCCCCCACCATTTATAGAAATACATTAAAAGGGACTTTCTCACCTTAAAATCGCTTCAATAAATACGTATTGAATACTGAATATTTTAATGGAAGCCTAAGGATCTAAAATCAATATCCACATAGCTGCTTCAGATGGAAGGCAAGAAGTACATATAATTAATGCATCACCTTCAACATAAAGGAATGTTTCTCTATGGGCCTTAGAAGAACTGTGTGACTGACTTATTAGCCATATACCTAATCATAAGTAAAAAAAAAAAAAAAAAAAAAAACCACTTGACTTTGCTTAAATGAATAAAAAGAGATCAACTAAGAAGTTTATGGACTGGGTAATATTAGTGCTTTCGTTTCTCTTGAATTAACATTTTTGTATGGTGTGAGAATTATGCAATGGTTTATAAGAAAAAGTTTTAACAACAATGCAATAATCTACAGAAGTCATATAAAACTGGCATGTTGCATGTGGGAAAAAAAGAGAATAAAATCTGTCACACATTTTTCTTTCTAGCCTCTAAAGTAGGTGGTAATAGTAGTTTCTTTTCTTTGTAATTGTAGAAAAATACAGTAAAAACATAGCAACAGAAAGCATAGCCAAAATGCTTTAATGGGCTCTTTTACAACCCAAAATAAATTTTCTATTACATTAGTGATGTTTTATTATGTCATTGTGGTTTTACATTAATAATATTTTTCTACATGTATTCTATAACACTGGAATCTATTGAGATTTTAAGGTAAGTCAGACACCAGGAGTATTTTATCATAATATGATAGTAAAACAAATAAGATCAAGGGGGTGTCATACATTCATATATTCATCATAAGTTTCTAATGTTTAAGAATAACCAGAACAGGCACACTCAGTGTATGATTTTCATAATCCCTGGCACCTTGATTTAATAATTTTCAGCAGCCATCTGTGCCCTTACTGATACACACACATTGCTTCCATCACTCTTCAGAGCTCAGCATCTTTACCTGTCAAACTCAGGAATTACTGTCTGAATGAATGAGATCAACAAAGCAATCTACATTGTGCCACCAAGTTGTCCTGGGAGAATGCAATATCCAGGTAATATTATCCCATAGAAGGCTTTGACTTTGTTATTAGTAAACAGGAATTTAAGCCCCATCAATACTAGTTATTCTGGGTCAGACCTTTGGGGGAAAAATCACTCCAGATTCGGTTTTCTCAACTGTAAAATGAAAATAAAAACAGTAGGCATTCCTTTCCAGCAATGGCACATGCCTTAATAAAATTATACATAATAGGCTTCCAAGCTTTAGGCTGAATGGAAATCACTCCTCTATTCAGGTATATCCATGCAAGAGGTGTATGGATTTCAGAGTTTACTGTGAACAGAGTGGCAGGCACAATGGAATACAACTCTAGAACACATGGCCTTTAAGTGGTCACACAAGACATGAAACATGAGAGAGACAGACCAAGAGGAAACAGACAAGAAGAGAGAGAGCAGTTCCTGCAGACACAGCCTCAGGGTGTACAGGGTACTGGGTACATGATATCATCTATATGCTTTTGAGTTTTTGCATAGCCCTTTTCAACATTCTTCTTCATGAATTTTAGCAGATATTCTTGTGTTAAGTATCACTTTATTATTATGTTTGTTACCACACAAAAAAAATCACTTTTTAAATTGATCCATACTAGTTGCTTATAGAGCATCCTGTCAACATCTATGGGTTACTGAGTTTTGATCATGTATAATCAAGTCTTTCTTAATTTACATTTGTCCTCTGCCTTGTGGTCTAGTGATTACAGAAATAGTAACTATTTCTGTTATATTTAATCCTACTTTTTACATGGTAAATGAGTAAACAGTATGCTACTATGGATAAGAGCAGGGGCCTTACAATTAAGGGTTTACTTTCTGGCTACATGACCCTTGACAATATTAATATACCTAGCCCATAAGGCTTGTGATAAAAATTAAATGAGATAATTGTTGAGTACTTGGCAGAGTGTCTGGTACACAGTGATATGGTTTGGCTGTGTCTCCACCCAAATCTCATCTTGAATTATAGCCCCCCATAATCCCCATGTATCATAGGAGGGACCCAGTGGGAGGTAATGGAATCATGGGGGTAGTTTTTGCCCATGCTGTTCCCATGATAGTGAATAAGTCTCACGAGATCGGGTGGTTTTGTAAAGGGCAGTTCCCCTACACACACTCCTTTGCCTGCCTCCACGTAAGACATGCATTTGTTCCTCCTTCGCATTCTGCCATGATTGTGCAGCCTCCCCAGCCAGATGGAACTGTGAGTCCATTATCTCTTTGTCTTTGTCAGTCTCAAATATGATTTTATTAGCAGCATGACAACAGACTAACACACATGGCAAGCATTAAGAAAATTGCCAGCTATTATTTTAAATTTTCTAAGTGAACATAAAGTCTAGTTCAACTGATTTCTCTGAGCAAATGCCTCAAAACATAATGTGTTTTGCTTTAAAAAATGAATATATGTGTATGTGTTTGTTTTATAGTTTACACAAATCATACCTATATGAGCTTACCTGGAACACATACTTGCTAAAACCACTGGATGCTCTGTATTGTTGTATCATGTTGATTTGCCTCAAACATATATTCTGGGTGGACACCTCTGGGTTGCCATTGTACTTCCTAGGGAGAGGGTGCTGTCCTCATGCCTTATGCTAATTCTTTCATCTATGCTCCCACTTTTATCTTTTCCAACTCTTCAGCAAACTTTGCTTCATCAATTGTGCCTTCTCTTATGTATATCCAAATGTATTTTTTCCATTTTTTTCTTTCTTTGAGATAAAAGTCTTCCCAGGCTGGAGTGCAGTGGTGTGATCATGGCTCACTGCAGCCTCAAACTCCTGGGCTCCCGTGATTCTCCTACCTCAGCCTCCAAGCTAGCTGGGACTAAAGGCACACACCAGCATGCTCAGCTAATTTTTAAAAATTATTATTTGTAGAAATAAAGACTTGTTATGTTGCCCAGGCTGGTCCTGAACTTCTGGCCTCAAGTGATCTTCCTGCTTCTGCCTCCCCACTGCTGGGATTACAGGCATGAAGCACTCTCCTTGGCCAAAGTGTTTTATTTTTATGAATTGCATTTCTTCAACATATGGATATTCTTCAGCATTCTCCCAATATAAAACAGAATAACACCTTGCCCTTTCTCCCCTAAATCCCTCAGTCCTGGCTTTCCAACTCACTTTCAATCTACCTTCTTCCTCTCCTTTGAAGTCTAGTTCCCTGAAGTAGGTCTCTATGGGTGCTGGACCACCGCGAGCACACTGAGCACTGAGTCACATGACATCAGCAAAGCAAAGGCACAAAAATATCAAAGTCAGTCACAATGTACTCAGGCATAATTGTGCCATTAGATGACGTACAAGAAAGCTATTCTAACTCCAGAAAACATGTAAATAATATGTCGTTTTGAAAACTAAAATGTTATTCAGAATAATCTTTAAGAGAGTGAGTTCTATAGGCTTTCAACTGTTTACAGGTGCTAGAAGTCTTAATCTGATCCTGGCTCAGTTCTCCATTTATTTCCTGTCATTTTATTTAACTGCCCCAACTTCTGTAACACAGCTTCTAACCCAAAATAAGTCCAATGAAACTGTTTTTTTTAATGCCACCAATGCCTGCCTCATCACTAACACAATGGTCATGCTCCCTTAATTTACCCTATATGTCTTCAGAACATGCAGTGTTGACCTGACGCTTCTTGAAACTTTCTTTACCTTGACCTAATACTGTATTTCAGCTGTATTACAACTACCTCAAGTCCCTGAGAGATTCAAACACTTCATCTTACCTCCTGTCCTTAGAATTTTCACCACTGTTTTGAATACACATTGCCCTACCTGTCACATGGTAGTAGACAGCAGGTACCCAGGAAAGATGAACAAACTCATTGTTGAAGGCCTGAACCTGATTACCCATGACAGTACAGCTTATGTGACCTATTAGACTCCCACATCTGTACCGAAACTAATCTTCCTCTATTTCTCCCACCTAATCTTTGCAATTTCTTATTTTCTTCTCTTAATTCTATGCCTCAAAACATTTTTAATGTCAAAAACTGTATATACAAAAATTAATTGAGTTTCTATTCACTAACAATGAAAATTCTAAAAAGGAAATTATGAAAACAATCTCAAATACAAATTAAAACTACAGTAACATACCATCTTAGGCCAACCAGAATGGCCATCATTAAAAGTTAAAAAAACAATAGATGTTGGCATAGACGTGGTGAAGAGGAACACTTATACATGCTGGTGGGAATGTAAATTAATACAACCTCTATGGAAAACAGTATGGAGAAACTTAATAAGAACTAAAAGTAATCTACCATTTAATCCAGCAATCCCACTACTGGGTATCTACCCAAAGGAAAGTAAGTCACTATATCAGAAAGACACCTGCACACATATATTTACTGCAGCACAATTCACAATTGAAAATATATTAAATCAATTTAAGTACACATCAATCTATGAGTCTGTAAAGAAAATGTGGTATGTATATATACACATATATACATACACCATGGAATACTACTCAGCCATAAAAAAAAAAAAAGAAATGTCTTTTGCAGCAACCTGTACGGAACTAGAGGCCATTATTCTAAGTGAAGTAATTCAGGAATGAAAAACCAAATACCACATATGCTCACTTATAAGTGTGAGCTAAGCTATGAGTATGCACAAACACACAAACTGGTATAAAAATTGGAGTCTCAGAAGGGGAAAGAGTGGGAGAGGGTGAGGGGATAAAAAACTACCTATTGAGTAAAATGTACCCTACTTGGGTGACAGGTGCACTAAAACCACAGACTTCACCACTATACAATTCACCCATGTAACCAAAAACCACCTGAATTACTATAGCTATCGAAATAGAAAAATTTTAAAAAGAAAGAAGATAATAACATTTACAATAACATCAAAAGAAATAAAATATTTATGAATAAACTTAACCAAGACATGAAAGACTGGTATACTGAAAACCAAAAAACATTGCTGAAAGAAATGTAAAAAGACATAAATAAATATCACAACATGCCATGTTCATGAATGGGGAATACGTAATGTTGTTAAAATGTCCATATTCTACCAAAGTGATTTATAGATTCAATGCAATCCCTATCAAAGTATCAATGATGATTTTTACAGAAATAGAAAATTCTAAAATTCATATGGAACCACAAAGAACCCAAAATACTCCCCCAAAATTTCCTTATTTCAAAACATATTACAAATCTGCAAAACTGAAAACATATGGCCTTGGAATAAAGACAGATATGAAGACAAATGAAACATAATGAAGAGCCCTAAAGTAAACTTACATGTATATGGTTAAATGATGTTTGACAAAGGTGTCAAGACTACACAATAGGGAAAGGATATTCTCTTCAACAAATGGAGTTGAGAAAACTGGATATTCATATGCAAAAGAATAAATTGGACTCTTATCTTATAACATACACAAAATCAACTCAAAATGGATTAAAGATTTAAACCTGAAACTAAAATTGCTAGAAGAAAAACATAGGGGAAAAGTTTTATAGCATTGATCTTGGCAATGGTTTCTTGGCTGTAACACCAAATCCACAGTAATAAAAGCAAAAGTAGATGAGTGGGACTACATCAAACTAAAAATTTTCTACGCAGCAATGGAAATAATCAACAGAACGAAATGGCACCTACAGAATGGAAGAAAAATATTTGCAAACCATGCATCTGATAAAGGGTTAATATCCAAAAATATATAAGGAACTGTTACAATTTAATAGCAAAACAATTTATTTGAAAGTGAACAAAGAATGTGAACAGACATTTCCTCAAAGAAGACATACAAATGACCAAAAGGTATATGAAGAGATACTTAACATAACTAATCATCCTGGAAATGCAAATCAAAACTACAGTGAGGCATCACCTCACACCCATTAGGATGGCCATTATCAAAAATAAACATCAAAAAACAGAAATCAGAAAATAATAAGCACTGGCAACGATGTGGAGAAACTGGAACACTTGTTGACTCTTGTTGGGAATGTAAAATGGTGCAGCTGCTATGGAAAACAGTATAGAGATTACTCAAAACATTAAAAATAGAATTACAATATAACCCAGCAATCTCACACCTCAGTATTATCCAAAAGCATTCAAAGCAGGTTCCCAAAGAGATATTTGTACATGCAGGTTTACTGCAACGCTATTCACAATCACCAAGAGATAGAAGCATCTCAAATATCCGTTGACAAATGAATGTATTTTTTTTATTGCATTTTAGGTTTTGGGGTACATGTGAAGAACATGCAAGATTGTTGCATAGGTACACACATGGCAGTGTGATTTGCTGCCTTACTCCCCTTCACCTATATCTGGCATTTCTCCCCATGTTATCTCTCCCAAACTCCCCCACCCCCCCGCTGTCCCTCCCCTTTTCCCCCGACAGACCCCAGTGTGTGATGCTCCCCTCCCTGTGTCCATGTGTTCGCATTGTTCAACACCCACCTATGAATGAGAACATGCGGTGTTTGATTTTTCTGTTCTTGGGTCAGTTTGCTGAGAATGATGGTTTCCAGGTTCATCCATGTCCCTAAAAAGGACACGAACTCATCGTTTTTGATGGCTGCATAATATTCCATGATGTATATGTGCCACATTTTCCCTGTCCAGTCTATCATTGATGGGCATTTGGGTTGGGTCCAGGTCTTTCCTATTGTAAACAGTGGTGCAATGAACATACGTGGGCATGTGTCCTTATAGTAGAACAATTTATAGTCTTTTGGATATATACCCAGTAATGGGATTGCTGGGTCAAATGGAATTTCTATTTCTAGGTCCTTGAGGAATGCGCCACACTGTCTTCCACAATGGTTGAACTAATTTACACTCTAACCAACAGTATAAAAGTGTTCCTGTTTCTCCACATCCTCTCCAGCATCTGTTGTCTCCAGATTTTTTTAATGATCACCATTGTAACTGGCATGAGATGGTATCTCAATGTAGTTTTGATTTGCATTTCTCTAATGATCAGTGATGATGATCATTTTTTCATATGTTTGTTGGCCTCATGTATGTCTTCTTTTGTAAAGTATCTGTTCATATCCTTCACCCACTTTTGAATGGGCTTGTTTGTAAATCTGTTTCAGTTCTTTGTAGATTCTGGATATCAGCCCTTTGTAAGATGGGTAGACGGCAAATATTTTTTCCCAGTCTGTTGGTTGCTGATTCACTCTAATGATTGTTTCTTTTGCTGTGCAGAAGCTGTAGAGTTTGATTAGGTCCCATTTGTCTATTTTTGGCTTTTGTTGCCAATGCTTTTGGTGTTTTGGTCATGAAGTACTTGCCTACCCCTATGTCCTGAATAGTTTTGCCTAGATTTTCTTCTAGGGTTTTTATGGTATTAGGTCATATGCGTAAGTCTTTAATCCATCTGGAGTTAATTTTAGTGTAAGGTGTCAGGAAGGGGTCCAGTTTCTGCTTTCTGCACATGGGTAGCCAATTTTCCCATCACTATTTATTAAACAGGGACTCCTTTCCCCCATTGCTTGTTTTTGTCAGGTTTGTCAAAGATCAGATGGTTGTAGATGTGTTATGTTGCCTCTGAGGCCTCTGTTCTGTTCCCTTGGTCTATATCTCTGTTTTGGCACCAGTACCATGCTGTTTTGATTACTGTAGCCTTATAGTACAGTTTGAAGTCTGGTAGTGTGATGCCTCCAGCTTTGTTCTTTTTGCCTAGAATTGACTTGGCTATGCGGGCTCCCTTTTGGTTCCATATGAAGTTTAAGGTGGTTTTTTCCAGTTCTGTGAAGAAGGTCATTGGTAGCTTGATGGGGATAGCGTTGAATCTGTAAATTACTTTGGGCAATATGGCCATTTTCACGATATTGATTCTTCCTAACCATGAACGTGGAATGTTTCTCCATCTGTTTGTGTCCTCTCTTATTTCGCTGAGCAGTGGTTTGTAGTTCTCCTTGAAGAGGTCCTTTACGTTCCTTGTTAGTTGTATTCCTAGGTATTTTATTCTCTTTGTAGCAATTGTGAATGGCAGTTCGTTCTTGGTTTGGCTCTCTTTAAGTCTGTTATTGGTGTATAGGAATGCTTGTGATTTTTGCACATCGATTTTATATCCTGAGACTTTGCTGAAGTTGCTTATCAGTTTCAGGACATTTTGGGCTGAGACGATGGGGTCTTCTAGATATACAAGCATATCGTCTGCAAATAGAGACAATTTGACTTCCTACTTTCCTATTTGAATACGCTTTATTTCTTTTTCTTGCCTGATTGTTCTGGCTAGAACTTCCAGTACTATATTGAATAAGAGTGGTAAGAGAGGGCATCCTTGTCTAGTGCCAGATTTCAAAGGGAATACTTCCAGTTTTTGCCCATTCAGTATGATATTGGCTGTTGGTTTGTTGTAAATAGCTTTTATTATTTTGAGATACATTCCATTAATACCTAGTTTATTGAGGGTTTTTAGCATAAAGGGCTGTTGAATTTTGTCAAAGGCCTTCTCTGCATCAATTGAGATAATCATGTGGGTTTTGTCTTTGGTTCTGTTTACGTGGTGAATTATGTTTATAGACTTGCATATGTTGAACCAGCCTTGCATCCCCCGGGATGAAGCCTACTTGATCATGGTGGATAAGCTTTTTGATGTACTGTTGCAATTGGCTTGCCAGTATTTTATTGACGATTTTTGCATCTATGTTCATCATTGATATTGGCCTGAAGTTTTCTTGCTGAGTCTCTGCCGGGTTTTGGTATCAGGATGATGTTGGTCTCATAAAATGATTTGGGAAGGATTCCCTCTTTTGGATTGCTTGGAATAGTTTCAGAAGGAATGGTACGAGCTCCTCTTTGTATGTCTGGTAGAATTCGGCTGTGAACCCATCTGGACCTGGGCTTTTTTGGGTGGTAGGCTCTTAATTGCTGCCTCAACTTCAGCCCTTGTTATTGGTCTATTCAGGGTTTCAACTTCTTCCTAGTTTAGGCTTTGCAGGATGCAAGTGTCCAGGAATTTATCCATTTCTTCCAGGTTTACTAGTTTATGAGCATAGAGTTGTTTGTAATAATCTCTGATGATGGTTTGAATTTCTGTGGAATCTGTGGTGATATCCCCTTTATCGTTTTTTATTGCATCTATTTGATTATTCTCTCTTTTCTTTTTTATTAATCTGGCTAATGGTATGTCTATTTTGTTGATCTTTTGAAAAACCAGCTCCTGGATTTATTGATTTTTTGAAAGGTTTTTTTGCATTTCTATCTCCTTCGGTTCCACTTTGATCTTAGTTATTTCTTGTCTTCTGCTAGGTTTTGAGTTTTTTTGATCTTTCTCCTCTAGCTCTTTCAATTTTGACTATAGGGTGTCAATTTTAGATCTCTCCTTGATTCTCATGTGGGCATTTATTGCTATATATTTTCCCCTAGAGATTGCTTTAAATGTGTCCCAGAGATTCTGGTATGTTGTGTCTTCGTTCTCATTGGTTTCGAAGAATATCTTTATTTCTGCCTTCATTTCATTGTTTATCCAGTCAACATTCAAGAGCCAGTTGTTCAGTTTCCATGAAGCGGTGTGGTTCTGAGTTAGTTTCTGAATTCTGAGTTCTAACTTGATTGCACTGTGGTCTGAGAGACTGTTTGTTATTATTTCCATTCTTTTGCATTTGCTGAGGAGCGATTTACGTCCAATTATGTGGTCAATTTTAGAGTAGGTGTGATGTGGTGCTGAGAAGAATGTATATTCTGTGGACTTGGGTTGAAGAGTTTTGTAAATGTCTATTAGGTTTGCTTGGTCCAGGTCTCAGTTCAAGTCCTGGATATCCTTGTTAATTATCTGTCTCATTCATCTGTCTAATATTGATAATGGGGTGTTAAAGTCTCCCACTATTATTGTGTGGGAGTTTAAGTCTTTTTGTAAGTCATTAAGAACTTGCCTTATGTATCTGGGTGCTCCTGTATTGGGTGCGTATATATTTAGGATCGATAGCTCTTCTTGTTGCATTGATCCTTTTACCATTATGTAATGTCCTTCTTTGTCTCTTTTGATCTTTGTTGGTTTCAAGCCTATTTTATCAGAGATGAGAATTGCAACTCCTGCTTTTTTTTGCTCTCCATTTGCTTGGTAAATCTTCCTCCATCCCTTTATTTTGAGTCTTTGTGTATCTTGCATGTGAGATGGGTTTCCTGGATACAGCACACTGATGGGTTTTGGCTTTTTATCCAATTTGCCAGTCTGTCTTTTGATTCAAGCATTTAGCCCATTTACATTTAGGGTTAATATTGTTATGTGTGAATTTGATCCTGCCATTTTGATGCTAAGTGGCTGTTTTGCCCATTATTTGATGCAGTTTCTTCATTGTGTTGATGCTCTTTACCATTTGGTATGTTTTTGGAGTGGCTGGTACTGGTTGTTCCTTTCTATGTTTAGTGCCTCTTTCAGGAGCTCTTGTAAAGCAGGCCTGGTAGTGATGAAATCTCTGAGTACTTGCTTGTTCGCAAAGGATTTTATTTTTCCTTCACTTATGAAGCTTAGTTTGGCTGGATATGAAATTCTCAGTTGAAAGTTCTTTTCTTTAAGGATGTTGAATGTTGGCCCCCACTCTCTTCTGGCTTGTAGGGTTTCTGCTGAGAGATCTGCTGTGAGTCTGATGGGCTTCCCTCTGTGGGTAACCCGACCTTTCTCTCTGGCTGCCCTTAGCATTTTCTCCTTCATTTCAACCCTGGTGAATCTGATGATTATGTGCTTTGGGGTTACTCTTCTTGAGGAATATCTTTGTGGTGTTCCCTGTATTTCCTGGACTTGAATATTGGCCTTCCTTGCTAGGTTGGGGAAGTTTTCCTGGATAATATCCTGAAGAGTATTTTCCAGCTTGGATTCATTCTCTCTGTCATATTCAGGTACACCTATCAAACGTAGATTAGGTTTTTCCACATAGTCCCATATTTCTTGGAGACTTTGTTCATTCCTTTTACCCTTTTTTCTCCTCTCTTGCCTTCTCGTTTGATTTCATTGAGTTGATCTTTGACCTCTGATATCCTTTCTTCTGCTTGGTCAATTTGGCTGTTGAAACTTGTGTATGCTTTGCGAAGTTCTTGTGTTGTGTTTTTCAGCTCCATCAATTCACTTATATTTCTAAGTTGGTTATTCTCGTTAGCATTTCATCAAATCTTTTTTCAAGGTTCTTAGTTTCTTTGCATTGAGTTAGAACATGTTCTTTTAGCTCAGAGAAGTTTCTTATTACCCACCTTCTGAAGCCTGATTCTGTCAATTCATCACATTCATTCTCCATCCAGCCTTGTTCCCTTGCTGGTGAGGCGTTGTGATCCCTTGTAGGAGGAGAGGCGTTCTGGTTGCAGTGTTTTCCTCCTTTTTGAGCTGGTTTCTTCCCATCTTTGTGGATTTATCAACCTGTCATTTTTGTAGTTGTTGACTTTCAGATTGGGTCTCTGAGTGGACGTCCAGTTTGTTGATGATGAAGTTATTTCTTTCTGTTTCTTAGTTTTCCTTCTAACAATCTGGCCCATCTACTGTAGGACTGCTGAGGTCCACTCCAGGCCCTGCTTGCCTGGGGATCACCTGCAGTGGTTGCAGAACAGTAAAGGTTGCTGCCAGTTTCTTCTTCTGCTGTCTTTGTCCCAGAAGGATACCCACCAGATGTCAGTCTGAGCTCTCCTTTATGAGGTGACTCTTTGTATATACAGGGGTAAGGGAGCTGCTTAAGGAGACAGTCTGTCCTTTATAGGAGCTCAAGTGCTGAGCTGTGAGCTCCATTGTTCATTCAGAGCTGCTGGGCAGGTACGTTTAAGTCTGCTGCAGCAGAACTCATAAACCCCTTTTTTCCCCAGGTGCTCTGTCCCGGGGGAGTTAGGGCTTTATTTATGAGTTTCCGTTGTGCTGCTGCCTTTTTCTCAGGGCTGCCCTGCCCAGTGAGGAGGCAGCCTAATCACTGTCTGCCTGCAGAGGCTTTGCTGAGCTGCTGTAGGCTCCCCCCCGCTGCCATGTGAACTTCCCTGTAGTCCTGTTTATACGGATGTAGTTAGAACTGCCTCGGCAATGGAGGGCTGCCTCGGCAATGGCAAACTACCTAGGTAGTGGTGGATTGCCTCGGTAATGGCGGATGCCCCTCCCACACAGAGCTGCACCATCCCAGGTTCAGCTGTGCTTGCTGTGAAACTCAGTCCAGAGCATTTCCGATTGCTGTTTTTTGTGGGGGTGGGACCAGCTGAGCCTGATCACCTGGCTCCCTGCCTCAGAGCCTTTTTTTTTCAGTTGAATGGTCGACTGTCTCCCAGGTGTTCCAGTCGCCTGTTGAAAAGGTGCCCAGATCTGTGTGATTTTCCGTGCGGCGACCAACTGCGCTGGCTGAAACAGCAGCGCTGAGATTCGTGGCACTTTTTTGCCCAGGAATCTCCTGGCCTGGCTCCCTGTTTCAGTTCCCTTTTTAATCAGTTGAATAGGCTACTCTGTCTGCCAGGAGCTTCAATTGCCAGCTAAAACAGTGCCCAGACCCATGTATTTTGTACGGAGAACTGCCACGCCTGGGAGGCCGGCCAAACAGCCACGCCAGCAAAAACAGCCATACCGGCAAAAACAGCCACGCTGGCCACCTGTGGGGCTCCTCTGCCTGGGAATCTACTGGTCTGTGGGCAATAAAAATCAGTCTGGAAATGCGGCATCCACTCACCCTCCACGCTTTGGCTGGGAGCTGCAATCCTGAGCTGCTCCTAATCAGCCATCTTGGATCCCTCCTGGATTTTTTTTTTAATGTCATATATATGGTTGTCCATCAGTATTCAAAGATAACAAAATCTGAGAATGCTCAAGTGCCTGTTGTAAAATGGTGCAGTATTTGCATATAAGCTACGTAAATTCTCCTATGTACTTTAAATCTCTAGATTAATTATGAAACCTACTAATACAATGTAAATGCTATGCAAATAGTTGTTCTATTGAATTGTTTAGGGAACAATGACAAGAAAGAACATCAGTGTATACAACATTTTCCTGAGTATTTTTTATCCACATTTGGTTAAATCCATGAATGTGGTGACCATAGATACAGAGAACCAGCTGTAATACAATGGAACAATATTCAGGCATTAAAGAAAAAAGGAAATCCCGTCATATGCTACAACATGGATGAATCTGCCAGGTATTATGCTAAGCAAAATAAATCAGTGGCAGGAGGACAAATACTGCATGATTCCACTTACATGAGGTATCTAAAGAAGTCAAACTCACAGAAATAGTAAGTAGAATAGCGGTTCCAAGAAGTGAGGGAGAAAAGAAATATGCTCACAGTCATGATGAAAAAGTTGTGGAAATCTGCTGTGTAACATTCTGCTTATCATTAACAATACAGTACTTAGCTCAAAGACTTAAAATTTAAGTGGGTAGATCTCATATTATGTGTCCTTTATCATAATAAAAAATCATAGAGTATGGTATGGTTACAAATATATGCTCCAACCTTTCTGAACCTTTATCTGTCTTCTAACTATTAGCTTATTTTATATTCTTTAGTGTACCCTAAAGAACTTCTTCAAATCTGCTTTTTTATATGTTAGTCTATAATCTGAAGCCCTCAAGAAGGCTGTATTCTTTTACTTTAAAAGGCAGAGCCATAAACTATGATCTTATCTCCCCCTGAGTCAACCTTCACCTTTTCAATAACCTTTCTTTTCTTCCTACTAACATCACTGAACCCATACCACCTTCCATCACTCCATGACATTTCTCTATAATAATTGCAGCTCTGTCTACATGCTTTGAGGAGCCTTTATTGGCCTTTCCCTCATCTTCATAGGTAGACAAATCTCCCTTTCTTGAAAAGTCAGCTAGATGTTCAGATGACCCAATTTCTACTACATTTAGTCTCCCATTTCTTGCCTTATTTAACTGCCAGTCATTAAGAAAGAGTAGGCTTCATTTGTCATTCTCACTTCCTCAACATATAGTCCTTCCTGAATTCCTTAACGTTTGGTTTTGATCTCTATATTTACATGTATATTACTCCCTTGAAGGACATTAATAACATCTTGCTGAACTGATCTCTCACCATTGGCTTGTCTGTATTCCTCTGGTTGGTTTATAACTGATCATCTTGGTATGTAACTACTTGGTCTTAGAAATATTAAGCAATGACATATGTCTTTAGAAGAAACAGATAAACAGTAATTTGGATCACAGTCTACAACCAGTTTCTAGAAATATCTCTGAAGTCCCAAAGGGATTTAAAAGCAGAAGTAAATCACTGTTGCATGTAAATAGAAGCTCATTTAATGTACAGCCTAATAATTTGAATGATAAAAGTGGATAATTCAAGACAGATAAGCAAGCTGACACCTAAATTATGGCAGTGAGTAAATATATCAGAGAAACATAAAAAGCACCAGATGGATCTAAACACATTGGAGAATTGAGCTGCCCATTAGTAGATAATATCTGACTTGGAAGACTATAAGCAAAATGTATACATTTATATATTTCTAGTATTTGCCTGATGATACAATCCCCACAAGATATTTAAAATAAGCCGGAAGAAACCCAGGGTCCATCAATACCAACTTTTGCTGTAATTTTTTATAGCAAGCATTACTCTTCAACTTTTTTTAAGAAAATGAAAAAGAAAAGAGAATGTGCCAGATTAAAATGTTTAAATTCCATTTTTAAATAGGAAACATCTAAAATGACTCATTTTGATAATAAAAAATTAAGGTTTTTAAAATCATTGTCATAAAGTGATGAGAATAATATAAAAAAAGAAGGAAGAACAATTAGGCGTCGCATAGCTCACTCCTACTTTACCAGATCTGTAATTGAAACAAGAATTAGTCTTTTTTAAAAAATAAGTAAAGCAGTCCAGGGGTGATGTCTCATGTCTGTAATCCCAGCACTTTGGGAGGCCAAGGCAGGTGGATCACCTGAGGTCAGGTGTTCAAGACCAGCCTGGCCAATATGGTGAAACCCCATCTCCACTAAAAATACAAAAATTAGCCAGGTGTGGTAGTAGGCACCTGTAATGCCAGATACTCAGGAGGCTGAGGCAGGAGAATCACTTGAACCTGGGAGGTGGACGTTGCAGTGAGCTGGGATCGAGCCACTGCACGCCAGCCTGGGAGACAGAGTGAGACTTTGTCTCAAAAAAATAAAATAAATAAAGCATTGATATTAAAGTATGGCTGACTGGAATACGAGGCTCCTCATTCCTCATTAGTTTCAATGTTAATGTGATTTCTCTAAATTTAACATGTGGTTGTTAATCTGCTACAAAACTACCAAGAACTTTTTTTGGTTTTGTTACAATAAAACACGGGATGTCTTTTATCATCATTCCTTAGAAGCATTGTTTTCCCATATGATTGAAAGAGCTAGGAATCAAAGCCTTGCAAAATATACTCCAATCTTCTTTTTCCATTTGAATAATTTCTCCTTCTTTTCACACCAACACTCTTCTTTGCCCCTACTTTTCTGTTGCCCACCTTGTTTCTAATTCTGCCTTGCCTAGCATTGTTCCTGTTTTCTTGCAAGTAATTTAATTTATTGAGTGCAAGGAAGAATTAAAATAAGATATGCGGCACATATCCTATTGTGGAGTGCAAGTAATTTTCTGCACTTCAATTCTGATTCATCCAAGTTCCCCCCCATTATTTAATATTTACATCAATTTTCTGTCTTTCATCAATCTTTTCCATTAGCTTATGGGAAAGTCTTCCAAAATTTGCCTCGTCCTTAAAAAAAAACTATTTACCTTTTATTCTCTATCCCTGTTAATAGATGTATCCTCAAACCTTAGAGTGTCTATGTACCTCAGGCATTCTTTAAAAGCAGGTATTTTCTACATATCTTATTTTAATTCTTCCTTGCACTTGGTCAATTACACATATACATATATAATACACATTATATATATATACATGTATACAAGAAGGACTCAATATTTGTTGAAAAATGAAAATGTGGATATGGGAATGAGTGAATGTAAGCTGAGGCTGATACACTGATTTTTCTTTGGAGATAGAAAATTAATATTTAATTTTATTTCTATATAGTTACCCATGAAAAAGAATTACTGGAGAATGTTAGTAGAGCAATTATAGCAGAAAAGAGGAAGAATAAATATAGACCACACCTCTGCACAAATTTTAGGAATTAATTACAAAGGAAAATGCCATCTACAGATTAAATAGAAATAACATATCAGTATAAATAAGTAAGGGGTCCAGGAAAAACCACGTTTTCAATTATATATCTTTCCTTTTTATGATAAGAAGTGCAGGTACTCTTTAAAGTGCACATATTTAAGCATTTTTTCACATCAACCAGGGCAGCAAATTTAGTGTCCCATGCATAGCAAGTGGTCAGTACATAATTGCAAATGCCATTCAACTTAGGTAGTTTCACAATCCCTCTGTTGCCAAGGAATAAAGCAAAAAGGACTCTTAGCCTCCCTTCAAAACATCCCTTAAAATTACCATTAAATTGAATATAATTAGAATTACTATTAGATGTTATATCATTTTTGGAAGAAAATTATTTCTCCATCAACTTTTACAATGACTTCTGGCATAGCACAGCAAAATTGGACCTTAAAATAAAATCTCAGTTAAATGAAAAGCTCAGATTCACAATTTTCATACTTCAGAATTTCCCTATGTACATTTCTCTGGTGACCTTTCTAATGACAAAGTTTGACATGATAGGCAATTAAATTTATATCCCAAGGCACACTATAAATTTGTCAGGTCCCAAATAAATGCACTGTGAAGTTCATAAAGCCAGCTCCTGATACCAGGGAGTGGATAAAGAAGAGGTAGCAGGTCAGTCCTTGGTCCTTCCGTGGACATTGGCTTAACGATGCTCAGCACTTCATGTGGGTGAAGGACCAAGAAAGGCCCTCAAAGCTCCCTAATGTGAGGCATTTAATCACCCCAAATTATTTTTAGTATCAGTACCCACAAGCAGACTATGGCCCCATTTGTAGTCATAAAGTTCACAAATTCACATGCATGTATCCTCTCCTTGGTAAGCCAGGTGAGACACAGGCACCGATGATAATGATAAATAACTAATGCATGTGGGTCTTAATAGCTAGGTGATGTGTCAATAGGTACAGCAAACGACCACGGCACACATTTGCTTATGTAACAAACTTGCATGTCCTGCACATGTATCCTGGAACTTTAAATTAAATTAAATTAAATTAAAAGAAAATGCTCATGATCTTTTTGATGCAGGATTGAGGATCTCAGTGTTTATTTTCTCTCTGATTCTGACACTATGTGTCTCGCTCTTGGCCAGTTCAAACTATCATTTCAAGTGGACTGTTTTTCTCCCCAAAATAATGAATAAACAAAAAATTCCCAGGTTATTTCTATCCTTGTATCTTATGCAGTGTCTAATGATGTCTTCTGTTATGCAAGCCTGTTAGGTAATCCTGCTACTATTAATTTTAAGCTTTTATTACTCTGAAGAAGTACAACTATACAATATGGTCAATAACTAAGAATATTAAAACCTGGTAAGGGCTGGGCTCTGTCATCATTTTTCAGTTACAAAAGAGCCCTCAGATTCTGTTCTTCAAAGAATAGATGTACGTCCAGTCTTTTCCAGAACTCTTGCCAGGGGAAAGTCTGATGTCACAGTAGTCTTTAGCTTTTAATATATGTAAGTAATTATCCAAAGGACAGCCCATGTCCCATGTCTTTTATTGGCCAACCCTCTGTACAGTAGGGAAATTGCACATGGGACTTTTTAAGGTAGCAGATCAACTCTAGACGCAATGGAACTGAAAGCTGTTCTCTAAAATTGAAAAGGTATTTATCGGAAGTAGGTGCTTACTCTAGTTCTCATTCCTGTGCTAAACACATGTCCATTAGTAATTTCATATGACAAAGAATTTTAAAAGCAGATCCACTGGCAATCAGAAAGCATTTTGAGAAATAAAATACTTTTAAAAACTTAAATTTTTTCCTTCCCCTAGTTTTTAAAGATTTCTCCCACCTTTATGTTCAAAATTTATGCCGATTTTCTATTAACATTCAATATTTATTATTATGTGGAAACATGATGGTGTGTTAGAATGTCTAAGTTAAACTTTAAAACCATTAGAAAAAGCAAAAAGGTTGTGATTACTCTTTTCATGTAAGTAGAGATAGAAGAAAGCTCTTTAAAAATAACTAAAGTGCTTAACACATAATATTTTCAAATACAGCATTAGAGAGAGAATTTAGATGCAGCGTGTCTCCATTATATTTCCTGGAGAAAATAATTAAGAATTGTGTAAACTTTTCACTCAATAATATCTTGACCCATTTATAGAAACATATCTGCAAGCAATAGTGTAAATCTCTCTGCAAACCACTATCACAGTCCAGAAAAATATAACAAACCAACCAGAATCATCAAATAAACATCAAAGGTAATCTCTGATATTTAATCTAAGTGAATATAAAAATATTTGTTCAAGGTGGAGTTAATTCAAGCCTGTCTCTTTTGTTCTCAGAGAAGGTATATATTT
Organism: Ateles fusciceps; assembly: GCA_036589455.1. Classification (NCBI taxonomy): domain Eukaryota; kingdom Metazoa; phylum Chordata; class Mammalia; order Primates; family Atelidae; genus Ateles; species Ateles fusciceps. Next base: position 14,041,314 of record JAZHEH010003205.1, read on the forward strand.
GACACCCCCATTATTGAGCATCTACTATTTGCAAAGTTCTACTAAGAAAACAAAGAAGATTCAACCACGGTCTACTGTCTCCTTGACATTCTTTTGGAGAGAACAAGACATTGCTATTTCACTGCAGTGTAAACTGTCATATTATCATAACAAAGGCAGTAATTACTATAGAAATAGGGAATAGAGAAATTGATTAGCACAGGATGAGAAAGGGCAATAAAGAAGTAAGTGTTACCTTGGGAGTGTTTAATTAGTGTTGATAGATGGCTATGGAGAAACAGGCAAGAAAAAAGGCTTTTCAAGCAGAGAGAACCGTATTATAAAAAGTAAGAAAGAATAAAGTACAGGAGACTTGGGTTCTTGGGGTGTGTTTAAAATTTCTGAGAAGGAGAATGACACCATTGATATCTCTTTCAGAAAGATGACACTGGCAGCTGTTTAGTTTTAGTCTCCTAAATGAAATGTGTACACCCTGGTCAGAGGTGGACAGCGTATAAGAAGATCAACTAGAGGTGATTTATTTTTACTTTATAATTTCAAATGTATTGTTATTTCATAATATGCATAATATTTAGGGCAATAGAATTTGTGCATAATTTATAAAGAAACAGGTAGGCAGTAGATAGGTCAGTCAGTAGGTCAGTTGGTAGGTAGGTGGGTAGATGGTACACGCACCTTCCTTTGACTGTTCAATTTTTTCCAAATGCCTCAAACCTGATACTAAGAATAGTATAACCACCAGCATCAACCGTCCTATCTTTGTCTTAGTTGATTAGAGATAACTGATGTAGAAAATGTCTTGGAAGGGAATAGATTGAATAAGGTTGAGTTGAAGAAATGCTACTGTTAATTTTAAACTTTTATTACTCTGAAGAAGTACAACAACTAGAGAATATAGGCAATAACTAAGTATACTTATCTGGTGGAGGAGTGTAGATTCTGAAATGATTTTAAGTCTTGGACATGAATCAAGATGGTATGACATGAATCAGCAAATGGAATTCAAAAATAAACAGAGAAGGAAGCCAAGGGAGAAAATATGAATCACTAAACTAAGACTCTCAAAAAATAAATAATCTATATATTCTAACTAGTCTCTTCATCATGGTGATTGGCAGGACAAAGTTAATTTAATTAGCTATGAGAAGAGTATTATGTTTCAACCCAAGGTCAAGGTGTTTCTGATCAAGTGGCATAGATGGATGATCATTGATAACTCTCAGTACAATGTATATTTCCAATAGTTTTAATTTTTCCTCAATCTAATTAATGAATATAGCTGACAAACAGTAGTTTTCTATCAATAAATGGGGATAGTACCAGAACTTACCTTAGTTTCCTGTGAGAATTAAATAAGTTAATACGCATACAACATTTAGGTGAGTCCACAATATATTAAGACCCAGGCTGGGCGTGGTAGCTCATTCCTGTAATCCCAGCACTTCAGGAGGCCAAGGCCGGTGAATCACTTGAGGCCAGGAGTTTGAGACCAGCTTGGCCAACATGGAGAAATCCTGTCTCTACTAAAAATACAAAAATTAGCTAGGCGTGGGGGTGGACACCTGTAGTCCCAGCTATTCAGGAGACCGAGGAGGAAGAACTGCTTGAACCTGGGCAGAAATCAGACCACTGCACTCCAGCCTGGGTGACAGAGTGAGACTCCATCACAAAGAGAGAAAGAGAGAAAGAGAGAGAAAGAGGGAGGGAGGGAGGGAAAGACCTAATACATGGTAGCAGCAACTACCACTAATAATGACTGACATTCAAATTTCCCTATATTGAAATCCTGGAACCACCATTTAAAAACCATTTTACACTAAAGTAAGGTGCTTATCTTTTCTAAAGGTCAGTTTTCTCAATGTATAGTGAACATGATAATACTATTATTTAAAACTTGGAATAAAGCAAAAAGATGACTTTGTGTCATTTTACTGTCATTTTGAAACAATAACAGGTCACAAAGCAACAATTATGAAGGGGATTGTACTTCTGTTTTACACTGTATTTATTATTTATTTGGGTCCAGACTCCATGGAATTTCATGTTAACTTGGAGATTTTTATCTGTTAGAGCTTCCAGTGATTTCTGTTTAGTATTCCCAAAACAAAAGATTGTACTGTGTTATGGGACACTGATCAGTTTTGTCCTACTATTTGGCAGTCTTATGCCAATGCTATTTATTTCTGTTTGCATATATACTCCATCTCTTGAATTGTTTTCAGGCAGCTTTAACATTTTGCTTTCTCCCTCATTAATAGAATAAATAAATCTTTGGCATGTGCTTACTCTATGTTTGTGTGAGAGTTATTTTTAAACATTTTCAGAAATTATTTTTAAATAACTAATATTTATTGAGTACTAACTAAATGTTATGTATAATTATTGACTCATGATTTCTAGAAATAACAATATGAGATGAGAAACAGTATAATCCATTTTTTTTTACAAATAAGAAAACACTGTTGGGTGATTATCAATCATTGATTAAGTAAATATCAAAATACAGTAAGTGTACCGTGCCCTAAGAATTACCATTCTTCAATTACCTCCATCTCTTGATTAAAGAAACTTAGGATGCAATACCACAGAGCTAAATTATCCTTTATGATCCAAAACTCTATACTTAGCAGATTAAGGAGACTATATGGCATATTTACTCTTTGAGATCCTTACTTTATGATTCATTATTTTCTCCTTTGATTTCTTTTTATTCTGTATTCTGTGCTTTAATTCAAGTTATACCACCATTCATTAAGGTTTCAAGATGTACATTTCCCAGACAAATAGTCCAAAGAATAATGTATAATTATTCACAGAATTCTATAGCTTTTACCTGTACGAAGTTGTAGAAGGTATGAAATAATCGGATTTCTAATTTCTGTTACTGTTTCTAATTGAACCTTTCTATAAACATGTTATTCATGTTTTTCTATTCTTAAAAGTTTGCACCTTATAAAGCAAACATGATTTTAAATTGAAATGAACACAACAATGAATAAAAGTAAAAATTAAAAATTTTTTTCAACCCCGGTTGATTGCCATCCCATATGCCCCATCCAGATGATTACATATCACATAACTGTATTACTGCCAACATTATCTTCCCAAAAGAGGGATCTGATGAACTCAATCTCCTGTTCAACACCTTCACAAACACAGTATGTCTTGGACATGACCTGAATCTTTCATCTCTTTGTTTTGGGTAGTGTAGTTCCCTCAATTGGTGATGTCTACTGATTTCTCTTCATATGCCCCTAGCAAGCCCTAAACATTGAAAGAGTGCTAAATGTTTCAGGGTATCACCTCTCTCAGCACTAGCTTCTCTCATCCCTCTGTTCCAATCCATCTGCCACCTTCAGATATTTCTATATCCATTTCTGTCTGTGCTTTAGCATTTTTGGACAACTTATCTTATGTCCTAGGCAGAATACTCCTTCCCCCACCAAAAGTATTCCTTGTGTTACATTACTCACACGGCAAAAGGGACTTTCCAGATGTGATTAAGGTAAGGATGGTGAGATGAGGGGATTCCCTGGCAGATCTGGATGGGCCCAGTGTAACCACAGGGGTCAGTAGAAGAGGGAGGCAGGAGGGTTAGAGTCAGGGAACGAGAGGTGACAACAGAAACAGAGATGAAAGATGGTATGCTGCTGATTTTGAAGACAGAGAAAGAGACCCTGAGCCAAGGAATGGAGGCAAACTGTAGAAGCTGGAAATGGCAAGGAAATGAATATTTCCTTAGAGCCTCCAGAAGGAGCACAGACCTGCCGATCCATCTATAATGTATTTCTGATTTCCACAACTTTAAGACAATAAAATTGTGTTGCTTTAGGCCATTAAGTTTGTGGTAATTTGCTACAACATCAGTAGGAAATGAACATGTCTTGTATTGACATGCTTGAGTTCTTCCTCCTTACATGAAAAGTTCTAAGATAATAAACTGTGACTTAGTCTCCTTTGTTTTCCAAAGACTTCTTTAAAATAGAAGCTCAATTAATACGTATAGAAGGGATGGCTGGGAGAGCAAAATACACAGACTTTAGTTAGTCTTCCCCACTTGAACAGAATATTTATCCTCAGTTTGGTTAGTCTAAAGGGACACTATTTATGACCTTAATGATCTTGAATATTTTCTTATATTTTTTGTTATACTGAGAGGGTGACTGCAAAATTCATCCGTATGCTGGGTGGTGGGTAAGCTTATTTATAGGCCAAGGCATTTAGATAGCAAATTGAGAAACATAACTTCACATGCCTCCCTGTATTCTTTTTTTGCAGGAAATAAAATTGAGATATATTTCCACAGTAAATCTAAATGTCTTCTATATTACCAGGTTTTAAAAGGTTATGTACATTAGATATTACATCATTGTGTGAAGTACATTAGTGCTTTTGAAAACAGCTGCCTTCAATATCCATTCTCATAAAAAGAGCAACCACACAGTCTGTGCTTTTTCTAATGGCTTTAAAATGTATATTAACTTAGAAATTCTGATCCACACTAATGTTTGTGTACTATAATAGAGAATATTAATGGAAAACATAAAGGAGGAGAAGTCTTTACAAAACAGGGCAGAAGGAGAAACTTATGTTTCTCAAAATGTTTTTGGTCTCAAAATGCTTTTTCTTTGGCAATGTATATGTTTTTATAAAAGCTTCATGAGGCAAAATTACTAATAAATGTGTATATTTAGTACATTATGTTAGAAGAAAGTAGAGCCATTGATTTTGAGAAATTTTCCTAGATGAAAAAAGTTTTGATTTTTGTTTTTATATGGAGCTGGTCTGCCCTCTATGACATCACATTAAAGACTGTCCGTCTGTGCATGGAAAGTCAGTGGACATAGGTGGTACCGGCTACATGTTTGGAGGTCACCTAAATATACCAAACATGAAGACTCTGGGGCTTCAAAACCAGCTTTATTCCAGGAACAGTTTCCTAAAATATTGGGTGCACATTTTTTCCTCTCTGAAGAACATGATCTCCATCATCTTGGTTCTAACTGGGAACTCTTCTTTGTTGTATAGAGTAGGGGAAACAGAAAGCCCATTGTCATAGCATAGCCCTTCTTTAATATCACTCAAGATCCATGATTGGAAATGTACAGATAGCTATTACTATTAATATTAGCAGTAGTAGCAGTTATTCATCCTTTATTCACTTTGGCAGGGTAAATACAAAAGAAAATCCAGTTCTCCCAAATGAAAGGACAAACTACCAGCAGCATCAAGAAGCTCCTCCTGTGTTACAACTAGAGAGGACACTTAGCCCAAGAGTCATGAACATGGTGCCATGTTTGCTTACGATAAAGAGGCAATGAGCATTTCTTAAATGTCTGTTTCCTACCCTGAAGTGGCAGGGAGAGGACATATACACGAGCACTTGTGTACTAATGACTAGAAATGAGGGAAACTTGAAGGTTTTATAAAGATCAAACATGATGTTTGAAAGGTTTGTGGCTCTCTCGATCCTTTGCCCTGCTGCCGAGCTGAGCCACACACTCACAGTGTCTGTGTAGCAGTGAGCCACCTGTGGTAACAAGGAGTACAGTCTATTTGTCTGGTGTTTCACAAGTTCACCATTTACCTTGGGATGCAAATTTAATCAACAGCATTTAAAGATTTTGAATATGAAAAGGGAAATGTTGAGCCATGAAAATTGCCTGTTGATCTGACCTAATCTTTTATACTACATAGGCTAGTGTGAGAAAAATATATTCATCTACTAAAATGATCAACATCTGAATCATAGGGGAAGAGGATATTAAATTTAAGGGTGGTTTTCTTTGGTCTTTTTATTTATTTGAATTGGATTTTTTTTCCTTTGATGCTGTGCATTTGCCTTCACACTCACTTATTAAAATTTATCCAAAATATTTCTAATATTGATTCTCACCCTCTCCTGCAATGTTTTCTGAGCATTCCTCAACTATTCACTATGTCTTCATTGATATTAAGGTACTAACATATAAAAATATTTAAAACACTTTACTGTGTTGGTAATTACCAACAGACATACTTTATTTGATTATTTTTATTTATTTGTATTATATTATTTTCAGTTCCAATTGTAGGGCTTTTGGACAAAGGCCCTTAAAATCTCAATGTTCAAAGAGGTTTTTAAATATCTGCTTTCCAATTACATTAAAAGGATATATAGACCAAATAAAGAATATATGGCACATACACACCATGGAATACTATGTGGCCATAAAAAATGATGGGTTCACATCCTTTGCAGGGACATGGATGAAGCTGGAAACCATCATTCTCAGCAAACTGTCACAAGAACAGAAAACTAAACACCCCATGTTCTCACTCATAAGTGGGTGTTGAACAATGAGAACACATGCACACGGGGGAGGAGACCATCACACACCAGGGCCTGTTGGGGGGTCAGGGGCTAGGGGAGGTATAGCAGGGGGGTGGGGGGAATAGGGGGAGGGGATAGCATTAGGAGAAATACCAAATGTAGATGACAGGGTGATAGATGCAGCAAACCACCATGGCATGTGTACACCTACGTAACAAACCTGCACATTTTGTACATGTACCCCAGAACTTAAAGTATAATAATTATTTTTTTAAAAAAGGATCTATTTTGACCAGGTCTAAAGGTCTTGCTTGCTTTAGTTCTTGGCCACAGTAGTATGTGAAGCTGTTGAAGTAGAATAAGATTCTCCAAATATAAATTGAGCACCTAGTACACATAAACCTCAAACTAGTTTCAAAATTGTACCAAACAACTTCCAGTCTTAAGTAACTTGCACATTGACAGAACTGATAAAGACAAGGTTCCAGAACCTTGTTTTTATATTCAAATCAAAATAATTGATGTTTCTGTAAAGAAAGCCTAAAAGACATTGCATGGCTTCTATTGATCTAGTTAATGTTTTCCTGACTTACTGGAAATCTGTTATGACTTGAGACTTTCCACTTAAAAAAAAAATAGGTTCTGGATTCTTCTTCCATGCCTGGAATAGAAGGGCCCCTTCTGTCAGCCAAGGAGCACCAGGAGCATGTCAGGTCTAACGTGCAAGACTTCTGGGAGTCAGCCTGTGTGGTGGCATTGAGGTAGCATCAGGAATTTGGTTTGAGGTTACCCTTTGCCACAAGCTGAAGGATTTTAAATATGTGACTTAGGAGGTTTCATTTAGATTTTTAGATATGTTTAAATTTTAAAGAATTCTTGTTCATTCATTCAACCAGTGAAGATTACAGGCTCTCGGTCACTAAAGCACCACACTAGAGAGGGGGTACACATTGAGCAGTGACATGGACCCTCTCGAGGACCAAAGGGAGCTGGGAGTGTCCCCTGGGGAGACAGATGTTGATTATATCATCACATCACACATGGATACTGGGAACTGCCATATGCATTCAGACACATGGAAAATCTACCTCTGCCTTCTTAAACAGGCAACAATGAGGTTAAGACATAAAGAAGGAATATGATGATATTAGTCAGATCAAACATGGGAAAAGAACATTTTAGGCAGAAGGAACAGCTATGGTGGCCAAATACATCTTATTTTGTATACGATCATCTCAACATATAAAGATAAAAGTGACTCAAACTCCTGACCTCAGGTGATCTACCCACCTTCACCTCCCAAAGTGCTGGGATTACCCAACATGGTGAAACCCATCTCAACTAAAAATGTAAAAATTAGCCAGGTATGGTAGCATGCACCTGTAATCCCAGATACTTGGGAGGCCGAGATGGGAGAATTGCCTCAACCCAGGAGGCGGAGGCTATAGTAAGCCAAGATCACGCCACTGCACTCCAACCTCGGTGACAGAGTCAGACTCTGTCTAAAAAAAAAAAAAAAAGATAAAAGTGATTATAGAGTTGTGGCTTAGAGTTGTGGTATAGCCTCTCTAATCTCAAGACATTGACCATTTAATGAGCTATGACATTATGACAAGAGCAGGTTAAGAAAAAAAAAAAAACTCCAGTGACGCTCTTGCAGACCTAATCAATGTTGAATTACTAGTAGGAGAAAACATATGGTCAACACATGAAATAAACAGATATCAATGTTTATGTTGTATTTTACAGGTAATCAGCCATGTTTATCAACCTATGATTCTGACATCTTCTCAGAATATTCTTCCTCCAAAATTTTAAGGAGAAAACATGCTACATTTTTTTGCAAATAAAATTTCCTTTGCTATATCTTACATTTATAATTTCAGTCTTTTGCTGTTATTTTAGAATGTAACTTATTACAAAAAGGTTAAAAGATGTCATGAAGAATTTCTCTACACACAAAGAAAGCTATGTGTGTAAGTGTGTGTTCCACATATTTGTTGAATCAAAAGATACAACCATTGTAAGTCTTTACCATACAAGACATGATGACCCTGCAGAATGATCATATCAATTACAGGTCCGTCAGCTTTGGATGGAGTTGCACATTTCCATTTTCTCAAAATTCATCCCGGAAATCATATGGTTGGAAAATATGAAGGTAAAAATGCAGAAAATTATCTTTTTTATCATGGTAATTCCTCAGATATAAGGTATTTTTACGTTTTGTGGACACTGGTATATAAAATACCTTGTTTAAAAAGAATCATTTTACATATGTTTATTTGCTATGTTAGAAATATTAATCCTTTGCTTGGTTTCTTGGTCTTTGATTTTATCAATCTTGAAAATATCAATTTGTTATAAAAAAATGAATTTCATTGAATTGTTTTGTGAGAATTTGGGGTTTTTTTTCAAGAAAATAGTGTATCACATGGGTAATATTTCAGAAAATGCATATATGCTATTTACAATACTTCAAAAAGATAAATCATATTCTTTATTTTTTGTCATTTCTCAAATTGAGATGCCAAATTCCATTTGTGCAAGATATTTTACACCCAACTCATTAAATATTTGGGGGTTAATATTTAAACTTAATATATTTTAATGAGATAACAAACTTTTCGACAATGAAAATATACAGTATATTTTTGTGCTTTGCAAATTAGGCTAAAATCCAAACTTTTAGGATTACATAAAGCATTTTGTATATATTCTTTTGTTAAAGTAAATAGGAGTTTCTTATTGTTTTAAAATAATGTTATGTGATTTAACCACAATGTTGTTGCATGTATGCTGAAGTTACAGTTTGAATCTTGTGATTTTTTCCCAACAGTGCATTTTCTAATTGCATATAAACAAATAAAAGTCTATTATGATAATAGTAATAAATGCCTGTATTTAAGTCATTTAAAGCAAACATATATGATACTAAAATTAAATATATTCTAGATTTTATAAATTATCCATCATTGATAAAAATCACACTTATTTTTAAAGTCTGAATTTGCTGACCTGATAAAGAGGAAAACGACTCTTTCTAAATGTTATTTTATTTGTAAACTCAATTTGAATTGAAGGTTTGTCCACTGAATCCACAGGGTAGGTCATTAGTAAAATCCACTTTAATCTAATGGGCTTTAGCTATCTACAAGCATCTGCATTCTATAGATTTAAGGGTTTAAATGTCTTATTTGAATAAGTTTGGGTTATATTCATACAAGTGTTTGGTTGACACAATGTACCTCAATATCATGTTTTCCTATCCTGATTACGACAGGTTTAGTGAATCCACAGAAAGTCTCTATGAGGTTATTCCTTTGTCTTTTCTCTAGTAGAAAATATGTGAGACCTAAAGGAATATATGGCAATTTTTAAATATACTCTATTAAAAATTGAGATGTGAAAAAGACGTGCAAGGCCAGGAAAAAGGAAAGGAACTGAAATGGAACTTATTTCACTGAGTCTGATTCAACTTTTGTAAAATATTTTGAATGTAACTTTCTTGTAAGGGTCAATATAAACTAATTACAGTGTACTCTTCCTTTTCTCAGAGTTATAAATGAATAATATTTCCACTACTTTTCCAAGACTAGTGCTGACAAATTATAGCCATATATCCTGAAGAGGTATTTGAGACATGATTTTCCACCAACAATATCCATCACAGGAAACCACATAGAAGCATTAATGTGTCTAATATAGAGTACCCACTAATTTTCACACGTAGTTGGGGGAGAAAACAGGGTCACCAATATTTACACAGAAAATTAATATTTGTTAGTGTCCTGAGGGTCTACTCAGAACCCTTTGGTTTCTACTAATTATTATTAATTTTATAAGATCTAGGAGCAAGCTGCTGCCCCTTAACTAGGTTAGCCCATAAACCTCTGTGAGCCAATGACCTTCACAGTTGAAGAAGTTAATTACTGCCACAGTGCTATCAATCAGAAGTAGATATTTGATGAGCTATTAAGACGATCTCTTAGTAGCTGAGATATTTTAAGCAAATTTGGTCTTTTTCCAACATTACAGAGGAAAAAAGTCATACTGCAATATGTTAGGCTCTTCTTCTGGGGAATGTATATCATTTGAAAACACTGAGGATCCCTTACAATAACTCACTGAGTCACTGGATGAAGTTGTGAAATGAATGCAGAAATAATAAGACTTTTAAAGATGCCTAATTAATCACCGAATTTATAAAAGATAAACACAAATGGTTACCAGAATCTCCTATTGTGAAGTTGCTAATATGCCTAGAAAGAAGTTTAAAAGTTAAAGAGAGTGATTATACATAAGAAATAATTAATATTTTCTAAGAACACATTTTAAGAAATATTTTTATAGAGCAGATTTTGCTGGAAGATCATATAATTAGGTTGTGAATAAATATCAAAAAGAACATATTATTCCTAAGCAATCCTCCCTTTTCCTAAATAGTTACAATACCCTAATAGTTACAATACCCTATTTTCCTAAATAGTTACAATACAATAGCTACAGGAAGGAGTTTCTTTGTAACCAAATGTGTGCATATCATGCATGAAACATTTAAATGAATCAAAATTATTTTCTATATTTATAACTAGGGGATCCTTGCCTGTGTTTTGAAGGACCTCAGCTAGCCAGTGTCGACATAAACAACATTTGTACAGCAATACCTAATTTAATTGCATTTTGCTGTATTGTGCTTTGCAGATATTGTACTTTTTACAAATCGAAGGTGCATGACAACCCTGGGTCAAGTCAGTCTATTGGTGCCATTTTCCCAACACTATTGTTTACTTTGTGTTCCTGTGTCACATTTTGGCAATATTTCACAAAATCTGAAACTTTTTCATTATTACTATATCTGTTATTGTGATCTGTTATCAGTGATCTTTGATGTTACTACTGTAATTGGGGGCACCATGTACCATGCCCATATAAGACAGCAAACTTAATCAATCAATGTTGTATCCTGATTCCTCCACTGAACTACTGTTCCTCCATCTCTCTTTTTCTCTTTGTGCCTCCCTAGTCCCTGAGACACAACGATATTGAAATTAGCCAGTTAACAACCCTGCAATGGTGTCTAAGTGTTCAGGTGAAAAAACAGTAGCACGTCTCTAACTTCAAATCAAATGCTAGAAATGATTAAGCTTAGTGAGGAAGGCATGCCAAATGCCATCACCATCACAGGCTGAAAGCTCCTCTTGTACCAAATAGCTAAGTTGTGAATGTAAAGGAAAGGTTCTTGAAGGAAATTAAAAGTGTTATTTCAGTGAATACATGAATGATAGAAAAAACAGCTTTATTGCTGATGTGGAGAAAGTTTGAGTGGTCTGGATAGAATATCAAACAAACACAACGTTTCCTTAAGCCAAAGATTAATCCAGAGCAAGGTCCCAACTCCCTTCAATTCTGTAAAGGCTTAGAGAGATGAGGAAGCTGCAGCAGAAAAGCTGGAGGCTAGCAGAGCTTTGTTCATGAGGGCTAAGAAAGAAGCCATCTCCATAACATAAAAGTGCAAGGTGAAGCAGCGAGTGCCATCATAGAAGCTTCAGCAAGTTACCCAGAAGATCTAGCTAAGATAATTGTTAAAGGCAGCTACACTAAACAACAGATATTCACTGTAGAGGAAACAGCCTTCTGTTGGAAGATGATACCATCTAGGACTTTTATAGCTAGAGAGGAGAAGTCAAGGTCTGGCTTCAAAGCTTCGAAGACTGACTTTCTTGTTAAGGATTAACACAACCGGTGATTTAAAGTTGAAGCCAATGCTCACTGACCATTCTGAAAATCCTACGGCTCTTAAGAATTATGTTAAATCCACTCTGCCTGTATTTTATAAATGGAAAAACAAAGCCTGGATGACCTTACATCTGTTTACACTATGGGTTACTGAATATTTTAAGCCCACTATTGAGACCTATTGCTCAGGAAAAAGGAGAAATGTTTCTGTTCATTGACAGTGCACCAAGCCACCCAAAAACTCTAATGGAGATGTACAAGATTAATGTAGTGTTATGCCTGTTAACACAAGATCTGTTCTGCACCCATGTATCAAGGAGTAATTTTGATTTACAGGTCCTATTAGTTTAAATTATTTTTTAAGATTTGTATTATTTAAGACTTGTAAGTTAAAACTGTTACTATTTACAAGTCCTGTTATTTAAGACTTGTAAAGCTATAACTGCTGTACATAATGATTTCCCTGACTTATCTTGAAAAAGTGAATTGAAAACCTTCTGGAAAGGAGCCATCCTAGATGCCATTAAGAATATTCATGATTCCTGGAGAAGGTCAAAATATCAACATTTACAGAAGTTTAGAAGACATTTGTTCCAACCCTCATAAATGACTTTGAGGGGATTGAGACTTCAGCAGAGGAAGGAGCAACAGATGTGGAAATAGCAAGAGAGCTAGAATTAGAAGTGGAGCCTGAAGATGTGACTGTATTGTTGCAATCTCATGGTAAACTTTGAAAGGATGAGAAGTTTCATACAGATGAGCAAAAAAAAGTGGTTTCTTGAGATGGAGTCTACTCCTGGTGAAGACGCTATGAACACTGTTGAAATGACAAGAAAGGAGTTAGAATATTACATTTAGAACATTACATAAACTCAGTTGATAAAGCAGTAGCAAGGTTTAAGAGGATTGATTCCAATTTTGAAAGAATTTCTACTGTGGATAAAATATTATCAAACAGCATCACATGTTATAGAGAAATCTTTCATACAAGAAGAGTCAAAGCATTTTTAAATTTAGGTAGGCTCATATCCTTCGCCCACTTTTGAATGGGCTTGTTTGTTTTTTCTTGTAAATCTGTTTCAGTTCTTTGTAGATTCTGGTTATCAGCCCTTTGTCAGATGGGTAGACTGCAAAAATTTTTTCCCATTCTGTTGGTTGCCGATTCACTCTAATGACTGTTTCTTTTGCTGTGCAGAAGCTATGGAGTTTGATTAGGTCCCATTTGTCTATTTTGGCTTTTGTTGCCACTGCTTTTGGTGTTTTGGTCATGAAGTCCTTGCCTACACCTATGTCCTGAATGGTTTTGCCTAGATTTTCTTCTAGGGTTTTTATGGTGTTAGGTCTTATGTTTAAGTCTTTAATCCATCTGGAGTTAATTTTAGTGTAAGGTGTCAGGAAGGGGTCCAGCTTCTGCTTTCTGCACATGACTAGCCAGTTTTATGAACAGACACTTTACAAAAGAAGACATACATGAAGCCAACAAACATATGAAAAAATGCTCATCATCACTGGTCATTAGAGAAATGCAAATCAAAACTACATTGAGATACCATCTCACGCCAGTTAGAATGGCGATCATTAAAAAATCTGGAGACAACAGATGCTGGAGAGGATGTGGAGAAATAGGAACGCTTTTACACTGTTGGTGGGAGTGTAAATTAGTTCAACCATTGTGGAAGACGGTGTGGCGATTCCTCAAGGACCTAGAAATAGAAATTCCATTTGATCCAGCAATCCCATTACTGGGTATATATCCAAAAGACTCTAAATCGTTCTACTATAAGGACACATGCACACGAATGTTCATTGCAGCACAGTTTACAATAGCAAAGACCTGGAACCAACCCAAATGCCCATCGATGATAGACTGGACAGGGAAAATGTGGCACATATACACCATGGAATATTATGCAGCCATCAAAAACGATGAGTTCGTGTCCTTTGTAGGGACATGGATGAACCTGGAAACCATCATTCTCAGCAAACTGACACAGGAACAGAAAATCAAACACCGCATGTTCTCACTCATAGGCGGGTGTTGAACAATGGGAACACATGGACACAGGGAGGGGGAGTATCACACACTGGGGTCTGTCGGGGGAAAAAGGGGAGGGATAGTGGGGGGGTGGGGAGTTGGGGAGGGATAGCATGGGGAGAAATGCCAGATATAGGTGATGGGGGAGGAAGGCAGCAAATCACACTGCCATGTGTGTACCTATGCAACAATCTTCCATGTTCTTCACATGTACCCCCAAACCTAAAATGCAATAAATAAATAAATTAAAAAAAAAAATTTAGGTAGGCATATTTTTAAAGACATAATGCTATAATACACTGAATAGGCTACAGTATAGCATAAATATAACTTTTATATGCACTGTCAAACAAAAAAAAATTGTGTGTGACTGACTTTATTGTGATATTTGCTTTATTGTTGTGGTCTAAAACCAAAATCACAGTATATCTGAGGTATACCTGTATGAACATTTGTGATAGCAGAACCTGCTGAAAGTTGTCTCAGAAATAAGTGAAAACATTTCTATTTATAAAAATACTTATGTAGAAGATTACCCATTAAACAAAGACAAATCTGAAAAATTGATTTTGATAAATTGAAAATTACTCTTCTATTTTTTTATTACCATATTTTAAAATAAATTACTATCATATATAAAATGGTACCAAATAAGATTATCATGCCATATGGACACAATTGTTACAGACAGTTCTTGACTTATGATGGTTCAACTTACTGTTTCAACTCTATGATGGTGTGAAAGCAATGAACATTCACTACACGTCTCAACTTATAATGCTGTTATATCTGGATAAACCCATCATAAGTTGAAAATTAAAACCACATCTTCAACTTATGATACTTTCAACATGATAGGTTTATCAGAGTATAACCCCATTGTAAATTGAGGAGCATATGTATATACTATGAAACATATTGGAGGTAGGGGTGTAAGAACATAAACCACACATTTGGCAAAATGATTAACAAAGGGGAGCTGTGGCCCTTCCTGCAACTTACCAGGGGCTATGTGGTAGCTTGAAATGGTCACTAATTAAATGGTTCTGTAAAAACCAACCGTAGCCTGTAGGCTTCTGCTTTCTATAGCTTAATTATTTTTTGTTTGTAAAAATGTATTACATCATCCATTGAAAAAAATCCCCAAATATTTTACTTTTTAATTTAAAATAGCAAGTTTGTACTTGATCCAGCAATCTGATTACTGAGCATATATCTGTAAGAAAATAAACTTTCTGCCAAAAAGACACCTGCACTTGCATGCTCATTGCTGCATTATTGACAACAGCTAAGACACGGAATCAACTGAGGTGATGATCAATGGTACTGGATAAAAACAATGTGGTACTTTAATGCCATGGAATACCACACAGCCATAAAAAAGAATGAAATTACGTCCTTTGCAGCAACATGGATGCAGCCGAAGGTCATAATCCTAGGCAAATTAACTCAGGAAAAGAAAACCAAATACCACACATTCTCACTTATAAGTGGGAGTTAAGCATTGAGCACACATGAACATAAACATGGGAGCAACAGGCACTATGGACTCCTAGAAGGTTAAGGGAGGAGGTCAACAAACTACCTGTTGGGTACTATGCTCACTACGTGGGTGACAGGCTCCATCCTACTCCAAACCTTAATATCACACAATATTCCCATGTAACAAATCTGTACATCTACCCCTGTATCTAAAATTAAAAGTTAAAATTTTTTTTAAAAGGAAGTTTTTAGAAATTTTAAACGGAACCAGATTGAGTAGCAGTTGTGGGGGCGGGGGTGGGGAAGATGGGAAAGGGGACAAAGAAAATGGCAAGAACACAATAGGAAGAAATGGGATGAGCCAGTGAGCAGAAAGCAACGCAGTGGGCCTTTCGCTAAGAAAGTGAGCTTTCGAACCAGCTAAAACTGTTATAAAATGGTAAAAACAGTATTTTAGTGGCCCAACTTCATCACTGAATCAATGAAGCATGATACAATATCTAACTGTTGTGCATCAGACTGATCAATACATAGAAACTCAACATGTGTTTTTAAACAAATGAACTGAGAAATAAATGAATGAATATGAAATTTATGTTTCAGGTCTTTTGGACAGTTTTTTATGGTACTTTATATTTTCTTTTTAAGTTACTATTTTCTAAAACTTTTATTTTTAAGAATATTTGATGTTTTCTCGAGGTAGTAGAATGGAATATTTAAGATTGGTATTGTTTCAGACAAGCCTTCCATCTTGTACATAGAACCAGTTAAAATTTCTGTTTTCCAAAGTAGAATTTGAAATTGTTTGTAGAAAGGTATTATTTCAAATGTATCAGGTAAGTTTTCTGTAAATTTTCATCCCTCTAATCTTTTCAAGAATAATTGAATTAAACTCTTATTTACTTTTGAATAGAAACAGACTGAAAAGCAACTTAAAAATTAAGGTTATGTTACTGATGTATTTTCTCATTATTTCTGTGAAAAACTGAAATGTAAGTGCATGTCTTATTGATGTAACCATTATATTTTTAAATAATATATATCAATCTATTTGTCTGCAGTTCATGGACACCAAACTGTATTCATTTATTTCTGCATAAAGCCATGTCGGTGAATGCCTAGTATTCTATTAAGTATGAAAATTAATTTAATAATTTTTCAAAAATTATTAAAAATTTTAATCTTCTTTGGAATTATTTTAGAAGAGCAATCTCTATTTAGTATATTTTTGCCTAATCTTTTAGTAGAAATCTAATGAAAAGAGCTCTTTAATTGTACTTAATATTTTAAAATTCCAGTAAGTTTTCAGATTGAGAGCTTGCAGCTAAAACCTGCCTGATTTTCTTTTTTAAGCATGCTAACACTCTCCAATTTCAAAACACATTAGGGAACATAAAAATAAAAGAAAGTGATCCACATTAGTTTTCCATTGCTGGGTAACAAATTACCACAAAATTAGCAGTTAGAAAAAACACACACATCTCATGTTTTCTGTGGATAAGCTTAGCTGGTTACTCTGCCATTTAGGGTTCACAGAGCTAAAATCAAGGTGGAGGCTTGGCTGTGTTCTCATCTGGAGGTTAGAACGGGAAAGAATCAACTTCTACTATCACTCAGATCATAAGGCAGAATTAATTTCCTAATGTCTGTAGAACTGAAGGTCTGGACTTCTTGCTTTCTATCAGCTGAAGCCTTCCCTCATCTCCTAGCAGCTGCATAAAATTACCAGAGGCCACCCCACTTCCTAGAGGCTGCCCACAGTTCTTTGCCATTGGACTTTGCTAACATGGTGGCTCACTTCATCATGACACCAAGGGGAGTCTATAGAGCAAGTTTGCTAATGGTAAGTGTTTTATATAATGTGATATCATCCCATATATGACATCACATCCACTACCTTTGCCATTTCCACGGCTTAGAAGCAAGTCACAAGTTCTAACTCACACTCAAGGGGAAAGGGCCACACAAAGCAATGACCATCAGGAGAAGAGATTGGGAGTGTCACCCTAGAGTGTGTCTGCCACATGGTGTTTCTAAGAAAACCAAGATCTAGGAGCTCTAGTAGAGTTTGTTTTTGTTCATCTAAGAAACAATTGATTCTTAATTTTAAGCTTTAAGTGTAACTGCATTTTTATGGGTAAGTTAAATGTATCCATTTTTAAGCCTGTGAAAAAATTTTGAAAGAAAATTACTACATTGCCCTATGGGAGAGAGAATGTGTATATATAAGTATCTATATAGAAAGAAAATACATTCAGAAAATATGTATTTGCTCCCAAGTATATAGAAATGAACATTTTGTTATAAAGACACATTTAAATAAAATATAAAAACACTTATACATTTTTTGCTTTCTTAGATTTCAAATATGTTATTGATCACATCTGCTAATATTTCATATTTACAAAGGCAAAGCCACCATCTAAATTAATGGTTGTAATTAGCAGATTGAGTTTTTCACCACAGGCAAATATCTGTCTTCTAGAGTTGTAAATGAGCATTTAAGGGTTGAAGCAGCAGGTAGTATATTCTCTGAGAACAAAATGATTATTTAACATAATTTATAAAGAATGAGATATTCATACTAATTCATTTTTAAATATAGATTATGTACATGAATTCTTAATATTCCATTTTATTTAAATTTTATTTACTATTAATTTAGCCAGTGAGAAGCACTTGTGAAAATTTTTATTTGGTAATTTTGCTTGATTTCTATTCTGTTTACATAGAATTTCTGAGTCTTATTCTCAAGAATTTAGGTGAAAAAGTTTTTAAATTATTATATATAGATTTAGAAACACATTAACATGAAAGATTGCTTTAATATTTTAATATTTAATTTATTAACTGACATACTTTCTAACAATTATTTTAATAATTACCTATGGATTATATTAATAGGTGAAAGAGTGAGTGAAAAATCAACCCATGGAAAAATATTTGAAATCTGATATATTATATTGAGAAAACTACCTTTGGGATTGTAGGACCTTGCCAAACTGCAATACCTTAGACAAATTAATTAGCTCTATTGCCCCTCAGTATAATAGGCATAGTAACTATTACCTAACATGGTTGTTTGATTTGTGAAACAATATGCAAATATATCTTATTCGGGGGAAACCTAAAAAATTGTGCCTCCTTTATTCCTGCCCCTCACCTTGTAACACATGGAAATTACTTCAAGGGAATCAAAAATTTAAAATCCCAGATTATTATAAACTTTTATTTTGAAATAATTTTAAACACCAAAGAGTCTGTAGGGATATTAAACAGATTGCTTATCACATCAACTAACATTTCTTTTTCTTTTTTTTTTTTTTTGAGACAGAGACTCCCTCTGTCACCCACGCTGGAGTGCAATGGCTCCATCTCAGCTCACTGCAACTTCCGCCTCCCAGGTTCATGCGATTCTCCTGCCTCAGCCTCCTGAGTTAGCTGGGATTACAGGCACTCACCACCACACCTGGCTAATTTTTGTATTTTTAGTACAGACGGGGTTTCACCATGTTGGTCAGGCTGGTCTTGAACTCTTGACCTCGTGATCTACATACCTCGGCCTCCTTAAGTGCTGGGATTACAGGTATGAGTCAACGCACCTGGTCTAACATTTCATATTAACAAAGGCAAAACCACCATCTAAATTAATGGTAGTAGGTAGGGCTGTATGTCTTGTAAACTGTCTTCTCAGTGTTTTCATATATTCTATAAATTTTTTAAGGAATGTTTTGTTTTCTGATACAAAAACACATTGCACAGCCCATTCTTCACGGTGCACTCATTCTCATCTTGTTGGTATTGTATGTAACTGCTAATATCTGGATGCTAGATGTGTTCTTTGCAACTTGGGTAAGATCTTACATTCTCAATGCTTTGCATGCTCTCCAAACAACAAAATGTCCAAATGGTAATTACAATCTAGTTTACGTCATTTTTAAAAATTGAAAAATAAATTATAATTAAAACACAGTAGAATCAACTGCAAAAAAGTTTAATCATATAATTTGTCCACTTATTCTAACCAATAAATTAAATAGACAAGTAATGCAGAAAATCTTAATTATGTGGGGCTGCTATAACAAAGTACCATAGACTGGGTGGCTTATAAACTATAGATATTTATTTCTCATAGTTCTGGAAGCTAGAAGTTCAAGATCAGGGTGTGAACATAGCCAGGTTCTGGTAAGGGTCCTTTTTCAGATTGTAGATTGCCAACTTCTTTTTGTGTCCTCATGTATCCTCAGAAAGACAATGAGCTACCTCTTAGCCTCTCCTTACAAGGAGACGAACCCCATTCATTAGGGCTCCATCCTCATGACCTAGTCACCTCTCAAAGGCTCTACCTCCAACCATCACACTGAGATTACGGTTTCAACATAAAAATTTTGGAAAGACACAAACATTCAGTTCATTACATTATCTTAATGTGCCACCAGCTCCATATCAGCTCAAAGGCTGAGAATTAAATATATTTTCTTTCTTCTGTTTTTCCTAGCCTTATCTAGATTCAAACGCATTGTAATCTCTTATTTATGGATTAAAGGTTAGCTAATCTAAATCAAAATCACTGTGATATGGTTTCTCTGTGTCCCTAACAAATCTCACTTTGAATTGTAATAATCCCAGTGTGTAAACGGCAGGGCCAGTTGGAGATAACGGAATCATGGGGGCAGTTTCCCCTATACTGTTTTTATGATAGTGAATAAGTCTCATGAAAACAGATGGTTTTATAAAGGGGAATTTCCCTGCATGCACTCTCTTGCCTGCCACCATGTAAGATGTGACTTTGCTCCTCATTTGCTTTCTGCCATGATTGTGAGGCCTCCCCCAGCCACATAGAACTGTGAGGCAATTAAATCTCTTTCCTTTATAAATTACCCAGTGTCAGGTATATCTTTATTAGCAGCATGAGAATAGACTAATACACACTGAAATAAAGTGTTATAGAAATATAGTATTATACTGACCACATGTCTCAGTTTAGGGAGAACAGTCCAGGTTAACTGCCATTCCCTGAACATAAATATTAATATTGAACTATTTCAACTCTCAGAAGTGCCCCAGCTTAGACAAAACTCTTGCAGTTGACCAATATCCAATTCACCGCCTGTTGTGATATGTTATTAGTACCAACATGCTTTAAAACTGTTCCATTGGTCAGCTCTATTATTATAATTTTTAATATGAAATTTTTATAGAAAGTGTATATTGTTTCTATCAATTCCATTACTAAACTCTCCAAAAAACCCAGTAAACTATTATCTATCATTCTTACCATAAAAAGAACCCTCTTAATTTATCAGTATCTATGTTTAATTACAGAATTTCACATGATAAAACATTTCTAAATACTCTGAGACAGGAAATCCTCATTCTAAAATCTGTTATTGGTAATTATTAGAAAAGCATAGAAGTGCATCAGCTTGTTTATATTTTTTAATAATAAAAAATGTGAGCCTCTCAGATGTCCATCAATAAAATATTAAGTATTTTAGTACTATAGAAAATTATACAGCCATTAGCACAATCACATAGTGCTGAAATAATAGATTAAGTAAATTGAAGGGATTTCCACAAAATAGCAAAGTGGTTATCTCTTTTAGAAGAACTGTGGATAATTTTTACATATTTCCTTATGTGTTTACCATATTTTTAATTTTTACATTTAAGTTGAATGGATTGTATAATCAGAAAAATCCATATTCATTCAGTCATAAATATAGTGCGTCTTAACATTTATCTTGGGAAAATTATTTAATCATATGTCTAAAAATAATATCCTCCAAAAGAAATTTAAAGTCACTTTTATTCTTGTTTATTAAAATGTGTTCTATCATACTTTTAACAAGAACATGAATAAAAGAGAGATTTCTTTATATAACATTGACTGTATTTAATTTTGACATATTTGACATATTTTAGAATATGCTTTCATCTTTTATATGCATAATATGCATAAATATATTAGTATGTGTGGTTGTACACATACCTCATAAGTGACATATGTCGTTTCTACCAAATGGCACCTTAAATCCTAATACAAATAGAAAGTTATTTCACTTTTTCTATAAATGTAGGTAGCATCCAACACAGTGTAGATGCAAAGTTCTATCCTTATCTGTTAAACATAGGGTTTTAATAATGCTCAAAAGATCTTTATCCTTGATTATTTCTGACCATCTGTTCCATCAATTTTTTAATGATAAATTTATCTCTCTAGCAATTTTGTTTTTTCTTCATAGATTTATGCCTATAATATTACATAGAAAAGTTTACTTCCTGCCTTTCTTTAACAGTTACCAATAAGCAACAGCATTCTCTTTCTTTCATGACATTGTACTCTAAATTATATGTTATGTGACATTATCATTTATTCCTTATGATATTTTAATTTATATTTTTGGGGAATAGTGCATTTCACTGTTAATTATGGAATTTTATCTTTTTGTAACTGTCTCCTAAGTTTACAAGCACCATTTATTATAAGTTCATCTGCAGCCTTTATCATGTACTACATTTCCATATGTATCTGAGTTTGTTTCTTGGCTCTCTATTCTGTTTCACAGTTCCATTCATCATTCCATGCATCAGTAGCAAATTACTTGAGGTATAGAGAATTTACAGAAATGTCTGGAAGAGTTTGTTCCCGCCTACTTTTCCTTTTTCATTATTTTTATTGTTATTCTTACAGTTTTTTTTTTTCCACATGAACTTTAGTATGACCTAGTCTCATTCCATTAAAAATGATTGCTATTTTTTTGGCAGGTATGAGTTAAAATTTACAGAACAACTTAGACAGTACTAACATCTCTACGATGCTGGATTGCCCTCTCTAAAAACAAGAAATGTCTTTCCATTTGTTAAAGTCTACTTTAGTGTTTTGCAGAAATGTTTTAAACTTTTCTTCAAATAATCCTATTGTATGTTAATTAAACATCCAAATAACTTACTCAATTTTAAAAGTTAGTCTCATCATTGATTTTTAAGAGTTTTCCAGGTATATGTTCCTGTCAGCTACAAATCAAGATAGTTTTACTTCTTTACCTATTCTTATGCCTCAGCCATTTCTCTTGATTAATTGCACTGATTAACACTTGCATTAATATGCTGAATAGAAGTAAATGTTGTGGGCATACTGCCCTAAATTCTTGGAAACACCACTACTCTTTCTCATTAAAAACAATGTTACTGACTTTAGAAGATACGGGGGTGTCTGTGCATGTGGGTGAATGTATGTGTGTAGATATGTCTGTGTGTATATACATAATACACATATATATACAAGACATATGTGTTACATATATACATACTACGTCTGTGTATTACATATGCATATGTGTATACATGTGTACATATATACACATACGTAATTGTGTAATACATATGTGTATTTAATAATACATGTGTATACATGTATACAACTTATATGCATATGTAATACACAGATGTAGTATGAATATATGTAATATATTTACATAATACATTGTGTATATGTGTATACATGTATACACACTTACATGAACACATATATGCAACACATTAATCTGTGTATGTAAAAAGTTTTGTTAGATTTAAATTTAAATATTTCTTTTCTACTGTTTTTTTTTGTTGTTGTTCTTCAGGAACTAAAAGAAGGAATATTATTCCTTCTTTTTCTGTCTCCTGTTTCCACTACTATCCATTTTTACCCTTTCACTCCTTTTTTGAAGTCCCATTTTTAAGCTATCCTGCTAAAGGCTGCTATCCTGCCTTTTGTCAATCCTCATAATTAAAATTCAATTTATTCTCCTTTGGATATTTTATATATTGTTATTAATTTCTGACATCATCTTTTTCTTTCTTTTTTGTTCAGTCAACTGTCATTATTCCTGGGTTTTGTTTTGTTGTTGATGTTTATTTCTATTCTTAGTTTCTGAATTTACAAACTAAGGTTGTTTCTCACATTCTTAAATGCTTTTATTAATATATTTATTTCATCTTAATGGTCATTATATAGTTTGTTTTATCATTATTTTTTCAGGGAGAATTTTCCTTAAGTGATATATGCCAGCAATATTTTTCTTGTTCAGTGAGAAGTATCTCTCAGAAACTTGTTCTAAACACTTGCTTACAGAGATCTCTCTTTGAGAAACAGTTCCGTTCATTGAGAGAAAACAGTGCATAATGCATGGACTTAGGGTTAGGGTCAGGGTTAGTGTTCATCAGTGTTCCTACAACTTTCCTAGTTCAATGGTGCTCTTCTCTGTCATTGTTGAAAGGTTCAGTTTCTTGGCTTATGTTTCTGCTTGTTTTGTCAGTGTTACTGAAAAAAATTCAACATTTATTAAAATGGTGGGATTTTCTTATTTTAGGGCTGGCCAACATGTATTCATAGCATAATGTCTGTAAGAAAAAAAATTTAAGGTTTTCTTATTTAGTGTGATATATTTTCATGGGCAACTGATGCCAAACTTAGTAGGGCAAATGAGGCGCTCTGTACAAATCTGTCAGTAAATGTCAAGCACACTGACAGGGCATGGTGCAGAGTTCTGAGGCCAGCAGCATGAGAAAGCTACACCATCACTTTTCTAGAGGGACAAAAGGCCAAGTGGTTGTGTGAAACCTCTGGGGAAGCAGCCAAATAGAATGGCAGCCAGCAGAAGCTCTGGCCGTCCATAGATGAGTACAGCTGAAACTGAGAGGTTAATTTGATCAGGTCTGCCTGCCCTGCTTGCTTCTGGTCACTCGCTTTTTGTTTGTTTGTTTTTGGTTTTTGGTTTTATTTGTTTTTTCCTTTTTCCATGAAGCTGAAGGCCATGGTTGCTGAAGCCTGCATGGATGAACACTAAAACTTAACCTCTCCTGGCTACGTTAAAGAAAATGTTCGCAGATCACCATGTTAATGGTCACTTCAGCTGCTTTTCAGGGACTTGGACCAGCCCCTGTTCAGCTCTAACCAGCTGAGACCATGGACCCGTCAACTGCACCTGTATAAATGCCCAAGAAATGACCATTTGACGTCAGAAGGCCAAAACTCCACCCCCAGATCACCATTTCAGTAAACCGTAGTGTACTAAGTTACACACAATACATCTTCCATGTATCAAAACACTATGAAAAAGTATAAAGATCAACGACAAACTAAAAGAAAATTTACATTAATGACAGCATATAGTTAATAGAAAGATATTTAAAATATACATGTCATACAAACCCTGAGAAAAAACAAAAAAATGAAATATAATTTTAAAAAAGATGTACATAGATATTTTAAAGGAAATTGAAATACTGATTATTACTAAACTTAAGATAAATTCACCAGTAATTTTTTAAAAAATCAATTAAATGCCAGACCATAGTGAGCTAGCATCACCATTTTCCGTACATATGTCATATGAAATACCTTGAACCTTGACTATGTTGCCCAGAACTAACTTGTTACTTAATTTTTCCCATTTTTCTCCATTGCCAATCACATTTTCACACTCCTTAAACCACCCCACTTCTCTAACCTATAATAAGTCTTATCTTGAGAGAGGAGGATTTGAGAATTGTTCTTCAGCCTCATCACTCAGAGGCCTTGCAAATAAATCTTTTCTCTTTTGCAAAACCCATGTCAAAGTGATTGACTTACCTTGTGCAGGCAAAGCAATCCTGGACCTGGCCAGTAACCCAACCAAACCAGGTGAGTTCACAAGAGTGGAGCCCGTTTAGTAAGCATGCTCCCTCCTCTCTGTCTTCATCATACAATGAATCAATTGGCCTATTTTGAGGACTATAGCATGGTATTTAATTGATTTTTTAAAAATTGCTGGTGAATTTATCTTGTTTAGTCATACTCGGTATTTCATTTTCCCTTAAAATATCCATCCATATCTTCTTCAGATTTTGTTTTTATATTCTTCTCAAGATTTGTATGACATGTATATTTTAAATATCTCTGTTAACTATTATTCTGTCATAAATGTTGTAATTTCTTTTAGTTTGTCATTGATCTTTACACTTTTTTGTAGTGCCTTTGAAATACAGAAGATATATTGTGTGTGACTTAGTATACTAGAGTTTAGTATATTATTTCTTCTGAAGATTATTTCTTCTGGAAAAATCAGAAATACCTCCCTTATCTGTTTACGAGTCTAATACATTTGTAGATTTTATTGTGATATCTACTATTTCAGTATAAATTTTAAAACAGTTCAAAATTTGTTTATGTATAGTTTGGTAACAATTCTAAGATGTCTGTGTGTATATGTGTGTCTGTATTTTCTTAAAAAGGTAAACTGAAGCACAAAAAAATTCTAAAAAGTTGCTTTGACCAAACATTAATTCACAAATCAGGCAGTTCCATATTAGAAGTGTTTCTGAATCTCCATCAGGAAAACACATGAGGAAGACTCTTATAGGATTAACAAGGAGGTAAAGCAAAGAAATATTTGATTGGTTACAATTATACAGTTGCCTTATTTGGTCTAACCATCAGAAGGTCTCTAGTTATATAAGTTTATTGGCTACTTTTGATTGGTTGCACTTAAGTTTTGCTTTTCTTTAATATAGGTGCTGTGGTCTCTCAATGTGTCCCCCAAATTCATATACTGAAAACTTCATTTTTTTTTTTTTTTTTTTTGAGACGGAGTTTCACTCCGGTTACCCAGGCTAGAGGAAAACTTCATTTTTAATGCCACAGTGTTGGGAGGTGGGGACTAATGGGAGGTTCTTAGGTCATGAGGGCTCTGCCTGCACGAATGAATTAATGCCACTATAAAAAGAGTTTTCAAAGACTGGGCATGGTAGCTCACGCCTGTAATCCCAGCACTTTGGGAGGCTGAGGCGGGGGGATCACCTGAGGTCAGGAGTTCGAGACCAACCTGGGCAACATGGTGAAACCCCATCTCTACTAAAAATACAAAAATTACCCAGGCTGGTGGTGCATGCCTGTAGTCACAGCTACTCAGGAGGCTGAGGCAAGAGAATTGCTTGAACCTGGGAGGCAGAGGTTGCACTGAGCCATTTTGTGCCATTGCACTTCAGCCTGGGCAACAGAGCGAGACCCTGTCTCAAAAATTAAATAAATAAATAGGGCTTGCAGGAGTGAGTTCACCCTCTTCCAATTCTTTTGCTATGAAGACGTAGCAAGAAGACCTTCACCAGATAGCAGATGCTGGCACCATGATCTTACACTTCCCAGCCCCAGAACTGTGAGAAATAAATTTTTGTTCTGTATAAATTAACCAATCTCAGGTGTTCTGTTAGAGCAGCACAAAGGGATTAGGACAATACGTATTTATAAGAAATAGCTCAAGTTAAGTTTTGATTATGTTTACAAATCAAGCAACGTTAAGATCCCCTATAAGGTCTAACTGGCTTACCTGATTAATTTTTTTTAGAGACGCGGTCTCACTATGTTGCCTAGGTTAAAATGCAGTGGTTACTCACAAGTGCAATCATAGTGTATTGCAGCCCTAAAGGAATCTCAAGCAATCTGTCTGCCTCTGCCCTCTGGAGTGGCAGGGACTAAAGGGTGAGCCACTGCACTGAGCTTAATTACCCCAATAAGTTTTTAAAAATCCATTCCTTTTCATTTTAATTATATACATCACATTAGAGTCTCTTTAATGACTATGTAAATTGTTTCACTGATCTATTTATGCCAGCATCACATGATTTTAATTCTTACAGATTTAATAATTTTTGGCTTCTGATAAGGCAAGTCACTTTGAAGCCTGTTTCCATTCCACGTTTTACACTGAGTCCTTTATTCAGGTCTTTCCATCAGTTACCCACTCATAGACAAGAAACCTAGTAGAGACCACCCTGTGTTGAGAAAACTGGGGCAGAGACTAAGAAAACAAGAGTTTGCAGAATGCTTTATGAAAACTCAAAAATTTACCCTGTCCAGAAAATGTGACACTTACACACCATGGAATACTATGCAGCCATAAACAATGATGAGTTAGTATCCTTTGTAGGGACACGGATGAACCTGGAAATCATCATTCTCAGCAAACTGACACAAGAACAGAAAACCAAACACCGCATGTACTCACTCATAGGTGGGTGTTGAACAATAAGAACACATGGACACAGGGAGGGGAAGCATCACACACTGAGGTCTATAGGGGGGGAACTAGGGGAGGGACAGTGTGGGGTAGGGAGTTGGGGAGGGATAACATGGGGAGAAATGCCAGATATAGGTGATGGGGGAGGAAGGCAGCAAATCACACTGCCATGTGTGTACCTATGCAACAATCCTGCATGTTCTTCACATGTACCCCAAAAGCTAAAACACAATAAAATATATATTAAAAAAATTTACCCTGTCCAATTTGGTACCATAAATCCCTCTTTATACTGCATCTACATAAATTGGATAAGGTGATCAAATCATCTGCGAACCTCTTTGAATTATCATTCATAAAGTATAGAGTGGCTTTATTCCTGTCAGAAAAAAAAATGTATATGCATAATTGTTTGGTTTGATGTCTGTACTTTCTAGTCAATGTAATACAGTTTTGAATTGGATGGGAGTTAAAAGTAACCTTGCCGGCGTGGTGGCTCACACCTGTAATCCCAGCACTTTGGGAGACAGAGGCGGGCGGATCATCTGAAGTGTGGAGTTCAAGACTAGCCTGGGCAACATGGTGAAACCCCATCTCTACTAACAATACAAAAATTACCCAAGCGTGGTGGCATGCGCCTGTAATCCCAGCTACTCAGGTGGCTGAGGTAGGAGAATTGCTTGAACCCAGGAGGCAGAGGTTGCAGTGAGCCGAGATTGTACCACAGCACTCTAGCATGGGGCAGACAAGACTAACACTCCATCTCAAAAAAAAAAAAAAAAAAAAAAAGGTAACGTCAACCAGGGAGGAAAATTATTACAGCTCTTATTCAGAGGAAAGTTAAGAGTTGTTTCCACACTTAAAAAAAAATAAGTGCTAACATGTCCAAAAGCTATGTCTGCTTTCAATGATGAACATGTCTTCTTGTTGCACCTTGGGAAACTGGGCTCATGAATGTGCATCACCTCTCTCATTCTCTGGACCACCTGCTAATTTGCTGTAAGCAACAGAATTGATGATAGTATTTTTGTTTCTTAACCCACTAAATTACCTTCATGCCCCAAATGGTCTAATTGGTATTCTGTTCTTCAAAGCATCAGCAGTTGATTTTCATAAGGAAATGAAAATGACAGGCGATGTTCTTGGCCTGAGCTCCTTGCAGGCAGAGCAGTCACGTGACAGGCTCGCTGCCTACAGCCTCTGCGGAAGGTAAAGCCTTGCTCAGTATTACCTGATGGGGTCCTATATTAAGACTTAGAAACCCCAATTTAATTTGATTAACTATTCTGCTGGCAAGTTGTTAGCCATTGCTCTACCAACCCCAGACTTCAGAGAGCTTTCACGGAGCCTGTTGTAAATAAACACATTTGACAATCTACAGGATATGATTTATCATTCTAATAATATTGACAAAAACAACTGGATTTAAAGATTAAAGTGTCTGGCATGAGGAGTAGGGGACAGCAGGAATGAAAAGGAATATTTAAGAATGCAAAAACCAGTCGGACAGCAAAGCTCTGAGCCTGGCAGTGCCCCGTGGGGACACTGGTTCACATGCTGATTGTAAGCAAGGAAAATCTCATTTAAACCAAGTAGGAAATTATAGTAACCAAATTGGCAATTACTTCATTTGTATATATGTCTTTCACTGCTGTGTTTCCATCACTGCGTGGGTCACTTCTGACCTTAGAGCTCTTTACAATTCTGATTTCATTAGTATAAAAAATATGAACTCTGAACACTGTCGGGTGTAACTTCCAGGCAGAGAGATCAACAGTGTGAACCAAGCTAAGTATCTTCAGCAGCCCCTGAGTTGCTGCGCTGTGAACTGGGTGTAAAGACTGCTAATGCTTTGTTGGGAGTTCTTTCAACATGGAAACTACTCGATGCATAAGCTTTGAAGCAACATAGCGTATGCATGCTCTAGAAAGGTAAAATGCTAAGGTCTGTCCTGCTGAAGAGTCCAGTGGCCACACCAGTTTCCCATTATGTAGGAACACAGCTTCTTTACAACTTCTGACCATCTCCACCCTCTGAACTGGTGCTCTGGATCTAATGTCCCAACATGCTGTGTTATTTGTAACATGCTGAGGGCTCTACCCCACTTACATTCCTTACCTCTTCCATATGACTCACTAAAACATTTTGTGATCCATAATCAGTCTGATTTGTTAAATGATTCATTTACCCAAATGTTTATGAGCATCTATTACAGGGAAGTCTTGGTGACAGGTGGCAGAATTTAAAGGAGAAACATGATAGTCATTGCTTTGCCTCCTCTGAGCTAAATATCCTGCACGGGAGACAGGTGCATTAAGTAAGAAATTACAGTAATAATTATTAAAAAGCCAAGAAGCAACAGATGCTGGCAAGGCTATGGAGAAATAGGAACGCTTTTACATTGTTGGTGGGAATGTAAATTAGTTCAGCTATTATGGAAGACATTGTGGCAATTCCTCAAGGATCTAGAACCAGAAATACCATTTAGACCAGCAATCCCATTACTGGGTATATACCCAAAGGAATATAAATCATTCTATTATAAAGATACATGCACACATATGTTTATTGCAACACTATTTACAATAGCAAAGACATGGAACCAACCCAAATGCCCACCACTGATAGACTGGATAAAGAAAATGTGGTACATATACACCACTATATGTGTATGATATACACTACTATGTGTATATCATAGTGGTATACACCACTATGCAGCCACAAACAGGTAAGAGATTAGGTCCTTGCAGGGACATGGATGAAGCTGGAAGCCATAATCCTCAGCAAACTAACACAGGAACAGAAAACAAAACACCACATGTTCTCACTCATAAGTAGGAATTGAACAATGAGAACACATGGACACAGGGAGGGGAACAACACACACTGGGGCCTGTCAGGCTGTGGTGGAGGGCAGGGGAGGGAGAGCATCAGGACAGATAGCTAACCCATGCAGGCCTTAAAACCTAGGTGACGGGATGATAGGTGCAGCAAACCACCATGGCACATGTATTCCTATGTAACAAACCTACACAGTCTGCACATGTATCTCAAAACTTAAAGTAAATAAGGGGGGGGGGGGCGCCGGCGGGGGGGGGGGGGGGGGGGGGGGGGCAAGGGGAGGGGCGGGGGAGGAAAAAGGAAAGGACAGAAAGAAAGGGAGAAAAAAAAAAAAAAAAAAAAAAAAAAAAAAAAAAATAAATAAATAACAATAAAAACAAACTTTTTAAATTAAAAAAATTACAGTAGCTGTTGATGAGTGGTGTCATAGCATTTGAAGGGGAAATAAGAACATATATGCAGGAAGGTAGCCTACCCTAGTCAAGTGGGATCAAATAATGCATTTAATAAACACCTGTTGGGCATCATTAAATGCACAAGACAACATTTAGACTGGTGCCTGAAAGATGACTTGGACTTGGTTCAATGAAAAGGTAACAATGTAGGGGCAGGAGTGGAGGTCAAGATAGAGAGAAGAACAAGCATGGGAGAAGACCAGAAACCAAAGAGAGCAAGGCATTTAGAGAAATTCAAATAAGATCAAGACATCTGTCAAAGAGTAGTGATCAGAGTAGGGCTGGAGGAGGAGGCCATGAGAGGTCTTGTGAGCCAAGTTAAATCATCTGAAATGTCCATTGATATAGCCCAACGGTTCCATTGCTCACAAGGTTCTACTAAATAAGAGTAGACTTTTTTTGTATTATTAACATCAAGTTTATACATTTCTGAGCACTAATTGAAGGTGTCCTGTGAAAAACTGTGGCACACAGGTCTTTATACAGAAATACTCAATAAAGGTCTAATGATTCTAAAACTGAATGATTTTGCCAAATACAAATTATAATACCATCTCTTTATAATGATTTTGTAACACACACATTTGCAAATATCCATACTGATCATCTAGCAAATAGCATTTTATATTTAAACACAGATCTTTAACCTTTAGCAAAAGTTTAACTTCAAAAAAAAAAAACTTTAAAGGCACTAAAATAGATGATTGCAAATTTCCAATGCACTGAAATATAATCATAAACCCATTGAATGAAAACACTATAAATAAAAATAACTCATCAGGTTGTTTTTCTAACCTGAGGAATGCAGAGTAATTAAACCAAGAAATTAAAATCTGTAAAAATAAAAATGTAATTCTATACATCAGATTTAGTGATGATTTGCAAGGACTGATCTCACAGTTTTGAAAAATGCTGGTTTGATAAAATTGTAGTCAATACCTTGTTTTGCTTATCTCAAAGACTGTCTTTCATTAGCAAATTTACAAAGCACATTTTCCTGCCAACTTAAATTGAATAGTCCATACAGCTAAAAAGTGTGTGTTTGGGTGTGTGTGTTTCTGGCAAAGAGCTTTACAGGAGTAATTCTCATTAAAAACAGCTAGTAGTGTGATGTAATTAAAAATAATCTTCATAGTTACAAAAATACAGGCTAATGTCAATGACAAATTATTCATGATATTCTACTTAATATTATCATTGAACAATTATAAATGACTGAAATACACAATGCGTATTTTTTCTATGTGTACATACAGAAGACAATTCAAAGATAGATCTTTATATAGAAATAGAGAATCATAAATTGATTGTTAATATCCATGAGAGAAAATAAAAAATTCTTCATAATATCTCAGGTACGCTATGACACATCTTCTTACAGATTTCTTAGCATGTACCAATAATCAGCTTATATTATTTTCTATATGCAAATGATAATTTCACTAATTTAGCCACCTCCCAATGTCTCAGTGTTTCTTGAAGAATGCATCCATTTTTATTTTTATTTCAGTGTTTATAGTAAGAGCTGAAAACTGCTGAAAATGTTAGTTTTTGAAAATACAGTCAGGTGTCACTTAACGACAGGGATATGTTCTGAGAAACGCATCATTAGGCAATTCTGTTGTTGTGCCAACATCATAGAGTGTCCTTATACCAGAACAGTATCACCCACAGCACCCCTAGGCTATGTGATATAGACCATTGTTCTCAGGCTGCAAACCTGTACAGCATGCTACTTTACTGAATACTGTTGGAAACTGTAACACAATGGTAAGTATCTGTGTATCTAGACAGATCAAAACACAGTATAAAAACATGATTTTTTAAATGGCACATCTCTATAGAATTATTACCATGAATTGAGATTGCACAATTCAAAGTTGCTGAGTGAGTAAAGGTGAATGCTTAGGACATTGCTGTACACTACTGTAGACTTCATCGATGTTGTATATTTAGGCTACAATAAATTTATTAAAAATAAAGTGTGCTACAACATTACAGCAGCTATGATGTCACCAGGTAACAGGAATTTTTCAGCTCCATTATAATCTTATGGAACCACCATTACATATGTGGTCCATCGTTGACCCAAATGTCATTATGCGGCACCTGACTGTATATATACATACACACACACACACACACACACACACACATACACACAAAAGAATACCAATCTATTTCGATGGATAAAGACACAAGGAAAAGTTTTGTCCTCTCCATTCCTCTCTTGATTAAAAGGGATGGGCTTCTGTCACATAAAAAACTGGGAGCAAAGAAAGGAAGTCGCACTTTCCATATAGCCTCAGCTGCCCCAACCCTCCATGCTCTTTCAGAAGAGTAAAGCCTAGAGAGGCAAGAGAGAGTAAAGCCCTATTTTGCTTGTCCTTCACTCATGCTATCCTTTCTTGGTGCCATTAAGTCCTTTCCACACTTCTGTGAACACTACCTTTATCAAATGCTCGAAAGAGCAGAGAGCACACAATGATGCCGCTAATATTTTAGATTGACAAATAGGAATATGTTCTAATTGATATTTCCCTAAAATGTTACATTTTCTAATCAGTTTTGGGAATTCATTGGATTGAGTGCATAAATTTTCCACCCATATAAAAATCAAGAGTGGATATAAACGACAAAAGTGATGGATTATTCCACGTATCTCCTGTTAATCTCTGCCGCAGTGGGCATTAGCAGGAGTCAGAGGCAGGAGAAGAGGAGGTTGGTGGCTTAATTTTGGGCTTCTTTCTTGCTGGGTCCCTTCTTTCCATATGGCTTCTGTCCCTGGGTTTCCTTAAGTGTAAGGGAGGCAGAGGCTCCACCACTGTTGATACATCTTGGCACTGAATTATTCTTTGTTGGTTTCCCTAAGCCCTGCTCACCCTTTGTAAATATTCTGCTCATTAATTTTCCCCAATTTTCCTGTTTGCTTAACTAAAGAAGTTAGCTGAAGGTAAAATCATGAAATAGTCACATGCTTTAAATATTTTATCTTAGCTTGAAAAACACAAAAAATGTTCAGTCTTTCAAAATAGGTTTACTGCCTTTTGTTTCCATTATCTTTCTTGTGCAGAGTTTATTACCAGTACATTATTCAATTGTTTCTGGTTTGGAGGGTTTTCTTTTTAGTAAAATTAGAACATAAAAACACTTGTGAAAAATACATTTGTGCAGAATTCTAAATTTTTATTTTTCTTCCTTACTTTTTATATCTTTAAATCAACAGCAAGGCCAGCCTGAGCAACATAGTGAGACTCTGTGTGTATAAAATTTATAAAATTCACTGGATGTGGTGGTAGTAGTCTCAGCACCCATAGTACCAACTACTGGGGAGGCAGAGATGGGAGGATCACATGAGCCCAGGAGTTCAAGGTTGCAGTGAGCTCTGATCACACCACGACACCCCAGCCTATGTAACAGACCAAGACCCTGTCTCCAACAAAGAGAAAAAAATCAACAACAAAAGTTTTTAAGTGACTTTCTCTATCAAATCTTTCCAATCCATTTGACTTAGTTTTTATAGAAACGACTATCTTTCCGTTAATTTCTTTTCTTTTCTTTTCTTTTTTTTTTTTTTTTTTAGATGGAGTCTTACTCTGTCTCCCAGCCTGGAGTGCAGTGGCATGATCTCAGCTCACTGCAACCTCTGCTGCCCGGGTTCCAGCGATTTTCCTGCCTCACCCTCCTGAGTAGCTGGGGCTACAGGTGCCTGCCACCATGCCTGGCTAATTTTGGCATTTTTAGTAGAGACAGGGTCTCATCACGTTGGCCAGGCTGGTCTTGAACTCCTGGCCTCAGGAGATCTGCCCGCCTTGGCCTCCCAAAGTTCTGGGATTACAGGTGAATTTATTATCAATTTGCAAAATATATAATGAAAATACACAATATAATAACATATCCAACTGGCCTAAACATGTCTGGGAACCAAAATCACTGACAAAGATAAACGCACAGCTCTACTGGAAGAAGGAAAAGTGAAAAATCCAGGCAACCGGGTGATGTGTTGATGGATTTTATTGATTTTATTTTACACCACTTTTGATAATATTTCTGAATTCAGGTGTTCTTCCATGCCATGCCATTTCAATAGTGCAGTTGAGCTTCTGGTTTTGTGCAATGTAGCAGCCCTGTTGAGACCCAATTATCTTCGGTAAGACATCTTCCTGTGAGAAGTCATAGCACCAACCTCAATCTCCATAAAAGTATCTTCTACAGCGACAGCACCCCTCCAAATTGTAATGAAAGGTCCATCATTTCCAGATACCCTAACAAATGCTTTTTCCTCACTGTTAATCTGATTAATAGTTTATTGGATCCATACATAGAAACATATGTACATGTATGTTCTTTGCAGCACTATTCACAATAGTAAAGACATGGAGTCAACCTAGATGCCCATAAGTGGTGGACTGCATAAAGAAAATGTAGTACACATATACCACAGAATGCTATGCAGCCATAAAAAAGAATGAAATTGTGTCCTTCACAGCAACATGGATGGAGCTGGAGGCCACTATCCTAAACAAATTAATTCAGAAACAGAAAACCAAATACTACATGTTCTCACTTATAAGTGGGAACCAAATATTGAGTACAAATGGACATAAAGAAGGGAACAACACGTCAGGACCTACTTGAAAACAGAGGGTGGGAGGAGACAGAGGATTGCAAAACAACCTATAGGGTATTATGTTGATTACCTGGGTGACAAAATTATCTGTACACTAAACCTAGTGACACACAATCTACTCATGTAACAAACCTGCACATGTACTTCTTTAACCTAAAATAAAAGTTGGAAGAGAGAAAATTTTTAAAAAGAAAATTTAGCTCCATTAATCTATAGTCTCACTCAATTTTGCATGTATTCTTACACTACTTTATTCTGTCAATTTGTGACATTTTTCATGTTATCTATAGGCCAAAATTTACAATCAAGGAGAGACTCATAGACTCCATTCTTTAATAGATCCCATAGATTTAAATAGTGTGGGCCCTGAGAATAGGTTAAAATATGAATGTAATGTTAATAAATGGATAAAACTAAGGTAATCCTTTATGTGATCTAACAGCTAAACTTAGGCACAAAATACAAAAGTAATAGAAGGAAGATGTAAAATTCCAATTTTCTTTCTCTCCTAAATATTATTATAAATCTAGAAGTTTTAAAAATAAGTTTAAAAGTAGTATAGGACTAAAATTTCCCAAAGATAAAACCCAACAGTTTCAGCTTCCTGCATATGGCTAGCCAGTTTTTCCAACATTATTTATTAAACAGGGAATCCTTTCCCCATTACTTGTTTTTGTCCAGTTTGTCAAAGATCAGATGGTTATAGATGCATGGCATTGCTTCTAAGGCCTCTGTTCTGTTCCATTAGTCTATGTCTCTGTTTTGGTACCAGTACCATGCTGTTTTGACTACTGTAGCCTTGTAGTATAGTTTGAAGTCAGGTAGCATGATGCCTCCAGCTTTGTTCTTTTTGCTTAGGATTGTCTTGGGTATGCAGGCTCTCTTTTGGTTTCATATGAAGTTTAAAGCGGTTTACTGGACCCCTTCCTTACACCTTATACAAAAATTAACTCCAGGTAGATTAAAGATTTAAACATAAGAACTAACACCATAAAAACCCGAGAAGAATGGCAACACCATTCAGGATACAGGCACAGGCAAGAAATTCATGACCAAAACACCAAGAACAATGGCAACAAAAGCCAAAATACACAAATGGAATCTAATTAAACTTAAGAGCTTCTGCACAGCAAATCAAACAATCATTAGAGTGAACTGGCAACCAATGGAATGGGGAAAATATTTTTGTAATCTACCCATCTGACAAAGGGCTAATGTCTAGAATCTACAAAGAACTAAAGCAGATTTACAAGAAAAACAAACAAACCCATTCAAAAGTGAGCAAAGGAGTTGAACAGACACTTTTCAAAAGAAGACTTTTATGAGGCCAACAAACATATGAAAAAGTGCTCATCATCATTGGTCGTTAGAGAAAGGCAGATAAAAACCACATTGAGATACCATCTCATGCCAGTTAGAATGGCAATCATTAAAAAATCTGGAGACAACAGATGCTGGAAAGGATGTGGAGAAAAAGGAACACTTTTACAATGTTGGTGGGAGTGTAAGTTAGTTCAACCATTATGGAAGACAGTGTGGCAATTCCTCAAGAATCTAGAAATAGAAATTCCATTTGACCCAGCAGTTCCATTACTGGATATATACCCAAAGGATTATAAATCGTTCTATCATAAAGACACACGCACATGTATGTTCACTGTGGCGCTGTTTACAATAGCAAAGACCTGGAACCAACCCAAATGCCCATCAATGATAGACTGGACAAAGAAAATGTGGCACATATACACCACAGAGTACTATGCAGCCATAAAAAATGACAAGTTTGTGTCCTTTGTAGAGACATGGATGAGTCTGAAAACCATCATTCTCAGCAAACTGACACAAGAACAGAAAACCAAACACTGCATGTTTTCACTCATAGGCAGGTGACAAACAATGAGAACACCTGGGCACAGGGAAGGGAACAACACTCACTGGACTAGGTGGGGGGGTGGAGAGGAGGGGATGGGAGGGACAGCGGGGGCAGTAAGGATGGGGAGGGGATAACACCGGGAGAAATGCCTGATGTAGGCAACAGGGGGGATGGAGAAAGCAAACCACCATGGCATGTATGTACCTATGCAACAATCCTGGAGGTTGCAGGATGTGCACATGTACCCCAGAGCCCAAAGTACAATTAAAACAACAACAACAACATAGTTCCAGAGACTCATCTGTTCACAGTGATTGGCCCACCCACCTGACCAGGAAAATTTCAACTATCACATCGGATGAACTTTAGAGTCAGTAATTGTGGCAAAATGCAACTGTAGCCAGCACTGAAAATATAACTGTCCACATCAAAAATTCAGAGAGTTCGTAACTGAAATGTACCAGTGTAGAGTTTTCATATTCAATTATTACTGTTCTTATGAAGAAATTGATGGATAGTGCATGATGATTATTATCGTGACGGATTCTGAGATACTGACTTCGACCTGTTTTGAAATATTTATTAAAATATGTTCAACATTACAATTCAAATTCAAAGGTGTACTCTCGATGTTATGAATAGCATTATTAAACAATGATTTAAAAAAACAAAAAAGACACAACACAATTAGTAGTGTAGAAAATATTTGTAGTAACCACTGTGGATGTCCAGCTTTGAACAGAACTGAAATTTGCTATGTTTCTAATATGATGCAAACCTTGTGCTAAGTACTCTGAGTAATTATCTAATGACAATAAATTAGAAGTGAATGTCATAGTCACGTTCACTTGGGGAAGAACAGATTTACCTGTTTATCTAAGGTCACATACCTGGCTCATTAAATTCAGGTGGATTTATTCTAAAGTACTTGCACCCTCAAGTACCAAGACACTAAATAGTGACTCAAGTTGGTACAGAGTGAGCAATGGAAGATGACTCCTCCAATTAGTATTTAAAGTAAATAATGCAACAACAGCAATATCCTCTGAGGCACATGCGAAAAGAATTTGAAAATCCCTACATGCCACTATGATCAACCCAATGGTCCCCTCTTCTCTACTTGATATCCAAGACCTTGCAGGAAGGATGTTATGCATGTGAAGATTCTTTTATGTGTGTGTGTACATATATATATATTATATACATATATATATATATATATGTATATATATACACACACATACCTTAAGTTCTGGGATACATGTGCAGATCTTGCAGGATTGTTGCATAGGTACACACATGCCATGGTGGTTTGCTGCCTCCATGCCCCCGTCACCTACATCAGGCATTTCATCCCTCTCCAACCTCCCCCTCCCCACTATCCTTCCGCTAGCCTCCCACCCCCTAAGAGACCCCAGTGTGTGATATTCCCCCTCCTGTGTAAGTCAATGTGTTCTCATTGTTCAACACCCACCTATGAGTGAAAACATGCAGTGTTTGGTTTTCCGTTCTTGTGTCAGTTTGCTGAGAATGATAGTTTCCAGATTCATCCATGTCCCTGCAAAGGACCTGAACTCACCCTTTTTTATGACTGCATAGTATTCCATGGTGTATATGTGCCACATTTTCTTTATCCAGTCTATCATTGATGGGCATTTGGGTTGGTTCCAGGTATTTGCTATTGTAAACACAGTGCCCCAATGAAGATATGTGTGCATGTGTCTTTATGATACAATGATTTATAATCCTTTGGGTAGATACCCAGTAATAGGATTGCTGGGTCAAATGGTATTTCTAGTTCTAAATCCTTAAGGAATCACCACACTGTCTTTGCCACACTGTCTTCCACAATGGTTGAACTAATTTACACTCCCACCAACAGTATAAAAGTGTTTCTCTTTCTCCACATCCTCTCCAGCATCTGTTGTCTCCAGATTTTTTAATGATCTCCATTTTAACTGGCATGAGATGGTATCTCAATGTGATTTGCATCTCTCTAATGACCAGTGATGATGAGCATTTTTTCATGTTTGTTGGCTGCATAAATGTCTTCTTTTGAAAAGTGTTTGTTCATATCCTTTGCCCACTTTCTATTCAACATAGTATTGGAAGTTCTAGCCAGAGCAATCAGGCATGTGCAGATTATTTTCCCCTTAAAGTCTTCCCTAGTGCTTTCTTTACTTTTTTTTTTTTTTTTTTTTTTTAGACAGAGTTTATTTCTGTTGCGCAGGCTAGAGTGCAGTGGTGCAATCTCGGCTGACAGCAACATCTGCCTCCTGCATTCAAGTGATTCTCCTACCTCAGCCTCCCGAGTAGCCGGGACTACAGAAGTGTGTCACCACCTCCTAATTTTTTTTGTATTTTTAGTAGAGACGGGGTTTTGCCATGTTGGCCAGGCTCATCTCAAACTCCTGACCTCAGGTGATCCGCCCGCCTTGGACTCCCAAAGTGCTGGGATTACACATGTGAGCCACTGTGCCCGGCCTCCCCAGTGCTCATTTTTAACCTGACTGTAATCTGCAAAATTTCTAGTACAAGTTTCCTGCCCCAGGAATACTAGAATATTGGGTCCTAGAATAGACAAAATAAACTATTTGGATCTTTCTTATTTCATTTGTGAAACAGAAACCATAAATCTCACACAGAATTGTAAAATGAAGAATCACAAACAGACTATAATGTCTTTTACAGAAAATGTCCTTGGTGCTAAATATTTGTCTCTGCTACTTAAGTTGGCTGTACCTATTACAAACAAACATAAGATTAGCATAAGAAATAATGGGCAATTAAACATTGCAAGTAACTTTCATGTTATGACTTACAACAAACTATTTGTAAGAAATTTTATGTAACCAAAAGGTGTAATATTGAACCAGTATTAATGTAAAATAAATCCTATATAGTATGCTAATTTATTTGCTCCCATCAGATCGCATTAGTAAAATGAATTAATTTTACTTATAGAAAAACCTATGACATCTTAATAAAATGTATCTCAGAAAATGAGGAGGACATTATTAAATATGAAGTAACATTGTCAAGTGATAGCCATTTTAGTATATTATCACTAAGAGACTGCTCTGTCTTTCTCTAATGGATATTACAGCTTTATGCTGGTAATGGAAAGGAAATATGTATAGTACGTCATTTAAAGAATAATATTTTGTAGAGCATTTGGAAAAATTTACAAAATATTTTTACTATTTTCCATCAGTCAGTTAAATATTTTCAAACTTGTCTCTTGGAATATATTTATTGTGAATACCCAAAATAATCTTGCATGTATGTGCACAGATGTGTGTAAAATCTTGTTACTTCTAGTCTTTTTGGCTTGAAACACCAAGGTGATTAAAACACAGGAAAAATATACGCACAAGAAATCTTAATAGAAATTAAAATAATCTCCTATATCTCACTAGTTATTCTGTTTAGGAGCACAGATTATATGCTCTGCCGTTATCTCCTCCCATCGTAAGTATGAGACCAGAGATATTCAGTTCTTGACAATCATCTGGGCTTGGACATCAGTCTAGGAGCTAGAAATACTGCAGCTAGAGTTTTCCACCATTCAGGGTTTTTTGTTTCTACCAAATAATTCAATCAGAAAATTCAACCAGAATTCTAAAGAAAGATCATTTTTTAGAGAATTGTTTAATGACTCTCTAGGTAAACTTCTAAACAAATGCACTGAGTAATTAAATGAAAAGTAGGCAACAATTCACAGGCATATGATGATGGTGGGAATTTATTTTAGGAGCTGGAAGAATTGCTTAGCTCAAGTTAGCTGGTTCAGCATTCTTACACTCTGTTGCCATCTTGGCTGACTCCATACGCCATTATACAAGAGCTCACCCTCGTACTTTAGCTCTTACTCATTTGGAATTCTCTCTTTTCTGCACCTCCCCCTTGCCCATATTTTCCTATATACTCTTCCATAGACTTTATTTCTCTTG
This sequence comes from Ateles fusciceps, assembly GCA_036589455.1. NCBI lineage: Eukaryota > Metazoa > Chordata > Mammalia > Primates > Atelidae > Ateles > Ateles fusciceps. The sequence continues at coordinate 14,082,676 of JAZHEH010003205.1, forward strand.
CTTCTTTGCTCAGCTCCTGAAATCTACTAGAAATAATGTATGTAGGGCTTTCTCTGCTGAGCTTTTTCTAACGCAAAATTTATGATTTTGTTTTCTGATAGCATCCAAATTACAGTTTGCATCCTTCTTAAGAGTTTGGTCATCTGAACTTTGCCCCTGATGGCCTTTCTGCATAGTGAAAAGAAACCATCTCCCTTAGTTTATTGCAGTTCTTGCAGAAAGTCAGGAGTAGGGTCACCCTTCTTTTCCTACCCTCAAAGGAAAAGAATAACCTTTCAAAAAATCTTTGCTTCTATGGTGCAATAATTTTTCCACACTTTTAAACATCCTCTAGTTGCAGAAATGGGAGATCAGAAATTATAGTGGTTAGCAGAAGTGCTGCATTAGTCCTTTGAAAAGTTCATTCCTGAAACATAGGTATTTGAGTTTCACCAAGACATTTGACAAAACCTTTCATTTTGAACTGATAAAATGGTGAAACATGGACTTCATACTCTTTAATGACTTTGAATTTTAGTTTTTCTATCATTTATCCAAACTGCTGGATTGATTTCCACCATGAGTGACATTTATAATTTATGATAGGGGGACTCCATCTAACTTGGTCCTGTTCAGCATTTTTATTAATGATTTGAATTAGGATAAAGAAAGAATACTTAGAATAGTCAAGAAAACACAAGGAAAATATATCTTATAGTTTACATTAATGAACTGAGTCTACTAAAACAAGTTGTGAGATGGATTTATATACAATATTACAGCTAGTCAGTAATTAGCCATTCTTTCATTTGTGCAGATTTCCAAAACTTTTTCATTGCATTTAAAAAACAAATGATGGGTTCATGTCCTTTGTAGAAACATGGATAAATCTGGAAGCCATCATTCTCAGCAAACTGACACAAGAACAGAAAACCAAACACTGCATGTTCTCACTCATAAACGGGTGATGAACAATGAGAACACTTGGGCACAGGGAAGGGAACAACACTCACTGTGGTAGTTGAAGGAGTGGACAGGAGGGAAGGGATGGCAGGGGCAGGAAGAATGGGGAGGGGATAACACCGGGAGAAATGCCTGATGTAGGCGACGGGGGGATGGAGACAGCAAACCACCATGGCATGTGTGTACCTCTGCAACAATCCTGCAGGATGCAGGATGTACAATGTACTCCAGAGCCCAAAGTACAATAAAAAAACAAATCTTGGTGCTAACAGTTGTTGGCCAGTGAAATATGTTATTCAGAGGGTATTTTTGAGAGTCAGCTATAGCTCTGAAGTGAGATTGCTTGAGTTTTGATTCTGAACTCAATTCTCACCAGCTATGTGACTTTATTTAAGTTATATAACCTCTCTGTGCCTTTGGGGACAATACTAGTGTCTATCTTATATAATTATTGGGAGAAATAAATAATAAAATAAACGCACAGCATTTGAGCAATGCTTGACAGATGGTATGAGCTCTGTAAGTCCCAGTGATTATTATTATCTTTACTTATTATCTTTTCTAAATATCTTTGCATCTGGACTATGTTTTCTTCTATATTCAGGCTCACATTTTATCTTCCATAAAAATGGTGTGGTAAGAGAAACCCTCTGTTAACTGCAACCCCTTTTTAATTTTTATTTGAATATAGGTTTCTGTAGCCACAGTATTGAAGAATTGGGAAGTTTTCTTAAAAGAGATGGCCCACACTTTATCACTATGCAAAGAAACGAACAATCCAAGAAAAAAATTAGATTAGATTCTTAAATTAAATCCCAAATTTTAAAAAAATGCTAGTAAAAATGGATCCACATGCCTTGCTATTAACATCTAATATTCTCCCAAATATGTAGTAATGAAGGTTGGAAAGATATCCCTTAGGCATTCTCATGAAATGATCTGCATAAACAGCTTAAATAGACAGTGTGATTAAGTCCTCCTCAACAACATCAAAATCACCTCCAACTTAATTCTACTCATTCAAAGAAAGAAATTACTTCATTTCTAAGTGAATTCAAGGTTCCTTTTTAACGTAATAATTGGCAAACAATATTATTTGGCTTTGATACGCAATAAACCTAAATGTACTTTGAGTGTTATTAAATCTGTGGGATCTTTAATGCCAAGAAGAATAAGAATATACAATTGCTTTATTTTCTTCATGCTTTCCTCTGTGACCTAAATGTTCATATCTTATTTACAAAGTGATTTTTGCATTGGAAAGATAATTTGAAAAATCATTCTTTTACCAGAAAGGACTGGGAATGAAAGGACTGGGGAAAAGAAAAAAAATGAGCCAGAGTAATATGTTCTATTTCCATTTTACCCATTTCTTATCCCTCACATGAGTGGAGAAAAATGGATATTTACATTGAATTTCCAAGAGTTTGACATGTTCTTAACTAAATACATCTTCAGTAGAACATTTTCAAAATTCTCTTATAAACATCTCTCTATGAGCATTTTCCGAGGAACAGAAGAGGTCTATTTTTAACTAAGTCTGTAAGCTCTGCCAGAGGGGAGACGCTTTCCCCTTAGAGGAAGCTGCTTCACTGAGTATCTAGCAGTCATGAAATCATTCCCCTTCAATACACAAGCTGTGCTCCCAAGGTTTACCAAAGGTATGTGAAGAACTTTAAATATCTGAAGAACATGGGATATGGATATGTTTATATTATATAACTACAAGATAATATTTTTGAAGGTTGACTTGATTTCTGATCCAAACAAAATAAAACTGAAGCAGTCCTTTAAATTATGCACATAGCACAACCTTTCTTCAAGCTATCTTGGTATTTCAATCCACCATCAGATGCCTTAAATATTATATACTGCTTCTAAATACTACACCATCATTCATTCCTCCATATTACCACAGCTGAATTTTTACTTATGTATGATTCTCATCATTCAACTATAACCTATCTTGGGTAAAATAACACCTCTCAATATAAATCACTTTTTCCAAGGAATGCTTATACACTGTTGGTGGTAGTGTAAATTAGTTCAACGACTGTGGAAAGTAGTGGGGGGATTCCTCAAACAGCAAAAAACAGAAAGACAGTTCAACCCAGAAATTCCATTACTAGGAATATAACTAAAGGAATATAAATCATTCCATCATAAAGACACAGACATGCATCTGTTCACTGTAGCATTATTAATAATAGCAGAGACATGGAATCAACCTAAATGCCCATGAAGGATATACTGGATAAAGAAAGTATGGTACTTACACACCATGGAATACTATGCAGCCATAGAAAATAATTAAATCAAGTCCTTTGCAGGACCATGGATGGAGCTGGAGGTTATTATCCTTAGCAAACTAATGTAGGAGCAGAAAACCAAATACTGCATGTCCTCACTTATAAGTGGGAGCTAAATAATAAAAAAACACATGGACACATAGAGGGGGAACAACAGATATTGGGACCTACCAGACTCTAGAGGGTAGCAGGAGAGAAAGGACCAGAAAAAGTAACTAATGGGTATTAGACTTAATACCTGGATGATAAAATAATCTGTACAACAAACTCCTGTGACACAAGTTTACCTTAATTACAAACCTGCACTTGTATCCCTGAAGCTAAAACAAAAGTTTAAGAAATTACCTTTTCCTCTTCTCCCTCCGTATTCTATTTTTCCATTCAGCAGCAGAACATCGCACTGTTCCTTCCTTGAGCATCACCTGCTTTCTGTGTTTCCAATCCTCTTTCACTTCATTTTCAAACTTCGTTCTTGCAGCTTCCCCTAACACTCTTCTTTTCCTAAAGATGTTCTCTTTTTTCCTATCTTCGGCTCACTTCTACACAATTTTCACCTTTTACATAAATCTTTTCAACAGTGTTCTATAATTAGAAAATGTACATATCTATCTGAAATATTTTTCTGAACTCTAAAAGAAGTATTTTAAACTATGTCTAGAGCCTCTATATTTGATTAGACTTGAGTCAACTAAACTCAACATCTAACCCTTCAAAATCCTATTCAGTGTATTTGTTCCTATCTGAGTTCATAGGATCACTGCCACATCCAGTTAGAAACCCCATACATCACTGTTGAAATCAGTGCTCTCACACCACTATGAAACATCTACTAATTCTCTAATTCTAATAACAAGATGGTTTTTATTCTGATCTATTCTCAGTATCTCTACCATTGTTGGGGTTCATTATCCCTCATTTGGTCTTTCATAATAACCTCCTTATTCGCTTTATATTCTCAAGAACTTTGAGGGATGACGGTCAATACCTCTTCTCAAACATTTTTTTTGCCTGTCAATATCATCCCCTATGGAAAGTTAATTGGACTTTTCTTATTTGTGCTAAATAAGATGCTGTATCCTAAATCCTACTTTAGAATAGAGAAAGGCCAATAAAGGCCAAGTTACTTTGAATGCTTTGAAATGTTCATTATTAAAACTTTTAATATATTTGTTATTAATGATGTGATGACGGTGGGAAGTATCACCAAAACTTATTCTTTTGGATACTTGGATATCTACTGATGAGCTTTTGGCTCCTTTACTGACCTAAGCAGAAACTAGATGGATTATTACACAGAGACATTTAGCTTCTGAGTTTGAAAATCCCACTTCCAAATTCCAGACACATCACTCTAGTTTTAAGGAGAAATAACAGCTTGGACATTAAAAGTTTATCCACTTCTATAATCCCAGCACTCTGAGAGTCTGAGATTGGCAGGTCACTTGAGGTCAGAAGTTTGAGACCAGACTGACCAACATGGTGAAACCCCATCTCTATCAAAAATACAAAAACTAGCCAGACATGGCGGCCTGCACCTGTAATCCCAGCTACCTAGGAGGCTGAGGCAGGAGAATTGCTTGAATCTGAGAGGTGGAGTCTGCTGTGGGTCAACATCACGCTTTTGCACTCCAGCCTGGGTGACTGAGCAAGACCCTGACTCAAAAAAGTTAATCAACTCTAGTCAAATGTGCTTTCATGGGTTGGCCTCTCCCACCACCACCACCACATCCCAAAGCTACCCACAGGAAGAGAAGAGAAGCTGATAGAGCAGGGTTTGCAAACCAACCTTTGAGAAGAGAACAAGAACCATATAGGGGGATAGCTTATCACTCAAGATGGGCAGAAAAACACCTAAGGAAATTACACTGGAATTTGAAGGTAATTCTGGAAATAGGAGATGACAATAACTTCTCCTCTAGGCTTTGTTGCACATGAATGATGGAGCATAGAAACTGTCAAAGAAGTAGAGCTTGAAAGGAGTGTATGAGAAGGGTGAACGGATGTGTGTGGAATCTTTATTAGATTGGCCAAGGAGGAAAAGCTGGAGAACCTCTCTGATGTCACAAAGTATGACTGAGGGTGGGGAAGCGCTGAAGGAAACCAACAGCCAGTGCAGGGCAGCATGCTGCAAGTGGTATGCCTGGCCCCTCTAAGACAGCAGTCTGCAGTGTTAGGGATGAGAGGTCAACTGCACAGCACCATGGACAGCAAAACTTATAGCACCATTAGCAGCAGAAATGAGTGCAGCATGGAAGCATAAATCATATGGGACCTAGGAATGTGTATGTGTGTGTGTGTGTGTCTGAGAAGAGGGGGAGAGAGAAAGAGAGAGAAATAAAATTTCTTGTAGGTTGCTTGCTAAAGCTACCCATGTCCATGAACCAAAATAATTGATATTGTTAAAATTTTCAAACTACCCAAAGCAATCTACAGATTTGATGCATCTCTGTTAAAATTCTAGTGGCATTATTCACAGAAATAGGAAAAAATTAAAATGCATGTGTAATCACAAAAGACCCTGAATAGCCAAAGAAATCTTGATCAAGAACAAAGTTGCTGGTACATCATGCTGCCTGACTTCAAAATATAGTACAAAACTATAGTAATCAAAATAGTATGGTACTGTCATAAATGCAGACATATAGATCAATGGAACAGAGTAGAGAGTCCAGAAATAAATTTAAATTACACATTTATGGTCAATTTATCTTGGACAGAGTGCCAAAACTACACAATGAAGAAAGGATAGTCTCTTCAGTGAATGGTGGGAAAACTGAATATCTGCATGCAAAAGAACAAAATTGTACCATTATCCCATCCAATATACAAAATCAACTCAAAATATATTAAAGATTTAAATTGGTCTTGGCAGTGACTTTTTGTATATGACCCCAAAGCACAGGCAACAAAAGCAAAAGTAGATAGAAGTGTATCAAATTAAAAAGCTTCTGCACAGCAAATAAAACAATCAACAAAGTAAAGAGACAATCTACAGAATGTATGAAAATATTTACAAGTCATATATCTGATGAGGAGTTAATATGCAAAACATACAAGAAACTCAAACAACTCAAGAGCAAGAAAACAAATAACCAGATTCAAAACTGGGCAAAGGATTTGGGACTAGATATTTCTCAAAAGAACACATACAAATGACCAACAAGTATCTGAAAAATTACTTAAGATCACTAATCATTAGAAAAACGCAAAATTAAAACCACAGTAAGATATCATCTCACACCTGTTACGATGGCTATTACTGAAAAAATAACCAGTGTGGAAGGAAAGGAACCCTTTTACACTACTAGTGGGAAAGTCAATTGGTACAGACATTATAGAAGACAGCATGGGTGTGTCTCAAAATTTTTAAACTAGAACTGTCATGTGACCCAGCAATCCTACTCCTGGGTATATATGCAAAGGAAATAAATTTGGTATGTCAAGGAAATATCTCTATTCCTATGTTCACTGCAACATTATTCACAATAGCCAAGACATGAGAACACTCTAAATGTCCATGTATGGATGAACTGATAAAGAAATTGTGATGTATACATATAATGGCATATTATTCAGCCTTAGTAAAGAAGAAAATTCTGTCATTTGCAACCTCATGAATAAATCTGGAGGACATTATGTTGAGTGAGGTAAGCCAGGCAGATAAAGAGAAATACTGCATGATATCTCTTACACGTGAAATCTAAAAATACTAAAGTACTAATATATACTACAACATGGATGAAACTCAAATACATTATACTGCATGAAAGAAGTCTGACACAAAAGATCACAAAGTGTATGCTTCATTTATATGAAACATCCAGAACAGGCAAATATATAGAGATAGAAAGCAGATTGGCAGTTGCCAGGACTGTGGGGGAGGTGGGAATAAGAAGGAATAATTGCTTAAATGGTGCAGGGTTTCCTTTTGAGATGATAAAAATAGCAACTAGATAGTGATGAAGGTTGCATAACATTGTGAATGTACTAAATGCTATTAAACTGTACACTTTAAAATGGTTGAAATGGTGGACTTTACCTAAACAAAGAAAGTTATTTTATCATATGTGTTTTGTTAATCTTATTCACATAATAATATGTTGTGAACCTCTTTGCATAACATTAATCTTACGAAACATCAAAAAATTAAAAATTTTAGAATTTTTTAAAAGTGAACTCATAGAAGCAGAGAGTAGTACAGTAGTTGCCACCATCTGGAGGGTGGTGGAAACAGAGGTCTAAAATTTGAGTTACGCAGAAGAAATAAGTTCTGGAGATCCAGTGTACAGCACGGTGACTATATGTGATAAACTGTATTGTATACCTGAAATAACAGACTTAGAGTAGGTCTTAAACATTCTCACCACACACACACACAATCTCTCTCACACACACGCACACACACAAATGGTAACTATGTAAGGTGGAGAACATGTTAATTAGCTTGATTATGATAATCATTTTACAATGTATCCATATATTAAAACCTCATGTTGTATATTTATTTACATATTATATATATATATTTTATTGCACTTTAGGTTCTGGGGTATATGTGAAGAACATGCAGGATTGTTGCATAGGTACATACATAGCAACATGGTTTGCTGCCTCCATCCCCATCACCTATATCTGGAATTACTCCCCATGTATGTTATCCCTCCTCAACTCCCTACCCACCGTTGTCCCTCTCCTAGTCCCCCACAACAGACCCCAGTGTGTGATGCTCCCCTCCCTGTGTCCATGTATTCTCATTGTTCTCTATGAGTGAGAACATGTGGTGTTTGATTTTCTATTCTTGTGTCAGTTTGCTGAGAATGATGGTTTCCAGGTTCATCCATATCCCTACAAAGGACACAAACTCATCGTTTTTTATGGCTGCATAGTATTCCATGGTGCATATGTGCCACATTTCCCTGTCCAGTCTATCATCGATGGGCACTTGGGTTGGTTCCAGATCTTTGCTATTGTAAACAGTGCTACAATGAACATACGTGTGCATGTGTCTTTATAGAATGATTTATAATTCTTTGGATATATACCAAAGTATATAACCAAATAATAATGGGATTGCTGGGTCAAACGGAATTTCTATTTCTAGATCCTTGTGGAATTGCCACTTTGTCTTCCACAATGGTTGAACGAATTTACACTCCCACCAACAGTATAAAAGTGTTCCTATTTCTCCACATCCTCTCTAGCATCTGTTGTCTCCTGATTTTTTAATGATTACCATTCTAACTGGCGTGAGATGGTATCTCAATGTGGTTTTGATTTGCATTGCTCTAATGACCCGTGATGATGAGCATTTTTTCATATGTTTTTTGGTCTCATATATGTCTTCCTTTGAAAAGTGTCTGTTCCTATCCTTCACACACTTTTAAATGGGTTTTGTTGTATATTTTAAATATCTTTACTTTGTATTTGTCAAGTATGCCTCAGTTAATCTGGGAAAAAATGTAAAAACAGATGGATGAATCAATACTGAATTTTAGTATCTTGATGATAGTATACTAAAACACATCATCAATGCGATTATGTTTAGCAAACACAAAATACATTTCTTGGACCTCAACAATTGTCCACCATAGTCTTATTAATGCATAATCCTTTGTTTTTACTACTATTACTAGTTCATCAACTTTACACATTGATATTCTTATGGAGTGGTTTACTGACACACCATGTTATTTAGTTTACAGAAAAACATAGTGAGCAAGGTGACACATCCCATCCCTGAGAGGGTTTAAACATTAGCCCACTCAGAGCTGAGTTATCATTATAAGAGATTACTGGAGGTAGAATAATAGATTCAAATTAAGGGCAACTTCAGTTTCTATTTAGCTAGACTCTAAATTTTAACAGATACTGTTATGTCAACTTAGGTGCTATTAGAAGAAAGAGACTGATTTTCAAAATTTAGTCTTACTGCTGAGGAAAACAAAGCAATGATTTTTTAAAAATTGTGTGGAAACTTAAGGCAAAGCAACTTCATTTATTTCAACAATTTTAGTGAATAGGTTTGTGTCTCAAGCTACTTTGCAAAGGTAAATAGCAATGTGGACTACAGTCAAGACAAAGAACAGATAAACAGAGACAATCTTCCTCATTATAGAGGCTCATGACTATAACAGAACATTGGTAACTTACTAAAAATTCCACCTGGGCTTATTTTTAAGGAGGCTCAAATTGATTTACCAATTGAAAATGTAACTAATAAAGTGAAGGAAACAAGGGAAAATAAATACTGATTGTAGCCATAAGATTAAATTCCACCTCCAAATGTCTTTTTTTTCTCAACTGTGTCTTACATAAGTTGATTTCTTAGACAATTTGGTTAATGCAGGTATCAGTGTTGATTTTTTAAGAAAAAAAAGTGTTGGTTCTTTAGTTATGTAGGCAATTGTCTCAAATATTATATCTATTTCCATTTGCCAAGACGTTTGGACAGAGCTTGTGCATCTCAAAATGAAGCTGCAGGTCATTTGCACCCAGTCTACTGCAGAACCTGAACAGGCACCAAGAGTCAGACAGAACCAAGAACATTTCATTACCAAGAAGAAGGAAGGTATGATAGGGTGCTATAACCAGCGTGACTCAGAGAGACGAGTTTGTTTCATTCTTGGTACTGAGGTTTAGAAGTACTGGATTGAGTTGTTTTCCCAGACTATTTTTTTCACCATTTCAACAGCACTGTCTTATCATACAGACCACATTTGCTTAGGGCCAGTAACATATGGTCTTTTTAGGATTTCTGTTTTGAGTTAGACAAATACATTATTTTGTAGCAATAAAATTTAGGTCATGATTATATCCTATAAAAATATTCAGACCTTAGAGAAAAAAGGAATCAAAAAGAAAAGGTGGATTGGGTATAAAATTCACAGTGACTACATTCGTAGTGATTTGGACATGTTCATTAAATATAATCATGGTATAATTTGTTTCTTAATGAAGTAATAGAGAGAAGCACCAATACAAGAAAAATGGGCGAGTTGAGAGTGGAGATGTTATTTAGGTCATATATGCAAAATCAAACAGACAGATCTCCTCTGAGCATGAGGGGAATGGCAGCTCTATAGCTGAATCAAGTACAAAATTACCAAAAGAATATTGTCTTTTTTTTCCACTTGCAAAAAGTGACTGGTTTCTTTAATTTCAGCAAAGCAACCATTCATAAAGTTTGTATTTCTCTTTGTAGAGGTGGAACCATAAAATATAACTCATCAAACCAATTCAAATAAAGCACAGAAATTGTTAAAAGTGAAGAAATAGGCCAGGTGCAGTGGCTCATGCCTATAGTCACAGCTACTGGGAGGTTCAGATGGAAGGATCACTTGAACCTAGGAGTCTGAAGCTAGCTTAGACAACTTAATAATACCCCTTTTCAGAAGGAGGGGAAGGAGGAGAAGAAAGGAAGGAGGAGAGGAGGGAAGAGAGGGAGGGAAGGAGGGGAGGGAGGGAGGGGAAAGATCGCATCCAAGTGAAGAATAGAGAAGTAGAATAATCTAATTCAGTAATATTAGCAAGCTGCAGCACAGTCGTGAGGGTAAATAATTTTTATTTACCTAAAAACAAAATAAAAATCTCTAGGATTGTGTCTTTTTTTTTTTTTTTTTTTTTTTTTTTTTAGAGACAGGGTTTCACCATATTGGTCAGGCTGGTCTCAAACTCCAAACCTCAGGTGATCCACCCACCTCGGCCTCCCATAGTGCTGGGATTACAGGTGTAAGCCACCGTGCCCGGCCAGGATTGTATCTTAAAAAGGGATATTTGCTTGTTAATTACATAGAAGTTCTTATAAAAATGAGTCAGTCTACTTTTTTCAAAACTTTATTTGAAAAAGTTTTATTAATAAAAAAAGAAAATTTCAAAAAATAAAAATCATCCCAAAATCTCAGTATCCAGATAGGTTAGCATTGTCAGTGATACATTTATATACAAGGTAAGTACATTTGTAAAGAAGATATCATAGTCATGCACTTCAAGTAATGACTTCCAACCCTTTTCACTTAAAATTATGTAATGGCCTTATTTAAAAATCAATACAAATAGATTTACCTGCTTTTTTCCAAATTGCTGGTGATATCAATAGTAATTTATTTAACTACTGTCCTCTTCATGGAACATTTAGATGAGTCTAACATATTGCTACCACTAACTGTATTCTAATAGACATCTTCTATTATGCTTACTTTGTATGTGCATTTTAAATTTTGAGAAATTGTCAAATCAGCAATGTTTGAGAACATTTGTTTCCCACATTTTGTCATCACTGAGAACCCTGAATTACTTTAATCTTTGCAAATTTGGTAGACAAAAAAATGTCATTGTTTTCATCAACATTTATTATTAAGGACATCAATGATCTTTTCAGCTAATTTTAGGGATCCCTCTGACAAATCTTCTATTGATTTGGTCATCATTCTCCTTATTTTTTGAGGTATTTTTTTCTGTGCTATAGATTTATGTATTACAGATCGTTTGTGGGGTGCATGAAACTCTATGAGGAAAGGTACTGTTACAAATGAAATGCATGTGTGCTCCCAAAACCATATCTTGAAGCCCCAACCCTGATTGTGGATGTATTTGGAGTAAGGAAGCCATTAATGTTAAATGAGATCATATGGGTCAGGCCCTGATCCTATGGAATGAGTATCCTTATAAGAAGAAACATCAGAGAGCTCTTTCTCTCCCTCCACATGCATGCACAGAGGAAAGGCCAGGTGAGAACACAGCGAAAAGATGATCATCTGCAAGCCAGGAAGAAGCTCTCACAGGAGACCAAATCAGCCAGAATCTTGATCTTGGACTTTTACACTCCAGAACTGTGACAAAATAAATTTCTGTTGTTTAATTCACCTAGCCTATGGTATTTTGTTATGGCAGCTCAAGCAGACTGACAGTTATCATTAATGTCCCTACTTCACAGCTAATAAAACAGAAAGCCAAAAAGGATTAAATAAATACTTTCTCGAGGTCACCCAGCAGTGTCTGTTGGATACAAGATCCCACCCCTGAGTTTCTGACTACCAGAAGGCATTTCTATCATCTCAAGCATCAATCTATGATTTATGAGCCCCTGAGAACTTTGTGGCTCATAATTCAGTCCATTTTTGTTTTTTTTCATAAAATTAGTGAGTATGTTAGTTTTCTATGTTGCATAATATATTATCACAAACTTAGCAGTTTAAAACTCAACTCGCTTATTGGCTGATAGTTTTTGTAGGTTAAAAGTCCAGGTCAGGGGCAGTGACTCACACCTGTATTCCCCCACTTTGGGAGGCTGAGGCAGGCGGATCACCTGAGGTCAGGAGTTTGAGATCAGCCTGGCCAACGTGATGAAACCCTGTCTCTACTAAAAGTATAAAAATTAGTCAGGCATGATGGTGGGTGCCTGTAATCCCAGCTACTTGAGAGGCTGAGGCAAAAGAATTGTCTTCTGAACCAGGAAACAGGTTGCAGTGAGCTGATATGGTGCCATTGCATTCCAGCCTGAGCAACAGAGTGAGATTCCATCTCAAAAAAAAAAAAAAAAAAAAAAAAAAAACTCCAATCACAGCTTACCTGGGTTCTTTACTTCTGGATCACACCAGCTAAAATCCAGGTATCATCCCAGGGCTATGGTCTTATCAGAGACTCAAATGTGGAAAGATCTGTTTCCAGGCCCTCTCAGGATGTTGATGTAATTCATCTCCTTGCAGTGACAGGACTGGAGTTTCTGTTTTCTTTCTTTTTGTTTTTGTCACATTTTTTATTTTTTCCAATTTTATTGAAGTATAATTGACAAAATTGTATATATTTAAGGTGTGCGTGTTACTTTTATATTGTATATATTGTGAAATGAGTACCACCATCAAGTTAGTTAACATATCCAACACTTTACACAGTTACATGTGTGTGATAAGAAAATTTAAGATTCCTTCTCTTAGCACATTTCAAGTATACAATATAGTATTATTAACCATACTCACTACACTGTATATTAGATCCCGGAATTTATTTATCTTATAACAGAAAATCTGTACTATTTGACCAACACCTTCCCACTTCCCCCAATCCCTTAGTCCCTGACAACCACTGTCCTACTTTCCGTTTCTATGAGTTCGACTTTTTTGAACCCCACATGTAAGAGAGATCTTATGGGGTTTATGATTCTCTGTTTGACTTATTTTACTGAGCAAAATGCCCTTGAGATTCATCCATGTTGTCACAAATGAAAGGATTTCCTTCTTTCTGTTGCTGAATAATATTCCAATGTATATGTGTGATATTTTCTTTATCCAGTCATCCACTGACAGACACTTACATTGTTTCAATGTCTTGGCTGTTGTGAATAATGCTGCAATGAACACAGGAGTGCAACTATCTCTTTGAAATGCTGATTTTGTTTCTTCTGGGTGTATACCCAGAAATAGGTTTGTTGGATCATACAGTAATTCTATTTTTAACTTTTAAAGGAATCTCTATACTGTTTAATACAATGACTGTACTAATTTACATTCTCACCAATGATGCATGACAGTTCTCTTTGCTCCATATCCTACCCAAAGCAAGCTATAGACTCAATGCAATCTGTTTTCTCTCTGTTAACTAAGGGTCCTTCTCAGCTTCTGGAAGCCAGCATGGTTCCCTGTTACATAGCCCTCTCCACAGACTCTTTCACAAAATGGCAGTTTAATTCTTCAAAACCAGTGCTGGTATTTCTATTCCTACAGAGAACTCAGTTTCCCCTTTGAGGGCCTTCATCTGAGTCAGTCAGGCACACCCAAGAACATCTCCCTTTTCATTAACTCAAAAGAAACTGATGTGAAGCCTTAATAACATCTGCAAAAATATTTCCTCATCTTTTCCATATTCTATTGGTTAGAAGCAAGTCACAGGTTCCACTTATGCTTAAGGGGATGATTGTACAGAGTGGGGGCAGGACCGTGGGGGAATGCCCTAGGGTCCATCGACCACAGTGAGAATCGTGTGTTTGTCCTTTTCTCTAAAATCCATGTTCTTTTCCAGTAACTGCTGACAATCTGTCCTGTGGAATTTTAAGGGCAGAGGAGATGCTGGTCAGCCAGAGGATGCAGGGGGAAGAACAGAAAAGGGATAACAAAGAGGGAAGAAGAGGTGACTGGAGAAAGAGAGACATATTCATGCCACAGTGAGTAGAAGAGTCATGGTGGAGCAATGACTTTATATTAGAAGAGAAGTTTTAGCTCTATCTTGTCCCATATCCAGGCTTACTATGTGAGAAAATTACACGAAGTTTTTCAATTTCATTTTTTCTTTTACTTTTCTTTTTTTGAGACGGAGTCTTGCACTGTTGCCCAGGCTGGAGTATAGTGGCACCATCTCGGCTCATTGCACCCTCTGCCTCCCAGGTTCAAGCAATTCTCCTGCCTCAGCCTCCCAAGTAGCTGGGATTACAGGAACTGCCACCATGCCCAGCTAATTTTTTTATATTCTTAGTTGAGATGAGGTTTCACTATGTGGGCCAGGCTGTTCTCAAACTCCTCTCCTCATGATCCACCTGCCTCAGCCTCCCAAAGTGCTGGGAAAACAGGCGTGAGCCACGGCACCCAGCCAATTTCATTTTTTCTTTATGTCGATGAGACACCCAGTTTTTCTTGTCAATGACAGCTCCTTCATGGTGTCCCTTATCCTTTGTGCCTCAGCTAAAATGACAAATTTCACTCTTTCACATCAATTTGTTTCCTCCTCCCTTATACTTTGAAGAATAGACCTCATAATTGTAACTCACTCAGAGTTCCTCTGATTCTCCCCTGTCCCTTAAGATTAGTGTGTGTCCCTAAAACTGCATCCTAGGGTAGGAGAGAACCTTCTTCAATGTCTGCACAGTCACTAAGGGCTTCCTTCTTGGGTCTTCTCTGCCTGAAGGCTCCTTTGAGCTTTTCTGGATTCTACCTTCTATCACATCACCCTCTTTCAGTGCCTCGCCACACATCATTCTGAGGTTACCAAATCCAAGGGCTACTTTAAAGACAGAGGTAAAGTTTTGAATATACAGATGTAAAGCATTTTCACATAACAAAAATGTATACCATTTGATTCTAAATATGAAGAAACTTTTAAGATTTTAGTTAGCTTCCCTCTACCACTACCACCACCCTCACACAACATGATCTCACTGGGTCCTTTTATTCCATGTCTCTCTCACTTATACTTTTTCTCCTATTTAGAATAAGAAAGAAAATAATTAAAAGTCATCTGATTTCCTCATACTGAGTAGCTCCCCATGTGATTCGGGTGTTGTGGACACTCACATCCTGGTCACTGCACTCTCAGCTCAAGCTGCCATCAGGATATTTTCCTTAAAATGTCCCCTTCCCAAAATGGAAACTTCATGTTTGTTGTCAAGAAAATAGCAATGGCAACAAAATCCAAAACAGACAAATGGGATCTAATTAAACTTAAAAGCTTCTGCAGAGCAAAAGAAACAATCATTAGAGTGAAACAGCAACCAACAGAATGGGAAAAAATTGTCGCATGCTACCCATCTGACAAAGGGCCAATATCCAGAATCTACAAAGAACTGAAGCAGATTTACAAGAAAAAAACAAACAACCCCATTAAAAAGTGGGTGAAGGAGATGAACAGACACTTTTAAAAAGAAGACATTTATGCGACCAACAAACATGAAAAAATGTTTATCATCACTGGTCATTAGAGAAATGCAAATCAAAACCACAATGAGATACCATCTCACGCCAGGTAGAATGGTGATCATTAAAAAAATCTGGAGACAGCAGATGCCGGAAAAGATGTGGAGAAATAGGAACACTTTTACACTGTTGGTGGGAGTGTAAATTAGTTCAACCACTGTGAAAGACAGTGTGGCATTCCTCAAGGATCTAGAAACAGAAATACCATTTGACCCAGCAATCTCATTACTGGGTATATACCCAGAAGATTATAAATCGTTCTATTATAAAGATACATGCACACGTATGTTCATTGTAGCACAGTTTACAATAGCAAAGACCTGAAACCAACCCAAATGCCTATCAATGATAGAATGGAAAATGAAAATGTGGCACATTGGAATACTACACAGCCATCAAAAAGGATGAGTTCATGTCCTTTGCAAGAACGTGGATGAATTTGGAAACCATCATTCTCAGCAAACTGATACAAGAACAGAAAACCAAACACCACATGTTCTCACTCATAGCGGGGTGTTGAACAATGAGAACACATGAGCACAGAGAGGGGAGCATCACACATGGGGTCTGTTGAGGGCTGGGGGACAGGTGGAGGGAGAGCAGGGAGTGTGGAGGTTGGGGAGGGATAGCATTGGGAGAAATGCCTGATGTAGGTGACCAGGGGATGGAGGCAGCAAACCACCATGGTATGTGTGTACCTATGCAACAATCCTGCAACATCTGCACATGCACCTCAGAACTTAAAGTATAATAAAAAATTTTTTTAAATAAAAGTTGCACATTAGTGGCACATTTATAATCTTACTAGATTAGAGGTCCTAGAGGATACTTAATTTGTCTTATTTGTTTTGGGAATACCCAGTCCCCTGTCTTGAGTATACAATACTTCAATGCAGATTGTATTCAGCATTGGAAAGATACATTGAAACTTAGCAAGTTTAAATAGAAAATACCATTTAAGTGCAACCTGTGTTTCTTGTTAATTTGCAGGAATTTATGCTTTCTTCTGTTGGCTGGACTTCAGAAACATGGAACTTAAATACTGTAAAATGAAATACTCCAGATGGATTAAAGACATAAACATAAGACCTAACACCATAAAAACCCTAGAAGAAAACCTAGGCAAAACCATTCAGGACATAGGCACAAGCAAGAACTTCATGACTAAAACACCAAAAGCAATGGCTACAAAAGCCAAAATAGACAAATAGGATCTAAGTAAACTTAAGAGCTTCTGTACAGCAAAAGAAACAATTATTAGAGTGAACCAGCAACCAACAGAATGGGAAAAAATTCTTGCAAGCTATCCATCTGACAACTAATATCCAGAATCTACAAAGAACTAGAACAGATTTACAAGAAAAAAAAAAAACCATCAAAAAGTGGGCGAAGGAGATAAAGAGACACTTTTAAAAAGAAGACGCTTATGTGACCAACAAACATAAGAAAAAATGTTTATCATCACTGGTCATTAGAGAAATGCAAATCAAAACCACATTGAGATACTATCTCATGCCAGTTAGAATGGCGATCATTAAAAAATCTGGAGACAACAGATGCTGGAGAGGATGTGGAGAAATAGGAACACTTTTACACTGTTGGTGGGAGTGTAAATTAGTTCAACCATCATGAAAGACAGTGTGGCAATTCCTCAAGGATCTAGAAACAGAAATTCCATTTGACCCAGCAATCCCATTACTGGGTATATACCCAAAGGATTACAAATCATTCTATTATAAAGACACATGCACACATATGTTCATTGCAGCACTGTTTACAATAGCAAAGACCTGGACCCAACCCAAAAGTCCATCAATGATAGACTGGACAAGGAAAATGTGGCACATATACACCATGGAATACTATGCAGCCATAAAAAATGATGAGTTCATGTCCTTTATAGGGACATGGATGAATCTGTAAACTATAATTCTAGCAAACTGACACAAGAACAGAAAATCAAAAACTGCATGTTCTCACTCATAGATGGGTGCTGAACAATGAGAACACGTGGACACAGGGAGGAGAGCATCACACACTGGTGTTTGTTGTGGGGGGTGGGGGAGGGACAGCAGGGGGTGAGGAGATTGGGGAGAGATAACATGGGGGAGAAATGCCAGATATAGGTGCCAGATATAGGTGACAGATGGAGGCAGCAAACCATCTTGCCATGTATGTACCTATGCAACAATCCTGCATGATCTGCATATGTACCCCAGAACCTAAAATACAGTTAAAAAATAAAAATAAATAAATAAATAAAATACAGCACCGTAATATATCAAACTACCACACTCCTAGAGCTACCATCTCGAATACACTGAATATACTGCATCATGCATCTCCAAACACACCATGTATACACTACATTTACCACTCCAACTGTGTTACATGCCATGCTAAATACCACATCCCAACAGCACCCACAATGCCCACGTGTATCATGCCTATCACACCATACTGCACCACAATGCATAATACACACTATACCACACCCCACCACACACCCCACATCCTATACCTACTATTCCCAACAGAACGTATTACACCAACCACACAACACAACATGCTACACAACACCATTTCCAATATATCATGTATCACAATGCATCATCACATAGCACACCATCCCACAATTACCATCACAATACACCACACCAAACATACAAAAATATAAACATGTGGTTCTGGTTCCATCCTGAGTGAAAACGAGGAATGCTAAAATTTAAAGATGGCTCTATTAGAATGACATCACAGAATACTGACCTATATAAAAATTAACATGAACTTTCGCAGAGAAATATGTATGTCCATACTTATGAAACACATGAATAATTATAAGGAAAACTGTAGCTAAGGAGGGAAACCAGAAAACTAGGATGTGAGAAGGGAAAGGAAAATTAAGTCCTGATAACTTGTGAGTGATTCAGAGTGATTCTTAAGATCATGTGTTGGTCTCTCCCTCAATCACTTTTCTCTGACAAGATAGAATTTGTCACATTATGTAAATATTAACTTGTTTATTTCCCAGCCTACTCTGTGAGGACACAAATCAATATCTTTGCTTCTATTTCCTCAGACTATTACACAGCATCTGGCACACAGTAGACATTCAAACAGTGTTTATTGAATCATTTTCTTGAAAAGAGGGATTAACTTACTATTACTGGTACAAAAACATGATTTCAAGATATAGCTACTCTAAGGAAGTCTCTAAAATTAAATAATATTGTTAGGAGACTTTTCACGCCCTTGCTCCCTCATTCATTTTCATCCCCTTTCGAATTTCATGTGAAATTTTAGGGCATTCAATTTCAAACAGAATTGTGTAACAGATTTCAAATTAAATAAAAGTAGATTTCCCTGTGATTTAAAAGTGGAGTAAGTTTCTAATCAATTACGCTTATATTTCGCTTGGCTCGTCCTTCACAGCATAGAATTTCTAACAGTGTATAAAGTTAGGAAAACCATAAACAGTCTCTCTACCATATGCTATCGTTTTCTTTAATTACAGTCTTATTTGATTTCTTAATGAAGTGAAAATAAAATCCAATATATAAATGTTATGACATTTAGGGATATCTAATTCATGTTCTCATCCTGTGATTGATTTTCCTTGATGAAGAATTAGAGTGGGTTAAGGCCTTTAAAACCAAATATATTCTAAGCTTCTCAACACATCAGTTTCCAAATAATTGTATTTTATTTTTTTCAAAGCCATTCAAGTACAGAGCTTTATAGCTCCTGTGAGGCCATCTTTCTGAACATAGGTATCTTCATGAAAATGCAATCAATGTAATTCATCATGCACTTGAATTTGAAAAAGACCAATCCAAACTGCACATTAACTCGGAAGGCAACCACAGTGACTTTTATTTATCATGAAAATATTTTTTCTGTCACCTCATTGTGCTCGTTTTTATGAGTTAGCTAATGGAAAATGAGATGGTAAATACTATAAATAAAAATATCTTCAATATATCCTAAGATTTGAAATGCACATTGACTAATATTAAATAATGATTATAATTATTTTCATTTAAACAATCATATATTAGAATATCAACTTGAGAAAGGGGCAGAGAAAGATGGCAGAATAGAACTCTCCACCAATTATCCCCCAAAAGAAACATCAATTTTGACAACTATTTACACACAAAAACTCCTTCACAAGCTAAGGGAACCAGATAACCAGGTAAGAGATCACACAACCTGGTAATAGCCCAGAAATTAGAAAAGATGCATTGAAGAGGGTAGAAATGACAGTTTCCATTACCAGTGTTGCCTTTTCTCCAACCCAAGGCAGTGCAATGTAGAGAGAGATAACCTCTGCATGGGGGAAAGAGAGGGAAGTGAGCCAGGACTTTGCCTTAGACTCCAACACTGGGCCCACCGCAGTAAAAGCCAGGACCAGATAGACCCCATGGCCCCAGAATACAGGCTGATACCCATGAATTGAGGCTCCAGATCTGCACCAGTGCCAGGCTTCAGGCCTGTGCAGTGGACTCAGTCTCAGTCTACACCACTATGAGTTTGACTTCAGTTGCCCTAGATTATGAACAGCCCTCAGTAGTAGGCTGGCCACAGTGATTCTGAGCTTTAGGCTAGCCTCAGTAGCCCCAGGTTTCATGCCAGCCCCAGTGGCACCAGACTTCAGGTTCACCCCAGCATAAGACTGGCCCTGAGGACATGGGCTTTAGGCCAGTCTCCAGGATATAAACTATAGGTTCACCCTAGCAGACCCAATCAACCACCTGAGTGAATTCAGGCACCAAGACAGCCAGTCCAAGGACTAGAGAAGCAAGTCTACCCATGCACCATGGCAGATGCTCTGTCAGAATCTTGAGATAGGCTGATTATTGAAGGGCTTTCCCGGACAAAGTAATTCCAGTGTTCATAGACTGGAATAAGTATCTACCTCTTCATATACACTGATATTGACAGATAGCCACAAGGATCAAGAATAATGAGGAAATTATGGCATTACCAAACTGACAAAATAAAGTGCCAGTGATCAACCTTAAAGAAATGGAGATGTATAAACTGCCTGACAATGAATTTAAGTGGCTGCTTTAAGGAAGTTCAGGGAACTTCAAGAAAATGGAGAAACAATTCAACAAAATGTAGAAAATAAGAAATGGCCAGAACAAGAAATTTAACAAAGAGACTTAAATAATTTTTAAAAGCTAAACAGAAAATTTGGAGAAGAAAAATACAATGAACAAAATAAAAACGAAATAGAGCACATCTATAGGAAAATTAATGAAGCAGAAGGAATCTGTGAATTTGAAAAACAAGTTATTTGAAGGCATACAATCAGGAGAGAAAAAAGAAAAGAAATTAAGAAGCTTATGGAATTGTATGCAACAGCATCAAAAGAGCAAATTTGGGGTTACAAGTTTTCAATAAACTGAAGAAAAAAAAAGGAGTAGAAAGCTTACTTAAAGAAATAATATGGGGTCCGATCCAAGATGGCTGATTAGGAGCAGCTGAGGATTGCAGCTCCCAGTGAAAGAGCAGAGGGTGAGTGGACGCCGCATTGCCAGACAGATTTTTAGTGCCCACAGACCAGGAGATTCCCAGGGGGGAGGAGCCCCACGGGTCGCCAGCGGGCTGGTTTGGCCCGCGCAGCAATTTTGCCGGCGCGACTGTTTCCGCCGGCGCTGCTGTTTTGGGCAGCCTCCCGGCGCAGCGGTTCCCCATACAAAATACGTGGGTCCGGGTGCCGTTTTAGCTGGCAATTGGAGCTCCGGGAAGGCAGAGCCGCCCATTCATCTGATTAAAAAAGGGGACTGAAACAGGTAGCCAGGCCGGGAGATTTCCCGGGCAAAAAAAACGCCACGAATCTCCGCGCCCGCGGTTTCAGCCGGCGCAGTGGGTCGCCTCACGGGAAATCACACAGATCCCCGGCGCCTTTTCAACAGGCGGTTGGAACACCTAGGAGACTCTGAGGCAGGGAGCCAGGTGATCAGGCTTGGCTGGTCCCACCCCCCACAAAAAAACAGCCATCGGAAACGCTCTGGATCGAGAGTTTCACAGCAAGCACAGCTGAGCCCGGGGTGGCCCAGCTCTGTGGGGGGAGGGGCGTCTGCCATTACTGAGGCAGTCTGCCGCTACAGAGGTAGTTTGCCATTGCCGAAGCAGTTCTCACTACACCGGTATAAACAGGACTGCAGGGAAGTTCATACGGCAGCTGAGTGGAGCCCACAGCAGCTCAGCAAAGCCTCTGTAGGCAAACAGTGACTAGGCTGCCTCATCGCTGGGCAAGGCAGCCCTGAGAAAAAGGCAGTAGCACCAGGGAAACTCATAAATAAAGCCCTAACTCCCCGGGACAGAGCACCTGGGGGAAAAAAGGGGTTTATGAGTTCTGCTGCAGCAGACTTAAACGTACCTGCCCAGCAACTCTGAATGAACAACGGAGCTCACAGCTTAGCACTTGAGCTCCTATAAAGGACACTCTGTCTCCTCAAGCAGCTCCCCTGATCCCCCGTATATCCAACGAGTCACCTCACAAAGGAGTGCTCAGACGGACATCTGGCGGGTATTCTTCTGGGACAAAGATAGCAGAAGAAGAGACTGGCAGCAACCCTTACTGTTCTGCAGCTGCTGCAGGTGATCCCCCCAGGCAAGCAGGGCCTGGGAGTGGACCTCAGCAGTCCTACAGCAGAGGGGTCAGACTGTTAGAAGGAAAACTAAGAAACAGAAATAAATAACTTCATCATCAACAAACGGGACGTCCACTGAGAGACCCCATCTGAAAATCACCAACCACAAAGACCACACATAGATAAATCCACAAAGATGGGAAGAAACCAGCACAAAAAGGAGGTAAACACCCGAAACCAGAACGCCTCTCCTCCTACAAGGGATCACAACTCCTCACAAGCAAGGGAACAAGGCTGGATGGACAATGAGTGTAATGAAATGACTGAATCAAGCTTCAGAAGGTGGGGTAGTAAGAAACTTCTGTGAGCTAAAAGAACATGTTCTAACCCAATGCAAAAACTAACAACCTTGAAAAAAGATTTGACGAAATGCTAATGAGAATAACCAACTTAGAGAGGAATGTAAGTGAATTGATGGAGCTGAAAAACACAACACAAGAACTTTGCGAAGCATACACAAGTTTCAACAGCCGAATCGACCAAGCAGAAGAAAGGATATCAGAGGTCGAAGATCAACTCAATGAAATAAAACGAGAAGGAAAGAGTAGAGAAAAAAGGGTAAAAAGGAATGAACAAAGTCTCCAAGAAATATGGGACTATGTGAAAAGACCTAATCTACGTTTGATAGGTGTACCTGAATGTGAAGGAGAGAATGAATCCAAGCTGGAAAATACTCTTCAGGATATTATCCAGGAGAACTTCCCCAACATAGGAAGGCAGGCCAATATTCAAGTCCAGGAAATACAGAGAACACCACAAAGATATTCCTCAAGAAGAGCAACCCCAAGGCACATAATCGTCAGATTCACCAGGGTTGAAATGAAGGAGAAAATACTAAGGGCAGCCAGAGAGAAAGGTCGGGTTACCCACAAAGGGAAGCCCATCAGACTCACAGCAGATCTCTCAGCAGAAACCCTACAAGCCAGAAGAGAGTGGGGGCCAATATTCAACATCCTTAAAGAAAAGAACTTTCAACCCAGAATTTCATATCCAGCCAAACTGAGCTTCATAAGTGAAGGAAAAATAAAACCCTTTGTGAACAAGCAAGTACTCAGAGATTTCATCACCACCAGGCCTGCTTTACAAGTGCTCCTGAAAGAGGCACTAAACATAGAAAGGAACAACCAGTACCAGCCACTCCAAAAACATACCAAACCGTAAAGACCATCAACACAATGAAGAAACTGCATCAACTAACGGGCAAAACAGCCACCTAGCATCAAAATGGCAGGATCAAATTCACACATAACAATATTAACCCTAAATGTAAATGGGCTAAATGCCCCAATTAAAAGACATAGACTGGCAAACTGGATAAAAAGCCAAAACCCGTCGGTGTGCTGTATCCAGGAAACCCATCTCACATGCAGAGATACACAAAGGCTCAAAATAAAGGGATGGGGAAGATTTACCAAGCAAATGGAGAGCAAAAAAAAGCAGGAGTTGCAATTCTCATCTCTGATAAAATAGACTTTAAACCAACAAAGATCAAAAGAGACAAAGAAGGATATTACATAATGGTAAAAGGATCAATGCAACAAGAAGAGCTAACGATCCTAAATATATACGCACCCAATACAGGAGCACCCAGATACATAAGGCAAGTTCTCAATGACTTACAAAGAGACTTAGATTCTCACACAATAATAGTGGGAGACTTGAACACCCCGTTGTCAATGTTAGACAGATCAACAAGACAGAAAATTAACAAGGATATCCAGGACTTGAACTCAGACCTGGATCAAGCAAACCTAATAGACATTTACAGAACTCTCCACCCCAAATCCACAGAATATACATTCTTCTCAGCACCACATCACACCTACTCTAAAATTGACTACATAATTGGAAGTAAATCACTCCTCAGCAAATGCAAAAGAACAGAAATCATAACAAACAGTCTCTCAGACCACAGTGCAATCAAGTTAGAACTCAGAATTCAGAAACTGACTCAGAACCACACAGCTTCATGGAAACTGAACAACTGGCTCTTGAATGTTGACTGTATAAACAATGAAATGAAAGCAGAAATAAAGATGTTCTTTGAAACCAACGAGAACAAAGACACAACATACCAGAATCTCTGGGATACATTTAAAGCAGTCTCTAGAGGAAAGTATATAGCAATAAATGCCCACATGAGAAGCAAGGAGAGATCTAAAATTGACACCCTATCATCAAAATTGAAAGAGCTAGAGGAGCAAGATCAAAAAAACTCAAAACCTAGCAGAAGACAAGAAATAACTAAGATCAGAGCAGAACTGAAGGAGATAGAGACACGAAAAACTCTTCAAAAAATCAACAAATCCAGGAGCTGGTTTTTTGAAAAGGTCAACAAAATAGACAGACCACTAGCCAGATTAATAAAAAAGAAAAGAGAGTATAATCAAATAGATGCAATAAAAAACGATAAAGGGGATATCACCACAGATTCCACAGAAATTCAAACCATCATCAGAGATTATTACAAACAACTCTATGCACATAAACTAGTAAACCTGGAAGAAATGGATAAATTCCTGGACACATGCATCCTCCCAAGCCTAAACCAGGAAGAAGTCGAAACCCTGAATAGACCAATAACAAGGTCTGAAGTTGAGGCAGCAATTAAGAGCCTACCACCCAAAAAAAGCCCAGGTCCAGATGGGTTCACAGCCGAATTCTACCAGACATACAAAGAGGAGCTGGTACTATTCCTTCTGAAACTATTCCAAACAATCCAAAGAGAGGGAATCCTTCCTAAATCATTTTATGAGACCAACATCATCCTGATACCAAAACCTGGCAGAGACTCAGCAAGAAAAGAAAACTTCAGGCTGATATCCATGATGAACATAGATGCAAAAATCTTCAATAAAATACTACGAACCGATTGAAACAGCACATCAAAAAGCTTATCCACCATGATCAAGTAGGCTTCATCCCGGGGATGCAAGGCTGGTTCAACATACGCAAATCTATAAACATAATCCACCACATAAACAGAACCAAAGACAAAAACCACATGATAATCTCAATTGATGCAGAGAAGGCCTTTGACAAAATTCAACAGCCCTTTATGCTAAAAACTCTCAATAAACTAGGTATTGATGGAACGTATCTCAAAATGATAAAAGCTATTTACGACAAACCAACAGCCAGTATCATACTGAATGGGCAAAAACTAGAAGCATTCCCTTTGAAATCTGGCACTAGACAAGGATGTCCTCTCTCACCACTCCTATTCAATATAGTACTGGAAGTTCTAGCCAGAGCAATCAGGCAAGAAAAAGAAATAAAGGGTATTCAAATAGGAAAGGAGGAAGTCAAATTGTCTCTATTTGCAGACGATATGCTTGTATATCTAGAAGACCCCATCGTCTCAGCCCAAAATCTCCTGAAACTGATAAGCAACTTCAGCAAAGTCTCAGGATATAAAATCAATGTGCAAAAATCACAAGCATTCCTATACACCAATAACAGACTTAAAGACAGCCAAATCAAGAACCAACTGCCATTCACAATCGCTACAAAGAGAATAAAATACCTAGGAATACAACTAACAAGGAACGTAAAGGACCTCTTCAAGGAGAACTACAAACCACTGCTCAATGAAATAAGAGAGGACACAAACAGAGGGAGAAATATTCCATGTTCATGGCTAGGAAGAATCAATATTGTCAAAATGGCCATACTGCCCAAAGTAATTTACGGATTCCACGCTATCCCTATCAAGCTACCAATGACCTTCTTTGAAGAACTGGAAAAAACTACCTTAAACTTCATATGGAACCAAAAGAGAGCCCGCATAGCCAAGTCAATTCTAAGCAAAAAGAACAAAGCTGGAGGCATCACACTCCCGGACTTCAAATTATACTACAAAGCTACAGTAATCAAAACAGCATGGTACTGGTACCAAAACAGAGATATAGACCAATGGAACAGGACAGAGACCTCTGACGCAACACAACACATCTACAACCACCTGATCTTTGACAAACCTGACAAAAACAAACAATGTGGAAGTGAGTCCCTGTTTAATAAATGGTGTTGGGAAAACTGGCTAGTCATGTGCAGAAAGCAGAAGCTGGACCCCTTCCTGACACCTTACACTAAAATTAACTCCAGATGGATTAAAGACTTAAACAAAAGACCTAACACCATAAAAACCCTAGAAGAAAATCTAGGCAAAACCATTCAGGACATAGGTGTAGGCAAGGACTTCATGACCAAAACACCAAAAGCAGTGGCAACAAAAGCCAAAATAGACAAATGGGACCTAATCAAACTCCATAGCTTCTGCACAGCAAAAGAAACAGTCATTAGAGTGAATCGGCAACCAAAAGAATGGGAAAAAATTTTTGCAGTCTACCCATCTGACAAAGGGCTGATAACCAGAATCTACAAAGAACTGAAACACATTTACAAGAAAAAAACAAACAAGCCCATTCAAAAGTGGGCGAAGGATATGAACAGACACTTTACAAAAGAAGACATACATGAAGCCAACAAACATATGAAAAAATGCTCATCATCACTGGTCATTAGAGAAATGCAAATCAAAACTACATTGAGATATCATCTCACGCCAGTTAGAATGGCGATCATTAAAAAATCTGGAGACAACAGATGCTGGAGAGGATGTGGAGAAATAGGAACGCTTTTACACTGTTGGTGGGAGTGTAAATTAGTTCAACCATTGTGGAAGACAGTGTGGCGCTTCCTCAAGGACCTAGAAATAGAAATTCCATTTGACCCAGCAATCCCATTACTGGGTATATATCCAAAAGACTATAAATCGTTCTACTATAAGGACACATGCACACGAATGTTCACTGCAGCACAGTTTACAATAGCAAAGACCTGGAACCAACCCAAATGCCCATCGATGATAGACTGGACAGGGAAAATGTGGCACATATACACCATGGAATATTATGCAGCCATCAAAAACAATGAGTTCGTGTCCTTTGTAGGGACATGGATGAACCTGGAAACCATCATTCTCAGCAAACTGACACAAGAACAGAAAATCAAACACCGCATGTTCTCACTCATAGGCGGGGTGTTGAACAATGGGAACACATGGACACAGGGAGGGGGAGTATCACACACTGGGGTCTGTCGAGGGGAAAAAGGGGAGGGATAGTGGGGGGGTGGGGAGTTGGGGGAGGGGATAGCATGGGGGAGAAATGCCAGATATAGGTGATGGGGGAGGAAGGCAGCAAATCACACTGCCATGTGTGTACCTATGCAACAATCTTCCATGTTCTTCACATGTACCCCCAAACCTAAAATGCAATAAAAAAAATAAAAATAAAAATAAAAATAAATAATATTAGAAAACTCTCCAAACCTAAATAAAAGATATAAATAACCACATGCAGAAAGGTGAGAGGTCTCCAGTTAGACTCAATCCAAACAGTATTACACAAAGACATGTTATAATCAAACTATAGAAAATCAAAGACAAAAAGAGGATCCTGAAAACAACAAGAAAAAAAAGTAAGTTATATACATAGGGGTATCAATATGACTAGCAATGGATATCTCTGCAGAAATCTACTAAGAACAGGTCAGGAAAGAGTAGGATGATATATTTAAAGGGCTGAAGAAAAAAAACCACCAATGAAGAATACTGCACCTGCCAAAGCTTTCCTTCAGAAATTAAGGAGAGACAAAGATTTTCCCAGCCAAATAAAGGCTGAGAGAATTCATCCCGCACAAGACCTGTCTTACAACAAATGCCAAAAAAAGGTTTTTCAAGCTGAAAGAAAAGGATGCTAATTAGTAACATTAAAATATAAAAGTATAAAATTCACTGGTAAAAATAATTACAAAGTCAAATTCAGAATATTCTAATACTGTATTGGTGGTATATAAATCACATCTTTAGTTTGAAGGTTAAAATAAAAACTATTTAAATAATTGTAATAATTTGTTCAGGGGCATGCAATATCAAAGATATAAATTGTGATATCAAATATATAAATTGTGTGGAGGGTGTTGGAGTAAAAGCATAAAGATTTTTTATATGATCAGCATTATCATCCTAAAATAGCCAGTTATAACCACACATTGTTTTATGTAATCCTCATGGGAACCACAAGGCAAAAACCTATAGCAGATACACAAACAAAAAAAGTAAGGAATCAAAGAATGCAGTTAAAGAAAATCATCTAATTGTAAGGAAAGATAGCAAAAGAGAAAGAAAGGAACAAAAAATCTACTAAACAAACAGAAAACAATCACCAAAATGACAATAGTGAGTCTTTACTGATCAATAATTACCTTGAATATAAATGAATTAAATTCACTAATCAAAAGGCAGAGTGGTTGAATGGATTAAAAAAACAAGATTCGAATATTTTCTGCCTCCAAGAGACTCACCTTAACTGTTGGACACACAGACTGGAAGTGAAAGGATGGAAAAAGATACTTTATGCAAACAAAAAACAAAAGAGAACAAATGTAGTTATACTTAAGTCAGATAAAATGAGCTTTAAGTCAAAAACTAGAAAAGAAACACATTATATTGATTATATTAATTATAAAATGTTAAAAATATCAGTACATCAAAAGGATATAACAGTTACAAATATATATATGCACCCAGTATCAGAGTGCCTAAATACATAAGGTAAATAATAATAGATCTGAAGGGAGAGATAGACTGTAATACAATAATGGTAGGTGACCTCAGTATCCCATTTTCAGCAACAGACAGATCATCCAGACAGAAAAGCAATGAGAAAACTTCAACTTAAGGTACACTTTAGACCAAATAGTCTTAACAGACATATCCAGAACATTCCATCCAACAGCAGCAGAATACACATTCTTCTCAAGGACACATAGAACTTTCTCTAAGATAGGTACTATTTTAGGCCACAAAACAAGTCTTAACAAATTTAACAAGATTGAAATAATATAATATATTCTCTACACAATGATATGGAACTAGAAAACAATAACAGCAGGAATTTTGAAAAATTTACAAATATATGGAAATCAAACAACATGCTCTTAAACAACAGATGGGTCAGAGGAAGGATTAAAAGGGAAATTTTAAAATATTCTGAGATGACAAAAATGGGAACACAATATACCAGAAATTAAGGGATATAGCAATAGCAGTTCTAACATGAAAGTTTATCATGATAAATGCCTACATTAAGAAAAAAAAAAAAGTAAACAACTTAACTTTACACCATAAGGAACTAGAGAAAGAAGAATGAACTAAGTCCAAAGTTGGGAAAAATAATTAATATTATTCAAAATAGATAAGAAACTCAAATAACACAATAGAAAATAAAACAACCTGATTTTTTAATGGCAAGGGATCTGACTACACATTCCTCAAAAGAATACATTCAAATGGCTGACAGGTATATAAAAAGTTCTGAACATCACTAATCATCAGTGAAATGCAAACCAAAACTCCAATGAGGGACCAAATCAGTTAGAATGGCTATTATCAAAAAGATGAAAAATAACAAGTGTTGGCCAGGATGTGGAGAAAAGGCAAATCTTAAACATTGTTGGTGGGAATATATATTAGCACAGGCACTTAAAAAACCAGTATATAGGTTGCTCAAGAAAAGTTAAAAACCGAACCATATGATTCAGCTATCTTACTTCTGGGTATATATTCAATATAACTGAAATCAGTATTTCAAAGAGATGTCTTCACTCCCATGCTCCTTGCAGGATTATTCACAATAATCAAGATATGGAATCAACTTAACGAATGGAATCAACAGACGAATGGAATTTTAAAATGTGATGTATGTGTTGGGGGGCAGTGTGAGTGTGTGTGTGTATACATGCATGTATAAAGGAATACTATTCATCCATAAAAGGAAGGAAATTCTGTCTGTTGCAATAACATAGACAAACCTGGAGGACATTATGTTCCATGAAATAAGCCAGGAACAGAAAGACAAATGTCACATGACTTCACTCATATGTAGAATCTGAACAAGTCAAACTCATAAAAATGGAGAGTAAAATGTTGGTTGCTACAGGCTGGCAGTTGCAGGGGACATGGGATATTTTAGTTACAGAATACAAAATTTCATTTAGGAGAAACAAGTTGAAGAAATCTATTGTACATCATGGTGACTATAGTTACTAACAAAATATTGTATACTTGAAAATTTCTAAGAGAGTAGGTTTTAAGTGTTCTCATAACAATAAAGGATAAGTATGTGAGTGAGGTAATACATGTATTAAATGACTTGATTTAGCCATTTCACAATATGTGTGTATACATTAAGACATTACATTTTACACCATAAATATACACAATTTTTACTTGTTAATTTAAAAATAAATTTTAAAAAGTTAATAGAAGCAAAAGTTGACCTTTTGAAAACATTAGAAATATTGACAAATCTTTATCAGGAATGACTAAAAGTAAAAAAAAACAGAAAAAGCACAGAAATTGCCAAAATTAGAAATGAAAGTGGGAGCTTCAGCAATTACTCTACAGAAATAGAAAGGATTTATAAGAAATATTGTGAACAGCTTTATAGAAACAAATTAGGCAAATTAGATGAAATGAATAAACTTTAAGAAACTTAAAGTAAAATGAACAAATTATTAAAATTGACTCAGGATGAAACAGAAAATGTGAATATATCTACAGTAAGTACAGACATCAAATTAATAATTAAAAATCTTCCAACAAAGAAAAACATAGGAACAGATGGCTTCACTGTTGAATTCAATCAAACATTTTAAAAAAGAAATAATATCTACAATTCTTTATAAAATATTCTAAAAATGAAGAAAAGAACACTTCTCAGCTCATTTTATGAAAGTAGTATTACCCTAATACCAAAGCCCACAAAGACATCACAAAAATGGAAATGACATACGGATATTACTAGTAAATATACATGTAAAATACTTCAACAAAATAATAGCAAATGGAATCAACAACATATAAAAAAGAACTGCATAAGAAGGTCAAGTTGGATTTGTTCTAGAAATGAAGGGTTGGTGTTATATCTGGAAACCAATTACTGTATTGCACCATATTAATTGAGTAAAGAACAAAAAACACCTGACCACTTCAATAGATGCAGAAAAAGAATTTGACAAAATCCAACAGCTATATATAATGAAAACTCTCGACAAACTGTGAATAGAAAAGAATTTCCTCAACCTGGTAAAGGGAATGTATGAAAAACCTGCAGCTGACATCATACTTTTTTTTTTTTTTTTTGAGACAGAGTCTCTATTACCCAGGCTGGAGTGCAGTGGTGCAATCTCAGCTCACTGTACCCTCTTCCTCCCGGGTTCAAGCAATTCTCCTTCCTCAGCCTCATGGGTGGCAGGGTTGACAGGCACCCACCACCAAGCCCAGCTAATTTTTGTATTTTTAGTAGAGATGAGATTTCACCATGTTGGCCAGGCTGGTCTCAAACTCCTAACCTCGGCTGATCTACCACCTCGGCCTCCGAAAATGCTAAGATTGAATTTTCCCCCCTAATATGAAGGAGACAGGGCTATCCACTCCAACCATCATATACACAAATTAACCTAAAATGGATCACAGCCAAAGAGGAAAGAGCTAAGACTACAAAGTTTTCAAATAAAACACAGAAGAAAAAATAGGAGAAAATAGCAATCATTTTGATTGTATAAAATAGGAACACTTTTATACTGTTGGTAGGAGTGTAAATTAGTTCAACCATTGTGGAAGACAGTGTGGCAATTCCTCAAGTATCTAGAAACAGAAATTCCATTTGACCCAGCAATCCCATTACTGTATATACCCAAAGGATTATAAATCATTCTATTATGAAGACACATCCACACGTATGTTCATTGTGGCACTGTTTACAATAGCAAAGACCTGGAACCAACCCAAATGCCCATTAATGATAGACTGGACAAAGGAAATGTGGCACATATACACCATGAAATACTACGCAGCCATTAAAAAATGATGAGTTCACGTTCTTTGTAGGGACATGGATGAATCTGGAAACCATCATTCTCAGCAAACTGACACAAGAACAGAAAACCAAACACTGCATGTTCTCATTCATAGGTGGGTATTGAACAATGAGAACACATGGACACAGGGAGGGAGAGCATCACACCATGGGGTCTGTGAGGGGGCTTGGGGAGGGACATCTCGGGGTGGGGAGGTTGGGGAGAGAGAACATGGGGGAGAAATGCCAAATGTAGGTGATGAGGGGATGGAGGCAGCAAACCACATTGCCGTGTATGTACCTATGCAACAATTCTGCAGGATCTGCACATGTACCCCAGAACCTAAAGTACAATTTAAAAATAATAATAATAATAATAAATTTCATGTGTAGAAAAAAAAAAAACTTTCTTAGATACAAAGCCAAAAGCACTATCTATAAATTTTTTAAATGAATAAGTTAGACTTTACCAAAATTAAAAATGTTTGTGTTTTAAAAGATACCATTAAGAAAAAAAAAAAAAAAGACCAGTGTCAGACTAGGAGAAATTATTTGCAAATCATGTATCTCATAAAGGACTCATATCGAGAAACCACAAAGAATTCTTAAAACTAAGAAGAAAATAATCTAATTAAAATGGACAAAAGTGTAGATTAGACATTTACTAAAAAAAGATACATGAATGTTTAACAAGCACATAAAAGACAGTCAACATCATTAGTTATTAGGGAAATGTAAGTTATTACCACAATCTAATACCACATCACACTGACAAGAATGGCTATAACAAAGAAAGCAGACAATAACAAGGTTTTTAAAAGATTGTAGAAAAAAATGGAAATACACATTTCTGGTGGGATAATTGAAATGATATTACTGCTTTGGAAAACTGCTTTATCATTAAAATGATAAAACTGCTTTGGAAAGTTTGGAATTTCTTAAAAATTTAAATATAAATTTCTCATGTAATCTATCAATTTCACTTCTAGGTATCTATTCAAGACAAATGAGAGCATATGTTTACACAAAGATTTGTAATTGAATGTTTCTAGCAGCATTGTTCATCACAGTTAAAAACTGTAAAAAAGCCAACATGCCCATCTACTAATGAATGAATAAAATGTGGTACATTCACGCAGTAGAATACTATTTAGCAGTAACAATTAACTATTCCTGCATACAAAACATAAACTTCAAAAATATTATGCTAAGTGAAAAAAGCTAGACACAGAAGATCGGAAGATTACACATTATATACTTTGACTCATATAAAATGTCCAGAAAAGAAAATCTGTAGAGAAAGGAAACAGATTGTTGTTTGCCTGGGGCTGGGAGTGAGACGAGATTGACTTCAGATAGGCAGGAGGGATTTTTTGGAGAGACAGAAATGATGAAATCATATTGCTATTTGGAGAACTCTGTAAATTTACTAAAAATTATTGTGTACTTAAAATGGGTAAAATTTATAGTATGTAAGTTAAATGAGTAATTCTGTTTAAAAATTCATACAGGTAGTAACTTGCAAATCTAGGCATTTTTGTCTTCATAGTCTAAGCTACACTATATGGTTTCTCTAAATATACTAACATTCATGAAAGGTATTTTTGTCCTTGGACTATTTAGGGATGTAGTAGAAATGCTAAAGACTAATTCCTGGCTAATGCCCAGAAGTGGGATAATAACTAGAAATTAGACTGAGACAGGAGAATCGTTTGAACCCAAGAAGCAGAAGTTAGAGTGAGCTGAGTTCACACCATTGCACTCCAGCCTGGATGACAGAGCAAAACTCCATCTCAAAAAAAAAAAAAAGAAATTAGACTTACAGTAAAACTTTTATTATTAACATAGTCTTAAGTCTATAACTGGGAAACAATGCCAAGGAAAGAAAAAGTTGGTTGAGTTAAGACCACTGACACAAAATACAATATATGATTTTTGCGAAACACTAACAGCTATTAGAAGCATTTTTTACTCAGAGATGCTAATAAACACCGTCAGGTTTTTATCAAAAGAAGTATCAATTAGGCATATATTAGAGAATTTTCTAGAAATTCTTCTCTGCCTTGGACATTAACCAGGCAAACTATTTTATTTCCAGCTTATGCTGAAATATAAATTAGGTCTGACTGAATAACACTAAATTAGAAAGCATAGTTTATAACTTTCAAAATCATATTTAGCCTCCTTAATATGTCCCTAGAGCAAATTCCCTTCAGGGCATATTAAATTTATATGACATTATATAACAGCTTGTGAATTGCAAGCAACACATATTAGTAACAGAGAAAAAAGCTAGCCATAATATTAAAATCAAGCTACATGAGATATGTTTCTTCAGTTTTCAGAAACTAGTATCATTTTTTGTTTATTCAAAGGGTAGTAAAATTAGTATAAGCCAACTGTCTATGTTTATTTGAAAACCTGTCCTTAAAACTAGAAATTCTTATAGGGCATATGTTTCTCAGTCTCTTCATTTTAATATTTTCCTTTATACCTACTCATATCTAATAATCAAGATACAATAAGCCAAGAAATGTAAAATACTTGACACTAAAACATTAAAATGAATTAGAATTACTATACCACATTCAATAGAGTAGAATAAAAGTGTAAATCAGTTTGGTTAAAGATAAACAAAATTGTGTTTCCTATCTCAGAGTAAGGTTATTTTGAAATAAAAATAGTAAACATTCTCAGTAATGCATATTTACACCAATAAAGCTGATAAACTTGATGTGTGTTTAAAATATGGCACAGAATTTTATAAAATTTAACAGATAGTATGTGATAGTAAGCTATACAAAAGAGGAAAATATATTAGATTTTTATCATATTGGGAGATGACAGTAACATGTCTGGAGTCTAGAAGTAGGACTCCATTTCAAAAATAATTTCTCTTGATATGATGCCTAAATGTTGCATTATCTATAATGGAGATTTAACTTATCTTTATTTTCTACTCCCTGACTATGGTGACATGATTTTTCAGAAAATTCTTATTTTATAGTCCTTTATGCAAACTAAGATGTGTTAAACTACTAAATGTAAAAAATTAAACTACTTAGTAATATCTTCTCACTCACCATTTACTCTGATTCTTGTGACAGGCAAATAATAAAACTTCTTTGATGTTATCTTTCAGTATTGGTCTGAGTACATGCACGTTAACCAGATAGGTTTTGCTTTAACAATGGGAACAATTTCCTTCTGCATGGCAAGGATCTATAATTTGCGTGCAGATAAATCATCAAAGAATCTATTGGGGACATTTGTCAGACACTGGTGATAAAACCCTCATATAGTCCTATTGATCTTAGAACTAAAGTGTCCTTGAGACATGCACTTACACCAGATAATACAAGCATACAGTATAAGTATGGTTCTTGAACTAAACAATCAAATAATACCATGCAGTATATGGACAGGTATAATCCTGAGTTGCACATTTATCATAGCTGATAGTCCTGCTGCTTCCATTCCCCTGAACTGCAGTTACCACATCTACAAAATGGAAAAATCTTACTGAAATTCAAAGTTTTCTTCAGTTTCAATATTTAATGATAATTTTTAAAAGAACATTAATCTTTAAGCACATAAAATTAAGTAGACATAAGACAGAAGTTTGAGGAACAGTTACAGGTGGATGAGTTGATGAAAATTTTCATGATTACCTAAACATCTTTACCTCATGCATTTAAGAACAATAACTTAAAATAGAATTTTACTTGTGTACATTTGTTTAAGAAATAATTTTCTAAAATCTCTTTTATACATAAAGAAAAAAACAGAAATTTTGGTTTTGGTAATGCCCAATCTTACTCTGAGAACAACTTTCTAATTAAGAACAAGAAAAAGAAAAAACAAAAACAAGTTAAAAATGTATGTGTGAAAGTGTCAAAGAGTTTACAGGACAACAAAAATCAGAGGGTGAAAGTCCAGCATAAGAAACCCAGTGAGATGAACTCAGCATTTAAGGCCATGTTTATCTTAGAAACTGATGCTGATTTCAGAAATGGCTGCGAGGCTGAAAAGATTGGCAAGGCTTTTTGACAGATTTACAAGTTTAAGAGTACAAAAAATAAAGTTAACTTGTTGTCAAGCAGAAAGGGCTTTGGAAAATCACAAAGGCTATGACTTGGGAAACCAAAAGGGCCATACCATAGAAGACTGGGGGATACACCAGTCCACAAGACTAGTGATTGCTAATGACCCTACTTTCCATTGAAAGAAAACTTAAAAGCACTCTGGGGGGAAAAAGCACATTTTTCTAGGGCTCAAATAATTTTGACAATTTCTTATTCACAGTATCCAGCACTGAATAAAAATAAAAGTCACTACAAGCAGATGTTATTAAATGACAAAATCGAAGAAACAACAGAGAACGTAACCGATCCAAAAATCAGGTAATACAGTTATCCCAAATTTTAAAATAATTCTTCATAAGGATACAGAAGTCAGATTGAGAGCGTTATCATAGAACAGTAAGCCATAAAAAAAGATGTGAATGGAATGCATACAATCGAAAAAATCAGTCACTGAAAATAAAAATAACAAATGTGTTTAACAGCAGATTATACATGGCCAAAGAGAAAATTAATTACCTGTAATACAGGAAAAAAGAAAATGGCCAAACTAATTAATAGAGGGAAAAAAAGAAAAAAACTAAGGCTCACGAGGTGAAAGAAATTGATATGTTATTGAAGAACTGAAGGTGAGAATAGAGAGAAGGAACAGAAAAAAAGATACTCGCTGAGAATTTTCCAGAAATGACAAAAGACATCAAACCACAAATTCAAGAAGCTGGAGGAAAGAAAAGACAGATTCAAAAGGAATTATAGGCAGGCCATATTTTAACCTTTAAAACCCAAGTAAAAAGGGAAAACTTTAAAGTATCCAGAGAGAATAAAAACAGTAACTTAAGGAACCAAGAATAAGTCTAGCAATAGACTTCTCAGTAGAAATTATGATGGCAACAAGACATAGAATTAAAGCTACAAAATGATGTAAGAAAATGAATGCCAAGAAGGAATTCTATTCTGAGTGAAAACACAAAATATTGGGTGAATCCAAATGAATATTGACTGTATATAATATTAACAGTACGGCATTATGATTTTTAAAATACACAATGTGAAGAATTAAAATACCTGAAAATAATAACACATCAAGTTAGTATATTCTAAGAACATTGATTTCTCTGGAAAGTAAGGAAAAGTTTTATGTGTGTTAACTATGATAAGTCAGTTATATGTGTGGCATTATCTGCATCTTTAGGGAAATCACTAAAATAATTTTAATAACTATGTAACAAAAATATAGAGAGGAAAGGCATAATAAAATATACATTTTAACTTATGGTATGGGAAGAAGAACAGGGAAGGGACAGAAAATTAAACAATAATTTAAACTTAAAAATTCAAATAATAATAACAATATTATGTATGTGGATTGCCAGACTGAATGATATAACAAATTCCAAATACATGCTCTTTGGAAGAGACACACCTTCAATATAAGAACACAGAAAGTAAAACAACAGCAAAATTTACATTATAAATACATTAAATAATAGGAAGCTGGAAAATGCTTTCATATAGCGTGAGTTGAAGAACACTTCATATTGCTAAAAATAAAGAACACTTCATGTTGGTTCACAAGAAAGATGTAATAATTCTAAATTGGTATGTAAATAATATGTAAAGAAAAATGTTACTTTCAAAATTACATAACAAAAAGGAAAAATAAACATCTATCATTAACATGTGATATTTTAATTGATCCTAGTGTCTGTTTTAGAAAGAAATACCAGATATAGGTGATGGGGGATGAAGGCAGCAAACCACCTTGCCATGTATGTACATATGCAATAATCCTGCATGATCTGCACATATACCCCAGAACCTAAAGTACAATTTAAAAAAAAAGAAAGCAAATAAAAATTGGTATCAAAGATTTGAACAGTAAAAATTTAAATAAATTGACATAACTTTTACATACTGAATACTATACCTCTAAACTTTAAAATGTATCTATTTTTTATTTCCCAGAAGATTCATTTTAAAAATCATACCTTGAGATATAAAACAATTCCTAAGCACTCTGAGAACTGATGATATATAGTATATAATCCTGCACCAAGAGTAATTAGGCTAGAACTTAGGAAAAAATAAACAAAACTAGAAAACTCCCTGTTAAAGTAAGAAGTTCCTATTTCTAGGTTAAGAGGGAATCATAATTAAATTCAAACATATTTAAAACAATCTATATGATACTTTTAAAAAGTGGCCTCAAATTCCTTTGTCACCTCTGTCATTAAGCTCCATATAACTTGCCCTTGAATTTGGACTCTGTGCTTTATCAATAGAAGAAGGAGGAAAATGTGCTATGGCAGTATCCAGCCCCTGTCTTAGGAAACTGGTAGGTTCTACTTTCTATTTCTTTGGACACTCACTTTTGGATTCACAAGACTCATGTAAATATGCCCACTTGGAGGGCAGCAAAGGCCCCAGTTTGAGTGAACCATCCTAAAAGTAGAATCTGCCCCCAACACAAGCCATCCTGACCAACGCCACACACCACAGAAAAGATTTC
Source organism: Ateles fusciceps (assembly GCA_036589455.1). Lineage (NCBI taxonomy): Eukaryota > Metazoa > Chordata > Mammalia > Primates > Atelidae > Ateles > Ateles fusciceps. The sequence continues at coordinate 14,121,786 of JAZHEH010003205.1, forward strand.
CTTATCAAGTCTGACCAAACAGCAGGCTCATGAGCTAAATAAATGATACATGCAAAAACCAGAAACAATTTGCTAACAGCACAATATGCCTGTTTGAGGAAGCAAGTCTGGAAAAGTGGAAGAGTATGCATTTCACTTGTTCAACAATTTATTGAACCAGAATCTAAAAAAAAGATCCTGTTTTAGTAGGTGGGCTTATAAAACATATTCTCCCATCAACGGCTGAGATGCTAAAATTATGTCTTACACAGCTTGCTTTTTAGCTGAAACACCAAACATGTGTTTAAGGATGACAGGGTAATTGGTGGCACTTGATTGCTTGCTTTCTTCCAAGAATTCATAGACAATGTTTTTCTGTGCTATAACTTTGTATGAGCAGATTGAAGACCATATAACTCACCTCAAGAATAACCTGAAAGAATGACATAAAAGTCAGAATTCTCAATTTTCTCACATATGCAAGTGAATATGCAATTCAATTCTTCCAAAGGAAGAAAAAAGAGAGAAGGGGAAAAAAAACTAGAACTGAATAACATAAGTGAGATACTTTCATAGACAGTGAGCTAATGTCATTGATCTCATATACAGAATTTCTGTCATTAAAAAACAGACAGACATGATTAAAAATTGATAGAACGAAAACAAGCCCAGACTTGTAATCCTGGAAGTCTATCCTGGACTTGCACATTTTAAAGATGGAGTTTGACAGATTATGATAAAAAGGCTTCTAAGAATTAAACAGAGAGGCTAGAATGCAAGTGGAAAAGAAAACGGCAATAAGGCAAAGACTTGGATCAGATCCCAGGCCCTCAAAAACAGCAGATAATAAAGATTTTCAGCCAAGTTATACCTAATTACAAACCGGTGTGAGTGAAGAATACAGGTATGAAAGAATGAGATGAGAATTTTTCATTACTATTCCACGGTGAAGAGGTGGGCTGTTCTATCTTAGCAGCAGTAAATTGATAAATTCTATATCAATATCACTATCGCAGAGCTCTGCAACATTTCATAACTGTCAATATGGTCTTAGAACCCCCAAATCTCTGTTTAAAAGTCTAAATACTTCCAGGATTTGTAATTCTTGGTCAGATGTTTTTCTCTCTTAAACTGAAAAATACTTCATGATTTTTAAATTTTTTCCATTTCCATTTGACATACTCATTCTCCCAATGCTTTAGGTTCAGAGTAAATAGAATTTATTCTAATTTTTTTTTTTTTTCTCAGACAGAGTCTCACTCTGTCACCAGGCTGGAGTGGAGTGGCATGATCTCGGCTCACTGCAACCTCCGCCTCCCAGGTTCAAGCAATTCTCCTGCCTCAGCCTCCTGAGTAGCCAGGACTGCAGGCACACACCACCAGCCAGTCTAATTTTTTGTATTTTAAGTAGAAACGGGGTCTCACCATGTTGGCCAAGATGTTCTTGATCTCCTGACCTCGTGATCTGCCCTCTTCAGCCTCCCAAAGTGCTAGGATTACAGGTGTAAGCCACCGCGCCTGGCCTATTGTAAATTTTTCTTTAATATAGACACTTCTTGGATCTCAAGTTAAGGAAAGGAAGCTGTGTTGCTTACAGTCACATGCGATCTATGGATATATTTACTTGGCTTCTCTAGTTGATATCTTAAACATAACAGAGTATTAAATATAAGTATTTGATCTGTATATTTCCAGTCATACATATTTTCCAAGTGTGAAATTAACAGCAATGATAATTTTCATAGCTGCCAACTTTGTATTTTTAAAGTAATATGGATTACTTATTCTTATAAATTAGGAAGATGTAGATATATGTAGATGAATAGATTATCATAAGAAGAAAAGAGAGAAGGGGAAAGGAGAGACTAGATAAAAATGCACTTTCTCATTGTTAATGACCTTCATTTGAAAAATGTTATGGGTTTTTTGTTTTTTGTTTTTTTTCCTGTTGTTTGTTTGATACAGGGTCTTGCTCTGTTGCCCAGGCTGGAGAGCAGTGACGCAATCTCTGCTCACTGCAACCTCCACCACCAGTATGCAAGTGATTCTCCGACTTCAGCTTCCTGAGTAGTTGGGATTACAGGCATAAGCCATCACGTTCAGCTAAATTTTTGTATTTTTAGTAGACGGGGTTTTGCTATAATGGCCAGCCTGGTCTCGAACTCCTGGCCTCAAGTGATCCGCCTGCCTCAGCCTCCCAAAGTGAGGGGATTACAGGTGTGAGCCACTGCTTCCGGCCAAATATGTTCTGTTAATCAGTACAGTTTATTCTTTTTGCTAATCATACTGGTCAATGTTCATAACATGCATGTTCATGTCTCGTAGACCATTCATTAGACTGCTTGTCCCTGCTTCTCCAACCAGGTACATGCTTACTAAGAATGTATGAGGCTGTTTATGTTTTAAACTAATTGTGTTTAATATGTCTATGAGGTTTCATTCAATTATAACAAAAATAATAAATATGAGGGAAAGGTGATAATTGTTTATTCTAAGAAAATTAATTTGAAAGCTTTGGAAAGGTACATAATTTAAACATGCTTTTGAATTAGGTATGAATGAGAGTCCAGGAAAAGTTTAGGAACATAATTTAAAATATTTTGCCAGGTGCAGTGGCTCACACCTATAATCTCAGCACTTTGGGAGGCTGAGGCAGGAGAATCATTTGAGGCCAAGAGTTTGAGACCAGCCTGGGCAACAGCAAAATTCCATCTCTACAAAAACTGAAAAATAAATAGTAGTGGGGTACAGCAGTGCATACCTATAGTCACAGCTACGTTGGGGGCTGAGGCAGGAAGATCACTTGAGCCCAGGAATTCAAAGCTGCAGTGAGCTACGATTATGCCACTGAACTCCAGCCTGAATGACAGAGCAAGACCCCATCTCAAAAAAACCTTGCTCCTAGATGGCTACACAGGATTTTTAATCTTACTCTACTTAAAAAAAAAAAGCCATGGAGGGAAGTGGTGAAAAGGGGGAATTGTTTTTTAATGGGAACAGAGTTTCAGATTTACAAGATGAAAAATTTCTGGAGATCTGTTTCACAATAATGTGAATATACTTAACACTATTGAACTGTACACTTAAAAAGTGCTAAGCTAGATATCATAGGTGATAGAGTTATGAGCATATTTTTCCTAAGAACTACAATTAAACACTGTCGTTTTAAAAAATTGGTTTGATATCAAAAGTTGTACAGAGAAATAATGCACATTCATGTGTTAAGTGAACATTAAACATTAAATTGATAGGAGTGACTATTTTTATGACTTTCTGCTTTAATCAAATTGCTTTTGTTCAACACATTGATGGTGAATATTACTGTACATAAATATTTGTGGTTACTAAATCTAAGAAGGGAGTCTTTCTCAACTTTGGTGTTGGTGTTTTAAAATTATGTTTCTTGCATAGAATCCTACAGAACCAAGGCAGAGCTTTCAAAGCTGTCATGGTGGGGATGAAGATGAGAAAGGGCATCTAACAGTTGGCAAGGGGTATAAGTCAGTGGGTAAAAAAGTATACAAAAAAACCCCAAATCCTGGACTCTCAATTCTCCAATGAAAACTCTCTGATTTCATTAATTGTATGTTGTGTTCCTGCAGAATTCACAAGAAAACAAAAGGTTCTATGGATTTTAAGTTAGAGAAATATGGTTTCAAATAGCAAAAGACAAGGACAAGAAATTAACTCTTACTGTATGCTTATTGTGTGCCAGGAATTATCCTAGACCTCTTATAAATGTAGACACTGTTTTTATTTCATCTTCACAGCAAATTTAGAGAGAGAGTTAGTATCTAATTTTATTGAGAGAAAATTATGCCTCAAATACATTAATTAATTCAGGTAAAATCACATTGCTTATAATAAAAGTCAGGTATTTTTTCAAATCCCTTTTGTTTCAACTTTTCCTAGCAGGTCTCTGTCTCACAGATGTCAATTGTGTGTTCATGTCACAGATTATCACACAGGAATATATATATATATATATATAATTTGGAACGCCATATGTCATTAACTTTTTATTTCCAAAAGCATTCAGCATCGGGAAGAAGTAGTAACCCAATTATAATTTTAAATAAACGTGAAAGCAATATTCCAAGGCAGGTTATTCAATGTGTTAACAGAAATATTTTAATGAACTGCCAAGGGAAATTCAGAAGAGGAATCAAAGAGTAATGATACTCTCATTTGGACTTAGGACTAAGTTGTATTGCGTTAAATTTTCAATTCTCAGACTCATATTATAAGGGGACTTAGTGTAAAGAAAAGCACTGAGAAATATGGACTATAGCACCTTAACACCCCCTACCCATGAAAGATTCAAGCCAAGAAGAGCTTGGATCACGAATAATTCTGCACGGTTCATTGTACTTGTTCTGCAACAAATCATCTTGAAGGAGCAAGATCACAGCAAAGTCAGAAGAAAGCATCTATGTCTCCAGCTAGGAAATTGATTATTTCAGCTAAAGAAAACTCGGATATTCATTTCACCAAAATAAATGTACATAAAACTAAAGATACCATTCTTTACAATTTAGCTGTCATATGAGCAAGAAAGTTGATTACTTTCTTTTGACTCCATGAAGATGAAAGGTTGAGTGCAAAAAAAATGTGTTGGAATCCCTGTAACGAGTTCCATGACACTCAATTTGTTGAATCTACTTCAAGTTTTTATAGCCATGCATACAGTTTGATCATAAAAATTTTTATACACATATTTTTATGAATTAATTACGCAGAGATGTAACTATTGGAATTTAATAAACTTATGATTTTCTTCTCTTGGACAAATTATAGAATCACATTTCTGCTTCAACTTATCTCCATTTTTCTATCATCTGATAACTCTCAACTCTTGAATAAAATTTGAAGTAACAAACATAAAAGACACAATGCAACAAAAAGTAGTCACGTGGTCCTCAAATTGCCTTTACTATATTACTGTGCAATCAAGGGCAAGACTTTTCTTTGTTCTGATACTCACTGAATAACAATACAGATACGTGATCTTTACATTACTACGATTGGAAAAAGAAGCAGGGAGGAACAATCTCAAATCAATTTCACATTAAAGCAAAGAATTTTTGGCAGTATTGCTTTCCCTTGCAATCTATGTAGGCATCAACAAAAGCACCACTTGTCGGGGGGAGGGGGAGAAGGTGTTTTATGAAAAAAAACCAGCTTTTTCAAAGGCTGTTTATTGCTTTAAATGTTGTTTAAAAGCTTTTTAAAAAGGAGCCTTTTTCTTCTCCTTAGACATCAACAGGGGATAATTGCCTTAACACGCTTTTAAATAACCCTGTTTAAGACACATAGGAGCATCAAAAGCCTCTGCTTAGAAAACTTTTCACTTAACTGGGTTGTGTAGGCGTGGAGCTGGGGTCAGCCATAGAAACTCTCTCTATAAATAATCACACTCTCCATTTTCCTTCAGGATGATTTATTTTATTTTATTTTTTAATTTTCATACAGTCAAATGGAATTCTTTGCATACATATCTATGAATGTTAACACACACGCATAAATTCGGGTAGCCACCGTGATGGTCAAGATACAGATAATTCTATCACCCCAGAAAAAATCTCTGTGATGTTCCTTTGGAGTCACACCCTCCTCCCCTCAAACTCTAGCAACCACTGATCCATTCATCATACACTTTTGTCTCTGAGAAAGTCATACAATGGGTAACATGTTTCTTCTGTGGCTAGGAAGATGACCGACCTAAGAGCTGAAGTGTGACTTAGGATTTTTTCTGCATAGAAGATGAACGGAGGCAATGAAATCAGCTGTGAAATATGAAACTCTTGAGCCCTCTGTGGCAGTTGCTCACCCAATGTACTTTAGCATCTCTAAGCCAGGCAGTTTTCAGGTTCCAGAAGTATATATTGGGAGCTGGGCAAATCGGAATGGGTAAGGTCCTTCGATAGAGGCGGAACGTTCAAATTCTGCAATGGCTGCTAGTTGTGATATCAAGACTAGAAGCACCAACTCCTTTTCTTTCCAATAACTACTGCATTATTAAGTAGACTAAATTTTTGGGTATTTTTGTCACCCCAAAAGTGAACTGGGTCCTCTTTTATCTACAGCAAGCCAGGGCATGTTATAGCACCACATGGATGTGAAAGAGAAAAATTAAGCAGCTTCATCTTAAAGCTGAAATCTAAATTTCCATCTCCCTTAAATATAGCTGACCCTACAGTTTATTAGTTTTACATTTCATTTTGAGAAAGTTTGAGAAATGATATATATCTAAATTAAGAAAAGATATTCAACTATTTTTAACTTAATGAAAGAGCTGCTCAGGTCAGTTTAATAGTATTTTATGATTTGAAACTATAAATGTTTTGAGGTCTGTTTGAAATGGCTTCCAAACAAATTTAATAGTGTAATAATTTCAACTAGATTGTATGAATTTTAGCATCGTAAAGTGTTTTGCATTCGCTATTTTAGATTGTGCTAGGGTGAGCAGATGTTCAACAATTTGAAGTCTGTTTAGAATCTTCCTACCTGCTGGGTTTAATTTCAGAAGCAAGCACCGTTCTTGAAGACAGACAAATGTTATTTGTTCTGTGCACCACGTTGCACTAACTTTCATCATTTTGAGCTCTGTTTATGGCAGGTCATTTCTAGTCTACATAAAAGCTAATTGTAATCCTTAGAAGGAATGGGTAAATTTTGTTTCTGCATCTGTTAAATGAAATATTACAAAATTATTTGAGATATACAAAGAGAACATCCTGATGCATAATTCTGAACTGAAAACAAAAAAACCCACAGATTTTCCAACTGTGTTAAAGGAAAACAAAAACCACAGGAAAAGTGTTTATTCACCTTCCTTACAGGTTTGTAAAATATCAAACAAAATTATTTTATATTAATTTTTAATATAAAAATACAAGTGCATTCTAATTTTCTATGCTTAGATTTTTAAAATATTTTCTATGGACACATTCATATTTACAATGAGTGATGACAGTTTTTCTCCTTATTGTCCTGATTCTGTTTACTTTATTTTCTGCCTTATTGAATTAGTTCAGCCCTCCAGTACCGCATTGAATGGAAGTAATGAGTAATGAGAACAGACCTTCTTGTTTTATTCTCTTTCTCAGAATAAAAGCATTCAGTATTTGAACATTAATGGTTATTTAGAATTTTGTAGACTCTATCTTATTAAGGAAGTTTCCTTCTATTGATAGTATGTTAGATGCTCTAAACATAAAAGAGTAGGAAACTATCAAATGATTTGTATTCATCCATTGAAGTAAAAATTTGACAATTCTAATTTATCCTGTTAATGTTTGAATGGTATTTATTGATTTAAGAATGCTAATTCAACTTCGCATTCCTGGAATAAACCTCACTAGTTTATGATACATTATGTTCAATGCACTGCTATCTATCTATCTATCCATCCATCTGTCCATACAGACACACACACACATATATATATGAATTATTTGATGTATGTATTTGAGGGATTTGATCTATTTGATTTATAAATATTTTATTTAGAATTTTACATTTATTGTCACGAATACATTGGTCTATAATTTGCTTTCTTGTAATGTTCTCATCAGGTTTGGGTATCAAGGATACATTAGACTCATAAATGATTTGGGAGTATTTCCTCTTTTCTCTTTAACGGAATAATTGGCATAGGAATTGCAATATTTCTACATTAAATGCCTGTAAAAGGTCACTGGAAAAACTACATGGGAATAAAGTTTTGTTTTGTTTTTGAGACAGGGTCTGTGTCTCTCATGCTGGAGTGCAGTGACACAAACAAGGTTCACTGCAGCCTCGGCTTATTGGGCTCAAACGATCTTCCCGTCAGCCTCTCAAGTAGCTGGGACTACAGCTGTGCACCACCACCCATGAATATTATTTTTATTTTTTGTAGAGAAAGGATTTTGTTATATTGCCTGGGCTGGTCTCGAACTCCTGGGCTCGAACAATCTTTTCACCTTGGCTTCCCAAAGTGTTGGGATTACATGTGTGAGCCACTACACCCTATCAGAATGAAAATTGTTTTTTGTCAAAGATTTTTACTGAAAGTTTTAATTTCTCTAACAATTACAGGACGCTTGTATTTCTTTTTTGTTCTCATTTCAGCTTTATAAATTATATTTTTCTAGGAAAACTTTTAAAATTCACTTCACTTGAATTCTAAAATGTGTTGCCAAAAGTTATTTATAATATCCGCTAATGAAGTTCAAGATATTTTCATGATTAGTGTTGGATGAACTGTCTCTTAAGAAATTGGCCCTTTGAAGGATGCCAAGGAACCAACTCTTTCTTAGGATAATAAAAACAAAAATCAGGTTTTTATATATAAAACACCTGTTTGAGCAACCAGATAGTTGATAAGAGAGGATTTCTTTTTAAAGAAATATTCTACCTAATAAATGAAGAAGGAATAATAGAATCAGAATATCACTGTTTTGCACATGGCTGCTAACATCCAAGAGAAAGATGGATACTGGGTACCTTTTAATAGAGGCACACAAGGCCATTGCTATGGTTTGAATATGACTTTTTGCTCCCACCAAAACTCATGTTGAAATTTGATCCCCAATGTGGCAGTGTTGTGAGGTAGGACCTAGTGGGAGGTGTTTGGGTTGTAAGTGCAGATCCCTCATATATGGTGTAGTAATGTTATTGCAGTACTGAGTGAATTCTCAGGGAAATTGATTAGTTCCTGCAAGAGTGGGTTGTTATAAAGCCAGGATGCCTCTCAGGTTTTCCCCCTCTTTGCATGTGTCTGCTTTCTCTTTGACCTTCTCTGCCATGTTGTAATGTAGCACAAAAATCCTCACCAGAAGCCAGGGACATGCACTTAAACTTCTCAGCCTGCAAAATGATGAACTAAATAAACCTCTTTTCTTTGTAAATTTTCTAGTCTCAGGTATTCTTTCATAGCAACACACAACAGACTTAGGCAGCCATCTATGAAGTAATTATGCCCCAAATTTACTAACTGGAATTAGATCACACCTGTAGATTTAATTTATAATTTATAGGAAATGCAGACAATGTGGAAATATATTAAATATCACCAGAAAAAAAGGCACTACTCAAAATCAAGACTGAAAAATTCTACAGGATAAATGACAATCTCTTTCCAAAAGCAAATTGCACAGAAAAGAGACATGGAGACAGATTTTATAGATCAAAAGAGACTTAAAGACATTTAAACAATTTGCAATACTTGAACCTTATTTAGATCTCAATGCAGACAGCTTTAAAATGATACACGTAGCCCAATCATAATTCCAGCATTTGTGTGGGGGCGGGGGAGGGTATTGGCAAAGTGAATCTAAAGTTTATATAGAAAGGCAAAAGACCCAGTATAGTCAACACAATATTGAAGAAGAACAAAATCAGAGGATTGACACTACCTGACTTCAAGACCTTCTATAAAGGAACTGTAAACAAAACAGTATGGCATCAGTAAAAGAAAAGACGAATAGATTGATGAAGCAGAATAGAGAGCCTAGAAATAGGCCCAAATAAATATAGTCAACTCGTCATTGACAAAGGAATAAAGGCAATACGATGGAGAAAACACAGTCTTTCAACAAATGGTCCCAGAGTGACTGGAAATCCACATGCAAAACAATGAATGTAGTCACAGACTACACTCTTCACAAAACTTAACTCAAAATGGATCATAGCCCTAAATGTAAAACTACAAAAGTATAAAATTCCTAAAAATAACATAGGAAAAAGTATAAATGACCTCGGGTATAAAAATGACTCTTTAAATACGACACAAAAGGTAAAATCCATGGAAAAAAAAACAAAAAACTAATAAGCTAGACTTTATTAAAATTAAAAATTTGTATTCTACAAAAGACAGTATGAAGAGAATGAAAACACAAACCACAGGCTAGGAGAAAATATTTGCAAAAGACTTATCTGATAAAGGACTGTTAGGCAATATATACAAAGAATTATTAAAAATCAACAATAAGAAAAGGAACCACACAATCTTAAAAAAATAGACAAAAATCCAGGACAGACACCACACCAACAAAGATATACCTATTGCAAATAAACATATAAAAAGATGCTCTACATCATATGTCATTAGAAAAATGCAAATTAAAGCATAAGTGAGATATCTCTACTTACCTATTAAAATGGCCCAAATCCAGAACCCTACAACACCAAATGCTGGCCAGGATGCAGAACAGGAATTCTCACACACTGCTGGTGGGAATGCAAAATTGTACAGCCACTTTGGAAGACAGTTCGGTAGTCTCTTGCCAAACTAAATGTTCTCTTGCTATATGAGCTGGCAACTGCACTCCTTGGTATTTAACCAAAGTTGAAAACTTTTGTACACACAAATCCTGCACATGGATGTCTATAGGTGTTTTACTGAAAATTGCCAAAACCTGGAAGCAACCAGGATGGCCTTCAGTGAATGAATGGATAAACTATGGCACCTGTAGACAATGAAATAGTATTCAGTACTAAAAAGAAATGAACTATTAAAACATGAAAAAACATGGAGTAACCTTAAACGCACATTAATAAGTGAATGAAACCAATCTGAAAAGGCTACATACTGCAAGATTTCAACTGAATAACATTCTGGAAACAGCAAAACAATGGAAACAATAAAAGGTCAATGGTTGACAGGGGTTGGAAGGAGGGAGGGACGAGTAGGCAGAACACAGAAGATTTTTAGGGCAGTGAAACTATTCTGTGTGATACAATAATGCTGGATATAAGTCATTATATATTTTTTGAAACCTACAGAACGTACAACAACAAAAGTGAACCCTAATGTAAACTATGGACTTAATGTGATCATTATGGCCTTACAATAAGTTCATCAGTTGTAAAAAATGTATGACTCTGTTGTTGCAAGACATTGATAGTAAGGGAGGCTGTGTAGTATAGAGGCAGGGGTTACACAGGTACTTCCAGTAGTTTCTGCTTCATTTTGTGGTGAACTTAAAACGGCTCTAAAAAATAAAGTTTATATAAAAGGAACAAAATGATACATTTGGAGATTTGGACTATTTACTGCATATTTGTGATATTATGGAATTGTTAATTATTTTAGATTTGGCAATACTGTTGTGGTTGTTTGTAAACCTAAAAGTCATTCCTTAATTGGGAAATATGATATATCTCTGTCAGTAATACTGTAAAATGCTCTGAAATAGTTCCCATCATACTTTATTCATCTGAATATCTTTTACTTGTTTAATGTTCAAAGCATCTTTATGCATGCATTTATAAGGAAATGTCTATCTTTTTGTGTTAGTATTGTTTGAGATGGGCATTTAGCTCATTTTAAATAAGATAAAAAAGGTATTGTTGATACTATGCTACACAAACAAGGAGGTGAAAATGGCAGAAAATACAGACTTAAATAGTACACTTAATAATGTCTTCATTTGTTTTTAAATATGCGTGTATTTTCCTGAGGATTCTTTTTACATTTCACATTTCAGGTTTCATCATTTTCATAGAAGATAAATACTTGTTTCAGTTATCTGCTGTGATACATATTAAAACTGTATATTCATCCTTTGAAGACTACATATCCATTTTGTAGGAGGAATTAAGTTACTCTGCTTCCATGAATATCTAAACACTGTGATGCCTAATTATAATGTGTCATGTATTTGTCAAAATCAGAAGGCTTCTTGAGAAGTCAAAAGTATAAGAAAATTTCTTTGTATTTGGAGAAGTTCATGTTCTCTTTCTCTTCCCTGGCTGTGGGAGACATTGTCCAAGGTTTTGGAATGTTCTCCTGGCAGATGTCATTATTTGTTTATGCTCCTGTTAATGTCCAGCCTAAAACAATAACTCATCATCTGCATTGTTGCTTAGATATCTATTTTCCATACCTGAAGGAAAGATGTTTTCTTCTCTTTATTATAATGTTTATTTAAAAACTAAGGTCAGAATGAGGCTCTGTAATTTGCTGCAGCTGTCATATGCTGTCATAGCCATACAATTTGTAAGTTCTGTGGCTGGTGTTTAGCTGTGATAAAACCCAGTTTTAAAAAATAAAGATATTGAACTCTAACTTTTAACTAGGCTTCAGTGTCAAGGGCCTTAATACACTTATAATCTGTAAACTATTTTCTCATGTTAAGGTTCCCTAACCTCAATCATTAGGTGGGAGGAAACCAAAGCTCATTATTTGTGTCAACCCATCTCTTTGTCAGGAAACAGCTAGTCCTATACAGGGAAATAAAAGCATTAGCCAATCCAAACTAAAGTATTAAAATTGTAAGTCTGAGTTATTTTCTCATTACAATAGTTTAAATATCTAGTTTGAAATTGGAATATTAAAAACCCTCAACTAACTGGTAGGATATAAACAAGGAGAATCTACTTGAAAGTTAGGAACTTTCTCTATTAAGTGGAATTAAAATTCTGTTATTGAACTTCAAAGATAAAAATGTAATCTCAGCATACTACTGAGGTCTACATTAAATGTTATTTAAATACTCATATTCACATATAAATAGTTTTCTCATACATGCAATAATTCCTAATCTTCTAACCTATGCCCATGCTTATCAACCTTCACCTCACCTGAGTTTGAAGTCTATTATTTTACATGCCACTACTAAGTATCTTAAAAGCCTTTGTCCTTGGAGTTCTCCTCCTGAAACACACTTCTTCCAGATTATCACATTATGCACTTTCTCAACATTTATACTGCAACCCAATGATCACATTTCAAAAACATATTATTCTATTAAAAGCAGTTCCCTTCCACCCCCCATAGTTATTCTTTTAACATAATGTTTTGTTAACCTAAATATACTGATAATTTTCACATACGATTTAATCTATTTATTTTATATGTACTTTAAGCTCATAAATACAAAATACAAATTTCAGGACAGCACAGGCCCAGTATATGTGGTGTTTTACCCCTGTCTCGGAATCCTTCACACTGATGGAAAAATAGTAAATACAGAAGGAGGACCCCAAGATGGTCGAATAAGAGGCAGCTCCTGAAAGCAGCTCCCAGAGAGAGAGACGCAGAAGCTGAGTGGTCTCCACAATTCCAAACAAGGTACCAGGTTCAATTTGTGGGTCTGGTTGGACAGTAGGTATAAATCAAATAGGGCAAGTTGCAGCAAGGTGGGGCACTGCCCCACCCAGGAGGAGCATGCAACCGACCAGAGGACCAGGGGATTCCCCCATCTGGGACTTTGGTTTGGATACAGCACTCCACCGAAGCCCTCTACAACCTGCAGAACAGGAGATCTTCACCGGGCTGAACAGCCTTAGTGTGCTGCCTGAATAGGGCAGAACAGCAACTTTGGCCAGCACCAGGGCTGTCAGCAAAGATCTAGGTGGAAGCATTGGCTGATGCCAAGAAAGCCAAAAAAGCCAGTAGGACAGAGCTACCCATCCTCCAGTAAGAAGGGGAACGGAACGCAGGGAAACAGCCTAAACAGCAAGACAGGTCCCTCTGCCACACAAAGCCCAGCAGGCCAAAAAACTCTCACTCCAGACTTAGGCACCCAGAACATCAGTTAGAGAGCGACCAGGAATGATCCAGCTTGGCGGGAGGAGAGAAACCACCATTGCAGAAGCCGGCCTAATTTTCCTGAGCACATAAAAGACGCAGCAGCTCCACTGAATCTGTGGCAGCCCAGCAGCGCCTATGCAGGCAGGAAAAGGAAAGGCCACCTCCCCAAGCAGCTACCTGAGAACAAAACTACATAAATCCAAGAGATGGGGGAGAAACCAGCACAAGAAGAATGAAACCATCAAAAATCAGAATGTCTCTTCCCCACCACAAGATCATGACTCACCAGCAAGGGAACAAACCAGGATGGAGAATGAATTTAATGAATTGACAGAAGCAGGCTTCAGAAGGTGGGTAATAAACTTCTCTGAGTTAAAGGAACATGTTCTAGCCCAATGCAAAAGAAACTAAAAACCTTGAAAAAAGGTTAGATGAAATGCTAACTAGAATAACTAGCTTAGAGAAGAACATAAAAGACTTGATAAGTTAAAAAACACAGTACAAGGACTTCATGAAGCATACACAAGTTTCAATAGCCGAATAGATCAAGCAGAAGAAAGGATATTAGAGATTGAAAATCAACTCAATGAAATAAAATGAGAAGGCAAGAAAAGAGAACAAAGAGTGAAAAGAAATGAATAAAGCCTTCAAGAAATATGGAATTACATGAAAAGACCTAATCCATGCCTGATCGTGTACTGGAAGATGATGGGGAGAATGAATCCAAACTGGAAAACACTCTTCAGGATATTATCCAGGAGAACTTCCCCAATCTAGCAAGGCAGGCCAACATTCAAATACAGGAAATACAGAGAACACCACAATGATACTCCTCTAGAAGAGCAACCCCAATGCACATAATCATCAGGTTCACCAGGGTTGAAACAAAGGAAAAAATACTAAGGGCAGCCAGAGAGAAAGTTCGGGTCATCCACAAAGGGAAGCCCATCAGACTCACAGCAGATCTCTCAGCAGAAACCCTACAAGCCAGAAGAGAGTGGGGGTCAATATTCAACATCCTTAAAGAAAAGAACTTTCAACCCAGAATTTCATATCCAGCCAAACTAAGCTTCATAAGTGAAGGAGAAATGAAATCCTTTACGGACAAACAATTGCTGAGAGATTTTGTCACTATCAGACCTGCCCTGCAAGAACTCCTGAAGGAAGCACTAAACACAGAAAGTAAAAACCAGTAGTAGCCACTGCAAAAAAGAACCAAATGGTAAAGACCAATGATGCAATGAAGAAATTACTCCAACCAAAGGGCAAAACAACCAACCAGTAACAAAATGTCAGGATCAAATTCACACATAACAATATTAACATTAAACATAAATGGACTAAATGCCCCAGTCAAAAGACACAGACTGGCAAATTGGATAAAAAGCCAAAAACCATTGGTGTGCTGTATTCAGGAGACCCATCTCATGTGCAAAGACACACATAGACTCAAAATAAAGGGATGGAAGAAGATTTACCAAGCAAATGGAGAGCAAAAAAAAGCAGGGGTGGCAATCTTAGTCTCTGATAAAATGGACTTTAAACCAACAAAGATCAAAAGAGACAAAGAAGGACATTACCAAATGGTAAAAGGATCAATACAACAAGAAAAGCTAATAATCCTAAATATATATGCACCCAATACAAGAGCACTTAGATACATAAAGCAAGTCCTTAATGACCTACTAAGAGATTTAGACTCCCACACAATAATAATGGGAGACTTTAACACTCCATTGTCAATACTAGACAGATCAAAGAGACAGAAAATCAACAAGGAAATCCAGGAATTGAATGCAGATCTTGACCAAGTGAACTTAGTAGACATTCACAGAACTCTTAATCACAAATCCACAGAATATACATTCTTCTCAGCACCACATCGCACTTACTCTAAAATTGATCACATAATTGGAAGTAAATAACTCCTCAGCAAATGCACAAGAATGGAAATCATAACAAACAGTCTTTCAGACCACAGTGCAATCAAATTAGAACTCAGGATTAAGAAACTAACTCAAAACCACACAAGTTCATGGAAAATTAACAACTGGCTCCTGAATGTAGACTGGATAAATAATGAAATGAAGGCAGAAATAAAGATGTTCTTTGAAACCAATGAGAACGAAGACACAACATACCAGAATCTCTGGGACACATTTAAAGCAGTGTCTAGAGGGAAATTCATAGCAATAAATGCCCACATGAGAAGCAAGGAAAGGTCTAAAATTGACACCCTATCATCAAAATTGAAAGAGTTAGAGGAGCAAGATCAAAAAAAACTCAAAAGCCTAGCAGAAGACAAGAAATAACTAAGATCAGAGCAGAACTGAAGGAGATAGAGACACAAAAATACCCTTCAAAAAATCAACAAATCCAGGAAGTGGTTTTTTGAAAAGATAAACAAAATAGATAGACCACTAGCCAGACTAATAAAAAAGAAAAGAGAGAAGAAACAAATAGATGCAATAAAAAACGATAAAGGGGACATCACCACAGATTCCACAGAAATACAAACTACCATCAGAAATTACACAAGCAACTCTATGCACATAAACCAGTAAATCTGAAAGAAATGGATAAATTCCTGGACACTTGCACTCTCCTAAGACTAAACCAGGAAGAAGTTGAATCCCTGAATAGACCAATAACAAGGGCTGAAGTTGAGGCAGCAATTAATAGCTTACCAATTAGAAAAGGCCCAGGTCCAGACAGGTTTACAGCTGAATTCTACCAGACATACAAAGAGGAGCTGGTACCATTCCTTCTGAAACTATTCCAAACAATACAAAAAGAGGGGAATCCTCCCCAACTCATTTTATGAGACCAACATCATCCTAATACAGAAACCGGGCAGAGACACAACTAAAAAAGAAAACTTCAGGCCAATATCCATGATAAACACAGATGCAAAAATCTTCAATAAAATACTGGCAAACAGAATGCAACAGCAAATCAAAAAGCTTATTCATCATGATCAAGTAGACTTCATCCCAGGGATGCAAGGCTGGTTCAACATACGCAAGTCTATAAATGTAATCCATCACATAAACAGAACCAAAGACAAAAACCACATGATTATCTCAATAGATGCAGAAAAGGACTTTGACAAAATTCAACAGCACTTTATGCTAAAAACCCTCAATAAATTAGGTGTCGATGGCACGTATCACAAAATAATAAAAGCTATTTATGACAAACCCACAGCCAATATCATACTGAATGGGTAAAAACTAGAAGCATTCCCTTTGAAATCCAGCACTAGACAAGGATGCCCTCTCTCACCACTCCTATTCAATATAGTATTGGAAGTTCTAGCTAGAGAAATCAGGCAAGAAAAAAAATAAAGGGTACTCAATTAGGAAAAGAGGAAGCCAAATTGTCTCTATTTGCAGATGACATGATTGTATATTTAGAAGATCCTATCGTCTCAGCCCAAAATCTCCTGAAAGTGATAAACAACTTCAGCAAAGTCTCAGGATACAAAATCAATGTGCAGAAATCACAAGCATTTCTATACACCAATAACAGACAAACAGAGAGCCAATAAAAAGTGAACTCCCATTCACAATGGCTAAAAAGAGAATAAAATACCTAGGAATACAACTAACAAAGGATGTAAAGGACCTCTTCAAAGAGAACTACAAACCACTGCTCAGTGAAATAAGAGAAGACACAAACAGATGGTAAAAGATTCCATGCTCATGGTTGGGAATACTCAACATCGTGAAAATGACCATACTACCCAAAGTAATTTATAGATTCAATGCTATCCCCCATCAAGCTATCAATGACCTTCTTCACAGAACTGGAAAAACCCACTTCAAACTTCATATGGAACCAAAAGAGAGCCTGCATAGCCAAAACAATCCTAAGCAAAAAGAACAAAGCTGGAGGCATCATGGGGCCTGACTTCAAACTATACTACAAGGCCACAGTAATCAAAACAGCATGTACTGGTACCAAAACAGAGACACAGTCCAATGGAACAGAACAGAGCCCTCAGAAGCAACACCACACATCTACAATCATCTGATCTTTGACAAACCTCACAAAAACAAGCAATGGGGAAAGGATTCCCTGTTTAATAAATGGTATTGGGATAACTAGCTAGCCATGTGCAGAAAGCAGAAGTGGACCCTTTCCTGACACCTTATACAAGAATTAACTCCAGATGGATTAAAGATCTAAACATAAGAACTAACACCATAAAAACCCTAGAAGAAAACCTAGGCAAAACCATTGAGGACATAGGCATAGGCAAGGACTTCATGGCTAAAACACCAAAAGCAATGGCAACAAAAGCCAAAATAGACAAATGGGACCTAATTAAACCCTACAGCTTCAGTACAGCAAAAGAAACAATCATTAGAGTGAACTGGCAACCAACAGAATGGGAAAAAATTTTTGCAATCTACCCATCTGACAAACGGCTAATATCCAGAATCTACAAAGAACTAAAACAGATTTACAAGAAAAAAACAAACAAGCCCATTCAAAAGTGGGCTAAGGATATGAACAGACACTTTACAAAAGAAGACATCGATGAGGCCAACAAACATGAAAAAATGCTCATCATCACTGGTCATTAGAGAAATGCAAATTAAAACCACATTGAGATACCATCTCACGCCAGTTAGAATGGCAATCATTAAAAAATCAGGAGACAACAGATGCTAGAGAAGATGTGGAGAAATGGGAACATTTTTACACTGTTGGTGAGAGTGTAAATTAGTTCAACCATTGTGGAAGACAGTTTGGCAATTCCTCAAGGATCTAGAAATAGAAATACCATTTGACCTAGCAATCCCATTACTGGTTATATACCCAAAGAATTAAAAATTGTTTTATTATAAAGACACATGCACACGTATGTTCACTGTGGCACTGTTTACAATAGCAAAGACCTGGAACCAACCCAAATGTCTGTCAACGATAGACTGAATAAAGAAAAGTGGCACATATACACATGGAATACTACACAGCCATAAAAAAGATGAGCTCATATCCTTCATGACATGGATGAATCTGGAAACCATCATTCTCAGCAAACTGACACAAGAACAGAAAACCAAACACTGCATGTTATCACTCATAGGTGGGTGCTGAACAATTAGAACACGTGGATACAGGGAGGGAAGCATCACACACTGTGGTGAGTGGGCGTGTTGGGGGAGGGACAGTGGGGGGGGTGGGGGAGGGTGGGGAGGGGATAATGAGGGGAGAAATACCAGATATAGGTGATGGGGGGATGAAGGCAGCAAACCTTGCCATATATGTACCTATGCAACAATCCTGCACGATCTGCACATGTACCCTAGAACCTAAAGTACAATTAAAAAAAATAGTAAATACAAAATAAATGTTTTATATGAATAAAATAATTTACAAACATATTACTGAAGACTGAATGAAGGTTACATAACAAAATATAAATTTTTTAATTTTGTCAAAGAAAAAATAAAGTTATAGCTGACAGATCTTGGATGGTAGGAGTCTGTGAGAAGAGAGAGTTAAAGGGCCAATAATAACACCCCTTAAAAGTGGACATCAAGGAGGCAGGACATCTGGAATGGAAGTGTAAAACCTAGTCCAGGAAAGTCATCAAACAGGTGACGAATCAACAACAACAACTAAAACAAAAGTCACTGAGTGGAATGGAGCAGTAAGAATCCAGAGATATTGTGATACATTACCTAACTTGCACAATTTTGAAAATAAAAGTACATGATAATGCAAACAAACAGAAAAACATGAGCCACACTCCGGAAAGTATCAATCCATACAAACACTCTGAGGGAACACAGAGCACAAAGGTCGCAATCAGACAAAGGCTGCAAAGAAGCTATTATAAAAATGTACAAAGAATGAAAGGAAACCATGTTTTAAAGAATGACAGTGTAGAAAAATAAGTCAGTAAATACAGAACATCAATAAAGAGAAATGGTTTAGCCTGTAAGCACTTTGGGAGGCCAAGGTGGGCAGATCATTTGAGGTCAAGAGTTCAAAACCAGCCTGGCCAACATGGTGAAACCCCATCTCTACTAAAAATGCAAAAATTAGCCAGGCGTGTTGGCACATGCCTGTAATCCCAGCTACTCAGGAGGCTGAGGCCAGAGAATTGCTTGAGCCTGGGAGGCAAAGGTTGCAGTGAGCAGAGATCACGCCACTGTACTCCAGACTGGACAAGAGAGTGAGATTACACCTCAAAAAAAAAGAAAAGAGAGAGAGACAGAGAAATGGTTTAACAAAGAATGAAATGGAAACTCTGAAGCTATACATTACAACAGGTGAAATTTTTAAGAAATTATTAGTGTATCAACAGCAATTTAAACTGTAAGAAGAAAGAATTGGTGAACTTGAAGAGATATCATTAGAAATTATGTCTCTGAAGAGCAAAAGAAAAAAACAAAGCCTCAGAGACCTGTGTGACACAATAAATCATACCAATATATGCATAATGGGAGTAGACAAACGGGAAGAAAAAATATTGAAGAAATAAAAACTTCCTAAATCTTATTTAAAACATTAATATACACATTCCAAAGTTTAACAAATTTTTAAGTAGGATAAACACAAACGAGATCCATCCCTAAGATCAAGAACAAAACAAGAACATCTGCTCCCACCTATTCTATTCAACATTGACTGAACAGTCAAGCCAGTGAAGCAGGCAAGTAAAACAAATAAAACATCCAGATTTGAAAGCTGTCTTTAGCTACAGGTAAAATGTTGTCATGTAGAAAATCCAATACTACCTATAAAAACAAAAATAAAAACCAAAACTAAATAAGTTTAATAAGTTAAAGATGCAAGATCAATATAAAAAAAATTGTATTTCTATAAACTAGTAGCATACAACTGGACATTGAAATTAAAATAATATTGATGTTAAAATTTGAAACATTTGGAAATAAGTAAGACAAAAGATGTGTGTGAACCCTGAAAATCTGAAACAGTTCTCAGTTAATTTAGAAAGTTTATTTTGCCAAGATAAGGTCGTCTGCCCATGACACAGCCTCAGTAAATCCTGATGACATGAGCCCTAGGTGGTCAGGCACAGCTTGATTTTTGATACATTTTAGGGAGATATGAGACATCAATCAATAGATGTAGGAGTACACTGGTTTCATCCAGAAAGGCGGGGACAACTTGAAGCAGGCCTTACAGGTCACAGGTAGATGAGAGACAAATGGTTGCATTCTTTTGAGTTTCTGATAAGCTTTTTCAAAGGAGGCAATCAGAGTATGCATCTATCTCAGAAAGCAGAGAGATGACTGAACATAATGGAAGGCAGGTTTTGCAGTTCCCAACTTGACTTTTCCCTTTAGCTTAGTAATTTGGGGGTCTCAAGATTTTTCTTTTCCATGTGCAAGTCTTATATGCTAGAAATTGCAAAATATTGTTGAGAGAAATTAGAGAATACCTAAATAACTTGATAGATGTATCTTGTTTATGGATTAGAAAACCTGATATTATTGAGACTCAATTCCCCACAAACATCTATAGATTTAACAAAAATTCCAATAAAAATCCCATAGTTTTTTAATACAAATTGACCAGCTAATTCTGAAAATTATATGGAAATGCCACAGACCTAGAATAGCCAGAGTAACTTTGTAAAGAAAAAAGTTGGAAGGTTAACACTACCTGAATTGAAGACTTATTATAAAGCTACAAGAAGACAATATACTTTAGTATAAAGGTAGACAAAGAGATCAATTGAACAGAAAAGACACACAAAATATAGACCCAAACATATATAGAAATACTGATAACAAAGGTGAAAAAGCAATTCAGTTGAAAAACATCATCTTTTCAACAAATGGAGATAATAAAATTTAATTATCTACACACAAGAAAAATTAAAACTTCAATCCATGCCTCACAGTGCACACCAAATTAACTAAAGCTGTATCATATAAACATAAAAGAATAATCCATAAAAGTACAAAGATAAATTGTAATTCATGAAAACTAGAACTTTTACTCATTGAATAATACTATTAGGAAAATGAAAAGATAAGCCACCTATAAGGAAAAAATAGTCACAAACTATATACTTAAAGGATTTACAAATCTTATATATAAATATTATATAAAGAACCTTCATTATCAGTAATAATAAAACCAAAAAGTGGCAAAATGTTTAGATATATCACCAGAAAAAATGTATAATCCCATGAAGCTATAGTCAACATTGTTAGTCATTGGGATAACCCAAATTAAATTATTGCATGCCTGTTAGAATAACTAAAAAAGACTCACCATATCAATTACTAGGGAGGATATGGAGAAACTGGACCTCTAATATACTGCTGTTGGAAATATAAAATGATACCACCAATTTGGAAAAGTTTGGCAGTTTCTTAGAGGGTTAAATGTATATCTACCATATGATTCAGGCATTCTATTTCTGTGTTTTGGGTTTGTTTTTTCCCAGAGAAGGAAAGCACTGATCCATATTAAGGCTTAACTTAAATGCTTATATAAGTTTTATGTAAATAGCCTAAAACTGAAAACAACCAAATATTGATTAACAGGTAGATGATGACAAAATATGGGTGTATTCCTACAATGAAATATTGCTGAGCATTTTAAAGTGTGAACTACTGACACATACAACATGGATGAATATCGAAATAATCACAGACAGTGAAAGAAGTCATACAAAAAAAAAGAGCACTTACAGTATGCTTCCTTCACATAAAGTTCTAGAACAGAGGTTGACAAACATTTTTGGTAAAGGGAAAGATAGTAAATATTTTGGGCTCTGCAATTCATGGTGTCTGTCTGATTTATACTCTGCTGTTCCAGTGTGAAAGCAATCATAGATAAAAGGCAAACAAATGAGTGTGGCTGTGTTCTAGTAAAATTTCATTTACAGAAACAGGTGGTTTTGAAACAGGCCCGATTTGACCAACAGGCCATTGTTTGCTGATCATTGCTCTAAAAACTGTGGACTAATCTACCATGACACAAAACAGATGAGTGGGTGTGGAGATGGGAAGAGAACAGGAAGGAGGAATTTCCAAAGGGCATGAGGAAACTTTTAGGGGTGATAGAAATAGTAATTATCTTCATTATTGCAATTGTTGCACAGGTGCATACGTATATTAAAATCTAATAAATTGTGAATTTTAAATATGTGCAGCTAATTATAGGTCAATTATATCCAAATAAAGCTATTAAAAATCAGTTAATGCATTTTACCACATTAACGAATAAATTAGAACAACCATATGACCATATTAATAGATGCATAAAAAAATAGTGGTGTTTTTTTTAACTTGACGCCCCTCATGGTAAATGACACCTAAAAATCTGTTGACAAATAGTAAATATTCAATAAAAGTAGTTATTAATATGGAAGGCAGGGGCATAACAGAAAAGTATAGTGGAATAACAGTGGATTTTGAAGCAAGTATACTATTGTTGAAGTTCAAACTAAGCTATTTACCGTGTAAATTAGGGCCAATAATAGTTAACTTATTGGCCTGGTTATCAAAACCAATAAAATAGCTACGTGAGGGTATAGTAGAACTCCTGACTTTCAGTGGCTAGTTGTTGTTATTGTGGTTTTCTAAATTTAACATTTCAAAAATACACGCAGATCCTGACAAGCTATGCCCAGCTGACTTATCAATGATTAATAACAATGAGTTGGTTACAATTTTAAACTATTTATTATGTCAATTTTCAATTATACACTCAAGTAGAGAGAATACGATGACGAATTTTCATGCACTCAGACACAGCTTTCATAGTAATTATTTTGCCATTCTTTATCATCTGTCCTCCCTTTTCCAGTTGGAGTATGTCAAAATAAATTCCAGACATTATAGCATTTTACCTGTAAATTCTTAAATATTTCTGTGATGCATTTTGTTTTAAATGAAAAACTTTTAAATGTGAGAACTTTATGTTCATTTGCTATAGGGCTTCAAAATACCACAGACTGCTGGCTTAAACAACAGAAATTTATTTTCTCACAATTTGGAGGCTAGAGTCTGCAATCAAAATGTCTGTTCTTCTGACGCTTCTTTGATAGGTTTGTAGATGGCCATCTGCTCCCTGTGTCCTTCTGTGATCTTCCCTCTGTGTGTGTCTGTGTCCTAATCTTCTATTCTTGTAAGGACACCAGTCAGATTGAATTAGAACCCACTCTAATGACTTGATCTCTCTTTAAAGAACCTGTCTGTAAATATAGTGGCATTCCAGGGCACTGGAGAATTGGAGCTTCAACATATGAATTTTGGGGGACACAATTCAGCTCTTAACAGACAACAGAATGATAGAGAATTGTAATGAACTTGGAAATGGTTGGTTTTTAGCTCCCTGGTACAGCCACCAACTCCCGCACTTTGAGATTACCATAGTGTTTATATCAGAGTCAAACTCCGAGTACTCTCAGCTGATGACGAGATACTCGGCACAGTGGGGGACACCAGAGCCAGGCCATTTCTGCCCTACATGGATCTCCTCTAAAGGGCAGTAATTGCTATGGGTCTCCTCGATGTCTTGGTTAAGACCTTCCTGGAGCTTCACCACAGTGTGAGGTTCCCCCTAACATCTATCCTTCCTTTCTTTTTCTGTTTCCCTTTTCAAAAGTGCTAAACCTGGCCAGGCACAGTGACTCACCCGTATAATCCCAGCAATTTGGGAGACTAGGAGGGTGGATCACCTGAGGTCAGGAGATCGAAACCAGCCTGGCCAACATGATGAAACCCCACCTTTACTAAAAACACAAAGATTAATCAGGCGTGGCAGCATACACCTATAATCCTAGCTACTCGGGGAGGCTGAGGCTGGATAATTGCCCGAACCTGGGAGGCAGAAGTTCTAAAGTGCTAAACAAAACCATAAAACTAAAACACAAGCAAACAAACAAAAAACAACCATACACACAAAGAAGCAGGTATATCAAAGGGAACATAAATCGTTTCCAAAGCTGGAATACTTTGAACAAAATTAAGTTGTAGTGGATGATCACACAAGGTAAAAAATAAATATATGAGTCCATATTCATATAAATACATGATTGAATAAATAAATGAAGGAGGAGGAAGAAATCTCCTGAGCAAAAGAATTTCAAATACTTATGTAGATACTGTACATTCAAAGAGTTGGAGTATAACTTCCCACTCCTTAAGTGTGGGCTGTGCACAGTGACTTTCTTCCAAACAGTATAGTATGGAATGGAGGACAGGGGGGATGAGTAACTTTACAGTAGAGAAACTGACAAACACTATCTGTGGCAGGTGACCAACATCAAGGGAGATGTCATGTTAATATAGTATATCCCCTTGATATGATGTGATATAAATAGCACTTTACTTCTATGATAACCCTCCCCAAAATTTATAACCTCAGTCTAACCATAAGAAAAATACCAGAGCAATCACAAATGAGGGACATTCTACATAATATCTCATCAGTGTCCTCAGAACGATCAAGGTCTTCAAAAACAAGGAAAGTCTGCAGAACTGTCACAACCAAGAGGATCTACAGGAAACATGAGAAATCAATGTACTGTGGTATCCTGGATCATATCCTGGAGCAGAAAAAGGACATTCAGTAATGACTAAGGAAATTTGGACTTTAAATAATGTATAAATATTGGCTCATTACTGATAATAATAATTGCACCATATCAATGGAAGGGATTAATAATACAGGAAACTAAGAATGGCATGTGTCGAAAATCTCTGTACTGTTTCACAGTTTTTCTATAAACCTTAAACTGTTCTAAAATAAAAGTTTATTTAAAATAAAAAAATCTGTATGTAAAAATGCCATGTGGAACATGATTGCAACAGCTAATATTTATTTGGCACTTTCTAAGCTACAAAACACTTTCTACTGCATTAACTTATTGAATGATAAATCCATTACCTTCCAGGACTTTATGATGAGATCATGTTATGAAGCCTGCCTAAAAAAGCACATTAATAAAACATGTAACTGTCATTAGTTCAATAAAATCATGTTCTGCTCAGAAAAAAAAAATGAATCATACAGGACCTGAATTTACCAGCACAGCTTTTAATTTCTGGCAAATTTCACATCTTTGCTCTGTGTGTCAAACCTGTTCTGAGCATGTTGGTTTTTATTTTTCAGATCTCCAGTGATGTTAACAGCAGTTGTGAAATCTTAATGAAATTCATCATGTATTTGCAACAAATTGCTCACCTCTCCCAACCCCAGAGAGCAATGTGGAAGTAGAAGAAAAGGAGCTGGCAATGAATTATCTCCCTCTTCACCAGAGCAAAAGGGGGTTATTGACAGACGGGCGCCTGCCAGACATTCAACAGACACTCTGGGGTCTCAGAACCATTCCTCTCCATATGCACCTTTTTGCCCATCCTTCTTTCTCTCCAATCACTCTCTCTGTCATACCACTTCTCCCCCTCCTTCCCTTTCTTTTGTTCCTGTGTCACTTTCTCCCCTCCTCTTCATGCTTTAGGCCAATCAGGAAAACTCAGAAAAATCCCACATCTTTCTGATGTATGCCTGTCATCCTCAGGGGGGGGGGGTAAAAATAGGTGACTGACTCTAGATTCGAGTATTAAAATATACACCTCTGATCCCACATGCTCTAAAGCACTTAATCCCTTTTACAAAGCAGACTTCTCATTTCCTTATTTCATTTTCCCTTGAACATATAAGAATCAGGCAGGAACCAAATACAGGGGGCAATATCAATGTATGGGATAACTTCCACCCAAAATGAAATTGAGCCTTTTATGGGCGTTTGAGGCAAATGATGGTAATGTTTCTTGATGATAATTCGACATAAAGTATAACACATAAACTTAAAAGAAAATCCTCACACAAGTTCCAAATCCTCTTGATCATAAGATAACAAGGGGGGATCAAGGTGTAGAGGCTGAGTTACGACCCTGTCACATGCCGGCCCAGTGACCTTGGACTGTCAAAGCTTCCATTTCCTTCTGTGTAAAATAAAAATATCAACAGCTGCACCCCCAGCGAATCATGAAATGCAAGGCAATAATATTTTTAGAGTACATTATAAGCATTTAATGAAAGTTAGGGGTGAAAAAATTATGCCCTAATATTTATTTGGGATTTGAGTAATATAAGTTACATTAACTCTTGTTTCCAGATTCACACTGCATAAAAATAACAAAAATTCATCTTGATCTCAGGATAGTGCATGTTAGATTTTCTGTTTTGGTATTCTTTTAAAATAAATATTGAATATGTTTACAGAAATATGTAACATAGTATTTGTAAATAGAGTCATAGACATGTAACATATCACAAATATCTGGTCCTAAATCTGGCACTTATTTTTGAAAAACATGGAATATAAAAATAATGAAACAAGTATTTGACTTAAGAGGTTGAAATTATCAGTGTTCAGAGAGTTCTTTGAATGGAAACTGTTTATTCTTTAATCTGTATAAAACAACCACTAAGAGATATTCTTAGTATATAAGCTTTCTATATATTTTGAATAAATAAATGATAGGTATATTAACACTTTACCTGATATTTAGAAGGAACATCTGATACATGTGGATTATCTCATGTAATACATATAAATGGAATAATACTAACATTTGTGTTCTCCATATGGGGGAAATTTTTTTAAAACCTAATCTGACCAGATCATGAATTCACACCACCACAAATTCCTACTTTTCCTATAAGCAGGTTGACTCTGGTTTATTATACATTCCTTCAGGTTTTTATTTATTTCTAATTAACTGCATGAGAGCTATTCCAAATTTTCTAATTTCAAATGTTGCCACAATCTGTAGTGTTATAAACATAGTTCTTCAGGTGGCTCTGCTAGCTGGAATTGGATTCCCTTGATGGTGGCCACCCCGCCACCAAGAAAAAAAATTTGGAAAATATCTTTGCCGTGTTTCAAAGCATTTGGTTTGGATTCTCCTATAGAGTTCAAGTTGTTTCAAGCTGTGTCTGCCAATTAAGCAAGCACAATTCAGTGGTGGGCAAGAACTATAATCAAAATTGCTATACATCTTTTCTCAAGGAATTATAAATTTTGGATCAAGAGTATTAATAACAGGATTAGGTAGGATGTTTACAAAAATACAAGAAAGGAGAACACAGAATTTTTTGACAATGGGCTAGCCCCACTTTGCCTTGCTTTCACACATTAGATATTAATCTTATAGCATTTTAGATGCTCTGCTTCAGAGAAGCAAGAATATTTTCATACTCGTTTACCCTAGAGTGGCATCTCATAGAAGAGGAAATGAAAATGACATCAGCAAAGTTCATTCTGTCTCAAGCAGAAGAGGAAAAAACTCTTCCTACGCCTAACTGGCATGATGACAAAATTTGTGCATGATATTTTAAAAATCATTTTTCGTAGTATGAGATACACATTTAGACTGTGACTTGTCCTTGTGATAAATAAGTTATTAGTTGTCTTCCTTTTTATTTTTCTCCAACATGCAAGCAATTGTTAAGGGGCATTTCTTACACCAGCAAATGAGATGATACCAACACTGTGCCCTGCTCCTTAATATAAAGACAATTTGTTAGGTAGGATTTGTCACTCTTCAGGAAAAACTCAAACTTCACAGCCTTCATTAAATGACAAGCACATGGTGTATGAGATCTACAACTCAGCTCATAGGCACAGCTTCCTTAATGTATGGAACTGAAACTATACAGAAACCAAGTGGTTCATGGAGAAGCCTTAAGCAAGTCAATAAACTGAAAGCTGGAAAAAAGGTCACAGTAAAAGTCACTCTAAAGCAGAGCTCCAAATTCAATGGGGATGTGGCTTTTTGACCTGCTACCAACAAAGATTGAAATGTTATTCGTTTTCCCCACATTCTTATGTAAATTTAATTTACATGAAATTGTTGACTTGCTAACCCTGGAGACTGGTGATGTCTCTATTAATCTACAGAATGAGTCTTAATGGTAAACTCTTAAAACCAGCTCTTTTTCATTCTCTTAACGCCTCTGTTTCCATGTAAAATACCATTTTGTGCCCTTCTTGAACTGTATTTACTGGTAGAAAATGGAGAGAAATGTAAATGTTTCATGTTTGCTCCCTTACCCTCGAAGGAATGAATGAATGATCCTTGAGAGCTACATAATTACTCCCAGAACATGTGATGAAAACAATAGCAAATCTAAATGTCTATTTTCTTCTCGTAAAATAAGGACAAAGAAACTACCCAATGTATGCAGAGAGTGGCAGGAAACAAGGAATCAAAAGTGGTTAAAAGAGTTATAATGTAAGAATGCCTTGAGTTTGGCTTGGTTATTTTTCACTTCTATAAAATTGGATATTGCATTTTTAAAATGTTTTTTGAGTTTTTAAAATGTCATGGAATAAGGCAGTAACTGCTCTTGGTTCTCATTAAAGTTTCTTCAATTCACACATGGATTTGTGAAAGAAATTGATTTCTGCTATCAGTTATGTTGGACCAACTCTCCCACTGAGGACAACTGTAACAGCTAGATACATTTTTTTAAAGTCTACTGAAGGCATTAGAGAGCCAGTATATAGGTAAGGACTTGAAGGGTCAAGAATCCAAGGAGGAAGAAGAGCAGAGAACTGAACCTGATATTTAGAAGTGCTTTTACCCCTAAGGTATTTTCCAATTCCCAGGCAGTGAACAAGAGGCAAAAAACCTAGCAAAAAGTAGTAGCTACTAATTTGTTTTAGTTTAGATTTCTCTGGAAGCAGACCCTGAGAGAAAGATCGTAGCACAAGTCATTCATTTGGGAGATTCAAGAACTATCAAGACAAAAAGGAGGTAGAAACGGATATAGGGTTGGAAAGCAGCCAATGAGGAGTACTCTATTAAGCAAGATACAGAGGACAGATATAGCTTAACCCTGGAGTAGCTCTGGAATATGATATAAAGCACATACTTCAGATGTATCCCATCCAAGGGTTAAGGGTGGTGAAGTATTTGTACACCCTTTCCTATTAAGCATTGGTCAAGGAATATTCCTTGGGGTGTTAGTTAATTCCAAAGCACTTCCAGCCTTCTATGGATACAGGCAGAGTAGCCTTCTAGAATAAATCAAGCATGAAGATAAAGATATTGGAAGCTGTTGAGTATCTGGAACACCCTTATATAGTAAGCTCTGGGGTACATGAGAGAGTACTGACAGTGTCCACTACAGTCCACCCTCTGTAATGCCCCAAACAACTTACTTCCCAAGTTAAGTCTGCTCTATTCTGTAATCCTTTCTTTAAAGATAACAATTTTTTAAAAAATCAACATATACAATAGGAGTTTTAGTGAAGTGAAGAACACTCCACATTGCAGTCTCATCCAAAAGTTGGAAATGATAATATCCCTTCTACCATTCAATCAAGACACTCCTTATAATTAGCCGCTCTTTTGATGATCTGGGGTAAACCAGATCTTAGGGCTCTGAGCCCCTGGTTGCCATGCTCTTGTCAGGCTGTGCTTTCTGCTACAACACAATTCTGCTTAATCACTAGATACAGAAACACAATGAACCTCCCTGCCTTCATTATGTAGCAGCAACTCTGTATCTTCGTGATAATAATGATTAATTTCCACTGACAGGGTAGTAACTTTCAGTGTCTTTGTACTACTCTGTGAGACACCAGAATGACTGGGAGAAAACTTAATTTTAGCTTCTGTGGAATTCTTACTGTGTAGCCTGACAGAAGCATCTCTCTCCTAGGAAGTGAAGCACAAGTTCCTCAACTGAGTCATTGGGAATAACAGTGAAAGGCACTGTCCCTACTCCCACCCGTGGTCCTAGACTCTAGGGGGTCACTATGGCATTTTTGGGGTGCCTGTAGTGTCACCACTATTTTCATAATAATGTTAAGATATTATTTGCCTTTATTGTGTTGACAATTGCACAGATGCAATAATGTTTGGTACTGCTGCTTGGTTAAATTTATGGTAGTTCCTTACAATCTTCCATGATGTATCTGGTATTTTTAGGATCCAAACTAGTTAACTGAATGGAGATTTGATAGGGACCTGCATTCCTCCAGTCTATGGGTGGCACTAAATCTGCCACTTACCTCAGATGCACTATGGCTTCTCATTTAGTACCTTGACCAGGGAGGAATTTTAGGGACTTTCATTGGTCTTTTCCTAGCATTTAGGTTCTTGCTCCATAAGTCAGGTAAGCAATGTGAGACTTCTGCCAAATGATAAATATACAAATCTTGATTGTGTAATGAGTGACCAGAGGATTTCCCTGGGTCACTGTGAATCTGAAAACATCCAGATTCCCTGTGAGACAGGGTTGGTACAGGACTCCATTGATCACCTGATCTCCGTAATTCCCTTTGCTTGTAAAATAATATTTTAGTCTCCTGAGATTAAAGTAGTCTCAGATTCTGAGATGAGAATTTGGGCACAGCGAGTTTTTGTGGGAAGATAAAGGAACATGCATGAAGTAATGCAGAGAACAGAAGATACATTACTAAGCTAGCTCATTGCACGGGGGAATTTCAGGGAGATAAAAACAATGTAAAACACACGATCAAAGATTATTCCATCCAAGCGTAGGAGAACTGTTGTATTTATACAGTATTTCCCCTTTATCCATGGGATATAGTTTCCAAGATCCCCAGTGAATGCCTGAAACTGTAGATAATACTGAATCTTATATACACAATGTTTTTCCTATACATACCTATGATAAAGTTTAATTTATACATTAGGCATAGTAAAAGTTAAAAACAGTACTTAATAAAATAAAACAATTTTAGCAATATGCCAGCATCACTACTCTTGTGCTTTGAGGCAATTAGTAAGTAAAATAAATGTTACCTGAACACAAGCACTGCAATACTGTGACAGTCAATCTGATAGCCAAAATGACTACTCAGTGACTAACCCTCAGGTAGTGCCCACAGCATGGATACACTGGACAAAGGGATGATTCACATCCTGGGTAGGCCAGAGCAGGACAAAACACGATTTCATCATGGTACTCGAAACAGTGTGCTATTTAAAACTCATAAATTGTTTATCCATGACTAAGACCCCAAAAGCAAATGCAACAAAACAAAAATAAATAAATGGGACCTAATGAAACTAAAAGGCTTCTCTACAGCAGAAGACATAATCATCAGAGTAAATAGACAACCCACAGAATTGGAGAAAATATTTATAAACAATGCATCTGACAAAGGACTAATACCTAGAATCTACAAGGAAGTCAAACAAATTAGCAAGAAAAAACATCATCCCATCAAAAATCAGGAAAATGACATACATACACATTTCTCAAAAGAAGATATACTAATTACAAAAATTATATAAAAAATGCTCAACATCGCTAATCATGAGGGAAATGCAAATTAAAACCACAGTGAAATACCACTTTACTCTTACAAGAATGGCCATTATTAAAAAGTCAAAAAACAGATGTTGGCATGGATATGGTGAAAAGAAAATGCTTATACACTGCTGGGGGGAATGTAAATTAATGCAACCTCTATGGAAAACAGTATGGAGATTGCTTAAAGAACCAAAGGTAGATCTACCGTTCTATCTAGCAATCCCACTACCCAAAGGAAAATAAGTCATTTTATCAAAAAGACATCTGCACGTGTATGTTTATTGCAGCACAATTTACACATGCAAAGATATGGAAGCATCCTAAGTGGTCATCAACCAATGAGTAGATTTTTAAAATGTGGTGTGTGTGTGTGTGTGTGTGTGTATATATATATATATATATATATATATATATAATATATACATTCTACTCAGACATAAAAAAGAATGAAAAAAAATGTCTTTTGCAGCATCTTGGATGGAACTGGAGGCCATTATTCTAAGTGAAGTAACTCAGGAATCGAAGACTAAATTCCATATGTTCTCACTTATAAGTGGGAGCTAAGCTTTAGGTATGCAAAGGCATATAGAGTGGTATAATGTACTATGGAGACTCAGAAAGAGAAACATGGGGGGATAAAGGATAAAATCTAAATATTTGGTACAATGTACACAACTTGGGTGATGATACACTAAAAATATCACACTTTACCACAATGCGGTTTATCTATGTAACCAAAAATCACTTGTACCCAAAAGCTATGGAAATAAAATGTATGACTTGTTCTTTCTGGAATTCTTTATTTAATATATTTGGACCACTGTTGACTGCAGGTAACTGGAACCCCAGAAAGTGAAATCACTTATATGAGAAGACTACTTACACCTATAACAACCACTCATTAGTTAAGAACTATTTGAGGAGATTTTTAATTCCTGAGCATTTTTAGCACTACCATATAAACAAGTAGAGCAGCTTCCCAGAAAAAATCCATTAGGCATGTATCTGTAGATTCAGTCCATTAATAGAGTAAGGTTTGACAGTTTTAGGTAAGCACCTGACAACACCAGCTACAGAATCTG
Organism: Ateles fusciceps; assembly: GCA_036589455.1. Taxonomy (NCBI): domain Eukaryota; kingdom Metazoa; phylum Chordata; class Mammalia; order Primates; family Atelidae; genus Ateles; species Ateles fusciceps. The sequence continues at coordinate 14,154,672 of JAZHEH010003205.1, forward strand.
AAAAAACTAGCAGAGCTTTCCAATTTTCAAAAAACTGGGAAATGCAACACCCATCAAGGTATAAATTTTAAAATCAGCTAGTGAAAAAAAAGACACACTATCCTCAAAAAAACAACAATAAACTCAAGAGTTAACATTTGAAGAGAAACTATGGAAGCCAAAAATCAGCAAAATGGCATAATCAAAGTACTGAAGAAATTATTTCAACCTAAAAAAACATCCTTCAAAACTGAAGTGAAATTAAGATTCAGATAAACAAAATAGAAAATGTGTCAACAGCAGACAAAAACATTTTAAGTGCTAAAAGTACTAAATGTTCAAAACCTATTAGTAACATTAGATATAACATGAAATAGAACAATAATTCAATTGAATATAAATGTATAAAATACCACCTAAAAGAAAGTTTACGAGATAGGCTAAAATAAAATAAATTTCAACAATAAGATATATGTACCTTAAATATAAAGAGGATTTCACAGCAAAAGAATGAAAAAGATAGACAATACAAACACTAACCTAAACCATATATATAGCTACACAAATGGAAGAAAAAGTAGACTTCAAATCAAGAAGATTACTAGAGGAAAAAAAATGGGATATTCCACTGTGATTAAATAATTTATCTATCAGAAAGATATATATACCTCATAAAATGGTATATGAAATTCATAAGCAAAATAGCAGATTTTAACACATCGCTCTAGGTAACTAATAAAACAAGCAGGCAATAATATCTGAAAGGATAGAGAAGTTTTGAAAAACAAAATTCAAAAATTCTGACCCACTGACATGTCTAACAATGTCCTTAACAACTAGAGAACACATATTTCTCATAGGATGACGTGAAGCATTTTTTAAAATTGATAATATACTGTGCCATAAAGTAAGTCTAGACAAATCTCCAAGGATCAAAGCAATTTCATGCGTATTCTCTGACCAAGTGAAGTTTTTTTTTTTTGAAAAAATCTATTTTTAAAAACCTCCAATATTTGAGTCAAAATGAATGTGGTTGTAATAAAAAACTCCTTAAAAATTAATTGCATAGAAAGATAATAAACATAAATCATATTGAATCTTTCAGGAAAGTGATTCTTCTGCCTCAGCCACCCAAGTAGATGGGATTACAAGCCTATGCCACCACATCTGGCTAATTTTTGTATTTTCAGTAGAGATGGGGTTTTACCACATTGACCAGGCTGATCTCGAACTCCTGACCTCAGGTGATCCACCCACCTCAGCCTCCCAAAGTGTTGGGATTACAGGCATGAGCCACTGCACCTGGTCAGGCAAAGTTTTCTTATAGAGTAATTGTAAATAAAAGTATCAGTAATTATACTATATTAAAATAAAGTATCCTCATCCAGAGAGACTATTAGGAGAATAAAAATGTATGCCACAGATCTATTACTTGATCCAGCAACCTCATTACTGGGCATGTACCCAAAGGAATATAAATCATTCTATCATAAAGACACATGCATGTCTCTACTCACAAAGCAAAGACAAGGAATCAACCTAGATGACCACTAATGATGGACTAAATAAAGAAACTGTAGTACATATACTGCATGAAATACTACACGGCCATAAAAAAAGAATGAAATCATGTCATTGCAGCAACATACATGCAGCTGGATGCCATATCCCCCAGTGAATTAACCCAGGAACAGAAAACAAAATACTATATGTTCTCACTTACAAATGGGAGCTGAACATTGAAAACACATGAACACTAAGAACAGAACAATAGACATCAAGGCCTACTTGAGAGCGGAGGGTGGTAAGAGGCTGAGGATCAAAAAAATTACCTATCAGGTACTATGTTCATTATCTGGATGACAAAATAATCTGTACGCAAATATAATTTACCCATGTAACAAACCCGCACCTGTACCCCTGAACCTAAAATAAAAGTTGGAAGAAAATAAATGTATGCCTCAAAGGACAATATATTCACAATGTATTTAATAAATAAAAGGCCCATATTCAGAATATATAAAGAACTTATACCAATCAATATGTAAAAGACAGAAAACCAATAGTAAGTGGCCAATGATACAATAGCCAATGACCAAGAGTCCTTTGCAACCTATTTTCAAAAGAGGAGAATTTGTAGTCAATAATCATATGAGAAGGTGATCAGCCTCATTAACCAACAGAAGAAAATGTAAACTAATTCCACAAATATTTACAATAGCATATACATCAATATGGCACAAATTAAAAAGGCTGAAAACACTAAGCACTAGTAAAGACGAGGAAAACCTGAAACTAATGGTTCCCACTTTGGGAAACTTTGGTACTAACCACTAAAAACGGACATGTACTTGATCTGTGGCTTCCCAGCAATCACAAATCTAAACAGAAGCTGACATGGTTTGGATCTGTGTTCCCACCCAAATCTCATGTTGAATTATAATTCCCAGTTTTGAAAATGGGGTCCAGTGGGAGGTGACTGAGTCATGGAAGGCAGTTTCTCATGAATGGTTTATCACCATCCCTCTTGATACTGTTCTCATGACAGTGAGTGAGTTCTCTTGAGATCTGGTTGTTTAAAAGTGTCTAGCACTGCCTCCTCTCTCTCTTGCTCCCACTCTGTCCATATGATGTGTGTGCTCCCCGTGCATTTTCTGCCATGATTGTAGGTTTCCTGAGGCCTCCCCCAGAAAACTGTACAGATGCCAGCACCATGCTTCCTATACAGCCTGCAAAGCCATGAGCCAACTAAACCTCTTTTCTTTATAAATTACCCAGTCTCAGGTGTTTATTTATTTAGAGCAGTACGAGAACAGACTAATGTGAAAGCCCAATAAAAGTGTACACATATATTGACTAAAACGGTTGTGTAACATTGTAACAGCATTATTTTATTTTTAAGATACTATTAAGAAATTAACGCTAATTTTTTATTTCAGTAGCTTTAGGGGTACAAGTGGTTTTGGTTACATGGATGAGTTGTATCGTGGTGAAATCTGGGATTTTAATATACTCATGACCTTAGTACTGCATGTTATACCCAACAGGTAGTTTTACATCCCTCACCTCCCTCTCACCCTCACTCTCTCTCCAGTGTTCTTTATAACACTCTGTACATATCCATAGCTTAGCTCCTACTTATAAGTGAGCACACGCAACACCCCATTTTCTTTATCCACTCATTGGTTGATGGGAAGTTAGATTGGTTCCATTTCTTTGTAATTGTGAATGGTGCTGCAATAAATATACACATGCAGGTGTCTTTCTGATATAATGACTTGTTTTCCTCTGGATAGATACTCAACAATGGGATTGCTGGATTGAATGGCACATTTACTTTCAGTTCTTTGAGAAATCTTAATACATAATGGCATTATTTAAATAGCCACAAACATGAAACAATGCAAGTGTAAAGTAAAATCAGTGAAATTCATAAAAATAAATTATTATCTCTAAAGCAACTGAATGGAAAAACAATAAACACATAACTTTGAGTAAAAGAAGCCAGACACATAACAGTACATACTGTATGATTGAATTCTGGCAAAACTACTCTATAGATAAGAAATTAGCTTCCTTTGAAGTGAGTGTGTAGTGACACGAAGGGGACACAGGAGGACATTTGTGAAAATTCTTCAGCATCTCTACTTATTATTTGTGAACTCAACATATAACAAAAAAATTATTTTAAAAAATGAATTGAGAATAAGAATTATGTTAAAATTAAAACATGTCAAAATTAATCTTAAAAGAAAATAGAAGATAATTAGTATTAGAGCTCTATACTACAAAGTCAATTTAACCTCTTCACTCATTTTTTAAGTAATTAAAACAGTTTTGAAAATTCTGAAAAATTATACTATCATTAAGAAATGAAATAATAGTACATATTAAATGCAAAAAATAAAATCAATTCAATATATCCACAAGGCATCCTAGATTAAATGAAAAAACCTCAAGAAGAGAATTTTACTATTAGAAATAGAAAGTTTGTGTGTCTGACAGACTGTAAATTTGCATTAATGGACTTAGACTTGTTTGCCTTATCACCAACTGGAAATAACACCAGCCCTTAAAATAATTTCAATGTGCTCAGTTGCATGCTCCTTATAAGAATCTAACTAAAGATGGCCGAAAGGAAGCTTCTCCAGAGTGCAGCTACCACCAAGTGAGACACAACCAGAGCAATATCCACATCTCCGAGCAAGGTACTGGTTTTGTTGAACAGCAGGATTAACCCTAAAAAAGGCAGCAAAAGCAGTGCAAAGGCATCCAGCTGAGGCAAGGCGGGGCACTGCCCCACCTGGAAAGTCTATCAGGCACAGAGGATCAGGGGGCATCACCTCCTCAGTTCTCTGAATCCGACACAAAAATTCACTCCAAGACTTCTGCAGCACACAGACCAGGAAAATGCCACCTTGCTGAGAACCACCCGGAGTCACAAACCTGGGCGACAGCCCAGGCTGGCAGCCCCAGCCAGACTGGTGTCTTGTTAGCACAGACCAGGGCGGAGATTTGGACTAATACTGAGAAAGCTTGTGAAAAGGAACTGCCGGTCCCACAGAAGGGAGAGTTGAAAGCAGGGAGGGGGATATGACCAGACAAGCCCCTCCCCCCACAAGATCCAGCAACCAGACTCCCTCTCCCGGGAGAGTTTCGCAGTTAACACATCCTCCACCTGGGAACATCGGGCTTGGCAGAGGGAATGAGCCCACCATTGGAAAGGTGGGGCTAACCCCACCAGTACAGATACCAGGTAAAGAATAAACAGCAGCCTGGCTGAGACTGAGGCAGCCCAGCAGCACCTCCACAGGCAGACAACAGACAGACTGTCTCAAGTGGCACACTGACAACCTGTGTTTAAAAAAAAAAAAAGCCTCATACAGGAGAAATAACACCAACTTTAACAGAAAGGACGTCTACTCGGAGAAGATGGGAAGAAACCAGCAGCACAAAAAGGACGAAAACATCAAAGTCCAGAATGCCTCTCCTCCCCAGAGAGATCACAACAACTCATCAGCATGGCAACAAAACAGGTCAGAAAACGATTTTGACGAGCTGAAAGAAGTAGGCTTCAGAAGATGGGTAATAACAAACCTCTGAGCTAAAAGAACATGTTTTAACCCAATGCAAAGAAACTAAGAACCTTGAAAAAAGATTAGATGAAATCCTAACTAGAATAATCAGCCCAGAGAAGAACATAAACGACTTGATGGAGCTGAAAACACAGCACAAGAACTTCGTGAAGCATACAAAAGTTTCAATAACCAAATCAATCAAGCAAAAGAAAGGATATCAGAGATCAAAGATCAACTAAACAAACAAAACGAGAAGGCAGGAAAGGAGAACAAAGAGTGAAAAGAAATAAATAAAACCTCCAAGAAATATGAGACTATGTGAAAAGACCTAATCTATACTTAATCAGTGTACCTGAAGAGGACAGGGAAAATGAATCCAAGCTGGAAAACACTCTTCAAAATATTATCCGGAAGAACTTCCCCAACCTAGCAAAGCAGGCCAACGTTCAAATACAGGGAATACAAAGAAGACCGAAGAGATACTTCTCAAGAAGAGCAACCCCAAGGCACATAATCATCAGATTCCCAGGGTGGAAAAGAAGGAAAAATGCTAAGGCAGCCAGAGAGAAAGTTCGGGTCACCCACAAAGGAAAGCCCATCAGACTTACAGCAGATCTCTAGGTAGAAACCCTACAAGCCAGAAGACAGTGGGGGACCAATATTCGACGTCCTTAAAAAAAAGAACTTTCAACCCAGAATCTCATATCCAGCCAAATTAAGCTTCATAAGTGAAGGAGAAATAAAACCCTTTATTGACAAGCAATTACTGAGGAATTTGTCGCCACCAGACCTGCCCTACAAGATCTCCTGAAGGAAGCACTAAACAGAAAAAAACATCAAACCAGCAACTGCAAAAATGAGCCAAATGGTAAAGACCAATGATGCAATGAGGAAACTGTGTTGACCAACAAGCAAAACAACCAACCAGTAATAAAATGGCAGGATCAAATTCACACATAACAATATTAATGCTAAATGTAAATGGCTTAAATGCCCTAACCAAAAGACACAGACTGACAAACTGGATAAAAAGTCAAGACCCATTGGTGTGCTGTATTCAGGAGACCCATCTCACATGCAAAGACTCACATAGACTCAAAATAAAGGGATAGAAGAAGATTTACCAAGCAAATGGAGAGCAAAAAAAAAAAAAAAAAAAAAAAGCAGGGGGTAGCAATCCTAGTCTCTGATAAACAGGCTTTAAACCAACAAAGATCAAAAGAGACAAAGAAGGCCATTACATAATGGTAAAAGGATCAATGCAACAAAAAGAGCGAAATACCCAAAATATATATGCACCCAAAGCAGCAGCACCCAGATACATAAAGCAAGTTTTTAAAGACCTACAAAGAAACTTAGACTCCCACACAATGATAGTGGGGAGACTTTAACACTCCATTGTCAATATTGGACAGATCAACAAGACAGAAAGTCAACAAGGATATCCAGGATTTCAACAAGAAGAGGACAAAGAGGACCTAATAGACATTTACAGAACACTCCACCCCAAATCCACAGAACATACATTCTTCTCAGCACCACATCACACTTACTCTAAAATTGATCACATAATTGGAAGTAAATCACTCCTCAGCAAATGCAAAACAATAGAAATTGAAACAAAGTCTCTCAGACCACAGTGCAATCAAATTAGATCTCAGGATAAAGAAACTAACTCAAAACCACACAACTTCATGGAAACTGAAAAACTGGTTTCTGAATGTTGACTAGATAAACAATGAAATGAAGGCAGAAATAAAGAGGTTCTATGAAACCAACAAGAATGAGGACACAACATACCAGAATCTCTGGGACACATTTAAAACATGTCTAGAGGAAAATTTATAGCAATAAGTGCCCACATGAGAAGCAAGAAAAGATCAAATATCGACACCCTATCATCAAAATTGAAAGAGCTAGAGGAGCAAGATAAAAAAAAAAACTCAAAAGCTAGCAGAAGACAAGAAATAACTAAGATCAAAGCAGAACTGAAGGAGATAGAGACACAAAGAATCCTTCAAAAAAATCAATAAATCCAGGAGCTGGTTTTTCAAAAAGGTCAACAAAATAGACAGACTGCTAGCCAGATTAATAAAAAAGAAAACAGAGAAGAATCAAATAGATACAATAAAAAACGATAAAGAGGATATCACCACCGATCCCACAGAAACACAAACTACCATCAGACATTACTACAAACAATTCTATGCACATAAACCACTAAATCTGGAAAAAATTGATAAATTCATGGACACTTGCACCCTACCAAAACTAAACCAGGAAGAAGTTGAAACCCTGAATAGACAAATAACAAGGGCTGAAGTTGAGGCAGCAATTCACAGCCTACCACCCAAAAAAGCCCAGGTCCAAATGCGTTCACAGCTGAATTCTACCAGAATTACAAAGAGGAGCTGGTACCATTCCTTCTGAAACTATTCCAAACAATACAAAAAGAGGGAGTCCTCCCCCAACTCATTTTATGAGACCAACATCATCCTGATACCAAAACCTTGCAGAGACTCAACAGAAAAAGAAAACTTCAGGCCAATCTCCATTATGAACATAGATGCAAAAATCTTCAGTAAAATACTGGCAAACTGATTGCAACAGCACATCAAAAACTTATCCATCATGATAAAGTAGGATTCATCCCAGGGATGCAAGGCTGGTTCAACATACCCAAGTCTATAAACGTAATCTACCACATAAATAGAACCAAAGACAAAAACCACATGATTATCCTAATAGATGCAGAGAAGGCCTTCAACAATATTCAACAGCCCTTTATGCTAAAAACTCTCAATAAACTAGGTATCAATGGAACCTATCACAAAATAATGAAGGCTATTTATGACAAACCCACTGCCAATATAATACTGAATAGGCAAAAACTGGAAGCATTCCCTTTGAAATCTGGCACTAGACAAGGATGCCCTCTCTCACCACTCTTATTCAATACAGTATTGGAAGTATTTTAGCCAGGCAATCAGGCAAGAAAAAGAAATAAAGCGTATTCATTAGGAAAGGAGGAAGTCAAATTGTCTCTATTTGCAGACAACATTATTTTATATTTAGAAGACCCCATCATCTCAGCCCAAACTCTCCTTAGGTGATAAGCAACTTCAGCAAAGTCTCAGAATACAAAATCAATGTGCAGAAATCACAAGCACTCCTATAAACCAATAACAGACAAACAGAGAGCCAAATCAAAGTCAGCTCCCATTCACAATTGCCACAAAGAGAATAAAATACCTGGGAATACAACTAACAAAGGAGGTAAAGGACTTCTTCAAGGAGAACTACAAACCACTGCTCAAGGAAATAAGAGAAGACACAAACAGATGGAAAAACATTCCATGCTCATGGTTAGGAAGAATCAATATTGTGAAAATGGCCATGCTGCCCAAATTTATAGATTTAATGCTATCCCCCATCAAACCACCAATGACCTTCCTCACAGAACTGGAAGAAACTACTTTAAACTTCATATGGAACAAAGAAAGAGCCCGTATAGCCAAGACAACTCTAAACAAAAAGAAAAAAGCTGGCAGCATCACGCTGCCAGACTTCAAGCTATATTACAAGGCAACAGTAATCAAAACAGCATGGTACTGTTATCAAAACAGAGACAGAGACCAATGGAACAGAACAGAGGCCTCTGGAGCAACACCAAATATCTACAACCATCTGATCTTTGACAAACCTGAGAAAAACAAGCAATGGGGAAAGGAACCCCTGTTTAATAAATGGTGTTGGAAAAATTGGCTAGAAATGTGCAGAAAGCAGAAACTGGACTCCTTCCTGACACCTTACATTAAAATTAACTCCAGATGGATTAAAGATCTAAATATAAGACCTAACACCATAAAAAACCCTAGAAGAAAACCTAGGCAAAACCTTTCAGGACATAGGCATAGGCAATGACTTCAGGACTAAAACATCAAAAGCAATGGCAACAAAAGCCAAAATAGACAGATGGGATCTAATTAAACTTCAGAACTTCTGTACAGCAAAAGAAACAATCATTAGAGTGAACCAGCAACCAACAGAATGGAAAAAAATTTTCACAAGCTACTCATCTGACAAAGGGCTAATATCCAGAATCTACAAAGGATTGAAACAGATTTACAAGAAAAAAAAAAAAAAACCCATACAAAAGTGGGTGAAGGATATGAACAGACATTTTTCAAAAGAAGACATTTATGCGGCCAACAAACATATGAAAAAATGCTCCTCATCACTAGTCATTAGAGAAATGGTACTCAAAATCACACTGAGATACAATCTCACGCCAGTTAGAATAGCGATCATTAAAAAATCAGGAGACAACAGATGCTGGAAAGGATGTGGAGAAGTAGGATCATTTTTACACTGTTGGTGGGAATGTAGATTAGTTCAACCATTGTGGAAGACAGTGTGGCGATTCTTCAAGGATCTAGAAATAGAAATTCCATTTGACCCAGCAATCCCATTACTGGGTATATACCCAAAGGACTATAAATCGTTCTATTATAAAGACACACACATACGCATGTTCATCACAGCACTGTTTACAATAGCAAAAACCCGGAACCAACCCAAATGCATAGACTAGACAAAGAAAATGTGGCACATAAACACTGTGTAATACCATACAGCCATAAAAAATGATGAGTTTGTGTCCTTTGTAGGGACATGGATGAACCTGGAAACCATTATTCTCAGCAAACTGACACAAGAACAGAAAACCAAACACTGCATGTTATTACTTATAGGCAGGTGTTGAACAATGAGAACACCTGGACACAAAGAGGGGAGCATCACACACTGGGGTCCATTGGTGGGGGCTATGGGATAGTGGGAAGGAGGGTGGGGGAGGGATAACATGGGGAGATATGTCAGGTATAGGTGATAGGGGTGATGGTGGCAACAAACCATTTTGCCATGAATGTACCTATGCAGCAATCTTGCATGATCTGCACATGTACCCCAGAATCTAAAGTACAATAAAAAATAATAATAACTTCAATGCCAACCAAATGTAATCATTTACCCAGAGCAGCACATTCTTCACTATTCCTAGTTGCTACAAATGGCAGCCAGGTCACCTGATCATTTGCATTTTAAACCTTAGTGCTACCCTTGACACTGCTCTCTTCTCTGTTGATCCTTTGCCTTATTAGCTTTCACATCTGTCACCATCTTTACATTACAGTGACCAACCTCTCATTTAAGACTACAATTACCCTCTCCTAGAATTCAGCAAATAGTCTTTTCACTTCTAGTCTTCTGAAGTCAGTCAGGGCTTTGGAAACTATTAGTTGTTTTATACTAAGTAAAAGCAGACAGCACTACTCATGTTAGTTTTCATATCAAAATCCTTAATTGGTTTCCTACTGTCTAGAGAATGAACCTTGGTATCCTTAGTTTAACCTGCAAGGCCATTCAAAATCTATCCCTGAACTGATTTCCAATAATCACGCTATATTCCAGTAATGCAGCAGGAATGACAGCACCTCATTTTTCTGCCTATTTCCTTGATTACACTATTCCCCCTCATCCAAAGTAGTTTTTTTTTTCCTCATTTATCTGCAATTCTAACTGTTCTACAACCTTTAAAATTCAATTTGTCATGAAGTGTTTTTGCTGCTGAGATCACAGAATAAGAACTTGTTTAAATGGTTTTCAAAATTGATCAGGTTTTTTAATCACCTGGAGGAACTTTTAAAATTAGCCAATATTGGGGTGATATCTGCGGAAGATTTAATAGAGTACAGGTTAAGTTACTAAAGTCTATGAATCATAAAAGAAATCTGTGGCCACCAGCCCAACACCTGCCCGGCTAGTTTTGGGAACCTAACAGACTGAGATCTGAGGGCCCAGAAGACAGCAGAACTGTACTAGTCTGTTTCATGCTGCTGATAAGGACATACTCAAGACTGGGAAGAAAAAGAGGTTTAATTGGACTTGCAGTTCCACATCACTGGGGATGCCTCAGAATCATGGCAGGAGGTGAAAGGCACTTTTTTTTTGAGGTGGAGTTTGACTCTTGTCACTCAGGCTGGAATGCATGATCTCCACTCACTGCAACCTCTACCTCCCAGGTTCAAGCAATTCTCCTGTCTCAGCCTCCCAAGTAGCTGGGATTACAGGCATGTGCCACCATGCCTGGCTAATTTTTTGCACTTTCAGTAGAGACAGGTTTTCACCATGTTAGCCAGGATGGTCTCGATCTCCTGACCTCATGATCTGCCCACCTCGGCCTCCCAAAGTGCTGGGATCACAGGCATGAGCCACTGCACCTGGCTGAAAGGCAATTCTTACATGGTAACAAGAGAAAATGAGGAAGAAGCAAAAGCAGAAATTCCTGATAAACCCACCAGACTTACACACTATCAGGAAAATAGCACAGGAAACACCAGCTCCCATGATTCAATTACCTCACCCTGGGTCCCTTCCACAACACGTGGGATTTCTGGGAGGTACAATTCAAGGTTAGATTTGGGTGGGGACACAGCCAAACCATATCAAGGACTAAGTAGGAAACTAAAGTTGTATCATATTAGACTCCCCACATACAAAGACAACCATGACTCCAAAATGAAGATTAAGCAAAAGCAAACTGTTAACATCCACTTATAATACAGTTGTGAAAGCTCCTACTAAACTGACTATATGATAGATAGCATTTATAAATTCTGGAGAAATTATCAAAACACAAACTTAATAAAGATAAAAGTCTAGGAAAAAAACTGAGCGGATTTTGGAGAGGAGTCATTTAGAAGAAGGGAAGAGAACAGATCCAAAAACATTATAGTAAAACGGTCAAAAAATAAAGCCAAGGAAAATATTAAAAGCAGTAAAAATGAAAACAAACAAAAATAAACATGTTTTACATATAGGAAACACTAATTTTAATGTCACTGACTTCTCATCAGACACCACTGAGAACAGAAACACTTAGGACATCTTTTAAATGCTGAAACAAAGCAAAACAAACAACAGCAAAAACCTATTACCCAAGAATTCTATATCCCCCAAAATTTTTTTTTCATAAATGTAGACAGGCTTCCAGCTTCTATGTAAGATGCAGAAAGCTGGTAAAAGTGTCACTCCTGCCTTATGACAAGGAAAAGCAAGATACAAAAGTATGTTTCTTGAACACATCAAAAAGCCAAGGTAATAGGACAACCAACTACTCTGATATCAAAGGAAAGACAGAGCTCCAGCTCTGACTTGATCCCTGCAGCAGAAGGAAGATGAGATCCACAAAGGAAAGGATAAAAAGAATTCATCTGGCTAAATTTTTAATGAATTGTGAAAGGCTCAGTGTGAGCTAGTGTCAAAGAATAGAAACCCTGGACATCACAGATGCAGAGGACTTCATGTGAACTTATGGGCTCTTCTCCACAGACTTCACCAGGCACACAGGACAGAGTGGAGGCAGGAAGAAGCCTGGAGAAAGGTCCCCTTGGTGTTGCAGGCCAGGAGGAGGGCCACAGCAACTCCTGGAGAAAGACAGTAAGTCTTTCATTACCCTTTCATAGGCCCTCTTACCTAAAGAAAAGTATAGGCCAGCTGGAAAAGGGTGATGAACCCTAATCCACAGGACAGAAAACAAGATCCACTGTGGCTGGGAAACCAGTGAAAGAGAAAAGAAAAAATATTTCATTTCCCTGAAGAAGGGGCACGAACTCATCCTGCACTCAGGCCATGAGATGCCTTCTCACACAATAGGCAGGAGTGCGATAAGATAATTGAGACCAACCAACCCACCCCTGATAACCAGGGACACAGGATCTGCATAAAACTAAAGCCTGGACCTGGACAACAGAAAATCCCCTTGTGTCCCAAACCCAGCTAGTGTGCAACAAGTAACAATCAAAAGCAATCTACCACGGGGCAAAGACACAAGCATAGAAATAGACTGTCTCTGAGGTTATCTAATATATCTGTTCATGCTTTAAATTAGTGTGAGATCCATTATTTACATAACCAACTAGATAACTACATAAGAATAATGAATGTCACACTATTTCAGATAGATAGATAGATACATACATACATACATACACAGGTAGGTAGATAGGTTAGATAGCTAGATGATGATGATGATTGCTAGATAGATGATAGATAGATAGATAGATAGATAGATAGACAGACAGACAGACAGATAGACAGACAATAGAAAACAGAAAAAAATCTTAGAAACAAATACAGGAAGCTAGTAACATTAACTACATCACTTTATTCATCACATTAGTTTATTCATTACTACAATGTTTGAATTACTTCACTGTATTTCTATTTCAAATGTAAAAGCTAAAATTATTTTGATGTTAGTAAAGGTGTGGAAAGCTACTATTCTCAAGAATGACTGGTAAATTTTAGAGAAATATAATCTTTCTGGAAAACAGTTTGCTAATGCACATCAAGGGTGCTGGAAAAGTCCATTTTTCTCTTTTTTGAAATAAATTTTAATCATAGACATATATCCTAAGAAAAATAATCTGAAATATCAAGATTATGTGCTCAAATATATTTAACCAAGTACCCTGCTGAATTTGTAAAATGTAATTATAATTTTCTATTCCAGAATAATTCAGTATTTATGGCATCTCCACTTAATGGACGTGATATAGCCATTAGAAATTACTGTTATAAAGACAACACAGCGACATGGACAGTGAATGTAATGTGATGATGTTAATTGCAAAGTGAAGATTAAAAGAGGCAATGTTGCAAAGCTGCGCATAGGCAAAGGGCCAAACCTACTAAATTTGTGTCCTGGAAAATTTATTTCTCTCAGCTTCAATTTTTATATCTCTGAAATGAATGTAATAACACATATTATAGATTTTTTTTTTACTAGAACTGAATGAGAAAATAACTGGAAGGTACACTTTGCTGAGTGCTCAGTATTATTATTAGATAATACGCAAATGAAATTTTATATAGATGGAAGGAAACTGTCAAACTAATAAATATAAATATTTTCATTGCTGATATTACTGAAACTTTTTCTGTATTTCTCATTTTTCTCACATTTTAGATTATTCTGTTATAATTTTTAAGAGATTATTTGGGAAAATGTAGCTTTTCCTTATATTTGAAATATTTCTGTTCAGGACAAATATCTACTCTGGAAATATTGTTCCAAATATTTGGAAATTTCCTTTCAGTCTCTTTTCAAATGCCTAATATTGCAAAAAATAAAAATTATTTCTATATTCTACTTAACATGAACTTTAGTTACCTATAAATGTGGCTCTCTATGAAATTCTCTTTTACTGACATTCTGAATGCTTTTGGAGAAAAAGCTTTATATTCAATGAACATATCCACATGTACAAATTTCATCTAGGAAAATCCATGCTCCAGTCATCTGAAAATTGATAGAAAGACTCTATCACGTGCAGCTGTGGACCATGTTCCTAAGTGAGAGCCTTAGCTCATTTTGGAGCCAAAGATTTGTGAGGCCACCAGATAAATCCCTGACACACCAGGGATTGATGACATTGCCCTACATCTGGGGAGTGTGACTTTATTCAAATATCTCCCTGGACTGCTGACAACACCCAAATCTATACCGTTCCAAATGAAGGCTTGAAGAAGCAATTTACAGGTGAACTGGGAGAAGAAAATCATATGTTTTCACCGAGGGAGGTAGCAAATTTGTGAAAATAATATGGGTGAAATGAGAGGTTTGTAGAATGATTTTGGTATATCTGTTATGTGAGCTCTCACTCGGCAGGGACCGGGAGGGCAAAATGAGGAGAGAAAAATTAAAAAACTCAATACTTACCCATAAAATTGAAACTGTTGTAAATAGAAATTTGTAATAGAGTTATGGATGTGTGTTTGTGTGTGTTTATGTATGTGCACATGCACGTTTCCACCCCAAAATCAAGGAGGAAAATCACTTCATTATTATTTGAGCTCAAAATTGACACTGAAGACAGTGTTGTTAACCGTGTATGATTGCAGCTTTGAAAAAAGCACCTACAAAAGTCTTACTTGATAAAAACAAACTTTACATGTTGACTAATAAAATGTCCTAGGAATTACATCAAATGGATGAATCGCTAGCCTTTTGTTTCAAAAATGATTTCAGCGAGTAATATGTTCTGTTATATAGACAGTCTGTCTCTTTGGGTCCTTCTTTTTCTGTCTAGGCATTCAAATAAATAGCTTTAGAATAAAAATTAATAAGGCTATCTTACTTATCATTTCTGGCAATGCTGTTTTTCTAATTTGCTACTACCATCTCCTCTCTCCCTTAAAAACCATTCTATGGGTGTACCATATATATTAAATGTTTGATGATGCTATAGTATGTCTTAGGACTGCATGTTTGCAGTTGTGGTTCTATTTTGTAGTAAGAACTTGCTCCAGTCTTTCTACACACACAATCCAACCAGCAAAGCTAAATAAAAGGAGAGGATTTTGTTCTATCACCTTCTTCTACAAGTCATGGGACAATCAAGTTGATGTTTTGCAGTAAGGAAAAGTGTTCTGTCACAACCTGGTGTAGTATTTTAAGAGCAAAATAGCAGTAACTTAAAATCCAGTACTGAAAATGTGGTCTATTTGGCCTCATGATTCTATTTCTGTTTATTTACACAAAAATCCACAAATTGTACAAAGATAAGCATAAGAAGGAACAGTAGATATGTTCAACACAGTGAATCACTGGACTCCAAATATCCATTAATTAGGGAGCAGACTGATATGTTATTATTCAACCATTCTCTGAAATTCTATGCAGTTATTAAGAAAAAAAAGTTCATGTACCTGACCTTGAAAAAATCTGAGATTTAAGAAAATTATGTGGTAAAACATGTACATTAATACAGTTGTGTAAAATAAATATGACATTGTGTACATATTCATGTGCAAGTTTAATTACATAGAAGAGATGTGAGGATGGGTGTACAGAACAGTTGACAGCAGTAGAGGTTACCCCAAGGAAGTAAGTGGGAATGTATGTTCATCTGTGTGTGTATGAGAATTCTTTATTGTATATTTTCCCATTTTTTTTTGCTTTAATAGAAATGCAATTCTTTCATTTTATGTAATTGAAAATGAAATGTTATACATATCAAGTGAGAGGCACTTTATAAAAACAAGAAACTACTAAACAGCAGTATATAAATGGTATCAAACAGAATGTGAAAAAATACTGTGTTTTAAACTTCAATAACAGGTTTTCAGATAATAAGAGATCATTTGCAGTGTAAAATTTATACTTTCTAAGTTGAAAACTCTGAAGGCTTTGGAAATAATTTAAAATTAAATAGAAACAATAAAAATTCCTGGCATCTAGCATAATACCTGGCACACGATAATCATTTGTTGAATGCCAGTAATTGTCATAAGATCCTGGATATGCTACATCTCTGAAGCTAAGTTCTCTTATTTGTCAAATAAATTGGTTTTTCTCAATTATTTTATATTCCACTAAGATATTTTAAAAACTTCATTTAATGGATCATATAATTTTTATGCCAGTATATTAATTTTAATTTGTAAGAGATTATCTGAGACTTTCAATTTTCAAAAATATCCATCTCATGATTTACAGAAGTAAAGATAAAGTATTTGATTTCTTGTAATATTTAATTTGGAAAACATGACCATAGAATGTATGCCTCCTACTGACAAAGTATATAGTTTTGCTGACAAGGCATTAATTTCAGTCCCAATAACTTAGAAAACAATTCTCACAGCTGCCATTAGAAGTAGGCCTAGGAATTACCACTAGAGAATTCATTCCAGTTTTAATAAGGCAAACAACAACAGTGAGTAGAAAACTTCAAAATCTATTGGTTTATATTAAATGTTAAGAGGAAGAAATATTTCTCAAAAGAAAAGTGTTTCTTTGAAAATAGAATAGGTTTGTAAAGAACATAGCAGCAACTATGGCAGAGTTTAGGATTACATATGAGCATCTATGAAAGAAAAGCAAAATGCTATACAAGGTAACTGCTAAATTTGTGCACTGTACCTGATTTTTAAAAAATAGAAATAAGTTATAACTGCAAGAAAGTAATAACTGCACATCGCTTTTTAAAAAATAACATCAGAGGAAAGTAAACGAATGAAAGTAATGTAAATACATAAAATGCATTATTCTACCTGCTATGGTCTGAAACAAAATCCATATGCAGAATCCTAATCACCAAAGTGATGGCATTAGCATGTGGGATCTTTGGGAGGTAATTAAGTCACGAGAGTGGAACCCTCAAAAATGGATTTGAGGCAGGAGAATGGGCTCTTGATATGGTTTGGCTGTGTTCCCACCCAAATCTCATCTTGAATTGTGGCTCTCATAATCCCCACATATTGTAGAAGAGATCTGGTGGGAGGTCATTTAATCATGGGGGCAGTTTTCCCCATGCTATTCTCATGGTAGTGAGTAAGTTCTCGTGAGATCGGATGATTTTATAAGGGGCTTCCCCCTTCACTCGATTCTCATTCTTCTTCTTCTCTACCATGTGAACAAGGATGGGTTTGCTTCCCCTTCCACCATGATTGTAGTTTTCTGGGACCTCCCTTGTCCCACAGAACTGTGAGTCAATTAAACCTCTTTCCTTTATAAATTATCCAGTCTCAGATACTTCCTCATAGCAGTATGAGAATAGACAAATACAGCTCTAGAGGTAGGAAACCTAACACAAATTCACACTGGCTGCCTAGGACTAAATCAAAAGGAAAACCCCAACTTTCCATGGCCAAGTAACAAAACAATCAGGGGCTACTTCCTTTGCAAACCTCTCCCTTTCTGCATCACAGATGAAAACTGGAAAGTACCTCTGACTGGTCACCTCCTGCAACCAATCAGACTGGTCATAGGCCTAGTCCTCATTTGCATAGGGATGTCACTTCGTAACTTTACTTCATCCCCTCTGATTGGTCCCCTCCAGCAACCAATCAGAATGGTTGTGGGCCAATCCTTCAATTACATAGGAGGTAAACCACATAACCAAGGAGAAACTTCAAGAAGGTATTTAAACCCCAGAAAATTCTGTAACCAGGGCTCTTGTACCACTTGCTTAAGACTGCTTCCACTCGATGGAGTATACTTTCATTTCAATAAATCTATATTTTTGTTGCTTCATTCTTTCATTGCTTTGTCTATTTTGTCCAATTCTTTGTTCAAAATGTCAAGAAACTGCATGACATACAGTCAAGACCCTCCACCAGTAACATATTTTGGTGAGCAGGCAGGAGGTAAGCCTGAAGTTTGGGATTTCTTTTTCTTCTTTTTTTTTTTTTCCTTTTTTCTCTCTGTAAGTTTCAGGTCAAAACCACTCTCCTGTGAAACTGAAAGGTTTCTGTGTGGACGTACCTGACCACACCACTGCCCAGTTCAGATGAGGGACCTTAGTCTTTCTCCTTTTTTTCCTTTTTAGTCCTTCAGTGGCCATTTTCTAGTAGCTCCTTGGTAATTGAGGGCAACTGGCTGGGGCCACTCTCCAGTGTTACCTGAAGGCCATAGATGAATGGGGACAGCTGTCCTGCCCAGAAGGGAGAAGGACTCTTCTATCTTTTATGGTTATAGTCCCTGATTCCTACATGTAATTCGATTGGCGGCAGCAGCCCATCCAGGTAAAACTGAAACACATTTCAGGTGACTTAAACCCTCTTTTCTTATGCTAAATTATTATTTGGAATTAGCCCATAATCACAAAAGATAATGTCTCTTAGGAGTTTTGACCTTCCTTCTCCTACTCAATCTATTTGACTGGTTAAGGACAAAAGAAACCCACCTAGCCCCCCAGCTATGCAAAAAAAGGTTACAGAGAAAGGAGATTTTATTTAAGAAAGAATCCTGTATGATA
The DNA here is from genome assembly GCA_036589455.1 of Ateles fusciceps. NCBI lineage: Eukaryota > Metazoa > Chordata > Mammalia > Primates > Atelidae > Ateles > Ateles fusciceps. The sequence continues at coordinate 14,173,552 of JAZHEH010003205.1, forward strand.
AATTTTTGATCTAAAGTAAAATGACTGGATGTTTAAAAAAAGTAATGTTTAGAACTCATCAGAAAGTCCAAACATATTGTAGATGGTCTAAGTCATGAAAAAGATTCATGAAGGGAATATATTTTTAAAATGCTGTACAGTTTAATGTGGATTTCTTGCCTAAGATTAAAGTTTTAAGAATTAAGTGGAATAGGAAAATCCAAAGGTTTGAAGAAGTTGTGAGTTTGTGAAAATTAACTGTAGAAGGGATTCTGTGTGTAAACATATTGGCTGAAGTTAGAGAGAAAGTGTGGCCTTATCAAGAGTGGCGATCATTAAAAAATCAGGAGACAAAAGATGCTGGAGAGGATGTGGAAAAACAGGAACACAGTGTACTGTTAGTGGGAGTGCAAATTAGTGCAACCACTGTGGAAGACAGTGTGGCAATTCCTCAAGGACCTAGAAATAGAAACACCATTTAACCCAGCAATCCCATTACTGGTACCCAAAGAATTATAAATTGTTGTATTATAAAGACACATGCACACATATGTTCATTGTGGCACTGTTTACAATAGCAAAGACCTGGAACCAACCCAAATGTCCATCAACAATAGACTGGATAAAGAAAATGTGGCACATATACACCATGGAATACTACACAGCCATAAAAAATGATGAGTTCGTGTCCTTCATAGGAACATAGATGAAGCTGGAAACCATCATTCTCAGAAAACTGACACAAGAACAGAAAACTAAACACCACATATTATCATTCACAGGCGAGTGGTGAACAATTAGAACACGTGGACACAGGGGAGAGGAGCATCACACACTGCAGTCAGTTGCAGGGACACTAGGGGAGAGACAGTAGGGGGCGGGAAGGGTGGGGAGGGATAACGTGGGGAGAAATACCAGATATAGGTGATGAGAGAGATGAAGGCAGCAAACCACCTTGCCATGTATGTATCTATGCAACCATCCTGCATGATCTACACATGTACCCCAAAACCTAAAGTACAATAAATATATATATATATTAAAAAAAAAAAAAAAAAAAAGAATGCCAGGAGTCAAGACTTTCATCCAGGGACAAGAAACAAAGCTCACAGTAGGTCATCAGTGGTGGAAAGAACCATTCCAAAGTGGTGCTGACACCCATCTAACGTCAGAGATGTCTGACACACTAAGATGGGACCCTAAAGGGGGATACCCCTGCGGACTCCAATCAAGGCCTAGAGTTTTTCTACAGGGATGACCCAGGTAAAATTTGCGTCACCTAATATACTCTACACTTTTCAAACTCTTTTTCTTTTCTAGACCACTATGGGCAACTCTCTCCCTTCTACCTGATTCCCTGCGTGGCTACATCCTCAAACATTGGAATCAGTTTGACCCTGACAACCTAAGGAGAAAATATCTGACTTTTTATTGTAATACTGTTTGGCCACATTACCAGATAGGAAGCCAGGAACAATAGGTGGTCAATTCTAGCCTTAATTATGATATTATCCTGCAATTAGATCTATCTTGCAAAAGGCATAGTAGATGGTCAGAAATCCCAGATGTACAGGCCTTCATAGCCCTATACCAAAATCCAACCATCTGCAAAACTCCCAGAACCCACCCCACAAAGAAAAGTCCTAAGGCAGAACTAGATATTGTAGATGACTCCCTTTTACAAAGGCTACCTGTCTCTCAGGGGAATGACAACCAACACCATATAACCACTTGCCAAGTGCTCCTGAGGCTAAAACCCAAGAGCAAACACTACGGACCCTGCTAAGCCCCCTTCATACTCATAGAGAAACAACCTATTCAGTTCTGCCTCCAGCCCTTAGGGAAGTAGCAGGAGCTGAGGGACCAGTCTGAGTGCAGGCCCCCTTCTCTGTAAGTGACATACAACAATGTAAAGAAAAGCTAGGAAGCTATTCTGAGAACCCCAAGATATTTGCAGATGGGTTCCAAACTCTGACTTGCTCTGTAGGTTCATCCATGATGTCACAAATGATAGAATTTCCTTTTTCAAAGCTGAATAATATTTCACTGTATGTACATATCACATTTTCTTTATTCATTCATCTGCTGATGTACATTTGGGTTGTTTCTATGTCTTGGCTTTTGTGAATAACACTGCAATTAACTGCAGTTAATGGGAGTGCAGATACCTCTTCAAGATCATGATTTCAATTCTTTTGGATACATACCAGAAGTGGGATTGCTGGATCATATGGTAGGTCTATTTTTAATTTTATAAAACAGAAAAAAAAAGCAAAAAGAAAATCTTACTGTTGGGAATAAAGTATTTCAAAGGTAGCTAAAATGAGAACACTCATGAGCATGTATATGAGACATATTCCCAAGTAGATAATCTATGTCATAGAAGAAGGAAATAAAATAGTTGAAAAATTTCAAAGCAATAATTTATGGAAAATTGATTTGTAGTGTGTGAAGACATACCTTTGCTTTGTTTGGCGAATAAAGAAAATTAAAACCATAACTCTGCAATCATATTCTGTAACTTAAAATCATTTAACGCCAAATGAAATTAGGCAAAGGGATCTTGTAAAGTGTTAATAATAAATATATTAGTTTCTTTGCTTCTATTGCAAGTTTCATGGCCTGTAAGCCTTCTTTCTGGGAAAGGAATTGGGATAAACAAACATTAATTTCTTAAAATTGTGTCCAGATAAAAATGAAAAAGAAACGTGGAAAAAAAGAATATATAAAATTTAGGAAGTCACAAAAGCTTTCTCAAACATATAGTCACCCCCAGGCACTTCCAAACTGATGGAAATAAAACATTCTGCACCCTATCTTTGAACCTCTTCAAAGAAAATGACTCCACATAAAATCATTGATACCATCAGGTAGACAAACTATACAGTGGAATTAAGTGTAGAAAAAAACCTTTAAGTCTCTGACCTAACATCTTTTATTGTATCTTTCTTCTGCAGTCTTTAGAAGAATAAAAACTTCCAAAACAATGACAGTTCAGAATACCTCACTGAATTGTCTGTATAGTGCCAACTGAACTCTTCATCTGGAGACAAAAGACAGGTGGACACAAAAGCTTTGACGAACAGTGATAGGACATAAATTAAAGTAGATTCTACAAGAAGAGCTTCTGAAGTGTATTCCAACATTTTTAAAGAAACAATGCTTCAGTTGTTCTTGAGCCCAGGAATAATCTTCTTGAAGGTGAAGTTTCCCTGTGTCTGACAGCTCTTCATAAAAATGAAACATTTTATTTTCAAGTAGATCCAAAACAAGATGGTGACATTTAGGCTGAGGCTGCAAAAGTGACTATAACAGACCTCAAAGAGAAAGCATTTATTACACTGTTTTCTATCACCTAAATTCTTTATTATTCCAAATATGTCTTAAAGAATGTTTCTCAAGTCTTGCAACAATTTCAGCAATAACTAAACTTCCACTTTGCCAATAAGGTTGGACAGTTGTATGAAAATGATGTAGAAAATAACCAAGCCACTAGCAATATTCTGACCCTGGCAGCATTTTTTCAAAGTATTAGCATATCGTCTTGTTACTTCATTTGTTACTATTCTATTGGTCAGTAGAAAACACCTGATATTTTTCTTTTTTCTTTTTTGAATTGTTTTCTTATAAAAAATACAAAAAGATGTTTCCATGAAATATGAAAATTAAAGTTAATTAAAACCCATGAAAATGAATTAAAACCATACCAACCTTTATTAATTTCATGCTTACTTTTCTATCTTTTACTTAGATTAATAAATGTTTTTTGAAATCTATTGGGAGGAGAGAGACATCCCTGTCTTTGCAAAATAAATTGTGTCTGAGCATACTATGTACAGAAAAATAGAAGATGGTTCATCTCAACCCCCATAAATAAACTTTCTTCTAAAAATATTGATTATGAATGGATTTTCCATTAGGTAATTAAGTAACAAAGAAAAGACCTGTAAGAGTATGAAATTAGTTCTTCACTTAAGACTCTCAAGAATGTTTATACTTCACCAACTTATTTAAACTTTGCAGAAGATACTCTATTAAAAAATAGTAATATTTAGCAAATTTGTAGTCACTAGCATTATGAGGGTCTTCAAGTAATTTGCATGTTGTTTTTTATCATTACTAGTTTCTTCATCCTTTTCCAAAATGTTATGTTAGTTTTGTATTGCTGCTGTAATCAATTACTGCAAACTTAGTGGCTTAAAACAACACAAATGTATTGTCCTACATTTCTACATATTTTCACAAGTTTAAAAAGACTCTTTCTTAGTTTGTTTGTGCTGCTGTAACAGATTACCTGAGACTGGGTAATTTATAAAGAATAGAAATTTGTTTTCTCATCATTCTGGAGACTGGAAAAGTCCAAGATCAAGGCATCAGTAGGCTCAGCTGTCTGGTGAGGGCTTTTCTACACTTCCAAGATGCTGCATCCTCTGGAGGGGAGAAACTGTGTTCCCTCGCATAATGAAAGGAATGGAAGGAAGAAAAGGGGATTGAACTTCCTCCAAGTTCCTTTATAATGGCATTAATCTATTCATGAGGGCCTATGACTAAAATATCTCCCAAAGAGCTCCTCCTCCCAACACTGTTGCATTGGGGATTCAGTTTCTAATCCATTACATTGGGACACACATTCAGACCATAAACAACAGGGTTAAAATTAAAGTATCTGCAGAGGTGCATTTCTTTCTGGAGGATCTAGTGAAGAATCAATGTCCTTAACTTTTCCAGCTTTAAAGGCCACTTGCTTTCCTTGCCTGGGGGGTTCCTTCAAAGCCAGCAATATCTGCCTGAGTCCATCACATGCCATCATCTCTTAGATTCTCTCTGCAGATTCCCTCTTCTATTATAAAGGACACTTACTATTATAATCCAGGATAATCTGTTTCTTTTAAGATTAGCTGATTAGCAACCTTAACTCCATCTGGAACCTTAATCTCCCTTTAATATGTAATTTAACATGGAAATTACCAAAAGAAAGAGAAAAGCAATCCTAGATAAAAATTGCCATTCTAGGCTGGGTGTGGTGGCTCACACCTGTAATTCCAGCATGTTGGGAGGCCAAGGCAGGCTGATAAGGTCAGAAGTTCAAGACCAGCCTGGCCAACATGGTGAAACCCCATCTCTTAAAAGTACAAAAATTAGCTGGATGTGGTGGTATGGGCCTGTAATCCCAGCTGCTTGGGAGGCTGAGGCAAGAGAATTGCCTGCACCTGGAAGGCAGAGGTTGCAGTGAGCCGATATCCTGCCACTGCACTTGAGCCTGGGCAACAGAGTGAGTACTCTAAAAAAAAAAAAAAAAACGCCATTCTATAAGTCATTAGTCCTAAAATCTGAGAATAAGGTTTATATAGAATCCCCAATATGGTTAGAATGGCTAATTCAATAATAAGTAGACAATTTCCTAAATTCTTAAATAACATTAAAAGTCCCCAGTCTTTCTAAGGTGAGTAAAAACTGGTTAAAATAGAAATATGTTTTGCCCTTTCAGTATGATGAAAGTTTGAGGTATGCAAATTTGCAAGTACAGTAGACATGGGACAAAAGTTAATTCTTTTACACAATAAAATTCTAAGAACTTTTAATTCCCTTGCCAAATGAAGATATCAATGCAGAAATAAATAGGCATCAAGTAGACTGGTGCTAAATGATGTAAAGAGATAAGTAGAATCACTATTACCAGCAAGAAAGAGGGGAAGTCTAGAAGAAAATACATGATGAGTGAGGGCTATTTAAACCCAAAGTCTGTAAGGTTATGACTCTGCAGTGCAGAACTCTTACATAATTGGTGAATATACCCAGTCCTGAGGTGGAATCCAGGCATTATCTTTCCTATTGAGTCTGCTTTTGTTCTCCTCTGAACACAATTCTGCAAACACCATTTCCTGTCTTATCCGTCTTCCACTTACATCATAACTCTTCCTTTCTAAATCTCTGTCATCTCAGCCCCATCCCACCATCCAGGATTTTTAGTCACATCCTGAAAGAAAGGTGCAAAGTTTTTGTGTGTGTGTGTGAATACATATATGTGAATGTACATGTAAGTATATACACACACACACACACACACAAAGTATTTTATATATGTATATATAAACTTCTTATATATACATATACATAAACTTTGAGATATTTACACATATGTAAGTTTATATAAAAGTTTAAATAAAACTTTCTACATAAGACCTTTGTATAAAAGTTTATGTATGTCCATTCCATGTGGTTCAGGGTAAAAAATTGTTTTAATTTAAAAATAGTTTACATATGTATATATAACAAAGTTTATGTACATGTATATATATACAAAGTAAAAGTTGACCTAAATAGTAATATAAAATTTGACAATAATAAATAGAAATTTTAACACACATCTCTTAGTTGCTGAGAGAATAAGCAAACAAAATAAATCAATAAAAATAGAGAAAATTTAAAGGCCATGATTGACCAGATTGACCTACTTGCTATTTGTGGAACATTCTACCTACCAACTGTAGACAACACATTTTTTTAACTGTGCCAAGAACATTTAACAAAGTAGATCATAAGCTGAACCATACAGCAGGCTTCCACAAATTTCAGTGGATTCTGATTATATATAATATGTTCTCTGACCAAAGTGAAAAAAACAGGAGCAAATAATAGAAAGGCAGCTAGGAAGTTTTCAAGCATGTAATAATTAAACCATGTACTTTGAGGTATAATTTCCATACAGTGATATGCACGAATCTTGTATATTCCACACACTGAATTTCTGCATGTGCACACATCTGTGCAATTGTCCAAATCCAAATACTTCATGGTTCACCACTTCTGCACGCTACTTCCAAATCAACACTTTTCCCCAGAAAGTGTTCTACTTCAATTAAAATGCATTTATTTTTCTTTTGTTCAATTATATGTGTGTGTGTGTATATATATATATACACACACACACACACACACACACATTCATAAGGCAGGTACCATTTTTGTGTATGGTTTATTTTGCACAATATTAAGACTTTAAGTTAACTATATCGTAATACATATAGAGTTTGGCTTTTTTCAGTTCCTATGCAGTATTCTGTTGAATGACTATCACAATTTACATTTCCAATCTTTTTCAAGGGACATTTACATTACTTCCAGTTTGAGTACATTATGAATAAAATGGCTATGAACATTTTTGTACATATTCTTTGGAGAACAGGCAAATTAATTTTTCTTGAGTGTATACCTAGGCGCGTAATTGCTGGTCTACAGTAAGTACATGCTTAGCTTTAGTAGATAATGTCAAACAGTTTTTCAAAGTGGTTAAATCATTTTATACTCCCACAAGCAATATGAAGGCCCCAATTGTTCTTTCTTTTCGTCAACATTTAATAACTCCAGTCTTTTAAATTCTACTCACTTTTTTTAATTAAATCTCATCATGGTTTCAATTTGCATTCCTCTGATGAGTAATTACATTGACCATCTTTTCCTGCTCTTATCGACTATTTGGATATGTTTGCTTTTTTCCTTTTCCCTCATAGTTTTGTAGGCACTGATAAGACTTTGTCATCTGGTGTTGAATTCTTTCCATTTTTATATGTCTGAAACTATCTCCATCTTACTCTCATTTTTGAAAGATATTTTCGTTAGTAATGGAATTCTATATTGATACATTATTTTCTTTCATTACTTTGAAGGTATTACTCTCCGTATTCTCTCTTGCATTGTTGACAATGACAAATCTACTGTTATTTTTGTTCTTCTGTAATTACCTACCTTTTTATTTTTCTGACATGTGGCTGGTGTTAAGGTATTCTAAATATGTTGAGCAATTTGCTTTTTTTTTATTGCATTTTAGGTTTTGGGGTACATGTGAAGAACATTCAAGATTGCTGCATAGGTACACACATGGCAGTATGATTTGCTGCCTTCCTCCCCATCACCTATATCTGGCATTTCTCCCCATGCTATCTCTCCCGAACTCCCCACCCCCCACTGTCCCTCCCCTTTTCCCCCGACAGACTCCAGTGTGTGATGCTCCCCCTCCCTGTGTCCATGTGTTCTCATTGTTCAACACCCACCTATGAGTGAGAACATGTGCTGTTTGATTTTCTGTTCTTGTGTTAGTTTGCTGAGAATGATGGTTTCCAGGTTCATCCATGTCCCTACAAAGGACACGAACTCATCATTTTTGATGGCTGCATAATATTCCATGGTGTATATGTGCCACATTTTCCCTGTCCAGTCTATCATTGATGGGCATTTGGGCTGGTTCCAGGTCTTTGCTATTGTAAACTGTGCTGCAATGAACATTCATGTGCATGTGTCCTTATAGTAGAACGATTTATAATCCTTTGGATATATACCCAGTAATGGGATTGCTGGGTCAAATGGAATTTCTATTTCCAGGTCCTTGAGGAATCGCCACACCGTCTTCCACAATGGTTGAACTAATGTACACTCCCACCAACAGTGTAAAAGTGTTCCTATTTCTCCACATCCTCTCCAGCATCTGTTGTCTCCAGATTTTTTAATGATTGCCATTCTAACTGGCGTGAGATGGTATCTCAATGTAGTTTTGATTTGCATTTCTCTAATGACCAGTGAAGATGAGCATTTTTTCATATTTGTTGGCCTCGTGTATGTCTTCTTTTGTAAAGTGTCTGTTCATGTCCTTCGCCCACATTTGAATGGGTTTGTTTTTTTTTCTTGTAAATCTGTTTTAGTTGTTTGTCGATTCTGGATATCAGCCCTTTGTCAGATGGGTAGACTGCAAAAATTTTTTCCATTCTGTTGGTTGCCAATTCATTCTAACGACTGTTTCTTTTGCCGTGCAGAAGCTGTGCAGATTGATTAGGTCCCATTTGTCTATTTTGGTTTTTGTTGCCAATGCTTTTGGTGTTTTGGTCATGAAGTCCTTGCCTACGCCTATGTCCTGAATGGTTTTGCCTAGATTTTCTTCTAGGGTTTTTATGGTGTTCAGTCTTATGTTTAAGTCTTTAATCCATCTGGAGTTAATTTTAGTATAAGGTGTCAGGAAAGGGTCCAGTTTCTGCTTTCTGCACATGGCTAGCCAGTTTTCCCAACACCATTTACTAAACAGGGAATCCTTTCCCCAAAGATCAGATGGTTGTAGATGTGTGATGTTGCCTCCGAGGCCTCTGTTCTGTTCCATTGGTCTATATCTCTGTTTTGGTACCAGTACCATGCTGTTTTGATTACTGCAGCCTTGTTGTAGAGTTTGAAGTCCGGTAGTGCGATGCCTCCTGCTTTGTTCTTTTTGCGTAGAATTGACTTGGCTATGAGGGCTCTCTTTTGGTTCCATATGAAGTTTAAGGAACAATTTGCTTATAATATATCCAGAGTAGTTCACTGAGATTCTTGGATGTGAAGGTTTATCATTTTCTTTAAGTTTAGAAACCTTTTAGTGATTGTTTTTTCAAATATTTTTTCTGTACCTACCCTTTTCCATTTCAGATTCTCCAGTGATATGTATATTAGGCTTCTTAAAGTTATCCCACAGTTCACTGATACTCTTTGCAGTTTTTACTTTAATTCTTCTCCCATGTTTCATTTTAGATAATTTCAAATTCAACAACCTTTTATTCTGCAAAATCAAATCTGCCGTTAATCTAACCCATTGCATTTTTTCACCTCAGACATTGTGGCTCACATCTCTACAATTCACTTAGGTGTTTTTATATCCTGTATGTTTCTTCTCATCTTTGAATATAGTAACAATAACTGTGTTAATGCCCTTGTCTGCTAGCTCTAATAGCTGTACCAGTTTGGGGTTAATGTCAATTAGTTATTCTCTTCACTATGTTTTTCTATTTTCAAATGGTCTGGAATTCATTTGATTCGATGTCAGACATTATGAGTTTAATCTTATTGGGTTTTGTACATTTCTGCATTCCTGTAAGTCTTCTTGAGTTTTGTTTTGGGATGCAGTCAGGTTACTTGGAAACATTTTGATTGCTCAGCTCTTGCTTTTGTGATCCGTTGGGAAGGGTCACAGCAGTGTTCAGTATAAAGCTGGTTATTCCCCACTGCTGGCACAAGAGCTTCTGGAGTTCTATATTCAGTATCTTCAGAGTTACGAGCTGTTCTAATCTATCTGGTGGCAACAGACACTATTTCAGACCCTGTTTAAAAACTGAACATGGCATGCTCTAATCCATTCCAATGATTATTTCCCTGAACTTGACTGGTTTTCTCATAAACATGTGCTGAGAGATACATTGTGAACACTACAAGGGGACTGATTTCTGATTTTCTGTTTCTGTACACATCTCCTTCTGTCTCTCTGTCTCTGTCTCTGCTCTCTCTCTCTCTGTAATATTCTCCTCTAATACTCTTGACAACTTTAGCTGCCTTAGTCTCCCTGGACTCATCTCCTCACTCAGGGAGTTCACTCACCTGGTTTTCCCTCTGCATTGTTTCCTCAAATATCCCTCAGGGCAGTAAGTTGAACAATCGTAGGATTCACCTTTTTGTTTTTTATGTCTTAAGAATGACTGTCTGCTTTTACTTGATATCTAATGTCTTGAAAAACCATGTTTCATATGTTCCGTGTTATGTTTCTGGTTATATCATATGAGAGGATATATCCCATTGAGACAAGATAGTTCCCTTGACCCCTTCATGGAACTCATGAAGGGGTGGCTCACCTACTAATTCGACAGCTCTCCAAACCCCTTGCGGGAGTGGGAGCGAGCAGGTGAGCTGGTGCAGAGGCTGGGACAAGTACTGCTGGGTGCTGGCAGGCGTAGAATGCTGCGTGGTCCCAGGGCAGCATCTAGGGGTTGCCTGTGACCCCTGGAGTGCCAGAGGGCATGTGTTACAGTGCGCTTCTTTACCTTTGCCATCCGTGGACAGCTTAAGTGTTAAACAGCTCAGTGGGGGGATCAGTGTGACAGGGTCTGGATTCTTGTCAGGCGTCCAGAAGGAATGAGGTCATGTCAACTAAATTGGAGGGTAATGAATGTGGAGGATTTTATTGAGTGGTGAAGTTGACTCTCAGAAAGATGGGAGCTAGAAAGAGAATAGAATGGGAGGATGGTCTTCCCCTGAAGTTTGGCCATCTCCAGCCAAACCCCTCTCTGACCATAGTCTCCAATGTCCAGTTGCTTCTTCTCCTCTCAACATTCATATGGTTATTCTCTTCTCTCCTTCTTAGCCATGCCACTCTGCTGCTCTGCTGCCCTTCTGCCAGTGGAACCTGCGGTTTTTATGGGTACACAGTGTGGGGTGAGGTAGGCCACAGTGGTTTTGGAAAAGCCAACATTTGGGCAGGAAAACTGGAATGCATGCTCTCATTTCGGGCCATGGGTTCAGGCTTGAGGATGGAGCCCTTACCAGGGACCCAACCCTTTTCTACCTAGTATTTCCCTGCCTTCTGTTGATATCACTATCCCTATTACTGCATCTGCAACAGAGGCAAAGTCCCTGGCATTTCATGTTTTTTTTTTTTTTTAACACAGACTATTTCACAATATTAATGTAGCTTGTCTATGATACTTTTATGGTCTCTTGATTTTATATAGTAAAAAGTCCATCCTGCCCCCAAATCCCCCCATAAATGTTTTTCAGCTATTATTTTATTATTTTATTTATGTTTTGGGATTTAATTGCTGTGGGATTTGTTTTGGGAAATTAGATGTGATGTGTATTTTTTTTCAGAAAGTTAATCGATCATCCCACTGCTAAGACATTTCACTTATATTATTTATGAATGGTTCTCTATCTGCCAGCGCCTGATTTCATGCTATTTATTCTGGCACACTGAGTTGTCTGTCCCTTACTAAACCCATGTCACATTGTTTCAATAATTTATTTTTCAAAGTATGTTTTAAAATTGATGATGTCTGTTACGCATAATTATTTTCTTGGAAAACCTTAGTTAACATAAGGCTTAAAATGATTTGGAAGCCTTCACCTCGCCCCTGACACAAACACAAAGAGATATACAGAAAAGCCAAATAAACTTGTGTGTGTGTGTGTGTGTGTGTGTGTGTGTGTTGGGGGTGGGGTGCATGTGTGTGTGCAAACACAAATACATGTCTGCATTTTGATTGTAATTACATTTGAAGTACATATAAACACAAACACATCTGTATATTTACTGTAATTGCATTTTTACTGTAATTGCATTATAAGTGCAAGTAAATTTGAGAAGTAAAACCTCATGTTAATTTGAACCATTTCTCTCTACAAATATAGTAGTCTTTCATTTTGGCAAGTCCTCCTTTTGTGATTCATGACCATCTTACTCTACTGTGTCATTAGTTCTGACAGTTCAATGCATTGATTTTGTATATAAAACAAAGTAAACTACAACCTATAGCCAGTTTCTTTTTAATTAATCATAATTCTTATTTATAATTTCTTCTATGTGTTATTGGAGGAATTTCTCAAAATGTTATATAATACGTATGAAATTTTTAGTATTTTTTTACTATAATAGGGCGTCTTTTAATTTAGGGGTCAAAAATTAGATGCTTATGTAAAGAAATACTAGGTATTATAAAATAAGAGCTATATCACCAGCAAAAAGTTTCATACGAAGGCCTTTTCTTTAAACACATGGCCATTACTTTATATCTTTCCAACTTACAGATATAAAAGGATTGAGAAATATGTTTCTATTATCCATAAAGTGACAGTGTAAGAACTCTTATAAATGACCAACAAAGGTTGGCCTTAGTGTGGCTAGAGCACTGCAAGCTAAGGACTTGCCTCTCTAAATGGACTCACAGCTGTCATTAGGATCCAGTCTAAAGTTTTGGAAATGTCACCCCCAAGAGTGCCAGAGCTACCAATTTTTAGAAAGAGATCTAAAACTTTGTGGTTTTTCTGTGAAAATATTAGACTTGTTAATATTGTCTCTGGTACCAAAAAAAAATAAAAAGCAACAACAAAATAAAGCAAACTAACCTCAGTGTAAATTAAACAAAGCATATCTGTGCTCTCGATGTGACATGCATGACAATGGATTGCCACCTCTGCTCTGCTCTAGGATTTAGGATGATAGCATCCATTTTCCTCATTTTTCATACTGATGTAGTAGCATTTTAATGTGTTTGCTCATTTTAATGTTTCCTTTGAGAGTTTGAGTTTAGCCATAGTCAACTTAGTTTTAATACACTGCTAATATCTAATATTTTCTTTAGAATTTATAATATATGCATAAGCATATGAGAAATTGGGCTGAGAATAGGATACATATATTGACTAATTTACTATATATGTGTGCTATTATGTATTTATCCTGGCGCTCTTTAATACTGTTCCAGAAAAGACTTTTGCAAGCTTCTCTGAGTGTGTGTGTATATATATATAGTCAATTAGTCAAGCTTCACAACATAAACAGAGAAGCTGTTACATATATATGTGTGTGTGTATATATACATATATAGACTAATTGACTATATATACACACACACTCAGAGAAGCTTGCAAAAGTCTTTTCTGGAACAGTATTAAAGAGCACAGGGTAACAAAAGCTAACATTAAGCTCCTTTGGCATGCTTGACATGACACTGAATGTACTATCTCATATACTATCTCATATACTGAAGCAAAATACTGCTCTTCAGACCTGGAATTTAAAACTGAGTTGAGCTTCACACTCTGTTCCTGACTAATTATTGTTTCATTGTCAATCCATGGATCCTAAAGGAGTTACAGGCATAGCTTTCTTGTTTTCTTAGCATATACAGGTGTTAACGCTATACATCAGGCCACTTACAGTGCCGAATGTCAATAAAACAATAAAATGTGATGGTTGTAACCATAAACATGAATGTTTCCTGAGTTATGATCAACAAATAGAATTATCAAGCTAGTAAGAAACATTGTTCCTTTATTAATAATTTTGAAAAGAAAAAGACTTTTTATTTGACTTGAAGGATCATTTTCAAATTTATTTGACTTGAAGGATTATTTCCAAAGACCTTGCTGTCTTAAGAAAAAATGCATTGAAATTTTAAAATCTTTCTTTTGAAAAATATGCATTAAACCAGTGGTTCTTACATTTGTGCCTTCATTAGAATCTCCTGGTTGGCTTGTGAGAACACAGATTGCCGGGCCCCACCCTGGAGTTTTTGAATCAGTAGGTCTGGGTGGGGCCCCATAATTTGCATTTCTAATGAGTTTCCAGGAGATGCTAAAGCTGCTGGTCCCAGTTCCAAACTTTGAGAGCCACTGCATTAAACAAAGGAACAACGCCACCTGGGAGTTATCTAATCTCTAGTATCTGAGTAATTCTCTTCTTCTACTATGAAACACTGAATTAGTTTAACATGAATGAGATTTCTTCCACATGAAAAGCTTGCAAACATTTAATTGGATATTTTCCATGAAATGTTTGGTGGTACTGATTCAGTATCCCGAAACCTTCATGTGTGTCTCTCTCATGGCTGCTCAGGGACCTGCCACGCTTAAATACAATAGTGGTCCACAATCCTCCTTCACCGTTCTCGAAAGTCCCAGAAAGTGAATTTTATTGTGGTGTTTGGCCTTTCGAATCTGTCTCGCATCATTGCATTTTATGCTGCTCCCCTATTCCCGAGAACATTAAGTCTCATTAAAGCAGGAAAACATTGCAATTGAAACCAATGAAGAAGCCAAGGGTATCCATGAGACACTAATACTTCGCTTCTTTCTCTTTTCTGATGTTTACTGTATCTAACTTACAACAGGGAATAAATGCAAACAAAATTCTTACTGAGAGCAACAGTAAGTTGGGAAGAAAATCAAGTGGGACAGAAGGCACGGAGTCGTGAGTTAGGCTGGCATTCTGTGCAGCAGAACAGAAAGGGATGGGTCCCCTTAGAGATGTATATGACAGGACATGTTCTGTGCAAGAAACTGTACAGGACCAGATCAGGAATCAGAGAAAACAATCAACAAAACTGCTCCCAGATCACTAGGGGGTTTCAATTATAACAGGACCAGGAAGAATTAAGTAACTTCTAGAAATCTGCTGTACAACATTGTACGTACAGTCAACAAAACTATATTGTGCACTACAAAAAAAATTGTTAAGACGGTGGATCTCATGTTAACTGTTCTTGCCAAAATAAAATTTATATATATAAATATTCTTTTTCGTGATGGTGTTAAGAACCTGGAAGTCAGGTGGGGTTGGGGGTCTCACCAATACCCGGAGACCCTCCTGGGCCCTCTGGGAACTGTAGTCTCCAATTTCTTTATGTAACAAAGTTGTAGTGGCAAGTAAAATGATCATAATATTGTTATATCTATTTACTTTGAAAATATTTTCTCATGTCTCATTGAGATGTTGTAGAAACACAAAATACACACACGATTTAACAGTAGTTTACTCCAAGCAAACCAAAGCCAGTATTCATCATGTGAGACATAGTTGTATCTGGCCAAGTACCTAAAAAAAGCACCACAACAAGATAGGGAAACTGAGTAATCAATAATGTGTAAGGATCTGCATCATTTAAAAGGTGCTGAATAGCAAGACAACTTGGCTATGACAATATAGTGACAGGTGTGTGCATACGCAGAGGGGCCACATTATAATACAAACATTTAGACACATACATCCTCCTCACAGCGTCTCCCCCAAAACAATCAAATTCAGGTGGTTCTCTATGTTCCTTCCTCACTATACCCTCTCAAACCTACAGAATGCAAACCTTCTGTGAGTGAAACAATTATACCTGACTTGGCAAGAACCCACCTACCAAACAGAATTTATGTTTTGTTCTGTTGTCTCAACCTTTTTAAATTAATTTATTTTTGAGACAGAGTCTCACTTGAGATAATAAACATATATATGTCTACATATATATACACACGCACACACACACACACACACACAAAATTTCTCAAGTGAGATAATATATAAACACACACACACACACACACACACACACACACACACACACACACACACATATATATGTTTTTTAAAAAGATGAGGCCAGGCACAGTGGCTCACACCTGTATTCCCAGCATTTTGAGAGGCCAAGGCAGGTAGATTACCTGAGGTCAGAAGTTCAAGACCAGCCTGGCCAACATGGCAAAACCCCATCTCTACTAAAAATACAAAACTTAGCCTGGCATGGTGGTGCACACCTGTAGTCCCAGCTACTCGGGATGCTGAGGCAGGAGAATCACTGAGAACCCAGGAAGCGGAGGTTGCAGTGAGCCAAGATCCAGCCACTGCACTCCAACCTGGATGAAAAAGTGAGACTCTGTCTCAAAAATAAATATATTAATTACAATTTAAATTTAAAAGGATTATCATAGCCAAGTTGTCTTGCTATTCAGCACCTTTTAAATGATGCAGATCCTTACACATTATTGATTATCTCAGTTTCCCTATCTTGCTGTGGTGCTTTTCTTTAGGTACTTGGCCAGATACAACTATATCTCTCATGATGAATATTGGCTTTGGTTTGCTTGGAGTAAACCACTATTGAATCCTGTGTATATCTACAACATCTGAATGGGAGATGAGAAAACATTTTCAAAGTAAATAGGTATAACAATATTATGATCATTTTACGTGCCACTACAACTTTGTCACATAAAGAAATTGGAGACAACAGTTCTCAGAGGGCCCAGAAGGGTCTCCAGGTGTTGGTGAGACCCTCAACCCCACCCACTTCCCAGGTTCTTGACACTACCATGAAAAATAATTCAAGGATGAATCAAAGTAAAGCAAAAGGCAAAAGGGCCTTATTGCAAAACAGAAGTACACACTCGAGAGGGGTGTGGTGGGGGGGGGGGACTCCAGAGAGCAAGCCGTGCCCAACAGAGTTTGGGTTTCTATTTTTGTGGGCTTTTCTAGTCAAGGAGTAAAACAATCATGAGATTTTAGGGGAAACAACAAATATTTCTTAGAATCGAGTAGATACCCATCTTTATACCAACTATAGGTGTCCTCAGAACTGTCATGGTGCTGGTGGGTGTATGGTTTAGTGTGATGATAACGAGTGTATAATTAAGTCTGTGTTAGAGCCTGGGTTCAATCCAGCTCCATCCTGGATGTAGCCCAAGTGTTTCCAATCTTTTGGCTTCCCCCGGGCCACATTGGAAGAATTTTCTTGGACCACACATAAAATACGCAAACACTAACGATAGCTGCTGAGCTAAAAACAAACAACAACAAAAAAGAAACAAAAATCACACACAAAAATAATTTCATCATGTTTTAAGGAAGTTTACAAATTTGTGTTGGGCTGCAATCAAAGCTGTCCTGGGCTGCATGCAGCTCATAGACCACAGGTTGGACAAGTTTGAATTCGAGTCAGTTTCAACCAGAGTAGTCCACATCATGTTTGTTAGTGTCTTATCAGTTCAGGCTCTCTTCCTTGTAGCTACTTTTAAGAGCTCCTTTCTTGTGGGTCATGTGAAATCACTGTTTGGCATTTTCTGTTTCACATGTAACCACCCATTGCTCCTATCTCACTTGTCTTCTCCCCTCTTTTTCTGATGTTTACAGGGAATAAATGCAACAAGGAATAAATGTAAACAAAATTTTTTTTCCCCTCCGAAATTACGTTAAAAATTAGACTAGAAAATTTAATATTTTAGCAATATTAAAATCATCAAAACCAACAAAACTCTTGATTATTTAGTTAAATCAATAGAACAACTACCAGTAATATGCTTCAGAAACTCTACTATATATATTATATATATATATACATCTTATAGACAGATAAAATATCTTTATATATCTTATAGACAGATAAAATGCACGAGAAGAAATGCTTGAAATCAATTTGTAAAAATGACAGGTGAAAACAAAAATGAAACCTCTTTGTTTTGTGGCTGTATCTGAGCAATATCTAAAAATTTTAAATCAACTCTAAACAATACCCATATTCGATCCAATTGTGCCACTGGATCTTCGAGCCTTTAGTCATAGAAAATGCAGTTCCTTCACTTAGTATCTCTTCCTCTATCCATGGGATACTAAATTCCCCTTTCGTTATGAAAAGTTTCAAATGTAACCAGAAATACAGAAAACACTCTAATCAGCCCTCATAGACCCATCACCCAGCATTTAACATATCAGCATATGACCAGTCTCAATTCATCTATTGACCCATATATTTTAGCCAGAATACATTTTAAAGCAAATTTCAGACATCAGGGCATTTCAACTGTGAATAATTGAGTGTGCTACTCTGAGAAGACTATTTTTGAGTAACCGCCATATTTTAAAAGTCAGTAATTTCTTACTACAATGAAAATATTTTGTTTACTTGATATATTTGAGTTATAATCCTTAGAAGTCCATGTATTGCATTAAGTTGTTATGTCTTTTGAGTCTCATTTGTTTTATAACAGTTGATCCTTGTTTTACTTAGTCCATTGATATGTATAATCAAATGTCCTAAAACCTGTATGTAAGTGATTACTCCTTTGTGGTGTAGAAATTAACTTTCCTGTATTCCCTGAATATCCTATCAACTGGCATATTAGGAGGACTTCTTAGAGTCAAGTTCAAGTATTTTGACAAGCATACTTCACATGTGCTGTTTCTCACTTTTTTAAACATAATTTTTTTTCTTTTTTTACTTTTTATTTCCTATATCATTCCAATTTTGGCACACATGCTGCCAAAGTGAGCAGCTATTTCTCACTTCTTATTGCTTCAAATCACTGAGACCCCATGATATCTAGTTACCTTATATTTAATTCTAAGATATATCAGCAGGTTAACATGATGCTTAATCTTCATTATAAAACTTCCAATCACTCTTTCTCCTAATGATTTCAGGATTTATTGGTGATTGTTTCCTAGACATATTATGTCATTCAGTTTTAAAATTTTATCATTCTTTTTTTAAGAAATATCAAAAATAGTTCAGTTAGTTTTTGTTTTTGTTTTTGTTTTTAACTGTTATTTTATTTTTCCTTCAACTTCTATTTTAGAATCAGGGAGTACTTGTACAGTTTTGTTATAAAGGTGTACTGTGTGATGCTAAGGTTTGAAGTACAAATGAATCTGTCATCCAAGTAGTGAGCACAGTACCAGAAAGGTAATTTTTGAACGCTTGCTACCCTTCCTTCTCTCTCTTGTATTCCACATTCTCTATTGTTCCCATCTTTATGTCCATGTATATTCAATGTTTAGCTCCCACTTATAAGTGAGAATATGCAATATTTGGTTTTCTGTTTCTGTGTTAATTCACTTACAACAATGGCTTTCAGCTACATCCATGTTGCTAGGGGAAAAAAGTGATTCTATTGTTTTTTTATGGCTGTGTGACATTCCATGGTGCACCACATTTTCTTTTTTTCTTCTTTTATGCTCACAACAAACATCTTACACATTTTCTTTCTTTATCCTATCCTAGGCTGATGCACTCCTGGGTAGATCCCATGTCTTTGCTATTGCGAATAATGCTGCAATGAACATACAGGTGTCTTTTTGGTAGAATAATTTATATATAAATTATTATACATATACTCAGTCATGGGTATATAAAGGTATATAAATAAATTGTCATGGGTATATAAATAAATTGGTAGAACAATTTATTTTCCTTTATATACCCAGTCATGAGATTGCAGGGACAAATGGTAGCTCAACTCTCCGTTCTTTGAAAAATCTCCAAACTACTTTCCACAATGGCTGAACTAAATTACATTCCCACCAAAAGTGTGTAAATGTCCCCTTTTCTCTGCAGCATCACCGACATTGTTCTTTTTTGATGTTTTAGCAAAAGCCATTCTGACTCGTGTGATATGGTATCTCACTGAGGTTTTCATTTGCATTTCTCTGATGATTAGTAATGACCATTTTTTCATATATTTGCTGGCCACTTGTATGGCTTTTTTTGGAAATGTTTGTTCATGTCCTTTGCCCACTTTTTAATGGGGTTGTTCTTTTGCTTGTTGATTTGTTTAAGTTTCTTATAGATTCTGGATAGTAGACCTTTGCCAAATCAGTAGTTTGCAAATATTTTCTCCCATTATTATGTTGTCTGTTTACTCTGTTGATAGCTTTTCTTTCAGTGTCCAGAAGCTCTTTAGTTTAATTAGGTCTTATATTTGTCATTTTTGTTTTCGTTGCAGTTGCTTTTGGCATCTGCTTCATGAAATCTGTGCTTAGACCTATGTCCCAAATGGTATTTTCTAGGTTATATTCCAGGGTTTGTATGGTTTTAGGTTTTAAGTCTTTAAAACATCCTGAGTTGATTTTTGTGTATGGTATAAGGAAAGGGATCCAGTTTCAATCTTCTGCATATGACTAGCCACTTATCCCCGCACCATTTACTGAATAGAGAGTTGCTTATTTTTGTCAGCTTTGCCAAAGATCATTGCTCATTTTTGTCGACTTTGTCAAAGACCAGATAGTTGTAGGTGTGCAGTGTCATTTCTGAGCTCTCTGTTCTGTTCCATTCCTCTACGTGTCTGTTTTTGTATCAGTACTATGCTGTTTTTGTTACTGTAGACTTATAATAGAGTTTAATGTCAGGTGGTGTGATGCCTCCAACTTTGTTCTTTTTACATAGGAATGCTTTGGCTATTTGGGCTCTTTTTGGTTCCATATGAATTTTAGAATAGGTTGTTTTTTTTTAATTCTGTAAAAAAGGACATTGGTAGTTTAATATAAATAGTATTAAATCTATACATTAATTTGGGCAGTATGGCCATTTTAATGATATGTATTCTTCCTATTCATGAGCATGGAATGTTTTTCCATTTATTTGGGTAGTTTCTGATTTCTTTCAACAGTGTTTTCTAGTTCTCCTTGTGGAGATCTTTCAACTCCTTGGTTAGCAGTATTCCAGTGGCTACTGTAAATGGAACTATGTTCTTGAATTGGCTCTCAGTTTGACTATTACTGGTGCATGGAAATGCTGCTGATTTTATATATTGATTTTGTATCCTGAAACTTTACTAAAGTCATTTATCAGTTCTAGGAGCCTTTTGGTAGAGTTGTTAGGATTTAGGAAGGGTTACAGAAGAGTTCTTTCTCCTCGATTTTTGGAATAGTTTCAGTAGGATTGGTATAAGCTCTTATTTGTGTGTCTGGTAGCATTTGGCTGCCAATTCATTTGGTCCCACGCTTTTTTTTTGGTTGGTAGGTTTCAGATTTTCAGTTTCTTCTGGATTCAATCTTAGGAGGTTGTGTGTTTCCATAAACGTATCCACTTATTCTAGATTTCCTAATTTATGTGCACAGAGATGTTTATACTAGTCTATAAATATCTTTACTGTTTCAGCAGAATCGGTTATAATATCATCTTCGTCATTTCTGATTGTGCTTATTTGGAACTTCTCCCTTTTTTCTTTGTTCATCTAGTTGTGATCTATCAATCTTGTTTCATCTTTCAAAGAATCTACTTTGGGTTTCATTGAACTTTTATATGGATTTTTGCATCTCAGTTTTATTCAGTTCTCTGATTGTCATTATTTCTTGCCTTCCGCTAGCTTTAGGGTTGCTCTCATCTTGTATTTCTAGTTCCTCTAGGTGTGATATTAGGTGGTTAATTTGAGATATTTCTAACTTCCTGATTTAAGCATTTAGTGCTACAACATTTCCTCTTTACAGTGTTTTAGCAGCATCCCAAAGATGCTGGTATGTGGTATCTCTGTTTCACTAATTTCAAACAATTTTTTAATTTCTGCTGTTGGGGGAGCCAAGGGAGGGGACAGCGGGGGGGGGGGGGGGGGGGTGGGGGGGAGGTCGGGGAGGAATGACATGGGGGGAGAAATGCCAAATGTAGGTGACGGGGGAAATGGAGGCAGCAAACCACATGTACCTATGCAACAATCCTGCATGATCTGCACATGTACCCCAGAACCTAGAGTACAATTTTAAAAAAAATCTGCCTTGATTTCCTTGTTTACCCAAAAGTCACATTCAGGAGCAAACTGTTTAATTTCCATATAATTATATGATTTTGAGGTATCTTCTTGGTATAGAATTCTATCATTATTTCATCTATGTACCTATTAGCTGGATTCTTGTAAAGAGAAACTTTTCCTCCCAACTATTTGTTTCATTCCATTTTAAGATCTTTTATATTCTTTTAAGCATACCTTCCTACATATAGGAGTATTTTCTTGTCCTGTTTTTCTTGTCCTGTTTTTGGATGTTTAGTCGTGCTCTACTTGAGTGCCTGGGAAATGTTAAATAATGCCAATAACAAGTGAGATCATCCCAATGCATAAATTATCCTCAGGCTTACATCCCTTGCTTTAGAAGTTTCATTAATTCTTTGGCTAGTATTAACTTTTAGAGCCCACTGGGGTCTCATTAAGTTATCATTTTCTTATGTTCTCTTCTGAATTGCCTATCCCCAGGGAGGAGTTTGTGTTCCAAGAGAACTTGGGGTGACAAAGAGAGAAACCATCACTTTTAGTTGCAAGTTACCTCAAAGAAGACATTTTACAAGAATAACCATAAAATCTATTATTCTCAACTTTCATAAAATTTGACTGAAGTATTCTTAACAAGTAGGCTATACTAAAAAATAAAAATAAAAATAACTGGCCATTTTTTTTGCTGCTTGCTGAAGCACCATGCTTGTGAGGGACAGGCTTACTCCCAACAGACTAGTTAATATGAGGAAAATAGGAAACAAGTCTAGAACTTCTGCACCTTGCCTCTGAGGACTGTCTTTTAAAATGTCATTAAACTTGGAAAAGTAGAGAAAGGTGGTACATGCTTCCAGTAAAATGACTCATTAAAAAAGATCTGACTTTTGAAAAAAAGTAATGCACATATTTGAACAACTACAATAACAAAGATCTAAAGGCAAAACAGTCAGCAAAAGATATTCACCATAACAGTTGATTTTGCAGATTCCTGAGAGGCTGCACAGAGAGAGGCTCCAGATACGGTGGGAGTAGCCTTCACAAGAAAAGAGAGATTTGTTTGAAAGTTGGTGCATAGAGTAAATTGAACCCCAACCTGGGTAGCCTAATGCTTATTTCCTTTCACTCCACAATAGTCTGAGATATATTCTTAGGAGAAATTAAACCTGAAAGATTTTATGAAATGTCTAGAGTTCATTGTTTTTTTATATATATACTTTAAGCTCTGGGGTACAGGTTCAGAACGCGCAGGCTACCTAGGTATACACATGCCATGGTGGTTTGCTGCATTCATCCCCCATCATCTACACTAGGTATTTCTCCTGATGCTATCCCTCCCCAATCCCTCCATCCCCTGCTATCCCTCCCCTAGCCCCCACCCCCCGACAGGCCCTGGTGTGAGGTGTTCCCCTCTCTGTGTCCATGTGTTCTCATTGCTCAACATCCACTTATGAGTAAGAACATGTGGTGTTTTGTTTTCTGTTCTTGTGTCAGTTTGCTGAGAATGATGGTTTCCAGCTTCATCCATGTCCCTGCAAAGGACATGAACTCATACTTTTTATGGCTGCATAGTATTCCATGATGTATACGTGCCACATTACATTATTTGACCCAGCAATCTCATTACTGGGTATATGCCCAAAGGATTATAAACCGTTATATTATAAAGATGCATGCACACATATGTTTATTGCTGCACTGTTTACAATAGCAAAGACTTGGAACCAACCCAAATGCCCATCAATGATAGACTGGATAGAGTTCATTCTAATTCGAGAATATAGTGGTTCCCTACTGTCTTTCTGACTATCAGAGTGTACCTATGCCTGATTCTTGGCAAAGGCACACACATACTTTTTGGAAATGGGATAAACGGAAGAGGGGGTTATATTATACCTATTTAATAATCACTTACCTCATAGGGTACCTCTCTATTCTTCTTCTAGAATTTAATTTGTTCTGATGTTTTGGAATTAAAACTCAGAACTCTCTATACCCACCCCATTAATTTTAGATAATGAATCCAAAACCTCATTCCTCCTATATTAATCTACCTTATTTTTCCTATTAATCCCTTCGGTTCTTCCATTTAAACAAGCCCTTTTTCCCAGCATGGCATGCAGCTTTTTCACAGCTCTACTGTATGCTCCAAATAAAAATAAATTGTAAAATCTGAATAGTCATAAAATATATTTATTACTAAACAGCTATTCATGTGTCAAGGTTTCCTTTCCTGAGAAAGGAATGCTACTTAGCCCAGGCACTAGGAATTTCAAAGGCAGCACCCAAGTAGACAAGGCTGGTCCTCATGTGTTTGTCAGATTTATGTTTCAAGATTTATACAAGCCAATGTGTTTACTCATTCATATGCATTTAGGAAATCCATCTTTAGTTTGCATTATGCAAACACGTGTTAAAGAGAGTGAGAGCAAGTTCTCCAGAGGTATATAGGACTCTGAATAAACAGGTAAATTGGGTTATTTAGCCAATCTTTGAAAAATGTCATTGCTAGTAGAAAATCCTGAGAATTCCAATTTAAATATGAATCAGAGATGACATTTGCCAGTAGATTATCTGCTAAAATCAATAGTCTGGTTTTCATTATGGGCTTGAGAAAGTCACAGGGAACACATTGGGTATGGCATCAGGATACAGCCATTATAAACCTTAGCATCCCTATCTACCTGAAACCCATGTCTAATCTTCCGGAAGATAGGATCAGGACCATTTTGTGCACAGAGCAAATTGGACCCCAACCCAATGCTTACTTTCCCTTCATTGCCCAATAGTCTGAGATTTATTCTCCTAAGAGAATATATCTCCTAGAATATATCTCAGACTACTGGGCCTAAGGTTGGGGTACTGTACCAGGATACAGCCGTTATAAACATTAGCATCACTATCTACCTGAAACCCATACCTAATTTTCAAGAATATAGGACCAGGACCACGTGTGAGCAAGAATAAATTTTCTCTGACAAATTAATACCTGCAGATGTTTCCATTGAATTTGATCCTTCTGATGAGTTAGATTTTGGTTGTTGTGACTCATAATAAAAACGAAGTTGACACTGTGCAACACAATAACGGTAACTAAAATAATAATTATTCCCAGAACATGCGTAAGCAATCTTTCATGCAGACTGACTTCTGGCTATGAGTTGTTCTGTCTACTTATTTAGTTGTGCTTTCTTTTGAGGAAGGAGAGAATTTATTGGAAATAAAGGAACTTCTTGTTTCTCTGTATGTACTTGTTTTCAAAACTGAAGTTTTAAAGAGAAATGGGTTACTGTTGTTTTAGAGACTTGTTCTAGTGAACATAGACAACCTCCAGAAATCGCCCCTTGCACATTTCCCTTTGCAGCCCTCCCTCACCTTGAACCATCCAACTTGACTTGTGTATAAGGACCAGGCCCCAAGTTTCAAAACAAGGAGTCTGCTTACCCTTGCAATGGCTAATCCCAAACGTTCTTGTTCTGTGATGATTTTGATAACCACCTCAGACCCCATAGAGTGAATGTTTGTTTGTGTGGGAATGTGTTATTTTTACCCATTGAAAAGTCTAAACTCTATCTTGGACTAATTCTAGGTTATTGTCACCTTGTCTTCTTATCTTCTCAGAATGTGAACAATTCCTCCTCTATCTATATGGTTACCTTGAATGCATTTATAGAGTGAGACTATGTTTCCCCTGAGCTTTCTTCTTTGTACCCGATGATTGCCTTGCTAGAGGGAGGCGGATGGAAAGGAATCATGCATTCTTCACCCTTTAAATAGTAAAGCAACTCAGATTTAAGATGTCACACTGTTTTATTGGAAAGTATAAAAAGAACTGTTTTACGATGTCATTACAATGACACGGTGGAAGAGCTGGCTCTAAAAAAATACTTCTGCCTTGGGAGACCAAATAGTTTTAAGACAGAAGCTATCAAATGATCTGATGCTAAACTGTTTATCTGTCAATCGAGAATAGAATTGTTTTCTCTAATGGGAAGTCTTGTCATGCATTTATTAAATATTGAAATCACCACTGTGGAAATTAATACTGAGGGGAAAATTCATCTGATAATCTAGTTAAGGACACATGTTCCAGACTGAAGAAAGTTTAATCTCAACAGTTAGATAAAGACAAAAAAACATTATTGGAAGACTTTATCTCTATCCTAAGGGTCTAGCTGTCCCAAAATGCATAAAATTAATAAAATGGTTTATTTACTTCTGTTTAACTTAATGATCATTCTCTTGGACAAACCAATCAAAAATCCAAATAGATAACAAAACTCTAAACTCCAAATAGTGTTTATCTAAACAAAAGACATTTTTGGAGTAATATGTATAATTAAGATAGTTTTCTTTCTTAATACTTTGCTGTCAATAGTTACAAATGTTATTCAGACTATATCCAAACTGGATCACTGTTACAAATTGTCCAATGTTTTCTACTGCGTTTAGAACAGTATTCATCCTTTTACCATGGTCTATGTTTTTTGCATTATGTGGATCCATATCAAGTTCTTCTTCCACATCAGAGCATTTGCAAATGCTGTCCCCTTTGCCTGGAATGCTTTCCTTCTCCATTCTTCACAGAGATTGGCATTTTTCTCTACCTGAATTCCTTATCTAGGACCTTTATGAATTTATTCATAGCTTTTAAATCTCACAGTTATTTTATTTTATATTTGCTTTTTTGTGTGTCAGCCTATGACTCAGAATTTAACCTGCACAAGGACAGAACTTCAATGTGTTCCCTATTATTTCAGTGCAACATTGGATAGCATCTGATTCATTGAAAGCATCTGAAATATATTACATGACTGAACGAATGAAAGATTTTAGGGAAAGTTTGTAAAAATGTATGTCATTCTTTTCCTAAGTATATAAACTTAAGATAAATTTGTAAAATTATGTGTTCAAATAAGTACTCAATTTTTATCCATAAGCACAAATGACAATATATCATTCTTTTCTACAAAATAAAGACGCTAACTGATTCACTCTCTTCTCCTCTTCCTTCTTTAAGCATCAGGTAATTTTATGGAATTTTATGAAGGGGAAACAACCACTTTATGGGCATGTGATAGGTATTTACACATACACTTCATTCTATACATGAGCTCTTTAAAATGGTCTGTCCCATAATAGCAGGTTTTCTCTGACACCAGGTATTTGGATTGTGATCCTTACAATGAGAACTAGATAAGAGTAGAAAGGAGGTAGAGCAAGTCAATCCTTGATACTAGCAGCCCAAAGGAAGGGTGTTTCCTTATTGATTTGATAGGGAGCCAAGAATTATCCTAAGACATGTCAGATCTATAATTAAAATTTTTATCTTTAGAAATCTTCAATTCAGTCTTCTAAATTTCAAGTGGTATTGTACTTCAGCCAAGTATTTCACTGAAGCCAGAGTGTTTGCAGATTTTTTGAAAAAGATTTACCTTACACTTGTAGGCTCTATTTCTGACTCTGGACTAGATACTTAAGTAGAATTACTTTAATAACTAATGCCTAGTTAGAGAGCTAATTTCTTAATAAATTGCAATTAAGATTATATTACATCTGATTTAAAGACATTATAATACTTAAGAAAGTAAGCCAAGTTAGTTCTCTTCTACCAACCCACACCCTCAGTCTCACGTCTAGGCAACCACTGTTATCCCTGTGATGTATGTCCTTCAAGATATTTTGTAGCATTTGTGAATGCACACATCATCCTATGATGAAAGAGTTTGCTTTCTTTATTTTCATGCAATTATTTGTTGGTATCTTTAGCTTGTTTTTTCGTATCATAATATACCTTGCAAATCACTATGTGACAGATATCATGTTTTGTAACTCTTCCTAACATCACATAAAACTGTAATAACAATATGGTTATTCCTTAATTACCTTCTCATTCCCTAGTGCTGGAAATACAGGTTAATATTATAAAGAGGCCAGGTGCAGTGGCTCATGCCTGTAATCCCAGTACTTTGGGAGGCCAAGGCAGGTGGATCATAAGGTCTGTAGATTGAGACCATCCTGGCCAACATGGTGAAACCGCATCTTTACTAAAATACAAAAAATTAGCCAGTCATGGTGGCACATGCTTATAGTCCCAGATACTCACTACTCAGGAGGCTGAGGCTGAAGAACTGCTTGAACCCAGGAGATGGAGGTTGCAGTTAGCTGAGATCACACCACTGCACTCCAGCCTGGGCAACAGAGTAAGACTTCGTCTCAAAAATATATATATATTATAAAGAATAATAACAGTGTCAAAAAGTAAGCACATTTAAAATTTAGTGAATACTACCAAATTCCCCTTCATAGTAACCATACCAATTAATATCCCTCACTAGGATTCCAAATATCTGACATACACCTTTACCCGCACTTGATATTGGCAAAATATTTTTAAATTATCACTCTGGTGAAAAATGTTTTAACTGGTTTCTATGAAAAAATATATGTGATGATTAGTTTTATGTGTCAACTTGACTGGGCCACAGAACGCCCATGTAATCTGGTTAAACATTATTTCCAGGTGTATCTGTAAGGGTGTGTTGGAAGAGACAAGCATTTGAATAGGTGGACTGAATAAAGCAGTTGGCCCTCTCCAATATGGGGCCCAAATAAAACGAAAAAAAAAAAACAGAAGAAGGTCGAATTCATCTCTCTCCCTCTCTTTCTCTCTCTTCCCCCTCTCCCTCTCTCTCTTCCTCTCTCCCTCTTGCTGGGACAAATCCTAACATGTGTGATGGATTATATTGTTTATTGAGAATGGTGGCAAGGAAAACCAAGCCAGCCCCCAAGCAGAAAATTGCTGAGGGCGTTCAAAAATAGCAAACAATATATGCATATCACACACTAGTTAAACCAATTCTTTAAACATGGGATATGTGATCCTGCCCCCATTGCTCCTTCATGGAGAATGCTTTCTAATTTGTCCTTGATTAGTGGTAAGCAGGCACCAGCTCCCTACCTAGTGTATCTTTGTTCTATGAGAAAACACACAACACCGGCTTGTTAATAATAATCACCTGTTCAGAAAAAATAAACATGTGGATCAGAGTCTGCTGGAGGTGCTCAGCTTGGAAGGCTGTTAGCTCACTGATCCCACTTTGCACCGTATCTTTGTGTTTGTTTCTTAATTCCTTCAGCCTTGCTGGGTTGCGGTCTCCAGGACCGAGCTGGTCTCAGCTTCCCCTCTGTTTTTATTCATTCTCTTCTCTCTCTCTCTCACTGCATAAGCTGAGACATCATTCTTCTCCAATCCTCAGAGAAGATTGTACTACCTAGAACTTGTACTACCAATACTTCTGGTTTTCAGGCCTTCAAACTTGGCCTGGAATAAACATCACTGGCTTTTCCAGGTCTCCAGCTTACAGATGGCAGATCGTGGGATTTCTCAGCCTCCACAGTCACATGAACCAGTTTCTTGTAATAAAACAGATGAATAAAATATATATATATATATATATATACACATACATACATATATTCCATTGGTTTTGTTTCTCTGGAGAATCCTAGTTAATACAATATGCAATTGAAATTTGTATCTACGTTTACTGAAGTTGGGTGTTTCATCTTTCGTGAACTGTCCTTTTCCTATCCTTGTCCATCTGTATTGGATTACTAATATGCTTCCTAAATATTTCAAATGTTTCTCTTTGGAAATCCTGGGTATTACTCTTTCATCTGTTACACAGAGTAAAAAACGTTTTTTCATGTGTTGTCATTTATATTTAACACTATTAGACTGCTTATTTATATATTATTTATTTTAATGGAATCAAATTTACCAATGACACTTCTCATGAAATGCCATGTCAAATTGTATTTGAAATCTGCCAGATATTTTACTGGGACCACATTGAATTTATACATTAACTTAGAAAGATGTAATATACATTTAAAATACTGAACTTTCCATTCAGGAAAATGGCACAGTTTTGGTTAGCTTGGTATGTTTTTATGTCTTCAAAAAAATTTTTTAATCATATAAATATTTATGTGATATTGTTAATACCAAAAAAATCCATAAATGCAATAAATTGAATATAGCTAAGTGCAGAATACTTTTTTTTAATCCAAGAGGCTGTAATTCTCATTTCTGGTAAAATTAGACATGAACTTTACTTATATACAGAAAAACGGACTGGTCATTAGCTTCACAGTTTTGCCCCAAAATGACTTATAGTTTCAATTTTCTCTGATCTTTTATAAAATCTAACAAAGCAGGTAAAGGAAAGCTTTAATCTTTGGTTCCTACCATTTGAAAAATGCTATAATCTATTGCAGCAGAGCCAATATATGGAAAGATGCCTATATTAAACATTATTTCAAAAATGAAGCAGTAATGAGAATCTTTTCACTAAAGAGGTTATTACACAGAAATAATACATTTTCTAAAAATTCAAAATGATAAAATATCACTGTAAAAAACAGTAGGTGCATTTTATGCATATAAGCTTTTTTAATCAATAAAGTCTCAAAAAATAGAGGCAACTGCATAAGACTAAATTACCTTATATATGTTGCATTAAATGGAAAATAGGAATTATAACTATCCTATAATATGTCAAATTATATAAAAATAAGGAAATGTATTCTGAATTACAATATTCCAAGTACTTTGGAGTGCTAATATTATATAAACAACCAAATGTCTAAAACATAATTGTAAACAGGTAGAATTGTAGAGGAAAATGTGTGCTTGCATTAACATTGAAGATATTTGCTTAAATTTTAAAAATGGAAAGAAATATAGAAAAGGTATGTAGAGCTGTTACTTTCTAAGTTCACAGCACTCAATAAAATTTAAGGCAACTTAATCTCTAAAAATAAAATAACAAACCCAATTATAATTCTTTTTGTCATGCAATTAAATCCATCATTATGGATACAGTTGCTGCAAATTGGTCAAGCTATCTAACACTGATATAGAAGATGGCATGCTGGCATTTAATAGGTAACTAGTGGTCAATAATGGGTTTTAAAGGTTTTCTCTGTCCTACTATTTTGTTATTTTTTTCAGTTGTGGCATATTTCTCTTGTTATAGTACTAACTGCCTGGCTGAGCTCTCTCTCCTTTTCTTTTTTCTTTCTCTCAGTTTACCTTTTCATCTTCAAACGTATTATGTTTTTCCTCCAATTTTCTGAGCTTTGTATCCAAATTGTTATTTACTTATGAATACTGTTGGAGCTCAGCTTCAGAGTTCTTCTTATGAAACTTTTCTCTGACCCTTGTCTCACATACAGATTCCATTTTCGTGTTTATCTTCTTTCTTCTTTCCATGTGCTTCCTTTTTTCTGTTGCCACTTTTGAGGAAAGAATTTTAAGAATTTGCTATATGTCCTTTCTGGTCTCATCTCCATTTTATTTTATAGTTGTCAGTTTTCTGTTGTTCTCAGTAGTACATCATATTAGTGACCTCCTTCAAATACTGTATGTATGTTCTCAAAAACAGAAATTAAGTGGTAAAAAAAATCACACAATATGATTTTCACCTCAGCAACACTCCAAAAATGCTGCCCCACCATGACCATTTGTCATTAAATGTATTTATATTACTATATATAAGAGGCATGTATCTTTAAAACTAAAAGATGAAATAATGAGCAAACAGTTGATAATCTTATTGAAGATCATTAGTACATGATAAGTCACATGTATTTTACTACTTTTAATAGTCTCTCTTTGTTTCTGGCTTTTGACAGTTTGATAGTGATATGTTCAGATATGAATCTGTTACCAAGATTTAGCAACTTTTTCTTAAATAAACCTCCTCTGATTATAAAATGAAAACATTAATAAAAACTTATTGTAAAATGCTAGAACTGTAGAGGGGTTATATGAGAGTTTGTGAGACCCCAAGAATCTATAGCCAGGCTTCTTGGTGAAGGTCTTAACCTGAATGAAGCCAGTCTGTAAAAACTAAGAGAGGTGGCTACTTTCTCAAATGCATAAATAACAGCCAATAAAATAACAAGGCACACACACAAAAGAAATTAAAAAAAAAAAAAAACAGAAACAAGGCACAAGCAAAGGAATAAATTAAATTTTTAGAAACTAACCAAAAAGAAATGGAGATCTGTGAATTACCTGACAAGGAATCCAAAATAATAATCTTAAAGAAGCTCAGTGAGCTTCAAGATAACACAGGTAGACAACTAAATAAAATAAAGAAGCAGATGCATAAACAAAATGAGAATATCAACAGATACAGAAAGTATAAAAAAGAACCAAACAGAAATGTAGATAAAGAGTACAATAAACTGAATTGAAAAATTCACTAAGGATTTCAACAGCAGACATGGTCAAGTTGAAGAATCAGCAAACCGGAAGACAGATCATTTGAAATTATCAAGTAAGAATAATTAAGGAAAAAAATGAAGAAAAGTAAAGAAAACCTTGGAGACTTGTCAGAAAGTGGACCACTATATGTATTATGGAAGTATAGAAGAAACAAAAGAAAGGTGAATAGAAAATTTAAGGAATAGTAGCCAAAATTTTCCCAAATCTGAGGAAGGAAATGGGCATTTAAGTTCAAGAATAGCAAAGGACACAAAACAGGATAAACACAAAATGACTCACACTGAGCCATATAATCAAACTGTCAAAAGTCAAACACAAAGCAGTAAGAGAAAAGTGACCCATCACATAAAAGGGAGTTCCCATAAGATACAAGGCAACAGTAATCAAAACAGCAAGGTACTGGTATCAAAACAGAGACATAGACCAATGGAACAGAACACAAGCCTCCGCAGCAACAATACATCTACAACCATCTAATCTTTGACAAACCCGACAAAAATAATCAATGGGGAAAGGATCGCCTGTTTAATAAATGGTGTTGGGAAAATTGGCTACCAATGTGCAGAAAGCAGAAACTAGAGCCCTTCCTGACACCTTAAAGTAAAATTAACTCCAGATGGATTACAGACTTACATCAGACCTAACACCACAAAAACCCTAGAAGAAAACCTAGGCAAAACCATCTAGGACATACGCATAGGCAAGGATTTCATGACTAAAACACCAAAAGCAATGGCAACAAAAGCCAAAATAGACCAAAGGGATCTAATTAAACTCCAGAGCTTCTGTACAGCAAAAGAAACAATCATTAGAGTGAACTGGCAACCAACAGAATGGGCAAAAATTTTTGCAATCTATCTGACAAAGGGCTAATATCCAGAATCTATAAAGAACTAAAACAGATTTACAACAACAACAACAACAAAAAAAAAAACATTCAAAAGTGGGTGAAAGATATAAACAGACACTTTTCAAAAGAAGACATATATGAAGCCAACAAACATATGAAAAAATGCTCATCACTAGTCATTAGAGAAATGCAAATCAAAACTACATTGAGATACCATCTCACACCAGTTACAATGGCGATCATTAAAAAATCAAGAGACAACAGATGCTGGAGAGGATGCAGAGAAATAGGAACACTTTTACACTGTTGGTGGGAGTGTAGATTAGTTCAACCATTGTGCAAGACAGTGTGGCAATTCCTCAAGGACCTAGAAATAGAAATTCCATTTGACCCAGTAATCTCATTACTGGGTATATATCCAAAGGACTATATATTGCTCTATTATAAAGACACATGCACATGCATGTTCACTGTGGCACTGTTTACAATACCAAAGACCTGGAACCAACCCTGCCCACCAATGATAGACTGGACAAAGAAAATGTGGCACATATACACCATGGAATACTATGCAGTCATAAAAAACAATGAGTTTGTGTCCTTTGTAGGGACATGGATGAACCTGGAAACCATCATTCTCAGCAAACTGACACAAGAACAGAAAATCAAGCACTGCATGTTCTCACTCATAGGTGGGTGTTGAACAATGAAAACACATGGACACAGAGAGGGAAGCATCACACACTTGGGTTCATTGGAGGGGCTGGGGGAGGGATAGTGGGAGGGAGGGTGGAAAGGGAAGATGTGGGGGAGAAATGTCAGGTATAGGTGATGGGGGGATGGCAGCAAACCACCTTACCATGAATATACCTATGCAACAATCCTGCATGATCTACATATGTACTCCAGAATCTAAAGTTCAATAAAAAAAAAAAAAAAGGAACCAGAAAAAAAAAAGATTATCAGCAGATTTCTCAGCAGAAACATTACAGATCAGAAGAGTATGAGATAACATAGTCAAAATGCTGAAAGCAAAAACTGCCAACCAAGAATACTACATCTGGAAAAATTCTCCTTCAAAATGAAGGTGAAATAAAGGTATTCCTGGACAAACAAAAGCTGAAGCAGTTCATCACCCCCACTCATGCCTTACAAGAATTGCTAAAGGAAGTCCTTCAAGTTGAAACAAAGTAATGGGAGACAATAACAAAAAAGCATATGGAATATAAAGCTTTTGGTAACAGTAAATATACAGACAAATGCAAAATTCTACAGTCATTTAATGATGGTTAATAAATCACTTTTAATTCTGTCACAGAGTGCTTCGCTTCGGCAGCACGTATACTAAAATTGGAACATTACAGAGAAGATTAGCGTGGCCCCTGTGCAAGGATGACACGCAAATTCGTGAAGCGTTCCATATTTAAAAAAAAAAAATCTGTCACAGACTTTAAAACCATTTATCTTTAAAAAATATAATGATAAAATTATATTAATATATTCAAAATATAAAAGATGTAATTTTGACATCAATAACAAAGTGGTGGGGGAGGATGTAAAGGAGTAAATTTTTTCTGTGGTGGAAGTTAAGTTTCCATCAGTTTCAAATAGATTGTTACATCCATAAGATGTCTTATATAATCCCCATGGTAACCACAAATAAAATACCTATATATTATGCACCAAAGAAAATTTAGAAAGAATTAAAGCATGCTACTACAAAGTATCAATGAAATAAAAAGAAAGTCGGCAACTCATAAAAAAGAAACAACACAACTACAAGACAGAAAACAATTAACAAAATGGCAACAGTAAGTCATTCCCTTTAACAAATGGTGGTGGGTAAATTATATATCTACATGCAAAAAAATAAAGTTTAACCTTCACCTTATACCACACACAAAACTTGACTCGAAATGTAAAACCTGGAATTTCAAAACTCTTAGAAGAAAACATAAGGAAAAGGCTTCATGACATTTTGTTTGGCAATGATATCTTGGATATGATACGAAAAGCACAGGTAACAGAAATAGACAAACGGGACTACATCAAACTTAAAAATTTCTTCACAACAAGGAAACAGTCAACACAGTGAGAAGGCAATCTATGGAATGGGAGAAAATACTTGCAAAACATGTATCTGATAAGCTGTTAATAACTAGAATTATAAAGAACTCCTGCAATTAAATAGCAAAAAACAAATACCTAATTTAAAAATGGGCAAAAGAATAAACATTTGTAGAATAAACATTTCTACAAAGAAGATATACAAATGGCCAACAATCATATAAAAAATGCTCAACATTACTGGAAATGCAAATCCAAACCACATTGTGAAAGCATTTCACACCATTAAAATATCACTAATAAGAAAATAAATAACAAAATAACAAGTGTTGGTGAGGATGGGAACAAATTAGAACTTTTGTGTACTGTTGGAGGGAATTTAAAATGATAAAGCCATCATAGAAAATAGAGCATGGAGCCTCCTAAATAAATTAAGAATAGAATTCCCATATGATCTGATCCAGTCATTTCACTTCTGGGTATACAGTCAAAAGAACTGAAAACAGGATCAAGAAGAGACTGGCGTACTTATGTTTACTGCAGCTTTATTCACAATAGCCAAGGGATGGAAGCAACCTAAATGCCTACTGATAGATGAATGGATAAAAAAATGTGGGGGGGAGTGTGTGTGTGTGTGTGTGTGTGTGTGTGTGTATGTATTTGTGTATGTATGTATACAATGGAATACTATTCAGCCTTAAGAAAGACAAAAATTAGTTAGGGAGAATTCCCTCCTCCCCAGCTTATTTTATGAGACCGACATCATCCTGATACCAAAACCTGGCAGAGACACAACCACAAAAGAAAATCTCAGGCCAATATCCATGATGAACATAGATGCAATAATCTTCAATAAAATACTGGCAAACCGATTGCAACAGCATATCAAAAAGCTTATCCATCACAATCAAGTTGGCCTCATTCAGAGGATGCAAGGCTGGTTGAACATACTCAAATCTATAAATGTAATCCACCATATAAACAGAACCAAAGACAAAAACCATGTGATTATCTCAATAGACACAGAGAAGGCCTCTGACAAAATTCAACAGCCCTTCATGCTAAAAATGCTCAATAAACTAGGTATTGATAGAACATATCTCTAAATAATAAAAACTATTTATGACAAACCCACAGCCAATATCACATTGAATCGTAAAAACTGGAAACATTCCCTTTGAAAATTGGCACAAGACAAGGGTGCCCTCTCTCACCATTCCTATTCAACATAGTTTTGGAAGTTTTAGCCACAGCAATCAAGCAAGGAAAAGAAATAAAGGGTATTCAGTTAGGAAAAGAGGAAGTCAAATGATCTCCATTTGCAGACAACATGATTGTATATTTAGAAAACCCCATCATCTCAGCCCCAAACCTCCTTAAGATGATAAGCAACTGCAGCAAAGTCTCAGGATACAAAATCCATGTGCAAAAATCACAAGCATTCCTATACACCAACAACAGACAAACAGAGAGCCAAATCAAGAGTGAACTCCCATTCACAATGGCCAAAAAGAGAATAAAATACCTAGGAATACAACTAACAAAGGATGTTAAGGACGAAGGACCTCTTCAAAGAGAACTACAAACCACTGCTCAAGGAAACAAGAGAGGACACAAACAGATGGAAAAATATTCCATGCTCATGGTTAAGAAGAAACAATACCATGAAAATGCCCATACTTACTAAAGTAATTTATAGATTCAACACTATCCCCCACCAAGCTACCATCAACCTTCTTCACAGAACTGGAAAAAACCACCTTTAACTTCATATGGAACCAAAAAAGAGCCCGCATAGTCAAGATAATCCTAACCAAAAAGAACAAAGCTGGAGGCATCACATTGCCAGACTTCCAACTATACTACAAGAGTACAGTAATCAAACAGCATGGTACTGGTGCCAAAACAGAGATATGGACCAATGGAACACAACAGAGCCCTCAGAAATAACGCCACACATCTACAACCACCTAATCTTTGACAAACCTGACAAAAACAAGCAATGGGGAAAGGATTCTGTTTAATAAACGGTGTTAGGAAAACTGGCTAGCCATGTGCAGAAAGCTGAAACTGGACCCCTTCCTTACACTTTAAACAAAAATTAACTCCAGATGGATTAGAGATTTAAACCTAAGACCTAACACCATAAAAAACCTAGAAGAAAACCTAGGCAATATCATTCAGGACAAAGGCATAGGCAAGGACTTCATGACTAAAACACCAAAAGCAATGGCAGCAAAAGCCAAAATAAATGGGATCTAAACTTCTGCTAGAGCTTCTGCACAGCAAAAGAAACAATCATTAGAGTGAACTGGCAACCAACAGAATGGGAAAAATGTTTTGCAATCTACCCATCTGACAAAGGGCTAATATCCAAAATCTACAAAGAACCAAAACAAATTTACAAGAAAAAAACAACCCCATCAAAAAGTGAGCAAAGGATATGAACAGATACTTTTCAAAAGAAGACATCCACGCAGCTAACAAACATATGAAAAAATGCTCATCATCACTGCTTATTGGAGAAATGCAAATCAAAATTGCATTGAGATACCATCTCATGCCAGTTAGAATGGTGATCATTAAAAAATCAGGAGACAACAGATACTGGAGAGGATGTGGAGAAAGAGGAACGCTTTTACACTGTTGGTGGGAGTGTAAATTAGTTCAACCATTGTGGAAGACAGTGTGGCGATCCCTCAAGGATCTGGAAACAGAAATTCCATTTGACCCGGCAATCCCATTACTGGGTATATACCCAAAGGATTATAAATCATTCTATTATAAAGACACATGCACACATATGTTCATTGCGACACTATTTACAATAGCAAAGACTTGGAATCAACCCAAATGCCCATGAAGGATAGACTGGATAAGAAAATATGGTACATATATACCACAGAATACTATGCAGCCATAAAAGAGGATGAGTTCATTTCCTTTGCAGGGATATGGATGAATCTGGAAACCATCATTCTCAGCAAACCAACACAAGAACAGAAAACCAAACACCACATGTTCTCACTTATAGGTGAGTGTTGAACAATGAGAACATATAGACACAGGGAGGGGAACATCACACAATGGGATCTGTTGGGGGATGGTGGGCTAGGGGGAGGGATAGCTGGGGGGTGGGGGAGATTGGAAAGGGTTAACATTGGGAGAAATACCTAACGCAGTTGACAGGGGGGATGGAGGCAGCAAACCACCATGGCATGTGTGTACCTATGTAACAATCCTGCAAGATCTGCACAGGTACCCCAGAACTTAAAGTGTAATACAAATATATATATACACACACACACACACACATATATATATATATAAAGAAAGAAGAAAATCTAGTTATATGCTATGACATGGATGAAACTTGAGAACATTATGCTAAGTGTAATAAGCCAGTCACAAAAAGACAAAAGTACACAATTCAACTTAAATGAGGTATCTAAAGCAGTCACACTTTTAGAAAATAGAAAGTGGACTGCCAGGATCGAGTATGTGGCCAGGTTGGGGCCGGAGGGGGTTGTTAAATGGTTATATAGTTTCAGTTTCTCAAGACAAAAAAGTTCTAGAGAGCTGTTGCACAACCATACACACAGTTAACACTACTGCATCGTACATTTAAAAATAGTTAAGATGGAACATCATCTTATGTATAAATGTAGACAAAGGATACCCAAGTACAATCTAGAATATAATGCCCTGAACATTAGAAATTCAGCTTATTTTAATTACTACTAATTCTTGATAAATTGTCTTGTCATGCTGTTTTAATTCTGTCAAATTTATTATTATAAATTTGATCAATTTCAGTAACCAAATGTTGTTTTCTTTAAAAAAGCAAAAAATTGAGCTATAGACTAGAGAAATGGTGCTGCAGGTGCAGCAACCTGGTGCAGTCTATGGATATTTCATGAATTCAGCAGCATGTCTATTTGGCTGATACTACTGAACTGCCGAATATAGGCCAGTCAGCATCACTTTCACAAACCAGAATGACATCTTGGACAATGGCTATAATGCCAAAGAGTCCAGGTTTAGTAAATTCTATGCACTTATTTACTTAAAACCCATAGTTTGCTACTCTATGGAACAGTATTGAAAACAAAATGGTGAAGGAGACGGGTTGAACCAAATTTCATCACGACATATGGTTATCCTTATAATCTGTACCTATGAATTCTAAATATGCTGGTATTATAGTAACAAGAAGAATAAAAATAGATGTGTTTCTGTTATCAACAATAAGAAGCTCTATGTTTTTAAGGCTTTTTATTGTTGTTCCATTAAAAATATTACTAAATAGTATGTTCTCCTAATGTTTGCTGAATTCAATCACTATAGTAAACCCAAGATTATTAGTAAATCAAGATACCAGTTATGGTTTATCACTTTATTTTATATGCATCTAAACCACTGTCCTAAGAATGGTTTTACTTTCAGTCAGAATTACAGAGAGAATAACACTTAATACTCCTCTTTAGTGACAATACACACCTTCATGGTAACTAAGACATTTAGGATAATTTTGCCTTAAGAAGAGAAAACACAACCCAAATGTGTCTAGCAATAAAGGGAATTTACTGACTGATGTAACCTAAAGTGAATGGGCATGGTGGGCATAAGACATGATTTGAACAGAGTTTGGAGTCTTTTGATTCTATTTATTTCCGGTTCTCTTTATTTTGACTTCTCCCCTGTGTTAACTTCTTCCCAGTACTTGTTTTCCTCATGGGAGTCTTTATAGCCAATGCACCACACCATTTAGAAAAATGCCTCTGGACCAGCATTTTGGAAAGAGTCATGAGATTCACCATGACTGGTCTCCTTGAGCCATATTTTCACTTCTTTATCAAGCTCTGTGCCCAGGGAATAGAATACAGGGTGAGATCAGCTTCCCCAGAAACAGATAAAATGTTTAGGAGGCCACTGTAGACAACCTAGAAAGAAGCTCTGGGTACTGTCAGAAAAGAGAGGGGTGCTTGTATAAACAACAAATACACACTATGGCATCCCATGGGTGCTTTAAAAACAGTAAGAGCAGAGGGGAAAACTACCACTCACACAGCAGCTAAGACCTCAGTCTGGCAGGATCTTTCCAATGGAAAGTCAAGAAATGCTTTCTCTCATGGAACCTCATAGATGTAGAATGATGGATGTGTGGGAAGGGAATCTTATTAAGCAACTCCTGTGTACCTGGGAACTTGGCGTGCATTTTAAACTTAATATTTTTTAAACTCCAGGAAGGTATTATTACCACCCCCTCCATTCAAATTATTGCAGATGGGGAAAGAAGTTTAGAGAGTTGGCCACATGATTTAGTAAGGGCAAAGTTGAAATTTAAAGCTAGGCCCTTTGTTACCTGGAGGGTGGTGAATTAAAAAGAAAGACAAAATAAAATCCAGTGACCCAAGTTCCTAGCTCTTAAAGAATGGCAGGCATAACTCTCTCAGCAGGAGTCATATCATAGGTGATCTGTCTCAGTCTCAGGAAGAACAACTCAGTTCTGATGCAGGAAAAGGCAGAAGGCAACTTGGGGTTATGTTACTTTCTGTGAGTCCAGATTACTAGCTCTGCTTCTGGGTATGAGGAGTTGGCTAGGCCCTCTTCCCCTTAAAGCTCCTCTGAAAGAAAATACACAAAACCATCACTGGGCAATGTAGAATTTACTGTATCCTGAGAGAATATTCACAGAAAATAACCTAAGTTCCCCTTAGGTATTTCTCCAAATCCCCGTCTCAGCCAAGGGTCCACAAGTCTTCCGCTCTCCTCTTTCTCCTTCTGAGCCTGCTCTCATCAGCTCCACCTGGCTTCCTCTAGGCTTTCCTCACTGAAAGCCTATTTTTGTTTTTGTTGTTGTTTGCCTTCATTCATGCAAAATGGCATCCCTCCACGTGGGAGACCTGGGTATGGGTGGTTCTCAGCCCTGGAGACTCAGCCTCTGCCTCCAAGAATTTTTGCTGAGACTACTTCATATCTAGAAGCAGCTCTCCAACAAAGAACTCATTCCAGCAGGCAAAAAAACAAAACTGACTCCATAACATTGCTTTCGATTTGTGTTCTCTAAAGAGAAGCTTTACAAAAGAAAAAAAAAACAGTGATATTAAAAAAGAGGTGGGGCGTAACTTGAATGTGAAGGAAGGATACAGCAATTATTGAAAATCAATCCACTCTCCTAGACTACAATAAAGTCTTAAAAATAAAACTAAACATCTCAAAACCCGTTTGAGACAGAAAAGTTAAAACTGCCTTAAAGGGGCTATTAAAATTGGTTCATTATTTCATCCAGGAAAAGCTTTACTGTTAAAATACTTCAGTCAGTATTTTAGCTTTTTCCCACTAGATTATTTCAAGCATCATTTATAGAAAATGTATTAAATGCAAGAAAATCCAACTTGTAAGTGGAACAACTAATCACATAAAGTTATACTCCACAGTCAGTAGTAACTCAAGCTCACTAGAGATCATTCTAAAAGGGATGTTGAGGGTAGAAAGCACTCGGTGAATACTAGCTCTTACTGTCATTATCATCGTTATTGTTCTTAGCCTTTATAGCTCAGATTTAATACTTCAGTAGTACTCGATATTCAAGGTTATAGAATAATAATACATAAATATTAAGTATAATCACCCCTGCAAGTAAAAAGTAACACAGTTCTAAGAATTTTAGAGGCACTCCATAAACACATGGTAAACAAATATTTAAAGACTTGGCATATGCTTTCTGGGGCATAAAACTGAAATTTGACTTTGTCTCAAATTGTGAATTAATAGGAATTAAGTGTGGCATGTGTATTTTATAGCTATTTTCTGTACTCTCCTATTCTTTCATTCATTCTGTTGCTTGTTTACACTCTTTCTCATTCCAACTTCTTTTGGAAAATTTGTTTTCAAGATCCCAGAGAAAGTACACCAAATTTGATTTTCAATATTGTGGACATCATCTATTTCCAGGAGTTAGGAAATCTTCTGATAAACCCCTTTTGACCTTCCCATATGATTTAGATGTTTTTCTTCGTTGCTGTCATAGTATCTTGTGGACACAAGAGTATTAGTGTTTTTTTAAACTTAGACTGTGACTAATTAGCTGAAATCAATTTAGTGTATTATAACCATAATTCAATTTTTAATGGAAATAAAATAGAATCACATAGAAAATGTCAGAGAACATTACATGTTGAAAGAGTAAGTATACCTATGAGAATTTTTGTTTCAACTTCATGTACCTATATGTATTTATATGTATGTATGATTTGGACCATATAGTAAAATACATTTCTTAGCATATGTCATGATCAAAACAAAATTTCAAATACTGATTATACATAATAAGTGATATGGTTTGGCTGTGTCTTCACCCAAATCTCATTCTAAATTACAGTTCTCATAATCTCCACATTTCATGGGAGGGGACCCAATGGGAGATAACTGAATCATGGGGGTGATTACCCTCATGCTGTTCTCATCATAGTAAGTGAGTCCTCATGAGATCTGATGGTTTTATAAGGGGCTTTTGCCCCTGTGCTCAGCACTTCTCTCTCCTGCTGCCCTATAAAGAAAGATGTATTTTCTTCCACTTCAGCCATGATTGTAAGTTTCCTGAGGCTTCCCCAGCCATGTGGAACTGAGTTAATTAAACCTTTTTTCTTTATAAATTATTAGTCTCAGGTATGTTGTTATTAGCAGTGTTAGAATGGACTAATAAAATAAATTTTATTGTTTCCTACCAGTAAGGCTTCTTGAAGGAGCAGGCCTCTGATTCTCATAACCATCAATAAATGTTATCTACCATCTTTGAGTTCTAACTCTATAGATCATAATATTTGTTTTAATTTAGAACATAGATAATTAGCACATAACCCACAACTGGCCATACCACTTCCAAGCTCTGTTTTCTCCCTATGGAAGAGAAATGTGCTAAGGAACCACCAGTTCAAGAATATTTTGTTTGACTACAGACCTAGGATGTGCAGTATTCATCATTCTAGGAAAATGGATGCAAACAGAGATGGCTTTTTACAGCATTCTTCCTTCATGAAAGAGGAACATAATTAAAAACTTATTCTCCTGAGTGTTTGAGAACCAGAAAGGCGGCCTGCTTGCCTGGAGAAGAGAATAATGGGAAGAGTAACAAGAGGAGTTGTAAGCAAGAGCTGAAAATCAAAAGTTTTTATTTAATTTTGGTTGCAGTTGGAAGCACTTAAATGGTTTTAATCAGGAGAGTAATGTGTT
The DNA here is from genome assembly GCA_036589455.1 of Ateles fusciceps. NCBI lineage: Eukaryota > Metazoa > Chordata > Mammalia > Primates > Atelidae > Ateles > Ateles fusciceps. The sequence goes on from JAZHEH010003205.1 coordinate 14,216,778, forward strand.
GTAAGAAAGTCTTTAGAAAACTCTCTCTGCCTGCTGACTGGAAACTAAGTTGCAAAAAAAGCAAGATTGGAAAGTATTTAGAAGACTGGTGCAGTAGTCTAGGTTACTAATAAGGGTGGCTTGGACTAAAGTTATTATAAAGAAGATAGTAAAAAGTTACATAAATATAATCGTGAAGATTGACATGTCTGAGTTTAGCATTGAATAACAAAGGATGAAGATTCACAAAGGTTTGTACCCAGCAACATAAAATGGTGGTGTTATTTGCTGTGACAGGGAAAACATAGGGTTTGGGAATACCAGTTTGGAGGAGGGATATGCAATAGTTCAATGTGAGCCATATGAAATACAGTATATCCAAATGGAGACTTACTGACCTAGACATAGGAATGGATTAGATAATCTACAAAAAGATAGTATAGTCAATTCTTCAGTATTCGAAGGGAATTGATTCCAGTTTACCCTCTATTCCTCAACTCCACTCCCACCATAAATACCAAAATTCATGGATGCTCAAGTCCCTTATATAAAACAGCATTGTATTTGCATATAACCTATGCACATCCTCCTGGATGCTTTAAATTATCTCTATAGTTAAAAGATTACATATAATACTTAATACAATGTAAATGCCTTGTAAATAGTTGTTATTCTGCATTGTTTTTGTACCATTTTTTATTGTACTTTTTAATTTTTTTTTCCAAACATTTTCAATCTGTGGTTAGTTAAATCCATGGATGCAGAACCCACAAATTCAGAGAACTGACTGTATATGGAGTGGAAAGCTGAAGACAGACTATAGGTTCTCCAACATTCAGAAGACCAAATGAACAGGAGTATGACATTAAGAAGAAAAGGAGGTAAAGTAGGTAGAAAACTGCTACATGAGTATGACGTTACAGAAATCACTCAGAACTGAGTTTCAAGAGGGAAGGTGAAGTCAGCAATGTAGCACCCTGAGCAGATTCACTACCATGAGAACTCAAAGTTAACTATATGTTTTATCAAAACTTAAGTTATTAATGACCTTAAAGGATTATTTCATTGGGTTCATGGTGGGGGGGCAGAATGCTTGATAAAGGTGAGTTAACCATCAATATGCAATCAGGGGCCAATGGATCTAATTTTCATTTTTTTGTTTCATTTGGAACAGTTCTGCTTGTGAGGAATGATATCACTTTTATTCTTTCTTAGAAGTTTTCCACAAAAATACAAATAAAATGTGTACTACTTCTTAATAGAACAAAACTCACTTAACTTGAATTAGCACAGGAATCCATTGAACTCTTTTATAAATTGAAAACACATGAAAGGATCTTAAGAATTTTTTGTTTCCTATATCTTGAAACATTTTGCTATTTCAAAATGTATTTTATCATTATTTATCATTCCCAAGTATGGTTTTTAAAAGGCTAAAACCAACAGATACGCTATGGTCCAAATGTTTGTGTCCCCCTCAAACTTGTAAGTTGAAATCTAATCCAAAACTCAATACTGTTAAGAGGTGGGCCTTTAAGAGGTGATTAGGTCACAAGGGTGTAGCCCTCATAAATGGGTTAGTGCCCTTATAAAAGAGGCCCAAGAGAGCTTCCTCATCCCTTCTGCCATGCGAGGGCACAGCAAAAAGGCACCATCTGTGAAGCAGAGAGAAGCCCTCACCAGACACCAAATCTGCTGGCATCTTGATGTTGAATATCCTAGCCTCCAGAACTGTGAGCAATAAACTTCTGTTGTTTATAAGTTACCCAGGCTGAGGTATTTTCTTATAGCAGCCCAAACAAAGACAAGATGGAAAATGTTAGACTCACCTAAAAGGATAATGTAATAGTGAAATCAATCATCACTCCTCAATTTTTTTATTCTGTTACCCAATGTATTGTATTATCTTTCAAAAATATATGCTGAAAATACTGGGAAAACTATTTTGTAGACTTGTTTTACTTTTTATCAAATATCATTGAGAATTTGGAGCTTTTTCCCCATCCATAATGGTAAAGAAACTATAAAAGACACTTCAGCGTTATTAGGAAAATGACATAATGAACCCAGAGAGAGGGATGGCAACATCCTAGATTCTAATAATGATGATTAAATTGATTACACAAACGAAATATCAGACTATGAGTCTTCACATGATGCCCTATAAACAAATTTTCTCAAACTCAAGAATAATGGGGCCAGGCACAGCAGCTCATGTGTGTAATCCCCACACTTTGAGGGGCCAACACAGGAAGACAGCTTGAGCCCAGAAGTTCAAGACCAGCCTGGGCAACATAGCAAGACTCTGACTCAATAAATAAATAAATAATCAATGTATGGGCAATATTTTTCTAAGTACAAAAAGGAGATACAGTATTATTATTCGGTTAGTAATTTAATAGGAAGGACTTCATCAAACAGTTCTTTTGTGACAAAAACCTGACCATCCCTTTTTGCTAAGACAGCATATGACAGTATTCTTTTTCATGAAGTGCTTATATCAAAAAATATTTGATACAAATGGATTTGCTATGTTTAATGCTTATGATACTTTCTGGAAAAAGGTCATTTTTAATTATCTTTATTCTTATTTAAATTACTTGCAAAAATTGTGTAAATATTTTAAGCAAATATAGTCCATTAGACCCCAAAGTTGAGTAGTGATGGCTATTTTTCCTAGTATACTAAGCATTAAGAAAAAAATGTGAAATGAGGAAATAAAGATTATAAGTATATATTTTAAGCAGTTGTATTATTTTTATTTTCCTCTTTTATATAGATTTTTTAAATTTTTTTTTCAGTAGCTTTGGGGGTACAAATTGCATTTGGCTATGTAGATGATCATACAGTGGTGAATTCTGAGATTTCAGTGCACTCGTCACCTGGTCACCTGGGTAGTGTACATTGCACCTAACATGTAGCTTTTTATCCCTAGCTCCCCACCCACCCTCCCCTTCTGAGTCTCTAAAGCCCTTTATATTACTCTGTACGTTTTTGCATACTCATAGTATATATTTTAAGCAATGTTTTAAGAAATACTGCTGTGAGGACAAACAGAGATGTGGGTTTAAAGAATTTTAACATGGATGCCATTAAGGCATTTTTGCTAGCAGGAATAAACCCAGGGAAAGGGACACACAAATGATGCAGCAGAGAAATGAATGGGGCACCATTCATAAATGAACAATGAATCAATGAAGAGGCACCATTTTTCAATTCATACGAGGGATGACACACAGAGTTCTAGTAAAGGAGTTAGCCTTAGAGGTGAACGCTACCCTCTTCTCTTGCAAAAAAGGAGAAGTAGTAGGTAAACAGACATCCCATGGATTTATAAGCAGAGAGTAGGGGTAGTGCTTTTCTGATTACATCTACCTTCTCTAGAACTTACGAATCAATCCATATTAAGGAACTTAGCAAAGGTCACACAGCTAATCAGCAGTGAAGAGATTCAAAAGTAAATCTAACTGCAGAGTTCAAATGCTTAACCATTGTACTATGAGTGGGAAAAGGTTGTTGCTCATCTTATAGTAATCTAGTCATCTGTGTGCTCCAGGTTTCTTTTTCATATTTTGTTATAGCACTCATCACATTGTTTTGTGATTTATTTGTTTATTGTGTGTCTTTTTGCAAGAGATCTCAGTGCTTTCTCTGGCAAGCAATGTACCTGTCAAACAGGATATGCTTATCTAATATTGTGAATAAATGCCAGGAAGAAAGGAAAGAAGGGAGGGAGGGAGGAAATGAGGGGAAGATGAGTAAAACAAGTATGCAAATTAATATCTAATCCTGATTCCACCATATACTGGCTTATCACTGGGGACGTATTGTATATGTTTGAGGTTCTGGACTGGATTAACACTTTCCAGAATCTACTTTTCTGTGAAAACTTCCCCTAAATAAATAATAACTTACCCCAGACTGTAAACAAATAAGTTACTTAAATGCTTTTGTGGTTGATGGCCTATAAGGAATATCCAGTCATGTCCTTGTACCCTCAGCTCACCAGAGGGACTTTGAGGAGCTACACATCTCCTAGAACTCCAACAAGAGCCCTGGAAAAGCACTGAACAAGATGGTTTCCAGCTCTAAAGAATGGTCAACCCTGAGAGAGGAGTTGGCAAACCTTGGCGAGGGTGGATGGGTGACTCAAACTGTTGACTTCTCCATGCCAATATCATTAACCTTTATCTGAATAATAAATTATTTAAAAGGGCAACAAAAATAAATTTTGTTTTGTCTTATGTGACTTAAAAACAATTCTACTACTAAAAACCCATCAGTTTCATTGTGATAATTCATAAATTAATATTTCTACCTCTTATAGACATATACACAAGGTGCAGTTAGCACAATTGTCAACATGGCAAGAATAAACATGAATAAAATTACTTTTAATAGCTCATAAGCCACAAGAGCACATTTTTTAGTGCATATAAAACTATACTAAGCTTAAGCCTTATTGGTAAATTTTCTTTTTTTGTTTATTTCTACATTTCTATATGCGTTCTGTAGACAGACAACTTTATGAGTAAGTAAAAATTTATCATTTTGTACTCTAAAAATGAGAAAATTAACAGCAATTTTTCATTATCTTTCCTTTTTTTCTGTTATCAGTTTTTTTCTCTATTAAGAGTTTTGAGGATTACTTTCTGTTAAAGCATCATATCAAGCTAATTACTCTGAGACAGTTTAAAGTTAAAGATAAACTAAACAATTCCAAAGACAAAAAGCACACCAGCATTCTCTTGAGAAACCTCTGTTGATCAGCTTTGGACTGGCTTTTAGCAATAACAAAACAGTGTCTTGAAACAGAAACAGAAAAGAGTACAAAAGAGAGCAGGTCATTCATGGAAGAGTCCTCCTTTGAGACTGCTCTAAGTTTATTTCTGACACTTTAGGCAACAATAAACCTCTCTTTCCTGAACATAAGCAGTAGCATTAACTCCAAGTTCCTAACACAATAGGATGGTGTTACAACTATAAGTTATTTTTATTAAAAAGCTCTAATTTAACTTTGAGGTGAAACACACACTGTGTATTTGGTTCTCAATTCTCTCACATAAAAGAACTCTATCAAGTTCCATGGCTTTCTCTGGGCTCATTGGCTGAAGAGTCACAAAAATTTGCTCTATTCTCCCTCTCAGGATTTAGGTAAAGGGTAAACAATAATACTGTGAGCTTTACAAATTTAATACCCATGATAAACACTACTTATGTGGGAACCACAGGACTGTGGCAAGCAGTAATTTGTAATGTTGTTGAGTTGCATACCCATTGAGTATGAAGAAATGGGTCTTCCCCCTATTCATCACAGAATTCATAAAGTATCATCTGAAACGATTAAAAGTTTGTTGCTTCATTTGAAAGATGACAGCCAAGTAAGAGAGACAGTGAAATTAACATTTTTTTCCTTTTTCAACTTTTATTTTAGATTCCAGGAGTGCATATGCATGTTTGTTACAGAGGTATACTGTGTGATGCTGGGGTATGGAGTACAACTGAACCCATCACCCAGGAAGTGAGCATAGTACCCAATAGGTAGCTTTCAGCTCTGCCTCCCTCTCTCCATCCCTCCTCTTGTATTCCCCCACTGTCTGTTGTTCCCATCTTTATGACCCTGTTTACCCAAAGTTTAACTCCTACATGTAAGTGAGAACACTTACATGTATTTGTTTTTCTGTTTCTGTGTTAATTCACTTAGGATAATGGCCTCCAGCTGCATCCATGTTGCTGCAAAGGACATAATTTTATTATTTTTATGGCTGCATAGTATTCCATGGTGTATATGTACCATACTTTCTTTATGCCATCCACCACTGATGGGCACCTGGTTTGGTTCCATGTCTTTGCTACAGTTAGTAGTGCTGTAATGCACATACGGGTACATGTATCTTTTCCTTTGGATGTATACACAATAATTGAATTGCTGGGTTGAATGGTAGCTCAACTCTTTGTTCTTTGAGAAATCTCCAAACTGCTCTCCACAGTGGCTGACCTAATTTACATTCCAACAACAGTGTATAAGCATTCACTTTTTTCCACAGCCCTGCCAAAATGTTATCTTTTGACTTTTTAAGAAAAGCCATTCTGACTGGTATGAGACGTCTCTTACTGTGGTTTTGATTTGCATTTCTCTGATGATTAGTGATGAGCATTTTTTTCATGTTTGTTCACTGCTTGCATGTCTTCTTTTGGGAACTATCTGTATCTTTTGCCCACTTTTTCATGGGGTTACTTGGCTTTTGCATGTTGGTTTGTTTAAGTTCCTTAGAGATTCTAGATATTAGGCCTTTGTTGGATGCGTAGTTTGCAAATATGAGACAAACACTTTGAAGCAGTTGTGACTATCATATAAAATGAAATTCATGGATCTCAATTACATAGATGATTCAGGCTAGAATCAGCAATTTGTAAAATTATGTTCACATTTGTGAAGTTCTGAGAGTCCTGTTTGGTGTTCCTCACAAATGTGACATTTTGATTCCAAATGTGCTTATTCTTTTTTTTAATCTGTGTATCATAGATATGAAAATGTAGTAGTTTCTCCCAAATAGTTTTTGCCCCCACCAAACCCCAGAAAAGCTGCCTTGATCTTCTACTGTCAATAGAATCAAATTCTTATATTATGATTTTACTTACAGAATTACAAAAAATGATATGTTTTATCAAGGTTTATGTAGGTTATTTTACTTTTTTAATTTTTTTTGAAATGCAGTCTCACTCTGTTGCCCAGGCTGGAGTGCAGTGGTATGATCTCGGCTCACTGCAACCCCTGCTTCTCGGGTTCAAGCAGTTCTCCTGCCTCAGCCTCCTGAGTAGCTGGAATTATAGGCACACACCAGCACGCCCGGCTAATTTTTGTATTTTTAGTAGAGATGAGGGTTTTACCACATTGGTCAGGCTGGTCTTGAACTCCTGACCTCATGATCCACCCTCCTCGGCCTCCCAAAGTGCTGGGATTACAGGCATGAGCCACCATACCTGGCCGGTTCTTTTATTTTTAATAAAGACTATTTCTTTATCAAATACTTTGTTTTACAATCTGCATTCTGATACAGAATGGAACTCTGTGTGTATTTGTGTGTGTGTATGTGTTCACCCAGGGTCCCCATTAACAGTTGGGTCACGTGACAAAGGTCCACACACTAGCAGGATCATCCAAGCACTGGTCACACAGCCCAGCAAAGGGAAGCTCCTGTGGATAACATTACATTCAAGACATGCACGAACCCTGAAAGCCTAAAAATGGAGATTCAGCAGACTGGAGGAAGAACGTGCCTGCAGACTAGGGGAAGGCAAAGTTTAGAACATCAAGACATGGAGGTATAAAATTGTGTGATCTATAGTGAGACATACTTCTTGTGGCAGGAAAATCGTGCATAGACTTTACACAGACATAATCTGGTTCAAATCCTGACTCTCTAAATTTTATATTGGACAAATTTTTGAGTTGTGACTATAAAGCAACTCAAATAACTACTTTTTCAGTATTTTTTTTCCTTTTCTCTGACATCTGACTTGTGGTGTGGGAGAATAAGATGAGTAACAACAGATTCAAAATCTTGTGTATTTTTACAAAATGCCTGTCTACTAATCCTGACGAAATGTGATCCTTATTCTTCACATCTACTGGCCAAATGACTTTCTGAATAGATCCAATAAATTTTAAAGTGATATAAAGATACACATTCCCTCAAATGTCTCTCCCCACATTACACGTAGATCTGGTAATTTTCCTTGCTTGACGTAGTATCAGCACTAATTTCCTCTTCCAGATTACTTTAGAAAGCTTTGAAAACAAAAGTGTGAAAATTAGATGAGAATGAATATATTTAATTTTAGTTTTAATTTACTATCCCTATCTCAATGATAAAATACATAGCACAAACACAGGGTAATCTGTGACTGTAGCTATTGACTAAGAGAAGTGCTAAAATAAAAATCTGTGTTTAATTTCAGAAAATCAAAACTGAGCCTCTACTATTTTGTTCATTAAAAAAAAAAGTTCTAGTGCTTTACTTCCCCCATAATTACAAAGTATTGATTTAAACATTAATGTTCATCTAGCCATTTTAAAATAATGCATTTTTATGTCAGGTATGTATAGTAATAGAAACTTCTTTAGTAACTGTCTTAGTTTTGGGCAGTTGTAACAAAATAGTATAGACTGGGTGGTTTATATAAACAACAGAAATTCATGTTTCACAGTTCTGGAGGCTAGAGTGTCACATTAGCATGGCAGCATAGGTTCTTGTAGATCCCCCACCAGGCTACCTGGATTGCCAGCTGCCATCTTCCCATTGTATCCTCACATGGTAGAAAGAAAACTAGGGCCTCTGCTCTTGGGCCTCTGCTCGTAAGAGCACTAACTCCATTCATGAGGACTCCACTCTCATGACCTAATTACCTCTGAAAGACCCCACCATCTACCAACATCACACTGGGGGTTAAGACTTCAGTATATGAACTTTGGAGATAAAGATGCAGATTTGCTCATATACTCAGATAGCTGATGCTTCATTTCCTTGATTCCCTTCACAGCAACACATGTCAATAGAATTATCTCTAAAAATTCCCCCGATTCCTAACCTCCAACCCACCCTAGTCAGGCTAGCACCCTCACTTCTCAACAGACACCATTCTTGTCAGGATCCACTAGTGACCACTTTAACTCCAAAGCTAGTGGTCACTTCTTGCTTCTCAGTGTAGCTGAGATCCCAGCAGAATTAAGTAAATTAATCTCTTATTTTTTAAACCCTCCCTTGAACTTTGTGATACAGCTCTTATCTGTTTCCTCTCCTACATTGTAAATGTTCCTTCTTAGTATCCAATCCTTCCTCCTGTATTCCACCTTGGATTGCTGGAATTACTAGGAATCTCTGCTGAGTGCTCTTCCCTCCTCTCCCGAGTTTAACTTACACATTCTCTTGAATTTAACACCATGATTGTGTGCCAGGTCTCATGGCCACGTCTCCACGTCACATGGAACTCTAACATTCTCACAAACTTAATACAATGTGATTATTTTTTCTTAGAGACAGGATCTTGCTAGGTTGACCTACTAGGCTAGGAAGTCTCAACTACTCAGGAGGCTGAAGGGTAAGGATCACTTAAGCCCAGGAGATTAAAGCCAGCCTAGCGAGACCCTGTATCTAAGAAAGGATCTTGATGTGACTTCTTTTATCAGGTAGTTTCAGGGTCATATCTGAGTGGCAAAAAAAGACAACTGTTGCTTTAAAAAGACAGAAGAATATTCCTTTCTTCATATCAATAAAGTGTTAAGACAAGCAGTTCAAGGCTGGAGCCCTGATAACTCTTCGCTTGATGCTCTAACACAATTAGCCCTCATGACCCAAGATGGCTGCCCCAGCTTCAGCCATTCTACACATGTTGCAGCCAGAAGAAAGGAATGTAGGAAAGATAAACCTTTTCTCCTTAAGAACACTTAAAAGGAAATTTCACTTATCACCTCCACATTCCATTATTCAGAGCAAAGTAACCTGATCAGACATAACTATAAAAAACTTTGGAAAACATAATCTCTCTTTTTGGGTGGCCATGGACCAAGCTAAGATGATGGCTTTCTATTAATAGAGCAACTAGGATTGAGAGGACAGTTAGCAGTTCTGTCACACTTCCAAGATCTGTTTCCTTTATAATCTCTGCAAGTGTAAATGCCACAACAATCCACAGATTTGCTCAAGCCAGGAACCTCCCTTGTGTTTTACAGTAATACTATCAGGAATATCAAAAGTAATTGTTTTTACCAATTTGGTTAAATTATATTGCACAATATAACATACAAAATTTCAAACACAAGTGAGTAGAAACACAAACTGCAAAACAATCTTTCTACAGGTAAAATTAATTCAATTATCAAAGTATATCTTGAATCTCTATAATTGGATCTCCATCTTTACAGCCACTGCCGAATTTTCTGGTCATCATCCTAGCTTGCCTAACTACTATATCTTCCTAACTGGCCTTTCTGCTTCTTTTTGCCCCCTTAATCTATTCTCCATACTTCAGCAAAAATAATGTCAAAGCTGTCCTTTCCTCTTTAAGACACTCTAATTGCTTCCCATTGTACCGAATGTAAACTCCTTCCCTTGGCACACAGGCCCTGTATGACCAAGCCCTGATCGTGTTCTACAGAACTTGCATTCCTCTTCCTCATGACCACAGCTGTTCTGACACACTGCTTTTCTTTTCATTTATTTATTTATTTGTTTATTTTTGAGACGGAGTTTTCCTCTTGTCCAGGCTGGAGTGCAATTGGGCCATCTTGGCTCACTGCAACCTCTGCCTACCGGGTTCAAGCGATTCTCCTGCCTCAGCCTCCCGAGTAGCTGGGATTACAAGCATGTGCCACCATGCCTGGCTAATTTTGTATTTTTAGTAGAGAGAGAGTTTCTGCATGTTGGCCAAGCTGATCTCAAACTCCCGACCTCAGGTGATCCGCCCACCTTGGCCTCCCAAAGTGCTGGGATTACAGGTGTGAGCTACCATGCCTGGGCTACCTTAGTCTTTCCTTCTGTTCATGGCCTTGTAAATTTTGAGGATCACACGTCATAATTTTTTGGTTTTTTTTTTTTTTTTTTTTTTTGAGATGGAGTTTCACTCTTGTTGCCCAGGCTGGAGTGTAATGGCATGATCTCAGCTCACTGTAACCTCCGCCTCCCGGGTTCAAGCGATTCTCCTGCTTCATCCTCCCAAGTAGCTGGGATTACAAGCACGTGCCACCACACCTGGCTAATTTTGTATTTTTAGTAGAGAAAGGGTTTCTCCATGTTAGTCAGGCTGGTCTCAAACTCCCAACCCGCCTTGGACATCCAAAATTCTGGGATTACAGGTGTGAGCCACCTGTGATCCACCTGCCTTAAACATCCAAAATTCTGGGATTACAGGTGTGAGCCACCACACCCGGCCTGCTTTTCTTTAATATGTTAACATTCCACCAGTTTTATAGCCGGCCATTTGCATGTGCTACTTTTCTTTACGTATAATGTTCTTCCATTGACTCTTCCATTTTCCTCTTGTTCACTCCTTATTCTTTGGAGGATCATTATAGAGGATCATCTTGGCAACCGAGGCATGAGAAGTTTTCTAAAAATGCTTGTTGCTTGTCAGGTGAAGATGAACTTGACTTTCTTAGGACCTTCACTTGGTAAAATTTAATTTAAAAGATTAAATTCTTTTCATTTTTTATTTTTATCTCTGTATGAGTCATATGAAGTCTTTCCTGATCATCTCATCTAATGGAGGCTTCTTCTGCAAATCTGTTCTCTATTTCAACCATTTGCTTCCTTTATAGCACTTAGAAGGTATCACAATTGTTTTAAGTATTTTGCCTCCCCCAACTAGAATATGGGAACAACACAGTTCATGATGCTTAATAGATGCTTAAGCTATTTTGTTCCATGAATTAGCAAAAGAAAGATCTGAAGTATTTCTAAGTATATTCCCAGTCTCACAAATTGGGATGATGAGAGAGGGTCACACAAATCACAATACTCCACCCTTTCTTAAGCCTGACCTTGATACTGGAGTTGGACATCTTCACCATCAGGCTGATGTTAAGGGTCCAACATTGCCAGCTATCTCTGAAATGGGGAGAACAGCACAGGAGGAAGCAGTTAATCTCTTACAGCATCCATGAACCACAGGAGATAAGGAGTCCTCATTATATTCTTTGGTATTCTCACTCCTTTTTTTTTTTTTTTTTTGGAAACAGAGTTTCACTCTTGTTGCCCAGGCTGGAGTGCAATGGTGCCATCTTGGCTCACCACAACCTCTGCCTCCCAGGTTCAAGCAATTCTCCTTCCTCAGCCTCCTGAGTAGCTGGGATTACAGGCATGTGCCACTCCACCCCAGCTAATTTTTTGTATTTTTAGTAGAGACAGGGTTTCTCCATGTTGGTCAGGCTGGTCTCAAACTTCCAACCTCAGGTGATCTACCCACCTCGGCCTCCCAAAGTGCTAAGATTACAGGAATGACTCACTGTGGCCAGCCTGTATTCTCATCTTTAATCCCCGTGTAACACCAAACAAAGCACATGAGAAGTGAAATAGTGCATGGGTAATGTTTTCATGGTCACTAAATCCTCTGTCTTATCAATGACTCGATTTTTAAAAAACAAAGATGGTGTTGGGAAAACTGGCTAGCCATGTGCAGAAAGCTGAAACTGGATCCCTTCCTTACATGTTACACAAAAATTAACTCCAGATGGATTAAAGATTTAAACATAAGACCTAACACCATAAAAACCTCAGAGGAAAACCTAGGCAACACCATTAAAGACATAGGCAGAGGCAAGGACTTCATGACTAAAACACCAAAAGCAATGGCAACAAAAGCCAAAATAGACAAATGGGATCTAATTAAACTGAAGAGCTTCTTCACAGCAAAACAAACAATCATTAGAGTAAACCAGCAACCAAAGGAATGGGAAAACATTTTTGCAAGTTACCCACGTGACAAAGGGCTAATATCCAGAATCTACAAAGAACTAGAACAGATTTACAAGGAAAAACAATCCCATCAATAAGTGGGCAAAGGATATGAACAGACACTTTTCAAAAGAAGACATTTATGCGACCAACAAACATGAAAAAATGCTCATCATCACTAGTCATTAGAGAAATGCAAATCAAAACCACATTGAGATACCATCTCATGCCAGTTAGAACGGTGATTATTAAAAACTCTGGAGACAACAGACACTAGAGAGGATGTGGAGAAGAGGAATACTTATATACTGTTTGTGGGAGTGTATATCAGTTAACCATTGCGGAAGACAGTGTGATGATTCCTCAAGGATCTAGAAATAGAAATACCATTTGACCCGGCAATCCCATTACTGGGTATATACCCAAAGGATTATAAATCATTCTATTATAAAGACACATGCACACATATGTTCATTGCGGCACTGTTTACAATAGCAAAGACCTGGAACCAACCCATATGTCCATCAATTATAGACTGGATAAGAAAATGTGGCACATATATACCATGGAATACTATGCAGCCATAAAAAAGATAATTTCATGTCTTTTGCAGGGACATGGATGAATCTGGAAACCATCATTCTCAGCAAACTGACACAAGACAGAAAACCAAACACCACATGTTCTCACTCATAGGCTGAACGATGAGAACACATAGACACAGGGAGGGGAACATCACACACAGAGGACTGTTGGGGGATGGGGGGTTAAGGGAGGGATAGCAGGGGGTAGGGAGGTTGGAAAGGGATAACATTGAAAGAAATGCCTGACGTAGGTGATGGGGGGGATGGAGGCAGCAAACCATCTGGCATGTGTGTACCTATGCAACAATCCTGCAAGTTCTACACATGTACCCCAGAACATAAAGTATGAAAGAAAAAAAAAAGGTAGAAAACTGACTATAGAGGCAGGGTTCCCCAGGAAAACAGAATCAATAGGATATCTATAGATGTGTAGAAAGAGATTTATTGTGAGTGACTGACTCAGGTTATCTTGGAGGCTGGTGAATCCCTCTATCTGCTGTTTACAAGCTGGAGGCCCAGGAAAGCTAGTGGTATAGTTCCAGTCCAAACCCAAAGGCCCGAAAACCAGGGGAACCAATAATATAAGTCCCAGCCCTAGTGTAAAGGCCCCAAAACCAGGAGCACCAATGTCTGAGGATAGGAGAAAAGGAATGTGTCAGCTCAAAGCAAAAAACAAATTCACTTATCCTCTGCCTTGTGTTCTGTTCAGGCCCCCTATGGATTAGACGATACCCAGCTGCACCAGTGAGGGTGATCTTCTTCACTCAGTCTGTCCATTCAAATTCTAATCTTTGCTGGAAATGCCCTCATAGGCACACCCAGATATTATCTTTTACTAGCTGTCTCGGCATCCCTCCGTCCAGTCAAGTTGACACATCAAATTAACCATCACAGATACCATATGGCATGTGGAAAAGGCCTTGAACACCAAGCTCTACACAGGTGTCCATGTTACTCACGTCTCCCTGCAGCTTGTCTGCTCATGCATAAGATAAACCACGGAGAGCTGAGAAAAACCGAAAGTAAATGTCTCAAGAAAGTCAAGTGCCATCTTCACCTGACAAGCAACAAGCATTTTTAGAAACCTTCTCAGGCCTTGGTTGCCAAGCTGACCTCTATAATGATCCTCCAAAGAATCAGGACTGAACAAGAGGACAGATTCATAAGTTATCCTGCAGCAGGTATGAGACAGAAATGGCTCAGAGCCAGACAAGGCTTTAGGAGGAATTAAATAGAAAAGAAAGGCCAATACATGGACCAAACCAAAGTCTAGAACATGGTCAGCAAGAAATAAATACAAAAAATGGGCCAGAGACAAGCAAGTTTTGCAGTAATAAAACTAAACCCACTGACTAGTTAAACAAAATCTAGGGGCATCTTAGAAACAAACATTGCAGATATTTGCCAGTGAAGTTTTACATAGAGGTAAGATAAATATTATGTATGTATATATATATATTTGTGAACTTTTGAAAGAATACAATTCTCCGTCAATTTATCAACTGTTTTGCAATAATTGCCTGCCACATATTTGTCATATTCTATTTTTCATAGCAGTGTTTCAGGGGTTTTTTTGTTGTTGTTTATTTGTTTGTTTTTTGAGATGGAGTTTCACTCTACCGCCCAGGCTGGAGTGCAATGGTGCAATCTCAGCTCACTGCAGCCTCTGCCTCCTGGGTTCAAACAATTCTGCTACCTCAGCCTCCTGAGTAGCTGGGACTACAGGAGCCCACCATCACACCTGACTAATTTTTTATGTTTTTAATAGAGATGGGGTTTCACCATGTTGATCAGCCTGGTCTCAAACTTCTGACCTCAGGTAATTTACTTGCCTCAGCCTCTCAAAGTGCTAGGATTACAGGCATGAGCCACCACACCCAGCCAGCAGTGTTTATTTTTAAATACCCACATAAATTAGACTGTTTAAGTATAGTATTGGAAAATGAACTTTGATGCACCTGTGTCTGCTTACATATAAATGAGATATTTTAGATAAATAAATACAGTTCTAGCTACTGTTTTCAAAAACGCAGCATTCTCTACATTGGTGCTTTTCTGTTTCATGTCAAGCCCATCTGTTGCAATTATCCAAATGCCTATTTTTATTATTCAATTTCCCAGTAACATGTGTCTGCCTTCCTACTCCCATTAACTCTCTATTCTATTATGTGCTTCCTATAGAACAATCAGCTCTATTCACTATATTCTACTGCAAAAAAATATTTTTAGGAAAGGAAAGGGTATGTGAATAAAGGGCAACCTGATAGAGTTGCTGATAATTGTTATGGTCTTGGATATAAAACTACTATTCACCCTTCAAGCAAGATTTACCCAGGCAGATTCATCCCATCTACATTTGTATTCAGTAGTAGTAGTAATAATATCGGGAATATCAAAAGTATTTGTTTTTACCAATGCATCCAATCTGGTTAAATTATATTGCACAACACAGCACATAAAAATTAAAACAAAAGTGAGTAGAAAGACTGTTTCTGAAATGTAGACCATTGGCAGCTGTCACAGATTTTTCTATATGGAGCTCATGCCTCTTCTCCTGTCTTGGTATAGGTAACAGATTCCTCACACCGAGTAATGAGTAAGCCACATGCATGCTAACCCAGGGTCCTTCTTATTTTCAGAGTATGAGACAAAGCATTGTATTTACCACCAGCCATTCTGCTTACCTAATGATCTCGGGCTCAATCCTGGTTTTAGGAAACAGTGCTAAGAAATCTTGTAACTGGATCTAACCCCAAGTCAAAACTAATGTCTAATCTAGCACTGCATTTGGTAATCTTTTTTACTCTTAGGGACCTAACCTCAGAGCATCCTCTTTGATCTAACCTACAAGGTATGTCAGAAAAACACTGAGAACACAACGACTACTTTTAAATAAGGGAAGATACTTAATTTCTATTCATTGGAAATATATTTATTGACAATCTACTATTCAGCTATGTGTCAGGCAGACTTCTGCCTTCCCGGTCTTTAGTGCTCTCATCTCAGTAAAACTTTTTGGTTTTCCTCAGCTGTAAAATGCTATGAAGTTTTATCTTTTGTTATGAGATCTTGAGCCAAGGTATGATGCATTCATGGCAGGTAGAACCTTGATAAGTACCGAATTCTACACTGATGGCAAGTAGAGCAAGGTGAGAAAATGTTTTGTGTGTGCTTTTAGCCAAGTAGCCACATAAGTGACATTCTTTAGAGCGTAAAAGCAACATCACTTAAGCTACCAGTTACTTTTCTAACATACCAAAAACAGTCTCATTTTCCACTTGAAAACATGGTTTTAGGACCCCTTAGCAATTGCTTTAAAAAAACTTAGCAAGTTTTGTTCAGAGTTCATTGGCAAAATGTCATAATGTCCCTCTTTAGGGCAAGCCATCCTCAAGGAGAGGTCAGGACATTTTCTCATCAATACAGAAATGCTTTCCCAGGAGAAATCTTCTCTCAAAATAAATTGAAGACTTTACACTGAATAGTATCAGGGCTAGGAAACCACACTAAGGATATACAACAAATATCATGTGGTTTTTCTGGGTGAAAAACATATTCTGTCTCAAAGCCTGTTTATAAACTACTCCTTCAGCCAATTATCCTGGCTCAATCACCAAAGATGATCTGATGAGCTAATGACATCTTTTGCCTCATTAAATAAAACATAATTTTGAAAACAATTGTTTTCTCAATCTTTGGCCTTCTCCTTGTTTTATCTGACAATGGTGCATCTCAGGAAGAGAAAGTACAAATGCTAGGTTATAAAATAAAAATATTTGCCTCAAAAGTACTAAAATCTCTCCTACAAACATATTTTGATGTCACTTCTTAAATTATTTGCATAATTGCAAATTCATGCTCTTCAAAATGGCAATTAATAAATAAAGTTTTAAGGCAAAATATAAATCCCCCAAATTACACGGTGATATAGAAACAGCACAGAGAACACAGCCCCCTCTGGGCAGATAATGCTAATGATATCTAGAACAAAGACTCTCTAAACTACTTCCCAAGAGGAATAATAAGGCAAATTAATAACAAGTTAATAACAAGGTGAAATTCTTTAGTATTTTTGTAGTATTTACACATCTTGTTGCATATGACTGCAGCTCATCCCTTTCTGTTTACGTAGTATTAGAAGCTATGAATATAGCACAATGTTTTCTTCTGTCAGTTTTACAGTTGATGAACTGGTTGGGTTGTTTCTAGTTTGGGCTATTCAGGTAATGTGCTCTTAAACGTGTGTGTGTGGGGTGTGTGCGTGTGTGTGTGTGTGTGTGTGTGTGACATATATAAACATTTTGGTTGATTGTCTAACCACTAGTGAAATTTTTAGGTAACTGGGTATACATGCGTTCAAATTCAGTAGAAATGGCTAAATGCTTTTTCAAACCTATTTTCATTGCCATCAAAAGTAGAGTTTAAATTTATCCACTTTATTAAACATTTGGTATTATCCATGCTTTTATTTTCGTTATTTCGTTATTAGGGTGGGTATTGCATAGGATTTTAATTTGAATTTCTCTGATGACTAATGAGTCCAAGACCTTTACTTATGTTAATGGTTATTAACATGTCTTTTCATTGGAAGTGCTTGTTCAAATCTCGTACCCGTTTTTTTCTTGATTTGTAGGAATCCTTCATATCTTCCAGATATAAATCTTTTAAGATTATATGTGTTATAAATATCTCTACCCACTATATGACTTGATTTTCACTATTTTTAATGCTATTATTGGCTAAACATTCTTTGTTTTAACGTACTGCAATATATCATTCATTTTCTTTGTAGTTGGTGTTCTGGTGTCACTATACAGAAAATTTTCCTATCCAAGTTCAAAAAGATATTTCCATGTAATCTATTCTAAAGACATTATTGTTTATACTTTCATATTGAGAACCATGATCTAAAGAAAATGTGGCACACATACACCATGGAATACTATGTAGCCATAAAAAAGAATGAGTTCATGTCATTTGCAGGGACATGGATAAAGTTGGAAACCATCATTCTCAGCAAACTGACACAAGAACAGAAAATCAAACACCACATGTTCTTACTCGTAAGTGGGAATTGATAACAATAAGAACACATGGACACAGGGAAGGGAACATCACACACCTGGCCCTGTTGGGGGTGGGGATCTAGGGGAGGGATAGCATTAGGAGAGATACCTAATGTAGATGATGAGTCAATGGGTGCAGCAAACCATCAACCCATGGCACATGTATACCTATGAAACAAACCTACATGTTCTGCACATGTATCCTAGAACTTAAAGTATAAAAAAAAAATCCATGATCCCTCTGAAATTGATTTTGTATTATGATGTGTCATTAAGATCAACTTTTTCCATTTGGGCATCCAATCAACCCAACATCATCTTTGGAAAAGACTTTCCTTTGTCACTAGAAAGTGCAAACTTTGTCATTAATCTATCACCCATGTAAGCGTAGGTTCATTTTTGGACTCTCTATTCCAGTAATGTAGTTGTCTATACTCACACCAATACAATATTGAATTAGAGCACCATTACCAATACTCTTGTCATGTGATTAGAGTAATTGCTCAAATTTTGTTCTTCAAACCTCTCTTGACTATTCATGGTTCTTTGCAATTCTAGCAAAATTTTAAAATCAACCTGTCAAATTCTACCAATAATATTGAGGGTAAGTTGATTAAATCCATACATCTCATATTAATTTTTAGAAAATACCATTTTACAATATTAAATCTTCCAACCCCTTGCCATGGTATAGTCCATCATTCATTCTGGCATTCTATAATTGCTTTTATAAATGTTTTATAATTTTCTTTTAGATGTCTTATGTATGCTTTAGTAGATTTATTTTGGTACTTGATGTGTTTTTATTAGCAATATGTTTAAATTTTTATTTACTAATTCATTGTTATTGATATAAATAAGTACAATTTTTTAATGGATATTTTATCCATTAAAGTGAATTTACTGTACCAAATTCACCTAAAAATTCTAATATCTATATATGAGTTTTCTACATGCCCAATAATATTACCTGTGAATAGTAACAATTTCAATTCTTTCTAATTTGTATGCCTTTCATTTCTTTCTCTGAGTTACTGCAGTGGTTGAGACTATCCAGTACAATATTGAATAGAAGTAATAACACCAATAATCCTTGTGCTATTCCTAATCTTGTAGGGCAAATATTAAATACAGTATTATAAGTTGTGTTTGTTACAGTTTTTTGTAGATCTATTTTATCAAATTAAGAAAAATCTGTTTCACTTCAAAGATGTTTCTATGTTTTGTGATTATCACATTTCATCAGGCATTTGTTATGCATTTACTCAGATAATCATATTACTTTTCTCATAATCTGATCATGTGGATAATTAAACTGATTTTCAAGTGTTAAAAAACCTTATGATTCTGTTTAATTTTATTTTTTAAATTCTGCATTAAAGGCCTTTATTAGATAAGGCACTATTCATATATTCCGTTTCTTCCTATGTCAATTTTGTAAGTTGCATTTGTATGGGAAATTTTCCACTGCACCTAAGCGTTCAATAATAATGCCCTCTTAGTTACTTTTGAAATGAGTGGCATACATTGTTCTGATCCTTATTAGTTTCTTAATATTTGTAATACATTTTAGCTTATTTTCTCTTAAACTGTGCTGCCAGGGATTTATCCATTTTATTATTCTTGTCAAATAACCAACTATTGGTGGTGTCCATTCTCTCCATGTTATGTTTGACTTTTATAATTAATTTCTGCACATTATTTTCCCCTGCATTTCTTTTTAGGGGAATTGATTTGATGCTATATGTTTAACTTCATGTGATTGATACTAAAGTCTCTCACCCAGCAAGTCTTTCTTGCTGTGGCAGGCTACCTTCTCTGCCTACCTACACCTAGACTAGGTAATTGTTCAACATATGAAGGCAACCTCTTATCTTTGCACAACTATGTAGCACTTTTCTTTCACTAGAATTTAATTTATTAGTATGTTTTTAAGCCAATACTCTATAATAATATTATAGGGGACAGGGGGCTAATTTTTAGTTTTTCTGGTGTTTTCTTGGTATTAGAAGAAAACAGAAAATATTTCCTACTCTTCCACATCCTAATGATAAGTAGCTCTCTGTCATGACCTGTTTAGTGTAAAACTGGCTTTCCACTCTTTGCTGAAGGTGCAACCTTGATCATGACATTCTGATAAGTCTGCAGTTCTGCTTTTTCATTGGTTTAGAAAAGTGAGAAGATAAGTAAGACTAATTAGTCTCATTCTCTGTGATTTACTGAAGTAAATGTGTCTCGGGACACTGTAGAGCTGCCTCATATTATACAAAAACGAATAATTTCACCCAGTAATTGATATTTTTGCAATAAATGACTGCTATTCACTCAGTCAATTCTGAGGACGTCAGCTCTGCAGCTGTGACAAAGAACTTTGTGCTCTTTTCTGACCCCAAATTTCATAAAATCGCTTTGATAGAAAGATTTTGAGAGATCATCTTGTCATACATCTACCTTTGAAAATTTCCAAAAAGCTGCTGTTTCTCTTCTTATATGTACGTAGGGGTAGAATTTTTCCCCTATCCCTAAGAAATTTACTCCACTTTTCTTTAACCTACTGGTAAAGCTTTCTTTAATTATATCTCTTTAAAATATCTCGCTTTAGGTTTTATAATTTTTAGTTACAGGTCCATATTTTAATCAGACAAATGCAGTTGTCTGTCTTAAACTTACACCCTCAAGGGTGTATGGAAACCCACCACATCATACATTTAGGAGTTCAGGTCTATCTAAATGTGTTTCTATTTCATTGAAATCTATTTTTTGAAAGGAACCATCAAGGGGTCCATGATGCTGTCTAAATGCTTCTATATTGCTAAACATACGAAGTTAGCGAGTACCCTAAATGCTACCAGACCTAAACTGTATCCTTTCATTCAAAAGGTTATTATGTGCTATCATCAAGAGTAATTTATTAAAGTACCTTTCTGCCAGCATACTCAATCCATCAATCTCTAACTCCTTTTTGCATAATAATCACCATATTGAAATGTATTAGCAAATCTCACTTATGAGATTTTCTTTACCTATCCTTGAATTTTATTAACTTTTTTCCTTGCTTTTGCTATATTCAGTTTCATTTCCAAATTTTTCCTTACACTAGGAAGAAACCTATACTATACATCTGTGAAATGTTTCAAAGTTGCCTTTGCTCAGTGGAGATCTTATTGGTCAATTTTCCTCTCCTTGAATTTACCCTCAATAGTCTGACCCTACTATGGTTTCTGAGCAGGATCCCAGGACAACCAAACAATGTGGCTATTGAACCTATAGCTAGATTTTTGCCCGACACAAAAGTTGTATTCATATTTAGCAACAAATTCTGGTTGAGGTTAAAAATTACTTTAAAATTCTTGAAATCATATATATATAAATTATTGATGCTGTATGTTTATAAATTCAAAAAACATTTTTAATCTCTTCACCTTTATTTTTGTGTTGTAAGATCACTAGTTTCATTAACTGCAAAATAAATTAGAAAAATATCCTTTTATATGAGATCCCAGTCAGAGCTATTTGGGACCAAAAGACAATGTTGTTTTTCATAGCAGTATCTGATATTCCTCATGCTAGTCCACCTCTTTGTAGAATTTTTCTGGCTCCACATCTGCATCCCACTCATAAACAAACCCTTTATTGAAATTGCTTACCACTTTATTGATTGATTAGTAAGGACCCTGGCCCACGGGGGAGACCTTTAGAGGTTCAGGGTTTCTATGGTTGGGTAGACGTCTATACCTAAGCTTGGGATTTCACATTAGGAAACTGACTTATTTATCAATGTAAGCTTCAACAGCAGTACCAATTCATCAAAAATAAAAACATGATCTTATCCTCCATTTGCAAATTTGTTTTTCCTTATTTTTCAGTCTGCTGAGAATATGAGTAGCAAAGAGGGTTCCTGTTACTGTGATCCCTTAAAATCTCAATAGCAATAAGCTCCTCTTCATTTAGCTCCCACTTGTAAGTGAGAACATGTGGTATTCAGTTTCTATTCCTGCATTAGTTTGCTAAGGATCATAGCCTCCAGCTCCGTCCATGTTACTGCAAAAAAGGAAAAACAAAAACAAAAACAAAAACCATGATCGCTAGGAGGATCCAAGATAGCCAAATAGGAACAGCTCTGGATTGCAGTTCCCAGCGAAAATGTAGAGGGTGAGTGATCACTGCAGTTCCAAACAAGTTTTTACTGCCCACAGACCAGGAAATTCCTGGGCAGAAAAGCACCAAGAGTCTCCAGCACGGCTGTTTCAGCCAGTGCAGTGGGTCTCCACACAAAAACTCACACAAATCTGGGCACTATTTCAACTGGCGACTAGAACACCTGGGAGACAGAGTCGCTCATTCAACTGAAAAAAAAGGGGGCTGAAACAGGGAGCAAGGTGATCTGACTCGGCGCATCCCACCCCTACAAAGACAAGCAATCTGAAATGCTCTGGATTGAGAGTTTCACAGCAAGCACAGCTGGACCCAGAATGGTCCAGCTCTGTGGGGGGAAAGGCATCCACCATTACCAAGGCAGTCCACCACTACCAAGGCAGTCCGCCATTACCGAGGCTGTCTGCCATTACAGAGACACTCTGCCATTACTGAGGCAGACTGCCATTACTGAGGCAGTTCTAACTATATCCCTATAAACAAAACTGCAAGGAAGTTCACACAGCAGCTGGGCAGAGCCCACAGCAGCTCAGCAAGGCCTCTGCTCGCAGACTGTGACTAGGCTACCTCCCCACTGGGCAAGGCATCTCTCAAAAAAGGCAGCAGAATGACAGGAACTTATAAATAAAGCCCCACCTTCCCAGGACAGAGCACCTGGAGAAAAAGGCTGTTATGAGTTCTGTTGCAGCAGACTTAAGTGTACCCACCCAGCAGCTCTGAACAGTACAACGGAGCTCACAGTTCAGCACTTGAGCTCCTATAAGGGACAGACTGTCTCCTCAAGCAGCTCCCCGACCCCCACATAACCAAAGAGACACCTCATAAAGGAGAACTCAGGCTGACATCTAGCAGGTATTCTTCTAGGACAAAGATAACAGAAGAAGAAACTGGCAGCAACCCTTACTGTTCTGCAGCCGCTGCAGGTGATCCCCAGGCAAGCAGGGTCTGGAGTGGGCCTCCAGTAGTCCTACAGCAGGGAGGCCTGACAGTTAGAAGGAAAACTAAGAAACAGAAAGAAATAACTT
Source organism: Ateles fusciceps (assembly GCA_036589455.1). Taxonomy (NCBI): domain Eukaryota; kingdom Metazoa; phylum Chordata; class Mammalia; order Primates; family Atelidae; genus Ateles; species Ateles fusciceps. The sequence goes on from JAZHEH010003205.1 coordinate 14,240,039, forward strand.
CATCAGCAACAGAAAGACAGAAAGGACGTCCACTCAGAGACCCCATCTGAAAATCACCAACCACATAAATACACAAAAATGAGAAGAAACCAGTGCAAAAAGGATGAAAATACCCGAAACCAGAATGCCTCTCCTCCTCCAAGAGATCACTACTCCTCGCCAGCAAGGGAACAAGTCTGGATGGAGAATGAGTGCGATGAATTGACAGAAACAGGCTTCAGAAGGTGGGAAATAACAAACTTCTCTGAGCTAAAAGATCATGTTCTAACCCAATGCAAAGAAACGAAGAACCTTGAAAAAAGGTTCAAGGAAATGCTAATCAGAATAAACAGCTTAGAGAGGAATATAAATGAATTGATGGAGCTGTAAAACACAACACGAGAACTTCAAGAAGCATACACAAGTTTCAATAGCTGCATCGACCAAGCAGAAGAAAGGATATCAGAGATTGAAGATCAACTCAATGAAATAAAATGAGAAGGCAAGATTAGACAAAAAAGAGTGAAAAGAAATGAACAAAGCTTCCAAGAAATATGGGATTATGTGAAAAGACCTAATCTATGTTTGATAGGTATACCTGAATGTGACAGAGAGAATGAATCCAAGCTGGAAAATACTCTTCAGGATGTTATCCAGGAGAACTTCCCCCAACCTAGCAAGGCAGGCCAACATTCAAGTCCAGGAAATACAGGAACATCAAAAAGATACTACTCAAGAAGAGCAACCCCAAGGCACATAATCCTCAGATTCACCGGGGTTGAAATGAAGGAAAATACGCTAAGGGCAGCCAGAGAGAAAGTTCAGGTCACCCACAAAGGGAAGCCCATCAGACTCACAGCAGATCTCTCGGCAGAAACCCTACAAGCCAGAAGACAACCAATTTTCAACATCCTTAAAGAAAAGAACTTTCAACCTAGAATCTCATATCCAGCCAAACTAAGCTTAATAAGTGAAGGAGAAATAAAACCCTTTACGGAGAAGCAATTACTGAGAGAATTCACTGCCACCAGATCTGCCCTACAAGAGCTGCTGAAAGAAGCACTAAACATAGAAAGGAACAACCAGTACCAGCCACTCCAAAAACATGCCAAATGGTAAAGAACATCAACACAATGAAGAAACTGAATCAACTAACAGGCAAACCAACCAACCAGCATCAAAATGGCAGGATCAAATTCACACATAACAATATTAGCCTTAAATGTGAATGGGCTAAATGGCCCAATGAAAAGACACAGACTGGCAAATTGGATAAAAAGTCAAAACCCATCGGTGTGCTGTATCCAGGAAACCCATTTCACATGCAAGGATACACATAGGTTCAAAATAAAGGGATGGAGGAAGATTTACCAATCAAAGGAAGAGCAAAAAAAAGCAGGAGTTGCAATCCTAGGCTCTGATAAAATAGGCTTTAAACCAACAAAGATCAAAAGAGACAAAGAAGGGCATTACATAATGGTAAAAGGATCAATGCAACAAGAAGAGCTAACGATCCTAAATATATACAAACCCAATGCAGAATATATATACCTGTACCAACTACCCTAAATATATATGCACCCAATACAAAAGCACCCAGATACATAAAGCAAGTTCTTAATGACCTACAAAGAGACTTAGACTCCCACACAATAATAGTGGGAGACTTTAACACCCCATCGTCAATATTAGACAGAAAAATGAGACAGAAAATTAACAAGGATATCCAGGACTTGAACTCAGACCTGGACCAAGCAAACCTAATAGACATTTACAGAACTCTCCACCCCAAGTCCACAGAATATATATTCTTCTCAGCACCACATCACACCTACTCTAAAATAGACCACATAATTGGAAGTAAATCACTCCTGAGCAAATGCAAAAGAATGGAAATCATAACAAACAGTCTCTCAGACCACAGTGCAATCAAATTAGAACTCAGAATTCAGAAACTAACTCAGAACCACACAGCTTCATGGAAACTGAACAACTGGCTCTTGAATGTTGACTGGATAAACAATGAAATGAAGGCAGAAATAAAGACGTTCTTCGAAACCAACAAGAATGAAGACACAATGTACCAGAATCTCTAGGACACATTTAAAGCAGTGTCCAGAGGAAAACTTATAGCAATAAATGCCCACATGAGAAGTAAGGAAAGATAAAAAATCGACACCCTATTGTCAAAATTGAAAGAGCTAGAGGAGCAAGATCAAAAATCTCAAAAGCTAGCAAAAGACAAGAAATAACTAAGATCAAAGCAGAAATGAAGGAGATAGAGATACAAAAAATCCTTCAAAAATCAATAAATCCAGGAGCTGGTTTTTCAAAAAGGTCAACAAAATAGACAAAATTTTAGCCAGAATAATAAAAAAGAAAGAGAGAAGAATCAAATAGATGCAATAAAAAATGATAAAGAGGATACCAACACCGATCCACAGAAATACAAACCACCGTCAGAGATTACTACAAACAACTCTATGCACATAAACCAGTAAAGGGGAAAGAAATGGATAAATTTCTTGCTAGACAGACTGCTAGCCAAATTAATAAAAAAGAAAAGAGAGAAGAATCAACTAGATGCAATAAAAAATGATAAAGAGCATATGAACACCAATCCCACAGAAACACAAACTACCATCAGAGATTACTACAAACAACTCTATGCACATAAACCAGTAAACCTGGAAGAAATGGATAAATTCCTGGACATTTGCATCCTCCCAAGCCTAAACCAGGAAGACATCGAAACCCTGAATTGACCAAAAACAAGGGCTGAAGTTAAGGCAGCAATTAATAGCCCACCCACCAAAAAAAGCCCAGGTCCAGATGGGTTCACAGCCGAATTCTACCAGACATACAAAGAGGAGCTGCTACCACTCCTTCTTAAACTATTCCAAACAATCCAAAAAGAGGGAATCCTCCCCAAATCATTTTATGAGACCAACATCATCCTGATACCAAAACCCGGCATAGACTCAACAAGAAAAGAAAACTTCAGGCCAATATTCATGATGAACATAGGTGCGAAAATCTTCAACATAATACTGGCAAACCGATTGCAACAGCACATCAAAAAGCTTACCCATCACGATCAAGTAGGCTTCATCCCAGGGATGCAAGGCTGGTACAACATATGCAAGTCTATAAACATAATTCACCACATAAACAGAACCAAAGACAAAAATCACATGATTATCTCAATACATGCAGAGAAGGCCTTCAACAAAATTCAACAGCCTTTATGCTAAAAACTCTCAATACACTAGATATCGATGGAACGTATCTCAAAATAATAAAAGCTATTTATGAAAAACCCACAGCCAATATCATACTCAAGGGACAAAAACTGGAAGCATTCCCTTTGAAATCTGGCACTAGACAAGGATGCCCTCTCTCACCACTCCTATTCAACTAGTATTGGAAGTTCTAGCCAGAGCAATCCAGCAAGAAAAAGAAATAAAGTGTATCCAATTAGGAAAGGAGGAAGTCAAATTGTCTCTATTTGCAGATGACATTATTGTATATTTAGAATATCCTATCGTCTCAGCCCAAAATCTCCTGAAACTGATACGCAACTTCAGCTAAGTCTCAGGATACAAAATCAAAGTGCAAAAGTCACAAGCATTCCTATACACCAATAACAGACTTAAAGACAGCAAAATCAAGAACGAACTGCCATACACAATTGCCACAAGGAGAATAAAATACCTAGGAATACAACTAACAAAGGAGGTAAATGACCTCTTCAAGGAGAACTACAAACCACTGCTCAAGGAAATAAGAGAAGACACAAACAGATGGAAAAACATTCCATGCTCATGGTTAGGAAGAATCAATATTGTGAAAATGACCATACTGTCCAGAGTAATTTATAGATTTAACGCTATCCCCATCAAACTACCAATGGCCTTCTTCACAGAACTAGAAGAAACCACTTTAAACTTCATATGGAACCAAAAGAGAGCCCACATGGCCAAGTCAATTCTAAGCAAAAAGAACAAAGTGGGAGGCATCATGCTACCTGACTTCAAACTATACTACAAGGTTATAGTAATCAAAACAGCATGGTACTGGTATCAAAACAGAGACATAGACCAATGGAACAGAACAGAGGCAGCTGGGGCAACACTACACATCTACAACCATCTGATCTTTGACAAACCTGACAAAAACAAGCAATGGGGAAAGGATTCCCCTGTTTAATAAATGGTGTTGGGAAAACTGGCTAGCCATGTGCAGAAAGCAGAAACTGGACCCCTTCCTGACACCTTACACTAAAATTAACTCCAGATGGATTAAAGACTTAAACATAAGACCTAACACCATAAAAACCCTAGAAGAAAACCTAGGCAAAACCATTCAGGACAAAGGCATAGACAAGGAATTCATGACTAAAACACCAAAAGCATTGGCAGCAAAAGCCAAAGTAGACAAATGGGATCTAATTAAACTTCAGAGCTTCTGTACAGCAAAAGAAACAGTCATTAGAGTGAACTGGCAACCAACAGAATGGGAAAAAATATTTGCAGTCTACCCATCTGACAAAGGGCTGATATCCAGAATCTACAAAGAACTGAAACAGATTTACGAGAAACAAACAAACAAGCCCATTCAAAAGTGGGCAAAGGATATGAACAGACACTTTACAAAAGAAGACATACATGAGGCCAACAAACATATGAAAAAATGCTCATCATCACTGGTCATTAGAGAAATGCAAATCAAAACTACATTGAGATACCATCTCACGCCAGTTAGAATGGCGATCATTAAAAAATCTGGAGACAACGGACGCTGGAGAGGATATGGAGAAATAGGAACGCTTTTACACTGTTGGTGGGAGTGTAAATTAGTTCAACCATCGTGGAAGACAGTGTGGCGATTCCTCAAGGACCTAGAAATAGAAATTCCATTTGACCCAGCAATCCCATTACTGGATATATATCGAAAGGATTATAAATCCTTCTATTATAAGGACATATGCACGTGTATGTTCATTGCAGCACTGTTTACAATAGCAAAGTCTTGGAACCAATCCAAATGCCCATCGATGAAAGACTGGACAGGGAAAATGTGGCACAAATACACCATGAAATACTATGCAGCCATAAAAAACGATGAGTTTGTGTCCTTTGTAGGGCCATGGATGAACCTGGAAACCATCATTCTCAGCAAACTGACACAAGAACAGAAAATTAAACACCGCATGTTCTCGCTCATAGGCGGGTGTTGAACAATGAGAACACATGGACACAGGGACAGGAGCATCACACACTGAAGTCTGTCGGGGGGACTAGAGGAGGGACAGTAGGGGGTAGGGAATTGAGGAGGGGATAACATGGGGAGAAATGGCAGATATAGGTGATGGGGATGGAGGCAGCAAACCACATTACCGTGTATGTACCTATGCAACAATCCTGCATGTTCTTTGAATGTACCCTAGAACCTAAAATGCAATAAAACATATATTAAAAAAGAAAAACATGATCTCCTTCCTTTTTATGGCTGCACAGTATTCCATGACGTATATGTATCACATTTTCTTTTCTTTTTTTACTATGCTTTTTTTTGTCTAAAAAATTGTTCACACATAATTCACACCAAATAAATATTATTGAATAAAACTTTGAATGTCAAAATAAATTACCAATGACTGCCATTTACTATGCAACCAATACGTGCCACAGACTTTGTTAGACGTTTTTAGTGTTTCCAAGGGCTTTACTAAGATACAATTTACATGCCATACAGTTCAGCCATTTAAAGCATGTGATTCAGTTGTTTATAGTAATTTAGAGTTGTGCATCACCATAATCCAATTTTAGAGCATTTTTATTCTCCTCAAAATAAATTTTGTACCCATAAGCAGTTATATTCTACCACTTCCCCACCCTCACCCCGAACCTAGGCAGCCATGGATCAACTATCTCTAAAAATTTGTCTTTTCTAGATATCTCATATGTATAAGTGCTATGGTTTCAATGTTTGTTCCCTCCAAAACTCATGCTGAAATTTAATCCCCAATGTGGCAGTATTAAAAGATGGAACTTTTAAAAAGGCAATGGATTCACTCACTTATGGATGAATGAGTTGTTCTGGGAGGTGGACTGGTAGCTTTGTAAACAGAGGAGGAGAGGCCTGCACACTCAGTCCCCTTGTCATGTGGGGCCCTGCGCTGCCTTGGGACTCTATAGAGAATCTCCAACAGCAAGCAGGCCCTCACCAGATGGAAATCCTCAACTTTGGACTTCCCTACCTTCAGAACTGTAAGAAATGTTGTTTCTTTATAAATTATCCAATGTTAAAAGAAAACCTTCAGCCAAATTAAATTTAAAGGAGTTTAACTGAGCAATGAACGATTTGCAAATCAGACAGCCCCTCAGAATCATAGCAGATTCAGAGAGACTCCGGCGCAGCCACGTGGTGGAAGAAGATTTATAGACAAAAAAGGGAAGTAATGTACAGAAATCAGAAGTAAGATACAGAAACAACTGGTTTGGTTACAAGTTGGCATTTGCCTTCTTTGAACACTCGGCAGTGTATAAGTGGTTGAAGTATGGCTGCTGAGATTGGCCAAGATTCATTTCAGCTATTGTTACAGGATCGTACTCCTAAATTAGGTTTTGAGTCCTGTCTACCTATTAAGTTAGGTTACAGTTTTCCCACAAGGACTCAAATATAGAGGCACAGAGTACTTCTCAGGCCATATTTAGTTCACCCTAACACCAGTTTCAGGTATTCTGTTAGAAGTAACAGTAAATAAACTAAGACAATGGGATGATACATATATTCTTTTGTGACAGTCTTCTTTCATTTAGTATAATGCTTTCAAGCTTTATCTAGGTTGTAGCATGTATCAGTCCTTCATTCTTTTTGATACTTCTTAATATTTTATCATCTGGATATACCATGTTTAGTTTATCCAACATTTGATGGATGGATTATTTCCATTTTTTTGGTTATAGGGTGCAAGTTTATGTGTAGACATAAATTTTCATTTCTCTCAAGTAGATACCTAGAAGTGGAATTGCTGGGTCATACAGCAACTATTTTGAGGAACTGACAAATGGGCTGCACCATTTTATATTCCCATCAGCAATGGGTGAGGGTTCCAATTTCTCCACGTTCTCTCCAACTCTTCTTATTGCCTGTCTTTTTGGTATAGCCATTCTGGAAACTGTCATTGTGGTTTTGATCTGAATTTCTCTAGTGATTAATAATGTTGAGTATATTTTGTTCATTTGTATAGATCTTTTTGCAGAACTATCTATTTAAATCCATTATCCATTTTGTAATTCGGGGAGTGTCTTTTTATATTTTATTTTAAAAGCCATTTTGGCCAGGTGTGGTGGCTCATGCCTGTAATCCCAGCACTTTGGGAGGCCGAGACGGGCAGATCACCTGAGGTCAGGAGTTCCAAACCAGCCTGGCCAGCACTGTGAAATCCCATCTCTGGTAAAAATACAAAAATTAGCTGGGCATGGTGGCAGGCACCTGTAATCCCAGCTATTTGGGAGACTGATGCAGGAAAATTGCTTGAACCCAGGAGGCAAAGGTTGTGGTGAGCCAAGAGTGTGCTACTGCACTCCAGCCTGGGCAACAGAGCAAGATTCTGTCTCAAAAAAAATAAATATAAATATAAATAATAAAATAAAAGCTATTTATATATTCCAGATACCATTCTCTTCCTAGATATATGATTTGCAAGTATTTCCTCCCATTCTTTGGGTTATCTTTCTTGATTGTGTCCTTTGAAGAACTAAATTTTTAATTTTAATGAGGTTCAATGTATTAATCTTCTCTTTTATTGCTTGTATTTTTGGTTTCATAGCTAAGAAATTATTGCCTAACCCAAGATCATAAAGATGACTTCCTGTTTCCTTTTATGGGTTTAGGTCTAGGTCCCATTTTTATTTAGTTTTTGCATGTGGTGGTAGGGTCCAAATCTATTCTTTTGCATACGGCTATCGAGTTGTTCCAGCACTATTTGTGAAACAACTATTCTTTTTTCCCCTTTAATTTGCTTGGCTTCTTGGTGAAAAATCAATTGACATTAATGTGTGGGTTTATTTCTGGACTTTTGATTCTATTACATTAACTTTTATGTTCATCTTTATGCCAGGACCACAATGACTTGATTTATGTAGCACTGTAGTAAATTTTGAAATTGGGAAGTATGAGTCTTCCAACTTTATTTTTCCTTTTCAAGATTGTTTGGGTTATCCCTTACATTACCATGTAAATGTGAGGATCAGACAGTTTCTACAAAAAAAAAAAAATCAGCTGGTATTCTGATAGGCATTGTGATGAATCTGCAGATCAATTTGAAGCATATTACCATCTTAACAACACTAAAACTTCTAAACCATGGACATGGAATAACTTTTCATTTAATTGCGTTGCCTTTAATTTCTTTCACCAATGTCTTAAAGTTTTTAGTGTACAAGTCTTGCAATTCATTTTTAAAATTTATTTGTAAGAATTTATTTTGATACTATGGGAAACAGAATTGTTTTCTTAATTTTCAGTTCAGATAATTCATTGCTAGCATATAAAAAACAGTTCTTTTATATTGATCTTGTGTCCTGTAACCTTGATAAGCTTGTGTATTACTAGATACTTTCTAATTTTTCCTCCTCACAACAATGGTGCGCAGAGGGTGTTGTGCCATTTTTCCAGACACTGCCTGGAAAAGGAAAGAGGAACTCTGAGACTCAGAGAAATTAAGAAAAGTACTTAATAAACAAAGTTAGAAAGTTGCAGAGGGTATAAATATGTCATACAGGTTCTAATATGCCATGTGCCCTCCAATAAACCTTCTTCTTCTTATGCTTAGCAAATTATTCTCAATATTACCTTATGGACAAATAAGAATGTTGACAATTTCTGCACCTCAAGTATGTCACTTCTGTTTGTTTTGCTGTATGAATCTGTAAAACTATAACCAAATTTCCCTAAAATGACTTCATGCTTAGTAAAATGTACTATATGATTCATTAATCAAAAGTAGAAACTCATGTCCTAAGAAAGGCGTTTTCTCTTTGTATAATTATTTAAGTCTCTGAAGGACTAAATATAAATGATCCTTGAAAATGAGGATAGAAGAAGGAATTTTTCAAAATAGTATTTTTAATCTGTTAGTCATATAATTTGCTCCATATTAAATGGAATTTTACATACCAGGTCAGCTTATAGAACTGTAGGAGTGTGACATGCTAAAAACAACTAAAAATTATTGAAAGGCGAAATGACAACATTGATAGGAATTAAATAAAACTCCTGTTTTCTCAGTTTTTATTTCAGGAAATGAGTTGTCTGAGATTCCAAAGTCAAGATGGTAAGGGACTCTATATAGTAGTGACATCAGACTCAAGTCATATTTTATTTCACTGGATTTCAACAGCTCTTTAAAGCAGCCCCATAACAAACAAATCCCTTGGCTATATTCACTTCCACATTGTATGCTGACTAAAGTCCCTTGGAAAAGGAAATGTGCTGCATTACAATTTCAAAAATAGCCAGAGATTGAAAATTAATGCACCAAAGAGCGTGTTGTTTTGGCCTTTTGTCTAAAGGGCAAATGCAGACAAATCAGAGTCTAGAGCTGCGTGCCATATATGGGGATTTGCTTCCTACACAAAACTCCAAAGAAAACAGTGCATTTAAATGGTAATGAAGAGAGGGCCTGGGTGCAGATAATGGTGTATTAAACTTGGATGAGCTAATTGTGCATTTTCATGTGAATCAGCCTCCTGCTAAGACTCATTAGGAATGCACATTAAAGATATAGACAAGTGCACTGCCTTTTAATCAAGTGTCTTATTTCTAACAACACTATTAGTATTGTGAGCATTCTGGTAAGTGAAAATTTTGACTGAAATTTAATTGTGATGCCCAGAAATTTGATTCTGTTTCAAAGCTGTAAGAATATCTTCATGTGAGGGTGAAAGAAGAAGAAATGGAAGGAAACAGAGAGTGGACTAGAATAGGAATTGATCAATTACTTTCTTTTCTCTTAAAAACTAAATATGCTGGCCTGTTGAGCAGGATTCTTACTTGGAATCCATACAAATCCTTACAAATTGTGCTGGGGAAATGACAGTCGAGACCACAGCAGCATTGCTCAGGAAAAGTGAGAAGCATTTCTGCAAGAGGGTGATGAAAAACAAGGGGAGCGCAGGGCTCCTGCCACTGTCTCAGATGGAGAGATGTTGCATACAGGGCAATCAGCATCTAGAAATGCAGGCAGATACTCCTATGATGATGATTAGACAAACAGCAGGAGAGCAAAACATGATTTACCTTATTAAGCAATTGAAATCCAAGTGGATCAGCCTTCAAATTCTAAAATTTCTTGCAGAAGTATGTTCTTTGTCTCCCCTTGTCCCCAATTCGTATCATACCACATTTGTAAGAGGCAACCCCTCAAAATTTGTTTGCATTTGATTCTAATGTGTACTAGAGATTTTAAAAATTTTAAGACAACCACAAAAGATTCTTTATCTTTCTAAGCTATGTCTTAATATTGAAGTCACTTCTGTGGGCTTCTAGAATAATGGCACACTGATCACTTATCACTGCCCTATTCTCATTCCTAACACCATCTCTGGAGTAGGTGATTGACAGAGACAAGCATGTAGTTGGTGGACCCACTGAAGGTATACAGAAGCCACAAGTCCTGCTGGAATTTCAGGGGAAGGAAATCAAGGCAGGGCTTTCCCTTCTAAGGGACCTGAAGTAAAAGATAAGGTTTGTCTCTCCTCTATCTTGGGGAGGTGCTAATGAACAGTCCAAAGTGGTTGCAGCTTTGATGTCTCTGGAGGATGGACAGCACATGTCTGTCTGCTTCTTGTGATCTTTAGAGCATCTTGTGTAAACCCTAATGGGCCCAGATAGAAGGAAGCAGCACACATGGCCAGGACCTGAATTTGGGACACGGCAGTCAATCTCTTGGATAAAAAGAGCAGAGACATTTCCTCCCTAAACTGTAGCAGAAGGGTAGGTCTACATGCTCATTTGCTCTAAGCCCACAGAACTGCCAAGCCTTACATCCCCTGTTAATTTGCCTCTGCAAAAGAGACTGGCATGCCAAGATACACAGTTAAAAGGATACCTAACCAAGACTTGCTTTAAGGAAACCATAGGTGGCCGGGTGCGGTGGCTCATTCCTATAATCCCAACACTTTGGGAGGCTGAGGTGGGCAGATCACTTGAGGTCAGGAGTTCAAGACAAGCCTGGCCAACATGACAAAACCCCCTCTGTACCAAAAATACAAAAATTAGCCAGGCATGATGGCACACACTTGTAGTCCTAGCTACTTGGGAGGCTGAGGCAGGAGAACCACTTGAACCTGGGAGGTGGAAGTTGCAGTGAGCCAAGGTCATGCCGCTGCACTCCAGCATGGGCAACAGGACAAGACTCCATCTCAAATAATAATAATAATAATAAGGAAAGCATCGGTAATTGTCATGTGACTTAAGAAAAAAAAGTTAAATTGATTATATATAAAATTAGGTTCACGGAAAAACATAAAATCTTAAAAGGAATTCCAAATATAAGAGCAGCTATGAGACACCAATTGAAATCATGAGGACCACTATGAAATTTGATAGTGGTCTCAGCAGACACATAATTAAAGAAGAGAATGGAGCATTAATTAAACTTCTACCTTTAAAATAATCTCACTCCAATTCATCATCCAAAGCTGGCATTTCTTTTGCTAATGACGTTAAAGAAAACTTAATCCCGACACAAGAACAGAAAATCAAACACCGCATGTTCTCACTCATAGGCGGGTGTTGAACAATGAGAACACATGGACACAGGGAGGGGAGCATCACACACTGGGGTCTGTTGGGGGGGAAATAGGGAGGGTCAGCAGGGGGTGGGGAGTTGGGGAGAGATAGCATGGGGAGAAATGCCAGATATAGGTGATGGGGGAGGAAGGCAGCAAATCACACTGCCATGTGTGTACCTATGCAACAATCTTGCATGTTCTTCACATGTACCCCAAAACGTAAAATGCAATAATATATATATATATATATATATATATATATAAAAGAGAGAAAGAAAACTTAATCCCTAACTCATACAAAGTATACAAATAAATTTCATGGTAAAAATTGTGAAAATGTTTCTGGAAAAAAAAAAATTATACTGAGAGGATCTTCTTAAAATAATCCTGTTTTATCACATAAAATAGTAGTTTGTCAAAATCTTCATAAACAAAAACAAAGGCTAAACAAGAGCCTGGGAGAGCATTTAGAATATGACAAACAAGAGGCCAGTATTGCTAATATGCACAGAGTTCTTTAAGTTACTGGGAGCAAATCAAACAAACCAACAGAAAATTCAGTAAAGGTTATTAGCAGACAGGCTGCAAAGGACAGACGAATGGCAGTTAAACACAGTAAGATTTTCAGCATCACTGGGCATCTGGATTATGGGTCATGAGTGAAATATAATTTTTCACTCATCAGATTAGCCACAGTTTAAAAAACGTATAGCATATTGAGATAGAGGGAATTTGGGGGGAAAAAAATGGGATGTTCACCATTATTTGGAAAGAATTTTGGGGAAAAAAAAGGGCATACCCACCATTGTTCCAAAAGTGTGAACCGCAGCAATTTTTGCAAAATAATTGAGTAACTTTTATAAATTTAAAACACATCTATTATTTGAGTGAGCTGTCGCATACTTTGAAATATTCTTTTTTCTATCTTTCATTCTGTTATTTTCCAATGAAAAAGTTTAAAGTCTAAAATTTCTAGATTGATGTGTGAGCACAGAGAAATGTTTGGATGAGTATGTCTCAAATTGTTAAAAGGTTATAGGGAGTGTATTGAGAAGGTGATATTAAATTTATTTTTGAATATTTATACATTTTTTAATTTATAACTACAAATTTGTACTGTTTTCTCTGAGGTAAACATTAAATATATTTTTTGTATATCATATATAGTTCTTATTTTATGTATATCACATATATATAAATTTGATATGTACTAATCTCTATCATTAGTTTATTAGCTATGGTCCTTGAATCAGATTAATGCATGGTCATAAGAAACTTTATAATTAAATGCTTTTTAAACTCAACTGAAAATCTAGGTAAGGTGCTAGGCCTGCATGGTGCTTCCTTTCTTGAGTGCTGACGAGGCAGCTTCTTACTCTGCCCCATGCTAGATGCAGCTTGCCTCTTAATCTTGATTTAAAACAATTTCCCCAACATTATACTTTAATAGTACAATGTACCCCAGAATAAGATGGTTAAAAATAATTCATGTGCCTGCAATTTATATAAAGGAGTAGAGAATAGTGAAGAACACCAACTTTATAGTCGAACCTGAAGCTGGATAAGGTTGGGCCCCATATCCATGGTCAAAGTTCCTCTGTCAACTACTAAACTTGGAAAATAATAGTAATTATCTTGTTGGTTACACATATGCATTAACCTTATGGCTACATGTATGCATTAAAAATGGGCAGTAATAGGTCATGTATAGTGGCAGTGTCTGATAATGTCTCCCCATCTAGAACTAAAAATAGATGACCCCCTACTTGGTTTTACTATATTTGTATCAAATATTTACAGAAATGTCGGATAGAAGAAAGATTAGACACATCACATGATGACTCTGGAGAATTAAAGTTAGGGACACCATTGTTACCAATCTCCTTCTAAGTTAGTAAAAAAGAAAATTTTAACATTTGCATTACAATGAAGTGAATGATTGTAAAAACGTGTGCTATTCATTAACAGAAAGTATGGGAACAAATGATGTAAGCCTTAGGGAATTTCCCTTCCCGAGATTCTGATTCTATTCCTTGCCCTCTGCTAGCAGCTAGCCAGAGAGAGAGCTGAGGCAGAGAGTGGAGTGTATGGGCAAGAGGGATATAAGACAGTGCTCTTAACTTAGAAGAGTCTAAGGAAAAGATCATAGATCTGAACAAGAACTAAATACAGTTGGCTAGTGGCTACCATATTGGATAACACAGCTTTAATGTGTTGGGACCCAATTAAATCTCATAGACCCATATAAATCTTAAAGTTTTACACATTTCTGTTTACATTGTCTTCAGTAGTTTTATCGTTTCCAATGTGATTTACTAAAAGCTGTGTAGCCATTTGTTTTTCCAAATCCCTTCATTAGTCCAGACTTTTATTGGCGTTTATTTTACAACATTTATAACCATGAAAGCTAAAGTTATGGCTTATTTCCCATATCAAGATCTAAATAGACCCACGTATTTTCAGTTTTGCTTTCACATTTACTTCGACATTTTCAAAAATTCCTTCTTTGCTGATCCTTCCCAGAAGACACTCATACCTTAATAGAAAATATGAACAGTAAGTGTGAGATGGGAATGTTCATTGTTCTTTCTAATGAATTTCATTTTTGTAAAGCTTGTTCATAGTCTGCTTAGGAAAGACAAAGCAAGGCTTTCTATCATCTTTGGTTCGTCCACACAGTATCAGAGTACCATACAGAGACTCAAGTAACTTGATAGTAAGAAATAAGAAATCTCTAATGACCTGTTAACTTAGAAGTTCTGTATTTGGAGTAGCAAACAGAATGGGGCAGGGATACAGTGTGATCAAAGAAAAGAAAATTCAGACCTCTAATTCAAGGAAGTAAATAATGACATTTTATTATTAAAATTATTTCTCAGCTTCTTAGAAGTCATGATAGATGTCTCAATTTTTAAAACTGAGAAATAACAGAAACTCCTTAATGAGATCTTTATCTTGGTATTAAATTTTAATGTAAATGCTCACCTAGGACCTAAACAGATTGAAGAATTAGTAACATTTCTGCCATCTTCAATAGCAGATTCACAATAACCACTTAACCTTTTGACACATGCACACTTACGTTCACTGCAACACTATTCACAATAGCAAAGATGTGGAATCAATCTAAATGCCCATCAGTGATAGACTGGATAAAGAAAATATGATATATATACACCATGGAATACTATGCAGCCATAAAAAATAATGAGATTATGTCCTTAGCACGGACACTGAGGGAGCTGAAGGCCATTATCCTTAGCAAACTAACACAGGAACAGAAAACAAAATACCACATGTACTCACTTGTAAGTGGGAGCTAAATTATGAAAATGCATAGACACATAGAGGGGAAGAACAGACAATGGGTGGGAGGAGGGAGAGGATCAGGAAAAATAACTAACGGATACTAGGATTAATACCTGGGTGTGCTATGTAGAAAAGTTCCTTTTTAAAGTTTCCTTTCTTGTTAAAGTGTGCTAATAACTTTGTTAAGCCATATCCTACGTAGCTGTTAAGCATGCCATGCCTGCAGGCACGTAGTACATTCTGTGTCCTTGTACTTTAACCAAGTTATCTGTGCTGGATATGCTCACAGGTGTGTCCTAGCTCTCTATTGCTTTTACCTATTTAGAAAAGTTTTAAGTCGTTAGCCAATCAGGTTTTAGTTTAGATTGTGAGGTCTGGCTCCAGCTAATGGAGATCAGACACAGCAGTAAAGACGACCCCAAAGGCATAAGGGATAAATTTGTGTGTTTTTCTTTGTTCATTGTACTCTTGTTACACAATGGCTAGTGAGGGTACCCTTCCCGCAGTCCAGGAAGTAAAAATTAAATTGCTCAAGGATCCTTTGTCTCAGTGCTTATTTTTCCTTGTGGCACCAACATCTATTTCCAACACTGGGTAATGAAATAATCTGTACAACAAACTCCTATGATACAAGTTTACCTATGTAACAAACCTGCACGTGTACCCCTGAACTTAAAAGTTAAAAAATAAAAAATGCGTTTGATTTTAGCTTCCATTCACTTACTTTTATTTGAATTCCAGCTGTAGTTTTGCTTGTCTGTCAACTTAAGAAAATTCACCCATGCCTGAGTAGGGCTTTCATTACAGTGAACAACAAGATGTAGACAGTGTCAATAAAACACAGCCATAATGCAGGCATAATTACAAGGAGAAAAAATCCTGTTTATGTTTGTTTATACCCTTATGGAAGAATCATTACAACTTTCATAAAAGCATTCTTTAGTAGGAATTAATATGGGAGAATAAAACCATGGCTTTCAATGATCATTAGACATAGGCTACAGGATTATAATTTCTAGTAAGTATAATATAACCCCCCCCATCACTGAAATAAAAATCCCATGATCAGGAAGAGAAAGGGGAGATTGCTATCATAATCTTAGTTCCTAATTTAAGATATCTGCTAGTCTTCCACTAATGATAAAATAAATCCAAAACTCACTATACACAAACAAAGCCTCATTGCATGGTACAGTTAGCCATTTCTTCCAGGACATAAAACCATGCTGTAGAGGACATCATGTGAGTTACATGCACTAAGATACTTTTTATAGCATTTTATCCCCGTTAGGAATTTACCTGGATTTGTGCTTATTTGCTTAATATCTGATGCCTCATTCGGTGGTTTAAAGGCTAAGTCTATTTTTACTCATCATCACAGCCACATAATATCTGACATCCAGTAAGTGGCCAATCTATGTTTGCTTTAAATGAGTGAATCTATAAATCTTGTGCACCCATCATCTTTTGATTACCATTTTCCTTTCCGTCATCACCCTTCGTGTTTAAATGATCTAATAATCTTTAATTTCACATTCTTCAAACTCTCCTAAACACTGCTGTCAATTAAGTTCTCCTAAAACCCAAATATAACACGTCACACTTTAACTTAAATATTTTCCACAGTTTCTCATTATCTGGAGTCTTAGCCAGTCTTTCTCAATTGGGATTCCCAGAGACAATTAAACCCAAATGCCCTGGACTTTTACTATGTAACAAATTAACTTCTCTCCTATCCATCCAGATTGGTGATAGTTGTTACCAACTTTGGAAGTGTTAAGAAAATAACCACACAAATTAATTTATGTAATTCTTAATTCTTTTGTGAAACCCCAGTTAAGAAAGACTACTTCCAAGTCAACAACCTGGATCTGCCTTAATTTTCTGGTTTATTCTCCTGTAACTCCTCTTCACATCCCCTTGGCATCATCCAGACCAAACTCTTTGAAGTTACCCTCAGGTATTTCTGTTTCCACCCATTAGTATTCTCAATTCCTTGCATATTCATTATGTGTCTCTTTCGATAAAATCTTACCAGTCTTTAAGATTTATCACAAATATTCCATGAAGATTTCCTCTACTGACCCAATATAATTTTTATTCCTTCTTTTGGCTTCCTGAATGTTGTTTCACTTAACCTCATTTAGCTTATCATTACAGATAGTTTTTGTAATTTTTTTGTCTCTCCTATGAGTTTCTTGAAGGCTGAACTTCAGTCCACAGTGGGGAGCAAATCATGTCATTTGCAGCATAGATGCTAGGTTCAGAGGGCAGACCATCTGCTGCTGTGGTACAAGGTCTAAGCAGTGCTATAGAGTCATAGAAAGATGTAGGAGAAAGAATAGTTGTCGTCTGATACAAAATATCATTGTTCCACTACTGCCTGGCATAAAGAACAAAGGCTTATAATGAGCTGCATCATGACAAAGCATTAAACATCAGGAGAAAATATCAAGGGATTACTATTTACCTTTTCTTTGCAGATTTGTATCATTAATTAAAATACAAGGATCTCAGACACACACACACACACACACACACACACTTTCTGTGTCAGAGAGAACTACGCTCTACACTTAATCACTCTGTTCAAGGGAAAGTGATTGGCATAATTGCATAATTGAAAAGAGGCTGAGATGCTTCCTGTCAAAATTTGATTGCAACACTGTCCTTCAAACTTCAGGATGTTTCCTCTGACTGTGGTTGACACTCATTTTCTTGAACAGGTTGCCAATCCCTCTATTATGCAAGCATTACAGTCTTTTTAAGCAACTCTTTAGTAACATTATTAGTATATAATTATACAGTTCTAAAAACATCCATATATCCTCTTGTTCTAAATATAATACAGATGCATATATATGTATATACATATATATATACACACATACACTCATACAAACATGCAGGTGTACCTTTGAATGTGCAGCCAATTTCAGTTTTCTATATCCAATTGCTAACTTTCATAAAGCTCACTATAACACATAATCCACAACTCCAGAGCTGATTGTTGTGCTATTTTATTAGCAATGTCTTCCTGGCACATTCTCATTTATTATATTTAGTACACTATTGCTGCTTTGTGTTAAATGCCCCCCTGGTGGCTACTTTAAAAGGTAAACACACATTTTAAAGTACTTAAAGAATCAGAATGTAAATCAGTCACTAGAAGTATATAATGGTCAATGTTTTTATCTAAAATTTTGCTGTTGGCTTCCAGGTTGTTTACCGGCCAGATTTAGAAAAGTATCTATTATTTGAAAGTGAATTCAATTAAAAACTGTCTACTTTTGAGTCTGGGCCCAGTAGAAATCAAGATATTCAGAAAAATTTGAAAAGTGTGTGGTAAGAGGTCATGAAAATTAACTCTGTTGAAGCAGAGTATTTCAGGAGAGAACTGCTAGGCTTCAGTTTGGCTAGCATGCCTTACCAAACCTTAGCACATCTACCTACAAAACTGATAAACTAGAGACCATCATGTAATTTATGTTACATAACTTCTTTTTATTTAAAGTTAAACATCAAGGCCAGGCGCGGTGGCTCATGCCTGCAATCCAGCACTTTGGGAAGCCGAGGCGGGCAGATCACGAGGTCAAGACCATCCTGGCCAACATGGTGAAACCCCATCTGCACTAAAAATATTTTAAAAATTAGCCAGAGTGGTGGCACATGCCTGTAGTCCCAGCTACTTGGGACGCTGAGGCAGGGAGAATCGCTTGAACCCAGGAGGCAGAGGTTGCAGTGAGCCAAGATTGCGCCACTGCACTCCAGCCTAATGACAGAGGGAGACCCTGTCTCAAAATATAAAATAAAGTTAAACATTAATAAATAAGATATAGAGTTATAGTTAAATAAGTATGTATGATCATAATTTAACTTACAACAGTCACTGCTTGAATATCATTCCTCAAGTCTTAGAAATTTTTATAAATGAGCAAACAAAGAAAACAAAAACCATGTAACCATTAAGAGAAAGTACTAAACAGAAATTACACTGAGTATTATGAAACTAAAAGCAGAATAAGCAATATACCATAGTAGAAATAAGATAAATTTCCTATTAAGCCTCTGAGCAACAGATAACACAAATGTTACCACACCCATCCAGGCAGCTTAAGACTAAGGCCTCAATTGATGGAAACACCTTAAAGTTGTATCAAGAGCCCCAACAGAGAAATAAGCCCTTTTTTCGGTAATAGGAAACTGTATTATACTAGAAATGTTGGTAATTCTTTATAATGGAAATGTCAAAACTGCAGATAGAAGGCCCATCTTATTAAAAAAAATAAAAATAAAAAGCTCAGAAGCCAATCAGCTACCTGCAGAAAACATGTAGCATAACAATACCTTTCAGTTTGCAATGGCATTACCAAAGTTCTAGCTTGTAAGAAAGCTAGAAAACAGACAATAAAAAATAAGTTGGAAACAAAAGTTACTATTCTAAAAAGAGCAGGAAGCAATGTGACTCAGAATACTCAGTTGAACTGGCTGTATGACTTGGAAACGATTGTCAACCTTTCATTTCAATCTTCAGTCATTTCATTGTAAGTATAATAAAAACAGTTACTGCTCTCTCAACTTTCAGCTCTTTAAAATGTTACATCCTGTAAACCAGTTTGCATTTGATATGCACACACACACACGCACACACAGTTGGATAAAAGTAGGTGAATAATGTGTCTTGCTGACTTTTTTTCCTGAAGATTGAAAGGTTCTTTAAAAATCTATCCACACATAGATATCTGGGAAATGGGACTAATAAGTCAGAACTCACAGAGCTGATTTGCAGATTAAATAGGATTACAACATAAAACACTTAGCATGATACTTTGCACACTTAGTAAATTCTCAATAAATGGTGGTCACTGTTAATTATCACTATTGGTTCCCAATGCCATGGTCAGCCATGTGAATTACTAAGTGTAGGGTTTGAGCTGCACAAAAGAACAGTAGCATGTTGTCATTTGTAGCTTCGACTTACGCAAATTCAAGAGTAGGTGCTTGAGGAAAAGAACCTCAACTTGAGAGTAAGTACTGACAATCTACTCCCCCACTCCTCTTAATGAACACATGCCGCAGTGCAAATACAACCCCAGCAACACAATCTGCTGTTTTTGTCAGTCAACGCTTCTATCCCCCAATATTGTGAATATCTCAGCTCACAAGTATGATTCTGGGGTTAAATATATGCATTTTCATATAAGATAAAGCTGAAACACAAGGCAAAACTTCATCTGATATTCAAGTGAAGATACAGTGATTGAATCATGCTGCAGAAAAAGCTGTTTGGCTTTGTTGGTCTGAGGTCATTCATGTCCACAGCATGTGTCTTATGAGTGATTTGTGGGGGATATTCAAGAGGAATATTTTACTATATTTCAGTTCCACCTTACAGGCAGACTTTAGAAACCTCAATTGTGTAGGATGTACCTTCACTTTAAAAATATGAGGCAAAGAAATACCCCAGGGAAAAGACAAGAAATATATTTAATGGCCGCACTACATCTGGGGTTTGCAACAAAACTCAAATCCAACCCAGAAGCATAAACAGCGAGATGCGTTGATCAGAGTGAGCCAGATGAAAGCTTACCTAGTTAATTGTTATATCACCTTAAGTGTAAGGAGCAAAGATGATGCAAGCATCAAAAGCAAACTCGATCACTAACCAGAGGGTGGTTCATGATAGAGGGGGATGAGACTAGGATTCGGTCCTGGGAAACGGAAACATCATCAACCCATGGACTGGAGACACGGCTAAAGACTCAGGCATCATGGGATTAGAAAGCAGGGATTGTCATTTTACAGGCACACGTCTTTGAGTGTGTGTGTGTGTGTGTGTGTGTGTGTGTGTATGTGTATATGTATGAGAAAGAGAGACAGAAACGGAGAGCAAGATGGGGTGTAGGGGGCAGTAGGAAGACTTGAGGAGACTAATGGAAGCTGCCAGCAGATGATACAGCATTGAACATTTAGGGTTCTGCTACCTGAGTGATGACCATCTAGGCTATGCAATTCTCAGGTACAGGAAAGGAACCTTAAACACCTCTTTGGCTGGGCTTTTACGGGTCTTAGTTAGGGGGCCACTGGTAATTACTGCAGACAGGATTCATCTGGAAGGCCAATCTGGGGAAACTGAAAAGTAGAAAACAAAACTAATGCAATCCCCCCTCTCCCTAGTGATTCATTTAAAAGTTTGCCTCACTCTCAGTCACATGCATGATGTCCAGGGCAATTTTCTAGCCAGCTGGCCATGAGCAGGGGTGACTGTGCACTCCAAATGTCAGAGATGCTGCTTTACAGGAATCTGTGAAGACTGCCAGCCCTGTGCTTTCTTTTAAATCCCTCTTCCCAGAATATCCCCTGCCTGACAGCTGCTGGCTGATGGTGGGTAGGGTGGGGAGAGGGTGGATGTGAGGCTCTGTGAGCGACACTCTTTATAGGGTCTCACTGTGAGGGGAAGGAACTGGGCATGGAGGCAGAGACTTCCAGTAAATGTCCATTGGTCCTACTTCAACAAAGGATTTGGACTTAAAGCCAAGAGAGAAACAGTTACAAAATCAGCTTGATGAAACCGGCTATATCGCCATGAAAAGGGCTAACTTTCTGTACTGTGGATGGGACCTTTAGGCATCTTCAGTTTTTAAAAATACATAAGTAGCCTATCACTGCTGGTAGCTGTCATACTCCATTAAAGGGAGAGCACTTATGTTTAAACAAAAATGCACTGTCTATCCTCAACTCATATTGTCTGCTTGCTGTTCTTTGCTTGCAAAAAGATACGGTAGAAAATAGTAAGATAGAGAATTGCTAAGCAGCTGGTTAATCGTGGCCTATGCAATTATTATATTTTCATTCTGGCTCTGAAAAGGAAACACTTAAAGTGAATGAAATATGCATTGGCGCTGTTAGCAATGAAATTAAGCCACCTTATTAACTGAGGAATTTTTACAAAGGTTCCGAGAAATACTCATTAGGCCTTTTGTGTGAATTGAACTTCATCTCCTCCCCCTCTTAATTACCAGAATATAAAGTAATACTCACTTAAACATCTCAGTCTTACTAAGAGATGGTAAATAAAATACTTGGAGATTTTGGAAATAGAATACGCTAATTAAGAAAAAAACAAGGTCAATATTAGCTGTTTCATCTTATATTTAGTTTATTCCTTATTGTGATTATCTTATTGTTACTATTATCACTCACTACTATTATCACTACCTTCAAATCACTATGCTAGGTTATTGCACAATATATCATTAATACTGGAAAAAAGCAGGCAAGACAGGAATTACCGTTGTCATTTACTAAATACGAAAAGCATTTCAGAGCACAATTAACTTTCCAAAGCTACCATTACTAATAAGTCTGAACAATTCCAAAGTCCACATTCATCCCATCACTCATATTTCCATATACAAACTTGTCAAGTAAAATATAAATGCATAATTTATATTTTACTATTATATGGGTCAATCTAATATTATTAATGTAACTTGAGACATTTCCATTAAATGTTCACTATCTCACCATAAATGTTTTATAAATATTAATCTCAAATTATTAAAGTCTCTAAATACTTAATATTAAAAGCTCACACATTATTATTGCTGCTTCATCTTTAGGAAATCACCCAAAGAAATAGTCATAAAATGAGAATATTATTGGAACTTTTTTATCACCAGGTTTTTAATCACTTTGAAATGATATTTGGCATTTTCAACTTGGAGAATGAAGCTATATATTCAATTGCAGAGCTTATGACTAAGAGGATTAACAGTAAATTCACAGCAAAGGAAGCAGCTACCTAGAAATAGTGCTTGATCTCAGGAATTTTTCTACCTCCCTTCCACATTCTACAACCTACCAGGCAAAAATAGAAGGAAAAATAGTGTAAGTATAAAACAGGTACCTGTACAAATTAAAAACAAAACTTCTACTCTGAATAAGTATGATTATCTATCTTTACATTACATATTTTATATATATACATGTATCTTCATAAAAATCTTCTAAACCACCAGACATCTTCTGTACCTATTTTAAAAAGAGTCTGCAACTATAACAATAGAGCAAATCAAGGCTACTTAATATCTCTACCACTAAATTGGTTGAACTCCGGTCAACTAAGAGTTGACAACATTCCCATTTTGGACATCTTCACCTGCTCAAATATCCCCTTTGCTTTAAAGTCTCAAACCAACATAATTCAATAAAGATACTTACAAAACTCATACAAATCATAAAAAATATTGAGTATATACTTCCTTCCAAAATCTCTGGAGTGAGTTAAATTTACTTCATCAAGCAAGTTCTTAGCTCACATTCATTTTGGGTCAGTATTATCATTTGCATACTCTTGAAACTGGAAGAGCTTTTTCCATGACGTTCACCTTTGACAATTTAAAAGTAGATAACAAAAGAGCTTCTGGATAAATTTCAAAGGCTATTTCTAATGAAGATAAGTCACCAGTAATTAAAACTAAGAAGGAGCTGGTACATATTCCTTCAGGCCAGGGTATTGACAAATCACTCACCATCAGATACAAGCCACTAAACATGAGACAAGAATTTAGAAGGAAGGAAACTGCAGATTCTTCAGAATGCGCATGAGGGAATTTATTCTGCCCAGACATTCATGATTTATATAGTGGAAAAGAAGCAACAGCAGGTAATCACTTAGGTGATGGGTGATTAGAAATCCTTAAGGGACACAGAAGACACTCTGAATTAGGAACCAACATTATTAACAAGACTATTCAAGACTATTCAAGACTATTATTACAGTCTTGGCTTTGACACAAACTATTTGTGTGATCTAAAGCAAGTTGTTTTCCTTTTAGGGGCTTCCATTTTCTCATCTCTAAAGGCGTATTTAGAGGAAAAGAAACCTGATGAATTAGGGCTGGGGTTTCTTGAAGTTTAAGTTCTAGAATTCCCAAATGACAGATGCACAGAATAGGTTTTCATGAGCTCTTTCCTTCAGCTAAAATGCCAATGGCCTGGGGGCAAAGCATGGAGACGCATCAGAGCATATTTGCTCTCTACAATCTTCTGGCCCCGTTCAGACCTCTCCTTAATAAGAAGGGCAAGGCGAGGTTCATGTTGTTTCTATACATCTTCATCTTCAAGTTAGAGACAAGATGATACAGGTACAGCCACCTCAGACGATTGTCCAACTGACAACCTATGCAGCTACTTCCAATTGTCCTGGAATATTTGGTATACTTGTCTAGATTGAATATTTATGAAATAAAAATCTGCTACATCAGAAAAACCAGTAGAAATAAAGGCATTAGAACTAGGCATAAAGTTTAGAACAGGTAGAATCATCGTGCATTTAGCTGTAATACTAATGGGAGATATATTTAACTGATGCCTATTTACTTTCTTTTTTTGGAAATTTATGCTTGACCATATTTTCAAGGGAAGAATTAAAGTGATAACTTTATATGTGCATTTCTGGCTCCGATGCTTTTAAGATTAATCAAATACCTAAAGAGAAAATTAATGGTTGAAATCTAATAGAAGCATTCCATATATTTCACAATGAAATGCATAAATAGTTCTGTTTATTCATATCCAAGTTGAAAGGCAGAAAAATCTCAGGTTTACCCCTCAATACCAGTGAAAATAGTGCGGTGCCAAAAATGAAAGAATTTTGCATATTCCAAACCAAGTAGAAAATTTTGTAATACATTTTAAATAACTATCTTTATTTGCATATGCCTATGAGAGTGAGTATGGGAATATTATGTACACATGACTGTGTGGGTATGTGTTTTGTAGAATGGTAAATATTTGTGTATGTATGAGAGTGAAATTGTGTGTGTGTGTGTGTGCAAATATATGATCTTGTGAGTAGGCACATGAGCGTGAATGTGTATACATATTTGCAGTTCCTAATGTGTTTTTATACAATGTGAAAATTACTTAAAGGTCATACATTTTTCTTTAATAATAAACAAGTCTTCATTCAACTTCATAGGAATTGTTGCCAACTAAATAATGAATTATACCTGTGCACATAGTAAGAATTTGTTCTTAGTCATTTATGAAAACAATTTAAATAAAGCATGGAAAGATTTGGATATTTTACTAGATACATTTAGTTGATAATAATTTTTTTAAAACTTTGATATGAACCAAGATATAAAAAAGAGCAAATAAACGTTAATTTCATAAGGAAAAGGTATCCTAAAAAATAGATAACTATAATTTATTTTTTAGATACAAGATGGTTAGCTGTGTAATTTTCATTTTATACAGAAACATAATTCACAAATAAATCGTACCAATGTAGACCAAAAGTCAAAATAATACAAAAGTAAATGATCTGCATCATTTTGTGAAGATTAAATGCTTTTAGAAATGACAAAATTATTATGGTGAGTACTAGGGTGGCAATGATGCAGCTCTAATTTTTCAATGTTTATTGGGAAATTAGGCAGTTAGATGTTAATGGTCATACTAAATCCATAATGAGGAGGCAAACAATCACATTAACACACGCCATATGCTTACAATCATTTTGTGACGGTTACTCTGCCATTTCTAAAGGGAGATGAAAAGTTCGATTTAAATTGGGAGGAGAAATGAGAGTACAATTGAAGCTGAAGCCAGAAATGCAAGCAATTCTACCAGCTTCTTTCCACCCAGAATCTCCCTACTATGCTTATGATCTTAATGAGCCGTCAGATTCTCTTCATTTATTCGGTTTGTTCACTCTTCCATCTGTCCTCCTCCTCTCACCTCTCTCTGGCTTCTCTCTTCCTTGTCTTCAACTCACCTATTCTATATCTGGATTTTCTTCTTGTGGTTTATGTGAACCAATGGAAGTCCTTGGGCCCTGGCATCCATCTCTTTTTGTTAAGATGCACAGGCTCAGTTGCAATGCCACCTCTAATCACACTACCCTCCTTATTCGCCCCACATTCATGTGTTTAAATTCAAGAATGATACATTCATGAAACAGGTTTTCCACTTGGGGAACCCCTATGTGAGTTCCCCAAAATCTGCACAATCTGCATACACACCAAAGGACAAAATTGACAACCATCTCTGGGTCTTTTTTATTTCACTTTAAGTTCCAGGATACATGTGCAGAACATGCAGATTTGTTACAGAGGTATACATGTGCCATGGTGGTTTGCTGTACCTATCAACTCATCATCTAGTTTTGCCCAGCTTCTACCTGGCACCTTTTTAATATCTTTAGTATATCTCATCTCACTTTGACCAAAGTGAGAATCAAAAGGGACTGAATAGGTGATATCAATGAAAATAATGGAGTAAAAACCCTCCAAAAACCCTCTCCTCCATCAAAGAGACGAGGAAACTGGTAAAAACTGTTTAAATCAACATGCTCAGAACTCTGGAATTAACTAGAGGCTTGCAGCAACCCTGAGGGTGTTTACTCAAGAAAAATTGCTAAATCTCGGGTGTTTTGTGAACTTTGTGGTCTTTTATTAACTTGCCCTATTCCCCCATGCCAGCTCAGTGATAGCCATGAAGATAACAGCAGCACATCACACGGAGATCAGTAACATGTTAGTCAATGGAGAGAAAACAGATCAGAGTTCCTTCAAAGCCCCATTTCAGATAATTTTCATTATCTGACCAGTCTGGTAGTTCTTTGGAAGATTCTACTTGCAAAGCTGTCTTTATTTTTACTGACTCAGAGTTGACTCAACGCAAAGAGATTTTTCCTGGAATGGAAGAGGGGGCACATGTGAAAAACAATTATAAGGGGCAATTGTTTAACACTGCAGATGCCAGAGGTAGTGGAGAACAGGAGGCAAACAATAGGGTAGTCATAAAGTTTAAAAGGAAAAGCTGGAGAATGAGATGTCCATGGGGGAGACTGAAAAGCTGCAACGTATTTCTGGAAATCTAAAAGGCCACACAAAGAGGGCTCTGCATATGCCCAGGAAAAGACCTGAGAATCTCCTAAATTTTCACCTCTGGTTAAACTGGAGGCTGCGCACTAGCAGGAAGTGCAGGCTAAGCACTTTACAAAATTCCTGCTGAGCGTCGAAGGCATGCCTTAAGACACTGCCTGATAAGGAAAAACTGAGTGAGTTTGTTGCTAGCAGATCTGCCCTACAATAAATACTAAAGAGAGTCCTTCAGGCTAAAATGAACCAAACAGTGACTCAAATCCACAAGGAAAAATAAATAATACTTATAAAAGTATTTACCAGTGAAGCTCTGAAGCCACACAAATCTCAGTCACCTGATGTTTGACAACTCACAGTGACATAAAGGCAAATTATTTTCAAAGAAATTCAAATGTACATTCTCTTCAATTTCTATAAACATAGTTATACTACTTTTAGAACATATATATGTTTTAAAGATTAGATAAGATAAACTGATATTTTAAATATTTTTAATTTTCCATTTGATAACAAATTTCCATTTTATAAAAATATACTCAAATAATGAAATATCTGGCACCTGAGAATATTTCCTTAGGCAATAATGTTCAGGGACATAGTCTGTAGAACTGCTTTATCAATTGGCAATTTAGAGGTAAGTTGACCTACATTCTATATTATTTGATGATAGAAGCTTTATATATTTTATTTGTATCTTGCACCTCTTTTAGAAAACGTGTACTTTTCAAATAATTAGTTCCCAGCCTAAGCTAAACATGCGTCATAAACATAAAATAAACTATATTCCCACATTTCCTTCCTGCTAAATCCAAAGGCTAAAAAATAGGTAGCAATGAGGGGATATCAAGAGTAGGGGAAGGGAGAAACATCTTCCCTTGCTATTGGGTCTTGCTTTTTGTTTCTTATTCATATTCCAGATACAAGATTAGTTGCAACTGCTTTCTCACTTATCTTCCTACCTCTGAATTGGCCCCCTCCAATACAGACCACAGGCCAGAATGATGTTCTAAAATCCAAATATCTTAATTTTTGCTTGCAAAATCAAGTCCACATATTTTGCTTGCAAAATCAAGTCCAAGCCATATCAATAATGTAACATTGCTCATTGGGATTTAGTACTAGATAATTTACTGGTGATGGAGCAAATGAAACTTTATGGGGTCAGAAAGGGTGAAAGGCAGATTGCAGTGCAGAAGAGATTGTGCAATGAAGATGCAGAGCCAGTAGACTTCTGGTGCAAAGTGGAAGAGACGTGGGGGACATGGCTGCAGGTAAATGCGGGGCCAATGCGAAGGAGAAGGGGTCAGGACAGAGGAAAAAGCTGAAGATACAGAAAGGAAGAAATAACTGATAAATCTAGGTCAGTGTGGAACCTAGAGGAGACAGGCTCTGAGTATGAGTATAGGGTTGAACTTTAAATGAAAGAGGGAAGATAATTCTATTGACTCAAGAGGGCTAGATTAAGGGTGGATAGCAATGTGAGTCTTAGTAGCATGAGCTTAAGAAGTTACAGACGATAGACCCTGTTTTCCCTTTGGCATCAGAGGCGGGTCATTTGCTGAGAATGGGAAAATGATGGAGTAAGATATCTGAGTGAGTAAAGAAGAATTTAGGTGGCTGCTGTGGTGAATGGGAGGGAGGAAACTAGAGGGGTGCATGTTGCCATACAGTTCTTTAACCCAGTAAGGATAGCAATTATGAACTGATAAATATTAACATCTTTGCCTTGAAAAGTTGGACAATCCAGGTATAGGTTTAACTAAGATGGACAATGAGACCGAACCATGGCTAGGATTTGGACAGGCAAACATAATGAAAGGACAACTGGATTAAAAAGTCAATGATTTTTTTTAGTGCTGAAGGTGAACTGAGAAGAACAAGAGGGAGCCAGATATGGAAGGAATTTAAGAGATATGGTCCTGATAGAAATAACAACATTCCCATACACACATAATCACTTTGGTGACAGCTTATTCATATTATCCATGAAAATATGAAAATATACACATTTTGTATGCTAATTCTCAAAGAAGTTTCTCACAGTTTCCAACTCTGTTACTGTTGTTGTTTATTATTATTATTATTATTTGAGACAGAGTCTTGCTCTGTCATCCAGGCTTGAGTACAGTGGTGTGATCAAGGCTCACTGCAACCTCCACCTGCTGGGTTCAAACAGTTCTCCTGCCTCAGCTTCCCAAGTAGCTGGGATTAGAAGTGCACACCACCACACCCAGCTGATTTTTTTTCATTTTTAGTAGAAACGAGGTCTCATTGTCCATCTTAGTTGAACCTATACCTGGATTGTCCAACATTTCAAGGCACAGATGTTAATACTTATCAATTCATAATTGCTATCCTTACTGGGTTAAAGAACTGTATGGCAACACTGCACCCTTCTAATTTCCTCCCTCCCATTCACTACAGCAGCCACCTAAATTCTTCTTTACTCACTCAGATATCCTACTCCATCATCACTTCCTCATTCTCAGCAAATGACCCACCTCTGATGCCAAAGGGAATGTTGAACAGGCTGGTCTCAAACTCCTGACCCCAGGTAATCCACCTGCCTCAGCCTCAAAAAGTGCTGGGATTACAGGCATGAGTCACTGCACCCGGCCCAACTCTGTTATTCAATAGATGTATGTTCTTCATCAAGTCATTAAATCAGAACAATAATCCTCAGGATTATGCATACATGAAAGCATCCTGTAAACTATCATTGTGACACCACTGATTGAAAATACAGAAATGTATGACAATTTCATAAAGGTACTCAACAAGCTAATTCCCTTTCTCAGGGCATAACCAAGTTGAGACAAGCACAGCTTAAAGAGCTACAAACCTTTCCACAGAATTTAAAATCATGCTACATGAACTTTAGTGACATAAAGCAGAAGTAAACAACATTGTCATATACTCATTATAAACTGCTTCTTGGACTATCAAACAGTTCAGCTTGGTATTTATTTTTCTTTTTTTCTTTTTTTTTTTTTTAATTGTACTTCAGATTCTGGGATACATGTACAGATCATACAAGATCGTTGCATAGGTACATTCATGGCAAGGTGATTTGCTGCCTCCATCCCCCCATCAGCTATACCTGACATTACTCCCCATATTTAATCACTTGAAAATATATGTATTGGTATATTTTTTTCTTGCCTTATACATCCCTTAAATAATATATAACACTTTGAATCATCTTCATTCTACTGCATAGGGAAATGGAGCTTTGTGATAAGTGCAATACAGCAATTCAGATAATTGTATCTATCATAATTCAAGGTTTAAGTTACAAATTCAAAGACTTTCAACAGAACAAAACTTACCTGTCTAGAAGTAAGAATAAATACACAGAAGATACTGTAACACAAAATCCAAACACACAATTTAACTTAGAATACAACAACAACAGGCAATCAAAATCATATACCCTATGGCTTCATTTTACCTAGGATGTTTTAGTTTCTTACTTTGGAGGAAAAGAAAAACAAAAACAAGATCCAAAGGACATATGTCTCACAGTATTAAAGTTCAAAATCATAAAAGTTTTATGTGGACTTATACCTCTGTTTTAGAGAAAGTTGGGTTCTAGCTTGAGAAGAAACAGTTTGAGAACAATGTTCTTTTTTTTGGAGACAGACTCTTGCTCTGCCACCAGCCTAGAGTACAGCAGCACAATCTCAACTCACTGCAACCTCCACCTCCCAGGTTCAAATGATTCCCCTGCCTCAGCCTCCCGAGTAGCTGGGACTATAGGTGCCCACCACCATGCCTGGCGAATTTTTGCATTTTTAGTAGAGACGGGGTTTCACCATGTTGGCCAGGATGGTCTCAATCTCCTGACTTCGTGATCCACCCACCTTGGTCTCCCAAAGAACTGAGATTACAGGTGTGAGCCACTGTGCCTGTCCAAGTACAATGTTCTTTTTAATAAACTCAAGGCCTCAGTGGTATCATAAACTTAATACTACAATATTATAATGTCTGTCTGTCACTCAGACCCTATAGAGGAGTAGAAGTAAACCATACTTTACAAAGTGTTGAAGCTACCACGTTTTTTCTGTCTCTTGCTTCTCAATACAAGTCAAAACACTAATTAAAGATTGCTTTGAGTGTACATGTAAAGGTCTGCAGTGGAAAAGTCAATGGAAAAGAGGTTTGTACCTATTTAAGCCAAGGGGCCTGGTTCCAGCATAGGAGGCCTGGATAATTCTTACAAATGAAAAAAATATAGGGAAAGTATTTTTTAATACATCCCAATAGCAATTTTTAAGTGATAATACCCAGTGTTGGGCCCTTTTTTATCAGCAGTTGTTTTGCCCTCTCTCATTCAGACTCTGTGCTTTGACTCTAGAGACTTCCTGTATCAATTTAAAGTCCTGACTCACCAGGAGTAATCATCACCATTTCCAGTTATTTCCCGGGGGCCTCAATGTTGAGATACTGGTTTTTATACTTAAGGGGTAGTACATTTATATGTGGTTTTTGTTAGGGTTTCCATGACGATGTTGAAGATTCCCTAATGCATTTTCATAGATAATCTACCAGCATCAGGAAATTGACTCTTAGTATAATAACACAGATTTCAACCAGCTCCATAAAAGCAGCTCAATGATGGCAATAGTCTGAAACCTTGATAGTGAACTGCCCCACAATGCTGAGTTTCAGGAACAAAGCTGTCATTAAAAAACGAGCGTTCATTCTTATTTCTAGCTGGCTCAATAGAAGTCACAGGGGAGTCACTGCATGCAGGGTTGGTGCAGAAAAACAAACAAATACATCATCTCTGTTAGGTGAATTCCTCCTTGACGCATCAAAGTAGACATTGACTACCAGGACTACATCATAAATAACCCTCTTCTATTGCTAAAAAATAATAATAATAAAAATAGCACTGTTGAAAGACGAAGGTAGTGTGAGGATGTGAGACCTTGGTACCATAAAGACAATTGTCAGACCTAAAGTTAAGTAACAACAGTGATATCAGTAAAGTAATGATAAAAAAGGGAAAAAGTTATGGTGAAATAAATATACTGAGAATACCTAAATAAGCAAGAAACCAGCTACCAATAAAATATGATCCCAGAAGAAATATATGTAATATTCTCTTACAAAATGTTTATTTTTTCAGGACCTGTGATGATGTCAACTATGCTTTTCTAATTGTTGCATTTATTTATCTTTTCATATTTTTCATAATCAAACATGCCAGGTTTTTTTTTCTAATGGTCCATATTTGGGGACATTTGTTGTTGATAATATACACTTTCTATGTTATTATTTTATCCTTTACATCACTAATTATTATTACCTTTATTCTTTCAGTATGCTGTACCATGCTTTTTCTAGTTTAATAGTGATTATCTTTATTACGAGGCCTTTAAAAATAGTAATAATTGTATCTGAATAAAACAATGGCTATGTCACCTAAGCTATAATGTAAGCTTGTCTTTCAGTATTTGCCTACCTAGACAGTTTGTCATGTTTCAAATTTCTTTTTTAATTGAAAGTTTGTGTTTTGACCCAGCAATCCCATTACTGGGTATATATCCAAAGGATTGTAAATCCTTCTATTATAAGGACACATAAACACAAATGTTCACTGCGGCACTGTTTACAATAGCACAGAATTGGAACCAACCCAAATGCCCATCGATGATAGACTGGACAGGGAAAATGTGGCACATATAAACCATGGAATACTGTGCAGCCATAAAAAACAATGAGTTCGTGTCCTTCGTAGGGACATGGATGAACCTGGAAACCATCATTCTCAGCAAACTGACACAGGTACAGAAAATCAAACACCGCATGTTCTCACTCATAGGCGAGTGTTGAACAATGAGAACACATGGACACAGGGAGGGGGAGCATCACACCCTGAGGTCTGTGGCGGGGGACTACGGGAGGGGAAGTGGGGGGATAGGAAGTTGGGGAGGGGATAACATGGGGAGAAATGGCAGATATAGGTGATGGGGGATGGAGGCAGCAAACCACATTGCCATGTATGTACCTATGCAACAATCCTGCATGTTCTTTACATGTACCCCAGAACCTAAAATGCAATAAAATATATATTTTTTAAAAAAATTTTTAAAAAATTAAGTGCTGACACATAGAGAAAAAAAAAAGAAAGTTTGTGTTTTAAAATTACAAGTATCCAAGACTTTACAATAATTTTACTGTTGATTTCTAGCTCTATCGGCTATGATTAGAAATATGACCTGCAAAACTTCTAGATTTATAATATTATGATATTCATTTTGATAATTGCACATGCCTGTGAACCAAAAACTGTTTGCTTTTTGCGTATAGGCTAAAATGTTTCTTTAGTATTGCTTTGAGCTTTTAATTGCATAATTTAAATCCAAGGTAACCTGGGTTTTTTACTGAATTTATCACTAATATTTTTCTAATGAATTATATTAAAACCGACTATTATAATTTTACTTGGCCCGAGTGAGTCTGATTTTTTAGAATTTTGTCATTTTTTTCAGTGCCTTTAAATCACACTATTTTGATTCAATTACTAGTTTATATATATATTTGTGCATTTTATATTTTAACCTCCTATGAAAGCCTCTTACTTGTGTTAAGGAAATACAGTCAGTATTTTTTGTATATTGTGAAAATATATATACTTGGTTTTATTCTCATATTTTAATCTCATTTTCTCTGTTTCTCTCATTACTGTCCTATTTCTCTAATTACTCTTTCTGGATAGCCCAATTATTTTTTCATATTCTTCTCTACCTCTACCACCCACACAACTGGTTACTTTGGAAAGATAACTTATCACTATTACTGTAACTGTTAGTTATATATGCATTCTAACGGCTCTGATGAAATTGCATTTCTCTATGAATGAATCTAGATTAAGGAGCCACAGTACCAACTAAGACAGTTTACTTGCCCTCTTGCCTTTCCCTGGCACCAAATGAAAACATTAGTGTTTTCACCCCCCCAACTGACATCATGTGGGTGACAGTACAGGCCCACCAGTATAGACCTCTAGACTATGGTTCTCCCAGACATCTCACCCACCACCTCTCGAGTTTTGCTGAGATGATTTAAAAACTTAGATCTAGTCTCTTAGTTTTGTCTTACAGATTTTCCTATTTCAAATACACTTAATATGTTTATTATACACACATTTATGTGTGTATATATGAATGTGTGTCTATATATCCAAGTGTTATTATCCTCACCATTTTAGACGACTTGACCAATTTTCACTATACTTGAATAACTTCTTATATGGAACATATGGATGTACCAACTGAATCCTGCTTTCTCCAAATATATACGTATATCTATTCCTTGGCTATATGTAGGATCCTTTGAGTTTTGTCATTAAGCTAAATAATAAATTATATGTTGTTCTCATAGCTTTCACTTGTTATTTGGAACCTTTAATTTTAACGCTATTTGGGAGCCACTAAGACTTTTTTAATTTCAGAATTAAGTCTTTCTTCTACTCAGCGAAAAGTCCTATTGTTTCTTTCATTAACATCTATTTTCTATTTATTCCCTTTTCCTTTTAATCATCAACCAAATATCTTTTACCTCTCATTTCCATTTTTTTTTGTCTGTGTTAGATACTTACTCTATTTGGCTTTCCAAAATAATATTTAGATTATTTTAATAAGTTGTAAAATTTGGAAAGTGATAGTTTTGTTGTTGTTGATCTACTTTGTCTACTTGAAAGTTTCTTTCTTTCTGTGTTAATGCTCTGTGTTACTTCTCCATTGCTTTTCCCTCCTAATGAATCATCTCTTTTAACTATTGTGTGGCCATCCTAAGTTGCATTAAATTAGTAACATGTAACCCCAGCCGTGCATCAGAAGCACATGAGAAGATTTTAAGATATGCTGATGCCTGAACCACATCCCCAGCTCTCTTCTAAAAGATCTTCCCTCTTCTACCAGCAAAGGGTCATGGGCTCAGATAATTAAGTCCCTTCAAGTTGCTTCAGAGATATCTTAGGAAATCTCACTACCAGAGACAACACACCCTCCAGGCTCTATCTGTGTGCACCACGTGGATCCTGAGTGGGAGCTCTCACAAAGAAGGGGTCAGATGTGTGCTTCAGGCCACCATCTTTCCAGAATCCTGCTCCTTGGGTGTGGCTGTGCATGCCATATGCCACAGACAGTGCCCTACCCAAAAGTATTCAACAAATCCTTTCTTTTGGACTAAAATATAGGGTTAGATCTTATTTTTTAATTGACAAGTAAAAATTGTATATCTTTATAGAGTACTACATAATGTTTTGATATCTGTATACATTGTGAAGTGGCTAAGTCAAGCTATTTAACATGCACATTACCTCACATACTTATTTTTGTGGTGGGAACACTTCAATAAATCTACTATCTTAGTGGTTATCAATAAATCTTTGATTATAAATTAGATGTGAGTTATTCCTATCCTATAGTCCTTGAACCCTGGAAATCTTACAATTCCAAAGTGATATAGGGATTGTTTTACAAATTAATTTAGATTATAAATAAGGCTGGGTGCAGTGGCTCTGGTCTGTAATCCCAGCACTTTGGGAGACCAAGGCAGGTGGATCAGTTAACGTCAGGAGTTCAAGACCAGCCTAGCCACTATGACAAAACCTCCAAAAGTTAGCCAGGTGTGATGGCACATGCCTGTAATCCCAGCTACTCAGGAGGCTGAGGCAGGAGAATTGCTTGAACCTGGGAGGCAGAGGTGTAGTGAGCCAAGATCAGGCCACTGCACTCCAGCCTGGTTGAACGCAAGACTCAGTCTCAAAAGAAAAAAGAGAGAGAGAGATTACAAATCAATACTAATAGTTATTTGCTTATCCTTTCACTACTTATTATAAAATATGGTTTTTTCTGCTTATGTATTGGTGATTGCCACTCTGTGAGAGATTATCTTAATCACTGTTAAATTCCCAAAGTCCTTCTTGACACTACACTTAAGTGGTCAATTGTACTTTCCATTGAACACCTCCTCTTAGGGGCACTGAAGAATTTAGTAAGACAGTACATGTAAAATGCTTAACAGTGTTTGGCACAGCTTAAATAATAATAAATTAACTGGAGCCCTTGTTTAACTGAATCAAATTCCTGCTTCTTTCAAGCAGACCTTAGCATTTCATACCATTTCTTTTTGTTGTCCCATCATCCCTTTCACTGATGATGATCATGAAGAATTAATATTCAATAAATATTAATCATCTTATTTGACAGTAATCCTCTATACTCTCTTCCCAGCTCCTTCTCAGGATAGTTTGTGTAAGCGTAATATTGTTATTTAAGAAGAGAAAAACACTTCGCATTTCCATGCCTATTATTTTTACAGTGGTCCCTAAATTTCCTAGACGTTAAAAAAGAGTGTCAGATTAAACTACGTTGTACACATGCCACACATGAACTTTTCCATAATGATTGTGCAGAACGTCAACAGCACCAAGGTTGGGCGTAATTAGGTAATTCACAAAGCTGACTCTAAAGGATAATAAACTACTCTCAAACTTCCTTCTGGTCGCATCTTCCTAAGCTAAGCAATGTGGAATTTTAAAAAATTAAAATAAAAATATATACAGTATTTTTACTGGTTTTCTGTCTGTTAACATCTCAGTAGAAATCTTATAGAAAGTAAAAAAGGTGACTCAATTTATTGATATTCAAAATACCTCTCCGGTACTTTGTGATAATTATGTGAACTACTAACAGCATTTAAATTTTATTTAGTCATTAGACTTCTTTAGAGATTTAGCTTCAGAATCCAAAGTGCCTTACAAAGAATTGATCAGTCCCATTATTTGTAAAAAAAAAAAAAAAAAAAAGAAAAAAAAAAGAAAAGAATTCATTTAACTGTGCATAACTGTGTACTTATGTTTCTGCCTGTATTTATGAAGGGAGGAGGTCAGAATTCCACTAACTAGTAATGTCAGCAGCAGCAACGGCGGCAGGATTATCATCATAAAATAATAACACTATCACTTATTGAGCCCCTGCAATATGCCCAACACCATTCTAGATGGCCCTGTCACATTAACCATAGCACAATGACCCTATGAGCCAATGGTTACCTATTACATTTTACAGATAAGGAAACTGAGGCTCAGAGAGTTTTAATCACTTGCCCAACACTGCACAACTATCAAGTACTAGAGCTTCTGTTTAAAGTTAGGTCCAACTCCAACACTTTCCACTGGCTCAGCTAACACATGTCTACATATATAAGACATCTTTAATGTCCCAACAGCTGTGGCAACTGAAAAACCTTACGATCTGTAACTCTCTTTCTATCAAAAGTTTCCATCCAGAGAAGCCGAAGCTTGTCCAGGCTACTGCACAAAAGGTGCCTCCTAATAGGCATACCTGGAATAACAGGGAAGGAAGTAAGGAAGGGGTGGCTAATTGAAGGAAATGTGTGAAAAGTATCAAGTGCTGTCAAAGAAAAACAACATTTTTTTCAGAACCTCAACTAGCCAAAAAGTTTTGCCCATCTAAAACCACACTTTAAAGATTAATCAGGTATAACATACCATTAGCACATCAGTTTGTTGTAATTGCTTCCAAAGGGTTCAAAATCATTTATATTTTTAAGTCATTCAATATTCTCATTGAAGGATTGACTCAATCAGTAATTGCTCTAGAAATTTTCTTTATATAGTTGGTACAAATCTCACCTGTTTGCAAACTCCTATCTAAAGGATTACACATTTCAAGTCATCAGATTTGGAAATAATAAATTTGGGAAGGAAATGGTCTCCAATTCTACTTTTGGATCATTTGCGAGGTCCTAAAAATGTTGACTGGAAAATCAAGGTTCTTATGACATATTTTGTTTATAAAGTTGGTGGTATTGACAAAGACTGAGCCTCTGAAACCACGTTTGTTAAGACACATGCACACATATGTTTATTGCAGCACTGTTTACAATAGCAAAGACTTGCAACCAACCCAAATGTCCACCAAAGATAGCCTGGATAAGGAAAATGTGGCACATATACGCCATGGAATACTATGCAGCCATAAAAAATGATGAGTTCATGTTCTTTGCAGGGACATGGATGAAGCTGGAAACCATCATTCTCAGTGGACTGACACAGGAACAGAAAACCAAACACCACATGTTCTCACTCATAAGTGGGTATTGAACAATGAGAACACATGGACACAGGGAGGGGAACATCATACATTGGGGCCTGTCGAGGATTGGAGGGGGCAGAGGAGGCATAGCAGGGGGTGGGGATTAGGAAGGCATAATGTTAGGAGAAATACCTAATGTAGATGACAGGGGGAATGGATGCAGCAAACCACGAAGGTACATGTATATCTGTGTAACAAAGCTACACATTCTGCACATGTACTCCAAAACTTAAAGTATAATTTAAAAAATTAACTTGAAAAAAAACTGTCAACTGCTTTGATTGGGACTTAACTTGCATTTAAGTATTGCAATCACCCATATAAATAACATGTAAATTGTCATCATGTAGAATGATCCCTTGTGCCCTTCTTAGACAATGGTTTCTACTCCAAGAATTAATAACTCTTCAGAGTCAGCTTCTGCACAGCAAAAGAAACTATCACCAGAATGAACAGGCAACCTACAGAATGGGAGAAATATTTTGCAATCTATTCATCTGACAAAGGGCTAATACCCAGAATCTACAAAGAACTTATGCAAATTTACAAGAAAAAAAACAACCCCATCAAAAAGTGGACAAAGGATATGAACAGACACTTCTCAAAAGAAGACATTCATGCAGCCAACAGACATATGAAAAAATGCTCATCATCACTGGTCACTAAAGAAATGCAAATCAAAACCACATTGAGATACCATCTCACACCAGTTAGAATGGCAATCATTAAAAAGTCAGGAAACAACAGATGCTAGAGAGGATGTGGAGAAATATGAACGCTCTCAACACTGTTGGTGGGAGTGTAAATTAGTTCAACCACTGTGGAAGACAGTGTGGCAATTCCTCAAGGATCTAGAACTAGAAATACCATTTGACCCAGCAATCCCATTACTGGGTATATACCCAAAGGATTATAAATGACTGTACTATAAAGACACACACACACATTTTTATTGCGGCACTGTTCACAATAGCAAAGACTTGGAACCAACCCAAATGCCTATGAATGACAGACTGAATAAAGAAAATGTGGCAAATATACACCATGGAATACTATGCAGCCATAAAAAGGATGAGTTTATGTCCTTTACAGGGGCATAGATGAAGCTGGAAACCATCATTCTCAGCAAACTAACACAAGAACAGAAAACCAAACACCGCATGTTCTAACTCTTAAGTGGGAGTTGAACAATGAGAACATATGGACATAGGGAGGGGAACATCATACACTGGGGCCTGTCAAGAGGTGGGGGAGCTAGGAGAGGAGGATAGCATGAGGAGAAATACCTAATGTAGATGACAGGTTGACAGGTGCAGCAAACCACCATGGCACATGTAAACCTGTGTAACAAACCTGCACATTCTGCACATGTACCCCAGAACTTAACGTATAACAATAATTTTTTAAAAACTTTTCAGAGCCTTCTGCCCTCAACTACTGTTGATTCGTTTTGACTGTTCTTGAACTTTATATAAATGGAGTCATACAGTATGACCAGATTCATAACTGGAATCCTGAGCACATTATTATATCTGTGAGATTCATCCATTTTGTTCTGCACAGCAAAAAGTTTATTCTTCTGTGCTGTATTCCCTTATATGAATATACCACAATTTATCTACTCTCCTGTTAATAGACTTTCTAGATTTAAGGTGTAATGAATAAAATTGCTGTAGATCATTTGTACTCAGTTTGGGTGAACTCAGTCCTCTGTGGTGTATATACCTATGAAGGAGTTTGTTAGCACATAGGGTAAGCATAAGTTTCGCTTTAATAGATATTTCCATATAGTTTCCAAAATTGTTGTAACAATTTATACTCCTTGAGATTTGTTCTATGGCTCACCATCTATCTCGAAAGTTCCATGTCACTAGCAAACAATTTGTATTCTAGTTATAGGATGTCATGTTTTATAAATGTAATAAGATGAAGGAGGCTGATAGTGGTATCATACTTCTACTTTTATCAATATTTTAATGTAGTTGTTGTTATAAATTACTGACAGGACATGTTAATATATCTATGTGCAATTTTCTATTTTCCTTGTAATTCTATTTTTGCTTCATGGAATCTGAAGTTCTAGTGTTAGGCACATATATATTAATTATTATTATGTCTTTGTAATGAATAGAATTTTTTATTTAAAATGTCCCTCTTTATAGCATTCTTCCTTGTCTTGAGGTCTATCTTGTCTGATATTAACATAGCCATTCCATCTTTTTCATGTTTATTTTTTGCATGGTGCATCATTTTTCATCCTTTTGTTATCACTCTCTAATTTCATTATGACAGAACATCTCTGTAGACAGTATTTAATTACATCTTCCTTTTTCCTACTATCTGATAATCTTAATGATTCAACTGGCATATTCATCCCATTTATATTAAATGTAACTTATTGATAGTTTGATTTTGGTTTATCATTTTACTATTTGATTTCTAATTGTCCCATCTGTTTCTCTTTTCTGTCTCTCCTGCCTCATTTTGAGTCAATCAGATATTTTTAGTACCTCATTTAATTTTCTTTATTGGTATTTTGGCTACATATCTTTGCATCTTTTCCATAATAACTTAGAAGTTACATTACAAATAATAAAATTTTAATTATAATGTTAATATTGTATCATCTCACAGGAAACGCATGAATGTTCAATAGTGTATGTCTACTAACCTCAAATCACTATTCTTTGTGCTGGTTTTGTGATATACATTTCACCTTCATATTTCATAAAGTGAAAAATTTAGAGTTGTAATTTTTGCTTCACACAAATATTGAAAAAAGCCATTGTCTCTCACACAGAACACAATAGTATTTTCTCAGCTGATTTTCCACTTTCCTTCTAGTCCCCACTTTTAAGTCATATTTTATACAACAGCCAGAAATGTTTGCTTTCAAATGTAAATTAAATGGGATAGTGCCACCTGTCCCAAGCTTAATTTGCATCAAGGGCTTCCTAGGATGAAATAAAAACTTCTGAAAGTGGCTTTGTATTAGTCTGATAGGACTGCCATAACAAAATACCACATTTAAGACTGCGTGGCTTAAACAACAGAAATTTATCTTCCCACAGTTCTGGAAGCCAGAGGTTCACAATGAAGGTTCTGGTAAATTCATGTTCTGATGAGGCCTCTCATCCTGGCTTGCAGATAGCCACATTCTCACTGTTTTCTCACATAGTCTTTCTCTTGTGAGTATGAAGACAGAATGAGAGGGATCTTTCTCATCTCTTCCTCTTCTTATAAGGACACCAGACCTACAAGATTAGGACCATCCACTTGTGGCCTCACTTAACCTCAGTTACCTCCTTATAGACCCTGTTTTCAGAAGCAGTCAGAGATTAGGGCTTTAACATATGAGTTGGTGGATAGCAGACACATTTCAGTCCCCCAATAGACCTAAAATGGAGTGACCTGAGCGTAAGGAAGAACGGGTCCATCTGACTTGTACACACAACACAACACAACATAACACACAGGCACAAACACAACAGCTTGTGCCTATTAAAGAGCCTCTAGCAATACAGGATGGACCACACTAAGCCTATCTATGTACATATTGCTTTTATGCACTCTCAAGCATAAAAGTGATTTATATGCTGAAAAAAAGTCATATTTTGAACAAGTAAAATGTATATGCTAAAAAAAAGAAGTCATATTTTGAACAAGTAAAATTGCAATACAGTTTAAACCTAAGCAATGATCCAGACACCACGAATGTCCTCGAGTTCCCATGTTATATCTCTGTGTGAGGCCTCAGTACACTTAAAGTTTTGCGCGTTTAGGACGACCTTCAATGCAGTTTTAATAAACAACTGGAAGACACGTAGGAGCCCCAAAAAGACCAAAGAGAAAGAGAAATAGTGAACTAAAAGTAAGTGAGCTAAAGGGCTATAGTACTTTTAGTACACAAGCACTGAGTTTCTAGACGATTCGATTAACTATGGAGGTTAAAAGCAAAGGAATTGGTACAAACTTTACCTAATTGCTGAGTACCCCACTGATCCATGACAAATGATTAATGTTATAAGAAGTTTGAGTGATTACAATGGATAGATTTACATATGACATTTACCCAGAAACAAGAAATCATTCACTAACAAAATTTGCAAATTATTTTTTAAAAGGCCTCAACAAAAAGGCTATGTCTCATACCTCCTAGGCCTGTCTGAAAATGAAAAGCTCCATCCTGTGATAATAAATAACCATTCTGGCTATTGTGTATATGTGCCCTTTTTTTCATTATTTTAATCTGGATGTTTGCCTAAATAGTTGCTAAAGCTTGTTTTCAAGATATAGGGGCAAATGTAGCGTTGCCTTATTCCCCCCTACCCAGATGAGACGTCTCTGGTTCTGCAACCATTTGTATCCATTTTCTATTGCTGTTCTAACAAATTATACAGCAAATACAAGGACTTACAGTTTTGTAGATCCGAAGTCTAATGTGGGTCTCACCAGACTACAAGAAAGGTATTGGAAGGGCTTTGTTCCTTTCTGGAGGCTGGACAGATTTCTCCTTGCTCTTAAGGGTTGCTGGCGGAATTCACTTCCTTACGGTTGTAGAACTAAGATCTCTGGTTCCTTACTGGCAGTCAGCTGAAAGCTATTCCCCAGCCTCCTCTGTAGAAGGCCCGCATCCCTTGGCTGGTCTCCCCCTTCCTCCTAAGGGAGAATGGTAAGTCTCTCGCACCTCGAATTTCTCGCCCTGTTTTTCTTACATCTCTTTATGACCAAGCCAGGAAAAGGTGTTTCACTTTTAAGGATGAGCGTGATAAGATTCGATGCACCTGGATAATCCATGCTCCTCTCCTTAGCTCAAGGTGCATCCCCTTAATCACATCTTGAAAGTTCCCTTTGCCACGGATGGTAACGAATTCACAGGTTCCAGGGATCGGGGTGTGATCATCTTTGGAGGGTCATTGTTCTGCCTGCCACACAATTACGAGAAGGACTTTGTGTCTACATATTGGGCATCTCACTGCTGCAGCATTTTCAGACTCTCTCCTCCTCCTTTCCCCTGATTGTATGCAGATTGCTCCAAAGTAAGAGTAATCTGCAAACAGGTCTATCCATTATTACACACAGAAAACCAGTGTAAATCCACAGGGCTATCATTTTCCCCTGTACTGTCTTTTTAGCCTCTCAAATTTGGCAGACAACTCAATGGTGTAACTTAGACCATGTTTCTCCATGAAGATCAGCCTTTGTCACCACTGCAGCTGTCAATCCTTTTCAAAGGGTCCAATTCTATGTTTCTATTTTGCAACAAAGTAAAAAAGGTGAGAGAACACAGCAATAACTCTTGGTGTTGATTATTTCCAGGAAAGGTGCTTCAAAAACCACTTCAATTCCTGCTAAATAATTTTAATGAATTAAGGAATGAATGGATAAACATTATAAACAGAGTGGAGGGGAGAATGAAAGATTCATCTTTAAAGTAAAATAGATTTTAAATAAACAATCTGTTACTTGATCTTCCATTAAAATAGTATGCAAAATTTTGTTTTCATATAAACAAAGAGAGCTAATAGATACCCTTTCTTATGTCTGAATTCTTTCTAGCTGTATATAATAATAAACACTGTAATTCAGTTGAATTATAGAAAACAGATTCAATATGTATCCCTTTACAGTGAAGCAATCTACATACAACCAAGGGCACGTAAAAAGGGGAAAATGTCTCATTTCCACGATTGTGACCTCATTTTCTTAGTTTTTGTGGCTTTGCCTGCATCTGCTCCATGTGGCGGTGCTATTTCGTAGATAACTTCAAACTTAGAAACTATGTTTAAACTAAGATGTTCCTATGATC
Source organism: Ateles fusciceps (assembly GCA_036589455.1). Taxonomy (NCBI): domain Eukaryota; kingdom Metazoa; phylum Chordata; class Mammalia; order Primates; family Atelidae; genus Ateles; species Ateles fusciceps. Next base: position 14,283,972 of record JAZHEH010003205.1, read on the forward strand.
GAAGTTTTCACCTATCACCAAGAGTACCTTTCCTTTTTTCCCCCTAGCACTTTTTATTTGACGTACTGTATAATAAACTCATATACTTGCTTATTAATAAAAGTATTGCCATGCCATTCACACATAGAATTGGTGGCTATATTGGGAGATAACAAAGGGAGGTTCCTCATCCTTGGATGTAGCATCGGCTCCCCCAGGTCACGCAGTATGGATAAAATAGTAATGACATAACAAAGTCAAGATGAGGGCTATGACATTTATTTTGACGGAATCATTATTCTTAGAAGCTTTTATCTGAATCCTTCTCCCTCCTTTCCACCTTAGGGGGAAAAAAATGTCTATTTAATTTTTTTTTGATTGTCCACATATCTTCCATTGCTCAGATCAGTTTCGCCCCTTAGGTAAATCAAACATAGCAACAGGAAAGACCTGGTAATGGGACAATTCTAAGTAAAGCAGCCACAGGAAAGTGAGTCGGTGTGTGTTTTTCAGACACATACTCACGGACTGACCTCCCTACCTGATTTGGCTGCAGTGGGAAAAACCAGTCACCTCTTTCAAAGAAGACAGACTTGTTCTAAATGTTCTACCTTAAATAAATGCCCAGGAAAAATGAGTAACTACCACCAAACCAAGATGTAATATTATGGTAGAGCTCAGGAGCCATGGACTTTCATCCCAGATAAGCTGATGGCTCTGTGGCCTGGTGGAAGTTCTGAAATTCTCAGGCCTCGTTACTTATCTCCATAATGGACATTCTCTGGTAGAAGAATTATAAGCTTCCTTCTGGCTAGAACTTCCTATAATTTTAGTTATTAAAATGTAATGGCCATCCTCCAATGAAATAAAATATGCTTGGAATTCAAAGACATAACAAAGGGATCATAACCTAATCTGGAAACTGTTTATTTTTTCTAGGTGGTATCTGGAAGTCCAGTCCACACCTGCATCTCAAGAACAAAGAGAATGGCTGATGAGGAAAGCCCTGTTTCAGCCTCTCATCCATTCTATAGATAAAAGGAAAATCTGAGAGCAGCCTACAGTCAATGTCCCTTCCCAAACAGCCTCAGGAATGAATATTTAACTGACCTTGCCCATCATTTGTTGAACTCCCTGTACAATAATGTGCTGGCTGGCATAACCACAATGAGAAATTAGGCAACAGTCTTAATATTAATATTAATCTAATCAAGATACTAGGGAAACGTTTTAAAAAGACTACTTGTAATATAATCCTCTAAGGATGATCATTAATAATTGCTGGCACAAGTGGTGTAGGGATCAAATGTACTTTATTCTGACACAATGTCTGCATTTCCAAGGAAATAGTATCTGTGTACTAAACCCATGCAGTGAGAGAAGATAAAATTAACTGCCTCTGAATAGCTGACATTGAAACAGGACCAAAGCTTTTGTGCTAAATAAAGACATCAATTTGTCCACTCTTTATACATAAGGTAAAAATCATGACGGAATGTAAAGGGAAATAAAAGTTAATGATTTTGGAACAAAGCTGCACGATGCGAGTGCTTCATTGGGAATAAACAGACCAGGAGCAAGTTAGAGGGTTCTGTGAAAGGAGGGTCGGTTTCCAGCCCATTCTGCAGAATCAATACAGTTCCTTGGACTTGCAATAGGTCTCATAAGTCATAGATTGACTGGACCATGTATCAGTTTCCGCCCTGCATAGCTTTCAATGCCTCTCATTGGCAAGCACTGCTGAGCAAAAATCTGTGATTAGAATTTGCAGCTGGAGTAGAATGCTGCCCACATATAGACTGGCAGGGAAACTAGAGTGGACAACCAACAGCCAGCAAAGCACCATCGCTTTCAGAAGACAATATGTCAATTCCACAGTTGATTTCCAAAGTCAAAACTAAAATTGCCATCAGCAGCTTTCTCTGAACATCCATTTCATAGATGAGGTTTGTCTCAATGAAAACTGGCATTATACACAAAAATCCACAGGTCCAGAGAAGCATATTAATGTCCAACCTTCTTTTTGATATGGTTTTCTCATGAAAAAATATTTGAAGAAATAAGAAACAAAAGGAAAAATAAGTGCCAGGAAATATCATTTATTTCCCATAGTTTGACTGAGTCAGGCACTTTTCCAGGTGCTGATAGTAAGTTTAAAAAAATATAGTAAAAAATCCCAGCTTTTTTTAGGTAGTGTTCAGGAGACAGAAAGTAAACAAATAAATCGGCATGTCATAGATGGTATGTGAGGTGACAAGCACAATAATGAAAACAAAGCAGGGAGGACAAAGGTCACATTTAAGGGAGTAGAGCTTTACCAGGTTTCATTACTCTGAAAGTGCTCACTGCCCCTGCAAAAAGAAGACAGACACTTGCTTCACCCCAATTTTTGTTTGTAGCTTGACCTTTTTGGGCTAACAGTCAAACTCCATGCAAAGTAGGTATGCTTGGAAAACAATCCCCAAAGCCCTTGTCTCCATCGAGCAGTTGATGTGATGGGCCAGAAAAAAAAAAACTCTGCACTCTGATTATAATAATAGGTAACATTGGCATAACACTTTCTAGGATCCAGCCATCATCCTAAGTGCTTACACATGTTAACTAATTTAATCTTTGTGTCACTTCAATACGGTATGTTTAGTTTCACCCTTATTTGTCAGATGAGAAGCTGGGACAATCAAGTTCTATCCGTGAAGAGTGGGGTTGAGATTTGAATCTAGATGGTCTGGCTTCCAGAGACTATGCTCTTAGCTGTCACTGTACAACCTCTACCAATGCTTTGGTCACCTAAGTGATGATCTCCAGCGCTGTCCCTGCATCTTATATTCTACCTGACACCTCCATTTCGATAGCTAATGGGCAACCTGAGACTAATTCATTCAAAATAAAAAGTTTGATCCTTAATACATCCCTCTCCACTCTACCCCTGACTACTTTTCCACCTCTGAACACCTGCTCCTTGCCCAGGATTCCAGAACTGTCTTAATCACTAGGACACCATTCACACAGCTGCTCAAGCTCAAAACTTACAGCTTGGCTTTTCTGTTTCTCTCATCCGATTTGTTTGAAAATCCTCCAAAATATTCCCCAAATCCAACACCCTCTGATCAAATTCAGGCCACTGCCAGGTTGCACCTACAAGATAGGAGCAGTCTTCTAGCTGGTTTTCCCACTTCCCTCTTTTCACCAAGAGTCCATTATCCCTCCTAGCAATCTGTGTGATCATTTTAAAATGTTAATCAGATCATGTTATGCTCTGCTCTGATCACTCTAATAGCTTTCATATTAGGATTCTTCAGAGACCCAGAACCAATCAGATGTATATATGCAGAAAGAAATTTATTTTACGGAGTCAGCTCACATAATTATGGGGGCAGGCAAGTCCAAAATCTGCAAGACAGGCTAGCAGCCTGGAAATTCTGCCAAGAGATATTGTAGTCTTGAGTTTGAAGGCTGCAAACTTAGGCAGAATTTCTATGGTGCAGTCTGGAAGCAGAATTCCTTCCTCTTTGAGTGACCTCTCTCTTTCTCCCACACCTTTTAACTGATTGGATAAGGCTCACCCACATTATGGAAGGTAATCTTCTTTACTCAAAGTCTGCTGATTTAAATGTAAAAAAAAATGCTTGCACAGCAACTCTAGACGGCTGTTTGACCAAACTAATGGGCACCAAGCCTAGCAAAGTTGACACATAGTTAACCATCACAGTTTCCTATAACATTCAGAATGAACTCCATTTCCTCTGGGCATCATTCTATCCTTCCTTCTATGGTGAAAGGTCCTTTCTCACCTTCTTCAATCTCTGGGTCACCTGGCCTTCTTGTTCTGGGTACATGCCATGTTTCTTTCTATCTACACAAAGGTCTTTTTTCTGCTGTTTCTTTTACCTGCAATACTCTTCCTCCAGACCTCCACATGGCTCCCTGCCTTGCTTAATTTAGATCTCTGCTCTCATATCACCTCCTCAAAGAGGCCGCACCTGTCAAGCTTATCACAGGCCAGGTCCCTTGCTTGCTTGCTAGACCCTCTCTCAGCCTGCCATTACAGTACTTACCAGTGCCTGGAAGCACATTTGTTTACTATCTCACCCTCCCCACTAGAAAGTTAGCTCCAGTTTTGTTGTCTAGTAGAATCATTTCTGCTCTATTGTAGGTGTTCAATAAATGGAGCTGAATGAATATTTTTAATCCTCCTGTAGAAAGGAACTGTGGAAATATTAAGAAATCTTAGAATCTCTTTTTAAATATTTATGATATAAATGAATCTGTAATACTTCTTATTTGACATAATTCATAGTCCATGCAACATTCTTTTTTAAAATATTTTTTCTTGTTTTGTTTTGTCTATGGCTCTTGCTAATTTTTTGTGTGGGATTTTTTAAAACGTTCTTATCCTCCTAGCACATTACACCTGGATCAACCTACCTAACAAAAGCACACTGCACGAAATAACCACCTTTTAAAAAAACAGTAAGCTACCCTCCACCACGGAACTTTGATCTTCAGGCTAACTATATAATAGCTCAGTCCGTACCACACTCACCTCTTTCTTAAAGTATTGGGAATTGCTGTAGCCCATTACACAGCATAAAGACAGCATTCAAGCTGGGACTGCTATTTAGACAGAAGGATGAAAAAATTAGTGAGGCCAATAATAAAACTTATTCACAGAGTAACTGATAGCTAATGTTCATTGTTTTCTAGGAAATTGCTCATCACTCATTTTAATGAGTGATCCAAGAGGATTTTGAATGTTCTTAATTCCCAGTTTGCAAATTAGGTAACCAAGAAAAAAAATTAATTATATTAAATTCCGCACTAAGTCAAAGAAATAACTTCTGGAATTTGAGGGAAATGAATGCAAATTTACCATTCGACGACTCCGTGTGTGGCAGAAAAGGCCATCACTTGGCATTTTGTGTGCTGTATGTCATTTTTTCCCTACAATAAACAGAGATCCAGAGAGTTCAGTGTGCACTAGTGGCCACAAAAATAGTCCTTTGCAGAAGCAAAATTCACACACAGAATATTCTGACAAGAAATCTGTGTTCTCTCAGTCACCTGGCTGCCCTAGGGAAGAATCCTGAAGATTCCAGCAACTCAACACAACTCCACAGGTAGATGTGGATACATGGCTTAAAAGTACAACCTCTTATTCTCAGGGACATTTCCAGAAGGGTTTTCACTACCAGTCTATACTGCAAGAAACTCTGGCATCCAGCGAGGCCCTCAGATTTTACCTCTGTAAGCCACGTGATGAGTGAGACGGTGTAGTCTCTGAGGAACCCAGAAGTCCCATTTCTCTGGTACCGGGGCTGTGGCCACAGGACAGAGCCTCTCTCCCCAGTGGCAAAGACTTCGGGGCTCAGCATTCAATGTGATTCAAATGTTTGGTGAATACTGATCTCTCATCTTTCCTGCTGGAATAAAAAAAATACGTACATACATACATACATACATAAATGCAGCTGGCATTTTATTCATTAAGTGGGCATTTAGTACATGAATACCTCTGTGAGCCTCACTTTCCTTAGTTTCACAACACTGGGATTCTATAAAAGTCCATTCCAGTTCCAGGGGTCTGTGAACGACAATTAATCAAAACCTTTTCATTTTCCTCTCAAATTTCCCTTCAGCTTATTCATTTTTTTCTCAATTAAATATAATAATACGCTATTGGAAACAAACGTTTTCCCCACACCTAAGAAATGCTTAAAACCATCTTGTCTTTCCCTTTGTGTCTCCTCCTCATGCATCCCAGCAGTCTCCACTTTGGATGCAGCTCTGTTTTCTGCTGAGTTTTATTTCCTTCAGCTTTCCTCTTTCTTTGAACAGCAGGTGCCAGAATAACAAGGCGGTATGAAATTTACAGAAACAATGTGTTTATACAGTCGGCTACCTTATCTAAAATGTAATGCTTTTCAACCCTAAATCAGATGTCTTTCCATACACTGCAAGTTACAAAGAATATTACAAAAGTCCTTATTATTTTTTTGCACCAAAGTATGGGGCTCCAAAATTACTTCAGTAAAGTACAAAAATTTCTATAAATCCATTTCCTGTATCTTTAATGAAAATGAAAACACTCAAACTGAAATTGTTTCCTATTTACACAATAGGGTGTTTAATAAGGTCTCAATTAAAAACAAGTCATGGCATTAAGAATCTTCTTATTTAAGCATATTAAGAGACTTCCATCACATTGGAATTCTTCGTAGAGCTGGCCTATACAAAATGTAATTCTTCTTTGAACAAATATGTGACATTTCAAGATTACCACCTTTCCTTGTGAAATTTGCTTTGTTTTTGTTTTTTTGTGAGAGCCCTCTTGCAGATATCTTGTTATATTTTAATTGAAGTTGAGCAGAAAAGATTTTTTTTCAAACCATATATCTGAAGTTATAAAAACTTCCTGCTTGATTCTACTAAAAGATGTGTATGATCCTGGATTTGGGGTATTAGCCATTGCTTGTTACCCATACAGGGTCAAAGGTAGAAAAGCTGATAAAGTAGTTGTATTTTTCTGTTCTCCTGTATCTGACATTTTTGGGTCTCTCTTCCCCTGTGATTCCATTACCCCACCAAAATGGAGTTTGGTTTGTATGTTTGAGTAAAGGCATAATAGTAATAGTCATTTCCTGGGGTTCAAATTCAACCAGTGTTCCTACAGTGTAGATACATTTGTCTTAAAACTTATTCCTGCATCATGGGTTTCTTATTAGCCATGATAACTTTCAACAAATTAGGTTCTCCGCTTGTATTTAGCTTTGGGCATGGCCCACAATAAGCAACAGGAAACAGACAGCCTAATAATTCATCAAATTCAGTACATTTACTATCACCAGTTCCTCACTAGGCACCCTGGTGAGCAACAGAGGTAGAGTTAGAAAAGACACATTTCTTATCCTCAATGAGTTAATTATAATTTTAGGAGAACAGAAATCCCTCTCTGTTCCAAAATATTTTCCCAAATGGCCTACCGGGTGGTCTAAGATTCCCAGAGTCCCCATTCTTTTGGAGTGAGGCATTGAAAGCTAATGCGAGAACACCAGCAGACAAGCTCACTAACGTTTGACAGGACCCTTTGGAGCCAGGCCCAGGAAGGCTGACCCTGAACAATCTCAGGATTCTCTAACCCACTTATCCCCAACCTTGCTGACAATTAGAACTGCCTGAAGAGACTTGTATTAATTTGATAGGCTTGATATGTGTGAGGGTCAGGGTCAGTTTCTAGCCCATGCTGAGGTCCAAGGGGAGAGGGTGGACAAACGGCACATAGCTGAAAGAACACTCGATGCAGGGGGCGTTGGCAGGTAAAATACAGCTTTATTCAGCAGCTGTCATCAGCAGCTCTCTTACACTGTCTGCTCTGTCTTGGCCACTTGCTCCAGCTGCTCCCATGCACACCTGCACAGCCAACTCTCCCTTCCCTTCAAGGTCAGCAGCTTAACACTTTCTCTCTCTGGACACAAGCATGCCTGTACAGTGTCAGCAGGGCAATTATACCATATATATGTACTTTAAGTTCTGGAGTACATGTGCAGAACATGCAGGTTTGTTACATAGGTATACATGTGCCACCGTGGTTTGCTGCATCCATCACCCCCTCATCTACATTAGCTATTTCTCCTAATGCTATCCCTCCCCCTGGCCCCCCCACTCCCTGACAGGCCCTGGTGTGTGATGTTCCCCTCCCTGTGTCCATGTGCTCTCCTTTACAGACAAGCAATTATACCTTTACAGACAATAGTGGCATAGAGCCAAGTGATGGCCTTCCTATGTTAGGGCTACATAGCAGTGTTTACATTATACATGAAATTGTGCACCTGCATTCCAATGCCCCTGCATCATGCAGTATATACGCATCCTACCTTGGCCTATCCTTGACCAAAGCACATCCATTACCTTGCAATATGGAGCCCAGGAATCTGCATTTTTCAGCCAGATTTGTACACGAAAATCTCAAGTTTGTTCTCTTACTTTCTCTTATTTCCCTTCCTCTTCTTCTCCCCTTCTCTCCTCCTTCACCTCTTCCTCCTCTTCCTCTTTCTCTTCCTCCTCTTCCTCTTTCTCTTCCTCCTCTTCCTCTTTCTCTTGCTCTACCCTCTCTTGCTTCTGTTCTACCTCCTCTTCCTCTTTCTCTCCCTTCTTCTAATACATAAATAACAGAAATGAAATATGGTAAAAGCAGTGTTCACCTAAATTATCTTATAGGTGAAGATTCTAAATGTGATGGCCAGAAATATTTTGCATCTGTACACTTTAACATCCTTTTGTGCCTTAGTTATTAGCAAGATTCAGACTATGTGTGTAAGATGCTAAAGAAAAACCTGGTAATTGATTATATACAGATACCAGGCATAAGCTTTGATTGTTTTAGTGTGGGCACTTTATCACAGGCAGAAACAAGGGTATCTTGGGGTGCTCAGGTGGTTCTACACCCAGGAAATTTGAGATATTTGTAATACTCATTACATTTATACTCTATCAAGCAGTTGTGGCCCTTTAAATACCCTGTCTGTTATTTCAGACACACTTAGCTTACATATGTGTGTACAGTATTTTAATGACCCAGTAATGCCAAGTTGAACACAAAAATTAATGATCACAGTCAATTAGAACATGGTGTGTCCATCAGAAAAGCCATGATGAGCGTAAGAATGAAATAATAGACTTTGGGAACTCTGGAGGAAGGGAGGGACAAGGGTGAGGAATAAATACTACATATGGGGTATTATTCACACTGCTTGGATGATGACTGCACCAACATCTCAGAAATCACCACTAAAGAACTTATGCATATAACCAAAAACCACCTGTTCCCAAAAACTGTTGAAATAAAATAAAAGCAAAAAGAAAAATAATAAAATCCGTGAGTGTATGGCATATTGAACATATGAAATTCATATGTCCTACAATTACACTTGGCTAACATCAAATTAACTATCCCAATGATGTATTTTGACAGGGATGTTTTTTCGAGTATGTTTTAAGAAGAAAAATAGGAAAGATTAGATTTATCTTGGGGAATGGTTGCTGGATGTTAATTAAGACAGAATAATCATTGCAAAGCAGATAAAGGAATAATGTGCTACAAGAAAAACATCTTTTTTTATTTTTTTAAAAAACATCTTTTAATAAAATAGGAAAAATTATAAGGTTAAGTTAGAAGCATGGAAACAAGATTTTATTTGTGGTCTTGCCTGTTTGCAAATGTGTTGCATACTAACCTTTGTGAATAGAACCAATAATAATTAGAGAAAAATATATACACTAGCAATATATTTCTATTAGGAGCATATTTTGTGGTGTAAAAATGAAATTATAAAATTTTTGACATTTCTGTTCCCCATTAAGAGAATCGGGATATTATTTCCCTTAGGGAGCAGTGTGGCTCCTGTTGCGTTTCCCTTTGAGCTCTTTCTTCATACTTAGCAGAGGCCTCAGAAATTAATGTCATTTTTATTTCAAATATTATAATTCTAGTTTGGGGTATTTTCTTATTTCACATTTATATCACACAAGATTTTTATTCTTTAGTCGAAGTCTTTGTTAGTCCATTCTCATACTGCTATGAAGAACTACCTGAGACTGGGTAATTTATAAAGAAAAGGAGTTTAATTGGCTCATGGTTCTGCAGGTTGTACAGGCTTCTTCTGAGGAGGCCTCGGAACTCACTGTCACGAGAACAGCATGGGGAAAGCTGTCCCCATGATCCAATCACCTCCCACCAGGTCCCTCCCCCTAACACTGGGAATTACAAGTCAACATGAGATTGGTGGAGAAACAGAGCCAAAATATATCAAAGTCCTTCTCTCCCCGAGCTCTATGCAAATGACTGTAAGCAGAAAATCAGCTGCTTTTTTTTTTTCTTTTCTTTTTTTGAGACAGCTTTGCTCTTGTGGCCCAGGCTGGAGTGCAATGGGACAATCTCGGGTCACTGCAACCTCCGCCTCCTGAGTTCAAGTGATTCTCCTGCCTCAGCCTCCCACATAGCTGGGATTACAGGCGACTGCCGCCATGCTCAGCTAATTTTTTTGTATTTTTAGTAGAGATGGGTTTTCACCATGTTGGCCAGGCTGGTCTCAAACTCCTGACCTCAGGTGATCCACCCGCCTTGATCTCCCAAAGTGCTGGGATTACAGGCATGAGGCACCGCGCCCAGCCAAATCAGCAGCTTTTTAAGTCATTCATGTGGCTTCTGAGAAATAGGCCTGCTGCAATTGATAACTTGGCCCCAAAATACCAAATCCACTCAGAACAAAGCAGAGATGAGTGAAGCATGGGTGCCTCACAGCTTTCTGGAAGTATAACTGAGATACAAAAAAAAATGCTCATATTTAATGTATACAATTAGATGTGGAGAGACTTTAAATGTCACGGTGTTGTGGGCTGTGTCCCCTCCAAACACTTATGTTGAAGTTCTAACTCCCGGTACCTCAGAATGTGGCTCTACTTGAAGATGGGGCATTTAAGGAGATATATAAGTTAAAAAGAGGTCATTAGGGTGGGCTTTGATCCAATTTGACTAATGAAGAGGAAATTGGGACACAGACACACAGAGGAATGGCCATGTGGTCATGCAGGGAGAAGACAGGCACACACAAGCCGAGGAAAGAGGCCTCGGAGGACTTGTTGCCCCAGAACCACAAGAGGATACATTTCTGTTGGTGAAACTCCCCAGTCTGCAGTACCTAGTTAGGGGAGCCCTAGCAAACTAGTACATACAGGTATATCCAGAAACAGAGTTCACCACCCTCCCACACACAGGGGAGACATTGCCTTGTATACATGATACCTCAGACCAGAGAGAGGTTCCACTGGCTGCTGGACTCTTAAGTTGATGTGACAATATTGACAGTATCTTTAGCATGAGTTCTAGAAGAGTAATCAGTGAATAAGCCTCTTGATAAAGAAATAACATCCAAATAGAATGATGTGTATTTTCACAGAAGCCCTCAATCACCCATGAAAACAGTCCTTGTCACTTTTCTAACAGAGGAATATGATAAACACAAAGTTGAAAGATACTTCACTGTGTGAAGCAGCTTTGGTTCAGCTGCAAACCTAGACTCTCACCTCAGTACTAAATCGGAATTGGCTGTGAAGGATTACAAATAAAATGTTGTCATTGCTGAAGCATCTTATCTGCAACAAAAGACAAGAACTGGTATTTCTTAGTATTATTGTGTTCTAGCAAGTGGTTTATGTAGTTGGGGCTCCTGACTGCCTTCCTGTGCCTTGTTAAATTTATTGCTTTTCTGGCTTCTACAAGAGAAAAATCGCTTCAAGAAGAAAAGCTGTGGACAGTACAATGACAAACTCCTGTACAAACATACTTTCATCTTTTTTTTTTCTGAACCCACTGAATTTGCTCCAAAGATTTAAAAAGTATTACCATTATCCTCCCTCTTGTCTATATCATCTCTTACTTGGATTAATTCCATTTATATGTTTGTTTCAAGATTTGATTTATTTGGAACTTATATCAAACGTTTAATGAAATACGGACATCATTTTTTCTTGATTTCATGTTGCGAAGTACTTGGCTCAGCATACAGGAGTTGCATACATAATTGTACTTTTATCTATATCTCAATCTTTGGCTCCATTCTTGTTTTTATGCCTGTATCTATCCATGGAGGAACCAAAAACAATGCAAAATATAATGCAATATCAGAACTACGAAGGAAAACAAAGTACATGTTTACAGGTGAAGATGTCCCACAGAACTGTTAGAGTTGGGTAAATATTTTGCCTCTGAGCCTCCTAGAAGGCACAGTATGAAAGAAAACACATTTGTCTGCAAAGACAAAGTGTAAGGAAAGAAAGAAAAACTGTATGACCTTGAGAAAATTAAGTAACCACCCTATGCCTCAGTTTTCTCATATGTTAAATGGAAATGAGAGAAGTAACTTTTTCATGCTGTGTTACAAGCATTAAATTGTACCAGTATTAGCAAAGCATTTAGAACAGTGGCTGGCACAAAGTAAGCACTATTTGTTTTTAAAATAAAAAATAAAATAAATGCTAAGGGAATTTCTCAAGGAATGCAGTTTTACTGAGTACCTAATTTTAAAAGATGGTTCTCATCCGGAGCTTCACCTTATCTATAGGACAGTGAGAAGGCAAAATGGTCTCTGATGACTTCTCTATTGCAAACACATTTATGGGATTCATGAAATGTTTTCTTGACTTATCCCTCAATAAGCACTGAGGACGGAACGCTGAACTCAGGGAAAGCAATTTTGCAGCAGGCCAAGATAATATGTTCCGAACCTGCAATGTTCTGGTGTTCAGGCTTTAGCTCTACATTATAAAGAAATGAATGGGTTCATTTCCTCCAAATAACCCTTTATAAATATCAGTTTTCTTATCTGGGAATTTTATAAGTTGTGCAGTAGAAGCATGGAGTTATAGTCTCGTCTAGGGCTGAAGATACTGCATCCCACTGATAAAGCCAGTGTAGCATTTGCTGGTCAATAGCAGACATACTTGTTTTCATATCCTGGCTATGCCACTGGATGGCTGTGTCACCTTGGGCAAATTATTGCACTCTTTGTATCCTCGATTCTCTATCTGAGTATCTCCAATCTCATAATAGTGCTTTGAAAATGAAGGAGATGATGTACGTATAGCATTAACACAGTGAGTGATGACAAGCGGGGACTCAGCCTTTTGCTAGTTTTGTGCGTTGGGTACCTGAGCTGCAAGTGGGAGTGGTAATGATACCTTTCTCATAAGATTATTTCAAGAATTCAATGCAAGCAGTGATTAACACATGTTAAGTGTCTAAGGAAGGTTACCTGTTATCATGCTTTATTCAATCTTCTCTTAAATGCTGCACATAATACATTTTAATTGAATTTACACTTGGTAAAAATGGCATATTTGGGGAGCAGGGTTTTAGAAAAGATTTTTCAATAGTATTTTCACAAACAAAATGCAAGTTATTCATACAAACTTTTATGATTATAAAAACAGTACTTGTGCATTTTACAAGATTAGAAAATACATGCAAGCAAAAATACAAAATAAAAAATTGCATTCTCATGACAGATTACCACAAAAATGCTCTTAGAATATATTTACTTATATTTTTCCTATAATATACGTAAGCAGTATTTTTAATAGTATAAGATCATACTGTGCAAACATTTATAATGTGGTTTTTTAGTTGACTATCTTAGTCTTTACAGATCAACAAATTTTTATCTCATACCTAAACATGATGAAATATCCTCAAATGTCCTAATTATGTTTCTTATAACTAGTTTGTCCAAATCAATATCCAGTATAGAACCAGTACAGGTGCTTGTGCTTCAATAATTTTTTTGATCAGTTCTATTTTAGTATAATTTATGTACAGAAAAAGTTAAGTATCTTAAGTGTACATTTTAATGAGTTTTGACACATGTATAAACCTATGAAACCAACATGCAAACAAAGATAGAGAAAATTTCGTCCCTCCACTGTTTCTACTTGCCTCATTTCAGTCCACTGAACCCCCAGAGGCAACTGCTCTTCTGATTTCTATCACCATAAATTAGTTTTGACTTTTCCTGAACTTCATATAAATTGAGTGATTCAGTGTTTACTCCTGTGAGTCTACCTTCTCTCACTAAGCACAATGTTTTTGAAATACTTCCATGTTGTTGTATGTATTAGTATTCTACTCCTTTTTATTGCTAAGTAGAAATATACTGTGTTGGTATACCAAGGTTTGTTTACCCATTCTTTTATTGAGGTGGGTTTAATAATGATCCCCTAATTCTTTGACACTCTCCCGTTGGGAAGTGAGGTTTATCTCTCCAACTTCATACTTAGGTTCTGTGGCTGCTTGACAATAGAAACTAGCAGATTCTACTTCCTGTCTTCTGGGACACTTTCTCCTGGAACACTGCCACCATATTGTAAGGAAGCCCAAGCAGCACTGTGGAGAGGCCCACATGAAGAGGACTGGGTAGAAAAGAACTGTAGCTCTAGAAGTAGTCAATTATTTTTAAAATTTTAATTTTTAAAGTTAGATTATTTCTATTTTATTTTTTACATTTACAGATCTCTCATAAAATCCACCATCTCTAAATTCATTCAACCCATCTTTTTATTTAAATTCTTTAACATATTTATAACAGTTGTTTTCAAGTCTTTGTCAGCAAATTCCATTATGTGAGTCATTAGTAGTTCTGCCTTTACTGGATTATCTTCTATTTTATAAGTCAATTTATCTGCCTCTTTACATATCTTATAAATATCCCAGTCATAATGTTTTAAAAAACTGTAGAGATGAAATAATAATACTTTTTTCTTTCTTTCCTCTCTTTTTCTCACAGTATACAAGAACTTTCTTCAATCAGACAGTCAATGTGAAGTCTGTTCTTTTAGATTCTACTTACTTTGAATTGGGCCAAGACTGGACTGCAGCTGCAGTTAGTTGGAACTCATAACTGATTTGTAATGTGACTTAGGAGATCTCAGTTTGTACCTCACCTTAACCCCAACCCCCAACTTTCTTCACTACTATTGCTACAGCTGAGGGACAAATAAATCCCTATGATCTTCCCAGGATATGAACCTGAAAGACTTTGATGTGTAGCTTAGTTTGTTATGATTCACTTATGGATTCAACTTTGGCAGGGCCCTGAGATCTGAACACCACAAAATGCCAAAAATTTCTTCTACCTTCTATCCCTGTGCCTCCATAACTATTTCTGCTACTTTCTCTGGAAAAAAAATGCCCAGGAATTGGGATGTGTTGACCTGAAAAACTATTTTTGCATTTGAGCAATTACAGATTCCATTTTCTTTTGCTGGCTCATACTGTTGTGAAGGCCTGGCTGGTTTCTTCTCATCCCTTCCTCTTTCATCCATGGCAAGTTTATTTCCCCCACAGAACCACAGTCGGGTTGGGCATTTGCCCATATGTGTGGAAGTGTCACAGCTCTTTGCTCATCCCTCTCTGGAATTCAGGTCATTACGGTCTCTTTGCATCCACTGCTCTTTTATAGCATTATAGAAAAGTGGGTTATCTTTTCCCTTGTTGCTGCATTCAGAAATGGTGGTCCTTTGCATCATTCACATCCTAACCAGAAACAGAACTCCAAAACTATTTTGCAGTTTTGAACTTTGGCTGGGACCAATTGTGTGATTTATAATGTTTGCATTAAAGAAATCCTTTAAATATTAAGCAGAGAGTAGAAGAGTATTGGATATGCAATTGGAATTTCTGAACCACCAATCTATCTCTTATTAGTTTTGCGATTCTCTGCATGTTTTTTGAAAGAGAGAAAGTGATTGACAGTGATATATGAAGAGACCCAGGCAAAGAAGACAAATAACTTTAAAGTAAAAGATGAAGAACTTAGCCACATGGTGGTGGCTATACTAGGCTAGAGACTCCACAGCATTCTTCCCTCTGGAGGAGGCAGCTTCCATGGCCTTCAGCACCTAGGACAGTGATTCTCCACCAAGTACATAACCTGTCTGTGGCGAGGATATTCTTAAGCAGGTTCTTAAGGAAAGTCAACCTGGGTCCAAGGCCATTCTACCCTATGGACTTTATTTTCCTGTGACTGTACAGAGAAGCACCTGTCATTCTCCCTGTGTTACATGCTCTGGAGAAGACAGGGAAAAACAAGTGAGCCCTTCTGGTTGTCTGGGGTTGTTATGTCCATCCTTTACCACTTCACTTCTAGCCCCATCCTGGGAACACACAGTGGAGTGTAACAAATTAAAGACCATTTCTATCACCCCAGGATCTGATCATCACATATGGATGATCTTCAGCCCTTTCTTAAGTCCCAACTTAACACACGTTTAAACATTTAAACTCTCTTAGCATCTAATTGTATACATGAAATGTGAGCAAGTTTTTCGTATGTCTGTTATACCTCAAGTAAGTTGTAAAAAATATACTCAGCATCAAGTTTCTCACAAATAAAGTGGGCTTGATAATAATAATACTTAACTCATTTCTGGCAAAGGTAATAGGTGTGAACTGTCTTTGAAAAATGTGAGAAACTCATCATGTTGAGATGTAAGAGGATGGAGATTTCATAGGGCTTTGGGTTTGAAGGTGACACAATGATTGTATTACCCATTTGCAAACAGTATTATGTCAATGAAGGCTTTTGGTAATACTATTAATAAATGTGACTATTTCAGGTTCTTAGATTTCAGAGGCAATTCCTCTCCATTTATGAGAGAATATTCAACATAAGGGTTGTAGAAGTAAATACCAAGAGATAAGGTGGAGAAATTTGATCTGCTCCAGATTTGGTCAATGTTTTTGGTAGGGTAAGATAGTTTACTTTATGCATTATGTACAGTAGTTCTCCCTTATCTGAAAGGGATATGTTCCAAGACCCCCAGTGGATGCCTGAAACCATGCCCTATATATGCTATGTTTTTCCATTACATACAAACATACATACATACCTATGATAGTGTTTAATTTATAAATTAAGCACAGTAAGAGATTAACAACAATAATTAATAACAAAATAGAACAATTTAGTAAAGTAAAAGACTTGAACACAACCACTGCAGTACCACAACGGTTGATCTGATAACTGAAAGGGCTCCTAAGTGACTAATGCGTGGGTTGAGAATTCTCCATGCATGTGCTCAACAAAGGGATGATTCACATCCCAGGTAAGATGGAGCAGGACAGCGTGAAATTTCAGCACCCTACCCTACTCAGAACAGATGCAATTTAAAATTTATGAGTTGTTTATATCTAAAATTTTCCACTTAATATTTTCAGACTATGATTGCTGGTAGCTGAAACTGTGGAAAGTAAAACCTCGGATAAGGGAAGGACTGCTATAATCGGAAACTACTGAAGGATTTTAAGAGAGGAGTTTCTTATTCTCTAGCTTTTTTCCTAAGACAGAAATATTTTTATTTGTCATGTCTGTGCCATACCTATTCTTTCTGCACCTCACAGTAACAACATTTTAGAGTTAAATTAACTATGTTTAAATTGTGTTTAATACTGACAAAAGTTTGATATTGCTATTTCTTGAAGTTTGTACATTTACCTACCTATGTAATACATCTCTAAAAATCATCATTTTGTAAGGTTACATGAAAAAAATAAAGTACATTTGTTTTGCAATCTGCTTTTTGACACATAATATTATAGGGAAAAGTGTACAGACACCCATTCACCCATGCTATCTGAGGAAGTATTTCATGTCTTCCACCTTCTAATAAGTTAAATTCTGAAATGTCAACTGAAATAGATTTAGACACTGAAGACATTAATATCTGCGTGTTGATTTACAGATGCAAGTACATGGTTCTGTAGAGACATCGTTGTTAGATGCTGTCAGTTTTTAGATTAGCCCCTCTCCTCCAGGAGATTATAATCTATTAGAGAGTGGTGGTGATGTAACCAGGGTGGGATCACAAGTGGATCCCAGAGGCTATTACATTTTGCTGCAAATGAACCCCATTATTTTGCATATAGATGTCAATACAAAAATTCACAGGATAAAACATAAGCAAGGAAGTCTTTATTCAAAGCTATTGCAATGGGAAAGAGGCCAGAACTAAAATCTGAATTTAACTCCCTTGAAACAAAGAATAGGTGAGTTTTTCATAGCTGAAGTGTAGAGGGATCACAGGTCATCGTTATTTGTTCACTGCCCTTAGCCAAAGGAAAGGTGAATTTTCTCTAATCTTTATGATAGGAGGTAATTTTACAACTTGGAACAAAGTGCCCAGGGAAGTTAGACTCCTACCCTCCCATAGAAACTGGAGATAGGGGTGCTATCTCCCTTGATGTTTACATTTCAAAGAGATGGCTACTAGGTCCTTGAGAAGACATTCCCGGGTTATAGAAACAGGCTTTTAAAGGGATTTACATGTTAAAGAGCCAGAGAAGAAACTTGCCCAACTGTAAGTTTTCTAAAGAAAATTCTCTAAGGAAAGGGAAGTCAGTGCCTAGAGTCAAGAAGAAGCCTGTGTAATGTTTAAGCAAGATGAGGAAAACCTTTAGGGCCTCTTGGTCATACTCACACTTGAAAGTTTTCATAAACCATATTATAGTCACATTTTATGTTAATTCAATAATAAAATAATAACAATACCAGCACTCAATAGAACTTAACAGTTTGCAAAGCATTTTCCTCTAGGCCATTTCTTTGTGTCTTCACAGCCACCCGGTGAATAATACAGGTTGAGTACTCCTTATCCAAAACTTTTGGTACCAGAAGTGTTTCAGATTTCAAATTTTTTTGGATTTCAGAATATTTGCATTTTACTGGCTTAGTATCCTGATCGAAAAATCCCAAATCCAAAGTGCTACGATGACCATTTCCTTTGAGTGTCATATTAGCACTCAAAAAGTTTCAGATTTTGGAGCACTTTGGATTTGGGGTTTTTGGATTAGAGATCCTCAACCTGTATATAATTATTATATTGAACATATATATGAAAAATGTGATTCTCGGAAACGTTGAATGAATTAACAGAATCATGTAGCTGGTAAATGGTAGAGTCTGTGTTTCAGGTCACCTGACTCCTATGCCCTTTCCAACCTGCACTTTTCATTTAAAGGAAATAGGTAATAGTTTCTTCTGAAAAACAACAGAAAATAATAGCTCTCTCATTGTGTTTTGTGAATCTAAGTTTCTATGTGTTTTGTTTTTAAATTTTATTAATGTAGTAGATAAGCAATGTAGACAACTTTGGAAGATAATAAGTAGAGAGACAGGGGATATCAATTCCCTATAAAAGATGAGCCTAATGAACCCATTACCTTAGAAAAGGTAACTCATGATAACCAATGTTCATTCATCATAAATATCTAATAGCTCAATTATTTCTTCTCATGCTTTCTAAAAATATTTCCTAGAGTTTTTGAAGTTTCTAGGGCAAAAATCTCCTATATAATATGCCCTAAAATTTAGCATAAAGGAAGATGGGGATTTTTAATTCAGGTGTGAGTTTTAATTTCATGAGCTATTTAACAGATTCCAAATGGAATTTCTCTACAGCCAGAATCAAAGACATAGATTTTCTTTGCCATTATTTCAAGTTAACTTGAAAATAATCTCAATGAAGGATAGAAGGGCTTTTCTAAACATTAATGCCTGGATCCTCTTGAATTATTTGAACCAGTTTTGTAAGTGTTTCCTGGTTCACCAGCAGTCAGCCCAAGGTCATTCCCTATGCAGAGCTGTCATGGCCTGAACAGCTCTCTTCCTTTTTATGTGCTGAGCATCTTCTCACTTGAGATTTTCTACCAATTCTACTTCATCATTCTTCTTTCTTAAAATTTATTGCAGTTTTGATTTCCTGCCATGGCAATGGGTTAGCTTTTATGACTGTGCAGATGAGTGCTTTCATTTGGGGAAGCTCTACAACATTCCTGTCGGCCTCCAGATAGCAGCTTAGAAGCCCTATTCATTGAATTTCTTAGTTGTGTCAATAGTTCAGAACACCTTGTCATCTATTTTACAGGGTCTGATGATGTTTTCAGTTCCTAACCAGTACAGGTTTGGAATGTTATTGAGGTAAACAGCTCAGCAAGTTTTACAACTGGGCACAGAAGAGGATGGCATCTATAACTATAAAGGTTGTCAAAAGGGGGGATGGGGCAGCTTCAGTATACAGTGTTGTCATATGCTGGTATCACAACAATACAAATTTGGTGCTTGACTTGGATGGAGTTGGAGACCATTATTCTAAGTGAAATAACTCAGAAAACCAAAATCATATGTTCTCATTTATAAGTGGGAGCTAAGCTACAAGCAGGCAAAGGCATAAGAATGATACAATGAACTTTGGAGACTTGGAGGGGACAGGTGGGAAGTGGGGTGAGGAATAAAAGACTACACATTGGATACAGTGTACATTGCTCGGGTGACAGTGCCCCAAAATCTCAGAAATCATCACAAAGAAACTTATCCCAAAAACTACTGATATAAAAATAAAATTTGGTGCTGGAAGTTATTCTCTAGTGACTTTAGTCACCATGGTTCTCAGATAGGGAGATAGGGGTGATTTTTTTTTCCATGGTAATGGTAAGTTGTAAATATAAATGGTAAATATCTCCAAGGATATAGTAATGGTAAGTTGTAAATATAAATGGTAAATGTCTCTAAGGATATTTGGCAATGTCTTGAGACATTTTGGGTGGTCACTGGAGGGGACACAGTGCTAGCATCTAGTGGGTAAAGACCAGGGAGGCTGAAAAACATCCTCCTATGCACAAACAAACCCTCCTATGCACAAACAAACCCTCCATGACATAATTGTCCAGTCTAAAATTTCAATAGTTCCAAGGTTGAGAAACCTCAAAGATCAGCTATATTTTCATACTACTATTTTATTACAATATTATAAATGGTATTCTTCATAGCACTTTTCAATATCTGATATTGTGTTCAGCTGTTCTTGCATTTCTATAAAGAAATACCTGAGACTGGATCCTTTCTAAGAAAAGAAAAGAGGCTTCACTGGCTCACTGCTCTGCAGGCTGTGCAGGAAGCATAGTGGCATCTGCTTCTGGGGAGGCCTCAGGAAGCTTTTACTCATGGTGAAAGGCAAAGGGAAGACAGGTACTTCACATGGCAAAAGCAGGAGCAAGAGAGAAAGAGAGAGATAGAATGAGGGGGTAGGTGCCACACACTTTTAAACAACCAGATCCCCTGTGAAATCTGAGCGAGAGCTCACTCATCACCCAGGGGATGGCCCAAGCCATGCCTGAGGGATCCGCCCCTATATCCAAACTCCTCCTACCAAGCCCCACGTTCAGCGTTGGAGATTACAAATCAACATGAGATTTTGGCAAGGACAAATATCCAAACTATGTGAGATATTTTTCTTGTTTTTTTTTTTGTTTTTTGTATATTTCCCCACTTTGCCTGAATTAGTCATTTCCATTTTTTCATCACACTGAACTGTGTACTCAGTAAGAATTGTTTTAACATTATTAGTTCTACTACTGTTATTTCTTTTAAATAGGAAAGAAAACTAAAGTCTAGAGTGGGCCAAAAGGTTATAGTACAACATGGTGGCCAGTCATACTGAGATCTTGGTGTCTTAATATAAAAGTCAGTGTCTCATCCTTGCTGGTGTTTTGAATCACTTTAGGAAGAGCAATTTGGAACACTAGTTTGTTTTTAAACATCCAGGTAAACCAGGCATCTTTTCTTCTGTATTCCTCATGTTTCAAGAGACCATTATATTTCTTGGCAATATTTTCCTAATGGCATTAAATTAGATGCCTGGAATAAAACAACTATACCGAATTCTCCAGTTTACTTCTCAGGAACATAATATGTCCTGTGGTAGTAGAAAAAAAAGATCATGCAAATTAAGAGTTTGTAATAACCATCGAGTATGTAAATGTTTATTCTAATAGACCATTGGTAATTTGCTCTAAGAAATTTGTAGACATGGTTTATGCATCTCTTCATTCTTTCTGTCTTTTTCATTTTAATCAGGCATCCTCAATGCTAATGAACCTCAGTTTAACCTTGAATTTTGATGACCCATACTAGATGGTGAACTTTTCCTGGAATGTTACTAATGTCTATCTTGACTGAATTCTTAGAAAAACTTTTTTTTCTTCGCATGTGATACATGCAATTAGAAGGGTTAGTAGCCAGCAATGGGCTATCTCTTCTTAATTCAGACAGTAAGGTACAGTTTAACACACTCACTGTGAAATCAGCCAGTAAGATACAAGCTAACACTTTCTAAAAACTGAGCGGAAGCACCATGGGATCCAACCACCATTTTGGATAAAACTTCCTGTTTTAATTTACACATATATTTCATGTTGCATTTGCTTAGTGTTTTGTGACTTATAACACATTTTTATTTTTAATCTGCATGATACCCTTTGCAGGTACATAAGGAAATATATTCCTAATCCAGTGTATTTCCTTCTGTATCAGGCAAATTTATCTCTGAATAGGCCCCAACAAGACTGTACACTTTTGTAAGGCTGGAAGCACATTTTATACTTCTTTTCATCACATCAATGCCTTTAATAGGGAAAAGTAAAATGTGTTTCATTGATTTATCCATTGTGAAAATTTAATACAGGAGAACTCAAACTACCTAGATAGCATGCCAGATTTGTCAAACTCTTTTAGGATTAGCAAATTCTAAATGTTAAGGACCCCAATCAGTCAATTCCCAATGTATGTTTAAAGATGTAAAATCCAGAGAGTTGATATATTATGAAATGTAAATCTCTCCATGCCTGGTTAAAGTTCAGCTTTGTTTCAATTCTTGAAATTTGGTCTGTTCCTTGTAATGTCAAAAGTAAAATTATAGAGAAATCTCCCGTTATTTACAAATATAAGAAAAAGCAACAATTGGCTGTCATGTAGTCTCTCCAGGAACTGCTTTATTATATCTTTTTAAAATTTTATAAGAACGTATAAATGTATAAAGAGACAGTCAATCTGGAAACAGCAAGCAAAGAACCAATGCTGTTAGTTTTTCTATTATCATCTAGTGTTTTTTAATAGATATAATTTTCAGCTACTTAAAATAGTTCACCACATTTGAGATACAGAACAGTGTCAAAGGCCATTGTGTTGGAGTAAAATGACACAGATCTGAGCCCTATTTGGGATATTATGCATTTGTCTCTGTCTCAGGGATTCAATGATAATTATACTTCTTCACGTGGATATTTATAAAAATCAAATGAGATAATCTATATGATTGTACTTTATCAATTGTAAGAGCATTTTAAAATGTTAGCTATTCTTACCTGGAAATTTGGAGAAATGGTTTTAAAAAATGCTTTTCACAGATTTTTCCAGTTACTACTGCAGCATAATAAATTACTCTAAAATTTCTTGGTGTATGGTGTAAATCAACCACCGTTTTATTTGTCCACACTTCTGTGGTTCAGGAGTTTGGAAATGGCCTCACTAGGCAGCTCTTGTTTGGGATATGCTATGCAGTTGCAGTCAGATGCTGGTTGTGCCTCACAGTCATCTAAAAGCTTGACTGGATGCGCTGTACAGATGTGATTACTCACATGGCTGGGAGTTAAGCTGGTAGTAAGGGAGGACTGTGGCTAGGGCTACGGGTAAGAGTTTCTTTCCATACATTCTCCAGTATAGAGATCTCAGGGAAGTCATTTATTAGATAAAGGTTAAATTCCTCTAGAGTCAGGATCCCAAGAGAACCAGATGGAAACTGCATCATCTTTCCTCCCTTAGCCTTTGCAATCACTCAACACCACTTCCCCTGCATCCTAACTGGTTACAAACAAGTCACTAATATCCAAGGGATGAGAGGAGAGACTCCCATCTTTTGATGGAAAGGCTATCAATGATATCACAGGCATGTTTTAAAACCACCTCTGGTCATTAACAAATTCGTGGTAGAAAAAGAAATAAAAGAGGGTATGTTTTGGAAAGTGAATTAGGCCACATACTGACCAACTATATTAGGAATATTTTTCTGTTTCTAATTATATTCTATCCCAACATCTATATTTTGGTGGTTTGGTGATAGTCGGGAAGGTTCCCAATTTTTATAAAGATCCATCGGACTCTACATGAAAATTCCCTATGTTCTACTACTTAAAGGTGACCCTTCCCTAAAAATATTTTTTCCCACCTAACATGATTCACAATATCTTCCTGTAGACTTATATTTTGTTAATTTATTTGAACTTTGATGGCTTTTTATCATCAGGAATTTCCTAATCCGTAGGCAAATATTCCTAACCTTTTAAGAGTTTAATAACCTAATGATTTGATTCTATTATTAGCATGTATCCCTTTCAGAAGCCAATTATCCCAGTAGATGATTAGGTGTTATCTCAGGCAGCCCAGGAGGGGATTTTCCCAGTCTGCTTTGTGGCGGTCCCCCCAGGTACCTCACAATCACATCTCCTCTGTCTGGCACACTTATGAGCTGACTTCCAGGTGCAGCTTGCTCTTCCAGAGAAGGATTAGCTTATTTGCATCTATATGTGCTTTGCCATGTAGAAGGATTGGCAGGGAAAATTGCTAGTGATATGATTTCCTGCCCCCAGGTGAAGCCACCTCTCTCACTGTGAAGTCCAGAGGGCATATTTTGAGTAGGCAGCCTGCCAGACAGAAAGCCCTACTGCTTCAGTGTTCTCAGCAAAAAAAAACAAACCATGTCTTTCCTGTAAGAGCCTCAGATTTTCCAGAATTGGAAAAATAAGATGATGGAAAAAATAAGGAAGATGATGGAAGTGATAGTCTGTCAATATGTGTGTTTCATAGAAGACCCAGGAGAACACGGGGAGTATGTCTCCTAGTGATGAGATCTAGGGAGTAATGCTTTTGTGGTTGTTTGTTGTTGTTGTTGTTGTTGTTGTTGTTGTTTTAAATCCAGATCGGCACAATCTTGGCTCACTGCAACCTCCACTTCCTGGGTTCAAGTGATTCTCACGCCTCACCCTCCTAAGTAACTGGGATTACAGGCGCCCACCACTATGCCTGGCTAATTTTCGTATTTTTAGTAGAGAGGGGGGTTTCACCATGTTGGCCAGGCTAGTCTCAAACTCCTGACCTCAAGTAATCTGCCCACCTCAGCCTCCCAAAGTGCTGGGATTACAGATGTGAGCCACTGTGCCTCGCCACTAAATCCAGATCCTTTAGTCAGCCCCTTGTCAGAGCTTTCCCTATTCTTGAGAGTCCCTCTGGCCTCCGTGGTGTCCGGTTTCATGGCATTTCTGAAGACACACGTCTACTATCAAAAACTGGCTGGGCAAACTTCCACAATGTCTGGCAAGGAGGGAAGACCAAGAATGATGATACTGTCACAAAATATTGTATAGTGTTGGTATACAATGGTATAATATATACTCACATATGGTTGATATATGTTGGTATACACTATAGAGGTGGTTGGTATAGTGTTACCTTACATTGGTTGGTATAGTGTTACCTTACATTGATTATCAAAAATGATTATAATGACCACTCTCCAACATTACTTACTAGCCATGGTAAAAAGCCAGTTAATGTGGCAGAAAGTGTTTGGGGGTTTGGACATTAACACGATATCTGATTTGATTTCAAATTCCTGTCCTTCCTGGCTGTGAAACCTGGGACAAGTCATGTTACATCTCTAAGCCTTGATGTCCTCAAATGTAAACCGGAGATGATATTAAATGATTGATGGGATTGTTGTCAACATTCAGCGATGTGGTCTATGTGAGGTACAGTGCTCAGTAATCAAATAGATGCAGGTCAATCAACCAACCACATGATCACATGATTCCTGACTGTGTCAGAGGATGAACTGTGTTTGGAAAGGACCACAATTATCTAACTTAATAGAAACATTAATTTTAAATTGTCACCATAGTTGTTTGAGTTAAATAAAATTTACTCTTTCACATTTTAAACATCATAGCACTTGATCTAATTCTTATTCCTTATTCAATTGGTAGAAATTTAGTTAGGAGAATGGATGTCACACCAGGTATTTCAGGCTGAACAGGAATTAATATAGGGAATTAAAGGATTTCAAAATGAATGAAGGGGTCAAGAGAGAAAATGTCTCTAATAAGTTCAGGAATTTTAAGGCACCTCTGCCAGTGAATCCGTTTGCCTACATCCCTGAAGTTGATTATATGCAGGAGAACATTCTGAAATCTTGGCAAACTGTCAGGTCTGCCATTTACCAAACCCTCACTCTGTCCATCATTGCTACATGAGAATTATTGGCTCTGTTTCTTTTCCACCTTCCAAATCTCTGTGGAATGCCCCACACTCAGATCCAAAGGACAAACAAATTGATAAGCATTCTTTGGAAAAACATGTGTATGTGAATTAGTATCAGTTTAAAAATAAGTTTGCAGACTTGGACATGCTATATTACAGATATTTTGATAAAAATTAGAGTCCTCCTTTGCACCACAAGGTTCCTCCTTCAGAAAAATTCAATAGGGAAGGAGCAGGCTGAATTTTTTAATATAGGTGGACACATTGATTTTTTATTAAACATTCTTCAAATTATTTCTTTGTAGTTGACAGTGAGCTGCTACTGAAAGCTTTGCTCCGAGTGGGATGGCTGCGGACACACACCGCTCTCACAAAGCAGTATTCTGCTGGCATCTTCTGAAGGATAGATTCTCGGAATCTATAGCTCCTGGGCTTTGCTTTCACTGCAAAAATTGTTAGATAATCAGCTTTGAGCTAACAACTCAAATCCAGCAGGCATATGAGAACTGCATCTCAATCCATGTTGATAGTTCAATAAACTGACAATACAGTGCCTTTTAATTTATAAGATAGTGAGAACAATTAATCAAAAAAATTTCTACTGGCCGGGCATGGTGGCTCACGCCTATAATCCCAGCACTTTGGAAGGCCGAGGCAGGCAGAACACCTAAGGGCAGGAGTTCAAGACCAGCCTGGCCAACATGGTGAAACCCAGTCTCTACCAAAAATACAAAAATTAGTCGGGTGTGGTGGCGGGCGCCTGTAATCCCAGCCACTTGGGAAGCTGAGGAAGGAGAACCACTTGAATCCAAGAGATGGATGTCACAGTGAGCCAAGATCATGTCACTGCACTCCAGCCTGGGTGGCAAGAGCAAAACTTCGTCTCAAAAAAAAAAAATCAGCTGGGAGCAATCGCTCACACCTGTAATCCTAGCACTTTGGGAGACCAAGGTGGGTGGATCACGAGGTCAAGAGATCGAGACCATGCTGACCAACATGGTGAAACCCCGTCTCTACTAAAAATACAAAAATTAGCCGGGCATTGTGGCGTGCACCAGTAGTCCCAGCTACTGGGGAGGTTGAGGCAGGAGAATTGCTTGAACCCGGGAGGCGGAGATTGCAGTGAGCCGAGATCGTGCCACTGCACTCCAGCCTGGTGCTGGCAACGAAGCGAGACTCTGTCTCCAAAAAAAAAAAAAAAAATCTATCTACCATTTTAGGTCATTTTCCTCTTAGGAAGCACTCTTTGTATTTGGGGGAACTGGGGTGGGGGACAAGACATAGGATCTATAGATATTCTCTGACTTTGCTGAATAAGATTTTCTTATTTAACTTGTGCTAACCTTTCAAGGTTAGAAAACTGAGTCCTTTAAGAATAGAAATGCTTTGTGAAAATTTCTGTACCCAGGTTAGAGCTGCCTTCTTTTTCAAGCAGCCCATGGTGTTTATTAAGGCATTCCACTGTGCTCCTCCTTCTGTCTGCTCTTTAAACGTAATGTACAATCCATTAAGTTCTCCCAGATTTTCTAAGGAGCCTGTCCCTCTCCCCCATTCCCTTATGTTCTTTCTATATATCCATAATGAATTAACTGTATCCTTGGGTTGCCCTTGAAGGGCAAAAAGAAACTTAAGGAAACACGCCTTTGTCACTAGGAAATTGTAGTCTGATATAATTTGGCTAGAAGTGGTGATTGTAAATGAAGTTTTGAGCCACTGAAAAGAGTGGAACCACTTCAGATTATTTGTCTTTGTGTTAAGACATCTGAACCAGTCTTTAAAGCCCTATTAATCAGCTCTTCTTTCCATCCCAGCCCTGACTGTTGACCCCGAGCTGGCAGTGGAAGTTAAGTCCTTATGTGAGAGTGATTTAATGTTACTTCTGCATGGATAAAGGCGCAGAATCATGAATAAAGACAGAAATGGAAATCTGAAAGCTCCCACAAAGCAGAAGTTAAAATTTCTAAAAATTTTTAGTGGTAGATAATATTGTATGCCTATCTATCTATTTCCAGTCCTGTATAAAATAGAGGCAACGGAAGCTCTATGAAGAGTAGATATTACATAAGCATATATATCCTTCATATGTCATTTAAATGTATTTATTGCATATAATGTATATCTTCTTTATATAAAATTATCCCTAGACTCACATTACTAAAGAAAATAAATTTGAAACAATAATACTGCTCCTATGCTTTTGGTTTTCTTCAAGATTTTTTGAGCTATTTGCCATATACTTAATGTAATGTATATTTTCTGTCTGACGGGTTCAGATTTGGGGCTTATGGGAACTCCATAAAGTCACATTTATCAGGGGGTATCCATTCATCTTTAGTGTCCATGAAAGAAGTGAATTAAGCCGGGCATGGTGACTCATGCCTGTAATCTCAGCACTTTGGGAGACCAAGGGGGCAGATCACGAAGTCAGCAGATCGAGACCATTCTGGCCAACATGGTGAAACCCCATCTCTACTAAAATACAAAAAATTAGCCTGGCGTGGTGGTGCGCACCTGTAGTCCCAGCTGCTCGGGAGGCTGAGGCCAGAGAATCACTTGAACCCAGGAGGCAGAGGTTGCAGTGAGCCAAGATTGTGCCACTGCACTTCAGCTGGGTGACAGAACAAGACTCCATCCCAAAACAAGAAATATCCTTAAGGGCAGAGTTAGTTTATCTTTTTTTTTTCTCCTGAAAGCACTTTGCAAACGCTCCTTGTACACATTTCAGCCTACAACTCAGGAGCAGAAAGTGACTTTATTATTTGTCATATTTAAGCTGAATGATGAGTATGCTTTGTAAATCACCATGGTTAGAGGAAAATTCAGAGAATTCGATTGCCATGCTACTGTCAGAAACCTGATGTAGTGTGTGTTGAATGATGGCCTGCAAAAAGGTTGATGTCCAAATGCCCAGAGCCTTCTGAATGTGACTCTATTTGGAAAAGGATCTTTGCATATATAATTAAACGCAGGATTGTTAGATGAAGAGATCCTCCTGGATTATCTGGATGGACCCTAAATCCAATGATGTTAGTGTTCCCTTATAAGAGATGCATAAGGGAGATTTATTTGACAGAGAGAAGAGAAAGAAGCAATATGATCAAGGAGACAGAGATTGGAGTAACGCAGCCATAAGCCAAAGTCCACCGAGGACAGCCAGCACCTATCAGGAGCCAGGAGAGGGTATGTAGCAGATTCTCCGCTGGAGCTTCTGGAGGAAGCATGGTCCTTGATTTTGGATATATGGGCTCTAGACTACCAAGAACAAACTTCTAAGAAGTCACCAAGTTTGTGTATTTGTAACTGCAGTCCTAGGAAACTAATACATCTTAGTTCTGGAGAAGCCCCCCCCAGAGACCACCCACCCTGCATCTATAGAATTTGGGAGGGGAAATGGAGCTGTGAGCTTCCTGGTGTTGCCCTCTCAAATGCTTCTTCAACACCACCACATCAGAGGACTGCTTCTCAGCACAGGTTCTGGGGATAGGAAAATGTACCCTCACTGAAACCAAGACTTTAGCTGCTGCACTGTCCAGAAAACGCTCAGCCTGGGAGTTGAGGATCAGGGAGGGAAAGTACTGCCTCTCACAATCTCCTCTTCTTTGAACTGTCTGCTAGAACCCTGAATTTATTATCTTTGGGAATTTTATTACTGTAGGGAGACAAGGTACTCTTACACAACAGAGACTGTTTCAAAACAGCATCAGAACAAATTTATGACATTGCAATAGAGGCGGAAGGTATAGTGAAGGAAATACGTGTATGTAACCAGATGTTTCTTGGAGAAAGTAAGCCTTTAGCTGGACTATGAAAGAAAACAGAGGATTTGAATAAGTGGCAATTGGAAAAGTATACATTTTAAATGACAGCACAGGGGGAAGAATGGCAGGATGGATGAAAACCAGTATTGCTTGAAGGGAAGAGCAAGAGAACCAAGTGAATGCTAATTAGGGTGTGCAGCTGCCATCAAAAGAATTTGGATTTATTATTCTGGAGATCCATTGTAGTTTGATGAGCAAGGTAACAAGGCTACAAGCCTTCAAGGAGTTATCACCAGTGGGGTGGACAGCATTGTAGATCCCCTACCACATTCAAGTCCCCTTCCTCAGCAAATGTTTCCTGCTTGTTTAGGTAAGGAAGACGGCCCCCGCTCATCCCAGTGTTCCCTGTGGGTAATTCTTCCCCTACAATGGAGTATCCCTCTCTGTGATCTGGATTCCTCCTAAGTCCAAAAGGCCCTCAAGATGACCTAGCACAGTGGCTCACCCCTGTAATCCCAGCACTTTGGGAGGCTGAGGCCAGCAGATCATCTGAGGTCAGGAGTTCAAGACCAACCTAGGCAACATGGTGAAACCCCGTCTCTACTAAAAATTCAAAAAAATTAGCTGGGCGTGGTGGCAGGCACCTGTAATCCCACCTACTAGGGAGGCTGAGGCAGGAGAATCGTTTGAACCCAGGAGGCAGAGGTTTCAGTGAGCCGAGATGGTGCCACTGCACTCAAGAGAAATGTGTGTCAAGCACAGAGCATGGAGCTTGCCTTCCAGTCGATACTCCAGCACCCCTACTAGTGAACAAAACCGAATTTTAGGAGTGACTCTTGTAGGATATTAAAGACCTGAACTCCAGCCCTACCAGCTGTTGTCTCCTCTTAGCCAGGAACTGTACAAAGAGTATTTTAACAATTTCACCCTTGGGCACACTATGACCAAGGTTTCTAACTCATGTGGCTCTCCAAAGGGGAATTGTATCTTCCTTGAGTCAATGTAAGGCTGAGGAAATGCATAGATAAAGAACAGAGAACTGCCTATGTTTGCTGAGGACCTGAGTGTATTTTCTGACTTGGACGGCTGAGCCTGTGTTTTTGTCTACTTTCTTCTAGGTGAGCGATGGAAGGAAACTTCCTGGGACCAAAGATTTACAGGAAGGGTTGGCAGGAAACATGCTAATTGCTATAATCTCTAGGAGACATGGATGAGAAGTTCCTCTTACAGGGGAATGCGTGGGGAGTGGGGGGTGGGGAAGGGAGGAGAGCAAACCTAACAGTCACCTTGTATGCAATCTCTGCCCTGTAAGCTACTGGCCGCAGATGAATGCAGAAGACATTTGTTACAATGGACACATAAAGCATAATTGCTACCTTTAAGGTAGTAGATGAGAGAAAGGGAGTGCATTTAAGCATCTACGCTCTGAGTTGTATTCCCTTGCTTTTATGTATCTTAGCAGTTTGCAGGTACCATCTCCACAGCCTAGAGAGCTAGCTTTATTTTTTTCTTCTCTTACCATGGTTACCTCTTCATTCTTATTAATAATTCAAATGCATTGCCTAACAACAGGTTCTCAAAAATCAGGACGTATTCAATCCTCTAGAAAAACAGAGAATAGTTGAAAGCTGAGAAAATTTGAAGCCAGCAATGTCACATTTCAACCATGTCACTGCCCATGCTGGGTGTTGATATCTGAGCCTTTCTGCCTTCCTAGCTGGAAAATTTAGGGCGTATAAATATTTATTTTAGAGCTAGGCTTAACCCATCCCTATATAGAGTGATGTGAAAAGCAATCTGTCTGAACACGTGAGAATCATGTCTTACCCTGAAAAATCTTGTCCTTTTAATAGTCCTGTATCATCTTCTCACTGGAGGCAATCCAGGCTTGATTCTCAGTGCGACAGAAATGGCTGTACACTTTTCTGCCCATTGCCTTTGTCTTGTCCTGAAATGGGAATTAAAAGACCATTGGTTTAAAGTGTTTATTTGCCTTCTAAAAGATAAGAGGGTTTTATTTATATGTCTCACAGAATCACACATGCAAAATGATTCTGTAAAATATAAATATCCCGATAATGCAGTTAGTAATGTACATTAAGGATAGTACAAATATTGCTACTGTAAGCATCCTAATAGCTGACTTTTAGTGAACATGCATAAGCATTTCAGTTGGTTATATACCTGCAATAAAATTGCTGGGCTAAAGGGTGTGCATATGTTTAGCTTAGTAGAAACAAGAAACCACCCAGATGTCTATCAATAGCTGCATAAATACATATTCATACAGTGGAATAGTCTAAGATAGTGAGGATATTTCCTTGTATAATAGCAAAAATAAATCTACCAAACGTAGCACTGACTGAAAAAAAAAAAAGGCCAGGTAAAAATATACATGAAATAGATTTTTTTTAACCTAGAAAACTAATTTATAATTTTACAAGTCAGGGAAATGCTTAACTTGAGGTGATGGTAACTAGGAGAGGGCAACTAGTGAACAGGAGAAGCGGTGGCTGGGAAAGTCTCAGATCTTTATCTGAGTTGGGGTAACATGGGGGATGTTCACTTGTAAAACTCCATCAACCAACACACAGTGCAAAAAGCAAGATAATTTAACTAAATTACCTTTTAAGCAGAGTAATTGCTTAAGAATATTCCCAGACCAGGAGTGAGATCTTTTTCATGCTAAGGTCAAAAGTGTTCATGTCTACCAAAAATTTCCAAAGTGTTTAAGAATAAGTTAAAACCACACTATCTGACAAGTTTTAGAGAAACATATAACACGCTTTCACAAAAGATAGAAGAAAACAATAAGTCAAAGTAATCTTGCTAAGACAATAGACAATGCATACTTCCAGTTTGTAATGACAGTTAGGTTTATAATATATGTAATACTCACGGATATAATAAATATTTGCTATGGAAGGTAAAGTGCATCAAATCGAAGTGAGTGAGATATCAACTTTGTTTTATTTAATCTTAAGAATTTCAGGAAAGGATAATTAGCAATTAGACTTGAAGATACGGGAGAAAGATGATAAAATCAAAATTAGCAACCAATAAAATAAATGATAGAACATTTTCTAAAATAACTTGCATGTGTTGCTTTCTGGAAAGACAAAGCAAAACAAAGTATAATCCAGAGCACCATCACAGAATATACATTCAAATGTTAAAACCTTAAAATCCAGGTACAAGATCATGAACATTTACAAAATGTGGCTTAATAAATGTTATTTATTATACATATATGTATTGTTGTTGTTGTTGTTGTTGGAGACGGAGTCTCGCTCTGCCACCCAGGCTGGAGGGCAATAGTGTGATCTCAGCTCACTGCAAGCTTAGCCTCCCGGGTTCAAGTGAGTCTTGTGCCTCAGCCACCCAAGTAGCTGGAACTACAGGCATATGCCACCACGCCTGGCTAATTTTTGTATTTTTAGTAGAGATGGGGTTTCATCATGTTGACCAGGCTGGTCCTGAACTCCTAACCTCAAGTGATCTGCCCGCCTCTGCCTCTCCAAGTGCTGTGATTACAAGCATGAGCCGTCATGCCTGGCCAATAAATGTTATTTTAAAACCAAGCAATTGCTGAAATTAAGCAGAGATTTTTAAGAACAGCCTCTGAGAATTCCCTTTAGGTCTCTCAGAACTATACTAGTTCCCCTTATCCTCAGGGGATATCTTCTAAAACCTCAACAGATGCCTGAATCCCTGGATGGTACTGAACTCTACATATACTTCATTTTTTTCCTATATATACATACCTATGATAAAGCTTAATTTATAAATTAGGCACAGCAATAGACTAACAATGACTAATAATAAAATAGAACAATTATACAATATACTGTAATAAAAGTGGGAATGTGGTCTGCCTCTCTCAAAATAACTAATTGTACCTCACCCCCTCTCTTGTGATCTGTGAATCTGATAACCTGATAACAGAGATGGTCACTAAGTGACTAAGACACAGATGGTGTATGCAGCACAGACACACGGGAAACAGAGTAGGGCAGAGCTGGGCAGCACTCAGAAGGATGCACAATCAGAAACTTAAGAATTGTTTATTTCTGAAATTTTCCATTGAGTATTTTCAGACCACGGTTGATTGCAGATAACAAACCACTACAGAAAGCAAACTTTGGACAAGGGGAAGATCCCTGTAACACCTAAGTCTGATCCTTTTTTTTTCTGTTTCCAACATCACAGCAGATCCTAAAATTCTAATTAGATTATGAAAACAACAAAACAGATGCAGGCTTGTCCTGCTTCTTTCTACTCCAAGATTTACACCCAGCTACTTTTCAAGGTGCCTAGATTTCTTCGCTGAAGGAGAACACAAGCTTCATTGGTGCCAGCTATGTCCCTGAGATTGTTTCACTTGAATAGTGTTTGGAATGAGGGTCACAACAGGGGTAGCTTGACCTTTTAAAATCACGAGGTTAAGTTTGCATTCTCACTTTAACTCCAACTATACTAACTCTTCTCTTACCTGTTATATCAGTTTTAAAAATCAATCTCAGCCGGGTGCAGTGGCTCATGCCTATAATCCCAGCACTTCGAGACACCGAGGCAGGTAGATCACTTGAGGTCAGAATTCGAGACCAGCCTGGCCAACATGGTGAAACCCTGTCTCTGCTAAAAACACAAAACTTAGCCAGTCATCCGTGGTGGCACATGCTTGTAATCCCAGCCACTAGGGAGGCTGCAGCAGGAGAATCACTTGAACCCGGGAGGTGGAGGTTGCAGTAAGCCAAGATCATGCCACTGAACTCCAGCCTGGGTGACATACAGAGCAAGACTCCATCTCACATACATATATATATATATAATGTCTTTCCCAGTTTCAGCAATCTTTCCCTTTCTAATCCCATCCTAAAAACAATGATGTTCTGGGCCAGATGTTGTTATACCAAGTATGCATTTAAAACATGTTGGCCAAAGTGTTAGGAAGTATAATTTCTGATTTTTTAATATGTAACTGCCATATGCTTTCTTTTTTGTCCTTCAACTCAAGATGGATGGCTTTTGCACCAGGTTTTGAATGGTTGTCCTTGTCTGCATGAGTATAGCACCAAAATGTTAAAAAGAAAATACATTTTATTCTTGCCCCAAAGGAAACATTAAGAATTTAAGAGTATACATCACTATAAGAGTATTGCAAATAGAGTATGCATATATTTAGTGCTCATGATAAAAGAAAAAATAAAGCTAAATTTGAATATTCTGACAAGATCAGTAAAGACATTTATTTTATTAAAATACAAAGTTATATTAAGAAATATATAGGCCAGGCACAGTGGCTCACACCTGTAATCCCAGCACTTTGGGAGGCTGGGGCAGGCAGATCACAATGTCAGGAGTTCAAGACCAGTCTGGCCAACATGGTGAAACCCCGTCTCTACCAAGAAAATACAAAAAATTAGCTGGTGTGGTGGTATGTACCTGTAATCCCAGCTACTTGGGAGGCTGAGGCAGGAGAATAGCATGAACCTGGGAGGCGAAGGTTGCAGTGAGCCGAGATCACACCACTGCACTCCAGCCCAGGCAACAGTGTGGGACACTGTCTCAAAAACAGGAAAGAAAGAAAGAAATATACACAAAGAAAATGCACATTACCAAAATCTCTGTGCTGTTACACATTGAGACATATCTGGTAAGATGGATTTGCTTTGATGAAATAAAACATATTCAAAGTAGAATTAGACACGACTCAGTCTACAACTTGAAGATGCAGATATGAAAAACAGGCGGGGAATGTGTGGTCCTGGAAGTCTTGAGACCCCCAAAAAAAGGGGGGAGATGGGGTAAAGTTTAGATGGGGTTTTGTGTTAAATAATGGTAATGGCTGGAGTCATATTGACAAGTCCTTGACTCCATTATCCGGTTATCAGAAAATGTGTTCAGCCAGAGAACTTACATATGTCTCAGACTTGGTGCCAGCCTGCTGTTTCTTTTGCAGATGAGGTTTTTAACCACAACAACTAAGACAGGATATATTAAAGTACATTGACTCACCCAGTTCCTTTTGGCCAGCACTGACATATGAGGGCTAAGATGAGCCCTGAGAAAGATGGAGCTCACTCTCCAGGAAGCTTTCCTGCATCAGCCTGGGTTGCCACATGTTGCAGCAGGTGCTGCACAAACTATTCTGTTTGCACCTTACCCACCACCATCAAGAGCTAGGCCCACCTCAAAAGGGTGAGATCATTGGATGGGGATGAATATTCAAAAGGCTATCACCAAAAAAATTAAAAACAAGTAGAAATATTCATTCTAGAAATAGGTACCTGAAATATGGATATGCTTAGGAACTACTTTATTTCTTGCCTTCTCTGTTGAATAATTAAAGATATAAAAATTGTAGGTATTAGAAAACCATGTCATTCAAGGTAGTCCTTTGTGCCCTAAGAAAAAAAAAAATGCCCAATCAGAAAGTGATAAATTCACAATATCACCAGCCCTGCAATGAGAGTTAACCATATGCATAAATCCAAAGGGAAGTTTCAGAGTCCCCTGGCTGTCTTCATCAAGAATCATGTCTTTTAGGTGGGTGTTAAACAATTAGAACACATGGACACAGGGAGGGGAGCATCGCACACTGTGGTCAGTAGGAGGAGGGCAAGGATAATGAGGGGAAAAATACCAGATACAGGTGATGGGGGGATGAAGGCAGCAAACCACCTTGCCATGTATGTACCTATGCAACAATCCTGCATGATCTGCACATGTACCCCAGAACCCAAATTACAATAAAAAAAAAAGAAGAAGAAGAATCAAGCCTTTTTTGAGAACTTAGCATGATAATTTACTCTTGCCTGATTTAATTCTTACCGCCTTTTCGAAATGGAAAATGAAAGACCCAATGCAAGCCAATTGAGTTCTCAAGGAGAGTTCTCAACTGATCTTCTCAGGGCATGTCTCTGACAGTCTGATTCTTCCTAGACACAAAGCCAAATCAAGATTAGATACCCAGGCTGTTTACTGGGGGAAATGCCTGTGACAGATAAAAAGGAATGGAGTAGCAGAAAGTTGGGAGAGCCTCAGACGGTGATGCAGGATGATAGCTGTGAAAGAAAAGAGGGAAGGAAGAAGCCATATTCCACAGCCTACTTTGGTAAAAACTTCAACTAAGCCAGTGGAGTGTCCCTGATCAAAAGCTGCTTGTTAAAGGACTCCTGTGGTTAGGCAAAAATGTGCCAATAGTAATGGCCGCCACCATGCTCAGTCATTGATGGGAAGAAGCAGCCCGGAAGAAGCATAGTCTCAGCATGAATGCAATGGAGGAGACCAAGAGGTGGCAGCTGGTGTTGTCAGTCAACTGTGCTATAGCGGCGGGTTCTCTTGATGGAGATCTTAACAGTGCACTTCCATGACTCCTACATCATC
This sequence comes from Ateles fusciceps, assembly GCA_036589455.1. Lineage (NCBI taxonomy): Eukaryota > Metazoa > Chordata > Mammalia > Primates > Atelidae > Ateles > Ateles fusciceps. Next base: position 14,320,789 of record JAZHEH010003205.1, read on the forward strand.
TCAGACATATGCCACAGTGTCATGGGGATTCTGGATCAAATCGTGTTGTATGCTGAGAAATCTCAAACATGACAAGATATTAATGAAAATTTTGTAAAATACATTAACTGAGCCTATGCTTTCTGAGACAGACTATGCAAAACATAATTTAACATTTGCTAGATTATTCAGTGTCTTTGTGAGATGAATTATCAGTCTTGTAGGTAACACAGTAATGTCCTCAGGGACTACTGACGCATGTCATCTCTTCTGCTAAATGGTGTAAGTCTAATAACTCTGCTTGTAACATTTTTGTCATTTTGTAGCTTCATAATCCGTTCCCCCCTCCCCAACTATCAGATGACCATCTGTTACTGCTTTCCACTATTAAGTGTTTCTACCTCTACAAGTCCCATCTGTTTAGGGTTAATTTTTTTTTCTTATGGAAAATTATAATTGAACCAAAAAGCAGGGGGAAAAGCCAATACAAATGAATGGATTCCCACATAACCACGAAACAGCTTTTGCAATCTTCTTTCATTTATGCTCTATCCACATACCCCTCCACTAAACTATTTAGAATCAAATACCCAGACATCATACTAATGATCTTAAATATTTCAGTATGTACTTTCTTCAATATAACATCATTTTTTTTAAACCACAATATCATTGTTATCATTGTTTTAGTTGTTTTATGCTGCTATGACAGAATACCCGAGACTGGGTAATTTATAATGAACAGAAATGTATTGGCTCATGGTTCTGGAGGCTGGTGAGTTCAAGATTGAGAGGCCAGCATCTGGCAAAAGGCCTTCTTGCTGTGTCATCTCATGGTGGAAGGTGGACAGGCAAGACAGCATGCACAAAAGAGAGGGCAAGAGAGGGCCAAACTCGCTTTTGTAACAAACCCATTCTCACAATAATGATTCTACTCCCCCAATAACAACATTAATCCATTCACAAACGCAGAACTCTCAAGACCTAATCGTTACTCAAAGTTCCCACCTCATCACACGCTGTTGCATTGGGGATTAAGTCTCCAACACATGAACTTTGGGGAACATATTTAAACCATAGGAATCATTATCAAAACATCTCTACAAAATTATCACCTAATATCCAATCAATATTGATATTTCTCCAATTGGTTCTTAAATTTTATGTTTGCTTTTTCAACAAAAAGCTGGATTAGATTCATATATTGTAGTTGATCGATGTGTCTCTTAGGTCTCTTTTAATCCATGTTTCTCTTTAATCCCTTTGTGTCTTCTTTTGTTGGTCATTTATTTGTTGACTATATCCGATCATTTGTCCTACAGAGTTTCCGTCTCACGGATTTTGCTGATTTTACTCTGTGAATTCATTTTAATGTGCTATTCATTATCTTTTATTTCCTGTAAAATGGTTGTTAGATCTTCATCTTTGAAAAGAATCTCTAGTAGATTCTTCAGGATTGGTTCATTTTTTAAAAAGTTCCCAAAATTTTCAAAAGTTCATAAGTTTGAATATAGGCTGTATAGGTTTTATACTTGAATGACAGTTTGGCCAACTATAATCTACTTTTCTCAGTTTTTTTTTCCTAAAGCATCTTAATTATGTTAGTCCATTGTCTTTTGTCACAAAATTTTGCTATTAAAAAGTCTAATGTCAAACTTATTATGGTTCCTTAATATGTGACTTGGTGTTGTTGCCTGGATGCTCAAAGGTTTATTTTCTTTATCAATAAAGTCTAATGGTTTTACTAAAATATATCTTGGAGTTGACCATTCTGGTCAATTTTCCCATGTTTGTGATGTGTCCTTTCAATACCTAGGTCCACATATAATTTTATTTCAAAAAACTTTTCTTAAATTATTTTTTCTTTATTTGTTCTATTGCATTGTGTCTATTTTCTCTCGAACTTCAGGAATATTGAAACTTCTCTGCCTATTTTATATCCAAGCACTTCTTGAGATGATGCTAAACTGGTTCTTGGAACATGGGTAAGCCAAGGAAGCAGGATAAAGGTAGGAAAAGTGAGAGCCTTCTAGGAAGATCCAACTAAACGTACAAGAACAGAGGAGCTTGATTTGAATAATAATAGCTGTTGAATGAAGTTTGATCTATAGCAAGGCTAAAAGATGTGGAAGACAAATCACACTGGAGAGTGACAGGATACTGTTTGTTGTAGGATTACACTTTGATGTTAGATAAACATGTTTTGAGTTTTCTCTGAAAACTAATACGGATTTTAAGGTGTAAATAAACATTTTAGCAACATCACATTGGTGTCAGTGAAGAGCATGTCTTGGAAAAAAGTACGTGAATTTTAAAATAGGCAACAAAAAATATAAATACCTGTTTTGTGCCTGGAAATTGTAAGTGATTTGTATGAGTGTAACCATTTATCCCTCACAACACACGTTTAACAGTTTTTACTGTTCCTGTTTTCCAGATTCCAAACACACACTGAGTCATAGCACATCAAAGCAAAGTATCCATGTCACATCAAAAAAAGTGGTCACCTGGAATCAGAAGCCAATAGCAACTAACACTAAGTTCCATATTTGTTTCATGAACTAGGGTTAATACTGAAATCAGCCATACAAAAATGAGAATAATACAAAGCTTTGTGGATAAAGTCAATTGGTATTTAGAAATAGTGTAGAAATGGAATGAACTGGACTGTATAAGATTGAGGGAGAGGGAGAGAAAGGCATGCACAATGATTCCAAAGTTTCAGGTGAGTAGCCCAAGGCAAATTGTCTTGTAATAGGTTTCAAGAAAATAGGAGATAAAAATGAAGACAACAAATATAGATCATTTTCCAAAGAAGCTCGACAGGGGAAAAGAAGGCAAAGACAGTGGATATGCATATATTGGATGGAAGATGTTTTGATTTAAATAGGAGAGACAACCATAGTTGTCCACTAAGTGCTTGTAGAGAGGTTGGAATTGGGAAACCACAAAGGTGGGGAAGTGGGTAAGGTTGTTGGGGAATTGGTAGCAGATGGTGGAGAAGAAAAGAGGATCTAGAACACAAGCAAAGGAATTAGTATCAGACACAAGCAGAAAATAATATTCTCTTTTGCAGAGAATATAAGAAAATATGTTGATCCCCTAAAATGCACCAGGCATCTTAGTAAGCTCTTACAAGCACACATATTACTCCATTAATCCTTACAACACAACGTCTCTGCTGATGTTATTCTCCACATTTTATGAATCAGCGTGGCTAGTAATTATCAGAGTCAGCCTTCAAACTCAGTCTGTTCCAATTATTTCTAGTGTTAGTTTTTGGGAAGGAATCATGACACAGGGAGACACCTGAGTTCAAGCTCCAAAACTCTCACTCTTACTTTGGACAATGGAGCAACATCTAAAAAAAAAAAAAACCAATTTCTCATCTGCAAAACAAATAAACAAGAATTAGGGTTTCTTCCTGTTCCAACAAATTTTTTTTTTTTTTTTTTTTTTTTTTGAGATGGAGTCTCACTCTGTCGCCCAGGCTGGACTACAGTGGCATGATCTCAGCTCACTGCAACCTCCGCCTTCCAGGTTCAAGCAATTCTCATGCCTCAATTTCCCGAGTAGCTGGGATTACAGGCACATGCCACCACACCTGGTTAGTTTTTATATTTCTAGCAGAGAAGGGGTTTCACCAGATTGGCCAGGTGGTCTCAAACTCCTGACCTCAAGCGATCCGCCTGCCTTGGCCTCCCAAAGTGCTGGGATTACAGGCATGAACCACCTCATCCAGCTCCAACAAACTCTTATATGAACAGAGACTATATGTTTTGCTCATTAAAAATACATTCTAATAATATGTTCATTCATAAGCTATAATTTGCTTTTGGTTTGGGTGAAAATGACTTCATGTCTATGAATCCAGTTTACCATTACCATTATCACCACAAAATCTTAGGAATTATTTTGATAAAATACTAAAAGTTGACATTAAACATAATAGTAGAATTGAGAGAGTCATTTTTATTATTCAAAACTTGAATACTATAATTGCTAAAGAGTTACTTTATTTTCCCAGGCAATTTTATCACTAAAAGCTACTATTTTTTTACCTGTAAAAATATTATTTTATTGAAATTTTGAGTTAACATTTCAGAAGTATTGTGTGTGCATGCATGCATAACCTAACACCCAGATTTTACCCAAAGAAATCCCTCCAGGGTGTGTTTAAATGAGATTTTACCAAAATTAAAATAAGCATTCTTTATTAGCAAGACCAAGAAGAATATGTTTCTTAACAATTCTAAAACTTCTTTAAAAAAAAAACTAAACTAAACATTGCATGTAACAGAAAGCAGAAACCTCTGTAGACTAGCATCACCTAAAGCAAATCCTAAAAGATGAGGATAGTGCAGCAAATGAGTAATGAACCATACAGAACTTGCTTTGAGAGGCACCCAGTTTGAAAAGAGCATTGTCAAACTGACAGAGCATTTGTCTCAGTAAATATTCTTCTTCATTCCTAAACCATTCAAGCATAAGAAGGTGAACACAGACAGCAATCTAAAAGTCTCTAATGAATATTTGTAACACACAAGCTGAAAAATTCTTGATCTACCTGCCCCTTGTGAAAAATAACAAAAGCTGGAGAAATGGGGTTAAAAATGAGGCAGGGGCTTCCACTTCCAGCAATGATAGGCCAGTCTACAGCAAAATGGACCTCTCACCAAGAAAATCTTTAAAAGATGAATAAAATATAGAAAATATCATGTTGATGATACCAGAGACCTACCAAGGCAGCCAGGACTCAAGAAGCCAATTTGCTGGAGAGACATGAGGCCCAGAAAAGTGAATTCAATATTCTGGGCCATTTTTTCCATAGCTATTTGATAATTTATAAGATACATAGAGCAAATAGATTTTTTAAATATCCAGAATAAAGATGGAACATTCCCCCAGTCTGTTTATTGAGGCCAGACTAACTTTCCTATGAAAACCAAAAAAGGACATTGCAAGAATAGTGACATTACAGACCAATATCCATCATGAACATAGTTGTGAAATTGACTGCAATAATTGTATAAATATATACAAAGATAATACACCACAGTCAAGTTGAATTTATTCCAGAAATGCAAGGTTGTTTCCACATTAGAAAAACCAAACAATGTAATTTACCACAATAGAATAAATGAAAAATATAAAATTCTTATCAACAGGTGTCAGAAAAGTATGGTGGATGCAGCAAACCTCCACCATGGCACTTGTATGCCTACGTAACAACCCTGCATGATCTGCACATGTACCCCAGATCTTAAAGTATAATAAATAAATTTTTTCTAAAAATCACCAAACTAGGGGTGGTTATGAAACCCCTGAAATATGGCCTGTGACAAGATGCAAAATACACGTGAATTTCTGGGTAGAAACAACAAATATTAAAATCTGGGAAAAAAATTCAGCAAAGTAGAAATAGAATATAACATTAATTTGATATTGGGGATTTATAAAATGCCTACAGTAAACATCATACTTTTTGGTGAATTACTAAAATCTCACCTACTAAGATCAGGTGACAAAGTACCCACTATTACCACTTCTATTCAACATTGTAATTCAGGTCCTAGCCTGTGAATGGAAGTAAGTAAAACAACTACCAAAGCATAGGGACTGGAAAAGTAAACATACCTCTAGCTAGTAACAGACAACACAGTTGTTTATATGACATACTCAAAAGCTGAAAATCTCTTAAAAATTAATAAATGAATCTGGAAAGTTTACTCGATACAGTCAGTATGAAAAAGTTTCATTGTTATACGCCAGAAAGAAATAGAAATGAGTTTTCTAAATGATAGTTATAAAAGCATAAAGAGTACTTAGGGATTAGCCAAATAGAGTATGTTCAATATTTCACAGAAAATTGAGACATAATTGAGAGAAATTCAAAAGATCTAAACAAACAAGACACATGTCTATGAATTTCAAGACAAAATATTATAGAGATAATAATTCCTTCTAAACTGATATATGCATTCAGAGCAATCCAAATGAAAATCCCAGCTGGATTTTTATATTGTAGAAATTGAAAAGATGATATTAAAATGTATATGTAAATGTAAAAGCCCACAAATACCCAAGACAATTTTGTAGATAGAAAGTGGAAGGATTCACACTACTAGATATTAAGATGTATCATAAAACTACAGTAATTAAGACAACATGGCATAACACAAGAATAGAAAAAAATATTCCAATCGAATAGAAAAGAGACTTCGAAAGCAAAGCTACACAAATACGGGCTCATGGATTTTAACAAAGGTGAGACTTCAGTGAATTGCAAGAAAGACTGGCCCTTTCAATAAAAGGTGTTCCATCGCTTGGATTTCAATGTGGAGAAAATGATTCTTGACCCTTTCTTACACAATACACAAAAAGCAGTAAGAGATTTTGAAGATCTTAATAGTAAAGGCAAAGTAACAAAATTTTTACAATAAAATACAGGAGAAAATATTATTGAGCTTAGGGAAACAGAAAACAGGAGAAGATATTTTAAAAACAAATCTCACCAATGACTCATCTAGAACGCTTCCATGTGAGTGTATATTCAGCCAATACAAAAACATAGACAACACAAGAGAAAAGTAGAGACGCATTTTATCAAAACAAAAATATTCAAGAGACAAATAAATAAATTAACAGATATTAAACCTCATCAGTCATCAAGGACATGCAAATAAAAATTAAAACCACAATGATATACCACTGTACACAGACTGCAATGGCTAAAACAAAAATACTGACATTCCTAAAATGCTGGCGAGGATTTAGAGCAACCAGAAATACCACACACTGCTGGAGGAGTTATTAATTGGTGAAACCACGTTGGAAAGTTCTTTGACAGTATCAGACTAGAATTATTTTGTGCATATTGTAGGACTGAACAAATGAGTAATACATTCATATCATGGGTCATGTTTCTTGCTATTAAAGAAGAGTATTTGGGAGGCTGAAGAGGATGGATTGTCTGAGCTCAGGAGTTCAAGAACAGCCTGGGCAACACGGTGAAACCCTGTTCTACTAAAACACACACAAAAAAAATTAGCCAGGCATGGCAGCGTGCTCCTGTAGTCCCAGCTACTTGGGAGGCTGAGGCAGGAGAATTGCTAGAGCCGGAGAGGCAGAGGTTGCAGTGAGCCGAGATCGCACCACTGCACTCCAGCCTGGGAGACAAAGCAAGACGTTGTTAAAAAAAAAAAAAAAAAAAAAAAAAAACAAACCTCTGTGCTTTCAGTAGTTTTTTTACTAAAAGGGTCCATCCCAGTAGAACTAGGTCCTAGGTCTTGGTTTTAAAATGTCATTCCTCTTTGGAAGGAAACTAGGTTCCTAAGGAAAATGATGGGGTAGCCACCACATGAGCCTGGAATAAGGGCATTGCCAGAAAACAAGGCAGACTTCAAAAACTGATAGAGACATAGTAAAAGAACACAGAGGAATCTTGAGGTAGCTTCCACTGGCCAGATCTTGATAACATGAGCATCTGATAAATAAGATTATAACCCATAGACTGAAATTAGAGTGCATAAATCCATTCTGAGAACAAATAGATACAAACTAATTGTGAGAGAAGGAAAAAGCTCTTCCACACAAGACAATTCCAACAACAAATAGAGAAGAATTGATGGAGTTTGAGTACCACCATTTACAACCATCATAGCAAAAACTGATTCAGGCAAGAATCATTAATGATTGCTAAATTTAATTTTTTAAATAAAAAGTAGGATAGTTACACCATCTTAAAGTATCTCCCTATACCTTTTAGGTAAAAAAAAATAGGCCTATAATGGAGAAAAAAGATAACCAAGTAAACAAAATTAACTTCACAAAAAAGAGGCAAAGCATCAACAAAAAGCAGCATTATGAGCTTCCCTGTGTAACTGCTTGAGATCATAGCACTTACGTAGTATTCAAGCCCAAAAGCATAATCTCAATCTATTCATGAGGAAACATCAAGGAAATGCAAATTGAAGAATATTCTGTAGAATATCTGGCCGGTATTTTTTAATGAAAGACACAGGCCAAGGAGCTCTTTATTAAAGGAGACTAAAAAGACATAACAATGTATACCTATATTACAAGCCTACATGTTCTGCACATGTATCCCAGAACTTAAAGTAAAATTTTAAAAAAAGAGACATAACAATTAAATGCATTTATGTCTTTTTATATATTATTAAAAGACACAAATGCATTCTGAACTGGATATTATTGGGGCCATAGATGCAGTTGGAATACAAGCTATAGATGAGGTAACAGGAATGTTTGGTGTTAAATTCTCTGTAGTTGATTACTGTGCTGATTGTGCAAATAAATATCCTCCTTCATAAGAAGTATATACAGAAGTATTAAGGGGTAAATAGCCTGGTTTCCTGATGCATGTAACCTATTCTGAAAAGTTTCAAAAAAATATAATGTATATAATATACAGACAAATGATAGATCATGATTGAATAATAGATAATAGAGAAAATATATAAGAAATGTTTTTCATTTCAACCACTTTTTTCTCTGACCCAGTTTACTTCTTCCTTTTTCTAATTTCAATTTTCTTATTTTCCTGACTTTAATGCCTCTTACTAAATTCTCATTCAACTTTTTTCTCTTTTTAAGACCATTGTAATTTATTAGCCATTTCCAACATTGTCAGATTTAATTTCTTTCTTAAGTTGAGCCAGCTAAGGTGAAAATCCTTCCTTTTTGTCTATTTTTTATCTCAGGTTTCGAATATCTGATTTTAAGTGTTTTTTTTTTAAATTTTTCAAATGTTAGTCTGGAATGTGATGGTACAGCTTTTTTCTATTTCAAGGAGTGTTGTGCTAGAAATTTTCATCAACTGAAATACGTTGATTCTCAATTGCTGTCTTCTTACACTGGTTTTGATGGAATTGGTCTCATTTTCACTTTTTTAAAGCCACTTCGTGTGAAAAATTCCTACAAGAGTTCCTCTGCTGTCAGAATGTTGATTTATACTCTCTTAATGAATGACATGTTTCTGGTGGTCATGATAGGAAAGCAAAACAGTTGGCATATCTTTTCATTCTCTTTCATTTCAACACGATCATTAAATTATTTCTCCATTTACCAGTATGTCTGCAGTATACTCCCAGGAAGTCAAAATATACTGTCATTCTTAACTTTTGTAATTTTAAAAATATGTATTAAATAATTAACATGAAAGAATGAAAAATAAAACATATATTATAAATATATATAAGAATATGTATTAATTAGCATATCAGGCTAAACAATAAAATATAAATTATACAGAAGATGTATAAACTATATATGTTACAATATTATAAAATATAAGATATGTTTGTATAATAAATATATAATTATATTTGTATAATACATAACTATATAACTATATTTATATAATAAATATATAATTAAATATTAATATAAACATATTTATATAACAAATATAAAAGACAAGATATTTCACATATCAAGTATACCACATATTTATTCCTTTTTTTGGGGTTAGATCACAGTCTCAGGTTTCTGAGAATAAGTCTGATACATTCATTTTCTAAGTAATTACATGTCTTGATATTATCTTCATTCTGTAAGAAACTTTGTTTATTAGAGTAGAGACTTCAAGGTTGAAAACCACTCCTTCAGAATCGTAGTAGCACCATTCAATTATTTCCTAGGACCCTGTTTTGTGGTTGAGATTTCTTAAATTATGCTTATTCCTTCTCCCCTTTTTCATGATCATTTTTTCCTCCTTTGATACTTTTCTGGGCACTCCTGTTTAATCAATGAAATGCTTACATGAGAGTCTTTTCTATTCATTTTATTGAGAACTTGCTGCACATATATACAGCCAGAACAACTAGGTCCTTCTGCTCTCAGTGAGGACTTCATGGTATTGCTTTGATAATTTATTATTTTCCTTTCTTCCTCATTTCCTTGAACATCCAATTATTGTGTATTAGAACTCCTAGAATAAATCTATAAAGCAACATTTTTAAGAAAAAGGAAGATGGGCATTACTTTTACTAAGTATGCAGAGTTTCACTTGTGGTAGACTCAACAGAACAAAATAGACGATGATCCCTAACAGGATAGTTCAACTCACGACATTTCGCCTTTACAATGCTGCAAAAGCAATATGCATTCTGTAGAAACCATACTCAAATACCCTTACAACCAGTCTGTTTCTTACTTTCAATACAGTAGTCAACAAATTACATGAGATATTCAACACTTTATTATAAAGTAGACTTTATGTTGAAACATGTTACCCCACTGTGGGCTAATGTAAGCCTTCTGAGCACTTAAATTAAGTTTAAAGTGGGCTAGGCTAAGACAGAATGTTCAGTAGGTTAGATGTATTAAATGCACTTTTGACTTACAATATTTTCAACATACAGTGGGTTTTTTAGAAAGTAACCTGATGGTACACTGAGGAGCATCTATAATTATAAAAGTAGCAGAGATTAAGTTTTATGTGTGAGGACTTCAGAGAGTGATAGGTCGTAGCATGGCAAACTTCAAAAATATATGATAAAATTAAATATCCAACTGAAAGGAAGGTGGTATTAAGAAGAGTCACCTCTCGGATGAAGCAAAAAGTGTTTATTTAATTTTTCCACTTTTTCATTAAGTAAAGTCTCCTTGTCAGAAAAATTGTTTACAAAAATACATGCAGAGACAGAAAGAATGTATCATATATTTCATCCACTGGCAGGAAAATGTCAGCAAGATGAGCTGGCAAAATGGTTTTTAAAAACCTCAACTCTTAAAGGTACCCAAATGCAAAGATGCAATAAAGGCAATTTTTAACCTCTATTCCTTCCTCTCTTTCAACACTTCTGGAATAATAATGGGGGTTTGTAATAGTAATAAGTGACCATGATTCATAACCTAGGATAAGTCACATTTTCACTGCATAGTTACTTACACAAAACAAATGTCATCTATTTGTTGAGTTCCCATTTACATAATGTTTCCTTCACATGGAATGTTGGCCACATAAAAAATTATGACAAAAATAAAATAATATTTATTCTAACCAGAAGAAGTTATAATTATCTTACCAGAAATTGAAAACTGCTCAAATTATAAGGTTTTCATTCACTCGTTCATTCATTCATTCATTCATTCATTCATTTATTGAGCTGCGGTTTTGCTCTTGTTGCCCAGGCTGGAGTGCAATGGCACGATTTTGGCTCACTGCAACCTCCACCTCCCGAGTAGCTGGGATTATAGGTGCCAGCCACCATGCCCAGTTAATTGTGTGTGTGTGTGTGTGTATTTTTAGTAGAGATGGGGTTTCACTATGTTGGCCAGGCTTGTCTCAAACTCCTGACCTCAGGTGATCCACTCGCCTCAGCCTTTCAAAGCACTAGGATTACAGGCATGGGCCAATGCACCCAGTTCATTTATTAATATATGAAGTCAATAGCATAAATTATTTTCATATGGAAATACCTTGAGTTAGTAAAAGTCAAGCACAGAACCCTGGCACAAGGCAGAAGTTGTCCAATAATAAAGAGAATTGTTGTATAAAGAATTAATGTGTGGAGAAGAAACATAATAAATGCATTGTCTAATTATTTTCCCTAGTGGTGGAGAACGTAAAGATGTTGTCTATAGCCTAATACATACTTTACCAATTTGGATCTGTTCTTTGAAATCCCCAAATCCAGTTAAAATATTGGGTTTTTTTAGTGAGATATCAGAAATATAAATTATATTCAGCAAGAAAAGAAGCAAGTGAAGCATTATAAGCCAGCTAATCTCCATATAATCAAATAATTAAGTTACTCGTAGGTGAATATCTTATTCTAAATTGAAATATGATCTCTGTACAGCATCATTCTTTCCCTCAGGGTATCTTGATTTGACTTACACGGGCCTTGAAATAATTGAGGCTTTTAGATTTTACTCATCCATATGTAAACAGAAAATAACATTTTTGACACAGAGCTTTAGATCTTACCTACACCTGGTGATAAGTAGGTGATTCAAAAATGAAAAATAGTGTCCTCTGAGGTAATGATCTCCCCTGTTCACTCATTCATCCATTTATTCTTATTCAGTTATTAATGAGTTATTATGCGCTTGCACTCAGTTTCTGAAGAAACAAAGTGTGTAAAAGAAGACCCAGTTCCTTTGCCCTAGTGGAGAAACAATTCTAATCAGATAATGTTAAAAAGAAATGTACATATAAAAACTGCATGGAATGTGTGCCCTGAAGAACAGGCGCACAGGGCTATGACATCATCAACTGATGAACTCAGCCTAAGAGTTTAAGAGGGCTTCTCTGTGATGGACCCTTGAGTGGAATCTGAAGGACAACTACACATAAGGGTGTAAGGACAGCCTTGTCAAGACTGCAGGCCAAGGCTGCATGGCACCTGTCCAAAACCACATAAAAAATTCCTGCATTGAGTTACAAGTTGGACTAGCTGATCCTTACATTTCTTTATGAATACAAGAGTATGTGTACCTGAGAACTAAAGACCAGCCTGGCCAAGATGGTGAAACACCGTCTCTTCTAAAAATACAAAAATTAGCCGAGTTCGGTGGCAGGTGCCTGTAATCCCAGCTACTTGGGAGGCTGAGACAGGAGAATTGCCTGAACCCTGGTGGCAGAGTTTACACTGAGCTGAGACCACGCCATTGTGCTCCAGCCTGGGCAATAGAGCGCGACTCCGTCAGGGAAGAAGGGGAGGGAAGGGGGAGAAGAAGGGAGAGGAGGGAAGGGAAGGAAGGGAAGGGAGAAACAATTGATCATTATTTGCAGATTGTGCCTTTGTGAATTTGCCTACTTGCTAAAGTTTATTTGTAACCCTGACACCAGTAGTCAGGTGCAACTTTCATTGCCGTTTGCAGACAGACATACACAGAGCACTAAAAATTTGAATCACCCAAAAGGCATGTTCCCAGCTGAGGTCCATCAAGGCAACTACTCTGCCTTCTTGTTTCAGCTCTCATGCAGAGACGATTAGGGGGATGGATTCAACAGGGGCTGTGGGGCACATGCAGGAAGCTCTGCCTCTGGGCCCAGTCGGACCAGGTTTGAGGGTCAGTTTTGGGACCAGAGAATTGAGTGGCCTCTGCAAGTCATATAATACTTCTGAACCTTATTGTCTCTTTTCTAAAAAATAGAAAATAGATTCTACCAGGATAAATTGTTTGTAGGATTTAAGATTAAAATCTATGTGAAAGATACACACATTTTCCCTAGGTGCAATGGTTCATTGCAAAATCCTTGTTTGCTGCAACTTTATAGAACATAACTACAAGGAATAATGAGAATTGACTGTAACTAAGTTACCATTGGACTATAACCCAAAATAGAAAATAAATTAACTCCATGTGCAAACTAATATAAATAAGCGATTAAATACATAAATAAATCGGGAACAAGAGACAAACTTCCTATGCTGAGGAATTCCAAATAATTTATGTAGATACTCTGTCCTCAAGGAGGTGGAGCATATATCCCCACTTCTTAAGTGTAGATTGTAATAAGCTCCTTGGGAAGAGTTTAGTTTCAATCTTCTGCATGTGGTTAACTGGTTGTTGCAGCACCATTTATTGAATAGAAAGCCCTTTCCCCATTGCTTGAGTTTTTCAAGGTTATAGGATACAAGATCCACATGCAAAAATTGATTGCATTTCTATATACTAACAATGAACACATGGAAACTGAAGTTTAAAAATGTAATATAATTGCTTAGAAACTAAAATATTTAGGTATAAAACTAACAAAACATGTAAAAAAAAAATAGTTTAGGGCTGGGTGCAGTGGCTCACGCCTGTAATCCCAGCACTTTGGGAGGCCGAAGCAGGCAGATCACTTGAGGTCAGAAGTTCAAGACCAGCCTGGCCAACATAGTGAAACCCTGTCACTACTAAACATTCAAAAATTAGCCAGGCATGGTGGTGGGTGCCTGTAATCCCAGCTCCGAGGGAGGCCGAGGGAGGAAAATTGCTTGAACCCTGGAGGCGGAGGTCGCAGTGAGCCGAGATCACACCACCGCACTCCATCCAGCCTGGGTGACAGAGCAAGACTCCACCAAAAAATAAATAAATAAATACTTTAGCATGAAAAGGGAAAAAAGAGTTTTTTAAAAACCTGACGAACACTACACTATCTTAGGTGACCTAGGTCAATATCAGCAGTGACAGGTCATGTTATAGTGTATACCCCTTGGGATGATGTGATGAAAATGGCACTTTGCCTCTGGGATCCCCCTGCCCGCAAAACCCATCACCTCAGTTTAATTACTATAAAGACATCAGACAAATCCCAAATGAGGAACAGTCTACAAAATACCTGACCAGTACTGCTCAAAATCTCAAGGTTATCAAAAACAAGCAAAGTCTGAGAAACTGTCACACCCACACGAAGCCTAAGGATATACAACTGGTTAGGCACAGTGGCCCACGCCTGTAATCTCAACACGTTAGGAGGCCAAGGCAGGAAGATTACTTGAGCCCAGGAGTTGGAGATCAGCCTAGGCAACAAGGCAAAACTTTCTCTATATAAAACTTTGTTTTAATTAGCAGACTGTGGTAGCAGATGTTTGTACTCCCAGTTACTTTGGGTCCTGAGATGGGAGGATTGCTTGAGCGCAGGAGGTTGAGGCTGCACTCCAGCCTAGGCTATGGAGTGAGATCTTGCCTTAAAAAACAAAAAAAACAAAAAAAAAGGAGACAGTACAACTAAATGTAATGTGGGATCTGGATTAGGATCCTGAAACAGAAAAGGCATGTTAGGTAAAAACTACAGAAATCCATACTGGACTGCAATCCAAAGCTAAGGAATCCACACTGAGTGAAATATGGACTTTAAAAATAATGATGTGTACGCCTATAATCCCACCACTTTGGGAGGCCAAGGCAGGTGGACCACAAGGTCAGGAGTTTGAGACCAGCCTGGCCAACATGGTAAAACCCCATCTCTACTAAAAATACAAAAAAAAAGTTGGCCGGGCATGGTGGTGCACACCTGTAACCCCAATTTCTCGGGAGGCTGAGGCAGGAAAATTGCTTGAACCCAGGAGGCAGAGGTTGCAGTGAGGCGAGATCGCACTATTGCACTCCAGCCTGGGCAACAGAGCAAGTCTCCATCTCAAGAAAAAACAAATATAATAATAAATAATAAATAAATAAACAAAATAATGTATCAATATTGTTCACTAATTATTACAAATCTATCACCCTAATGTAATAAAGGAAACCTGGGGTGGTATATATTCTATCTCCCCAATTTTTCAGTAAATCAAAAACTTTTAAAAAATAATATTTATTATAAAAATTATTTAAATAAAGAATTATTTGTAGGCAACACATTTTGAGTCTAATAGGAAGCCACAGAGTACCATAATGTGCCCTTTGTGGTTTTTTGTTTGTTAGTTTATTTGTGATTTGTTTTGTTTTTTACATAATATGAAGACTAGATAAATAGACCAGGACTAGGGCAGCTGCTAGTGATGTCACTAAGGATCCCTGTTATTCCATCTCACAGGCCCACCATCCTTTGTGTGTTGTGTTCATCTTCCTGGTGGCTACGTAGCTCTTGCTCCTTAAGCGCTATCTGTGCTCCAAAAAAGAAACGGGTAAGAGTAGGAAGGGAAAGGGGAAGACCAAACTAGTTCTGTTCCATTCTTAGACAAGACTTTTCTTTTAAATATGTGCCTCATGGACCAAACCAACTGGAAGAAGTTTAGGAGAATGGGCTTATAGGAGATTTGGGTCAGCCAGTTAAGAGTGATGTCCACAATACACAATGATAAGAAAGCGAGTTCTTAATAATCTACAAGAGATAACTCCCAACAATGAGAGTGGGAGACTTTAACACCCCCACTGTCAATTCTACACAGATCACTAAGAAAAAATTAACAAGGATATCCAGGACTTAACCCAATCTGGACCAAGCAAACCTAATAATATCCATAGAGCTCTCCACCCCAAATCCCCAGAATATACATTCTTCTCAGCACCACATCACACTTATTCTAAAATTGACCACATAATTTAAGTAAAACACTCCTCAGCAAATGCAAAAGAATGGAAATATAACATCCAGTCTCTCAGACCACAGTGCAATCAAATTAGAACTAGGATTAAGAAACTCACTCAAAACCACACAACTGCATGGAAACTGAACAACCTGCTCCTAATACTACTGGATAAATAATAAAATAAAGGCAGAAATAAAGATATTCTTTAAACCAATGAGAATGAAGACACAATGTACCAGAATCTCTGGGACACATTCAAAGCAGTGTCTAGAGGGAAATTTGTAGACTAAATGCCCACAGGAGAAATGAGGAAGATCTAAAATCGACACCCTAATGTCATGATTAAAAGAACTAGAGAAGCAAGATCAGAAAAATTCAAAAGCTAGCAGAAGTCAAGAAATAACTAAGATCAGAGCAGAACCGAAGGAGATAGAGACACAAAAAAAATCTTCAAAAAAATAATAAATCCAGGAGCCTGGTTTCTCTAAAAGATCAACAAAATAGATAGACCGCTAGCCAGACAATAAAAGAAAAGAGAGAAGAATCAAATAGATGCAATTAAAAAATGAGAAAGGGATATCACCCACTAATCCCACAGAAACACAAACTACCATCAGAGAATACTACAAACACCTCTATCAAATAAATCCATAAATCTAGAAGAAATGGATAAATTCATGGACATTTACACCCTCCCGAGACTAAACCAGGAAGCAGTTGAATCCCCAAATAGACCAATAGCAAGACCTAAATTGAGGCAGCAACTAATAGCCTATCAACCAAAAAAAAGTCCAGGATCAGATGGGTTCACAGCCAAATTCTACCAGAGGTACAAAGAGGGGTTGGTACCTTTCCTTCTGAAACTATTCCAAACAATAAAAAAAGAGGGAATACTCCCTAACTCATTTTATGAGACCAACATCATCCTGATACCAAAACCTGGCAGAGACACAACTTAAAAAAGAAAATTTCAGACCAATATCCATGATGACCATTGATGTGAAAATCCTCAGTAAAATACTGGCAAATCGAATCCAACAGCACATCAAAAAGCTTATCCATCATGACCACGTTGGCTTCATCCCGGGGATGCAAGGCTGGTTCAACATATGCAAATCTATAAATGTAATCCATCACATAAACAGAACCAAAGATAAAAACCACATGATTGTCTCAATAGATGCAGAGAAGGCCTTCGACAAAATTCAACAGCCCTTTATGCTAAAAACCCTCAGTAAACTAGGTATCTATGGAACATATCTCAAAAGAATAAGAGCTAGTTATGACAAACCCACAGCCAATATCATACTGAATGGGCAAAAACTGGAAGCATTCCCTTTGAAAATTGGCACAAGACAAAGATGCCCTCTCACCCCCTCCTATTCAACATAGTATTGGAAGTTCTGGCCAGGACAATCAGGCAAGGAAAAGAAATAAAGCATATTCAATTAGGAAAAGAGGAAGTCAAATTGTCTCTATTTGCGGACGACATGATTGTATATTTAGAAGATCCCATCTTCTCAGCGCAAAATCTCCTTAAGATGATAAGCAACTTCAGCAAAGTCTCAGGATACAAAATCAATGTGCAGAAATCACAAGCATTCCTATACACCAATAACAGACAAACAGAGAGCCAAATCATGAGTGACCTCCCATTTACAATTGCTACAAAGAAAACAAAATACCTAGGAATACAACTAACAAGGGATTTGAAAGACCTCTTCAAGGAGAACTACAAACCACTGCTCAAGGAAAAAGAGAGGACACAAACAGATGGAAAAACATTCCATGCTTATGGTTAGGAAGAATCAATATCGTGAAAATGGCCATACTGCCCAAAGTAATTTAGAGATTTAATGCTGTCCCCCATCAAGCTACCATTGACTTTCTCCACAGAATTGGAAAAAAACACCTTAAACTTCATATGAAACCAGAAAAGAGCCCACATAGCCAAGACAATCCTAAGTGAGAAAAAAAAAAAAAAACACAAAGCTGAAGGCATCACGCTATCTGACTTCAAACTATACTACAAGGCTACAGTAATCAAAACAGAATGGTACTGGTATCAAAACAGAGATATAGATGAATGGAGCAGAACAGAGGCCTCATAAGTAACGCCACACATCTACAACTATCTGATCTTTGACAAACCAGACAAAAACAAGCAATAGGGGAAAGGATGCCTTATTTAATAAATGGTGTTGGAAAAACTGGCTAGCCATATGCAGAAAGCTGAAACTGGATCCCTTCCTTAATTAAGTTAATTAAGCTTACACAAAAATTAATTCCAGATGGATTAAAGATTTAAACATAAGACCTAACACCATAAAAATTCTAGAAGAAAACCTAGGCAATACCATTCAGGACACAGGCATGGGCAAGGACTTCATGACTAAAACACCAAAAGCAATTGCAACAAAAGCCAATATAGACAGATGGGATCTAATTAAGCTTAAAAGCTTCTGCAAAGCAAAAGAAACAATCATTAGAGTGAACCAGCAACCAACAGAATGGGAAAAATTTTTTGCAATCTACCCATCTGATAAAGGGATAATATCCAGAATCTACAAAGAATTTAAACAAATTTACAAAAAAAAAATAAACAATCCCATCAAAAAGTGGGCAAAGGGATATGAACAGACACTTCTCAAAAAAAGACATTTATGCAGCCAACAAACGTATGAATGAAAGCTCATCATCACTGGTCATTAGAGAAATGCAAATCAAAACCACATTGAGATACTATCTCACACCAGTTTGAATGGTGATCATTAAAAAATCAGGAGACAACAGATGCTGGAGAGGATGTGGATAAACAGGAATGCTTTTACGCTGTTGGTGGGAGTGCAAATTAGTTCAACCATTGTAGAACTAATTTGTGATTTATTTCATGATTTGTTTTGTTTTTTACATAATATGAAGACTGGATGAAAGTAGACCAGTTGGTGGGAGTGTAAATTAGTTCAACTATTGTAGAAGACAGTGGGGCAATTCCTCCGAAGGATCTAGAACTAGAAATACCATTTGATTCAGCAATCCTATTACTGGGTATATACCCAGAGGATTACAAATCATTCTATTATAAAGACACATGCACATGTATGTTTGTTGCGGCTCTGTTCACAATAGCAAAGACTTGGAACCAACCAAAATGCCCATCAATGATAGACTAGATAAAGAAAATGTGGCACATATATACCATGGACTACTATGCAGCCATTAAAAAGGATGAGTTCATGTCCTTTGCAGGGACATGGATGAATCTGGAAACCATCATTCTCTGCAAACTGACACAAGAACAGAAAACCAAACACCACATGTTCTCACTCATAAGTGGGTGTTGAACAATAAGAACAAAGGGACACAGGGAGGGGAGTATCACACACCTGTCAAGGGGCCTGTCAAGGGGTGGGGGGCTAGGGGAGGGATAGCAGGCAGTGGGGGGATAGGGGAGGGATAGCATTAGGAGAAATACCTAATGTAGATGATGGGGTGATGGATGCAGCAAACCACCATGGCACTTGTATACCTATGTAACAAACTTGCATGTTCTGTCCATGTACCCCAGAACTTAAAGCATAACAAAAAAGAAAGAAAGAAAGAAGGGGGAAAAGTCATATAATTTTTAAGACTGTTAAAAGTAGCTTCATACTTTAAGAAGTTTTGAGATTTGCATAGTTTAAACAAGGAGTGTGCCATCAAATAAAAATTTCCCATATTTCTAAAGAAAAATAAGAAAAAGGAGAACTTTTAAAAGAGAGACTGGGGCCAGGAGCAGTGGCTCACACCTGTAATCCCAGCAGTTTGGGAGGCCAACATAGGAAGATCACTTAAGCCCAGGAGTTCCAGATCAGCCTGGGGTAACATAGAGAAACCCTGTCTCTATAAAATACAAGAATAGATTAGTCAGGTATGGTGGTGTGTGTCTGCAGTTCCAGCTACTTGGGAGGCTGAGGTGGGAGGATGAACTATGATCCTGCCACTACACTCCAACCTGGGTGACAGAGACCCTGTCTCAAAAAATATAAATAAAGGACAGACTGCAGCCTACAAGCAAGCTCATGGTGCTAGGACCAGGTGGGAACTCTGCTTATGTTGTAAATGGGCATATTATTTAAACCTTTTGGTGGTAGATCAGACCAGACTTCCTAACCAATTAGCTGTGAATAGGGTATTTTTTAAAAAGAGAGAGAGAGAGATTAGGTTTTTGAGTGAACCTCATGTTTCCTCAATTACAATGCATTCAATGTTTTAAGGAAGATCATTCTATGCTCATGGTTAGGAAGAATCAATATTGTGAAAATGGCCATTCTGCCCAAAGTAATTTATAGATTCAGTGCTGTCCCCATCAAGCTACCATTGACCTTCTTCAAAGAACTGGAAAAAATGACTTTAAACTTCATATGGAACCAAAGAGAGCCCGCATAGCCAAGATAATCCTAAGCAAAAAGAACAAAGCCAGAGGCATCACTCTACCTGACTTCGAACTATACTACAAGGCTACAGTAATCAAAACAGCATGGTACTAGTACCAAAACAGAGATATAGACCAATGGAACAGAACAGAGGCCTCGGAAGCAACACCACACATTTACAACCATCTGATCTTTGACAAACCAGACAAAAACAAGCAATGGGGAAAGGATTCCCTGCTTAATAAATGGTGTTGGGAAAACCGGCTAGCCATATACAGGAAGCTAAAACTGGACTCCTTCCTTACACCTTATACAAAAATTAACTCCAGCTGGATTAAAGATTTAAACATAAGAACTAACACCATAAAAACCCGAAAAAAAAACCTAGGCAAAACCGTTCAGGACATAGGCACAGGCAAGGACTTCATGACTAAAACACCAAAAGCAATGGCAGCAAAAGCCAAAATAGACAAATGGGACCTAATTAAACTTAAGAGCTTCTGCATAGCAAAAGAAACAATCATTAGAGTAAACCAGCAACAAACAGAATGGGAAAAAAATTTTGCAATCTACTCATCAGACAAAGGGCTAATATCCAGAATCTACAAAGAACTAAAGCAGATTTACAGGAAAAAAACAAACCCATTCAAAAGTGGGTGAAGGATAGGAACAGACACTTTTCAAAAGAAGACAAATATGCAGCCAACAAACATATGAAAAAATGCTCATCATCATTGGTCATTAGAGAAATGCAAATCAAAACCACATTGAGATACCATCTCACGCCAGTTAGAATGGTGATCATTAAAAACTCTGGAGACAACAGATGCTGGAGAGGATGTGGAGAAAAAGGAACACTTTTACACTATTGGTGGGAGTGTAATTTAGTTCAACCATTGTGGAAGACAGTGTGGTGATTCCTCAAGAATCTAGAAATAGAAATTCCATTTGACCCAGCAATCCCATTACTGGGTATATACCCAAAGGATTATAAATTGTTCTATCATGAAGACACATGCACACGTATGTTCACTGCGGCACTGTTTACAATGGCAAAGACCTGGAACCAACCCAAATGCCCATCGATGATCTACTGGACAAAAAAAAATGTGGCGCATATACACCATGGAATACTATGCAGCCATAAAAAATGATGAGTTCGTGTCCTTTGTAGAGACATGGATGAACTTAGAAACCATCATTCTCAGCAAACTGACACAAGAATGGAAAACCAAACACCATGTGTTTTCACTTATAGGTGGGTGATGAGCAATGAGAACACTTGGGCACAGGGAAGGGAACAACACTCACAGGGCTAAGTCAGGGGGTGGAAGGGAGGGGGGACAGCAGGAGGGTAGGGAGGAGGGGAAGGGATAACACCAGGAAAAATGCCTGATATAGGCAAGAGGGCAAGGTCTGGGGAAGGGGGATGGAGACAGCAAACCACTATGGCATGTATGTACCTATGCAACAATCCTGCAGGATGCAGGACATGCACATGTACCCCAGAGCCCAAATACAATAAATAAATAAATAAAAAGTTTTAAAGGAGATCATGGATCAATGTTAAGTTGATCCATTGATTTCCCAGAATAATTTGTTAGACTGGTCTGCTTTCTCCCCACTGTTCAAAAACAAAAGATGTTCTTTTTGAAGTGCTGCTTTTTCTTCCTATTCTGTTTTTCATTAACTGCTACTTAGAATAGAAACTTTATGAATGAAGGATTAATGTCTCAAAAATTAGCTAGAATACAGTAATTACTCAACAAATGATTACTAAGTTGAATATTTTGTAAATAAGACATAAGATAAAATTGTACTAAGAAGGATCAAATCATGTTCATTTAAAAGTGCTCAAAACTATGTCATGGAAAGGACTCTGAGATCTGAAAGGGCTAGCAAACACCTCATGGCACTCCTTTCCAGAAGAGAAACACGAGACAAGATAAAATAAATGAAGAAATAAATAAGTAACCTTGAATCGGGTGTTACAAATATGAATTAGATCAGTGGTGCCCAGACAGACATTTTTTAAAACACCCACACAAAATAAGACTCCTCATAAAGTTGGCACGAAACTTCTTAACTTCTTAACAGAATTTTAGCAAATCAAGCCCAACAATATATAAAAAGGATAACACACCATGAATATATGTGTCTTATTCCAGCAATGCAAAACTGGCTTAACCTTCAAAAATCTATTAATGTAATTAAACATACAACAGACTAATGAACAAAGCCCACATGATCGCTTCAAAAGATACAGAGAAAACTTTTGGAAAAAAAAAATTCATTCGGAAATTTTTTTTTTAACAGATGCTGGTGAGCCTCTGGAAAAATAGGACCACTTTTACACTTTTGATGGGAATGTAAATTAGTTCAACCACTGTGGAAGATAGATAGTGTGGTGATTCCTCAAAGACCTGAGGAATGCCATTTGACCCAGCAATCCCATTACTGGGCATATACTCAAAGGAATATAATCATTCTATTACAAAGATACATGTATGTGTATGTTCATTGCAGCACTATTCACAATAGTGCAAAGGGATAGAATCAACCCAGATGCCTATCAATGAGAGACTGGATAAAGAAAATATGGTACCTATACGCTATAGAATACTATGCACCGTAAAAAGGAATGAGATCATGTCCTTTGCAAGGACATGGATGGAGCTGGAAGCAATTATCCTCAAAAAACTAATGCAGGAAAAGAAAATCAAACACTGCATCTTCTTACTTATAAAGTGGGAGCTGAACAATGAGAACACATGGACGCAGGGAGGGGAACAGCACACACTTGGTCCTGCCAGGCAGAGGGGTGCAGTGGGAGGGAGAGAATCAGGAAAAACAGCTAATGCATGCTGGGCTTAATACCTAGGTGACTGGTTGATAGGTGCAGCAAACCACCATGGCACATGTTTATCTATGTAACAAACTGTACATTATGCACATGTAACCTGGAACTTAAATTTTTTTTTAAAACATCCCACAGAACATGCAAGAAAATAAAACTCTCAGAAAATTAGACATAAGAAAACGTCTCAATCTATTAACGAGCACTTATTTTAAAATCCTGATAAATATGCAAAAAAGTTGTCAGAACTCACAAGTATTTCAGCAAAATTTCAATACTAGTGATGGATAATCAGAAATTGAACTTCTCAAAAACACTACTTACAATAATATCAATGGAATTAGCCCTTGAACAATGTAGAAATTAGGGGCACGGACCCCCTCCCCCTGCACAGTCAAAAGTCCACATATAACTTTTGACTACCCCAAAACTTGATTACTAATAGCCTACTGTTGGCCAGAAGCCTTACCAATAACATAATAGCCAATTAACACATATTTTGTATATTTTATGTGTTATATACTGTATTCTTGCAATAAAGCAAGCTAGAGAAAAGAAAATATGTTCAAAAAATCATCAGGAAGAGAGAGTACATTTACTATCCACTAAGTGGAAGTGGCTCTTTACCCTTAGCATCCTCACAGTGAGTAGGCTGAGGAGGAGGAGAAAGAGGAGGAGTTGGTCTTGCCATCTCAGGGGCGGCAAAGGTGGAAGAAAATCTGTGTATAAGTGGAACCACACAGTTCAAATGTATGTTGTTCAAGGGTCTGCTGTACTTAGGAATAAAATTGGTAAAATATGTGTAAGATCTGTACACTAAAAACTACAAAACATGGCTAAGAAAATGAAGTACAACCTAAAATAAAGAGAGGAATATCCCGTGGTCATGAGAAAAATTAATATTTTTATGATGTAAATTTTTCTCAAATTTATTAACAGATGATGCAATCAAAATCTCTACAGAAATTTTTGTGTAGAAATGACAAGCAAATTATTAAGATTATATAGAAATGCAAAGAAATAGATTATCAAAACAATTTTGAAAAGGAAGAACAAAGTCAGGGAATTAACACTATTTGATTTCAAGCATTATTACAAAGATATATTCGTCAAGACAGCATGGTATTCATGAAAGGAAAAGCATATACATCAATGGAACCAAAAACAGAACCCAAAATAGACCCATACACATGTGGCCGATTCAGTGTGGAAATGATATCTTTTCAACAAATCATGCTGAAATAACTGAATGGCTAGGTGAAAAATAATAATAATCTTAATTCAAAAAACATACAGAAATTAACTCAAAATGGATGATTTGCTTAATGGGATTTTAAAATCATTAAAATTTAGAAGAAACTGTAGGCGAAAATCTCAATGGCCTGGAACTGGGCAGAGTTTAAAATATTATACAAAATATAGACACTATAAAATTAAAAATTACAAAATTGGACTTCAAACTTATGCTTTGCAAAAGACACAGAAATAAAACTGTCAAAAACAGACTGAGAGGGAAGATTTGCAAACCATGTATCTGACAAAGGACTTGTAACTAGAACATAAAAATAACTGTTACATCTCAATAATATAAAGACAATTTAGCCTTCATCAAAATTAAAAACATCTTCTCTGTGAAAGGCTCTGTTAAGAAAGAAAAGACAAGCTACAGACTGGAAGAAAATATTTGTAAATTGCACATCCAGACTGTATAAACATTTCTCAAAACTCAACAATAAGAACACAAGCAACCTGATGTCTTAAATAGGCAAAATATTTGAACAGACACTTCACTAAAGAATATAGAAAATAACTCACAGAAATATGTCCAACATTATTATTCATTGAGGAAATGCAAATTCAAATGATGTGATACAATGATGATATACTCAGTAAAATGGCTAATTTAAAAAAAAAAAAAAAAAGCTTTATCCTATCAACATTTGGTAAGGATATGAAGCAACTGAGCTCTCATACACTACTGGTTACAATGTGAAATGGTACAACCACTTTGGAAAACAGTTTGCCAGTTTTTTAAAAACCAAAACAACATTACCAGACTACACAGCCTTTCTGCTTCTGTGTAGGTGTTTACCCTAGAAAAATGAAAGTACCTATTTTCTCATCAGTTTGCACACAGATGTTCGGAGCAATTTCATTTGTCACAACCGAATACTGGAAACAACCAAAATGCCTGTCAGCAGGTAAATGGATACACAAATTATGATATATCCATATAATAGAAACTATTCATCAAGAAAAAGACATAAACTATTGATAAATGCAACACATGGCGAAGCTCAAAATAATCATGCTAAGTGGAGAAAAGCCAGACACAAAAGTTCATATACTACAAGATTCCATTTACAGAGACTATCTGGAATAGGCAAATCCACAGAAAGAGAAAGTAGATGACTGAGCTGTTAAGGTGTGGGAGAAGAAGAATGAGACGTGACTGCTTGGTAGGTGCGGAGTTTCCTTTTGCAGTGATGGAAATGTTCTGGAACTAGATGGTGGTGACGGTGGCAAAACACTGTGAATACACTCCATGCCACTGAGCCGTATACACTTTGAAATGGTTAAAATGACAAATTTTACATTATATGTATCTAAACACAAATTCTAAAAAGAACATATACTGCATGATTCCATTTACATAAAAGCTTAGAAAATTCAAGATAATCTATAATGACAGAAAACAGATCACTTGTTACCTAGACACTGTGGGGGTAAGTGAGGAATATGAAGGGGAAAATGAAACTGGGGTGGGGAATGATGAAAATGTTTATTATCTCAATTATGGCAATGGTTTCATGTGTGTAGTGTGTGTGTGTATAAACAAAAACTTACAAAACTTTACACTTTAACTGTGTGCCGTTTAGTTTACATTAACTTAAAAAATAAAGAGTGGCCTGACATTGAAAGCAGTCCATAGAAAGACCCTGACCCAGGAAAAAGGCATCTGTGATCAAGGAAGTATAAAAGAGATGTGGTGCAAGCATGTCTTTCCTCAAAGTGCATCTAGCATCCACCAATCTCTCGTTATCTCCATGGCTACCACACTGGTCCAAGCCTTCATCATTTTTCTTCTGCATTATCACAAGAATCTCTCAAAAGTTCTCCTGTTTCCAAACCTTGCTGTTCCCATCTAATTTTAACACAGACATCGAAGTGATCCTTCTCAAAACCTAAGTCAGATCATGCCCTTCCTCTCTCCAAGTCTTCTCATTTCATCCCAAATAAAAGCAGTTCTTGACCAGGCTCAGTGGCTTAGGCCTGTAATCCCAACACTTTGGGAGGCCAAGCCAGGCAGATCATTTGAGGTTAGGAGTTTAAGACCAGCCTGACTAACATGGTAAAACCCCATCTCTACTAAAAATACAAAAAAAAAAATAGCCAGGAATGGTAGCCCATGCCTGTAGTCGTAGCTACTTGGGAGGCTGAGGCAGGAGAATCGCTTGAACCCAGGAGGCGGAGGGTGCAGTGAGTCGAGATCACACCACTGCACTCCAGCCTGGGCAACAGAGCGAGATTCCGTCTCAAAAAAAAAAAAAAAAAAAAAAGCAGTTATTAACAGTGGTCTTCAAGGTCCCACATGGTCTGTCCCTCCCGCTGTCTGGTTTCCCCACATGCAGCCCCATTTGTATCACCGGTGGTCCTCATACTGTCCTCGTCATTGATTCCAGAATATGCCATAGGTGCCCCTTCCTTAGGATATTGCTTGCTCTCTTTCTCCTACCTAGGAGTCTCTTCACCCAAACACCTGTGTCTTCTTTCCCCCTCTCTTCCATCAAGTCTTTACTCAAATGTCAGCTTCTTTGTGAAACCTTCCTTGACTGCCCTCTCTGTATTTTCAATCATCCATGCACACACCTTCCTTACTTTTTCTCCCGTGCCCTATTATCATTCAATTTTTATTTTTCCTTATTTGCCCTGTTTGTTACTTGTCTCTCACCATCATGTCACTCTCAGTTACTGTTAGAATGTAACCTCCAAAAAAGCAATTATTTTGGCCTGTATTTACAGTCGTAACATCAGATGCCAGAACAGTGCTCAACTCATAATTGTTGGAGCAAAAGAATTAGTAAATAAAAGAATAAATGAATGAGCAATAACTAGTGAGTTGAGGCTGAAAATTCAGAGAGAGGTAAGGTGATCCAGGACTCACAGGACAGGTGATGAGGCTTAGATCTCATTCTAAAGGCAGTGAAGAGGCATCAAAGTTATTAAGTGGGAAATAAGATCTAATTTATATTATAAAATTATACTTTATGGCAAGACAAACAACTGGGGGAAGGAGAGAGGAAGCAGTAAGTTATTTATGACTCCAGTCAGGTGATGGTTGAGAAACTATAACAAAGAGGTACACTGTCAAACTGGTGTGATGCCATTGATGATGGCAGCAGAGACTGCTTTCAGGATGAGGAAATCCCCCTTTAAGAATAAGAAAAGGGACCAAATGCTGCCTGGAGATGGCGGTGGGAGGCAGAGACTAAAGATGACCCATTGCATTTAGTGACATGGAAGTCACTGCTAATTCTAACATCGAGGGAAAAACATTAAGGCCACTCACAGAAAACGGGTCTCAGGAAACCAACCTGAGAATTCATGGGAAATCAATAATGTGGATAATTTAGCTTTGAGGAGAGATAGTACTGGCTTTTAAATCAAAGACATATTGATCTCCCATGGAGGTTGGAGAAAAACAGCTGGCGTATCAAACCCTGGTCCCTTCACATGCCATCTTGCAAATGAACTTCAGTTCAATTTTATCCTTACTCTACACAAAATGCCCTTGAGAAATAGGAAGTAGGTTAACCTTCCCTAAGTAACACATTCTGTTGTTTAACCCTAGCTTTCTGAACTAATTCCCCTAAACCTAGGTAAATCCTCCATATTGCAGGCTATTTTAGGACCATAATCTTTTCTCGCTGCAGGATCAAATCAACTATCTCTTCAAATAGGGTCAAGTTTTGTTTTGCCTTTTTAGTACATTGAATATAAAAGTCCAAATAAGAGCCTGGAAGGGTAATTCTACGTGATTATACTTTTTTAATCACTGATTTCAAAAGCCCATATCAACTATAATTGGCCACATTTTTTAAAATGTTACCTCGTATTTCTTATAAATTGTTAATTGTGTTTCTCAAATACTATTTCTGTAAATTTCCTGGATCTTCATTTGACGGTTACTCTCAGATATCCTTTCTTATATAACATTCAATTCATCCCCCCTGAGCTTTGATGTTACCAAAATTATAGTATTTCAAAAAATGGAAGAAGCGATGCCACAGTAAGCAATGATAGAGGTGTCCTGACATCACTGATCAGTATATTCTTGTATTTTACTTTCCTTACCCATATTTTATACTGTATTTGTTACCTCCAGATTTTACTGTTAGGAGGTTTGACAAATTAATTTACTTCCTGATTAGAAGGCTCAATCATGCAAAAAGGAGATATTTTCAATATCCAATTTTCAATATTAGTATTCAATACTTAAATAATTATTTGAGTCAAGAATAACATGCAAGTCCTCTTTCTATGTTACTCATTCCTGTACCTGGCACATAGTACATACTGATTGACATATGTGTTGAATGAATGAGGAGTGAATGAAGGCATTTCACAAACTTTTGGCAGAGTGCGTGATGGTGTAAATATTCTGATATTAAAGGGGTAATGGTGTGATATGATTTGGCTGTGTCCCCACCCAAATCTCATCTTCAATTGTAGCTCCAACAATTCCCATGTGTTGTGGGGAGGGGCCTGGTAGGAGGTAATTGAATCATGGGGGCTGGGTCTTTCCTGTGCTGTTCTGGTGATAATGAATAAGTCTTACAAGATCTGATGGTTTTATAAGGGGGAGTTGCCCTGCACAAATTTTCTCTTTGCCTGCTGCCCTCCATGTAAGATATGACTTGCTTCTCCTTGCCTTCCGCCATGATTGTCATGCCTCCCCAGCCAGGTGGAACTGTGAGTCCATTAAACATCTTTCCTGTATAAGTTACCCAGTATCAGTTTGTCTTTATTAGCAGCATGAGAATGGACTAACATACACTGGTAGAAGGAAATCACTGGTGCATTTCATTTAGAGGTGTGTGATTTGTTGGAATTGGTGCTGTTCTATGGAAATTTTGAAGATTATGAAAATGTTCTACATTATATTGCTCAAAACTATATCCTTGTCTACATGTAGCCATTGATCACTTAAAATATGGCTTAGTGTATCTGAGGAACTTCACTTTTAACTTTATTTCATTTTAATTAATTTAAATTTAAATAGCCACATGAGGCTACCATAGAGGACAGTAGTGCATTCTTAAATGAATCAGTACATGTTTGGTCTGGATACAATATATGGATCCTTTTGAAACTAAAAGCATTTTCCTGATAAGCCCATACAATGTTTTAAAAAAAAACTAACTCAAACACCAGTTCAGGGTGTTTAAAACTGATAAATTTTAAATATCAGAGTCAAAGACTGAGGCAGGAAGAGAGTCAAGTCGCCTGGAGAAACACAGCCTTTGATGGTCACTCAGCCCTGTTTCCTCCTTCTCCTCAGTTTTTGGTATCTCTGCCCTGGGATTTACCAAGTTCACATGATGTTTCTGCAAAACATAGGGCTGAGTCTGAGCAATCTCAGTGTATCCAGCTTCTAATGTTCCTGGCACAGAGTAGCCATTTAAGTATCCAGTGAATGTACACACAGCAGATAGATGCTACTTTTTTCATTAGATACAAGTAGGTCTATGCTGCATGTTAGTGAAACATCACACACATATACACAGATCCATAATTAGGCTTGCCACATATCCCAGGTTGACCTAGACAAAGCTAATTTAAACTTACTGTCCCCATGTTCCCATCTGGCTTACACTCTCTTCATTCCCAAAAGTATCACTCTGGACTCTATCAAAACCCTACTCTTTATCAGCTTTTCACAGCTGTATTTGTTTGGACTGCCACATTTTGAAGCAATCAATATATTATTATTATACTTGAATTTCTCCTTAACCTGATTATTATAAATATACATCAGAGGCATTTCTTGACTCACTGCAGTATATTTTTCTTAAGTAATAGTACTTAAAATGATTATTACATAATAATACTTAATGCAATAAAAATTTATAGTAATTATATTATAATCATACTTAATATTATAACATTGAAATATATACTGAAACAATATTAGATAATATTTATAAATTAAATTATACTTAATAAAATATCTAAAAAATACTGAAATATAAAAACCACTTGATTTCAGTAAAACCTAAAGATCTTGATATGTCATAATTTAAAAGGAATTATGTACAATATTAAGACTTAATGATGAAATTACGCCCTCGGTGGCATCCTGTGTGTTGCAAAGAGCACCAGAACAGAGTTGAGAAACCATGTGAAACCAGCCACCATGTGTGCATACTTGAGGCTGCCCTCCACCTGCCCCTGCTAAGTTACCTGGCAGATCAAACCAGAATTACAATTCCTGCATTAAACATTGTTCAAACTAATTTGAAATGTAATTGCATAGTCACATCAATATAATCAAAGAAGTGTGTTTTTTACAGATGAGGTATAATCATTTTCTAATTACTAATTAAGAACTCTCCATAGTTTATTAGAAAATAAAACCTTAAAATTGTTTGGTGAATTACACAGTGTGAATTAGCCCAGTTGCCTTCTGGGAGTCTTCAGGTGACAGAAAGAGAAATAAATCACTGTGAAACCCTGCACTCTAATTAGTATTCTGAAACCAGAATTCACACCACCACGCTTTATGCCTTCTCATATTCACTACCAGTTTATCTAATCCCAGTTCCAGAAGAGAATGCTACTGATTCTAGTGGCTGTGCATGGTTGCTTTGTTGTAATTGCTGGCACTAAAACAATCTTAGTAAATACCTCTTATTCAAGAATGGCTACCCAGCACAGTGATGGCTCACACCTGTAATCCCAGCAGTTTGGGAGCTGAAGCAGGAGGATTGCTTGAGGCCAGGAGTTCTACGCCAGCCTGGGCAACACAGTGAGACCCTGTCACTATCAAAAAAAAAAAAAAATGGTCCATCTGCACAGTGAAGTTTAAAGTCCAGCTAAAAAGTTCCTGAGAAGTCAGTTAAAATACTTGCCTATATTTAAATGTCACATGGGCATTGAATGAGCAGTCGAAGTATTTGGGTTCTATCTCTCATTCCTCTCACTGAGCCTCCTCCCAGTTTCCTTGAGTACAATATTGGAATAATTACTCCAGAACAACATATTACACAAGGTTAGAAGAGCCAACAAATGAAATAAAATAATGTGGAAGTCTTCTCTGAGACTCACTATGCACATATAATTATGTTAAGGTTTTTGTTAAGTAAAATTATCTTGTAACGATACATGTTCTTTCTCTGTGAATCAGAATGCACAATGGAACGGATGAATATTCATTGCCATCTTTCTATATGCAAGATCCGGTTCCAGATACAGAAGATAAAGCAAACATTATTGTGTTTGTTGGCCTCAGCCTCTAAAAGCCTCATAATTTACTAAGAGGAAGTTCAGACTTACTAAGAAGATGCCTCATCCAACATCTGTTACAAAATAAATCTCCTATCTATCCTGTTGAAAGCAATTCTCTATATTTCACATATGTCTTGTGAAAAGAAATTTTGATTTCCTCCTTTTTTTAACTTTTATTTTAAGTTCAGGGGTAAAAGTACAGGTGTGTTACATAAGTAAACTTGTGTTATGGGGGTTTGTTTTACAGATTATTTCTCTACCCACATATTAAGCCTAGTACCCATTAGTTAATTTTCCTGATCCTCTCCTTCCTCCCACCCTCCACCTTTTGAAAGGCCCAAGTGTGTCTTGTTCCCCTTTATGTGCCCATGTGTTCTAATCATTTAGCTCCCACTTGTAAGTGAAAACATGTGGTGTTTGGTTTTCTATTCCTGCTAATAGAAATAGTTTGCTAAGGAAAGGACCTCCAGCTCCTTCTGTGTTCCTGCAAAGGATATCATCTCATTCTTTTTTTATGGCTGCATAGTATTCCATGGTATATGTGTCCCACATTTTCCTCATCCACTTCATATTTAATGGGCATTTAGGTTGATTCCATGTCTTTGCTGTTGTGAGCAGTGCTGCAATGAACGTACTATTGTAAATAGTGCTGCAATGAACGTACACATGCACGTGTCTTTATAATAGAATGATTTCTATTCCTTTGGGTATATGGGTATACACCCAGTAATGAGATTGCTGGGTCAAACGGTATTTCTGTCTTTAGGTCTTTGAGGAATCACCACAGTGTCTCCCACAATAGCTAAACTAATTTACACTCCCACCAACAGTGTATAAGCATTCCTTTTTCTCCATGAACTCACCAGCATCTGTTATTTTTTGACGTTTCAATAATACTCATTCTGACTCATGTTAGATGGTGTCTCACTGTGGCTTTGATTTGCAAGAAATTTTGATTTCAAAAGAAATTATTTTGAAGTATTTTTACATGTGTAAATCAACTTAAAATATCTACTCTCATATATTACAATGTGCTTTATGGCTGTCTATGTAGATTATATTCTAAAACTGATGTGTGTTAGTATGCATTTAGTTCATAAACATTTAGTGCAATTACTGATGTAATTGGGTCTTAAAACTACCATCTTATTATTCATTTCTTATTTGTCTAATTTTTGTGTTCTTTTTTATTCATTTAGCATCTTCTTTTGAATTAAGCTATTTTATTATTCCAATTTTTATTTCTATCCACTTTACAGAAAGTATTCTGTGACTATTTTAAGTACTTATCCTGGAGATTTAGATGTTCATGCTTTCCTTAGTACTGTGTAAGTCTTCTAAAATACCAGCAAAAAGTAGAATAGTACTTTTTTGCTGGTATTTTAGAAGACTTTGACTTCTTTTACTCTGCTTCCATTATTTTCATCATGCCACCCATGATTTAAAATCTATAAAATACTAGGTTCATTGTTTTGTGTTGTCACTAGTCATTAATATTTATCCACAAGTTTACTCTTTTGGGCATTGTTCATCAGTTCCTGAATCTCCATATTTCCATCTGGGATCATACTCTTCCTGCGTGTATAACCTCCTTTATTATTTCTTTTATTTACAACCTTCTGATGACAATTACTTTCAGTCTTCCTTTGTCTGAAAACAGCTATTATGCCTTTATTTGTTAAGGAAAATTTCACTAGCGTATATAGATTCTGAGCTGGTGGTTATTTTCATTCACTGCTTTAAAGTTATAATTCCTAGATAAAGAAAATGTGCTATATAGACACCATGGAATACTATACAGCCATAATAAAAGAATGAAATTATGTCTTTTGGGGGAACATGGATGGAGCTGGAGGCTTTCATCCTTAGCAAACTCATGCAGGAACAGAAAACCAAATACCACATCTTCTAGCTTATAAGTAGGAACTAAATGATGAGAACTTATAAACACAAAGAAGGATACAACAAATACTGGGTTCTACTTGAGGGTGGAGGATGAGAGGAGGGAGAGGAGCAGAAAGACAGCTATTTGGTGCAGTCTTAATGCCTGGGTGATGAAATAATCTGTACCACAAACCCCTGTGACATGAGTTTACTTGCGTAACAAGCCTTCATATGTACCCTCAAACCTAGAATAAATGTTTTTTTTAAAAAAGAAAAGAAAAAGAAATAAAGTTGTTATTCCATTGTCTTTGGGCTTTTATCATTTCTGTTGAGAAATTCGCTATCACCCTTCTTTAGAAGCATTCTTCATCTATGGCTTTTTAAATATGATTCTTTTAAAAAAAAGAAAACTTTAAGTTCTGGGATACACATGCAGAATGTGCAGATTTGTTATATAGGTGCACATGTGCCATGGTAGTTTGCTGCACCTATCAACCCGTCTTCTAGGTTTTAAGCCCGGCATGCATTAGATATCTGTCCTAATGTTCTCCCTCCCCTTGCCCCTAACCCCTCTATGGGCCCCAGTGGGTGATATTTTCCTCCCCCGCGTCCATGTATTATCATTGTTCACTCCCACTCCTAAGTGGGAGTTGAATAATATCACTCTTTTTCCATAGCACTTTTTTTGTTCTGTCTTTGGGATTCGGCCATGTTACTATTATGTACCAATATGTGGCTTTTCTCTGATTTTATCCCACTTAGAATTTACTGAGCTTCTTGAAATTGTGGATTGATGTTTTTTGAAAATTCTCACCCTTCATCTTTTCAGGTATTGTTTCTGGCGCATTTTTTCTTGTCTCCCCTTTTGGGACTCCAATATTTATATCTTAAGCCTTTTGAACATGTGCCACATTTCACTTATGTTTTGTTCTGATTTTTATGAGTGTTGCTGTTGTTATTATGATTAGTTTTCCTCTTTTATGGTTTACTTTGGTATTTTATTCCACCCTACCTTTTAACCTTTTAGTCCTGTATTTTGTTCTTCAATCTGCTGTTAAAACTCTCCACTGAATATTTAGTTTTCAATGCTGTATTTTTTGGTTTATAATGTCCATTAAATTCTTTTTTATCAATTTTAATTTTTTGTTGACACAGTCTATTCTTTCATCTATTTTATCCATTGTTTTCTCTCTTTTCTTGAACATATTTTAATAGTTACTTTAAAGTACTTTATAGTAACTCCAAATGTGGATCATTTCTAAGTCTGAGCCTCTCATCAACCTTTTTCTATTATAATAGGTCATATTTGATTGCCTCTTTGTGCATACAGGTTTCTGTTGTACATTCAACATTGTTTATGAAAGAACCATTCATAATCCAGATGATATTATCTTCCACTAGAGACAGATTCCCTTTTCATGATAAAGTAATTAATTGATTGGCTCAAAACAATTATAACTTAATCTGGGTTGGAGCTACATGGCAGTTTGCATAAGACTTTCTGTCTTTGGTTCCCTTGTATTCCTGAGGCATGGGTTTCTAAAATTTAAGATCAATAGCCTGATGGATCTGTCTCCTCAGCCCCAGAAGCTCTGTGGGAAATCGATCTTGCCTTCAGGGTTTCCAGCCTAGCCCTCTAACACAGAATCCCTAATAGTCTCAAAATCTCCCCAAAAAGTATTTCTGGAAGGACCAGCTTTGCGTTTCCTCCCAGATGGATCTTTATTCCCTTTGCACGTCAAGACTGGAGGACTTTTCATTCTCTCTCTCAAAATATTTTGAGCTAGATCCCCATCTTTCATTACATATTAGGACCAGTGCAAAATTCCCACTGAAAAACACACATACAGCTGGAAGTCACTATCTCGCCTCTGATAAATTCTCTCCTCTCTGGAATTTTGATTCATCTAATCCAGGTGGCTTCCATAGCATTCTGATACCTTCAAACTTTGTAAATATTTTATTAGGCATTTTTATTTTGCAGTGATCACACTTGCCTGCTGCGAACCATCACATTATTCTTGAAAGTGAAAGTCATATTGATCTCTTTCTAATTCTGGTCCAATATATTCTGCACATGTCCTTTAAGTCAGTTTTGAAATTAAATTTTGATTTTATTTAAACTTTGGAGTCCAATTTCATAATGAATGGTATCTTTAACCTCAAATTTTCATTGATTGTTTTTCAGGAAATTTTTATTATTTCAGCAGGTTCTCTGGTAGAGAGAAACTGATACCAGAAGTATTTTTGGCTTTGCTCTTATACTATATAGAATGTTCACTCATCAGATCACCTGAAGAGTTGTGATATTGCCCTAGATGAGATATTAATCATAGAATTATATTAAGGTTATGTGATACCCTTTCCATCAAACTTAAAACAAAATTGAATATATCATGTATGTACCATTAAAAACTGTGTGGTGATGCCCTCCATGCATCTAAGAAAGAAATCTAAATACAGAAGTAAAATAGTACAGAATTACCTAATGAGAAACAAAAAATAAATTAATTCAGCTTTCAAGGGCTATCATTTTTTTTAGAGAATTGACTCTTACCATTATTTTACTCAACAAGTACCCCCTAAAAAGTCAACTGATGATTCAATCCTCTTGTGGAAAAGTAGTATCTCTGGATCCAGTTCCATCAAAGTATTCATATCAAAACTCCAATTATAATCAACAAAATGAAAAGATAAGATAAAAGTATATGCTTGCCAGCAAAAGAAATAATCAGCAGAATAAACAGACAACCC
Source organism: Ateles fusciceps (assembly GCA_036589455.1). NCBI lineage: Eukaryota > Metazoa > Chordata > Mammalia > Primates > Atelidae > Ateles > Ateles fusciceps. The sequence continues at coordinate 14,357,178 of JAZHEH010003205.1, forward strand.
AGAGAATGGGAGAAAATATTTGCAAACTATGCATCCAACAAAAAACTAATATTCAGAATCTACAAGTAACTCAGACAAATCAGCAAGAAAAAGACAAACAATCCCAGCAACAAGTGGACAAACGACATGAAGACATTTCTCAAAAGAAGAAATGCAAATGGCCAACAAACATGAAAAAGTGTTCAACATCACTAATTACCAGGGAAATACAAACTAAAGCCACAACAAGATACCATCTTACTCCTCCAAGAATGGCCACTATTGAAAAGTCAAAAAACTATAGAAGCTGGCATGGATGTGTTGAAAGGTAATGTTTATGCACTCCTGGTGGGAATGTAAATGAGTATAACCTCTATGGAAAACAGTATGCAGATTTCTTAAAGAACTAAAGGTAGATTTACCTTTCCATTCAGCAATTCTACCACTGGGTATCTACCCAAAGGAAAAGAAGTTGTTATATCAAAAAGAAATGGCAACGTATGTTTATTGCAACACAATTTACAACTGCAAAGATATGGAGTCAACCTAAGTGCCCACTGACCAATGAGTGGATAAAGAAAATGTCGTATACATACATCATGGAATACTACTCAGCCATACAAAGAATCAAATAATGTCTTTTGCAGCAACTTGGATGCAGCTGGAGGCCATTATTAAATGAAGTAACTCAGAATGGAAAACCAAATACTGTATTTCTCACTTATAAGTGGGAGCTAAACTATAGGTAATCAAAGGCATAAGAATGATACAATGGACTCCAGAGACTCAAAAGTTGAGTCAGGGAGGCTAGACAAGGGGGAAAAACTACATATTGGGTGTACATGCACAATGTGCACTACTTGAGAGACAGGTACACTAAAAATCTCAGACTTCACCCACTATCCAATTCATTCATGTCACCAAAAACCACTTGTACCCCAAAAGCTATCAAAATGGAAAAAAAAGGTTTTAATAGAGAGAGACATACACGCTTTAATCTCTGTAACAAGTCAGATGAGCAAAATCCTGAAACAAGAACACTATTCAAGATGCTAAGGCGTTTCTACTAACTGAGAACAATCAAAAACTTGCTAATTCATAAAGAGTTACTCATAAAAAGAAGCCCCCTCTTTGGTGTTGGGAGTATATTTAAAGAACCACAGATGAATTATTATCAGATGTCCCAGGGGCAGGTACACAAAAGGAACTTTAAAGAGCTGAAGGCGCACAGGTAACCAAGGGCACTACTTGAACAGCTTCATGTGCTCTTTTCAGTACAACTATTTGTTTAATGAGATAAAATAAATTTCAGGTAGTGATACAAAAATTAATACTCTTTACTTTGTATTATCTAGAGGATTGCTTGTGGAAATGGCACAAAAGAAAACCAGATAACAGATTTTAATTCCAGCTTTGTCAGTTGCTAACTGTGTGAATGTTAGCAAGTCTGGATTTCTTTATTTTAGTTTCTATTTACTTCCTTGTAAAATAAAAATAGTGAACACATTCCCTAATGACTGTGTGAGATGCAAATGAGAGTGAATCTATGAAACAACTTGTGAACTACGTATCACTACACATAATTGACAAGTTAATATATGAGAAATTTGTTACCTTCATAGAATTGTAAACCTGTCCAAAACAAAGCCACTTTTATTTGTATTGCTTTTTCCTCATTTGTACTACAAATATACAAGTAGTAATCAAATCCACTGGAATACAGAGATTTCAATAAGGGTTGGTCATTTTGACTGTGTCTTTTTGCAATGGATTGTATGTTTGGGCCCATCTCCTTGCCCCCCAGTTCCTATGTTGAAAAGCGTGCCTCCAATGTGATGATATTAGAAGGTGAGGACTTTGGGAGGTAATCAGATCGTGAGGTTGGAGCCCTCTTGAACGAGATTAATGCCTTTATTAAAGGGACCCTGAAGAACTCTCTCACCCTCTTTCTGCCATGTGAGGGTACAATGAGAAGCCAGCAGTCTGCCGCTTGGAAGAGGACCCTCACCAAAACGTGATCATTCTGGCTCCTTGACGTCAGACTTCCAGCCTCTAGAACCACAAGAAATAAATTTCTGTTGTTTATAAGCCATGCAGTCTATAGTACTTTGTTAGAAAAACCCAAATAGACAAAGATGCTCTTTCTGGCAGAGTAAGGAGACAATTTCCTTGACCAATACTAAGATTTGAACGTTTCGCTAATGGTAAAATAACTTGTTCTCATTAATACTAGATCAACTATGTATAAATATGTTTACATTGAGTATGTAATGACTGCTTTATGATATCATCAATTGTAACTAAAGTACTTGTAAGTGACAGCTAAAAATAGGCGCTGCTTCAATACAAGCTTGTGAAAAATAAAGTAGAAACAGCAAAGGGGCGGCCTTGGAAAGACACGCAGTAGAAACAAAGCAGAGGTCTCAGGAAGGGTTCAATGTCATTTTACTTTTAGGTTCTGCTAACAACTGGGATGAATCACTTTAGAGAACAGTTCACACCATAAAAACTTAGTACACTTTCTCCTTCTAAGAGCATTATTGCAGTTTTACTAAAAACTTTACCTGTTCATAGTATGCTAGCTATTCTTTAAAATCTCAGAAATACCCAGAAGTAAGCACAAATTTCCTTCAAGAAAATTATCTTGGTATTATATAAGAAAATAAAAAGTAAATTCATATGACTTTACACTGATTTGTGATTGTACAGATAAAATATAAACTGTATCTGAGGCCAGCTTTAAGCTGTTCTCAGATGCCTTCTTCCTCTTCCTCCTCCTCATCTTTCTCTTCTTCTCCTTCTTCTTCTTTTTCCTCTTCTGCTCCAAGCCTTAGAAATTAGAATCAACCATCTGATTTTGCTTTGGGAGTGGTGTATAATTCCTACTGGAAGCACTTCACTGGTGGTCAACTCTCCAACCATCTGCCCTTCCCTTGGGGCTTGTGGAAGTGCCAGGCTGAGCCAAGACCTGAAGGACAGTCACCCCGGAGCCTCCTAAATCTGCAGGGGACCTTGCATGAGTGCAAAATAAATACTTGCTCTTTTAGGCCACTGGCATTTCATTGGTTCTCAAGGAGTCATCACTCAAAACCTTAAAACCGAAATATTAAATATTGACTTAAAAAGGAGTAGTAGGGAAAATTCTATTACAGGCTGGAAAGACAGCAAGCCACATTATGAAGCAGCAAAGTATCTAGTCAATGATCATGTCTGATAACCTTTCAGACAGCTCATGTACCTAATCATATTATAGCTCTATGGGAAGAAATTAGAAAACAGGATGTTAATGGCGTGAGTTGGTCATTACTGGATGGATTTGACAAAGTACTTCATGAGAGATCAGCTCAGAAAAGAACTTTCATCTGCAAGCAGGAATAAAAAGCAATAGAGAGAGACCAAGATTCCAGGGTTTGCGAAGTCAGAAGTGGCACCATCTCCAACTAGTAAGAGATTAAAGTGTGAAACCTCTTTCCCCTCATTCTCACCCCAATCAGTTTTCTCCCACATTGACCTAACAGCAGTATTTGACATGCTTCACTTGGCTTCCCAATCAGCCCACTGTCCTGTTCCTTCTCCTTCCTCAATGACCTCTCTCTCCAGTTTCACTTATGGTTCTTCCCCATCTTCAGACCTATCTGAACACTGTAGGGCCACCATGCTTTTTCCAATGATGTCTTCTATGCCTATGCATACACTCACTCCATAGAGAACTCACAGCTTTAAATACTACATGTATGCTGACGATTCCCAACTTACACCCCAAACTCTGTCTGCTTGACAGAGGGTTTTTTTTTTTGTTTTTTTTTTTTTGAGACAGAGTCTTACTCTGTACCCCAGGCTGGAGTGCAGTGGCATGATCTTGGCTCCCTGCAGCCTCAACCTTCCAGGCTCAAGAAATCCTCCCACTTCAGTCTCCCGTGTAGCTGGGACTACAGTCTGCACCACCACACTCAGCTAATTTTTTGTACAAATGGGGTTTTTTTGTCATGTTATCCAGGCTGACCTCAAACTCCTGGGCTCAAGCAATCTGTCCACCTGAACTTCCCAAAGTGCTATGATTAAAGGTGTGAGTCACTATGCCTGGCCTTGACATCTCTGTTTAGATTGCAAACAGGAACCTCAAATTTTCTGTGTCCAAAATGGAATGCCTATCCCCACCAAACAAACAAACCAACAAACACCTAATCCCCTACATCTGCTCTTCCAACAGGCTTCCCAATTTTAGTAAACGGAAATCCCATCCTTCTGGTATCAATACTTTAAACCTTGGTTCCTGCTTGTCTTCTCTCCTTCTGTCACAGCCCAGGTCCAATCCATTGGCAACTCAATTAGTTCTATTTTTCAAAATATATCATGAATCTGAGCCAAGCCCTTTTCACTATCTCTTCCATTAATGCCTCAGGGTAAGCATCTCTTTCCAGGATCACCATCACAGCCTCCTAATGTTTCTCCCCCACTTCCTCCTTTTTTACCACCTGGGATCTATTCTCAGCATATCAGCCATTGTTTCCTTCAAAACACAGGTCTGCCTCTGTCACTTTCCAGGCTCGACACTGTATGAAGATTCATTCCCAGTTGACACAGAGCAAAACTCCACGTCCTCTTTTCATTCCTCAATATCCTTTTGATCTCTAATTTCACCATTTATTCCTCAACCTTCCCTTACTCTACTCCAGCCAGAGTGGACTCCTTGCTTTTTCTCAAACATGCCAGGCAGACTCCCACCTCAGGGCCTTTTGCAATTGATTTTCTCTTTACCTAGAACATTCTTTCCTCTTTCTATTCCCTTCTCCACATCTTTGCTCAAATGCCACCTGCTTCTGTCTCTTTTCTTTGCTCTGGTGTCCCCCAGCAACCACAAGAGTGCCTGACATGCAGTAGGCTTCCATTATATGTTTGAAAGTTTACACACAGAAAGAAAATGCACTTAATATCATCCATCTTTCTCAGCACATTCAACATATATTAGCCCAGAAATGTTAGCACAGAGACTGAGTGCAGGTTCCTCATGGCCAGATGATAATCCAAAGCAAGAGCACTTACCTAAAATTGCCCAATGTGTGTGGGTTAAAGCAGTGAGTCTGCATTGGAATCCATGGCTGCAGGGTTCTTTCCTCTCCAGTCAAAGCACTTCACATACACACACACACAAACATATGCACATGTACACACCTGTGTGTACATAACTAGTTTGTAAATGTCTTAAGAACCAGCCTGCCCTGGGTGACCCTGGGACAACAGACAGGAGCCCCTCGGGTCCTTGTTTTCTTTATAAACTCAATATAGAGACTGGAATCAATAATAACCAAAAATACCTAATTTTCCTTCCAAGACTGAAGAATAAGATATCTCTTTTATATTCCAGCAGTGCTTTCAGAGTTCAATCAAGAGATAGACATTTTCACCCTTAAGCAAATATCAGTCTCTGGATCAGCTTAAACATGTCACAAGGCCTGCATTTGGCTCAGCAAATCAGCTACGAACGACCCTGCTTTTCCTACGCTGCTTTCTCCTGACACCGGAAAATTATTCTTCCTAATATTTCAAGATTCTCTACACCCGTGTTTTAAGATGTTTTCACAAATTGATCTGCACTAGTTTGGAGATTAGATTTTCATTTCAGAATTCATATTGCAGTTTAAGGAAAACTAAATCCTCCTACAAATCATGTGTCAACAACCTGAATACCATCATGGCTGAATGTAACCAACTTAAAAAGATAAGTGTGTTCCCAGAACAGAGTAAAACGGATAACACCATCTCTTAGATGATGTGCTCTGATAGACAAGTACTTAACATTACTTGGAAGATCTCAATCTTCAATCTTATCTTCTCTGCTAATGGATTCCCCCCACAATAAAATAGGATTCAGGATTCAGGACTAAAGGAGACATTTTAGTCACTACTTCTCTTGCTGTTTGTAATGCTTTATTTTTTTTTTTTTTTCTGTGTTGGCAGTTCAGTATACGTTTTCGTTTAATGTACTTGGATATCAGCAAATCCAAACTCAAGTGCATTTCCCATTAGGTAGGATGCTATCTAGAGACACCCAGGCTTCCTTTAGAGTTAGCCACCCAAGCAGATCCAGTTAGACTCCATCCAGTTGTGCTGACCATCCTGCATACAAATCTCCCTTCATGCACCAGCTGCACTGTTTGCCATGAACACTGCAGTGCCAGAATCAGTGACCTAGAAATGCACATCCATTGCAAGTAAGCTGTGATAAGAAATCCTCACTTGCACCCTGTAGTTGTTATGGTAGTATGTGCCCAATATACTCAGTGCCTAAGAAGAAAATGCCATGTGAAGATCCATTTGTCCCAATTCTGCGCTTAATTAGGGTAATTATAAATCACGGCCCCTGGTGTGAATAGAGTATATGATGCTCATTTGGGGGTACCATTATATTCATTTTATAACCATCCAGTCCATATAAATGTCCTTCCTTTCCTTCGTCTAGGAAAACAACCCATCAAACTCTTTTCTCAGTTGAACTAGGGGAAACATTTTACTCTAATTCTCTGCCTTGGTGTTTTCACCTTTAAAAGCTCAAACATTTTCCCTTTATGTGCATTCGTGCACTCCTGACATCCACCTCCTTATGTATCTCTTTGTTGCAGCAGGGTCCTGGCATCTAACCTTTTAAACAATCTATATGAAGCTGCAGCAAGTTTGGAGAAATGAACCGATGTCACTGGTAAACAGGATTTGAGAAGTTAATTTTCTGTTAGCTAGTGAAGTCCATTTAATGCTATATTTCCTTTTCAATGTTCTCAATCATTTATTTTACATTTCAAACCTGAACTGAAATTTGTTGTATTTCTCTGGCAGCTGGAAGGAAGTTAACAAATTCCTGCTGTATTCCTTGCTTTGCCTTATGTAGCTAGTGACTGACTCCAGGAGAATCAGTTCAAGACATTTTACTAGATATGGTCTTGAAAGGCGCCGTTGCCCACAGCCTTTCATCATGTGTTTGCTTTTATGTCCTATAACCGAAGGAATCCCCAAAGAATAACTCTTTTAGTAACAAGTGGGCTTTGAGGAATCACCATGCTACTTTCCGCAATGGTTGAACTAATTTACACTCCTAACAAGAAGAGAAAGAAAATGTGGCACACATACATCATGAAATACCATAAAAAAGAACAAGATCATGTCCTTTTCAGGAACATGGATGGAGCTAGAGGCCATTATCCTTAGCAAATTCATGCAGAAACAGAAAACTAAATACCACATGTTCTTACTTATAAGTGGGAGCTAAATGATGAGAACATGTGGACATATGTAGAGAGGGAAACAACACACACTGGGGCCTACCAGAGAGTAGAGGATGGGAGAGGGAGAGGATCAAGAAAAATAACTAATGGGTACTAGGCTTAATATCTGAGTGACAAAATAATCTGTACAACAAACCCCCATGACACAAGTTTACCTATATAACAAACCTGCATATGTACCCCTGAACTTAAAATAAAAGTAAAAAAAAAAGAAAAAGAAAAAAAACAGTGGAATTTTTTTTTCCATGAACCCAGTGGTGCACAGCAGCAGTGTAAAGGCAATAAACCCTTGACCTTTTAAATTACAATTTAACCTTATACATATGTGAATATTGGCTCAAATTAATTCTACTTTCTTAAAAGATATATGGCCATTTTTTTAATCTTCTGTTAATAAATTTCTTAGCACAGGGTACTGAGAAAGAAGCAAATATGGAAAGAAATGCATGAGTAAATGAGTGAACAAATTGTGTCTGTTGACTTCCGGGATGTTTTTGTTTCTCATTTTCTTCAAGGAATACTCAACTTCTTTACTCACTGGTTTTGCGGGGGGTGAGACTGTGTGCACAGACACGTACATGTACATTATTTTAGATTTTTACTTCCTACTATAATCTAGTTCTAATCTGCAGAACTCCCTCATTGTACCTAGAGTGACAGCCTAACAGCCTCGTCATCCTTATCCTCATCTTCAGTTCCCACCAGCCCCTTCTAGACCCTCTGCCCAGCTTCTTTGCAGATTCCAAAAGCAGAAGAAACCAAGCAATGGATAATTTGAGATTCACATAAAGTGTGACATGAGCTCAGTAGAAGGGATGAGAGCATTGCAGAGAGAAAGATGGCTATAAAAATAGTTCCTAGAAAACTTTCATTATATGCAGTCATCACTATGCTAATATTTTTCCACTGTATAGCCTTTTGTCACCGAATTATTTTTGTAGAGATCAATTAATTAAAACTCACAGTGTTTTAGTCCTATCACTTGATTTAGTTTGTGCTGACTATCCTGAAAATTGTCATAGGAACAAAATAATGGAGTTGCAATAGCCATATTTCTGAAGTAATTTGAGCCAAGTCTCAATTTCCCATTTCCTGAATTTTATTCCTATTAATAAAAGACACTGCATTACAAGAGTCAAGTGGGGAGAGGAAACACATTTCTATTTTGCATCTGTCCAAACAGGACTCAGCATTCCTTAACACAATAAGAAAACACAAAGGGCTCAGTCAATCAGGTATGAAAACATAAAACATCGTTATCCCCAAGCCAACCTGGAAATCTCTTTTCCTTAAAATGTAAAGAAAGGGAAATAAATTTTTAATTTTATGGCACAGATAGCTGTTCCATAACAATTATACATAAATTTCCAAATGCCTTACTCTCCTACCATGCAAAAACTCCATGTAAAGTTACTGTCTTTTAAATTTTTTTTAAGAAATAGAAAGAGGAACTCAACAAATAAATAGCCAAATTAGGATGAATTGAATGTGTTTGAAATGTTGAGAATCTATTTACATTTTAATAAGATATTTCCTCCAGGCAGGTCTTAGATAAATCTCCATAAAGATGAGGCTAGGACACAGAATTAAGAAGAAAGAGGCACCCTTGGCAATTTGGAGGGGAAAAAAAGATAAGCAGAGTGGTGTTTAATAGAAACAGATGTGGATGTAATCCCTTACGGAAGAAAAAGGCTGTACAAATATAACATAAGAAGAGGGGAAATGGCTTTAGACAAGTATAATGGAAAAGCCTGGGGGAGCTTTGGAACTCAAGCTAAGAATGACTCAGACTCTTCTCATTCAAAGCCCAACAACTGGTGTGTTACGTGGATAACCTGAAGAAAAACATGGTATTAGGTACAATATGTTATTTATAAGAAAGATTAATGGGAGTTTCTGAAAGTGGCAATAAAGGGTTGAAAAAGGAGGGTTTATCAGCCTCAAAATGTATAAAGAATACATAGTCATGGATCTATATGTCAGTCTGTGTATCTCTAAACTGCAACGGTTAACAATAGTTTTCTATCCTGGCAGGAAGCATTTGAGTTAACATCAAGGGAAACCTATTAACTAAAGTTTGAGCACTAAAATATGTTAATGGAAGACACAGAATTTTAACTTCTTTTTTTTAAATGACCATCTATATTTCTACAATGTTTTGCATAGCTTGGAAGACTATGAAATAGACCTACAGTTACCATTCTACTATAGTCACCAGCTGATAAATGGTTAAAGGTTAAGTGACAAGGAGAAATTTGGGCATTGGGTAGAAGAAAATGTCTCCCAGCACACATCAAATCAAACAGTACTCCTTCACTCTTCAGGGTATTCTACCTTACAGCAAATATTTCCTTTCCTTGTGTTTTATATTTTCCTTAATTTTAAGGAAACAAGACTTTGTGACTCAAGTCTTTCATCTTACTCTGTGAAGGAAAAGAGATGGGCAGAGAAGCTGTGGAGAAAACCTTCTACACAAAGTACTATTCAGCCATAAAAAAAGAATAAGATCCTGTCATTTGCAACAATATGGATGGGACTGGAGGTCATTATGTTAAGTGAAATAAGCCAGGCATAGAAAGACAAACATCACATGTTCTCAGTTATTTGTGGGATCTAAAATTCAAAACAATTGAACTTGTGAACACAGAGAGTAGAAAGATGGTTACCAAGAGGCTGGGAAGGGTAGTGGGGGGGATAGGGGGTGGTAGGGATGGTTAATTAGTACAAAACAAAATAGTTACAAAGAATGAATAATATCCAGTATTTGATAGTGCAACAGAGGGACTATACTTGATAATAATTTAATTGTACAATTTAAAATAACTAAAAGAGTATAATTGGATTGTTTGTAACCCAAATTATAAATGCTTTGAAGGGATGGATACCCCCATTTTCGACTATGTGATTATTACACATTACATGCCTGTATCAAAACATCTCATGTGCCACATAAATATATGCATGTTCTATGTACTCACAAAAATTAAAATTAAAAAAAGAAAACCATTTACCTGGGGTTTACCTGAAAAACCCAAAATAAAAAGTAAAAAGGAATGATTCTGACTCTTCTATATCTTGAGCCCTACATCCCAGGCTAGAACTCGGACAGAACTCTAAGCCCGTCTCTCAAAGCTGAACCCCATCACTGAAAGTCATTATGAAAATTTGTGCAGAGTGAATCCACTAATCCCAGTGAATCAACCAATCTATGGCTATGTTCATTTTAAATAACTCTCTATAAGGGCTCAGAAAATTTCTCTCCCCATAAATTTCTTCTGCATAGCTGTGACTATAATGTGATACAAAAGCAACACCCTTCAGCCAGCGCAGTTGCCAGGAGAGAGTGGCAGAGGCGCAGAGTGTGGGGTAGACCCTGCATCTGAGTCCATCTGCAAGACATGCTTTCTGCCTCTTAACACAGGCAGAGCAAGAGACAGTCTTTAGAGGAGAAAGACAACTGCAGGGCCGAGTAAACTGAAATGTCTCCCTAGCTAACAAGCATTTTCTGATGCATAGGAAAGAGGAGCAAAGACCTATAGCACATATTTATTTTTTAATCCAAGTCAAATACAATGATACACAGATTCAGAGTAAATTATCTTCACATGATAAGTATTACCACTATTATTGTTGTAAAAGGGTTCAGAAATTATTTTAACGTTGTTATAAAATTTCAAGTTAAAAACTTCATCTGGCCAGGCGCGGTGGCTCACGCCTATAATCCCAGCACTTTGGGAGGCCAAGGCGGGCGGATTATGAGGTCAGGAAATCGAGACCATCCTGACCATGGTGAAAAGCCGTCTCTACTAAAATACAAAAAATTAGCCGGGCGTGGTGGCACATACCTGTAATCCCAGCTACTTGCTTGAATCTGGGAGACAGAGGTTGCAATGAGCCGAGATCACGCCGCTGCACTTCAGCCTGGCAAAAGAACAAGAAGCAACAGTTTTACACTGTTAGTGAGTGCAAATTAGTGCAACCATTGTGGAAGACAGTGCGGCAATTCCTCAAGGACCTAGAAATAGAAATGCCATTTGACCCAGCAATCCCATTACTGGTTATATACCCAAAGAATTATAAATTGTTCTATTATAAAGACACATGCACACATATGTTCACTGTGGCACTGTTTACAACAGCAAAGACCTGGAACCAACCCAAATGTCTGTCAATGATAGACTGAATAAAGAAAATGTGGCACATATACACCATGGAATACTATGCAGCCATAAAAAAACGATGAGTTCGTGTCCTTCGTAGGGACATGGATGAATCTGGAAACCATCATTCTCAGCAAATTGACACAAGAACAGAAAACCAAACACTGCATGTTATCACTCATAGGCAGGTGTTGAACAATTAGAACATGTGGACACAGGGAGGGGGGCATCACACACTGCGGTCAGTTGTCGGGGGCTAGGGGAGGGACAACGGGGGGTGGGGAGGGTGGGGAAGGGATATTAAGGGGAGAAATGACAGATATAGGTGATGGGAGAATGAAAGCAGCGAACTACCTTGCTGTGTATGTACCTATGCAACAATCCTGCATGGTCTGCACATGTACCCCAGAACCTAAAGTACAATAAAAATAAATAAAATAAAAAAATAAAGGAATCTCGATAACAAAAAAAAAAAACCCTTCATCCGTCCTTTTAAAAATATAAAGTGAATGAGTGGATGTTATCTGTTATAAAGTAAGATATGGACATCCGGGGCGTAACAAACTAGTCAAAGAGCACCATTTCTAGATCCTGTATTAACATATTAACAGAAATTCTCTCTCTCATTTAGATTTTTATTTTTTTTTTTTTAAGAGGGTGTCTCACTCTGTCACCCAGGCTGGAATACAACGGTGTGGTCTCAGCTCACTGTAAACTCCAACTCCCGGGTTCAAGTGAGCCTCCCACCTCAGCCCCCTGCAGTAGCTGGGACTACAGGTGCGTGCCACCACAGCCAGCTAATTTTTGTATTTTTAGGAGAAACGAGGTTTCACTACGTTGGCCAGGCTGGTCTCAAACTCCTGACCTTGTGATCCACCCACCTCGTCCTCCTAAAATGCTGGGATTACAGGCGTGAGCCACTGCACCCGGCCTAGATTTTTTCTTAAATATTCTAAGTTGCTTTGAACAAGCCTTCCTATTTCCATGGTAGTTTGTTTAATTAATGGTATTGTATGTCTGCTGTGCCTAGCACTTGGCTACTTATTGTAAGTCCTTGTAAGAAAAGTAAATGGCATTTAAGATAAGAGCCTGTCTATCAGCAAGAGCCTAGCTGGGGGACACACACATGCACACACACACACAACACCATGTGTACATCTGTGTAACAGCCCAAGTGTGATGTCGTTGGGTAGTCGAGCGGAACAGGAAATGTTCCTTCCATAAAACACCTCCTTGTAAAACAAAAGGCAGGATGTGAAGTGAGCCTGAGAAAGACCAAAGAAGATATCTGTGACATCCATGGCTGGAAGCAGGAGCTGCAGCACTGAGAGGAAGTAAGGAGGTTGGTTTTAGACATCCTCAGTTAGTGACTGGGCAGCCAGCTACCACCCAGAGCCCTGAAGCTGCCATTCTTTGATCATCAGAAATCTACGAGCTGGAGAGCTGAGAGGTTCCTGCAAGAGGAGTGCTTGAAACCATGACGGTGTCAGCCCAATTGGCTTATCATCTCACAAAATAAGACACCACATCATTGCCACCCCATAGAGAGACTATCCTTCATGTTTACACAGCCTAGGGAACTTTAAAAGTTTAACGCTTGACTGCACATATGCAATATATGCACCTTAGATTCACTTATCCAGGAAACTGTAGCTTCCATTGGTGCCTTTTTCTTCCACTCCTTCCTCTCCATTTTCTAATAAAAATCTTATTATGAATCTCACCCTCAAAAAAGGAGCTACAGCTAGCAGACTTGCCTGACTCATGTTTCCCACATAGCTTGCAGGGAAGTGACCAGACAATGGATTTTTTAGATGCAGGGGATACGTGTGCATGTTTGTTACACGAGTATATTGTGTAACAGTAGGGATTGAGCTTCTAGAATATCCATCGCCCAAATATTGAACACTGGACTCAGTAGGTAATTTTTCAACCCTCAAACCCTCCTAGCTTCCTTCTTGTGGAGTCCCCCACTGGCTATTATGTCCACCTTGATGTCCATGTGAACCCACTGTTTAGCTCCCACTTATAAGTGAAAGCATGTGATTTTTGGTTTTCTGCTTCTGCGTTAGTTCACTTAGGATAACGGCCTTCAGCTCCATCCATGCTGCTACAAAAGATGTGATTTCATTCCTCCTTGTGGCTCCATAGTATATTTATTAAATACATATTGTGGTCTGTAGAAATCACCAAGGAAAATATCACGTATAGAAATAGAATCAAATATTGTTATTAAGTAGTTACAGTGACAGGTTTCTTACAAAGATGATTTTTCTCTTCTCTTCTAGAGAAATACTTAAGCCAGGATTCTTAATTCATATTAATCTTTCCTCAAGAATTAGTTGCTGTTGTCTACAGCCATACCACCCTGAACGCACCTGATTTCAGAAGCCAAGCAGGAGCCAAGGCTGCTTAGTCTTGGGATGGGAGACCACCTTGGGATACCAGATGCCCCAGGCTTTTAAATGTGTATATATATTTGCTCTTAACAAGTGACGCTGTTCAAATGAGAAAAGACCTTTGATATCACAGCGGGGTCTTTGTGGCCTGGAACTTCTGTTACCTTGTCATCTCCCTTCCCCCAGTCAGTGGAGAGTCTGTGAGCGCCATGTTGCTAAGCAACTGGGAAGGGCTCTTGGACAACGTGGACTTACCCTGTCAGACCAAGGCAGGGGAAATCTCACAGACAGCAGCAGGACACAACCTGCACCCCAAGCTCAGGAGGAGCTGGGCAGACTCCGTTTACACAGGCAAGATGTTTTTAAAAGAGATACAGAATCAAATGAATAAGGAAAATATCAAAGTGCATATAAGTAACTCCTACCACATAGCCTATGCAGAGAGCATAGCAACAACCAAATTATGTCAGAAAATGTCACATTAGCGAGGAGTATCCTCTTGTAAGAACTCAGATATCAAATTTGTTTCTGAAGCTTCCTAGACTCTGCCATTTTTTTCAGCAAATACTCTCAGTAGGTCTTAAGCAGAGAGGTAGACAGAACTGGCAAAGCGTCCCCTCCCAGATCGGGTCCTCTCCCCAGTCACCTCTGCCACACTCCTTATGCTGTCCAAATTTAGTGAACATTGACTCTTGGTGGTAGTGTTGTTGTGTTTTATTCTGCTTTCGTGGGTGCTTAATTTGTGCTTTATTCAAGTAAGCAAGTTTATGCTACAACACTGGACTGGTGCACATAAAATCTATTATTTTCCTTTCTGCTTCCATCACCGGCAGTAGCCATCACTATCACTTTGGGCATCAATTTTGCTCCTTTTTTTTTTTTATTGCATTTTAGGTTTGGGGGTACATGTGAAGAACATGCAAGATTGTTGCATAGGTACACACATGGCAGTGTGATTTGCTGCCTTCCTTCCCATCACCTATGTCTGGCATTTCTCCCCATGCTATCCCTCCCCAACTCCCCACCCCCCCACTGTCCCTCCCCTTTTTTCCCCCCGACAGACCCCAGTGTGTGATGCTCCCCTCCCTGTGTCCATGTGTTCGCATTGTTCAACACCCACCTATGAGTGAGAACATGCAGTGTTTGATTTTCTGTTCTTGTGTCAGTTTGCTGAGAATAATGGTTTGCAGGTTCATCCATGTCCCTACAAAGGACACGAACTCATCATTTTTGATGGCTGCATAATATTCCATGGTGTATATGTGCCACATTTTCCCTGTCCAGTCTATTATCGATGGGCATTTGGGTTGGTTCCAGGTCTTTGCTATTGTAAACTGTGCTGCAATGAACATTCATGTGCATGTGTCCTTATAGTAGAATGATTTATAGTCCTTTGGATATATACCCAGTAATGGGATTGCTGGATCAAATGGAATTTCTATTTCTAGGTCCTTGAGGAATCGCCACACTGTCTTCCACAATGGTTGAACTAATGTACACTCCCACCAACAGTGTAAAAGCGTTCCTATTTCTCCACATCCTCTCCAGCATCTGTTGTCTCCAGATTTTTTAATGATCGCCATTCTAACTGGCATGAGATGGTATCTCAATGTAGTTTTGATTTACATTTCTCTAATGACCAGTGATGATGAGCATTTTTTCATATGTTTGTTGGCTTCATGTATGTCTTCTCTTGTAAAGTGTCTGTTCATATCCTTCGCCCACTTTTGAATGGGCTTGTTTGTTTTTTTCTTGTAAATCTGTTTCAGTTCTTTGTAGATTCTGGATATCAGCCCTTTGTCAGATGGGTAGACTGCAAAAATTTTTTCCCATTCTGTTGGTTGCCGATTCACTCTACTGACTATTTCTTTTGCTGTGCAGAAGCTGTGGAGTTTGATTAGGTCCCATTTGTCTATTTTGGCTTTTGTTGCCAATGCTTTTGGTGTTTTGGTCATGAAGTCCTTGCCTATGCCTGACAACGGGGTGTTCAAGTCTCCCACTATTATTGTGTGGGAGTCTAAGTCTCTTTGTAAGTCATTCAGAACTTGCCTTATGTATCTGGGTGCTCCTGTATTGGGTGTGTATATATTTAGGATCGTTAGCTCTTCTTGCTGCATTGATCCTTTTACCATTATGTAATGTCCTTCTTTGTCTCTTTTGATATTTGTTGGTTTAAAGTCTATTTTATCAGAGATGAGAATTGCAACTCCTGCTTTTTTTTGCTCTCCATTTGCTTGCTAAATCTTCCTCCATCCCTTTATTTTGAGCATTTGTGTATCTCTGCATGGGAGATGGGTTTCCTGGATACAGCACACCGATGGGTTTTGGCTTTTAATCCAGTTTGCCAGTCTATGTCTTTTGATTGGGGCATTTAGCCTATTTACATTTAGGGTTAATATTGTTATGTGTGAATTTGATCCTGCCATTTTGATGCTAGTTGGCTGTTTTGCCCGTGAGTTGATGCAGTTTCTTCATTGTGTTGCTGCTCTTTGCCATTTGGTATGTTTTTGGAGTGGCTGGTACTGGTTGTTCCTTTCTATTTTTAGTGCCTCTTTCAGGAGCTCTTGTAAAGCAGGCCTGGTGGTGATGTAGTCTCTGAGTACTTGCTTGTTCACAAAGGATTTTATTTTTCCTTCACTTATGAAGCTTAGTTTGGCTGGATATGAAATTCTGGGTTGAAAGTTCTTTTCTTTAAGGATGTTGAATATTGGCCCCCACTCTCTTCTGGCCTGTAGGGTTTCTGCTGAGAGATCTGCTGTGAGTCTGATGGGCTTCCCTTTGTGGGTAACCCAACCTTTCTCTCTGGCTTCCCTTAGCATTTTCTCCTTCATTTCAATCCTGGTGAATCTGATGATTGTGTGCCTTGGGGTTGCTCTTCTTGAGGAATATCTTTGTGGTGTTCTCTGTATTTCCTGGACTTGAATATTGCCCTGCCTTCCTAGGTTGGGGAAGTTCTCCTGGATAATATCCTGAAGAGTATTTTCCAGCTTGGATTCATTCTCTCCGTCACATTCAGGTACACCTATCAAACGTAGATTAGGTCTTTTCACATAGTCCCATATTTCTTGGAGACTTTGTTCATTCCTTTTTACCCTTTTTTCTCTACTCTTTCCTTCTCGTTTTATTTCATTGAGTTGATCTTCAACTCTGATATCCTTTCTTCTGCTTGGTCAATTCGGCTGTTGAAACTTGTGTATGCTTCATGAAGTTCGCGTGTTGTGTTTTTCAGCTCCATCAATTCACTTACATTCCTCTCTAAGTTGGCTATTCTCATTAGCATTTCGTCAAATCTTTTTTCAAGGTTCTTAGTTTCTTTGCGTTGGGTTAGAACATGTTCTTTTAGCTCACAGAAGTTTTCTTATTACCCACCTTCTGAAGCCTGATTCTGTAAATTCATCACACTCATTGTCCATCCAGCCTTGTTCCCTTGCTGGTGAGGAGTGGTGATCCCTTGTAGGAGGAGAGGCATTCTGGTTTCGGGTGTTTTCCTCCTTTTTGGGCTGGTTTCTTCCCATCTTTGTGAATTTATCTATGTGTGGTCTTTGTGGTTGGTGATTTTCAGATGGGGTCTCTCAGTGGATGTCCAGTTTGTTGATGATGAAGTTATTTCTTTCTGTTTCTTAGTTTTCCTTCTAACAGTCTGGCCCCTCTGCTGTAGGACTGCTGAGGTCCACTCCAGGCCCTGCTTGCCTGGGGATCACCTGCAGCGGCTGCAGAACAGTAAGGGTTGCTGCCAGTTTCTTCTTCTGCTATCTTTGTCCCAGAAGAATACCCACCAGATGTCAGTCTGAGCTCTCCTTTATGAGGTGTCTCTTTGGATATACGGGGGTCAGGGAGCTGCTTGAGGAGACAGAGTGTCCTTTATAGGAGCTCAAGTGCTGAGCTGTGAGCTCCGTTGTTCATTCAGAGTTGCTGGGCAGGAACGTTTAAGTCTGCTGCAGCAGAACTCATAAACCCCTTTTTTTCCCCAGGTGCTCTGTCCCGGGGAGTTAGGGCTTTATTTATGAGTTTCCCTTGTGCTGCTGCCTTTTTCTCAGGTCTGCCTTGCCCAGCGATGAGGCAGCCTAGTCACTGCCTGCAGAAGCTTTGCTGAGCTGCTGTGGGCTCCACCCAGTTGCCGTGTGAACTTCCCTGCAGTCCTGTTTATACTGGTGTAGTTAGAACTGCCTTGGCAATGGTGGGCTGCCTCTGCAATGGCAAACTACCTCCGTAGTGGCAGACTGCCTCAGTAATGGCGGACGCCCCCTCCCCCACAGAGCTGGACCGTCCCCGGGTTCAGCTGTGCTTGCTGTGAAACTCTCGATCCAGAGCGTTTTCGATTGCTGTTTTTTTTTTGTGGGGGTGGGGACCAGCCAAGCCTGATCACCTGGCTCCCTGCCTCAGAGTCTCCCAGGTGTTCCAGCCGCCTGTTGAAAAGGCGCCGGGATCTGTGTGATTTCCGGCGACCCACTGCACCAGCTGAAACCGCTGAGATTCCTGGCGTTTTTTTGCCCGGGAAATCTCCTGGCCTGGCTGCCTGTTTCAGTCCCCTTTTTTAATCAGATGAATGGGCGGCTCTGCCTTCCCAGAACTCCAATTGCCAGCTAAAACGGCACCCGGACCCACATATTTTGTATGGGGAACCGCTGCGCCGGGGGCGCTGCCCAAAACAGCAGCGCCGGCGGAAAACAGCCGTGCCGGCAAAAACAGCTGCGCTGGCGACCCGTGGGGCTCCTCCCCCTGGGAATCTCCTGGTCTGTGGGCAATAAAAGTCCGTCTGGGAATGCGGCGTCCACTCACCCTCCACGCTTTTACTGGGCGCTGCAATCCTCAGCTGCTCCTAATCGGCCATCTTGGATCCTCCCCAATTTTGCTCCTTTTTTAACACTTTTCTTTACTCCATGTGGGAGCCAATTTTCCATCTGCTATCATTTATATTACACTTGAAGAATACCCTTTCACCTTTCTTGTACTACAGGTCTGCTGCACAGCTTTTATTTGTCTGAAAAAGTCTGTTTTTTTGTCTCAAAGTCTTTATTTTGCCTTTACTTTTGAATGATATTTGGGGTTGAATTTCAGATTCTAAGTTTACAAGGTTGTTTTGCTTCCTCTTCTTTGAGCAGTTAGAAGATGTAATTCCGAGGAGGGATCCAAGATGGCAGATCAGGAGCAGCTCAGGATTGCAGCTCCTAGTGAAAGTGCGGAGGGTGAGCAGATGCCGCATTTCCAAATGGATTTTTATTGCCCACAGACCAGGAGATTCCCAGGCAAAGGAGCCCCACAGGTCACCAGCGTGGCTGGTTTGGCCAGCGTGGCTGTTTTGGCTGGCACGGCTGTTTTGCTGGTGCCCTGGCACGGTGGTTCTCCGTGAAAAACACACAGGTCCGGGCGCCGTTCTAGCTGGCAATTCGAGCTCCAGGAAGGCAGAGGTCACCCATTCATCTGATTAAAAAGGGGACTGAAACAGGGAGCCAGGCCAGGAGATTCCCAGGCAAAAAAAGACCCACAAGTCTCAGTGCCGCTGTTTCAGCTGGCACAGTAGGTTGCCACATGGGAAATCACACAGATCCTGGTGTCTTTTCAACAGGCACCTGGAACACCTGGGAGACACTAGACTATTCAACTAAAAAAAAAAGGCTCTGAGGCAGGGAGCCAGGTGATCAGGCTCGGCTGGTCCCACCCCCCACAAAAAAACAGCAACCAGAAATGCTCTGGATTGAGAGTTTCACAGCAAGCACAGCTGAATCTGGGACGGTCCAGCTCTGTGGGGGAGGGGCGTCCACCATTACCGAGGCAGTCCACCACTACAGAGGTAGTATGCCATTGATGAGGCAACCCACCATTGCCAAGGCAGCCCGCCATTAGAGAGAGACTCCACCATTATAGAGGTGGGCCGCCATTGCCCAGACAGTTCTAACTGCACCCGTATAAACAGGACTGCAGGGAAGTTAACAGGGCAGCTGGGCGGAGCCCACAGCAGCTCAGCAAAGCCTCTGCAGACAGACAGTGACTAGGCTGCCTCCTCACTGGGCAGGGCAGCCCCAAAAAAGGCAGCAGCACAACAGAAACTCATAAATAAAGCCCTAAATCCCTGGGACAGAGCACCTGGGAAAAAAAGGGGGAGGGTTTATGAGTTCTGCTGCAGCAGACTTAAACACACCTGCCCAGCAGCTCTGAATGAACAATGGAGCTCACAGGTCAGCACTTGAGCTCCTGTAAGGACAGACTGTCTCCTCAAGCAGCTCCCTGACCCCCGTATATACAAAGAGTCACCTAATAAAGGAGAGCTCAGACTGACATCTGGTGGGTATCCTTCTGGGACAAAGATAGCAGAAGAAGAAACTGGCAGCAATCCTTACTGTTCTGCAGCCGCTGCAGGTGATCCCCCAGGCAAGCAGGGCCTGGAGTGGACCTCAGCAGTCCTACAGCAGAGGGGCTAGACTGTTAGAAGGAAAACTAAGAAAGAGAAAGAAATAACTTCATTATCAATGAACTGGATGTCCACTCAGAGACCCAATCTGAAAGTCAACAACTACAAAGATGACAGGTTGATAAATCCACAAAGATGGGAAGAAACGAGCACAAAAAGGATGAAAACACCCAAAACCAGAATGCCTCTCCTCCAAGGGATCACCACTCCTCACCAGCAAGGGAACAAGGCTGGATGGACAATGAGTGTGATGAATTTACAGAATCAGGCTTCAGAAGGTGGGTAATAAGAAACTTCTGTGAGCTAAAAGAACATGTTCTAACCCAATGCAAAGAAACTAAGAACCTTGAAAAAAGATTTGATGAATTGCTAACGAGAATAAACAACTTAGAGAGGAATATAAGTGAACTGATGGAGCTGAAAAACACAACACGCAAACTTCATGAAGCATACACAAGTTTCAACAGCCGAATTGACCAAGAAGAAGAAAGGATATCAGAGGTCACAGACCAACTCAATGAAATAAAACGAGAAGACAAGGGTAGAGAAAAAAAGGATAAAAAGGAATGAACAAAGTCTCCAAGAAATAGGGCACTATGTGAAAAGACCTAATCTACGTTTGATAGGTATACCTGAATGTGACAGAGAGAATGAATCCAAGCTGGAAAATACTCTTCAGGATATTATCCAGGAGAACTTCCCCAACCTAGGAAGGCAAGCCAATATTCAAGTTCAGGAAATACAGAGAACACCACAAAGATATTCCTCAAGAAGAGCAACCCCCAAGGCACACAATCATCAGATTCACCAGGGTTGAAATGAAGGAGAAAATGCTAAGGGAAGCCAGAGAGAAAGGGAAGCCCATCAGACTCACAGCAGATCTCTCAGCAGAAACCCTACAGGCCAGAAGAGAGTGGGGGCCAATATTCAACATCCTTAAAGAAAAGAACTTTCAACCCAGAATTTCATATCCAGCCAAACTAAGCTTCATAAGTGAAGGAAAAATAAAATCCTTAGTGAACAAGCAAGTACTCAGAAATTTCATCATCACCAGGCCTGCTTTACAAGAGCTCCTGAAAGAGGCACTAAACATAGAAAGGAACAACCAGTACCAGCCACTCCAAAAACATACCAAATGGTAAAGAGCATCAACACAATGAAGAAACTGCATCAACTCACGGGCAAAACACCCAGCTAGCACCAAAACGGCAGGATCAAATTCACAGATAACAATATTAACCCTAAATGTAAATGGGCTAAATGCCCAAATCAAAAGACACAGGCTGGTAAATTGAATAAAAAGCCAAAACCCATCGGTGTGCTGTATCCAGGAAACCCATCTCACATGCAAGGATACACAAAGGCTCAAAATAAGGGGATGGAGGAAGATTTACCAAGCAAACAGACAGCAAAAAAAAAGCAGGAGTTCCAGTTCTCGTCTCTGATAAAATAGACTTAAACCAACAAAGATCAAAAGAGACAAAGAAGGACATTACATAATGGTAAAAGAATCAATGCAACAAGAAGAGCTAACGATCCTAAATATATATGCACCCAATACAGGAGCACCCAGATACATAAGACAAGTTCTTAATGACTTACAAAGAGACTTAGACTCCCACACAATAATAGTAGGAGACTTAAACACCCCATTGTCAATATTAGATAGATCAACGAGACAGGAAATTAACAAGGATATCCAGGACTTGAACTCAGACCTGAACCAAGCAAACCTAATAGACATTTACAGAACTCTCCACCCCAAATCCACAGAATATACATTCTTCTCAGCACCACATCACACCTACTCTAAAATTGACCACATAATTGGAAGTAAATCACTCCTCAGCAAATGCAAAAGAATGGAAATCATAACAAACAGTCTCTCAGATCACAGTGCAATCAAGTTAGAACTCAGAATTCAGAAACTAACTCAGAACCACACAGCTTCATGGAAACTGAACAACTGGGTCTTGAATGTTGACTAGATAAAAAATGAAATGAAGGCAGAAATAAAGATGTTCTTTGAAACCAATGAGAACAAAAACACAACATACCAGAATCTCTGGGACACATTTAAAGCAGTCTCTGGGGAAAATATATAGCAATAAATGCCCACATGAGAAGCAAGGAGAGATCTAAAATCAACACCCTGTCATCAAAATTGAAAGAGCTAGAGGAGCAAGATCAAAAAACTCAAAACCTAGCAGAAGACAAGAAATAACTAAGATCAGAGCAGAACTGAAGGAGATAGAGACACAAAAAAACCCTTCAAAAAATCAATAAATCCAGGAGCTGGTTTTTCAAAAAGATCAACAAAATAGACAGACCACTAGCCAGATTAATAAAAAAGAAAAGAGAGAATAATCAAATAGATGCAATAAAAAACGATAAAGGGGATATCACCACATATTCCACAGAAATTCAAGCCATCATCAGAGATTATTACAAACAACTCTATGCACCTAAACTAGTAAACCTGGAAGAAATGGATAAATTCCTGGACACTTGCATCCTCCCAGGCCTAAACCAGGAAGAAGTCGAAACCCTGAATAGACCAATAACAAGGTCTGAAGTTCAGGCGGCAATTAAGAACCTACCACCCAAAAACACCCCAGGTCCAGATGGGTTCACAGCCGAATTCTACCAGACATACAAAGAGGAGCTGGTACCATTCCTTCTGAAACTATTCCAAGCAATCCAAAAGAGGGACTCCTTCCCAAATCATTTTATGAGACCAACATCATCCTGATACCAAAACCTGGCAGAGACTCAACAAGAAAAGAAAACTTCAGGCCAATATTCATGATGAACATAGATGCAAAAATCTTTAATAAATACTGGCAAATCGATTGCAACAGCACATCAAAAAGCTTATCCACCATGATCAAGTAGGCTTCATCCTGGGGATGCAAGGCTGGTTCAACGTATGAAAGTCTGTAAACGTAATTCACCACATAAACAGAACCAAAGACAAAAAACACATGATTATCTCAACTGATGCAGAGAAGGCCTTTGACAAAATTCAACAGCCCTTTATGCTAAAAACTCTCAATAAACTAGGTATTGATGGAACATATCTCAAAATAATAAAAGCTATTTACGACAAACCAACAGCCAATATCATACTGAATGGGTAAAAACTGGAAGTATTCCCTTTGAAATCTGGCACTAGACAAGGATGTCCTCTCTCACCACTCTTATTCAATATAGTACTGGAAATTCTAGCCAGAGCAATCAGGCAAAAAAAGAAATAAAGGGTATTCGATTAGGAAAGGAGGAAGTCAAATTGTCTCTATTTGCAGACGACATGATTGTATATCTAGAAGACCCCATCATCTCAGCCCAAAATCTCCTGAAACTGATAAGCAACTTCAGCAAAGTCTCAGGATACAAAATCACTGTGCAAAAATCACAAGCATTCCTATATACCAATAACAGACTTAAAGAGAGCCAAATCAAGAACGAACTGCCCTTCACAATTGCTACAAAGAGAATAAAATACCTAGGAATACAACTAACAAGGACCATAAAGGATCTCTTCAAGGAGAGCTACAAACCACTGCTCAACGAAATAAGAGAGGACACAAACAGATGGAGAAACATTCCATGTTCACGGCTAGGAAGAATCAATATTGTGAAAATGGCCATACTGCCCAAAGTAATTTACAGATTCAACACTATCCCTATCAAGCTACCAATGACCTTCTTCGCAGAACTGGAAAAAACCACCTTAAACTTCATATGGAACTGAAAGAGAACCCGCATAGCCAAGTCAATTCTAAGCAAAAAGAACAAAGCTGGAGGCATCACACTCCCGGACTTCAAACTATACTACAAAGCTACAGTAATCAAAACAGCATGGTACTGGTACCAAAACAGAGATATAGACCAATGGATCAGAACAGAGGCCTCTGAGGCAACACAACACATCTACAACCATCCTATCTTTGACAAACCTGACAAAAACAAACAATGTGGAAATGAGTCCCCTGTTTAATAAATGGTGTTGGGAAAACTGGCTAGTCATGTGCAGAAAGCAGAAACTGGACCCCTTCCTGACACCTTACACTAAAATTAACTCCAGATGGATTAAAGACTTAAACATAAGACCTAACACCATAAAAACCCTAGAAGAAAATCTAGGCAAAACCATTCAGGACATAGGCATAGGCATGGACTTCATGACCAAAACACCAAAAGCATTGGCAACAAAAGCCAAAATAGACAAATGGGACCTAATCAAACTCCACAGCTTCTGCACAGCAAAAGAAACAGTCATTAGAGTGAATCAGCAACCAACAGGAATGGGAAAAAATTTTTGCAGTCTACCCATCTGACAAAGGGCTAATATCCAGAATCTACAAAGAACTGAAACAGATTTACAAGAAAAAACAAACAAGCCCATTCAAAAGTGGGCGAAGGATATGAACAGACACTTTACAAGAGAAGACATACATGAAGCCAACAAACATATGAAAAAATGCTCATCATCACTGGTCATTAGAGAAATGTAAATCAAAACTACATTGAGATACCATCTCACGCCAGTTAGAATGGCGATCATTAAAAAATCTGGAGACAACAGATGCTGGAGAGGATGTGGAGAAATAGGAACACTTTTACACTGTTGGTGGGAGTGTAAATTGGTTCAACCATTGTGGAAGACAGTGTGGCGATTCCTCAAGGACCTAGAAATAGAAATTCCATTTGACCCAGCAATCCCATTACTGGGTATATATCCAAAGGATTATAAATCTTTCTACTATAAGGACACATGCACACGTATGTTCATTAAAGCACAGTTTACAATAGCAAAGACCTGGAACCAACCCAAATGCCCATCGATGATAGACTGGACAGGGAAAATGTGGCACATATACACCATGGAATATTATGCAGCCATCAAAAATGATGAGTTCGTGTCCTTTGTAGGGACATGGATGAACCTGGAAACCATCATTCTCAGCAAACTGACACAAGAACAGAAAATCAAACACCGCATGTTCTCACTCATAGGCGGGTGTTGAACAATGAGAACACATGGACACAGGGAGGGGAGCATCACACACTGGGGTCTGTCGGGGGGAAATAGGGGAGGGACAGTGGGGGGGTGGGGAGTTGGGGAGAGATAGCATGGGAGAAATGCCAGACATAGGTGATGGGAAGGAAGGCAGCAAATCACACTGCCATGTGTGTACCTATGCAACAATCTTGCATGTTCTTCACATGTACCCCAAAACTTAAAATGCAATAAAAAAAAAAGAAGATGTAATTCCATTGTCCTCAGGCTTGCATAGTTATTGACAAGACATCTGAAACTATGCTTATCTTTATTGCCCAATATGTAAAGGGTCTTTTATCTCTGATTGCTTTTTAAGACAATTTTTTCTTATCACTGGCTTTCAGAAATGTGTTTTTTAAAATTCCTTTTTGATTAATTTATCTGATTATGTTTATTTCCTATCTTATTTCTAGGCCTTTAAAATGGTTCCAATTCTATAATATTATATGCATATTTTGTATCCCACTTTTTTATTTTTTTAAATTGATATATAATTGTACATATTTGTGGAGTACATGTGATATTTTGATATATGTGTCCAAGTGTAATGATCAAAGGAGGGTAATTAGGATACCCATCACCTCAAATGTTTATCACCTCAAATGGTTTTGTGTGTGTGTGTGTTGGGAATGTTTCAAATCTTCTCTTCCAGCTATTTTGAAATATATAATAAATAATTGTTCATTATAATCACCCTACTATGCTGTCAAACACTAAAAATTATTCCATCTATTTCACTGTATGTTTGTACACGTTAATCCAACCTCTCTTCATCTTCCCTTCCCTAACCCTTCCCAAACACTCTATCATACTCTACCTCCATGTGATCAACATTTTTGCTTCCACATATAAGTGAGAACACGTGATATTTATCTTTCTATGCCTGGCTTACTTCCTTTAACTTAATGACCTTCAGCTCCATCCATATTGTTGCAAATGACAACAATTCTTTCTTTTTATGATTGAATAATATTTCGTTTTGTGTGTATATATACCATTTTTCTTTATCCATTCATCTGCAATGGACACTTACATTGATTCTATATCTCGTTTGTTTATAATGTTTTTTTCTCATAATTATCCTGCTTGAGTTCGTTAAAACTTTTAGATCTCTGGTTTTAGAGTGTTCATTAATTTTGGAAATTTTTCAGCCATTATTTATTTAGAAATTCTTTCTGAGGCTCTGTTTCTGGGGACACCAATTAAATGTATGTTCAATCATTTGATGTCTCACAAGTCACTGGGATTCTGTTCTTGTATTAATGTATTTACTTCTTTCTGTGCTTCATTTTACACAATTTGTTTTAATACATCTTCAAGTTGACTGATCTTTCCTTTTTCAATGGCTGCTCTTCATCTGACTCAATAGAATTTTCATTTTATGTATTGTACTTTTATGCTCATCGGCTCATGGTTCATTTTCATATCTTCCATTTCTGTCCTAATTATGTTTAAAGATTTTAAACATCATAATTTTAAATGACTTTTCTAAAGCCATTGAGCTAATTCCTTCACCTTTGCCATTTCTAAGCATGATTACATTCCCTGATTTTCTCTTGGTTAATGGCAATTTTCTATTTATATAATTTATGTATACACATAAATTATGTATCTACAATATGTACATACATTTATGTATCTACAATATGTACATACATAAAATAATAACTGTATTTTATATTTGTGATACATAACTATATATTTTATTATAAATAACACATGCCATATATAAAATATATACTGTATATTATGTTGTATATAATATGTTATATATATTTACTTTTTTACATGTTTTTTATTTTGTCTTTCTTAAAAGACTGTTGGCAGACAGTTAAGCTTCTTTTTTTTTTTTTTTTTGAGACAAGTTCTCACTGTCAGGCTGGAGTTCACTGATGCAATCATAGCTCACGGCAAACTCTGAACTCCTGGGCTCAAGCAATCCTCTCACTTCAGTCTCCCAAGTAGCTGGGAATACAGGCACATGTCACCATTCCTGGAAAGTTACTTTTGTTGCTGTTCATTTATTTTATTTTTAAAAAATTTAAGACACAGAGTCTCACTATGTTGCCCAGGCTGTCTTCAAGGGATCCTTCCCCAGTTAGCTAGGACTACGGGTGCACACCACTGCAGCCAGCACATATCAGCTTATTTTTAAGCTTTACTAGGGCTGGGTTAAAATAGCCTTTACTCTAGGACTAGCTTAACCTTACCGCTGAGGCCTGACCTCTCGGTTGTACTAGGGAGTAATGCATGGAACTTGTCTCTCTGCCTGTGTAAGTACTGGAAGTCACTGAGCTTGCCTGTCCCAGTTTGTTCTTTATGTTACTCATGGAGTTTCATCCTATATATGCAAAGTTCAGTATTTAGCAACAGACTGAAAAGGATGCCTGTTCTAATTTCTGGAGCTATTTTCTGCATGATTCCCGCTTTTCCAGTACTTCACCCTGCAAATTCTACCCACGTCATCCTCTCCTAACTCTAGTCTCTGTCTTCTCAACTCAGCGAGAATGTTATATCTGCTCAAGTTGTCCTTTCCTGTGTCACTGTCCACAAAGGATCTCCGAGTGATTAGCGCCAGGGCAGTTCTAGAGCTCACATCATTTATTTGCCTTTTCCCTGGATTGCAGCCCTCACTACCTATTGCTCAATTCCTAAAAATAGTGGTTTCACTTGTTTTTCCAGTTGCCTAATCTTTACAAGTACAGTACCAGTTACTTCAAGTGGAAAACCTACAGTCTCATTGGGTAAGGAGTTAAGAACAACTGGAACAGGTGCTTCTGATCCTGGGTCTCTCGTGGGCTTGCAGTTGACACATCTGTCTGGACTACAGTAATATGACGGTTTAAATGGAGCTGAAGAATCAATTCCAAGGTGACTCACTCGTTAATTGGATGGCAAGCCATGGTGCTGGTTGTGGTTGCTCATCTCATAGATGACTCTGTCAGACTGCTTGAGTGTCTTCATGGTACAGCAGCTAGCTCCTCCCTGAGAAAGTGATCCAAGAACTGCCTGAGGTTCAGAAGGATTCTTTTTGTTTGTGGGTACCTAGTAGGTGTAGATGATGCAGGAGTTTTCTCAACTCCTTTGTCAGGCTTGTGACAGGGGTGCCCCATTTATTCAACCTTCCACACTCAACTTCTTCCAGTAAGCAAGCGAGTGCAGGATACGGCTGGCTGCTTTGGGTGCCAGCAGGAGCAGGATCCGTGCAGGATCTACAGTGGCACCCAGGTTGGGATGCCTGCAACCCCTGAAGCCCCAGAGGGCATGTTACAACTCTCTCTTAGCGCCGCCATCCTATGTTATGTTGGTATGTTATCAGCTCAGTGGGACTGATAACAGCACTATGTTATCAGCTCAGTGGGACCCTTGCCTCATCACATGGGGTGACTGCCCTCTGCCAGCAAGGACAAACGACCAGTGTGGCAGCCTTTTTCGGACACCTGCATATGGCGGGTCTCAAGTTTTTCTCCAGTGTCCAAGAAGAAATTGGGTCACATAAACACTTAAAGAATGGTGGAGGCAGAGTATTTTATTTAGCAATGGAAGTGGCTCTCAGTGGAGAGGGGGAGCTGGGGGAGGGGACAGGATGAGAAATAATCTAAAGTCTGGCCATCTCCAGGACTTTTCTCCAAAGTTCTCCTGAAGTCTAGCTGTCCCTCTGAAGTCAAGTCACCTCTCTCCAGTTAAGCCACTTCTCTCCTCTACCAACTGAGTTTGGGGTCTTTATAGACACAGGATGGGGGACAAGGTGGGCTGTAGGTAGTTTTTGAGAAGGCAACATTGAATTGGTAAAAAGACATTATTCAGAAAGAACCAATCAGGAGAGAGTGGGCAAACAGGAATAGAAGTTCTCACTTTGGACCATGGGTTTCAGGCTTTTCAGCTTGAAGGTGGGGTTTTATCGGTGACCCACCCATCTGCCTAGAATTTCTCTGCCTCCTGCCTCTGTGACATATATTTATAGGGTACATGAGATATGCCTCTGCTTCCTGTGTCCACCAAAATACATAAAACACAGATGAGAACACCTTGGATTCCTGGTAAATAACCAACCACTGATAACTCTCTTTAATCTAAACTACTCTGGATTGCATTCACACACAGAAGAAACCATGTCTTCCAAATTCTTCAATTAATTTCTTCTTATGAAAAAACTGACTAAAGTCCAATTTAATAAAAATTGAGTACAACCTCCAAGGAAATTTGGGCAGCGTCTCAACAGTCACTGTCCTCCCTTGCTTTCACAGGAGGTTGTCACATTATTTCAGAGAAGGTAATGGAAAATGTTCCCCCAAGGATCTCAAGAAGGGGCAAGGAGATTTTGTTGGCACACATCGTCAGCACTGCAGATAACTACAGCCCTGATACAAAACTCCATGTGCCCATCTCAATGACCTGGTCCATCCTTGCTGCTCATTTCCCCCAAGGCTGAAGCCAGCAACCTCTTTGAGTTCTGCTGCTCTGTCTCACCACCTCAAAACATAATTGTCTAAAAAAAAATAAAAAAAAAAACACTGTCTACTGAGGAGGTATACCAAGTACTAAGAAAAAGATGGTCAAGCAGATGTGGCATCTTTGTTGCTGCAGACATGGTCAACATAAGAAAGAGGAGACTGCTTTTGCTTCTAAGTGGAAATGACTTGCAAGTAACAAAACTGTTTTTTTATAGAGACGAAGTCTCACTCAATCTGTCTCCCAGGCTAGAGTGCAGTGATGCAATCTCAGCTCACTGCAACCTACGTCTCCTAGGTTCAAGCAATTCTCCTGTCTCAGCCTCCTGAGTAGCTGGGATTACAGGTGTGTGCTACCACGCCTGGTTAATTTTTGTATTTTTAGTAGAGATGGGGTTTTTCCATGTTGGCCAGGCTGGTCTTGAACTCCTGACCTCAAACAATCCACCCACCTCGGCCTACCAAAGTGCTGGCTCACCAAAACATTTTTAAGTACATGCATTTCCTTAGATTTTCTGTGTATTCATTCCAGAAAATTCACTTCTCTTCCAAGTGTAGAAGACTCATAGTCTTGGCAATAAATTTGGCATTTAACATGCAGAGTTATAAGCAGGAAGTCAACAGAGGGGAAGGATTCACGCTGAACTTTTCTGGCTTATACAAAAGGGAAAGCATGTATTTCCATTTAGCTTTTCTTGATAAGGATTAGAGAAACAAACAGATGCAAAGTCTAGCAGTCCGTTCACAAGCATTTACTACTGCCTGTCCTATACCTTTCACTGTGCATGATACTGGGAGACAGATACTGAGCTGCCTGCATTCAAGAACCATGGACAA
Source organism: Ateles fusciceps (assembly GCA_036589455.1). Lineage (NCBI taxonomy): Eukaryota > Metazoa > Chordata > Mammalia > Primates > Atelidae > Ateles > Ateles fusciceps. The sequence continues at coordinate 14,387,755 of JAZHEH010003205.1, forward strand.
GGCAAATGCACCAACAATTAGCATACGTGCAACTATTCAGTATGTACTAATTACACCCACCATGTGGTAGACTTTCTGTTAGATACTGGGGGAGTTCAAGACAAGATAAAGATCCTGGCATTAACACGATCCAGAGTAAATCAGAAATGGAATGGGAATGTTGGGAGAGGCACTGAAACAATTTCTATGATTGTTTAGAGTTAAAAATTTTGTATAGCATGTGTTTCTTGTTTGATGGTCGGAGATTTGATCATTATAATCTTACAGATTCGATGCTAAGATGTTTTTAAAAGAAAAAAGAAGTCACGATTTGTCAGCCTTATTTCTGCTCTCATTAATGCACTCTGGCAGTGATAATGACAATCTCTAAATAATCAGGACTCTAAACATGTAATTATCACAACCTTTCTTTACTGTCTTAATTTTCACAGTCTATAGCTCTGTTGTCTAATCTGGCAGTCATATGAGGCTATTTAAATTTAAATTTAATTAATATAAATTTACATTTATATTAATTAAAAGTAAAAAAAAAAAATCAGTTCCCCAGTCTTACTATTCTCATTTGAATTGCTCAATATCCCCTGTACTATAGTATATTTTCATTATCACAGCAAGTTCTATTAAACAAAACTAGTTGATCGATTTCTAACATAAGAAAATAATCTTCCAATTCAAACCATATTATGTTGCCAAACATGTTTCCATAACATTTTATTTTTTATTAATAAGCTAACTTTTTTAACTCTAGTGCACAAGCTCAACATCGTTAATCTTATGATCATTACAATAGTAATTAATTAACAAGTTCCTATGTTCGAGCTATTCTCTACCCAGTAGCACCACCATATGAGGCCATCAAATTTAAAGTAACATTTTTAATTTTTTAATATTAGATTTGAAAACACCATTTAAAATTGAATACAATAAAACTAAACCGTCTATTTCCTTCATGAAATTCTCCATTAAGACCACACTAAAAGCATATCCCTTCCTTCTTGGATACTTACAAACCACTTGTAACAGAAATTTTGGAAATTCTGAATTTTTACAGCACAATGTGCTTCTAGATTTTGTTTCCTAGAGTGAGAGGAATTGGAGAGAGTGGATTTGTATATATGTCTTCAATTAAAAGAACTTTCAGATTCCTTTTTTAAACTCAACCTGACAAAATGTCAGGTACAAACAATAGTATGCTTGCTATTAGGTAAAAGATTACCAGACTTGATGATGATTGGACTCAGTGCTCCTCTCTGTATACTTTACTGTAATTGCTCATACTGGATAAGGGAAAATTCAACATAATTTCAAATATCCCATTGGACAAGGAAAGCAAAATAGTACTGTGCAGCCATGGCCTTTTTGTGAATAGGCTTTTTCTCTGGCTTTACCCACAAGAACATCTTTTTAAAAAAGATTTAAGATGATCTTACCTAATTTCCTTAGCAAGAAAAGGCAATTTTTCTATCCTGTTTTTAATCTCAGGTTACCTAGATAGTCTCACGTTTCCAAGTTACTCACTTAAGTTTAGAGGTATATCTATTCTTGGAAATATGGCAAAATCCTCTCCCTAGTATGTTTCTAGTATAATTCCTTAGGAATCTAATAGTATCTGCCCTATCTATTAATACTAATAATATCTGCTCCCAAAATAAATCTTATAATTTAGAATTACTTCGGGAACATCGCCAGAGCAGACTTACTTGTTTGTAGTTTGGCCACCATTTCCAAACCAACAAGGCAGCAAATCAAATTTTCAAGTCTTAAAAATGTTTCACCCAAGCAGAAAGTAGTTTTACACTTCTATGATGAAAACTGGTACTATTCTTGGATCTCCTTAGAAAATTTTGTTGGGAGGAAATGAGGCAGCCTTCCAAGATGAAATGCAAAAAAAACAGAAGTTGATTAAGGTTAAGGTAATGTAGAAAATGTTAATGCAGAAAACATTTTTTGAGAAACTTCATTCCTGTTTAACTAAACAAGCCGCATGCTTTCAAATAAGCTCCTGCTACCTCTCTCGTTTCCCTCTCCCTTTTATCTCTCCCCCTCAAGCCTGAAGATCTGAATTATTCTCTGCTGTAAGTCTAAGGTATGCTGAGAGATCTGAAGCTGTCTTAAAACATAATTCACATATTTTGCCTGTATGTTAATAGTTTACCACTTTACCTATAGGTATATAATTCATAGGATTATCTGTTGAATCCCATTTCTTTCTCAAGACATTTTCCCTATTTTCTGGTGCCACTTTCTTCTAGAAGAGAAATTGACCCAGAATCTATATTCACTGAAAATGTCTTTCAGGAGTGAAGAGGAAATCAAAATATTCTCAGATGAAGAAAAGCAGAGAATATGTCATCAGGAGATCTGCCCTAAAAGAATGCTAATGGAAGTTCTCTAAACAAAGAGGAGATGTTGGGGAAAAAAAAAACTAGCTTGAAGCATCATAAAGAAAGAGGAGCATAGTAACAAAAAATATGGGTAAATGCAATAGGCTTTCCTTCATAATACATTTTATAAATTATGTTTCATAGTAAAAACAAAAAAAAAAATTATAATGTTGCTTCATATGGTTCTTAATGTGGCCTGTAAAGAAAATCTTGGAGACAATTATAAATAGCAGAGAGTAAAGGATTTAAAGGAAAGTACAGTTTCTATGCTTCACTCAAACTTGTGAAATGATGATACCAGTAGACTGTGATAAGTTATGTATATGTAATATAATACCTACAGCCATCACTAAAGGAAGTTATGCAAAGAGATTTACTCCTAAGCACTATAGATAAAACTCAATGAAATTCTAGAAAAAAAAAAAGTCCAGGTAACTCACAACAAGACAGTAAGGAGAAACAGAGAAAGAAAAGCCAGAGAGAACAAACAAAAAGATAAAATAAAATTGCAGACCTAAGCCCTAATATATCAATAACTACATTAAATTTTTTTGTAATTTTCCTGGTTGCCTAGGACTGTAGGGCTTCCCGGAACACAGAACTTTCAGTGTCAAAACTGGGAAAGACTTGAGCAAACCAGATGAGTTGGCCACTCTAGTCACATTTTTTTTAAAAATCAAGGTTCTGCAAAAATATCTTAAAAAGTGTTTCCTGCTATGCTCCTGTAGCCTTTTTAGAAAAAAAAGGTAACTGTCTAAAGGAATCAATTAAAAGACACAGATTGCAAAGTGGATGTAAAATATGATTTAACTATACGCTATCTATAGAAAGTCACTTAAAATATGATACAGGCAAGCTGAAAGTTAGAGAATGGAAAAAGACATACTACACAAACATTAATCAAAAGAAAACAGGAATGGTAATATTAATGTCAGATAAAGTAGATTTTAAAGCAAAGAAAATTTCCACAGATGGAGAAGATTTCTATATAAGCTTAGAGGTCAAACCAACCATTAAGATATAATCCCAAATATGTATACAACAAACAACAGGTGAAAATATGTAACACAAAACCAACAGAACTAAAAGGAGGCATAAGACAAATGTACAACTGTAGTTAGAGACTTCAACACTACTCTCTCAACAATTGATAGAACAAGACAGAAAATCAGCAAAAATAGAAGAACATAACATCATCAACCAAAATAACCTAATTGACATTTATAAAATATTCCAACCAGAAGGATTCAAGATGGCGGATTAGACACAACTCCAGCACACAACACCCAGCGAGAGAGATGCAGAAACCCAGAGATCACCTAGCTCCAACTGAGGTACCAGGTGCATTTCAACGGGTCTGGTCTGAGGGTGAGCAAAGCCCACTCAGGGCAGACCGAGGCAGGGAGGGGTGCTCCTTCACCCAGAAAGTGCATCTGACTGGCGAGTCAGAGGCTCCACCTCTGGTGCTCTGGTCCAGATACAGCGCTTCCCCCAAAGCCTCAGCAATACACAGAACAAGGGATCCTTGCCAGTCAGGCACCAGGAATTACAAGTGTGGAGTTGAATAAGAGTCTGCAGACTGAGCTATCACCCCCTCCCCCTGCCCAGAGAGAGAGGGAGCTGTAAGTGGGAGCAGTGGGGTGGCCCCTACCCCATGACCAGAGAGAGATAAAGCTGAAAGGGGGAGGCTGAAAGGGGGAGACTGCTGGGTGCGGCTGGGCGGGTCCCTAACCTCCCCCACAAACCCCAGAAGGCTGAAGCTCTGACTCTAGTGGGTTGCATAGCCAGTGCCACAGTCTGAGAGGAACGCTCAATGATCCAGCCCAGTGGAGGAAGGGCACAACCCACCACTAGAGGGGTGGGACTAGGCTACATGTTTTAACAAAAAACACAGGAAGCCTACCTAGCAACGGGATGGCGTTCTTGACAACCCAGCAGCACCTACAGGTCAGCGGAAGAGGCAGGCATAATCTCCCAGCACAAATAAAAAAAACACAGGAAGCTTCCCTAGTAACCTGAAGGAGTCCCTAGAAACCCAGTAGTGCCCCTACAAGGGACCTCTTCAAGCGACCTCATCAAGCAGACAAGCGAACTCATCAAGCAGCTCTCTGACACCACAGCCAGGTAAATCCACAAAGATGGGGGAAAAACCAATGCAAAAAAGGTGAAACCACCAAAGACCAGAACACCTCTTCACCTCCAAGGGATCACAACTCCTCAACAACAGGATCACAACTTGACCAATAAGGAGGGTGAAGAATTGACGGAAACAGGATTCAGAAGGTGGATAGTAAAAAACTTCTCAGAGCTAAAGGAACACGTTCTAATTCAATGCAAAGAAACCAAAAACCTTGAAAAAAGGTTAGATGAAATGCTAACTAGAATAACCAGCTTAGAGAAGAACATAAACGACTTGATGGACTTGAAGAACACAGCACAACAATTACATGAAGCAAACACAAGTTTTAATAGCTGAATCGATCAAGCAGAAGAAAGGATATCAGAGATTGAAGATCAACTCAATGAAATAAAAAGAGAAGGCAATACAAGAGAAAAAAGAGTGAAAAGAAACGAACAAAGCCTCCAAGAAATATGGGATTATGTGAAAAAACCTAATCTACGCTTGATCAGTGTACCTGAATATCACAGGGAGAATGAATCCAAGCTGGAAAACACACTCCAGGATATTATTCAGGAGAACTTCCCAAGCCTAGCAAGGCAGTCCAAATTTCAAATTCAAGAAATACAGAGAAATCCACAAAGATATTCCTCAAGAAGAGCAACCCCAAGGCACATAATCATCAGATTCACCAGGGTCGAAATGAAGGAAAAAATGCTAAGGGCAGCCAGAGAGAAAGGTCAGGTCACCCACAGAGGGAAGCCAGTCAGACTCACAGCAGATCTCTCGGCAGAAACCCTACAAGCCAGAAGAAAGTGGGGGCCAATCTTCAACATCCTTAAAGAAAAGAACTTTCAACCCAGAATCTCATATCCAGCCAAACTAAGCTTCGTAAGTGAAGGAGAAATAAAATCCTTTACAGACAAGCAATTATTGAGAGATTTTGTCACCACCAGACCTGCCCTACAAGAGCTCCTGAAAGAAACACTAAGCATGGAAAGGAACAAGTACCAGTCACTGCAAAAGCAAACCAGTTGGCAAAGACCAAAAATGCAATGAAGAAAATGAGTCAACTAATGAGAAAGAAAACCAGCCAGTAACAAAATGGCAGGATCAAATTCACACATAACAATATTAACATTGAATGTAAATGGCCTAAACGCCCCAATCAAAAGACACAGACTAGCAAAAAAAATTTTGCAATCTACCCATCTGACAAATGGCTAATATCCAGAATCTACAAAGAACTAAAACATATAAAGAAGAAAAAAACAAACAACCCCATTCAAAAGTGGGCGAAGGATATGAACAGACACTTTTCAAAAGAGGACATATATGAGGCCAACAAACATATGAAAAAATGCTCATCATCACTGGTCATTAGAGAAATGCAAATCAAAACCACACTGAGATATCATCTCATGCCAGTTAGAATGGCGATCATTAAAAAATTGGGAGACAACAGACTCTGGAGAGGATGTGGAGAAATAGGAATGCTCTTACATAGTTGGTGGGAGTGTAAATTAGTTCAATCATTGTGGAAGACAGTGTGGCGATTTCTCAAGGATCTAGAAATAGAAATTCCATTTGACCAGCAATCCTACTATTGAGTATATACCCAAAGAACTATAAATCGTTCTACTATAAAGACACACGCACACGTATGTTCATTGCAGCCCTGTGTACAATAGCAAAGACCTGGAACCAACCCAAATGCCCATCAATGATAGACTGGACAAAGAAAAGGTGGTACATATACACCATGGAATACTATGCAGCCATAAAAAACGATGAGTTTGTGTCCTTTGTAGAGACTTGGATGAATCTGGAAACCATCATTCTCAGCAAACTGACTCAAGGACAGAAAGCCAAGGACCGTATGTTCTCACTCATAGGTGGGTGTTGAACAATGAGAACACATGGACTCAGGGAGAGGAGCATCACACATGGGACCATTGGAGGGGGTAGGGGAGAGACAATGGGGGGGTGGGGGAGGGAGGGGACAGTGGGGGAGGGGATAACATGGGGAGAAATGCCAGATATAGTATGCACCTAAAGTAATATAAATAAATAATTAAAATATATATATATATTCCAACCAACAATAACAGAGTATACATTATTTTCAAATGCCATCGGACATATACCAAATTAGACTGTATCCTGGGCAAAAACCTCAACAAATTTAAAATAAGTAAAATATACAGAGTATGTTCTCTGACCAAAATGGAATTAAACTGGTTATAAACAGAAGGACAACAGGAAAATCTCCACACTTCAGGAAATGAAACAGCACATTTCTAAATGATCCATGAGTCAAAGGGGAAGTGTCATGGGAAATCAAGACTACACTAAACTAAATGAAAATGAAAATGCAGTATGTCAAAATCTGTGAGCTAAAGCAGTGTTGTGAGGGAAATGCATACCATTAAGTTACTACATTATAAGAGAAAAAATCTCCAATCAATAATCTAAGTCTCTACCCTAAAAAACTAGAAAAATAAGAATTAAATAAGCCCAAGCAAGGAGAATAATTAAAATTTTAAAGAGCAACAATGAGTAAAATTGAAAACAGAAAAAAAATAAATAAAATCAATGAAACAAAGAGCTGGGTTTTAAAAAGATTTAAATTGGCAAATCTCTGGCAAGATTGATGAAGTAAAAGGAAGAGAAGTTATAAATTACTAATTCCAAGAATGAAAGAGAAGATATTACTGCAGATTCTGCAGATATCAATGGCCAGTAAGGGTTTATGCAAAACAGTGCTGCACACATAAATTTGACAACTCAAGTGAAATGAACCAATTCTTAGAAACTACCACAACTCATTCAATATGAAATAAATAATTTGAAAGATATTGTAACTTATTAAGAAAACTGAACTCATCATTTAAAAACTTCTCTTTAAAACATCTCCAAGCCCAGATGGTTTCACTGGAGAATTCTATCAAAAGTTTAAAGAAATATTAACACCAACTCTACACAGTCTAATCAAGAAAATAGAAGAATAGGTAGCATTTCCCAATTTATTTTATAAAGCTAGTGTTACCCTGATACCAAAACCAGACAGCACAAAAAAGAAACCTACACACCAATATCTCTCACGAATACAGATGCAAAAATCATTAACAAAATATTAGTAAGCAGAATTATGCCCCATAACCGAGTGAAGTCTATTTCAGGGATACAAGATTGGTTTAATATTTGAAAATCCATCAAAATAATCCACCATATTAACAAGCTAAATTTAAAAATTATATGATCATATCAGTCAATGTACAAAAAGCATTTGACAAAACTCAAACCCAGTAATGATAAAAAGTACTCTCAGAAAAAAAAAGTATAAGTAGCAGAGAACTTCTTTACCCTAATGAAGAGCATCTTTAAAAAGTACAGATAACATTTTAATTAGTGGCGATCGCTTTCCTAGTTAGATTGGGAACAAGGCAAAGATGTTCACTCTCACCTTTCTGATTCAGTATAGTGCTAGAAGTTCTAGCCAGTGCAATAATGCAAGAAAAGAAAAAGCCATAAGACTGGAAAGGAACAAATAAAACTTTCTATTTATAGATGGCATGATTGTTTACATTTTTTAATCCCAAGGGACCTATTAAAAAAAAAAAAAAAAAAACGCTTGTAGGAAGTGGGAGCTAAACGATGGGAACTTATAAACCCAAAGAAGGGAACAAAAGACACTGGGGTCTACTTGGTGGGGAGGGTGGGAGGAGAGGGAGGAGCAGAAGGCATAATTATTGGGTACTGGGCTTAATGTCTGGGTGATGAAATGATATGTACAACAGACTCCTGCAACATGTGTTTACCTAGGTAACAAACCTTCACATGTACCCCTAAACCTAAAAGTTAAAAAAAAAACTAATAAGTGAGTTCAGTATGATTTCAAGATACAAGATAAATATACAAAAAAATTATATTCTATACACTAGCGATGAATAAGCAGACACCAAAATTAAAAATAAAATACCATTCAGAATTGCTCCCAAAAGTGAAATACTCGGTTTTCAATTTAATAAAACATATATAGAACTTGTACACAGAAAACTGCAAACTATTGATGAAGAAAAGTTAAAGAAGGCTTAAATAAATGAAGAGACACACCATGTTTGTAGATTGAAAGACTCAACATAGTATATATATCAATTCTATCCAAAAGGTTTAGTGCAACTTCTGTTAAAATCCCAGCAAGACTTTTTGTGTATATAGGTAGTGTATTTTAAAATTTGTGCAGAAAATAAAAAGAACTGAAAGACCTAAAACAATCATTGAAAAGAAGAATAAAATGAGAACAATCATCCTACCTGACTTTAACACACTTTTTAGCTTCTTGCGTAAAAGAGTGAATGATTTTAACACTTACTATATGGGTACAGTAATCAAGATTGTGTGGTATTGACAGAGACACATAGGTTGTAAAACAGGATAGAGAACCCAAAAAATATACCCAAACAAATATGCCCAAGTAATAACAAAGGTACAAAAGCAACTCAATGAAGAAAAGATAGTGTCTCTTTTTTTTTTTTTTTTTTTTTTTTTTTTTGAGACGAAGTTTCACTCTTGTTGCCCAGGCTGGAGAGCAATGGCGTGATCTCAGCTTACCGCAACTTCCGCATACCGGGTTCAAGCGATTCTCCTGCCTCAGCCTCCCAAGTAGCTAGGATTACAGGCATGCGCCACCACACCCGCCTAATTTTGTATGTTTAGTAGACACGGAGTTTCTCCATATTGGTCAGGCTGGTCTCAAACTCCCGACCTCAACTGATCCGCCCACCTCTGCCTCCCAAAGTGTTGGGATTACAGGCGTGATCCACCATGCCTGGCCAGAAAGATAGTCTTTCTAACAAAGGATGCTAGAGCAATTTCACATCCGTGGGCAAAGAAACGAGTCTCAATCTAAGTCTCACATTTTACACACATTGAAAAGTCTCAAAATGGATCATGGCTGAAATGTAAAATATAAAATTACAAAAATTCTAGAAAAAAAAGCATAAGAAAAAATCTACACAACGAGTTCTAAGGCTTGACACCAAAAGTGCAATCCAGAAAAGAAAAAATTCATAAACTGGACTTCATCAAAAATATTTTTCCTCTAAAAAAAAGCTCCTATTAAAAGGATAAAAAAACAAGCTACACACTGGGTAGAAATATTTGCAAAACCACACATTTCACAAATGACTAGTATTGAAAGCATATAAAGAACATTCAAAACTCAACAGAGAAAAAAAAAAAGCAAACAACTCATTATTCATTTAGATAATAGGTGAAAGACATGAAGAGCTGCTCACCAAAGAGGCTATACAGATGGAAAATACGCAAATGAAAAGATGTTCAACATTAGGCATTAGGCAAATGCAAATTCAAACTACAATGTGAAATCACTATGCAGTTATCTGAATGGCTAAAAAATAGTGACAACACTAAATGCTGTGAGAATATGACAAAATTGGGTTATTCATACATGGCTGGTGGAAATGTAAAATGATACAGCCACTTTGAAAAACAGCTTGGCAGATGTGTGTGTGTGTGCATTTTGTTGTTGCTTTTTGCTGTTGTTTGTTTTTTTGACAGAGTCTCACTCTGTCACTGGAGCGGAGTGCAGGAGTGCAGGCTGCAGTGCAGTGGCAGGATCTCAGCTCACTGCAGCCTCGACCACCCTGGTTCAGGAGATCCTCAACTTCAGCCTCCCAAATAGCTGGGACTACAGGGTGAGTGCCAGCACTCCTGGCTAACTTTTTTTGTTTTTTTTTGTGTTTGTGTGTTTGTGGAGACAGGGTTTCACTATGTTACACAGGCTAGTCTCAAACTTCTGGGCTCCAGCAAGCAATACGACCACCTGGCCTCCCAAAGGGCTGAGGCCCAGTGCAGTGGCTCACACCTGTAATCCCAGCACTTTGGGAGGCCTAGGCAGGTGGATCACAAGGTCAAAAGATCGAGACAATCCTGGCCAACATAGTGAAACCCCATTTCAACTAAAATACAAAAAATTAGTCGGGCATGGTGGCATACACCTGTAATCCCAGCTACTCAGGAGGCTGAGGCAGGGGGAATCACTTGAACCTGGGAGGCAGAGGTTGCAGTGAGCAAGATCGCACCACTGCACTCCAGCCAGGTGACAGAGTAAGACTCCACCTCAAAAAACTAAATAAATAAAAAATATAATAAAAAATAAGAAGCTGAAATCTATAAAAGTAATTGCTGGTACTTTTAAAACTAAAAAAAAAAAATCTGAAATTAACATCACAAAAGATATTTTAAGTTTTTGTATAACAAATTAAAGTGATGGAAGATTATAGAAGGCATATCTCATTTTAAGGCCTGTCACTTTACTGCACTTCACAGATACTACAGTTTTTACAAATTGAAGGTCTGTAGCAACCCTGTATTGAGCAAGTCTATTGGCACAATTTTTCTGCAACATGCTCACCTCATGTTCTGAGTCACATTTTGATAACTCTCCCAATAATTCAAACATTTTTATTATTCTCTCTGTTATGGTAATCTGTGATCAGTGATCTTTGATGGTACTATGGTAACCGCTTTAGGGCACCTCGAACTGTATCCACATAAAACAGTGAAGTGAAGTGATGTTAGGTGTATATTCTGACTGCTCCACTGACCAGCCATTTCCCCATTTTTCTCCCTCTCCTATGGTGATGGAAATGTTCCGTAGTTCAACCGTATCAAAATCCTTATCAGGGTTGTAATATTGTGCTATAGGTTTTCAAAGCGTTACTGCTGGGGAAAACTGCATAAACAGTTGGACCTCCCTATTCCTGGAGACATAACCATGTTCTCCTTGGACTTCCCTATTCCGGGAGACACAACAATATTGAAATTAGGCCAATTAAAAACCCGACAATGACCTCTAAGTGTTCAAGTAAAAGGAACAGACACACATCTCTCCCTTCAAATCAAAAGTGAGAAGTCATTAAGCTTAGTGAGGAAGCCAAGTCAAAAGCCAACATGGACTGAAAGCCAGGCCTCTTGCACCAAACACCCAAGATGTGAATGCAAAGGAAAAGCTCCTGAAGGAAATTAAAAGTGTTGCTCCAATGAACACACAAATGGTAAGAACAGAAAACAGCCTTATTGCTGGTGGAGCAAAGTTTCAGTAGGAGAAAGTCTCAGTCATCTGGAGAGAAGATGAAACCAACCACAACATTTCTTTAAATCAAAGCCTGATCCAGAGCAAGACCTAAACTCTTCAATTCTGTAAAGGCTGAGGGACGGGAGGAAGCTGCAGCAGAAAAGTTTGAAGTTAGCAGAGGTTGTTCATGAGGTTCTTTCCTTAGAAAAACGCTGTCTCCATAACATGGAAGTGCAAGGTGAAGCCGCAAGTTCTGATGAAGAAGCTGCAGCAAGTTACCAGAAGATCTAGCCAAGATCATTGATGAACGTAGCTACACTAAACAGATTTTCAATGTAAATAAAACAGCCTTCTATTGGAAAAAGATACCATCTAGGACTTCCTAGCTAGAAAGGAGAAGTCAATGTCTAGTTTCAAAGCTTCACAACACAGGCTGACTCTTTTGTAAGAGAATAATGCACCTGGTGACTTCAAGTTAAAGCCAATGCTCCTTACCATTCTGAAAATCCTAGGGCCTTTAATAATTGTGCTAAATCTACTCTGCTGTTCCTTCTAAATGGAACAACAAAGGCCTGAATGACAGCACATCTGTTTATTGCATGGTTTACTGAATATTTTAAGCCCACTAGTAAGATCTACTGCTCAGGAAAAAGGATTCCTTTCCAAGGGTTACTGTTCGTTAACAAGGCACCCAGTCACCCAAGAGCTCTGATGGAGACATACAAGATTAATGTTGTTCTTGTGCCTGCTAACACAACATCCATCCTGCAGTCCATGGATCAACGAGAAATTTTTTACTTTCAAGTCTTTTTTTTATATATATTTTACTTTCAAATCTAAGATAGATAGATAGATAGACTTGAAAGTAAAATATATACATTTGGGGTACATATGCAGATCTTGCAGGATTGTTACATAGGTATACACTTGCCATGGTGGTTTGCTGCCTCCATTCCCCCATCCCCTACATTAGGTATTTCTCCCAATGTTATCCCTCCTCAATCTCCCCCACCCCCCCACTATCCCTCCCCTAGCCCCCCAGCCCCAATAGACCCCACTGTGTGATGTTCCCCTCATTGTGTCCATGTGTTGTCATTGTTCAACATCCACCTATGAGTGAAAACATGAGGTGTTTGGTTTTCTGTTCTTGCATCAGTTTGCTGAGAATGATGTTTTCCAGATTCATCCATATCCCTGCAAAGGACATGAACTCATCCTTTTTTATGGCTGCATAGTATTCCATGGTGTATATGTGCCACATTTTCTTTATCCAGTCTATCATTGATGGGCATTTGGGTTGGTTCCAGGTCTTTGCTATTTTAAACAGTGCCACAATGAACATATGTGTGCATGTGTCTTTATAATAGAATGATTTATAATCCTTCGGGTATTATTTAAGAAATGCATTTCTTAAGGCTATAGCTGCCATCACTGGTGATTCCTCTGATAGAGCTAGACAAAGTAAATCGGAAACTTTCTGGAAAGGAGTCACCATTCTATATGTCATTAATAAAACTTGTGATTCACAGCAAGAATTCAAAATATCAACATTAACAGGAGTTTGGCTCAAAATCATCCCTCACAAGTGATTTTGAGGAGTTCAAGACTTCAGTGGAGGAAGGAACTGCACATGTGGTGGAAATAGCAAAAAACTGGAATTAGAATTGGAGCCTGAAGATATGACTGAATTGGATGAGGAGTTGCTTCTTATGAGTAAATAAAGAAAGTGACTTCTTGAGATGGAATCTATTCCTGGTGAAGATGCTGTGCACATTGTTGAAATGACAGCAAAGGATTTAGAATATTACATATATACTTAGTTTACAAAGCAGCAGCAGAGTTTGAGAGCACTGACTAAAATTTTGAAAGAAGTTGTGCAGTGGGTAAAATGCTATCCAACAGCATCGCACGCTACAGAGAACTCTTTCACGAAAGACTCCATGGATGCGGTAAACTTCATTGTTGTCTTATTTTAAGAAATCTCTAGGCCGGGCACGGTGGCTCACGCTTATAATCCCAGCACTTCGGGAGGCCAAGGCAGGCAGATCACAAGGTCAGGAGTTTGAGATGACCCTGGCCAACACAGTGAAACCCCATTTCTACTAAAAATGCAAAAATTAGCTGGGTGTGGTGGCATGTGCCTGTAATCCCAGCTACTGTGGAGACTAAGGCAAGAGAATCGCTTAAACCCAGGCAGCGGAGGTTGCAGTGAGCCGAGATCGTGCCACTGTACTCCAGCCTGGGCGACAAAGCAAGCCTCCATCTCAAAAACAAAAAAAAAAATAGAAATCTCCACAGCCACTTAAAACTTCAGCAACCACCACCCTGATCAGTCAGCAGCCATGAACACTGAGGAAAGCCTCTCCACCAACAAAAACATTACAACTTGCTGAAGGGTTAGATGATCATTAGCATTTTTTCACAATAAAGTTTTTTTGGTTAAGATGTGTACATTTTTTAGACGTAATGCTATTGCATGCTTAATAGAACACAGTACAGTCTAAGCATAACTTTTATATGTACTGGGAAACCAAAAAATTCATGTGACTTACATAATTGCAATATTTACTTTTTTGTGGCGCTTTGAAACCAAACCCACAATATCTATGACATCTCAGATGTCTACAAGGATGTCTGAAAGACATCAGACACAAAGTACACAGGAAAGGATTTTAGTGTGGGTGGCAACCTAATTAGAGTCACATAAAAGTGACCAGACACAATGGCATAAATTATATATTCACTAATGTGTGCACAATTCCACTTCAAGCATTTATCTTCACACTCCCTATTCCTGTAGTGGAAGACAGGTCAAAACAAGGTAGTCAACTACAGCACTCCGTGGAAAAATGAAGGCAATAAAGTAAGAAACATATGTCTCATAGTCAAAAGGTATAAATATGTATAATTAGATTATCAAAAACTGAAGTGAGAAAGAACGGGGCACGGCAATATAAAGATAGTAGCTGAGAATTTACAATACTCGTGAAAGAAGTCAACCCACAGTTTCAAGAAGCTCTTTGAATCCCAAGCAGTATAAATAAGTAAAAGGATCTTAGGAAAGTCATTATCTAAAACAGAATAAGCAAACTTTTTCTGTAAAGATTTAGATACTAAATCTGTTAGATTTTGAAGTTTCCCTACAGTCTCTGTCGCACGATCTTCTTTATGTTTTTAAAAATACTTTAAAATAAAAATGTAAAAAACTCGGGTTGCCAGCGGAACAGCAACAGGCCCTAAACCACAGATTGCCGTCCGCTGTCTAGAATACTCATGGCATAAATATTTGTAAGAGCCAAAAACTTACAGATCACCTAAAATCTCATAAGCAGTAAAATAAGTAATTTGTAGTATATGTTAAATTCATACAATGGATATTCAGACATAAGTGAGAATGCAACTATACCCAAAAATACGGATAAGCCAAATCATAATGCTGCTTGAAAGACATCAGACACAAAGTACACAGGAAAGGACTGCAGTGTGGCTGGCATTCTAATTAGAGTCACATAAAAGTGATCAGACACTATGGCATAATTTGTATATTCATTTATGTGTGCACAATTCCATTTCAAGCATTTATCTTCACACTCCCTCAGATGTTCTCTGCTGATTAATGTCCATGAAGTTAATTGGAGAATGGTTGTTTCTGCCTCCACCCACTGCTGATTATACCTTTCTCTGCATAAATATCTATGTTTCTCTCATGACATTCAAAAAGGAAAGCAATCAATGGCTGTTAATCTTTTTATACCAGGGTAATAAAATTTCTCTCTGTAATCTTCAGCAGGAGATGTTTTGATGCTCAAGTTAATTAACAATTTCAAGGAAAAACCCACCCATAACAGTGCCTAGATATAGGATTTAGGTGTCCTAGATTATAGTGCCCTTAGAATATAAGACCGTCAGATCAAAATCTGTTTTTAAATATACCTTCAGTATTACTAACTCTAAGGTGAAAAGAGCTTCATTCTTCAATCGTGGACACCTCAGAGTTAATCTGTGGCTCAGTTGCTGACAAAGGTTATCCCAGAAAGAGGAATGTGTCTTACCTGGGGGTTAATTTCTTTATTCTGGCATCATTCTAATTGTCAGTAAAAATTAGTTTACTAATAACTAAGGATGTCTATCTGCAATCCCGGGACCCTGGCTTTTCTACCTTTCTTTTCATACACTTTCTCTTCTTCAGAGGCAAGCAGATACATGCAGAGATCAAACACAAAACCCCTTGATAAAAATGGCTGTCATTCTCCTGCTAGAATGACTTTCCCTCTTTCTCTACCAAAGGGCTGATATGATTTCCCAGTCAAATGTGTCAAGTAAATCTTTGAAGGCATCCATCATTTGCCAACATGAGGTCTGCCATTCAAGAGTGCTGCTTTCAGGAAGAAAGCAGAAACTTCCAGAGTTTTAATATAAAAAGCAGAGAGACCCTGCTCAGGGTCAGCATGCTATCTGAAACCTGTCTGGATTTGCATAAGATGTAGAACACAGGAAAGCAGTTTACACAACAGCTTTGAAACAGGGAAATATTCTTTAATTTCCAAAACAAGACTAATGGCTCCTGAAGCTCAGAAGTATGAGGTAAAGAGATGAACTCCATGAATTTAAATGTTATTCCTTACAGATTTTCAAGAAACTGGATCCTATAGGATTTTTTGATAACCTATTTGAAGTAAAAGCTGTAAGCATCTCTGTTTCTTTCTTAACTCATCTGTATAGAAGGCAAGCCTCTATTTAGATTGGGTCATTGGATATAATAGCACAGATATTAAAAGGGTCTAGAGACTTCTCAACAGCTAGATGTCTCATCTTACCATTTATCTCTTTGTTTGTTTTGTTTTCTTGAGACAAGGTCTTGCTCTGTTGCCCAGGCTGGAGTGCAGTGGCATAATCACAACTCACTACAGCCTCAACCTCCCACACTCAAGTGATCCTCCCACCTCAGCCTCCCAAGAAGCTGGGACTATAGGCATGTGCCACCATGCTGGCTAATGTTTCCCATTTTTTTGTAGAGATGCAGGTTTCACTATGTTGCCTAAGCTGGTCTCAAACTCCTGGACTCAAGCAATTCCCCCACCTTGGCCTCCCAAAGTTCTGGGATGAGCCACGTGTCTGGCCTCATCTTACCACTCGTTAACAGGAAAGGCTAATTAAGAGCTGCCTCAGATAGTTGTTATACGCAAGTCTCATTTCTGCTCAGCTATGATTCATCAGATACATTTATTTCTGTGTACAGGGGCTTTCTGTCAGGAAGAATGGAGTTGGGTTTAGTAACCAGGGTTCAGATTGCTATATTTCCTACCTTTCAGCTCTCCTAAAGGTCCTATAATAAATAGACCAACTCCCCTTGCTGTCATCCTCTTCTATTTTCTAGCAGAAACTACTGAGACACGCATTACCTGAGATCCATATCAAGCATATAAAAGACTGAGAAAAAGAATGCAATAAATGTAATTTTTAAATAACAGATAAATGATAAGTTCCAAATGGGCTACAATATGATTAACAAAAATTGGAAACAATAGAATATATGGGAGAAATATTACTGGTTTATTTTGTGATGACAATAGATCAATATATTATTTGTTCAGAAAACATTCAAGGACTTTTGGTTGCGTGAGAAGAAAGTAGCATGCATGCTCTATGAAAGTAAAATTTCAGATGATTATTTAGAAAAGGATTACATATTTGAATAAGTAAAAGGAATTCTATATATTGAAGAATTACAACATAAAGTCTCTTCATTCTGTCTAATATTTACTCTTAATAGAACATATCTACATGAAACTAAATATAATAATAGAAGACCTATAATATAAAAAGCAGTGATACATATATATATACACACACACACACACACATACATATGTGTATATTCCTATTAAATATATATCTATTCTGTATTTATATATATTCCATATATGCATGTATAATTTATTTGGAAGCAAACTGCACTTCTAAAACAATACTATTGGATGATTTTTTTCATGACATCATAAGGCATCAATATACTAAATGAAAAAAGGCTACAAAAATATTTTAAATGATTCAACAGAAAAAATTATAAAATTATTACACATCATATATAAAAATTTATAATATTTATAATTATAAATATGTAAATGTTTCATAAAAGCAGTGCAAGATTATATACTGAATTATGCTCATTGTTCTCTAGATGGAAGCTTCAGCTTTCTTTTAAATAATTTACTTTTATTTTCTATTAAAATGGACATTTATTATTTCTATAATTAAAAGCAAAAGTTACAAAAAAACCTTTGAAATCTTTGCTGAAGTGACTTTGAAAGGCTAAAAAAAAGTATCCTAATTTGTTCCTATTTTCTAAAGGATTTATTTATTCTCTTTGGTTCAGATTTAGACAGATAATCACTTGCATCTTTAAAAAAAATTCTCTTTCAATATTTCACATTGTATTTGCTGGGATTTTTTTTTAGTATTTTATATTGTGTTCTCCCCTATTCAGCTACTTGCCTTCAAAAGAAGGAGGAAGAGGGGGGAGGAAGAAGAGCTGCCAGTGTTACAGTGTCACCTCTGAAACCACCGCCCTGGAGGCTCCCAAGGTTTATAAGGACAGTAGTTAATAGTTTCTGTCATCAGAGAGGTCAATGTGTTCTGTTCCCAGATTGTTCAGTTCAATAGTCCTATTACTTGGAAATGAAGACACATTATACCTATGATTACAAACATGTCTGGAGATGATGACATTCCAGATAACTCTCCAACCACAGAGGGCAAGAAAGCTTCCCAAGCTAGAGCTTTTGCATTAAATGTGCCCATTTATTTGCATTTACACTGCCATCGTGTACCTGAATTTCGATAGTTTGGTTCCCCAAAGATGAAGAGAGGACATAAAGATGACGTAACATAATAGGAACACTAAGGAAAAGTAAGGTTGAGTTAGTGTGCACGGCAGTAGCGCCAGGCCACACCACCACTGTTTGAAGTCAGCCACTTCGTCAATAACTGAACATCAACTGTGTTTTATCGGAGAAAAATGGAAACTCTTCTTGAATGCTTTTCCAATCAGTCAATACCAAGCACATTTATTGAATAGCATCTATATATGTGCCAGCCACTGTTGCTGGTGCAGTCACTTATGGTGAATTATTCTATCTCTGTAACATGTTATTTGGAGGCAAATTGGCACTATTCACAAAGAACTTCGGGCTTAATTAGCATCTAAAAATTTTAAATACCCATAATTGTATGTGGCCAAGAATACTACCCATGGTTAATTTGCATGTTGTTTCTATTGTCCCTAAAATGTGAGGACACTTAACAATAGCTACTTTATGCCACATGATGTTGCACACTAAACTGAGAGCAAAGATCACTCAGCACTGATGAAACCTGGCACTGAGGACTTTTAAGGTCAGAATGAACCACTAGACAGTGTGATACCCTTTCATCCCATACCCACTGAATGTTCCTTTTGAGCCTGCCTCCTGCCCAAGCTCTTCCAGCTTCATCCCAGAGCTGCCTGGCTCACTTATCTCGCTCCTAGGTAGCTGTTAAAAGAATCCTTCTTCAGAAGTTCAAAGGGCTCATGGGTTATAGCCAACAGGCCAAGTCCATTTCAAATACTAAAAAATCTTGTTTACTCTGATCAATTTGACATTCTCTCCCTCTCTACATATCAGTAGCACTAAAAATGAAGTTCTTTCCATCTTGAGATTTGGAACTTCATTGTCCTTTAATATAACAGTACTTTCATTCAATCCTTCCTCAGTTTCAGTGGCTGCCTTCTGTTGAAAGTACTTTAACCTTATTTTCCTTTTTTAAAAAATTATAAGTAAAATTGTTACCCAAATCCTAACCCTGAGGAATTTCAATCGTTCTCCAGCACTCTCCTCCTGCAACTCTGCATCATATTGTAAAAAAGGAAATGAATTAATGCTCTGTAAGGGAAAATTTTGTGCTTCAAAGGAAAACTATACATTGTCTACACATACGGAGAATTATGATTCTATGGAAGCTATTTTATGTCTCTGTAAGCTGTAGATAACTGATAGCTATGCAAAATAATTATTGCCTGTAGAAATGCAAATTCTGTTAAGAGTCAACTGACTTTCCTCCCTTCTGTGGAGGGGCCAGGATTCTCTTTTGAACCTATTAAATATCTACTTAGTTCCCTCAATAATTAATGAGTTAGATAAGAGCTTTAACAACTATTTTATATCTGTATGAGCATCATGATTTTCCCTTTTTTTGAAAATTATCATTTAACAACTGCAAATAAGGAAAAATACATGTAACCAGGGTATTTACATAGGGGAATTATAAAAATGAGATGATGAAAAAGGGCATATCCAGCAAGAGGGGATCACAAGGCATGTTCTCTCATGCTCTTCAAAGCATAAAATTTGGAGGAATGAAAATGAAAAAGTGTTCAATAATTTTCTCTGAAAGTAATATCATCACTTTTTCATTCATTGGAGAATCTTGACAGAAAGGATTAAAGTGTGGTGGTTACTACATGAAACCATTGTCAAAGCAAAATTGCATCCGACAAAGTTAAACAAGTAAGGAAAATTTTGTTTAAGGCTATTGCAAGGGAAAGAGACCAGTATTAACACTGAAGCACTGAAGCAATACATGGAGAGTTTTTAAAAGCTGAGATAGGGGGATATCACAAGGCCATCTGCCTCTTACCCAAAGAAAGAGTAAACTTTCTCTTATCTTCATGACAAGAGGTAGTTTCACAACGTGGAGCAAGACTCTCACTGAAGTTAGGCTCTTACCCTCCCCCCACCCGACAGAGACTGGAAGATAAGGGTACTACCTTCCTTGATGATTGCATTTCAAAGGAATGGCTCCCAGGTCCTTATAAAAGACAATCCTTGATTGTAAAACTGGCAAGAGGCTGGGAGAAGATTTACATCTCAAAGAGGTAGATAAAGAATTGATTGCAAGTTTTCTAAATTAAATGCTCTAGGAAAAGCGAGGTCAGGGGCCTAGAAAAGAAAGAAACCTCTCTCATTAAGACCGTCTTGGTCAAGATTCATACCATTTTCATCTTATTTGTTATTTCACTAAAACTTCAAGTTAGCAAAGCCTTTCTCATAGGTCACCTCACTTTAATCTCCACAAACATTAATATTCATTTTGCAGATGAATTAACTAAAAGTGAGAAAGGCCAAGTCACTGGCCGTAGGTCTCAAGTTCTTAAAGGTAGCTTGCAAGACTTAAACCCAGTTTCCTGACTTTTGGTTCAGTGCATTTAAAACACCAGTCATATGCTACTGACACAATCCCAATTCTGCAACGCTGAGCAAGATTACAAGATGATTGGAGTTTCCAAAATAATGCATTTGAGATTAAGGGCAAATCATGAGTGTGGCATCTAGAAGACAAGTTGTGACAGCTTTGTGTGGTACCTGGGCTGAAAATAGGACAATCAAGGAGATAAACAGAGTGAGGTCTTGGGGTTTTAAATACACAGGTAGTTTCTGTTTCCTGGTTATACCATGATTGTTGCATCCAGAAGCACAGTCCAGGTCTTGAAGGGGCTTTCAGGTTGTGGTAGCTAATGTCCCTTCAAAAGATATCCAGGCACTAACTCCTGAAATCTCTGAATGTTGTCTTATGTGGCTAAAAAGAGGTCTTTGCCTATGTGACCAAGTTAAGGATCTTGAGATGAGGAAATGATCTTGGATTATCCAGGTGAGCTCTCAATGCAATCACATGTATCATTACAGAAAGGCAGCAGGAGATTTTACACAGAGAGGAGAAGATGATGTAAAGATGGAGTAGAGAGATATTTGGAGATCCTGGTCTTAAGGACTGGAGGGGATGCAACCAGAAGCCACGGAATATCAGTATCCACCAGAAGCTGGAAGAGACAAGGAAATCATCCCTAGGTCCCCTAGGAATTCCAGGATGAATGCAGCATTGCTGACACCTTGATTTTGACCCAGGATACTGATTTCAGACTCTGGGTTCCAGAACTGTAACAGAATAAATTTCTGATGTTTTCAGTCACCAGGTTTGTGGTCACTTGTTACAGAAGCCACCAAAAACAAATGCAGATTTTGGTACCAGGATGTGGTGTGCTGTTACATCAAATACCTAAAAATGTGAAAGTGGCTTTGAAATTTGGTGATGGACAGAGCCTGGAAGAATTTTGAGGCACATGACAGGTTGTTTTAAACAGACTATTAGCAGAAATATGAACACTAAAGGCACAACTGGTAGAGCTAGAAAGAAGTGAGAAGCACAGTAGAGAAATCCTCTATCATCTTAGAGCAGGAGTTCCCAACCTCCAGGCTGCAGACCGGTACCAGCCAGTAGCCTGTTAGGAACTGGGCCACACAGCAGGAGGTAAGCAGTGGTTGAGCCAGCATTACAGCCTGAGTTCTGCCTCCTGTCACATCAGCGTCAGCATTAGATTCTCACAGGAGCACAAACCATACTGTAAACTGTGCATGCAAGGGATCTAGGTTGTGTGCTCCTTGAGGATCTAACTAATGTCTGGTGATCTGAGGTGGAACAGTTTCATCCCAAAACCATCTGTCACCCCTATTCCATTGAAAAACTGTCTTCCCTAAAACCTGTCCCTGGTGTCAAAAAGGTTGGGGACCACTGTCTTGGAGAATGCATCTATTGCCGTAAACAGAAGATTGGTAGAAATATGAACAGTAAAGGTGCTGCTCAGAGGACTCAAAAGAATGTGAGAAAAGTGTTATTAGAAAGATAGAAGAAAAGTGATCTTGGTTATGTAGTGACAGGGAGCTTCAGTGAAGTGTGACCTGCTTTGTGTGGAGAGCAGAACTCATAAATGATAAACTTGGGTGTTTAACTGAGGAGAGTTCCAAGTGAAGTACTGAAGATGTAGCCTGGTTTCTCTTGCTCCTTACACTAAGATGCTAGAAAAAGAGAGAAATGAAGAAATAATCATTAAGCAGAAAGAGGCAGGACTAGATGATTTGAGAAATTCTCAGCTTATCCAGACTGCAAAAGATGCTAAAATTAGCAGATCACTGCTTGGAAAGTGTGCTCTGGAGAGAAGGTCCTGGGTAAGGCCAGAAAACCTTCTGTCTATTGAAGATAGAACTGACAATATTCTATGATTGATTATATGTAGTTTGGGAGAGAAAGGAGTTGAGGACTAGCTCAAGGTTTGGGGTTGGAATAATTGAGAGGAAAGAGTTGACATTTCCTGAGATAAATTTACAGGGGAAAAACACTTGAGCTCATTTTTTGTCATGAAAGGATTGATATTTCTATTTTTTTTAAGCGGAGAGTTTGTCAAAACCACAGTGGGATACCACCTCACACCAGTCAGAATCATTGTGACTAAAAAGTCAAAAAAAATAACAAATGTTGGCAAGGCTACAAAGAAAAAGAAACGCTTATACCGTGTTGGAGGGAATGTAAATTAGTTCAGCCATTGTGGAAAACAGTGTGGGTGGTGATTCCTCAAAGTCATAAAAACAGAAATACCATTTAACCCAGCAATCTCATTACTGCATATATACCCAAAGCAATGTAAATAATTCTATTATAAAGACACATGTATATATGTGTTCATTGCAGCACTATTCACAATGGAAAAGACATGAAATCAACCTAAATGACCAGCAACAGTAGACTAGATAAAGAAAATGTGGTACATATACACCATGGAATACTGCACAACCATGAAAAAGAACAAGATCATGTCCTTTGCAGGAACATGGATGGCACTGGAAGCCATTATCCTTAGCAAACTAACGCAGGAACAGAAATCCAAATACTACATGTTCTCACTTGTAAGTGGGAGCTAAAAGATGAGAACACATGGACGCATAGAGGGGGAACAACACACACTGGAGCCTATCAGAGGGTGGAGGGTAAAAGGAGGAAGAGGATCAGGAAAAATAACTAATGGGTACTAGGCTTCATACCTGAGTGATGAAATAGTCTGCACAACAAACCTGCAGGACACAAGTTTACCTACGTAACAAACCTGTACATGTACCCCTGAACTTAAAATAAAAGATAAATAAAAATAAAGTCACAGTTTCCAAGAAAAATAATAATGATAAATAAATAAAAAGTGTACTTTAATGCACCCAAAAGATTATACCAGCTCACCAGCAATGGATTCAAACCAAGATAAAATCTCTGAATTGCCAGAAAAAGAATTCAGAAGGTCAATTATTAAGCTAATCAAGGAGGTACCACAGAAAGGTGAAGTCCAACTTAAAGGAAATCAAAAATGTAATATAGGATATGAAAGGAAAGTTCTTCAGTGAAATAGCATAAATAAAAACCAATCACAACTTCTGGAAATCAAGGACACACTTAGACAAATGTAAAACACACTGGAAAGTCTCAGCAATAGAATCAAACAAGTAGAAGAAAGAACTTCAGAGCTTAAAGACAAGATTGTTGAATTAACCCTATCTGTCAAAGACAAAGAAAAAAACACTTTTTTAATGAACAAAACCTCCAAGAAGTTTGGGGCTATGTTGAATATCTAAACCTAAGAATAACTGGCGCTCCCGAGGAAGAAGAATCAAGTCAAGAACTCAACCCCTTTCACAAAACCTGCAAAAAAAAAAAAAAAAATGAAATACCAAAGAATATAGCTAACCAAGGATGCAAAAGACCTCTACAAGGAAAACTACAAAACACTGCTGAAAGAAATCATAGATGACACAAACAAATGGAAACACATCCCACGCTCATGGATGGATAGAATTAATACTGTGTAAATAACCACACTGCCAAAAGCAATTTACAAATTCAATGCAATTCCCATCAAAAACCATCATCATTCTTCACAGAACTAGAAAAAACAATCCTCAAATTTATATCGAACAAAAAAAAGAGCCAGCATAGCGAAAGCAAAACGAAGCAAAAATAACAAATCCGGAAGCATCACATTACCCGACTTTAAACTATACTATAAGGCCATAGTCACTAAAACAGCATCATAGTAGTATAAAAATAGGCACATAGACCAATGGAACACAATAGAGAACCCAGAAATAAACCCAGATACTTACAGTCAACTGGTCTTCGACAAAGCAAACAAAAAAATAAAGTGGGGAAAGGAACCCTACTCAACAAATGGTGCTGGGATAATTGGCAAGCCACATGCAGAAGAATAAAACTGGATCCTCATCTCTCACATTATATAAAAATCAACTCAAGATGGATCAAAGACTTAAGCCCAAGACTTGAAACCATAAAGATTCTAGAAGATAACATCAGAAACACCCTTCTAGCTATTGGCTTAGGCAAAGCCTTCATGACCAATAACCCAAAAGCAAATGAAACAAAATCAAAGATAAATAGATGAGACTTAATTAAACTAAAAAGCCTCTGCACAGCAAAAGAAATAATCAGCAGAGTTAACAGACAACCCACAGAGTGAGAGAAAAATCTTTACAATTTATACATCCAACAAAGGACTAATATCCAGACTCCACAAAGAACCGAAACAAATCAACAAGAAAAACAATCCCATCAAAAAGTGTGCTAAGGATATCAATACACAATTGTCAAAAGAAGATATACAAATGGCCAACAACAAATGGGAAAATGCTCAACATCACTAATTATCAGGGAAATGCAAATCAAAACCACAATGCAATACCACCTCACTCCTGCAAGAATGGCCATAATCAAAAAATAAGAGATGTTGGCATGGATGTGGTGAAAGGGAACACTTTTACACTGTTGGTAGAAATGTAAACTGTACAACCACTATGGAAAACAGTGTGGAGATTCCTTAAAGAACTAAAATTAGATCTACTGTTTGATCCAGCAATCCCACTACTAGGTATATCTACCTAGAGGAAAGAAGTCATTATACAAAAAAGATACTTGTACATACATGTTTATAACAGCACAATTTGCAATTGCAAAACTATGGAACCAGCCCAAATGCCCATCAGTCAATGAGTAGATAAAGAAATTGTGGTATACATATTCCATGGAATACTACTCAGCCGTAAAAAGAAATGAAATAATGGCAATCACAGCAATCTAGATGGAATTGAAGACTATTATTCTAAGTGAAGTAACTCAGGAATGGAAAACCAAACATCATATGTTCTCACTCATACGTGGGAGCTTACCTATGAGAACACAAAGGCGTAAGAATGATATAATGGACTCTGGGGACTCAGGGAAAAGGGTGGGGGTGGCAAGGGATAAAAGACTACATATTGAGTACAGTGTACACTGTTCAGGTGATGGGTGCACAAAATCTCAGCAATCACCACTAAAAAATTTATTCATGTAACCAAACACTGCCTGTTCCCAAAAAACCTACTGAAGTAATAAAAAAAAAATCAAAAAGATGCCAAATACTGATCAGCAGGTGAATACAAAAAGGACTGAGAAAAATGAGAAATGGCCAAGGCATTCAGCAACCTGGAAGTCACTGAAGATATTAAAGAGAGAAGTTTTTGTTATAATATTAGGGATAAAAATTTGACCTGATGACTTCATGAGGAGGGTAGGAGAGAGAATTTGAAGACCGTGGATACAAGAAATACAATTAATTTCACTGCAAAGTCCATTAATTTCGCCTTTAAAAAATCTACAGGTTTTTTTCAGAATAAGCTCTTCACTAATCTCAAACTTTTGCTGCAAAGTTTTTGCTGAGAGGCACCGAACTCCAGGGGTATGGAGGAAATGGGTAATCAATGCATCTGTCGATTAGAGTTTGTAATTAAAGAAAGGGCTAGCAAGTGCATGGAGCTTTGAAAGATCTAAAGGGAAAGCAAATGTGATTGTTTTAATCTGTTTGGTCTGTGAGTAAATGGAGAGAGAAGCAAGCGAATGGGGTTCTTCAAGGGTTGGAAGTGAACAAAAGCACACGTGAACCAACTGACTTCAGGAAAGAAGTCACTGCTTCTTCCTCAGAAACAATGGAGATAAATGAGAAGCTAACGGCACACCAGGGTTTCTCAGTCTTAGGATGGTTGACATTTTGAGCTGGATAATTCTTTGTTACAGGCTGTTCTGTGCATTATAAGACATTTAGCATCCCTGACCTTTAACCACTAGATGACAGTAGTGTTCTCTCCCTTGTCATGACAACCACAAATGTCTCCAGACACTGCCAACTGTCCCTGGGGGGCAAATTTCACGGTGTATGCTTGAGTACCAGGAGGAATTAAAATGGCAACTGCATGCAAGGTATGAGAACTGGCTGGAAGATTAAGAGAAAAGAATTGTGGAAGGAATTCTTAATATCAATAGGTACTTTACTTCATGGTGGCTTTGTTCCATGTTAACTTAGCTCACTGGGACTGTTAACCAGAATTCCCTTTCCCTGCACAGTTCTAGATTCACTTGGGCCACCAGAGACATTTTACATGAGACGTGTAAGGTGGAAGTGAAATGGATGCCATAGTCTCTTGCTACTCGGAAGGCTGGAGCAGGGCTGCAGGCGCTGTTGCCAGCACTCCTGCAGCTCATGCTCATTCTTATCTGCTGACTCACCTTGAAGTGAAGCAACACCCAGGCTGCAGCTCCTCCAGATACTGCTAGGTCATCCACCTCATCGAATTGGGAGGCCTGGAGGCTATAAGCCTCACGTGAGTTCCATTTCATCCTTGAGAGCTCCAGGCCCTCCTTGCAAGTTGCAATCTGTACTCACTCTCTCCTACTTCTTGTTCTTGTCCAACTTTCTTCTCATCCATCTTCTTCCGTTTTTTTTTTTTTTGAGATGGAATCTCTCCCTGTCATCCAGGCTGGAGTGCAGTGGCACTATCTTAGCTCACTGCAACCTCTGCCTCCTGGGTTCAAGCAATTATCCTGCCTCAGTCTCCCCAGTAGCTGTGATTACAGGTGCGTGCCACCACGCCCAGCTAATTTTTTGTATATTTAGTAGAGACAGGGTTTCACCATGTTAGCCAGGCTGGTCTCAAACTCCTGACCTCAGGTGATCCACCCGCCTTGGCCTTCCAAAGTGCTGGGATTACAGGCGTGAGCCACTGCGCGCCTGGCCCATCTTCTTCCATCTTCTTCCTGAGCAAGCTGACTGCAAGCTGCAGCAGCCAACACAGATGCAGTAACTGTGCATAAACTCTTTAACGAGATCCTTCAATTGTCTATGGTCAAATCCCTACAACAAATGCCACGTTCTTCACCATTTATTTCCTGCTGCCTATGTATCCATTACAACAACCACTATAAATTGTTTTAGTATCCTTATTCTACAGGTGATGAACTGAGACTCAGAAGGCTAATTAACTTTATCAGGGTCCGTCATTTAGCAAGTAGCAGACACGGAGTTTGAAAAACATCTGCCTTCCTTTAAAATCACTCTCCTTCCACCATGCCTATCTGCAGTGCTAGAGGCTTCATGAGGTGAGGAGTACAATTTTTAAAATTTCTTGACCCTAATCTATTGATAAATGACTCCATACTTTTTATTCTAATAATGGTGGGTAAGTGGGAAAAAAAAAAAAACCCTTGGAAGGAAGCATTTAATGATTTTTAGAGGTTGGAGGCACAAAACTGAAAAATAAAACGTACTTGCTCTTCACAGACACAAAATGAGAAGAGTTTTAGTTCTCTACTTGTGATTACTGCATAATGCTTATGAGCCACTAACATTTGGTGATAGCAGATGTCCTGGACGTTTAGAAGGGACCTTAATCAGCCCATCAGCATTCAGTTTAATCAGGACTAGGAGAGAGTGATCAGGGATTGAATAGATATTACTTGTGTCATGGCAATGCCCTGGCTCTCCTTTCCTGCCTCTCACCACCAGAGGCAAAGCTGCTGCGTCTTTCATCCCTGAGTTACACTCAGAGTAAAAACAGCAGTTACATTTAGAGTACACACAGACCTGTGGCAATAGACCATGATAAAACAAGTCTTGCTGATATTATTGAAAGCAGCATAATCACCAAGGCGTTGATGAAAATGTATCCAGTTCTATGGGTGAACAACCCTCCGTATATGTACCCTCCGTGTCTGCTGTAGAGTATACAGTCCTGAGGTACAATGATCAAATCTATGAATTTCTTTCCGAAAAGACTAGAAGCATAAAATGTCAACACTGGAAAAGATATTTTTTTTTCAGATCACCTAATGTATTCCCATTCCAAATGGATGAATCCATTCTAAAACTCACCCAGTAGTCATGCGTGCTCTTCCTGTATACTCTAAAATACCAGAGCATTGGCCAACTCAAAAGAGAGCCCAGGTCATCCACTGACAACTGAAAGCTAGGATGCACTGCCTGCTTTGGGCTAGAATGCCTGCCCATTGTTATGACCTAAGGCTGTTAGAAGAGTCATTTTGCATCTCTCACAGTATGTCCCCTCCACCAAGTATATACTACACTTGATTTACAATTTAATACATGCTCTGTTGTTATAATAATGGCAGTAACACTGAGACTAATATTAAAGCACATACTTTCTAGCCAATTTTTTCCATCAGTAACATTTTTGTTAGATCGATTATTGGAAGCAATATTAATGATTATTGATTTTGCCATTTTTTTTTCATTTTATACTATGGTCATGCTGTGATTATAAGAGTTCAAAAGGTCATAATTATTTTAGTAGTCATTTTGAAAAGCCTCTTTTTCATGCTTTCCACAGAAAATTATTAGTTTGAACGAAGTTTTGTTTTCAAACGTATAGTAAATGTAAGACATGTGGTTTTTTATCTTTTAAAAATAAGCTTGGTAATCAAGCCCACTTTAATATCACCATTTTATTGTCTGAGGAGACTGTGAAATTTTACAGTAGGATAGTTTCATCAAAACATGGAAACCATTTTTACAGAAATTATCAAATTATTTCACGTATTCTCCACAAATTTCTGAAAGTGCAAGATGGATTTTGATATGTTATTCCCCTTTTAAGAATGGGAAAATCTGAGTCACAAACAGCTCTTACTAGTTTTGCAATCCCACAGCCATCTGCCAAAAGTAGGAGGGAGGACTTAACACGACCAGTCTTCTGCTTTGTAACCAGAGCATACTTTCCAAGAATGCCTTACATTTTACCTCATCAGAGCCTGACTCCCTTAAGAGAAAACAGAGAGTACAGATATGGAGGATAAAAAGGACCCTCAGAAAAAAATCTGAGATGTGGCCAGTGTGTGTTAAAGCAGAGCGTAACAGAATGAAGAACTAATTTATCCATTTAGTTTCTCAGCAACCAGATTATTACCTGTCTTCTGAATAAATCCACTTTTAGGATGACTGTGCTCTGATCAGTTATAGATAAAATATTTTTAATAAGAAAACAGTAGGAATCGTTTCTTTCAGATAAAAGAATGGAAAGGTCTTAGTGGGGAAAAAAAGTTAGAAGTAATGGGAAGCAAAGTTTGAAAATTCAACTTTATATGGCAATATTCTATGGGAAAAATACAATTTAGTATAGGACTCAATAAATAGTTCTTTTAAATTACATTATTTCTTAAAATTAAGTTATGTTCTGTTTTAAAATCCAAGTGAATATTACTGTGGCATTCAGTGATATAACAAAAAATAAAGTAACACTACTCAGAATATAGTGAATATGACTGAGTTGGTGCCAATACCTGTTTATGAGAGGGAATGTTATTCTAGTAAATGAACGTTGTAAATTGTTTTAATCAGTTTATATATAATGAAACAGGAATTGTAATACAGATTTTCTTTCGAATGCTCCATTTGCACTATTTTCTTCCAATAACTTCTGCTTCAATGACCGCATATTGATCTTCATTGTGTATTACCTTTTCTTAAATTCTCTATTTGTAACTTGGAAGAGGGGTTCACTCACACGAAGACTAATCCAAATTCTGGTGAAACCACCTGATCTTCCATCAGCACACTATTTCATTTTCAAAATAATGCCTGTGGGGTTTTTGTGTTTTTGTTTGCTTTGTTTTTGCCTTGAATATTCAGGAGTTGGCTATCCAATACATTTATATTTATTTTCCTTGCTTCCCCTTCATATTTGATCTTTGTTTCTGCCTGAGTCATTTCACAGCAAATTAATTTCTCTACTTTCCAAATGAGAAGAAGAAAGACAAAACAATGTAAACTATTCTGGTAGTGTCAAAGGAGAAAAAAAATGGAAAAGAACTAAATTGTTACAGTGATAATGCCTGCTAGTCCCTGTTTCACCTACTACTTTCAGCATTTCCCTGGGTATGAAAAAGACTTTGACCTGCAGCTCTACCTCTGCCCCACTCAAAAGTGGAGCCGATTCTCCCAAACCTATCTGTATATGTGGTAATAAATGTACCAGCACCATCCCTGTGTGGTTGTCAGTAGTCTTGCTTCCCCAATCCAACAAAGTCTTGGGCGTGGCATGCTTACTGGGCATTTTCCCTTCAAATTGACTCCTTCTAAAGAATGCAACTATGTTGTGGTTTTTTCTTTTTCCTGATGACATTCTATCTTCCCTGCAGGGTCTAGAGTCCTCCTTAAACTTGCTCTCCTGTGGACAGATTTGTAACAATGAATCTAGCCAGCTCCTCCTCCTGCCCTTGCCTGTCCCCCTTCTCCCAGAGGCCAGAATGTGCACCTGTAACATCAGACACAACATAACCTTGGGTACTCTGAACCATCCATTGATGACAACTACTTTCACCACCTAGAGATCCCCACAAAGCAGCCCCATGTAGGAGACTGCTCTCTTCAGCCCTTTCCTTATGGACAATGTTGTGGACGCTTAACCACTTTATTTGAAGCCAACTCGCCTTTGCTTGTTCTCCTCACTACCCCCTGCACTTTCCTGCTTCTCTTTCCACCCCTCACCAGCCAGCATTCAAAGTCCTATACCATCTTATGTATTTTAGGTCAATTTAATTTCACTTTTTGTTTACCATTGCTTACTGCAGATAATCAAAATTTGTCAGCAACTATGGTAACTGATGTTAAGTTTCTCTACAGTAAGTTTCTTTGTAGCAAGGTTGATAGAATATTCAATAAAACTGGGTACAAAATATCGAGCCAGCCTCCCTGTGGTTCCTTGAAAGCTTTGATGACTGTGAATAAGGCCTGGAGGGAGAACCAAATAACCAAAAGAGTTGGCTGAATATTGATGTTTTACTTCGCCATGTGTTAAGGAACTTGTGGGATACTAAGGAAAAACTGAAAATGTATAAGATCACTCTGTCTTAATCATTGCTGCATCCTTTGTATTATCACAATAGACTGCCATAGCGGGTTTCGATAAACATTAGTTGAATAAATTAGTGAATGGATGAGTAGAGGATCTTGCACCTGAATTCAATATCAAAATTAATTGAATAAATATCAGTTATGGGAGAACAGTGTTGGAAATACAGTTAGATGGATGGGATTGGGGCTAAACATAAAGATTGTTAAAACTCAGGTTGAAAAAGACTTGGAAAAGTACTGAACAAGTTTGAATCTGGTCAAGCAGTGTGTTTTCTCTATGTATCAAGACATTCACTTCCTCTCCATGTCACTAATTCCATTTTCCAAGAGATGCATGTTTATTTCTCATGCTCTGTGTTACATATAAAACCCCAGGATAGGCAGCAGGGTAAAGACATAATTCTTATCCTCAAGAGTTCATGGTAAACAGGGGAAGAGAGACACAATCAAGTATAAGACAAAGTAACATGAGCTATGATGGTGCCAAATGCTGGTTCCCCTAAAGTATCACCAAAGCATGAATTGATGAAACAAAGCTGAGTTACTGTTTGCCATGGTAAGGGAGAACACTAGGTCAGCAGAGCCTTAGTAATATCCCTGAGAGGAAAGGGCAACGTCAAGACATTTTTCCCCCCCAAAACGGAGTTTCGCTCTTGTTACCCAGGCTGGAGTGCAGTGGCATGATCTCAGCTCACTGCAACGTGGGAGACCTCCATCTCCCGGGTTCAAGCAATTCTCCTGCCTCAGCCTCCCAAGTAGCTAGGATTACAGGCATAGACCACCACACCCAGCTAATTCTGTTGTATCTATTTAGTAGAGACAGGATTTCACAATGTTGGTAAGTCTGGTCTCAAACTCCTGACTGTAAGTCATCTGTCCTCCTTGGCCTCCCAAAGTGCTGGGATTACAGGTGTGAGCCACCACACCTGGCCAAGATCCTTAATGAGACTTTTAATTCTGGTTTAAAGCAGGTCTTTCAATGTGGAGGCTTGATTAGAGTTGAGTAAGGATCGTAGTTTAGGATTGGTGAACACAGTAGTGCAAGAATTTCAAGGCAAAGTGTTCAACGAGTCTTTTGTAAGCTGTTGACTAATGCTCTCTATTAAGTTGACAGGACTCTGTAAATCCTTGAAATAAAAAATAAAACTATTTACAACTTGTATCTTCCTCAAAAAGAGTCTCATGAAATAGTAAAGTTGTGTTGAAGACAATGAGGGAAAAAATATTTGCAAAACTATTCATCTGACAAAGGATTAGTAACCAGAATATCAAACAACTCTATAGGAGAAAACCTAATAATCCCATTTTTAAAAAGGGCAAAGGATCTAAACAGACATTTCACAAAAGAAGACATACGAATGGCAAACAGGCATATGAAAAAGTGCTCAGAGTCACTGATCAGGAGAGAAATGCAAATCAAAATACAATAAAATATCATCTCACTCCAGTTAAAATGGTTTTTATCCAAAAGACAGCCAATAATAATTGCTGGCGAGGCTGCGGAGAAATGTAAGTTGAGTACAACCGCTATGGAGAACAATTTAGAGGCTCCTTAAAAAAACAAAAATAGAACTTCCATATGATCCAGCAATCCTACTACTGGGTATTTATCCAGAGGAAATTAAATCAGCATGTCAAAGGATACCTGCATTCTCGTGTTTATTACAGCACTATTCACAATAGCCAAGATCTGGAAGCAACCTAAGTGTCCATCAACAGATGAATGGATAAAGAATATGAGGCACATACATGCAGTGGAGTACTATTCTGCCATAAAGAAAAGAATGAAGTCCTGTCATTAGCAACAACATGGATGGAACTGGAGGTCATTATGTTAAGTGAAATAAGCCAGGCACAGAAAGACAAACTTCGCATGTTCTCACTCGCAGAAACTGAAAAGTAAAACAATTGAACTCATAGAGATAGAGAGGAAAATGATGGTTACTAGAGGCTGGGAACAGTAGTTGGGGGAGGAAGAAAAGAGGGGATGGTGGTTAATGGGTACAAACATACAGTAAGATAGAATGAATAATATCTAGTACTTGGTAACACAACAGGGTGACTACATTCAACAATAATATATTGTACATTTTGAAATAACAAAAAGTATAATCAAAATGTTTGTAACACAAAGAAATGATAAATGCTTGAAGTGATGGATATCCAATTTACTTCGATGTGGTTATTATGCATTGTATCCCTGTATCAAAATATCTCATGTACCCCATAAATATATGCACCCTACTATGTACCCACAAAAAAATAAAGAGCATGCACCTGTAATCCCAGCTACTTGGGAGGCTGAGGCTGGAGAATAGCTTGAACCTGGGAGATGGAGTTGCAGTGAGCTGAGATCACACCAGCCTGGGCAACAGAGTGAGACTCCATCTCAAAAAAAAAAAAAAAAAGAAAAGAAAAGAAAAAATTTTTAAAAAAGGAAAAGAAAGAAAAGTTGTGTTGAAGACAATGAAATAATCAAGTCACTTGAATGCAGACCACACATTACATCAATGGCTTTGATTCAGCACAAGAAGCAGAAACAAACAGAAAAGGGCCTGGATCCACGAGGCGGAATCTGAGAAGGCTTCAAAAAGGTGGACTCTGTGCTAATACCTTATTTCACATTGCATTCTTGTATCAAAACATCTCATGTACCCCACAAATAGGTACACCTACTATGTACCTACAAAAAATAAAAACAAAAATAAATTTCAAAAAAAAAACTAAAATGAGCATGAATTTGCCTGGTGTACAGAAGTGAGAAAAATTTCAAGAAAAGGCAGAATGGTGTGAAAGAAAAGGTTTAAAAAATACATGTGATCTGCGGGACTGTGAGTCGTTTCTGTAAGCAGGAGACTTTCCCTGCAGTTCTAAAATAGAAACGAATACACTTGTACCGTATCACTTCTAATGATTCAGAGTACATTGTTAGAAATGAACTTTTTGTGTAAGTTAAGGACAATTTTTAAAATTATTCCTGAAACCGCTTTTGTATTTTAAGATTAGCATGAAAACATGTATAATTTGGGGGTGAGGGCAAACTTAACAGCCAGAGACGAGACCATTTAGATCTCCCGCTGCATGTGAGAGTTTTTGGCAAACTTGAAAATAAGTTCCAATGGATTATGATTGCTGTGCTGTATAATAAGAGACGGCCTTGAAGGAGATGTAATCAGAAAATAAATTTAAAACTCAAAAGCCAGATTTGATGCAAGAACATCAGGAAACCAATCAGCGTGGGATTCTCTCAACAGCCGTCACCAAAACGCTGCGTTCCTCACCCCCTTTGGTGCGCTTGTCAGATAACGCTCACGGCACCCCCAGGTGGCTCTTCCATGAGTTGATCAAACCCAGTTCCAACAGCCAATGATGAGCACAGCTCAGATTCAGACTAACTGCAGGCCTGCTCACCCCACACCTGAGAGCCTAGACAGATTCCAAACAACCAGCTAATTAAACCTGGAGCACCAAGCTATCATCATCCGAGATTCATGGGCCTCCAACAAGCAGAAGAACTAGCAACACGGCATTCGGCAACAGCTGTCACCTGCTATAATGTTGTTTAATTATCTTAAAATCTGTAAGAACTGACAAATGGGTGACAAAATGCAATTTTCTGTGTCAGGAAGCGAGAGACAAGCCTGCGTTACTTTGATGAGAGGAAATACTGTAAAATCATCTCTCTCAGCTCTTCTTATTGGGGTTGGGGGGAACTGTTGTCACTCAATTCTAGTCTGTAAACACTCTCATTATAGGACTCCTGGAGGGACACGTTTCCTTCTTTATAAAGATTGAATGGGAGAGGTTAGAATGTGCACTGGGCTGTGCCAAGCTTATCCCCATAGCCTCAGTAACTCTTCCAAAGTCCGCCCCAGCTCCAGCCCTACCCCCTCATCTCACCACACTACATATGTCCCCCAAGATGCATTCCTGGGGTGGACCATTAGCAAAGACCCTGCAAGTTCCCAGGAATTATGTCATGCCTCTTACCATCGATTTCTCCAGGTCCCTGTCCAAATCATGGCCTGATTCCGCTAGGCTTCAGTGATGTTTATGCCCTCCATAAGGATTTCCATTAGTCCCTAATTTCTGTTGGTCATGACACTCTACCAAATGTGCATGATAGAATCCTTTGTTCCTTTGGGGCAAGTTTACATCTATCATTTGCACAGTTTTGCCAGCCTTTATGGGTCAAAAGTGTTCACTAGAATACAAAATAAATCGCAGAAGAAAGGTCACTGTGTAGTAAATAGCTCTTAACAACATCAGCTAGAAAACCACATCCTCTGTACAGAGTAGTAGAGCGCTCGTAAGCCAAGAGCATTGTATCACTCATGGCCCCAGAACATAAAACAGAAAAATACAGGCTAGCTCACATTGGCTGCGAGCAGAGGGATAGCCCTTACAGTACAAAGAAAACATATATTAACAGTATGCCACAACAGATGATTATATGCAATGAAACGTGTGTGTGTGTGTGTGTGTGTGTGTGTGTGAGAGAGAGAGAGAGAGAGAGAGAGAGACAGAGAGACTTTGGTTTTGAAGGTTGTTTTGTTTAGTTTTGTCTTTTGAGAGACAAATGGCATAATAAATCAGCAAGCTAGTGTCTGCTACCGGAGTGCTGACAATCTAAAGGGATCACTAATGATTCTTAAGACATGGCAATATTTGCTCTTAAAAGGTGCATGAAAATATTAATGCATGTAACTGATTGCAAGTCATGGTTACATTTTTGAACCCTCTTAACAGAATTCGATGTGAGGATTTAAATTAGAGTGACAATAGGTGCTCAGTGGACCTTTCTGCTCACTAATTATAGTAAAACCATTTACATTTTGTACTTAAAGTCCTTTTATGCAATTAATGCATTAGTTTAATGTATATTAATTAATTACATTGATCTGTTTTTGTGATCTAGAAGGTTTAAACTCTCTGGGGGACAAGGGCGGCTATGAAATTAACCGTGGCTACAGTAAGATTTCATAATTGCTGAGTTATTCTTTTTAAAATACAAATTTTAACATGCCAAGCAGTGATTAACCTTTGCTGGTGATCCAGGTTCATACTCATGACTTTCTCATTCTCACACATTTGTTTCTTTTCTATCCAAATATGCGTCCCAATTCTCCACCACCATCTTCCAGACAAGCCTTAGTTTTCTACATTTGAGCAATTTCTTGAACTTCCCAAGTTCTGTCACATACTTCCTTCTTATTCCTTAAATCCCTGGGTAAATATTAGAGCCAAGATCACACGGATAAAACCCCTTACACACTTTATACCCTCAGTAAATGTCAAGGCTCTTATCTCTCTCCATTGACGGCTACTGCAATGGGTGTCTCATTGGATTCCTAGAGCAATATAACCCATATAAAATGGAGAACATCATCCTGTGACCTTGTAGATTATGATTTAATTATTTCAAGTTTTATTTTTTTAATCCTCTCCTATAAGATTGTAAATTCCTTGGGGGTATTAGTATCCTCATCTGTGAAATGAGAGAGTTGTCTTACAGATCTCTAGGTTCTTCTTGCCTTAAAGTCCTGATGATCTTGCTGGTCACCGTGTCTGTGAACCCCAAATCACTCAGCACAAAGATGAGTACATCTTAGCTCAGTAACTCCATAAAGAGTTAACAGAAATGATAAACCACAATTCTATCAAGATCAGGTTGAAAGTGAACCTTCTTTGTGTGCATTGGTGTACAGAATACCATTCATTAAGATTTTCTCCTTACTGGTTTAGAGCTAAGAAAATTGACGGGGAGAGAGAGAAAGAAAGAGAGAGAGAGAGAGAGAGAGAGAGAGAGAGAGTCAGTGGAGGGCCAGGAAGACTGAGAGTACTACTTTCTCAAATGTTTCCAGGGTTTTTGCTGCTCTCACTATGGAAAACTGACTCAAGGCAGAAGTCCTTCTCTTTCTCCTTGCCTCATCCTCAAAGCTGAGTGACCACGAAACCAGTAAGACTTAACTTTCAAGGTCTCTTATTTGAGAGAGCTCTAGCAATATGTCCATATGGTCCAATGTTTTACAATCTGCAGACATATTTTATTTATAATTTAAAGAGACTGCTGTCTCTTTCCACTCTGATTTTTCCTTCTTGTACTTCCCATTGCTAAACTGGTAGCAGAGTGACCACGGGTGATTTGAAGTCTGGATTAAATGATGTAAGGTAGTAGTAGATGACCATACATCTTGCCTTTGCTTTAGTGGAATATTTGTGCGGTTTATCATCACCTAAGTAAAATTAAGCTGTTGCTTGTCCAATAATTGGCAAAGCTAGGATTAAAGCCCAGGTCTGTCTGATTCCAGTGCTGCATACCATATCATCTGCTGCCCATCATCCTCTTCGTGATCCATCAACAGGTCTGTGATTACAGGCATGAGCCACCATACCCAACCCCGATGTGATGCTTAGGGCTGGGCATGGTGGCTCATAACTGTAATCCCAGAACTTTGTGAGGCCAAGATGGATAGATTGCTTGAGCTCAGGAGTTCAAGGCTAGCCTGGGCTGGTCTTTACAAAAACTCTTTCTGTACAAAAATTAGCCAGGCATGGTGGCATGCATCTATAGTCCCAGCTCCCTGGGGGGCTGAGGTGGGAGGATCGCTTGAGCATGAAAGGTCGAGGCTGTAGTGAGCTGTGTTCACATTACTACACTCCAGCATGGGCAACAAAGTGAGACCCTATCTCAATAAAAGAAAAAGAAAAAAAGATATGATACTTTATGCTCAGCTACTTGGCAGCCTTTGGCACTTCTCCCAGCTCTGATCCTGGTCCCAACACACTTTTTCTAGACTTTAGTACCCACCACTTTCCTACCTGTACAAACAACTCTGTCCAAATTGGATTTCTTGCCTTTTCCAGGTTGTGGTTTTGTTCATGCTCTTTCCTCAGGCTAAAATGATCTTACCAAATCACATTTATGTAAGCTCTTATTAATTTCTTGCTAAATAAATACAAAGCACTATCAATGAAGATAATATGACTCATGGTTTGTCACTACAGCAAGAGCATCACGGAAAAGCTGATTAATGATTGCTGTCAAATCAGAGAGTTGGCCGCTTAAAAAAAGCCTAGAAACAAAGATCAACCAAGCAGTACTGAACAAACTTAAGCATGCAGATTTTGCTCTCTAAATGTAGGTAAACATCAACTTTTTATTTAAAAATTAAAGCACTTTGGAAAAAATGGCTGATTACAGGTCTAGAGCAGGAAATACACAAAACTAGATGATCTCTTGTCACACAAGCAAGAATGAACTCTAACACTTTGGGGGTTATATCACAAAAACAGGAACCAACCTGTCACAAAAACAAGAACCAATCCTTTTCAGAGGAACCAATCTGAAAAGTTTCCAACTGACCAAAACATCAATAAGAATAATAACACATCGTCGGGAACGGTGGCTCATGCCTGCAATCCCAGCACTTTGGGAGGCCAAGGCAGGCGGATCACCTGAGGTCGGAGTTCAAGACCAGCCTGACCAACATGGAGAAACCCCGTCTCTACTAAAAATACAAAAAAATTAGCTGGGTGTGGTGGCGCGCACCTGTAGTCCCAGCTACTCGGGAGGCTGAGGCAGGAGAATTGCTTGAACCCAGGAGGCGGAGGTTGCAGTGAGCCGAGGTCGCGCCACTGCACTCCAGCCTGGCTCCTGGTGACGGAGTGAGGCTCTGTCTCAAAAAAAAAAAAAAAAAATTAGCTGGGCGTGGTGGCGCATGACTGTAGTCTCAGCTACTCAGGAGGCTGAGTTCATGTCATTTGCAGGGACATGGATGAATCACTTGAACCCAGGAGGCAGAGGTTGCGGTGAGCCAAGATCACACCATTGCACTCCAGCCTGGGCAACAAGAGCGAAACTCCGTCTCAAAAAATAATAATAATAATAATAATAATAATAAAATATGTTAAAATTTATTAGTCACCTTTAGAGTACTTGGGAATCAATGCATTTCTCTGACAACTGATAAACAAAGCAAGCAAATTAAATATTTGAGCTGTTTTACTTAGACCAACTACCCTACAGGGTAACCAAATATTTCATGAAGAAAAGTTTCTTTTTATAGAATCATTCCAAGTAACACAGGAAGAAGGAATCATTGAATGGCAACATTTTGCAAAGTCCTACTTGAGATAGGCAATGGTGGTAAATGGCTTCCAGCATTTCCAAAAAGAGAAAATCAGACATCTAGTACCTCATGATGAAAGTGTTCAACAACACTTAGGAAATACGTTTGCCAATAAAATTGAACCTAAACCAGATCAAGCTTCTAGATATAAGTATCAATATACTGGAAACAAATTAAACAGAGGAACATACCGCATGACATCAGAAATGCAATTAGTGCTGGGCGCGGTGGCCCACACCTGTAATCCCAGCACTTTGGGAGGCCAAGGCAGTTGGATCACTTAAGCTCAGAAGTTCAAGACCAGCCTGGGCAACATGGCACAACCCCATTTCTACAGAAAGTACAAAAAATTAACCAGGTGTGGTGGTGCACTTCTGTAGTCCCAGCTACTCAGGTGGCTGAGATGAGAGGATCACCTGAGCCCTGGAGGTCAAGCTGCAATGAGCCAAGATTGTGCCACTGCACTCCAGCCTGAGTGACGGAGAGAGACCCTGTCTCAAAAAAAAAAAGTGTAATTAGTAAAACCCAAAGTACCGGAAATTCTACAAGGCAACTAGTCTGGTTTTTTCAATAAATAAATTAAAACAAAAATATGAAAAAGATAAAATCTATAGATTCAAAGAGACTTAGAAAACCTATCAACCAGCCAGGCACGGTGACTCATGCCTGTAAATTCCAGCACTTTGGGAGGCCAAGGTGAGTGGATCACCTGAGGTTGGGAATTCGAGACCAGCCTGGCTAGCATGGTGAAACCCCATCTCTACTAAAAATACAACAACAACAACAACAACAAAAATTAGCCATGTGTGGTGGCAGGTGCCTGTAATCCCAGCTACTCAGGAAGCTGAGACAGGAGAATCGCTTGAACCTGGGAGGCGGAGGTTGCAGTAAGCCAAGATCATGTCTTGCACTCCAGTCTGGGCAACAGGGCAAGACTCCATCTCAAAAAAAAGAAAACATCAACCAAGGATAATATGTGGACACTTTAGGTACTTGTTCTATTATTCCCAACTGTATATATACACACACACACACACACACACACACATACACACACACACCCCACAGACACAGAAAGAAAGAAGGAGGAGAAAAAAAAAGACATGAAAATTTATACAAGAACTAGGTATTAAAAGAAGACATACATGAAGCCAACAAACATATGAAAAAATGCTCATCATCACTGGTCATTAGAGAAATGCAAATCAAAACTACATTGAGATACCATCTCACGCCAGTTAGAATGGCGATCATTAAAAAATCTGGAGACAACAGATGCTGGAGAGGATGTGGAGAAATAGGAACGCTTTTACACTGTTGGTGGGAGTGTAAATTAGTTCAACCATTGTGGAAGACAGTGT
Source organism: Ateles fusciceps (assembly GCA_036589455.1). NCBI lineage: Eukaryota > Metazoa > Chordata > Mammalia > Primates > Atelidae > Ateles > Ateles fusciceps. Next base: position 14,428,960 of record JAZHEH010003205.1, read on the forward strand.
GGCGATTCCTCAAGGACCTAGAAATAGAAATTCCATTTGATCCAGCAATCCCATTACTGGGTATATATCCAAAAGACTATAAATCGTTCTACTATAAGGACACATGCACACGAATGTTCATTGCAGCACAGTTTACAATAGCAAAGACCTGGAACCAACCCAAATGCCCATCGATGATAGAGTGGACAGGGAAAATGTGGCACACACCATGGAATATTATGCAGCCATCAAAAACGATGAGTTCGTGTCCTTTGTAGGGACATGGATGAACCTGGAAACCATCATTCTCAGCAAACTGACACAAGAACAGAAAATCAATCACCGCATGTTCTCACTCATAGGCGGGTGTTGAACAATGGGAACACATGGACACAGGGAGGGGGAGTATCACACACTGGGGTCTGTTGGGGGGGAAAAAGGGGAGGGATAGTGGGGGGGTGGGGGAGTTGGGGGAGGGGATAGCATGGGGGAGAAATACCAGATATAGGTGATGGGGGAGGAAGGCAGCAAATCACACTGCCATGTGTGTACCTATGCAACAATCTTCCATGTTCTTCACATGTACCCCCAAACCTAAAATGCAATAAAAATAAAAAAAATAAAAAAAATAAAAAAAAAAGAACTAGGTATTTAATTACATTGATTAATTATTGTTAATAATTTAAGCACAATAGTGAAATTAATTTTGTATTATATAGATGCACACTGAAATATTCATGGATGAAATGATACATTTTACTTAAAGTTCATCCAGTTGGGAGTGGTGTGGGACATAGATGGGTTTATTTATGAAACAAGATGAATCTCAATGATGAATATGTGATTAATCATTAAGCTATTCACTCTATCTTTATGTATGTTTGAAATTTTCCATAATAAAAAAATTTAAATAAACAAAAAATAAAACTACATGTTTGTGGTCCAGAACCACAGACTATTTTTTATTCCAAAAGGCTGAGTAGATTCTATTTAGGACTGAACATAATGTGTAGAAAACGCAGGCTTTTGTTCAACCTAATTAATTCACTTGCTCTACCTGTGAAAAAGGGAATATGATAAGAGATTTCTGTCTTTCCCCAGTAGTTCCTAAGTGGTCTTACAGGCTAGGTTTTCAGGAGTCCATGGCTGTAGCAGATATTATTAGTGGCTCACCTTTGGAAATGCTCCTGCCGGCTTTCCGCAGCCTGAACCTACATCACGGTGCCTGTGGGCCTCTCTGCCTGTACATGTGCATGACAGGTTGGGAGAGCTGATGAAATCACCACCCAAGGAATAATCCTCGCAAATGACTGCCAAGAGTTGTTGCCCATGTCCCACAGCCTCATAACCTATCCACTAGTAAATTCCGAGGTCTGTGCTTTGCACTGCTTCGCAGAGCTTCCCCATAGGGTAACACCCCAGCAGCCTATGCGGGCACTGGCCTAAAAGCTTCCTCCTGTATCTGGCTGCCTTGTATCATTCCTGTATTCCTTGTATCAGCCCTTCCCTGTGTATTTCCCCTGTGTCTCCTTTGCTTTCCAACTCTTTGGCTCAGAGTTTGCTTCTGGGGAGAACCCAAGCTAAGACAGAAAGATAAATACAAGCAGAGGTGTGTGAGAAAAGCAGACTGTTTTCTCTACTACATTCAACATGTGTGGGGGTTTTTCCCCACACCAATGAATTCTCCAACTCTCTAGACACCAAGCGGGTGTCCTACAGTTCAATCATGACGCTAACTACCTGGGCTTAGTGAGCCCCCAGAGGACAAGGGCTCCGGCCCACGAGACTGCCTCCCACTTCAGATGCCACTCACAAGTAGTGGATCCCCAGATTACCCACACTTCTGTTCAGCTTGGCTACAAATTGGGGATACGCATGGCCCCTTCCTCAGGTTTGATAATTTGCTGATGGCTCATAGAATTCAGGGAAATACTTAGGTTTACTGGTTTATCATACAGGATACAATCAAGAATACAGATGAAGAGGGATATAGGGAAAGGTCTGGAAGGGTCCCAAGTGCAGGAGCTTCTGTCCCCATGGAGCTGGGGGTGCACCACCCTCCCAATACCTGAATGTGTTCACCAACCAAGAAGCACCAAGAACTCGGTACTTTAGGGATTATTATGGAGGCTTAATCACATAGGCATGATCCATTATTAACCCAATCTCCAGCTCCTCTTCCTTCCCTAAGGGGAGGTGGGGGTGAGGCTGAAAGTTTCAAACTTCCAACAATGTCTTGGGCTTTCTGATGACAGCACAAAAAATGAAAAGGCAAAATCTATAGATTCAAAGAGACTCAGAAAACATATCAGCCAAGAACAATATGTGGGCAGTTTAGGTACTTATTCTATTATCCCAACTGTAAACACACACACACACACACACACACACACAACAGGCACGAGAGAGAGGGAGAGAGCTCTCTCTCTCTCCATCCAGGAGCCCACCAAAAGTTGGTTCATTAGAACAAAACGTGCTCCTATCACCCAGGAAATACCAAGGGATTTAGGATCTCTGTCAGGAACAAGGTATAGAGACCAAATATTGAAACAAAAGATCATCCTGCACCCCATCTGCTCAGGAAATTGCAAGAGTTTTAGAAGCTCTGTTCCAGGAACTGGAGCAGAGATGACCAAATAAATACTATTTATATATATGAATTTATATAAAAAATAAATATATGTAAATAAATACTATACATACTATTTACCATGTATTATGCATTATACATAGTTCACTTAATATTCACAGTTACTCTGTTTTATAGATGAACAGAGTGATATGACAACCTGACCAAGGTCAAACAGCTAATAAATGATGGACTTAATAATAATATTCTTACTATTTTGTTATTTAAATGATGTTGATAGTGTTAGTTGCTTCTTGAAGGAATGTGGGCAGTGTGTGTGTATGTCTGTGTGTGCTCTAACAGTCTCACTTGGCGAAATAAAATGCATGCTATAATACAAGTCCTTCCCATTAAAAGAAATGTGAAAATGACTAGGAAAACTACTTTAACCACATCTTCTGAAAAGGAATACAAGTAGATGAAATGTTCTTCTCCTTTATCCAAATCCTCTTCCTACCCCTCCTTTGCCCAATAAAAATGATGCTAATTTTTTCTGCTGGAAAAAAATATATATTTTGAGAACAGAATTGAAAGGAAATGTACTCCAATAGGATAATTGCATCACTCCAGTCTTCCTTCCGACAGAGAAGAAAGCCTTCCTGAAATTACACAGCTCAAGATCTGAAAACCCAAATCACCCAATCACCAGAGTGGATGCTGAACATCAACACGCAGTTAGCTCTGAGATCTGCAGGAGATATTGCCAGCTGTCAGTCGAAGGACATCTCCTTTAAATAGAAATACCAAGAATGCAAATTGTCAATGATACTTGTGGCAATGACTTTGCAGCATATACCAGGAAAGGTAAACGCTCTTCTGGATGCTGCCTGACCCTGGGATATTTTAATCCCAGACGGCCCTGATCTAAAATGATTTATTCTTTGATGTAGTTATTCTCTACTTTAAGAAAACCCCAGAGGAACACTGAGTCATGTGCCACAGAAGAGCATTTCAGTCAAAAACAGACCGCATATACCACAGTGGTCCCATAAGATTAAAATGGAGCTGAAAAATTCCTATGGCCTAGTGATTCATGTCGTAACTTCCTACTTTATTCAGTAAGTAGCATGCTATACAGGTTTGCAGCCTATGAGCAATAGGCTATAACACATAACCTACGTGTGTAGTAGGCTACACCATCTAGGTTTATGTAAATACTATATGTACTCTTTGATGTTCAAACAACAACAAAATCATCTAAGGACACATTATAGAACATATCCCCATCATTAAGTGACAGGACTGAATTTGTGAAACTTATCAGATAGCAGATGCTAATGCCTATCAAAATATATGAAGATCATTATGTTAAGTGAAATAAACCAGGCACAGAAAGACAAATATCACATGCTCTCACTTATTTGTGGGATCTAAAATTCAAAACAATTGAACTCAAGAACATAGAGTGTGGAAGGATGGTTATCAGAGGCTGGGAAGGGTAGTGGGGAGGATGGGGAGGAGGTAGGAATGGTTAATGGGTACAACAAACAATAGAATAAATCAGACCTACTACTTGATAGAACAATAGGGTGACCGCAGTCTATAACAACTTAATTACATATTTTAAAATAACTAAAAGAGTATAATTGGATTGCTTGTAACACAAAGCATAAATGCTTGAAGGAATGGATACCCCATTCTCTATGATGTGATTATTATGCATTGCATGCCTGTATCAAAACATCTCATACATCCCATAAATATATATAACTACCATGTATCCACAAAAATTAAAATATATACATAAATATGCTTATATTTAAATATAGAATTTCAATTCAGGAATTAAACAGAGATAATAGCACAAATCCATAAATACGGGTTTGTAAGACTTTTTGCTAAATCAATACTCTTAATAGCAAAAACAAAAACAAAAGAAAGAACTAAATAAATTGCGTACATAGAGTATTGACTAAGCAAAGTATAATACAGCCATAAAAAGGAATCATAGGCATCTGCTGCAAAGAAAGAATGATGTTATATAGGACAGACGTTCATCATTAGATGTGGAAAGTGTGTCACTAGAGAATATAGTTAATGTAAGCCATTTACATTCTAAACATATATGTAAACGTTTAGAAGGTTACATAAGCCCCTCTCTGTTAAGCAATATGAATAACTTTTAGAGATCTGCTGTACAAAATGATACCCTTAGTAAACAATACTGTATTGCATATTTCAAAATTTGTAAAGAGGGTAGATATGCTGAGTGTTCTTACCACAATAAAATAAAATTGTTTTTTAAAATACACACCAAAGAAAAAGTTACATAACAAATTATTGGTAGTAAATAAGTAATCTTGAAGTCAGATTATGTAAGCTTTCACTTTGGAATTTGTTGATTATTTTATGTGGTACATATACACCACGGAATACTATGCAGCCATAAAAAAGAATGAGATCATTTTTTTGTGGGAACATGGATGCAGGCCATTATTCTTGGCAAATTAATGCAGGAACAGAAAATCAAATACTCTGTGTTTTTACTTATAAGTGGGAGCTGAATTATGAGAATTCATGGACACAAAGAAAGGAACAACAGACACTGGGGCCTACCTGAGGATGGAGGGTGGCAGGAGGGGAGAGAAGCAGAAACAATAACTATTGGATACTAGGCTTAGTACCTGGGCGACAAAATAATCTGTACAACAAACCCCTGTGACATGAGTTTACCTATGTAACAAACATGCATATGTACCCCAAACCTAAAATAATTTGTAAATCTGATTATTTTATTACTGTATATTCCTCTTACAATCAACAGAAAATAAAGATGTTCTGAAAATATAAAAAGGCAATGTAACAAAAAAGAACCCAGTTTTGTTGTGATATAATTATCTTAAGGAGATTACTTGATGAAATTATTTATATATTTTATATATATATATAAATATATATCTTTTTTATGGAGGGTCTGGCTGTTTCACCAAGGCTGGAGTAGAGTGGCATGATCTTGGCTCACTGCAACCTAGACCTCGTAGACTCAAGCAATCCTCCCACCTCAGCCTCCTGAGTTGTCAGGACTACAGGTGCACACCATCATTTCGGGCTAATTCTTTATTTTTTGTAGAGATGGAGTGTTGCTACCTTGCCCATGCTGGTCTCTAACTCCTGGGCTCAAGCAATCCTCCTGCCTCAGCATCCCAGGTTTCTGGGATTACAGGCATGAGCCATCAAGCCCTGCCCACCGAAAGATATCTTAAAAAATGAATTGTGTCAATGCATTTATACTTAGTCACAGATTATAAACTCCTTGATTTAGGGTCCCTAGAACAGGGCAGTTGAAGATTACAGTGCTAAAAGCTACTTTCAATAGAAGACTCAATAGTAATAAGTCCAAAGTTTCTCTAAGTGCCTATCACTGAAAATATTATAAATTTGCAAAATATATACGTTAATTTGCAAACTCCCATTCAAATCCAACTTATACAAGCCTATGTCTATCATTACTGAAAATAAAGTGCAGGTGTATTTGGGCTAGCTCAGCTCCCTGCAGGTCTCTTTGGAGTCAGGGTTACCTGCTGTGCAACATGAGGGTGAATTACACTCTCAGACACAGCAAAGCAGCAACACCAAGAAGCAAAGGCAACTAACCTGAGTCCCAAGGAAGGAGGATAGGAGTCGTGGGCAAGGCGAAGATAAGAGTCAGGCACACTGACTTATATTAGGGCCTCCCCGGCTTTTAATTACATTAATTCTATTTTATTATTTAGCTTCTTTTTACAGAACCAAAGAATATACCTTTGTAAATCTTTGGCACCATCTTTTGGACAATCTGATTATTTCAAAACTGAAATTTGTTTTAACAAATTGAATTTCTAAGAATGTTATAGGCAAATTGAAATCAGACATGTATTATCGTTATTTTACATTTTTGGGTTTTTTTTAAATTAATAGACTGTTTTTAGAACATCTTTGGATTTGCAGAACAATCAAGTAGTTAGTAAAAAGTTCTCATATACTCCCCCTCCCCCCACATGGCTTCCCCTATTATTAACACCTTGCATTAGTGCAGTACATTTGTTAAAGTTAATGAAGCCATATTGACACATTACGATTAACTAAAGTCCATAGCTTACCATAAGGTTGTACATTTCCGTGGGTTTTAACTAATTACAGGTATCAACCACTATAGCGTCATAGAAAATAACTTCACTGAGTAAAACTACCCCGTGCTTCACCACTTTATCCTTCTTTCTCTCTTCCCTAACCCCTGGTAATCAATATTTTTTACTATCTCTAGAGTTTTGCCTTTTCCAGAATAACACATGGTGAAATAATAAAATATATGTCCTTCTGAGACTGGCTTCTTTCACTTAGCAATATGCATTTTAGAGCCCTTCATACCTTTTTGTGGTTTAACAGCTCATTTATGTTTTTCACAGAATACATTCCATTGTATAGATGTACCAGTGTTTGTTGAGCCATTCCCTACTGAGGAACATCTTGATTGCTTCTGGGTTTGTTGTTGCTGTTGTCGTTGCCATTGTCTGTTTGTTTGTTTGTTTATTTGTGACGGAGTTTCACTCTTGTCACCCAGGCTGTAGTGCAAAGGCATGATCTCAGCTCACTGCAAACTCCACCTCCCGGGTTCAAGCGATTCTCCTACCTCAGCCTCCAGAGTAGCTGGGATTACAGGCACCCACTACCTATCCCAGCTAATTTTTGTATGAGTAGAGATGGGGTTTCACCACGTTGGCCAGACTGGTCTTGAACTCCTGACCTCAGGTGATCCACCCACCTCGGCCTCCCAAAGCGCTGGGATTACAGGCATGAGCCAGCATGCCCAGCCCCTTCTGGTTTTTGACAATTACGAATACTGCTGCTTTAAGCATTTGTGCAGGGTTTTTGGGGGGTAAACAAAGTTTTAATTCATTTGGATATATACTGAGGAGCTTGATTCCTGTACCATATGGTAATACTATGTTTAGTTCTGTAAGAACCTGCTAAACTGTTTTCCAAAATGACTGTGCTCTTTTGCATTTCCACCAGCAATGAACAAGAGGTCCTGCTGTTCTCCATCCATGCCAGCTTTTAGTATTGTGAGGTTTTTTGGATTTTGGCCATTCTATTAAGTATATAGTGATATCTCATTGTTGTTTTAATTTGCAATTCCCTAATGACATTTCAACATGAAATTTGGAGGGGGAAAATATCCAAACCATAGCCCCAACTTACAGCAATCCTAAGAAAAGCATCCCTTTAGAAAAAGCTAATTTATTTCTCAAGGTGATCTTCTCTATAAAAATGGATAAGGCATCAGCAGTGTGTCCTTGAAAACTACATCTACAACCATCTGATCTTTGAAAAACCTGACAAAAGCAATGGGAAAAGGATTCCCTATTTTAAAAATGGTGTTGGGAAAACTGGGTAGCAGTGTGCAGAAAGCAGAAACTGGACCCCTTCCTGACACTTTGCACTAAAATTAACTCCAGATGGATTAAAGACTTGAACATAAGACCTAACACCGTAAAAATCCTAGAAAAAAACCTAGGCAAAACCATTCAGGACATAGGCATAGGCGAGGACTTCATGACTAAAACACCAAAAGCATTGACAACAAAAGCCCAAATAGACAAATGGGACCTAATTAAACTTAAGAGCTTTTGTACAACAAAAGAAACAATCATTAGAGTGAACCAGCAATCAACAGAATGGGAAAAAATTATCACAATCTACCCATCTGACAAAGGGCTAATACCCAGAATCTACAAAGAACTGAAACAGATTTACAAGAAAAAAACAAACAAACCCACCCAAAAGTGGGCAAAGGATATGAACAGACATTTTTCAATGAAGACGTAAATGAGGCCAATAAACATATGAAAAAATGCTCATCATCACTGATTATTAGAGAAATGCAAATCAAAACCACATTGAGATACCACCTCACGCCAGTTAGAATGGCGATCACTAAAAAATCTGGAGACAACAGATGCTAGAGAGGATGTGGAGAAATAGGAACACTTTTACACTGTTGGTGGGAGTGTAAAGTAGTTCAACCATTGTGGAAGACAGTGTGGCGCTTCCTCAAGGACCTAGAAATAGAAATTCCATTTGACCTAGCAATCCCATTACTGGGTATATACCCAAAGGATTATAAATCATTCTATTATAAAGACACATGCACACATATGTTCATAACAGCACTGTTTACAATAGCAAAGACCTGGAACCAACCCAAATGCCCATCAATGATAGACTGAACAAGGAAAATGTGGCACATATACACCATGGAATAGTCTACAGCCATAAGAAACGATGAGTTCGTGTCTTTTGTAGGGACATGGATGAATCTGGAAACCATCATTCTCAGCAAACTGACACAAGAACAGAAAATCACACACCTCATGTTTTCACTTATAGGTGGGTGTTGAACAATGAGAACACATGGACACAGGGAGGGAAGCATCACACACTGGGGTCTGTTGGGGGGTGCCAAGGGAGGGATAGTGGGTGGGATGGGGAGGTCAGAGAGGGATAACATGGGGAGAAATGACAGGTGTAGGTGATGGGGGGATGGAGGCAGCAAATCACATTGCCATGTGTGTACCTATGCAACAATCCTGCATGATCTGCACATGTACCTCAGAATCTAAAGTATAATAATAATAATAATAATAAAAAGAAAACTAGCTTTCTGGCTGGGTGCAGTGGCTCACACCTGCAATCCCAGCACTTTGGGAGACCGAGACAGGCAGATTATTTGAGGTCAGGAGTTTAAGACCAGCCTGGTCAACATGGTGTCCCATATGTACTAAAAATACAAAAACTAGCTAGGCATGGTAGCAGGTGTCTGTAGTCCCAGCTACTCTGGAGACTGAGACAGAAGAATCACTTGATCCCAGGAGGCAGAGGTTGCAGTGAGCCACCAAGATGGCTTCATTGCACTCCAACCTGGGCAACAAAGCAAGACTCTGTCTCAAAAAAAAAAAAAAAGAAGAAGAAGAAGAAAACTAGCTTTCAGTGTGAGGATGGTGATTGAAATTAGCAATGGTGATTGAAAATAGCTATTGCTGGTTTTCGTGGTATAAATCCTGGAAACCACTTGAATGTTTCACAATTGGCTCTCACAGGTAGGATCTGTGATGAGTCTAAGTGGAGAGACAATGTGTTCACTTGGCTAGCATTCTATCCATTTTTTAAATATTGATTCATAAATATTTCCCACTCTAACACTGTTATGAGTTGAAATGTGTCCCCCCCAAAATGTGTATGTTGAAGGTCTAACCCCCAGTACTGCAGAATGTTAGTATATTTGGAAAGAAAGAGTCTTTAACAGGGTAATTAAGTAAAATACAGTCACTGGGGCGGGCCCTAGTCCCACGTGACTGGTGTCCTCATATGAAGAGGCTATTAGGACATAGACAGAGGGAAGACCAAGTAAAGATACTTTGAGAAGACACCTCTACAAGCCAAGGAGGAACAGCAAAAAAAAAAAAAAAAAAAAACCCTGCTGACACCTTATCTTGGATTTTACCCTCCAGAAATAAAAAATAAATAAATAAATTTCTGTTGTCTAACCCACCCAGTCTGTAGTACTTTTCTATGCAGCTTTGGCAAACCAATACGAACACCAATAAGAGAATCTCCCTGAGGTCATTAAAAACAAGTGTTTCCAAAGAACATTCATATGGTTAAATTTTAGCACTGAACTTTCGTTTTAAAATCATTGTTTTCTCTTTGACTATACAGAAGCTGTTCTTAAGGCCATCTGACCAAGCATGATACAGGTAATAAATGGGGAAAGCTAGACAAAAATGTGTCTGCTACCACAGCTAAACTGCTGGCTGCTCCTGAGGACCATGAAGTCTGTATAATACCCAAATCATATCAATATTAAAACCAAGTTCGTGAGAATAATTGTGGGGCTGTGCATGGGCCTTATATTACCTCATCATTTCTAAAGTCACAGGGACTGGCATACACGCCAAAACAAAAAGGGAAAATGTGTATAGAAGGCTGGCTGATGAGACTCTGGAAACTTGCAGAGAAGGATTTGGACTGAGCGTTTCTATTAGAGCTCTAGCCTGTGGTTAGAAGACCTCAATTCTCTTCCAGCTGCAGCTGCCAACTATAGGAAGGAGCTGGGCAATTCACTTCTTTGCAAAAGGGGTGCCAGTTTTCTCATGTGTAAAACAAAAGGGAAAATTCACTGGCCAATCTCTAAGACTGTTATAAGCTCCCCAGATTTATAAATTATAAAAGTAGAGGGGATGATACCCAACAAAAATCTCAGTATGTGATAATGAACTTAAAAGAGGCTTGAGTCCGTCTTTCCCTGGCATCGACATGACGACACAGCCTATGAGAAAAAAAGAAGGGCAAAGCATACGTGCAAGATTGTCATCCCACTGCGATAACGACATGGTTGAGGTGATGGCAATGAAAATGTCAGAGAAAACCAATAAAACACATTTAACTATCCCCCACAAAACAATGAACAAAAAACTCACACAAATTGTCAAAAAACTTTTTCAAAACTCTAGAAGTTAACTGATTTGTAGCAACCCAAGGAGCATTTATTCCAAAAAAATTGGCTAAATTGTCATAAAAACAGAAAGTTTTTGGTGTCTTAATTTACCCTACTACCATCCTCCACTCTCCACCTCACCAGCAGTAACCTTGGAAACCAGTACCCTGCATTCTGGTACCAGAGAGAGAAAAGGATACCATCAAAAAATGCAATCTACAGAATGGGAGAAGATATTCACATAATACATATTTTAAAAGGGTACAATATCTGGAATATGTAAATGACCATTATAATTCAATAACAAAAAACACAAATAATTGGAAGTCCTAGCTAGAACACAATCAAACAAGGGAAAGAAATAAAAAGTATCCAAATTAGAAAGGAAGAAGTCAAATTATCCATGTTTGGAGATGATACGATCTTACATTTGGAAAAAACTAAAGACTCCACCAAAAAAAAAAAATATTAGAGCTGATAAACAAATTCAGGAAAGTTGCAGGATACAAAATCAACATACAAAAATCAGTAGCATTTCTATATGCCAACAGTGAAAAAATCTGAAAAAGAAAGCAATTTTTTGGAAATAGAAAAAACAATCCTTAAATATATAAGGAACCACAAAAGACCCAGAATAGCCATAACTATCCTAAGCAAAAATCCATTTACAATAGCTGCAAATAAAATAAAATACCTAGGAATTAACCAAAGAGGTGAAATACCTCTACAATGAAAACTATAAAACACTGATGCAAGAAATTGAAGAGGACATTACAAATGAAAAGATATTTCACATTCAAGGATTAGAGGAATCAAAATAGTTAAAATGCCCATACCACCCAAAGCAATCTATAGATTCAATGCAATGCCTATCAAAATACCAATGACATTCTTCATGGAAATAGAAAAAACAATCCTAAAATATATATGGAACCACAAAAGACCCAGAATAGCCAAAACTGTCCTAAGCAAAAAGAATAAAACTGCAGGAATCACAGTATAATCTGAAGTATAACTTCAAATTATACTACGGAGCTACAGTAACCATGACAGCATCCTGTTGGCATAAAAACCAGCACATGGACCAGTGGAGCAAAATAGAGAACCCAGAAATAAATCCATTAATCTACAGTGAACTCATTTTTGACGAAGATGCCAAGAACATACAAGGGAAACAACAGTCTCTTCCACAAATGGTGCTGGGAAAGCTGGATATCCACAGAAAAAAATGAAACTAGACACCCTCTCATCTTATACAAAAATGAAATCCAAATGGATTAAAGATTTAAACCTAAGATCTTGAACTATGAAACAACTGAAAGGAAATATTGAGGAAACTCTCCAGAACCTTGGACTGGGCAAAGATTTATTGACTAATATTCCAAAAGCACAGGCAACCAAAGCAAAAATGAACAAATAGGATCACATCAAATTAAAAACCTTCTGCACAGCAAAGGAAACAATCAACGAAGTGAAGAGACAACCCGCAGAATGGGAGAAAATATTTCCAAACTACCCCCTGACAAGGGATTAATAAACAGAATATATAAGGAGCTCAAACAATTCTATAGGAAAAAATCTAATAATCCCATTTTAAAATGGGCAAATGATCTGAATAGACATTTCTTAAAAGAAGACATACAAATGACAAACAGGCTTATGAAAAAATGTTCAACGTCACTGATGATCAGAGAAACCCAAATCAAAATACAATGATATCATCTCATCCCAGTTAAAATAGCTTATGTCCAAAAGATAGGCAATAACAAATACCGGAGAGGATGAGGAGAAAGAGAAACCCTGGTGTGCTCTTGGTAGGAAAGCAAATTAGGGAACCACTATGGAGAACAGTTTGAAGATTCCTCAAAAAACTAAACATAGAGCTACCATACAATTCAATCATCCCATCCTAGGCATACACCCAAAAGAAAGGCAATCAATATATCAAAGAGATATCTCCACTCCCATGTTTCTTGTAACACTATTCACAATACCCAAGAGCTGGAAGCAGCCTAAGTGTTCATCAACAGACAAATGCATAAAGAAAATACGGTACATGTACACAATGGAGTACTATTCAGCCATAAAAAAGAATAGAATCCTGTCATTTGCAACAACATGGATGGAACTGGAGGTCATTATGCAAAGCAAAATAAGTCAGGCACAGAAAGACAAACTTCATATATTCTTACTTATTTGTGAGACCTGAAAATTAAAACAATTAAACTGATGGAGATAGAGAGTAGAAGGATCGTTACCAGAGGCTAGGAAGGGTAGTGGGGGCTGGGGGTGAGGTAGTGGGGATGGTTAACGGGTAGAAAAAATAGAAAGAATGAATAAGACCTAGTGTTTGCCAGCAAAACAGGGTGACCATAGACAAAAATAATTTATTTGTACATTTTAAAATAACTAAAGAAGTATAATTGGATTGTTTGTAACACAAAGGATAAATGCTTGAGGCGATGGATATCCCATTTTCCCTGATGCAATTATTACACATTGCATGCCTGTACCAAAATATCTCATACATTCCACAAATATTTACACCTCCTATGTACCCACAAAAAATGTATCATTAAAAAACACATGGATACAGGGGAGGGGAACATCACACACCAGGGCCTGTCAGAGGGCGGGGGCCTAGGGAAGGGATAATAGGGGGTGGGGGGATAGGGGAGGGATAGCATTAGGAGAAATACCTAATGTAGATGACAGGGTGATGAATGCAACAAACCACTATGACACATGTATACCTACCTATGTAACAAACCTGCACATTCTGCACATGTACTCCAGAACTTAAAGTTAAATAAATAAATAAATAAGAAAAAAAGGAAATAAAGACCTGGTACTCTGCAAAAAGACAAATAATCCAAATAAAAAATAAGAAAGAGTTCAATGGACATTGGATGGATGGATAGACAGACAGACAGATAGATAGATAGATAGAGCAAATACTCACATGAGAAAATGCTCAACATCTTTCATTAGTCACTAGGGAAATGAAAATCAAAGCCACAATGAGGTACCCATTCATACCTACTAAAATGGCCATCACTTTTAAAATGGTAAATACGAGTCGTAAGGATGTAGAGAAGCTGGAACCCTGATACATTTCAGGTGGAGAAGCAAAATTGCCCAGCTGCTGTGAGAAACAGTTTGGCTATTATTCAAAAAGTTAAACACAGAGTTGCCATACGGTCCATCAATTCCACTCCTAGATATACTCAAGAGAAAGGAAAACATGTGTTCATTCACACAAAAACTTGTACACATTCATAATAGCCCAAAAGTGAAAACAAAGCAAATGTCCATCAACTCGCAAACATAAATAAAATGTGGGACACTGAGACAATAACACAGTGTTCAGTTATTTAGAAACATGAAATACTGACACATGCTACAACACAGATGAACCTTAAAAACATTAAAAGTAGCCAGACACAAAAGAACCCACATCATTTAGCTCAGTTTAAATGAAAAGTCCAGAGTAAACAAATCCCTAAAGACAGAAAGTATAGTAATGGCTTCACCTTTTTGAGTGGATGAAAATATTCCAGAATTTGATAGTCATAATGGTTGTACAACCTTGTGAGCCTACCCAAACTCACTGAACTGTACACTTTAAAATAGTGAATTTCATGGTGTGAATGACATTCTAATAACATGAGGAGAAATGTCAGGTGTAGGTGATGGGGTGATGGAGGCAGCAAACCACCTTGCCATGAATGTATCTATGCAACAATCTTGCATTATCTGCACATATACCCCAGAATCTAAAGTATAATAAAAAAAAAAAGACATGCAATTAATTAAGCCAAATATTGCTACCAATTCCAGAAGCATGGGACAAACCAGCCATATCACTAAGAATGAGGAAAACACCAGCAATGTGGCTCCTCTGATTTTGATACATATTTTCCATCTTTCAAAAGTTCAATAGTGTTGCCAATAAAGCATTTTCATTTTAAGCTTTATAATAAGCCAGTCCATTGTTGTCATCATTCCTCTCCTGACATGGATTTTATTTTATTTCCACAACATAGTGAATTTTGATAGATCACAGTAATTTCAATCCATGAGGGTCTTTCAACTGTAGGAGTGAATTAGAAAGATATTTTTATATTGCCTATTTGAGATAACAGGTCCTAGCACCATGCTTCAGGCAAAATACATCAAAAGAATGAACTGGAGGTTAAGTTTCCTTTTAGATCTCAATTTTTATAACATCACAAAAATTCTTGCCTGAAAGCAGTCGAATTATTCAACTGCAAGACGTTCTATATTCACCTCATTCAGCCTGAGGGAAAGAACAAAGTCGGTAACTAGAGACACCTCTAAGGTTGAGGTGCATTCATCTTCTCATTAGGCTCTTATGAGCCTCCAATCCCTGCATGCAACACCAACACCCTCCGAGAGAAAATGCAAGTAAAAGCTTTTTGAAAAGCTTTCTATTATGTCGTATTTGCAAAGGTAATTCTCACGTGAAAAGAAGCAATAAGAAATTCAAGTAATGAAATTTAAATACCATGTAAAACAATTATTACCATTTTATCCAACCCAAATCAGTCAATTAAATGGAACTCTCTCTCTAAATTAGTTTTAGATAGCATTTAATCCCAATTTAATAAAAAAATTACTTTGTATATGTACTTATTTCTGGGCAAAAAGTCTCTTGCTGTGATTATGAAATCTTCCAAAGAAAAGGCTACTGAGCCCTCTGCCTCTAACACTGTTTACCATTGAACAGTGTTTGCACTCAGTTTAAGGTGGCTCCATGGGGAGCCCAGAGGTGTTTATTTACTGAACTACCTAGAGATCCTTATTACAAGTTGATTTCAAATATAGGGGAGTCCACTGGCATATTATCCAGGAGCAATTTGGATGACTAATTTATATTTGATCAGGTCCTTCTTGGCTTCCATCTGTTTTCCGTACGGCCTGGTCCTGTGCCATGCAGGCAGAGCCCCCTGGGGTTGTGTGATACAGCGGTACTGCTTAATAAAGCCTTCTTGATATTGATGATGACGACAATGGGTGTGACATCAGGTACTGTGATGCACGTTCTTTTATGCACATGGTCAATGATTTTGTATTGATCCCTCAATTTGTGCCAGGTCCTGTTTGGACACTGGTGACACAATGATGAACAAGGAAGGCAAGACCCCTGACCTCAAGCAGTTTTACATTTTGGTGAAGGGAGACAGAAAATAAACACAGCAGAAGTGAGTAAGATCATTTCAGACACTGGCGAGTGCTGTGGAGACAATACAGTTGAATCACGAGAATGGAAGTGACAGGGCAGGACTATTTATTTACAAAGGTTTGCTGAAGTGCACAGAGGGGGCCAGCCCGTCGGGCAGTCCTGCAGCTTATAAAACCCATGGAGCACCTATGCTGAGAGCATGAGGAAGACATGAAACAGTCCAGGAATAGATGTTTGAAGGCCACCTAAGGAATCAGCGTACCAATAAAAATGTCCAACTCATATCAGGTTTACACCGGGGTCTGCTTTTAAAAAGTCTCCCACTATACTTGGTGGGCGTTCCTTTATACACACAGTAGCTTTATCCTATTTCAGCTTTCAAAAGGTAGTCAGCTAAAGATTGGCCACAATTCTGGTATTTCACTATGAAAAAACACTTTGGAGTTTGTATGGAAGACAGAATTCAAGAACTGTGAATCCTGAAATATCCCACTGAACTGCTGCTAACACCATCACACTCAGAGGTAAGGAAAGGGATGTAATTTTTCAATCAACAAATTCACAAGGTCAACATGCAATTGCAAGGAAGAGGAGATTAGCTGCAAATGGGTTCAAGTATAAGTTATGTACAATCATGACTCCAAAGATATCTATTTTAGGACTTCACATGATAGTAAGTGTCAAATCTTCGCTGAATTTGTCTTATGTCTTTTATGTAGTCAATGTGATTTTTATAAAGAACAACTTATAGTTACCTGGAAGAAGGTAACTGCAAAACTGAGACACACTTCTTGGTACACTTGGGAAAGTCAGTTTCTTGAGTGAAGTGGCCATGATCATTTGGAAGACTAACGGCTGGGAAAGAAATGGAGAGATGAGGCTGGGCATGGTGGCTCATGCCTGTAATCCCAGCACTTTGGGAGGCCAAGTCAGGCAGATCACCTGAGGTCAGGAGTTCAATACCAGCCTGGCCAACACAGAGAAACCCCGTCTCTGCTAAAAATACAAAATTAGCTGGGCATGGTGGCACATGCCTGTAATCCCAGCTACTCAGGAAGCTGAGGCAGGAGAATTGCTTGAACCCGGGAGGTGGAGGCTGCAGCAAGCCAAGATCACACCACTGCACTCCAGCCTGGGCAACAAGAGCAAAACTCCATCTCAAAAAATATACATATATGTAGAAATGGAGAGATGAAGGCCACCTCCAGTCTTTTCAGGTAACGTCGATAACACAGGTGGATAACATAGATCACATGTTCCAGTGTACCTTTGTTCCTTAAGTGTTGTTTTGGTTTCGCTCTTGGATTTTTCTCAGATTGCCTATTTGTGACCAACATATTGCGTATTTAAGACCAATGCTAACAACAGCTAGATGGGCTCTACCTGAGGACAGCTGTCACCTTTCCATCTTGTCCCGTTCCCGCTTATCCATCTCAAAAATGCAGTATAGTTTCTCCTACCACCCTCCATCAGACTGTCCTCTGGCCACTGCCCCACATTCTCTCTTCTGCTTCATCCCCCCTCACTGGTACTCATAACTCAGGTGAGATGACAGCATTTCCGGGCAGCTGTCTTCACCCTTTAAGCCTGGGTTGAGATTCCCAGTACGAGCCCTGTAGCATTTCCATCTCTTCAGTGTAAGGGTCTTAGCTGGTCTGGCTGTTCCACCAGACCAGAGGCTTCTAGAGGCCAAGGACAGCCTGCCTCAATGCTCCCAATAAAGGTTGTTGAAGAAAAGGACTCACTAGTTTGTAGCATGCTCCCACCTGCAGTCAACTCAGTCCACTGAATTCCCTTTTCCTTTTTTTAAAAAAAATTATTTTACTACACTAATGCAAACATGCTAATTATTTGTTTCTACTGATGATTTGCATTATTTTACTACACTAATGCAAATCATCAGTAGAAGAAATACTTAACCCTAGACTGAGGACTTCTTTGGTTCCACTTAACAAGCAAACTTAAAAGCAAGAATTGGATTCTCTCTGCTCCTGTATTCAGTGAGATGCAATATCACACGCCACATGGCTTCTGGAAAACTACACTGTACACTCACAGTTGAGTGAGAATCAAAAAGACAGGTAATATTTTGGTGTTATTGTTAAAATAGTATTGACTTTGTAGAATCTCTGAAAGGATTGTGAGGCCCTGCAGGGGTCCCCACCCCACTTGGAGAACCGCTGGTCCGGATGATTAGATGTCGCACAGGTGCCATGCTTTTTCTCGGCCATTCACAAGGAACACATCATTTCCCAACTCTCCTCCCGGAGCCATCAGGAAGCTCCATGTAAGTTAAATCATCTTATCCTCTCTAACAACTAGGCAGTAGAATTAGTCACAGGATTTTCTCCTTGAGATAACTCTAACTAGTGTTACTTTCGAATGCAGAATTTTTTAAATAATAATTGCTATGTTTATTTGTTTTACTAATTTACAAGGATCTGAGATGAAATTTATGTTGTTCTTTTGAGCAGAACCTAATTATTTATCTTAATCTAGCTGATCTCTGCTCCAATTTTTTACTGACAGGCAAGACCTTTATATTTGGCCACTGGGTGCTCGCTGCTGCCCGCACCCTGGAGTCTCTCCCCGCTGCAGCCAGAGTCATCTAATGCGGGGTCTCCAAGAAGGTCTGTCTACCGTACATGCATGCACAGGATGATGATCCACCAGTGAGAAGCAAAATAGTATATCTCCAACTGGCATTTATTTTATGTTAATAAATAAGGAAGAAATTCAATCTGCAATACTATCTTCAGAGATGGACCCTGACAGTCTTAGTCTATTTATGTGTGAAATGGTAGTGCAGCACATGGAGTGTGCTAGGCATTTTGAGGCCACGTCCCTGTTTTTGTTTGTGTTTGTTTGTTTGGAGACGGAGTCTCTCTCTGTTGCCCAGGCTAGAGGGCAGTGGCGCCATCTCAGCTCACTGCAACCTGCACCTCCCGGGTTCAAGTGATTCTTCTACCTCAGCCTCCCAAGTAGCTGGGCTACAGGCGCGCACCGCCACACCCAGCTAATTTTTTTTTTTTTTTTTTTTGTAGTAGAGACAGGGTTTTTCACCATGCTGGCCAGACTGGTCTGGAACTCCTGACCTCGTGATCCGCCCACCTCGGCCTCCCAAAGTGCTGGGATTACAGGCGTGAGCCACCGCGCCTGGCCCCACCTCCCTGTTTTCACTTCCTGCCACTGTTCTTATTTCTGCTCCCCACACAGACTCACTCAGCTTCCGTCATCTTCTTGATATGCTTAGGTCCCTGTCTCTTTCTCTGTGATAGCTGCACTGTTAGGAATGAACTGTTATCTGCCCCTTTCTCAAACAGAAAAGTTCTACATATCTTTTAAACCCTTCTCAATGGTCACCTCCTCTACGAAGCTTCTAGACAACCCCAGACAGTTGAAGAGCACACACACGCTTGGTACCATGCCTGGGGTCCACCTGTGTGTCTCCTCACGAGCACAGAAGCCCCTGGAGGCAATGGACACATCTCACCATTCTTTTCTGGGCTGATATTATAAACCAGAAACAAACGAATGTTGATGACTGTCCTCATAAATATATTTAAATCCCTTTAGAGGTGAAAAGTATCCCTAACAAGCATATCACATCTGCTGCTGACCCTAGGGAAGAACATACCATAAATCATTTCAATCTATAGCATGTGTTATTTTAGGAAAAATATATTTACCAATTTTACACTGAAGTAAAAATTTCACAATAACAGATATAGGAATAAAATGGAACTCAATAAAACAGACTGGTGTACCCAAACCAAGACCAAATATTTGATTCCGAGTATCCCTTAGAACCTAGAAATGCTTTGCAAGGTTCCTTCACGGAAAAGAATCTCAGCTGTGTAACATTGCCACCTAGTGGTAAATTGCAAAACACAGTAACTGGAAATAATCCTGACCACCATTTCAAAGATACGTAACAGGATCCTTAACAAAAGAACCCAAAATATTTCATCCCAAAATATATGGCTATTCATAGGAGCTTCAAATATAATATAATATAATCATGGCTAAAAGGCTGTATTTTGTCGGGAGATTTGCATCTGTAGAGAATCTGCCTTGATTGCAGCTAGGTTTTCTCTAAGGCTCTCCCTTGCCTGAATTGAGGAAAGATTAACTAAGAGTCTGATATCTTTAGAGGTCTGCAAAGAAACACGTACCACCAGTTCTTTCTGAGGGCTGATACTGGTGAGGTTTCATCTACATAATGAAACCACCTTTGCTAGCCAGGCCTCCTCTTCTCTCCCTCCCGTAATCTGTCTTGTCATTATAACCTATTTTACCACCTCTATTAGTCTGTTCTCACATTGCTACAAAGAACCACCTGAGACTGGGTAATTTAATAAGAAAAGAGGTTTAATTGGCTCCAGGTTCTGCAGGCTTTACAGGAAGCATGGCTGGGGAGGCCTCAGGAAACAAAATCGTGGCAGAAGACAAAGGAGCAGCAGATACGTCTTATGTGGCTGGAACAGGAAGAAGAGAGCGAGGGGTAGGTGCTACATACTTTTTTTTTTGAGATGGAGTTTCACTCTTGTTGCCTAGACTGGAAGGCAATGGCGTGATCTCGGCTCACCGCAACCTCCGCCTCCTGAGTCAAGGGATTCTCCTGCCTCAGCCTCCCGAGTAGCTGGGATTACAGGCATGCGCCACTATGCCCAGCTAATTTTGTATTTTTAGTAGAGATGGTTAGTAATGGGTCAAGCTGGTCTCGAACTCCCAGCCTCAGATGATCCGCCCACCTCGGCCTCCCAAAGTGCTGGGATTACAGGTGTGAGCAACCATGCCCAGCCGGGTACTATACACTTTTAAACAACCAGGTCTCATGAGAACTCACTACCATGAGAACGGCAAGGGGGAAATCCACCCCCATGATTCAGTCACCTCCTACCAGACCCCTCCTCCAACACTGGGGATTACAATTCCACATGAGATTTGGGTGGGGACACAAATCCAAACCATGTCACCACCATAACCAGTTTTGGCCCATGCTCTGAGGCCCCATTCTTTTTATAACCTCAAGGTGATATGTAAGTTTCTGTAGCCCATTAGAGGGTTGGGGTAATCACTCTCTAATTTTCCCCACATGCACACTAATAAATTTGTATGCCATTTCTCCTATTACTCTGCCTTTTGTTATAATTTTTCAGTGAATCTTCAGAGGGTAAAGGGGAAGCTTTCCCTTGGCCCTTACATTAGGCTCTAGCCATGATGGCATAACAGGGACCAGACTTCCATTCCACCAGAAATAAACAAAAGCCAGACAAAAGATATGACACAGCGGGTCGCCAGACACTGGACACCAGGCAATAAATGGCCATGCGAAAGAAGAAACAAAGAAGGTAAGCCCTACAGTTGTCCCCAGATTACTCCCTTGAAAGAGGTTCCAGGCCACAGTGCAAGGAGAAGGAACCTGGGGGAGTCTGGTGGACTCCCAGAGTGAAGAGGACAGAGCTGGGAGTCCAGAAAGACCCAGGTGGCTGGAGTAGAAGGGAAAGAGTACCAGAAAGCAGAGAACTTTGGGAAAAAATTGGAGAGCTGCAGAGGGTCTCCCTCTAATACTCAGATGAATATGATTAGTGTATGTGAGTAAACCACTCAAGCCAGGAAAAGAATCACCTGAGAGGATGAGCTACAGTGCCTTGAGCTCATGCAGCATGGAAGGGAGTACCTGCACCTTCCAGCCAAAATGAAAATCTCCAGATTCATGAGACATTGAGTAGAGTACACAGAAAGTTCATGCATCAGTAAAAAGAAATAATTAACCCTAGACTGAGCACTTGTTTGGTTCTGCTTTTAAAAAATCTTAAAAGCAATAACTGAAGCTATCTAAACTGTTTCCAAGTAACTCAGCTGCATCCTACAACAGAGCCCATAAATATTTATGAGAATACCAAAATATCTAATATTCAACAAAGACATTAGAAGTCACAATGTTTGGCATCCAATCAAAAATCATCAAAATGTAAAGAAGCAGAAAAATACAACTCATAGATAACAAACAATCAAAATTTACAACAGACAGATGCTCTAATTGGCAAAGGAGAAAAATAAAAGTTCTAGCTATTCCATGCATACAAAAAGTTTAAGAAGAAAAATAGATGATATAAAAAGACCCAAATTGAGCTTCTAGAAATAAAAACTACAAGGTGTGAGATCAAAAATACACAAGATAAAATTAACTGCAGATTAAACATTGAAGAAGAAAGGGTTAGTGAGTTTAAAGATAACAAACGAAACTATATGAAAGGAAATGGAAAGAAAAGAGAATATTTTTTAATGAACAGAGCATCAGTGAGCTAGGGACCAATTTCACATAGACTAATACGCATGTAATTGGAATCTTTAAAGAGGGTTGGAGGTGGGGGGAGTAAGAAAAATGTTAAAGAAAATATAGCTGAAAATTTTCCAAATATTGTGAAAACTGTGATCCACAGATCCAAAATGTTCAACAAACCCAGGCACAAGAAACATGAAGAAAACTACGCTAAGACATAGGATCATTAAATTGCCCAGAACCAGTGACAAAGAGAACATAATAAAAGCAGCCAGGGCGAAAAAAAACCATGTTACTAGAGAAGAAAAAAGATAAAGATGACAGCAGATTCCTTGTTGAAAATAATGTGAGCTAGAAAACAGTGAAGCAGGCCAGGTATGGTGGCTCATGCCTGTAATCACAGTACTTTGGGAGGCTGAGGCGGGTGGATCACGAGGTCAGGAAATCGAGACCATCCTGGCCAACATGGTGAAACCCCATCTCTACTACAAATACAAAAATTAGCTGGGGGTGGTGGCATGTGCCTGTAGTCCCAGCTACTCGGGAGGCTGAGGCAGGAGAATTGCTTGAACCCAGGAGGCGGAGGTTGCAGTGAGCCCAGATTGCGCCACTGCACTGCAGCCTGGCGACAGAGCAAAATTCCGTCTCAAAAAAAAAAAAAAGAAAGGAAACAGTGAAGCAACATTGTTAAAGTTCTGCAGGGAAACTTAGTCAACCTAGACTTCCGCATCCAAATAAAATAAAATATCCTTTTTTAAACGGTGAAATAAAGTCTTTTTGAGAAATATACCTATGTGTTCACTCCTCCGTTTAATATATATTTATCAAATATTTCTGGCTGCTCTGCCTATGGAGTAGCCATTCTTTTATTTATTTACTTTCTTATGAGATATATAAAATCATACATATATGATCACATATATACACACATATATATAAGCTATATTTTATATATATAATATATTTATATATTATATGTTAATATGTAATACATGTTATTTATATATTAATAATATATAAATATACTACATTATATATATAAAAGATATATATGAGATATACATATATCTCATATGGCAACCCTGGGTTGCCAGACGCTGAACGGCAGGCAATAAATGATCATGTGAAACAGGAAACAGAAGGTAAGCCCTACAGTTGTCCCCAGATTACTGCCTTGAAAGAGATTTCAGGCCATATATATACACACACACACACACACAAACGTACATAATAAATATATAAATATATAATTTATATTGTATATTATATAAATATATATGAGTAAATTTTTATATTTATTTATAAATTACATATATTTATATAGATATATATAATGCCAAACCATTATATTACTATTAATACTATATAAATATATATTTAATTCTATATAAAATATAAAAGATATATATGAGATATATATAATCTGAGTTATATAAATATATAAAAGATATTTTATATATATATGATATATAACCCAGGCTTTATATATATATATATAAAACCCAGGTGTGTGTGTGTGTGTGTGTGTATATATATAATATACCATATATGTTATAAATATTATATGACTCAGATATATACATATATATATACCTGGGTTATATATCATATATTATATAAATTATAAATATATTTAGATAAATATATAGATGTATATAATATATATTTTATATATAAAGCATGTATATGAGACATAAAACTATACATATATGATCATATATATATGCATATATATATATATATAAAGCATACACAAAAGAAGGGAAGAAGGGAGGGAGGCTTCTCAATAATGGTTTGGATTTGTGTCCCCGCCCAAATCTCATGTGGAATTGTAATCCCCAATGTTGGAGGAGAGGCCTGGTAGGAGGTGATTGGATCATGGGGGTGGATTTCCCCCCTCGCTGTTCTCGTGGTAGTGAGTGAGTTCTCATGAGATTTATGAGATATCTATCTTATGAGCTATATCTTTTATAGATATATGTGTGTATCTCATATCTCTTTTATATTATATATAATTTAACATATATTTATATATTATTTAATAATATATGAAACTTTATTATATATAAGATGTATAAGAAATATACACCACGCCTGGCCTAAACTATTTTGTATAATACTGTAATAGTGGATGCATGCCGTTATACATTTGTCAAAACCCACAGAACCATACAACACAGAGTGAACCATAATGTAAACTATGGACTTCAATTAATAATAATGTATCAATATTTATTGATCAATTATCATAAATGTGCCACACTAATGCAAGATGTGAGTTACAGGGGAAACTGTATGGGGAGAGAGAGAGGACATATAAAACTTCTGTGTACTTTATGCTCAATTTTTTTGTAACCCTAAAAGTGTTCTATATAGCCTAAAATAAAATTTAAATGTTTAACTTAAAAAGTAAAACTGAACTTCTGAATATTGTAATGTGATAACTCTGAAAATCAAATTATCTCCCTTATCCAGGGTATAATGTTCTTGTTTATTGACGACCTCAGTCATCTATATAGTGGCTTTTCCAAACTATTTTTGCAGACTATATTTTTTATCACTTGTGGTTGTTAAAGTTTCTGTTCCTTTAGCTTGTGTTCAACTAACAGGGATTTCTTGACTGCATGGAACATTTTTAAGTCATCTTATTCTTGATTCACCATTTACTTAGTTGTTATAAATCTCTGATTGTTTTAGAGTTCTGACAAAGTTAATTCTGACAATTTCTGCTTGCTTTTCCAGTTTTCTTAGAGAAATGTGTGCTTGGAGCTGTCTACTCATCATTTTGCTGATGTGACTCCCTTCACTCTCACTGTATTTTAATCTGGTGAATGTGTTGATCGGGCATATGGGTAAGGCAATTTCTTACCCATAGTCTCAGTGTTTCAGGTTTTAAAGTTTGGATCACTCAGATACTGGGTTCTTGAGGTTTTAATGCTACTTAATACCTTGCCTCTTAGCTCCTCAAAATGATTTCATGATTCTAGTAACAAACAACACCCCTCTCAGACGCTGTGGATTCATCATCTCATGAAGTTCTGAAATGTGACCACATACAGACTGCTAGGGAGAAAAAGAGCCCATGATGTGCTTTGAATACACATGTTTTCTCTTAGTTGTAGCTGCAGAAAAAAGGAAACTGGTTTATGGCTTGATATTCTCTGTATTAAATATAGAATGTGGCCACCAAAGGAAGAGGTGGAACAGATCATCTCTCTATGCTGTCGCTGCTGCCACTGTACCTCTGTCTCATCTCATCATTTTGTAAATTAGGATATTGCATGGCTGATGAAGTAAGTGTCCAAGTGTTGCTGTGCATTCTGCTGTATGATCCACATTCTTTTTTACAGTGGGCAGCTGAGTCACTTTTTACTAGGCTTTTTGGAATTTCAATTCTGCCTGTTTCTCCTACAGATTCAATGAGCCACATCACCTATGATCAGTATATTCCAGGTTGCTCTGCTTTCTGCATTTGTTTGCCAGCCATCAATATGTATGCCTCATGATTTGGTTTTGTTTTTTCACATTTTTCTCCAAGCAACGTTTATAGTGTTTATTCCATCTCCATTTTCTGTAATTTATCTGTATTACATCTGCATGAATGGCCAGATTGTGCTGGGTCCATCTTCTTTCAAACGTATTCAAATCCATGCAGGGAGAATAAGCTCACGTATTCTTGGCTGTTTTCAAAAATGGAAGTTAAGCTCGTGAAAGGAAATGAAGAAATTAGAACACTTATTTAACCTCCACCCTAGACTCATCCAATAATCTGATTAGGGTTTTTTTCAATTTTTTATTGAGATAAAATAGATTATATATATTTTGGGGACATATGTGATAATTTGATACATTTATATAATGTGTAAAGATCAAATCTGGGTAATTGGAATATCCATTACCTTAAATATTTGTCTTTATGCTGGGAACATTAAAATTATTCTCTTCTATTTTGAAATGTATAATTAATTATTGTTAACGATAGTCATTCTACTGATCTGTCTAAACACCAGATCTTATTTTTTCTATCTAACTGTATGTTTGTACTCATTAATCAATTTCTCTTCACCCTCTTACTCTTCCTGGACTCTGATAAGCACTTCCTTACCTCTGATCAGCACCGTATCTTCATGAGATTCACTTTTTTAGCTCCCACATGTGGGAATATCAGACATTTGTCTTTCTGTGCTTGGCTTATTTCACTTAACATAATGAGTTCCAGTTCCATTCATGTTGCTGCAAGTGACAGGATTTTATTCTTTTTTGTAACTGAATAATATTCTGTTGCATATATGTACCACATTCATCCACTGATGGGCATTTAGATTGATTCCATATTTTGGCTATTGTGAATAGTGCTGCAATAAACATAGGAGTGCAGATATCTCTTCAATATATTTATTTTCTTTATATTTTATATTCAATATATCGATTTTCTTTATATATATTGGAAATATATATATATTTCTTTAAATATATATATATTTCTTTATGTATATATTAGTGGAATTTCTGGATCACATGGTAGTTCTATTTTTCATTTTCTGAAAAAGCTCCATACTGTCTTCCATAGTGGCTATGCTAATTTACATTCCTACCAACAGCGTATGAGAGTTCCGCTTTCTCCACATCCTCACACCAGTATCCGTTATTTCCAGTCTTTTGATAAAAGACATTGTAACTGAAATAAGATTAATGCAGGGCAGGTGAGCCCCACAGTGGGACTTAGCCCAGAGGGTTCTTGGCTTTGCCCAGGAAATAATTGAAGGGCAAGAAGGAGGTGGAAGAAAGCTTTATTGAAGACTGTTACAGCTTTGGGACTGCTCTCAGAGCAGGGCTACCTTCTAGGCAGAGGGTAGCAGCTTAGGGCAGTTTTGCAGTCATATTTAACCCATTTTTAATTGCGTGCAGATTAAGGGGTGGTTTACGCAGACATTTCTAGGGAAGGGGTACCAACTTTTGGGTCATCCTGTCATTGCTATAGAAAGGGGCAGTAACTCCCATGTGTTGCCATGGCAACAGTAAATTCATATGGCACACTAGTGGGTGAATCTGATTAGAAAGCTGCTTCCACCCCAGCCCTGTTTTAGCTAATCTTCAGTCTAGTCCAGTGTCCAAGTCCCACCTCTGGAGTCAAGTCCTGCCACCTACCTCAAGGTGACATCTCATTGCGGTTTTGATTTGCATTTTTCTAATGATCAATCGTGGTTATTTTTAATATACTCATTGGTCATTTGTATGTCTTCTTTTCAGAAATGTCCATTCAGATCTTTTTCTTGTTTTTTAATTTGATTTTTTATTCTTGCTATTGAGTTTTTTTAGTTACTTATATATTCTGGTTAATAATCCTAGTCAGATGTATAGTTTGTAAATATTTTCCCCCATTCTGTGGGTTATCTCTTCACTTTGTTGATTGTTTCTTTTGCTGATTTTTAGTTTGATATAGTCCCATTTGTCTATTTTTGCTTTTGTTGCCTGTGCTTTTGAGGTCTTACACAAAAAAAAAATATCAATGTCTGGGAGCATTTCAACAACCAGATCAATGTCCTGGAGCATTTCTCCAAAGTTTTCTTCTGGTAGTTTTATAGTTTGGGGCCTTATATTTAGGTCTTAAATCCATTTTGATTTTATTTCTGTATAGACTGAGAGATAGGGGTCTACTTTCATTCTTCTGCAAATGGCTACCCTGTGTTCCCAACAGCATTTATTGAGGAGACTGTCTTTGCCTCATTATATCTTCTTTGTTGAAAATGAGTTGATTACAGGTTGGGTGCAGTGTCTCACACCTGTAATCCCAGCAATTTGGGTGGCCAAGGCAGATACATCACATGAGGCCAGGAGTTCAAGACCAGCCTGGCCAACATAACAAACCCCCCAACTCCATGTCTACTAATAATACAAAAATTAGCCAGGCGTGGTGGTGTACAAGCCTATAGTCCCAGCTACTCAGGAGACTGTGGCATAAGAATCACTTGAACTCAGGAGACGGAGGTTGCTGTGAGCCAAGATAATGCCACTGCATTCCAGCCTGGGAAACAGAGTGAGACAAGAAAGAAAGAAAGAAAGAAAGAAAGAAAGAAAGAAAGAAGAAAGAAAGAAAGAAAGAAAGAAAGAAAGAAAAGAAAGAAAGAAAGAAAGAAGAGAAAGAAAGAAAGAAAGAAAGAAAGAAGAAAGAAAGGAAGGAAGGAAGGAAGGAAGGAAGGAAGGAGGAAGGAAGAAAGGAAAGAAGGAGGAGGAAGGAAGGAGAGAAGGGAGAAAGCGAGAGAGAAAGCGAGAAAGAAAGAGAAAGAAAGAAAGAGAGAGAAAGAAAGAAAGAAAAAAAGAAAATAAGTTGGCAGTAAATGCATGGGTTTATATCTGAATTCTCTATTCTGTTCCATTAGTCTATGTGTGTTTTTATTCCAGTACCAAGCTGTTTTTGTTATGATAGCTTTCTAGCATACTTTGAAGTCAGATAATATGATGCCTCTAGCTTTGTTCTTTTTGATCAGGATTGCCTTGGCTTTTCTGGGTCTTTTGTGGTTCTACATAAATTTTACGAATTTTTTTCTGTTTCTGTGAAGAAGAACTATATTTTCATAGGGATTGCATCGAATCTATAAATGGCTTTGGGTTGTATTGCCATGTTAACAATATTAATTATTCCAATCTATAAGCATAAAATATCTTTCCTTTTTTGTGTCCTTTTCAATTTTTTTAACAGCTCTTTTATAGTTTTTCTTGTATAGATCTTTCGCTTGATTAAATTGATTCCCAGGTATTTTATATTCTTCATAGCTATTGTAAATGGAATTGCTTTCTTATTTTCTTTTTCAGATTGCTCACTGTTGTCATATATAAATGCTCCTGGTTTTGTAAGTTGATATTGTATCCTGCAACTATGCTGAATTCATTTATCAGTTCTAACACTTTTTCAATTGAGTCTTCTGTTTTTTTCTAAATATAAGATCATGTCATCTGTGAATAAGGCTAATTTGACTTCTTTTCTAATTTGGATACCCTTGATTTTTTTCTCTTGCCTGATTGCTCTAGCCAGACTTCCAGTATTTTGGTGAATTAAAGTGGTGAAAGTAAGCATCGCTGTCTTGTTCCAGATCTTAGAGGAAAGGCTTTCAATTTTTCTTCACTCAGTATGTTAGCTGTGGACTTGCCACATATGGCCTTTATTATTTTGAGGTATGTTCCTTCTATACCCAGCTTTTTGAGGACTTTTGTCACTAAAAATACATATTTTTTTCTTTTCTTTTTTTCTTTTTTCTTTTTTCTTTTTAATTTTTATATTTTTTGAGACAGGGTCTGGCTCTGTCTCCCATGCTGGAGAGCAGTGGTGCAATCACAGCTCACTGCAGCTTCGAACTCCTGGGCTCAAGCGATTGTCCCACCTCAGCCTCCCAAGTAGCTAGAACTGCAGGCCCTTGCCACCACACCAAGCTAGTTTTTGTATATTTTGTAGAGATAGGGTTTCACTATGTTGCCTAGGCTGGTCTTGAACTCCTGGGTTCAAGCAGTCTGCCTTCCTTGGCCTCCCAAAATGCTGGGATTACAGATGTGAGCCACTGTGCCTGGTGGGATGTGGAATTTTATCAAATGCTTTTTTGACATCTATTGAAGTGACTTTATGGGTTTTGTTCTTGGTTCTATTAATGTGAAGTATGTTTATTGATTTGCATATGTTGAACCATACTTACATCCATAGGACGAATCCCACTTGGTCACGATGAATTATCTTTTTAATGTGTGTTTGAATTTGGTTTGGTAGTATTTTGTCAAGAATTTTTGCGTCTGCATTCATCAGTGATATTGGTCTGTAGTTTTCTTTTGTCATGTCCTTGTCTGGTTTGGGTATCAAGTTAATGTTCACCTCATAGAATGACTTTGGAAGTGTTCTCTTCACTTCAAATTTTTTTTGAAGAGCGTGAGTAGAAGTGGTATTCGTTATTCTTTAAATGTGTGGTAGAATTCAGCAGTGAAGCCATTGGGTACCGGGCTTTTCTTTGATAGAAGACTTTTTATTATGGCTTCAATGTCATTATTTATCACTGGTTTGTTACGGTTTTCTATTTCTTCATGGTTCAGTCTTGGTGGGTCATATGTGAACAGGAATTTATCCATTTCTTTTAGATTTTCCAATTTGTTGGCATATCGTTCACAATCATCTCTAATGATTCTTTATATTTCTGTGGTCTCAGTTGTTATGACTCTTTCTGTTGTTCCTAGTTTTGTTTATTTGGGTCTTCTCTCTTTTTTTTCTTAGTCTAGCTAAAGGTTTGTCAATTTTATTTATCTCTTCAAAAAACCAACTTTTCATTTTGTTGATTTTCTGTATTTTTTGATGTTTTTCTTTTTTTGTGAGGGTTGTTTGTTTCAGAAACTGAGTTTCACTGTCACTATGTTACTGGGTCTCTATGGCCCCTATGAGATTGGGTCTCACTATGTTTTAGAAACTGGGTCTCACTATATCACTGTGTTATCCTGCCAGTGAACCAAGATGGTGTGGAAGCTGGTGGTCCACCTTGACCTCACTTTTTCCAGAGTAGAAAGCCTGAATCAGGGGGGAAATTTCCTGCATGGTTTGGTGGTGGACAGATTAGAGGGAAGGGTGTTGTGGATATGGAAGTCCAATTCTCTTACCGTATGCTCAGTTATTCCACTTCTCCATGGCCCTGGGATCTGTCTTACTCCTATATATGAATTCTGGGATATTTCTGGTGATAATCGCAGCACTGTATATTTGGTTGTTGTTTTCTGTGTAGGGGAGTGAAGCCAGCTTGATTCTACACTGCCATTTTGGAACCAGAACTGATTAGGTTTGAAAATCATTTGTGTATTTTCATTGAATATTTTATAATTTTATCAAAGTACTGCAAGTATACCAAAAAATATACAAATAATACACAGTC
Organism: Ateles fusciceps; assembly: GCA_036589455.1. Classification (NCBI taxonomy): domain Eukaryota; kingdom Metazoa; phylum Chordata; class Mammalia; order Primates; family Atelidae; genus Ateles; species Ateles fusciceps. The sequence goes on from JAZHEH010003205.1 coordinate 14,460,433, forward strand.
CTGTGATAATAGACCTGTTTGCTGCCAGTTCTCTTCATCAGAAACATACCCATTTATTATAATTATTATATTTATAATAAAGTATATATTATTTAATATGTATATTACATATTATAGTATTATTAATAGATCGAGAAATTTATATAACTATTGCCTTACCAGTTTGATAAATAGAAGATATACCTCACAGTTATTATTCTGTTAACTTCAGACAGTGTATCTTTATTCCCTATTATGCAAAATTAAGATATTAACAACCCTATTGTTTTCTTTAGCTCAGCAACTCCCCCTCAACCTCCCAGCTTCTTTCAAATAGAATTTTGCTTGTCTATCACCACAGTAAATGATATTTGCATTAAGTAGCCATAATTGAAACTTGTTTGCTTATACACAGGTAAAAAAATTAGTTTTGATTGAAAAATATCATTTCAACCTCATTGAAACCACAAGAACATACTTAATTGTAAAATAACTATGTAAGTATAATTTGCTCAAGAGCCACGGTGTGCTATAATTAGATTTCCTTCTCAGAAGTCCAACACACTGCCTTGATGGGAAGTGTTCTTAGAATCTAATCAAATAGAGCTTCTACTATTTTTCTCCATAGATTATTCGAAATTATGCCACATTATACTGTATTCTTATTTTGATAATGAACTAAGTGAGCAGTTTCTTTGTTTAAATTTCTGACCTTTTATTTTTTCACATTGAGAGAAAATACATAGACCTTCGTTAACTTACTACCAAGATCTTCCAGATTCTCATTAATTCTATTCATTGCAAGGAGTATCCTCTCCTCCAGTTCCTTTAGGATCTTATCATCTAGTTAGAGAAAGAGAAATGAAAGTGGACAGAGTATTGTGTTTAAGTGTCAGCACCTGGTTTTACAAATCATGTTGACAAACTTGGTGAATCTAGGCTAAGGTAAACCAGATATTGAACTGCCCCCAAACTGAATTATATAAATATTAATTTTTAAAAGCAAATATATTTAGCCTAGAGAAAGCAAGACTTAAGCTCAGTATATCTGTTTACAGATCACAGAAAGTATGCTATTTTAAATAGGAACTATATGATTTTTCCATAGCTTCATGAAATAAAACAAAGACAATATTTGAAAATTTCAGGGAGGCATGTATTATCACACTATCTCCAACTCTGTAAAAATAATTCCATCTGAAAGTGAGCTAGTGTGTTTCTGATCACTGGATGCTTTCAGGTAGATTCCCATTACACGTGAGTCTGGAACATTCCACAGGATTTAGGCTTTGGCTAGAAGTTAGAAATCTTTCACATTTTGTTAAATGCCTGTATTCTGTGAGTCTAAATGCATCTAGCAAAGACTTATACATAATTAGTGGCATTATTTGTTAAATGCACATGTGAATTCTTGTTCTGTGAGTGGATTGCCAGTTCTGGCGAACATTGGCTTGTTAATTATTTCATGTATTATCCAAGCTATTTGTTATGTAGCTTTGTATTTGCTTTCTCCTTGGCCCTCTTCTCTCCATTTAGAGCCATTTAGGGGAAATTTTATTCCCGGGCAAATGAGTACATCCCAGGGTCAGAACGGGAAAATGAAAGAGACTTAAAATACTTTTATTTCAGCTCTAGTGAGACTGCAAAGCAACTGATTCATGCAAACTTTGATAATTACATGTGGTTTCTTTATTTAACAGCTATCATTATGCCATTATGTATCAGACTATAATCTAATTCTAGTTTTCTTTCCTAATATTTGGAACTCATAAGTGAAAATGACAGCATTCCATGAGGAAGTATTTCACATTCTCCTTATTTCAGCAGAAGCATCTCTTCCATATTCTACAATTCCTTCAAGTTCTAATGAATTGTTTATTTATAGAGTGAGATAATATATTTTGTCCAATAATTGTATAGCAGATAATTTTATAAGTGGTAGTTTTTGTGAGTTGTTAACCCCCATCACTGATGACAACAGCAGCAACAAAACTCTATATGCTCAGGCATAAAATGTAGCCAAATTTTATTTAGTAACTTTTGCATGGGCCTGGAGTGGTGGCTCATGCCTGTAATTCCAATACTTTGGGAGGCCGAACCAGGAGGATCACTTGAGGCCAGGAGTTCAAAACCAGCCTAAGCAACAAAGTGAGACTCCATCTCTACCAAAAAAATTATTTTATTTTATTTAATTTTTTTTAAGCTGGGCATGGTGGCACACACTTGTAATTCCAGCACTTTGGAATACCAAGGCAGGACAATTGCTTGAACTCAGGAGTTTGAGACCAGCCTGGACAACATAACAAAATCCCATCGGTACAAAAAAATACAGAAGTTAGCCCGGCATGGTGGTATGTGCCTGTGGTCCCAACTACTCAAGAGCTGAGATGGGAGGATCACTTGAGCCCAGGAAGTCAAGGCTATAGTCACCCATGATAGCACCACTGCACTCCAGTGTGGGCAACAGAATAAGACCCTGTTTCAGAAAAAAATTTTCAAAAAGGAAGAAACTTTTGCATTTTAATAATTTTAGTGTTTAATTTATAATTATTTTTAATTTTCCATGACTTCTCAATGTAAAACAATACATTTTCACTATACAATTATTTCTAATCTACTATAAATAATTAGAAGAGGTTAAAGACAAAACTGTACTTAACATTAAAATACTAAAAAATATAAATATTGGGAGGTATTATAAAACTTGTGTGAAGTGCTTTAAGAGCTTAAGAGTACTATACTTCAAACAAATAACTTGATAGTAGCAGCATATAGATTTTCAGATACAAGATTCCTTTCTTTTTTACGTTCTCTCTCCTCTTTGCAAGGATTATAACACATATATTAGCTAGAGTTTTCACTCTCTCTTTAGTCTTTCATCTTCCATTATTTTTCCTCTTCATTTTTCTATTGGTATATTTCTTAGATTTATCCTCCAAATTGCTAATTTTCTCATTTCAGCTACATCTAATCTGTTGTTAAACTCATCTGTTGATTTTTTAATATTCAGTTACTGCATATTTCAGTTCTAGACTTGGTATTCAATCCTTTTTATTGGATTGAATAAAAATCCAATTACTGAAATAAAAATTCCAGTTCCTCTTTAAATGTTCTATTTGATCATTTAATTTCTTGAATATTTTACATTATTTGTAAAGTCTTTATGTTATTTGTTAAAGGCTATTAAATACCTTATATTATTTGTAGTCTTTGTCTAGCTGTGATCTTCAATATTTCTCTCTCTCCAGTTCTGTGAAACTGGCAAACGTTCTGCTCAGATGCTGGCTACTGCTTTCTGCTCTGGTTTTCAGCCAAAATCTCCAGCTCCTGCTTTCTCTATCAGCAAATGCCTTGAGGATATAAGTTGTGCCAAATATTGAGCTCAAATCCTGGGATTACCTTCTTTTAGGGAATTTGTTTCATCAAATCTTTGCTGCTTTGGTAGCTCTGCTATCCCAACAAAAACTCATAGTTTATCCTTCTTTTATAGTTGTTTTCAGTGGAAGGTCTGCTCCAACACTACACTTTCTTTCTGAAGACAAAGACGATGAAGATGATGTCAGCGACAAGAAGAAGAAGGAGGAGGAGGAGAAGGAGAAGAAAAAGAGGAAGAGGACGAAGAAGAAGAAGGAGAAGGAGGAGGAGGTGGGGAGGGGGGAGGGGAGAAGGAGGGGAAGGAGAAGAAGAGAGGAGGAAAAGGAGTAGAAGGGGAAGTGGAGGAGGAGGGGGAAGGAGAAGGGGAAGAAGAAGAGGAAGAAGAGGAGGAGGGGGAGGAAGAAGAAGGAGGAGGGAGAGGAGGAGGAGGAGAAGTGGAAGAAGGAGGAGGAGGAGGAGAGGAAGAAGAAGAACAACAACAACAACATAGTGACAAGCATACCAAACGCAAATCTGAGAGACAAAGGAATGCAACTGCTAGAAGAACCACAGGCAAAATTGTGAAATGGAATAATCTTCCTCTAATGTCATTTTACTTCCCTTTTTTTTTCCACCATTTCTTACATTTGTCATTTTCTTTCTACCGGAACCCAATGTCTTGTACATTCCAACTTCTTGGAAGTCTAAATCAAACTAGGAATCAGAAAGAAGCCGATCACAGACAGCATCTTGTGGATAATAGAGGGAGGCAGCTAATCCCATGAAACCAGGCAGAAACACTAGCTTCTTATTTTTGAACCTCTAGCCAAAAAGAGTCCAATAAGGCCAGCAAAACCAATAACACCAAGTCTCGGAAAAAATCCAGGAGGTGCATTTTGGAGATAGTCATAGCTGTCTAACCCTCATTGAACCAAACTTTGCATCTTGGGCTTAGTTTGGGAGTACGTTTCCTGACACTAGCTTGTGTATGGCTCACAGTAGTGTCGGAGCTGTGAGATGCTTTCTTCAAGCAGGCTCCTTGACTCCTCCACGTACTTCCATTGACCTTTGGGAACTGAGTAGAGTGAAAGCTCATCAACCTTCACGGAATTTTTGGGAGGTGAGTCCTTTTTTGGTACAGCATAGACTTTGAAGATGAGCAAGCTCAGGCTGGCCGGCCCCACGGACCTCTGAATTACCTTGAACATGTCACTGGCAACGGTGGCTCTGGCTAGATTGTTATTAATTAAAGTATTGGGCTGGGCATAGTGGCTCATGCCTATAATCCCAGCACTTTGGGAGGCCAAGGCAGGAGGGTCACTTGAGGTAAGGAGCTTGAGGCTAGCCTGGGCAACACAAGGAAACCTCATTTCTACAAAAATTTTTGAAAATTAGCTGGGCATGGTGGCACGTGCCTATAGTCCCATCTACTTGCAGCAGAGGTGGGAAGATCACTGAGCCCAGGAGCCTGAGGTTGCAACGAGCCGTGATCATGCCACTGCACACCAGCCTCAGTGACAGAGCAAGACACTGTCTCTTTAAAACATTGAAATATTAATTATAATACCATAGGCAACCACTAATAAAATAACTAAAAATTTATATTTTAAAAGAAATGAAAGGTAATTAAAATGGTACACTATAAAATATCTATTTAACACAAAAGCATTCAAGAATCAAGGAATTGAGGAATACAAGAGACATAATATAGAAAAAAATAGCACAATAGCAAAAATAAATTCTGTCTTATCAGTAATTATATTAAAGTAAGTGGATTAAACTTTCAAATTAGAAGGAAGCAATTGGGAGAATGGATTTTTTTAAAAAAACATGGCACAATTATATGCTGTTTACAATAGACACTTGAGATTCAAAGACACAAATAAATGGAACATAAAAGGGTGGAAAAGATAAAATAGCAGTAACCAAAAGAGCTGGAGTAGCTATATTAATGCCAGACAAAATTGACAAAATATTTTAAGATAAAAATTATTATTAGGGCGAAGAAGGATATTTTATTACTACAAAAGTTTCAATTAATCAAGAAAATATAACAATAATTAAAGTGTATGTACCTAAAAACATAGTCCCAAAATACACGAAGCAAAAATACACAGAATTAAAGGAATAGACAATTTAAACTTAATAGTTGGATACTTCAATAAAAAGGAGAATAGAAAAACAATCTGCCAGGGTCATGATAGTGCCAGCTCTCAAATCTGGATCTAGGGTAATAGAGAAATAAAACTAAAACCTGTCCGAAAATAATGCAGTCACAGTGAACCTGACCGAGAAATGAGTAGAACAGAGGGGAGAGTTGCTGAGGAACCCTAAACAATTTCCCTTAGGACCACTCCCTCCCCAGTGTCTCCTGATGTGTGAGTTGACCCTCCCCCTCCACTAAGAATAGATGTCACTTTCCTCCGTTCTCCTCCACTATCCTCGACTCTCTGCTGCTTCTCCCACTCCACCTCAACAAACTGAGTCCCAAAATCTTCTTAAATGTCAGCCCTATGGAGCTCAGAGCTCAGAAATGCTGGAAGTCCTTCAGCACCAGATGCCAAATTAGAGAGGGCAAAGGAGTAGGAAAGACTGAGCAGTGACCCCTAAATCCATGTGCCACTATCCTATGGCACATTTAAGACTATTCTGAAGAGCAAGTTAAACTCATATAAAATAGAAATTTGTATCATAAAAAATATTTCATATGAAACATTTATGGAACTGAAAAAGTACTGTACTTCAATTTGGAGCAAAATGTCTTTGGGTCTCACTCTGAAAATAAATGTTTAAATCATAGTTGATGAAACAAAGTCAAACGAAACTATGCACATTGGATTCACCAGGACAGCTGTGTACACAGTTGGCTGGCTCACCTAGATAAAAAGGTCCTCATGGATATACAGTGGGTCTTCATGAAACTGACTTTGCCACACATTTTTGGGAACTGAGAGCTTTTTTCTTCCTCCAGGAGGGCACATCTTCTTTCTATTTTCCAGTTTTTGTTCTCTATCTCTTTAATTTTGCTTAAAAAGAATGACCCTGAAAAGCACATTAGTAATGACTAGATGCCAGGAAATGATCCTTCTAGCATAAAGTTGGAACATGAGACTGTTTCATCAGTGTTAACTAGACCTGAATTATCAAATTTCAAGTAATATTACAATATCAAAAGCTGATTTTAGATTATATTACAGCTCATTTCATAGAGAACCAGGGAAGTGGAAGAAAAATATAAATGTGCTTCTTAACCTGTGTGACCTGCCTACCTCAATAATTCAAGTGAAAATTGTGAATGCACATGTTCAAGACATATAAAAAATAATCTTGAATGTTTTAAATATCTAACTCAAGGACTATCATCTGGCATCTCTAATGCTGTACTCATTCACACATGCAGAAGGGTAACTCCTCTTTGGCAGACCTACAAAGTATATCTAAATTAAACAGGCTAATCAAGTGGCAGGATTATGTGTAAGCCTCCTTAAATAAAATAGTACCAAGAAATACAACACGGTAGAGTGTTATTATTGTCATATTACCATAGTAACCACTAGGAATTTAGTTGGTTAACAATATATCAAAACGCAGCCTTCAAAATGGGAGAAAATATTTGCAAACTATGCATCCGACAAAGGTCTAATATCCAGCATCTATAAAGAACTTAAACAAATTTCCAAGAAAAATACCCCCATTAAAAAGTGGGCAATGAACATGAACAGACACTTTTCAAAAGAGGACTTAATGCAGCTAACAAGCATATGAAAAGATTCTCAACATCACTAATCATTAGAGAAATGCAAGTCAAAACCACAATGAGATACCATCTCACACCAGTGTTAAGGGCTATTTTTAAAAAGTCAAAAAATAACAGAGGCTGGCAACATTGCAGAGAAAGGGGAACGCTTATGCACTGCTGGTTGGAATGTAAATTAATTCAGCCATTGTGAAAGGCAATGTGGTGACTGCCCAAGGAATTTAAAACAGAATTACCATTTGACTCAGCAACCCCATTATTGAGTATATACCCAAAGAAATATAAATCATTCTACCATAAAGACACATGCACACATATGTTTGTTGCAACACTATTTGCAATAGCAAAGACATGGAATCAACCTAAATGCCCATCAACAGTACACTGGATCAAACAACCAAACGCCACATGTTCTCACTTAGAAGTGGGAGTTAAACAATGAGAACACATAGGCACAAAGTGGGAAACAACACACACCTGGGCCTACTTGAGGGTGGAGGTTGGGAGGAAGGAGAGGATGAGAAAACTACCCATCAGATATTATGCTTATTACTCAGGTGATGAAATAATCTGTACACCAAACCCCCATGACACACAGTTTACCTATATAACAAACCTCCACATGTACCCCTGAACCTAAAATAAAAGTTATTTTCTCTTTTTCTGCACCCCATAAAAGTTTTTTTAAGTCAAAACCACTTTCATTCTTTGTCTTCTTTACAGAAATATCTCTGAAAAAAATGCATCCTGTGAAATGGTGCTCTAAACTTGTTAGAGATATTTATTACTTCCATTACTAAAATAATACCTTATATTAACTTCATTAAAATATATCAAACCTCCACAACTGGTATGTATGTTCAGAGAAATCACTCTCAATACAATATCTGCCAGGAAATAAAAGCATTTTAAAGTGGCTTGGCACTAACACTGTTGTTATCATGACTATTACGAGGGACAATGTCAGATTACATGTATGGCCACAAGGAGGTGCTAATACCCTGTGGCTTCATCAGCAAAAAGAAAGTCATCAGAGCTGCAAAATCTGGGCCTGTTATTGCGATCTGGCACAAACAAAAGCCCAAGAGAGAGCAGAGCAAGCCGCTGGCCCCTCACAGGGGACCAAGTGGAGGATGTTCTACAACTGGGGGAAGAGGGGAGCTAAGCCAGGGGAAAGCGGACCTGCCTACCTGTTCTTCTCACAGAGGTGCCTCTTTAAAAATACATCTGATGAGGGAGAGAGATCCAAGATGGCCAATTAGCAGCAGCTCAGGATTGTGGCTCCCACTGAAAGCGTAGAGAGTGAGTGGACGCCACATTTTCAGATGAATTTTTATTGCCCACCGACCAAGAGATTCCCGGCGGAGGAGCCCCACGGGTCGCCAGCGCGACTCTTTGGCCGGCACGGCCGTTTGGCAGGCGCCCCGGCACGGCAGTTCTCAGTCCGGAGTATACGGGACTGAGTGCCCTTTTGGTTGGCGTTTGGAGCTCCGGGAAGGCAGAGTCTCCTATTCAGCTGATTGAAAAGCCGACTGAAGTGGGGGAAGCAGACAGGGAGATTCCAGGGCAGAAAGCGCCACGAATCTTAACGCCGCTGTTTCAGCCGGCATAGTGGGTCGCCGGAGGGGGAAGGCAGACCCCCCCCGCCACAAAAAAAAAAAAAAAAAAAAAAAAACAGCAGTTGGAACTGCTGAGGATTGAGAGTTTCACAGCAAGTACAGCTGAACCCGGGAAGGTCCAGCTCTGTGGGGGAGGGGCGTCCGCCGAAGGAAAACTAAGAAACAGAAAAAACTTTACCACCAACAAGCTGGACGTCCACTCAGAGACCTAATCTGAAAGTCAGCAATTACACAGACGACAGGTGGATAAATCCACAAAGATGGGAAGAAACCAACGCAAAAAGGCTGAAAACACCCGAAATCAGAATACCTCTCCTCCTACAGAGGATTGCAGTTCCTCATCACCAAGGGAACAAGGCCTGATGGAGAATGAATGTGAGGAATTTACGGAATCAGGCTTCAGAAGGTGGATAATAAGAAACTTCTGTGAGCTAAAAGAACATGTTCTAACCCAATGCAAGGAAACTAAGAACCTTGAAAAAAGGTTTGACGAAATGCTAACGAGAATAGACAATTTAAAGAGGAATATAAGTGAATTAATGGAGCTGAAAAACACAATACGAGAACTTCGCGAAGTATGCACAAGTTTTAACGTCGAATTGATCAAGCAGAAGAAAGGATTTCAGAGGTCGAAGACCAACTTAACGGAATAAAACGAGAAGACAAGATTAGAGAAAAAAGGGTAAAAAGAAATGAGCAAAGTCTCCAAGAAATATGGGACTATATGAAAAGACCTAATCTACGTTTGATAGGTGTACCTGAATGTGACGAAGAGAATGAATCCAAGCTGGAAATTATCCAGGAAAACTTTCCCAACCTAGCAAGGCAGGACAATACTCAACTCCAGGTAATACAGAGAACACCATAAAGATATTCCTACAAAAAGAACAACCCCAAGGCACATAATCATTAGATTCACCAGGGTTGAAATGAAGGAGAAAATACTAAGGGCAGCCAGAGAGAAAGGTCGGGTTACCCACAAGGGGAAACCTATCAGACTCACAGCAGATCTCAGCAGAAACCCTACAAGCCAGAAGAGAGTGGGGGCCAATATTCAACATCCTTAAAAGAAAAGAACTTTCAACCCAGAATTTCATATCCAGCCAAACTAAGTTTCATAAGTGAAGGAAAAATAAAATTTTTTACGAACAAGCAAGTACTCAAGATTTCATTACCACCAGGCCTGCTTTACAAGAGCTTCTGAAAGAAGCACTATATACAGAAAGGAACAACCAGTATCAGCCATTCCGAAAAACCCATCAGTAAGCTGCATCCAGACCCATCTCACATGCAAGGATATACAGAGACTCAAAACAAAGGGATGGAGGAAGATTTGCCAACCAAATGGAGAGCAAAAAAAAAAAAAAAAAAAAAAAAAGCAGGAGTTGCAATTCTCGTCTCTGATAAAATAGACTTTAAAGTAACAGAAACCAAAAGAGATAAGAAGGACATTGTATAATGGTAGAGGGATCAATGTAACGGGAAGAGCTAACAATCCTATGTCTATGCGTACCCAATACAGGAGCACCCAAATACATAGGGCAACTTCTTGGTGACTTACAAAGAGACTTGGACTCCCACACAATAATAGTGGGAGACTTTAACACTACATTGTCAATATTGGACAGATCAATGAGACAGAAGGTTAACAAGGATACCCGGGACTTGAACTTAGACCTCGAACAAGTAAACTTAATAAACATTTACAGAACTCTCTACTCAAAATTCACAAAACATACATTTTCTTCAGTAACACATTACATCTATTCTAAAAGTGACCACATGGTTGGAAGTGACTCACTCCCCAGCAATTGCATAGCATTTCATAGGTTTAAATGAAATATTGGTTGGCCGTTTGTTATTTTCCTCCCTTATTCCTTCCTGTCTCCACTGTATAACACAATTATTAGTATAAAAGAGCTTTTCAATACCCATTTTCAGACTGCATTCTAGCCTGGGCAATAGAGCAAGATTCCCATTCTCTCTCCCTCTTTTCTTCTTCTTTTTCCCTTTCTTTCATTCTCTTTTTTCCTTCTTTCTCTCTTTTTCTTTTCTTTCTTTCAAAAAAAATAAAAATAAAAAATAAAAAAATACGTCTGATGAAATACTATAATTTCTAAGCATTTGGACATTGTTACAATTACCAAATTAATCATCGATACATTAATCATTCTAATTTAGCTTCTTGTCCATCACTACAATTCTTAAGAATAAAACGTGTGACCAGAAATAAGAATGTGGAGTCAGAGAGTCTTTATTACTAGAAATATAAAATCAAGATGAAATTGCAGAGTTGTCACAAAACGAAAAGTTAAAGGCACTTTCACTTACTGGCCCTCTCTACTGAAAACTAGAAGGAATTTAAGAGAGTAATATTATTGTTAATGTTTTCGCAGTGAGACAATTTGAGGGATTTACTTTGTTAACATACATTTGACATCATCTCAACTCCTGTTCCAATCACAGAAGTGCCTCCAAATAAAATACCTGCCAGTAATCAAAAACACGTTATTGGACCGGGCGCGGTGGCTCACGCCTATAATCCCAGCACTTTGGGAGGCCAAGGCCGGTGGATCACGAGGTCAAGAGATCAAGACCACCCTGGTTAACATGGTGAAACCCTGTCTCTACTAAAAATAAAAAAAAAATTAGCTGGGCATGGTGGCGCACGCCTGTAGTCCCAGCTACTCGGGAGGCTGAGGCAGGAGAATTGCTTGAACCCAGGAGGCAGAGGTTGCAGTGAGCCGAGATCGCGCCATTGCACTCCAGCCTGGGTAACAAGAGCAAAACTCCGTCTCAAACACACACACACACACACACACACACACACACACACACACACACACACATTATTATTTTATTATCATTATTTCTTTAAAGGGGGTGGTGGGGAGTTCTTTACGCAGTCCTTATGATTTTTCTCTAAGTTTGAAACTATTTCAAAATAAACTTTTTTTAATTGAGTATTTCTTTCTTGAACTACAGTTAAATGAAAAGCCTACCAATAGTTAAACCTTTAATGTTATAAGGGATAATATTATCATTATACTTAAACAGGGTTAACCCCAACCAGTAAGAACTGTCCTGTTTCTAGGCATAATCCTGGATCCTAGCAACCAGGGAGGAAACAGTCAGGTAATTTGCCTGCAGTCACCATTGTGAGAAATCCACTCAGTAGCAACAGTGAATGGCTCTCCCTGTGAAATTGCTTATCACCTAGCAATATATTGGTTGTAAATAAGCCAGTCATAAATGTATTCTCCTTAATTTACATATACTTGGTGGCTCCAACAAAGAGAAGTCGTCATTCTCTAGTGTGCAAATGAGCACAGCAAAAAGCACTGCTGGATGAGTTTGTTTTTCTTTCTAAGCTGGGGCATGTGAATCCACACCTTATCACATGAAATGGTGATGTGCATTAAACAGAAATTTTAAAACACATTCATATTTTTTTCTTCCCTAGTTCTTCATGAAATAAGCAGTAATTGAATCCTGATATCTGCTTTTCATATGTTTTAAAAGTGATAATTCAGATTTAACAGCACCAATAACAAAACAGTGCCATGTTCCAGTTTTATGCTAGAGGGATCATCCACTAGCATTATTAATTACTAGCGGCTTTCCTTGACATTCTTCTCTTTAAGTAAAATTATAGAACTAGAGAAGAAGATCTGGGAAATAGAGGCAAGTGTTCTCTTAGAGAACAGAGCCTTCAGAACCCACAAAATTAGTTTCATGAAGATATACAGTAACTGTCTTTGTCTTTTTTTCTATTGTTTATAACAGTATTCCTGAAACTGGGTAATTTATGAAGAAAAGAAACGTATTTCTTACAGCTATGGAGCTGAGGGATCCAGAGTCAAGGGACCATATCTGGTGAGATCCTTCTTGCAGGTGAGAACTCTCTGAAAAGTCCCAAGGCAAGGCAGGGCATCACCTGGCAAGGGGGGTCGATTGTGCTGGCTCAGGTGTCTCTTGCCCTTCGTATAGGCCACCTGTCCCACTTCCATGATAGCCCATTCATCTATTAACCCATTAATCTATTAATCCATGAAGGGATAATTCATTCATGAGGGCAGAGCCCTCGTGATCCAATCACTTCTTAAAGGCCCCGCCTCGCAATACTGCCACATTGGGGATTTAGTTTCAACATCAGTTTTGGAGGGAACATACAAAACACAGCAGTAACCCATGAGAAAATTTCCTGCTAGGAGAGGCAGCCCCCTGTGTACTGGGGAGAATGACTCACTTATTCAACCTGCATGTCAAATGAATGTGATCGCAAACATTCACACACACACACACACACACCACACACACACACGATCCCACTGATGCAGTTGAAGGAGTTAATGGGTACCAAAAAAATAGAAAGAATTAATAAGACCTACTATGTGATAGGATGATGACTATAGTAAATAACACCTTAATTATACATTTTAAAGTAAAGAGTATAATTATATTGTTTATAACTCAAAGGATAAATGCTTGAGGGGATGGATACCCCATTCTCCATGATGTGCTTATTTCATATTGCATGCCTATATCAAAATATCTCATGTATTCCATAAATTTACATAACTACTATGTACCCACAGAAATGTTTTAAATAAAATAAATTAAAAATTAAAAAATATTTAAAGAGCAGCACCAGGCTGTGACTGGTGGTTTGACACAGCATTCCTCCCAGGGTCAGGATCCCAGGAGAAGGAGGCCTCCAGCAGGTCAACTCCACCCTGACTCAACAGATCCTTCACAAGGTCCACAAGAGTATGACCTAGTGCTCCTGGTGCAGGCAGCCGCAGCTCAGGACTTTCTTTCTATTCAACATGCTCACTAGACCAGAGTTCCACGGTCCAGGCCCTGGTCCTCCACCTCATCCCTTTGTCAGACCTCAGATGTTTAGAGAGTCTTCAAGGGACAGGTCCTAAGAAGAGAAATCTCTGTTCTTTCCTTATTCCATAAATCCAGGAAGCAATTGTCTAGGAATCCTTTTCACCAAGGAGCTTTCCTCGATGACACATCCTCCCCATTCTCCTCTGGTCATAAGAAATGTTGAATACCAAGCACTGTCCACTCAGTTTGAAAACAATAGTGAATCACCCCCGAGTAGATCTGACTTCCCATTGAGCGTGCTGCTACAGAACCAGAAGATGCCCTTTACCTCCCTTCTACAATAATTTTCATTGTTTCTATTTTAGTTTTATTGCCAGTAAGTGATTATATCACATATAAGATGAAAAAAGATAGGATTCTGCTTCATAATGTGCTTTGCCTGTAGATTATTTCAATGACAACACTAATAAATTAATTACTTCCATTTTATCCTATTTGTAAGTAGCATAATTATAGTTTTATGTTGTTTTTAGCAAAGCTTCTAAAATAACACAAGGAAACAGCAACTATTTTATTCCAACTTTCTTTTTAAATAATTTTATTTGTTTCTTTATTGGTTTTATTGCCATGATTTAAAGTATTAATAATTACACATCTCAAATGAAGACCTGATAGGATTACAGTGTTTAGGATTGCAGTTTTAAAATGGGCATGACATAAATGCGAATCATATTAACCCTGAGAGCACAAGCTTCCTTCTCACCCCAAACTTCCTTGGGGTGTCCACTGGGAGGCCACCTTAACCTTGACTCTGAAGGGTGCCTCAGGTGGGTTTACAGGTCAAACCCAACACTCTTCAGTGAGGACCAGCCCCAGACAAAATTATGTGAAAGCTTTTTGAGGGCTCCTGATTCTCTTCCCTGTTCTATGTCCTCTCTGCCCCTCACTAGCCTAGACTGACAGTTGGAAGGACCACAAAGGCTAAGCAATCAACCCTTTCCCCATCTCCTCCCTGAACTGTCTCATCTTTGCAACTGTGAAGCCAATGTCAGCATTTAAAATCCATAAATGAGACCATGAGGCCACACTGCTCAAAGCCCTCCAATGGCTCCAACTTACATTGAAACTCAAATCTACGCCTTCCTGGCCCATGAGGTTGTACCTACCCAAGCACCTCCTATAACTCCACTGACCATGCTTTTGTCCAATTGGCATGGCAGGCTCACTGAGTCTCAGAATTTTGCACTGGGCATTTCCTCTGCCAAGAATACCTTTACCCTACAGATGTGTTGGCTGCCTCCTTCATTTAGACACCAATTCTAATCCTGTCTTCTTAAAGTGCCCTTTCCTGACCATTGTAGCTTAATGATGGTGCTTCCTCATCCCTCTCTGATATGGTTAGGCTTTGTGACCCCACCCAAATCTCATCTTGAATTATAACCCTTGAAATCCCCATAATCCCCATGTGTTAAGGAAGAGAGCAGGTGGAAATAATTAAAACATGGGGGCAGTTTCCCCCATACCGTTCTCATGATAGTGAGTTCTCCCAAGATCTGATGGTTTCGTAAGTGTTTGGTAGTTCTTCCTGCATTCACTATCCCTCCTGCCACCTTGTGAAAAAGGTGCCTTACTTCCCGTTCACCTTCCACCATGATTTTAGGTTTCCTGAGGCCTCCCCCAGCCATGTGCAACTGAGACTCAACTAAACTTCTTTCTTTTATAAATTACTCAGTCTTTATAGCAGTGTGAAAATAAACTAACATATTCTCTATTCCTTTGGTCCTATTTACTACCTCATAGCACTCATCCTTTCTGAATCATCTTATTTCTGTGTTTATTCCTTGTGTATTTTCTGCATCATCCTCTGAACTGATGTGGGCTGGTGTGGCAGAGAGATTGCCTTACTCCCTCTGTGAACCAAAAGACAATCAGTCATTAATGCAGTTTATATAGAAGGCAGGGGAAGCTCAAGTTTATGGGAAAAGAGGAAAGAGATGTTAAGGAAAAAGACGTGGTAGGATAGCCATTGGCCTCCCGTACCACAGTGTTGAGCAGAGCAGAGCTTGGGTGCTTTTGTGTTAAAGTAAAAGCCACTGGTCCTCAGAGGCTGAGATTATTTCACTGACTTTGATTGTCCTTAACAATACAAGGGACCTGCAAGTGCTTAACAATCAGCCCTTCCCTGGGTGTCATCACTAATATTCCTGAGGCCCACAACTCACAAAACACAGGATTCCATAGAACTCCACACTGTCTTCTAGTTTATCCTTCTTAACCTCCCTGATGGATACTCTGTAGTGCAGGGACTGCATTTGAAGATGAGGAAACTGAAGTTCAAACAAGCTCCAGATTATGAAATATGGAAAGGTGGCTGACCACTCAGAATCGAAGGCCACACTGCCTTGGAAGCAGGCTCAGCTCCGCACCTCCCTAGCCTTGTATCTTTATACTTGTAGCAGGTAGCATGATACTCAAACCTGTTCGTTCAAATTCCTCAACTCTAACAGTTGTATGGGCTAAATGAGGTGCATTTATGTAAAACTCCTAACACGTGGTAAACCACCATGTAAATTACTGCGTTTATCATCACATTCTAAATTACCTGCATAGCTGGCCAGGAATCTGAGATCTTTGGCCCCCAAATCCCTTTGCCTGTGGTTGGTGAACTGCATCAAAATGTTTAGAGTATGAAGAACTGGCATAGAGGAAAATGTGTCATTCATTCAGGACAAGGGTCCCCAGTGATTGTGAATAGGCATCATCTTGGGCCAGGTGTGTGCAAGTTGGGAAGATATGAGCACACTTTTCAAGGAGCAGATCTAAACATCAGATGTGCAAGTGGGAGAGGAGTTCAACCTTCAGTGGGGTTCAGAAGAACGGCTGCTAGGCCAGGCACGGTGGCTCATACCACCTCTAATCCCAGCACTTTGGGAGGTCAATCCCAACACTCTGGGAGGCCAAGGCAGGAGGATCACTTGAGCCCAGGAATTTTCAACCAGCCTGGCCAATATGGTAAAACCCTATCTCTACAAAAAAAAAAAAATACATAAAAATTAGCCAGGCATGGTGGTGCAGGCTTGTAATCCCAACTACTTGGGAGACTGAGACACAAAAATTGCTTGAATCCGAGAGGCAGAGGTTGCAGTGAGCAGAGATCGTGCCACTGCACTCCAGCCTGGACAACAGAGTGAGATTCTGTCTCAAAAAAAAAAAAAAGAAAAGAAAAAGAAAGAAAAAGAAAAAAAGAAAAACAGCTCCTAAGGCTGAGGGAAAATAAACCAAGGTTGGAGAAGGGGCACTTCTGCCTCACTGTGAAGGGTTAAGAAACAAGGGAAATGAAATAAAAAATGCAATCCCAATTGGAACCACAAAGGGATTCTTTCTGGAAGTTGGCAGAACATTTTGGAGCTAAGGGTACAGAAAGTAATTGCTATGGGGCCAGGCTTGATGGCACACACCTCTAATCCCAGCACTTTGGGAGGTCAAGGCAGGCAGATTGCTTGAGCTCGGGGATTCAAGACTAGCCTGGGAAACATGGTGAAACCCAATCTCCACAAAAAATTAGCCAGGCGTGGTGGTGTGCACCTGTGGTCCCAGCTACTTGAGAGGCTGAGATGGGAGGATCACCTGAGCCCAGGAGGTTAAGGCTGCAGTGAGCTGTAATTGCACCATTGCACTCTCTCCAGTCTGGGTGACAGACTGAGACCCTATCTCAAAAAAGAGTAAGTGCTATCGTTTGAATGTGCCCCCACCCCAAGTTTCTCTAGGGAAAAGCCAGGGTGTCTCAGGGAATGTTCAGGCACTTAGGAGCACCTGGCTCCCAGGTAGATGCCAAGGAGGTACCCCCAGGTGTGTGGGTCCTGTGTGGGTCCCTAGAGTCTGTACCACCCTTATGTGTGGGTTTCTCACTGGCTCCTTTGTGTCCAGCGCCTGCCAGTGAATCTTAAGATTCTATATTAATGGGCGTCCTGGGGATCATGGGAAGGCCAGTTGCAGATCAAAGAGGAAGAAGATGCTTAAGAAAAGAGAAATGGTTTGGTAGCAAATTGCTTACTGAAACACAGTTGAGCAGCAAAAAGCTTAAGCGTTTTTGTGTTTAAGAAAAGGCCTCTGAACTCCAGGGATCTAGGCCATTTGACTGGCGTGGGTAATTCCTAGCGAGGAGGCAGCCATGCAGAGGCATTTATCAGCTCTTGCCTGACTGTGTTAGCAAATATTTGGGAGGCATCCAATGCCCGAAACACAGAGTGCCATATAAATTTATGCAATGTTTTGTTATCCCAGTTAACTTCCCATATGGCTAATCTCTACTACAGGAATTACAATCAAACATGAGGAAGCTGGCTTTCAAACCAGCTCCGAATCACACAACTTGGAGAAGTGGTTGACAGCTCAGGTGCAGAGCCAGATGCCTGGGGACTAGTCTCGTTCTGCACCTTCCCTGCTGTGTACCTTGGACCTGTTACTTAATTAACATTTGGGTTCCTTGACTTTCTCATCCCTAAAATAGATGAAAGTGGTACAGGCTAAATGAAATGAATTCATTTTAAACTCTTAGTATATGCTAAACTTCTGTGTGGTTTACTGTTTGTATCATATTCTAAGGTGATGATAAACTTGGCATTGAATCTGGGACTTCTGCTCCCAAATCTTTTTCACTTTCCATTCACTGAAAAATTGCTGTTCTTTAAGCTGTGTTCACCTTGTACACTGTTTGGAAACATGGAGAATATGAACACTTTTCATAGAGAGAAATTGTAAATATCATTCACCCAGAGAGAAAGGTCTCTAGTGATTGTGAATATGCATCTGCTTTGACCAGTTGTGCGCAGGTTGGAACCATGGACAGCACCTTTCAAAGGGCAGATCCAAGCCCCAGTGGGCACAAGAGAAAGGAAGAGCTCAGCAGGAAGTCTTAAACACCAGATGGCAAAAACAACCCCCAGGGCTCTGGAAAACCAAGGGTAAAGGGAGCATTTCAGGCTCACTGTGAGCTATAAAGAAATGCAAGGAAAGTCACTAATTCACGCCCCCCCCAATTAAAACCCCAAGGGCACACTTTCTGGGTATTGGCTAACATGGAGCTCACTGTCAGACTAAATGGGAGGGTATAATTCAGGGAATATTGAAAGTAAAGAAACATTTAGGGCTTCTCTGTAATAACAGCTGAAACCTAGTGACTGCTCAAATCCAGTAACTCATGTCACCACCATCTGAGTATCCTATAATGGTGTCATTTGACTCTGAGCCTCTTTTTGTGTTCAGAATGCAGTGATGTTTCTGTCTCGAATCTGGCCATTGGAATCCTGCAGGAACTTACAGAGACTACTCACTGCTCGGTGTGGGAATTTGATAGAACTGTAATTTTCAGGTGATATTCTGTAACTGTAGATTATTTCGATGTGACTTACTTGTGTGTCCATATTATTACATTCGTGGAGAGTAGTAAAGTGACAGCATTTTGTGGTTGCTAACAAGTCCATGAAAATAGTCCAGAAACAGAATTTTATTTTGTCTTTCTTCTAAAATGATTTAGATTTTCTTCCCTTTTCTGCTGTGTATCATAGCTAGTATTTCAGTAGGGAATGGATTTTGGCTGAATCCCTTTAACAAGGTCCTATAACCTAAACCTTAGAGAGAATTTTACATGAGTAGTCTCACAACTATAAAGATTTGGAACGCATGGCTCTGTTCATTCATTGAGATTCACCTCAGTATTTAAATTAGCATCTAGATTACAGTGGGATTGGAAACCAAGAAAGCAAGCTTGTTCGGTAACAACTACATACTATGGTAGCCATTCCTGTAGCATCTGGCTCCAAATCAAGGCTATGAAGCTGCAGCCTAGAGGTCATCTCAAACTTGCACATAGCAGTGCTGAATCTGCAACTGCCCCAGTGTGTCCTGCACACACACACACAATGCTCCTGTGAACCGCCCTCGGTGGTGGCTCTTGAGCAGCACATTGCAGATCCACGCCCCACACACCATGGACATGCTCCATAGTGCCATGTTTCCCACCTGGTTGGGGCTGAGGAGGGCTGCAGCCCCTGTTGTAGTTTGGAGTGGATCTTCCTTCTCAATGGCCCCTACTCAGTGTTGAGATCCTCCAGGCTGCAGCTCCTAAGGGACAAGAGTGTAGATAAGCCATGTAGACACATCTGGATGTTGAAACTCAGTGTATTAGTCAGGGTTCTCCGAGAGACTGAACAAGTAGGATGGATGGATGGATGGACAGATAGATAGATTGATTGGATTGATAGATGATAGATGATAGAGGAGAGAGAGAGAAATAGAGAGTGCACATATGGATATTTGTTAGGGGAACTGAGTAATATGATTATGGAGGCTGAGAAGTCCCACAACAGGTCGTCTGCAAGCTGGAGATCCTGGGATACTCCAGGAAGCTCAGTCCCAACTCAAAGGCCTCAGAACCAGGGAAGCCAATGGTATAGCTCTCAGTCCAAAGCCAAAGACCTGAGAACCCAGGGTGTCATTGGCATAAGTCCTGAAGTTCAAAGGCTGGGAGCCTGGAGTTCAGATATCTGAGACAGGAAAATAAATAAAATAAGTAGAGAGAGAGACCAACTCTTCTCTTCTCTGTTTTTGGTCTATTGAGGTCCCCATCTTATTGGATGGTGCCTGCCTACATTGAGGGCAAATCTTCCCCCACTTAATATACTCAGACATGTATGCTAATCTCTTCTGGAAAACACCCTCACTTTAGGTATTCCTTCATCCAGTCAAGTTGACACCTAAAATTAACCACCACACACCAGGGATGGAGGACATGGCTTTGTAGCCTCACAACCTTTTTTCTAAGGAGATCTGGTCCCTTCTAATGGGAAATGAACTTTAGAAACCAAGAAGTGAGTGCCAGCTGTGCTCATTACTACTGAGGTGTCAACTTTTTAATAGACAAAGCTATTAAATAAACACACACACACATATATAATACACATTATGAATTCATAGTAATAACTCTAATTCCAGTCAATACCCTAGGACTGGTCCTGTCTTCCCTCTTCCATATCTATATCTTCTTTTTCCAATAATGGGACCTCATTTCGAAACAACTGCAATATATTTAATAATGCAAGTTATGTAAGACATATAAAAGACGTTTCAGAATTGCTGCAGTCATACCCTTTGAAAAAACACAGCTATCAAGTGTCCTTAAGAATTCTTGATGTTTTTTTTAATTCAAGAAACATTAATGATTTAACAAGAACCAGGCTCTATAAGAGGTGTTTGCACCTGTTTTATCTCAACAGTCATGTAAACACTGAGATCATTATTTTTATTGCACAGATAGAAAAGCAGGCTGGGAGAGATGAAATTAAGTCCTGTGGCCCTAATTAGGCAGTAGCAGCATTCATGGTATCAGACTAAGGTCTTCTAACTGTAAATAGCATCCTCACCACTCTTCCCCAGCTACCCCCTCTGTTACCTTCCCAGCAGTGGCTTTAGAAAGCTGAAGGAAGGCAGCCTCAAATTGGACTTCATAAAAGGCTGCATTGTGATGGTTTTCTTGGCTTTTCAGTGTTAGAAATTCAATACCTGACCATTCCACTTGTCCAGGGTAATCAAATACTGGAAACAGTCCTCTTCCTCTGTTATAGCCAGGTGCACATCTATCAAAGATTAGGCACCAGAAAATAAACATTAATTACCAAAGTGTTGTTTGCAGGGCACAAGACCCAAACAAAAAAAGGTTGGTCAATCTTGAGGAATGTGGAATCTAGACTATTCTGGAGACTGTTAGTTGATTCCTATTGACCAAGAAAAGCCCTCTTCAATAACTTTTTCATAACTAGGCACTTAAAATGGTCAGATTTCATTTCTGCCTGCCTGAGACAGCTCCAGAGGACACCCCACACAAAATTCTGTTCTTTCTCTACTCCTTTTGTTACCAGGGCAGCCCTGGAAATATAGCTGAGAAAGCTCATTATTTTCTTATACAGTAGATAGCTGAGAATGCTCATTATTTTTTCTTGAACAGATTTTTTTCTATTCTCTTTATTTATAGGTGTATTTGCTTAAAAGAACTCCAGATGACCCAGAAGTCTGCAGGAGCTTCAAGGCCCTTCCCCAATTATCAGAGGACAATAAGTCAGCTCAAAACTGGTGCAAACCAGAACCAGCAACTGCATGTTACCTTTAGATCATGAACATGTCATCATAATACTAAACTCCCCACCCATGGGAGAAAATCACCACCACTTTCTGAATGTACACGGTGTGAAGAGGCATATTTATGAGCTGCACCTGCATGTCTGGAGTTCCTCTCTTCACATGATTACTTACCTCCCCCACCCTACATCTAACTCCTCAAAATTCCCCCAGCTTCCCATCTCTCATGGAGAATTTGCATTTTATTTTATTTTTATTTTTTTGAGATGGCGTCCCACTCTGTTACCCAGGCTGGGGTGCTGTGGCACAATCTCAGCTTGCTGCAACCTCCTTCTCCCAGGTTCAAGCAATTATCCTGCCTCAGCCTCCCGAGTAGCTGGGACTACAGGCATGCGCCACCACACCCAGCTAGTTTTTTTGTATTTTTAGTAGAGACCGGGTTTCACCATGTTGGCCAGGCTGGTCTCGAACTCCTGACCTCAAGTGATCCGCTCGCCTCGGCCTCCCAAAGTGCTAGGAATACAGGTGTGAGTCACTGCACCCAGCTGGAGAAGCTGTCTCTACAGCAAAAGCTCTCTCCTTCTCCATTCTTGGCCAGGAATAAAATCTACTTGCCTTCCCCCAACCTCCCTGCCAATTGAGTGTTCTTTCTTTGCAACGGATGCTGAAAAGGGAAAGAACTCAGTTTATCAATGACACTTTCCCTTCCTCTTTCTCCTTTTGTGCCCTCTTTCCTCCTTCCCTTTTCTTTTTTCCTCTTCCTCCTTTTTAGATTCCATGATGGCTTTGTCACTTCTGTCTGTATTTGTCCCTTCAGGATTTTTTAAAACATATTTTTTCCTAATCTTAATAAATTCTGGAGAGGCTCATTAATATATACTGATTTATGACACCTGGGAAACATTCTAATTTATGTTAGTGATGAGCGGGAATTTCAAGTGAAGAGAGTGGTAATTGCCCAACGAGTTCATCTTGCCTGCTGCCTAAACAGAGTCAATTTATCAAGACAGCGGAATTGCAATAGGGAAAGAGTAATTCACATACAGCCAGCTGTGTGGGAGACCAGAGTTTTATTATTACTCAAATCAGTCTCTCCCTGGGTTTTAGGGATCAGATAAGGATAATTTGTTGGGGTGGGGGATCGCCAGTGAACAAGGAGTGCTGATTGGTCAGGTCAGAGATGGAATCATAAGGAGTCGAAGCGGTCTTGAACTGAGTCGGTTAGTTGGTGGGGGGGGGCCACAAAATCAGATGAGCCTGTTTATTGAGCTGGGTAATACCAGGTGATCCATCAAGTACAGAGTCAGCAAAATATCTCAAGCCCTGTTCTTGGCTTTACAATAGTGATGTTATTCCCGAAAGCAACTTGGGGACGGTCAGAATCTTGTAGCCTCCAGCTGCATGATTCCTAAACCATAGTTTCTAATATTGTGGCTAATTTGTTAGTCCTACAAAGGCAGTCTAGTCTTCAGGCTTTGTTTTGGAGGTTTGTTTCGAGGTTTGTTTTGGAAAAAGCATTATCATCTTTGTTTTAAACTAAAACCAAGTTCCTCCCAACCTTAGTTTGGCCTATTCCCAAACTAGTTTTTCAAGTTTTTTAAGTGGGGAGGATCCCCTTTGGCCAAGAGAGAGTTAAAGCAAACTAAAGTGGCCTGAGAAGGACTCCAGATACTTCTATGTTTGAGTCCTTGCGGATGTACTGTAACCCAACTTAATAGGCAGACAAGATTGAAAACCTAACTTAGGAGTATGCACCTGTAAAAATAGCTGAGTCTTGGCCAATCCCAGCAGCCATACTTCAACCACTCATATGCTGTTGAGTGTTCAGATTGTGTTCAGATAGGGGCAAACGCCAACCTGTAACCAATCCAGCTGTCTCTGTACCTCACTTCCAATTTCTGTGTGTCACTTCCCTTTTTTTTTTGTCTATAAATTTATTCTGACTACAAGGCATCCCTGGAGTCTCTCTGAATCTGCTGTAATTGTGGGGCAGCCTGATTCACAAATGGTTCATTCATCTATTAAACTCCTTTAAATTTAACTCAGCTGAAGTTTTTCTTTTAACAAGGCAAAGTCCATTCAGTCAGTGGGGGTTTCAGATTTGTGTTTTGTTTTGAGACAGGGTATCACTCTGTCATCCAGGTTGGAGTGTAGTGGCGTGCTCATGGATCACTGCAGCTTTGACCTCCTCAGCTCAAGTGATCATCCCATCTCAGCCTCCTGAGTAGCTGAGATCACAAGTGCACACCACTTGGCCAGCTCTCTTTTTTTTTTTTTTTTTCTTTGGCAGAGACATAGTCTCACTATGTTGCCCAGGCTTGTCTTGAACGCCTGGGCTCAAGTGATTCTGCCTCAGCCTCCCAAAGTGCTGAGATTATAGGCATGAGCCACCACACCCAGCCCAGCCCCAATTTTTTTTTCATTTTATATTCCCCGTTTTTGTCAAGATATGCCAGAGGCAGTATCAATGGCCAAGCTTTTATTTTTTCCCATATTGATGCTGCAGTGGTGTGCCACCTTCCCTGGGTAGCACATCATGTCCCTCAGTGGGATCCCTGTGGCCATGAGACTTAGAGTCAAAAGACTTATCATCAATTAAATGTTCTAGACCAGATGGGAATGAAGGCTGAAAGGCACTCATTAACCTTAAAACCCCTTTTAAGCAATATAAGAACCAAAAACTAAAAGCAAAATGGCAGGTTATAAAATTGACTTATCTGTGAATTTTATACATTGAACTATTTTAAGTATTGTTGTTTAGCTATTTAGGCATCTACATGCCCATTCTTGATTTGGAGGTTCTGAATTAATTTTTTCCCTCAAGATCAGCCCTTACAATCTCATACATTCACCTTTTCCCCAATACTCCCTGGGCCTGGAAGGATTGAATAGTTTCACATTTTGGAGGCAAAATAAAACCTTTAAAAAATTACCAGCATTTTAAACAAAAAGGTCGTAAATCTTGCCTAGTTCCAAGAATGACAGGAAAGGAAGCCCACAGGTAGCTAAATATTTAAATTACATTATTTCAGATACAGGCAAAATTATTAAGCAAATCTTAATGTTTTTGGATATAGACCTTTCCCTGTGTCTCATGAAATAGTTTACTTTGTCACCTTTGCCCAGGTTTAAAGACAAGGCTTCAGTTGAGTCTGGTGTCAGATACTTAAGCAACATATATGTATCCAAGAGTCAAAGCCCTTTAACCTAACAGCACAAAGATTAGCTGATAGTACTTGATGAGGACTTTTTCAAGGGTTGCAGTTAGTGATATTGGAGTTAATGACCTGACTGGAAGCTGTAAAAATATTTTATAACTTTGCAGTGATGAACTGGTATAACTGGCCAGACACGGTGGCTCACTCCTGTAATCCCAGCACTTGGGAGGCCAAGGCGGGCGGATCACCTGAGGCCAAGAGTTCGAGACCAGCTGACCAACATGGAGAAACTCTCTACTAAAAACACAAAATTAGCCTTGTGTGGTGGCGCATGCCTGTAATCTCAGCTACTCAGGACGGCTGAGGTAGGAGAATCACTTGAACCTGGGAGGCGGAGGTTGCAGTGAGCTGAGATGGTTCCCTTACACTCCGGCCTGGGCAACAAGCGAGAAACTCCATCTCAAAAAAAAAAAAAAAATTAGTTTAACTTTGCTAAACCCCAACAATAAGTCAGAGACTTAATTTATGATTCAATTTTGAAGACGTCTGTCAAAGATGTTAAAAGCCTTAAAACATATGGTCAAAAGAGCACCACAGGTTCTTGTAAAACAATAGTTACTCATTTATCCAAAGTGATAATTAAAAGACTTTAAAGGCAATACAGAAGGTTACATGGGTACAAAAACTTTAATTCTTTCAAATCTTGGGATTTTTAAGCAATTAAAAACTTAATAAAGACAACATATGAACTATCTTGATGAAATGTAAAATCTTGTTTCTTAAGCCAGTTATCAAAAAAGCAAAGAAAAACCTTCTTCAGTGTGACTTCTTCTCCTCATGGGAAGCCCATTTAGATAATCTGGAAATCAAACTTGATGGAAAAAGTACTTGGATTTAATTGGACACAAAAAGAATATGTTCGAGTTTATGAATATAGCAGGGAAATACATGACTCTTAGTAATTACATGAGAAGTTCCTGATTATATTGAAAATTTAGACACATCAAGGAAAGCCCAATGTATAGAATCAAGTTATACCAGAGGAAAACATTGATTTTATGGACCTCTAAGATAAAAATATTTCACCATCAGGCCATAACAACAGTTGGAACCAAAGGAGAAAAATTACAGGAGCTGATGAAAAAGCTGAAGGAGAGATTTATCATCTCAGACCATTTTAAAGGGCAAAAAAAAGTTGAAAGCAGTGAAACACAAGAGTTGAACTTTTAAGATACTAATATGAGAAATTTTTTTAAAAAATAGTTTATAGAATTGAAACACGGCCAGGTGTGGTGGCTCACGCCTGTAATCCAAGCACTTTGGAGGCTAAGGCGGGTAGATCACCTGAGGTCAGGAGTTCAAGACCAGCCTGACCAACATGGTGAAACCTCATCTTTATAAAAAAAAAAAAAAAATAGAATTGAAACACAAAATTTCTTGTAATCTTATTAAGGGCAAATCAGTATCTTAGGAAAATGTTTTTTTAACATAGGGGACCATTCTTTAGAAAGGTTATTATGAATAATTCCCAATTAATTAGAGCTAAATTAATTAATCACAAACAAAATTCCTTTTATAAACTCCCCTTCATAAACCTTATAACAACTTACACAGTCTATCTATGGCATGCTTGGATTGGACTTTCTGACTTGCCCTATGCTACCTCTTTCTTAAATAACTAATTATTTTACTTTAGGACAAGAATTTACCATACAAAATTGTTTCTCAGATAAAAGTACTCTTTTTTCTTTATAACCTTCCTTACCAAAAAGACATCTTTATATCCATATCTTTCTTCACATCTCTCTCCCCTATCTACTGGTAACTTTCTACCTTATTTCATAAATAACCTTTTCAAATCCATAATTCGAATCAACTTTTAGATAAGTTTTAAACTAGACAAAATTATTATTTTTCTCAATTAAGAACATATCTTCTTTTACATATTTTACATAAATGTAGGAAGCAAGAAACCCTGAACTGCCTATTGGATATTAACATTTTATAGATGAGAACTAGTCCACATATAATGACCCTTTCTTAATTGGAAATGATCCAGATATCCAAAAAGCATCCTATATGCTTTTAAGATTTTAAACTATATAAAAAGTTCATTTACAAGCATTTATCTCATTTACATGTACTCAATTTTTCCATTTTTAATAGTGTATCTAGATTATTTCTGAAAACTGAGCTATTAGACAAAGGTAGTTGTATTAGTTTGTTCTCTCATTGTTGTAAAGAAATACCTGAGACTGGGTAATTTAAAAAGAAAATAGGTTTAATCGGCTCATGGTTCTGCAGACTGTGCCGGAAGCATGATGCTGGCATCTGCTTGGCTTCTAGGGAGGCCTCAGAAAATTTAAAATCATGGCAGAAGGCAAACAGAGAGCAGGCACATTACATGGCCACAGCAGAAGCAAGAAAGAGATAGAGGAGGAGCCACACACTTTTAAATGACCAGATCTCATGAGAACTAACTGTCATGAGGCCACCACCAAACAGACGGTGGTAAACCATTCATGAGACACCTACCCCCATGATCAAATCACCTCCTACCAGGCTCCACTTCCAATACTGGTGATTACATTTCAACATGAGATTTGGGTGAGGACACACAACCAAACTATATCAGTAGTCACTATTTAAAGTTATTTCTCTGTTAACGATTTTTAAAGCCTGTGAACGTAAGGTGTTTATCTAAGATGTTTATCTAAGATATTTATCTACTTACATTACTCTGCTCTCAGGAGCTACAAATCATTGACACTCCGAGTTGTGAATTTTCTGGCACCCCATTCGCGTTTTATGTGATGTTTGTGGTTTTTATTTGCTCTTTGGCCTTGGACGAGCCACTGGAAGACCTTCATGGTTAAATTTCTATCCTGTCTCACAATGACATCTTAACCCCTCAATAAAATGTTATATTTCCAAAAAAAAAAAAAAAAGTTAAGTTATTGGCATTTTGTCAATAACTTAGAAGATTTAACAGTTTTCATTGAACAAATAATACTAAATTAGTCTTATTCATCCAAAAAAAATCAAATAAAGATTATTCTGGTTTTGGCTGGGTTAATAGTCTTAAAACGTTTATGTATCAAACTCTGATATCTTAATATATAACAATACAAAACCATTTGGTCAATAAACTCAGACAAAAATATGTGTTGGCAATTCTGAAAATGTATCTATTTTTTTATCACCAACATTCTTAAAACTAAGTTTTATTTATCAAAGATTATTAAATTCACATAAATATGAAAAGCATTTGGCTTATAAGCCAATTTAGTAGCATGCTAGACACAACATATAACATAATATATGAACATACACATAAATATATCTAAACACATGTATACACACACAAAGGTCCAATAGTTTTTACTTCGGAAATTTAGCTAACAATACAAACTCACTATTTTATAAAAGATAGCTGGATCCACATTATTCTTTGATGAAATTGAAATATGTTTACATGGTTAAACTTTGTTTGCCACAATATATAATCCAAGAAAAATGTGAAGCAAAATTTCGGTAAGGCCAAGGCAAAAGGATTACTTGAGACAGGAGTTCAAGACCAGCATGGGCAACATAGCAAGAATCCCAGCTCTGTGAAGAATTTTTTAAAACTAGCTAAGCATGGTGGCACACATCTGTAATCCTAGCTACTTGGGGGGTTTAGGGGGGGTGTTGAGGCAGAAGGACTGCTTAAGCCCAGGAGACGGAGGCTGCAGTAAGCTATGATCATGCCACTGCACTCCAGCCTGGGCAATGAAGCAAGACTCTGTCTCAATCAATCAATCAATTAATCAATCAATAAAAAAAAATTTGAGTAAAGCAGTTTCTGTGACAGTTTGGTTTTTTTAAAAGTCTCTTTGGCCGGGCGCGGTGGCTCACTCCTGTAATCCAAGCACTTTGGGAGGCCAAGGCGGGCAAATCACCTGAGGTTGGGAGTTCAAGACCATCCTGACCAACATGGTGAAACCCTGTCTTAAAAAAAATAAATAAATAAAATAAATAAATAAATAAATAAAAGTCTCTTTTACTCTTACTTTTCCTTCAGTATCAAACAAATTTCCAATGTTTACATTCCATTTAGAGCACAACTAATGAGTCTTATCTCAGCACCAGAAACTTAGTAACAGCAGATTCAAAGAAGACAATAAAGAAAAGAGAGGAAGTTAGAGAGTTTAGAAGACTGTTTAATTCTACAGTTACAGGCTAACCATTTGAGCTCTAAATTTTTATTGCTGTAATTTGCCCATCAGTTTAAAAAAGGTATTAAAAATGGGTCATAATATGTAACTAGCTGGAATCCCAAAGAGGATGAGAGTATGAAGTTCTGGTCAGGCCTCAGCAAAGGAGCCAAGCTTTAAAGGAGGGAAAAGAAAGAGAAAGAAAGAAAAGGAGATTGGTGAGCCTTAAAGCCACTACGTGGTGTGTGATCCATACCCTCACCACTCCCATTTACCTCCCATCAAAAAGAGCCCCAGTATCCCAGACCTGCATGGTGTGGGATGAATCCGTCCTGCTTTTGTAAACCACTGGTCAAGGTAAACTGTTTACAGCTGGACAGAGCTAAGGGTGCCTTTGACCAAGACGACTAAGGCTGTAGGTGGCTCTCTGAGATAATCAGGAAGATGAAGTTAGAAGTGAAAAGGAAAGGAAACGATCACCGCCTATACACAAAGGTCATGCACTTACACAAACAAATGGAGTGCTTCCAAACACATCCCCAGTTAAGGGGCTGGGTTTAGTCCTAAATCTCCTGCCTCAGTTCCAAATCGCTCTTCCAGATAACTGAGTCCATACAAAGCAACGCCTTAAGGGTGCTGCAGATACAAACACAAATGCAGAAAAAGCTCAAATGTCTCTACCAGTCATATCTAAATAGAACAGAGCCCCAGCGACACCCCAAAAGAGGCAGAGGGTGGTCGGGTGCACTCCAAATTGCTCACCCCGTTTCAAAGGTTGCCGTCTTCAGAGTTCATTTTCTTGTTCCAACAAAGCACTGAAGGCCGCAGTCGTCATGCCAGAAAGTGAAGAGAGTTTCCCCAAAAGAAAAGCATCTTGGCAGCTTCAGGGAAATGTTCCAGCCATGGGGTCAGCTAACCATGAGCAGCTGGTGTCCACATACAGCCATATGCCCTCTCCAGCAGAAACCAGACCAGCAGGCTCAGGCCCCTGCAACACACAACACTCACTGCATGGGCCACCAAAATTGTAATCGAATGCAGGTTCAGCCACTTGCAAATTTAGATAACAAGCATGAGGGTGGTAAAGAAAGTGACTTTTACTCCAGAGCTTAGCGGAGGGGAAAAAGTGTAGGCTCCTCCCTTAAGGGATCCACTTCATCTTTTGGGCAAAAAAGCAGGAGCTTTAAAGGGGACATGTTGTGCATGGCAGGCAGGGAGGGGGACAAGGAGGTGCAGGGTCTACGTGACTTGTTTCCATTTCTTAGCTAGGGGATGGTCTGGCTGGTGCTGTCTGAGCAGAACTAGATTGTAAATTGACCATTATCTGTAGGCATTCTCCTGGTCCTGAGGTGTTCCAGAGGGTGCCTGGTTTGCTTCAACAGTGGGTCTTTAGAATTTCTAAGCACTCAGTGAGTGCTTCGTGGAGAGAAGGTAAATCTTATAATTACATCCCTAAGGAGCTTAAGTAAGAGGTGAAAGGCCAGGTGTGGTGGCTTATGCCTGTAATTCCAGCATTTTGGGAGGCCGAGGCAGGCGGATCACCTGAGGTCAGGAGATTGAGACCAGCATGAGCAACATGGAGAAAACCTGTCACTACTAAAAATACAAAAAAATTAGCCGGGCATGGTAGCACATGCCTGTAATCCCAGCTACTCGGGAGGCCGAGGCAGGAGAATCGCTTGAACACGGAAGGCAGAGGTTGCCATGAGCAGAGATCGCACCATTGCACCCCAGCCTGGGCAACAAGAGCGAAACTCCGTCTAAAAAAGAAAAAAAAAAAGAGGAGAATACACAGGAACAAAAGAAAGGGTAAAGATATTTTTTAAGAAAGTAGGGTATTGGTAAAAAGAGTAAAATATATAATGGGTGAACTCAGTGAAAATATCTTCCTACCTCTAAAAATCTTTTATCTATGGAGGCCCTTTAAGAACAAAAATTCCACGTTGTCATGGTATGTTTTATTTATTGGAATCTTGTGTTGGTTTCATTTTGTATTCTTTGAATTCTGCCTTTAAGTGGCCGTCTCTGGTCACTACAAGTTTTTTAACTACTGAATTTTTTTTCATAGAAATTTCTCTAGAACAGGAACTTCTCACTTGAAGTTACAGCCAGGTGTTTTCTGAGTAGTTTTCTTGATCCTGGTCTTTTAACTGTCAAGCCATTGTAATCCTGGTTTTGTTCGCAGAGTTACTTTTGTAATTGTTGTCTCATTTGCTACTTTACATCACAATTGTATTCAGATTTCTGATTTAAAAAGTATATATTGTCACATAAATATTGTATTTACTAGAATATAAAACTACCCTGACAGCCAATAAATAGCTATCATTTGAATGGTACTTTTAAGACAAAATGGGAGATGTTCAACTATCTCTTCCTAAGTCTCCTCAATAATGTTTAAAAAAACTCCAGCTATGAATTGCCTTGATTATTATTTTTTTTTTTTTTTGAGACAGTCTCGCTCTGTCGCCCAGGCTGGAATGCAATGGCATGATCTCGGCTCACTGCAACCTCCACTTCCTGGGTTCAAGTGATTCTCGTGCCTCAGCCTCCCAAGTAGCTGGGATTACAGGCACCTGCCACTATGCCTGGCTAATTTTTTGTATTTTTAGTAGAGATGGGTTTTCACCATGTTGGCCAGGCTGGTCTCAAACTCCTGACCTCAGGTGATCCATCCACCTTCGCCTCCCAAAATGCTGGGATTACAGGTGTGAGCCACAATGCCCAAGCTAAAAAATTTTTATGACAGACAAAATATAAGTTTTTGGTAAGTCAGTGCAGTCTGTAAATGGGACTTTGACTTTTGACAGATTTATTTTGAAAAAATACGTTTAAGACAATATATTGATTCACCAATTATGACAGAAGTGGTTTTCTAGTGCAGAAGACTAGGCTGATACAATACACTTCTCTGTGTAATTCAGTTATTGTAAGAACCACCACATTTTCTCTTATTATCACAATCATCATCTGCAAAATCAAACCCAAATTCATATAGAT
Source organism: Ateles fusciceps (assembly GCA_036589455.1). Classification (NCBI taxonomy): domain Eukaryota; kingdom Metazoa; phylum Chordata; class Mammalia; order Primates; family Atelidae; genus Ateles; species Ateles fusciceps. The sequence goes on from JAZHEH010003205.1 coordinate 14,492,465, forward strand.
CTACTTCAATTCTGAGAAGCTGAATGAAAAATTAAATGCAATTAAAAACAATATCGAGCTAGTAATATGTGATTTGATTTGTCTGCTTTTCCTGACTTCAAGTTGTCTTAAGATGTTAGGTTCTGTGACTACTTTTTAAATTTAAAAAAATTGTTATTGTTGTAATAAATTCCATGCAGCAGAATTTTAACTCATACTGTTCCATGTATCATTATCCCCTGGATAGTGTTAGCCACTCAAAAAATAATAACAGGCCGGGGTGAGATGGCTCACACTTGGTAATCCCAGCACCCTGGGAGGCTGAGGCGGGCGGATCACCTGAGGTCAAGAGTTCAAGACCAGCCTGAGCAACATGGATAAACCTACTAAAAATACAAAAAAAAAAAAAAATTTTTAAATACTAAAAATACAAAAAAAATTAGCTGGGCGTGGTGGTGCATGCCTATTATCCCAGCTACTCGGGAGGCTGGGCAGGAGAATGGCTTGAATCCAGGAGGAAGAGGTTGCAGTGAGCCAAGATCACGCCATTGCACTCCAACCTGGGCAATAAAAGTGAAACTCCATCTCAGAATAATAATAATAATAATATATGTATATGATTTTGTACGTATATCAATGCAAGATGGCCTGGCTCTAGGCCCAGTTCTGCTGCATACTTAGAACTGGGATCTGGGAATAAACCATGAGCTTCTTTGTGGGTTTGTTTATTCACCTGACACATTTTTAAAAAAGGAAAGTAATCACTGACTTTAAACTTCCTATAATAAAAGAAAATTGTGGGTCATTGTGTGACATGAATGTGGTAGCACATGCCTGTAGTCTTAGCTACTCAGGAGGCTGAAGAGGGAGGCCTGAGCCCAGAGATCAAGTGAGCTATGATGAGACCACTGCATTCCAGCCTGAGCAACAGCAAGACTCAACCCCCCTAAAAAACTGGACTAGAAAAAATAATATGATCATTAATAGGAAAATAACCTTCTGTGTAACTTGCTAACCTAAAAATTCTTTTTTAGTTTTCTAATATTTTAGTTGATACATTTATTAGTAGTTTCATTTTTCTATAATATGAAAAATCAGTTAATAGTTACATGTAGTTTTAAAATAATAAATGCACCAGGAAATAAATTTCTGAAATCTATTCAAAGGTATATATGTTTCAAATTCTTCAAAACAAATGAGAGAAGAATGCAAGATCATTGTTTCTGACAACGCTCCTTAAATCTTTTTATTCTGTGAAATACATACTGAATGCATTTCAAATGGATGAACATAGCGAGATAGAACCTTTCTCCAACATCAGGATTTAATCAGAAGCAGTAGAACTTTTATTTGTGTATATGCAAACCATGCAGTAAAAACTAAAGAAAAATAAATTTACATCAGAGCAAATTATTGTTATTATTATTATTTTGCTATAGCTGGGCATGGGGGGACACATTTGTAGTCCCAGCTACTTGAAGCTAAGGTGAAAGGATCACTTGTGACCAGGAGTTTGAGGCTAGAAGCTAGAGTGAGCCATGATCATGCCACTGCACTCCACTCCTGCCTGGGCAACACAGCAAGATTCTGTATTGAAAAGAGAAAAAGGAAAGGAAAAGAAAAAACTGATCCATGAGCATTCTGGTTACTAGAAAATCAAAAATAAACAAAAATAAATAAAGGCCTTGTCATGAAAACATAAAATTCATGTTATGAAAAACAATAAAATTCAATGATAGACATTTATAACACAATCCAGTTTTATAAACATTGATTATCAGAATTCAAACTCATAATCATCAGTTTTTGGTAATTGTTTTTATCAGAATGTCTTTTGGAAAGAAGAATTAAGGAGGCATATATTAATAACCCACACCCCGTGGCCACGTTTCTATTTCAGTGCATAAGATTATTTCAGCACTATCCATTGTCATCCAATTTTATTTTAATCATTGTTTTTTATGGTCAGAAATACATAATCTGTATATATATATATCAGATATACAACATATATATAGCAAATGAATTAACAGGGTATATAATAATTGGCTTACACTCAGATTGCTTCTAAGTATAAAGACTTTGGAACACAAATGGACCACCAAGATGTTCACCAACCCCTAATGTCAGCCATTTTGATTGGATGCTTAATTTTTTTTCCTTCCGTATTACAGTTGAACGGATGCTTTCTTTGTGGAAAACTCTGGAAATTTCTTGACACTACAGGCCATTTTTATGACCACTTTAGTCTCTGATTTAGCAAAATTTTAACGTGCACTTTTCTCTCATGTCTTAAGATGATGAAATAAAAGAAACTGTATACATTGTATGTAATAAAGAGACTATTCTAGGACTTTTCATACTTTGAGTTTTTTAGCAATAAGATGTGACTGACATGAAAACCTACTTATATTTCTTCCTGTATCACCCAGACATTAAGAGCTCTCAGATGTTTAAACAGCCAGATTTCATAGTACAGATACTGTCCCCTTATATGGAATTTAATACAAAAGCCACCCAAAAAATCTTGGAAGATCGGCACAATGTCACAACATTTATTATTGTTATATTATTATTATTTTTGAGACAGAGTCTGGCTGTCACTCAGGATGGAGTGCAGTGGCGTGATCTCAGCTCACTACAACCTCCATCTTTTGGGTTTAGGCGATTCTCCAGTCTCAGCCTCCTGAGTAGCTGAGACTACAGGCGTGTGCCACCACACCTGGCTAATTTTTGTATTTTTAGTAGAGACTGGGTTTCATCGTATTGGTCAGGCTGGTCTCGAACTCTTGACCTCATGATCCGCCCGCCTCAGCCTCCCAAAGTCTGGGATTATAGGCGTGAGCCACCACGCCCAGTCAACATTTATTATTAAAATGGAAAGGTAACTTTAAATCCTGTGATAATAGTTACAATGTTAATGATACATTAAACAAATATTCTCTTTGAATTATAGTTAAATATTCTAAGAAAAACATACTAATAACTCAATTTTATTAAAATTTATATATGCTGGTATTTTTAACCTAGTGTAATGAAACTATTACCAATAAAACAAGTATATTTTATTAATGTAATAATTAATAGCTTTAAATATTTATTATTATAATAGGTTTCAATAAAAACATTGAATATTATATTAGTGATTGATAAAATATTAAATTTTAATTGTAATTTAATTGAATCTTTTCTAAGGTCTTAGTAATATATATATAGAAATCATGAATCAGGTCTCTTGGCCAATACATAAATTAATGCTCATTAAAGGGTTGGAATTTTCTGATTAACTGAGGAAAGAAAGTGAACATTTAGGAATGAATGGATTTTTTCAAGATATATTTTAATATCTTTTTATTGTGCACATTATTAATTCACTCTTGTGAATAAATTCCTATTTGTTAGTAACCTTATTTGCAAAATTTCAGATAGTCACAAAATCTACTCCACATTATATGTTCTTTGCCCATCAATGCATACTTTATTTGGGTATTTATGCCATCGACTCGACTCATACTTTTTTTTTTTTGAGGCGAAGTCTTGATCCGTTGTCCAGGCTGGAGTGCAGTGGCACAATGTCGGCTCACTGCAACCTCTGCCTCCCGGTTCAAGCGATTCTCCAGTCTCAGTCTCCTGAGTAGCTGCGACTACAGGCGTGTGCCACCACACCTGGCTAATTTTTGTATTTTTAGTAGAGACGGGGTTTCACCATGTTGGCCAGGCTGATCTTGAACTCCTGACCTCGTGATCCACGACCTTGTGATCCACTCCTTCAGCCTCCCAAAGTGCTAGGATTACAGGCGTGACCCACTGCACCCGCCCTTGACTAATCTATTTTAATTGAAAACTTGTGACCTGGGTCCTATAGGATTTGTTGCTGTTGTTGTTTTTAACATATAATTTTTTGTTGTTATGTTGTTACAGGTTCTCACTATATTCCCCAGACTGGTCTTAAACTCCTGACCTCAAGCAATCCTCCCACCTTGGCATCACATCATGCCCAATAGTGTGTTGACAACTGTTAATACTATTGAATTTTCATTTTATAATAGTGTACTGCATTTCAATTTACTTTCATTTTATGGAATTTCGCAAGATTCATTGTATTTCTCACAATTTCCTCTGCATATTCACTTAAGCAGATAGGGAAATATTTCATGAACTTTCATATAATGTATTCTGTTTGATTGCATCCTTTTGTTTTACAACAGCTTTATTGAAATTAAATTCTCATATCCCAAATGTTACCCTTCTCAAAGGTACAGGTCGATGGTTTTTTTTGTTGTTTTTTTTTTTCTTTTTCTTTTTTATTTGGGTCAATGGTTTTTAATATATTCACAAAGTTGTGGAACTCTTACAACTATCTAATTTTGGAGTACTCTGTCATGGCTACAAATAACCCAGTCAAAAAATCACCCTCTTTAATTTACATACACTTGGTCGTTATGCCAAAGAGGAGTCACTGTTCTGTGCTGTATGAATGAGCACAGCGTCAACAGCAATGACAGTCCCCAAGTTAGAGTTTAAAATACATATGATTATTTTCTCTTTTTTTCTTTTTATTTTATTTTAGACACAAGGTCTCACTCTGTTGCCCAAGCTGGAGTGCAGTGGTGTGATCATAGGACACTGCAGCCCCAAACTCCTGGTCTTCAGCAATCCTCCCACCTCAGCTTCCTGGGACAGTCATGACCACATTCAGCTAGTTATCTTTATTATTATTTTTAGTAGAAATGAGGTCTTGCTATGTTTCCCAGGCTGGTCTCTAACTCCCAGGCTCAAGCAATCCTCCTGCCTCAGCCTCCAAAAATGCTGAGATTCCAGGCATGAGCCACTGTGCCTAGCCACATGATTCCTTTTTTTTATGTGCTTGGAACATAGGAATGCACACATTTTCACATGAGACAATGGTGTTCGTCATAAAGAAACTAAGGAGCATATTTATACTTTTGTTCCATCTTGGTGGTCTACAAATGAGCTGTCATTGAATTCTAATGTAATAGTTTAATATATTTTAAATTTGTATAATTTAGATTTAACAACACTAATAACAAAACCATTCCATGTACCAGTTCTATACTAGAAGGAACCATCCACAAACATTTATTAATAAATAACGTTGTTTCTCGTCATTTTTTTCCCTAAGTAAAATTGAAGAACTAGAGAAGAAACTCTCAAAAGTGGAAAGGTTTACCCTCCTAGAGGACAAAAAAGTCCTCCTATTTCAAACAACTATGGACACACAAGTGTTTCGCAGATTGTTTGTGATCCCTCGAGAAACTTTATCATGAGGAAAGTCAGCCACCATGCACAGATGAGAATGACTTACAGTCAGCCCTTGAGCCAAAGCATGTCAAATGAATATGATTGCAAACATTCAAACACACACACACTGCCATATTAGATGCAATGCATACATTGTCGTTTTACTCTGTTTCCATATTCATTTCTTAAACATTTATTTACAGAGTAAAACCAAAGTGATTTTGTTCCGGATTAACTACTTTTTCAGTGCCATGAATGTTTCATACAAAATGTATTTCATGTTAGAAGTGCATATTTCCTATCAGTTTCACGTCCTCTTTGAAATAGTCTGAAATATGCTATAGGACAAGCGCTGCGGCAGGTGAATGTGGGGTCACTGTTCAAGTCTTTCCTACCTACTCACCCTCTCCACGGTGACATCGGGCAGTGAGGGAGGCTCAGCTCTTCCCAGTCCCAAGCCCTGTGGGGCAGACAGTAAAACAGTTTCTGGGACTGAGTTGGTGCATGTGGGAGGAGGTGGCAATGGGTGGAGGAGAATGTGGGAAAGAGAAGGAGACATTTGTTTCTGAAGGAGGAGATGGTCAGGTCAGACATCAGGAGCCAATGGGGAGGGAGTGGCCCACAGGGGAATGGCCGAGGGCTCCCCACCTGCCTGGACACTGGCCCTTCCCTTGGCTGAAGATTCTGGGTGTCCCAGCCCAGGCCCCCCTCATCCTTCAACAGGGCTCACTGTGGCTCCATTATTTTCTAACAAAATTTTCTTCCCCTTTTCTGTTTTTACCCTAGGTTCATCCTGAAGAGACAAAACCATGAGGGCTCCGGCAGATGGACTGCCAATATTTTCAACTGCAGGGCATGTGGATAGATAAATGAACAAAATGTTTAACTTAGCGCACTTGATTCTGTCTTTGTATTCGATACAACTGTGTCAGGAAAGGAATTCGCATTCACTTGCAAGGTCTCAATAGTCCATTTTTGACACACCCTGATGCAATTTGGGAATGGTTGGTGGGGAGGAAATTTGTTATTCTGGGGCTGGGATTGGGTGGTTGAGTCTGGGAGTCTGGACTTGTGGATTCTAAGGAAATCATAAACAGAGTTTGGATGGAAGTGTTGAGACATTTTGGGGTTGGAGAATCCTACAGTTGGAGGGTATGGAGCAACAGGGTCCCTTCTGGGCTCTGGGCTCTGGACTCTCCTCAAGGAGACTTCAGGCCCCCTCAAAAGTCCCTCCAGTTATACCTTATGCATCCTAAGGGAGCAGGTGATTAGAATTGTACCCCTCAGGCTCACAATGGAAGCAGAAATTTCAAGGAAATTATAAATGGTAGTCAGTATTCTGTGGGAATACCACATGGCTCACAAGGCTAGCTACTGTCCCCAGCATTCCTTGGTCCCTCTGGGGAAGTATCAGGGGTTCTGTTAATGGAGACCTAGGGTAAAGGAGAGGTAAAGTGCCTGAACTAGAACCAGGCTTCTTCCTGCTCCCAAGTGAGTGCCAGCGGGTGGCCGCACCTCTCTCTTCCTGGCCCCGGGTGGACTTGGGGAATTGGAAATCTTAATCCTTCACTGCGAAGCTGTCTCCTTCATTCTGTGGATCAACATAGCAGCAGCTGAGGAAGAGGAGGCTGTATTTCCCATGTTCACATTGAGAACTAAAAATAAAATTCTAACCACCGCCCCCGAACCAAGGCTGAACTGGACACCCTCTTGACCAAGGACATCCCAGGAAAACCTTAAAATCTGAGTTCCTGAGCACGATAGGATGGGAGGTCAGACATGCCTCATTAAACTCCTTTCCCTTTTGTGATTTAGATGTAACACCTGACCAGCATTGATGTAAAGAAAGAGATCATATGCCAGGTGTGGTGGCTTATGCCTGTAATTCCAGCACTTTGGGAGGCCAAGGCAGGCAGATCACTCAAGATCGGGAGTTTGAGACCTGCCTGACCAACAGGGAGAAACCCTGTCTCTACTAAAAATACAAAAATTACCTAGGCGTGGTGGCGCATGCCTATAATCCCAGCTACTCAGGAGGCTGAGGCAGGAGAGTCACTTGAACCTAGAGGCAGAGGTTGCAGTGAGCCGAGATCATGCCATTGCACTGCAGCCTGAGCAACAGAACCAAACTCTGAATCAAAAAAAAAAAAAAAAAAGAGAGAGAGAGATCATAAAATTGACAGACAGACTCTTGGTGGCAGTAAGATACCAAATTATAAACAGGACCTAAAGCCATGCCAGGCAAGGGTCAAGCCCTGCACTCCTACACTCAAACAATCAACTGTGTTCTAATGCTGCAAGGCTTTTCTTTTTCTCTAGAAGTCAAACAACGCTGGCCTCGAGATGAGCAATGTTAAAACAATCCCAGTTCAGCCACGAACAGGCACTAAATAACAGACCCTCCCATTCTACAAGCAATAGCCATAGCTTTGACTGGACAAGAGACTAATATCAGCAACTTTACCCTCATGAGAGATCACCGACCATGGATTGCCTCTGCTGGTTTACAAAGGCTGTGCACTTGAATGCCTTCATGCCTCTGCTTCACCTTTTGATGTATAGGGCCTATCTGTAATATATTTAAAATTTAAATTTCCACCCCAAAGTAAATGTGGGAGGCATGTAAGCTGCATGTTTGTTCAGTATATGTGCATCAGGACCCCCATTCATGAATATTCATACCTCCTCCTGTAACCTGTGGAATATGTGTGTTTAGCCAACCCATTCAGCATAAATCCCTGTTCCATACTTCCCTCCCTGGAAGTAACTGCCTTTCAGGTTCTACAGGCAGTTACACTTCCTAGCCTATCAGAATAGACACCTGGCAGGCTATAAACCTTTATACGAAATAAAATATCCTTTCTAAATGTATAGATGTGTAATTTTTTTCAATCGACAACTTCTACCAGAGAATTGTACAAGCTGTCCTGGAACCCCAGTCTTAGTTCTAGATCCAGCTCTCACCTTTGGTTAATCACATCACCTCTTTCATCCCTTTTGCTTTACAGTAAATGAATCTTACATAGTAATGTCATCCTACATCCTTTTTCAGGATGGGCATAAATGTGAAGGATACTATATTCTATTTCTTCTTCTCAGAAAATGATGTACTTTTTAAAAATTGTTTGGCCAGCAACAATTTATCTAAAGCCTTTGAATTCACTTCTATAATTGTAGGGGCTGGGTAGCCAGGCATAAAGTCTGTAGGGCAGGCCCTTTGGAAAAGCAATCAGAAATGCCTGAAGCAGCAACTGAGCACCGATAGGATTTTTTTAATTTTTATATAAATAAGATAGGGTCTCACTGTGTGCATTAGGTAGTGCACACATTCTTTTCTACACTTAAAGTGTCAACTTAAAAGTTTTAGGTAGATGACCCTTTTATGAGACTCACAGCTGTCATCTTATATTTGAAATTCAAGAGTCCCAACTTCAAATCACCCATGTATACCCTAACACAATTTAACAGTAAAAAAACAGCAGCTGCTTAAACTTAGGTAGTTCAAGACCCAGGCTGGTCTTGAACTCCTAGGCTCAAGTGATCCTCCGGCCTCAGCCTCACCAAGTGTGAGGATTACAGGCATGAGACATCACACCCAGCCAGATGTGCTTTCCCACTTCCCTCCAGAGAAACCTCAGCTTTGCTCTTAAGCCCACTGATTGAATTAAACCCACTCAGTTAATCCAAAATATTGTCATTCACTGAAAGCCAACTGATTATATAACCTAATCACAACTAAAAATACCTTCATAGCAATGCCTAGATTCATGTTTCGTTGAAAAAAAAAAAGGGAGTGTAGATCAGCCAAGTTGATGCTCTACATCACAATGATGAAGACATGGGTTTCAGAAGAGCTGAGGAAAATAAAAAATACAAAGTAAGGTAAGGATATTCCTATAATGTAGAAAGTAATGTGGCCAAACCAAAATAATTAAACAAGAGTCATATTTGGAAAGGTATTATTACAGAGACAAAATCACCTAGTAGGATCTATACTGCCATTTAATCTGATTACTTCAAGTTTCTTTCTAACGGTGTTAAATATTTAATGAGGGGATTAAATTGAAAGGTATTTAAGAAAGGGGCGGGTCACCCTTACCGTATATAAAGCCTGTGTCTTTGGGGAGCTGCTTAGTTGCCCACTGATCTCCGTGGAGTCTACGTCTTCTACCCAAGATGAATTTGGACGGCTCTTCAGACGGTAAATTCCCATCAGCTTTTTCTCTGTTCTTTGGTAATACTACATGCTTTGCTTTTTTTCAAAGTGTGTCAAAGTTTACAGCACAAATACAATTACAGGTACAGATTGTTGGAGCAGCCGCCGTTTTTTACTGATAAATTGTGTTATGGCGTACGAGGTGCTTTGAAATTGAACTCTTGAATTTCAAATGTAAGATGGCAGCCGTCGGTCCCATACACGGCTCATCTACCTAAAGTTTTGGCTTTTTTGAGACAATCTTGCTCTGTCGCCAGGCTGGAGCACAGTGGCGCAGTCTCGGCTCACTACAACTTCCGCCTCCCGTGTTCAAGCAATTCTTCAGCCTCAGCCTCCCGAGTAGCTGGGACTACAGGCGCGTGCCAAATGCCCGGCTAATTTTTGTATTTTTAGTAGAGACGGGTTTTCACCATGTTGGCCAGGATGGTCTCTATCTCTTGACCTCGTGATCCGCCCGCCTCAGCCTCCCACAGTGCTGGGATTACAGGTGTGAGCCACTGCACCCAGCATTCCTAAAGTTTTAAAGTTGACACTTTAAGTGTAGAAAAGAATTATGAACTACCTAATGCATCCTATTGGATTTTATTAAGATGTATTATTACTTTTCATTACAAAGTACCAGTTCTCCTGTATCTTACTTAAACTTTTAGATTGTTTCATGGGTTTTACTTCTTTCGTTAATTTTCCTCCTCCCCAATGCTTCCTCTTCGGTAATTTTGTACGTTTTTTTTAAGTTCTGTCTTTGGAAACTTAAGTCATTGATTATAATTTTCTAATATGTACATTTAAGTGTTTATGTATCCAATTTAGTATGACTTTTGCTGTATGCCTAAAGTAAAAACAGAGTAATAATAAATAAAACAAGGAGGTTAAAGCAGGAGGATCGATTAAACCCAGGAGTTCAAAGCCAGCCTGGGCAACATAGCAGGACATTATCTTTGCTATAAAAAAAAAAAATTCAGAAGTCACAGTGGTACATATCTATAGTCCCAGCTATCCAAAGGCTGAGGTCCAAGAATTGCTTGAACCCTGTAGGCAGAGGTTGCAGTGAGCTGAGAACAGGCCACTGCACTCCAGCCTAGGTGACAGAGGGAGACTCTGTCTCAAAAATAAAGAAAAAAAGAAAGATTTAATTGAAATATACTGTGCAGGCCAAAAATAGCAAATATTTACACTTTTAATGTCATGAGTGTTCACAAACTAACTACACTTCTGGAACTCAGAGGGCATTCGGATAAAGAGAATTTAGTAGCACACAGAGGCCTACACTGGCTTCCTTTCAGTCTCTGACTCTGTTCCCTCAGTAGTCGATATCCTGCCTTCCAATCAGTATAGATTAGTTTTTCCTGTCATATACATTACAGTGATTAAATTATAAAATATTCTCCTGCAGTTAGTTCTAATTTTAACAATAAATTATCTAATCCAGATAGTAAATATATTACACTGTGTGGATCCTAGACAAATTTGAGCCTCAATGACTAATTCTGCAATTGTGGCTTGAAAAGAGCCATAGACAATACATAAGTGAATGAATGTGACTGGTGTTTCTGTAAACTCTCTATTACAAAAACAGGCAACTGTTGGATCTGGCCCATAGGCCTAGAGTTAACCAATCCCTGCTTTCATTTGTAATTTTATTATTGTGAGTAGCTATGAGGTCAGGCCTTAATTTCATCTTAGGAAAGGGAGGGAATCTATGGTGCTAACACTGTTTGGAAGTCTTCTTTGGTGTGCGTATTACCAATTGTTGGAAACAGATGCTCGGTGCCACAAAGAAAAATCAGCACTGAAACAAAGGATCTCTAAGCAAGCAATTTTTACTTCCTGCACTGCAGGAAGGGTACTCTCACTACCTGTCTTGCCATGAGAGTACAATGAACAAAGGAAAAGCAGACAAATTTACCCCTTAGGCATTTGGGGTCGTCCTTACTGCTGTGTCTGATCTCCATCGGCTGGAGCCAGACCTCACAATCTAAACTAAAATCCGATTGGCTAACAACTTAAAATTTTTTTAAACAGGCAGGGTGCAGTGGCTCAACCTTTAATCCTAGCACTTTGGGAGGCCGAGGCAGGTGGATCACAAGGTCAAGAATCGAGACCATCCTGGCCAACATGGTCTCTACTAAAAATACAAAAATTAGCCGGGTGTGGTGGCACACGCCTGTAATCCCAGCTACTCAGGGGGCTGAGGCAAGAGAATCGCTTGAACCTGGAAGGTGGAGGTTGCATTGAGCCGGAATCGGGCCACTGTACTCTACCTTGGAGACAGAGTGAGACTCGATTGCAGCACCAAAAAAATATATATTTTTTGACGGAGTCTTGCTCTTCGCCAGGCTGGAGTGCAGTGGCACCATCTCGGCTTACTGCAACCTCCGTCTCCCAGTCAAGCAATTCCCCTGCCTCAGCCTCTTGAGTAGCTTGGGACTACAGGCCCGCACCACCACATCAGACTAATTTTTTATATTTTAGTAAAGACGGGGTTTCACCAAGGCCAGGATGGTCTCGATATCCTGACCTCATGATCCGCCTGCTTCAGCCTCCCAAAGCGTTGGGATTACAGGCGTGAGCCACCAGGCCGGGCAAAAAAAACTTTTTTAAACAGGTAAGGGACATCGGCTTCAAGCTGGGACATGCCTGTAAGCACATCCAGCACAGATATCTTGGTTGAAGTACAATGACATAGAATGTATTACGTGCCTGTAAGCATGGCATGTCTAACAGCTACATAGGATAGGGCTTAACAAAGAGTTATTAGCAAATTTATTCTTTAACAAGAAAGATCTTTAAAGAGGAACTTTTCTACTTCCCACGCCAATATTCTCCAATGCTCTTCTCTCTGCTTACACGTTTGTCAGGTTTCCCAGCTGAAGAGGATCATCATAATGAAGAAAGACAAAGAAAGGAAAAGAGAAAAGCAAAACACCGACATAAATTTTCTGAAGAATTATTGCAGGCACTTAAGGAAATATTTGGAGAAAACCCTTATCCAGATTTCAGCACAAGAAAAACATTGGCCAACAAATTTTATTGTCCGGTAAATGTCATTAATGTAAGTTCAAGACCTCATATGTATATTTCCTATATATATATATATATATTTTTTTTTTTTTAGACAGGGTCTCACTCTCATCACCCAGGCTGATGTACAGTGGCACAATCACGTCATGGCTCACTGTAGCCTCCACTTCCTGTACTCAGGTGATTCCCCCACCTCAGTCCCCTGAGTAGCTGGGACTACAGGCACACACTATCCTGCTAGGATTTGGATATTTTGTAAAAAAAAAAAAAAAAAAAAAAAAAAAAAAATGGGGTCTTGCCATGTTGCCCAGGCTGGTCTTGAACTCCTGGGGTCAAAAGAGCCACCTGCTTCAGCACCCCAAACTCCTGGGATTACAGGCATGGGTCACCGTGTGTAGCTGCTTCCTAGCAAATTAAAGGGCAATAAGTACAGATGGAGGTAGAATGCAGGGGGATTGGATAGGAAGGTACAGAATTCAAAGAAATGGGAGACAGCAATCAAAACATATACGTATATACAGCTAATCCTCCATGTCCACTGGGTCCACATGCACAGATTTAACTAACCACAAATGAAAAATATTTGGAAAGTTAAAAAATGAAAATAGGATGGAAGCCGTGCTTACAAATCCAGCCCTGATCACATCACTGCATTCCAGCCTGTGTGACAGAGTGAGACTCTGTCTCAAAAAAAGCCAGGGGGCTGGCGGTGAGGGGCGCAAATAACAATACACAAATTTTTAAATGATACAAATTTTAAAACAATACAGAATAAGAAATATTTATGTAGAGTTTGTGTTATATTAGGTATCAGGTTTTGTTTTGTTTTTGAGAGGGCATCTCCCTCTGTCGCCAGGCTGGAGTGCGGTAGCGCGATCTTGGCTCACTAGGAGGTTGTTGAACACCTCCCGGGTTCAAGCAATTCTCCTGCCTCAGCCTCCTGAGTAGCTGAGACTACCGGCAAGTGCCACCACACCCAGATAATTTGTGTATTTTCAGTAGAGACCTTGTTGGCCAGGATGGTGTTGATCTCTTGATCTCCTGGTCCGCCTGCCTTGGCCTCCCAAAGTGTTGGGATTACAGGCATGAGCCACCACACCTAGCCAGGTATCAGGTATTGTAAGTTATCTCGTGATGGTTTAAAGCATATGAGAGAACACGCACAGTATACATGCAAATACTACACCGTTTTATATACATGAGGGCCTGGGACATCCTGAGACACTGGTATTCATAACCAATTTGAGAGAAAATTGTACACACACACAACATGAAAAATATGAAGAATTAGGCAATATGTAGCATTTCATCACATAAGAAAATAGTATTATATACTTGTGAAAATACAGTGGGTATGTATTGTGAAAACTAGACTGCAGTGAGGCAAATTTGGAAGCAGTGGATGGATGAGCTGATGCTGCTGTGGTTAGATGGTGGTGACCGTGGTTTGGGCCAGCTTGCTAGCTATGCAGGTGGATAGGACTAATTAGACTGTAGATGTCCGAGATGGAACTGACAGAGTTTACTATGTGTGGAATATGCCGTGAAAGATAAGGTGGACTCAAAGGTTACTTGGATGTTTGACTTAACTCCACGGAAGATGAGAGTTGCCTTTTACTAAGGAAGAAACCTAGGGAGGGGGCAGGTGTGTCAGAAATCAAAATTTACATTTTGGACACATGAAGTTACAAATGTCAGATAAACATCCAAGTGGAAACACTAAGTGAACAGTCGAATGTGTAAGTCTGAAGGGCAGGGAGAGCACTTTGTTGAGATATAAATCTGACAGTTGTCTGCTAACGAGCTGACTGATGGGTGGTAGCCCCTGGTAGCTTCAGGATGAGAGCTGGAAAGATCCAGGCAGGATTAGGAAATTGGGACTTTGAACCCCACCCTCCAACTTCTGGAGAGGAGGAAGAGCTGAAGGTTAAGGTATGGCTTAATCAATCATGACTATAAAATAAAGCCTCCAGAAACAGAAAACAAAAAGCCTGGGTGTGGGGAGGGTCCAGATAGTTGAACATGTGGAAGTTCCTGGAGGTGGTTTGTCCAGGGAGGGCAGGAAAGCTCTGCACCCCTTCTCTCATATCTCACTCTGTGCATCTCTTTATCTATAACCTTCGTAATACCCTTTCTAATAAACTGGTAAACCTAAGTATTTCACCTAGTTCTGTGAGCCGCTCTGGTAAGTTAATCAAACCCAAAGAGGAGGCGAACAGGAGGCCCTGACCTGAAGCCAGTCAGTCAAAAGTTTCAGAAGCCCAGACTTGCAACTGGCATCTGAAAGAGGGGCAGTCTGGCAGGACTGAGCCCTGTGGGATCAGACATTATTTCCAGGTACAAAGTTACAAAGTGTCAGAATTGAATTGGAGGACATCCAGCTGAGGTACACTGCAGAACTGTTTGCCTGGTGTGTGGAAAAACACATTTGCTCGCACAAGTCTTTCTCCGTTGATTGTTGTGGTGTGAGAGCAGTAGAAAAATGATCTGTTTTTTTCCCTCAGAGAGTCATACAACAAATGTATGGTCAAACAATTGCACCCTTTAATTGTGACCGTGAACCAATACATGTAAGAATTATGTGCATATAACAAACAGAAACGTGGGCCAGATGCAGTGGCTCACGCTTGTAATCCCAGCACTTTGGGAGGCCGAGGCGGGCAGATCACTTGAGGTCAGGAGTTTGAGACCAGCCTGGCCAACACGGTGAAACCCCATCTCTACTAAAAATACAAAAAAAATTAGCCAGGCATGGTGGTGCACCTGTAATCCCAGCCACTCGGGAGGCTGAGACAGGAGAATGACTTGAACCTGGGAGGCGGAGGTTGCAGTGAGCTGAGATCACGCCATTGCACTGCAGCCTGGGCAACAAGAGTGAAACTCTGTCAAAAGAAAGAGAGAAAGAGAGAAAGGGAGAGAGGAAGGAAGAAAGGGAGAGAGGAAGGAAGAAAGGGAGAGAAAGAGAGAGAGAAACGAAGAAAGAGACAGAGGAATGAAGGAAAGAAGGAGGGAAAAGAGAGCGAGGGAGGAAGGAAGGAAGAAAGGGAGGGAGAAAGAAGAAGAGAAACAGAAATGTGGGTATCAGAAAATACATCATTAATTCTACTTGGCAGGAGAATATGAGTCAAGTCACAGGGTTGTGTGAACAATGCATGACTAGGTAGGACAGCTGGGAGCCTCTTTAGCAGAGTGGGTCTCTTAGTGAACAAGCAGGAGAACATTGCAAGTAGGTCACAAACAGGTTGGGGGAGATATTCTGGGAAGCCAAGGTTTACCTGTAAACCATGCTATCACTGTCTCCAGTGAAGGTTAGGGTTCTAGAAATGTGCAATGCATGGCCTGTGTTATCACATGGGCCTCCTGGGACAGATTGCCTTTATTATTTATATGCTTTAATATCAGCAGGCAAGTCAGGGACTCTGCTTGGGAGAGGCTTACATAGAAAAATCCTCCTACCTTAAGGAATGCATAGAATATAATCAGATATGTAGATTCGATAAAACAATATTATCTTTTCTCTGTAGAATTGGTTCCAGAATAGAAGAGCCAGACTTCCACCTCAAGAAAGACAAAGAATCTTCATTCTTCAGAAAAACGGTGATTTCCTAGTAAAAGCCCATTCATTTTTAAGCTGCCAGGAGACCCAGGCTGCAGCTCCCAACTATGCCACTGAGCAGAGCTTCTCTGATGCCCAGAGGGCTTTGATGGGTAGAGCTGGTTGCTCCCCTCTGGAGCAACAGGGTATTCCCCATCAACAGATGGGCTACAATTGCTTCTCTTTGGAGAACCAAGAGACTCCTAGTCAACAGGTGGGCCCTCAGTGCTCCTACGTGGAGAAACAAGGGATGGCCAGTCAACAGGTGACCTCCCAGTGCTCCTATCTGGCCACAGGTACTGAAAAGCAACCAGACTGTGCTTTGGAATATGGAGGTGATGCAGGAAGTGGGCATTCTACTGCCTATCACTTTCTAAGCTACAACTCTAAAGCATGCGTTCATCCTCCTCCACCTTCTGTGCCATATTTTTATGGAGAAAGAACTGAAATCAGGGAAAGCCACAATGCGAGTCCCTTCCTTTCGGATTATGCTCAAGGTGCATATGGGGTGAAGAGGCCTCAGGAAGAGCAGAAGATAGATCACTGTCGTTGCTCACTCTGTCTCTCACTGCTGCAAGAACAGCAGCAGAATGAATCGCAGTATCACCCACAGCAGCACCAACAGCCTCAGAATTGCCTACAGGGGATGATGTTCCAGCAACAGCTGCCGATGGACTTGGGTCCTTGGGATCTAGGGAAGCAGTGGCCCTCCACTCAGTCACAGCTGCAGAGTCAACTGCCTCAAGATAATGGAAAGCCCTTGTGCTCTCAACTGCAGCATGTGCCTCCCCAAATAGCTGCTGACTCATGCCTGCTGCCTCTACAGGAACATATGCAGGAAGAGGCTTCAGAGCAATCCAGGGCCCAAGTGCAGCAGTATTAGGTTGAGGGGTCTACAAAGGCCTACCACAGGGACCCAAGGATGCAGCTCTGCAAAGTATTGCTAAGTGTCAGAGAACCATAGCCACAGATCAGGGCCACAGTCACCCACACAGCAGACCAAAGCAAAACCATCTCCAGAAGCCTCTGCATTAAAAGAAAAAAAAGGCAGGCCAGCTGAGGTGAGATTGTTTGAGCCTAAGAGTTCATTACAAGAGCCTGGGCGACATGGTGAAATGTCATCTCTTAAAAAAACACTTTTTAACTGGGCGTCGTGGTGAACTCGACCCCCTTTCTACACACACACACACGTTTAAGCCAGGCACAATGGCATGTGCCTGTAGTTCCATTTAATTAGGAGGCTGAAATGGAAGCATCACTTGAGCATGGGAGGTTGAGGCTGCAGTGAACTGTGATCGTTCCACTACACTCCGGCCTGAGTGACTGAGATCCTGTCTCAAAACAAACAAAACTGTCAGGAAGGCTCCATGAGCTGTTGGTCCCTGCTCGCAGAGAAGCAGTGGCCACATGTGTTATAGCTCCTGACCACACAGTTTATGGTGGCCTGAAAAAGCCTGACTCCACCAAGTATGGACTGAAAAGCCAACAAGTGCTGGGCATGGTGGCTCACACCTGTAATTCCAGCACTTTGGTAAGGTGAGGAGGGTGGATCACATGAGATCAGGAGTTCGAGTCCAGCCTGGCCAATATGTCAAAACCCCCGTCTCTAAAAAAAATGCAAAAAATTAGCCGACCATTACGCTGCGCATCTGTCATCCCAGCTACTTGGAGACTGAGGCACATGAATGGCAGAACCCAGGGTGAAGAGGCTGAAGTGAGCCAAGATCACACCACTGCACTCCAGCCTGGGCAACAGAGTGAGACACTGTCTTAAAAAAAAAAAGGTATGTGTGTATATGTGTGTGTGTGTGTGTGTGTGTATGTGTGTGGTGTGTGTGTGTGTATATGACAAAATACATATGGAGAGAAAGAACATGTAATTATATCATTATAAAACACTATAAATGCATTTTTCTTAACTGATTTTTTTGAAAATTGCATAAAAATACATGTATATAATATATAGTTGGTCCTGTAACATAGAAGTTTAATATATATATTTTGACAATAATACGAAGGAGGTACATGAAAATAGATGCTAATAAAATGATCATAGTTGCTAAAGTAATCATAATGTATTGTTGGGTTTGTAATATTAATAGATGTAATATATATACCACAAAAACGGGAAAGTCATATAGGAGTAGCATCTATCTATATTTCACTGGACTTAAGCTAACATAAATCTGAAGCTAATTCTGATCAGATGTGAATGGCAAACCCTAGAGAAACCACTTTTAAACACTCAAAATATACAGCAAAAGTTAATGAAAATGTTGGCCAGACATAGTGGTTCATGCCAATAATCCCAGCACTTTGAGAGGCCAAAGCAGGGACATCACTTGAGCCCAGGATTTTGAGGCTGCAGTGAGCTACGATTGTGGCACTGCATTCCAGCCTAGGTGAGAGAGATAATCTGTCTCTAAAAAATAAAAATAAAATGCTATTTAACATATTAGAAACTACTCATTTAATGCAAAAGAAATCAGTAAATATGAAGTTGGGCATCTTTCAAATACCCCACTTACAATGGTCTCAGCATAACTGGGGTGGCCCCCATTTCCCAAAGCTGAGGACTGGGTCTTCCTGCAGCTCTGCAGGACCAGATGACATGGCAGTGAACAACCATACCGTAGGACTGCCTCAGCCTTCTGCACCAATTCCAAACCCCATTCCTGAGGACCCTGGGCCAGAGCCTAAACCAAAGCTGCAGCACACTGGTGCAACATTGATTGCCCAAGATGAGGACTGAGCACAGACAGCCTGGTGACTCTAGAGCAGACTCCTGATAGTGCAATGGACTGTTAGGCACTGACAGTCCTGATAACCAATGGCTAGTATGAACCACTAGACAGAATCCTGTCTCCAGGTAACAGGCCAAGAATTGACAAACCCAAGCTGTAGGCGCCTTGGCCAATAGGAAACACAGCCTGTTACTAAGCAGAAACTGGACTCTAAGCCCTTAAAAAGTGACACAAATATTTTCTGCTAGCCAAATTTAAATTTTGTTTGCCTTCCAGAGCAACAAGGTATACTCACGTGTGACCCAGATGGGCACTTTAATTTTAAATCCAGATCCTAATCCCCACCAGGCTTTCAGTGTTCCTTACCTTCACCCACACTCTTGATTTACTTTTTTTTTTTTTCCACACACTCTTCATTTTGATTTTACCTCTACCTCAGGCTACCACCATTCAGGTGTTTAAGAACCCTCAGAAAGAGAATCAAGGCCCTTGCCAGCGTACCCATGTATCAAAACCAGTTCACAGACTGGTACAGATGGATGTCAGTGGTCTATGGGATTGGCACCTGGACTCTGGTGGGCTCAATGTTTTAGTTCAGCTGAAAAATGGCGAGGCCATCAGGTGATGAAGTAGAGCAAAAGGATGTCTCAACAAGTGAAGGACCCAGTGAACTATCTGAACTCCCAAAGGGTTTTATGCAGTAATGACTGTCACATATAAAGATTTTGTTCCAATTACTGAAAAGATCCTCAACTGTTGGAAATCATGGACTAGTGGCCCTGGTGCAGAACCACGACTGGCTGCTGCATTCTGAAAACCAGGCCTTGGTTCAACATTTAAATTTGATATATGCCTTGATACCCATTTTGCACTTATGAAAAGTGTATGTATTTAATTTTGCTGTAAAACATAATCAATAATAATATGCAATAACTATTTTTCTTGAAGGAAAAAAAAAGAACCCTGACACCTCAGTGGACATGCCAAGGCTTTGTCACTGCAAATGAGGAGAGCAAGCATTTGAGTACAAATGATGATTCCAGGATGCACTGGTAGGAAGTGGGAAGTGAGACAAGAGAAGGAAGCCTATGCAGGATGCATTCACAAGCAGATTCCCACTGTGGGCAACTATGTTTAATACTACTGGGGACCGCTAAATGATGGCATGGAAACCATTATCCCACTCGAAGGGTAACTTTCAAATATCCAGTTGTGCAACTTCTGTGGTTGGCAGGGAAGCTGGGTATGCACCCTTGAATTCCCATACAGGGGCATTAACTCCATAGCACTTCAAGCAGAGAGAAAGCCTCAAGGAGGTGCTTACTGCAGGATTCCTGTTAGTGGCACATGCTAGAGAATGACGAGTGCCCAGGGAATATGGATGAGGCCCTGACACCTTCTGCTACATACCTGCTGGTCCCCCAATTGGTTTCTCTCCCCCTTTGGCTCTCAGTAGTTCAGCTTATTTTGCCACTTCTCACAGTCCATGATGCAGATCTTCTCTTTGCTCCACCCAGAAGAACTAGTGTCTTTCCAATGGCCTATTCATTCTAAAATGGAACCACTTTACTGGTTGTAATTAACAATAAAATAACTGTTAGTGCCTTTGTGGGTTTTATATCTAAAAAGTTTTCTGTACACAATCAAAATACTTATTGACAAGACTCAAATACAAAGTTATATTTATTTTCAACAATGAAAACAACACAACAACGTGGAGTCAATCCACTATTTAACACAATGTTTAGCACAAACTATACTCAATAAATAGAAACATATTAACCAGGTAAGATTATTCTTAAGACTCTCTAGGGTTGTATGGGTGTTTTGAAGAAAACTGAGTGGTAGGTAAAGAAAGACATCCTACAGACTTGACTGAGAAGGGCTCCAGGAAAAGAACAGCCAAGGAGCAGGGTCCCCAAATACTAAGTCAGCAAAATGAATACAGCATTTTCAAAGCAGTAGGGAAATCAGAGCTCACTGGGGTAAATGACAAGGGTTTGGGGATAATCCGTGTTCAAGGCCTCATAATTAAATCTTCCCATATTTCTAGATTCTTTATTTAGAATCTATCTCAATCTAAAGGAGCTTCTGCCAAAGGACAGGAGATTACTTATGGTGCCTGAAATGGCCGATGCCTCCTAAATTTCCTTTGACTTTGACACTAATAAAGCAAGGGTTCCATTCCAGCAAAGGATTACTACTATGTAGACCAACTCCTCTCTGGTTTAGCTTTTCCTTTCATAAACACATTGATACTTGTTCAAGGAAAACTGCAAAAACATCCAATTTCTTTTCTTTTTATCCCCATCTACAACTGCGCTTGGCTACAGAATCTATAACTCACAGATCAACAGCAGCAATGGTCAGAAAATAAGTGCCAGTTCCAATGCAAGAACTCTCTAAAGTTGGTCACGATTTTTTTAACCACCTCATCTGCCATGACTTTTTTCTTTTCTCATTATCTTGCCAATTATTTCTTTCGAAATTCAATCCTCCGAGCTACATTCTGAGCACCAAATTTTTTGACCAATGCCTCTCTGGTATCCTCATCATCTTTTTGCAAATCTATATCATCTTGTCGGGACCAAATGGGGTATCCATCAGCTCTCTGACCAGATGCTAAGAAGGCAGAAGTAGCCTCCAGCTCACCACTATTTTTTAGGAAGGCCTGTGTAACTGTTGATAAATCCAAGTTAAACTTCTCCATCAGCTGCCGAATGATCTTAATGGCAGTTCCCACCTCTGGTTGAGAAACTTTCTCTTCTTCTTCTTCTTCTTCCTCATCAGGCTGTGTTTCTGAGTCTTCCTCAGGTGTGGGTGGATCATCATCACACATAGTTATATGTATTTCAAAATCAGGAGGGCTCTCATCCACCTAGACAGAATGATGAATGAAACCAGTTTCTAATTACCAAGTCTTGAATTCTTACAATATCTGGGTTCTTCAACTATCACCCCTTGCCCTCTGCATCCCAATCACACTGGGCTTCTTTCAGTTCCTCTTAATATGCTATGTTCCTTCTTACATTTATTCATGTCAGATGTGTATATATATATGTGGGGGGGGGGGGGGGGGAGTAAGGGGAGTATATGTGTATATGTGTGTGAAATTGACTACAGTATTCCAATAGAATATAAGAAGCTACACTGAATATGAAAAATACATGTATATATAAAGAGATACACACATTTGTGTGTATGTGCACACGTTCATTAGATTTGTTAAATGTTTGACCTCACTCTCAAGACTGTAAGCTCCTAAGAGCAGGAACTGCATGTTTTGCTCATCACCACATCTCCAATACCTACCAATGCCTATACATAATAAGTACTCAAAAAGCACTGCTGTATGAATATATTAGGGCTTCCAAGCTATACTACATTTAGACAGATTACAAAGCATGGTATATGAGAAGAGGCCTAGGTACCTAGGTCATGTTTGAGAGCTGGGTGTTTGAAGTTCATGAAAAATGAACCAAATATCAAATAACAAAACAAAACAGAGACTACAAAAGGCAAGAATCCATAAATCCTGCCAATTTCTGTGCATTCCTCACTCATCAATTACAGAAACTTTAAATTATTTCCCTTGCTTGGACTGAAGCCTAACCATTTTTCTTCGTGTTGATACGAAAAGTTAATTCACAAGACCCTTTATCCTCGAAAAATATATACATATAATTTGGACATTTAAAAAATTTATTATTTTATGGTTCCTGTCTTTCTCTATAGCTATTACTAAATACAGGATTACAACAGAGTAATAGAAGCTAGATTGAATATGGAAGAGCTAAAACATTTCAAAAAAGCTCAAAGTATACAAAAAGCTAAATTTGCTTGATAAAAAAATTACTATAATTAGCTGAGTGTGGTGGCACACTCCAGCTGAGGCAGGAGAATCACTGGAACCCAGGAGGTTCCAGCCTGGGCAACAGAGCAAGATTCCATTTCAAAAAAAAAAAAGAAAAAAAAATTACTGTAAACTTTTTGAAAAATATATTGAGATCAAAGTACTCAAAGTGGGATGCTTTATACTGCTTATATAACTGTCCCTATTCCTGTCCCTATTCCACCCAATTTTTCTTCCTTTCCCCCTCAACTTGTCCTGCCAAAAACTAAAAGCTTTGTGAGCAAAAGCTTCAGGGCAGTATGTCCGAAGCCCAGATCAGTCTCATTCTCCATATTCCCTTTCCATCTTGAACTCCTCTCTCCTTTCCTGGGCCCCAGGCAGATGAAAAAGGTGGATATGATAACAAGTTTCAAAGAAGAATGAAGGTAGGGGAAAAAAATAATGAGTAAATCTAGTTAACATACCACAACCTCCTCAAACTCCTGGGTGGCTTCTATAAGCATCTTTTTGACTGCATCTTCGTTATCCTGCAATTCTTCCTTCCCATATTCTTCTTCAGGCAAATCTGGAGTTCTCTTATTCTGTGGCTCTATTAAAGAGAAGAACAGCATGGATTAGCAGTAGCCTGTTTCACATAAATCAAAATATATTGGCTGCTGGGTAAGCTCTGTACCAGAAAGGGGCCTGCACTTTTTTTCTATCAGAAGACATCTGTTTTTGATTCAGAAGGGTAAGAAAAGCTACGACATGCTTATTCACTCATTTCTATGCTTGCTTCTGAAAAGATGTACTATCCAAATGATGATTTTTCTTAGACTCTGACATACAAAAATGCTCTTCAAGTTTAATTCATTTTTTGCTTTGTATTTATAGACTTTGCAAATTAATAAAAATATGTCATAAATTAGATTCCTTAGGAAGCAAATTCTGAGATGGAGATTAACATTTAAAGAATTAGGGAGTGATTCTGGGAAAACCTCTGTGGAAGAGAAGGAAAGCAGGAGTGGGCAGAGAGAGAAGCTGATTTATGAAAGAGTGACAACAAGGCCTCAGCCAAAACCATGGGCAACTTTGGAGCTAGGAAGGCCCTTTAGAGTTGACCAAGAAGCAGAGACTTTGTAACTCTGCAAATATCAGTCACTGGACGGTGGCGGCCCTAAGAAGGCAGCACTTTGGGCAAGGCAGCTCTCCCAACAGCCAAAGGCAGATCTGGGTCATGTACCACAATCCACCATATACCATCTACAAAAAGGAGGGCCTCCTACCTTTACACATCCTCTTTCTTCCCAATTACATTTTATTCTCTGAAGAGTCAACTCTGTTCCTTTTCTGCTTACTAAAACATACTACAAAGGGGCAGCAAGAGGGAGTTTTTCATGATGGAATTGTTCTAAATCCTGATTTGAATGGTGATTACAAAAATTTACATATGTTAAAACACGTATAACTGGAAAAGTGTACAGCAGTCCCTCAAAAAAAATTCAATATAATTTCATGATGACAATCCACAGGAAAAAAAAATTAAACAAAAAATTACCATATGATCCAGCAATTCCATTTCTAGGAATACACCTAAAATAATGGAAAGCAGGGTCTCAAACAAATACTAGTAATACCCATGTTCACAGCAGCATTATTCAAAATAGACAAAAGATGGAAACAAGCCAAATGCCCTGATAGATGAATGGATAAACAAAATGTAGTATACATACAATGGAATATTATTCACCCTTAAAAAGGAATGAAATTCTGACACATGCTACAATATGGATGAACTCAGAAAACATTATGCAAAGTAAAATACGCCAGACACAAAAGGGCAAGTATTACATGATTCTATTTACATGAGGTATCTAGAAAGATTGAATTCATAGAAACAGAAAACATGTTGGTGGTTTCCAGGGGCTAAGGAGAGGAAGAAAAAGGAGTTTGTGTTTAACAGGCATGTTTCTGACCCCTAGAAGCAGAACATAATAAAAGGCATGGAATTTCAGTTTGGGAAAATGAGTAAGTTCTAGACATGGATGGTGGTGATACTTGCCCAACAATGTGAATGCACTGAGTAACACCACTGAACAGAACACTTAAAAAAACCTGAATTGTAAATCTTATGGTATATACATTTTACTACAATAAAGTTTTTAAAATACATATAATTGTACACCATAAAAAGTTAATTTTACTGTATATATTTAATAAAATTTTTAAATAGTAACTTTAAAAAGCCTTATCTTTTAGATATACATACTAAAATAGAAAAAATGATATGATGTCTGGCATTTGTTTCAAAATAGTCCAAGAAGTTGGGATGAAAGGTATAGAGTTAAAAAATGCCATGAACTACAATCAGGTGAAGGTGGAAGATGGGTACATGCAGTACAGTTCATTATACTATTCTATATTTGAAAATGCTTGGAATTCTCTATAATAAAAAGTAAATTACTGTTCATTCGCATAATGAAATACAGTGCGATCTATGAGAAAAGAATGAGGAAAAGCTTTGTGCAGACACACAAACACTTCAAGATAAATCATTAAGTTTAAAAAAAAAAGTAAACCACAGAATAAGCTGATGTCTACTGTGCTAGTATTACTATGAGCAAAGAGGACATGTAACAGACAAGGGATGATAATAGAGGCTGCCTCTAGGAAAGGACGCAGGGAAAGGGTATGTGTAAATAGGGAGACTGCCTTTTCAGTACACACATTTCTACTCTGAGTTTATCTACAGGATAAATTCCTAGAAGCAAAACTGTCAAGTTTAGGTGAATATACATTATAAATGTTGTCAAATATTGTCAAAATGCCCCCCCAAAAAATCCTATCAATTTCTATTAACAATGCAGTAGTATACTTGTTTTCCCATATGTCAACTTTGGATATTACCCATTGTATTGACTTTTACCAGTCTTATAGATAAAATCTATCTCCATGCTCTGATTTGCTTAAAAAAAATAAATAACTTGGGGATCTTTCATTCTATTTTGTATAATGGAAGCTACCTCAATTCATCAAATAAACACAAAACAATTCCAACATGCATATTTATTATCTCATGGGTCTCACGGATCAAAGTATACCTTAGACTGACCCTCTGCTCAGGGTCTGATTTATTTTCTCTCTTTTTTTTTTTTTTTTTTTTTTTTAAGACAGAGTCTCGCTCTGTCACCCAGACTGGAGTGCAGAGGCCTGAACTTGGCTCACTGCAACCTCCACCTCCCCGGCTGAAGCAATTTTCATGCCGCAGCCTCCGGAATAGCTGGGATTACAGGCACATGCCACCATGCCTGGATGGTTTTTGTATTTTTAGTATAGATGGGGTTTCACCATGTTGGCCAGGCTGGTCTCGAACTCTTGACCTCAAGTGATCTGCCTGCCTTGGCCTCCCAAGTGCTGGGATTACAGGCACGAGCTACTGCACCCCTGATTTACTTTCATTTAATAACAGGATGTTTCTTCATTTGTTTATTGGCCGCTTATTTATTTCCTTTTCTGGGAACTTCCTGTTCCATTTCCTTTTCTCATTTCTCTGTTAGTTTTCTTTTTACTTAATGACTTCTTACTTAATAACAAAGAGCTGTTTAGACATTAAAGAAACTAAGTCTCCTGCAATGTATTGGGAATATTTTTCTAGCATGCTCGCTGACTTTACTTATCATGAGAACTTTTTAATTTTCAGGTAATCAAATATATAAAACATTTTCTTAGTCTTTTTGGCTTCATGACTTATCACCATGCTAACATTTTTACTTTTTTCTTCTGGCATATCAAGCAGCATCCTGAACCACAAATGGTTCAGAACAACTCCCACTGTACTGATATATTCATTCATATCTTCTCTTACTCATTTCAGAATTTTTTAATTTTTACATTTAAATATCCGATTTTACCAAAAGATGAGATGGGTAGGATGAATCCAAACTAATTTTGTCCTAAGTTCCAAACGGCTTGCCAACAGTCCCAACATTACGAATTTAAAAGCAAGGCCTGGACACAGCATGGTGGCTCACACCTGCAATCCTAGCACTTTTGGGAGGCCAAGTTAGGTAGATCGCTTGAGCCCAGGAGTTTAAGACTAGCCTGGGCAACACGGCAAAACCCTGTCTCTACAAAAAAATACAAAAATTAGCTGGGTGTGGTGGTAAATGCCCGCAGTCCCAGCTACTTGGGAAGCTGAGGTGAGAGGATCCATTGAGCCTGGGACGTCAAGGTTGCAGTGAGCCATGATCGCACTACTGCACTCCAGCCTGTGTGACAGAGCGACACTGTCTCAAGATATATAAATAAAATAAAAAGCAAGGCCTTACATGATGACATACTTTACCCATACACATAGTCCTAACCTCATCTGCTATAATTAATTCTCCCTCCTACTCCATTACAGCCACTCTATTCTCTTTATGGCTCCAAAACACACCAGGCATACTTTCACCTCAGGGTGTTTGCCCTGGCTTCTTCCTCTGCCTGGAACACTCTTCCCCAGATATGCACCTGGGTTGCTCTTTCACTTCCTTCAGTTTCTGCTTAAACATCAGCTTATGAGTGACCTTCTCTTATCATCCTATAGGAAAATCCTCCTCAACCCTTACACCCTGATTTATTTTTGTCTATAGCCCTTACCACTCCCCAGCTAGCAGGTTAAAAGCTCCATAACCACCGGGACTTTTATTCACTGTTATATTCTAGCAGGATAACAATGTCTGTCACTCGAATATATGCTGAATGAATGAAGCTGAAATGCCACTTTTACCAAAAACAAAACTCGTACTAAGCATACTGAACAGGAGAAAAAATTTTTACTCCCCCATACTTCAAGTGTTAAATGGAATAGCCATACAGGCAAAGAAAAGGTGGGAGGATTAGGGACGGGGAGGAGCAGCAGCATGCCTCTTTAAACAAAAGGGTCTGTCAGTTTTAGTTGTCAATGCCAGATATATCAAAAGCACATCTTTTTTTTTTTCAATTGAGAGCAGGTACTGTTTATTAACTGACCAGCTTAGCAAAAGCACATCTTAACAGCCTCGTACTGTATCTCTGCCATACCGAACCCTAACTTCCTTTTTTTTCTTTTGAAACTCAATTTTCAATTCAACTGCATTAAAAACTCACTTCACCTAAGCAAGAACAGGAAGAGACCTTCCAACTGTCGAGAACCTTCTTAAGTCCATAGGCATTCAGTTATGCCAGAGCATGAAAATAAACGTTTGGCACGCCTTTATACTGAATCTACGTGAACATAGCAGCCATCTTTTTTAAAAAGGAGCCTGTGAAATATCTCTTAAAAGAAGCACAAGAAGCCATTTATCCCTTGGGTAGGTGGTGGGCAGGAAGAACAAGAGAAATTTTTTTTTTTTTTTTGAGACGGAGTCTCGCTCTGTCACCCAGGCTGGAGTGCAGTGGCGCAGTTTCGGCTCACTGCAACCTCTGCCTCCTGTGTTCAAGCGATTCTCCTGCGTAGCTGGGACTACAGGTACTCGCCACCACGTTCGGCTAATTTTTTTTTTTTAGTAGAGACGCGGTTTCGCCATGTTGGCCAGGCTGCTCTCCTACTCCTGGTCTCATGTGATCCGCCCACCTCGGCCTCCCAAAGTGCTGGGATTACAGGTTTGAGCCACAGCACCCAGCCAAGAGAGAATTCTGTATATACTTTCGAATATAGAACCATGTCAGTATTCTAGTCAATGGTAAAGTAAATTAAAACTAGATGGAGAAGCTGGGTGCGATGGCTCACGCCTGTAATCCCAATACTTTGGGAAGTCGAAGCGGGAGGATCGCTTGAGCCCAAGAGTTGGAGACCTGACAGGGCAACACAGCGAGACCTCCATCTCTACAATTTTTTTGTTTTTGTTTTTGTTTTGATTTTTTTTTTTTAATTTAGCGGTACATGGTGGCACGCGAGTGTAGTACCAGCTACTTGGGAGACTAAGGCAGGAGACTCGCTTGAGCCCCGGAGGTCCAGGCTGCAGCGGGTCGTGATCGCGCGGCTGCATCACAGCCTGGGCGACAGAGAGACCCTCACTCAAAAAATTTAAACATAAAAACGACGAGAGGCCGGGCGTGGTGGTTCATTCATGTAATCCCAACACACTGAGACACGCCAAGGAGGGAGAATCGCTTAAGCTCAGTTCAGACCAGCTTGGGCAACATAGACTCCGCTGCAAAAAAAAAAAATTACAGTCATAAACAACAAGGGAGTGAGGAGGCAACAAAATGGTGCGAATTTACCCGGATGTCAACAGGGGGAGGTGCCGAGCGCTGCTACCCAAGATGCCAAGATGGACGCCAGGCAGCCAGGAAAAGACCCCAGCCCCACCCGCGCAGGTGTCCGCGAGGCCCCGGGCGCAGCAGTCTCACCCCCCGCTATCCGCGGCCTCCGGGTCCTCCTCTGCCTTCCGCTTGAGCTTCTGGGAGGAGGGGCTCACTGGCGAGTCCCCCAGCAGGTACTTATGCTCCTGGCCCCGCAGGTGCTTGAGGTAGCGGTCCTTCAGGGACTGCCACGAGTGCTGCGTGAGCGAACTCTTCTCCATCGCTTTCCACAAAGCGTTGCCAGTGACAGAGCTGGGCGAGCGGGCATTTTCCTTCACGTAGGTCAGGATGGCCACGTCGTCTGCATCCGTGAAGGCTATCCGCCCAGTGAGCCGCTGCGGCTCCGGCTCCATGGAGCCCTCGCCCAGAGCCCCGGGCTTTGCTTCCGGGCCCGCGTCCGCCGCCGAAGCGGGGGCCCAGCCGATAGGCCTCCAGCTCCAATCTCTCGTTCTGCTCCACACAGTCCAGGATGTACTGCGTGGAGATGAAATCACCCGAGGCCTCGGCCAGCGCTTCCCCAGGCTGGGCCAGCAGCACGGCCCCGGGCTCCTGCACCCGGCATAAGGTGCCGCCGCCGTGCAGGATGAGCGTCGACAGCCGGCGCTTGGCCGGGCTGGGCCGCACGTAGAAGGACATAGAGCTGCCGTCCTCCCTCACGAACAGAGTGGAGGAATGGGTGGGCCCGTTGGGGTCTTGCCCAAATCCATCGCCTCCGCCATGTCTGACGCCGAGCACTAGAAGAAGCTGCCCCCTCGCGAGCGCCTGGCACTCTGAGCGCAACTGACTGAGCTGTCACCGCAGATGCTGCGGTCGCGAAGCGCGGCACTGAGCCTACGCAGCAGCAGCCGCCTCGCGTCGAGAGCGCCCGCCCCCTCTGCCCCGGAAGAGGTGTGGCTTCGCACCCTGACCTGGAAGTTAACGTACTATTCTCTTTACTTTTGGGTCGGGCCCTCCGGGAAGATGGCAGCGGTGCACGGGGCTGAGGTGAAAGTGGATGGCACCGAGCCGAAACTAAGCAAGAAGTAAGTGTGGCTGCGAGTCTTTAAAGCGTTTGCGGTAGGAGAGTCCGGGCTGGAAAGCTCCACGAGGTTCCCACTGAGGCGGCTGTGCCAGGGCCTTCCTGCCGGCTGTCGTGGGTACGCACATGCCGAGACGTGGTGGCTGCGCGCTGCAGACCACATATCCCGGGATGCCCCGGGCACGCCGGCCGCCCGGTCCCAGCCGGCACCGGCGAGGTCCTCACTATCATACTCCTAGAGTTAAGAGACTGTGGAGGAGGAGCTAGGACGAGAACTAAGAGGTATCAAGAAAGAAAAGCGAAACATCGTTTTCTTTTTCTTTTTTTTAGAAAAGCGAAACTTAATGCTTACCTTCATTCTCCTTCCTTCTGAGAAATCCATTCTTTGTTGAGCCACTCCGTAAACGAGGAAGTTGGAGAAATGTTAAATACCCTAGCTCTTCAGAAAGACCTTCAAAATTTTCTGACCCTCGCTAAGGTCATTCTGAACGTTATGTATTAAGAGGGATCAGTCCTAAAACTCGTGCATCTACCCATATGAAATATTTAGTGGATCTGTGAGTATTGAGTGGTCAGCGTCTAGCAGTAGAGACCGTCTTAATTTAGCCTGATATCTTTTGTCAACCACTCCCAAATCCTTGGAATGTATAGGTTAACATAGATAAGAACTGGCTGTCTTACATTCTCATTAGTGTTCCTCATTTAAACCACAACACACAGGCATTGAGTGTTTTCTCATTGCTAGGAAGGATGGTACATAATACCATTCCAGAGGCATATGAGAGGGCTTAATCCCCATGGCACGCACCTGTAAACCCAGCGACATGGGAGGCTGAGGCAGGAAAGTCGCTTGAACCCGGGAGGTGGAGGTTGCAGTGAGCTGAAATCGTGCCACTGCACTCCGATGTGGGTGACAGAGCCGGATCCTAAATTTAAAAAAAAAAAAAGAAATGATGTTTCCTTTTGTGTCTCTGGCTTTGTGCTTCAAATATCTTAGAAAAAGTATAAGAGAAATGGTCTAATTTTATAGTTTGATAGCACCCGAATACATTGTCCTTTATTGGAGCAATATGATGGATTTCCGTAAATGTTTGGAACCTGGTCTTTGGACTGCTACCTTAGAGAAAATTGAATGGAGTCTTTTTGAGACGGAGCTTCACTTTTGTTGCCCAGGCTGGAGTGCAATGGTGTGATTTCGGCTTACCGCAACCTCCACCTCCTGAGTTAAAGTGATTCTCCTGCCTCAGCCTCCGGAGTAGCCGGGATTGCAGGCATGCACCACCATTCCTGGCTAATTTTGTATTTTTAGTAGAGGTGAGGTTTCTCCATGTTGGTCAGGCTGGTCTCGAAGTCCTGACCTCAGGTGATCCACCCACCTCAGCCTCCCAAAGTGTTGGGATTACAGGCGTGAGCCACGGCCCCTGGCCAAATAGACTGGACTTTAATCTGTTAAGTCAAATTTAGTTGAATGTGGTGTGTCTGCGATATTATACAGTCCTAAAATTTAGTTCATTCTTTCAAACCACCTGTGATAATCAATTACATTAAATTGAATTTTAGGACTGTACATCACAGGTGAAAGCAAGGTTTCCAGTTCAGAGTGTGATTTTTAGGTTTTAACTGAGAAAAGTGGTTAATTCCTCTTTACTGAGGGTTTTTTTTTTTTGGGGGGGGGGGGTGGCAGAGTCTGTTGCTCCCACTGGAGTGCAGTGGTACGATTTCCGCTCATGGCAACCTCCGCCTCTCAGGTGCAAGCAATTTTGGTGCCTCGGCCTATCAAGTACCAGGGACTACAGGTGGGTGCTACAACACCCAGCTAAATTTTTGTAGTTTAGTAGACACAGGGTTTCACCATGTTGCCCAGGCTGGTGTTGAACTCCCAAGCTCAGGTGATCCGCCCTCCTCAGCCTCCCAGAGTGCTAGGATTATAGGCGTGAGCCACCACTCCCTGCTTCACTGACTTTTCTAAGATTAAATACAACTACTAGTTTTTTGACCAGCTTTCCTGTGCCAGGCACAATGCTAGATCTCTACAAGCTTTCTGTCTAATCTCAATAATAACCTTGCTAGAGAAGAGTTACTATCCATTTTTCAAATTAATAAACTGAGGCCCTGGTAATTGAATGCATTACTAAAGTGTGAATTCCTAAAATATAGTCTAGCACTGATCCAGAGCACTGGAGGAGAGATCTGAAATCAAGCCTGTGACTTCACAGCCCATGCTCTGTACACTGACTGCACAGCACTACTCACGTTGTCTTGTTATTGATGTATATTCCTCTAGTTACCTTGGGCTGAAATAAAAGCACCAGCTTGGGCTGGGCGCGGTGGCTCACGCTTATAATCCCAGCACTTTGGGAGGACAAGGCGGGCGGATCACAAGGCCAAGAGATCGAGACCATCCTGGCCAACATGGTGAAATTCTGTCTCTACTAAAAATACAAAAATTAGCTGTGCTTGGTGGTGCGTGCCTGTAGTCCCAACCACTCGGGAGGCTAAGGCAGGAGAATCGGTTGAACTCGGGAGGCGGAGGTTGCAGTGAGCTGAGATCCCGCCACTGCTCTCCAGCCTGGCAACAGAGCGGAGCTCCTTCTTCCCCCCTCCCCCCAAAAAAGTAGGGATTGACTCCAAGTTTAAAAACAGTTGTGTTCCCTGCGCAAATGAAATACCCTCCTCAAATTTATTTGAACACTGTAAAGAAGTTGATCTCTGTAATTCTGTTGCCTTTCAGTGTTGATAATGTATAAACATGATGTAGTCAAAGAACCTTCCTGAGATTCTCCTTTCCCCTTGTTCCTAGAGTTCCAGACAAGTCTTCTCTTTGACTCGTGCTTTTGTGTGGCTTTCATTTATTTTTGTCTAGAGTTTACAATTAACAGTGACAGTTTCCTCTTATTTTATATGCTTCCTATTGCCATCTTGTGGCCAGGTATTTCCTCTCCAAGTGAGAAATCACACTTCAGGGGCTTCAGAAAGTGCCTCATATCCGGTTCCCATATTCTAGGGTGTTGTGATCATTTTTACCTGTAAGCTATCCATTTGCTTGTTGTTGACTTTTGACCCCAGGTATGCATGTTTTTTCCGTAGTCAGGACTAAGAACATTGTCAGTTACAGTTGTAGCACAGGGAGTGTTACAGGATTGCTATCAGTTAAGAGAATCTTAAGTTAAATGGGACTAAAAGGTAGTAGAAGCATGTGCCCCCTCCCCAACGCACAAGAGAGTTGGTTGGATATATATATCCCGTCTGTCCCATCTGACACCACATCTCTGTGTTTCCCGCTAGGTGGTGGTGATCATTAGTTCCAGGGTGTTCTGCCATGTTGACGCAAGCTGCTGTAAGGCTTATTAGGGGGTCCCTGCGCAAAACCTCCTGGGCAGAGTGGGGTCACAGGGAACTGCGACTGGGTCAACTTGCTCCTTTGACAGCGCCTTACAAGGACAAGCCATTTTCTGATCAAAGAAGGTTGGTGCCCATTACCTTCTTCATTGCTCTGGAAGCAAAAATTCTTTCCTTACTTGTTTCATTATTTGTTAAGCCCCTGGCTAAGTCTTTGGGCTTGTTGCTAAGGAAACAAGGGGCCCTACTACCAAAACCAATAGTCCTTTCTCATTTTTTCTTTAATAAATTAGAATCATCTCTCCTAAGAGTCTTGAGATGACATGTGGATCTTATTCTAGAACAAAACCCTTGTTTGAATAAACAATTTCTAATGCCAGTTATTTCCCTTTTCTGTCTTTCTTGGGTTCTGTTTGCTCTTGAGATTAATTTGGTTTCTAGTCTTAGTGCTATCTCTAGGACCTTTTTGGATTATCCTCAAGATTGACTTGATTTAACAGGAGCACCTGGTTGAGTGGAAAACAGATTTATCATAATTCTAGAAGAGCTAGACAGTCCACTGACTGAATTACAGCGTGATAGTACCCGCACAGTGTTTTGGAAAGGTTGTCTTTACAAATGTTGTAAGACATTGTGTGTAGAAAAGTTGTCAACTTTGAAACAGTCAGCATCCGTTTTTCATGTTTAAAAGATGAAAGAGTCAAAACCGCAATTCATTTTTTTAAGTTATTCTAACTTCATATTGAAAATGAAGAATGTGCTCTGAAGCCAGAAAGTATGCAAGCATGACTTGAGATCTTTTGCTGTGGTTCACTGTTGGAGAATAATTGATTATGTTCAGTGGTTTGAAAGAATGATCTGTAAGTTCTCTTGGAATAGTAAAGGTATCCCTCCCTACACCAATATGTTTTGGTTCTTGGTTCACATAGCAAATTCAGACCATAAGAGATATGAACATATCGTAAAGAGCAGCTCAGAGTTGTCCACATCACTTTGTTTTTTGAGGTTCAAGTGGTAAGTATCATGAGTTTGGATAGCAAGTGATTTAGCCAGGAATATATTCAATTGGTATGGTTTCTATACAAGGTGCAGAGAGTAAAGGGTTAAGATAGTGAGAGATACCTAGAATAGCTCACATTTGATTAACTAAATGCCAGGGTCAGGGACATCCCTTTATACAAACATTATCCCAATACATACCACAACAACTGGTGGGGGTTGTCTATTATTATTTTCATTTTGCAGGTGAGAAGTTAATTCAGTTGTCCAAGTCACATAATTCACAAGTGTGTTGGAATTTAGTCCCATTCAGCCTGACTACAAAGATGATATATTATCCCCTGTGCTACGCTGCTTTGCACGCTGTTCTACTTTGTTGTCTCAGTCAGGCTCCAGTGGGCAAAGTGAGACTAATGCTGACAGCCATGCTTGAAGAGACTATTGGTGGGGGAGCTCTCCTTCAGTGCTAAAAAGCCAGCTCACTCACTCTTCAGGGAGGAATAGAGAGGAGGTGGCAGACAGCTAGAAATGTTGCCTTGTCATGTTAGATCTGGCACTGTAGGGGTCAGGTGCAGTGGCTCACACCTGTAATCCTAGCACTGTGGAAGGCCGAGGTGGGCAGATCACTTGAGGCAAAGAGTTTGAGACTAGCCTGGCCAGCATGGTGAAACCCCATCTCTACTGAAAATACAAAAATTAGCTGGGCATGGTGGTGCACACCTGTAACCCCAGCTACGTAGGAGGCTGAAGCACAAGAATCCCTTGAAATCACGGTGGCAGAGGTTGCAGTGAGCCTAGATTCTGCTGCTGCACTCCAACCTGAGTGACAGCAAAACTCTGTCTCATAAAAAAAAAAAAGAAAAAGATCTGGCACTGTATGAACTTCACATTCTAGAAGGAATACTAAACAACTAAGATTCAGTCACTGTCCTCAAGGAGCTCCCTAACCTAGTTAGGCCAAGAAAAGCCTATTCTGCTAATTTTCTAGAAAATCTTTTCTTCTATTCAAAACTAATGCATTGGATTTTCTTTGTGCTGGTACATCTTGGTTTTAGTTGGGACCTAAAGCCAGGGACCTGAGACTGGCAAGCATCACTGAGAGTGATCTTTCACATCTTTGTTCTAAGTTCATTTTTTCCTTTTTGTCTTTCAAATAGAGTTTAGTGACAAGAGACCTAAACAGCTGAGCTGTGAGTGTAAAATTGAGGGTAATAGAACTGAGCAACAGCATTTTCCCCAGGCAACTCGTGTTTTTGATAAGTGGCTAGGGGCAGAACATAGAGGACTCCTCAGACAGCTAACACATTGAATGCTTTCATCTTTCCAACAGTGAGCTGAAGAGACGCCTGAAAGCTGAGAAGAAAGTAGCAGAGAAGGAGGCCAAGCAGAAAGAGCTCAGTGAGAAACAGCTAAGCCAAGCCACCGCTGCTGCCACCAACCACACTACTGACAATGGTGTGGGTCCTGAGGAAGAAAGCCTGGACCCAAATGTGAGTTCCCTGGGCCACCAGCATGGCTGGGCACAGGAAAGCATCTGATGAGGCTTATGGCAGATTCCTTGTGACTGGACAGTAGAAGGGACGAGTATGCCCAGGGTCGCTGCCGGGGTTAAGGGAGAGTCTGTCACTCCATCTGGTTAAAGGCACAGACCTGAGTGTTTTTTATGTCAACCACCAAAAGGCATTTGGGAGAGTTCAGCATTCCGAAGTGAATTAACCTTTCTTAGAATTAGCCTGGCCTTGAGGCCCCAGGGAAAGTGTCTCTAAAGATTGCCTAAGGTTTAGTTTAGACCAGGGGCTGGCAGACTACATTCCACAAGCCAAATCCACTTCTCCGTACCCCTACTTTATCCTTCCCATCTTGGTTATTGGTTTTGTTTTTTTTTTTTTTTTTTTGAGACAGGCCAGAGGGCAGTGGCGTGATCTTGCTCCCTGCAACCTCCGCCTCCCCGGTTCAAGCTATTCTCCTGCCTGGGCCTGGGATTAGAGGCGCACGCCACAACACCCAGCTAATTTTTGTATTTTTAGTAGAGACAGGGTTTCTCCATGTTGGCCAGGGTGGTCTTGAACTCCTGGCCTGAAGTGATTTGCCCATCCAGGGCTCCCAAAGTGCTGAGATTGCAGGCGTGAGCCACCACGCCCAGCCCCGCTCCTTGGTTTTACAAGTAAAATTATATTGGAACCCAGCCATCCTCATTTGTTGGCAAATTTCTAAGGCTACTTTTCTGCTGAAGCAGCAGAGTTGAAAAGTTGCATCAGAAAAACTTTGCTAATGGGCTGCTGTAGAGTATTCCTTGTTTACATTCTCCAGGCCCCATGCCCTGGGGAAAAGTCTCATGTGTGGCCAGAGGTAGGAGAGTAGTTAAGAAGATAAATGACTCAACTCACCATGCAAATGCCGTCTACAAAAGTGACAACAAAGCCACCTGTACCAATTAAACGTTTGTGATTTTAGGCAGAGCTCTGATTTTTCTTTTTGTTGACTCTTAGATTTTGGCCTTCATTTCCAGCTGTGGATCTGACCACCCTGCATATTTTAAGTACAGATCTCACTCCACATTACTAATCCTATAATGCAGAGGGCTTGATTAAAGTAAACAATGTGTTAGGGTCACTCTGGGGCAGAGTACTACCCTCTGCTAGATGGGCCACTGGTCTGACCAGGTTCAGCTTCTCAAGGGCCATTTTTTTTTTTTTTTTTAACAGCAATACTACAAAATCCGCAGTCAAGCAGTTCATCAGCTGAAGGTCAGTGGGGAAGACCCATACCCCCACAAGTTCCATGTAGACATCTCACTCACCGACTTCATCCAAGAATATAGTCACCTACAGCCTGGGGATCACCTGACCGACATCACCTTAAGGGTGGCAGGTAGGAACTCTCCCTGGCAAATCACTGAACTCCCACAACAGGCAGCCACTTTGGTAGCACAAGGGAAGGTCTGGGTTGGTCTTGTTCTCAAGGAGCCTGTGTCTAAAGCTACTTTACTAAGGACAGTGCCATTATATCTACTCACAGAAAAAAGTAGAGCCGCCCCGATCCTATTCCAGATGAGGTAGTGCTACAAAGAGAGGGGCTTTCTCTGTGAGGATTCCCTTCATCAGCAAGAGTCAGCAGTAGAAGTCTCAGGCTTCTCAGAATTGTAGTCTTTGGCCTAGAATGCTTTGCACTGAGACAGTATTTCTAGAACATTGCTCTTTTGGAGTTGCAGTATCTTGTGTGAGATCTTCTTTTCCTAAATTAAAAAAAAAAATCACATCTTTTCCTTGCCCTCCCCCACCAAATAGTAACAGTTAGTTGTAGAAAAATTAGAATAGTCAAAGAAGCAAGTAGAGGAAGTTTTGATTTACCAGTAATCCCACCACCCACAGAGAATTCCTGCCAGCACCTAAAACATTTCTTTCTTCCTGTCTGCCCAAAAGATTTCTTGTTTAAAGTGCAGTAATTTTACTAAAGTCTTTTTTTTTTTTTTTTTTTTTTTTTTGGACACAGTCTTGCTCTGTCGCCCAGGCTGGAATGCAGTGGTGCCATCTAAGCTCATTGGAACCTCCACTCCCCGGGTTCAAGCGATTTTCCTGTCCCAGCCTCCCAGGTAGCTGAGACTACAGGCACACGCCACCACGCCTGGCTAATTTTTGTATTGTTAGTAGAGACAGGGTTTCACTGTGTTAGTCAGGCCGGTCTTGAACTCCTGATCTCAGGTGATCTGCCTCCTAAAGTGTTGGGATTACAGGCACAAGCCACCACCACCATCTTCCAGGCATCTGGTGACTATCTTGAAAGCCAGATCTCCCTGCATGTCTTTAACTGCTTTGAATGGAGATCATTGGCTTGAGGGCAAAGGTGGGGATTAGACCTCAAGCTAAAATCAGATTGTACTGTTTTGTGTTCTGCCCTGACCAAAAAAAAAAAAAATGCAGGCTGGGTGTGGTGGCTCATGCCTGTAATCCCAGCACTTTGGGAGACTGAGGCAGGTGGATAGGTTCAGCCCAGGAGTTTGAGACCAGCTTGGCCAACATGGCAAAACACCCTCTCTACTTAAAAAAAAAAAAAATTAGCTGGACGTGGTGGTGCGCACTTGTAATCCCAGCTCTCACGAGGCTGAGGTAAGAGAATCACTTGAACTCAGGAGGCAGAGGTGGCAGTGAACCAAGATCGCGCCACTGCACTCTAGCCTGAGTAACAGAGCAAGACTCTGTCTCAAAAAAAAAAATCCAGATGAAGCTTTTTTGACATTCATACTATAAAATGACTTCTGGGTCTGTCAGTCAATATTTTTGCTCCTCTCTTTCTAGGTAGGATTCATGCCAAAAGAGCTTCTGGGGAAAGCTCATCTTCTATGATCTTCGAGGAGAGGGGGTGAAGTTGCAAGTCATGGCCAATTCCAGGTATCTTGAAATACCCAGTTATAGACCTTTCTTGGTTGGCCTAGAGAACACGACAATAGGCAGATGTGTTCTTATTGGTAGCTGAAATTAGTGTAAGAAGGAGTGGGATATGGTTGGGCAAGGCTAAAAAGAAGGTAACATGACCATGTAGTCACCTGTCAAGTAATGACTGCTCTCAAGTTATGTGACAGTAAAGTAAAGGATAGTCCTTTTTTAATAGTTGCCCCTGAATCTGAGATCATTCTTGGACTCACATTAACTACGCATTAACAGTTGAGTGAGGGCTCCAGAGGAAACCAGTGGTCAGTAGTGTTCATTTGAATCACATTTCCTTTTCACTCAGAAATTATAAATCAGAAGAAGAATTTATTCATATTAATAACAAACTGCGTCGGGGGAGACATAATTGGAGTTCAGGGGAATCCTGGGAAGACCAAGAAGGGTGAGCTGAGCATCATTCCTTATGAGATCACACTGCTGTCTCCCTGTTTGCATATGTTACCTCATCTTCACTTTGGCCTCAAAGATAAGGTAAGCATTCATGGCCTCCTAGCTGTGGCAAGGAGGTGCCTTCCATTAATTGTTTATCATTACCATTGAGTCATATGTACCAGTGATTTCTAATTGCTGCTTTTGGTTTAGGAAACAAGGTATCGCCAGAGATACTTGGACTTGATCCTAAATGACTTTGTGAGGCAGAAATTTATCACTCGCTCTAAGATCATCACATATATAAGAAGTTTCATGGATGAGCTGGGATTCCTGGAGGTAAGGAGAGTTCCTTGCCTGACATGATGAGCTGCCTTACAATGCTTGCCTCCTACTCTCCCTTGCCTTCCTTTTCCAAAGTGTATCCTGTGTCAGGATCCTTCTTGCTTAATGAGACTGTCCCCTTTCTCACCATTGTCTCTGTTCTACCTTCTCCTGGTTAGGAAGGCAGGACCTGACCTCCAAGATAATGGACAAGTTATAGGGCCATCCACATGCTAGTGATGCCAAAATATGTATTCAAATCATTTTGCTTTTGGTAGCATAATGCTTTTTGGTAGCATTAAGAAATATTTTTTTGATCATAGGAGAAAGACAAACGCATGTACCATAAAACAAATTTAAACAGTACATTAAATAGAAGCAAAACTGAAGGTGCCCTTTCCTCCCAACTAACTTCCCTCCCCAAACTTAAGTTTGATATGTATCTCTCACACCGTTAGTGTTTCAAGTAGGCTAGCAATGGCCTTTGGCTGCTTTCAGAGGGTAAAATGCAACCAATCGCCCCAGACTCCCTGTTTTTCCACACAGTTATTCCTGACAGAGGTTCTAAGTTAACACACTTGTGAATAATTAAGAGAATGGTTTTACAGCTAAGAAAAGCTTTAGGTTCCAGGGCTCAGAGTAAATGCTATTAACAGATAATTCCCCTTTGATCTTCCCCAGAGAGGGCCATCCAGCACGAAGTTTACGTGAATGAACAGAGTAGAGACAAAGGGATGTGGGGTAAACAGACTTAACTGGGAAAGCCTCCTCCCTGTCTTCTCCCTAACTTAATGAACCAGCTGGCCACCTTCTGCCTGCTGCAATAAAACCTTTTGCCTTCCAAAAGGTTTGAGACATATATAACTTTTTCCAATATATCTTCTGTAATATTTTGCCAACCACTCCAAGTGAGTTCCAACAGTATTAGGTATTAATAGAAATTGAGACACTGTTGTAGAAAATCATACTATGTGTTCTTTTTTGTCAAGCAATTGCATTAACATTTAGTTTGGGATATAACAGGCTTAGACTATATTACATGCAAAGGGTGATCTGTCCCCAAGGCCTCTGGTTATCTGAGGACTGTATGTTTCTCCTTGTCTCTTTTAGATTGAAACTCCCATGATGAACATCATCCCAGGGGGAGCTGTGGCCAAGCCTTTCATCACTTACCACAATGAGCTGGACATGAACTTATATATGAGAATTGCTCCAGAACTCTACCATAAGGTAGTCAATAATAATACACCCTGTTCCCTTAAAGAAGCAGAAAGCTGGAAAACTATTGGCTAGACAGGTAGAGTCAGAAATACAAGGAACAGAGAGAGTAAAACAGCCAAGAAAGTGTTCTAATGGGTCAGGTGTGTGGACGTGAGTAACACTTCCAGAATTTCTCTACCAGATCAATAGAGCGTTGCACGGTAAAGGACAAAGGGATTGTCTTTCCCATGTATACAGGCACTCCTTACCTACCTTGGTTCCCCTAAAACTTTTAAGATACAGTTTTACTTGGATTAGACCTGATTTAAGTTTTTCATAGAATAAAGAGCCTAATCTCTTGGAAAATTGGAAATAAGTGTCTTCAGGCTGGACGAAGTGGCTCACACCTGTAATCCCAGCACTTTGGGAGGTCAAGGCAGGTGGGTCACTTGAGGTCAGGTGTTTGAGACCAGCCTGGCCTACATGGTGAAACTCACATCTCTACTAAAAATTAAAAAATTAGCTGGGTGTGGTGGCAGGCGCGTGTAATCCCAGCTACTCAGGAGGCTGAGGCAGGAGGATCGCTTGAACCCCAGGAGGCAGAGGTTGCAGTGAGCCGAGATCCTGCCACTGCACTCCAGCCTACGCAACAGAGGGAAACTCCATCTCAAAAAACAGGATTTTCAAATTGCTATAAAGATGTCTTTTCAGATTTCCAGGTAAATATTGAAGATTATCATTCAGAATTCTTAGTTGCAGACAACAGAACCTGTTATAACTAGTTTAAACAAAATAAAAATTCATTCAGCTTTATAGTAAGCTCACAATCTCCAGAACGATCAGAAAATCTGGCTTGGAAACCACATAACTAGGAATTATTCTGGGTCAATCACTTGCCCCCTTCCCCAAAATGAATTCTGTGCAGTACCACGTCTTCTATTAGTAGCTTCCATGTTGAAGTCTCACAGGTATATCTGACTGCAGCCTAACCCCAAGAGAGGCTGCTTCCTTGGGGAGGTTCAGACTGAATGGTGTGGGATGCCCAAGACAAGAAGAGTATCCAGAAGTCCTGGGCAGCCAAAAAAGAGGGGTAACTATGCATACTATAAGGGTCTAAGGAGAACAGGGTGCTTGGCATTTGACTAGAGACCTGAGAGCATGCCTAACCTGTGAAAACCAAGTTATGGCTTCTGGAGACTGAAACTTCCCAGAGTTGTTAATAAAGATTAGCTGTCGTGACCATGGCCATGTGTTGTTGTTAGATGCTTGTGGTTGGTGGCATTGACCGGGTTTATGAAATTGGACGCCAGTTCCGGAATGAGGGGATTGATTTGACGCACAATCCTGAGTTCACCACCTGTGAGTTCTACATGGCCTATGCAGACTATCACGATCTCATGGAAATCACGGAGAAAATGGTTTCAGGTGACTCCTGCTCTCTCTCACACTCATGGGGAGTTGGTATGCTGCTTTCAAAGGAGGGCTGCCTAGGTTTTATCCCCGCTAAGTAACAGGTTTCTCTCCCAGGGATGGTGAAGCATATTACAGGTGGTTATAAGGTCACCTACCACCCAGATGGCCCAGAGGGCCAGGCCTATGAAATTGACTTCACCCCACCCTTCCGGAGAATCAGCATGGTAGAAGAGCTTGAGAAAGCCCTGGGGATGAAGCTGCCAGAAACTAACCTCTTTGAAACTGAAGGTAAAGTGACAACACACACTCCTCCATTGTAAGGCCCTCCTTCCAGTTCAGCTCTGAATTTGATTGGGTCAGAGCTAGAATTCCCACACTGTTCTCTTTATGTACATTTTTACTTGGCTAGTGTGATGTCTCTTGCCCTAACCTGTGCATTTGTATCCAGAAACTCGAAAAATTCTTGATGATATCTGTGTGGCAAAAGCTGTTGAATGCCCTCCACCTCGCACCACAGCCAGACTCCTTGACAAGGTGAGAGGCCCCACCTTGGTCATCCATGTCCTCATCTGGTGCTGAACAGTTCCCTATTCCCTGGGAAAGTGAACCCCACTAAGGAGAGTTCATTTCTGCAGCTTCACAAGAAAACCCTAGAGAGAACAAGAGAATTAACAAATTGTCATACTAAGCTCTGTGCCAAATAATTTATGTGTGTGATCTCAATTAATCCTTTCCAGCCTTTAAAAAGCTATAGGGTAGGCCAGGTGCGGTGGCTCATGCCTGTAATCCCAGCACTTTGGGAGGCTGAGGCAGGCGGATCATGAGGTTAAGAGATTGAGACCATCGTGGCCAACATGGTGAAACCCCGTCTCTATTAAAATCTAAAAATTAGGTGGGCGTGGTGGCACTACCTGTAGTCCCAGCTACTCGGGAGGCTGAGGCGGAAGAATCGCTTAAACCTGGGAGGTGGAGGTTGCAGTGAGCCGAGATTGCACCACTGTACTCCAGCCTGGACAGAGCAGGACTCCGTCTCAAAAAAAAAAAGAAAAGCCATAGGGTAGGCCAGGCATGGTGACTCACGCCTATAATCCCAGCACTTTGGGAAGCTGAGGTGGGCAAATCACCTGAGTCAGGAGTTCGAGACCAGCATGGCCAACATGGTGAAACCCCATCTCTACTAAAAATACAAAAATTACCCAGATATGGTGGCAGGCACCTGTAATCCCAGCTATTCGGGAGGCTGAGGCACGAGAATTGCTGGAACTGGGAGGTGGAGTTTGCAGCGAGCCGAGATCATGCCCCTGTTCTCTAGCCTGGGCAACAGAGTGAGACTCCGTCTCAAAACTGATAATTAATTAATTAAAAGGCTATAGGATAAGCCCAACTGGATGGGAGCTGAGGTCTTCTGTCTAAGCTGGGATGATCAAATACTATTCAGAAATGGTGATTAACTCTGCTTTGCTTTCTCATTAAGCTTGTAGGGGAGTTCCTGGAAGTGACTTGCATCAATCCTACCTTCATCTGTGATCACCCACAGATAATGAGCCCCTTGGCTAAATGGTAAGATTCCAGTTACCTGTTGCTGCATAACAGCCCCAAAACTTAGTGGTGTTAAACAACAATTCATTGTCAAGATTTTGTGGGTTGACTGATGGTCCTTCTGCTGGGTGATGTTGACTAGGATAACCCAAGTGGCTGTTTTTTAACTGGGGATTCTGCCAGGGCACTTTGGTTCTCCTCCATGTAGTCACTCCACATAGGATTTTGTCCTTCAGGGCCTCTTCCATGTGGCCTTTCTGACAGCACAGCCTGGGCTTCCTTTCAGCATGGCGGCTGGGCTCTAAGGGGAAGCTTCTAAAAGAATAAACCACATTGTGCAAACATACATCAAGCGTCTGCTGATATCCCATTGGTCAAACCAAGACATGTTCCCAGCCCAGAGTCCATGTGAAAGAGACTACATGTGGGCATGAATACGAGAGGTGTGGTC
Source organism: Ateles fusciceps (assembly GCA_036589455.1). Taxonomy (NCBI): domain Eukaryota; kingdom Metazoa; phylum Chordata; class Mammalia; order Primates; family Atelidae; genus Ateles; species Ateles fusciceps. The sequence continues at coordinate 14,536,541 of JAZHEH010003205.1, forward strand.
CATTGTAACAGTCTGCCACACTGGCTTGTTAGGAAGATCATTAAACCTAGGAAGGGTCTTTCTCACCCTCCTCACTTTTGTACCAGATGATTTGTTGCTGAGAGTACATGCAGAGTTCAGACTGCAATCAGTAACACTTTTGAGTCCACTAGAATTTAATTATTGTATTAGATGTTAGATCATTAGACCAACCTGACCAACATGGTGAAACCCTATGTACTAAAAATAACAAAAATTAGCCAGGCATAGTGGCATGCTCCTGTGATCCCAGCTACATGAGGCTGAGGCAGGAGAAGCACTTGAACCCAGGAGGTGGAGTTTGCAGTGAACTGAGATCATACCACTGCACTCCAGCCTGGGCAACAGAGCAAGACTCCGTCTCAAAAAAAAAAATTGTTTTAGATCATTAGGGGCCTGTATATTGAACCTCGTTGGTCTCCTATCCATAGGCACCGCTCTAAAGAGGGTCTGACGGAGCGCTTTGAGCTATTTGTCATGAAGAAAGAGATATGTAATGCCTATACTGAGCTGAATGATCCCATGCGGCAGCGGCAGCTTTTTGAAGAACAGGCCAAGGTGAGGAAGGGGACTATGAGCAGAGTCTGTGCCTGCTCACCAGGTAATACCAGCCTTAACCCTGATCTGTGTTGATGTATACATTCTTGGTGACTTCAGAAGTGAAGGATAAAGCCATAGCTTTGCTGGAGGAAGTCACATTTCAAAATGGAGACTTCACCTTGTATTGACTCTCTAGTTCATAAAGAGGAACTTAGTTATGATTATCCCTATGGGAAGCATGACACTTGCCTTGAAAATACACTTGTCAAACAAGAACATTATTTTTCTTAGATTGTACATGTGTTGAGGTAGCTTAGGGCTGGGAGGCAGGTAAAGATTAATGGAAAAGACAAAGCCCACACAGGCCGCCTGCAGCTGTTGCTGCCACTGAGGGGCTGCCTTCAGAAAATGCGGGAAAGACTTTTGGAATTGTCACAGAGGCTCCAAGAATTAACCTGTTTGGAGTCCCAGAGCTCCAGGCAAGTGGAAGTGTTTTATTTCAAAGAAATCTGTATGTGTTCTAAGGTCGATTTCATCAGTCCTGACCTCCAGGTCTTTGAAAAAAACAGCTGCATCTTGGAGTTACTAGGAAATGAATTCCCAACAAGTCCTGAGTGTCGGGAGCATCCCTGGAATGATGGTACCCCTCCCTCGGAGCCTGTTAACATGTTCACTCACACACTGAGATACCCTAAAAGAAGGTCACCTTTTGGTTCTCTTTCCTCTTCTAGGCCAAGGCTGCAGGTGATGATGAGGCCATGTTCATAGATGAAAACTTCTGTACCGCCCTGGAATACGGGCTGCCCCTACGGCTGGCTGGGGCATGGGCATTGACCGAGTCGCCATGTTTCTCACGGACTCCAACAACATCAAGGTACGTAGCAGCCCTCCACAGCGCACACTGCCCTAAAGAAGCTCATTGTGTTGGAGGCAGGGCATGGTGGGCCTAGAGGATAAAATTAAGGAAGGGCTTTGGGCAGGGAAGAGGAGCAGGCAGAGGAGTTCTATGCCACTCACAGGAGGGCCAGAGCCTCTGACCTTAAAGGATTTGGGATTTTTCCTACCAGAGGCAGAAGGAATACTAATTGTTTGCATTTATGGAGGATCCAGGGAAGTCTCTGTGCATTATTTCAGCTAATTAAGTCAGCCTATGAGGTGTAGAAAGTGTTTCCCGTTTTTATAGATGAGGAAATCAAATTTTAATAGAAATGTGTTTATTCATCCTTTTGACGTAGTGCCCTAGGCAGTGCTATGCATTTGTTCTTTGTCATCTAACTGAGAGGGTCTGAGTTGAAATAAAAGAACACATGTGTCTTTTCAGCTGGAATATACTCATCTCTGGATTTTGGTGGTAACAATAACAGAAGCCAAAGGAATGGGTAGATAGCTATGAAAAATGTTCAGGGTGCTTCTTAGCTTCAAGGTGCATTTCTATCTTCCACAGGAAGTACTTTTGTTTCCTGCCATGAAACCCGAAGACAAGAAGGAGAATGTAGCAGCCACTGATACGCTGGAAAGTACAACAGTTGGCACTTCTGTCTAGAAAATAATAATTGCAAGTTGTATAACTCAGGCGTCTTTGCATTTCTATAAAAGGTCAAGGTCCTCAAGGGAATTCTTGTGTGTGGCTTTCCATTTGACTAGTGCAGTTCGGTTCAGCCATCAGAAGAGAGACAAGGAATTAAAAATGTCCTTTTCTTCCTTGTTACCAAATAAACCATTTGTCCTCTCCTCTCTTACCTTTAGAATATCACCTTTTTTTCCCAGACTGCTGGCATAATGAATGTTTAGGATTCTACCATCTTACTCATTTCTGTGAATGTCTGCCCTGTGTCAGGCACTGTTCTAAAGGACTGGGGACACAGCAGTGAACAAAAGCCAAGTTCCTGCTTTCATGGAACTTGTATTCTTTCTTTGGCTTAGGGAGGAGAAGTAGACAAACAAAAAGTGAATACATGTTCTTTTTAGTGGTGATACATATTAAGAAGAAAAATGGAGCAGGGTAAGGGGACAAAGGTGCTATTTTAGAGGAGGAAGGGACAGTGCTACTTTAAATATGGTGGTCAGGAAGCCCACTGCTAGGCATTTCAGTAGAGGTCTGCAGACTGAGCTGGAGAGATCTGTGGGAAAAGGCCGTTCAGACTAAAGGACCACGTTTTTGAGGAATGGCAGAGGGTGTAGTGTGATGGGACAGGGATGAGTGAAGGTCAGTGAGGGGCCAGATCACACAGGCCCCTGGAAGCAACGCAGAAGAGCTTGTGTTTTCTGAAGGAGATGAGATACCATGGAAGGGTTTTGAGCAGGGGAGTGTTTTTCTGGGATTATTCTAGTCTCTGTGGCAGACAAGAGGAAAGAAGGGAGACCAGCTGAGCAGTCCCTATGGGCTGAGGAAACGGTGGTAGCAGGGGAAATGGTTACCAGTGATTGTACTTTGCCTATGTTTCTGAGGGCAGAAGAATTTGGTGATGGAATGTGGGGTGTGAGAAAAGCCAAAAATGATTTCAAAGTTTTGGGCCTGAACAACTGGAAAAAAGTTGCCCTCTGCTGAGATGGGAAGAACAGGAAGTGCAGATTTTGGAGGGAAGGTTGGAAGTTTGGTTTTGGACATGTTAAATTTGACATGCCTGTTAGCCAGATGAAAATAGTGAGCAGAATGTTGAATAATCAATCTGAAGTTTTCTCATTATTTTCAGCTTCATTCAGTAGGGGCTAAGAATGTGACAAGAGTGTGGCTGAGGGGTGTGCCGTGGAAAGTGGAGCCCCCTGTTTCCTGACACACAGAGACATCTGGGAAGACCTTTTTCAGGTGACTCATTTGACAGAGGACTTACCTTCTGCACCTCAGCAAAACCTCTGCGAGCATCCCAGTTTGGGAGCTACCAGTCTCCTTTCACAGAGTAGGTTTCTGTTTCTGTAGCTGGTAAGACAAACTAAGCATTCGGAATTACCTAACAGAACTACCTCAGGGAGTGCAGAACATCCCCACCCTTTCTTGGCATTTAAGCATTAGATGACCAGGCAGCATTTCAGAAGAAACACTTTCAGACGGCACATCCTCAGAAAGTGAGTGGTAACTAAAATGGGAAATAATCATCTCACCAAGGGAGGTGGTAGAAAGTCAAGGCCAGGTAAGGGGCTAGGTTTCAGGCAGTATCATCAGTGCAGACCACTGAAAAAGGCTGCAAGGACTGATGATGTCATGAGTGACTTTACAGAATGGTATAACAGAAGGCAGTCTGACCTTAAGGAGGCTGGGGATAGAAAGGAACTGAGGCAGCAGTAGACAACTTGTATGTGGGGATTGGCAGGAAAAATGACAGATAGTGTGAAAACTAGAAGGGACAGAAGGATCATAAAGTCCTCTCATTTCTTCAAACAGCTGCAGGCTCACAATTTGCTAAATATTATGCTGGGGTGAGCAGAAACAGGCATGGTCCCAAACTTCATCAAGTTTCTAGACTTGTAAGGAGAATAGATATGTAATAAATAATTCTCCAAAATTATATAAAATGGCATCTTGGGTAAATGGTTTGAAGGAGAGGTCCATGGGTTATGGAGAAACTCTAATGGACCAAGTTAGAGATTTCCCTGAGGACATTAAATCTTAAGGGAAGAGGGCTTTGCATGGTATGGCAACAAGTGCAAACGCCCTGTGGTAGGAATGGGCATGAAGAAGACAGAGTATAGAAGCCCAAAGAAATACAGCCCCAGGTGAGGCAGGAAGGGGCTGGCCATGAGGGCACGTGAGGTCTGAAGTTTGAGACCAGACTGGCCAACATGGTGAAACCCCATCTCTACCAAAAACACAAAAATTAGCTGGGTGTTGGGGCATGCACCTGTAAGCCCCACTAGTCTGGAGGCTGAGGTAGGGGAATTGCTTGAACCTGGGAGGTGGGGGTTACAGTGAGCTGAGATTTCCCCACTGCATTCCAGCCTGGGCAACAGAGTGAGACTCCATCTCAAAAAAAAAAAAGTGCTGGGAAATCACTCACTGAAGTATTATTTAAGCAGTAGGGTGACATCAGATTTGTGGTTTCAAAAGATAAGTCTTGCTCTGTGGAAAACGAATTCCAGTTAAGCAAGAAAAGGTAGAAGTTCAGAGATCGACAATGGGTTTTACTAGGGTATTGGCATGGAAGTGGAGAGAAATGGATGGATTTAAGACATAGGAAGTAAGGTCAACAGGACTTGGTAATGAATTGCACTAAGGGGATTAAAGGAAGGGAAATAAGGAAGATGACTCACTTTTTAGTTTATGCAACTAAATTGATGTTAATACCAGTCCCTGAGATAAAGAACCCTAGAAGAAGGTCCTTGATTCCCCTTACCCCCCACTGGAATATTTCTTTAAAGACAGAAGGGGCAGTCAGTTGCAGATCAAAGATATTGGAGAGGAATGTGGAGCAGTCTGGCCTAGGAGGAGGGCCATGGCCCATTTCCTTTGAGCTAGAAAGAAGGATGGCGTTCAGCAAGTTGCATAAACTTTTGAGGGATAACTAAAATGAATTCTTTAATTTTTAGCAATTGAAACATTCAGTTACTGGGTGGCAAAGGTCCCTGAACTATCCAGACAACTATATTACATATTCCTGGCAATCCAAAGGTTTTTAAAACTGCTCTGTCCACTACATTGTAATAGTACTGTACTGCAGTAGCCAATAAGCCACATGTGACTATCCAGCATCTGAAATGTGGCTGGTCCAAATTGGGCTGAGAAGTGTAACATACCAGATTTCTTAAACTTAGCATTAAAGACAATAGAACAGAACTTAAGTATTTTTTAAAATATTGAGACCAGGCGCTGTGGCTCACGCCTGTAATCCCAGCACTTTGGGAGCTTGAGGCAGGTGGACCTCTTGAGGTCAGGAGTTCCGGACCAGTCTGGCTAACATCGCGAAACCCCCGTCTCTACTAAAAATAACAAAAATTAGCCGAGTGTGATGGCGAGCACCTGTAATACCAGGTACTCAGGAGGCTGAGGCAGGAGAATTGCTTGAGCCTGGGAGGTGGAGGTTGCAGTGAGCCGAGATCAGCCTGGGTGACAAAGCGAGAGTCCATCTCAAAAAAAATGTCCCTGAGGACATTAAATCTTTTTTTTTTTTTTTTTTTTTTTTTTTTTTTGAGACAGAGTCTCACTCAGTCACCAGGCGCCAGGCTGGAGTGCAGTGGCGCGACCTTGGCTCACTGCAACCTCCGCTGCCCGGGTTCAAGCATTCTCCTGCCTCAGCCTCCCGAGTAGCTGGGACTACAGGCGCGCGCCACCACGCCCAGCTAATTTTTTTGTATTTTTAGTAGAGACGGGGTTTCACCATGTTGACCAGGACGGTCTCGATCTCTTGACCTCGTGATCCGCCCGCCTCGGCCTCCCAAAGTGCTGGGATTACAGGCGTGAGCCACCGCGCCCGGCCGAGGACATTAAATCTTAAGGGAAGAGGGCTTTGCATGGTATGGCAACAAGTGCAAACGCCCTGTGGTAGGAATGGGCATGAAGAAGACAGAGTATAGAAGCGAGAGTCCATCTCAAAAAAAATAAAATTTTATTTTCGATGTGTGGGTTAAATAAAATATGTTTTTTTTCTATTTTTACTTTTTTAATGAGGCTACTGGAAATTTTTAAATTACGTATTTGGTTTGAATTATGTATCTTTTGGACAGTGATGTTATAGATAGAAATTCAGCCTAGTGCTGCAAGATACATCATTCTAGTTGAAGGCATATCTAAGCCAGCAGGAGACTCCCATCATCCGGTTTCACGCATCCCTAAGACGTTGCCCGGGCTGCGGGACTTGAAGCGCTGGAACGGCGGTCTTGGCACCGACCCCCCGGAAAAACTACAAGGCCCGGCGTGCACTGCGCGCCTCTGGGGGCGGAAGCCGGAAGGAGTCGGCGCTTCGTGACGTCACGTCCGTGTCGCCGCCGGATTCGGATCGCTTTCTCTGAGGCGCGTGTCCCGGAGGTGGGAGGGAAGCGTCCGCGAGGCCTTCGGGCCGCGGGGCAGGTGCATCTGGGCTAACTTTACCGAGTCTTTTTTTTGAAGGAAGAGATTGTGAGGACCGTGTCTTCCAGGATGCGCATCACGTGAGAAGGCGCTCCATGCCAGGAACTGTCAGCAACTGGCACTTGGAGAGCTCTTGCTGTGGACGGGCGCGGGGCCTCTGGCCTAGCCGCCCGCAGGACCCAGTGGGTCAGGCGCTCACGCTGTTCCCACTGCACGGCCTCAATGCCTTGCCTGGCGCCTCCCGTCCTGTAACTGGCCGACTCGAGGTCCCACCCGGCCTTCTACAGCGCCCGGGAAGGGGCTCTGCTTCCGGGAGTATTTAGGAAGGGAGCCAGCGTTAACCAGGAGTCCCTTCCTCCGAGCATCGCTAAAGGTTTTTCTCTCCTGGCAGCCGATTTCTTTTTCTTTGGAAAGGACGTCAGTTTTTTAGCTTGTTGCAACTGTTGAGAGATGCAGTCTGTGGGCAAATAAATGCATGTTTAACTGAACTGTTATTTTCAGCTAAGAAGTTCTTCAAATTTTTCAGGATGTAGGAGGGGGTGTAGACTCTAATTATAATGGATCCCGTGTAGCAAAACATTTATTCATTTCAACAATTGTGCATGCTCATTCAGACTCAACTACCTGAATGAGATGATGTCGTTCTGGGCTGCTTCATCTTAGGGAGTCATTGTTTCTTCTGGCAAGTTCTACCTGCCTTAGCTGTTGAGGTTTGTGAACTGCACCTCTGGTTTAATTTCAGGTCGATGGCAAGGTGGTCTTTATAAAATACACTGCCTTGTGATGCTTCCCTAGAAATGAGAGGTGAGTCCCTTCCAAATGAGAATTCTAGGATCTCCTATGCTTTCTTTTCTTGACAAGAGTTATTCTGGCCCTCTGACTTTAAGGCACAATGTCTGTTTTCTTGCAGATTTTTGCTTTAAATCACTATGGGCTGATTACCATTATCATTCACTACAGTAGCAAGCCTGCGCATTGCGATGCAGAGGGACTCATAGCAATACAGTTTTTTTTTTTTTGAGACGGAGTCCCACTCTGTCACCCAGGCTGGAGTGCAGGGGCAAAATCTTGGCTCACTGCAACCTCCAACTCGAGGATTCAAGCGATTCTCTTGCCTCAGCCTCCCAAGTAGCTGGGATTATAGGCACACCACCATGCCAGGCTAAATTTTTAGATTTTTTTAATAGAGACGGGGTTTCGACATGTTGGCCAGGCTGGTCTTAAACTTCCAACCTCAGGTGATCCGCCCGCCTCGGCCTCCCAAAGTGCTGGGATTACAGGCATGAGCCATGGCGCATGGCCAGCAATACATCTTTCAAAAGCAGCATGCACTGCAGCTCAGGAAAGCCTTTTTTGTTTTCCAGTTTTTTGTTTTTCGTGTGTGTGTGTGTGTGTGTGTGTGTGTGTGAGAGAGAGAGAGACAGAGTCTCACTCTGTCACCCAGGCTGGAGTGCAGTGGCACAATCTTGGCTGACTGCAACCTCGCCTCCCGGGTTCAAGCGATTCTCCTGCCTCGGCCTCCCAAGTAGCTGGGACTACAGGCGTGTGCCGCCATGCCCTGCTGATTTTTGCATTTTCAGTAGAAACAGGGTTTCACCACGTTGGGCAGGCTGGTTTCGAACTCCTGACCTCAGGTAATCCACCTGTCTCAGCCTCCCTCTCAAAGTACCAACGTGAGCCACCGCGCCCAACCTTCAGTTTTGTTTTACAATGCTTAGCTATGTCTATCACCATACAAGCTCATCTTCTACTAAGAAGCTTTTTGTATAATTGAGTCCAAATGGGGTCAGGATGTACCTAATGAGCACTGATAGAGCCAAGAGTGAGACATTTCCCAGCAAAGTATCCTAGGAATCTGCTTGATGATTTTTTTCTTCATGGCTTCCTATGCCCATTACAGCCCTCCCCCTTCCACCCCCCACCACCAAGTACTCAAGGCAAATTAACCAGGAAAATCATCAAATGTTATTTCTTATAATAGTAATCACAGTTGACCTTAACTATCCTTAACATTATAGCAATTGCTTTTTAAAAGTATTATTTAATCCTCACAATATCCCTAAGTATTATATAATCTTCACAATAAATAAGTTAGATACTGTTATTATCCCTATTTTGACAGATGAGGAAACAGACACAGCAAGGTCAAGTCGTCTATTCAGCATCATTTGTGGCAAAGCCAAAATTAGAACCCAGAAAGGGTGAATCCACAGCCCACACACACCCTTAAGTACAGCTCTGTAAGAACACTTAACTGCTGAGAAATGTTTCAGTGGGGGAGTTACTAGAGGGCGGTAGAGAACCACTCTGCTGTAGAGGAAAGGAGAAAAATAAAATGCCTGGAAAAAGAGAACAGGTAAGAACGTGTATCCAGAAAGGTAAACCTTGTACAGTGAGGATCTGCCCAAAGCAAGTGAGTCTGCAACCCTTCATGTGCTGTTTCCAGTGAAAATTGGAGTAGTTAGAAATACCTGAGCCGCTGGTGAGTAGAAAATTAATTAATTAATGTAAAAAAAAAAAAGAAAATTGAAGTAGTGAGGACATTTCCCTCTCGTGTCCTTTAATGTTGAGTAGAGGATGCATACTCTTTAGAAATGTGTCAGATATCTAACATTAAAAAAGAAAAACTTGAAGAAATAGAATAGTTTGGGGAATTGGTAGAATTTGGGGTTCTTTGATCTTTCATTAAAGATGAAAAGGGGCAGAGAGATAGTAGGAGAAAATGATCCATAGAGTTCCAGATAGAGAAGCAACGATCTGACTACAGTTGGGCCATATTTGAAAGACCTGAAGCATGGCTGTGAGGCTGTAACATCGTGCACTGATTCTCCTTTCTGCACTTCTGATGATTGTGGTTTTTGATCAGGGTCTCAGCACCAGCTCAGACCATGTGGACCGCAGATGAGATTGCTCAGCTGTGCTATGAGCACTATGGGAGCAGGCTGCCCAAGAAGGGGAAGCCTGAGCCAAATCACGAATGGACATTATTGGCAGCCGTGGTGAAGATACAATCTCCAGCTGACAAGGCCTGCGACACCCATGATAAGCCAGTGCAAGGTGAGACTTTTTCTCCTTGGAACGCTCCTCACTATCGGAGATGGTAAAATTATACATTGCTGTACTGTGCAGGGACAGTTGTGAGTAGGGTGTGAACTACAGTGTTAGGTGTGTGTGCTTGTCCTCCGCTAGGTGGCGCAGTATCTCTGATGGCGGAGACTGCCGTGCTGGAGCGGCAGCCCTTGGTTGAGTGGGCCTCTGGGAATCCCCTGGAGGAGTGTGCAGGCTGATTACACCTGAGCACTGGGGGAACATTCTGTTCTCAGAACTCACACGATTTGTTTTTTCCCCACAGTGACAAAGGAAGTTGTCTCAATGGGAACAGGAACAAAATGCATAGGCCAGTCCAAAATGAGGAAAAGCGGTAAGCATGGGTGGGACTAAGATTTAGCTTTGGAAAACAGTGTCCATGTTTTACTCTCCTTGTCAGGGAAGGGGGGCCGTATCAGTTGAGGTGCATGGCATTGTTTCCTATTGACTGTCAGTCCAGTTGGAAAAACAGTGCTCCCTTCAAGAATAGAAATCCACCATCAAAGCAGAGGCCTCTAGGAGCATGCTTTCTGAATAACTGAAAGCTAGCCAGTATTTTCATGCTCAAACCACAGATTCCTTAGGCTTAGCTATTCCACATTAGGTGTGGAAGCCTTTGAGGCTCTATAGCAGGTAGAGGATGCAGCTTGAGTGGCTGCTGAAGCCCCAGAAAGCAGTCTTTTTTTTTTTTTTTGAGACAGAGTCTTGTTCTGTCACCCAGGCTGGAGTGCACACGGCTGAGTCTCAGCTCACTCCAACCTTCCCTTACCAGGTTTAAGCAATTCTCCTGCCTGAGACTCCCAAGTAACTGGGATTACAGGCATCCACCATCATGCCTGGCTAATTTTTGTATTTTTGTAGAGATGGGGTTTCACCATCTTGGCCAGGCTGGTCTTGAACTCCTGACCTCAGGTAATCCCCTCGCCTCAGCCTCCCTAAGTGCTGGGATTACAGGCATGAGCCACTGGACCTGGCCAGCAATCTTGAATTACAGGAAGCTTTGGGCCTCACCAATTCCTTAGAGATCTGGAGTTTTTTGCGTTTGTTGGTTGGTTTTTTTAAGAGACAGGGTCTTACTGGAGTACAGTGGCACCATCATAGCTCCCTGTAGCCTTGAACTCCTGGGCTCAAGTGATCCTCTCGCTTCAGCCTCCTGAGTAGCTAGACTACAGGTATGCACCACTATGCCCAGCTCATTTTTTTCATTTTTATTTTGTAGAGACTTAGTCTCACTGTGTTGCCCAGGCTGGTCTCAAACTCCTGACCTCAAGCTGTCCTCCTGCCTTGGCCTCCCAAAGTGCTGGGATTACAGGCATGAGCCACTGCGTGCCTGGCCAAGATCTGGGATCTTTACCTCTTCTAGCTAGCAGGTTTCTCTTTGAGTTGACTTCCACTATTCTCCTTGCCTTAACCTCCTGTATATGAGGAAGCTTTTCCAGGACCACTATGGATTAGATTAGATGGAATTGTATCACCATGAGCACAAGTATGATACCTCTGTACAAAAGATCTGGACCCCTGTTCTCCAAGTAAGGTTTTTCTATAAATTAGTGATTCTCAACTGGTGGTGATTTGTACCCCAGAGGACATTTGACAATGTCTGGAGACATTTTTGGTTGTCACAACTCGGGGAGGGGTGCCAGTGGCATCTCATGGGTAGAGGTCAGGAATACTACTAATAAACAGTGTACAATGTATGGGTTAGACCCCCCACAGCAAAGAATTTTCTGGCCCAAAATGTCTACAGTGCTGGGTTGAGAAACCCTACAGTAAATGCATTGTTATTCATGATTGTGGTACCTTCTGGCAAAGCTTTCCAGGAGCTACATGACCATCCTGGGTGCTGGTAGGACTGCTGTGTTCTGCTTCTAGGAACCAAAGCCTCTCCAGCTTCCATATGTCTTCACTTGGTGTCCTATCTTTGTCACAGGAGACATCCTCAATGATAGCCATGCTGAGGTCATAGCCAGAAGGAGTTTCCAAAGGTAAAGGCACATCTCCAGAGAGTATGGTTCAGGGCTGGGATGGGAGTCCCAGAATTTATATTTCTAATAAGCTCCCAAATAGAGAGTATATCTGTAAACTACACTTTGAGTAGCAATGTGGTCTAGGCTAGTGGTTCTCTCTTTTTTTTTGAGACAGGGTCTTGCTCTGTCACCTAGGCTAGATTGCAGTGATGTGATCTCAGCTCATTGCAGCCTTGGCTTCCTGGGGCTCAAGCAAGCCTCCCACCTCAGCCTCCTGAGTAGCTGGGGTTACAGGTGCACACCACCACACCCAGCTAACTTTTTCTGTTTTTTTATTTTTAGAGACAGGGTCTCACTATGCTACCCACACTGGTCTTGAATTCCTGGGCTCAAGTGATCCTCCTGCCTCGGCCTCCTCAATTACAGGCATGAGCCACATGCCTGGCCTGGACTAGTGGTTCTCAAACTTGATTATGCATCAGAAGAACCTGGAGGGCTTGTTAAAACCCCGATTGCTGAGCCCACCACAGAGATTCTGATTCAGCACATCTAGGGTTGAACCTGAGAAACTGGGTTTCTTCTTTTGTGTTTTTTTTCTAACAAAAAAATAGGGTCTCACTCTGTTACCCAAGCTGAAGTACAGTGGCACAATCATAGCTCACTACAGTCTCAAACTCCTGGGTTCAAGCAGTTCTCCTGCCTCAGTCTCCCAAGTAGCTAGGGTTGCAGATAGGAGCCACTGAGGCCAGTTCAAATTGGAGGTCTAACAAATTCCCAGGTGATGATCATGCTGCTGGTGCAGGGACCACACTTTGAGAATCACTGGTCTAGAGCATTCTCATAATTCCCAATCCCTGCCGGTCCCATTAGTCTACAGTAACCAGTAGTGCTAGTAATCACCCAACCAGAGGCTTTCTCTTTACCACAGAGATTGCTTGTTCATCCTAATTACATCTTGCAACTCTTAGGTATCTTCTCCATCAACTCCAGTTGGCAGCCACCCTGAAAGAGGATAGTATCTTTGTTCCAGGAACTCAAAAGGGACTGTGGAAGCTTAAGACCAGACCTCATTTTTGTGTTTTTCTCCAGTCATACACCCTGTAAGTATATTCAAGCCTTTGGATTAATGTTACATGGACTACTTCCTTATGTTTGTGTTATCCATAGATAGGTTTTTCCTAAAAAATCACTAACTACTGAAGTAGCCACAAGTAGTGACCTGTGCCTTTTATGACAGGCCAGTGTACCCAATCACTTCTAAGGGTTTCATCTAAAGAGAAGGCAGAGGCAAGGGGTGTAGAGTCCCACTCATAGTCAATTCTCAGAATCAGGATTAGGAGCATAAGGCTGAAACCCCACAAATGTGAAGCCAACATGGGGCTTAGAAGTCTTATGGTAATTTATCCTGAAACTCATTTAATTTATTCAGTCATTGAACAAATACTTTCTACTATTTGTCAGGCATAATACAACATACTGAGTATACAGAAGTGAATAAGACTAACACATTGCTTACCTTGGTAGAGTCTTTTAGGGAATGTAGACAGTCATGGTTAGGGTAAATTTTGATGGGTTATAAGGGTATGTTCAGGTACTGGGGTTGCATAAGATAGGAAGACCTAGTGGGGGCAGGGTGGGGGGCGGAGTCATTTATATCTTTTGTTTTTCTTTTTTAAAGTTGAAAATAACTTCTACTGGCCGGGCACAGTGGCTCATGCCTGTAATACTGCATTTTGGGAGGCCAAGGCGGGTAGATCACCTGAGGTCGGGAGTTGAAGACCAGCCTGACCAACATGGAGAAACCCAGTCTCTACTAAAAATACAAAATTAGCCTAATTTAACTCCTTAAGTCAGTGGTCTACAAACGGGTGCTGATCTGTGAGAACAGTCCATGAATAAACCAAGAAAGTTCAAGATTGTGTAGTGAATTTTGCAAAACTAATTTCTTTCACTTTAAAGGATATGGGAGTTTTCTTTTTTTAAGTGATGGTAATTGAAAATTTTTTTTTCTTCTCGATCTCAAGTCACTGCAACCTCGGCCTCCCAGGTTCCAGCTATTCTCCTGCCTTGGCCTCCCAAGTACCTGGGATTACAGGCGCACATCACCACACCCAGCTAATTTTTTTGAAATTTTAGTAGAGACGGGGTTTCACCATGTTGGCCAGGCTGGTCTCGAACTCCTGACCTCAAGTGATCCACCTGCCTTGGCCTCCCAAAGTGCTGGGATTACAGTATGAGCCACTGTGCCCAGCCGGTAATCGAGAATTTTAAAGATCTTACTTAATGGAATAAGAAGTTAGCAACCCTCTGTTCATCTTTAAATCTTCTGGAAATTTTGCTGGTAGTCTTTTAAGATGTGATGTCTCCCATGGTTTGTCTGCAGAGAGAAAGAACATTACCTAGAGAATGTGACTTTCTGGCTCCCTTGGCATTTACTTCCTATTGCTAATTAATAATTTGCTGGCTGGGTTAGCTACTTCAGGATCTTACTTATCAGTTTTATTAGCATGAGTCAGGCTCTCGTGTTCAGGCATTCCGTCATGATCAAATCTCCCAGCCTGCAAAGTGGGAGATGGACCCTGGTGAGTTCTCCAAAGTCACTGTGCCTTTATGAGGCCTCTGGAAGTCAGCCAACCCACCTCTCCAGATATATTTCCACTTCTGTATCTCTTGCCTTTCCCGCTCTTGGGTTATAAAGATTACAAATGTATTATTTATACCTTTAGAAAAGCAACACTTATTAGGTTAGTGTTTGAAGAAATCTTTCCTTTCTCAAGGGGAGAGCTGTGCTTCTTACTGACCTCTGGTTTTCTTTGGTTTCCTATAAGGACAGAGGAGTTCAGAAATCTCTAAACCAGCAAGAGGAAACACTGGAAATTTTGGAAACATTGGTTTAAACTAGGTGTGTAATTTACTTTAGAGTCTTTACTGTGGGGCCATGCATCATAAAATCTCCAAGAAGGGGAAATTTTGCGCAATGTTTGCCAAATTTCTACTATGAAATAAACCACACACTTTTGTTTTCCAAAGCATCTTATGGAATAGCATCCCACAAAATGCACTTGTGAAACCTTGTTCATTCTAAGCCAGTGGTTCTCAACTTGGGAAGTTTCACTCCCCAAGAGACTTTTGGATACTTCTGGAGAAATTATTTATTATTATTATTATTATTTGAGATAGAGTTTCGCTTTTGTTGCCAAACTGGAATGCAATGGTGCAGTCTCGGCTCATTGCAACCTCCACCTCCCAGGTTCAAGTGATTCTCCTGCCTCAGCCTCCCAAGTAGTTGGGATTACAGGCGTGTACCACCACGCCCGGCTAATTTTTTGCATTTTTAGTAGAAATTGGGTTTCATCATGTAGCCAGGCTTGTCATGAACTTCTGACCTCAGGTGATCCGCCCACCTCAGCCTCATAAACTGCTGGGATTACAGGTGTGAGCCATCCCGCCTGGCCACATTCTTCATTTTCCTACTGGGACTGGTAGTGCTATTGGCATCTAGTGGGTAGAGAGAGACCAGGTATGCTGCTAAATATTGTATAATTTACAGGACAGTCCCCACAGCAAAGAGTGATACGGTTCAGAGTGTCATTAGTGGCTGGGCACGGTGGCTCACACCTGTAATCCCAGCACTTTGGGTTGCCAAGGCAAGCCAATCACTGGAGCTCAGGAGTTCAAGATCAGCCTGGCCAACATTGTGAAACCTCCTCTCTACTAAAAATACAAAAATTAGGCAGGTGTGGTGATGTGCGCCTGTAATCTCAGCTACTCAAGAGGCTGAGGCAGGAGAATCTCTTGAACCCAGGAGGCAGAGGTTGTAGTAAACCAAGATCGCACCACTGCACTCCAGCCTGGGTGACAGAGCCAGACTCAGTCTAAAAAAAAAAAAAATGTGGGCCGGGCTCTGTGCCTCATGCCTGTAATCCTAGCACTTTGGGAGGCCGAGGCAGGTGGGTCACGAGGTCAGAGTTTAAGACTAGCCAAGATGGTGAAACCCCATCTCTACTAAAACTACAAAAATTAGCCAGGCATGGTGGCAGGCACCTGTAATCCCAGCTACTGGGAAGGCTGAGGCAGGAGAATCACTTGAGCCCAAGTGGCAGAGGTTGCAGTGAACCGAGGTCATGGCACTGCATTCCAGCCTGAGAGACAGAATAAGACTCAGTCTCAAAAAAAAAAAAAATGTCATTAGTACAGTGGTTGAGAAACCCTGGTCTAAACCAGTGTTTCCAAAACTTCCTAGTGATAAAATTACCTCAGATCTTTTTTAAAATATTCCATTTTTCATACTCTTCTCCTCCAGAAATTCTAGCTCACTGGTTCTAGGATAGGCCTCAACAAGAGCCACATAGGATTCTTATTAGGGAAATTTGTGCATGTGCTCTTAACTCATCTCAGGTCAGCCAGGAGAATACATTAAGGCAGTTGTTCTCAAACTTGACCTTGCATTAGAATCACCTGGAGAGCTTGTTAAAAACACACTGCTGGGGCCGCAGTGGCTGAGTCCTGTTTGTTGTGGCACTCGAGGAGGCAAGGCTACACATTCGAGGCCAGTCTGGGAAACATTAAAACGTCTCATCCATTAGCAACAACAACAAAAAAATTCCATCCTGGCCAACATGGTGAAACGCCGTTTTTATTAAAAATACAAAAATTAGCTGGGCGTGGTGGCATGTGCCTGTAGTCTCAGATACTTGGGAGACTGAGACAGGAGAATAGGTTGTACCTGGGAGGCGGAGGTGGTAGTGAGCTGAGATCACGCCACTGCACTTCAGCCAGCGGGGCAGGGTGAGACTCCATCTCAAAAAAAAAAAAAAAAAACCACTGCTGGGCCCTGCCTCCAGAGTTTCTGATTCAGCAGGTCTGCTGTGGGTCCCAAGAGTTTGCATTTCTATAAATTCTCAAGAGATCCCACTGTGGCTGGTCCAGGGACCTCACTTTGAGACCATTTGTTTAAGATAGGAGTTTATTCTCTGCAGGTGGGATGCCTCCATCATTCCAATGCTTGAGTTTGAAGATCAGCCTTGCTGTCCTGTCATCAGAGATTGGGCCTTCAACCCATCAGTAGAAGCCAACAGTAACCTGGAAGCTCCTGGATATGAAAGAAAATGTGAAGACCTTGGCAGTCCTGTAACCAAAAAGATGAAGCTCGAGCCTGGTACTGCTGCCAAGGAAGTCACCAACGGAGCAGCTCACCCTCACAGTTTTGGTAAGCAGGAAAGTGACCCAATCTCACCAGGCATCAACAACTGTAATCTCACTGTAGAAGAACTGGCTGCTGTCACCAGAATAGCCCCTGGTAGTGCCAAAGTGATAGACGTTTATAGAACTGGAGCCAAATGTGTACCTGGAGAAGCTGGAGACTCCGGGAAGCCTGGTGCTGCATTTCACCAGGTAGGGCTGCTCCGAGTGAAGCCTGGCCGTGGAGACAGAACTCGCTCCATGTCCTGCAGTGACAAGATGGCCCGATGGAACGTTCTCGGATGCCAGGGGCGCACTGTTGATGCACTTCCTGGAAGAGCCCATCTACCTGTCAGCTGTGGTCATTGGGAAGTGCCCATACAGCCAGGAAGCCATGCAGAGAGCACTGATTGGAAGGTGGAGAGGGTAGGGGGGGCTCAACTGGAACAGTCATTCCAAGAGGCAGTCTAAGAGTAGGGCCTAAGAGCATTAAGAACCTTCTTACCTTTTGATCCAGCAGTTCCACTTCCAGGAATTTATCTTAAGGAAATAACTGAAGTATTCAAACATTTAGCTTTGTATATAATAATTTAAAAAAAAATAAAAAATAAACAACTGAAATGCCCAGTAATAGGAAATTAAGTGATTTTTTGTTGTTGTTAAAAATAATATTGATGAATGGCTGACCACGGTGGCTCACACCTGTAATCCCAGCACTTTGGGAGGTCGAGGCAGGCAGATAGCTGGAGCCCAGAAGTTCTAGACCAGCCTAGGTAACATGGGGAAACCCCGTCTCCACAAAAAATAGAAAAACTAGCCAGGTGTGGTGGCACACACCTGTAGTCCTAGCTAATAGGGAGACTGAGATGGGAGGATCACCTGAGCCTGGGAAGATTGGAGCTGCAGTCAGCCAAGATCACTCCACTGCACTCCAGCCTGGGTGACCCTGTCTCAAATAAAATAATAATAATATTGATGAATGTTTAATGTGGAAATATGTTCATAGTGTTTAAAGAACAGTTTAGAAGACAAAAAGCCAATTTTGGTGTTAAAGTACATATGCACATATGAAAAATTGTAAGAGGATGAGTACCAAGGCATTATTAATAATCTGAGTTGTATTATGGGTGGTTTTTTCTTGTTTTTACTATATTTTTAATTTTCTACAGTGCACGTACACTGCCATTATATATATGTTTTTAACCCTAAACATTAGTTTGGGGTTAGATATGTAGCCTCAAGATATGACCCAGCAATTCCACTCCTAGGTAAACCCAAGAGAAATGGAAACATACATTCACACCAGTAGGCCAGGTACAGTAGCTCACACCTATAATCCTAGCATCTTGGGAGGCCAAGTCAGGCAGATTGCTTGAGTCCAGGAATTTAAGACCAGCCTGAGCAACATGAGGAAACCCTGTATCTACAAAAAATACAAAACTTAGCTGGGCATGGTGGCATACACTTGTAGTCCCAGCTGCATAGGGAGCTGATGTGGGAGGATCACCAGAGCCAAAGAAGGTTGAGGCTGCCGTGAATCGTGATTGCACCACTTTACTCCATCCTAGGCAGTAGAATGAGGCCCTGTCTCAAAAAAAAAATTATCTATATAACAAAAACCTATACATAAATGTTCACAGCAGCATTATTTGTAATAGTCAAAAAGTGAGACAAATGTGCATCAGTGGATGAATGGATAAATCAAATGGGATATATCCATACAATGGAATATAATTCAGCCATAAAAAAGAACTGAAGTACTGATAGATGCTACAATGTGGATGAACTTGAAAATATCATGCCGAGTGAGAGAAATTGCATATTGTATAGTTTTGTTTGTGTGAAATATCTAGAACAGGCAAATCCATAAAGGCAGATAAAAGCTTAGTGGTTACCAGGGGCTAAATGCTGTGCCTCACACCTGTAATGCCAGCACTATGGGATGCTGGAGTGGAAGGATTGCTTGAGCCCAGGAGTTCAAGGCAAGCCTGGGCAATATGGCAACCCCATCTCTACAAAAAAATTAAAAATTAGGCCAGGTGCGTTGGCTCATGTTTGTAATTCCAGCACTTTAGGAGGCTGAAGTGGGTGGATCACAAGGTCAGGAGTTCAAGACCAGCCTGGCCAACACAGTGAAACCCCATCTCTACTAAAAATACAAAAATTAGCCAGGCGTGGTGGCGGGCACCTGTAATCCCAGTTACTTGGGAGGCTAAGGCAGTTGAATCACTTGAACCCGAGAGGCAGAGCTTGCAGTGAGCTGAGATCACGCCATTGTACTCCAACTTGGACGACAGAACTAGAGTCTGTCTCAAAAAAAAAAAAAAAGGAATTAAAAAATTAGTCAGGCATGCCTATAGTCTCAGCTACTTGGGAGGTGGAGGTGGAAGGATCGCTTGAGACCTGGGAGAAGACGTTGCAGTGAGCCAAGATCATGCAACTGCACTCCAGTCTGAGCAACAGGGACCCTATTTCAAAAAGAAAAAAAAAATTTCAGTGATAACCAGGGAATAGAGAGTGAATGCCAGTAGGTACAAGGTTTCTTTTGGAGTGATGAAAATTCCTGAAATTACATTACCATGATAGTTGTGCAGTTCTATGAATATACTAAAAACAATTGAATTATCCACTTTAAATGGGTAAATTTTATGGCATGTGAACTATATCCTTATAAAGATGGTTTTTTTAAAAAAGAAAAAGTCAGCACTAGGCACTGTACCCAGGATGTTTTCTGTTTTTTCCTATTCTGGTACTTGCAGTTGCTATCTGCTTCATTCTAGACCAGCATCATGTTGGCATCTACTTTGTTCAAAGACACAAGAGAAAAAATGAAGCTTTTATATTATAGGATAATTTTGGGTTTTGGTGTGTTTGAAGGATTTCCCAGGAAGCAGGTGCTAACACTTGAATGTTTCTGCTTGAACTTTGTAAGTTTCTCAAAGCCTGTATCAGGAATGGAGTTTGGTGTTACATTCCTGAAGGATGTTGTCTTGATTCTCAGTTATCCCTTCAGAGTGAGAGAGAGAAGGATCTTCTTCCAGCCATGAGGTTCTTACGATCTTGATTGTATTTGGGAACACTGACTTGTCCCCCCTGCCCCAATAAATAAACAAATCTCCACACCTGTTAAGGCTCAGGGGTGATGATGTGAGCCACAATCCTACATACTGTTTTCTCTAGGCATGCACCTAAACTGAATGCATTTTCCCCTTACATTTAGGTGTCAGAATTTATCGGCTTTACCAAAAGGTTTTGGAGTTCAAGAACTAAAAATACTGCAGTCAGATTTACTATTTGAACACAAGCCGCCGTGCAGTGCAGGCAAAAAGGGCTGACAGCCCCGGTCGACTTGTTCCTTGTGGGGCAGGTAAGAGACCCAGGTTAGACCTGTCCTGGAGTAACTGCTCCCCCTAACTGAGAGTGGCCTCGGAGGGTCTGCATCCTCCCAGCCTAGAAAGGCAGTTCACTGCTCTAGAGGTCAGTAGTATGGGCATTGGAGACACCCATACTGGGTCAGGTTTATGCTCTTGTGACCCCTGGCAAGTTACTTATCCTCCCTTGGCCTCAGTTTCTTAGTCTTCAGATTAGAAGAATATTATTTATCAGGGTTATTAGGAAGATTCAATGAGAAATTCTTTTTAATGCATTTACTCTGTCTCCAGCAAATAATAAATGCTCAGTGATTGTTAGCTGTCATACTAATGAGGAATTAGGAACCACTTCGGCTATAGTATCCTGGCGGCCAAGCATCCAAGTAGTAGTCATTGTCTCTGACATCATATTGAGTTCTCATGGGTCTGTAGAGTCAGAGAAATATTTTTATTAAAATACTTCTGACATTCACAGGAAATTGAACAGTTTTAACCCTAGAATCTTATCTTTTCATAGCCATCAGCTGGAGTGCAGTTCCTGAGCAGCCATTGGATGTTACTGCCAGTGGCTTTCCACAGGGAACAACAAAGAAAACAATCGGAAGCCTTCAGGCAAGGTACAGCATATTGGGGCAGGAGGAGATGGTAGCTGTGAACTCACACTTTACCACTCTCTAATTCTAGAACATTTTTATTACCCCAAAGAACAACCGTACCCATTAGCAGTCACTACCTATTCCTCCCTCTCCTCAACCCCTAGAAACCTCTGATTTACTTAATTTACTTCTTCTCTCCATGGATTTGCTATTCTGGACATTTTGTATCATTGGAATCATATAGTATATGACCTTTTGTATCTGACTTCTTTGACTTAGCATAGTATTTTGGAGGTGCATCCATGAGGTAGCCTGTATCAGTGTTTCATTACTGTTTATGACTTGAATAATATTCCATTGTGTGGATATGCCACATTTTGTTTGTCCCTTCATTCATGGATGGACGTTTGGGTTGTTTCAGTCTCTTGGCTATCGTGAATAGTGCTGCTATGCAGAACTATGAATATTTCATGTACCATTTTTTGTGTGGCCATATGTATATTCTTGGGTATATCTAAGAGTGGTATTACTGGTTCATATGATAATTGTTTTCCATAGCAGCTGTACCATTTTGCGTTTTACCAGCAATGTATGAGAGTTCCAATTACCCTGCATCCTTTACAACACTTGTTACTGTCTTTTTTATTGTAATCATTTTAGGGGGTGTGAATTGGTATGTCATTACAGTCTTTTTTTTTTTTTTTGAGATGGAGTTTCGCTCTTATTATCCAGGCTGGAGTGCAATGGCGCAATCTCGGCTCACCACAACCTCCGCCTCCTGGGTTCAAGCAATTCTCCTGCCTCAGCCTCCCGAGTAGCTGGGACTACAGGCACACGCCACCATGCCCAGCTATTTTTGTATTTTTAGTAGAGACAGGGTTTCACCATGTTGACCAGGATGATCTCGATCTCTTGACCTTGTGATCCACCCGCCTTGGCCTCCCAAAGTGCTGGAATTATAGACGTGAGCCACCGCGCCCAGCCAATTCTTTTTTTTTTTTTTTTTTTTTTGAGATGGAGTCTTGCTCTGTCACCCAGGCTGGAGTGCAATGGCGCCGTTTCAGCTCACTGCAATGTTTGTCTGCTAGGTTCAAGCGATTCTCTTACCTCAGCCTCCCTAGTAGCTGAGATTACAGGCATGCACTACCACACCCGGCTAATTCTTGTATTTTTGGTAGAGACGGGGTGTTGGCCAGGCTTATCTCAAACTCCTGGCCTCAAGTGATCTACCCGCCTCAGCCTTTCAAAATGCTGGGATTACAGGCATGAGTCACTTCACCAGGCCTTATTATAGTCTTGATTTGCATTTCCCTAATTACAAAGGATGTTGAGCATCTTTTTATGTACTTATTATCCATCTGTCTCTCTACTTTGGGGGAAATAACTGTTTGGATCCCTTGCCCATTTTGTTATTTGGTGTATTTGCCTTTTTATTGTGGAGTTGCAAGCTTCCTTTATGTATTCTGGATATTCTTCTTTTATCATGTATATGATTTGCAGATATTTTTTCTGGTTCTCTTGGTTGTCTTTTTACTTTTTGATAGTGTCCTTTAAAGCACAAAAGTTTTCAATTTTGATAAAGTCAGATTAATGTATTTTCTTTGGTTCATTGTGCTTTTGGTGGCATACCTAAGAAACCGTTGTCTAATCCAAGGTCATACAGAGTTACTCCATATTTTCTTCTAATAGTTTTTTAGTTTTAGCTCTTATGTTTAGGACTTTAATCCATTTTGAGTTAATTTTTCTTTGTGGTATGAGGAAGGACTCCACCTTCATTCTTTTGCATGTGGATATTCAGTTGTCCCAGCACCATATTTTGGAAAGACTATTGTTACCCCTGCAGAAATACGTAATACTTGCTTTCACATCTTAAATTAGATGTATTCCTTGAATGTATATTAGTTATCTGTTTCTATATAACAAATTACCACCAAAATAACAGCTTAAAACAACAGCAAACATTTTTTATTTCACACAGTTTATGTGGGTCTGGAATTTAGGAGGAGCTTAGCTAGGTAATTCTGGCCCAGCAATTTATGAGGTTGCAGTCCATTATGGCAGCCAGGGCTGCAGTCATCTGAAGACTTGACTGGGGCTCAAGGATATAGTTCCAAAATGGTTCCCTCGCATGGCTGACAGGTTAGTGTCAGCTGTTGGCAGGAGGTTTCAGTTCCTTATAGTAAGGGCCTCTTCCCAAAGCTACCAGATGTTCAGCTTCATGACATGGTGGCCGGCTTTTCCCAGAACAGGCAATCCAAGTGAACAAAGCAATAGCCACAGTGTCTTATGACCTAGCCTCAGAAGCCACAGCCTGTCTGTAATATCTTAATGGTTATTCAGATCAGCCCTATTCAGTATGGGAGGGGATTGCACAGGGCCATGAATTAAGTTGTTGCAATTAAGCTTTTGTTCCTCTTTGTGGCAGTTATTGTTGGTTGCTAGATAAAAACACTAACCTTACCATTATCATTACAATAATAATTCTACTCCTATAATCCCAGCACTTTGGGAGACTGAGGTGGAGGATTGCTTGAAGCCAGGAGTTGCAGACCAGCCTGGGCAAAATGAGATGCCATCTCTAAAAAACAAACAACAGCAACAACAACAACAACAAAAACCTAAAAGAATAATAATTCTACCAGTTTATCTGGAAATTCTTTTGGGAGTTTTTAAATGTAGATCATCATACACAAATACAGCTTTGAACAATGTGGGTGTTAGTGGTGCCAACCCCCCCTTGCAGTCAAAAATCTGCATATAACTTTTGGCTCTCCAAAAACGTAACTACTAATAGCCTATTGTTGACCAGAAGCCTTGACATCAACAGTCAATTAACGCATGTAACACATATTATATATGTTGTGTAATATATATAACATATATAATGTGTTAATTGACTGTTGATGTGAATTAACACATAATATATATGTTATATATATTATATATGTATTCTTACAATAAAGTAAACTAAAGAAAATGTTATTAAGAAAATCATAAGGAATAGGCTGGGCATGGTGGGTCTCCTCTGTAATCCCAGCACTTTGGGAGGCTCAGCTGGGCAGATTACCTGAGATCAGGAGTTCAAGACCAGCCTGACCAACATGGTAAAACCTGTCTGTACTAAAAACATAAAAATTAGCCAGGCATGGTAGTGCCTGCCTGTAATCCTAGCTCCTTGGGAGGCCAAGGCAAGAGAACTGCTTGAACCTGGGAGACAGAGGTTGCAGTGAGCCAAAATCACTCCATTGCACTCCAGCCTGGGCCACAGAGTGAGACTCTGTCTCAAAAAAAAAAAAAAAAGGAAAGAAAGAAAATCATAAGGAGTAGAAAATATATTTATTCAGTATCCTCATCATCTTCATGTTGAGTAGGCTAAGGAAGAGAACGAAGAGGGTTTGGTCTTACTGTCTCAGGGCTTGCAGAGGCAGAAGAAAATCTATGTGTAAGTGAACCCACACAGTTCAAACCTGTAGGGTTTCTGTAGTGTTTCTTTCCAATCTTTCATTCTTTTTATTTATTTCTCTTGTATTACTGTATTAACTAGAACACAGTATCAAAATCGTCTGCAAATGATGACTTGATATTTGTTTTTCATTTCTCTTTCTGTCCTTTTGGCCAGAACCTTCTGCATAATGTTGAATAAAAGCAGTGATAGCAAGTACCCTTGTCCTATTCCTGATTTTAAGGACATATATTTGCTATACGTTTTTATAGTTGCCCTTTATAAATTTAAGTACTCTTTCTGAGTCTTAGTTTGCCAAAAGGTTTTTAATAACTCAGAGGATGTTGAATTTTACCAAATGTTTTCTTTGCATATATTTTCCCCATACTTGTGTGTGTGTGTGTGTACTTTTTTTTTTTTTTTTTTTTTTTTGAGACATAGTCTCACTCTGTCACCCAGGCTGATGGGCACTGGCACAGTCTCGGCTTACTGCAACCTCTGCCTCCCGGGTTCAAGTGATTGTTGTGCTTCAGTCTCTTGAGTAGCTGGGATTACAGGCATGTACCACCACTCCCGGCTAATTTTTGTATTTTTAGTAGAGACAGGGTTTCACCATATTAGGCTAGTCTCAAACTCCTTACCTCAGGTGATCTGCTCACCTCAGCCTCCCAAAGTGCTGGGATTACAGGCATGAGCCACCATGTCTGGCCCTCCATAATTATATTGTTTTTCTTTAATTTGTTCATGAGAGTTCCATTAATTTTTGCTTTGTTTTCGTGCTAAAGTAGCCTCATCTTCCTGAGTGCCAGCAGCCACTCCAGCTAAGGCCTTGGGAGAACAGTGTTTGAGGGCTCAGGGTTCCTCTTTAAGCAGCAATTCCTAAAGTAGACTAGGTTCCAGCAAGGTAAGGGAGATTTTGTGTGAATTATACAATTCCCTTTCTCATATACCAGTCATGGTCACTGTGTCCAAGCTGAGGGTGCAATCTGCTAGGATGATGCAGAGTATGGTATATAAAAGTGAGCCTGCACATTGTTGGTACACACAGCATTTCCTAATTTCTGGATGCAGCTCATGAATTGTGTACATGAGGGAAAAGAAGGCAGCACATATAACCAAGGCCACATCTGGCACGGATGAGCAGAAACCATGAAGGCCTGGGCAGGCTTATAAAGATTCAACACTCACTTCCTTAAGTATTCCAAACCATGCCCTCCACCTTTGTTGTTTAGGAGCAAACGCTTGGCCTCAAAGGCCTATGATGCCGATGGCAGGAGTCCGGGGATTCTGCCTCAGTTGGCTCGTCCAAGTGGATTTTATAATGGCAGTTCAAACAGGGAACAGCACTCAGGTCTCTGAAACAAAGCTTTCCATTTCTTATAAACCCATAGGGACCAGCTCCCTTGAAAGGAGGTAGCCAGAAGTGTCTTACAGATATCCTAGGGCAAAATTTAGTAATTGCACCTCAGGTACCTGTTTGGGCTTGTCACTTTAATGCTTCTACTGCTGATGACGTTTCTTAAGGTTAGACTCATTTTTGTACCTCAACCCAGTCAGACATCCAGGTCTAGATTTCTCCCTACCAAGTACCAGTGAAAATGAGGGGCTCTGGAACCTTGAAACTTAAACACCATGTGAAGCCTGGCATCTTCAATAGGTGCTTGGAACAAACTAAATGCTTAATAAATCACCTTTGCCTTCTTTTTCCAAACAGATCCCAAATCAGCAAAGTGGAACTCTTTAGATCATTCCAGAAGCTGCTAAACAGAATTGCAAGGGACAAGTGGCCAGACTCCCTCAGGTGATGCTGTTGACCTATGTTTTTTCGTATTTAGGAAGACTTTTGTTTTGATTCTGGCTTATGAATCGAAGCTTTGGCAGGAGTGGTGGTTCAGCAAGCCAGTGGGCACTTACTGTTGACCACATGTTCTTCTTTCCCCCATGGCCCTGTTTTCAGATACGTGCATGATCTGAGATGCAGAGGATGGGTAGTTTGGTGGTAGAGAGTTATAAAAAACTAAGGATAGAATTGGGGCTTGGCCATTCCAGGCCCTCCTTTGATTCCACCTCTAGATGGAGATCACTATGGAAATGTGAGTGTTCTAAGAGCTATATATTCTGTTACAAGTGTTACTCTCCTCTTCCTTTTGAATTTGCAGCTCTATGATTTAAATTGCTGTTCAAACAGGAATGTAGAGAACTCTAAAGTAGGTGGGTGCAGTGTCGTTCTGATAGTGACTACCTTAGTTAGGTCAAGTTACAGAGGTGAAGGACACAGTTCCCACATAACTGCCTTCATTTCAGACACTTGCCACAAGTTAAGGAGCGCCCCAAACCACCCATACTTCTGACCAACTGGCTACAAATTTAAGTGTCTCCACTCCCCTTCATGTTCAGTTATTCACTAGAATGTCTCTCAGAACTCAGAAAAGCACTATGGTTGCAATCAAAGTTTTATTATGAAAGAGACAGATCCGTACTAGCCCAAAGGAGAGAGACATAGGGTGAGGTATGTGAGGGTCCCAAAGGCAAAGCTTCCATGTCCTCAGGGCACATCACCCTCCCAGCACATTGCTGTCCATCACCAACCAGGAATGTCACTCATATATCAGTATCCAAAGTTTTTCTTGGAGTTTCATTAGCTCTTCTGATTTATTGAATTATTGGCTACATGATGTGATTGAATTCTCCAACTCCCTCCTCTTCGAAGAGGTCAAACTGATATCGGGTGTCTCAGTGCCCCAATTATTTACATGGTTGGTCTTTCCAGCATGGCGAGTATCATCCTTAAACTATCTCAGGGGACCATCATGAGTCACATGGTTAAACATAAACTCAACAAAAGGTCAGAGATCCACCGTGAATGACAAAGACACTTCCAGAAACTCCAGAGTTTAGAGGCTCCCCAGGAAGTGGTGACAAAGACCAACCGAATCCTTCATTATATGACAGTGGGAAAGCTAAGGTGTAGCTGGAAACTTCTATACGAAGAGGCTGGCCACTTGTCATCACCACCCCGCTTACTGAAGTGATGCATCTGTGGTCAGTTGGCTTCTTTCTTTTCTGGAAAAATGAACCAAGCTGGAACTGAGTGGGTTTCTATATAGTCTATGTGTCAAACAAGTCTGGATTTAGGTAAGGAGAAAAAAAAAAAATGGATTTAGGTAAGGAGAGACTTTATTGTTTTTTTGTTGTTGTTGTTGCTGTTGTTTTGTTTGTTAGTTTTTGACACAAAATTTCACTCTTATTGCCCAGGCTGGAGTGCAATGGCACAACCTCGGCTCACTGCAACCTCCGCCTCCTGGGTTCAAGTGATTCTCTTGCCTTAGCCTCCAGAGTAGCTGGGATCACAGGCACACACCACCACACCTGGCTAATTTTTTGTATTTTTAGTAGAGACAGGGTTTCACCATGTTGGCCAGGCTGGTCTTGAACTCTTGACCTCAGGTGACCCGCCTGCCTCAGCCTCCCAAAGTGCTGGGGTTACAGGCATGAGCCACTGCTCCTGCCTTTTTTTTTGAAATGGAGTAGCTAACGTGATTAAGGGACTTCATTACATGTGAACAAGAGCCTGGTTTCTAGTAGGGTTTTGATAACTGGTAGTTACTTTTTTTTTCTTGCTTTGAGACGGAGTCTTGCTCTGTTGCCAGGCTGGAGTGCAGTGGCATAGTCTTAGCTCACAGGAACCTCCACTTCAAGTGATTCTCCTGCCTCAGCCTCCTAAGTAGCTGGGACTACAGGTGCCTGCCACCATGCCTGGCTATTTTGTATTTTTAGTAGACACGGGGTTTCACAATTTGGCCAGGCTGGTCTTGAATCCTAACCTAAGGTGATCCGCCCGCCTCGGCCTCCCAAGGTGCTGGGATTACAGGCGTGAGCCACTGTGCCTGGCCTAGAAAACTTAAACCAAAAAAGTAGACAGTTATTTTTGTTTTATCTGATTCCACCAGAACCATACAAACCTAGAATTCTGTTCATTCTCAACTGTTTTATTTCATGTTGCTTTCTCATGAATTCCCTGCAAAGGAGACAGACTTGCTCTAGAAAAGTGTCAAAGTCAAAATGAAAATGTAAAGACAGATCCCTAAATTTTAATGTTTTATTTGGAATACAAGAATTGCAATTTAGAGCATACACACAGACTTAGTGGTCTTCAGTATGTCAAAGAACAAGGAGAAGATTAGAGGTTTTATTTTTCAAAAAAGAAATGTAACATTGTTCAAGAAAGTTGATTGGCATGAGTAAAGTATTGAGGAGCTGCCAATGACAGCTTTGTGTGAAACTATTCTTAAAGTCTGCAGCAGGTTGGTTGAGTAGCTGTTAGATAAAACTGGCAGGCAGTTTCAGCAGCCAGCCTTGCAGAGAATGCATTCTTGGAGCAATGTTATGCGCACTGAGTGCTTTTTACTACCCCTGGCTTCTCAGCTCTGTTTTAGTTGGGTATGACAAGAATAACATAGTTTGTATGATCAACTTTCACAAAAACATACTGAACTCCTTCTGTTCCTAAGTCTCTCATTACAAGTCTGTCCACTTGCTTGCTCAGGTGTCTGGTGGCTCCAGGGTGAGCTGTTCAGTGAGAACCTGTGTATCTGGTGGCTTGTGTGCATTAGGGTGCAGAAGCTGGATACCTACCAGGAGTACAAGGAGGCTGCATCGTCTTACCAGGAAGCCTGGGGCACACTCCGGAAGCAGGCATTTGGATCCTGGATCAGAAACCCACCGGATTATCACCAGTTCAAGTGAGAAGGAAATGTTTGCTCTGGTAGACGGACCCTTCATTCTGAACTGCCTTCCTCCACGCGGGACAAGTGTTAGCTTTTTTGGTAGCTAAATCAGGGAACATTCTGAGCAGTGCATCTCTGTTGTGTAATACAGATGGAATCTGAAACTTAAAGCAGGCTATACTTGATTGAAGTAGCTCTCTGCTAAAATGGCATCTCACTAATGACGTTGCTATCTGACTTCCATTTTATTTTATTGCTTCTCTAAAATATGAAATCAGAGTTTGGAGCATGATCCTTTAAAAGTACTCTGCAGCAGCTCTGTTTTATGTGTTCCTGCATTGATTCAGCAAATATTTATTGAGCTGAAATGATGTTTGAATCTCCGCAAGTCTCACAGCTTTGCCTGGCATAGCGAATTTATATTTTGTATTCCCAGCCTTTCTTCCTTTGGGGGAGCCTTTCTTTTCCCATTCTTCAGTGATCCTGCTCTGTGCCTCAGACTTGGCTGAGGCTAACCTTACTCCCTGGCTCTAGGAATAGCCTGTGAGCCAGCCCTGGACCACCCTGGAATTGTTCTCAGAGACATCAGGAAAGCCTCTCTGTTTTGATCTAGAACTGTGAGAGTCACATAATCATGGGACTGCCGATGGCCATCTTTTCCTCATACATAGAGAAAGCCAGCAAATAATGAAGGCAACAAAGGAAACAGCCAAGAGAATCAAAGATCTAGTAACACTCATTAGATGCCTAAAGCCAGTGCCCACCCTAGATGTCAGTTACGTGAGACAAATTCCTGTTGTTGTTTTGATTATGCCTGTTGGAGTTGGTTTTCCGACTTGGAATTAAAAGAGTTCTGTCCAAAAATTCAAAAGGCGGCCAGGTGCAGTAGCTCATGCCTGTAAACCCAGCACTTTGGGAGGCTGAGGCAGGCAGATCACTTGAGGTCAGGAGTTCAAGACCAGCCTAGCCAACATGGTGAAACCCTGTGTCTACTAAAAATACAAAATTAGTCAGGCATGGTGGCGCACGCCTGTAATCCCAGCTACTCAGGAGGCTGAGGCAGGAGAATTGCTTGAACCTGGGAGGCATAGGTTGCAGTGAGTGGAGATCACACCACTGCACTCCAGCCTGGGCGACAGAGCGAGACCCTATCTCAAAAAAAAAAAAAAAAAAAAAGCCGAAAGGCCCTACAGCAAATCAGCAATAGACCCAGCAGCCAATCGTGTTTTAACTAACATCTAATGTTTAACACTCAACTTCAGACTTTGAATGATTGACTGAAAATGGAAGCTCCCATATTGGAGTTACTCAAGGTCCTTATTGATTCTTCAGCATTTTGTAGCTATAAATATTTTTTAATCACAGCTGTATTGAGACAGAATTCACAGACCATAAAATTCACCCAACTAAAGTATACAATTTAAAAGTTTTTAGGCCGGGCACCAAAGGCTCACAGCTGTAATCCCAGCAGTTTTGGAGGTCAAGGCAGATGGATCACTTGAGGTCAGGAGTTCAAGACCAGCCTGGCCAACATGATGAAACCCCGTCTCTACTAAAAATACAAAACTTAGCCGGGCTTGGTGGTGCATACCTGTAATCCCAGCTACTCGGGAGGCTGAGGCAGGAGAATCACTTGAGCCTGGGAAGCGGAGGTTGCAGTGAGCTGAGATGGTACCAGTGCACTCCAGCCTGGGCAACAGAGTAAGACTCTGTCTCAAAGGAAAAAAAATAAAAGAAATGTACCCCCTTTCAGTTCTGGAGGCTAGAAGTCCAAACAAGTGGTCAGTGGGGCTTCTATTCCCTCTAAAAGCTTTTGTGCAGGAGCCCCCAGTCCCTGTGCCACAGACTGTTACTTGTTTGTGACCTGTTGGGAACCAGGCCACAGCAGGAGAAAAGTAGCAGGTAAGCAAGTGAAGTTTCATCTGTATTCATGGCTGCTCCCATCGCTCACATTACTGCCTTAGCTCCACCTGCTGTCATACCAGCGGTGGCATTAGATTCTCATAGGAGCATGAACCCTCTTGTGAACTGTGCATGCAAGGGATCTTGGTTGCACCCTCCTTAGGAGAATCTAATGCCTGATGATCTGTCACTGTCTCCCATACCCCCAGATGGGACTATCTAGTTGCAGGAAAACAAGTTCAGGGCTCCAACTGATTCTACATTATGATGAGTTGTATAATTACTTCATCATACATTATGATGTAATAATAATAGAAATACAGTGCACAGTACATGTAATGCACTTGAGTCATCCTAAAACTATCCCCCGTCTCCACCCCCTGGACCCGTGGAAAAATTGTCTTCCGTGAAACCAGTCCCTGGTGCCAAAAAGCCTGGGGGACTGCTGCTCTAAGGAAGACTCTTTCATGCCTCCTCCTGGCATGAAGCTTCTGGTGGCTCCTGGCAGTCCTTGGCAGTCCTTGGCAGTCCTTGGCAGTCCTTGGCTTATGGCTGCATCACTTCAGTTCTGCCTCTGTCTTCACGTGGCCTTCTTCCCTGTGTCTGTGTCTCACATGGCCTTCTTCCCTGTGTCTATATCTTCACGCGGCCTTCTTCCCCTGTGTTTGTATCTTCACATGGCCTACTTATAAGGACCCCAATAATTGGATTTACGGTCTGCCCTAATCCAGTCTGATTTCATCTTAACTAACTATATCTTCAAAGACTCTATTTCCAACTAAAGTCACATTCTGAGGTTCCAGGTAGACAAGAAGTTTTGGGGGACACCACTCAACCCATTGCAGAACCCATTAGCAGTCACTTCCCATTCTTCAACTCCCCCTGGCCCAGAGCAATCGGTAATCTACTTTCTGTCTCTTTGGATTTGTCTATTCTGAACATTTCATATAAATGGAATCATACAATATATGGTTTTTTGTGACTGGCTTCTTTGACTTAACATGTTTTAAAGATTCATCATGTTGTAGCATGAATCAGTACTTTATTCTTTTTTTTTTTTTTTTTGAGACAGAGTCTATCTCCATCACCAGGCACCATGCTGGAGTGCAGTGGCGCAACCTCGGCTCACTGCAACCTCCACCTACTGGGTTCAAGCAATTCTCCTGCCTCAGCCTCCCAAGTAGCTGGGACTACAGGCGCACACCACCACGCCCAGCTAATTTTTTTGTATTTTTAGTAGGGACAGGGTTTCACCATGTTGGCCAGGATGGTCTCCATCTCTTGACCTCATGATCTGCCCGCCTCGGCCTCCCAAAGTGCTGGGATTACAGGCGTGAGCCACCTCGCCGGGCCAGTACTTTATTCTTTATGAAATAAAAATAATCAGTCATATGGTTTTACATGTTTTGTTTATCCAGTCATCATTTGTTGGAATATGGGTTGTTTTCACCTTTTGGCTCTTGTAAAAAGGGTTACTATGAACATTTGTGTACAAGTTTTGTGGGAGCATATGTTCTTAATTTTTTTTTGTTACTTACAGAAGTAATACATGTATGTCATAAGAAGTTATCCTTGAATTTTTTTCCATAAGAAATCCTTTTAGATAGGAAAGAAGGCTGGGCGTAGTGTCACCTGTAATCCTAGCACTTTGGGAGACCAAGGCAGGCAGATAGCTTGAGGCCAGGAGTTTGAGACCAGCCTGGCCAACATGGCAAAACCCCGTCTCTACTAAATATGCAAAAATTAGCTGGGCATGGTGTCACATGCCTGTAATCCCAGCTACTTGGGGGACTGAGACATGAGAATCGCTTGAACCTGGGAGGCAGAGGTTGCTGTAAACTGAGATCTCGCCACTGCACTCCAATCAGGGTAACAAAGTGAAACTGTCTCAAAAAAAAAAAAAAAAGGCAATGACCACCATGTAGAAACTCCATCTCTACTAAAAATACAAAATTAGCCAGGCATGTTGGCACATGCCTGTAATCCCAGCTACTCAGGAGACTGAGGCAGAAGAATGACTTGAACCCAGGAGGTGGAGGTTGCAGTGACCTGAGATCGTGCCATTGCACTCCAGCCTGGGCGACAAGATCAAAACTCCATCTCAAAAAAAAAAAGCAGGGGGGGCAAAAATATCGCTACCTGAAGGCCAGGGTCTCCAATATTCTGCTTTAATCAGTTTCTTTTGCCTGACCCCAAATCTCACATTATGACAGCAGTTAGGATACCTGGGTTGGCAGGAGCTTTTATCCAGAGGATGATGCATCTCTCTCCTTTATGAGACCTTATTTTAAAGGATAAAGACATATTAAAATGTAAAAGGATAATGTCTTTTTATTCCTAAATTTTATGGCAAATTTGCACCCCCTCTCCAAAAACCCTAAATGTAAACAACAACAACAACAAATTTAGACTTCAGAATAGAGACTAGAAAAACCCTTGAAGGCTCCGGGCGTGGTGGCTCACACCTGTAATCCCAGCTCTTAGGGAGGCATAGGCGGGAGGATAGCTTGAGCCCAAGAGTTCAAGACCTGCCTGGGCAATATAGCAAGACCCCGTTCTCCACAAAAAGGAAAAAAAATAAAAATAGAAAACCCAAAGGCTAGGGACTAAAGGCAGCTTCGCTTTGGACTGTATCTGTTTTCTCAGGAGCTAGAAGTGTGCTGAAACATCCAGCATCCTACATTTTATTTTAATCTCTTAAAACGCAAGTTTAAAAATCTCATCTATGCCTTAAAATCACATCTCTGCAATCTTGGAAGGTGCCCAAATTTCATACATTTATAAAATATGTTTTTACTGTTTCTTTTTTATTTCTAACAGCAGGTGAAAGGATTTTTTATTTTACTAATGTTTCTTAACCTATTTTTGGCTGATAACTGCTTCTGATTTTTAAATACATTTTCTTTTTTGAACTTGTTATGGAAATTTTTAAATAGTCACAAATAGAGACTAGCACAGCAGACTCCCATGAACCGTCACCCAAACTTAGCATACATCAGCTTTATTGCTGCTCGTTTGATCTATTGCCTCCTCCCCTCCAACATTTTTTTCTTTGACTATTTAAAGCAAATCCGAACCATCGTATTTTACCCAAGAGAATTAATATCCTTAATACCTAATATGTAGTCTGCTTAGTTTTCTCATGTTGTCTCAGAAATGTCTTTTGACTATTTATTTGTTCAAAATAAGATCCGAATAAGAGCCACACTCTGCATTTGATTGATAGGTTTTTTGTCTCTTATCTATAACAGTTACCCTTTTTCTGTGTTGAAAGGTGGGGTTTTTCTCCTGTAGAATATCCCACATTTTGTATTTCACTGCTTATTTCCTCCCAGTGTTGTTTAAAGGTTCCTGTTTCCCCAGTATTTCCTATAAATGTGCAGTTACACATAGAGGCTTGATTAGATTCAGGTGCAGTTGATCTGACATGACTACTTCCTGAGTGACTCTGCATCTTTGTTTTGCATCGTATGGAGAGGAACGTAACATCTGCTGGTTCTACTTGCTGTGACTGAGCAGTGGGGATCTGTGGTATCAGTCTGGTATTTTCCACTATAAAGTAACCCACCATCCTTCCACCTGATGGTTCTAGCAGCCATGTCAGGGGTCCCTGAGACTACCCTTATGTTTGATGATTCATTAGATGGACTTACAGAACTCAGAAAAGCTGTTACACACATCATTTCTGTTTATAAAGTGAAAGGATACAGAGTAAAATCAGCAAAAGAGAAGATGCATGAGCAAAGTCCAGCGGAAAACAAAACACAAGCTTCCAGTTGTACCCTCGGTATGAACTTTGCATGTTTGGTTCTTTGACATGGGAGGGTGACCTTGCTCGCTTGGTGGAGAGATTGTTCCTCCCAGGACTAGCCAACTCCTGGAAACAGAGAGTAACTGACTCACCTCTGACTGTTCCTTTCCTGTGTAAACCAACCAATCTGGAGCCCATTCCCCAACCTCTCCTTTACAGGACGTCTCATCCTCTGGGCCAGTATCTCATACTCTGGGATATCCACCTGACCTAATCACCCCAGGGCCAGGTACCAGCAAGCTAGGGACAGCCCCTAGCCCCAGAGCCTGCTGAAATTATTCAGACTCGCCAGTCTGCTTACTTGGCCTTGCCCCTTCCTTTCCCTGGAAATCACAAGGCTCTTATTCAACTTTATCCCCCTCATTCCCTCTGCTTCCTCACTGACCCTGGGCTTCCCAGTGTGGCTCCCTGTGGCGTGCCGTGCCCTTCCTGTATCTGTGAGTATAACAAGTTTTCTTGTCAATGGCAGTCACCTGATCATAAAACCTATATTTTTATATTTTTTTAGAGACAAGTGTCTTGCTATATTGCCCAGGCTGGTCTCGAATGCTTGAGGTCAAACGATCTTCCCACCTTGGCCTCCCACAGTGCTGAGATTACAGACATGAGCCACCACGTCGGGCCATCTAAAGCCTATATTTTAAAACATTCCCCCAGTGGTGTCACACAGACAGCACTTAATCCTCCCAGCAATGATGGATGGTAGTACATGCCAGGTGTTGCCAATTATAGAAGCTCACCCTTGGATGCTGCTAACGTCCCATGATGCACAGGACAACTGCCCCGTCCCCACCCCCACCCCCTGCAAAGAATTATCTGGCTCAACATGTCAGTCATGCTGAGGTTGAGAAACCCTGCTTCTAACAATTATGTTTTAAAGTCACTTGAAGTAGTAGTTCTCTAGTTATTGCTCCAAATCTATACATAATTTTATTTTACTTTCCGTTTTTATGGATGCTTTTTTAAAATTATGTAAAATGATTGTATGATTCCAAAGTTGAAAATAGTTTGGTTTTGTTTGTTTTTTAAAAAATAGAGACAGGGTCTCAGTATGTTGGCCAGATTGGTCTTTAATTCCTGGCCTCAAACAATCCTCCCACCTTAGCCTCCCAAAGTGCTAGGATTACAGGCATGAGCCACCACACCTGGCTAGAACTAGTTTTCTTTGAAGAAAGTTACATTCAGAGAGGTCTTTCATCCTTGTCCCCTCCCTGGTTTTTTCCATCCCTCTAGCAGTAGCCATTTTTATTAGTTGTTGGCATATTACATATACAACAATTAGTATTTTTGCCACTGTATCTTTTGGATAGTCTTAGAAATAGGATTGTTGGGTCAAAGACTAAACAAACATATAATTTTGCTTGATTTAAATATATCTTCTGAGTTCTATTTCTAAATACAATCAATGCAAAGAAAGCAAAGCACAGAACAGCATTACAGCATGCCATTTCTATTGAAGAAGCATGAAAGAGACCAGGCGCGGGGGCTCATGCCTATAATCCCAGCACTTTGGGAGGCCAAGGCAGGCATATCACCTGAGGTCAGGAGTTCAAGACCATCCTGACCGACATGGAGAAACTTTGTCTCTACTAAAAATACAAAAATAGCCAGGCATGGTAGCACATGCCTGTAATGCCAGCTATTTGGGAGGCTGAGGCAGGAGAATCGTTTGAACCCAGCAGGCAGAGGTTGTGGTGAGCTGAGATCGCGCCATCGCACTCCAGCCTAGGCAACAGGAGCCAAGACTCCATCTCAAAAAAAAAAAAAAAAAAGAAAAATGAAAGATATGTAACTGTTTCGCTTATGTATGCTGAAGTATCTCCAAATGGACTTACAAGAAAACCAGTCATCAAACGGGAAAAAGGATGGCTGAGGTCTAAGGAGTGTGAGGGAGATTTTTAGTGAATACCCTTTTAAAATTTTGAACCATGTTAATATAGGTCTATTTTTTAAATAAATTTTTTAAGTGAAATAAAAATTAATGGAAAAAGGTTTCTCTATTTTAAACTGCATTAACACCAGAAAACACATAGAGGCGATGTTGTATAGGGACGAGGAAGCTCACAAGGCGGCTTTAGGCTGCGCTGCACTTAATTTCACACAATTACTGTCTTCTGGAATTTGGCTCTTTCAGGGAAGTTTATAATTTCAGCAGAATTGCTGCTTATTCTGTGTCCACAAGCGGGTTCTAATGACTATGTGCATAATTTGTTTTTTTTTTCATAATTTTCAAAACTTGGCTAGATTTAAATAATTGTGTGTATAGATTTCATGTGGTCATTTCTGCATAGGGTTAAATGCCTTGTTTTATGGAGTTTATCAGCGCCAAGCATGAGCTCACTGTCTGGGGAAGCGAGGCTGCTATGGAGATAATGACCAACCCTGGCTGCCAGTGCCTCTGGTTGGAAGAAATGCAGGCCCTGTCTGATTTGGTAGTGTCTGTGGCTGGGGGAAAGCTGCCCCCACCTGGACCTTGGCAAGACTTTTTGGATTTAGGACAGTGTGCTGAGCAAGCCTTAGCCAAAATTTTCCAGCTCCTAAAACCCAGCTCCCTTCCTGGCTAGTTAAATGGCTTTGGACAGTGTTATCTTTTAACTGCCACTGCCTTGTGAGACAGTGTCTGGGAAAGCCAGAGGAGCTGTTAAAATGAGTCCCACTGCAGCAGAAAGGCTATTGACACCAGGAGACAGCTTCCAACTGGAAAGATACTTAGTATGTAAGTGCTTACTTTAAGGGCTCAAGCAGCTCTTTCCATAGGCAGCTATCCTGAAGGAATGGTTGGATACAGAAACAGCCAAGGAGGCAGATATTTTAGACAAAGCACATTTTTTTCTCCAGAAAGAGTAGTTTTTTTAATACCCCATATTGAAGAATCATTGCTGGCCTTCACATCCTATAAACGTGAATCCTTTTAAACCTAAACGTGTCTGTACTGGGGCAGAGACTGACGTGCTGTAACACTGTACAGATGAATCCAAAACAGATCTTTGTACCTGTGGTCCAAAAGTGGTGGGGAAAATTCCGTAAAGATCTAAGGGCTTCAGGCAACGTTGTTTGAATTCAATTTTATTTCTTAAAACTGGGGGACCCAAAATGAATTAAAAGGGATATCAGATGAGTGGTTGTTGCCTGATGTGGTGGGGGGAGGGGGGAGCAGGCGGTTGAGTAGAAAGCAGCACAGGAGCACCTCTGGGCGATGGAAACTTCCAGTGTTTTGATTGGAGTCTTGATTATACTGGTATAAACAATTTGTTCAAATTAAGTTTACACGTAAAGTTCGTGTACTTTACGTAATTATACCTCAGTTTTCAAACGTAAAGAAACAAAAACATGGTCCTTATTACTTGGTGTAGTAGAATAAAAGTGGGCCTAGATACTCAAGCAATTGTTACCTAGTACCAGTTCTGCCACTAACTTCTGTGTGAATATGGGGAACGTATTTAACCTCTACTTATAATCTCTCATCTGTCCTACAAAATTAGATCCTCACATTTAGGATGTTCAATTTTTTTCAACTGTTATGAGGTAGAATTGTCATAAAAATTATTAATTGGATAGATAATACAAAGAGAAATTTTCTCTAGGAAACTGCCCATTAATGCTGTGACTACATATGGCCTCAGTCATGTTGGTGACAAGAGAGGGTTGGAAATAACTTTTGTCTCAATCTGGTAACCTGGGCTCTGAATTTTGGTGTAGATTTTTTGCCCCTCATTCATATGAGCCAGTAGGGTTAGGAATTGGCTTTTAGAACAAGCCTGTCCGGCACTCCTTTTCAGTGACCAAAGGCAGGAAAATGTCTGTGTGGGAGGAAAGGGAGTAGCCGAAAGTCACTCCAAGTGGGGACCCAGGCTGCCAAATGTTGGTCTCCAACACATGTTCCCTGTACTTGGGCTCAGCTCCCGAAGAGGAAAAGCTCACAATGGAAACAGTGATGGCTGTTTGCTCAGGCAGCCAAGAGAATGAAAAGCACATTGAAACTCAGCAGTGTCTCGACAGGAGAGGTGCGGTGGGCCCCTTGCTGGTGCAACCAACCTGACAGCAGAGCAGGATCACAGAGCCCTTTCCCAGCATCTTTCTTCAGTTCAACAACAAGACCTTTCTGTGCAACCTCTCAAGAAATCTCTGGGAAATGATACTGTGGGCAGTATTACTAAGCTTTACCCAACAATAGAAGCACACTCAGTCCAGTTCACCCATTTGCTCTGAATTTGATTTTGTTGATTGAAAGAAAAGACCTTTTCTAAATGTGTCAGGACCTGCAACCCCTGACCCAAGGTTTCATCAATTTCCCTGTTTATTGCTGCCTCTTATGAACCATGTTGACCTCCAGTGAATGCCTTTTCAGTTGGCATTTTCATGCTGTACTTTTGTTACTCAACTTACCCAGTGCCACTGTGAATGTCCTTCTGTACTAACGTGTCAGTAACTGCTGGGCTCTGAAGCCAGCTGACAGTGGGAGAAGCAGCGTTGGGGTGATGGAGTGGCAAGGGCAGTTTAAACCGGCTCCAATGACAGTGCTCACTCACCTGTGTTAAAGTAGGTAGGTGGTGCAGCCTGGCTCTGTGCTTCCCTCATGAAAGATGAGAGCTACTATGGTCTGAATGTTTGTGTCTCCCCGCCAGATTCCTATGTTGAAATCCTAACTCCCAAAATTATCGTGTTAGAAGTAGGGTCTTTGAGAGGTGATTAGGTCTTAGGAGCAGATGGCTGGGCACAGTGGCTTACACCTATAATCCCAGCACTTTGGGACGCCAAGGCATGCAGATTACAAGGTCAGGAGTTCGAAACCAGCCTGGCCAACACGGTGAAACCCCCACTCTACTAAAGATACAAAAAATCAGCTGAGCGTGGTGGCACATGCCTGTAATCCCAGCTATTCAGGAGGCTGAGGCAGGAGAATCACTTGAACCCAGGAGGCAGAGGTTGCAGTGAGCTGAGATCACGCTATTGTACTCCAGCCTGGGCGACAGGGCAAGACTCAGTCTCAGAAAAAAAAAAAAAAAAAAAAAAAAAACAGAGCCCTAACCTCATTAATGGGATTAGTGTGCTTATCAAAGAGACTCCAGAAATTCCTTACCTCCTGCACCATGTGAGGACACAATAAGAAGATGGCTGCCTATAAACCAGGAATCGGGCTCTCACCAGACACCAAATCACACCCAGATCTTGGACTTCCAGCCTCCAGAACGGTAAGAAAGCTATGCCGTTTACTAACTATTCAGTCTATGTTATTTTGTTATAGCAGCCCAAACAGACTTAGACAATGGCCCATGTGGCTTAGCGTTTTGCTTGCATTCACTTTGAGGGAATTATTTTCTAAAATAAATAGGCTGGGCGTGGTGGCTCGCACCTGTAATCCCAGCACTTTGGGAAGCCAAGGCAGGCAGATAGCTTAAAGTCAGGAGTTCGAGACCAGCCTGGCAAACATAGTGAAACCACGCTCTATTAAAAATATAAAAAGTAGCTGGATGTGGTGGCAGGCGCATGTAATCCCAGCTACTTGGGAGGTTGAGGCAGGAGAATCTCTTGAACCCAGGAGGCAGAGGTGGCAGTGAGCCAAGATTGCACCATTGCACTCTAGCCTGGGCAACAAGAGCAAAATTCTGTCTCTAAAATAAAATAAAATAGTCTAGGCGAGGCACAGTAGCTCATGCTTATAATCCCAGCACTTTGGGAAGCTGAGGTGGGTGGATCACCTGAGGTCAGGAGTTCCAGACCAGCCTGGCGAAACCCCGTCTCTACTAAAAATACAAAAATTAGCTGGGTGTGGTGGCGCACCCCTGTAATACTAGCTACTCAGGAGTCTGAGGCATGAGAATGGCTTGAACCTGAGAGGCGGGGGTTGCAGTGAGCCAAGATCATGCTACTGCACTCTAGCCTGGATGCCTGAACGACAGAGAGAGACTCTGTCTCCAAAAAAAATAAACATAAAAAATATTAAAACTAGCTGGGCGAGGTGGCATGCACCTATAATCCCAGCTACTCGGGAGGCTGAGTCAGGAGAATCATTTGAACCCGGGAGCCGGAGGTTGCAGTGAGCCAAGATTGCACCACTGCACTCCAAGCTGAGAGAGCAAGACGGCGTCTCAAAAAATAAATAAATAAATGAGTGTGTGTAAACGATGGTGCAATGGTCACAACCCCAGTGTTTTCAGGAGTACGAAACCAGGCACGTGGAATGAACTGGAAACATTTTTGTTGTTCTAGCTGATTGTTGCTAGATCCTCAGAATTTTTTCAGGAGAATCAAGAAAATTAGATATTTATGTACATGTCTGTGGACCACATTCAAACACAGGCCTTTAATTCTCACTGTCCGGATTAGCAAAATAAAGATGGGTTTTGGCATTACACGGAAGTATGAATTTTGGCGCCAGGATGTGCTGGTTGCGTGATGGTAGGTAGGTAACTTTATTCTCAAAGTGTCAGTGTCCTCACCTTTGAAATGAGGGCAGCTCCACTCACTTGGCAGTGGGTTGTGATAGGTATGGGAGGGCTGTCTACCACACATGCAGTGACTAGCACTTAGGAAACTCCAGCTGAGGTCTGTCTGCCAGCTTCTAAGTGACTCCTTCCAATTTGCTAGTGCCAATTTCCAGAGCTTTTGCTAATAACGTGACTGTCCTCAGGAGAAGCCCATTTGGCAGATGTTTGTGGAGTGTCTTGCCACGCTCCAGGTGTCTGTACACGTGTTTGCCTCCTCCGCGCCATCCTACAACTGGAAGCAACAGCCTGTCTGCAGGTGAAGGAACAAAGCTGTCAGTCCCAGAGGTATACGATCTCCTACCTAACCTTTGTGGCTTTGCTTCCTCAGTGTCAGCCACCAGGACTGGTTTTAGGTGTGTTACACCATTCTTGCATTGCTATAAAGAAATAGCTGACTGGGTAATTTATAAGAAAAGACATTTGGCTGGGTGCAGTGGTTCACACCTGTAATCCCAGCACTTTGGGAGGCTGAGGGGAGGTGGATCACTTGAGGTCAGAAGTTTGAGACTAGCCTGACCAACATGGTGAAACCCCATCTGTACTAAAAATACAAAAAAAAAAAAAAATCAGCCAGACATGGTGGTGGGCACCTGTAATCCCAGTTACTTGGGAGGCTGAGGCAGGAGAATCACCTGAACCTGGGAGGCGGAGGTTGCAGTGAGCTGAGATCTCGCCACTGCACTCCAGCCTGGGTGACAGAGCGAAACTCCATCTCAAAAAAAAAAAAAAAAAAGAAAGAAAAGATGTTTAATTGGCTCACGGTTCTGTAGGGTGTATAGGAAACAGTGCTATCATCTGCTTCTGGGGAGGCCTCAGGAAGCTTTACTCATGATGGAAGGTGCAGCAGGAGCATGCAGTGAAGCAGGAGCAAGAGAGTCTGGAGGGGAGGTGCCACACACTTTGAAATGACCGGTTATTGTGAGAACTCACTATCACGTAGACACTACCAAGTCATGAGGGATGTGCCCCATGATCCAAACACCTCCCACTAGGCCTTACCTCCAGCATTTAGGATTACAATTCAACATGAGATTTAGGCAGGGATAAATACCCAAACTATAAGAAATAAAGATAAAAAAGGGAATCAGTTTAACATTTTAAGGCTTTCCTTTTTTCCATTTAATGAAGAATAAGTCTTTTGAGAATAAGAACATTTATGTTGCCTCCTTCCAAATTCTCCTTGAAAGAGATCCTCTGGCCACCTTTGGGATTGCACAAGCCTGCCTCATGCCCTCTTTGTGGCCAGGGTGTTTCAGCTGCTGCTGCAAAATTAAGATGTGTCGGTGCTTGTTAAGTAGGCTCTCAGTTCCAGGTAAGACCAGTCATATGCCTCCTGGATGCCATCAGTGTCAGGCATTTTGCTCTGCACCTCGGATATAAGGGAAAGTCCTCATGTTGCTCCTAACTAAAGGAAGATGGGCAAGTGACTTCCTAGTGGAAGAGCACAGTGTGAGGATGACTGTGACAAAGGTCTAATACCCAACCTGGAGGAAGGGCACAGGGCTCTTAGGAAAGAACTGGTGAAAGGGATA
This sequence comes from Ateles fusciceps, assembly GCA_036589455.1. NCBI lineage: Eukaryota > Metazoa > Chordata > Mammalia > Primates > Atelidae > Ateles > Ateles fusciceps. The sequence goes on from JAZHEH010003205.1 coordinate 14,579,201, forward strand.
GCAAGCAAAAAGAATTGGGGTACATGTGGGGGACAGTTTAGATGGAAGGGTATTTGCAGTAGAGAAACATCATAATCAAAGGCTAGAGGTGAGAGTACAGCATGGCTGGGCTGGCGAAGTATAGGAGACACTGGGGGATGAGGCTGAAGGACACAGCAGGGAGGACTTTGAGTGCCCTGCAAAGGAGAACAATTTATCTTGACCACTCTTCAGGAATTTTGAGAGATGGGTGAAAAAGAAAACAAAAGAAAAAGAAAAAAAAAAGAGAGATGGGTGGCAAGATGGAAGTTACATTTTCCAAAGGTAACTCTTCTCCTTAGCAAGGAGAACAGATTGCAGGAGCAGGGATAGACGTGAGGAGACTGTAGTTGGCGGATTATTGTAGTAACTTCAAGAGAAATTATGAGGCCCAGGCAGTAGGGGCTTGAGGAACCGCAAGGAGGGGGCTGACTTCAGAAACAGGCAGAGGGTGAGGTGAGTGCAGCGAGTGGAAGAGGGAGTGGTTGAGGATGACTCCCAGGTTATCATGTTGGTGACAGAATGGAATGTTGTGCCATGGACCGCAAAAGGGGACCCAGGAAGAGGAGCTGGTTTTGCGGGGCCCAGGAGATGTAGGCAGGGGATGTGCCCAGTTTCAGAGGTTAAGATTTTTGCAGGATAAGGGCTATAGTGGCATTTAGAAGGACTGGTGTAGTGCTCAGGAGAGAGAGATGGGTTTGAGATAAAAATTTTGGAGTCATCATTAGGTTAGGATTAAATCATCTACAGAGACTGTGCAGATGGAGAAGAGGAGACACTGGTGAGGAGGGGAACTTTGGGGGAAATGGAGACTTCAGGAGCAGGTAGAAGAGCATAGTAACAAGAGTGACTGAGAGACCAGAGGAAAATCAGGAGAAAGCCAGTTAGGAGCTTCCAGGAGATAGTAAACTATAGAATATATTAAAGAGAGGCAAAGAAGGTCGGTGCTTTAAAAAAAAGGTGGCGGGGGGGGGCAGGTGCTGTGGCGTAAGCCTGTAATCCCAGCACTTTGGGAGGCTGAGGCAGGGGAGGATCCCTTGAGGCCAGGAGTTTGAGACCATCATGGGCAACACAGTGACACCCCATTGCTACAAAAAAAATTATGAAAATTAGCTGGACATGGTGGCAAGTATCCATGGGGGCACAGGGTTATTTTGGTAACCCTAGCAAACTCTGGGGCAGAGAAGTGGAGGGGATAGAAGCTTGCCTATCCTGGGCTGAGGAAGGAACAGGAAGTGAGAAATGGAGGCAGCCATGTGCTCTCCTTTGAGAAGAACCCAATTTCTAGTCTCACTGGTGTAACTTAAAACAAAACAAAAAGTTATGAAATATTTCAAACATAAAAAGAAGCTGGACATGGTGATGTGTGCCTGTAATTATCCCAGTTACTCAGGAAGCCAAGGTGCAAGGGTCGTTTGAGCCCAGGAATTCAAGACCAGCCTGGGCAACATAGAGAGACCCTGTGTCTTAAAAAAAAAAGAATACACCCACCACCCAATGAACAGTAAATGTTTTGCTAACTTTGCTTCAGGTTTTTACTTTTTGGAGAAGACATGACTAGTGTTTGAAACCCCACATTGACCCTTTCCTGATTCCATTTCTCTCCCTCCATTTGGTAACCACCATCCTGAATTTGATGTTTCATTCCCCTGCATGGTTTATAATTTTATTACATAAGTTTATATCTGTAAGCAATAGATCTGATTGTTTTGTAAAATTTTAAACTTTATAGAAATGGTTCATGCTGAATATACTTCTGCCTCTTGCTTTTTGCATTATCAGTACTGTTTTGGAGATTTATTTATGTTGACACATGTAGCTCTAGTTATTTCAACTGCTATATAGTATTCCCTTGTGTAAATATACCACTTATCTCTCCATTCTCCTCTGGGGGACATTTAGTTGGTTTCCAATTCTTTGCTTAAACAAGGTTACATCGGTCATTCTTCTACATGTCTCTTGTACATATGTAGGGATATTTCTGGTATACATACCTAGAAGTGGGACTTGCTAGGCCATGGATTACATGTCCCTTCAACTTCACTAGATATACTGTCAAACTCTTTTCCAAAGTGATGGTACCAGTTTTCATACACAACAGCCATTTGTGAGAATTCTAGACGCTTCACATCCTCACCAACATTTCATTTGTTGAAAATTTAATTTCGACCAATTTGATGAATGTGAAGTTATATTCTGTAGTTTCCTTTAGATTGTTACAGGGCCACCAATAACATAGAGTAGATACCACACAACTCTAGGAGGCGCTGTTCACATTTTACTCTTTGTGAATGGCACATTCTAGAGTCGGTGCAATGACAGTGGTCTTGAGTGATGTTAAGAATTTGTTTCTTGACCTATTAGGTTTTCTCTTTTGTGGGAATTGCACAAAATAATTGATAAAATACATATAAAAAAATAGATTCCTATATTACATTATACATAAAATAAATTCAAGGTGAATTAAAGATCTAAATGCCAGGCCAGGCATGGTAGCTTAAGCCTGGCCAGCACTTTGGGAGGCTGAGGCGGGAGGATTGCTTGAGCCCATGAATTTGAGGCTGCAGTGAGCTATATGCTCAAGCCACTGCCCTCCAGCCTAAGCAGCAGAACAAGACCCCCATCTCTTTAAAAAAATAAACACTTTATGATTTTTCTATGTTGATAAATGAGCTCTACAATTTTTTTTTCTTACACTTTTTTTGTGGTTTTTGTTTTGGAGACAAGGTCTCACTCTGTTGCCCAGGCTGGAGTAAAGTGGCATGATCATAGCTCACTGCAGCCTCAAACTCCTGGGCTCAAGTGATCCTCCTACTTGGCCTCCCAAAGTGCTGGGATGGGATTACAGCTGTGAGCCACTATGCATGGCCTCGTGCTGTCTTTATAATTTTTTTTTTTTTTTTTGAGATGGAGTCTCGCTCTGTCCCCCAGGCTGGAGTGCAGTGGGGTGATCTCAGCTCACTGCAACCTCTGCCTCCCGGATTCAAGCAATTCTCTGCCTCAGCCTCCTGAGCAGCTGGGATTACAGGCACCCACCACCATGCCCGGCTAATTTTTGTATTTTTAGTAGAGACGGGGTTTCACCATCTTGACCAGGCTGGTCTTGAACTCCTGACCTCGTGATCCACCCACCTTGGCCTCCCACACTGCTGAGATTACAGGCGTGAGCCACCACACCCAACCCTTTATAAAGTTTTAACATAGATTCTATAAGTCTCAAAATGGATTTGTGATTATTCCTTTTTTCTAATCTCAAACAGTTTAAAAGTCTTTTGCCCATTTTTCTGCTGGGTGGTTTTATTGTTGTTTTGTTGCTTGTTGTTGTTGTTTGAGAGTCTTGCTCTGTCTCCAGGGCTGGAGTGCAGTGGTGTGATCTCAGCTCACTGCAACCTCCACCTCACAGGTTCAAGAGATTCTTCTGCCTCACCCTCCCAAGTAGCTGGGATTAGAGGCACCTGCCACTACGGCCAACTAATTTTTATATTTTTATATTATATTATTTTATTTTATATTTTTATATTAATTTTTATATTTTTAGTGGAGTTGGGGTTTCTCCATGTTGGCTGGGCTGGTCTTGACTTCCTGACCTCAAGTGATCCACCCACCCCAGCCTCCCAAAATGCTGGGTTACAGGTGTGAGCTACAGCACCTAGCCTGGGTGATTTGTGTTACTGATTGCAAGAGTTCTTTTATTTATTTTGGATATTAATTATTTCTTGATTGTATCTCTTACCCAGTCTGTGGCTTCTATTAATTTTTAGGTGACTTTTTTTGTACAGATGTCATTCATTGTATGTTCATTTTAATGTACTTAAATTTGTCAGTCTTTGATAGTTTGTGTTTTTGTATCTGAGAACTCCCTCCCTACTCCAGAGTCCTAGATATTCTAATTATTCTTCTAAATTTTTTTTTTTTTCTGAGACGGAGTCTCGCTCTTGTTTCCCAGGCTGGAATGCAGTGGAGCAATCTCAGCTCACTGCAACCGCCGCCTCCCAGGTTCAAGTGACTCTCCTGCCTCAGCCTTCCAAGTAGCTGGGATTACAGGTGCTTGCCACTACACCTGGCTAATTTTTGTATTTTTAGTAGAGATGGGGTTTCACCATGTTGGCCAGGCTGGTCTCAAATTCCTGACCTCATGAGCCATCCACCTTGGCCTCCCAGAATGCTGGGATTACAGGCATAAGCCACCATGCCTGACCCTATCTTTTTTTAAGTTTTGCTTTTCCACGTTTAGATCTTTGGGTGTGTGGGTGTGGGTGTGTGTCTGTGTGTTTGTGTTTTGAGACAGGGTGGCTCTCTGTGACCCAGGCTGTAGTGCACTGGCCTAATCACAGCTTGCTGCAGCCTCAAATTCCTGGGCTCAAGCAGTCCTCCCGCTTCAGACTCCCAAGTGCCAGGATTACAGGCATGAGCCATGTCCCCAGCCTGTTTTTGTTTCTCTCAACAGGGTCTCACTCTGTCACCCAGGCTGAAGTGCAGTGGCACAATCATAACTCACTGCAACCTTAAACTCCTTGGGCTCATCACTTGAGCTTCCCACTTTAGTCTCCTGAGTACCTGGGACCATAGGCATGCACCACCAGGCCCAGCTAATTCTTAAACTTTTTGTAGAGACAGTGTCTCACTATGTTGCCCCAGGTCTCAAACTCCTGGCCTTAAGGGATCCTCCCACTTCAGCCTCCCAAAGTGCTGCCAATACAGGCGTGAGCCACCGTGCCGTCTCTTATTTACATATTTAATCCACCTTGAATTTATTTTATGTGTAACATAGGAATCTGTTTTTCATATATAACCGTTATAGAGGCATGGGTCATCCAGTTCATTTTTCATGCCATTGCTGTTACATGGGGGCCAGGCACTACTCAGGAGGCTGAGGTGGGAGGAGCACTTGAGCCCAGGAATTCGAAGTTACAGTGAGCTGTGATCACAGCACAGCACTCCAGCCTGTGTCACAGTGAGACCCCATCTCTTTAAAAAAAAAAAATATATATATATATATATATATTATTTTTCTATGTTGATAAGACCAAGCTATAACTTTTTCCCTTACACCATCTTTATAAGGTTTTAACATTGAGATTTTATAAGTCTCAAAATGAATGTAATTAGTCCTTTTCTAATCTCTGAAACAGTTTAAGAAAAGGGTTCCTTAGGTTGATAAAATTCATCTGTACAATTTTAGAAGTCTAGCATCTGTGAGGAGTAGGGCTTGGAGGAGAGTATATACTTTTTCTTTTTTTTTTGAGACAGAGTTTCGCTCTGCCACCCAGGCTGGAGTGCAATGGTGTGATTTCAGCTCACTGCAACCTCCACCTCCCAGGTTCAAGCGATTCTGCTGCCTCAGTCTCCTGAGTAGCTGGAATTACAGGTGCCCGCCACCATGCCTGACTAATTTTTGTCTTTAGTAGAGACAGGGTTTTGCCATGTTGGCCAAGCTTGTCTCGAACTCCTGGCCTCAAGCAACCCGCCTGCCTTGGCCTCCCAAACTGCTGGGATTACAGGTGTGAGCCACTGCGCCCAGCCGCTTTTTTTTTATTTTTATTTTTAAAATCTTCACTTAGATGTTATATTTCAAAGGCAAAACTGACAAATCCAATTTTATTGACTGATATTCCAAATAAGGCTGCTTTCTTCAGTGGTTTGTTTTGTAGCTGACAGCTACGCCCTCTTCTGTTCCAGTACTTCTGCTACAGGACTTACAACATTGCTTTGTAATTATTCTTTACATGTTGGCTTACCGCCAGACGGAAACCCCCTGGAGGACAGGATAGCACTTTATTCATATTTGTGCCCCAGTATGCAGCATGGTTAACCCTATACTGTAGGATTCTGTATAATCCTACATTTACATGGTTAAGAAGAGGTTCACCAGTCCCTGCTCCAACTGGGGCTATTTGGTAGGCCAAGCAAGGCCAGAGTCCTCCCAGGCACATTATAAATAGAAAAAAAAAATGATATGATTTGACATTGCCAACCATATCATTCTTCAGTTTCACTTGCTGTCTCAGTTCTGCCACTTGGTAGTTGTATGGCTGTGGAAACTTTACTACCTATCTTAGGGGGCCTTCTGAAGATTGTGATAATGTATGTAGATCATCTGGTATCCAGAGGGTGCTTAGTAAGTGCTAACTATAAATTCCTTAAAAGAAAAACACGGCTGGGCGCAGTGGTTGACACCTGTAATCCCAGCACTTTGGGAGGCCAAGGCAGGTGGATCACCTGAGGTCAGCCTGGCCAACATGGTGAAACCCTGTCTCTACTAAAAATACAGAATTTAGCCGGGCATGGTGGTGGGCGCTTGTGATCTCAGCTACTCGGGAGGCTGAGGTGGAACTGCTGGAATCCGGGAGGGAGAGGTTGCAGTAAGCCAAGATCATGCCATTGCACTCCAGCCCAGCCTACAACAGCAAGACTCCGTCTCAAAAACAAAAGAAAACACAATTTCCTTCAGCTGTGGTTGCCTTTTGATTTTTTTCTCTTAAGCTATTTCTTCTCAGTTCCATTTGTGGGTTTGTGGTTGTGAAACAGAAAAAATTAAAATGCCTTTGGGGAAGCCACCCCTCCTCCCTTTCTGTAAAATCCTATTTCTGTTCATATGGTTAAGCAGAGGTTCACTAGACTCTGCCCCAAGCAGGGTTGTTTGGTAGTCCAAGCAAGGCCAGAGACCTCCCAGGGACTTTTGTTAGTCCTCTCAAAGATGTTCTTCCTTCCACTAGAGTTGCTAAGCAACTCCAAAGATGAGGCCATCTTTGCCATCACATGGAGAGAAAAACAAAACCAAGAGATGGAGTTGTGATGTTATCATTTAATCCCAGGTTCTAGCTACATCTCAAGCCAGTGAACCATCCCTCTGACATGTAAAATAATAAACTGCCTTTTCAATGCTAAGGCCGGTTTGAATTGGGAGTATGTCACTGCAAACAAGATTCCTTATTAACACATAGCTGGGTTTCCCTTTATATTGCTCACTCTGAGGTCAGTTTCTAACTGCTTTTAGTACAAATCTATCAGCAAAGAAAAACAGATTTTATTGGCTCCAGTTTGGTAAAGACCCACAAGATGCTTACGACAAATTTAGAATGTTTCCTCTGATCCCAAATGAGAGGGTGACATCATCAGCAGAGAGCTTGGATGAGCTGCTCATATAATTTGGTAAAGATAAAGCTGAAAATCTTTGTTTCTTCCCCCAGTGGAAAATGTGAGTCATTTTAATTACATGTTCTTAGACTGCTGGGTCATACCTGGTTTCTTTATTCTTGTCTGTGTAGTGCTCTAGCCACCAACACTACGGTATGTCTCTGGAAGATTTAAGAAAGTAAATAAGCATTTCCTCTCAGATGTATTTGTGTCCTAGCAAGTCCACACATCTATACTAATGTGTGAGAAATTAAACTCATCGGCCTAGATACATCTAATCTTGATTTTTAGGAAGAAGGGAGTAGAAAGCAGTACCGTAAAGAATGCAGGTACATTAAAAGGATGTACAGAAGTGATATGGAAAGATCATTACAGTATAATGTTAAATGAAAAAAAAGCAATGTACATAGAAGTGTGTTTTCTTTGCATAAGAAAAAGGGCTGGGTGCGGTGCCTCACGCCTGTAATCCCAGCACTTTGGGAGGCTGAGGCGGGCAGATCACCTGAGGTCAGCAGTTGGAGACCAGCTTGGCCAACATGGTGAGACCTCGTTTCTACTAAAAATACATGATTGGCTGGGTGTGGTGGCAGGCGCCAGTAATCCCAGCTACTCAGGAGGCAAGGCAGGAGAATCACTTGAACCCGGGAGGTGAAGGCTGCAGTGAACTGAAATTGCACCATTGCACTGCAGCCTGGGTACAAGAACAAAACTGTCAAAAAAAAAAAAAAGAGAAGAAAATAAGAATATATATTCACATTTAATTATCTTTTTTACTATGCTACTATACTGTCCTTTAAATTATCCTATTTACTTTTAAAATATTGAAAAGAAACAAGAAGCCAGTTAAAGTAATTTCCCATAAAGGGCAGAGGTGGTTAGAAAACTGGTGGAGCAAGCCTTCTCAGTATATACCTTTTTGTATTGTCCTGGTATCTCAACCATGTGAACATATTAGTTATTCAAAACAATGTCTTTCCTTATGACCCTGGCCGCGGCTTCCTGTCCCAGGATGTACAGCCATGACCTCCACAAGCCCTCTTCCTGGCCTGGCAGATGTAGGAGCAACTTCTCTGACCATCCAAATGCAGGTGAAAAAAGGACATGGTCACAGTGCAGTGCCTTTATAAGAGGAATTTTTATTGTTAATTATTTACCTTAATAGTTTCAGAAAGAGGAACAGATTAGCTCAATCCAACATGATTGGCAGCTGGCAAATTCTAGTGAAGCAAGTGTTCTGATTGCTAAGGATTTAATTTGGATAATTTTAATACTTAGCCATCTAACACCTCAAACATAATCCAGAATAACTGCATCACCTTCTCTTTCACTTCAATACTGCACCTACCTCAGTTTGATATGGAAATATCATTAAATATGATTTCCAGAACGGCAAGTTTCCTGGAAAATACAGCCATGAGGACAATGCACAAAAGAAAAACTCAAAATAAAACTCTGTATGATAATTTACTAGTCTAAAGAAACAAAAACCTTCCAATATATTAAGAAATAAATCCAGTTACAAATGCACTAATAGGTCTATGTGAAGAGGTTCTGGGATAATAACTGAAAATGGCCGGCTATTTACAAGATACACAAGCAGTAACGGTGCACCTAGCCCAGCAATGGCCCTCAGAAGCCAAAAGTGTTCTCTCCGCTGTAGGCCACATACAAGAATCCATCTTCATCTTTTTCCTTCTCGTAAAGCTGTCCCATAGTTAGGCTTGAAAGAGAAAAACAAAAACATCATTGAAAATTGGAGTCCAGGTTTCAGGAGAAAAAGGATCGCCTGAGGATAGGAATTTAGGAAGTAAAAATACTTCAGGTGTCAGTACCTGCTGTGTGCTTATAATCCTGTTTTAAAGAAAGAGAAAGGAGCCATAAAAAGATTAAAATAAATGAGGTCTGCAGAAGGCGGAGCCATCTGACATCCTCCCAAGTAAATCCTTTAAAGACGCTAGCTCCTTCAGGGGACTTTAGCTGGTTGGTTAACACATGAATGCCTTTACTAAGCAAAACAAAGAACCTGAAAGGCTCACCTCTGTATGGAGAAAGGACTCTAGCAAGCAAGAATCATTTGGGTTCATTCTTGTGGAAGCTGTGCCCCCAGAAATATGTATCAACATCATCAAAGAGAAGTTATTTTCCTCACACTTAATGCAAAAAACTCCAAATGTATCTAAGAAGCCTCCCCCAACCTCCCAAAGAACCCTCCAAAAATAGATACTCTTCAAACTAAACATGTGTGGGTAGGAAAGCTGGCTTCCCCTAAGCTGTAAAACAGACTGTGCAGTGGAGGAGACCTAATCTAATTCTGTGCCATGAAACTGAGTTGGACCAGCTCCAGAGTAAGACTAGTAACACCTGGAAGCCCTATGCAAGCTCTGCCCTGTGACTGTACTCTCAGATGAGAGGAGGTGCAAATGTGCTAAGACCATGCGTGGAGGAGTCAACCAGAAACAGTGGTAAAATCCTCAGTCTGAGTCATCGGAGGTCACTAGCCCAGATAGGTAAGTCACAATAGATACTTAAAATGGGGACTCATAAACCAAGGGCCAGTGGGGAAGATGAGGAGCCCAAGGCCTCAACCTGGGAAACCAACGACCTCCCCCTCTGCTGCTTTGTTCCTCAAGGAATGAATAGGACCTCCATGTAAACATGATGAGCACATTTATGAAGGGGGAGTTTTTGAGTTTTTTTCCTATTCTTCCTGCCCCATTTGCAAGCTTAGCTCCGATGGCTGTGTGGGTAGATGAGAATTATTAAGTAACAATGTGGGGGAGGGCTGATTATGAATATGAAACAACCTGTCATCAGCATCTTGTACAATAAAAAAACGGTGCTCCCTATGAGGATCTCTTAGCTTGGAATTTGTAAAGTAAGGACTCCTGGAACAGAACTGTTCAATAGAAATTTCTGCTATGAAAAATTAAAAATAAAGAAAAAAGGCCGGGTGTGGTGGCTCATGCCTGTAATCCCAGCACTTTGGGAGACCGAGGTGGGCGGATCACTAGAGGTCCGGAGTTGGAGACCAGCCTGGCCAACATGGTAAAACCCCCATCTTTAAAAAAAAAAAAAAAAGAAAGAAATTTCTGCTATGACTGAAATGTTCTGTATCGCTGCTACAACGCAGTAGCCACTAGCTTACATTCAGCAGTTGAAAATGTGGCTCATCTGAATGGGGACGTGCAGTGTAAAACAAACAAGATTTCAGACTGACTATGAAAATGCAGCTAAACAGCTCAATTTTGATTACATGTTGAAATGATAAAAGTATGGATATACTGGGTCAAATGAAATATGAAAATTAATTTCAACTGTTTTTATTTATTTATTTATTTTGAGACAGTCTTGGTCTGTCACCAGGTTGCAGTGCAGTGGCAACCTCTGCCTCCCAGGTTCAAGCAATTCTCCTGCCTCAGCCTCCCCAGTAGCTGGGACTACAGGCATGTGCCACTACGCCCAGTTAATTTTTTTTTTTTTTGTATTTTAGGAGAGACAGGGTTTCACCATGTTGGCCAGGATGGTCTCGATCTCCTGACCTTGTGATCCACCCGCCTCAGCCTCCTAAAGTGCTGGGATTACAGGCGTGAGCCACCACACCTGTTTTTATTTTTTTTTTTTAATGTGGCTACTAGAAAATTCTTAAATTACATATGTGGCTTGCATCCGTTTCTAATGACAACACTGCCCCAGAACAGGACTTAGGAGGCAGTGGGTAGAGGGAGGAACAACACCTATAGTCCACAGCCATGGATCTCAGCCTTGGCTGCACATCAGAATCTCACACTAGAGAGCTTTAAAAACATCTCCATGCCCAAGCCCTACCCCACACTAATGAAATCATCAGTATGTTTTGTTTTGTTGAAATAGAGTCTTGCTCTAATCGTCCAGGCTGGAGTGCAGTGGCAGGATCTAGGCTCACTGCAACCTCCACCTTCCAGGTACAAGGAAATCTCATGTCTCAGCCTCCCGAGTAGCTGGGATTACAGGTGCATGTCACCACATCCGGCTAATTTTTTTTTTATTTTTTTTTCCTAAGTAGCAGTGGGGTTTCACTATGTTGGCCAGGCTGGTCTTGAACTCCTGACCTCAAGTGAGCCACCACACCTGGCCTCATGAGTATGTTTTAAAATGCCTAAGATGATTCCATGTGCAGCCAGGTTGAGAAGGGGAGATGCTTGACCTTTTGGCGGGGGGGCGGGGAAGGAGGAGTCATCTTTAAGAGCTATGTGATTAGGAAGTAGAGTGACAAGCCAGGAAGTGAAATGACAAGCCAGAAACTAGCAGAAGGGCTTGAACATGTAGCTGAGTCTCCCAAGATTTTTACCCTAGTGGTTGGGAATGCCCACTTTTCTCTGAGACTCCTCAGAATGAGGCTAATGGGAAAACAACTACAGCTACTGCCACAACTCTCTTTACCCCATTTGTCCAAGTGTCCAGGGTGACCTTGATGACAACCGTCATAACATCTCCCCACTGCCGTTACCAGATGGGTTTAGATGCAGCAGCAGACACTGAGTGCAATTCAAAGACAGCCGCCCCACAGTGCCTTTGTCAAGTTTGGTTCTAAACAGACTAAGTTCTGCTCTTTGCCTAGCAAGTTAGGAGCCCTAGTACAATGATTCTAAATCCCACTGCTACTTCAGAAATATTTGAGGAGCTTCATAAACACCAGCTGCTCACCCCTGGCCCTGTGTATGCTACCCATAGTGAACAATGACCACCGGACCACTATGTTGAAGGCAAGTCCTGAGACTCGGAGCCCTGACTCTTGGCAGGATAGGAGGCCCACGATCATGTGTGGCTTTCATTCCTTTCTGGCTTTAGATTCCATTGTCTTTTAAGTAAAACTTGGGTTCATCAATTTGTTTAAGCAGTGCCCTAGTAGCTACAGAAGCTAATAGTAAAAGCACTGTTCTAAGGACATCACATGTATTAACTCTTCATCCTCAAAACAATCTTATGAGTTAGGTACTACCATAATCCATAGTTCATAGGTAAGAAAACTGAGGCACAGAGAATCTAAATCATTCACTCCAGGTCACAAAACTAGGAGACCACCAAGCTTTGCTGCTGCCAAGTGACTAGACAGCTAGATCTGTTCTGATGACCTAACATTAGAGTCCTTATACCTTCCTACAGAGATCTTTGTTAGAACAGTACTTCTCATACAAATATTGGTACCAATCATCTGAATATCAGGCTCTCAGGTAAGGCGACTGCTGCCAGTCTCTGCATCACATGCTGAGTAGCAAGGTCGTAGGGCTCTTTCCTTCAGATCTTGTAATTTGACAACTAGATGGTTTGTGCCTAAGGACCAACATTTCTCCTTTTCTGACACGCGGCCTCATGTGAAAACTTAGTTGGCAGTAGCACTGTGTCCTTATAGTCAGGATACCCCTTGGGCAAGGAACTTGATAACTGACAATGCTCAATGCTGAACATGCACCTAACTTTGAGGTGTCAATGGGTGCCATGAAACAAGACTGATTTGAAAACAGCACTTATGGGACTGGACTGCATACATGCAGAGTCAGAATAACTTGGCCTGCAGCCAAAATGAGCTGGGCTACAAATAGAATTAAAAGAAAAAACTCATTTTTTTTAAAGTCCCATTAAAAGGCTATTCAAACGGAAATGCAAGGAGACAAAATGTGACCCTTGCCAGCAGGCAGTCTATCAGCAGAAGGCTGGTGTGTCCGTTTGGGACACATTCCATAAACTTCGGAGAAGAGAAATGCCCCCCTCAGAATTTGGAGGCCTTACAGAGCACTGAGCAGGCCACTGCTAGGATGCCTGAGGATCCTGAAGCACCAGGCAGCTCTAATCCTGACAACTCGCAAGCAGCAGCACTGCAGCTCCAAGGCTTGCTGCCTAAGGTGCTAGGAGGTGACTGTAGAAAACGTCTGAAGATGGCCTCCAGTCCCTAACACAAATGCACACCCCGTGGCATCAAGTACCACATGCATTCATCTGACAAAGATGCTGCTCTGCATACAGAGGCACTGCCACCTTCCAAGCTCTGAGTCCGACAAGGAAATAAATGGGTAAAGCCAATGGTAGATTCAAGCCACGGAGCTAATCTAAGGTGAAGTGGGACCCTGAAGTACCATGTGAAAATGAACTTAAATTGCCCCCTAAAGCTCTCTCTCCCCACCCTCTGTTAGAGACTCACATAGATCCAGATAAAACCTCTTCTCCAGTGGAGAAACTATGCAATAAAAGAAAAGCTGCAGCAGGACCCACATCCAGGAATGGCAATGTGACTCAAGACAGACATTAGTTTTATGCTACTCAACAGCTCTATGCATTGGGAGAGGCTGACCTAAAACTGTATGAATGCCCAATCCCTAGAGAACCTGCCTTCGCCCCAACCAAGGGCAGGTCATGGAGGCTGTGGGATCTACACTGACTCATGAATTGGCTGGACTGATGAGCACACTTGGCCACCCATCTGCTTTGGAACCCATGTGATTCCACTGGACCTTGGATTATCTCTTCTCCAGCAGGACAGGATGGTGGCAGGAGGTGGAAGGGCAATGACCACTACTGTGAATCCTGCAGAGGCATTGGCTTCACACTTAAAAGTTAATAAGGCCTTGACCCTCCCCAAGATTCTATAAAGACTAACCACTGGTTGTTGTTTCTTTTTTTGTTTTGTTTTGGTTTTGAGACGGACTTTCGCTCTTGTCACCCAGGCTGGAGTGCAGTGGCGGGATCTTAGCTCACTGCAACCTCCGCCTCCCAGGTTCAAACGACTGTCCTGCCCTAACCTCCTGAGTAGCTGGGATTACAGGCACCCACCACCACACCCGGCTAATTTTTTTTTGTGTTTTTAGTAGAGATGGGGTTTCACCATGTTGGCCAGGCTGACCTTAGGTAATCCGCTGACCTTGGCCTCCCAAAGTGCTGGGATTACAGGCGTGAGCCACCACACCCGGCCTAGGACAGGATCTGTTTGTATCAGAAAAATCTGATCAAAAGGAACAGCTAGGCCAGGTCCGGTGGCTCACGCCTGTAATCCCAGCACTTCAGGAGGCCAAGGTGAGTGGATCACCTGAGGTCAGGAGTTCAAGACCAGCCTGGCCAACATGGTGAAACCCCATCTCTACTAAAAATATTTTTAAAATTAGCCAGGCATGGTGGCAGAAGCCAGTAATACCAGCTATTCAGGAGGCTGAGGCAGGAAAATCACTTGAACCTGGGAGTCGGAGGTTGCGGTGAGCCGAGATCGCGCCACTGCCCTCTGCCTGGACAGAAAGAGCAAAACTCTGTCTCAAAAAAAAAAAAAAAAAAAAAAAAAAAGTCCTGTCCTAAAGCGGTATTTACCCAGAAATGATCAAAGTGCTTTAAGCACATTTCTAAATAAAGGATGAATACGTGTGGGGTAAGAAGTCATTAATTGGGGCCTGAAGGGTCAGGACTTGGATTTCTGGTTTCTCTGTCCTAAAATCCTGACTTGGGTTACTGGTATAATCTGCCTTAGGGTGGATTCTCAGCAGATTGGAAAGGCAAATGGGACTTGGAGAGAAAATGGCCTTGAAGCAGTCTCTGTTGCCCTGAAAACCACTTTCCATTTCTAAGACATCACAACTTCCTCTTACTTAAGATCTTTTTAAGATCAAGAAGCAACTAAACACCAGATTGTTAAACAGCACAGGTATCCCAATCTCAAATTATAATACCTGGCCAAGCATGGTGGCTAATACCCATAATCCCAGCACTCTAGAAGGCCAAGTCAGGAGGGTCACTCGTAGCCAGGAGTTTGAGACCAACCTGGTGAGGTGGTAGGATTGCTCAAGCCCAGGAGTTCGAGGTTGCAGTGAGCTCTGACTGCACCACTGCACTCCAGCCAGGGTGACAGAGGAAGACCTTGCCTCAACAACAACAACAAACAGTATCTTAGGTATCTTTTATTTAATGATATACTCCTGTTTCTATTTTAAACAGGGGATTAAGAAGACTCTTATCTAGGTTCTAAACCAACAAAGACCAAAGACCATACAATGCCAGGTCTGAGTTCCTCTCTAAGGCCATGACTAGGAAACCTGTACACTGATGTTGTTTCTAAACTTCTGTCTGCACAAAGGCATGGTTCCCCTTCCGGTTTTGACCTGACTCTTGATGCAGGCACCTGCGCAGACAATGCAACTTTCCAGTGCTAAATGGGAAAAGGCCACTGTGATTCCCCCTTTTTTAAAAGAAACAAGAACTTAGAATTTAGGAAGTAAAACTTAGGGACTTGCTTATGTCTCTATTTAAATAATTAACAGTAACAACTCTCAATAAAAATCATAATACTTTACACAGTGACTGCCTGTTTTCCACTGAAAGGCAGAAATAAATGAGAAGTTACTCCCCTTCAGCCTCAGACATAATTGATCTTCATGCAGACCAGTCAGTCACCAGAGAGGGGAGGGCTCCTGCACGCTTGAATTCGTCCTTTCTCTAATTTCCCCAGTCACCTTTGAAACCAGCAAGCACTGCATGAAGGTTAAGGGAGGCTCCATGTTTCCCTAAGGAGGCTGGAAAGACCTGAGGAAGAGGCAGCTAAATTGTCTTGGGAAAGAGATGGTGAAGGGGAGTTAAGCCAGCTTTAGGAAGGATCCTGTGGTACTTTTGTTTATGCTGCTTTGGAGTGATTTACATTTGCATAAAGCCCAATGATGTCACATGGCCTCCTCTGTTCAGACACAAATTTGTATTTTTAGCTGGGTGTGGTGGCACACACCTGTGGTCCCAGCTATTAGGGAGGCTGAGGTGGGAGGATCACTTGAACCTAGGAAGCACAGGTTGCAGTGAGCTGAGACTGCACCACTGCACTCCAACCTGGGTGACAGTGAGAGACTGTCTTGGGGGAAAAAAAAAAATTGTTTTTGAGAATAAAACTCCAAAATGAACAGTTGCATTAAGTGTAGGTTGACAAGTCATTAACTGGGGCCAAAAGAGCTGACAGGCTGGGCAAAAGGGCCCTGGCTGGTGACTCTAAATCCTGAAGGGTCAGGATTTGGATTTCTGGTTACTCCAGCCTAAAATCCTAACTAGAGTTACTAGTGCAATCTGCCTTAGGGTGCTCACCACACTGGAAAGGCAAATGGGACTTGGAGAGAAAATGGCCTTGAAACAGTCTCTGCTGCCCTGAAAAATCATTTTTAATTTCCAATTCTATTTATATCTCAGGGAAAATGGGGGGAGGGGCAGTTGAGAAGAGTGTAGTCATTTTAATTGCTAGATTACTGTGGAGCCATCAGAGTAATCATAAGGTCTCCAGAAGCCTGCTTCATTTCCTTTGAGAAGAACCAGAGAATCAGAATTGAGGAAAATAAACTCAACGCCACAGGTCCTAGTCACTTACTTCCTCCCACTAAGCCACCACCTCTGGGAAGGAAGAACACAGGGTCACCAAGGCTCTGTAGAAATTGCAGATGGTATAAAAGATTACCTCCCTAGTCACCTTAAGGAAAGCCCAGGGTAACCACGGATGCCCAAGGCTTCCTCCTCTGGTGAAGACACAGCCCTGAGGCATGGGAAGGAGAGGTTGGAAGAGCCCCATGGGTGACAAGATCACCTCAAGCAACACCACATTCCAGAGCTACAGCTGCAGCAGACCAATGGCGTCCAGTGGGCAGGCCCTGGGCTATCTCCTCAGGCTGGACACTGGCCTTAGGGAAGGAGCTTCCATTTCTCCCCTGCCTTTCTACCAGACACCAGGAAGTGGACGTGGTAGAGACTGGGAAACAGGGAAATCAGACCAAAAAATAGCCAGAGCTTTCCACCTTTAACAGAAATAAAGTCTGGAATTTGGCAGAGGCCTCTTAGGAAGTCTTCAAGGATTTTCAACAGGAACCTATCTGGGCAACATTGGGCTAGTTCCCAGAGCTTCTGAAAGCCTTCACTTTTAGAAGTGTTACTTCTAGGGGTGGTAAATAAAACCTAGTCTGGGTCACTAAGGTAAGATGTGGCCAGGAACTCACACTCAGGGGGAGAAGTGAGGGCCGGAATCTGGATCAGGGCCTAGAACTACCACTCAGTAACAGGAAAGGACTGCCCAGGAGCTTAGACGGAACCTGTCCATCTTCTTCTTTCCAGAGGGGGCTAAAGCTGGCTGTCAAATACACAGAAAATGGAAATTCTAATGTCCCTGCCTACATTCAGGCCACAAGTTCCACTCCCAAAGACTGCTTCCAGGCAGCACCCCACAGTCTGACAGTCACAGCAGGTGCTGCCAAGGGAGGTATGTCTGTAAAGAGACTTCAGAGCCCTTTACTGTGCAGCAGTCACTTTATCAGACTTGAGGATCAGGCAGCTATAGACTCTTACAATGGTGAAGAGCTGACGAAGTTTGGGAGCACGCAAACTGGATGAATAACTGAATGAGCCTCAGTGGGGTCCACAGGCTCCCAGTGGAGGAGAGTGGCTGGACTGCCTTCAGGGAAGAAAACCTCATTTCAGGCCTCAGTTCTACCTATGGCTTAAGCCTAAATAAGTTCTCAACTGTGTTAAAAGATTCTTGGAGGTCTCAGGCTGAGTTTCATCACTTTTTTAGAAGTCCAGGCCTTGTTCTATTTTCTGAATCTAAAATGCACTCTTATGTATTGCAGCCGTTATTTTCCTGGAGCCCCTGATGTCAGGAAGCACAAAATCCAGATGTCTAGTCAGGACCCGTAAGAGTTTTCAGACCTCCAAAGTTTTTGAGTTCTCTAAGCAGCCAACCAGATGTCTAACACCAGAGGGCCCATTTAGTAAACACCTCTCACCTGGACTGTGGGACTGTCTTATCCACAAACAGGAAGATCGCCTTTTCAGAAGGAAGCTGGATCCTTTTCCTGATGATCCACATGAACTGAGCCACAGTGATATCAGATGGAACCAAGTACTTCCGTTTGTCAATGTCAACAATCTGAGAGCCTGAGACCTTTTCCACAATCACCTGGGAAAGTAAAGAGAGGTCAGGACTCGGTTTCTAAGGCGAGGCTCTGGCCTCATGGCTGAGGAGCTGAGGAACAGTGTGGGCAAGGAGGTGGGTGGGAAACTGCTTAGCAAGAGAAAATATGTCTTTGGCTTAATAACCACACGCTCTGGAGGTTAAGAATTGATATAAATGGGTTACAGGGAAACAGTATGTGCTTTTCTGTGGTCAGTTATGTAAGAGAAACGCAGCCCTTACTACTAAGCTTTTCCACATTTTATCTGGGCAGACCTAAGAATATGTGGGGACGGTTTCATCCATAGCCCGTTACTCCAGGACCCCAGAATGGATCCCCTTCACACTACAGGAAACACTACTGTGTTCCCAAGGAACATAGGAGACAAGAACAGATGGACTAATGGGAATGCCTGGAATTTCAGCCAGCCAAGAACCAAGATCTTCATTTGGCCTGTTGCTCCTCTCTGAACAAGTTTCAAATCCGTCCCTCCTACTCCTTCCCCCAACGGAATTATTCACAAGCAAAGAGCTACAATAACAGGCCTTAATGTCCATTAAAAATTAATAAGGATTACAAAACTATCTCCCAAAACATGGAATAAATATAACATCATATTTACTACTAACTAGGAAGAAAACACGACAGAAGGGGTTTTCAGCGGCTTCTCACATTATTTTGGTCAGGCAAGAATAACAGGGTCAAGGTGAGGCAACAGAGCTAGAAGTTGGGTAAAGATGGAGGCTCCAAGTAAAAGGTGAAGGTCCTGAGACTCAAGTACCACTTCCGAGACCAAAGTGACAGTCTCCCTCCACCACCATTCCCAAAAGTGGCAGTGACCTGTTGCCCTGTCCTAGAACATCGTTCCTTACATAACTGGCCAGGGAGCCCCGAGGCTGCAGACAGCTCGCTGGCCTAGATCCGGAGATTCAGCACTGAGGCACCCTGAACAGCACCAGCCCAAGCCCCTCAAGCCCCGGACCCGGGCGGCCTCATCCCAGTCTGGCCCGTCCGCTACTATAACTGGGAATGGAACCTCAACTTGTCAACTGCTGAATGGCCTACGGCCTATCAGGGGTCCCAGACGATAGAGGTGACAGCGAGGTGAGGGGACGGAGAGTCCACTCACTCACCGGAACCCGGTCGGGATATTTCGCTCGGATCTTCGCGGACTCCACGCATCTGTGTTCTGTGGGAGAAACAAACAGGGCTGACGGCCGCGCCTGTCCACAGGTCGGTTCCCGACCCTCGGCCTTCCTCCTCCTGCGCCTTGCGCACTGCCCAGGCCCTCGTTCTGGCATCCCCCGCGGCCGCGGTCCTGTCCCCTAGCTCCCAGAGGGGGTCCGCGGAGGGTGACACCGGGTCGAGAGACGGCTGCTCGTGGCACCGGAGCCTTGGCGACTCGAGCCCGGAGCGCGGCATACGTCCTGCTTCACCCGGCCCAGGGCTGCCCGAGTGGGGGAGGGGGCCACCCGCCGCGGCCCCTCGCGGCCGGTCCGATGGCCAAGTCCTTACCCAAAGAGTGGTCCTCCTTGAACATCCACTTCATGGCGGCGGCGGGGAGGGGACGGAACCGGCTCTCGGAGCCGCGGAACTCAGCGTACCGACCACAACAACAACGACGGCCGCGGCGGCAGCGACGGAGGCGACTACACGGCAGGCGGGACTTCCGGCTGCCGGAGCCTAGCAACCGGTCAGGGGCGGGGCTTCCGGCGCCACCGGCCAGGGCGCGGTGCCAAGGGGCGGGGCCGCACGTAAAGGGACGGGGCCGCGGAGGGCTCCGTCGGGGGGCTACTAGGCTGCGGAGTCGGTGAAGTTGGTTACGGGGGCGTTGTGGGCAATATCGGCGACCCCAGGAAGGAATGTTCGGGGAACTGGTGACAGGAGTGGGGTCTCGGGAGTGTTTGTGCCGGGGAAGCGTCTGGCTGACAGTGTAAGGCTCTGAGCGCTGTTTGGGGGTGTGGCTGATAGTTGAGGGTTCTTAGAGCTATTCACAGGGGAGGTCCGAATGGGGAATTGGTGACAAGAACGGTCTTTGGGAGTAAGAATGACATAAGGGGGGTCTCTAGTGCTTGGCGGTGACAAGGGAGCTGTTGAGGGCGTTGACAGTTTGGGGGTATTGCTCGGAGGGGTGACAGGGTGGGGGCACAGTATGGGAGGGGTGGTGTTTAAGGACCCTGTGTAGGAAGCGGCACTGAGGACAACCTGGACGTCCAGTATTAGGGACAGCGGTAATAGGTTGCCTTGGACCTAGAAACTGAATTTAAACAAATCCCATTTTCTTCCTTTATTCGTGAATCTATTTGAATAAACATTTACGAAAAGGTATCACAAATGCACATTCGAGGTAGGACGTGGTGGCTCCCGCCAGTAATCCCAACACTTTGGGAGGCCAAGGCAGGAGGATACCCTGAGGTCAGGAGTTCGAGACCAGACTGGCCAACATGGTAAAACCCCGTTTCTACTAAAAATACAAAAATTAGCCAGGCATGGTGGCGCGCACCTGTAGTCCCACCTCCTTGGGAGGCTGAGGCAGGAAAATCGTTTGAACGCGGGAAGCGGAGGTTGCAGTGAGCCGAGATCGCCCACTGCACTTCAGCCTGGGTGGGAACAAGACTCCGTCTCAAAAACAAACAAACAAACAAATGCACATTTGAAGAGTATAACATCACTGATCACAGCCCCTTTAACCTTAACTGGCAGAGGAGTTAGAGGTGACTGTCAGGCTCGGAGAATTCCCTGAGAGCTGGTCATGAGATGGGTTTCCTTGTTTGGCTGTGGGAGTGGTTTAGCAATCGCAGCCTGAGCTGTATGTGTCACCTGCCCAGACATATGCCTTGAGGTTCTCCAGCCAGTGATGTAATGCCTTTCTTCCAAGCAGAGTCATCAAGGCAGTCTGGTCTAGGTCACCATCTGTTTATAAGCTGCTGAGCACGTTGCAAGAATATTCACTTAATTTGGGAACAGGAACCCTGCCACATGCTTGTGATTCTGATGCACCTGTAAAGCCTGTATATTTGAACATGCTAGTTCATCATTTCCTACACTGGAAATTCCTGATTGATGCTGTGGAATCTAGCTTCATTCTAAAAGTATTTTTGTTATTTTAAGACTGTGTGTCTGACCAACCAGAATAGGCTTTTTGTTTGTTCCTTTGTCTTTGTTTTTGTTTTTTGAGACAGGCTCTCGATCTGTTGCCCAGGCTGGAGTGCAGTGGTGTAATCTCGACTCACTGCAACTCTGCCTCCCGGGTTCAAGCGATTCTCCTGCCTCAGCCTCCCGAGTAGCTGGGACTACAGGCATGTGCAGACCCCTCCCAGCTAATTTTTGTATTTTTGGTAGAGATGGGGTTTTGCCTTGTTGGCCAGGCTGGTCTCCAGCTTCCTACCTCAAGTAAGTGATTTGCCCGCCTCAAACTCCCAAAGTCCCAGAGTGCTGGGCGTGAACCACTGCACCTGTTTGTTTGGTTTTTGTTCGGTTGGTTGGTTGGGTTTTGGGTTTTTTTGTGTGTTGGTTGGTTTTGTTTTTGTTTTGTTTTTGTTCTTGTCTTTTTTGAGATGGAGTCTCCCTCTGTCACCCAGGCTAGAGTGCAGTGGCTTGATCTCAGCTCACTGCAACCTCCGCCTCCTGGGTTCAAGCAATTCTCCTGCCTCAGCCTCCTGAGTAGCTGAGATTACAGGTGTGTACCACCACACCCAACTAATGATCGTATTTTTGCTTTTGAGACAGAGTTTCGCTCTCGTTGCCCAGGCTGGAGTGCAGTGGCGCCGTCTCGGCTCACCGCAACCTCCACCTCCTAGGTTTAAGCGATTCTCCTGCTTCTGCCTCCCAAGTAGCTGGGATTACAGGCATGCACCACCATGCCTGGCTATCTTTTATTTTTAGTAGAGACGGGGTTTCTATATGTTGGTCAGGCTGGTCTGGACCTCCCGACCTCAGGTGATCCACCTGCCCCGGCCTCCCAAAGTGCTGGGATTACAGGCGTGCACCACTGTGCCTGACCTAATTTTTGTATTTTTGGTAGAGATGGGGTTTCACCATGTTGGTCAGGCTGGTCTTGAACTCCTGATCTCATGATCTTCCCACCTCGGTCTCCCAGTGAGCTGGGATTACAGGCTTGAGCCACGGCACCCAGCCTGTTTGTTTGTTTTTAATGAAGTGAAAAAGCCTTTGAATTTCCTACTTAGAAATTACTGTTGTTACATGTAAGAGCTTTGTGCTAGGTGCTGGGGAAAAACTGAAGAAGACAGATGACACTCCTGTTCTCATGGGTGGGAGCATGACATATTCTTGTCCCCCTAGCATATTCTAGTGGGACAAGACAAAAAATAAATATGTCAGGTAATTATAGGTGCTGTTTAGAAAAATAAGGCAGGGCAGGGGACTAGAGAGTGTGGTGGGATGGAATGCTAATTAGATAAAATGGCTGACATATTCTAGGGACGCCCTGTGGCTGGAACTAAGTGGAGAGAGGAGAGTTGTGTTACGAGACAAATTCAAAGAGATCTAGAACAAAACTGTGTAGAGCTTTAAATTCCATGCAGAGAACTTTGGATTTTATTTAGAATAAGATGAGAAGTCAGTGTACGTTTTTTTTTTGTTTGGTTTGGTTTGGTTTGGTTTTATTTGAGATGGAATCTTGCTCTGTTGCCAGGCTGGAGTGCAATCTCGGCTCACTGCAACCTCTGCCTCCCAGGTTCAAGTGATTCTCCTGCCTCAGCCTCCTGAGTAGCTGGGACTACAGGCACACGCCACCATGGCCAGCTAATTTTTGTATTTTTATTAGAGACAGGGTTTCACCATGTTGGCCAGGATGGTCTCAATCTCTTGACCTCGTGATTGGCCTGCCCCAACCTCCCCAAGTGCTGGGATTACAGGTATGAGCCACCGTGCCCTGCCCAGTATAGGGTTTTAAGCAGAGATGTATTACAGTCTGACTTCCTTTTCAAAAGGCTAGCTTAGTATATTGTAGGGGCTGAGGGTAGAAGCAGGGAAATAGTTGAGAGGCTATTCATCATCCTGGTGAAAGACGCTGTTGGCTTAGGCCAAGCTGGGGTTGACAGAAGCAGTTGTATTCTGGATATATTTTGAAGGTAGAACTGATAACATTTGCTGATAGATTGGATGTAAGATAATGAGGGTCAGATCAAAATCAAGGTTTCTGGAAGGATAGAAATGCCATTTAGTGAAATAGGGTGGAGCCAGCTTGGGGAGTGTAAAACAAGAGTTCGGTTTTAGAGATATTAAATATGAAATGTCCAAGAGACATATCCAAGCGAAAATGTAGAGTTGGTAGATGGTGCTATGAGTCTCAAATTTAGAGAGAAATATTTAAAGCTATTGATGTGGGTAAAAGTAGGTAGACAGTGAGTTTATAAATGAAAATACCTATCTACAAATAGAATTAAACACTGAAAAATGAAGATGGTGGTTCATCATCTCAGTGAACCAGTGGAGGAGTTAGAAATTGGACTCAACACCGCTGCTTCCCTTTACAGAGCTGGAAGGACACACAACCTCACTGTGTCCTAGTCCAAGATATATGAATATTGCCTTGCATCTTAAAGAACTGAGAACAGGCCGGGCGCGGTGGCTCACGCCTGTAATCCTAGCACTTTGGGAGGCCAGGGTGGGTGGATCACCTGAGGTCAGGAGTTCAAGACCAGCCTGGCCATCAGGGTGAAACCCCATCTTTAAAAAAAAAAAAAAAGAAAAGAAATAAAAGAAGAGCTGAGAACACTTCTCAGGGGAAAGTTTCACTGCTCACCAACTCACAGACATGTCTCCTGATGGTCTCGATGTTGTGCAATGCATTTTGGTCTTCCATCCTTACCTACTTTCTTGGTGTCTTTTCCCAGTTCACCCTTCTAATTGGCATATCTCATCTGCCTTGATGTTACGTATCACCTTCTTTACACATTGGGTCATTGTATTTAGCTATGGAGTGTTCTAAGGACAATGGATGCCTTCCTTGAGCGGGTGGTTAGTTGAAGAGGTAAATGAGCAGGAGAAATAGGATAATGAATCTATGCAATGTAATTACACATTAATAGATCTATAAAACACAGAGAGTGAATTTCAAATGTTGGAGAGGTATGTGAACTTGGGTACTGAGGCATTGCTGGGGCAATGGGGGTGAGCACAAAGCCAAGTGGAGAATTAGCAAGGAAGACTTCATGGAGAAAGTGTCTTCTGATATAGAGAGAAGGGTACACATTTTTCAATGGGTAAACTTTTCCTTTCCAGATAAAAACAAAGTATGGGGTTGGAAGAGGAAACAGGAAAGCAGTATAGATATGTAAATAAAATGTTGGAAAGCTTTGAGGCAAACATTCAGAAGTTCTAACCTAATTCAAGAGACCCTGAATAGGAGCTTCTATAAAGGAGAAAGGAACATGATTAAAATGTGCAGTTTGGGGACAGGTGCAGTGGTTCACTCCTGTAATCCCAGCACTTTGGGGGGGTCAAGGCAGAAGGATACTTGAGCCCAGGAGTTGGAGACCAGTCTGGGCAACTTGGCAAGACCTTGTCTCTTTAAAAAAAAAATTTTAGGCTGGGCGCGGTAGCTCATGCCTGTAATCCCAGCAGTTTGGGAGGCCGAGGTGGGCGGATCATGAGGTCAAGAGATCGAGACCATCCTGGCCAACATGGTGAAACCCCGTCTCTACTAAAAATACAAAAAAAATTAGCTGGGCATGGTGGTGTGCGCCTGTAGTCCCAGCTACCCAGGAGGCTGAGGCAGGAGAATTGCTTGAACCCGGGAGGCGGAGGTTGTGGTGAGCCAAGATCGTGCCACTGCACTCCAGCCTGGCGCCTGGTGACAGACCGAGACTCTGTCTCAAAAAAAAAAAAAATTTTTTTTTTTTAGATGGAGTCACCTAGGCTGGAGTGCAGTGGCATTATTTTGGCTCACTGCAACCTCCACCACCCAGGTTCAAGCAATTCTCCTGCCTCAGCCAAAAAAAAAAAAATTTCTTTTTGAGATGGAGTCTCACTCTGTCACCCAGGGTGGAGTGCAGTGGCATGATCTTGGCTTACTGCAACCTCTGCCACCTGGGTTGAACCGATTCTCCTGCCTCAGCCTGCCTAGTGGCTGGGACTACAGGTGCCTGCCACCATGCCTGGCCAATTTTTGGAGATTTTTTTTTAGTAGAGACGGGGTTTCACCATCTTGGCCAGGCTGGTCTTGAACTCCTGACCCTTGTGAGCCACCCGCCTTGGCCTCCCAAAGTGCTGGGATTACAGGCATGAGCCACAGCGCCCGGCCCCAAAAAAATTTTTTTTTATTAGCCAGGCACAGCTGGGCACAGTGGCTCACGCCTGTAATCCCAGCACTTTGGGGAGCTGAGGCGGGCTGATCATGAAGTCAGGAGATTATGACCATCCTGGCTAACATGTGAAACCTCGTCTCTACTAAAAATACAAAAATTAGCCAGGCGTGGTAGCACGCGCCTATAGTCCCAGCTACTCAGAAGGCTGAGGCAGGAGAATTGCTTGAACCCGGGAGGTGGAGGTTGCGGTGAGCTGAAATCGCGCCATTGCACTCCAGCCTGGGTGACGAGCGAAACACCATCTAAAAAAAAAAATTAGCCAGGCATAGTGGCACATGCCTGTAGCTCCAGCTATTCAGGAGTACTTGAGGCAGGAGGAGTACTTGAGCCCAGCAGGTAGACAGAGAGAGACCTTGTCTCAAAAAACAAAATAATAATTTTTAAAAAAAACCCTATATTGCCATCCCAGAAAAGCTTTTAATCAAGAACCAGTCGTATTGAACCCACTATTTCAAAAGCATTTTATGGCTGATGACATTGTCACCTTGGACCCTGGGATAGTTTTCCCAAATGGGCAGTCTCGACCTCGCTATTAGTCTGTGTTGTTAGGATGTCAGCTGTTCTCTTTATCTAAAAGCCACTTCGAGGTTGCTTTCAAAGTAGTGGCAGCAACTACTGGACTCCGCTCAGCACAAAGCTCACATTATCTCCTGACACTGCAGTGTGATCCCTCCGGGATTTTTTTTTTCTTTTTTTCAAACAGAGTCTCGCTCTGTCACCCAGGCTAGGGTGTGGTGGTACAGTCGCAGCTTACTGCAACCTCTAATTCCTGGGCTCAAGCAGTCCTCATGTGCTGGCCTCCCAAAGTGTTACCGGAAAGGGGTTCTGGATCTCACGCAAAAAAGAATTTGGGGGCAGGTCGATAGAGTGAAAAAATAGCTACTCAAAATAAAAAATAAAAAAAATAAAGAAAACAAAAAAATAGCTACTCCATAGGCAGAGCAGCAGTATGGGCTACTCAACTGAGTAAATTTAGAGTTATTTCTTGATCCATATGCTAAACAAGGGTTAAATTATTCAAGAGTTTTCCAGGAAAAGGGCAGAGATTTCCCTAGAACTGAGGGTCTCTCCCCTTTTAGACTAGCTAGGGTAACTTCAGGACATTGCCATGGGCTTTGTAAACTGTCATGGCACTAGTGTGAGTTTCTTTTAGCATGCCAATGCATTACAACGAGCATATGATGAGCAGTGAGGACGACCAGAGGTCACATTTAAGGCCATATTGGTTTTGGTGGCTTTTGGCTGGCTTTTTTTTTTTTTTTTTTTTTTTTTGAGGCAGAGTTTCATTCTTGTCACCCATGCTGGAGTTCAATGGCACAGTCTTGGCTTACTGCAACCTCCACCTCCCAGGTTCAAGCAATTCTCCTGCCTCAGCTTCCCAAGCAGCTGGGATTACAGGTGCCCACTACCACACCTGGCTAATTTTTTTGTATTTTTAGTGGTGACAAGGTTTTACCATGTTGGCCAGGCTGGTCTCGAACTATTGACCTCAGGTGATCTGCCCACCTCAGCCTCCCAAAATGCGGGGATTACAGGTGTGAGGCACTGCGCCCAGCCTTGCTGGCTTCTTTTTAACCACATCCTGTTTTATCCACAGGGTCTCTGTGACCTGTATTTTATGTCATCCTCCTAGCTCATACTATGACGAAGAATGCCTAACCTCCTGGGAAGACAGCCCAGTAGGTCCCAGCCTTATTTTACACAGCCCCCATTCAATATGGGAGTCTCTCTGGTTCAAACACCTCTGACAAAAGTGCTAAGGTGAGCCAACACACCTAGCCTCAACAGCCTCTTGATTGGTCTCCCTGACTTCTGTTTTTCCTTACCCCTCACTCAATGACCCTATCCTGGTGTACTGTAAACCAAAAATAAAATTCTAAGCTCCCAGTCCAGGCACGGTGGCTTATGCCTGTAATTCCAGCACTTTAGGAGGCAGAGGTAGGTGGATCATGAAGTCAAGATGACTAACATGGTGAAACCCCATCTCTACTAAAAATATACAAATTAGCTGGCCATGGTAGTGCATGCTTGTAGTCCCAGCTACTCAGGAGGCCGAGGCTGGAGAATTACTTGAAACCAGGAGGCAGAGGTTGCAGTGAGCTGAGTTCGTGCCACTGTACTCCAGCTTGGTGACAGAGCAAGACTCGGTCTCTGTCTCAAAAAAAAAAAATTCTAAGCCCCCAACCATCTGAATGGAACCCTTCTCTCAGCCAAGGGTATTCCAAAGTTAACCTGAAAAACTAGCTCTGGCCATGACGGGAAGGGGAGAGTCAGACATGCCTCATTATACCCTCCTCTTTTTGGAATTCAGACCCAGCTGACCAGTATTAACATCAACACAGTAAGGCTGGTAATAACAGAACAGACTCTTTAAGTCTGATAAGAAACATTTACAATCTGTTCTCTTTGAAGCCTGGAGGCTTTATCTGCATGATAAAACACTGAACTCCACAACCCCTTATTGTTTTTTGTTTTTGTTTTGAGACAGTCTTGCTCTGTCACCCAGGCTGGAGTGCAGTGGCACCATCTCGGTTCACTGCAGCCACCGCCTCTCTGGTTCAAGCGATTCTCTCACCTCAGCCTCCAGAGTAGCTGGGATTACAGGCATCTGCCAACATGCCCGGCTAATTTTTGTATTTTTAGTAGAGATGAAGTTTCACCATGTTGGCCAGGCTGGTCTCAAACTCCAAACCTCAGGTGACCCACCCACCTTGGCCTCCCAAAGTGCTGGGATTACAGGTGTTAGCCACCACGCCCAGCCATTCAGGGCCATTTGATGAAGAACTTGGCTGCGGACCATAGTTTAAAAAAAAAGAGTCCTTCTACCATGTTCGAAATTTTGGTTGGGGACAGTGAGGGGGATGTAAGCATTCAATTAAGCAATAAACCAGTGATCTTTAGGGAGGACCACAGCTTCCTGTAAAACTTGTGGCTGAGCTTGTACCCAACACAAGGTTAACGAAGTACATCAGAGCTTTGTAGTAATTCCACCCTATCCCTCGAAGAGCCAGGGGATTTGTGTTTCCGTGTCTGTCTGGCATTGGAGCATAGTGGAAGCAACAGAAAATTTGGGGGGCAAAGGCACCTGGCTTTGGTCTTAGCCCAGGACCAGGTCCAGGACCACGGCCAGGCTTGTGACTGGCTGGACTTCAGTAGGAACCACACTGGGGGTTAACAGATGACACAAAAGCAGATGTTTGTTCTGTGCAGGACACACACGAGGGGGAGAAGAAAAGGCACACACACACAATACCTTTAAGGGTAAACAAGCTTTATCCCACGTTAATGGCAGTGCAGATAAAATAAGCAAATTAATATACTAAGCAGATTGATATAATAAGAAAATTGCAATGGGAAGGGGAGAAGGAAAAAGACATATATATATATTTACACTCAACAGACAAGGGGAGGACTTACCACCAGACTGGGAAGCGACAGCCTGGGCTCGAGTCAGACATTACCCTCACCAGACTATGGAGGATTCACCTCCAGACTGGGAAGCAATGTTCGTGCAGACAAGGAGAGGTCTCATGAAGCTCTGGCGTGGTCTGGGACCCCAGCTCTTTTGGTAACAAGTTGTTTGGCATAAGGCCCAGTCACGAGGGTCCTTCACCACTTGTCTCAAGGAACATTAAAAGATCTAGTTTTTGCGATTGCTTTTCAATAACTACCCTGGAGGAATAGATTGAAATAGAGATTTCTCCTAAACTTCGCTGGATGAACAAGGGGCTCATACAACCTATATGGGACTTGGTGACCATTTTGTCCATGTTCAATTGAGTTAAAATTTAATAATTATCTTCTCCTCCACAGTGTTCAAGTCAACTTTCATGAGCATATTATTTTACACATGTTAACACAGACAACAGCCACGACTCTGGTCCACGAAACATTCTACCGCCGCCCAGTCTTTATGCAAAAGCACTCAGCGCCAAAACGAGGCCGACCCTTCCCCCTCGGCGGCCGCCACGCCCGCTAACCCCTCCCCCGCCACGGGTTCTTTTCCGTGCGTCCTTGCTATTGGCTCCTTTCCGGGCGCCTTCGGTTGCCGTGAGACCGAGGCGATGGCAACCAGGAGAAGCCAAACTTGGTCACCTGGTTCGCGGCGTGCCAGCGCGCGGAGCTCATGGCGCTCTACGAGCTCTTCTCTCACCCGGTTGAACGCAGCTACCGCGCGGGGCTCTGCTCTAAAGCCGCGCTGTTCCTGCTGCTGGCCGCAGCGCTCACTTACATCCCGCCGCTGCTGGTGGCCTTCCGGAGCCAAGGTGAGCCTGCCCCGGCCGTTGTGCCACGCGGCTCCCCCGAGCGCGCTCGGCCGGGGCCGGCCTCCCTGACCGCCTCCCCACCGTCCTCTTTAACTCAGGGTTTTGGCTGAAGCGGAGCAGCTATGAGGAGCAGCCGACCGTGCGCTTCCAGCACAAGGTGCTGCTCGTGGCCCTACTGGGACCTGAGAGCGGCGGGTTCCTCGCCTGGAGCACGTTCCCCGCCTTCAACCGGCTGCAGGGGGGATCGCCTGCGCGTCCCGCTCGTTTCGGTGAGTGGTTCTCGCCTGGGCCTGTGGCAGAGCGGGGGATGGGGTGGGGACGGGGAAGGGAATGGGGATGTGGGGGCGAGTGGCCCCGGCCCTGGGGGAGCCCAGCTTGGATCCTAAGAACTCGCGAACCCGCAGAAGTGGGACGTTTCATCTCCTAGGGCCTAGGGAATCGCTCTTCTGTTTCAGTCAGCTTCTCCCAGACGTTCTTGGCCCCCGGAAAGCCACGCTGTCAGCGTGTGAGCCCTGACACAGTGTTCAGAGGCCTGGGGGCAGCCTGCCTCTGCCCCAGTCACACCCGCAGGCTTGGCCTGATGGAAGGTGTTTGTGAAAGTCCTTTTAGGAGGCTTGAAGGCCGCGCGCTGTTAATGTAGGTAACCCAAAGCTGTCGCGGCGTTTGCATCACAGCGCTGTAGGAACGGAAAGGGCGGCATTTTTATGCTGACCCCTGGAAACCAAGGAGCCGATTGGCTAAGCGGCCTTCCCAGAACGAGCTTTGGCCGAGTCACGCCCCCTGGGCTTGTCCCCTTAAAGACTTCGCCGTCCTGCAGCTGTCCGGGATGAAATTGAAGCATCTTACTGTCTGTAATTTATTTATTTATTTTTAAATTTTTTTCATCAGTACAGTGCTCAGAGGAAATTGTAATTTAGTATTTGCTTTGAGAGATTATAAAGAAATACTTCCTTTATAATCACTCCTTTTCACTGATTTTCAGAAAACATTTTCCTTTAGAAGTATGAAACTTCTGGTTTTCCTTCTTTCAAAGCTGAATCTCTTCAGACATCTCTAAGATGATTGTCCTACAAGCCAAACATGTATAGCTGAGGGAAAAAGAAAATCAGACTTGTTCCCAGCAACTAAATAAAATTGTTTTTAAAAATCTGATTGGTGATATAAGTAACCGCAAAAAAAACTAGGTTGGTGCAAAAGTAATTGCAGCTTTTGCCATTAAAAGTAATTGCAGCTTTTGCCATTAAAAGTAATGGCAAAAAAACCACAGTTACTTTTGCACCAACCTAATATGATTCGGGTTAGTTTTCTGCCATTACTTTATAAATGTTCTTATGTTCTGATTACAAAAGCCCATGCTCATTGTAAAATATTACGGAGTTACAGGTAGACATAATAGAAATTGAAGGCTTAGTTGTATATATGTATCAATACTTATTAATCAGCCTTATTCTTTTTGAGGTCTCCAAAGTATTTCACGTCATGAAACAGCAGTACTGTATTTAACCAGTTCCCCTGTTGCTGGATATTTGGATTACTTTGACTTTTTCACTATTAGGGACAATATTTTTTTTTCTTTTTTTTTTTTTTGAGGCAGAATATTACTGTGTCGCCAAGGCTGGAGTGTAGTGGCATGAATTCCGCTCGCTGCAACCTCCGCCTCCTGGGTTCAAGCAATTCTCGTGCCTCAGCCTCTGGAGTAGCTGGAATTACGGGCGTGTACCACCGTGTCCAGATAATTTTTGGATTTTTTTGTAGAGAAGGGGTTTCACCATGTTGGCCAGGCTAGTCTCAAACTACTGACCCAGGTGATCCACCCGCCTCAGCCTCCCAAAGTGCTGGGATTACGTGTGTGCGCCACCATGCCCAGCCTAGGGGCAATATTTCAATGAATGAGGTTTTGATTAGATCTTATGCTTTCAAATGTGAAATTGTGTGGAACTGGAATAGCAGCTCTTTGATGAAATTGTATAAGTACATAGAAAACTAAGCAAATAATAACTACAGAGAAATGAAAAGTAAGGAAAAGTGATAACAGAAAAGTCACCAGAGTTGTGAATAGGATTTACATAATCTTAATTATATGAACACTGAATGTTGACTGACCAAAAAGAGATTTTAACTCTACTGGGGGTAATGAGAAAGGTATTGAGTATATGACAGGGGATGGTGGGAGGAGTGGAGGGAGAGAAGAAGCTAAATCATCTTTCCTTGTGGGAACTCAATAGAGAATGCCTAAAACTGAGAAGTTGAGAGTTGCCAATGCAAATGCCATCTCAAGACCTGGAGATACATTTCTAAATGATTGAGTAAATGACATAAAAATAGTTGCACCTAGATATGATAGCTCACACCTGTCATCCTAGCACTTACGAAGACCAAGGCAGGAGGATTGCTTGAGCCCAGGAATTCAAGGCCAGCGTAGGCAACATAGCAGAACCCCACATTTCAAAAAAAATTAAAAAGAAACAAAGAAGTGGTACAGTTTGTCCTAGCTTTTTTTTTTTTTTTTTTTTTTAAACAAAGTCTCACTCTGTTGCCCAGGCTGGAATTCAGTGGCACAATCTCAGTTCACTGCAACCTCTGCCTCCCTGGTTCAGCCAAGCCTCCCGCCTCAGCCTCCCAAGTAGCTGAGACAACAGGCATGGACCACCAGTGGTGGCTAATTTTTTTGTGTTTTTAGTAGAAACAGGGTTTCACCATGTTGGCCAGGCTGGTCTAGAACTCCTGACCTCTGGTAATCCACTCACCTCAGCCTCCCAAACAGCTACGATTAAAGGTGTGAGCCACTCCTCCTGGCCTGCCCTAGCTTTGAAGTGAACACAGGCTGGACTTGAACTCAGTATTTCTTATGCTGTATCTTAAAATCTTAGCCCTTATTGCAACAAACTACTTTTATTTTCTAACTTTGAACATAGAGCCAGACTGGTGTCAGCCTATCCAGGAAACTGTCCAGGAAGCAAAGGAAGCAGTGGTTGTTGATTAAGGTTGGACCAAGTGCTGGGGCTTTGCAATGGCTAATGGGGGAAATGCTGAAGTCACAAACAGCCTTGCTTCTGCTTTGGTCAGTTCATCTTGGACAGCATCTCTAAGAGCCCTACATTTTTAATGGTTTGGAAGTCTAGTTTATGTTGTTGTTAATGAGAGAAGAATAAAGCAGAGTGACTTTTTCCCTTCAAGGAGCCTGACATGGCTCTTGAGGGCATGTGTGGATCCACAGAATACAGGGGCTGAAGGTTATAGGAGGATTCTGGAGGATGAGTGGAGAGTACCATGTTTCTAAGACACCTGTTGTTTCTCGTCTCTGAAGTCAGTGTCTTCCTGTATGTGGTTATCAGCTGTTGGCAAGGAGGTAGGTGTGGCATAGTTCTCACTGCTTACACCTGTGCCAGCATCAAAAGTGCCAGCATCAAAACATGCAGAGGGGGGCATCATTTCTGTGTGAGAGGTAGGTGTTAGAAAAATAAAAATGAAATAAAAAGAAGGGGCATCAACAACCTCAGAGAAAACCCCAGAGACAGTAGTAGAACATTATTTTAACCCCTAGAATTGAATGGAGAGCAAATAAGGGAAAGTTGGAGAGGCTTTTAAAAATAGGAAAGCTCTGCATAATTTCAGTCTGCTTAAGGGCCCAGACCAGTGGCTTTTAGTTTCTTTTATGAATTGTTCGTTTGTTTATTTTTTATTTTTTTGAATTGTTCATTTGTTTATTTTTTTGTTTTGAGACAGGGTCTCTCTTGTCACCCAGGCTGGAGTGCAGTGGTGCAATCTTGGCTTACTACAGCCTCCCCCTCCCAGGTTCAAGAGATTCTCCTGCCTCAGCCTCCCAGGTAGCTGAGATTACAGGCTCCTGCCACCATCCCAGCTCATTTTTGTAATCTTAGTACAGACGAGGTTTTACCATGTTGGCCAGGCTGGTCTTGAACTCCTGAGCTCAAATGATCTTCCCACCTCAGCCTCTCAAAGTGCTGAGACTACGAGCCTGAGCTGCCCGGCTGAATTGTTTTTTTTTTTTTTTTTTTTCCTAGACAGAGTCTCGCTCTATCACCAGGCTGGAGTGCAGTGGCGTGATCTCAGCTCCCTGCAACCTCTGCCTCCCGGTTCGAGCTGTTCTCCTGCCTGAGCCTCCCGAGTAGCTGGGACTACAGGCACGTGCCACCATGCCCAACTAATTTTTGTATTTTTAGTAGAGACAGGGTTTCACCATGTTGGCCAGGATGGCCTTGATCTCTTGACCTTGTGATCTGCCTGCCTTGGCCTCCCAAAGTGCTGGGATTACAGGCATGAGCCACCATGCCCAGCTGAATTGGTTTATTTGTTGTTGTTTCTTGTTTTTTAAGACAGGGTCGTGCTCTGTCTCCAGGCTGGAGTGCAGTGGCGCAATCTCGGCTCACTGCAACCTCCTCCGCCTCCCGGGTTCAAGCAATTCTCCTGCCTCAGCCTCCTGAGTTGCTGGGACTACAGGCACACACCACCATGCCCAGCTAATTTTTGTATTTTTAGTAGAGACAGGGTTTCACCATGTTGGCCACGATAGTCTCGATCTCTTGACTTCGTGATCCGCCCGCCTCAGCCTCCCAAAGTGCTGGGATTACAGGCATGAGCCACCTCGCCTGGCCTTTTTGTTTGTTTTAACACTGATCACCAACATGTTCGATGGCACAAAGGACAGAGCTGCATAGAAAAGTATGGATATTGTTGACTGAGTTAGTGTTACTCAAAATTATGAGGGTGTGAAGAAGTTTTAGGAATCCCTGGATCAACTTATTTTGCTTATATTTTTCTAAGTAAATGAACATATGCTGTAAATATGTCTAAATCTAAAAGCTCTTTCAGTAACTTTTTTAAAAGTAAGTGATTAGAAAAGTGTCACAGTTTAATTAGAAGTATTTTCCTTTTCTCAGTGGTATATAAAATAATGGTTCGTTTTATAATTAATTGTATCTTAGATTGATTGAAATACAAGGCTGAGCACAGTGATTCACGCCTATAATCTCAGCACTTTGGGAGACTAGCTACTTGAGCTCTGGATTTCCAGACTGCCTAGGCAACGTAGTGAGGCCTGACTCTACAAAAAAATTTAAATATTAGCCAGGCATAGTGATGTGTGCCTGTAGTCCCAGCACCTCAGGAGGCTCAGGTGGGAGGATCTCTTGAGCCCAGGAGGTCAAGGCTGCAATGAGCTGTGATCATGACACTGCACTTCAGCCTTTTTTGACCCTGTATCCAAAAAAAAAAAAAGAGAGAGAAAAGAAATACCGGTAAATTAATGAAGTAGCAGTTTCTACTTTGCTAGAGACCCAAAACGTGCCAAAGAGTATTTTCAGCATAAAAAGAAAGAAAGGAGCACCCAGTGATGTCAAGCATATGGTGAAATAGACACTCGTTTAAACTAGGAAAATAACCTTTAATAAAATAATATGGGCTGGGCACAGTGTCTCACGCCTATAATCCCAGCACTTTGGAAGCCTAAGTTGGGCGATCACCTGAAGGGTAGGGAATTCAAGGCCAGCCTGGCCAAGATGGTCAAACCCCTTCTCTGCTAAAAACATAAAAATTACCCAGGTGTGATGGCAGGTGCCTGTACCAGCTATTCGGGAGGCTGAGGCACAAGAATTGCTTGAATTCAGGAGGCAGAGGTTGCAGTGAGCTGAGATCGCACCACTGTACTCCAGCCTGGGCGATAGCGCCAGACTGCATCTCAAAAAAAAAAGGAAAAAAATGACTTGAATGAATGAAGCATATGCAAACAAAACAGAAACCAACCAAAATTCCAACAAACCATCAGATGCTGTAGAATTCCTGACAGGAAAAAAGTCACACATAGGATACTCTGGCACTTAAATTTCTGGCAATTCCTGCAGTCACATGGTATGCTGATATGAGATATTGATCACCTCCAGACCCACCCTCAGCCTCCGGGTTCGTGCTGAGATTCTGGAAACCACCTTCTTCTCCTGCAGCTCCCTGTTGGGTTCTGCCAGTAGGAGGCATGAAGAGCCTTGTTCTGGGAGTGCAAAAAAAAAAATGAAACCAGTTGCCATGCCAGGTTGAAGAACCACTGCTGGGATGACACACAGGGATAACCTGCAAGCTGGAAGGAGCAAGACGCCTCTCCAGCCTTCCAGCTTCCCTTTAGTGTCCTTCCTTCAAGCTCAGAGGTCCTGACCCCATCTGGGCAGCACCCCCTTCTCGAGATCTGAGGCTCAGCTCTTTGAGGCCTCTTTCCTAAATCTCTCAGTTCTATCAATCCTACCCACTTCCCCTACTTCTCTAGTCCTAGGTGTGGGAACTGTTCCTTGTAGCTACTATCTCTGTGTTGCCGGGATATCCCTTTTTTATATCTTCAGTCCCCTAATGCCTGTGGAACTAGTTATTCCCTGTGTTAAATTCCCTCTGGCCAGGCGCAGTGGCTCACCCCTGTAATCCCAGCACTTGGGGAGGCCGAGGCAGGCAGATCACCTGAGGTCCAGAGGTTGAGAGCAGCCTGGCCAACATGATGAAACCCCATCTGTACTAAAACAAAAATTAGCCTGGCATGGTGGTGTACACCTGTAATCCCAGCTACTCAGGAAGCTGAGGCAGAAGAATCACTTGAACTGGGGTGGCAGAGATTGCAGTGAGCCGAGATTGTGCTGCTGCACTCCAGCCTGGGCGACAGAGCAAGACTTTGTCTTGCTCACATTCCCCTCTGACTCTGCTTATTACATGAATATGGATTTCATGTATATCTCTAAAGGGTTATCCTCCTTTAGCCACGAGAAATCTTTGAAATTAGAGTTCTTATGAGCTATTACAGAAGAGCCCTGAATCAGGAGTCAGCAAACCAAGGTCGTAGTCCCAATTCTGTCACTGGGTTTCATAACCTCAGCCTCGATTTATTTATCCATATACAGGGCATGAAAGCACCCACTTCTCTCCTGGGATATGCAGAGGGATCACATGGGACAATCAATGATTATAAAAATTGTTCCAAAGCCTTCATATACCTCATAGACATAAGGCGATAGTATGACTTGTCAATTCTCTTTGCTAAACACCAGTTGAAGGTTAGATAGTGACCCAGAATTTGTGTGAAAGAAGTAGTAGCCTTGAATGCCTGCCTTTGTAGCTGTTGCACATAGGTTAAGCTTACTTTCAACTAAATGGAATTAAGTAATTGATTTCTTCAGTGGTCCAAGCAATAACAGAGAAGCATAGCCAGACTTTGCCAGTCCCAGGAGGATGAGAGTCTAGCTTGGCGACAGGTCATTTGTGGGAGACATCCTTTCCATTGTCACTTCTCTTCCCCCTCTCTCCACTCTGCTCTCCATTTCACCCACTCTGCCAGATGCACTGGCCCCATGGGCATCCAGAGCACATGCACCTGGTTACCCAGGATCTCTCTTCCCTGAGGTGTTCCTGCACCCCATCGCCTCACTTCCTTCAGGACTCCAGCAAGTCAAGTAATCCTGGATATTTAAAAATTTATGTTAAATTCTTTTTGGGCCGAGCCTAGTGGCTCACACCTGTAATCCCAACACTTTGGGAGGCCGAGGCAGGTGGATCACCTGAGATCGGGAGTTCGAGACCAGCCTGACAAAGATGGAGAAACCTTGTCTCTACTAAAAACACAAAATTAGCCGGGTGTGGTGGCACAGGCCTGTAATCAGAAAGCTGAGGCGGGAGAATCACTTGAACCCAGGAGGCGGAGGTTGCGGTGAGCTGAGATTGTGCCATTGCACTCCAGACTGGGCAACAAGAGTGAAACTCCATCTCAAAAAAAAAAAAAAAATTCTTTTTGGGTTTTTTATTGTTTGTTTGTTTGAGATGGAGTATTGCTCTGTCACCCAAGCTGGAGTGCAGTGGTATGATCTCAGCTTACTGCAGCCTCCGCCTCTAGGGTTCAAGCGATTCTGCCTCAGCCTCCCAAGTAGCTGGGATTACAGGTGCATGGCCACCATGCCCGACTAACTTTTGTATTTTTAGTAGAGATGGGGTTTCACCATGTTGCCCAGGCTGGTCTCTGACTCCTGAGCCCAAGCAATCCACCAGCCTGGGTCTCCTGAAGTGCTGGGATTACAGGCATGAGCCACCACGCCTGGCCAATTTCTGTTAAATTTTACCTTCATTACTATCTAATTTTAGCCTGCCTCATTTTCGTCAGTAGCACTTGTCACTATATGCTATTGTTGCATATTTATTTATTTATTTACTTATCTTCTATATTCTCCACTGGGAGTGTATGCCCTGTTAGGATGGGCACTTTGTCTATTTTGTTTACCATTATATTCTCATTATCTGAAATAGTGCCTGGCATGTAGTAGGTGCCCAAAAAGTACATAACAGATCAATGAGTGAATTTAACAAGTAGACACTATTGATGGTGGTGGGCCAAATCTGTCCTCCCTGAACTTGGGGTGGAAGGACGTGCACAGGCAGGTATACAGATGTAGATGCCTGCTGCTGCTGTTTTGCAGAAAGATTTGTCCAACCTCCCTTCTTCATTTTGGAATAATTCTGGACATTTTGGTCCTAAAAGAGGACCAGATTCGAAGTCACCTGATCTCAAATTCTGTCTTCACCATTACTTGCTATACTTCTGGTAAATGCCCTAACTTTCCTCACCCTTGATTTTCTCATCTGTGTAATGGGGAATATACTTGTTCTTCCTGCCTGGGGCTTTACACTGATCGTAAAGATAAAGAAAGTGAGCTTCTCCCCCTCCCACAGTGGGTTGGAGTCTGGATTCTTCTGGCAGTTGTCTCCCGGCCACTATCCTCTGTTGCAAATTGAGAATTGTGATCTTTGCTTCGTGTTCAACCCTAAAGATCTAAAAGGTGTGCATCCATCACAGAGAGTTACACAACATTGTCTACCCAGATCCCAGTTGAAGAAAATCCACAGGAAGGCAAGGCAGGCTCTTTTATTTTCTTTTTTCTTTGAGTCTCACTGTGTCACCAGGCTGGAGTGCAATGGCATGATCTTGGCTCACTACAACCTCCACCTCCCAGTTCAAGTGATTCTCCTGCCTCAGCCTCCCGAGTAGCTGGGATAACAGGCATGAGCCACTATGCCCAGCAAATTTTTGTATTTTTCATAGAGACGAAGTTTCACCACATTGGCCAGGATGGTCTCAATCTCCTGACTTCGTGATCCGCAAGGCAGGCTATTTTCATCCCACCCATAACGTCTAGTCCATCACTGCCTCAGTAACTTGATCATCAGCCCTGGTAGCAGATATCCCCAAAGCTGATGAAACAGAGCAGAGAAGAAGTATCCAAGAGAAAATGGAAGGAGGTTTCTCTAAAAACAAGACCTAAGAGAAGTACATTATTGTCTAGAAGGAAAGAAATAATTGAAAGTTTCTGAAAATTGAGATTTCTTCATCTCAATGACCTTATTAGTCTGAAAAAGCATGCACAAAAAAATCTCTCCCTTACATAATAGTAATGGTGGGAATCAAAATGAATCAGTAGATGGGGGATCTGGATGGGAATGCTGCTACACCACAGTAAAATCCTTCTGGGAACTACACTGGGAAAGAAACAGTTGTAGCAAAAAGACCCAGAGTTGTGCAGAGGGATCATGTCAGCACTGATCACTTTTCAGTAACCGTGCTTTCCTGATGATCATTTTAGCCTCACTATTTGGCAAGACTGTGGATGGTAGGAGTGGATACCAATAGTTTTTCACTGTCTGCATATGCTTCATAAACTGTAGTTTTTTTTTCCTCCACAGACCTCTGTCTCCTTTCCTTACTTTCACGTTCATAATTTATCAAATAGATACGATTTTAATGCTTTGCTGATTGAACATAGCTTCCTTTTTCATTTCATTGATTGCTACTAAAAGATGCACAAGGCTTTCAAGTCCTGACATGAATGATGAGATGAGATCCACCGTGAAGAATCTGAAGCAAACACACTTGTGGTTTAAGAATGTATAAATAGAGCTTGGTAAGGCCAGACGTGGTGGCTCACGCCTGTAATCCTAGCACTTTGGAAGGCCGAGATGGGTGGAACACCTAAGGTCAGGAGTTTGAGACCAGCCTGGCCAACATGGTGAAACCCCGTCTCTACTGAAAATACAAAAATTAGCTGGCCGTGGTGAGGGGTACCTGTAATCCCAGCTGCTCCGGAGGCTGAGGCAGGAGAATTGCTTGACCCCAGGAGGCGGAGGTTGCAATGAGCCGAGATCATACCACTGCACTCCAGCCTGGGCGACAGAGCAAGAGTCTGGTGACGCCAGGAGGCGGAGGTTGCAGTGAGCCGAGATCATACCACTGCACTCCAACCTGGGCGACAGAGCAAAACTCTGGCCCCCCCAAAAAAAAGAAAAATAGACCTTGGTGATTTTCTGTTGAGTTTGTTGGGGGAATGCATAATGGTTAGGATTAGGTGTTTTTGTTTTTGTTTTTAAATTAATGAACCAATATTTACACAATTTTTTTTTTAAATAGGAGAAAAAGTCATACACATTTATTTTAACATGCATGGGGAAAAATCACAGAAGAGTGATGTCCCAATAACCCAGTGGGGTACAGGCGCTTATATACTATACTTCATAGGGGGAGGAGAAGATGGGGAATGTAGACAATGTTTTTTTAAACTTTGGCTCTGGGGTACATGCGCACATCCTACATCCTGCAGGATTGTTGCATAGGTACATACATGCCATGGTGGTTTGCTGTCTCCATCCTCCTGCCACCCCGGTCGCCTACATCAGGCATTTCTTTCAGTGTTATCCCTCCCAACCTCCCTGCCCCCCGCCACTGTCCCTCACCTCCCCTCCCTTCCACCCCACCACCTACCCCAATGAGTGTTCTTCCCTTCCCTGTGCCCAAGTGCATTGATAGTCATCCACCTATGAGTGAAAACATGTGGTATTTGGTTTTCTGTTCTTGTGTCAGTTTGCTGAGAATGATGGTTTCTAGGTTCATCCATGTCTCTACAAAGGACATGAACTCATTATTTGTTATGGCTGCATAGTATTCCATGGTGTATATGTGCCACATTTTCTTTGTCCATTCTGTCATTGATGGGCATTTGGGTTGGTTCCAGGTCTTTGCTATTGTAAACAGCACCGCAACGAACATACGTGTGCATGTGTCTTTATAATAGAACAACTTATAATCCTTTTGGTACATACCCAGTGATGGGATCGCTGGGACAAATGGAATTTCTATTTCTAGATCCTTGAGGAATTGCCACACTGTCTTCCATAATGGTTGAACTAATTTACACCGCCACCAACAGTATAAAAGTGTTCCTTTTTTCTCCAAACCTCTCCAGCATCTGCTGTCTCCAGACTTTTTAATGATTGCCATTCTAACTGGCATGAGATGGTATCTCAATGTGGTTTTGATTTGCATTTCTCTAATGACCAATGATGATGAGCATTTTTTCATATGTTTCTTGGCCACATAAATGTCTTCTTTTGAAATGTGTTCATCTCCACACACTTTTGAATGGGTTTGTTTTTTCTTGTAAATCTGCTCTAGTTTGTAGATTCTGGATATTAGCCCTTTGTCAGATGGGTAGATTGCAAAAATTATTTCCCATTCTGGTTGGTTGCCAATTCACTCTAATGATTGTTTCTTTTGCTGTGCAAAAGCTCTTAAGTTTAAATAGATCCCATTTGTCTATTTTGGCTTTTGTTGCCATTGTTTTTGGTGTTTTAGTCATGAAGTCCTTGCCTATGCCTGTGTCCTGAATGGTGTTGCCTAGGTTTTCTTCTAGGGTTTTTATGGTGTCAGTTCTTATGTTTTAATCTTTAATCCATCTGGACTTAATTTTTGTATAAGGTGTAAGGAAGGGGTTCAGTTTCAGCTTCCTGCATATGGCTAGCCAGTTTTCTCAACACCATTTATTAATCAGGGAATTATTTCCCCATTGCTTCTTTTTGTCCGGTTTGTCAAAGATCAGATGATTGTAGATGTGTGGCATTGCTTCTGAGCTCTCTGTTCTGTTCCATTGGTCTATATCTCTGTTTTGGTACCAGTACCATGCAGTTTTGATTACTGTAGCCTTGTAATATAGTTTGAAGTCAGGTAGCGTGATACTTCCAGCTTTGTTCTTTTTGCTTAGGATTTTCTTGGCTATGCAGGCTCTCTTTTGGTTCCATATGAAGTTTAAAGTGGTTTTTTTCCAGTTCTGTAAGGAAGATTATTGGTAGCTTGATGGGGATAGCGTTGAATCTATAAATTACTTTGGGCAGTATGGCCATTTTCACAATACTGATTCTTCCTAACCATGAGAATGGAATGTTTTTCCGTCTGTTTGTGTCCTTTCTTATTTCCTTGATCAGTGGTTTGTAGTTCTCCTTGAAGAGGTCTTTTACATCCTTTGTTAGTTTTATTCCTAGATATTTTATTCTCTTTGTAGCATTTGTAAATGGGAGTTCACTCATGATTTGGCTCTCTGTTGTTGGTGTATAGGAATGCTTGTGATTTCTGCACATTGATTTTGTATCCTGAGACTTTGCTGAAGTTGCTTATTAGCTTAAGGAAGTTTTGGGCTAAGACAGTGGGGTCTTCTAAATATACAATCATGTCATCTGCAAATGGGACAATTTGACTTCTTCTTTTTCTAATTGAATGCCCTTTATTTGTTTTTCTTGCCTACTTGCTCTGGCTAGGACTTCCAATACTATATTGAATAGGAGTGGTGAGAGAGGGCATCCTTGTCTAATGCCAGTCTTTAAAGAGAATGCTTCTGGTTTTTGCTGGTTCAGTATGATATTGGCTGTGGGTTTGTTGTAGATAGCTTTTATTATATTGAGATACATTCCATCAATACCTAGTTTATTATTATTATTATTATTATTTTTTTTTTTTTATAAAGACGGGGTTTCACCATGTTGGTCAGGCTGGTCTTGAACTCCTGACCTCAGGTGATCCACCCGCCTTGGCCTCCAAAGTGCTTGGATTACAAGCGTGAGCCACCGCGCCCGGCCAATACCTAGTTTATTGAGGGTTTTTAGCATAAAGCACTGTTGAAGTTTGTTGGAAGGCCTTCTCTGCATCTATTGAGATAATCATGTGGTTTTTGTCTTTGGTTCTGTTTATGTGGTAGATTATGTTTATGGATTTGTGTATGTTGAACCAACCTTGCATCCCCAGGATAAAGCCTACTTGATCATGGTGGATAAGCTTTTTGATGTGCTGTTGGATTCGGTTTGCCAGTATTTTATTAAAGATTTCTACATCAATATTCATCATGGATATTGGCCTGTAGTTTTCTTTTTTAGTTGTGTCTCTGCCAGATTTTGGTATCAGGATGATATTGGTCTCATAGAAAGAGTTAGGGAGTATTCCCTCTTTTTGTATTGTTTGGAATAGTTTCAAGAGGAATGGTACCAGCTCCTCTTTGTATGTCTGGTAGAATTCAGCTGTGAACCCATCTGGACCTGGACGTTTTTTGGTTGGTAGGCTATTAATTGCTGCCTCAACTTCAGACCTTGTTATTGGTCTATTCAGGGTTTCAGTTTCTTCATGGTTTAGTCTTGGGAGTGTGCAGGTGTCCAGGAATTTATCCATTTCTTCCAGATTTACTGGTTTATGTGCATAGAGCTGTTTGTAGTAATCTCTGATGGTAGTTTGTATTTCTGAGGAATTGGTGGTGATCTCCCCTTCATCATTTTTTATTGCATCTGTTCGATTCTTCTCTCTTTTCTTTTTTATTAGTCTAACTAGCAGTCATTTTGTTGGTCTTTTCAAAAAACCAGCTCTTGGATTTACTGATTTTTTTTGAAGGGTTTTTTGTTTCTCTATCTCCTTCAGTTCTGCTCTGATCTTAGTTATTTCTTGTCTTCTGCTTGCTTTTGAGTTTTTTTGATCTTGCTCCTCTAGCTCTTTCAATTTTGATGGCAGGGTGTCGATTTTAGATCTTGCCTTGTTTCTCATGTGGGCATTTATTGCTATAAATTTCCCTTTAGACACTGCTTTAAATGTGTCCCATGGGATCTGGTACATTGTGTCTTCGTTGTCATTGGTTTCAAAGAACATTTTTATTTGTGCCTTCATTTCATTGTATATCCATTCGTCATTCAGGAGCTAGTTGTTCAGTTTCCATGTGATTATGTGGTTTTGAGTGCTTTTCTTAATCCTGAGTTCTAATTTGATTGTGCTGTGGTCTGAGAGACTATTATGATTTCCATTCTTTTGCATTTGCTGAGGAGTGATTTACATTTGCTGAGGAGTGATTGACCAGTTATGTGGTCAATTTTAGTATAAGTGTGATGTGGTGCTGAGAAGAATGTGTATTCTGTGGATTTGGTGGGGAGTGTTCTGTAAATGTCTATTAGGTCCGCATGGTCCAGATCTGCGTTCAAGTCCTGGATATCCTTATTGACTTTCTGTCTTGTTGATCTGTCCAGTATTGTCAGTGGAGTGTTAAAGTCTCCCACTGTTACTGTGTGGGATTCTAAGTCTCTTTGTAGGTTGTTAAGAACTTGCTTTATGTATCTGGGTGCTCCTACATTGGGTGCATATATATTTAGGAGAGTTAGCTCTTTTTGTTGCATTGATCCTTTTACCATTATGTAATGTCCTTCTTTGTCTCTTTTGATCTTTGTTGGTTTAAAGCCTGTTTTATCAGAGACTAGGATTGCTACCCCTGCTTTTTTTTTTTTTTTTTCGCTCTCCATTTGCTTGGTAAATCTTCTTCCATCCCTTTATTTTGAGTCTGTGTGAGTTTTTGCACGTGAAATAGGTCTCCTGAATATAGCACACCGATGGGTGTTGACTTTTTATCCAGTTTGCCAGTCTGTGTCTTTTGATTAGGGCATTTAGGCCATTTACATTCCATATTAATATTGTTATGTTTGAATTTGATCCTGCCATTTTGTTACTGGCTGGTTGTTTTGCCCATTAGTTGATGCAGTTTCTTCACTGTGTCTTTGGTCTTTACCATTTTTTGCAGCGGCTGGTACTGGTTGTTCCTTTCCATGTTTAGTGGTTCCTTCAGGAGCTCTTGTAAGGCAGGTCTGGTGGTGATGGAGTCTCTCAGCGATTGTTTGTCCATAAAGGATTTTATTTCTCCTTCACTTACGAAACTTTGT
The DNA here is from genome assembly GCA_036589455.1 of Ateles fusciceps. NCBI lineage: Eukaryota > Metazoa > Chordata > Mammalia > Primates > Atelidae > Ateles > Ateles fusciceps. Next base: position 14,623,916 of record JAZHEH010003205.1, read on the forward strand.
TTGGCCGGATATGAAATTCTGGGCTGAAAGTTCTTTTCTTTAAGGATGTTGAATATCGGCCCCCACTCCCTTCTAGCTTGTAGGGTTTCTGCCAGGAGATCCACTGTGAGTCTGATGGTCTTTCCTTTCTGGGTGATCCGACCTTTCTCTCTGGCTGCCCTTAGGATTTTTTCCTTCGTTTCAACCCTGGTGAATCTGACGATTATGTGCTTTGGGGTTGCTCTTCTTGAGGTGCATCTTTGTGGTGTTCTCTGTATTTCCTGGATTTTAATGTTGGCCTGCCTTAGTAGGTTGGGGAAATTCTTCTGGGTAATATCCTGAAAAGCGTTTTCCAGTTTGGATACATTCTCCCTGTCACATTCAGGTACACCGATCAAGTGTAGATTAGGTCTTTCCACATAATCTCATAGTTCTTGGAGGCTTTGTTCATTTCTTTTCACTCTTTTCTCTAATCTTGCCTTCTCATTTTATTTCATTGATTTGATCTTCAATCTTTGATGTCATTTCTTCTGCTTGATCAGTTTGTCTGTTTAAACTTACGTTTGCCTCGCGAAGTTCTCATGCTGTGTTTTTCAGCTCCATCAAGTCATTTATGTTCTTCTCTAAGCTGGTTATTCTAGTTAACATTTTGTCTAACCTTTTTTCAAGGTTTTTAGTTTCTTTTGCATTGGGTTAGGACATGGTCTTTTAACTCAGAGAAGTTTGTTATTACCCACCTTCTGAAGCCTGCTTCTGTCAATTCGTCAAACTCATTCTCCATCTTGTTTTGTTCCCTTGGTGGTGAGGAGTTGTGGTCCCTAGGAGGAGAAGGGGTGTTCTGATCTTTGATGTATTCATTTTTTTTTGCGCTGGTTTCTTCCCATCTTCATGGATTTATCTCCTTTTGATATTTGAAATTGGTGATTTCGGGAGGAATCTCTGAGTGGTGGTCCTTTCTGTTGAGGTTGGAGCTATATCTCCTATGTGAGGTTTTTTGGGGTTTTTTTGCCTGTAGGGGCGCTGCTGGGCTGCCTTGGATTCAGTCAGGCTGCTAGGTCTTCCCCCTGGAGTTTGTTTATGCGAGTGAGATTAGCCCTGCCTTCCCAATGGGAGGGCATCTTTCCTTCCCCTGTGCTCAATCTTCCCTGTCAAGGTCAAACTGGTGTATTCGCTTGGAAACTCTCTAGCGCGCCAAGCTTCAGTTTGTTGGGTTTTGTAGGGGTGGGACCTGTCAGGCCTTATGTCCTGTTTCCCTGCTTTCAACTGTGCCTTCTTCTGTGGGATGGGTAGTTTGGTCCCCCCTGGCATTAGTCCAAACTTCCACCCCGTCCCTGCTGACAACTTGCGGCGCCAGGCAGGCCGCAGCCATTGCTCAGATTTGTATAGAAGGAAACCCACAGCGCCCCTCCGTCACGCGGGGCTCTCGTGGTCCGTGGTTTGCAGGAGGGATGAGGGTAGCGCAGGATCCGAATTGGAAGGCAGAGGTGGTGAAGTCCCTGGCCCTCAGAGCCAGCTTCACTTTCCGGATGGGGACGCGTCCTGCCCTGTCTCAGTTCGCCCTCCCTGGGCTGCTCTCGCCTTGCTTTGGCTCGCCTTCCCTGGGCTATTTTCTCTGCCACTGAAACGAACCCGGAAGCTTGCTTCCAATCGTGGAGTCCTCTAGCCCCTCTGCCTCTCACTCGCTGGGAGCTGCACTCCGGAGTTGCATCCCCCTCGGCCATCTTGGCAGCTCCCCCATCACTATTAGGCGTTTTCTATTTTAACAAGTTGACTTCGAGAGATATAAAAGATTCTGACGTGCTACTTAAAATTTCCCTAGAAATCCAGGGCATGTTTATAAAAAAGAAAAAGATACCAGTGTAGGCTGGGCGCGGTGGCTCACGCCTGTAATTCCGGCAGTTTGAGAGGCCGAGGTGGGTGGATCACGAGGTGAAGAGGTCCAGACCACCCTGGCCAACACAGTGAAGCCTTGTCTCTACTAAAAATGTAAAAATTTGAATTTCTACGCTCACTGGAAAACGGAAGTCCTCTTTCCTTGCCTAACGCAGCCATGGCTTGTGGTCCCAAGAAGCATCTGAAGCGGGTGGCAGCTCCAAAGCATTGGATACTGAATAAATTGACCAGTGTGTTTGCTCCTCGTCCATCCACCGGTCCTCACAAGTTGAGAGAGTGTCTCCCCCTCATCATTTTCCTAAGGAACAGTCTTAAGTATGCCCTGACAGGAGGTGAAGTAAAGATTTGCATGCAGCGGTTCATTAAGATCGATGGCAAGGTCCGAACTGATATAACCTACCCTGCTGGTTTCATGGATGTCATCAGCATTGACAAGACGGGAGAGAATTTCCATCTGATCTATGACACCAAGAGTCGCTTTGCTGTACATCGTATTACACCTGAGGAGGCCAAGTACAGATTGTGCAAAGTGCGAAAAATCTTTGTGGGCACAAAAGGAATCCCTCATCTGGTGACTCATGATGATCGCACCATCCACTACGCTAATCCCCCTCATCAAGGTGAATGATCCCATTCAGAGTGATTTGGAGACTGGCAAGATTACTGATTTCATCAAGTTTGACACTGGTAACCTGTGTATGGTGACTGGGGGGTGCTAACCTGGGAAGAATTGGTGTGATTACCAACAGAGAGAGGCACCCTGGATCTTTCGATGTGGTTCACGTGAAAGATGCCAATGGCAACAGCTTTGCCACTTGACTTTCCAATATTTTTGTTATTGGCAAGGGCAACAAACCATGGATTTCTCTTCCCCCGAGGAAAGGGTATCCGCCTCACCGTTGCTGCAGAGAGAGACAAAGACTGGCAGACAAACAGAGCAGTGGGTGAAATGGTCCCTGGGTGATATGTTAGATCTTTATGGGTAATTAAAAATCATGTGGCATGATTAAAAAAAAAAAAATTCGCTGGTTTTGGTGGTGGGCACCTGTAATCCCAGCTACTTGAGATGCTGAGGCAGGAGAATCACTTGAGCCCAGGAGGCAGAGGTTGCAGTGAGCCGAGATTGTGCCCACTGCACTCCAAACTGGGCAACAAGAGTGATAGATATTCCACCTCACAAAAAAAAAAAAAATGCCAGTGTAAAACAAGATCAAATGATACAACTGAAACGCACAAATGCTATCCAGATGTTTTTGTTATTGCCCATTTATTTTGGCCAGTGAACATTTGAGAGACTCACATATGAAGTTCAGGGGCCATGCACTTTGTATCTCTTTCCACAATATTAATGCACTTACCCCTGTCTATTTTTCTCTTTTTTTTGATGGGAGAGATAATGCCTGTTGTGTACAGCAGGACAGTGGGTCATTGTGTATGTATAGATGTGATGTGGATTCCTCCCAGACTCATTAGTGACCAGGACTGCTGGCCCTGTTTGGGTTTCCTAGACTAGAGAAGAAGACAGGAACCAGGATGGGAAGATGGACATGTTACATTTTAAGCTGGAGCTTCCCCTGCAGTCCACGGAGCACGTTCTCGGTGTGCAGCTCATCCTGACTTTCTCCTATCAATTACACGTGAGTCAGTCCGCTGGGAGGCCGTCCTTCTCTCTTGTGTCTTTTTCATAGACCAGAGCCCTTCTTCTGATTTCTAGAAGACCCACACCATAGCAGGCCCTCTTCCCCATGTAGTTTGGGATAGCTTAGGCCAGTTGAATGTTTTTCACTGGAGTCATATTAATTAATATGGGCTATAATAGCTCAGAAGGTTCTAGGCAGTGTTTCCTGCATGACTACACTGGGTATGTGAGGGCCCCTTAGGTTTCAGCCAAGACAGGTGACTGTTAGCACCCAGAGCCCTTCAGATCTGCCAGCGGTTGGTATTGTTTGTTTTTCTAATGATTTCAGAGGATGTCGACCTTCGTGATGCAGAGCATGGCATTTCTCCAGTCCTCCTTTGCTATCCCTGGATCCCAGTTATATGTGAATGGAGACCTGAGGCTGCAGCAGAAACAGCCGCTGAGCTGTGGTGGCCTAGATGCCCGATACAATGTAAGGGCGCTTCTCATTGTCCAGCTTCTTTGTTTCTGTGTGTTACTGTTCATCGAGTTCTTTGAAGAGGGGAAATGAAAAGTAGAAATATCAGGCCAGGCGTCATGGCTAACGCCTGTAATCCCAGCACTTTGGGAGGCCAAGATGGGCAGATCACTTGAGGCCAGGAGTTTGAGAATTGCCTGGACAACATGGTAAAACTGTGTCTCTACTAAAAGTACCAAAAAATAGCTGGGCTTGTGACATGCACCTGAAATTCCTAGCTACTCGGGAGGCTGAGGCAGGAGAATTGCTTGAACCCGGGAGGTGGAGGTTACAGTGAGCCAAGATCATACCAGTGTACTCCAGCCTGGGCCACAGAGTGAGAATCTGTCTCAAAAAAAAAAACAGAAAAGAACCCGAGGGATACTGTAAAATGATCATGTAAAATGTTCATGTAAAGTATTTCAGAAATATTACTAGCCGTGGTCTACTGAACCCATACCATAGACCAACCCTGAGTGCAGGGGTTTACCTGTATCATCTCCTTTAATTATCACAGCAACCTCTGAGCCGCTCGCACTGTCCTTTCCCAGAGCTCCAGCCACTCATCCCATCGCTGTCCCCTTTGCTCCCTTCCAGCCACCCTGGCCTTTTTGCTGTTCCTCAAACCCAGGAAGCAGCTGTCACCTCAGGGCTTTTGCTCTTGCCGTCTCCTCTGCCAGGCATCCACGTGACTTACCGCACCACGCCATTCAGGTCCCTGTTCAGATATCCCTGAGCACAGTCCTTCCCTGAGCTGCCTCTGCAGTAGCAGCCCCTCCCACCATCATCCCTCAGCCAGACTTTCCCTCCTGCCACCTGGCCTACTCAGGACACATGTTTGTGTGTTTATTGTCTCCCTCAGCGTTGACAGTAGTGGCATCTCATGTACTGTCACGTCACTGCCTAGCACCCTGCCTGGCACATGGGAAGCTCACAGAGATGCTTGTTTAAAGAATGAACTCGCTGGGCGCAGTGGCGCGTGCCTGTAGTCCCAGCTATTCAAGAGACTGAGACTGGAGGATCTTTTGAGTCCAGGAGTTCTGGGCTGTAGTGCGCTATGCCAATGGGGTGTCTGCACTAAGTTCGGCATCAATATGGTGACCTCCCAGGAGCGGGGGACCACCAGGTTGCCTAAGGAGGGGTGAACTGGCCCAGGTCGGAAACGGGGGCAGGTCAAAACCCCTGTGCTTATCAGTAGTGGGATCGTGCCTGTGAGTAGCCACTGCACTCCAGCCTGGGCAACATAGTGAGACCCTGTCTCTTAAGGAAAAAAAAAAAAAGAATGAACTCATTTTGCGGAAGACAAAACTGGGGCTTACAGTGATTAATTTTCCCAAAGGCTCAAAGCTTGAAAGTATAGCAGAACCAAGAACTTTCTGTCTGTGTCCAGAACTCATGCATCAAATGACTCATTCCTCAACTTTCTTTTATCACAACAGGGACCATAAAAGTTGGGCTGAGGAAAGTTAGAAAGTGAAAAAGGGACGTTAATCGTTTATTACAGTCATAAGCCAGTACTTGTAGATAAATAGTGGGTTTTACTGTTGCTCTGGCTATAATCAACGTAAGTTATAAAGAAGAGGAAGCAACATATGAAATAATGAATGTGGCAATTTTTGTTTAAATGTCTATATATTAGATTACATTAACGACAAGCAATTATTTTCTCCTTTAAGGTATTATACATTTACGGTTTGCATTTTATCTATTTCTATTTCTATATTTAAAAGTGAGAAAGAACTTAGCACCCAGAGAAGACCAAGAAAATGACAAAGCAGTTGGGAGTATGGTTTCTTGTTTTTGTGTTTGTTTTTTATTTTAATTTTTGAGACAGAGTCTTGCTCTGTCACCCAGGCTAGAGTGCAGTGGCATGATCTCAGGTCACTGCAACCTCTGCCTCCCAGGCTTAAGAGATCCTCTGGCTTTAGCCTCCTGAGTAGTGAGTAGCTGGGATTACAAGCATGTGCCACCACGCCAGGCTAATTTTTTTTTTTTTTTTTTTTAAGTAGATATGGGGTTTTGCTGTGTTGGCCAGGCTGGTCTCAAGTGATCTGTCTGCCTCAACTTCCCAAATTGTTGGGATTAGAGGCATGAGCCACAATGCCTGGCTTTTTTTTTTTTTTTTTTTTTAGAGAGAGAGAGAGATGAGGTCTCGTTCTGTTTCCTAAGCTGGAGTACAGTGCCATGAGCATCATTGACTGCAGCCTTGAACTCATGACCTCAAGTGGTTCTCCTGCCTCAGCCTTCCAAGTTAGTGGGATTGCAGGCATGAGTCACCACACCTGGTGAAAATATGGTCTGTTAAAATAATGTAAGGAATTCTTTCTTCTACTGAGATAGAGGGAGTACTTTTTTTTTTTTTAAGACGGGGTTTCACCATTTTGGTCAGGCTGGTCTTGGACTCCCGACCTCAGATGATCTGCCCGCTTTGGCCTCCAAAGTGCTTGGATTACAGGCATGAGCCACCACGCCTGGCCGATAGAGGGAGTACTTTAAAAATAGCTTTAAAACCTATGAAACATGGACCCTGACTCCTTATTTCCATCCGCAGAAAGACAGAGAGTAAATGAGCTTAAATTGTTGCAAGAGAGTTTATTCATCTTTGAGGAGAAGATTATCGACCCTAGAATAGGCCACCAAGAACACGAGGGTGGTCTGTGGGACCAGCCTGGGTGGGCAGGAGGGTAGAAGGAAGAGAGGAGGAGCCTCCCAGTTGCTCACGCCACATCCTCCTTCCGTGTCCCAGGTATCTGTGATCAACGGGACCAGCCCGTTTGCCTACGATTATGACCTGACGCATATTGTTGCTGCTTACCAGGAAAGGAACGGTGAGTCACAGGTAGAGCTCATTCAGCCACTGCTCAGGACGTCAAGGTTGCTGGGGGCAACAGAGACAAGCAGAATTGGAGCTCTTGTGATGAAAATGTCAAAACCCATGAATACGTAATGATGGGAGCAACTGTGCTGTCCAGAATTTGTCCTTTTCGTCCTAATCTTCGGACCGCCTCCACCCCTCCAACATCCCATGGTCCAGCAGTTTAGTAATGGTTAAATGCCGTCTTTATCCCACCACTGGCTTGATGGGTTTCCTTTTTCAAAAATATAAGCCTAATTGAGTTATTCTCCGTACCACACCTATAACAGATGCCAAAGACAAATTGCTGTTCACGCTTTTCAGAGAGAAAACGAGAACATGGATGACTCTCCCCACGTTAGCAGTCCAGCAGGAGAACAGGAGTGCCCGTGCTTCCTGCCGGAAGGCACAGTGTCCTCATTCCTTACAGAGCTCTAGGCCATGGCATGTGTTCACTCAGCACATTTGGCTGGCCGGTGGCTGAGGTTTTCTCTAAAGGCATCTACAGTATTACTTGGCAACCAGATATGGAGACTACACACAGACATTTCACAAAGGGGACGACTGCAAATCCACCATTGCTTTCCGATTTTATGTCATATACTAGCGGCATTATTGCAGTACTAGAGGGAATTTTAAAACAAATTCCTTCTGGGCACGATGGCTCATGCCTGTAATCCCAGCACTTTGGGAGGCTGAGGTGGGTGGATTGCTAGCCTGGTGAAACCCCATCTCTACTAAAAATGCAGAAATTAGTATGGGCATGGACATGGTGTCAGGCACCTGTAATCCCAGCTACTTGGAAGGCTGAGGTAGGAGAATCGCTTGAACCTGGGAGGCGGAGGTTGCAGTGAGCCGAGATCATGCCATTGTACTCTAGCCTGGGCGACAGCCAGATGGTCTCAAAAAAAAAAAAAAAAAAGAAAACTAGAAGACATTGCCTTACAAATCAACTATTTTTTCCTTCCTTTCATTCTTTACCCTTCTGCAGATCTTTTTATACTCCCGTTTAGTGTAGAAACACACTGGAATCCAAGTTATTTTTATTTAAACTTGAAATATAAATACTTCCCCACACAGCTACAAAGCTATGATATTACTTTTAGTGGCAGTATAGTATTCCTTCAGTTAACCATTCAGCACATGTAGAAGAAACTCCAAGATTTTTTTATGTATTTTAACAAAAGTATTTTGACTGTTATTTTAACAAATTATGTGTGATTGGCCAGGTGCGGTGGCTCACTCCTGTAATTCCAACGCTTTGGGAGGCCAAGTTGGGCAGATCATGAGGTCAGGAGATCGAGACCATCCTGGCCAACATGGTGAAACCCCATCTCTACTAAAATACAAAAAATTAGCTGGGCATGGTGGCATGCACCTATAGTCCCAGCTACTCTGGGAGGCTGAGACAGGGGGAATCACTTGAACCCAGGAGGTGGAGATTGCAGTGAGCTGATACCACGCCTTGCGCTCCAGCCTGGCGACAGAGGGAGACTCCATCTCAAAAAACAAAATGAAACAGAAACAAATAATGTGTGATCAAATTTGCACATGCAATTTCTCTTTCCTTCTAAATGATGTCTTTCAGTTCTGAAGCACAGGATAATCAGATAATCTTTATAGCCCTCAGTTGCCAGGGTCAAAAGGCCGTCTTGGTTAATGGTTAATGATTGCATTGCAGTTACCACCATCCTGAGTGATCCCAACCCCATCTGGCTGGTGGGCAGGGCCGCAGATGCTCCATTTGTGATTAATGCTCTCATCCGATACCCTGTGGAAGTCATTTCATATCCTTTCTGTTGAAGAGTCCATGGCAGGTCTCGGTGTGGTGGCTCCTGCCTATCATTTCAGCACTTTGGGAGACTGAGGTGGGAAGATTGCTTAAGCCCAGAAATTTACAACCAGCCTGGGCAAAATAGCAAGACCCTGTCTCTACCAAAAAAAAAAAAAAAAAAAAAATAGCCAGGCATAGTGGTGCACATGTGTAGTCCCAGCTACTTGGGATACCGAGGCAGGAGGATTGCTGGAGCCCAGGAGTTCAAGGTTGCGGTGAGCTATGATTGTGCCACTGTATTCCAGCCTTGGTGACAGAGAGACCCTGTCTCTTAAACAACAACAACAAAAAAATACATATCAATGGTAGCTTAGTTTTCAAAAAGGAATGATTCCTCAGTTGTCCCAAATAGGAACAGATGTGGGAAGTTTTATCTTGGAAATCACTACCGAGTTATAGCCTCATAGAAATGGCTGTGTCTTGAAAGTTTAGGCTACATGATTGAAAAAATGACTGTGTCTGCTATTCATACAGGAAAAAATAATTCATTTCTTGGTCCTGTTTCTTCCCGAGCAATTCTTCTAGATAAGAATCATCCATATTTATGTCTTAATAGTCATATATTTTCAGCCGGGTGTGGTTGCTCATACCTGTCATCCCCACACTTTGGGAGGCTGAGGCAGGCAGATCACGAGGTCAGGCGATCGAGACCAACCTGGCCAATATGGTGAAACCCTCTCTCTACTAAAAAATACAAAAATTAGCCAGGCGTGGCAGTGCATGCCTGCAATCCCAGCTACTTGAGAGGCTGAGGCAGAAGAATCGCTTGAACCCGGGAGGCAGAGGTTGCAGTGAGCCAAGATTGTGCCACTGCACTCCAGCCTGGGCAACAGAGTGAGACTGTGTCTCAAAAAAAAAAAAATCATAGATTATCCCTTTTATGCTAAGGTTATATGAAACATTCTTCCCAGTCCCTGTCTGACCTAAACTTTGGTTTAATTTTGACTTGTGTTAACTAATAGGAAATAAAACCACCACCAGCAGTGCAGAGAAGCAAACAAAAGAGAAGGCATTTTAACTGGGGTTTTAGGAATTACAATTCCAGAGACACAAATCTAGGAATCAGCTAATTTGTGTTCTATCCAGGCACAGTTAGGCAGGGGCTTATAACAGTATTGTAAGTTTACACAAGTGGAAGATTTTAGAGGAGTCCCTGATCGAGGATGGCTGGCTAACAACTCGGGGGTGTTTCTAGTCCATGATCAATCTAGTTTGGTTAGGAGGTTGTCTGATTAGGAGGCTGGTGATCAGGCTTAGTATATAAATAGTTCAAATCACATGTGGCAGGTTTTACCATTTGGCCAAGTTCAGCAGGTCAGCTTCCATCCGGGTGTGTACCTGACAGAGGTCTGACTCCTTATGCCAACCTGCCTCCTTTCTAGATCCCTCTGCCACGGCCAGTTCCATCTTGGATTTTCTCTTCATACTTAACACTGTGGCCCTCCACTCCTTAACTGTCCGTACTTATCAGCCAGGATTCTGGGAGATGGTAAAGTTCGCCTGGGTGCAGTATGTCAGCATCCTGCTTATCTTCCTCTGGGTGTTTGAAAGAATCAAGATCTTCGTGTTTCAGAATCAGGTGGTGACCACCGTCCCTGTGACAGCGACACCCTGGGGAGAAGCGTGGAAGGAGCACTTATCCTAGGAAGGCCGTTTCTGAAGACTCAGCAGGACCGTGGCTGCCTCATTGTCATCTCCTGGGAACATCTTAGGATGTTTCTGAAAGAGCCCAGGGGACACATGCGGGCTTGTGTGCTTTTCTCCTCGGAGACAAAGAACAGTTCTTCCCTTTTCTCTATACAAGTTCCATATCTTCAGAGCTCCTGCAGAATCATCAGGGAGTAGTTTGTGGAAAGGTCTGAGGGTTCCTGGAGGCTGTAATTAGCTTTTTGGGTTTTTCTTCTTTGCCTTAGCATTGAATTTCAGGAGAAAATTGCAGTCAGTTCAGGCATCTTGGAAAGAGTCCCATCTCTGGTCAAGCAGAGACTTTTCCTCTGTTGAGTGAGAAACACACTGTGCATTTCTTCCTTCTATTGTGAGCCACTCTTACTCTTTTCAGGGCTCTCTTGTGACAAACATGCCAATCACTAGCAGTTTGCACCCCTGGGTCTCTCCATTTCCCATTCAGAGCTTTGATTTCCAGAGCTGAGGTCTTTCACTGGAGACCTGGAGGGGGCAGGGCCCAAGGGCGAGGGCCGCCTTGGCACAGGCATGAGGGAGGGCCGCTGAGGACACTCGGACCGTCCACCTGCCTCGGCCCAAAAGTCAGTCATCTGTCATCAGCTCAGCGGAGCAGCCCTGGATCCCTGCCTGACTGTGACTGGCTCTGCCCTGTTTTGCCCTCTGTCTGCGCCCCTGAATGGCAGGCTGAAGTCAGAGGGGCTGTTCATTCGCAGCCCCCTCAGCAGCACTGGGGGGAAGAAAGGATTGTCACAACAGGTTCTTTCTGGCCCTCATTCAACAGCCTGGGCACTTGGTCCTCCTCCTCCTTGACAGCCCTCCCCCTTCCTGCAAAGGACAGGGGTGACAAGAGTTGGTACTGGGATTGGCTCCCACTGCCTGATAACCACAAGTTTATTTGGAAGGCTAGCGGGAAGCCCAGCGGCTTGTGTTTCCCTTGACTAAGGAACAGGGTGCTCATTAGAGTGGGGTGGGCAGCTTGGGAAGGACATAAGAGGTAGTGAAGGAGTAAGGAGGATGCTGGCCCGGGCAGGCCAGTCCAGCCTGACCACTAGCAGAATGCCAAGCAGTCCAGCTGGATTACCATGGTGGCTGAGCAAGTGTCTGCAGGAGCAGGGTTGGCTGGAAGGGTCCTCTGCACACGGAAGACGGCTTGTTCAGCCTGTTCATCTCCTGAGGACGCGAGCAGTCTCCTCCAAGGACAGACGGAGCTGCTTCCTGATCCCAAGCAGGTCGTTGCCACTGGAAGACATGGTCCCTGTGATTTATGCTTCATGCCCACAAACGCACCTCTTAGTGTGTGCCTCCGTTTACCTTGGAGATCAGTTCTCATCTCTAGCACCGTTTCCTTTAGGCTGACCAAAAACAGTTTTGGAAACAAAGCTATTGTCAAATACACAAGCAGAGGAATTCCCTAACACTGTCCCCCTTGTCTTTTTTTTTTTTTTTTTTAATATTCAGGCTGTTTTATATGCCTAAATTTTTTTCTTTAGATCTAAATGAAAAATAGTTTCTTGTTTAAATCCCCATAAGGTAATGAGATATAGAAAGATGGCAATATACGTATAAATATTGGTTTGCATTTTATTAAATCATTCGCGTGAAAATCTTGTGTAAAGAACCCATGATGTTTTGTAACTTTCTAATTAAAATGTTCAAAATGAGGTCGAGCATGGTGGTTCATCCCTGTAATCTCAACACTTTGAGAGACCAAGGCAGGAGGATCGCTTGAGGCCAGGAGTTTGAGGCTGCAGTGAGCTATGATCACACCACTGCACTCCAGCCTGGGTGACAGAGTGAGACCCTGTCTTTAAAGAAAAAAAAAAAGTCAAAATGGAAGATCACATGTACCTTTTTCCAGGGAAAGGGTTTGGAATGGGGAAGAATAGGGAGGCAGACGATGCACACACCTGTCTGCATTACTCATAAGTGGCAGTGCTTTATAAAGGCTCTGCCCAAAGACCTTGGAATTTCTGTTAGGTCTTTGGCGAAAGTTCCCTGGTTCTTCCCCAAGTAAGTGAGTTTTTAGTGGAATTCATATGCCATGTGAAAGCCACATGCTGGATAATTACAACTGCATCTGGTGAATATTAAATTATTTACAGATCAGATGTTGATAGTTTCTGACTCTGAATCACAGCATAGCTGCAAGAAGTGAAAAGGCAAGAAATATACAGGATTTCATTAACTCAGCTCTGACCCATAGCTAAGTTAACGTTTGATATTATTGCTGAATATTTGGAGGCAGAAAGACTCCTGATTTTGCAAAATGATTAGTACAGTTTCAGCTTAGGTCAGATGAGACCCCCCTAATATCCCATCATGAAAAGCTAATAAAGTAATTCTTTCTTTACTTGTTGCCCAGGCTGGAGTGCAATGCTGCCATCTCTGCTCACGGCAACCTCCACCTCCAGGGTTCAAGCGATTCTCCTGCCTCACCCTCCCAAGTAGCTAGGATTACAGGTACCTGCCACCACGCCTGGCTAATTTTTGTATTTTTAGTAGCGATGGAGTTTCACTGTGTTGGCCAGGCTGGTCTTGAACTCCTGACCTCTAGTGATCCACCTGCCTCGGCCTCCTAAAGTGCTGGGTTGACAGCAGTTTGATCACAGAAGTTATTATGGTTGGCATTGTGGCACACATCTTTCTAATCTTTTTTGTTGGCATCTTTTTAGTATTATAAACAACACTTCTATAAACCTTGTGTAGAAATCCTTGTTGCTGGTTTATTTCCTTAAGATGTATTCAAAAAACTTACGACCATTGTTAAGGACCTTAATTCATTGTGAAACCACAGCCGGGAAAGACTGCAAATTTCTACTCCCAGCAGCATGGATTTCTTGTTTGAGATACCGCCATGGGTTACAGGACCTCCGAATGCTCTGTCCTTTTCAGTTGGCTGGGCTCTGCCCTGTTCTTTGTTTTGTTTGTTTGTTTTAGAGATGGAGTCTCACTTTGTCACCCAGGCTGGAGTACAATGGCCACGTTTCACCACACTGGCCAGGCTGGTCTTGAACCATCTCAAGTGATCCACCAGCCTCACCTCCCAAGGTGCCGGGATTACAGTTGAGTGCCACCATGCTATCCTGACCTGTTATTTGTAAAGGGTGGGTGAGGATCTCTTATTTCCTGAAACATATCCTGCTATGAAGCTGTGCCTCTGGGCGGAGGCTAGGGCAGGGAGGGTGCAGCTTCTAAGGCCACCTGGTCTCTCCACCCCTCCCAGCTAGAACACTACTGCACCAGGTCCCTGTCATCCAGGTGCCTGGGTCTTCTTAGGGCCGAGGCTGGGGCCTGGGGCAGGGTTTGGATTCCAAGTCACTTTGCAGCAAGGATGCCTCCCAGAGCAAGGAGGGCCAAGATTAAGATTCAACTTCCTCCGCTAAGGCCTTTGTTCTTTCGTGGTTAGTTAGATGAGAGGTGACTCAGCCAGCGCCCTTTGACATCCTCGCCTCTCAGAGCCCCAGCCCGCCTGGGCCCTCCTGTCCCGCCCTCGGCCAGCACCCCTCCCCCGAGGTGTGGCTCCTCTGTCAGGGGTGGGGAGAGGGAGTTAGGGACAAACCGGCTCCTTCCTTCGCCTACTGTGCGGGCTCCCGCTGGCCACGCCTGAAAGCGCCACATAGTGTGCACTCCAGGCTAGCAGCAGCGGGCAGCGCCGAGGGTTGCGGGCCGCAGTGCCAGGCTCCAGAGGGGGCTCTGGGCCGGGTGCCTCCCTGTGGTAGCCCCAGGACACCTGCAACCTCCACATCCCATTCAGATTCGCTCTGCCTCGAGGAGTCTCCAGGAGCTTCCAGTGGCTTGGTCCCCTGACTCCCATCCATGCCTTAGTCTTGGGAACTTAAGGAGCAAGTCAGCCCTGCGGACCCTCCCAGTGAAGAGAAGGAGCTGGCTGTGCGGTGGAACTTGGAAGAGACGAAGTCCGGGAGCCTTTGCTGAGCCCAGGGAGAGAGGCGTCCCCCTCCCTGCCGCGCCAGGTCGGGCAGAAACGCCAAGCTTTGGGGTACATTGGTTCTTCACTCTCCACTGGGGGATGTCCCCACACTTGGGTGGACGGGGGAGCCGGACCAGTGGCACAGCTGGGGACGCTCCTCCGTCTTCACCGGGGACCTGGGTTGGCGGGAAGAGCTGGGGTGGTTTTGCATCAGCAACTGGAAAGCTGGGGCTTCGACTGCATGTGGGATCCTCACTGCGGGGGGTCTTGTTTCCATACTTGGCTTTTAAAGGGTGTGTCTTTCAAAAGCTCTCCGTAGAGTGCTTGAGAAAAAGTAGCTTGGTGAGTTACTTTGGAACCAGACTCAGGGGAATTGGAATTGTGCCTCACTGCCTCTAGCGGCTTGATGTTGGGTTTCGGGACTGGCCCTCTGGGCCACAGGACAGGTGCCTAGGAAATGTTTTTTTTGCTTGTTTGTTTTGCGACAAAGTCTGGCTCTTTTCACCCAGGCTGAAGTGCAGTGGTGATCTTGGCTCACTGTAACCCCCGCTTCCCAGGCTCAGACGATTTCCTGCCTCAGCCTCCCCAGTAGCTGGGATTACAGGTGCCGGCCACCACACCCCAGCTAATTTTTGTATTTTTGTATTTTTAGTGTTTCACCATGTTGGCCAGGCTGGTCCGAACTCCTCAGGTGATATCCCCACCCACCCCCCCCCTGCCCAATCCCGCCTCAGCCTCCCAGGCTGGGATTACAGGCATGAGCCACTGCACTGGGACCAAACATTTTGTTTTTTAGATGGAGTCTCACTCTGTCACGGAGCCTGGAGTGCAGTGGTGCAATCTCAGCTCACTGTAACCTCCACCTCCCGGGTTCAAGCTATTCTGCCTCAGCCCCCTGAGTAGTGGGATTACAGGCTGGAGCTACCACGCCCTGCTAATTTTTGTATTTTTAATAGAGATGGGTTTTCACCAGGTTGGCCAGACTGGTCTTGAACTCCTGACCTCAGGTGATCCACCTGCCTTGGCCTCCCAAAATACTGGGATTACAGGAATGAGCCACCGTGCTGGGCCTAAATTTTTTTTTTTTTTTTTTTTTTTTTTTTTTTTGAGATGGAGTTTCTCTCTTGTTGCCCAGACTGGAGTGCAGTGGTGCAGTCTCAGCTCACTGCAACCTCTGCCTACTGGGTTCAAGCGATTCTCCTGCCTCAGCCCCCCAAGTAGCAGGGATTACAGGCACCTGCCACCACATCTCACCTAATTTTTATATTTTTAGTAGAGATAGGTTTCCCAAAGCATTGGGATACTTTAAAAGCCACTGTGCCCGGCCTCTAGGAAATGCTGACTTTTCTTTCTCTTCCCTTTTACACGGAGGCAAAGGCAGTCAAGAACTGCATTTTTGGCCAGGTGCCATGGCTCAATGCTTGTAATCCCAACAGTTTGGGAGGCCGAGGTTGCGATGCCCCCATCTCTACTTTTAGAATTTTGTGTGACCTCTGTGTACTATTTTTCTGAAAATTAAACATGTAATAAATATGTGCCCCCAGAAAAGAATCAAAAAAGGGAAGAATTTAGAGTGGGAGGGGATAGTCCTTCCAGGATGGAAGAGTTCAGTGGACAAAGGCTTAGGAGTGTGACCTGCCACAGAGCCCTGTGCTGGGAGTCTGGCTCTTGGACTTAAACCCCTGCCCTGCCTCTTTCTCAGTGGGTATTCATGTCTCTGACCCCACTGCTTCAATTAAAACAGACAGGGATGGTCGATTCTGCCTCCTCGGAACTCAGAAGGATAACATTCAGTCATGAAGGTGAAAGTGCATATCACCGACTGGTTCTTCCTAACTGAATCCTTGGCCAGTTGTCCACTGTGCTGATCTTATCAGAAAGCTCCCAGTGAGGAGCTGGTCTTCTAGAGACTCTGTGTGGCACAGGGTGATTCAACCACCTTTTTTTTTTTTTGTGACAGACTCTTGCTCTGTCACCAGGCTGGAGTGCGGTGGTGCGATCTCGGCTCACTGCAACCTCCGCCTCCCAGTTCGAGCGATTCCCCTGTCTCAGCATCCCAAGTAGCTGGGACTACAGGCACATGCCACCATACCCAGCTAATTTTTTGTATTTTTAATAGAAACGGGGTTTCACCATGTTGGCCAGGATGGTCTAAATCTCCTGACCTCATGATCTACCCGCCTCGGCCTCCCAAAGTGCTGGGATTACAGGCATGAGCCACCGCGCCTGGCCAACCTTCTTAAGAAGACCTCTGACTTTCCAGGAACACAGGTAAACACCTTGGCTTGGGATCAAGATCCTCCCTACCCAGGCAAGGGCTGGGCTGGCCAGGGCAACTGTGTTTGGGCCAGAGCAGCGGGGTCCTGCGCTCTGCAATGAGTAATCACAGGTGGGAGAGGCCCACAGCCTGCGATCAGTGGTGCCAGGAGCTTAGGAACAGGACCCTGCGGTCCCAGCTTTCCTGCTGTGTCTCCAAGCCTTGAGTCCTTCCCCCTGAAAATGACATCATCATGCCCACTTCAGGGCCTGTTGAGTTAAATCATCTAGTGGACTTGAAGCAGCTAGCACTTGTGATCATTGAAGTCAGCAAATATGAGTTGCCTTCCTCTCTGGCACTCTGTTGGCAGGGGAGCCCACCATCCATCAGCCAGCAGTGGAAAATGTACAGTCACACGTGCAGAGGAGATGGGGGCTACGCTCCTCATCTTCTAGGTTTTGCAGGAGTAGGTGTGGGGATCCAGAAGGTAGCTCGGGAGTCAGCAGGTGACAGAGCTGTTGGGCATCCTCCACTCACTCCTGTCCCCACAATGAGGGGAAGGAGTGGAGGTGGGGATCTGCTGTCAAGTTAGACCCTGGCTTCTCTCAGTGGTGACCTGGACAGGGGAGGGGAAGGCAGGGAGCAAAGCATGCAGGAGCAAGGAGGAAACTTCCAGGCCCCTCCCTTCCAAAGTCCCCCAGCGTTGAGATCATTGCAGAGGCAACAGCTGCAAAGAGGTCTTTGGGACCTTGGAATGCGGGAGGCGGCTCCGTGTTCCTTCCACCCTGTGAGACATGCATGACATTCTTTTTTTTTTTTTTTTTTTGAGGCAGTCTCCCTCTGTTGCCCAGGCTGAAATGCATGGTGTGATCTGAGCTCACTGCAGGCTCCACCTCATGGGTTCAAACGATTCTCCCGAGTAGCTAGGACTACAGGCGTGCACCACCATGCCCAGCTAATGTTTGTATTTTGAGTAGAGACGGGGTTTCACCATATTGGCCGTGTTGGTCTTGAACTCCTGACCTCATGATCTGCCCGCCTTGGCCTCCCAAAGTGCTGCAATTACAGGCATGAGCCACCACACTCGGCCAATATACGTGACATTCTTAAGGTCCACTAAAGGCTCAGGTGTGGTTGGAGGCCAGAGGATGGCCTATGAGATACTGGGACTGGAAGGGTAGGTGGCCTGTGGGTGTCTCCTCTGGGGGAAGACTCCCCAGGTGGAAGGGGTTCTTGCTCTCCAGTGGTAGCTTAGCACAGTGACATTAACGGTGACAGGGGCCTGTGTGTAAGAAATGCTTCCCCAGGCTCTCTCTTCATAGGTGTTTGCAGCAGCATCCATCACAGCATCTCTAAGAGGTTAAATGTTGCAAATCCCATTCTACAGAGGTGGAAATCGAGCCTCAGATAAGTTATGTCACTTGCCCCAGGTCCCATACCTCCCCAGTGACAGTGCTAGGACTCAGAGCCAACTTTCTCACCTCCATCCAGCAGGAGACCCCGCCAGTTCCCAGCCATTTGGAGAAATGCCCTACTCAGACTCATTCAACCTCAGCAAGCCTGGTGGTGCTCTGACATCCGCCCAACCCCCATCAAGCCCTTTAGCTCCACAACCCAAAAGGGTCTCTCTCTGATGTATCCTGAAGCAAAAGACAGGCAGGGCAACTCTGCTCCCACTCTGGGGAGCTTTCTATGTACAGGGCTGTCTCTCTGTTCGGGGCTCTGATCTCCTCTCCTTCCTGCTTTGCCGCATGTCGAGGCATCTCCCACGGAGTTGTGATCAGCATTGCAGCTCTCCCAGCAGCCCTGGGCGGTGGTGAGTCCCCTCAGCTAGCCGGGACAGTACTCTGCTCTCACCTCTCTGCTTCTCTGGCTCCATCCCAGCTCCCCATAAACTGGTCTTCTTGCAAACCCACAGGACTCCAGGACACCCTCCCTCTGGAGTCCATGCTGCCTTCAGCACTTCACTCCCCACCAGTGATGGCAACATTTGGTGTTCTTTGTCCACTTTATTTACTTGCTTATTTTTAATAACAAAAGTTTTATACTGGCTGGGCACGGTGGCTCACACCTATAATCCCAGCACTTTGGGAGACCAAGGCGGGCGGATCACCTGAGGTCAAGAGTTCAAGACCAGCCTGACCAACATGGAGAAACCCCATCTCTACTAAAAATACAAAATTAGCCGGGCCTGGTGGCGCATGCCTGTAATCCCAGCTACTCTTGAGACTGAGGCAGGAGAATTGCTTGAACCCAGGAGGCGGAGGTTGCAGTGAGCCGAGAGATGCCACTGCACTCCAGCCTAATCGACAGAGCGAGACTCTGTCTCAAAACAAAAGAAAGAAACATAATATTTACCTATCTCTACACATAGCTAGCCTGTAGGTATGTAAGTAGGTGGGTGGGTAGGTAGAGAGTTCCATGGATATCACATAGTCTTCTGCAGCTGGACTTCTGCTCTGAGCACAGACTATATTCTGGTATCCCTTGACTCCATATTCCTGTGAAAGCCCTCGACTGAGACCGTAGGGGTCTTGGGAGGTGCAGTGGGTAGGGTGGTTGAATTCAAGGGCTGTTCCCTGAGGGCACTGGGCAGTAATTGGAGCATGGGATGGGCATGAGGGCCCCGGTCCCTAAACATTGCTCACTCCACCCCAAGGCCCCCAGCTGCCGGCATGCGGCTGCCTCGCTTCTCCAACAAGACAGTGACCACGCTCCTCCTGGCACAGACCATTTGCCTCCTGCTCTTTGTCGTCCACCAGCCAGGGCCCTCGTCCCCCGTGGAGACGGGGAGCAAGCGTGTGCACGTGCTGGTGCTGTCCTCATGGCGCTCAGGCTCGTCCTTCGTGGGCCAGCTCTTCAGCCAGCACCCCGACGTCTTCTACCTGATGGAGCCCGCGTGGCACGTGTGGACCACCCTGCGGCGGGGGCAGCGCCACAACGCTGCACATGGCCGTGCGCGACCTGGTGCGCTCCGTCTTTTTGTGCGACATGGATGTGTTTGATGCCTACATGCCACAGAGTCGAAACCTGTCTGCCTTTTTCAACTGGGAGGTGAGCCGCGCGCTGTGCTCGCCACCCGCCTGCAGCGCCTTCCCCGAGGTGCCATCAGCAAGGAAAACGCGTGCAGGACTCTGTGCACACGGCAGCCCTTCAGCCTGGCCCAGGAGGCCTGCCGCTCCTACAGCCACGTAGTGCTCAAGGAGGTGCGCTTCTTCAACCTGCAAGTGCTCTACCCGCTGCTCAGGGACCCGGCGCTCAACCTGCACATCGTGCACCTGGTGCGTGACCCGCGGGCTGTGCTGCGCTCCCGGGAGGCGGCGGCCCAGCTACTGGCACTTGACAACGGCATTGTGCTGGGCACAGAGGGCAAGTGGGTGGCGGCTGACCCTGACCTGCGCCTGATGCGAGAGGTGTGCCTCAGCCATGTGCGTATCGCCGAGGCCGCCACACTCAAGCCGCCACCCTTCCTGCGCGGCCGCTACCACCTGGTGCGCTTCGAGGACCTGGCGCGGGAGCCTCTGGCAGAGATCCAGGCACTCTACGCCTTCACCGGCCTGAGCCTCACGCCACAGCTCAAGACCTGGATCTACAACATCACCCACGGGTCAGGGGTCGGCAAGGCATTTGAGGCTTTCCAGACTTCGTCTAGGAATGCGCGCAACGTCTCCCAGGCCTGGCGCCGCGCGCTGCCCTTCACCAAGATCCGCCACGTGCAGAAGGTGTGCGCCAGTGCACTGCAGCTGCTGGGCTACCGGCCTGTGTACTCTGAGGACGAGCAGCACGACCTCACCGTGGATCTGGTGCTGCCACGAGGCCCAAAACACTTCAGCTGGGCGTCCTCTGACTCTGAGAACTCTGGACCCTAGAGCAGTCCCCGAATTGTGGTCGCCAGGCCCAGGAGGCAACTGCACGGTGGAGAGGGAGCTGGGATGCACAGGGAAGCAGGTTCATACTGTTAACCGGGAGTTTGGGGTCCTCCCCTGAAATAGGCAAGGACTGCAGGTTTTTTTTTCTCCTGATTCTCGGTTTTCCACTGAGTCCTCTGTAGCTGCCTTCTCATCAGGTGCTCTCTTCATGGAAAGCAACTCTTGCCTCTACCTCTCTGGGAACAGGAAGTTCTGCTACATTAAATTAAATATGTTCCAGGCCAGGTGTGGTGGCTCACACCTGTAATCCCAGCACTTTGAGAGGCGGAGGCAGGTGGATCACATGAGGTCAGGAGTTCGATACCAGCCTGGCCAACATAGTGAAATACCCTCCCTACTAAAAATACAAAAATCAGTGGGGCGTGGTAGCACACACCTGTAATCCCAGCGACGTGGGAGACTTGAGGTGGGAGAATCACTTGAACCCGGGAGGTGGTGGTTGCAGTGAGTTGAGATCTCACCACCACACTCCAGCCTGGGTGACAGAATGAGACTCCATTAAAAAGAAAATTTACATTTGCTCAAAAATCCTGTAATCTAGTGAACTGTAACCTCATTTTTTTCTCTTATCGTTATTTTCTTATTGTGTGATTCCATTTATTTAAAGCTGAAAAAACAGAAAAACTAGTCTATGGTGGTAGAGGTCAGAATAGGGGATACTTTGGCCGTGTGCAGTGGCTCACGCCTGTAATCCCAGCACTTTGGGAGGCTGAGGCAGGCAGATCACTTGAGGTCACGAGTTCGAGACCAGCCTGGCCAACATGGTGAAACCCTGTGTTCACTAAAAATACAAAAACTAGCTGGGTGTGGTGGTGCATGCCTGTAATCCCAGCTACTCAGGAGGTTGAGGCAGGAGAATCACTTGAACCCAGGAGGTGGAGGTTGCAGAGAGCCAAGATTGCACCACTGTACTCCAGCCTGGGTGACAGAGCCAGACATCATCTTAAATAGTAATAATAATAGGCCAGGTGTGGTGGCTCAAGCCTGTGGTCCCAGCACTTTGGGAGGCCATGGCAGGTGGATCACTTGAGGTCAGGAATTCAAGACCAGCGTAGCCAACATAGTGAAACCCTGTCTCTACTAAAATACAAAAGTTAGCCAGGCATGGTGGCAGGCTTCTCTAATCCCAGCTACACAGGAGGCTGAGGCAGGAGAATCGCTTGAACCCAGTAAGCGGAGGTTGGGAGGTTGCAGTGAACCGAGATCACACCACTGCACTCTAGCCTGGGCAACAGAGCAAGACTCCCATTCAAAAAAAATTTTTTTAATAGTAATAATAATAATAGTCTCTCTGCTTCGTTGCTTCCCCTGAGAAGTCTTACATGCTCCTATACAGCCATTCTTTATACATCAGCTGGTCTATTAGAATAACAAAAACATGGCCAGGGCAGTGGCTCATGCCTGTAATCCCAGCACTTTAGGAGGCTGAGGCAGACAAATCACAAAGCCAGGAGTTCAAGACCAGCCTGACCAACATGGCAAAATCCAGTCTCTACTAAAAATACAAAAATTAGCCTGGTGTGGTGGTACATGCCTGTAGTCCCAGCTACTCAGGAGGCTGAGGCAGGAGAATCTCTTGAACCCAGGAGGCGGAGGTTGCAGTGAGCTGAGATCTCACCACTGCACTCCAACCTGCCTGACAGAGCAAGACTCTGTCTCAAAAAAAAAAAAAAAAAAAAAAAAAAACATTAAGAAAGCATAAGAGGCCAGGCTCAGTGGCTCATGCCTGTAATCCCAGCACTTTGGGAAGCCAAGGTGGGAGGATCACCTGAGGTCAGGAGTTCAAGTCCAGCCTGACCAATATGACAAAACCCTGTCTCTACTAAAAATACAAAATTAGCTGGTCATGGTGGCACATGCCTGTAATCCCAGCTACTCAGGTGGCTGAGGCAGGAGAATTGCTTGAATCTAGGAGGCAGCGGTTGCAGTGAGCCCAGATCGTGCAATTGCACTCCCGCCTGGGGGACAGAGCAAGACTCTGTCTCAAAAAAGAAAAAGAAAAAGAAAACATAAAGAATCATCCAACTAGGATGAAATTGTGAATTGTGAACTCAATATTGAAACCAAACAAGTCCAGTACGATGGTAACAGACAACAGGGTCAGGGCCCAAGGCTTTGGTCAATCTCTCAAAACTGAGAGGCTGACCAAAAGGCAGAGATGTTTAAATTCAATTAAATTTGTTACTTCAATACATTTGGCCTGCCCATGTTGCTGGGTAGAGCACTCCGAACCTTTACTAGTTCAGGATGCTGCCCTATTCATACATTTTCTTTGCTCAAATAAAGTCTGCTTAATTTGTCTAATGTTTTTCTATTACAGTCCTGATGACTTGGCGGCTACCCAACTCCTTCTTTCCCCTCAACTCTCTCCTCTCTTGGAATGCATCCTGCAGCAGCTGAAAGGGGTGCCCCAGGCCCGGCTGGGAGCAAAATCTGGTGATACTGCTTCTGAACATCCCACATGCACCGCACACATGCACCTCCTCCACACACACACACACACACACACACACACACACTCACACACTCACTCACATGCACACACAGCCTGGGCTCTGCTCCCCTTATGCCCTGGCACCACACTCCATCAAAGCCTTTGACCTTTATATTCCTCTCTGTCTTCAGTGAGAAAGAGGTGTATCAGGCCAGACGCGGTGGCTCATGCCTGTAATCCCAGTACTTTGGGAGGCTGAGGTGGGTGCATCACTTGAGGTCAGGAGTTCAAGACCAGCCTGGCCAACATGGTGAAAAACCTGTCTCTACCAAAAATATAAAAAACAAGCTGGGTATGGTGGTGCGCGCCTGTAATCCCAGCTACTTGGGAGGCCGAAGGGGAGAATTGCTTGAACCTGGGAGGCACAGGTTACGGTGAGCTGAGATCACATCACTGTACTCCATCCTGGGTGACAGAGTGAGACTCCATCTCAAAAAAAAGAAAAAAAAAGAAAGAGGTATATTAGCCTTGAAGCTGAAACCCACTGGAGGATCCTTTGAGCTTTAGATGCCTCTTGTCTTGTGGTCTTCTCCTGGAGTCTACCTCCCAGGAGGCCACATCACCTTGTCCAGATAAGGTAAACCTTTGAAATTTTTTTTTTTTGAGACAAAGTCTTACTCTGTCGCCCAGGTTGGAGTGCAGTAGCACCATCTCGGCTCACTGCAACCTCCCTACCCTGGGTTCAAGCTGATTCTCCTGCCTCAGCTGCCGGAGTAGCTGGGATTACAGGCGCATGCCACCACACCTGGCTGATTTTTGTATTTTCAGTAGAGACGGCGTTTCACCATGTTGGCTAGGCTGGTCTCAAACTCCTGATCTCAGGTGATCCACCCGCCTCGGTTTCCGAAAGTGCTGGGATTACAGAAGTCAGCCACCGTGCGCGGCCAGATGAACCTTTGATTTGTACTGATATGAAATAGCCTACCTACGGAAAGGAATTTAATAATTCACCTGTGTGATACAGTTTAGAGTTTATAGCCTGCAAGCTTGAAAAGCAAACTCAGAAGGGAAGGGACCTTTCCAAGGTCACCTGGTAAGGAGGATTAAAGGAAGAAAGGGATTTTGCTGTGGGGCTTCAGTAGGGAGAAGAGGGTGAAGCAGGCTTGCACAGACCTGCTCCTGGATGAAGAAGTGTCAGAGTTTCCCATTTTAATTGCTTTAGGGAAGAGCAGGCAGAGTCATGGCCAGGGACACAGCTCAGAGATAGAGGAGGCTGTGAATGCTGAGACCAGAGCTTATCATCCTGGACAAGCCTGGAGGGAGGCAGTAAGTGGAAAAGATGAGAGAGGGCTGGGGAGGCCTGGGCAGCAAGCCAAGCATAGGGTATGGCAAAGCAAGAGGCGGGCAGTAGGATCAGTGCCTGGAAGGCAGGGGCTGCTGGTCACGGGGGAGTGGCACTCATCAGGCTTGGCGGGAGGTTGGAAGGGAAATGGCTCTGGGCTGGATCTGTCTTCCATTGGTTCTTCTGGGCCAGGCCCTGGAGGAGAGCAGAGGAAGAAGATCCTTGCCTGTGAGCCACACCGTCTAGCTCTGGCGGCAAAGGGGCTTAGTAAAGGGATGCTGGGTGTGTAGAGGGCTTAGTCCCGAGCTCAGGAAATGGGAGCCCGTAAGTGCCCAATACATGTTTAAAAGAAAAGCTTGGGGCCTGGCGCGGTGGCTCACACCTGTAATCCCAGCACTTTGGGAGGCCGACGTGGGCGGATCACGAGGTCAAGAGATCCGGACCATTCTGGCCAACATGGTGAAACCTGGTCTCTACTAAAAATACAAAAAATTAGCGGGGTGTGGTGGCGCGCACCTGTAGTCCCAGCTACTCAGGAGGCTGAGGCAGAAGGATCGCTTGAACCTGGAAGGTGGAACTTGCAGTGAGCCGAGATGGCGCCACTGCACTCCAGCCTGGCAACAGAGAGAGACTCTGTAGAAAGAAAAGAGAAAGGAAAAGAAAAGAAAGGAAGAGAGAGAGGAAGGAAGGAAGGAAAGGAAAGGGAATGAAGGAAAGAAAAGCTCACAGAACCCCTGGGAAGAACAAGGAAGCTGAATTAGCTACATAAATGATCTCAGGGCCGGGCGCGGTGGCTCACACCTGTAATCCTAGCACTTTGGGAGGCCGAGGTGGGTGGATCACCTGAGGTCAGGAGTCCAAGACCAGCCTGGCCATAATGGTGAAACCCCATCTTAAAAAAAAAAAAAAAAAAAAAAATGATCTCAGATCACATTGGAACACAGAACTGGTCTGGGAAGTGTGTTGGCTGCTACCAGAACTTCTGGCCCTGTTACCTGTGAAATGAGGCAGTTACCCTCACGGTTGCTATCAGCTGCCAGGAGGGATGCTGGTCGTCACTGGCTTCTGATTCCCATCCTGGCTTTGACCACAGATTGGGGGAACCTGGATTGTGGAGCCACATCCTCCCTGAAAAGCCGGCAGGGCAAAGGGGATCTGGCATTTTCTGCTTTACATGAAGGAAGCACAGATACATTAGCCTTGAAGCTGACGCCCACCGGAGGACCCTTCCAGCTTCAGAGGCTTCGGCCACACAAATCCTGCATCTTTCCCTGCTGACAGTAACATGGGCAGAGTGTTTAAAGCCACAAATGAAGCAATGGGTATTCTACAGCTTGAAAGATCTGTCTCTTCAGGCTGCTGTAGCAAAATACTTCAGACTGGGTAACTAATAAGCAACAGAAATTTATTTCTCATAGGCTAGGAAGTCAAAGATCAAGGAACTAGTGGTGTCTGTTGAGGGCTGGCTTTTTTTTTTTTTTTTTTTTTTTGAGATGGAGTCTCACTCTGTCATGCAGGCTGGAGTGCAATGGCGTGTTCTTGGCTCACTGCAGCCTCTGTCTCCCGTGTTGAAGCGATCCTCCTCCCTCAGCCTCCTGAATAGCTGGGATTACAAGCATGCACCACCACGCCCGGCTAATTTTGTATTTTTAGTAGAGACAGAGTTTCTCCATGTTGATCAGGGTGGTCTTGGACTCCGGACCTCAGGTGATCTGCCCCCCTTGGCCTCCCAAAGTGCTGGGATTACAGGCGTGAGCCACTGCGCCCAGCAGAGGACTCCCTTTTTCACAGACAGTGACTTCTAGCCGTGTCCTCCTGTGGTAAAAAGGGGTGTGGCAGCTCTCTAGGGCAGTTTTATTTTATTTCATTTTATTTTTATGAGACGGAGTTTTGCTCTTGTCACCCAGGCTGGAGTGCAATGGCGCAATCTTGGCTCACTGCAACCTCTGCTCTGCAGGTTCAAGCGATTCTCCTCCCTCAGCCTCCCCAGTAGCTGGGATTACAGGCACTCACCACCACGCATGGCTAATTTTTTTGTATTTTTAGTAGAGACAGGGTTTCATCATGTTGGTCTAGGGCCTTTTCATAAGAGCACTAATCTCACTGAAAAGGGTTCCATCCTCATGACTGAATCACCTCCCAAAGGCTGCACTTCCTAACACCATCACCCCGGAGGTGAGACTTTAAACATGTGAATAGGAGGGGGACACAGGCATTCATACCGCAGTAGAAAGGCTGGGATCACATAGATTTGTATATGCGCTGGGATTCAAATTGACATCTTCGACTTCAGTGCTGTGGTTCTACCAAGTAAACTGTGCTGGGGGATGAGGATGAACTGATGCAAATGATCTCACTACAGTCCTGCAAGATCAGATCATTTGCTCCTGACAACAACACGGATCTCTAGGGGTGAGGGAGCCCTCTTGGCATGGGCTACAAACGTCTCGAGGACCAGAACCTTGAGGGATTTGTCGGGCAGTGGACAGGGGCACCGGGCCCCTGCTGATGCCCCTTCATGCATGTCTCTCACCACTGCCCTACCCACCCCTTGCCCTGTCCTGACCAGTAGGAATAAAATCACCTGCAGTCCCTGTCATGAAGGAGTCCACTGTCTTATGGAAGAGCCAGCTTAGGAACAGACAGTCCGAGTCGATGTGGTCTGTTCAGGCAACCAAGGATGGACAAGAGGCTCATGATGCCAGAGGCCAGGGACAGGAAGAGGCTGATAGCTAGTGGAGTTGAGGACAGCTTTGATGGGGGACTCAGAGCCCAGCCAGACACTGGTATCCCATAGGCTTCATTTGCCCCTGATTGGGTCACAGGTTTTTTGTTTTTTTTTTTTTAAATACAGGGTTTCACCGTGTTGGTCAGGCTGGTCTTGAACTCCTGACCTCAGGTGATCTGCCCACCTTGGCCTCCAAAGTGCTTGGATTACAGGCGTGAGCCACCACGCCCAGCCTGGGTCACAGGTTTTATTGATGGCCACAATGAATGGCCTCACTGTATCCACATCCTTGCTATATGACTCATCCATTCTCTCCTGAGTCCCAGGTGCTATTTCAGGGGTGACTGGCTCCCAGATCTGTCCCCTGCACACGGGGCACTGTGGGCAAGCCTCAGGGTGAGCCCTGGTCTCTGCGTGTATCGGTCACCCCCAGGTAAGCTCGTGGTAAGCTCTGGTTGCTCTGCCTCAGAGCAAAGCAGGCGTTCTGGACAAGCCTCCAGTAAGCCCAGGTCTCCTACACATTATACACACTGAGCATGCCTCTGGTTGCACTTCTGAGCCCACTGGGCTGCAGGCCAGCCTGGGATAAACCTAGATCAGGTTTCAAGACAAAGTCAGAGAGTGACCTGGTTGACTGGGGACAACAAAGCCAAAGCTGGGGACTCGGGGGAGGCAGATACTTGTATTGCTAGTCACATATGCCTTGTCACTTGGGGACTATAGTCATGACAATGAAATTTTATTACTGGGGGATTGCTCAATGCTGTAATAGGGCAAAGACCTCTGGGTTGGTGTGGGGATAACTGGACTGAGGGCCACAATTAATGACATTGTATCAACACTCTTTGCTAAGTGACCATAGCTCCTGCCATCAAGAGGTGGAGTCTCTTTCCGTGCCTTTGAATCTATGTTGGTCTTGTGACATGCTTTGGCCAGTAGAATGTTGCACAAGTCCCAATGTGTCAGTTTTGAGCTTGACTTTATAGGAAAGGCCTTGTGATCTCTTCCTATCTTAGTTTTACTGTCTTAGCTCTAGCCGTCTTAGGTTTCAGCTGGAAGTCTGCTATGGTTTGAATGTGCCCCCCAAAGTTCACATGTTGGAAACCTGATCCCCAGTGCATCAATGTTGGGGAGGTAAATGAAAAGTAGGATGGGCACGGTGACTCACACCTGTAATCCCAGAACTTTGGGAGGCCGAGGTGGGTGGATCATGAGGTCAGGAGTTCCAGACCAGCCTGGCCAAGATGGTGAAACCCTGTCTCTACTAAAAAATACAAAAATCAGCCAGGTGTGGTGGTGGGTGCCTGTAATCCCAGCTACTCCAGAGACTGAGGCAGGAGAATTACTTGAACCCGGGAGGCAGAGGTTGCGGTGAGCGGAGATCACACCACTGCACTCGAGCCTGGGTAACAGAGCAAGACTCCATCTCAAAAAAAAAAAAAAAAAAAAAAGAGTTGATCCTATACATTCAAGTTCCCAGTGTCTATCAGACTGTAAGATGGAAGAGAGACTTACAAGGGCTCCCATTACCTAGCTCAGAGCATGTGCTCAGGGCTCTTGAGCACTTTTCTTGGTTACATATGGTTCAGATAACATTGGCCACTTCTTAACATTAGTTTCGGCTGGGCACGGTGGCTCACGCCTGTAATCCCAGCACTTTGGGAGGCTGAGGCAGGCAAATCACGAGGTCAGGAGTTCGAGACCAGCCTAGCTAACATGGTGAAACCCCGTCTCTACTAAAAATACAAAAAATTAGCTGGGCGTGGTGGTGGACACCTGTAATCTCAGCTGTTCTGGAGGCTGAGGCAGAAGACTTGCTTAAACCCAGGAGGTGGAAGTTGCAGTGAGCTGAGATTGTGCCACTGCACTCCAGCCCGGGAGACAGTGCTAGACTCCGTCTCAAAAAAAACCAAAAAAAATTAGTTTCTCATGGCTTGATTCCTGGGAAGCCTTATTCCTCCCATTTTAAGAGGGCAGCCAGTTGAGTGATTCAATGAGTCAGGCCCAGTATCGGGCCCCAGGGACACAGTAAGGGACAGAGTACACATAGTACTTGCTCTTGTCCAGGGTGCAGACACTAAACAAATAGTCAAACAGATTAAACATGCAATTATAGGTTTCAGTTATGCTCTCGGCAAAAACAAAGCCAGGGACAGTGACTCACACCTGCAATCCCAGCACTTGGGAAGACTAAGGCAGGAGGATTGCTTGAGGGCATGAGTTGAAGACCAGCCAGGCAAATGAATCTTGTGGGATACCACTGTCAGGCTGGGCTCTGATCCTGCATCAAAGCCTTCCTGGACCCCACTAGTGAGACCCCTTCTCTACAAAACATTTTTAAAAATTGGCTAAGCATGGTGGTACACGTCTTTAGTCCTAGCTAGTTGGGAGGCTGAGGCGGAAGTGTTGCTTGAGCCCAGAAATTCGAGGCTGCAGTGAGCTATCAGGTAGACAGTGAGTTCTCCCCACACCCTCTACTGAATGATCTCACTCATCACATGCCACTGCACTCCAGCCTGTGTGACACAGCAAGATATCATCTCTAATTAAAAAAAGGAAAGAAAACAGGCTGATATAAGATAAACCAGGCGTGGTGGCACATGCCTGTAATCCCAGCTACTTGCAAGGATGAGGCAAGAGAATCGCTTGAACCCGGGAGGTGGAGGTTGTGGTGAGCTGAGATCACACCTTGCACTCCGGCCTGGGCAACAAGAGCAAAACTCCATCTCGGACAAAGAAAAGAGGCTGGGTGAGGTGGCTCACACCTGTAATCCCAACTCTTTAGGAGGCCATGAAAGATGGATCACTTGAGACCAGGAGTTTGAGACCAGCGTGGCCAACTAAGCGAAACCCCAGCTCTACTAAAAATATAAAATATTAGCCAGGCGTGGTGGTGCCCACCTGTAATCCCACTGCTTGGGATTACAAGAATCATTTGAACCTGGGAGGTGGAGGTTGCAGTGAGCCAAGATCATGACGTTGTACTCCAGCCTGGGTGACAGAGACTCCCTCTCAAAAAAAAAAAAAAAAAAGAAAAGAAGCAGCTAGGCACAGTGGCTCACACCTGTAATCCCAGCACTTTGGGAGGCCAAGGCAGGCAGATCACAAGACCAGGAGTTCGAGACCAGCCTGGCCAACACGGTGAAACCCTGTCTCTACTAAAAATACAAAAATTAGCTAGGCATGGTGGTGTACACCTATAATCCCAGCTATTTGGGAGGCTGAGGCAGGAGAATCACATGAGGTTGCAGTAAGCCTAGATCGCGCCATTGCACTTCAGCCTGGGCGACAAGAGCAAAACTCCATCTCAAAAAATAAAATACAAAGGCCCTAGAGAGCTTCCACACCCTTTTACTCTATCAAAGTAATTCTTTTGTCAGACATATTTCCTAGGTTTGGGGTGGGATGCACTCCAGCCTGGGTGACTGAGCAAGACTTTGTCTCAGAAAAAAAAAAAAAAGATAGTGGAGAACCAAGATGACTATTCTCCTGCCTCAGCCTCCCGAGTAGCTGGGACTACAGGCACGTGCCACCACGCCCGGCTAATTTTTTTTGTATCTTTAGTAAAGACAGGGTTTCATCGTGTTAGTCAGGATGGTCTCGATCTCCTGACCTCATGATCCTCCTGCCTGGGCCTCCCAAACTGCTGGGATTACAGGTGTGAGCCACTGCGCCCGGCCCAGGATTACACTGTTATTCCTAGGGTAACTTATTCTGTTGATCCAAGTATTGGGTCAATATGTGTTAACTTGCTTAGACTAGTGCAGTCTTAGTTTAGGTTGTTCAGAGGTTGAATTATGCTCTGAGATCACCCAACCAACATTTTGTTGTTGTTGAGATAGAATCTTGCTCTGCCGCCCAGGCTGGAGTGCAGTGGCACAATCTCGGCTCACTGCAACCTCTGCCTCGTGGGTTCAAGTGATCTTCTGCCAGAGCCTCCTGAGTAGCTGGGATTATAGGCGCGTGCCACCATGCCCAGCTAATTTTTGTATTTTTAGTAGAGACAGGGTTTCACCATGTTGGTCAGGCTGGTCTCGAACTCCTGACCTCATGATTTGCCTGCCTCAGCCTCCCAAAGTGCTGGGATTACAGGTGTGAGTCAACATGTCTGGCCCCCAGCAAAAATTTTTAATGCAGGGGTAGTAGGCTAGGACCTGTAGGCTTGTTTGAGTTTTTATTTGCATTCATGAATTAAAGCTCCATAGGGTCTTCTTGTCTTATTTGTTTATATGAACCTCTTCACAGATAGATTACTTTTCATCAATTTCACTGATTAAAAGTAAGAGACAGCTGAACCCTCGTGTGGCCATTCATACAGGTCCCTATTTAGGGAACAAGTGATTATGCTACCTTTGCAGGGTCAGGATACTGCAGCTGTTGAGCATGTCACTAGGCAGGCAGTGCTTCTAATACTGGTAATACTAGAGGTGATGCTTTTGGTAAACACGCGGGATAAGATTTGCTGAGTTCCTTTTACTTTTTGTAATCTTAGAGCATACCTGTGTTGAATCAACAGTGTAAATAATAGGGTGCTTATTATATTGCTTATTAATATTAGACTGCTAACTGCCAGTGGATTATTCTGTTCTAATGTAAGCTTATGCAATGGAGAATATCTTCAGGTGACTTATATTAACATTATTGCTTCTATTAAGTAGTAGATTAGTCCAATGTGATGTTAGGAGTTCAGTAGAGTGATTAGAATTTAAAATAGTTAGATGTTGAGCTTCAACACTTTCTTTTTTTTTTTTTTTTAAGACAGAGTCTCACTCTGTCGCCCAGGCTGGGTGTAATGGCATGATCTCGGCTTACTGCAACCTCCACTTCCCTGGTTCAAGCGATTCTCCTGCCACAGCCTCCCAAGTAGTTGGGATTACTGGTGTGCGCCGCCATGCCCAGCTAATTTTTGTACTTTTAGTAGAGATGAGGTCTCACCATGTTGATCAGGCTGCTCTCGAACTCCTAACCTCAGTTGATCCACCTGCCTCGCCCTCCCAAAGTACTGGGATTACAGGCGTGAGCCACCATGCCCAGCTGAACACTTTCTTAATTGGTGGTTGCTTTTGGGCCAATTATGGTGTAATATAAGTTACTCTGTGTAGGAATATTTTTTCCTAGGGTCTAAAGAGCTGTTCCTTTTTAGATTAACAGTTAAACTTACAGGAAGATTAGTAATTCTGTGGCTAAGTTTAAAGTTGAACTAAGGTTCTATCTTGGACAACCAGCTATAGCCAGGCTCAGTAGGCTTGTCACTGCTACTCATGAATCGTCCCACTATTTTGCAACATAGGTGGGTGTGCTCTTTCAGCAGTTCTTGGGTAGCTTGTCTGGTTTCGGGGGACTTGGCTGTGGTTCTCCGTGTAAAGTTATTTCCAGTTAGTAAATAGTGCAGAAGGTAAGAGGGTTTGTCTTTGCTTTTTAATGCTTGATTCAGTTCTTTCATCTTTCCCTTAGGAAACTATGTGTATTGCACCAGGCTAAAAATTTCTATCGCCTATACTTTTGTGTAAGGTAAACGGTTTGATTAAGATGGTTTGATAATACTTTTAGCGAGGTTTGGGGCTAGAGCTCCTCCAAGTGATCAGGTCGTGATGAAATCTTCCGAGTGTAAACCAGATGCTTTGAGTTAAGCTACACTTTGGCTTGCCCAATCGCACTTTCCAGTACGCTTAACATGTTACAATGACTCTCCTCTATACGTGTATGGAAAATTATCAGTACTAGTGATTTCTAGAGTAGTATTTGAGGAGGGTGACGGGCGGTGTGTGCGTGCTTCATGGCCTTATTCAACCAAGCACTCTGCTCTTGGTTTACTGCTAAATCCTTAGACTGAGCACTTAGATTTCATCAGAGTTGTCGTGAGATTTTCTGGGTGTGGAAAATCTAGCCCGTTTCTCGCCATCTCATGAGCTACACCTTGACCTAGCGTTTTTTATGTGTATACTTGGGCTTACTCTAGAACCTTTTTAAGGTTTGCTGAAGATGGCGGTATATAAGCTGGGGGCAAGAGGTGGTCAGGTGTATCGGGGTTTATCGATTATGCAGCAGGCTCCTCTAGAGGGATATAAAGCACCGCTAGGTCCTTCGAGTTTTAAGCTGTTGCTTGTAGTACTTTGGCGAATGCTTTTGTTAATGTAACTGTTAGAGTGTAGGGCTAAGCATAGTAGGGTATCTGATCCCACTCTGGGTCTTAGTTATTGTGTCTGCAGGGTATTAAAGCCACTTTCATAGTATATTTTATTTCAGCTGGAGTTTTTTTTACAACTTAGATGGAGTTTAGCTTTATTGAGGGCAGACTTTAAACACTCTTTACGCTGAGTTCTGTGAGCTTGAGTTAATTGTATTGCCGCAGTGGCTGGCACAAAATTAACCAACCCTAGGTATCAGTATAGCTTAGGCAAACTTTCGTTTTTGCTGAAGATGTATCGTTTCTGTTTCCCATGGGGGTGTGGTTGAGCAAAGTGTTTTGAGCTGCATTCGTGCGTGCTTGATACCTGCTCCTTTTGAGCTGGATGTTCTAGAGGGCATTTTCACTGGGGCGGGGGTACTTGCAGGTGTAATCTTTCTAAGAGCTAATAGAAAGGCCAGGACCAAACCCACCTGTTTTTGGGGTTGTGCGAACCCATCTAGACATTTTCAGTGTCTTGCTTTGAATAATTAAGCTATATTAACTGCATAAATACTTAAGTATAAAATTAAAATATGAGGCCAACAGTGGCTCATGACTGTAATCCCAGCGCTTTGGGAGCCTGAGGTGGATGGATCACCTGAGGTCAGGAGTTTGAGAACAGGCTGACCAACATGGAGAAACCCCGTCTCTACTAAAAATACAAAAAATTAGCCAGGCGTGATGGCGCACACCTGTAATCCCAGCTACTCGGTAGGCTGAGGCCGGAGAATCACTTGAACCCGGGCGGTGGAGGTTGCAGTGAGCTGAGATCACGCCACTGCACTCCAGCCTGGGCAGCAAGAGCAAAACTCCGTCTAAAAAAATAAAATAAAGTATGAGAAGAAAAGATGTAAGTATAAATAGATGTTTACAGTTCTGGGAATTCGAGGTCTTTAAGCTTGAATTGGCAGAGGTTTAGCTGAGAGGATTACTCATAATTAGCGTATAACTGATTTAGAATATGGTGTATGGGGTAGCACTTTCAGAGGGATATGCACAAGGCATTATATTAGTATTAGGGTGGAAGTTTAATTATTTTGTATATTATATAAAATGGAGGCTTAATTTGGTAGGAGGGTCTTAAGATTCTTAGGAAAATTGCATCAGTCAAGGGGTAGTCGGGGTATTCATGGTTAAAATATGATTTCTGGGCTGTGACTGGGTTGCATTTTAGTCTCTTGTTTTTGGAGTTGGGCAAGAGTACATTTACCTAAGTTGATAAAAGTCAAAGATGGGGGGGAGGGGAGGTTTGTGGATTTAATTATAAATAGTTCTTGAAATTGAGAACTATTTCAATGTCATGTGAGTGAAACTGAAATTGTTCTCAATTTCAATGAGAGTGAAATTGAGTGAGTGAGACCAGCCTGGTTTCGAAATCCTGACCTCGAGTGATCTGCCTGCCTTGGCATCTCAAAGTACTGGGATTACAGGAGTGAGCCACCGAAACAGGTATTTGCCAGGCTGGAGTGCAGTGGCATAATCTCAGCTCACTGCAACCTTCACCTCCCAGGTTCAAGTGATTCTCCTGCCTCAGCCTCCTGAGTAGCTGGGATTACAGGTGCGTGTCACCAGGCCCAGCTTATTATTATTATTATTATTATTTGTATTTTTAGTAGAGACAGGGTTTCACCATGTTGGCCATGGCTGGTCTTGAACTCCTGACTTCAAATGATCCACCTGCCTCAGCCTCCCAAAGTGCTGGGATTACAGGCCTGAGCCACTGTGCCCAATGGTTTCTTCCACTTCTAATAGTCTCTGCTAGTCTGGGAAATGTACCAAAAATACAGCATGGTTAAAGGTCAGTATTTCATGACCTTTTATGTACTTTCTATTTTTATTTTAGATAGGTTTCTTGGTTGATGAAAAACATCAATTGTAGTGGTAGGGAACTGGCACAAGGGAGCTTCCTAAACAGAGGCTTCAAGAGAGAACACTTATAGGCCGGATGTGGTGGTTCATGACTGTAATCCAGCACTTTGGGATCCCAAGGCAGGTGGATCGATCACTTGAGGCCAGGAGTTCAAGACCAGCCTAGCCAACATGGCGAAACCCCGTCTCTACTAAAAATACAAAAATTAGTCAGGTGTGGTGGCAGGCACCTGTATTCCCAGCTACTTGGAAGGCTGAGGCAGGAGAATTGCTGGAACCCAGGAAGCGGAGGTTGCAGTGAGCCAAGACCCACCACTGCACTCCAGCCTGGGCAACAGAGCAAGACCGTGTCTGAAAAATAAAAAGAAAGAAAAAAGGGATAGAGAGAGAGAGAGAGAGAGAGAGAGAGAGAACACTAATAAACAATCTTGCTAATGTTCTTGAATTAAAAGGAAAACATTGTGTAATGTGCACACAAGCATCTTGGATTTAAAATAATTAAGGTTTTGAAAAATCATTTCCCCTGCAGATATTGAAGGTGTTGGTGCATGGCCTTCCAGCCTCCCTCACTTGGCTGCTGCTCCATCTGAGTCTCATTTCTTTATAGCAGAATGATGGAAAAAAGCTGTCAGCTCAAATCATTTTACCACATGCCAGAAAGTCATACAGAATCTGAGATGCTGGAAAGTATCTGTAAATCACAGACCTTTTCAATACAACTAACGACAGAATGTTTCCACATCATTGGCTTGCCAAGTACCTGGGCCATCTAAAAGGCTTGAGTTCTTTTTACTCCTAAAAGAAAGAATAATAAGGCCAGGAACCATGGCTCACACCTGTAATCCCAGCACTTTGGGAGGCAGAGGTGGGCGGATCACCTGAGGTCGGGAGTTCTAAACCAGCCTGACCAACATGGAGAAACCCCATCTCTACTAAAAATACAAAATTAGCCGGGCATGGTGGTGCATGCCTGTAATCCCAGCTGCTCAGGAGGCTGAGGCAGGAGAATCACTTGAACCCAGGAGGTGGAGGTTGTGCTGAGCCATGCTTGTGCCATTGCACTCCAGCCTGGGCAACGAGGGAAACTCCATCTCAAAAAAAAAAAAAAAAGAATCAAATAGATTTGAAAGTTATATGTAAAAGAGTGGAGTGACCAGACGAGGTGGCTCACGCTTCTAATCCCAGCACTTTGGGAAGCCAAGCCAGTCTGATCACTTGTGGTCAGGAGTTTGAGACCAGCCTGGCCAACATAGTGAAACGCTGTCTCTACTAAAAATACAAAAATTAGCTGGGAGTCGTGGTGGGTGACTGTAATCTCAGCTACTTGGGAGGCTGAGGCAGGAGAATAGCTTGAACCCAGGAGGCGCAGGTTGCAGTGACCCTAGATCAAGCTACTGCACTCCAGCCTGGGTTGAGCAAGACTTTGTCTCAGAAAAAAAAAAAAGATAGTGGAGAACCAAGATGACGATTACCATTGTTAATAGTTTTTTATTTGTTTGTTTTTTGAGACAGAATTTCACTCTGTTGCGCAGGCTGGAGTGCAGTGGCTCCGATTACAGGGATGTGCCACCACGCCTGGCTAATTTTTTTTGTATTTAGTAGAGACGGGGTTTCACCCTGTTGGTCAGGCTTATCTTGAACTCCTGACCTCAAATGATCCACCTGCCTCGACCTCCCAAAGTGCTGGGATTGCAGGTATAAGCCACCGTGCCCAGCCCCATTGTTAATGTTAAAAATGACATTTCAGATACTCCAGCTAAGCTAAACAGAAACTTTAGTAGGCTATTGGTCATTTTTTAAAAAGTTTTTAAAAGATATGTTTCATATACCATGAAATTCATTTAACTGTGCAATTCAATTATTTTAATATATTTTCACAGTTGTGCAATCATCAGACGAAATCTCAGTGTGCTGCCCAGCATAGCCTCAACCTCCTGACCTGAAGCAAACATCCTGTGTCAACCTCTTTAAGTGCTGGGATTATAGGCGTGAGCCACAGCCGCTGGTCAATCACCATTTCTTTCTTTCTTTTTTTTTTTTTTTGAGACAGAGTCTCACTCTGTCACCTAGGCTGGAGTGCTGTGGCTTGATCTCGGCCCACTGCAACCTCCGCCTCCCAGATTCAAGCAATTCTCCTGCCTCAGCCTCTCCAGTGGCTGGAATTACAGGCACCTGCCACTGTGTGTGGCTAATTGTTTTTTTTTTTTTTTTTTTTTTTTTGTAGTTTTTAGTAGAGATGGGGTTTCACCATCTTGGCCAGGCTGGTCTTGAACTCCTGACGTCGTGATCTACCCACCTCAGCCTCCCAAAGCGTTGGGATTACTGCGCCCAGCCTCAAGCACCATTTCAAAGTGAGTGCTTTATTTTTGGTTATGACATTCACAAGGATGTATTAAGCATTTTTTTCCCCTCATTCCTTCTCTTAGGCACATGAAGAGCACTTGGTTCTCTCCAGCTCTGTTTCATCTGTATTTTAAATGATTCTTTCTTGGTTTGTTGTCTTTGTTATTTTTCCTTAAACGTGTACTAGTTAGGCAATTTGGTTTTCCCCCTTTTCTTTCTCTCCTCTTTTCCATTTTGTATTTGCCTTTAAAGTTTATTTCCTCCGTTTTCTTTTCTTTTTTTTTTAGAGACAGGGTTACAGTACCTCATCCAGGCTGGAGTCCAGTAGCACGATCATGGCTCACTGCAGCTTGGAACTCCTGGACTCAAGCGATCCTCCCGCCTAAGCCTCCTAAGTAACTTGGACTATAGGCCTGCACCATCACACCTGTCTAACTTTTAAATTCTTTTTTGTAGAGACAAGGTCACACTAGGTTGCCCAGAAACTAGTTTCTTTTCTTTCCTTTTTTTTTTCTTTTATGAACTCCTGGCTTCAAGTGATCCTCCTGCCTTGGCTTCTCAAAGTCCTCAACTTTATCTTTTCTTTGAGAGATAAGATCTCACTCTGTCACCTAGGCTGGAGTGCAGTAGCATGACCATAACTCACTGCCACCTCAACCTCCTAGGCTCAATCCATCCTCTTACCTCAGCCTCCCAAGTAGCTGCAACTACAGGGGTCTACCACCCCACCTGGCTAATTTTTATTTTATTTATTTTATTTTTTGAGACAGAGTCTCACTCTGTCACCCAAGCTGGAGTATAGTGGCACGATCTCTGCTCACTGCAACCTCCACCTCTCAGGTTCGAGCAATTCTCCTGCTTCAGCCTCCCAGGGAGCTGGGATTATAGGTGCTGGCCACCATATCCAGCCTCCCAAAGTGCTGGGATTATAGGCATGAGCCACCATGCTTGACCAACCTGGCTAATTAAAAAAAAAATTAAAAAATTACCTGGCACAGTGGGTCATGCCTATAATCCCAGCACTTTGGTAAGCCAAGGCAGGTGGATCACTTGAGGCCAGCAGTTAGAGACCAGCCTGATCAACATGGAGAAACCCCATCTCTACTAAAAATGCAAAATGAGCCAGGCATGGTGACACATTCCTGTAATCCCAGCTACTCAGTAGGCTGAGGCAGGAGAATCACTTGAACTTGGGAGGCAGAGGTTGCGGTGAGCCAACATTGAGCCATTGCACTCCAGCCTGGGCAACAAGAGTGAAACACTGACTCAAAATTTTTTTGTGTGTTTTTTTTTTTTTTTTTTTGTAGAGGCGGTGTCTCACTATACCAGGCTGGTCTCAAACTCCTGGCCTCAAGCCATCCTCCCGCCTTGGCCTCTTGGATTATATGGTGTGGGCTACTGCACCCAGCCCAATTTTATTTTCTAACTCATTTATCACATTGTAAAATTGGAAGTCATATTTTTTCTTTTTCTTTTTTTTTTTTTAGACAGAGTCTCTCTCTGTCACCAGGCTGGAATGCAGTGGCGCGATCTTGGCTCACAGAAACTTCCGCCTCCCAGATTGAAGCAATTCTCCTGTCTCAGCCTCCAGAGTAGCTGGGACTACAGGCAAGTGCCACCACAAATTTTTCATTTCTAATAACTTATTCTCTGTTCAATATTCAGGGCATCATGCTTTGGTTCTATAAATACAATATCTTCTTGAGACTCTGAGTATGCTAATTGAGATACATTATTTATCTTTGTTTCTTAAATTTTCTGTTTCTTCCAGGGTCAGCTGAAATATTTGGCCAGCCTGTTCTACCTGTGGGAGGGGTGGGGGATGTAGGAGGAGAAGAGGGGCTGGCAGAGCTGCTGTGCTCCACCTAGACCCTGGATAGATCCCTCTGTGTCCAGCCTCCCTTTTTCTCCAGTCCACCGAGCCCGAGGGTGCCTCATCTATTGCAGCTTCCTTTTGGGTCATGGCTTCTTTCTCTAAAACGTGGTGTAAAAGTTAACCACTAGGCTGTGGAAACTAGTTTCTTTTCTTTCTTTTTTTTTTCTTTTATTTTGTGAGATGGAGTTTCGCTCTGTCACCCAGACTGGAGTGCAGTGATACGATCTCGGCTCACTGCAAACTCTGCCTCCCGGATTCAAGTGATTCTCCTGCCTCAGCCTCCTGAGTCATTGGGACTACAGGTACCCACCACCACAGCAGGCTAATTTTTGTATTTGTAGTAGAGATGGGGTTTCACCATGTTTGGCAGGCTAGTCTTGAACTCCTGACCTTGTGATCTGCCCACCTAGGCCTCCTAAAGTGCTGGAATTACAGGCATGAGCCACAGGCCCTACCACAATATTTAGTTTAAAATCCCGTCTTAGCCAGCTATTAATTTTGTGACTTCAGCCAAATTATTTTATCTCTGTTAAATAGGAACTTCACCTGTGAAATGAGAATAAAAATAACAACCTCACTCAGAGCTTTGGATTCCTAACATAATCCATAGCTAGCATTTGGTTTGGTGACACACAGAAAATGTTCAATTAATACTTACTATTATTCATCACAAGCCTCTCCATCTAATGGTACTTTGTGGAAATCACTTGAGGGTTATGGTCTGCATGTTTCCCTAAGTCCTTGTGTTGAAACTTAACAGCAATGTGATATTAAGAGAGGAGGTGCCTCATGGGATGATTAAACAAGGAGGGCGGAGCCCCTTGTATGGAATAAGACCCTTCTAAAAGGGCTTGAGAGAGTGGGTTCACTTTGTTCCTCCATGTGAGGACCCATCGATAGTGTCAGCAGTGAGGAGCAGGCCCTCCCCAGATACACAAACTACAGGCACCTACATCCTGGACCTCCCAGCCTCCAGAACCATGAGAAAATAAATTTCCGTTCTCTCTTTTTTCTTTTCTTTTCTTTTTTTTTTAAGATGGAGTTTCACTCTTGTTGCCCAGGCTAGAGTACAATGGTGCGATCTCGGCTTGGCTCACTGCAACCTCTTCCTCCTGGGTTCAAGCGATTCCCCTGCCTCAGGCTCCCAAGTAGCTGGGATTACAGGCACACACCACCATGCCCGGCTAATTTTTGTATTTTCAGTAGAGATGAGGTTTCACCAGGTAGGCAAGGCTGGTCTCGAACTCCTGATCTCAAGTGATCAACCCACCTCAGCCTCCCGAAGTGCTGGGATTACAGGCATGAGCTACTGTGCACGGCCAAGACCCCATTCTCCCGAAAAAAAAAAAAAAGGAGAGAGAGAGAGAGAGAATTAGCCGGTCATGGTGGTGCATGCCTGCAATCCCAGCTACTCAGGAGGCTGAGGCGCGAGAATCACTTGAACCCAGGAGGCAGAGGCTGCAGTGAGCCAAGATTGCACCACTGCACTCCAGCCTGGGCAACAGAGCGAGATCCTGTCTCAAAAAAACAAAAAAAC
Source organism: Ateles fusciceps (assembly GCA_036589455.1). Taxonomy (NCBI): domain Eukaryota; kingdom Metazoa; phylum Chordata; class Mammalia; order Primates; family Atelidae; genus Ateles; species Ateles fusciceps. The sequence continues at coordinate 14,664,706 of JAZHEH010003205.1, forward strand.
CAACTATGTTGCACTCTACAGAGACTGTATATCTACAACCTCCCCCCCACTCCGGTCCCACACCAGCCTTTGAATAGGATTTTTACTATCTGGCTTAAATAGAGAATGTTTTTTGTTTGTTTTTGTTTTTGAGATGTAGTCTCGCTCTGTCACCTAGGCTGGAGTGCAGTGGCATGATCTCGGCTTACTGCAACCTCTGCCTCCAGGTTCAGGCGATTCTCCTGCCTCAGCCTCCCGAGTAGCTGGGATTACAGGCGCGTGCCACCACGCCCTGCTAATTTTTGTATTTTTGATACAAAAATAGAGATGGGGTTTTGCCGTGTTGGCCGAGATGGTCTCGAACTCCTGACCTCAAGTGATCCACCCGCCTCGGCCTCCCAAAGTCCTGGGATTACAGGCGTGAGTCATCGCACCCGGCCTGAGAATGTGCTTATTCTATTCATGAAGGTTGCTTAAATATTGGGGTCCAGACCTAGATACTACAACGTTCCAGATCTGTTCTGATCACTGCTTTGCCACATCCCTAGTGGCAAATCCACAGCTCTGGTCTGGTGGGCCGCATGCAGTTCCCTTCTTTTCTTACAGGCACTGCAGAAAAGGGCAGAGCAGAGCGCGCAGCTCGCGGGGCAGGGGCCGCTTCTCCAGGAGGGGGGCGCGTCCGTGAAGCTGGGTTTGTGCGAGCGGTGCCAACGTCGGGGGCGGGAGCAACCCTGGCCCAGCCCCCGCCGGCTGCAGCGCCTTGCAATTGGAGGAGGGAACGGTGACTTGGCAGCGCTGTTGGGATTCAGGGAAGAGGGCCCCACTGGAGCTGACGCTGTTGCCCAGGATGGAGTGCAATGGCGTCACTTCGGCTAACTGCAACCTCCCCCTCCTGGGTTCAAGCGATTCTCCTGCCTCAGCCTCCCGAGTAGCTGGGATGAGGCGGCGAGGGTGCTGGGGGCTGGCCGCTGCCGCACTTAGGGCGCTCCTCCCTCAGCTGTCTGTGGTGAATAGCAACGGAATGGAGCGCGAGGGGGGGCCGCGGCAGCGGCGTATCGGCTGGGTTATGGGCGTCCCAACTCCGGGCTGGGTCCCCGGTGCGCCGCCGACCGGCTGGGTGGGGCTGTCCTCCTGGAAGGGGGTCCCGCTGTTCACCCGGAACCCCTATAGGCGTGATGTGCGGGGGAACGGCCGCAGGTGGGCCCGGGACTGGAGCCCTCTCGACCGCCACCCGACCGGGTCTTGACTTTGGAGCTTACGAGCGCCCCAAGTTCAGAGCTGCAACCCACGAGCCCGGGAGGCCGTGGTCTCCCCCCTGTCTGGGTTGCTCCACCGCGTTCCGCCTCCTTGTAGGGACCTCGGAGCTGCTCGGCCCGGCTGAGGGGTCAAAGCTCGCGCTCCACTTGCCCGGGGTCTGCAGCCCCGCCCCTCCGCACCGGCGGCTCCTTCGCTAATCGCTGGCTCCTCGTGCCGAATCCACCCACACCGAGACCCACTCCCCTTTCCGGAATCTTTACGGGACCTGGTGCCACCTGTTGCCGAGTTCCCACTAAGCCATCAAGATCTTTGGCACAGCTTCCTTTGAACTCTTCCTGCCCCTGCAGCTTGAGCTGGGCCTGCTAGGAGGGCTGCTCAGAGTTCCAGTGCCAGGAAAAACTGCCCGTGCGCTGAAAGCTGGAGGGAGGAGCGAGGACTTCACCTGGGAGGATGGAGAAAGGCTTTGAGAGGACGCACAGTAATTTATGTGGACCTTGAAAGGCAAGAAGACTGGGGCCCGTGGACCTGGAAGGGGAGGTGGGCTCCCAGCAGAGAGGCCTGAGATCTTCATAAACAGGCGAGGGAGCAGAACTGAGGGGAAGGAGCACGGGATTCCAGACTCTAGTTCCAAACAAGGCATCTGTGATTTCTCATCCCCTGGGCAGCGACTGCCAGGCGCCGTTGAGCGGACACCTGGGACTTGCATTGTGATTATGTGCCCAGGGTTTTTCCTGGTGGGGGACTGTGAAGTAGCGGGGTAAGGTAATCAGGCAGTTTGGAGTCAGATGCAGATGTTAGCTTGTGGTCATGCCAGAAAGAGAATCGGGCAGCTCATGTTATCTCAGAAGGTGCTAGGATCACATTTGACAATTACGACAAAAAATAGATGATATTCTATGGGCCCTGTGTGAAAAATGAAATGTTCGCGCAATCTGGAGGCACTACTGGGACCAGATTAATCTGTTTTTTGTTTCCGTATTTTTTCACCTCTTTTTTGTTGTTATTGTTTTGTTTTGTTTTTGAGACGATGTCTTGCTCTGTCATCCAGGCTGGAGTGCAGTGGTGCGACGTAGGCTCACTGCAACCTCTGCCTCCCGGGTTCAAGCGATTCTCCTGCCTCAACCTCTCGAGTAGCTGGGACTACAGGTGGCTGCCACCACGCCAGGCTAATTTTTGTATATTTAGGAGAGACAGGGTTTCACCATCTTGGCCAGGCTGGTCTTGAACTCTTGACCTTGTGATCCACCCACCTCAGCCTCCCAAAGTGTTGGGATTACAGGCATGAGCTACCGCACCTGGCCTTTTTCACTTCTTCTTCAAAAAATTTCAAGCCTGCCAAAACATTGAGAGAACGGTACAATACCAGTGCTCTTAGGTTCAGTAATATTTTACCTCTAGCTGTCTTTATGCATGTATGTATGTACATATGTATATAGCACAGTGCATCAGAGCCATTTGAGAGGAAGTTGCAGAGGTCATGGCACTGATGCCAAGTATTTTAGCATATGTCTTCTAAAAATTATTCTTTCATGGCCACAAAATATCATACCAAAGGAATTTTTTTTTTTTTTTTTTTTTTTTTTTTTGAAACGGTGTCTCGCTTTGTAGACTAGGCTGGAATGCTGTGGCGAGATCTTGGCCCTCTGCAACTGCCGCCTCCAGGGTCCTGGTTCAGGCATTTCTCCTGCCTCAGCCTCCCGAGTAGCTGGAATTACAGGAACGCCCCACCATGCCCAGATAATCTTTTTGTATTTTTAGTACAGACAGGGTTTCACCATGTTGGCCAGGCTGGTCTTGAACACCTAACCTCAGGTGATCTGCCCTCCTCAGCCTCCCAAAGTGCTGGGATTGCAGGCGTGAGCCACTGCACCCAGCCATACCAAAGGAATTTAACATTGATAGAATAATGGTATCTAATGGCACAGCTTACTTAAATTTCCCCCAATTGTTTGCTCATAAAAAATAGTCCAGAAAATTTCCCCAATTGTCCAAATAGCTTTTATTTTTTTTAATTCCAGTATCTAATCAAGGTTCACATACTGCAGTAGTTGTTCTGTATCTTTAGGCTCATTTAACCTCGAACAGTTCCTTCTGGTTTGTTTCAGTTTCTTGAGATTGACATTTTTAAAGAGTCTATGCTAATTGTTTTTGTTTTGTCTTTTTTATTTTTTTTTTTTTTAAGTTGGAGTTTTGCTCTGTCGCCCAGGCTGAAGTGCACTGGTGCGATCTTGGCTTACTACAACCTCTGCCTCCCGGGCTTAAGCAATTCTCCAGCCTCAGCCTCCTGAGTAGCCGGGATTACAGGCATGCACACCATGCCCAGCTAATTTTTTTTTTTTTTTTTTTTTTTCGGAGAGGGAGTTTCTCTCTGTCGCCCAGGCTGGAGTGCAGTGGCACTATCTCGGCTCACTGCAGTGTTCATCTCCTGGGTTCAAGCAATTCTCTGCCCCAGCCTCCCAAGTAGCTGGGATTACAGGCACCTGCCACCATGCCCAGCTAATTTTTGTACTTTTAGTAGAGACGGGGTTTCACCATCTTGGCCAGGCTAGTCTTGAACTCCTGACCTTGTGATCCACGGCTTAGCCTCCCAAGTGCTGGAATTACAGGCATAAGCCACCACACCCAGCCCATGCTAATTGTTTCATAGAATGTTTTACAATCTAGGTTCCTCTGATTTTCTTCATGATTAGATTCAAACTTTTTTTTTGTTCAGAATGCTACCTGCATAGGTGATGTACACTTGTCAGTAGATCACCTTAAAAGATGTCAATTCATACCTTTGTTGACAAGTTAGATCCTTTTGTGAAGATGGTGTCTGTCAGATCTCCCCCATTGTAAGGGTACCTGAACTCTGTCTTAATTAGCAGTCCTGTATGGGGTGTTACTTTGGAACTGAATATTCTGTTGACTCTTGTGGCTTTTAGTTCCCTTTTATTTCTTTAAAAAATATTGAGATAAGTGTATTTGGGATGATAGTTTTAATGTACCGAAGTAGAGAATCTATCCATGAGAATTGTTTTGATGTCAGAAATTGTTCTGAAAAAAATTTTTTTTTTTTTAAATGGAGTCTCGATCTTTTACTAGGCTGGAATGCAGTGGTGCGATCTCGGCTCACTACAACCTCCACCTCCCATGTTCAAGTGATTCTCCTGCCTCAGCCTCCCGAGTAGCTGGGACTACAGGCATGTGCCACCATGCCCAGCTAATTTTTTTGTGTATTTTAGTAGAGATGGGGTTTCACTGTATTGGCCAGGATGGTCTCCATCTCGTGAAGTGCCCGCCCTGCCTCCCAAAGTGCTGGGATTACAGTTGTGAGCCACCGCACACAGCAGTTCTGAAAATTTTAAACTGTAATGTGTACTTGAGTAAGATTCTTTCATGTATATATAACTTCAAGGGTTGGCTACCAGGGATCATTTGTTCAGTGTGTATACATTTGGCCAAGTGCAGGCTCTGACCTGGAGGTGTAAGCAGAGAGGAGGCATGGCCCTTGACCCCAAATAGATGAAAATTTGGTGGTAAACACAAAACCTGTGTATTAGTTCATTTTCATGCCACTGATAAAGACATACCTGAGACTGGGCAATTTACAAAAGAAAGAGGTTTACTTGGACTTACAATTCCACACAGCTAGGAAAGCCTCACAATCATGGTGGAATGCAAGGAGGAGCAAGTCCTGTCTTACATGGATGGCAGCAGGCAAAGGGAGAATGGAGAAGATGCAAAATCAGAAACCCCTGATAAAACCATCAGATCTTGTGAGACTTATTACCATGAGAACAGTATGTGGGAAACAGCCCGCTATGATCCAGGTATCTCCCACCAGGTCCCTCCCACAACATGTGGGAATTTGGGAGTACAATTCAAGATGAAATTTGGGTGCGGACACAGACCATATCAACCTGCAGCCCATCTTTAGCTGGAATGGTGGCTGTGTTCCTACATGAGGTTTGATCTTGTCTGAGGCACCAAAGCCTGTTTTCCTGAAGCATAATTAATATTTTGGCCCCACAGAAAAGGTTATTTGCAGTTTATGCCAACTTGTTATTGCAGAATCATTGCTGTGAAGTATTTATTTCTACCAGGAAGATTTGGATTGATTTTTTTTTAACCAGCATTTGCAATATAGCCATTTGCATATCTACCCAACCCTCTTTATTCCAGTTGTTCAAATTTCTTTTGTCTTTTTTTTTTCTTTTTGACGGGGTTTCACACTATGTTGGACAGGCTGGTCTTGGACTCCTGACCTCCTGATCTGCCCGCCTCAGCCTCCCAAAGTGCTGGGATTACAGGCATGAGCCACCTCCTCCGGCTTCTTTTGTCATTTTTAACAAATCTGAATGTCAAGGAAGGCAGACCTTTTTCTGGTATCAGGATTGACTTTATTGTATGGATTTCACTAAAGTCCTAGTGGGTCTTGGAATAATTAAATTACAACCGAATAATGTTTTGCTTGTGTCCTTGCTGGAATCAAGACTGCATCACATTTGGACCACTCATTTGTTCATTCACTCAACAAACATTTACTCAGTATCAATTGTGTGCCTCTTTTTTTTTTCCCTAGGTACCAGGTCAAGATGCCACCGTGAACAAAACAAAGCCCTCTCCCACATGGAGCTCTCATTCCAATGAAGGGAGGGAGAAAACAAACAACCTGTGGGATGGAACAGCTGGTTGTGAGTGTCAGGGTGCGGAGGAGGTAAAATGCTGTTTGCTGTAAGGTGATGGGGAGGCCCTCGATGGCGATGACATTGGAGTCAAAATCTGAAGGAAGTGAGGAAGGAGCCAGCAGCTATTGTGGGGGAGAGCAAGTGTTCTAGGCCAGGGGAGCAGCAGATTGAGAGGGCCTGGAGCAGGAGCCTGCAGAGGAAACACTGAGGAGGTCAGGGTGCCTGGAGGGACTACGTGGGCAAAGCAGAGAGGAGGAGAGGAGGGCGGATCCTGGTGCGCTCTACTGGGAGGTTTTGAGCAGAGATGGGATGATTCTGACTTTTTTCTTAAGTACACAATCCAGAGAGTTGTACAGCTATCATCATAATCAATTTGAGGATATTTGTACCATCCTGAGAAGAAACCCCATACCCAGTGGCACTGATGTACTGGCTTCGCATGGAGAATAGATGGAAAGCCTGATCAGGACAGACAAAGTCTGGTCAGGCTAGGACCCAGAGACCACTGGGGTGAGGCAGGCCAGGGACACACCCAAGAACCAGGGAGGAGCAGGCAGGCAGTATCCAGAGAGAGGTGGTCGACTACAGTTGGTAGTACTACAGTTGGTAGTTCAGTGGGCACGTCATCTTGTTAGGGAAGAGAGGACTGGAGGGGACAGTTGGACCTCCAGGCGGGGAGGGGGGGGTTTGGCAAGAAGGAGCCTCCCAGTGGACAACATGTAGAGCTGCAGGCTGATGGGCAGCCCAGCTTCAGCATGGACTTGCAGGACCACATAAGACTCTTAATCCCCCGGAGGACTCATGTGGTCTGCTTAGAACCCCAGCTTCAGAGGAAGTGGCCTTGTTGACCCAGTTGTTCGGCTGGAACACAAGATGAGAGTGCGGCCAGCTGGAAGGAGGGCTGCGTGCCGAGCCTCATGCTGCCCACTTGGCTCAGGTTCTTTCCATTGCTGCCGTCTGGGGCCAACTTGGTCTTAAAGCCTTGATTGGGAGTTAGTTGACTCCGCTGTGGAGGTTAGAGGCCAGGGGAGCTGGCCATTATAGACCTATTTTGTTAATACAGAATCCACTAGAGGATTCTGCTGTGTCTGTTCTCTTTCACTGGTATTTCTCTCTGAAAATGTATTCTTAAATAAGCTCTTTCAGAGCAGGCATCTTAGACTTTTTTTTTTCATCAGGGTTCCCAGCATATAGAATGAGCTCTATAAATACATATGGGCTGGGCACAGTGGCTCATGCCTATAATCCCAGCACTCTGAGAGGCCCAGGCAGGCGGATCTCCTGAGGTCAGGAGTTTGAGACCAGCCTGGCCAACATGGCGAAATCCCGTCTCTACTAAAAATACCAAAAAATTAGCTGTGTGTAGTGGCTCATGCCTGTAATCCCAGCTACTTAGGAGGCTGAGACACAAGAATTGCTTGAACTTGGGAGGCAGAGGTTGCAGCGAGCCGAGATCATGCCACTGCACTCCAGCCTGGGTGACAAAGTGAGACTCAAAAATAAATATTCACAGACGAATGAATACATTCTTAATGTTTGTATAAGTTTGCGATTGTTACTATAATTAATTTCCCAAATTTAGCAGCTTAAAACCATATAGATTTTATCATGTTATAGTTCTGGTGCTCAGAAGTCCAAATTGGATGTCTCTGGGCCAAAACCGAAGTGTCAACAGGGCTGTGTTCCTTCTGGAGGCTGTAGGAAGAATTTCCTTCCTCGACTTTGCCAGCTTCTAGAGGCCACCTGCATTCCTAGGCCCACGGCCCCCTCCTCTTCTCCAAATCCAGAAGCATAAGGTCTTCAAATCTTTCTGGCTCTGACCTCCTGTCTCCCTCTCAGAGAGAAACTTGTGATTACCTTAGACTGGTCTTGAAAATGTATAATAACCCCCTCCTGCAAGATCTTTAATCACAGCTGATTAAAGAGCCTTAATTTAATCACAGCTTTTTTTATTTTATTTTTATTTTGTATTATTTTCTTCATTTTGTTAAATATTCTAGCAAACCATTCCTTCAACACCTTTTGCCTTGTAACCTATTCACAGGTTTTGGGGATGAGAATTTGAACATCTTTTGGGGCCCATTCTACCATGGTGCTTAATCTCATTTCCCTTTATATTCTTTTATTTATTTTTTATTCATTTGAGACAGGGTCTCACTCTGTTGCCCAGGCTGGAGTACAGTGGTGATATCATGGCTCACTGTAGCCTCCACCTCCTGGGCACAAGTGATTCATCCACCTCAGCCTCCTAAGTATCTAGGACCACAGTTGTAAGGCACTGTGCCCAGCTAGTTTTTTATTTTTTATTTTTTGTAAAGACACAGTCTCCTGATGTGGCCCAGTCTTGTCTTGAACTCCTGAGCTCAAATGATCCTCCCACCTCGGCCTGCCAAAGTAATAGGATTACAGGTGTGAGCCACCATGACCAGGCTTTTTTCTTTCTTTTCTTAAAGACGTGGGGTTTCCCTCTGTCATGCAGAAATGCAGTGATAACGATCATAGCTCACTGTAACCTTGAACTCCTGAGCTTACACAGTCCTTCTGTCTCAGCCTCCCCAGTAGCTAGGACTACAGAGAAGCCAGGATCACAGGTACGTGTCCCCACACATGGCTGGTCTCCAGTTACTGCCTTCAAGCCATCCTCCTGCTTTGGCTTGGGATAAATGCTGGAATTGCAGGCATGAGCCACCGTGCCCAGCAGTCTTTTATTATGGACTAGTTGTCTGACTTCATTATAGGGAACTGGTGTGCCTTTAGCTGCCAAAGTGAAGCTGCCAGCAAAACTGAAGATAATGCACACACCCGATTTGAAACAGTGAACAAAGAAATACTAGAAAATATGGTGATAAAGTTTATGACAGTGTTGAGCCAGGGAAATGAAAAGTCTATATGACAGTCGACAAATAGCTATTAAATGGATGGCAAATTAAGGTGCAGTAGATTAAAGGTAAATCACTTTTTAAAAAGTGTTTTATATGCATTTGCTATTAGAATCCTTTAATAATCCCATCCATCTGAAATAGCTTTATATGCTACATTAATAAAGGCTTTTTCCCCTACTTGAAGTGACTTTAGTGATGCTGTATAATATATGTAGGCACTGAAGGAGCTAATAGATGTGGTTCAGGGTTGTAGAGGGTGCAGTGTGCCTCCCCTTTTCAAAACCCGAGGGGAAGTTCTGGGCTGCTATGCCAGGTCCTATTTACAAAGTGGCTTTTAAGCTTTTAAGAAAACTGATGGGTTGTTCTCCTTTCCATGTTGGAGGAAAAAAAAAAAAGTAAGAAAACTGATGGGAGTCGTGGTGGCTCATACCTTTAATCCCATTAATTTGGGAGGTTGAGGTGGGTGGATCACAAGGTCAGGAGTTCGAGAACAGCCTGGCGAACATGGTAAAACCCTGTATCTACTGAAAATACAAAAATTAGCTGCGCATGGTGGCATGCACCTGTGATCCCACCACTTTGGCAGGCTGAGGGGGGCGTTTACTTGAGGTCAGGAGTTCAAGACCAGCCTGGCCAACATGGTGAAACCCTGTCTCTACTAAAAATGCAAAATTTAGGCTTGGTGGTGGGAACCTGTAGTCCCACCTACTCAGGTGGCTAAGCAGGAGAACCTCTTGAACCCGGGAGGCAGAGGTTGCAGTGAGCCGAGATGATGCCACTGCACTCCAGCCTGGGCGATAGAGTAAGACTCCGTCTCAAAAAAAAAAAAAAAAGAAAAGAAAATTTAGATGTGGGTCAGACACTTAGCTGGACTCCTGGGGCAGGGGCTGTGCTCCTCGGGAAGTGGAAGAGTTGAGTGTCAATATCTCAAATTGTGCTGCTTTAATGAAATACCACAGATTTTTGTCTTAAAAAGCAGACAGTGGGGCTAGGTGTGATGGCTCATGCTGTAATCCCAGCACTGGGGGAGGCTGAGGTGGGTGGATCACCTGGCCAATATGGTAAAACCCCATCTATACTAAAAATACAAAAAATTAGCTGGACATGGTGACAGTTGCCTATAATCCCAGCTACTCAGGAGGCTGAGGCAGGAGAATCACTTGAACCTGAGAGGCAGAGGTTGCAGTGAGCCAAGATTGTGCCATTGTACTCTGGCCTGGGCAACAAGAGTGAAACTCTGTCTCAAAAAAAAAAAAATTAGCTGGACATGGTGGCGTGTGCCTATAATCCCAGCTACTCAGAAGGCTGAGACAGGAGAATCACTTGAACCCAGGAGGCGGAGGTTGCAGTGAGTCGAGATGGCACCACTGCACTCCAGCCTGGGCAACAAGAGCAAAACTCTGCCTCAAAAAAAAAAAAAAAAAAAAAGCAGACGTTGGCGGGCCTTGTGGCTCACACCTATAATGCTAACACTTTGGGAGGCCAAGGTGGGATGATTGCTTGAGGCCAGGAGTTCAAGGGTACAGTGAGCTATGATCAGTCGTTGCATTCCAGCCTGGGTAACAGAGACTATGTCTCTAAACACACACGCACACGCACACACACACATGCACACACACACGCACACAAACAGGCGTTGTTTCCTCAGTTCTGGAGGCTGGACATCTGAGATCAGATTGCCAGCATTGTTGGGTTCTGACTTGCAGTTGGGTGCCTTCTCTGTCCTCACATAGCAGAGACATATCAGGAGACTGAGATCTCTTCCTCTTAGAAGGCCACAGTCCTATCATATTTAACATGGGAATCTGTGGAGCACACAGTTCAGCCCTTAGTAGTTGATTGGCACACTTGTGTCCAGACCCACTTTTCTGGGAGTTTCTAGCTTCATGTGTTTCTGGCAGATCAGGGCGCTGCCTCTTAGGTCACTGCCCCTCTGGTTCTGAGACAGCCAGTAAGAAGCCAGGCTCCAGCAGTGCCTTGAATTACTGCAAAAAGCAGTGCTTATCACAGCTGTAGCAGACACCTTCCACAGCAGGGGTCCAAGGGGTGGTCTCAGGTCAGTGGGGGGCAGACAGCAGCCAGTGGTGACTAACCTGAGTTCTTTTTTGTTGTTGTTTTTTGAGATGGACTCTCGCTCTGTTGCCCAGGCTGTAGTGCAGTGCTGGTGTGATCTCGGCTCGCTACAATCTCCACTTCCTGGGTACAAGCGATTCTCCTGCCTCAGCCTCCCAAGTAGCTGGGATTACAGGAGCTCACCACCATGCCCAACTAATTTTTGTTTGTTTTTTTTTTTTGTTGGTGGTGTTTTTTTTCTGCAGAGGGCGGGGGACGGAGTCTAAGTCTGTTGCCCAGGCTGCAGTGCAGTGGCACAATCCCAGCTCACTGCAACCTCTGCCTCCCAGGTTCCAGTGATTCTCCTGCTTCAGCCTCCTGAGTAGCTGGCTGGGATTACAGCCATGTGCCACCACACCTGGCTGATTTTTTTTTTAATTCGCAATAGAGATGTGGTTTCACCATGTTGGCCAGACTGGTCTCAAACTCCTGACCTCAGGTGATCCACCTGCCTCAGCCTCCCAAAGTACTGGCCTTAGTCTGAGTTCTCAGAGGCAGGTTTGCATCCCATTTGCCCACTTTGGGCAGTGAATTCCCGGTGCCATCATAGAACTTTCTGCAGACTAGGTGTTTGTGTGGTCAGAGGGTCAGATTGATTTGAGAGTGGCAGGTGAGGACTCTGGGATAGAAGATGGTCTTTCTGCTATAGAAGAGAAGCATGGTCCGGTGCTGTGGTGTGGGGATGAGCTGGCGGTGGGTGGTAGACAGGGGGCCTCAGCTGGGAGGCTGGGCTGCTCTGAGTGAGCCAGGGCCACAGTAGCTGCCCAGGCAGGAGGGATTTGTGTGGGCGCCAGAGCTCTGGCAGGTGCACATTTGTTAGAAGCAATATCCAGACACAGGCGCTGCTCCCTCTGGAGCTGCTGCCAGCCAGCGAGGGTGAGTCTCAGGGCGGTGGAAGGCAGGAGTAGCTCCCGGCCTAATGGCAGCCTGAAAAGAAGCCGCAGGAGGATATGGGTTTGTTGTGGAAGAGGTGGAGGCCAGAAACCCTGAAAACTGAGAATCCTGCCCTCAATTTCTGATTGACACTACTGACTAAAGGTGGCTTTTTTCATTGCTGGAGGAAGGGCAGTAGTTCATTTAGTTCACGAGGTAGTTCAACTGAGGCTCTGTACCTACCGTAAAATAAAACAACAAAATTTATCTCTCCATATCCTAGGCGTGAGAGCACGCACCTCTCTCCTGGGATATGTGGAAGGATCACATGGGACAATCAATGGATATAATAAATGTTTTAAATCCTGTATATACCTCATAGATGTAAAGTGGTTGTGTCATCTGTGAATTCTCTTGGCCAGGCACCAGTGGGAGGTTAGATAGTGACCTGGAGTTTGTGTTGAGGAAGCAGTAGCCTTTGAATCCCTGCCTTTGTAGCTGTTGCACCTATGTTAGGCTTACTATCAACTAAATGGAATTAAGTAATTGATTTTTTCAGTAGTGCAAGTGATAATAGAGCCCACCTTTGCTAGCCCTTGGGGGTGAGTCTAGCTAGTGACAGGTTGTTTTTGGGAGACACGCCCTTTGTGTCCTCACTTCTCTGTCCCCCTCTCTCTGCCGTGCTCTCCATCTCACCCATTCTGCCAGCTGCACTGGCCCCATGGGCACCCAGAGCACATGCACTTGGTGAGTCTAGATCCTTCTTCCCTGAGACATTCTTGTACCCCATCCCCCTCATCACCCCCACTTCCTTCAGGCCTCCAACAAGTCAGGTCGTCCTGAATATTTTCTGTAAAACTTTCTGTTAAGCTGGGCTCAGTGGCTCATGCATGTAATCCCAGCACTTTGGGAGGCCAAGGCAGGCAGTTCACAAGATCAGGAGTTGAAAACCAGCCTGGCCAACATGGTGAAACCCTGTCTCTGCTTTAAAAAAACAACAACAACAACAAAAAAAACAGGAATGGTACATGCCTGTAGTCCCAGCTGCTTGGGAGACTTAGGCAGGAGAATTGCGTGAACCCAGGAGGTGGAGGTTGCAGGGAGCCTAGTTCACGCCACTGCACTCCAGCTTGGGCAACAGAGTGAGACTTCATCTCAAAACAACAACAACAGCAAAACTTTCTGTAAAATTCTACCTTAATTATTATTTCATTTTAGCCTGCCTCATTTTTCTTTGTGGCACTTATTGCTATTTGAAATTGTTGTATATTTATTAATCTATTTTCTGTCTTCTTGATTGGGAACATAAGCTCCATTAAGATGGAGACTTTGTCTATTTTGTTTACCACTATATTCTCATCATCTCAAATAGTGCCTGACACATAGTAGCGCCTCAAAAAGTGTGCATCACATTAATAAGTGAATTTAACAAGTAGACACTGTTGATGGTGCTGAGCCAGATCTCTTTCCTCTCTGAACTTGGAGCGGAATTGTGCACACAGGCAAGTGTACAGACTTTGATACCTGGCGCTGCCGTTTTGCAAAAAAAGTTCTCCAACCCACCGTCTTCTTTTTGAATTTTTAAATAAGTCTGGATATTTTAGTCCTGAAAAGGATACCACATTTGAAGTCGAAGACCTGATCAGAAATTCTGTCTTCACCATGACTTGCTGTATCTCTGATAAATGCCCTAACCTCCCTGACCCTTGATTTTCTTATCTATATAATGGGGAAAATACTTGTTCTGCCTTCCTGGGGCTTTACATTTATTGTGAAGATCAAACAAAGTGAGCTTCTCCCCCTCCCACAGTGGGTTGGAGCCTGGATTCTTCTGGCAGTTGTCTCCTGGCCAGTATCTTCTGTTGCAAGTTGAGAAATGTGACCTTTGCTTCCTGTTTAACCCTAAAGATCCAGAAGGCATGGATCCATCAAAGAGAGTTACACAACATTGTCTACCCAGATCCCAGTTGAAGAAAATCCACAGGAAGACAAGGCAGGCTCTTTTCATCCAGCTCATAACGTCTGGTCCATCACTGCCTCAGTAACTTGATCATCAGCCCTGGTAGCAGATACCCCTCACTGAAGCTGATGAAACAGGGCAGAGAGGAAGTATCCAAGAGAAGAGGGAGGGAGATTTCTCTAAAACAAGACCTAGAATAAGGACATTAATGTCTAGAAGGAAAAAAATAATTGAAAGTTTCTGAAAATTGAGATTTCTTCATCTCAAATGATCTTATTAGTCCAAAAGGTACAAAAATTATTTTCCTCATATAATAGTAATGGTGGGAATCAAAATGAATCAGTAGATCAGGGATCCACGTGGGAATGCTGCTACACCACTGTAGAATCCTTCTGGGAACTACACTGGGAAAGGATCACTGGTAACAAAAAGATCCAGAGTTGTGCAGAGGGATCATGTCAGCCGTGATCGCTTTTCAGTTGCCGTCCTTTTCCTGCTGATCCTTTTAGGATCACTGTGAGGTCAGCCTGGATGGTGGGAATGGATACCAGTTTTTTTTCACTGCCTGCATATGCTTCATGAGCTGTAATTTGTCCTGTTTTCCTCCACAGATCTCTGTTTCTTTTTCTTTCATGCCCATAATTTATCACACAGATGCGGTTTTAATGCTTTGCTGATTTGACATAGCTTCGTTTTTCATTTCATTGATTGGTTCTAAAAGATCCACAAGGCTTTTAATTCGCAATAGAGATGTGGTTTCACCATGTTGGCCAGACTGGTCTCAAACTCCTGACCTCAGGTGATCCACCTGCCTCAGCCTCCCAAAGTACTGGCCTTAGTCTGAGTTCTCAGAGGCAGGTTTGCATCCCATTTGCCCACTTTGGGCAGTGAATTCCCGGTGCCATCATAGAACTTTCTGCAGACTAGGTGTTTGTGTGGTCAGAGGGTCAGATTGATTTGAGAGTGGCAGGTGAGGACTCTGGGATAGAGATGAGGTCCAACATGAAGAATCTGCAGCAAGGACACTTGTGGTTTCGGGATGTATAATAGAGCTTGAAGATTTTCTGTTGAGTTTGTTGGGGGAACGCATAATGATTAGGATTAGGTGTTTTCTAATGTAAAAAGTTGTTTCTAGAGGCGTAGGAGACAATTCTGATACTCTAATTTTCCATGCAAATCCAGGCATGTTTATAAAAAAGAAAAAAAAACACCAGTACAAAACAAACAAGATCTGATCTGACCGGGGGGTTCACACCTATAATTTTAGCACTTTGGGAGGCCAAGGCAGGAGGATCCCTTGACTCTAGGAGTTCAAGACCAGCCTGGGCAACATAGGGAGAACCTATCTCTTTAAAAAAATAAAATTTAAAAACTTAAAAAAACAGGATGAAATGAGACAAATGCTATCCAGTTGTTTCTTGTTATTGCCACTTCAAGTTCCCATTTATTTTGGTCAGTGAACATTTGAGAGACTCACATATGAAGTTCAGGGGCCATGCACTTTGTATCTCTTTCCACAATATTAATGCACTTACCCCCTGTCTATTTTTCTCTTTTTTTTGATGGGGAAGATAATACCTGTTGTGTACAGCAGGACAGTGGGTCATTGTGTATGTATAGATGTGATGTGGATTCCTCCCAGACTCATTAGTGACCAGGACTGCTGGCCCTGTTTGGGTTTCCTAGACTAGAGAAGAAGACAGGAACCAGGATGGGAAGATGGACATGTTACATTTTAAGCTGGAGCTTCCCCTGCAGTCCACGGAGCACGTTCTCGGTGTGCAGCTCATCCTGACTTTCTCCTATCAGTTACACGTGAGTCAGTCCGCTGGGAGGCCGTCCTCTCTCTTGTGTCTTTTTCATAGACCAGAGCCCTTCTTCTGATTTCTGGAAGACCCACACCATAGCAGGCCCCTCTTCCCCATGTAGTTTGGGATAGCTTAGGCCAGTCGAATGTTTTTCACTGGAGTCATATTAATTAATATGGGCTATAATAGCTCAGAAGGTTCTAGGCAGTGTTTCCTGCATGACTACACTGGGTATGTGAGGGCCCCTTAGGTTTCAGCCAAGACAGGTGACTGTTAGCACCCAGAGCCCTTCAGATCTGCCAGCGGTTGGTATTGTTTGTTTTTCTAATGATTTCAGAGGATGTCGACCTTCGTGATGCAGAGCATGGCATTTCTCCAGTCCTCCTTTGCTATCCCTGGATCCCAGTTATATGTGAATGGAGACCTGAGGCTGCAGCAGAAACAGCCGCTGAGCTGTGGCGGCCTAGATGCACATTACAATGTAAGGGTGCTTCTCATTGTCCAGCTTCTTTGTTTCTGTGTGTTACTGTTCATCGAGTTCTTTGAAGAGGGGAATGAAAAGTAGAAATATCATTTCTCTGTGGGTGGCTTTAAAGGGGCCCTCTGAGGAATTCTTGCCATAAAGTCTCTTCAGATTATGAAGATATACCTGTATTTATACCTAGAGGGAGAGAGAGAAAAAAATCAGTGTTTGTCAAATAACTAAATTGTTTATTGCTTTTAGGTACATGTGTGCACATGCACACACACAAACACATTTTCTCTTCCATACACACACTTGGAGTATGTGTTTCCAAGAGATCACGTTAAATGTTCAGACTTTCCCTCCTGCTACCTGGCCTACTCAGGACTCGTGTTTGTGTGTTTTTTTGTTGTCTCCCTCAGCGTTGACAGTAGTGGCATCTCACGTACTGTCACGTCAGTGCCTAGCACACTGCCTGGCACATGGGAAGCTCGCAGAGATGCTTGTTTAAAGAATGAACTCATTTTACAGAAGACAAAACTGGGGCTAACAGTGATTAATTTTCTCAAAGGCTCAAAGCTTGAAAGTATATCAGAGCCAGAGACTGGGCATGGTGGCTCACACCTGTAATCCCAGCACTTTGGGAGACCGAGGCAGGCGAATCACCTGAGGTCGGGAGTTTGAGACCAGCCTGACCAACATGGAGAAACCCTGTCTCTACTAAAAATAACACAATTAGCCGGGCATGGTGGCACAGGGCTGTAATCCGACCTACTCAGGAGGCTGAGGCAGGAGAATTGCTTGAACCCAGGAGGTGGAGGTTGCAGTGAGCCAAGATCGTGCCATTGCACTCCAGCCTGGGCAACAAGAGCAAAACTCCATCTAAAAAAAAAAAAAAAAAAAAAAAATTATAACAGAGCCAGGAACTTTCTGTGTCCAGAACTCACGCATCTAATCACTCATTCCTCACCTTTATTTTATCACAATGGGGACCATAGAAGTTGGGCTGCCATATTCTGGAAAATGAAAAAGGGAAATTATCAGTTATAAGTGATCCTCCCACCTCAGCCTCCAAGGGTACTAGGAATATAGACATGAGCCACCGTACCTAACCCTTTTTAAAACAATTTTATTTATTATTGTGTGTGTGTGTGTGTGTGTGTGTGAGACAGGGTTTCACTCTGTCACCCAAGCTGGAGTGCAGTGGCATGATCATGGCTCACTGCAGCCTCGAACTCTCCAGGCCCAGGTGATCCTCCTACCCCAGCCTTTTGAGTAGTGAGCTGGGACTACACATGCATGCTACCATGCCTGGCTAATTTTTGTACTTTTTGTAGAGAAGGGGTTTTGCCATGTTTCTCAGGCTGCTATCTTAACTCCTGGACCCAAGTGATTCACTCACCTGGGCCCCCCAACATGCTGGGATTAGAGGTGTGAGCCCCTGTGCCTGCCCCTGCCCCCACTTTTTTATTAAAAAATAGAGTCTCACTCTGTGGCCCAGGCTGGAGTGCAGTGGCCCACCTAAGACTCACTGTGCCTCGTACTCCTGGGTACAAGCAGTTCTCCCTCCTCAGCCGCCCTAGTAGCTAGGGCTGGAGGCACCACAATGCCTAGTTTGTTGGGGTTTTTTGTTTGTTTGTTTTGTTTTGTTTTCAGTGGAAACGGGGTCTTTATGTTCCCTGTGCTGGTCTTGAACTTCTGGCCTCAAGCAATCCTCCTGCCTCAGCCTCCCAAAGTGCAGGGATTACAGGCATGAGCCATGACATCCAGCCAAGAGAGAGATTTTATAAATAGCTTTAAAACGTATGAAGCATTGACACTGACCCCTTATTTCCATCCCCACAGACGGAAGGACAGAGTAAAGAAACTTAAATTGTTGCAAATGTTTATTCATCTTTGAAGAGAAGATTATTGACACTAGAATAGGCCATCAAGAACACGAGGGTGGTCTGTGGGACCAGCCTGGGTGGGCAGGAGGGTAGAAGGAAGAGAGGAGGAGCCTCCCAGGTGCTCACGCCACATCCTCCTCCCATGTGCCAGGTATCCGTGATCAACGGGACCAGCCCCTTTGCCTACGATTATGACCTGAAGCATATTGTTGCTGCTTACCAGGAAAGGAACGGTGAGTCACAGGTAGAGCTCATTCAGCCACTTCTCAGGACGTTCAAGGTTGCTGGGGGCAACAGAGACAAGCAGAATTGGAGCTCTTGTGATGAAAATGTCAAAACCCATGAATACGTAATGATGGGAGCAACTGTGCTATCCAGAATTTGTCCTTTTCGTCCTAATCTTCAGACCTGGGAACGCCTCCACCCCTCCAACATCCCATGGTCCAGCAGTTTAGTGATGGTTAAATGCCGTCTTTATCCCACCACTGGCTTGATGGGTTTCCTTTTTTAAAAATATAAGCCTAGTTGAGTTATTCCCCATACCACACCTATAACAGATGCCAAAGACAAATTGCTGTTCACGCTTTTCAGAGAGAAAACGAGAACATGGATGACTCTCCCCCACGTTAGCAGTCCAGCAGGAGAACAGGAGTGCCCGTGCTTCCTACCGGAAGGCACAGTGTCCTCATTCCTTACAGAGCTCTAGGCCATGGCATGTGTTCACTCGGCACATTTGGCTGGCCGGTGGCTGAGGTTTTCTCTAAAGGCATCTACAGTATTACTTGGCAACCAGATATCATGGAGACTACACACAGACATTTCACAAAGGGGACAACTGCAAATCCACCATTGCTTTCTGATTTTATGTCATACACTAGCAGCAGACAATAAAAAGGGAATTTTAAAACAAAACTAAAAAGCATGGCTCAAGAAATCGATGTGTTGTTCTTTACTTTTTTCACTCTTTATGTGGATTTTTGAAATATACCTATTATGATAGTATTGAAACACTTTGGCATTCACATTATTTGTATTTCTATGTAATGTAAGTATTTCCCCCACGCTGCTACAAAGTTCTAATTTTTTTTCCCCCTAAACAGACAGAGTCTTGCTCTGATGCTCAGGCTGGAGTGCAATGCCATAATCATAGCTGATTGTAACCTCGAGCTCCTGTGGGTTCAGTGATCCTCTCACCTCAGGCTACTGGGCTGCTGGGACTAGAGGCACGCGCCACCATGCCCAGCTTTTTTTGTTTTTTTGGGACAGAGAGGGTCTCAATATGTTAGCCTAGCTGGTCTCAAACTCCTGGCCTTGAGTGATCCTCCCACTTTGGCCTCCCAGATCCTTGGGATTACAAGCCTGCACAACTTTGCCCAGCCAAACTGATATTATTTAGAGTGGCAATATGTTATTCCTTCAGTTAGCCATTCAACATCTGTAGGTGATCATACAACCACTTCTGAGTTTTTGACGTATTTTAATATAAATACTGTATTAGTCCATTGTCACTCTGCTATAAAGACATACCCAAGACTGGGTAATTTATAAAGAAAAGAGGTGTAATTGACTCACAGTTCTGCATGGCTGGGTAGGCCTCAGGAAACTTACAATCATGGCAGAAGGCACCTCTTCACAGGGCAGCAGGAGAGATAATGAGAGCAGAGCTAAGGGGGAAGCCCTTTATAAAAGCATCAGATCTCGTGAGAACTCATTATCATGAGAACAGCATGGAGGAAACTGCCCCCATGATTCATTTATCTCCATCTGGTCCTGCCCTTGGTATGTGGGGACATAGGAGATTTGGGTGGGGACACGGAGCCAGACCATATCAAATATTTTGTTTGACAAATAAATTACTTGTTAATCTACTTTGTACATGCAATTGTTTATGCTTTCAAATGATTTCTTTCTGTTCTGAAGTGCAGAATATCCCACAGGAATAAAGAATATTTATAGCCCTCAATATTTTTTGCCAAAAGGCTGCCCCATCATTGATTAATGGTTAATGATTGTACTGTAGTTGCCACTATCCTGAATGACCACAACTTTATCTGGCTGGGTGGTTAGAGCCATGAAACTCCATTTGTGATTAATGCTGTCATCCAATACACTGTGGAAACGATATTATATCCTTTCTGTTAGAGAGGCAGTGGCAGCTCAGTTTCCAAAAAGGGAAGATTCCAGCAGGAACAGATGTGGGGAGCCTTTGATGGGAAATTGCTACAGCACTGTATTCTGACATAAATGACTGTGTCTGCTCTTTATACAGGGGGGGAAAATCATTTCCTGTTCATATTTCTTTCTGAGCCATTCTTCTAAGTCAGAATCATCTATATTTATTTCCTAATAATCTTTTATTATTCCTTTCATCCTAAGAGTATTTGAAATATTCTTGCCATTTCCTGTCTGGCCTAAACCTTTAGTTTACTTTGACTTATACCATGTGGCCCTCCACTCCTTAACTGTCCGTAGTTATCAGCCAGGAATTTGGGAGATGGTAAAGCTCGCCTGGTGCAGCATGTCAGCATCCTGCTTATCTTCCTCTGGGTGTTTGAAAGAATCAAGATCTTCATGTTTGAAAGAATGAAGATCTCCATGACCACCGTCCCTGTGACAGCGACGCCCTGGGAAGAAGCGTGGAAAGAGCACTTATCCTAGGAAGGCTGTTTCTGAAGACTCAGCAGGACCGTGGCTGCCTCACTGTCATCTTCTGGGAACATCTCAGGATGTTTCTGAAAGAGCCCAGGGGACACATGCGGGCTTGTGTGCTTTTCCCCTCGGAGACAAAGAACAGTTCTTCCCTTTGCTCTATATAAGTTCCGTATCTTCAGAGCTCCTGCAGAATCATCAGGGAGTAGTTTGTGGAAAGGTCTGAGGGTTCCTGGAGGCTGTAATTAGCTTTTTGGGTTTTTCTTCTTTGCCTTAGCATTGAATTTCAGGAGAAAATTGCAGTCAGTTCAGGCATCTTGGAAAGAGTCCCATCTCTGGTCAAGCAGAGACTTTTCCTCTGTTGAGTGAGAAACACACTGTGCATTTCTTCCTTCTATTGTGAGCCACTCTTACTCTTTTCAGGGCTCTCTTGTGACAAACATGCCAATCACTAGCACTTTGCACCCCTGGGCCTCTCCATTTCCCATTCAGAGCTTTGATTTCCAAAGCTGAGGTCTTTCACTGGAGACCTGGAGGGGCAGGGCCCAAGGGCGAGGGCCGCCTTGGCACAGGCATGAGGGAGGGCCGCTGAAGGACACTCGGACCGTCCACCTGCCTCGGCCCAAAAGTCAGTCATCTGTCATCAGCTCAGCGGAGCAGCCCTGGATCCCTGCCTGACTGTGGCTGGCTCTGCCCTGTTTTGCCCTCTGTCTGCGCCCCTGAATGGCAGGCTGAAGTCAGAGGGGCTGTTCATTCCCAGCCCCCTCAGCAGCACTGGGGGAAGAAAGGATTGTCACAACAGGTTCTTTCTGGCCCTCACTCAACAGCCTGGGCACTTGGTCCTCCTCCTCCTTGACAGCCCTCCCCCTTCCTGCAAAGGACAGGGGTGACAAGAGTTGGTACTGGGATTGGCTCCCACTGCCTGACAACCACAAGTTTATTTGGAAGGCTAGCGGGAAGCCCAGCGGCTTGTGTTTCCCTTGACTAAGGAACAGGATGCTCATTAGAGTGGGGTGGGCAGCTTTGGGAAGGACACAAGAAGCAGTGAGGGGAGTAAGGAGAATGCTGGCCCGGGCAAGCCAGTCCAGCCTGGCCACTAGCAGAATGCCAGGCAGTCCAGCTGGATTACCGTGGTGGCTGAGCAAGTGTCTGCGGGAGCAGAGATGGCTGGAAGGGTCCTCTGCACACGGAAGATGGCTTGTTCAGCCTGTTCACCTCCTGAGGACGCGAGCGGTCTCCTCCAAGGACAGACGGAGCTGCTTCCTGATCCCAAGCAGGTCGTTGCCACTGAAATGACATGGTCCCTGTGATTTATGCTTCATGCCCACCCACAAACACACCTCTTAGTGTGTGCCTCCGTTTACCTTGGAGATCAGTTCTCATCTCCAGCACCGTTTCCTTTACAGTGACTAAAAACAGTTTTGGAAACAAAGCTATTTTGAAGTATACAAGCAGAAGAATTCCCTAAAACACTGTCCCCCCTTGTCTTTTTTTAATATTCAGGCTGTTTTATATGCCTATTTTTTTTCTTGAGATTTATTTATTTTTATAGATTGGGGTCCTCACTATATTGCCCAGGCTGGTCTCGAACTCCTAGCCTCAGGTAAACCTTCTGTCTCAGCCTCCCAAAGTGCCAAGAATACAGGCATGAGCCAGTGTGCCTGGTCTTTTGAGACTGAAATAAAAAAATTGTTGGTGGTTTAAATCCCCAAAAGGTAATGAAACATGGAAAGATGGATAAAGATACGTATAAACTTTGGTTTGGGTTTTATTAAATTACTTGAATGCAAAACTTGTATAAAGAATCCTTTACTTTCTGTAGCTTACTAATTAAAATGTTCAACATGGAAGGTTGTATTCGCTTTTTTTGAAGCAGGGCTTTGGAGGGAGGAAGAATAGGGAGGGCTGAAGTTGAGCACACTTCTCCGAGTTACTCACCAGCAGCCTTGCTTTGCCAGGGCTCTGCCCAAAGACCTTGGAGCTTTTGTTAGCTCTTTGGCAAAAGTTTCCTGGTCCAACCCCAAGTATATTAGTTTTTAGTGGAATCCACATGGAAACCCCAAGTATATTAGTTTTTAGTGGAAACCACGGGTTGGAAAATTACAGCTGTGTCTGGTGAATATCAAATTATTTACAGATCATATGTTGGTAGCTTCTGAAACTGAACCACGCAGCATAGTTGCAGGAGAAAGAAAGGTAAGAAATATGCAGGATATTATTAACTGAGCTGTAATCCATAGATAAGTCATATTTGAGATAAATTCCTAATTCTTCCAAATGATTAGTCCAGTTTCTGCCAAGGCAGGTCAGGTGTCTAATGCCCCACTAAGCTCCCATCTTGAAGCTTATTAAAGCAATTCTCTCTGACTTCCTCTTACCCCATCCGCCACCTCCTCTCCCCATCTCCTTATTCATGCTTTGTAAAGAGGTTTTGGATCTTTCTGGCCAGGTAAGTTCTAAATATCTATTAAGGAAATGTAAATTACATGATCCTAAGTAAAATAATGACTGCCTGCCAATCCCCTACCCAGAGTTATAATGGTTGGCCTTCCGGCACACATCTTTCTATCCTGTACACTATTTCTAACTTTTAAAAAATCATGAACAGGCCAGGCACGGTGGCTCACACCTGTAATCCCAGCACTTTGAGAGGCCAAGGTGGGTGGATCACCTGAGGTCAAAAATTTGAGACCAGCCTGGACAACATGGTGAAACTCTGTCTCTACTAAAAGTACAAAAAATTAGCTGGACATGGTGGTGGGCACCTGTAATCCCAGCTACTCAAGAGGCTAAAGCAAGAGAATCACTTGAATCCTGTAGGCAGAGGTTGCAGTGAGCCGAGATCCCGCCATTGCACTCCCGTGTGGGCGACAAGAGCGAGACTCCTTCTCAAAAAAAAATCAAAATCATGAACAACACTTATGTGAACGCTGTATATAAATCCGTTTCTGGTTTATTTCCTTAAGATAGATCCTAGAAAGGAATTACCAATCCAAAAAGCTTATGACCATGTTAAGGATCGTAATTCATCTTGCCAAACCACAACCAGGAAAGACTGCTCATTTCTTCTCCCTGCAGCAGGGAGTTCTTGTTTAAGATCACATCGCTAATTACAAGACCTTGAAATGGTTTATCCTCTTCAGATGCCTGGATTCTGCCGTGTTATTTGTAAGGGGAAAATATCTTATTTATTGAAACGTATCATGTCTTTACCTAGACCTGCTATGAAGCCTACACCTCTCTCGGCCAAGGCTAGGTCAGGGAATGATGAGCAGGAGGAGGGGGAACAGCTGCGAGCCCAGCTCCTAAGGCCACCTGGTCTCTCCGCCCCTCCCAGCTGGGACACTGCACGGGGTCCCTGTGTCATCCAGGTGCCTGGGTCTTGGCTTAGGGCTGAGGTTGGGTCATTGGGAAGGGTTTGGATTCCAAGTCACTTCGCTGCAAGGGATGCCCCTCCAAGAGCGAAGAGGGCCAAGATTAAGATTCTGCTTCCTTCACTGGGACCTTTGTCCGAAAGCTCCCTTTCTCTGGGGATTGGGCAGGGGGTAGGGTACAACGTTTATTTGTGTGGATGAGAGGTAACTTTGCCAGCGCCCTTTGACATCCTCGACTAAACGGTGCGCCTCTCAGAGCCCAGCCCACCTGGGCCGTCTTGCCCTGCCTTCGGCCAGCGCCCCTCCCCCGAGGCGTGGCCCATCGGTCGGGGGTGGGAAGAGGGAGCCTAGGGCCAACCGGCTCCTTCCTTCCCCCACCGTCCTGGCTCCTGCCGGCCACCCCGGGACCGCAGCCACGTCTGAAAGCGCCTCATTGTGTGCGCTCCGAGCGAGCAGCACCGGGCAGCGCCGAGGGTTGTGGGCTGGCGCACAGGGAGTAGAGGGTGCGGGCGGCAGTGCCAGGCTCCAGAGGGGGCTCTGCGCCGGGTGCCTCCCTGTGGTAGCCCCAGGACACCCCCACCCTCCACATCCCATTCTGGGACGCCTGCCCTGTTCCCAGATTCGCTCTGCCTGGAGTCTCCAGGAGCTTCCAGTGGCTTGGTTCCCCGACTCCCATCCATGCCTCTTAGAGCCCCTTTCCTGGCGTCACAGGGTGTCCCGTCATAGTCTTGAGACCCTAAGGAGGAAGTCAGCCCTGCGGACCCTCCCAGTGAAGAGAAAGAGCTGGCTGTGCGGTGGACTTTGGAAGAGACGAAGTCTGGGAGCCTTTGCTGAGCCCAGGGAGAAAGGCGTCCTCCTCCCTGCCGCGGCAGGTCGGGCAGAAACGCCAAGCTTTGGGGTACGTGGTTTCTTCACTCTCCACACTCGGGTGGGCTGGGAACCGGACCAGTGGTACAGCTGGGGACGCTCCTCTGTCCTCACTGGGGACCTGGGTTGGCGGGGAAGAGCTGGGGGTGGCTTTTCCATCAGCAACGTGGAAAAGGCATCGCCGCTGCTGGTGCTGGTTTGGAAGTGTCTGTTGAGGCTTCCGCTGCGCACGGGGATCATTACTGCGGCGGGGGAGGCGGGGAAGGCCCTTTGTCTCTGCTTGAGTTTCAAAGGGCATGGCTCTCAAAAGCTCTCCAAGGGCTTTTTCCATAGAATTATTGAGAAACAGTAGCTTGGTGGGTTAATTTGGAACCAGACCCAGGGGAATTGGAGTCCTGCGAGTCCTGCGTCACTGCTTCTGACGGCTTCATCTTGGGCTTCAGGACAGGTGCCTAGCAAATGTCGACTTTCCCTTCTCCTCCCTCTTGCACGGAAGCAAAGCAGTCAAGTTTCCCATTTTTGAGGATGGGAAAACTGAGGCCTAAAGAACAGAAAGGACTTAGCTAACTTGAACCCACAAGCGAGTGGGCCGAGTAGCAGGGCCTCTGAGAGTGGTTAGCTGCTGGGAGAGCCAGGGCTGGGCTCCTCTCCAACCTGGGAGGCTGGGGCTTTTCTGGCCTTGTTCTACAACAGAGTCAACTGGAGCACAGAGAGCCGGAGGGTGACCTGCGCAAAGTCACACCCCTCACTGGTAGCAGAGACAGGATTTGAACCCAGTCCGGCTTCAGAAGCCAGGCTTCTAAGGCTGGGTGCGGTGGCTCACGCCTATAATCCCAGAACTTTGGGAGACAGAGGCGGACAGATCACCTGAGGTCAGGAGTTCAAGACCAGCCTGGCCAACATGGTGAAACCCCCATCTCTACTACAAATAAAAAAATTAGCTGGGCGTGCTGGTGGATGCCTGTAATCCCAGCTACTAGGGAGGCTGAGGCAGAAGAGTCACTTCAACCCAGGAGGCGGAGGTTGCAGTGAGCTGAGATTGTGCCACTGCACTCCAGCCGGGGCAACAGAGCAAGACTCCATCTCAGAAAAAAAAGAAGCCAGGCTTCTAGCCATGACTCTCCAGCTTCTTCTGTTTTGTATGTCCTTGTGAGATCCCTGCCTATGCCTGCCACATTCTGTTGCTGGGGCACTGTGGCACCTGAATCCAATAGGCCCACTGTCCTCAGGTTTTCCTCATGCGAAGACTTTCCCTTGAATTCATAGAATATAATTCTATTCTATTCTGTGGCCCAGGAAGATTCTGGAACGTGCACTATGCGCCAGACATTGTTCTGCTTTATAAATATTCACTCACTCTTTGAATCAAGCCCAAGAGTTGGGTTATATTGTTCCCCTTGGTTTACAGATTTTTTTTTTTAATCAAGCAGGCACAGAGAGAATGAGTAACTTGCACAAGATCACACAGTAAATGGTCAAGTGGGCTTCACACTCTTAACCACAGCGCTGTATACCTACTGTCTTAATTGAGACAGAAAACATTCTGCTTCTAGTGTCTTGGGAGGGGGAGATAGGTCCGGAAATGCATAAACAAGATTGGTCTGGGTAGTGATAATAGCATTAACAATAATTTCTCGATATTACCTGTTAGTCAATACTGACGTATATCTGATTACCTCTAGGGTATCTCCTGGCAGATGCTTTTTTCAAATCAGAATCCAAATAAGTTCCACATGTTGCATTTGGCTATGTGTTTTGAGTTCTTTTTTTTCTTTTTTTGAAACGGAGTCTCACTCTGTCACCCAAACTGGGGTGCAGTGCCTGGATCTCAGCTCACTGGAGCCTTGGCCTCCCGGATTCCAGTGATTCTCCTGCCTCAGCCCCCTGGGTAGCTGGGATTACAAGCACATGCCACAACGCCCAGCTAATTTTTGTGTATTTAGTAAAGATTGGGTGTCACCATGTTGGCCAGGCTGGTCTCGAACTCCTGACCTCAGATGATTTGCTTCGACTTCCCAGAGTGCTGAGATTACAGGCGTGAGCCACTGCACTCAGCCTGAGTTATTTTCTCTTTTTTCTCTCTATGTCATTGATTTGGAAGACGGATTTACTTTTTGAAAATAAGGTAATTAAAATAAATGGTTAATAAACCAGAGAATATTCCAGATTATCCGTGTAATGAGAGGGCTCTGTCAGTATTCAGGGAAGCAGATGAAGGTGCTAAAAGCACAATCACACTCTATACGGTGCATGTGTTGCTGCAGAGGAGCAGTGGGGAGCCCTCAGACTTTATGGCCTCCAGCTGTGTACTATGATTTAGACTAAGTCAGGTGCTATGCGAATTGTAGTGTGAGAATCTCTAAAGCTCCCAACCAGGAAAAAGGGCTTATGTGTTGCTATCTGCTCATCTGCTCCAAAATACCCTAGAGCGGTGGCTCTGAGCCAGGGAGGCTTGAGGCTCCTTTCCCAGGCTAATTAGAATTCATTTCCCAGTAGATTCTTGAAGGCAGATCTGTTTCCCCCAGCAGCATCTGGGCCTTGTAGTCCCAGCCCACTGCCTCTGGGGGATGCCATGCAGCTGCATCACTAGGACTGGCAGAGATGGCAGATGTGGCTTGGGGATGAGGGGCCAGGCACGGCTTCAGCCACAGCCTGGCCCAGCCCATAGTCCTGGGGTTGACAGTGTGCTTGGGGGCTTTGACGTCTTTTAGTGCAGTTATTCATGCCTCTGACCTTCTCTGACTAACTGGGTACTCAGGTCAGCTGGGAGAGGGATTTGCAGGCTCCTTCACTCTGTGGTGACAGCTGGAGAAAGACAAACTCCACCTAAGCCTCCTTTAACCAACTAGAAATTTCCGATTTTATCATCATTGTAATAAAAGTCTGACGTAGAGTGTCTGGAAAATGCAGCAAAGCACTAGTAAGAAATTACCTGTAACCTGGCCATAGAAAAATAAACACCAAGCTTCAGTGTGCATCTTCTACACTTTCTAATTTTTGAAAAATAATAGCTTTATTGAGATAGAATTCATGTATGTTAAAGTTTATATATATTACATATATATATAAATACATTTTTTTAGACGGAGTTTCAGTCTTGTCACCCAGACTGGAGTGCAGTGGTGTGATTTCAGCCCGCTGCAAACTCTACCTCCCAAGTTAGAGCAATTCTCATGCCTCTGTCTCTGCCTCCTGAGTAGCTGGGATTACAGGTGCCTGCCACCATGAGTGGCTAATTTTATTTACTGATTGATTGATTGATTGTATTTTTAGTAGAGACAGAGTTTTGTCCTGTTGGCCAGGCTGTTCTCAAACTCCTGACCTCCGTTGATCCACCCATCCAATCTAAAGTGCTGGGATTACAGGAGTGAACCACTGTGTCCCGCCCAAAGTTAATATTTTAAAAGTGTTCAGTTCACTGGTTTATGGTATATTCAGTGTTTTCACATTGAACTTTGTATATATCAGTGCTTTCTTCCTTTTTATTGTGGAGAATCATCTACTGTGTGGTTATACCATATTTTGTTTATTCATCAACTGATAGGCATTAGGGATGTCTCTCCTTTTTGGCTATTACTAATAATGCCGCTGTGAAAATTGATGAGCAAGTTTTCATGCGGGCTTATGTGTTCCGCCCCCTTGGGTGTGTACCCAGGAGTGGATCTGCTGCATCCTATGGTCTCTCAGTTTCACCTTTTGAGAAACCACCAAATGTTTCTTCAGGAAATGCACCGTGTGACATCCCCACTTTCTGAGGATCCCCAAGTCTCCGTCATCTCACCAACACTTGTAATTATTTATTATAATTACCTTTTTAAAAAAAAATGTATTTACTTAGAAGCATTCAGAATGTCAACAAAACAGCTGCAACTTTTTTTTTTTGCAATTACAGACTAGTATTCAGTTAACAGAACAATTATTTCGTATAAGCTGCATCAGAGACAACTGAAGATGAAAAAACGACCATCCCCATATATAATTAATGTGTGCTGTGCACCAACAAGAACCTGCTTTAAATTTCCACGCCGACTTACAACCCCCATACTGTACCAGGCAAGGTTAGTGGCTGTTGAAAATACCACCAAGACAGGGCTACCTAAAGAGCCATTCGATAGTGTGTTTACTATACAAAAAGACTCTTACAGTTTAAAAACAAATCGTACATAGCCTTACTCTTCAATTTTTTTATTTAAAAGGAGTGAGTTGTGTACAGGGGGGTTAGATACTTTACAGACCAAAAAAAACTGCTCTCAAAGCAACTTATTCATCATGATCTTCTTCCTCTTCCTCTTCCTCCTCATCCTCTTCATCTTCCTCCTCTTCCTTTTCTTGCTTTTTTCAGCCTTGACAACTCCCTGTTTTGCTGCAGCAGGCTTTCCTTTAGCTTGATATGCAGCACTATCCTTTTCATGTCTTTCCTTCAGCTTCGCAGGCTTCTTTTCATAAGGCTGCTTGTCATCTGCAGCAGTTACCCCACATCTCTCCCGGTTTCTTCGAAACATCACCAATGGTCAGGCCAGGATGTTCTCCTTTGATTGTGGGGCGATACTCGGAGCAGAACAGGAAGAAGGCTGAAGGAGGCCTCTTGGGTGCTTTGAGATCCTTGAACTTCTTTTTTGTCTCCCCTTTAGGAGGAATTTAGGTTTTCATTTCTCTCTCACAACGGGCCTTCTCCGCCTTTGCTGTATCTTCAAATTTTCCTTTCTCTTTAGCAGACATGGTCTTCTACCTCTCTGCGCACTTCTTAGAAAACTCTGAGAAGTTGACTGAAGCATCTGGGTGCTTCTTATGCTCCTCCCGACAAGTTTGCACAAAAAATGCGTATGATGACATTTTGCCTCTCGGCTTCTTAGGACCTCCTTTGCCCATGTTTAGTTATTTTTCCTCAGCGAAGCACAGAGTCGCCCAGTGCCCGTCCGGCTCTCACTTGCCCGGGCGCTGTCTCTATGGAGCTCAGTGTACTGCCTATAATTACCTTTTTTTAAATTGTAACCTTCGTGGTGAGTGGAAAGTGATTTGTCATTGTGGTTTAATTTGCATTTCCCCACTGCCTGAAAATGTTGAGCTTTTTTCCGTTTGTGTATCTTCTTCAGAGAAACGTCTTCTCATATCTCTTACTCATTTTAATTTTTTTCTTCACTCATTCTTAAATTTCTTTATATATTTATTTATTTTTTGAGATGGAGTCTCGCTCAGACACCCAGGCTGGAGTGCAGTGACGCGATCTCAGCTCACTGCAACCTCCTCCTCCCAGGTTCAAGTGATTCTCCTGTCTTAGCCTCCCGAGTAGCTGGGATTATAGGCACACGCCGCTATGCCCAGCTAATTTTTTGTATTTTAGTAGAGATGGGGTTTCACCATGTTGCCCAGGCTGGCCTCAAACTCCTGAGTTCAGGCAATCTACCCGCCTCAGCCTCCCAAAGTGCCAGGATTACAGGCATGAGCCACCACGTCCAGCCTACTTAGTCTTATATTTCTTTAATATGCTCATTCTTAAAAAACTAAATAGGATGTTTGCCTATTTCATGTTGAGTTGTAAGAGCTCTTTTTAAATTCTGGGTACAAGCCCATTCTGTAGATATGATTTGCAACTATTTTCTCCCATCTGTGGGGTGTTGTTTGATATTCGTGTATTTTTAACACCCAGCCAACTGTGTGAAAAATACATGCACATCAGAGAAAACCCACAGATGGGAGAAACGCATATGTGTATGTCAGCTTTGTTACTTGCGATTTCCACTTGACACCGCTTAGCGAAGAGCTCTAAAGTTATGCTGCTGGGCTTCCCATTCCGACTCAGCAGCCACCATGTGAATTCTTCAGCAAGTCCCTTTTCTTTTTTCCTTTTTTTTTTAATTAATTTTTGAGACAGAGTCTTGCTCTGTCATCTAGGCTGGAATGCCATGGCACAATCTCAGGTCACTGCAACCTCTGCCTCCTGGGCTCAAATGATTCTTCTGCCTCAGTCTCTTGAGTAGCTGGGATTATAGGTGCGCACCACCACGGCCGGCTAATTTTTGTATTTTTAGTAGAGATGGGATTTCGCCATATTGGCCAGGCTGGTCTTGAACTCTTGACCTGAGGTAATCCTCCCGCCTCAGACTTCCAAAGTGCTGGGATTACTGGCATGAGCCACCATACCCTACCTCCCTTAATTTTTCTATGCCTCACTTTCCTCATCTATAAAATAAGGATGATCATCAGATCCGTGTCATAGGATTGCTGTAAGGATCAAATCAGAAAATGGATGGGAAAGGCTGGGCATGTAGGAAACCCTCACAGATGGCGTTTGCAGGAGTTCCTTGTTCCTGCCTGCCATGAACACTCATCTCCCATCATTCCTCCCTCCCTGCTTTATGTTTTATCTTATTTTCTGTTTTCTTTCTCTCTTCTTTCTTCCTCTTTCTTTTGCTCCTTATTAGCCTTCCCCCTTCCAAATGCCCAGGGCGCCACTAGAGCAGTTTGGCCCCTGTGGTAGCTCTTAATGCCTCAAGGCCACTGACTCGTCACTGGGAATCTGTTTTTTCCAGACTTTGGGATTCTTTTTTTTTTTGAGACAGAGTTTTGCTCTTGTTGCCCAGACTAGAGGTCAGTGGTGCAATCTTCGCTCGCCGCAACCTTCACCTTCTGGATTCAAGTGATTCTTCTGCCTCAGCCTCTGGAGTAGCTGGGATTACAGGCGCCCGCCACCACACCTGCTAATTTTTTTATTTTTAGTAGAGATGGGGTTTTACCATGTTGGCTAGGCTGGTCTCAAACTCTTGATCGCAGGTGATCCACCTGCCTTGGCCTCCTAAAGTGCTGGGATTACAGGTGTGAGCCACCGCGCCCAGCTGCCTTTGGGATTCTTGAGACAGGGATGGCCTCCAGCCAGTTCTAAACAGAGCAATCTAAACCTGGGATCTATACCTACTGTTACGTTTTGTTCCTTTAGGTTCTATGAACAGGGCTGGGACAGGCTGGTAACAGGAAGAGCTGCTGTGACTTGTTGTCATTGTTTTGGTGGGTTTTTTTTTTTTGTTTGCTTTTTGTTTTTGAGACGGAGTGTCACTCTGTTGCCTGGCTGGAGTGCAGTGGCGCAATCTCAGCTCACTGCAACCTCTGCCTCCTGGGTTCAAGGGATTCTCCTGCCTCCCATATTGGCCAGGATGGTCTCAATCTCCTGACCTCATGATCCGCCTGCCTCGGCCTCCCAAATTGCTGGGATTACAGATGTGAGCCACTGTGACCAGCTTTTTTTTTTTTGAGACAGAGTTTCGTTCTTGTTGCCCAGGCTATAGTGCAGTGATGTAATCTTGGCTCACTGCAACCTCCACCTCCCAGGTTCAACTGATTCTTTTACCTCAGCCTCTCAAGTAGTTGGGCTTACAGGTGACTGCCACCATGCCTGGCTAATTTTTTTTGTATTTTTAGTAGAGACAGGGTTTCACCATGCTGGCTAGGCTGGTCTCGAACTCCTGACCTCAGGTGATCCACCCGCCTTGGCCTCCCGAAGTGCTGGTATTACAGGTGTGAGCCACTACCCCTGGTCTGAAGCTGCTGTGTGGAGGGTAGGCAGAGCTTGGCTGGAAGTTAGTGCTTCCCAGAGACCCAGGATTCCTGGGCTTCAAGTTGACCCTGCTTGAAAAAGTCGACCCTGCTTGAAAGCTGTCTTGGGTTGGTTTTCCCATTTTGCTTTTTCCTATCTTGCTTTTCCCATTTGCAAACAGACATAACCATAGCTCCTTCCTAGGTCTTTCAAGCCAAGAAAGGGTAGGGATATTTAGAAGATCCTGTGACTTTAAGGTGCTCGGCAGATAGCTACGTGAGCTATTCGGGAATTTCTCCCTCTGGATGCGAACCACAGAGTATCTGATTGCAATTGGCAAATATTTATTCATGTCCTCTATTAATTCGGTGTTTGGGACAGTCCTTGAGATTCTTTACTTTTTAGTGAAGTATGCCATTGATCAGAGTGCAGCTCATGAAAGTTCAGCTTGGTGAACTTTCACAAATTGAACACACCGTTGTATTAGCACCCTCAAAGAGAACATAGCAGGGGCAGCCCCCAGAAACTCCACCCCTGCACCCTTCCCACCTCACCCCAGCAAAGGATTCCACTGTCACTATCTAATCACCACTCTTGGGTGTAAGTGACAGAAACTCATCTCCCAGTGACTTAAGCTGAAACTGAATGCTTCCCCCAGCTGAGGGGTCCGTGGGTAAACCTTGCACACCTGGATCTAAATGCTTAGATGATGCTGTCAGCTTGCCTGTGAACTTTCTCTGCTGAGTTCTCTTCTGTGTTGACTTTATACCCAGGCAGTTTCCTCTTCCTCTGTGATGAAGAAATTCCAGGATTGCATTTGAGCAGATGTCCCATTCCTAGGCCAGTAGTTCTGTGTGGGCTGGGGCGGTAGGGTCAGTGTGTGGAATATAGAGGCGAGCCTGTCTTGGGACACATGACTGGATCAGTCCCATCTGAGCCACATGCACTTTTGAGTGGGTGAGGGTGGTTCCCCAGGAAAGAGCCTAGAGACTGTTGTCAGAAGGAAAAACAGGTACTGAGTGGACAGAACCAAGCAAGTCCAGTATACCTGGGCAGTGCCGATCCTCACACTGTTCACCGGAGAACAGATGTTTGCTTGCAAAAAACACACAATCTCAAGCTCCTGGTTGCTCACAGGCAAGAGGGGAAGGAAAGAACAGTGCAGGACAGAGTAGGGTGTGCCTGGACAGGCACAGAGGAGGCACCCACAGGGGGAGGCTGAGATGCCTCCCTGTAGGAGTCAGGGCTGGGCACTGACAGCATGGGGTGAGGGAGTTGGGAGAGATGGAGTGGGGCTTTTTGATGAAAACTCATGATTCCCGGCCTTCTGAAGCCTGGGATATGGGAGATGAGGTCGGAAAGCTGAAGGTTGCTGCATAGGAGAATGGCAGGATCCGATGTGTGGTATAGGCACCCCTGGGGGCAACTGTACAAGATGGACTGAAGGGAGGCCAGGTGGCGGCTTTGCCAGAATCCAGGAGAGAAGGATGCAGCCAGGACCAGCATGACCCTCCCACAGCTGGAGGTCCAGGCCATCCACTGGGACGTCATCAGGTCCTTTGACCGTCACATAGAAGACACAGATGTGTCTTCAATGTCCCCCAACTCGATTGTCAGCTCCACCAGGGTTAGGATCCTGAGCACTGGCTTTCCTGGATTGAATCTTCTGCCGATCCTATCTTTTCTCTACTTTCCAACCTTTATCTGTCATTTATGTTTTTTGTTCTACTTTTCACATCTTTGAAATTTTTCTTTCAACCTTTCTAATATCTAATGCAGTTAGCCCCAAGGGAAACAAGCAAAAACAAGAAAGGAAGTGTACTCTTAGTCAGTGATGTGCTTCAGCTGTGAGCTGG
Source organism: Ateles fusciceps (assembly GCA_036589455.1). Classification (NCBI taxonomy): domain Eukaryota; kingdom Metazoa; phylum Chordata; class Mammalia; order Primates; family Atelidae; genus Ateles; species Ateles fusciceps. The sequence goes on from JAZHEH010003205.1 coordinate 14,698,873, forward strand.
AGTGTTTTGCTGTGGTTTTAGGTTTTTGATTTTTTTTTTAAGAAAGAAGGTCTCCCTCTGTTGCCCAGGCTGGTGAGCAGTAGAGCGATCATAACTCACTGCAACCTTCAACTCTGGGGCTCAAGAGATCCTCCCACCTCGGTCTCCCAAAGTGCTGGGATTACAGATGCGAACCACCGTGCCTGGCCTCCAGGCATATTTTATGCTTTCTCAAGCGATGTGTAGTATTTTGACAAAAATACATTTTAAAAAGAGTTAATATCAAAAGAACATTTCTGTGGCTTAGGAAGGACCACTGCATAGGGTGTTCCTGGGTACCAAAGCGAGAGACAGAACTTTCTGTTCCCTCTCTGGCCTTTTGTACTTTTTAGTTCCACCCTCCTCCTGAAAAACATGTGATTATTTTCATCATCATTATCATCACCATCAGCACCATTAATGACTTGTTGGAAATTTAAAGCAGAATTGCTTCTGAGGTTGGGGGACTGGAGCGGGCATCAAAGACAGGAAATATTACTTCCTTCTGTCTCAAAAAAGAAAGAAAAAAGAAACAGCTGGCAATGCGCTCATCTGTACCTTTAGATTTTTTTTTTTTTTTTTTTTTTTTGAGATGGAATCTTGCTCTGTTACCCAGGCTGGAGTACAGTGGCGCCATCTCAGCTCCCTGCAACCTCCGCCTCCTGGCTTCAAGCAATTCTGCCTCAGCTTCCTGAGTAGCTGGGACTATAGGCACCCGCCACCACACCGGCTAATTTTTGTATTTTTAGTAGAGACTGGGTTTTGCCTTGTTGGCCAGGCTGGTCTGGATCTCCTGACCTCAAGTGATCTGCCCTCCTTGGCCTCCCAAAGTGCTGGGATTACAGGCATGAGCCACTACACTCGGCTTAGAACTTTATACATCTTTGTGTTACCTTTTCCAAAAATTAAACATGTAATAAATATGTGCCCCCCATAAAGAGAAAACTTTACAGGGGAAGGAGATAGGCCTTCCAGGAGGGGAAAGTTCACTGGACAAAGGCTTAGAAGTGCCACACCCGTGCTCGCTTCGGCAGCACATATACTAAAATTGGAACGATACAGAGAAGATTAGCATGACCATTCTATTTTTTAAATAAAAAAAAAAAAAAAAGAAGTGCCACACCCATCACAGAACCTGCAGGGAGAGTCTGCTTCTTGGATTTATTATTTTCATCATCATTACCATCATCACCATTAATGACTTGTTGGAAATTTAAATATATACATATATATATAGGTTTTTTTGTTTGTTTTTTTGAGATGGACTCTTGTTCTGTCACCCAGGCTGGAGTGCAGTGGCACAATCTCCGCTCACTGCAACCTCTGCCTCCGGATTCAGGCAATTCTCCTGTGTCAGCCTCCTGAGGAGCTGGGCCTGCAGGTGCCCACCACCGCACCCAGCTGATTTTTTTTTTTTTAATATATATATATATGTTTTTAAAGACGAGGTTTCACCATGTTGGTCAGGCAGGTCTTGAACTCCCGACCTCAGGTGATCCGCCCGCCTTGGCCCCCAAAGTGCTTGGATTACAGGCATGAGCCACCACACCCGGCCTAATTTTTGTATTTTTAATAGAGACAGGGTTTCACCATATTGGTCAGGCTGGTCTCGAATTCCTGACCTTAGGTGATCCACCTGCCTTAGTCTCCCAAAGTGCTGGGATTACAGGCATGAGCTACCCTGTGCTCAACCTATTTGTTTATTTATTATTTATTTTTGAGACAGGGTCTCACACTATTGCCCAGGCTGGACTGCAGTGACACAATCTCTGCTCACTGCAGCCTCTGCCTCCCAGGCTCAAGCAGTCTTCCCACCTCAGCCTCCTGAGTACCTGGGACTACAGTTATACACCACTGAACCGGGCTAATTTTTGTGTTTTTAGTAGAGATGGGGTTTGGCCATGTTTCCCAGGCTGGTTTGGAGCTTCTGGGCTCAAGTAATTTGCCTGCCTCAGCCTCCCAAAGTGCCGTGATAACAGATATGAACTACTGCACCCAGCTGGCTCTTGGATTTAAGCCCCTGCCCTGCCTCTTTCTCACTGGGTAGTCACACATCTGAGCCCCATTGCTTCAATTAAAACGGACAGGGATGGTCATTGCTGCCTCCTAGGGACTTGGGATGATAACATTTAATCATGAAGACAAAAGTACCTCTCACTGGCCCTTCCTGACTGGTTCTTCCTAATGCTGAACCCTTGGCCCAAATGGCCACTGTGCGGAACGTAAGGCTCCTATCAGAAAGCTCCCAGCTAGGAACTGGTCTTCTGGAGACTCTGTGGCATAGGATGATTCAACCACCTTCCTAGTTCTTGAGTTTCAATAGTAGGGTCTTGCAGCAGTTCCTGTAGTGTATGAGTCACTTAAGACCTCTAGCTTTCCTGGAACACAGGTAACAAACACCTTGGCTTGAGGTCAAGATCCTACCCAGGCAAGGGCTGGGCTGGCCAGGGCAACCGTGTTGGCCCAGAGCAGCAGGGTCCTGCACTCTGCAGGGAAGAATCACAGGTGGGAGAGGCCCACAGCCTGGGATCAGGGGTGCCAGGAGCTTGGGAACAGGAGCCCTGGGGTCCCAGCTTTCCCACTGTCTCTGCAAACCTTGAGTCCTTCCCCTGAAAAATGACATCATCATGCCCACCTCGGGGCTCATTGAGTAAATCATCCAGTGGACTCGAAGCACCTAGCACTTGTGATCATCAAAGTTAGCAAAGATATGAGTTCCCTTCTCCTCCGGCGCCCCATTGGCAGGGAGCCAACCATCGTCAGCCCACTGGCACTAGAGGAGCATTGATCATGAGCAGAGCAGATGAGTGGCTACTCTCCTCGTCTTCCAGGTTTTCCCAGAGTGGGCATGGGATCTGGAGTTGGCTGGTGACAGACTGTTGGGCATCCTCCACCCACCCCTGTTGCTTCCCAATGAGGGGGAAGAGGCAGAGATGGGATCTGCTCTCAAAGTAGACCCTGGCTTCTCTCAATGGTGACCTGGACAGGGGAGGGGGAAGGCAGGGGAGCAAAGGATGCAGGAGCAAGGAGGAAACTTCCAGGCCCCTCCCTTCCAAAGTCACCCAGCCTTGAGATAATTGCAGAGCAACAGGTGCAAAGAGCAGAGCACTTTGGGACCTTGGAATGCAGGAGGCGGCTCCGTGTTCCTTCCACCCTGTGAGACGTGCATGACATTCTTAAGGTCCACTAAAGGGCTGGTGGTTGAAGGCCAGAGGATGGCCTGAGAGTTACTGGAATTGGAAATGTAGGTGGCCTGCTGGTGTCTCCTCTCGGGGGAGACTCCCCAGGAGGAGGCGTTCCTCCTCTCTAGATGTAGCTGAGCACAGGGACAGTAACAGTGATGGATGCATGTGTGTAAGAAATGCTTTCCCAGGCCCTCTCTTCATTGATGTTTGCAGCAGCATCTCTCACAACAGCTCTGAGAGGTTAAATGTTGCAAATCCCATTCTACAGAGGTGGAAATCGAGCCTCAGAGAAGTTATATCGCATTTAGGGGTATCTTCCCCTGTAGAGTGTGACTCCATCTCCCTCCTGCTTTACTAGGTGCTGAGAACCCTCCAAGCATCTCCCACGGAGTTGTGATCAGCATTGCAGCTCTCCCGGCAGCCTGGGCAGTGGTGAGTCCCCTCAGCTGGCCATGACAGTACTCTGCTCTCACCTCTCTGCTTCTCTGGCTCCATCCCAGCTTCCCATCAACTGGTCTTGCAAACTGGCAGGGCTCCAGGACACCCTCCCTCGGGAGTCCGTGCTGCCTTCAGCACTTCACTCCCCACCAGTGATGGCAACACTTGGTGTTCTTTGTCCACTTTGTTTCCTCATTTTTTTTGTTTCTGAGACAGAGTCTCACTCTATTCTCAGGCTGGAGTGCAGTGGTGCCATCTCAGCTCACTGCAACCTCCACCTCTGGGTTCAAGCGATTCTCCTGCCTAAGCCTCCTGAGTAGCTGGGATTACAGGCATGTGCCACCATACCCAGCTAATTTTTATATTTTTAGTAGAGATGGGGTTTCTCCATGTTGGCCAGGCTGGTCTTGAACTCCTGACCTCAGGTGAACCGACCACCTCGGCCTCCCAAAGTGCTGGGATTACAGGTGTGAGCCCCCACACCCAGCCATACCTGTCTTTTTTTTTTTTTTTTAAATCATACAGTGCAGAGCACACACTGTAGCAAGTGCATGCCTCAGTTAGGGACATGACTACCTGTCCCTCCTGTCCATCCAGGATATTTAAACATGTTCCCATTTTCCAATAATCCACCCAAATCCTGTGTTATGTGCTGGTACCATCCCCTTTTACATATGGGTAAACTGAGTCACGGGGTGATCCAATATTTGGTTCAAGATCACAGGCTATGTATGTCAGTGTAGTGTGGAAAGTTAAAAAAGAAAGGAGGCTGGGTGCCATGTCCTATGCCTGTAATTCCAGCACTTTGGGAGGCTGAGGTGGGCAGATCACCTGAGGTCAGGAGTTGGAGACCAGCAGCCTAACCAACATGGAGAAACTCCATCTCTACTAAAAATACAAAATTAGCTGGGCGTGGTGGCGCATCCCTGTAATCTCAGCTACTCAGGAAGCTGAGGCAGGAGAATCGTTTGAACTCAGGAGGCAGAGGTTGTGGGGAGCCGAGATCACGCCATTGCATTCCAGCCTGGGCAACAAGAGCGAAACTCCAGCTCAACAACAGAAAAAAAAAAAAAAAGGAAAAGATCACAGGCTGCAGTGGAAGAGCCTCAGGGAAACGCACCACCACATCCGGCTAATTTTTGTATTTTTAGTAGAGACGGGGTTTCTCCACGTTGGTCAGGCTGGTCTCAAACCCTGACCTCATGATCCACACACCTCGGCCTCCCAAAGTGCTGAGATTACAGACATGAGCCCCTGTACCCGGCCATACCTGTCTATGGTGCTGTGACATCCACCAGAACGCCCATCAGCTCAACCTAAAAGAGTTTCCTCACAGGAATTCTTAAGCAAAAGACAAGAATTCTGTTTCAAATATATTGCCCTCTCCAAATAGACAATGGTAGTGTGGGTAGATAACTAAGAAGGTAGGACTCATATACAGACAGATTTCCCACCGCATTCTGCATTTGTACTTTTGCTCTCAGCTAGACTGGATCCTGAGTTATGTCTTAAGGCCACATTTCCGGGAGCGCGCCCCACTGAGACCATCCTGTTCTTGCGAGGCTGGGGTCTGGTGGTTGAATCTGCTCCCTGCAGGCACTGGGCAGTAGCTGGGGCGCGGGATGGGCGTGCAGGCTGCAGTCCCTAACCGCTGTGCTCTCCTCCCTAAGGCCCCCGGCAGTCAGCATGTGGCTGCCGCGCGTCTCCAGCACAGCAGTGACCGCACTCCTCCTGGCGCAGACTTTCCTCCTCCTCTTTCTGGTCTCCCGGCCAGGGCCCTCACCCGAAGCGTGCAGTGAGGAGCGCGTGCACGTGCTGGTGCTGTCTTCCTGGCGCTCGGGCTCGTCCTTCGTGGGCCAGCTCTTCAGCCAGCACCCTGACGTCTTCTACCTGATGGAGCCTGCATGGCACGTGTGGACCACCCTGCCGCAGGGCAGCGCCGCAACGCTGCACATGGCCGTGCGCGACCTGGTGCGCTCCGTCTTCCTGTGCGACATGGACGTGTTTGATTCTTATCTGCCTTGGCGCCGCAACATGTCCGACCTCTTCCAGTGGGCCGTGAGCCGCGCACTGTGCTCGCCGCCCGCCTGCAGCGCCTTTCCCCGAGGCGCCATCAGCAGTGAGGCCGAGTGCAAGCCGCTGTGCGCGCAGAGGCCCTTCAGCCTGGCCCAGGAGGCCTGCCGCTCCTACAGCCACGTGGTGATCAAGGAGGTGCGCTTTTTCAACCTGCAGGTGCTCTACCCCGCTGCTCAGCGACCACACGCTCAACCTGCGCATCGTGCACCTGGTGCGCGACCCGCGGGCTGTGCTGCGCTCCCGGGAGCAGACGGCCAAGGCTCTGGCGCGCGACAACGGCATCGTGCTGGGCACCAATGGCACGTGGGTGGAGGCCGATCCCGGCCTGCGCGTAGTGCGTGAGGTGTGCCGTAGCCACGTCCGCATCGCTGAGGCCGCCACACTCAAGCCGCCACCCTTCCTGCGCGGCCGCTACCGCCTGGTGCGCTTCGAGGACCTGGCGCGGGAGCCACTGGCAGAGATCCGGGCACTCTACGCCTTCACCGGCCTGAGCCTCACGCCACAGCTCGAGGCCTGGATCCACAACATCACCCACGGATCTGGACCTGGTGCGCGCCGCGAAGCCTTCAAGACTTCGTCCAGGAATGCGCTTAATGTCTCCCAGGCCTGGCGCCAGACGCTGCCCTTCGCCAAGATCCGCCGCGTGCAGGAACTGTGCACTGGTGCCCTGCAGCTGCTGGGCTACCGGCCCGTGTACTCTGAGGCTGAGCAGCGCGACCTCGCCCTGGATCTGGTGCTGCCACGAGGCCTGAACAGCTTCAGTTGGGCGTCGTCCACTGCCTCGCACCCCCGGCATTAGTGGAGGACACAGTTGTAGAGGTCACCAGGCCTGGAGTGGGGAGTGCATTGTGCAGAGGTGGCTGGGGTGCACGGAGAAGCACGTCCCTATATTGACCAAGGAGTTCGTGGTCCCTCCATGAAGTAGGCAAGGACTGCCTGTTTCTTTCCAGATTCTCGGTTTTCCTTTGAGTCCTCTGGAGCTGCCTTCTCATCAGGTGCACTCTTCGTGGAAAGCAACTCTTGCCCCTACCACCTCTGGGCACAGGGAGTGCGTTCAGATGAGTTGGCTCCCACTCAAGGGCTTTCTTCTCCTTTAACTTTCTCTTTCTGGGGACACATCCTGCAGCAGCTGAGGGGGAGCCCTGGCACTGGCTGGGAGTGGAGACGCACAGTGGTGACATGGCTGCAAAAGTCTGTACATCACATACAAAGGCACACAGGCACACCTGGCCAAACTCAGAAGTGAAAGGACTTGTCCAAAATCACATGGTGAGAAGGAAGATGAAGGGAGGAGAGAGCTTCTGCTCTGGGGCTCCAGTGGGGAGGAGAGAACCTGCCTCCTGGGTGAGAAGGGTCAGATTTTCCCATTTTAATTGCTTTAGGGAAGAGCAGGCAGAGTCATGGCCAGGGACACAGCTCAGAGATAGAGGAGGCTGTGAATGCTGAGACCAGAGCTTATCATCCTGGACAAGCCTGGAGGGGAGGCAGTAAGTGGGAAAGGTAGAGAGAGGGCTGGGGAGGCCTGGGCAGCAAGCCAGGCATAGGGTATGGCAGAGCAAGAGGCGGGCAGCAGGATCAGTGCCTGGAAGGCAGGGGCGGCCGGTCACGGGGGAGTGGCACTCATCAGGCTTGGCGGGAGGTTGGAAGGGAAATGGCTCTGGGCTGGATCTGTCTTCCATTGGTTCTTCTGGGCCAGGCCCTGGAGGAGAGCAGAGGAAGAAGATCCTTGCCTGTGAGCCACACCGTCTAGCTCTGGCGGCAAAGGGGCTTAGTAAAGGGATGCTGGGTGTGTAGAGGGCTTAGTCCCGAGCTCAGGAAATAAGAGCCAATAAGTGCCCAGTATATGTTTAAAAGAAAAGCTCACAGAACCCCTGGGAAGAACAAGGAAGCTGAATTAGCCACATAAATGAACTCAGATCACATTGCAACACAGACCTGGCCTGGGAAGTGTGTTGGCTGCCACCAGAACTTCTGACCCTGTTACCTGTGAAATGAGGCAGTTACCCTCATGGTTGCCATCAGCTACATGCTGGTCGTCACTGGCTTCTGATTCTCATCCTGTGTTTGGCCACAGGTTGGGGGAACCTGGATTGTGGAGCTACATCCTCCCTGTAAAGCCAGCAGGGCAAGGGGGATCTGGCATTTTCTGCTTTACATGGAGGAAGCACACGCACGTTAGCCTTGAAGCTGAAGCTCATTTTAGGTTTTTTCCAGCTTCAGAAGCTTCAACCAAATGAAACTTGAATCTGTCTGTTGTGACAGAACAGGAAGAAGGTATTTAAAACCCCAGATTTATGAATGGGTCCTAGGTGGCTTAGAAAGTATCTTTCTTTGTTCTTGTTCAGGTGGTTGTAACAAAATAATTTAGGACTGGGTAACTTGGCTGGGTGTGGTGGCTCACGCCTGTAATCCCAGCACTGTGAGAGGCCCAGGTGGGTGAATCACCTGAGATCAGGTGTTGGAGACTAGCCTGGCCAACATGGCAAAACCCCTCCTCTACTAAAAATACAAAAATTAGTGTACTTTTGTATGGGGTGTGGTGGCGCATGCCTGTAATCCCAGCTACCTGGGAGTCTGAGACAGGAGAATCGCTTGAACCTGGGAGGTGGAGGTTGCAGTGAGTCGAGATTGTGCCATGACACTGCAGCCTGGGTGACAGAGCAAGACTACATGTCAAAAAAAAAAAGGGTGCACCTGGTAAATAAATTTTTTTTTTCTCACGTGTGGAGACTGGCAAGTCCAAGATCAAGCCACCAGTGTTGTCTGATGAGGGCCCACTTTTTCACAGACGGTGCCTTCTAGCTTTGTCCCCTAATGATAGAAGATGGGAGGCAGCGCTCCAGGGCCTTTTTTTTTGTTTTTTTTTTGGAGATAGAGTCTGGCTCTGTTGCCCAGGCTGGAGTGCAGTGGCACAATTTTGGCTCACTGCAACCTCCGCATCCCTCTGCCTCCTGGGTTCAAGCAATTCTCCTGCCTCAGCCTCCTGAGGAGCTGGGACTACAGGGATGCACCACCATGCCTGACTAATTTTTGTATTTTTGTTGACACAGGGTTTCACCATGTTGGCCAGGTCGGTCTCAAACTCCTGACCTCAAGTGATCTGCCCGCCTCGGCCTCCCAAAGTGCTGGGATTACAGGCATGAGCCATGGTACCCAGCCTCCAGGGCCTTTTAAAGAATGTCACTAATCCCATTCTTGAGGCCTCCACCCTCATTATCTAATCTCCCCCACCCCCAAAGTCTCCACCTCCCAACACCATCATATTGTGGGTTAAGATTTCAATCACAGGGCAGGTGTGGTGGCTCCTCATGCCTGTAATCCCAGCATTTTGGAAGGCTGAGGCAGGCAGATCACTTGAGGTCAGGAGTTCAAGACCAGCCTGGCCAACATGGTGAAACCCTGTCTCTACTAAAAATAAAAAAATTAGCTGGGTATGGTGGTTCATGCTTGTAATTCCAGCTACTCAGGAGGCTGAGACAGGAGAATGACTTGAACCTGGGGAGGCAGAGATTGCAGTGAGCCGAGACCATGCCACTGCCTTTTTAGGTTGGGAAAGTTCTCTTGGATAATACCTTGAAGAGGTATTATCATCTCAAAAAAATATGTATATATTTCAACCGCAATGTGCTATTGGGGGGGGAAATAGAAACATTCAGAGCAGAGCAAAAAGGCTGGGGTCACATAAATTAATATATGGGCTAGGATTAACCACATCTGTAACTTCAGTGCTTTCTATTCCAACAAGTAAATCAAATAGGATGAAGATGGACTGTGGCAAAGGATCCATCCTGTGCCAGGCTTGGAAGGCCAGATCATTTGCTCTTGACCATGGCATAGGTCTCCAGGGGTGAGGGAACCCTCTTGGCATTGGCTATAAACATCTCAAGGACCAGAACCTTGAGAGATTTACTGGGCACTTGGCTGCAACATTGGGCCCTGCTGCTGGCCCCTTCCTCCTGCGTTCCTCTCACCCCCAACCCCCACACCCTGCCCTGTGCTGACCACTGAGGATAAAAGCAGTTTTCACCTGGAAAGAGTCCATAGTCAAGGGGAAGAGTTAGCCTAGAAACAGAGAGTCCCGGTCAATGTGGTCCGTTCAGGCAACGAAGGATGAACAAGAGGCTTATGATGCCAAGGCCAGGAACAAGGAGATACTGATAGCTGGTGGGGTCCAGGAGTGCTTTGATCAGGGGTTTCAGAGCCCAGCTAGACGGTAGCATACCACAAGCTTTATTTGGCCCTGTTTAGATCACAAATTGTATCCATGGCTGCAATTCATGGCCTCTTTGTATCCTCGTCCTTTGCTGTATGACCCATCCATTCTCCCCTGACTCCCATGGTGTCCGGACATGCTTGACTGGCTCCCAGATTTGCTCTCTGCACATGGGCGGTACAATCAAACCTCAGAGTGAAGCCAGATCAGCTTTCAGGACATAGAAGGTGGCCTGCCAGGCACAGTGGCTCACACCGGTAATCCCAGCACTTTGGGAGGCTGAGGTGGATGGATCACCTGAGGTCTGGAGTTTCAGGCCAGCCTGACCAACATGATGAAACCCCATTTCTACTAAAAATACAAAAATTAGCCAGGTGTGGCTACGCATGCCTGTAATCTCAGCTACTCTGGAGGCTGAGGCTCAATTGCTTGAACCCAGGAGGTAGAGGTTGCAGTGAGCTGAGATTGCACCATTGCACTCCAACCCAGGCAACAGAGTGAGACTCCATCTCAAAAGAACAATAACAAAAAAAAACATTATTTCAGGAGTGAGTTGGCTGTCCTGAGAGTGGTGCCTTTTAAATGAAGGAGTTCATTCTCTTTCTGTCTTTCTCTTGCCCTCACTTTGCCCTTCCGCCATATGATGCCTTGCACCTTGCTAGGACACAGCAAGAAGGTTCTTACTAGATGCTGGCTCCTTGATCCTGGTCTTCCCAGCCTCCAGAACGTAAGCCAATACACTTCTATTTATTATAAATGACCCATGCTAGGTTTAATGGCTCACGCCTGTGATCTCAGTACTTTGCAAGGCTGAGGATACATTCAAGGATCACTTGAAATCAGGCATTCAAGACCAGCCTGGGCAACATAGTGAAACCCCATCTCTACAAAGTTAAATTAGTGGGAAATGGTGTCATGCACCTGTAGTCGTAGCTACTTGGGAGGCTAAGGTGGTAGGATTGCTTGAGCCCAGGAGGTTGAGGCTACAGTGAATCATATCATGCCGGTGTACTCCAGCCTGGGTAACAGAGCAAGACGCCATTTCTAAATGACCCCATCTGTGGTATTCTGTTACAGCAAAACGGATTGAGAGACTCTTTAATGAAAGATAGATTCACAGAGAAAAACAATTTGTTTGCTTTTGTTTTTTTTGAGCAGTCTTGCTTTTGTTCCCCAGGCTGGAGTGCAGTGTCGCGATCTTGGCTTGCTGCAACCTCCACCTCCCAGGTTCAAGTGATTCTCCTGCCTCAGCCTCCAGAATAGCTGGGATTACAGGTGTGCACCACCACGCCCCGCTATTTTTTTTGTATTTTTAGTACAAACAGGGTTTCACCATGTCGATCAGGCTGGTCTGGAACTCCTGTCCTCAGGTAATCCACCTGACTCAGCCTCCCAAAGTACTGGGATTACAGGTGTGAGCCACTGGGCACGGCGGAGGAAAACTGTTTATTTTTAGATGGAGTTTTGCTCTTTCGCCTAGGCTGGAGTGAAGTGGCACGATCTCAGCTCACTGCAAACTCTGCCTCCCAGTTCAAGCGATCTCCTGCCTCAGCCTCCCAAGCAGCTGGGATTATAGGCTCCCTCCACCACACCCGGCTAATTTTTGTATTTTTACTAGAGACTGGTTTCACCATGTTGGCCAGGCTGGTCTTGAACTCCTGACCTCAGGTGATCCACCTGTCTTGGCCTCCCAAAGTGCTGGGATTACAGGCATGAGCCACCACGCCCTGTGAAAAAGTTTAACACAGATGGCTGACATCACTCAGGATAAGACTCAACAAAGTTATGGCTTGGAACACTGTCTCACACAGCATTACAAAAAAAAAAGACAATAAATTTGTAGAGAAATGACTGGACCAAGGACAACAGTTTTAGGCTTCCCAGGGTGGGAAACGATGGGATGGTAAATATCCAAATATCCAAGAGGAAGCTGAGGCAGCAGGATGTGTCTGCAGTGCCTCTGGAACTGCCTCTGGCTGGGCAGAGTTAAGGGTGGTCTCCGGGGAAGGAGAATTTATATTGTGCCTTTAGGCAGAAGAGGGGGAGGGGAAACTGACCTTTTCCTGCACCTTCTGCTTGTTAATTGCCTTCAGCTGAAAATCATTTGTATGTGAAAGAGGCATAATCTAGATCGTCCCCTCTGCTTTCTTCCACCTGAAAAGAACACGCATGCTGCTCCTTTGCTTCAGACCTCTTCCTCCACCACAGAGAAAGCCCAGGCCAGCCTGCCAGACAAGCAGGGACCATGAGAAGGAGAGTTCAGGTGTCCCAAGCCTAGACCAGCCAGCCCCTCACCAGCCCCAGCTGATCAGCACGTGGCCAACTTCTGTTACCTTCTACTGGCCAAAGCGAGTCCAGGGCTCACCCAGATTCAGAGGCCGGGAAACAGTCCACCGCTTGAGAGGAGTAGCTATAGAGACGCATGAGCAAGACCAGCTGAGCCCAGCACTGCCTGCCAAGTCGAAGGCTTTAGGAACAATAAAAGTGCTTATTATGTTTCAATCATTTAAGTGTTGGGGTGGTTTGTTACATAGCATTGCCTGACTGATACGGTTGAGAACAGAGGGTTCCTGGCACCTGTAGCTTCCAGTTTTCCATCAAGGTCCAGTCTGTGCCTCCCTGCTGGTAGGGCTGGAATTAATATCTTCTTACCTGTAGGCCCTGTGATGCAGCTGGAAGTGTCTAGGCCCAGCAGTCACCCACAATTAGGGGCAGGCATGCTTGTTGCCTCTGCTGTGGGTGTGAGAGCGCAGGGAGGGGGCAATCGAAGCCCGAGATGGGCTGATGGGTGCAAAGGAACAGTGTCGCCTGGAATAGGTCAGAGAACCCACCGAGATCGCGCCACTGCACTCCAGCTTGGGCAACAGAGCGAGACTCTGTCTCAAACAAACAAACAGAAAATAAAAGAACCAGAGCTAAAGTCTTGATGAAATGGAAAGGATTGGGCAACTATATATTTTTCCAAGATGGCAATTCATTCCAGCCAATCGAGCATTTTCTCCCTTGAGGGTAAGATCAGAAAACCTGGCCTGTTCTGCAAATCTTGTGTTATTCTGATCCCAGTCCTCAAGAACTCCACTCATTCATTCAACACACATTATGGGTTGAGCACCAACCAGGCACTGAGCTGTTGTAGGAGCTGGAGATAGAACAGGGACCAAGACGGACAAAAAGCAAAAACCCCTGACCTAGACTGGGCTCGGTGGCTCACGCCTATTATCCCAGCACTTTGGGAGGCCAAGCAGGTGGATCACCTGAGGTCTGGAGTTCAAGACCCTGGGCAACATGGTGAAACCCCGTCTCTACTAAAAATACAAAAATTAGCTGGATGTGGTGCTGCACGCCTATAATCCCAGCTACTCAGGAAGCTGAGGCAAGAGAATTGCTTGAAACTGGGAGGCGGTGGTTGTAGTGAGATGGCACCACTGCCCTTCAGCCTGGGCAACAGAACCAGACTCCATCTCACACACAAAAAACCCTGCCCTTCGGGAACTTGCATTCTGATGGTGGGGAGAGAGCTAATGAATGGTAAGCGTCATAAATGACTACATTATTTCACATATTAGAAAGTGCCAAGGATTAAAGTGAAGAAGGTTCTGGGGATTAGGAATGTATGTGGGTAGGGGCGTGAGTTGTAATTTTTTTTTTTTTTGAGACAGAGTCTAGTTCTGTCATGAGGCTAGAGTGCAGTGGCGTGATCTTGGCTCACTACAATCTCGGCCTCCTGGGTTCAAGTAATTCCCTGCCTCAGCCTTTGGAGTAGCTGGGGCTACAGGCGCGCACCACCACACCCAGCTAGCTTTTGTATTTTTAGTAGAGATGGGGTTTCACCACGTTGGCCAGGATGATCTCAATCTCCTGACCTTGTGATCTGCCCGTCTCAGCCTCCCAAAGTGCTGGGATTACAGGCTAGAGTCGCTGCACGGTGCGAGTTACAATTTTAATGGGGTGATCAGGGTAGGTTTCAGTGAGAAAGCCACATTTGAGCAAAGTCTTAAAGGAGGCGAGAGAGTATGTCAAGGGCAATCATGGGTAGCCTGTCGGGGAGGAGGAAAGAGCTAACACAAAAGCCCTAAGGACGGGAGGCATCTGGTTTGCTGGAAGAGCAGCAAGGGGCCCGGAGGTCTGATGTGATGGGCCCAAGACGGAGTACCAGGAGATGAGGTCAGCAGGTACCAGGGAGGGCCTTGGAGGCCTTCAGGAGGACCCTGATTTTACTTGGTGTTAAATGGAGGGCATCCAAGGCCACTCTTGCTTTATTACCTCCCTTGGGTGAATAAATAAAGATATATATAAATATGTCATAAATATGTGTAATATGTCAGGTACCAAAAATAATAATAGGACAAGTACCCAGTTAAATCAATATTTTGTTATAATTTCACTGCATGTGTTAATATCCTAAGTAAGTATAGTGTTACTTTTGCCAAGTATTTGAGTTTGATTTAACTGAATCACACTGTGGTCTTCTGCAACTTAGGTCTCCCTTCAAGTTTGTGGAATTTTTTTTTTTTTTTGAGATGGAGTCTCACTCTGTCACCAGGTTGGAGTGCAGTGGTGAGATCTCCACTCATGGCAACCTCCGCCTCCTGGATTCAAGCAATCCTCCTGCTTGAACCTAGCTAGCTTGAACCTCCTAGCTTGAACCTACCTCCTGAGTAGCTAGGATTATAGGTGTGTGTTACCATGCCTGGTTGATTTTTGTATTTTTAGTAGAGACAGGGTTTCACCATGTTGGCCAGGCTGGTCTTGAACTCCTGACCTCGTGATCCGCCCCCCCTCAGCCTCCCACAGTGCTGGAATTACAGGAGTGAGCCCCTGTGCCCGGCCGGTTTTTTTGTGTTTGTTTGTTTGTTTGAGACAGAGTCTTGTTTTGTCACCCAGGCTGCAGTGCAGTGGTGCGATCCTGGCTCATTGCAATCTTGAACCTCCTGGGTTCAAGCGATTCTTGTGCCTCAGCCTCCCAAGTACTTGAGATTACAGGTGTGCGCCACCACGCCCAGATAATTATTTTGTAGCTTTGCTAGAGCCGGGGTTTCACCATGTTGGCCAGGCTGATCTCGAACTCCTAACCTCAAGTGATCCACCCGCTTCAGCCTCCCATAGTGTAGTATTACAGGTGTGAGCCCCCTCCGCCTGGTCTCTCCCTCAACTTTGTATTTCTGGGATTCATTGTGTTGCTCTTCAGTGTTACGTCATTTATTTTCACTACTTTAAAGGAATTTATTGGAAATCATACCACAATTTTATTTATCCTCCCAAAGTGCTGGGATTACATGTGTGAGCCACCGCACCCAGCCAAAATACTGGGTTCCTTCTTAACCTGGTCGTTAAAATTTTGAACCATTTTGTCTACAGCTTGAAGGCAATTCCCTTACTCTTCCTGAGGACACTCTCTGTTTTAATCTGGACAGATGGCTGCTAGGACCCTTGCACAGAAATTAATCTAACACTCCTGGTTAAGTCCACCATTTCGTGCGTTGCACAGCTTTCTCTCTTGGTTAACACTCTATAACTTTGCTGGACCACATCCTCAGCTTCCTTAGAAAGGGCCCATCAATCTGCAGCCAATTAAGCCGACCGGGTTCCTTTCCTTGTGGCGGCCCAGTGTGCAATGGCTGCAAACTGCAGCATCCTTGGTAGTGTAATGCAGACTGTTTCTTGTATAGGTTGCTCTAAGGGATCTTGGAGATAGGCCTTTCAGACGTACGTTCATGTCTCTGACCTTGCACTTGCCCAGTGTAGGCTCTGAACAGGCATTCGAGGTGCCTTTGGAAAGCCCCAGGGCAGTGTGGCCGGAGTTCACATTGGCCAAGCTACCATGTCCATCCGCACCAAGCTGCAGAACAAGGAGCATGTGATGGAGGCCCTGCGCAGGGCCAATTTCATGTTCCCTGGCCACCAAAAGATCCACACCTCAAAGAAGTGAGGCTTCACCAAGTTCAATGCTGATGAATTTGAAGACTTGGTAGCCGAGAAGTGGCTCATCCCCGATGGTTATGGGGTTAAGTACATCCCTAGTTGGCCCTCTGGACAAGTGGTGGGACCTGCACTCATGAGGGTTTCCACTGTGCTGCCTCTTAATATGAACCAATAAATCCTACTTCCTGTCCGAAAGAAAAAAGAAAGGAAGGAAGGAAGCAAGGAAGGAAGGAGGGAGGGAGGGAGAGAAGGAAGGAAGGAAGGAAGGAAGGAAAGAAAGAAAGAAAGGGCCCATGAAACCTGCATGTTCTGAGCCTTGCAAGGCTAAACGTCTTTTTAAACCTGTCAGCGGCCAGCCATGGTGGCTTACGCCTGTAATCCCAGCACTTTGGGATGAGGTGGGTGGATCAGGAGGTCAGGAGTTCAAGACCAGCCTGGCCGAGATGGTGAAACCCCGTCTCTACGAAATATACAAACATTACCTGGGTGTGGTGGTGGGTGCCTGCAATCCCAGCTGCTCAGGAGGCTGAGGCAGAGAACTGCTTGAACCTAGGAGGCGGAGGTTGCAGTGAGCTGAGATTGCGCCACTGCACTCCAGCCTGGGCGACAGAGGAAGACTCTGTCTCAAAAACAAAACAAAACAAAAAAAACCTGTCAATTCATAATTGGACTGAAGATAGAATTATAAATTCAAAATAATGTTTCCTAATGTAATACATAATTGCTTATGTAACCCTACAATAATTGGTTTCTTCCAGTTCTAATAGATACTGCTAGTCTGAGAAATGTACCAAAAAGACGGCATGTTAAAGGTCAGTATTTCATGACCCTTTTTACACTTTCTATTTTTATTTTAGATAGGTTCCTTGGTTGTTGCAAAACGTCAACTGCAGTGGTAGGGACCGGGCATGGGGAAGCTTCCTAAACAGAGGCTTCAGGAGAGATTCTTTTTTTTTTTTTTTTGAGACGGAATCTGGCTCTGTCACCTAGGCTGGAGTGCCATGGTGCGATCTTGGCTCACTGCAACCTCCGCCTCCCAGGTTCAAGTGATGCTCCTGCCTCAGCCTCCCAGAGTAGCTGGGACTACAGGCACGCACCACCATACCCAGCTAATTTTTTCTATTTTAATAGAGATAGGGTTTCACCATGTTGCTCAGGCTAGTCTCGAACTCCTGAGCTCAGGCAATTCGCCTCCCTCGGCCTCCCAAAGTGCTAGGATTACAGGCGTGAGTCACTACGCCCAGCTCAAGAGAAAATTCTAATAAACAGTCTTGCTAATGTTTTTGAATTAAAAGGAAAATAGGGGTCGGGTGCGATGGCTTATGCCTGTAATAGCAGCACTTTGGGAGGCCTCGGTGGGTGGATCACGAGGTCAGTAGTTCGAGACCATCCTAGCCAACATGGGGAAACCCCGTCTCTAAAATACAAAAATTAGCAGAGTGTGGTGGTGGGCATCTATAATCCCAGCTACTCAGGAGGCTGAGGCAGGAGAATCGCTTGAATCTGGGAGGCAAAGGTTACAGTGAGCCAAGATTGTGCCATTGCACTCCAGCCTGGGTGACAGAGCGAGATTCTGTCTAAAAAAAAAAAAAATTGGAAAATGTGTATTTTGTACACAATACTTTTGAATGTAAAATAAGTTAACGGCCAGGTGCGGTAGCTCACATCTGTAATCTCAGCACTGTGGGGAGTCCAAGGCAAGAGGATTGCCTGAGCCCAGGAGTTTGAGACCAGCCTGGGCAACATAGGGAGATCCTGTCTCTTAAAAGTGTAATAAAATAAAATGAGTTAGCTTTAAAAAAATCATTTTCTCTGCAAATACTGAAGGTGTTGGTGCATTGTCATCCAGCCTCCTTCACTTGGCTACTGAACCATTTCTCTTTTTTTTTGTAGGTGACCTGTAGCTTCTCTCTGTTTCTCCGTTTTAGGATTTTTTTTTTTTTTTGAGATGGAGTTTTGCTCTTGTTGCCCAGGCTGAAGTGCAATGGTGAGATCTCGGCTCACTGCAACCTCCGCCTCCCAGGTTCAAGCAATTCTCCTGCCTCAGGCTCTTGGGTAGGTGGGATTACAGGTGCCTGCCACCACGCCTGGCTAATTTTTGTATTTTTAGTAGAGATGGGGTTTCACCATGTCGCCAGGCTGGTCTCGAACTCCTGACCTCGAGATCCGCCAACCTTGGCCTCCTAAAGTGCTGGGATTACAGACGTGAGCCACTGTGCTCAGTGAAATTTCTTATTTCTAACTTTTTCTTCTTATTCTACTTATTTTACTTTTTCTTTCATTCTTTGTTATGATTAATTTGGTAGAGAAACACCATCTATTTCCAGGGCCAACCTTGGATGTAGCATAGTTATGGAAAAAGGCTGTCAGCACTAATCACTGTCACGTACCAAAAAAATCCTACAGAATCTGAAATGCCAACAAGAAGTCTAGACCCACTGGAAAATATCTATAAATTACAGATCTTTCCATTTCAACTGGCATGACAAAAAGTTTCAGCTTCAATGATGTACTCAATTCCTGAGCCATCTTTAAAGTCTTGTGGGTTTTTTGTTTGTTTGTTTGTTTTTTGAAACAGGGCCTTGTTCTGTTGCCCAGGCTGGAGTACAGTGGAGCAATGATAGCTCACTGCAGCCTTGACCTCCCAGGCTCAAAAGATCCTCCTACCTCAGCCTCTGAAATTAGCTGGGGCTACAGGTGTACCCCACTACACCTGACTAATTTTTAAATTTTTAGTAGAGAGAAGGTCCTGTGTTGCCCAGGCTGGTCTCCAACTCCTGGGCTCAAGCAGTCCTCCAGCCTTGGCCTCCCACAGTGTTGTCGTTACAGGCATGAGCCACTTCGCTGGGTGGATTGGTCAATTTGTCACTTTTTAAAAAGGTTTTAAAAGTTATGATTTATGTAGCATCAAATTCATTGATTTTAATTGTACAATTCAGTGATTTTTAAAGAAGCTTTCAGGCTGGGTGCGGTGGCTGTCACCTGTAATCCCAGTACTTTGGGAGGTCAAGGCAGGTGGATCACCTGAGGTAAGGAGTTTGAGACCAACCTGACCAATATGGTGAAATCCCATCTCTACTAAAAATACAAAAATTAGTCGGGTGTGGTGCTGTGCACCTGTAATCCCAGCTACTCAAGAGGCTGAGGGAGGAGAATTGCTTGAATCCAGGAGCGGAGATTGCGGTGAGCTGAGAGCGCGCCATTGCACTCCAGCCTGGATAACAGAGCGAGTCTCCCTCTCAAAACAAACAAACAAACAGACAAAACTATTCATCAGCCAGGTGCGGTGGCTCCCCATACTTTGGGAAGCCAAGGTGAGCGGATTACTTGAGGTCAGGAGCTCGAGATCAACCAGGATAACAGCAAAAACCTGTCTCTACTAAAAATACAAAACAACCAGGCCTGGTGGCAAGCGCCAGTAATCCCAGCTACTCTGGAGGCTGAAGCAGGAGAATCACTTGAACCTGGGAGGCGGTGGTTGCAGTGAGCCGAGATCCCGCCACTGCACTCCAGCCTGGGCGACAGAGTGAGACTCCGTCTCAAAACACACCAACCAAGAGACAAAAACATATTATTATTCGTCAAAAGCCTCTTCATCACCTGGAACCTTGTGGACACCACTTATCCTTGGTACTTTCCCTTCCAGAACACTATTGCTATTGGCTGCTACGGTCTGAATGTGTTCTGCCAAGTTCATGTGCTGAAACTTCATGGGAATGTGATAGCGCTGAGAGGATGGGCCTTTAGGAGATGATTATGTCAGAGGAGCAGAGCCCCCACTGTGGGATTAGCACCCTTACAAAAGGGCTTCAGAGAGTGGGTTCACTTTGTTACCACGTGAGGACCACCTGGGCGGTGCTGTCTCTGAGGAACAGGCCCTTCTCAGACGTGGAACCTGCTGCGGCCTTGATCTTGGACCTCCCAGCTTCCAGCACTGTGAGAAAATAAATTTCTGTTCTTAATAAATTGCCCAGTCTCAGGTACTTTGTTACAGCAGTGCTTATCCCTGTTTATGATTTCTCTGCCTTCACTGTAACAGGATCTCTGACGGGAGGTGAGACAAAAATGTATGATCCTGTTCTGTTGCAATGAACCGAAGCTCTTTGAATTTTATTTTATTTAAAATTAAGTCCAGCTGTATAGATGCTACGTGGCCTCCCTCCCATCCCGGTTCCACACCAGCCTTTGCATGGGCTCTTTATACTATCAGCTTTTTTTTTTTTTTTTTTTTGAGACGGAGTTTCCTCTTGTTGCCCAAGCTGGAGTGCAATGGCCCGATCTCAGCTCACCGCACCCTCCATTTCCCGGGTTCAGGCGATTCTCCTGCCTCAGCCTCCTGAGTAGCTGGGATTACAGGCATGCACCACCACGCTCCGCTAATTTTGTATTTTTAGTAGAGACGGGGTTTCTGCATTTGGTTAGGCTGGTCTCGAACTCCTGACCTCAGGTGATCTGTCTGCCTCGGCTTCCCAAAGTGCTGGGATTACAGATGTGAGCCACCTCGCCCGGTCTATACTATCAGTTTTAAATAGAGAACGTTCTTGTTCTGTTCATGAAGGTTTTATAAATGCTAGAGTCCAGTCATAAGTAGAAATTTACATATCCGTTCCATCACTGTGCTTTTCCAGATCCCTGGTAAATCCATAGCTCGGGTCTGGTGCGGCGCAAGCAATTCCCTACTTTCTCACAGGGGAGCGCCGCAGAGAAGGGCAGAGCAGAGCGCGCGGTCCCAGAGCGTGCCTTCCAGGAGGGGGGCGCGCCATGGGGCTGGGTCGACGGGAGCCGTGCGCAACGTCGGGGGCGGGAACAACCCTGGCCCTACCCCCGCGCGCTACGGCGCCTTGTGATTGGAGGAGGGAACGGTCACTTGGCAGCGCCGTTGGGATTAGGGGAAGAGGGCCGGGCTGTAGGTGACGCTGAGGCGGCCAGGGTGCGGAGGACTGGCCGCTGCTGCATTTTGGGCGTTCGTCCCTCATCGCTCTGTGGTGAATGGCGACGAGATGGAGCACGAGGGGGAGCGGCGGGTCGGCCGGGCTCCTGCAGCAAATCCTGAGCCTAAAGGTTGTGCCGCGGGTGGGCAACGGGACCCTGTGCCCCAACTCCACTTCCCTCTGCTCCTTCCCAGGTACGGCCCGCCCCGCGCCTGCGCACTGCGCGCCCCGCCGCCGCTACGGCGGGGCTGTGGGCGTCCCGAGTCTGGGGGGGGGGGGGGTCCTCTGTGCGCCGCCGACCGGTGGGGTGGGCGCTGTCCTCCTGGGAAGGGGGTGTCCCGCTGCTCACTCGGAGCCCCCTTTCCCCGTCACTTCCTCTCTGGCCCCCGAGCCTCGCTGGGCGTGAGGTTCGGGGGAGCGGCCGCAGGTGGGCCCGGGGCTGGAGGTCGCTCGGCAGCCACCCAGCGGGTCTTGGCCTTTGGAGCTTCCGAGCACCCCGGGGTTCAGACCTGCACCTCACGATCCCGGGAGGCAGTGATCCCCGCCCCGTCTGGGTTGCCCCACGGCACCCGCCTCCTTCGAGGGGCCTCGGAGCGGCCCGGCCGGCTGAGGGGTCAGAGCTCGTTCTCTCCTTGCCCGAGGTCTGCAGTCTGGCATCTCCGCGATCGCGGGCGCCTTGGGCTAAATCCGATCCTCTCTGAGACCCGCTGGTCTTTCCAGGAATCTCCTTCCGAGACCTGGTGCCACCTGTTGCCGCGTTCCCACTAAGCTTTCCAGATCTTTGGCACAGCTTCCTTTGAACTCTTCCTGCCCCCTGCAGCTTGAGCTGGGCCTGCTAGGAGGGCTGCTCAGAGTTCCAGTGCCAAGAAAAACTGCCCGTGCGCGGAAAGCTGGAGGGAGGAGCGAGGACTTCACCTGGGAGGACGGAGAAAGGCTTTGAGGGGGAGGCACAGTTATTTGTGTGGACCTTGAAAGGCAAGATGACTGGGGCCCATCCTGGAAGGGGAGGTGGGGCTCCCAGCAGAGAGGACTGAAATATTCATAAACAGCGAGGGAGCAGAGCCGAGGGAAGGAGGACGGGGTTTCAGACTCTAGTCCCAAACAAGGCACCTGTAATTTCTCATCCCCTGGGCAGCGACTGCCAGGCGCCGTTCAGCGGACACCTGGGACTTGCAGTGTGATTATGTGCCCAGGGTTTTTCCTGGTGGGGGACTGTGAAGTAGCTGGTAAGGTAATCAGGCAGGTTGGGGTCAGATGCAGATGTTAGCTTTGGTCATGCCTGAAAGAGAATCTGGGAGCTCACTTTATTTCAGAAGGTGCTAGGATCGCTTTTGACAGTGATATCAAAAAATTTATGGTATTTTGGGGACCCTATGTGAAAAATGAAATGTTCGTGCAATCTGGAGGCACTACTGGGACCAGATTAATCTGTTTTTGTTTCCTTGATTTTTCCCCTTTCCTGAAAAATTGTAAGCCTGCCGAAAAATTGAGCGAACAGGACAAGTACTCATGTACCCTTTACTTAGATTCTGTTATATTTTGATTCTTTGGCGCGCTCGCGCTCTTCCTTCTCTCTCTCTCTCTCTCTATATATATATATAATCACAGGCATCGTATATATATATCACACTTAGATGTGTGTCATATATCCCTTTTCAACTCTGGAGTCATTCAGTACAAAGTTGCAGAAATCATATAACATTTGATGCCTGATATCTTAGCATGTATCGTCTAAAAAACATTTTCCGTAATAACCACAAAACCATATAATATCCAAGAAATTTAACATGATAGAATATTGTTATCTAATGTATGGGCCTTGTTTAAATTTCACCAATTATGTGGACATTTTTTTTTTTCTTGATCTGGTTTAGCACCATATGTGGACATTTTTGTGTGGAATATTAAAAAAAAAGAAATTCCATGATCTAAGGTTCACACATTGCATTAAGTTGTCCAGTCTCTTTAGTTTCATTTAACTAAAACAGTTCCTTCCTTGTTTGAATTTCTTAAGATGAACATTTTGGAAGAGTTCATGTGAATTGTTATATAGACTGTTTTACAATCTAGGTTCATTAGATTTTTCTTCATGATTAGATTTAGATTAAACATTTTTGGTCAGAACGCTACCTACATAGGTGATGTCCACTTACCAGTACATTACATCAAGAGACATTGAATGTCAGCCTAGCAAGGTGACTCACGCCTGTAATCCCAGCACTTTGGGAGGTTGAGGCAGGCGGATCACCTGAGGTCAGGAGTTCAAGACCAGCCTGGCCAACATGGCAAAACCTTGTCTCTACTAAAAAAAAAAAATTAGGCATAGTGGTGTGTGCCCTGCAGTCCCAGCTACTCGGGATGCTGAGACACGAGAATCTCTTGAACCCAGGGGTCAGAGGTTGCAGTGAGCCAAGATTGGGCCAGTGTACTCCAGCCTGGGTGACAGAGTGAGACTCCATCTAAAAAAAAAAAAAAAAAAAAAAAAAAACAAAAAGTCATTGAATGTCAGTTTGTATCTTCGTTGATTATTAAGTTTTCTCATTTGGTGAAGATGGTGTCTATCAGAACTCTACTGTAAGGGTGCCTGCATCCTCTCTTAATTAAACGTCATAGGTAGGGTCATAAGTAGGAACTGAATAGTCTGTTGAGTCTTTCTGGCTTTTACTTCCCTTTCATTAAGAAAAGATTGAGATAAGTGGATTTGGGATAGGTTTAATACGTCACAGTAGATAATTTGTAGCCATGCGAATTGTTTTACCTTCAGAGTTTTTTTCCGAAAATCTTAAACTTCAATATGTACTTGAGTATATGGTTATTGTTACGGATATGTAACTTGGGATATTGATTACAAGAGATCATTTATTCAGTAAGTATGCATTTGGCCAAGTGCAGGCTCTGGTCTGCGGGTATGAGCAGGTGTGAGGCCTAGCACTTGACCCCAACTAGGTCAGAATTTGTCAGTAAACACATAACCTCCCTGCTTTGTCTCATCTTTAGCAGGAATGATGGGCATAATAAATGCATGAAGTTAAATCCTATTCGAGACACCAAAGTCTGTTGAACAGGAATTGCATTCATTGTCCTGAATCTGGTGTATTTGTATTTTGGCCCCACAGAAAAGGTTACTTGCAGTTTATGCCAACTCATTATGGCAGAATCATTGTTGTGAAGTATTCTGACATATTTATGTATACCAGGAAGGCACTGAATTGATTTTTTCTCTTTTCTTTTTTTCTTTTTTTGAGACAGAGTCTCACTCCTGTTACTCAGGCTGGAGTGCAATGGCATGATCTCCGCTCACTGCAACCTTCACCTTCCAGGTTGAAGTGATTCTCCTGCCTCAGACTCCCAAGTAGCTGGGGTTACAGGCATACACCACCATGCCTGGCTAATTCTGTGTTTTTAGTAGAGACGGGGTTTATCCATGTTGGTCAAGCTGGTCTTGAACTCCCGACCTCAGGTGATCTGCCTGCCTCCGCCTCACAAAGTGCTGGGATTACAGGCATGAGCCACCGCGCCCAGCCAATTTTTTCTTTTTTACCTGTATTTGGAGTTTAGTCATTTACCTAAGGAGGGTTAGGTAGACATCTAAATGACGTTTGCAGTGGCTCACACCTGTAATCCCACCACTTGGGGTGGCTGAAGTGGGTGGATCACCTGAAGTCAGGAGTTCAAGACCAGCCTGGCCAACATGGTGAAACCCCATCTCTACTAAAAATACAAAAAATTGCCAGGCATGGTGGTGCATGCCTATAATTCCAGGTACTAGGGAGGCTGAGGCAGAAGAATCACTTGAACCCGGGAGTGGGAGGTTGCAGTGAGCTGGCATTGTGCCACTGCACGCCCACCAGGGCCACAGAGCGAGACTCTGTCTCAAAAAAAAAAAAATAAATAAATATAAATAAATGACTAAACTGCAAATGCAGGTTAAAAAAATTTCCTTTATTGTCATTTTTAACAAATCTCAAAACCAAGAAACTGACATCTTTATCTTGTATCAGGAATGACATTCATCTTCTGAAGATACAGATTTCATTTCACTAAATCAGTGTCAAATTAGATCTTGTGATAATTAGAAACCCAGTAATGTTTTTGTGTTGTCCTTGTTGAAATCAAGACTGGTCATACTTGGACCAGTCATGTATTCATTCACTCAAAAAATATTTGCTCAGTGTTGATTGTGTGCCTGTTGTTTTCTAAGCACCAAGTCAAGATTTTGTTAGTAACAAAACAAAGCCCCTTCCCACGTGGAACTTTCATTCCAATGGGGGAGAGAGAGACAACAAACGAAACAGCTGGTGGTGAGGGGCCTGGGAATTGGCAGGGCCTGTGTGGCGCAGGAGTGGAATGCTGTTTGCTGTAAGGTGATGGGGGAGGCCCTCGATGGTGGTGACATTGGAGTCAAAATCTGAAGGAAGTGAGGAAGGAGCCAGCAGCTATTGTGGGGAGAGCAAGTGTTCTAGGCCAGGGAGCAGCAGATTCAGAGGGCCTGGAGCAGGAGCCTGCAGAGGAAACACTGAGGAGGTCAGGGTGCCTGGAGGGACTACGTGGGCAAAGCAGAGAAGAGGAGAGGCGGGCGGATCCTGGTGCGCTCTACTGGGGGGTTTTGAGCAGGGATGGGATGATTCTGACTTTTTAAGTGTACAATCCAGTGGTTTTTAGTATATTTACAGAGTTATACAACCATTACCACAATTAATTTGAGAATATTTGCATCATCCTGAGAATAAACCTTCTTTGTACAAAGAAGAAACTTTGAAGAAACCTGCTGGCTTTGCATGGAGAATAAATGGAAAGCCCCATCAGGACAGAGAAGGTCTGGTCAGGCTAGGACCCAGAGACCACTGAGGTGAGGCAGGCCAGGGGCACACCCAAGAACCAGGGAGGAGCAGGCGGGCAGTATCCAGAGAGAGGTGGTCGATTACAGTTGGCAGTTCAGTGGGCACGTCATCTTGTTAGGGAGGAGTGGAGGAGACAGTTGGACCTCCAGGCAGGGAGGTGAGCTTTGGCAAGAGAGGAGTCTCCCAGTGGATAGCATGCAGGGCTGCAGGCTGATGGGCGATTAGTATCAAGGCAGCCCAGTTTGAGCATAGAGTTGCAGGGCTACAGAAAACTGTTTTTTTTTTGAGATGGAGTCTTGCTCTTCGCCCAGGCTGGAGTGCAATGGTGCAATTTTGGCACACTGCAACCTCTGCCTCTCAGGTTCAAGCGATTCTCCTGCCTCAGCATCCCGAGTAGCTGGGATTATAGGCAGGTGACATCACTCCTGGCTAATTTTTGTACTTTTAGTAGTCAGGGTTTCACCACGTTGTCCAGGCTGGTCTCGAACTCCTGACCTGAGGTGATCTACCCACCTTGGTCTCCTAAAGTGCTGGGATTACAGGCATGAGCCACCTCGCCCTGCCAAGACTACGTAAGACTCTTAACCCCCAGGAGGACTCATGTGGTCTACTTAGAACCCCAGAAGAGAAAGTGGCCATGCTGACCCAGTTGTTCAGCTGAAACACAAGATTAGAGTGGGGCCAGCTGGAAGGAGGGCTGCGTGCCGAGCCTCACGCTGCCCACTTGGCTCAGGTTCTTTGCATTGCTGCCGTTTGGGGCCAGGTTGGTCTTCAGGCCTTGGTTGGGAGTCAGGTGACTTGGCTGTGGAGGTTAGAGGCCAGGGAGCCAGCCATTATAGACCCCTTGTGTTAATACAGAATCCACTAGAGGATTCTGCTCTCTGTGTCTGTTCTTTTTCAGTGCAATATCTCTCTGAATATGTACCTTAAAGATAGTCTGTCGAAAAATACATCCTCAAGCAAATCCTCAAATATCTTTTAGGGTAGGGATCTTAGTATTTTTTTGTTTTTCACTGATGTGTCAGCATAGAGGATGAGGTCAATATATTAGTGATTAGTGATTAACTGATGAGTGATTAACTTCTTAGTGTTTTTATGACTCTGCTATTGCTGCTGTAATTAACTTCACAAATTTAGCAGCTTAAAGTCACAGAGATTTTATTATCTTACAGTTATGGAGGTCAGAAGTCCAAACTGGGTGTCTCTGGGCTAAAACCAAGGTGTAGCAGGGCTGTGTTCCTTCTGGAGGCTCTAGGAAGAATTTCTTTCCTTGCCTTTTCCATCTTCTAGAGGCCACCTACATTCCTTGATGCGTGGCCTCCTCCTTTTCTTCAAAGCCAGCAGCATGACATCTTCAAATCTCTCTGACCCTGATCTCCTGCCTCCCTCTTACAAAGACTTTCGTGATTACGTTAGGCCTAACTGGAAAACCCAAGACAATCTCCTTTTGCAAGATCCTTAATTTAATCACCACAATGTCCCTTTTGCCACATAAGGTAATCTCTTCACAGGTTTTGGAGATGGGGGATGGGAACACCTTTGGGAGCCCGTTCCACTGCAATGCTTAATCTCATTTTCCCATATCATATTGTATTACAGATTAATTACCTGATTTGTACTTCACCATAGGGAGATGATGTGCCGTTAGCTGCCAAAGTAAACAAAGCTGAAGTGATGTACTTGCTTTAAAGCAGTGAACAAAGAAATACTGTAAGATATGTAGACAAGGATTTCTGAGAGAGTTTTGAGCCAGTGAAATGAAAAGTACTGCATGACGATCAATAAATAGCTACTAAGTAGATGGCAATTAAGGTGCAGTAGATTAAAGGGAAATCACTTAGTTTTTTAAAAAGCATTTTAGATCCACATTTGCTTTTGCTGTTCAGAGTCCTGTAATAACCTCATCCATATGAAAGTGGTTTATATACAAGTGTACTCCTCTACTCATCTCTATAAAACCTCTTTTTTTCTTACTTGAAATGATGTTAGTGATGCTATATAAAATACGTAGTGAAGGAGTTAATGAATGTGTCTGAGGGTTGTGGAGGGTGCGGCATGCCTCCCCTTCTCAGAATGCTGGCCTGCTGTGTATGCCAGGCGCTGTTTACAAATTGGCCTTGAAGCTTTTTGGAAAATTGAGATGTGGATTGGTGGCTTAGCAGACCTCCTGGGACAGGGGCTGTGCTTCTAGGGAAGTGGGTTTGGGTGACGTTTTTGTCTCAGCATGGGCCACCGTGACAAAATACCACAGACTAGCTGTCTTTAAAAACAGACAATGTCTCCTAGTTCTGGAGGCTGGAAGTGTGAGATTAGGGTGCCAGGGTGGTTGGGTTCTGGTGGAGACCCTCTTCCTGACTTGCAGATGGCTGCCTTCTCACCATGTCGTCACATGAGAATCTCTTCTCAATCTCTTGATACTTCTCTTACTGTTATTGTAAGTAATGTCCCCTTACTATTCCTATGTTAAACCGAACAGGACTGTGAAGTTGGGTTTAACATAGGAATAGTAAGGGTACATTATTCAGCCCTAAGCAATTGGATGGCATACCTGTATTCCAGCTTGCTTTCCTGGAAGTTATCAGCTTAGCGTGTTTCTGGCAGTTAAAGGCTTTTTCTCCTGGTTCAAGGCCTCAGTGGTTCTGGGGCAGCTGGTAGGAAGCCAAGCTCCAGCAGTGCCTAGAGTTACTGCAGAAAGCACAGCTTACCCCTAAAACTTTGGCAGCTCCAGCAGAAGCCCTGGATAGCAGGGTCCCACGGCTGGTCTCAGGTCAGTAGGGGCAGACAGCAGCCAGGTGAAGATTGTTCTGAGTTCTCCGAGGCAGGTTTACATCCCGTTTGTCCACTTTGGGGCAGTGAATTCCCGGTGCCATCATAGAACTTTCTGCAGACTAGGTGTTTGGGTGGTCAGAGGGTCAGATTGATTTGGGAGTGGCAGGTGAGGACTCTGGGATAGAAGGTGGTCTTTCTGCTTTGGAAGAGAAGCATGGTCCTGTGCTGTGGTGTGGGGGATGAGCTGGCAGTGGGTGGTGGATAGGGGGCCTCAGCTGGGAGGCTGGGCTACTCTGAGTGAGCCGGGGCCACAGTAGCTGCCCAGGCAGGAGGGATTTGTGGGTACCAGAGCTCTGGCAGGTGCACATTTGTTAGGCTGGAGCAGTATCCAGACACAGGCGCTGCTCCCTCTAGAGCTGCTGCCAGCCAGCGAGGGCAAATCTCTGGGCAGTGGAAGGCAGGAGTAACTCCCGGCCTAATGGAGCCATAAAGAAGCTGCAGGAGGATATGGATTTGTTGTGGAAGAGGTGGAGGCCTGAAACCCCAAGGACTGAGAATCCTGCCCTCAATTTCTGATTGATTAAGATAGCTTTTTTCATTGGTGGAGGAAGTCTCCTTCCTCAGCCTCCTGAGTAGCTGGGATTACAGGCATGCGCCACCCAGCCTGGCTAATTTTTGTATTTTTGGTAGAGTTGGAGTTTCACCATGTTGGCCTGACTGGTCTGGAATTCCTAACCTCAGATGATCCACCCGCCTCGGTGTCCCAAAGTGCTGGGATTACAGATGTGACCCACTGTGCTCGGCCTCATTTGTTATTTTTAATAAGCATTGAGACCTAATTGGGGCATCCTTGATGTTTTCACTGAGAACCATTTATCCAGAACAAGACCTGAGCACTTTCACTAGAAGTATTCAGAATATGCTCTGAATGGAAGCTTCATTAATTCCAAATGAGCAGAGAATTTGAGCAGTCATCTGTGACCATGGCCAAGGGTGGCTTAAGGGGATTTGGCTCCACCCCTCATCTCCAATGGCCCCTTAAATCCAGCTTCCCAAGATTAAGAAGCCTGTGTAAAGGGAATAAAAATACCATGATAAAACTGTGGTTTTCATTGATCTGGGGAAAAAAAACACACACGCATACTAACAGTGTGCTTACAGTGCAAATACAGCTTCCAGTAAAGCTTCTGGTCCTCCCCTCCTCCCCCTCACTGATCCCCTCAAGCAGATTGATGCCCCAACTGGTCTCTTTTAAATTGTTCCAATAGGCTCATTCTTCCTGAGCAGTTCTTGTGAAAACAAAGGCTTTGCTTTTTCTTTTCTTTTCTTTTTTTTTAGACAGGCTCACTGTGTTGCCCTGGGCTCATTGCAACCTCTGCCTCCTGGGTTCAAGCAATTCTCATGCTTCAGCCTTCTGAGTAGCTGGGATTACAGGCATTGGCCACCACACCTGGCTAATTTTTTAATTTGAATTTTTAGGAGAGTTGGTGTTTCACCATGTTGGCCAGGCTGGTCTCGAACTCCTGGCTTCAAGTGCTGGGTTTACAGGTGTGAGCCACTGCGCCTGGCCTATCTAATAAATATTTATTAAATAAGCATAATACACAGAAGCATTTCCACATGTATGTTTATTGTGTTTTTTCTTATTCTACAAGGAGCTTGCTTTTGTTACTTCACAGTGTGGCTTGGGCACCTTACACCTTCAATATGTATACATCTATTGCATATTTTAATGGGACTGTGTAATGTTCTATTAGGCGGATGCACAGAATGTGTTTTCCAAGTCCTACAGTGATAGCCCTGTGGTTGACTTCTAGTTTTTGCTGTTACAGACAATGCTGTTGAGACTCACTTGTTACCTCTGTCCTTGCCTATCTGTGCTTTTCTGTAGGGTGTATCCCTGGAAGTAAAACTGCTGCAGCAGAGGCTATGCACATTTGACTTCCAAATTACCCTGCAGATAGATGGTTTTCCAGTTTGTATTCCAGCTAGGAGTGTCAGGGGGCCCTGTGGAATAATGCCGTGACAACCCTTTACTGCTACAAATCTACACTGGCACTTCCAGAACTTTTGTTAAGTCCTTAGAATAAGGTCAGCCGAGAGAAAGAAGAATAGACCCAAAGTCTGGCAAGGAAGTTTTATTACGCTGCCTGGCTGCTCGGTAACTGTCAGAGGAGGCAGCTTCAAGCTTATAAAATGAGGGGTTTATATTGAGTGAGAGGGCTGTAAGGGAGTTTCAGGACTGAGGTGATCTTACCAGCTTGTAACAGGCACAGAGATGGTTTGTTGTCTTGTGACAGATTTATAATACATCATCCTTCTGGCAGCAGTTTAAAAAACAGGATTTTATAGGAATTTACAGGTATGGTAACAAATAGTTGTTTTCCATGACCTTCCCTAAGCTGCTGGGATGACTGTAATGAGGCTTTGCTTAATTGTAGCAGGTCTGGCAGCCTTGATATGGGGTAAGAGTTCAGGAGTGCAGCTGCAGAGCAATCGGAGTTGGGGGAGGGGCCAGCTAGCACGGAGGGGGTTTTCTAAGGCAGCTTATCCCTAACAGTCTGGTGTCAAACTCCCCATAAGGTGTCCCTCATCTGTCTTTATAGCTTTAACTATTACTGCTCTTATAAAGCCTCTGCACTTCGGTAAAGCCCGTGGTTTTTAATTAGGGTAGTTTTGCACCTCCCACCCCCGGGGACATGTGGCAATGTCTGGAAATATTTTTGGTTGACACCACTGGGAAGAGAGTACTGCTGGCCGGAGGTGCGTCTCCATATCCTACAGCGCACAGTGCAGCCCCCACAACGAAAGTCATCTGGTCCAAATGTCAATAGGGCGGCGGAGTGCGGTGGTCAAGAAACTCTTCACTGATCTCAGAAATCACTTGCTACTTACCTGCCTCTAGCCAAGGATGGACAGTAGGTTTTATCTAATGTGTCACCGCCAATCCCTACCTAAGGGTAGCTAGAGAGCTGTCTGAGGATTCTAAGAGTCGGGGAGTGGGGCGAAATGCTACGTGGGCCATTTAACAAATTGTGAAGTCACCACATTCCAACTGGATGGTTTTGTTTCCTTTATATTTTCCAGGGTGCCTCATGGATAGTTTTTCATACATAGTTGATGATTATGTATATCTTAATGTTGCCTGAATGACAGATACCTTAAGAGTGATTAGAGCTCTGTAGGCCAGCTCTCCTAACCTGTACTGTTGTTTACCTGCCATTTGTCTTCAAACATTTCTATTTTTTTGTATTTATTTCATATCCTAAAGAGCTTTGAAATCCTAATAGGAGGTGATGGATTGATGTTTACTGCATTGTCTTTAAAGTGATTGTGGAATGAATATAATTGTATAGCTTTCCATTTTAGAAGAGTGAGTGATCAAAGGGTCAGGAAAGATCCAGCAGGCATTGCTTGCAGAGTTTACAATTACTTCTGGAATGTTGACCCTACTAGTTGGTACTTGGGGTTGTGCCTCTTATGGGGGAATTATTTTTGTTGGTTTGGGTTTTTTGGTTGTCTGAGGGGTTTTTTGAGACTGTCTCACTCTGTTGCTCTGGCAAGAGTGCAGTAGCATGATCTCAGCTCACTGCAGCCTCTGCCTCGCAGGTTCAAGCAGTCCTCCCACCTCACTGTCTGGAGTAGCTGGGACTACACGTGTGCAATACCACACCCAGCTAATTTTTGTGTTTTTTGTAGAGGTGGAGTTTTACTGTATTGCCCAAGCTAGTCTTGAACTCCTGGGCTCAAGCAACCTGCCCACCTTGGCCACCCAAAGTGTTGGGATTGTAATTGTGAGCCATTGTGCCCAGCCATGGTAGGGGATATTATTTAGGTCATTTTGGAACCTATTTTTTTTTTTCAGTTTGTGGTTACAAGGGTTGGTCAGCTTTTTCTGTGAGGGATCAGATAGTAAATATTTCAGGTGTTATGGGCCATGCGGTCTGTGTCACTGTTACCAACTTTGCCCTTGAAGCTGGAAAGCCGCCATAAACAATACTTAAATGAAAGGGCAGCCGTGCGTGGTGGCTCATGCCTGTAATCCCAGCACTTTGGGAGGCTGAAGCGGGTGGATCACCAGGTAAGGAGTTCGAGACCAGCCTGGCCAAGATGGTGAAACACTGTCTTTTGAAAAACAAAAAACAAAAAAAAGAAAGGGCATGGGTTGAATAAGTGTGTGTGTGCAAAACTCTTGTAAATGGTTTCAGATAAGCGTGTATATATAAAAGTATTATGAATGGGTTCAGATAAGTCTATGTAAAAGCAAATGGTGGCCTGTGGGCAGTAGTTTGTTGAGCCCTCTAAAACCATCAGTACTTGAACATTTGACTGATGAACCCTACTTCACAACTAAATGGTATTGAAGGCGGGGTGCAGTGGCCTGTAATCCCTGCCCTTTGGGAGGCTGAGGTGGGCGGATGGTTTGAGCCGAGGAGTTCAAGACCAGTCTGGGATCATGATGAGACCCCCATCTCTAAAGAAAAAAAAAAAAATTTAGCTAGGCATGGTAGCACACGCCTGTAGTCCCAGCTACTCCAGAGGCTGAGGTGGGAGAACACCCAGGCCTACAAGGTCGAGGCTGCAGTGAGCCATGATAGTGCCACTGCACTACAGCCTGGGTGACAGATTGAGACCCTGTCTTTAAAAATAACAATTATTCAAAAAAAAAGGAAAAAAGAAATGGTGTTGAAAATGAAATCCCTGGTTCTGATGAGTACCCTCTGCAATGATTGTCATGGGAAAGGCAGTGATTCACCACCCCTCTTTGTCTTCCCTCACAGAGATGTGGTATGGTGTGTTCCTGTGGGCACTGGTGTCTTCTCTCTTCTTTCATGTCCCTGCTGGATTACTGGCCCTCTTCACCCCTCAGACATCACAAATATGGTAGGTTCATGTCTGTAAGCATCCTGTTGATGGGCATCGTGGGACCAATTACTGCTGGAATCTTGACAAGTATGTTAGACATTAAAATACCAGTCAAAAATGTTTAATGTGACTAGTCAATTTCAGGACCTATTTTAGAAACATACCTGAGTAGGATGAAGGGAAGAGTGGCCTTTAACCACAAGTCCTTTATTAATTAATTAATTTATTTATTTGATACAGAGTCTCCCTGTGTCACCAAGGCTGGAGTGCAGCCAATCTTGGCTCACTGCAGCCTCGGCCTCTTGGGCTCCAGCAGTCCTCCTACATCAGCCTCTGAAGTGGCTGGGACTACAGATGCGTGCCAGTATGCCCAGCTAATTTTTTTGTATTTTTTTGTAGAGACAAGGTTTTGTCATGTTGCCAGGTCTCGAACTCCTGAGCTCAAGCCATCTGCCCACCATGGCCTCCCAAAATCCTGGAATTACAGGCATGAGGCATTGCACCTGGCCCCAGTTTTTTAATGTGTGGTTTTTTTTTCCTACCCCCAGTGCGCTGTTACTTGGCTAACCTCTTTGACTTCCTGAGTCAGATTTCATCTCAGTGGCTTCAGGGAAGTCATGTTAAGCTTTGAGATACATCTTGTGAGACACGCCACCAGCAAAAGGAAAGTATCTTTTTGGAAGCTGCTACTCCTTTCTGATGAGCTATCATCACTTGAGGGTTGGTGCTGCAAGATGGTTGATGAATTACTTCCACTCATGTGGGTGTGGTTGCTGTAAAGATAGAAGACAAATTCTTATGACAGGAATTCTTTGCCAGGTGTAATGGCTCATGACTGTAATCCCAGCACGTTGGGAGACTGAGGTGGGAGGCTTGCTTGAGCCCAGGAGTTTGAGACTAACCTGAACAACATAGCAAGACCCCACCTCTACAAAATAAAAATTAAAAATTGACCAAGCGCCGTGGCTCACGTCTGTAATCCCAACATTTTGGGAGACTGAGGCAGATAGATCATGAGGTCGGGAGTTCAAGACCAGCCTGGCCCACATGGAGAAACCCCGTCCCTATTTTTTTTTGAGGGATCTTGCTCTGTTGCCCAGGCTGGAGTGCAATGGCACGATCTCGGCTCACTGCAACCTCTGCCTCCTGGATTCAAGCAATTCTCTTGCCTCAGCCTCCTGAGTAGCTGGGATTACAGGCGTGCGCCTCCACAACTGGCTAATCTTTGTATTTTTAGTAGAGACGGAGTTTCTCTATGTTGGTCAGGCTGGTCTCAAACTCCTGACCTCGTGATCCGCCCGCCTCAGCCTGGGATTACAAGCGTGAGCCACTATGCTTGGCCATCCCCGTCTCTATTAGAAAACTAAATTAGCCGCCTATGGTGGCACATGGCTGGAACCCCAGCCACTTGGGAGGTTGAGGCAGGAGAATCACTTGAACCCAGGAGGCAGAGGTTGTTGTGAGCCATGATTGCACCATTGCACTCCAGCCTGAGTAGCAAGAGCGAAACTCTGTCTCAAAAAAAAAAAAAATTTTTTTTTAATAAATAAAAATAAAAAATTTAGCTGAGTATGGTAGTGCATCTGTGGTTCCATCTGCATGGGAGGATTGCTGGAGCCAGGAGGTCCAGGCTGGGCTGCAGTAAGTCGTGATCCCACTACAGCACTCCAGCCTGGGCAATAGAGCAAGACCCTGTCTCATAAAAAAAAAAAAGGAATTCTTCCTTAGAAAAGGACCTAATTAGTGCTCTGGTTATTTTTTTTTCCCTTTAGGACTTTCTGAATAAGAACTGGAGTAACGTGATGTTATAAATTATTTTCAGGCCTGTTTTGGGGGCGTTTGTTTTGTTATGGCTTTTGCTTATGTGATAAGACACAGTTACAGAAATGAAAACAGTCAGTTTAAATTATTTTAAAGCTCATTTATAAATATAAATGTATAGTTTATATAAACTAAAATTATAAGTAATTAGAATGTAAAATCCTCAATTTTTCCATCCCTAAGTAATAGCCACAGTTTCCATCTTGGTCTGTATGTCTTTTTTGGGGTATATATATAAACATATTCTTATAATATAGAAAGGTAATATTCCTACTGATTTGTAACTTTTTTTCACTGTGAATTGAAACCTTGGGTTTTTTTTTTTTTTTTTTTTTTTTGCGAGAAAGTGGCCTAGTTTCTCTGTGTTCCAGCCGTCTCACCTACTGCTGCTTCGGAAACCCTCTGCTCCAGGATGACTGCCTCATAGGACCTGTCTTAGTTTGTTCCTCAGTAAAATAGAGATACTACCCACCTCATAGCCTTTCATGATTGAGCTAATGTGTAGATGAAGTACTAAAACGTAATACCTGACACATAGTAATTGTGCAATAAATGTTGTGTCCATTTCTGTCTTTAAGGCTCTATGAATAGTCTGTTCCCTTCCCATTTGCTGCTTCCTCGGATATACTTTTTCCTTTCTTCGCTTCATTATCCTAATCCCACTTTAGGGCCCAGTTCAAATTCCTTAAGCTTCTTTCTACCCATCCCACTCTGTGTCCCTAAATTTTGAAGGGGCCCAGTGAAACATGCCTTTCAGATGTTTGTAACAAAATGTATGCATTGCCAGTGGAGGTGGGCATTTAAAATCACTGAATGTTCAAGGCAGCCAACTTTGGGTTAATATTGTTCTTTCTTTTCTTTAAAATATGTTAATATACCTTCGTATCACATTTATGAAATATGCCAGGCATGGTGGCTTATTCCTGTAATCCCAGCACTTTGGGAGGCCAGGTTGGGAGGATCGCTTAAGTCCAAGAGTTCAAAACCAGCCTGGGTGACATGCTGAGACCTTGTCTGTACAATAAATAAATAAAATAGCCAGGCCCGCTGCGCGTTTTGTCCCGCGTGTTGTCCCGTCCGTCTCCTGACTCGCCGCTCTTGTCCTTCTTCCCGCTTTTCTTCTCTCCCCCTTGCGGTCTGAAGATGCCCTCGGCCACTAGCCACAGCGGGAGTGGCAGCAAGTCGTCCAGACCGCCACCGTCCGTCGGATTCTTCCGGGAGTGAGACGGCCACGGGAGCCGGGGCCGCCGCGCCGGCTTCTCAGCACCCTGCAACTGGCGCCAGCGCTGTGCAGACCCAGGCTATGAAGCACATCCTCGGGGTGATCGACAAGAAAGTTCGGAACCTGGAGAAGAAAAAGGGTAAGCTTGATGATTACCAGGAAGGAATGAACAAAGGGGAAATGCTTAATCAAGATCAGCTGGATGCCGTTTCTAAGTACCAGGAAGTCGCAAATAATTTGGAGTTTGCAAAAGAATTACAGAGGAGTTTCATGGCACTAAGTCAAGATATTCAGAAAACAGTAAAGAAGACAGCACGTCGGGAGCAGCTTATGAGAGAAGAAGCTGAACAGAAACGTTTAAAAACTGTACTTGAGCTACATTATGTTTTGGACAAATTGGGAGATGATGAAGTGTGAACTGAAACATGGTTTGAATGGAGTGCCAATATTGTCCGAAGAGGAATTGTCATTGCTGGATGAATTCTGTAAGTTAGTAGACCCTAAACGGGACGTGAGCTTGAGGTTGAATGAACAGTATGAACGTGCCTCCATTCACCTGTGGGACCTGCTGGAAGGGAGGAAAAATCTGTATGTGGAACCACCTATAAAGTTCTAAAGGACATTGTCGAGTGTGTTTTTCAGTCAAACTACTTTGACGGCACCCACAACCACCAGAATGGGTTGTGTGAGGAAGAGGAGGCAGCCTGAGCACCTACAGTTGAAGACCAGGTAGCTGAAGCTGAACGTGAGCCAGCGGAAGCGTACACTGAGCAAAATGAAGTTGAATGAACCGAGTATGTATATAGACAGTTCATGGTAGAAACACAGTTCACCAGTGGCGAAAAGGAGCAGGTAGATGAGTGGACAGTTGAAACAGTTGAGGTGGTAAATTCACTCCAGTGGCAGCCTGAGGCTGCATCCCCTGCACTACCAGAGCCCCACTCTTTAACTCCAGTGGCTCAAGCAGATCCCTTGTGAGAAGACAGCGAGTACAAGACCTTATGGCACAAACGCAGGGTCCCCATGATTTCATACAGGATTCAGTGCTGGATTTTGAAAACCAGACACTTGATCCTGCCATTGTATCTGCACAACCTATGAATCCAGCACAAAACATGCACATGCCCCAGCTGGTTTGCCCTCCAGTTCATTCTGAATCTAGACTTGCTCAGCCTAATCAAGTTCCTGTACAACCAGAAGCTACACAGGTTCCTTTGGTGTCATCCACAAGTGAGGGGTATATAACATCTCAACCCTTGTACCAGCCTTCTCGTGCTACAGAGCAATGACCACAGAAGGAACCAATTGATCAGATTCAGGCGACAGTCTCTTTAAATACAGACCAGACTACAGCATCATCATCCCTTCGTGCTGCTTCTCAGCCTCAAGTATTTCAGGCTGGGACAAGCAAACCTTTACATAGCTGTGGAATCAATGTAAATGCAGCTCTATTCCAATCCATGCAAACGGTGTTCAATATGAATGCCCCAGTTCCTCCTGTTAATGAACCAGAAACTTGAAAATAGCAAAATCAGTACCAGTCCGGTTAAAACCAGAGCTTTTCTAGTCAGCCTCACCAAGTAGAACAAACGGAGCTTCAGCAAGAACAGCTTCAAACAGTGGTGGGCACTTACCACGGTTCCCCGGACCAGTCCCATCAAGTGACTGGTAACCACCAGCAGCCTCCTCAGCAGAACACTGGATTTCCACGTAGTAGTCAGCCCTGTTACAATAGGTGTGGTGTGTCTCATGGAGGTTCCCGTGGTGCTAGAGGCTTGATGAATGGATACCCGGGCCCTGCCAATGGATTCAGAGAAGGATATGATGGTTACCGCCCTTCATTCTCTAACACTCCAAGCAGTGGTTATACAGAGTCTCAGTTCAGTGCTCCCCCAGGATTACTCTGGCTATCAACAGGATGGATATCAGCAGAATTTCAAGCGAGGCTCTGGGCAGAGTGGACCACAGGGAGCCCCACGAGGTAATATTTTGTGGTGGTGATCCTAGCTCCTAAGTGGAGCTCCTGTTCTGGCCTTGGAAGAGCTGTTCATATTCTGCATGTTAGGAATACATTTATCCTTTCCAGACTTGTTGCTAGGGATTAAATGAAATGCTCTGTTTCTAAAACTTAATCTTGGACCCAAATTTTAATTTTTGAGTGACTTTCCCTGTTACTATATAAATTGTCTTGAAAACTGGAACATATTCTCTTCCTCAGAAAAAGTGTTTGTCCAACTGAAAATTATTTTTCAGTTCCTAAACCCTGCTAAGTGTTTTTAGGAAGTACTTACTGAAACATTTTTGTGAGACATTTTTGGAATGAGATTGAACATTTATATAAATTTATTATGCCTCTTCATTTTTTGAAACATGCCTGTTATATTTTAGGGCCAGACACCCTTTAATGGCCAGATAAGCCATAGTTAACATTTAGAGAACCATTTAGAAGTGATAGAACTAATGGAATTTGCAGTGTCTTTTGGACTTCTATAAATATCAAGTCTGACTTTTTAACGAACTCCTAAATTCCTAACTTACTGAACTATACTTAAAAAAATTATAGGTTTGAAGAGTTTGTTTTTCTTTTACTATTAGAAAACTACTTCCCATTTTGACAGGACGTTAACCTATTTAACAATTAGAATTAGCATTTCATGTAGTCTGGAATTCTAAATGGTTCTCTGATTTGAGGGAGGTTAAACATCAAATAGATTTCCTCTATTTATTGGCCATAACATTTGTAAAATGTGCATTAAGGAGGAATTACAAAGTACTTTGAATGCTAGTAGAAACTGGCCAGGAAAAAGGTACAATTTTCTAAAAATTAATGGATCACTTGGGAATTACTGACTTGACTAGAAGTATCAAAGGATATTTGCATGTGAATGTGGGTTATGTTCTTCTTTCCCACCTTGTAGCATATTTGATGTAAACTGAGTTAATTGATAGCTAAAAATCTGTTTTAACAGCATGTAAAAAGTGATTTTACCTGTTAAAAGTCATTATACAATTTTGAATGTTATGTAGTTTCTTTTTAACAGTTTAGGTAATAAGGTTTGTTTTCATTCTGGTGCTTTTATTAATTTTGATAGTATGTTATTTACTACTGAAATGTAAGCTAGAGTGTACACTAGAATGTAAGCTCCATGAGAGCAGATACCTTGTCTGTCTTCACTGCTGTATCTATTCCCAACGCCTGATGACAGTGTCTGGCACATAGTAGGCACTCAATAAATACTTGTTGAATAAAAAATAAAATAAAAAATAAAACAGCCAGGCATGGTGGCTGGCGTGTGCCTGTAGTCCCAGCTGCTCGGGAGGATCAGTGGAGCCCAGGAGGTTGAGGCTGCAGGGAGCTGTGATGATGCCACCACATTCTAACCTGGGTGAAAGAGTGAGACACTGTCTCAAAAATAATAAATAATAATAATTGTAAACATGTGATTGGGACACTGTGTATTACTTTGCATTATTGCAAATCTGTTTCTGTCTTGTGTCCCCAGCTCGATTCCAAGTACCTTGAGAATAAGGACCATACCTTACAAAACACAGAAGTGTTCTGCAGATAAAAATTTGAGTGAATGAATACGTTGTGACCAAGGAGAATTTTATTTGGAGCATCTTGTGGGGAGCATCATCTGGGAAATCTGGATCTATTATTTTTTTAATTTTTATTGTTTATTTGAGACAGGGTCTTGCTGTGTCACTCAGGCTGGAGTGCAGTGACACATCATAGTTCACTGCAGTCTCCACCTCCCAAGATCAAGTATTCCGCTACCTTAGCCACCCAAGTAATTAGGATTACAGGCCCATGCCACCACACCCCGGTAATTTTTGTATTTTTTGTAGAGACAGGGTTTTGCCATGTTGTCCAGGCTGGTCTCAAACTCCTGGGCTCAAGGGATCTTCCTGCCTCAGCCTTCCAAAATGCTGGGGTTACAGGCTTGAGCCACCATGCCTGGCTGGTTTTTTTTTTTTTTTTTTTTTTTTGTAATAGGGTCTCGCTCTTTTGCCCAGGCTTGAGTGCATTGTCATGATCTCTGCTCACAGCAACCTCTGCCTCCTGGGTTCAAGCAACTCTCCTGCCTCACTCTCCTGAGTAGTTGGAATTACAAGCTGTGCCACCATGCCTGGCTAATGTTTTGTATTTTTAGTAGGGATGGGGTTTCACCCTGTTGCCCTGGCTGGTCTCAAACTCCTGAGCTCAGGTGACCCACCCACCTTGGCCTCCCAAAGTGCTGGGATTACAGGCGTGAGCCACTGTGCCCAGCTGGATCTATTCTTTTCAAACGAATGAAATGTTGGCTTTCTTGGTACAATGCTGAACTCCTATAGTAACTCAGATGGGTATCTGCGTAGATCCAGGGGTTCTTTGTTTTCTCAGTTTGCGGGGAGTTATAGTGACTAACATAATAAAAACAATCAATGACTGTGAAACAGGAATCCCTAGTATCTCTCCCCCTCATGCCCTTTGAATTAATAACCACTTTATGGCTTAGAGTCCTCCTCTCTTCCTTTCTCACCCCCTCTTGTCCTTCCTCCATCCATTTCTTTCTTTTTTCTTTTTTTTGAAACGGAGTCTTTTTTTTTTTTCTTTTTTTAAAGACGGGGTTTCACCATGTTGGTCAGGCTGGTCTTGAACTCCGAACCTCAGGTGATTCGCCCACCTTGGCTTCCAAAGTGCTTGGATGACAGGCATGAGCCACCACGCCCGGCCTGAAACGGAGTCTTACTCTGTCACCAGGCTGGAGTACAGTGGGGCAATCTGAGCTCACTGCAATCTCCAACTCCCTCGTTCAAGCGATTCTCCTGCCTCAGTCTCCCAAGTAGCTGAGATTACAGGCACACGCCACCATGCCCAGCTAATTTTTGTATTCTTAGTAGAGATGGAGTGTCACCATGTTGTCCAGGATGGCCTCAATCTCCTGGCCTTGTGATCTGCCCGCCTCGGCCTCCCAAACTGCTGGGATTACAGGTGTGAGCCACCGCACCCAGCCTCCATCCACTTCTTGAAGGAAACTGAGTATAATAGAAGGTGGAGCGGTGATTCCCTGTGGCCTGAAACATTTCTTGCTTAGTCTAACTCAAAAGATTCTTTTTCATTTGTTGCCAAAAATGTATTAGGTCCCTGTTACTGGTAGGGGAATAAACAGTTACTTTTGAGGTCATAATCTGGTTGTGGGAATTGCTATCTTTGTGATTTTGATTATTTCTTCCAGATTATTTTATTCAGTAAATCTAGGAGACTCTTAGTTTTAAGGAGTCAGCATCTAAAAGTGATCTCAAGCCTTGTAATGAATACTCAAAGCCTAGAGCAGTCCACAGAAAGAATAGGGAAAACCTAACATTTCCCTGACAGTTAAATTTCAATATAAAAATCTGGAACATTCTACTTATAGTAGTATTTTAAGTGTTGTATTTTCATGAGTTTGTTAACCATGGTTTTTTGTTTTTGTTTAACATCCTTGCATTTTAAATCAGGTGCAGCTATTGCTGGAGTTTACCGAGCAGCAGGGAAGGAAATGATACCATTTGAAGCCCTCACTTTGGGCACTGGACAGACGTTTTGCGTCGTGGTGGTCTCCTTTTTACGGATTTTAGCTACTCTATAGCATACATCCTTATGCCGAGATGTTGAACCTAAACTTTATGGAATCCTCCAAAAGAATACATTAGGGAGTGTAGAGTTTTCTTAGTTCTTCAAATGAAGCAACTTGGATGAACGGGAATGTGAAGGACAACATCTTAGCCTTTTCTTCAGTTTGAAGTTCCTAGAATTGAAGATTTGTGGACTCCCATCGTTCTCAACCAAAACAAAACAAGTCTTCTGGCTTTCTTTTTTGTAGATACTTAATTTAAGCAGTTTTCACATGTACCTTTACCCAAGTCAAGTCAACAGTGTCTCTGGGGTGGTATCCCTTGCACTGAAATTTACAGTATTCTGTGAGATGTTGCATATTTTGGAGAAACTATGGAAGATACTGGTTTATTTCAAATGAGCAGAGTATGTTGTATTAAAATCTTAGTTTATCTAATCTTGATTAATATTTGGTAAACTTCTTTGCTACATCTTAGTGACAGTAAATGCCACATAGGTTTTGGTTGAGTATAGCTTTGAAAACAAATTTGATGAAATAAAACAGGAAAAAAAATTTACATATAACTCAAGTAATGGATATGGTTCCACTGTTTAAGTAAAAAGTAGGTAACAATGAATAATGTGACATTTTTTGGACAACTGTCTTGACCTCTGATTAAGATATTTCAAGAGATGTGAATTTGTTATTTTGTATGTTTTATTTAAATAAGCTAGCTAATTTAGACTTTTTAGAAGATTTTCTATACCACCTTTCCCTATCACTTTTAATTCTCTTGATTTTATTTCATTTAA
This sequence comes from Ateles fusciceps, assembly GCA_036589455.1. NCBI lineage: Eukaryota > Metazoa > Chordata > Mammalia > Primates > Atelidae > Ateles > Ateles fusciceps. The sequence goes on from JAZHEH010003205.1 coordinate 14,741,566, forward strand.
TTGGAAACACGCATACCCTATTAAATGGCTTGAGTTGGAAATTTTAAGCCAGATTGGTTTGGACACTGAGGCACAGGTAAGATTCTTTAAACATTCTGTCGTGGTTTTTCTTAGTAACTTTTGTTTACTAATGACCCTTGAGACACTGTAGATGTGCATCTGAAACTAGAGTTAGTGGTTATTGATTTTTTAGCTTAATGTGTTTGCCTACAGGTGACTCTTCAGCCTACTTCTACAGTATTGGGTATCAAGTCCCAGAAGTGCCTGAGTTTAATTTCAGATATGCACCCACTCTCCCCTTTAGATTTTTATTCAAAAGAATGTATATCTTTAAAGAGTTAAATATCAATAGTTTTTTTTTAATTTAATTTTTAGCTATTTAATTTAATTTTTTTTGTTTTTTTGAGACGGAGTCTCACTCTGTTGCCCAGACTGGAGTGCAGTGGCACAATCTTGGTTCACTACAACCTCCGCCTCCCAGGTTCAAGCGATTCTCCTGCCTCATCCTCCTAAGTAGCTGGGAGTACAGGTGTCTGCTCCATGCCCAGCTAATTTTTGTATTTAATAAAGACGGGGTTTTGCCATGTTGGCCAGGCTGGTCTCGAACTCCTGACCTCAGGTGAGCCACCTGCGTTGGCCTCCCAAAGTGTTGGGATTACAGGCGTGAGCCACTGCCCAGCCAGTTTTAGCTATTTTAATTTTAATTTTACTGCCTAACTTTCTTTTTCATTAAAAGGCCTGAAAACTGTGACTTTCTGAAAGGGAAAGGATCGCAGAAATTAAGTATCTAATTTGATCCTTAACACCTAAACTGCTTTCTGTTGAATACAATCAGTGTGATGGTGGCGATTGTTATGTGTCTTCAAGATAGTTTCTGGTAATTAAATCTGACATCTTTAAAGGAAAGTTTTCACTGTGAGATTAAGGCTAACAACTCATGAGGTCATATGTACATGAACATATCTATTCCATTTAAAGCAATATGCACTCTGGCGTCTGATTAAAAATAGCCAGGAGGAGAGTCTTTGAATGTACTGTGATTCTGGAGTCTGCCCAATTTGAAAAAAAAAAAGTTAGGAGGACCAGTTTGCTGGGGAAACTCATAGAAAAGAATTACAAAGAGATCACAAAAATTGGACATTTTCTTTTGAGTAATTAGACCACTTATGGCTGGGCGCAGTGGCTCACACCTGTAATCCCAGCACTTTGGGAGATCGATTTGGGAGGATTGCTTGAGCCCAAGAGTTCAAGACTGGCCTGGGCAACATAGCAAGACTTCATCGCTTCTAAAAAATAAAACAAAAAAATAGCTGGGTGTGGTCCCAGCTACTCAGGAGGATAAAGTGGGAGGATCACTTGTGCCTGGGAGGTTCAGGCTGCTGTGAACCATGGTAGCACCACTGAACTCCCAGCTTAGGTGACGGGGCAAGACCCTGTCTCAATGTTATTAATTTTGATAATTGACGTATCAAAATTATAGTGACATATACTTGGCAGAAACTTATATGTAGAGTTGTAATTCAGCCACATATTCTTAAAAATTCCCCAACAAGAAGCTCAAATCTTTTCTTCCAAGCAGATTGTAAAAAATTCTAGTTTTTAGTTTAAAAAGCTGTGATTTTCAAAAGCATCCCTTCAGTTTGAGAAATGTGGGGAATTTGTATCTTTTATTATGAAAAATGATTTCCATCATCTCTATTGAAGGATGCCTCTTATTGAAGAATGCCTGTTGAATGAGTTCTCACCTAAAACATTCTTTGGATATAATTTCATACACTAAACATGTGGGCCAGTAGTTAGTGGGCCCCTCCCCTTAAATACTAATTTTTGAAATATCGATCCATGATTAAAATGTTAGATATTTTTTCGCTGGAGCTAAAACATAAAGTTAGGGCATTTTGAAAGGTGTCTTTGTTTCTGTTTCTTGTTTGATATATTTTGATTACTCTTTTTAAAAACTACATATAAAAAGTATCTTCAAATTATTGAATACTTCATACATCCCAATATTTGAAGCATGTTCCTGTGAATAAATATATATATAGACTTGAAATAGATTGAGCTGTGTAGCTTGAAATCTTTTCAGGGAAAGACTATTTGAATGATAAGGAATATCTGATTTTTTATGTCTCAAATAGAGAATTATTTGGGAGTGGTCACTCAGATGGAAGAATATCGGCAATTGTGTTGAACATTTTACCTTACATAGTTTTGAGTCTGTTTGCCAAAAACTGATTTCTTAGAAACATCCTCCCCTAGCTATGCTTTTTTTAAAAAAAAATAAAGGAGAGGGAGGCAGCCTCCCAACCATAAAAGCTGATTTCTTGATTTTTTTTTTTTTTTTTTGAGATAGAATCTTGCTCTGTTGCCCAGGCTGGAGTCCAGTGGCGTGGTCTCAGCTCACTGCAACCTCCACCTCCCAAGTTCAAGTGATTCTCCTGCCTCAGCCTCCAAGTAGCCAGGATTACAGACACCCACCATAATGCCCAGCTAATTTTGGTATTTTGAGTAGAGATGGTGTTTCACCATGTGCCAGGCTGGTCTTAAACTCCTGACCTCATATAATCCACCCACCTCGGCCTCCCAAAGTGCTGTGATTACAGATGTGAGCCACCGTGCCCGGCCTTCTTGATTCTTGAATTTGGGGTTTTGTAGTGAAAGCATTTCATGAAACTTAAGTTCATACGCAAGAGCATGATGAATTTCCAGAGAGAGGTGTCTCTTTGTGCTGTTAACTTCTTTTTTTTGCCACAAAATATTACTCCCTTTGAAATGTTTACACGAGTGAGGAAAAGTTCATTAATTACCTTTAAAACCTTCCTTATTTTTTAAGATTTTAAATTGTATTTTGGCTTTTGACTCCAGTATCCTTTCTGGTTGCTCTGGTTTGAATTACGTTCCTGTTATGCTGCAGCACACATCAACCTTCCCTCAGTAACCATGTCCTGGAATGTGAAGCCTCGGTGCCATTAGCAGACCATACGCAGAAAATGTTGTGTACTTGCGTTTCTTTTTTGTGCACTCTTGAAGGCTGGTTGTGACTAAAATCAGCTTAACTTTTTATATTATGTTATTTCACTAACTGCTAGGGTCAAAATGATCAAATCTTTGTACAATAGAAAATTATTTAAATTTTATTTTTCTACTGACATTTCTAATTCTAGTGTAAACATTTATCAATAAAAAGTTACTTTCAATTCTGAGTTGGAATTATATTTCTTTTTTGGTGCCCGATGAGTAATCATTTGTAATAAAGTTGTCTGACTTCAGTTTTCATTTTTTGAATAACTTAATATCTAACGTGTGTAACTGTTTCTTTTATGTTCAACTTCTTACTGATTTATGGCAAAATTATTGTTCAAAGTTGTGATTAAACTACTTTTATGTGAACTGGAAAATCTTAGTAACTCCGCTTGCTGGGTCGTATATTGCCATCTAGAAGCTTTTGTATGATTCTGCACGGAGATAGGTGAGTATTGATACGGTGTGTGAAAATTTATTGTTTTAATAGTAAGTCTGCATGAAGAGAAGCTTCAAGTTTGGTTAATTTAATACCCTTGGTGACATCATAAATCTCTCTTTGCCATTTTCAACCAATGGGACTGTCTAGGTTGGGTAGTTTACCTCATGGTCACAAGATTGCTGACATTCCAGCCATTGCAGACACATACAGTGAATGTCTGGCAGGAGACCGCCCATCCATTCCTTCTCTCTAATTTTCTAAAATTGACGTTTACCATGCAGTAAAGTGTATAAATCTTAAGATGTATAGCTTAATGAATGAGTAACAGATCAAGGGAGACAGAATGTTTCTAGCACTCCAGAAACATAAATGCAGAGTTCAGCCAGAAGCCAAGATTGTATATGTATCTGGGACCCAAAAGGGGAGGAAATTTTTTTCCAAAAAACAGTGATAACCCAAGGTTGGACAGTGGAAAGAGACAGTGGAAGATGCAGTACAAAGGTACTGAGATTGACAGGGAAGACACTTTAAATTATTGCCAAGAAAACAGAACAGTGAGCCAGAAATCAATCTTTAGGGAGTGGGAGGGATGAGCCCTGTCGGAAGGGGTGAGCTACTGCTTAGCTCTAGCCTGTTTCTGCTTTGTTTAGTGATCAACCCAATCTTGCTAGATAATCGTTTTTCAAGAGAAGTTGGAAATCTAAGTTACTGTTTGAAATCTCTCCATTTTTTTTTTCTTTTTTCTTTTCTTCTGATCAAGAGCATATCATAAAGAATGACATGTTTCCATTTTTTTTTAAATTGCATTTTAGGTTTTGGGGTACATGTGAAGAACATGCAAGATTGTTGCATAGGTACACACATGGCAGTGTGATTTGCTGCCTTCCTCCCCCATCACCTATATCTGGCATTTCTCCCCATGCTATCTCTCCCCCAACTCCCCACACCCCGCTGTCCCTCCCCTTTTTCCCCCCCGCCGACAGACCCCAGTGTGTGATGCTCCCCTCTCTGTGTCCATGTGTTCTCATTGTTCAACACCCGCCTATGAGTGAGAACATGCGGTGTTTGATTTTCTGTTCTTGTGTCAGTTTGCTGACAATGATGGTTTCCAGGTTCATCCAGGTTCCTACAAAGGACACGAACTCATTGTTTTTGATGGCTGCATAATATTCCATGGTGTATATGTGCCACATTTTCCCTGTCCAGTCTATCATCGATGGGCATTTGGGTTGGTTCCAGGTCTTTGCTATTGTAAACTGTGCTGCAATGAACATTCATGTGCATGTGTCCTTATAGTAGAACGATTTATAATCCTTTGGATATATACCCAGTAATGGGATTGCTGAATCAAATGGAATTTCTATTTCTAGGTCCTTGAGAAATGAGCCACACTGTTGTCCACAATGGTTGAACTAATTTACACTCCCACCAACAGTGTAAAAGTGTTCCTATTTCTCCATATCCTCTCCAGCATCTGTTGTCTCCAGATTTTTAATGATCACCATTCTAACTGGCATGAGATGGTATCTCAATGTAGTTTTGATTTGCATTTCTCTAATGACCAGTGATGATGAGCATTTTTCATATGTTTGTTGGCTTCATGTATGTCTTCTTTTGTAAAGTGTCTGTTCATATCCTTTGCCCACTTTTGAATGGGCTTGTTTTTCTTGTAAATCTGTTTTAGTTCTTTGTAGATTCTGGATATCAGCTCTTTATCAGATGGGTAGACTGCAAAAATTTTTTCCATTCTGTTGGTTGCTGATTCACTCTAATGACTGTTTCTTTTGCCGTGCAGAAGCTGTGGAGTTTAATTAGGTCCCATTTGTCTGTTCTGGCTTTTGTTGCCAATGCTTTTGGTGTTTTGGTCCTGAAGTCCTTGCCTACGCCTATGTCCTGAATGGTTTTGCCTAGATTTTCTCTAAGGTTTTTATGGTGTTAGGTCTTATGTTTAAGTCTTTAATCCATCTGGAGTTAATTTTAGTGTAAGGTGTCAGGAAGGGGTGACATGTTTCCATTTTTAAGTGCTAGCAACTAATTTAAACTTGTGTAAAACACTTTTTTCTTTTATTTTTAGAGAGAGTCTCGCTCTTGCCCAGACTAGAGTATAGTGGTGAGATCACAGCTCACTGCAGCCTTCATCTCCCAGGTTCAGGCTATTCTCATGCCTCAGCCTCCCGGGTAGCTGGGATTACAGGCATTCGCCCCCACACCCAGCTAATTTTTGTATTTTTAGTAGAGATGGGGTTTCACCATGTTAGCCAGGCTGGTCTCGAACTCCTGACCTCAAATGATCTGCCTGTCTTGGCCTCCCAAAGTGCTGGGATTACATGCATAAGCCACCTGTAATTGTGTGGCTGGCTGTAAAACACTTAAGTCAAACAATACATGATTTGAAGCTGGATTTGGCCTGCTCACCACCATTTTTTTTTCATCTCAACTATTAGAAAATAATTCCCACTTTGATAACAAAGTGTTCAGAAACTCTAGTCGTAAATCTGAACAATCACGTGGAGTGCTAGGAGAAATGGGGGCTGGGAAGTGTCTGCCAGAGAACGCAAGGGCTCCTGTTTCCCAGACTCATACCCAGTGATGTGACGGGACAAAAGGCTACATTCTAATTTGTTGCTATAGGACAGCATACATGATACATGCTGTCCAAGGAAAATGAGGCCAAGAATGATCAACTCCCAAATACTGCGTTCAAATTTCACATCTATTTGTCTTTTACTCTCAAATAAAAGCATGCTTAGGCCAGGCATGGCGGCTCATGCCTATAATTCCAGTACTTTGGGAGGCCGAGGTGGGCCGATTGCCTGAAGCTGAAGTTAGAGACCAGCCTGGCAAACTTGGCGAAATCCCGTCTCTACTAAAAATACAAAATTAGCCAGGCATGGTGGCATGTGCCTGTAGTCCTAGCTTCCCAGGAGGCTGAGGTAGGAGAATTGCTGGAGCCCAGGAGGCAGAGGTTGCAGTGAGCCGAGATCACACCACTGCACTCCAGCCTGGGCGACAGAGCAAGACTCCGTCTCAAAAAAAATAAAATAAAATAAAGGCGTGCTTAAATGAACTGTAAACCTAAATGCCATAACTAAAACTCTTAGAAGAAAAGAAGTGTAAATTTTGTGATCTTGGCTTAGGTAAAGCTTTCTTAGATACAATTCCAAAAGCACAAGATTCAAGAAACAAAAATGGATAAATTGGACTTCATCAAAATAAAAAACTTACCCTCTGAAGGACATCTTCAAGAAAGTGTGAACAGCCAGACACTATGGCTTAAGCCTGTGATCCCAGCAATTTGGGAGGCCCAGGTGGCAGGACTGCTTGAGGTCACAAGTTTGAGACCTGCCTGGGCAACATAGCAAGCAAGACCTTGTCTTTACGCACACACACACACACACACACACACACACACATGTATAAAGTTAGCTGGGTGTGGTTGTGTGCACCTGAAGTTCTAGCTACTCAGGAGGCTGAGGTGGGAGGATTGCTTGAGCCCAGGAGTTGGAGGCTACAGTGGGGCTATGCACTACTGCACTCCAGCTTGTGCAATAGAGCAGGATGCTGTCTTTTCTTTCTTTCTTTCTTTTTCTTCTTCTCTCTTTCTCTTTTCTTTTCTTTTCTTCTTTTCTTTCTTTCTGAGACGGGGTTTCTCCGTGTTGGTCAGGCTGGTCTCGAGCTCCTGACCTCAGGTGATCCGCCCTCCTCGGCCTCCCAAAATGCTGGGATTATAGGCGTGAGCCACCTTGCCCGGCCTAATATGCTGTCTTTCAAAAAAAGTGCAAACAGACGTCACAAAATATGAGGAAACGTTCAAGTTACAAAGGACTGGACCAGCCTGGGCAATATAGTGAAACCTCGTCTCTACAAAAAGTATAAAAATTAGCTAGGCGTGATGGTGCATGCCTGTAGTCCCGGCTACTCAGGAGGCTGAGGTGGGAGGATTGCCTGAGCCGAGGGAGGTTGAGACTGCAGTGAGCCGTGATGGCACCACTTTGCCAGCGTCGGCGATAGGGAGAACCTGCTTCAACAAAAAAAACAAAAAAAACAAAAAAAAAAAAAACTTCAATGTCAATAAAAAGACAACCCAGTTTTAAAATGGGCAATACAAGCACAGTGGCTCACGCCTATAATCTCAGCACTTCGGGAGGCTAAAGCGTGTGGATCCCTTGAGATTAGGAGTTGGCGACCAGCCTGGCCAACATGATGAAACCCTGTCTCTACTAAAAATACAAAAATTAGCATGCGTGGTGCCTCACAACTGTGGTTCTAGCTACTCGGGAGGCTGAGGCAGGTGAATCGCTTGAACCTAGGAGGCGGAGCTTGCAATGAGCTGAGGTCGTGACACTGCACTCCAGGCTGGGCAACAGAGCGAGACTCTGTCTTTAAAAAAAAAGATTTTTTAAAAAAGGGCAAAAGATCTCAAAAGATATTTCTCTAATGAACATATACAATGGCCAATTAGGACATGAAAAAATGCTTAACTTTGTTAGTCATCAGAGAAGTGCAAATTGATACTACGGTGAGATGCTACTTCACACCCACTAGGATGGCTAGAATGAAAAAAGGTATTGGCAAGGGTGCAGAGAAATTGTAACCCTCACATGCTGCTGGTGAGAATATAAAATGGAAAGGCCGGGCGCGGTGGCTCATGCCTATAATCCCAGCACTTTGGGAGGCCGAGGCGGGTGGATCACAAGGTCAAGAGATCGAGACCATCCTGGTCAACATGGTGAAACCCCATCTCTACTAAAAATACAAACATTAGCTGGGCATGGTGGCGCACGCCTGTAGTCCCAGCTACTCGGGAGGCTGAGGCAGTAGAATTGCTTGAACCCAGGAGGCGGAGGTTGCGGTGAGCCGAGATCGCGCCACTGCACTGCAGTCTGGGTAACAAGAGCAAAACTCCGTCTCAAAAAAAGAAAAAAAAAAAGAATATAAAATGGTACAACTGCTTTGGAAAACACTTTGGCAGTTCTTCAAAAGGTTTTTAAAAAAATGTTATTATATGATCAGGCAATCCCACTTAGGATATACATAAGAGAAATGAACTTTGAAAATGTCATGCTAAGTCAGTCCCCAAGACCACATATTTATTGCCTGATTCCATTTATATAAAATAAATGTCCAGAATAGGCAAATCTATAGAGGCTGGTCTTTGAGAAGAAGCGTAATGAGCACGAATGGGGAATGAGAAAGGGTTTATTTTTGGGGCAATGAAAATGTTCTAAATGGAGTTAGTGTTGATTGTGGAAGTCTGAATAAAGTCTATTGAATTGTGCACGTTTTTATTTTACTTTATTTTATTGAGATGGAGTCTCGTTCTGACGCCCAGGCTGTAGTGCAGTGGTGCGATCTTGGCCCACTGTAACCTCCACCTCCCGGGTTCAAGTGATTCTCCCACTTCAGCCTCCCAAGTAGCTGGGATTTCAGGCACCCGCCATTATGCCCAGCTAAATTTTGTATTCTTGTAGAAACAGGGTTTTACCATATTGGCCAGGCTGGTCTTGAAATCCTGACCTCAAGTGATCCGCCTGCCTCAACCTCCCAAAGTGCTGCAATTACAGGGTGAGAGCCACTGCGCCCAGCCTGAATTATGCACTTCAAATGGGTAAATATTATGGTGTGTGAATTGTGTTTTAATAAGCTTATTTTTTGAAGTTTGCTGCTATAAAGCCGTTGTAGTTGTATGTTTTATTAATCACATGCATGTCTCATCTATTCCTTGATTCACATAACATCGATTCCTTGATTTCCTGGATTTACAGACCCAGTCTAGTGTAGCGTATCAATGAGAAGCAATGTATTTTTAGTAGAGACGCGTTTTACCATGTTGGCCAGGCTGGTCTTGAACTCCTGACCTCGTGATCTACCTGCCTAGGCTACCCAAAGTGCTGGGATTACAGGTGTGAGCCACCGCACCAGGCCTGTACGACTTTTTCACTGCTACAGAGTACACACATATAGTACCCACATACAGTAAACAGTATAACATACTGTACAGTTCCTGAAGTAAACACATTCACTACTGTGTACACATACTGTATACCATAGAGTACAGTAATACAAATAAAGTGAAAATGTTCAAAGATTGAGTATCCTAAGTTTTATAAAAATATCAATTAAAATCTTATGTTGATGGAGTTACACAATGTGGGAAAACCTCTGGACCTTGGCTTGTCTCACAGAAACCACGGGGAGGGGGTGAGTGAAATTTATTTTGCAGAAGAGGAAGAGGGTGGCAGGTCACCCTCTGGCATTTCTACCTTAGGAGTCTGGCTCTCAACACTTGTTGAAGGAGTGGGCAATCTTCCCTCCGAAACTTGCTTGAGAAATTGCATCAGCCTTGCCTGCTTGGCTTTCTGCCTGAAATCTTTAAGCATCTCAGTATAAGGGGCAAACGCAGTGGAGGCCAGGCATTTAAATTTGAAGCTTCCATCAAGCATAGGGTCACACTCTTCCCTAAAAATTTTTTCCAAGGCAGAACTCCACTCCAATATTTTGGCTGCTGTGTGAGGGAGAATTCTGGAACTCTTGGGCCGACTTTCATGGCCATGTCTTCATAGACTCCCATGCCTTGTTTTGCCATCTCATCCAGGTCTTTGTTGGCTGGTTCCACTGCCTTATTTGCCAAAATTTCCTCCACATCTTATCCTTCATGTCATCAAAGCCCTCTCCACTTACCTGCTGTGCCATATGCATTATGCTTCTGACACTGTTCTTTATATTTTCTGTAACACCTTCAAAGCCTTCAAAATTCTCCACGCAGTCTGGCCATTTTCCCAGCAGTTTTTTAAATTTTAATTTTAATTAATTTATTTTTTTTGAGACAGAATCTTGCTCTGTCGTCCGGGCTGGAGTGCAACGGTGTCATTTCCACTCACTGAAACCTCCGCCTCCCGGGTTCAAGCGATTCTCCAGCCTCAGCCTTCTGAGTAGCTGGGATTACAGGTGCCCGCCACCACACCTGGCTAATTTTTTGTATTTTTAGTAGACATGGGGTTTCACTATGTTGGCCAGGCTGGTCTCGAACCCCTGACCTCGTGATCCGCCCGCTTCAGCCTCCCAAGATGCTGGGATTACAGGCGTGAGCCACCGCGCCTGGCCAACAGTTACTGATAGCAGCCTGCTCGGTGCGCTCCCACGCTGTAACAACATAATCATGTTGCATATAGTGACGGACTTCCAGTAGTCCAGCATGGTGGTTTCCTTGTTGGCCCTGAGAGCCTCACAGGCCGTAGTGTAAAGCGCCCTTGTGTAGTGTGCCTTGAACGCTTTTTTTTTTTTTTTTTTGAGACGGAGTCTTGCTCTGTTGCCTAGGCTGGAGTGCTGTGGCACGATTTCGGCTCACTGCAACCTCCGCCTCCCAAGTTCCTTGAATGTTTTTATTATGCCCTGATCGAGGGGTTGGATGGGAGATTTTGTGTTTGGGGGCATAAAAAGAACTTCTCTGTTGGGGTGTGCATTTTCGAGTTCTTCGTAGCAATGGACTGGAGAATTATCTAAAATTAATAAAACCTTGAAGGCAAGGTTTCTGCCCTGGAGATAGAGTTCAGCTTCTGGGATGAAGCAGTTATGGAACCAAATGGACATCGTCCACAGTTTTTTGTTCCACCTCCAATGGACTGGCAGATGGTTCACGTATTTCCCATTAAGTGCTTGTGGATTTTGGGCTCTGTACACCATTGGGGTTTGCACTTAAAGTCGCCCTTGGCATTGGCGCACACTAACAAGGTTGCATGATCCTGATATGATTTAAAGCCAGGGGCTTTGGAGGCCGTTTGCATTATAAAGGTTCGTTTGCCAACATCCTTGTAAAATAAGCCAGTCTCATCCGTATTGAAAACCTGCTCTTCCACATAACGCTTTCCTGTATAACACTTAGCAGGTATTTTAAAAATTCTTCTGCAGCCCCTTGATCTGCAAGAACTCGCCTCACATGCAAGTTTAACATTTTTCACCCCGTGTTGCCTTTTGAAACCCGCAAGCCAGCCAGCACTCGCCGAGAAGGGCTTGACATTTCTCTGACCCTGGGTAACGTGACCATAGATTTTTTTATTTTTTTGGCTTTCAGCCTCACAACAATGCTGTCCACTACGATTTTTTTTTAATCGGTCGACATCTCAGGAATCCACAAATTCAGCCGCTTTTCCACCTTTCCCATAGCTTCATCACGCACTATGGAGGTCACTTAGCACTTTCCGGCGCGGCCTCACTAACAGATCGGCGAATTTCCTTTTCCTTTTTCTTAATGTACCGGATTGTCGACTCGTTAACACTGAGCTCACCGCCAGCAGCACTGTAACTCATGCATGATAGGAGTTTATCCAGCACGCGGGCTTTCTCCATAAGGCACATCACGGCCTTCTTGCGCTTAGGAACGCTGGGCAGAGTTTCAGCACTATGCTTATGGGCCATTTTAAACAGCAAAACCACCCACAAAACCCAGAAAAATGCAAAAAAAAAAAAAATGTGTCAGTAAACAGACTGCAGAAGAAGTCTGTTTACAGCACGGGAGCTGCAACGAGAAAGCGGCGCTTCTGCCTACTTTCAACCTGTGCTCGGAACTTGCACCTCCGCCAACTCTAAATTTCCACCCTCTGCGCATGCCCGGGAAAAACCCCAAAAATGATTGTGATGATTGATTTTGGGGTTACCAATACATTTTAGCAGTAAGTAAGTTTGTATTTGACAATAACTCATGATTAATGAAGGTCGTCTGTATTTCCACAGATATGTAATTTTATTTAAGCAGATTTATTAAATAAAGGCGGTGAGGCAGCGCCGAAGACTACGAGTTCCAGCATGCACCGCGTCCGGGCGAGTACCGGCTCCCCGTGAGGGCCTCAGGGGGCGCCAGCCCAGAGGCATCGGCCGGAAGTGTCGTAGGGCGACCACGTGGCACTCTCTGCGCATGTGCAAAGCGCTGTCGGGGCCGCCCTAGCTACTGTCGCCGCCGCCCGGGCTCTATGATCTCTCCCTAGAGCTTTGCCGTTGGAGGCAGCTGCTGCGGTCCTGTGAGTCTGACCAGCGTCGAGCGGCAGCGACATGGAGGAATTCGACTCCGAAGACTTCTCCACATCGGAGGAGGACGAAGATTACGTGCCGTCAGGTGAGCGATTCCGCCTGAGGCGACAGGCGGATTGCCCCGCCCCACGCCTCACGTGAGGCGTGTTGGCTCCCGCGGGGGTCGTGCCAGTGGTTCGGGGGGCGCCCGTTCTCGAGCGTGTGCTCCCTCGGGCCCCTCATTCTCGGCCGTCCCGGCCCGAGGCATGTGCGCCTGGCGGTTCCGTGCCGCCCTCCCCATGGGCCAGCTCCGGCCGCCGCCCCCTCTTGCAGCGCGGGAACCGACACGTGAACACGGTACTGTCCCTGGGGACACTCGTCGGTCGGCCCCGAACGACACCGCTGCTTTAGAAATCGGGAAGGCATTCCGAGCGTTGGAGGCTTTCTTCAGCCCTAGCCCGAGACAGCTCCTGGCCACCACCCCGTCCAAGATAGCGCTGTCCGTTTTCCTCCTGGTAGAAATTTCTGATAGAAAGTTCCCCCCGTGATGCCTTTTGCCTCTCTGCGACTTCCACCCATCTTCTCCTCTCAGAACTTTCTTTCCATAGAGATTTTCAACCCGAATGGGGCGAAAATGAATCTTGCTGAAGAGACCTACCTCTTCCCCCTTCTTGGTCTTCCCCAGACATACCCATCTCCTTGAAAGTATCTTCACCCATACAAATTCTCATTTGAAAGACAAACACAAAAACCCAACCCAGGAGGTCTCCCTATTCTTGTTTAATTTTGTTCTGTTCTGGTTTTTTGTTGTTTTTTGAGACGGAGTTTCACTCTTGTTGCCCAGGCTGGAGTGCACTGGCACGATCTCGGCTCACTGCAGCTTCCACTCCCGGGTTCAAGCAATTCTCCTGCCTCAGTCTCCCGAGTAGCTGGGACTATAGGCGCACGCCACCACGCCCAGCTAATTTTTGTATTTTTAGTAGAGACGGGGTTTCACCATGTTGGCCAGGATGGTCTCGATCTCTTGACCTCGTGATCCGCCCGCCTCGGCCTCCCAAAGTGCTGGGATTACAGGCTTGAGCCACCGCACCCAGCGAATAATTTTTTTAAAGGGTTAATTCACTGGAGGTAATGAATTTTTAGGGGATGATAATATCTACCTCCAAATGCGATAACATATAAAGCAGCTAATGTAGAACCAAACATGTAATAAAGCTTAAAAAAAAAAAAAGGGTTAATTCACTTTATTTTTCTTGTTTAAAAACCCTAAGTTGTAGCCACAACTGGAGCCTGGGCCCTCTGCCCAGAGACTCTGGTGTGGGTCTTGACGAGGTGGGCATTGAATTCCTGATAGGGAGACTTGGTGAATACAGTCCGCTTCCAGAGGTCGGTGGTCAGGTAGCTGTAGGTCTTAGAGATGGCATCAAAGGTGGCCTTGGCGAAGTTACCCAGGGTGGCGGGGCAGCCCCTGACTGAGATGTGTCAGTCATCGATACCATCCATCATGAGTAGCTTCTTGGGCACTGGCGCCGAGAGGATGCCAGTGCCCCTGGCGCGCGGATGAGGTGCACCAGCCCAGAGCTGCAGCGTGCCGTCACTTTGCAAGGGACGGTGTGGGGCTTGCCGATCTGGTTCCCCCAGTAGCCTCTGCGCTCAGGGACAATGGAAGGCTTGGCCAGGATGATGGCCCCGCGGATGGCAGTGGCCACCTCCTTGGAGCAGTTAACACCCAGACCAACGTGGCTATTGTAGTCCCCAGTGGCAACAAATGCCTTGAACCTGGCGCGCTGGCCGGCGCGGGTCTAAAATCTCATCCTTGAGAGAGGCCCCCAGGAAAAGTCAGTGATTTCAGATTCCCTGCTTCCTCCAGGGACTTGATCTTCATGTCCTTGACCAGGTGGCCCAGCTTGGTGACGGGCATTCACTCCTTATCCTCGGCCTTGCCTTCGCTACCCTGTCCACGTCGGCAGCCACGCCGCCCCGGAAGCCACTGCGGTTCCGCATCCCCGCCCCCCACTGGCGTCATCCCCCGCCATTTGGTGTTTTCTCGGAGAAGAAACACTGTAAATATATTTTATAGCATTATGTTCTTTTGTAAATGCAGTCAGCACTTAACATATAATTTTTAACTTACATACTATAACAGTCTTTTTTATTTATTTATTTTTTTTGAGACGGGCTATCACTCTTGTCGCCCAGGCTGGAGTGCAATGGCGCGATCTCGACTTACCGCAACCTCCACCTCCCAGGTTCAACGATTCTCCTGCGTCAGCCTCCCAAGTGGCTGGGATTACAGACATGTGCCACCACGCCTGGCTAATTTTGTATCTTTAGTAGAGACGGCGTTTCTCCATGTTGGTCGGGCTAGTTTCAAGCTCCAGACCTCAGGTGGTTTGCCTGCCTCGGCCTCCCAAAGTGCTGGGATTAAGATGTGAGCCACCTCGCCTGGCCATACTTTACTCTTTTCAATATACTGTTCTCTGATTTTTGTCAAATGCCTAGAGTTGTGTAACCACCAACAAAATGAACAGTTTCAAGCCTCCCACCTTCTTAAAAAAAAACAAACAAACAAACAAATTTCCCCTGCTACTCTATGTAGTCAAAACTCTCCCTGACCCCCCGGCCCAGCCGTTAGCAACCATTGGTCTGTTTTCTATCTTTATGGTTTTGCCTTTTTCAGAATGTAATCTAAGTGGTAGCTTTTTGTTTCTGGCTTTTTCCACTTAGCATAGTGCATTTGAGATTCAGCTATGTTGTTGCTCATGTCAATGATTAGTGCCTTCTGTTGTTGAATGCTAGTCCATTATATAAATATAACACAGCTTATTCTGCATTTGAAGGACACTGGGTTGTTTCCAGTTTTTGTTGTTGTTGTCGTTTTGTTTTTTTGGAGTTGGGGTCTCACTCTTGCCCAAGCTGGAGTGCAGTGGCACGATCTCAGCTCACTGCAACCTCTGCCTCCTGGGTTCAAGTGATTCTTCTGCCTCAGCTTTCCAAGTAGCTGGGACTACAGTTGCGCGCCACCCACCCCCAGATAATTTTTGTATTTTTAGTAGAGATGGGGTTTCACCATATTGGACAGGCTGGTCTTGAACTCCTAACCTCATGATCCGCCTGCTTCAGCCTTCCAAAGTGCTGGTATTACAGGTATGAACCGCCTCACCAGGCCTCTGATTTTTTATGATTACAAATAAAGCTATTTGTAAATATTTCCACACAGCTTTTTCTGTGAACGTGGGTTTTCATTTCATGTGGGTAAACACCTAGGAGTGGGATTACTGGGCTTTTTTGGGATATGATTTCTGTTGGCAGCATGTTTGAGAGTCGAGATGCTCTTCCTCCTCAACAGCACTTGGGGTGGTCAGGTTTTTGTTTGTTTGTTAATATTAGCTAATTCTCCTTTAGTTTGCATTTCCCTAAGGATGTAGATTCTCTTTTCTTGTGCCTATTTGGTATTGTTTTATCTTCTTTGGTGATGTGTCTTTTGAATTCTTTGTCCATTTAAAACATTGGGTTGTTTTCAGTTTTGGAATTATATATTCTGGGTATAGTTCTTTCTCAGATTTTTGTTTGTTTGTTTGTTTAAGATGCAGTCTCACTCTGTTGCCCAGGCTTGAGTGCAGTGGCATGATCTCGGCTCACTGCATCCTCTGCCTCCTGGGTTCAAACAATTCTCTGCCTCAGCCTCCCAAGTAGCTGGGATTACAGGTGACCACTACCATGCCCGGCTAATTTTGTCTTTTTAGGAGAAATGGGGTTTCTCCATGTTGGTCAGGCTGGGCTCGAACTCCTGACCTCAGGTGATCTGCCTGCCTCAGCCTCACAAAGTGCTGGGATTATAGGCGTGAACCTGGCCTTTACTTTTTTTTTTTTTTTTTTTAGCAAAAGACTTTAATAAACTGTTTATAAAAAAAAGAAACATAAATGTGCAATAATAGATATGAAAAACTTTTATATAACAAAAATATTTTTAGATGTCAGATATGTAAGAACTTAAAAATTTTTTTATTGTACTTTAGGTTCTGGGGGTGTTGTACTGAACTGAGCATAGAAAGTCAACACCAAGACAAAAGTATGCCAAATTGCAGGGTCTTTATTGCCGGCGGCCACGGAGGACTCGCGTCTCTCCAACTCGTGGCCCCGAAAGGAGGGTGTCAAGAACCTTTATACCCGTAAAAATCACCTTGGGGGTGGGGGTGAGGGGCTTCAGGCATTCTGAGGGCTGGTGGATTCTGTAAATCACCTTCTGGGCAGAGATGAGGGTGAGGGGCTCCGGACATTCCGAGGGCCAGGGGACTTTTTGACATTCTGATTGTTGCTTAAGTGGTTCACAAAAGTCAAGATTGGCATTTGTTTACACATTGTCTGGGTAGGGTGGCAATTACAGTCCTTAATTACTTATTCACATTTGGGTTATAGAGAGCAGTTTCAGCAGAAAGCCGAGGTATGGTTGAGGTATGCAGGTTTATGGGGCTTTTTACCATATCACAGGGGTACATGTGCAGTGCTTTTACTTTTTTAAAAAAATCAGTTATCATTATTTTTTGTTAATTTTTGCATAAGATGTGAGTGATGGATTTTTTTTTTTTTTTGCATTTAGATGTCCAGTTCTTTTATTATTTGTTGAAAAGATTATTCTTTCTCCATCTAATTTCCTTGGCATCTTTGTAGGGTGGATTGGCCATACTTGTATAGGTTTATTTCTGGACCTCTATTTCCACAGTGTTTCAATTACTACAGTTTTGATTTAAGAGTTGAAATCAGGTAGAGTACTGCAACTTTGTTCTTTTGGCTGCTCTTATTGCTTTGCCTTTCCATATAGATTTTTTTTCTTAGTTTTTGAGATGGTGTCTTGTTCTGTTGCCCAGGCTGGAGTACAGTGGCATGACCTCAGCTCACTGCAACTTCTGCTTCCCAGGTTCAAGGGATTCTTCTGCCTCAGCCTCCCAAGTAGCTGGGACTACAGACATGTGCCGTATGCCTGGCCAGCATATACATTGTAGAATCACTTCATTCACCTCTCCAAAAAGTATCCTACTTGGATTTTGTTTGGAATTGCCTTGAATCTGTAGACCAATTTGGGAAGAATTAACAATTTAACAATGTTATATTTTAGTCTATGAATACAATCTGTATCTCTATTTTTTTAGGTCTAAAAAGTTTTTGTTTCCACTTGTATGTAACTACTATATGGAAATAAAATACAACTGGGTTCTGCATACTAACCTTGTGTTCTACAACCTTGCAAAATTCATTTACCAGTTCTGGAGGTTTTTGTAGATTCTGTGGGATTTTCTACACAGACAGTTATGTCAAATGTAAATTGAAACAGTTTTATTACTTCTTTCCAATATGTTTACCTTTTATTTTACTTGCCTTGCTGTACTTTATACTTTCAGTATGATGTTAAATAGGAGTGGGAAGAGGGGAGATGTTGCCTTTTTCCCAATCTTACCTTTTTTTTTTTTGAGATGGAGTCTTGCTCTGTTGCCAGGCTGGAGCACAATGGTGCGATCTTGGCTCACTGCAACCTCCACCTCCTGGGTTCAAGTAATTTCCCCGCCTCAGCCTCCTGAGTAGCTGGGACTTCAGGTGTATGCCACCACGCCTAGCTAATTTTTTGTATTTTAGTAGAAATGGGGTTTCACTGTTGGCCAGTATGGTCTTGATTTCCTGACCTCATGATCTGCCTGCCTTGGCCTCCCAAAGTGCCGGGATTATAGGTGTGAGCCACTGTGCCCAGCCACCTTTTTGCCAATCTTAAGGGGGAAAAAAAAATTAGTGTTTCACCATTTGATGTGGTGGTAGTTACAGGTTTTTCATAGATGCCATGTGCGTATGTGTTTGTCTGTCTGCAGTTTAAGCACTTCAGCATTGAGTAACTTACTACTAACTCAGTCACCTAACTCTACGTGGTATGTACCAGTTGTGCTCTACATTTTACTGATGAAAAAACTGAGGCACAAAGTCTAAGCAAATTGCTGGAATTCATCCAGCTAGATAGTAACTCAGCTGGAATGTTAACCTTGGCAGTCTGCATATATTGTCCCTCAGAGATTCCTTTTGTCATGTTTATTAAGTTCCCCTCTGTTCCTGATTTTCAGAGAGGTGAATTTTGTCAAATGCTTTTTCTGCATCTATTGATTTAATTACATCTTTTTTTTTTTTTGGTCTGTTAATATGGTAAATTACAATGATTGATTTTTCAAATTTCTAATAGACTTATTTCTGGGAGACAGCTCACTCGGTCGGGATATATTTATACGTTGCTGAATTTGGTTTGCTAATGTAGTCAGCCCTCTGTATCTCTGGTTTCCACATCCATGAATTCAACCAACCACAGATAGAAAATATTTGGAGAAAGTCCAGACGAAGTCGCTCTCGCCTGTAATCTCATCACTTTGGGAGGCAGAGGTGGGCGGATCACTTGAGGCCAGGAGTTCGAGACCAGCCTGGCCAACATGATGAAACCCTGTCTCTACTAAAAATACAAAAATTAGCCTGGTGTGGTGACCGACCCACTTAGTCCCAGCTACTGGGCTGAGATACGAGAATTGCTTGATTACCCAGAGTGGAGTGCAGTGGTGCAATCATGCTCACTGCAGTCTAAAACTCCTGGGCTGAAGTGATCCTCCCACCTCAGCTTCCCAAGTATCTGGGACTACAGATGCACACCATCATGCCCATCTAATTTTTTATTTTTTCTATAGAGATGAGGTCTCTCACCATGTTTCCCAGGCTGGTCTCAAATGCCTGGCTTCAAGTAGTCTCCTGCCTTTGCCTCCTAAAGTGCTGGGATTACACGGGTGAGAAAACCTGGATTTGTTTGTTTTTAAAAGAAACAGTGTTTTGCTCTGTCACCCAGGCAGGAGTGCAGAGGCACGATCACAGCTCACTGAAGCCTTGAACTCCTGACCTCAAGCAATCCTGCCTTAACTTCTGAAAATGTGTGTTTTTTTTGATTCAGTTTTAAGACTCTTTAAGAGGCCATGTGTGGTGGATCATGCCAGTAATCCCACTTTGGGAGTCTAAGGTGGGCAGATCCCTTGAGGCCAGGAGTTCAAGACTAGCCTGACCAACATGATGAAACCCCATCTCTACCAAAAATACAAAAATTAGGCGGGAGTGGTGGCGCGTACCTGTAGTCTCAGCTACTCTTGAGGCTGAGGCAGGAGAATCACTTGAACCATGGAGGATCGTAGTGAGCTAAAATTGTGCCACTGCACTCCAGCTTGGGCAATAGAGCGAGGTGCTGTCTCAAAAAAAAGTGGATGGTTATATCTGTACTGAATGTGTACAAACTGTTTTTTCTTGTCATTATTTCCTAAAGAATACAGTATAACAAGTATTCATATAGCACATTTTATTAGGTGTCGTAAGTAATCTAGAGATGACTTAAAGTATGCAAGAGGATGTACACAGGTTATATGTAAATATGATGTCATTTTATATAAGGGACTTGAACATCTGTGGGTTTTGGTGTGAGGTGGTGGAGGTCCTGGAGCATGTTCCCCAGAGATGTAGAGAGACATCTGTATTTTGTTGAAGATTTTTGCCTCTATGTTTATGAGGGATATTGATCTGTATTTTTTTTTTTTTTTCAAAAAAAATTTTTTTTTAAAGATGGGGTTTCACCATGTTGGTCAGGCTGGTCTTGAACTCCCGACCTCAGGTGATCCACCTGCCTTGGCCTCCAAAGTGCTTGGATTGCAGGTGTGAGCCACCATGCCTGGTCTTATAATTTCCTTCTATGGTTTTAGTGTCAGATATTGTAAGCCTCATCAAATGGGGAAACATAGTCTCTGTTTCTTCCAGGGTGATTTTTTATTCATCCTGTATGCTTGTTTAGGGCTTTATTATGTAAGAGGCTTTCTCAGATTTATGGTGATTTTTACTTGGTTTGGCTCATATTTATGCTTGGGGCACTAAAAAGGTGATTGGAAGCTCTGAGTCTTTGGACAAGATTTGTTCCTTTTGTGCCTACATTGTTTACAGGGTTGTTATTCTGCTTGTTACTGTCTTTTTTCTCTCGTAGTAACTGCATGGAATTTGATCTGGAGTTTTTCTATATATTTTTTAAAATTTGCTTATCTCTTACTGTTGCAGGACTTTTCCTTAGCTTAGCTAAAGACGGGATCCTTGTCCTCATGGCCATGGTAATTTAGGCTCACAGACAATTTGAACCATGAGTAAAGCAGGTTTTTACTGGGTGAAAAAGGGAAAAAAGGCGATCAGGACTCCCTGTAAGGCCAGAGTTGCTGCTGCTATGCTTCCTGCCTAGCAGCTTTGAATCCCCAGGTTCCACACAGAAAGAGAGGGGCCAGGGGCCAGGCTCCTCCCTGCTGCAAACAGCAGAACCTCTGTGGCTCCACCCCAGTGCGCATTTCTCCCAGTCTGCTGGCTGGTTGGAGATTCTCCGGGGGACCCCCCTCCCACATGGCTGTCTCATTGCTGTTGAGATTAAGCATCTTTTTAAATGTTTAAGATCCAGAGCCATGTGCATCTACTTGTGTGAAGTGTCTACAACATTTGCCAGTTTTTATGATGAAAACTTTTGCCTGTTTTTATGATGAAAACAGGCAAGAGTTTTCAAACCTAGTGTAGACCTTTGTAGAAAATTAGAAAATGTAGACAGTTAAACATAAAGTAATTACAATCCAACTACCTAGAGACTATCAAGTGTCAGTCCCTTAGTGAATACTCACTCTGATCTTTTTCTACACCGAAGTGTAGATATTTGTGTTTTTTCCTCAGCCTGCAATTGTATTTACTCATATCACTTTGCAGCTTGCTATTTTCTGTGGACAATCTCTACCCATTTATTTTAGTAAATGTTCTGTCTATGTGTATATCATATTCAGATTTCCAAATTATTGCAAATGGCTACAGCTTGCGTGTCCAAATCACAGTTGAGTTCAAGACTATACATGTTATCCAGTTGTTCCATCCTTGAGTCTCTTTTAATCTAGCATACTCCCCTCGCTATAATGTCATAGATTTCCTGAAAAGGTCGAGCCATGCGTCCTGAAGCATGTCTCATCTCTTGGATTTGTCTGCTTATTCACTCATAGCGTTGTTTTAGTTGTTCCTTTGTTCCTTCAGTTCTCTGTAAATCAGAAGTTAGATCTAAATGCTTGATGGGTTCCAGTGAAATATTTCGGCTAGAATGCATTATTGACGGACATGTATTTCGTACTGCGTAACATCAGAAGACACAATATCTGGTTGATAACTATAGTGGTGATTACTAAATCAGGGTGATGCCAGTCTGATCCGTCTGTTATATACTTGTTTTTTCCTTTGGAACTTGTAGAACTGGAAAGTATTCCATGTGACAGTATACTTAATGGTTAAAACTTAAATTGCTTTTTATTTTTTTATTTTTTTTAGATGGAGGTCTCACTGTGTTGTTCAGGCTGGGCTCAAATTCCTGAGCTCAAGCAAGCCTCTCAAGTAGCTGAGACTATAGGTGCATGCCACTGCACCTGTTATCTGAAAGGGGGTCCAGATCCAGACCCCAAGAGAGGGCTCCTGGATCACAGATAAGAAAGAATTCGAGGGAAATACATACAGTAAAAACAAGTTTATTAGGAAAGTAGAGGAATAAAGAATGTCTACCTCATAGAGCAGACCCAAGGCTGCTGGTTGCCTATTTTTATGGTTATTTCTTGATTATATGCCAAACCAGGGGTGGATTATTCATGCCTCTCCTTTCAGACCATTTAGATTAACTTCCTAACGTTGCTATGGCACTGGTAAGCTGTCATGGCGCTGATGAGAGTGACCAGAGGTCTCTCTCATTGCCATCTTGGTTTTGGTGAGTTTTAGCCGGCTTCTTTACAGCAGGGTGTTTTATCAGCAAGGTCTTTATGCCCTGTATCTTGTGCCAACCTTCTGTGTTATCCTGTGATTTAGAATGCCTTAATCTCCTGGGAAGGCATCCCAGTAGGTTTCAGCCTCATTTTACCCAGCCACTATTCACGATGGAGTTGCTCTGGTTCAAACGCCTCTGACACACCCCAGCTTCTTAATTTGCTTTTTGACTTTCCTTGATAACCCCTGCCTAAACTCCTACTGTCAGAGTTTGAGCGGTGATGTTTTTCTGATTCTGTGGTTCTTTTATACTTATTAGTTGATGTTTTTCTGTAAAATATAGCTTTTCCTCATCAGTTGGAACAGTATAAATGTTGAATTCTTTTCCCTTAATTACAGTTTTGAAAATAGGTAGTAATTTTAAATAGCAGTCTAAAATGGTACAGATTTATTTTCTGTCTTTGAATATCATGAGGGGCTCACGGATTTTTTTTTTTTTTTTTTTTTTTGAGATGGAGTCTCGCTGTGTCACCAGGCTGGAGTGCAGTGGTGCAGTCTTGGCTCACTGCAGCCTCCACCTCCCTGGTTCAAACCATTCTCCTGTGTCAGCCTCCTGAGTAGTTGGGACCACAGGTGTGTGCCACCACACCCAGCTAATTTTTGTATTTTTAGTAGAGACGGGGTTTCACCATGTTGGCCAAGATGTTCTCTATCTTTTGACCTCATGATCCGCCCGCCTTGACCTCCCAAAGTGTTGTGATTACAGGCGTGAGCCACCACTCCCTGCCAGTTTCTTTGATTTTATAGTTGTGTTATTTCTCTTATTCTGAAGATTTAGATTCCTAATATGATTAACTTAATTACTTGCTTTAACCTATGACTTAAAGGAAATAGTTTCAAAATACCAACGTTAATGTTACTACAAGAGTAGAACTTTTTTTTTGTCTTTGGAATGCATCTTGATGAAGATGTATAGTCAGAATACTGTTTTTAAAGTCTTGGGAATAAACCTTTTGTTAATGTGGTTATGTTTTCATTTTGGTATACAGCTGTGTTTATTTATTCAAACTTTTGAATTTAAGGGATTTTCAAAGTTCTGTAGAGAGAGAACCATAGTGAACTCTTGCTTCTACCTTGTTTTATCCTGACCCTTAAAAGAGCTGTTTTCATTAGTTTCTTGTTTATCCTTCCAGTGTCGTTTTTTCCATATACAAATATAATATAAGCATATTCTTAATTCTTTTTTCCTCATCGAAAGCTGGCATATTTCATATACTGTTCTTTTGCTTTTCCCTTCCTTTTTTATCTCTTTAATTTAAGAGTATATTTTTGGGCCTGGCGTGGTGGCCCATGCCTGTAATCCCAGCACTTTGGGAGGCTGAGGCTGGTGGATCACCTGAGGTCAGGAGTTTGAGACCAGCCTGACCAACATGGTGAAACCCCCTCTCTACTAAAAATACAAAAATTAGCCGGGTGTGGTGGCATGTGCCTGTAATCCCAGCTACTCAGGAGGCTGAGACAGGAGAATCACTGGAACCCAGGAGGTGTAGAGGTTGCGATCAGCTGAGATCGCGCCACTGCACTCCAGCATGGGCGACAGAAAGAAAAAAGTAAATAAATAATTATATCTTGGAGGTAAATACATAGAAATTCTACACATGTCATTGTAATGACTATATGATATTCCATTATTTAGATGTACCATAGTCTTTTCAGCCATTACTTACTGTGAGACAACTTGCGCTATTTCTAATTTTTTGTTATTACAAATAGTACGCAGTGAATAACCTATTACATTCTCTGGGATAAAAAAGTGAGACTGCTGAATAGAAAGGTAAATACATTTGAGTTTCTTTGTATTTTGGGGTGGTTTTGTTTTTGTTTTTGAGACAGGGTCTCACTCTCTTGCCCAGGCTGGAATGCAATAGAGCGTTCATGGCTCACTTCAGCCTTGACCTCCTTGGCTCAAGTGATCCTTCCACCTCAACCTCATGAGCCACTGTGCCTGGCCCTTAGTTTTTCTTTATCTTTCTTTTTTTTTCCTTTTTTTTTTTTGAGACAGAGTCTCGCTCTTTAATCCAGTTGGAGTGCAGTGACGCGATCTTGGCTCACTGCAACCTCCGCTGCCCAGGTTCAGGCAATTCTCCTGCCTCAGCCTCCCGAGTAGCTGGGATTACAGGCGCGTGCTACCATGCCTGGCTAATTTTTTGTATTTTTAGTAGAGATGGGGTTTCACTGTGCTGGCCAGGCTGGTCTCGAACTCTTGACCTCGTGATCTGTCCACCTCGGCCTCCCAAACTGCTGAGATTACAGGCATGAGCCATTGCGCCCAACCTTGTGCTAACGATTTTACCAGAGGTTCAGGAGGAAGCAGAATTACATTTGTGTGTTCGGACTTCCGTCTTAACCAGAAACTCAACTGCTCTCATGAAACACTGTCACTTAGCCCTTGGGGTGTGGGATATCAAAAGGTTTCCATTTTGGATATTGATTGTTTCCACCTCAGCCTCAAATGCTTATTCTCCAGATTTTTACACAGCTGGCTCCTTCTCATCACCTTTTAAAAATTTTTTAATTTATGTATTTTTTTTTTGTTTTTTTTTTGAGACAGGGTCTTGCTCTGTAACCCAGGCTGGAGTGCAGTGGTGTGATCTTTGCCTTGACATCCCGGGCTCAAGTGATCTTTTTGCTTCAGCCTCTTGAGTAGCTTGGACTAGAAGTGTGCACCACCAAGCCCAGCTAATTTTTGTATTTTTTGTAGAGACAGGGTTTCACCATATTGCCCAGGCTGGTCTTGAACTCCTGGGCTCAGGCGAACCACCTGCCTCAGCCTCCCAAAGGACTGCGATTGTAGGCATGAGCCACTGGTCTGGCCATCTAGCCATCCTTTTTTTTTAATCTCTTTTATAATTGTTTTAGTTTTCACAAGTTTTTATCTTTGTTGTTTTTCTGAATTATTATTATTATTATTATTTGAGACAGACTCTCGCACCGTTGCCCGGGCTGGAGTGCAATGGTGTGAGCTCAGCTCACTGCAGCCTCCACCTCTGGGGTTCACACGATTCTCCTGCCTCAGTGCCTCTGGAGTAACTGGGATTACAGTCACACACCACCACACCTGGCTAATTCTTTTTGTATTTTTAGTAGAGACAGGGTTTCACTATGTTGGCCAGACTGGTCTCGAACTCCTGACCTCGTGATCTGCCCACCTCCATCTCCCAAAGTTCTGGGATTATAGGCATGAGCCACCATGCACAGCCTTTGTTTTTCTGAGTTACTTAAAAAAATCTTATTTTTATTGCACAGATGCCACAGTTTCTCTTCTTTTTGAGGATATTAATTAATTACAAAGTATTTTTCCTTAAGTTTTTAGTCCATCCCCCTTCCCCACCCCCTTTTTCTGCACTAATTTTGTTCCCTCTGAATTCCTTTCTGTTTATCTTGAATCTGTTTATCTTGAATGTTGCCTTTCAAAGTGTTTGGTGGTCCTTGGTACATTGAGTGTAGTATTTAAAAGCTCATTGGAGGCTGGGTATGGTGGCTCACATCTGTAATCCTAGCACTTGGGGGACACCAAGGTGGACACATCACTTGACGTCAGGAGTTTAAGACCAGCCTGGCCAGCATGGTAAAACCCCATCTCTCCTAAAAATACAAAAATTAGCCGAGTGTGGTGGTGCATTCCTGTAACTCTAGCTGCTTGGGAGGTTGAGGCAGGAGAATCACTTGAACCCGGGAGGCAGAGGTTGCAGTGAGCCGAGATCGTGCCACCACACTCCAGCCTGGGCGACAGAGTGAGTCTGCATCTCAAGAAAGAGCGAGAGCGAGAGCGAGAGAGAGAGAGAGCGCGCGCACGAGTTGATTGGATATACAGGAATTTCAAAACAACACTGTTTGTAATGACTCCAAACTGGAAACAGCCTAGTTGTGCATCAACAGTAGAATGAATAAACAAAGTGTGGCATAGTCATACAGTGAAATACTATTTATTATTTAGGAGTGAGAATGAAGAAACTATAGCTACATGCAGCAACGTGGGTGATTCTCACAAACATAATGGTGAATAACAGAAGCCAGTCACAGAAGAGAACACACTCCAGGCTTCTGTTTAAAGTTCAGCAGCAGGCAAAACTTCCCTATGGTGTTAGAAGTCAGGATCCTGGTTACCTTTGGGGTAGGGCAGTGGTTGGTGACTGGAAGGGAGCACAAGGGGCCTTCTGGGATGCTGGTAATGTTGAGTTCCTTGAGCTGGGGCCCTGGTTATGCAAGCGTGTTCACTGTGTGTCATTCCATTGAACTGTACATTAGATTTGTGTGCTTTTTGGTATGTACACTTCAAATGAAAATTTATATGAAGTAAAAGAGAAAAAGTAGTGGAATCTCTTTGTGGGCAGGGTTGGTTTATTGACTGGTACCCCACAGCGTGTGGTCAGATATCGAAGCAACACTCTTTTGTTGGGGACCCCTGAATGTCAGTGTCTGAAGATGGTACATGGATGTGTTTGTTCTTTCGGCTATGTTTAACTGGAAGTCTTTAGGTTTCCTTTTAAACCTCTTTATTGAGAAGACAAAGTTGTTCTTTGTTTTTTTTTTTTTTGGACAGAGTCTTGCTCTGTCTCCAGACTGGAGTACGGTGGCGCTTTTGTTACCCAGGCTGGAGTGCAGTGGTGCGATCTTGGCTCACTGTAACCTCCTCCTGCTGAGTTCAAGCGATTTTCCTGCCTCAGCCTCCCAAGTAGCTGGGACTACAGGCGCGCATCACCATGCCCAACTAATTTTTGTAGTTTTAGTAAAGACAGGGTTTCACCATGTTGAGCAGGATGGTCTCAATCTCTTGGTTTCGTGATCCACCTACCTCAGCCTCCCCAAGTGCTAGGATTACAGGCGTGAGCCACTGTGCCTGGCCAACAAAGTATTTTTTAAGTTAGATTTGAAAGATACCTAAGATGAGGTGGTGCGTCAGTTTCTTTCTTTGAGAAACGCATTTCTCCAGTCATGTTTCTAGAAAAAAAAAGGAAAGAAAAAAAAGCACATTGGAATTTCTTTTTTTTTTTTTGAGACAGAGTCTCACTCTGTTGCCAGACTGGAGTGCAGTGGTGCGATTTCAGCTCACTGCAACCTCCGCCTCCCGGGTTCAAGCATTCTCCTGCCTCAGCCTCCTGAGTAGCTGGGACTACAGGTGTGCACCACATTAATATTATAAATCAATAACATTTATTTATTATTTAAATAATTATTATACAAATAATTATATAATAATTATTTATATTATATAAATAATTTTTGTATTTTTGGTAGAGATGGGGTTTCACCTTGTTGGCCAAAATGGTCTCCATCTCTTGATCTTGTGATCCGCCTGCCTTGGCCTCCCAAAGTGCTGGGATTACAGGTGTGAGCCACCGCATTCAGCCTAGAATTGGAATTTCTATTTATTCATTCATCATTCAGCGAATACTTAAAAATCAAGATAAACAGGGTTCATCTCCTCTTGGAGTATAGAGCAGAGCAGAAATTGCAAATATTAAATATAAGCGGGATGAGTTATGGAGGGAAATAGGGACTGCCCTGGAATCTTAGGGTAGGAGAACATAGTGTAGTCTTCAGGGGCAGAGAAGACTTCCCTAAGGAAATGATGTTTTAGTTAGGTGAAGAACAGAAGAATAGGGGAAAATTCACTTTTTTCTTAATGAAAATGTCTCATCTTGATGTGAAAACTTTTATTAATAAAAATGTCTCATCTTGATTTGAAAACCTTTATTCCTGTCTGATCACCCTGTTATGTGATTTCAGGTGGAGAGTATAGTGAAGATGATGTAAATGAATTAGTGAAGGAAGATGAAGTGGATGGTGAAGAGCAGACACAGAAAACCAAAGGGAAAAAAAGAAAGGCCCAGAGCATTCCAGCCAGGTGATGCCGCCCTCAAGGCCCTTAGAAGTCAGGGCTATTGTCACAACCATCCTGATTGCTAAGATTGGTCTCCTGAGAGGTTTAATAAAGCCAGAGTTTCTAACGCTTTTTTCTTTGAGAGAAACGTTTGCTGTTATTTTACGATTAACTGCCTGGTCTCTGACAAGCTTTAAAAATTTTGAGCTTTAATGTAAAAAATATATATATTTATAGGTAATATGTACATACGGTTAAAACAGAAAATTCAGTCCCTAAAAAGATGTTTACCCTGTTCCTAGCCCTTGTTGCTTTGCCTCTGAAGAACTATATTACAGAGATAGTCTGTGCATATAAAAGCATATATGTATATGTTTTCTATCCTGATTTTTTTTTTTAGAAAAAAATATAAATAGTAGCATACTCACTTTCTCATTTTTATTTCTCTTTATTTCACATCTTGGAGATGGTACTATGGCAGTATCTCCTCTATTTCGTAGTATTACATTAGTGAATAGGCTTTACTTTATTTAGGCTTTCCTGTGTTGAGGGATGTTTAGATTGTATTTAGTCTTTTTTTTTTTTGTATCTAGTCTTTACCACAACTAACAAGACTGCAGTGAATATTCTTTGTATTCATGTATACAAAGTATACATGAATACATAAATGTATATAAAGTATACATGTATAAATATATCTGTAAATGAAATATGTAGAAATAGAATTGTTTCATCTAAGGTTATATATGCAGTTAAATCAAAAAATATATAGATATTAGCAAATTGCCTCCCATGGGCCTCGTATGGGCTTGTGTTCCCAAGAAAAATTATGATAGTCAAAAAAATAAATTAAAAAATGAAAACAAAAAATTATGATAATTCTGACAGCTTCTTTAACTCAGATAAGGGCATCCTCTATAGAAGTCTTTTACCTCACTTGGGTGTTTCTGTCTTCCTGGGCATTGAAGCAAAAAACAGGTTATCATTTATGAAAAAAAAAAAAATTGTAGCTATTAGATTGATTCACCTAAAGTCAAAATAGTCTAAGAAGCAATTTACTCTTACAAGTTTTTTTGTCCTTGAATTTTTCTGTATTCCAGCTCCTACTTCTTCAAAAAGTGGAAAGAAATATTGATTTTTTTTTTTTCCCTGAGAACTCTTGGAAGAAATAGTGCAAATAAAGTTGAGGCTCTTCTCAGTAGAACTTGTTCTACAAATTGAATAGCTTCAAAAAGTCAGCAATATCTGGCACATATAATATGTTCTTAGGATATTCTTTCTGGTCAGGGTAAGTCTGTGATTAGGTGATTTCGGATGTTTTCTTTGTGAAAACAGCTGGTCCTGATTTAGAAAGAGAACACTATATGTTGATTTTAAGTGACTGGAGAAAATGTTAGCAGTAAGAGCTGCATTCTTTCTTTTTTTTTCAGTTCTTTTTTTTCTTCGACAGAATTTCAGCTTACCTTTTCTACTCCCTTCATTGTATTATCAGTATTTCCAGATTTTAAAATGTTCTCTGGTTTACAAGATTATGTTTAGAGTCAGGGGAGGGATAACTGAAATCATTTTGTATTGTTTGTCTTGTCTTTCCTTTTCCTTGTGACTGCTGGTGATTAGGAAGAAAAGGCCAGGTGGTCTCTCATTAGAAGAGGAAGAGGAGGATGCCAATTCAGAATCTGAGGGAAGCAGTAGTGAGGAGGAAGATGAAGCTGCAGAGCAGGAAAAAGGCATTGGATCAGAGGATGCAAGGAAAAAGAAGGCGGATGAACTCTGGGCCAGCTTCCTCAATGATGTGGGACCAAAATCAAAAGTGTCCCCAAGTACACTAGTTAAGGTAAGTTGAGAGATTAATGAGATGAATGCCTCTCCGGAAATACCCTGCATTACTGAGATTGAAGCCTACAGAAATCAACCAGATGCCTTTGCTAACCATTCTACTAAGTGAAAAACAAAGCATTTCCTATGGTAGGAGAATAAGCTTCTCTAATTAAATAAATTTCTAATAGGCCTTTAACTGGTTAGAGATGAAACATTTAAGAGTAGCTATGGGTCGGGCGCAGTGGCAAAACCTGCAGTCCCAGCACTTTGTGAGGCCGAGGCGGGTGGATCACTTGAGGTCAGGAGTTTGAGACCAGCCTCATCAACATGACAAAACCCTGTCTCTACTAAAAATACAAAAATTAGCTGGGTGTGGTGGTAGGTGCCTTTAATCCCAGCTACTTGGGACTCTGATGCCAGGGAATCACTTGAACCTGGGCAGTGGCGAGGGTGCAGTGAGCCAAGATTGTGCCACTGCACTCCAGCCTGGGTGACAGAGTGAGACCATGTCTCACAAAAAAAAAAAAAAAAAAAAAGAGTAGCTATAAACACTATGGTTCATCCTTTGGTAAAACTGCTTACATTTCTTGTTTTTTTCATAGAAAGGAGAGGAGACTGAAGAGACAAGTTCAAGTAAATTGTTGGTGAAAGCAGAAGAACTAGAGAAACCTAAAGAAACAGAAAAAGTTAAAATCACCAAGGTGTTTGATTTTGCTGGTGAAGAAGTAAGGTAAGAGAAACTTCACAAACTTTGAAACTAGCATTTTTAAAAAAGAGCATCTCTAACTGGTGTTAGCCATCTATCCTCATTCCAATCCATCATAATATTTTGGGAGAGTTATATTTGAACTCAGGGAAAACTGGCTATATAAATTATCAGAGAGCATGAGAAAGGTCCTTTCACATATAGCAATGGAGTTTTTGAGCTTTATGAAGTAGTCAGCTGAACAGAAGCAAGGAAATACAAGATTAAGTATTTAACTTATATAAACATGGCTCATTGCCATGTTTTGTGACTTTTGGTAAGTAATGTCTCCCTTTTTTACTCTTGACTGAAATATAAACCCCAGTGAAGTCTCTAAAATCAGATAAGAATTGAAAATACAAGGAGAGAAATTTGGTTTCAATATTATTTTCTTACCTTAATAATATTTTTCTGATTGATTAATAAGGTTTATTTACCATAGGTTGAGTAGAGGCATAATGCCATGACCAGTTTAGCCTCCTGGCTGTTAGGTAAGAGCCACATGCCTGTAATTTCCCCTCCCCCATTTATTTCGTTTTTATTATGTGAAAACAGCAGATTTGTAATTTAGAGCTAAATGAGAACAGATGAATGCCAATCAATAATTTCATAGATGGTCACATTGATTTTCATTGGCAGTAATTAATTAGACCTGTAGGCTGTCTGAAAATACAATTTTCCCTAAAATTGTTATTCTTAAAAATAATGTTTTCAATAATTATTTTATCTAGTGAAGATACCTTTAGAAAAAATAAAATTGGCATTATCAGTGTTTTGTTTTTGTTTTTTGTTTTTTTGAGAAATGGTCTTGCTGTGTTGCCTGGGCTGGTCTTGAACACCTGGGCTCAAGCGATCCTCCAGCGTCAGCCTCCTAAGTAACTGAAACTACAGGGATGAACTACTCTGCCTGGCCATCATCACTCTTATTTTCTTTTTTCTTTTTTTTTTTATGATTCGGTTCCAATGCACATCTTCACTTTTATAAATGGTATGGAACAAAACTTTTTATTATTAAAAATTTCTCCCTAGCTTTTTCTTCTGAATAATGTCACACTTACAGAAATGTTGCAAGAATAGTATTACAACAAACTCCCATAAACCTATCTTCCAGATCTATCACTGGTTAATGTAATGCCACTCTCTCACCAACTATATCTGGGTTTTTCTTTTGATTTGGCTGAACCATTTGAGAATTATTTGTAGACATTGTGACACATCAACCTTTAATACTTTAGCACATGTCTCCTAAGACCAAGGGCATTCTGCTTTGTGACACAATATAACTCTCATATTCAGTAAAGTTAACATTAGAGCAGATTACTATCTGTAGAAGGAGCCTGACTTAAAATTTTCAATATATTGCAGACCAGTACTTTTCTAAAAGGACAATAAAAAGGAATTACTAGAAAGACAAGTTGAAAAGATAACTAAATTTTTACTAAAATTCAGCGGGTATCCTGCCGCCTCTCTGCTTTGCTGCAGGGCTTAGGTTCAGCACCAGAGCACCGCAAGTGCATAACTGGAGCCGCCTGCCCCCTCCAAGGGTGGGCCTTTTAACCTCTTTCGGCAGGGGTGGGGGGAGAAAAGATTTAATAGACATAACACTACATTTCCATACATGTGGTTAAAATGAGCCAAAGAGAGGAAAAAGGAAAGAATTATGTAACTATAAAGGCTGTTCATTGAAAGTGTTAATATACAGGGAATCCCTGTTACCTTTTATGCTGTTATTAAAATAAAATACTGGCCTGATGCAGTGGCTCATGCTTGTAGTCCCAGCACTTTGGGAGGCCAAGGCGGGCAGATCATTTGAGGTCAGGAGTTCAAGACCAGCCTGGCCAACATGGTGAAACCCCATCTCTACTAAAAATACAAAAATTAGCCAAGTGTGGTGGTGCACATCTGTAATCCCAGCTACTCAGGAGGCTAAGGGAGGAGAATCCATTCAACCCAGGAGGCAGAGGTTGCAGTGAGCTGTCACCTGGCTGACAGAGCTTGACTCTGTCTCAAAACAAACGAACAAACAAAAGCTGAGTAAATTATTAAATGTCAGACACACACTTCGAATAAACATGTTTGTATATATATACTTATATATGTTTATTTATACTTATATGTTTATACTTATATATACTTACATGTTGATACACTTACATACATGCTTATATATATACTTTTATGCTTTTATATATACTTTATATATACACTTACATATGTGTATATACATATATACTAATACATCTCTATATTTACATATGTACTTATACATGTATATACTTATATATATACTTAAATATGTGTACCTACTCATACTATATATGCATATATTTATATTCTTATGTATATACACATATATATGTATATACTTAAATATATATATATACACCTATATATATATTTAAGTATATACATATATATATATATATATTTTTTTTTTTTTGACACAGAATCTTGCACTTTTGCCCAGGCTAGAGTGCAGTAGTGTGATCTCAGCTCACTGCAACCTCTCCCTCCCAAGTTCAAGTTCCTGCCTCAGCCTCCCAAGTAGCTGGGATTACAGACTCCTGCCACCACCTGCAGCTAATTTTTTTATTTTTAGTGCGACAGGGTTTCACCATCTTGGCCAGGCTGGTCTCGAACTCCTGACCTCATGATCCACCTGACTCTGCCTCCCATAGTGCTGGGATTACAGGCGTGAGCCACCTCATCTGGCCTACTGTTTAGATTAATATTTAAAGTTTTTATTGTGATGAAAGAGCTTCTTTCTTTCTTATTAAACTAAGTTGTATTGATGACTGCACTCCTCCTGGGAGATAAGGTTATATGTAAATTATTTCTGTATTGGTTTTCTCCTTCCTTCCTTCCATCCATCCTTCTGTCCTTCACGCAGATTTTTTTTTTTAACATGGGATCTGCCAGGTTGTAACACAGAGATATTTTCAAGGGATCAGAAGTATAAACCTTAAAATAGTTTCATTAAGTTCAGGGTTTTCTTTTTTTGCCTTTATCCAGAATGAATCTGGATAAAAGTAAAAAATGTACTGTATTGACCAGGCATGGTGGCTCACACCTATAATCCCAGCACTTTGGGAGGCCGAGGTGGGGAGATCACCTGATGCTGGGAGTTAAAGACCATGCCTGACCAACATGGAGAAACCTCGTCTCTACTAAAAATACAAAATTATCTGGGCATGGTGGCACATGCCTGTAATCCCAGCTACTTGGGGGGCTGAGGCAGGAGAATTGCTTGAACCCGGGAGGCAGAAGTTGTAGTGAGCCGAGATCACACCATTGCAGTATAGCCTGGGCAACAAGAGCGAAAGTCCATCTCAAAAAAATTAAAAAATATACTGTGTTTTCTTTCTTTTCTTTCTTTCTTTCTTTTTTTTTTTTTTTTGTGAGACAGAATCTCTGTCACCAGGCTGGAATGCAGTGGCACCATCTCGCCTCACTACAGCCTCAGCCTCCAGTGCTCAAGTCATTCTCCCACCTCAGCCTCCTGAGTGGGTGGGACTAGAGGCATACCACCACCATGCTTGGCTAATTTTTGTATTTTTTGTAGAGATGGGTTTCACCATTTTGCCTACGCCGGTATCAAACTTCTGGGCTGAAGTGATCCTCCTGCTATGGCCTACCAAAGTACTTGGATTGTACGTGTGATCTACTACCTACTGCCTGTGATACTGTGTTTACAAAGTTTATATTAAATGTTTCATTAGTAGCCATTTTCAATAATTTATCCAGTCAAGTTATAATTAAAGTTATATTTTAGTGAAAGAAAAGGAATTCTGGATGCCCATATTTTCTATACATGAATTTTTTTTTTTTTTTTTTTTGAGAAAGAGTCTTGCTCTGTCATTCACGCTAGCCTCAACCTACGAGGCTGAAGTGATTTCCCCAACCTCAGCCTCCTGAGTAACTGGGGTTACAGACATTTGCCACCACGTCCAGCTAGTTTTTAAAAAAATTTTTGTAGCGATGAGGTCTCACTGTGTTGCTGAGGCTGCTCCTGAACTGCTGGGCTCAAGCGGTCCTGCTGCCTTGGCCCCCCCAAAGTGCTGGAGTTAAAGGCATGAGCCACCACACCCAGCCATGCATGAATATTCTTTTCATAGAAAATACAATTCAAAACATTCTATGAAAACATGTTAATTTGTAGAAACACTGTTCTTCTGGGCTTCTATCTTTCATTTTTACCCTTATAATTTATTTGCCTCTGAGAACTGTTGAATTGCTTTCTTGCCTGGAAGTACTAGGATTATTTTGTTTTTTAGAGATAGGAGCTATCTCACTCTGTCACCTAGGTTGGAATATGGTTGTGTAATCATCGCTCACTATAACCTTGAACTCATGGGCTCAAGTGATCCTCCTACTTCAGCCTCCCACCATAGCCTCCCAAGTGAACATAACCATACCCAGCTAATTATTTCATTTATTTGTTTGTTTGCTTGTTTGTTTATTTGAGTCACACTCTGTCGCTCAGGCTGGAATGCAGTGGTGCGATCTCAGCTCACTGTGACCTCTACCTCCTTGGTTCAAGTGATTCTCTTGCCTCGGCCTCTCGAGTAGCTGGGGTTATAGGCATCTGCCACCATGCCTGGCTAATTTTTTTTTTTTTTTTTTTTTTTGATTGGAGTTTTGCTCTTGTCGCCCAGGCTGGAGTGCAATGCTGTGATCTCAGCTCACTGCAACCTCCACCTCCCAGGTAAAAGCGATTCTCCTGTCTCAGCCTCCCAAGTAGCTCGGATTATAGGCATGCACCACCATGCCTGGCCATTTTTTTTTGTATTTGGTAGAGACGGGGCTTCACCATGTTAATCAGGCTGGTTGCAAACTCCTGACCTCAGGTGATTGACCCTCGTCAGCCTCCCAAAATGCTGGGATTACAGGTGTGCACAACTGTGCCCGGCCTAAATTTTGTATTTTTTGGTAGAGATGGGGTTTCGCAATGTTGACCAGGCTGGTCTAGAACTCCTGACCTCAGTGATGTGCCCGCCTTGGCCTCCCAAAGTGCTGGGATTACAGACGTAAACCACCGTGCCCAGCCTATTTGTTTTTAATATTTATTGAATTTTTTTGAGACAGAGTCTCACTCTGTTGCCCAGACTGGAATGTAGTGCCGTCATCATGGCCCGTTAGAGCCTTGACCTCTAGGGCTCAAGAGATCCTTCACCTCAGCCTCCCTGATACCTCGGAGTATAGGCATTGGCCTTCCATGCCTAGCTAATTTGTTTTTTTTTTGTAGAGATGAGGTCTACCTCTGTTGCTTAGGCTGGTCTCGAACTCCTGGCCTCAAGTGATTCTCCTGCCTTAGCCTCCTAAAGTGTTGGGATTACAGGCATGAACCACTGCACCTGGCCTGTTCTGTTTTTTTGTAGAGATGAGGTCTTGCTGTGTTGTCCAAGGTGGTCTCCATCTCTTGTCCTTAAGTGATCCTCTTGCTTTGGCCTCCCAATGTCATGGAATTATAGGTGTGAGCCACGATGCCTGGCCATCTGCATAATTTTTTTTTCTTTTTTGAGATAGGATTTTGCTCTGTCACTCAGGCTGGAGTGCAGTGGTGCAATTTTGGCTTCCTGTAATCCCTGCCTCCTGGGCTCAAGCAGTCCTCTCACCTCAGCCTCCTGAGTAGCTAGGACTACAGGTGCGCACCAGTACGTCTGGCTAATTTGTTGTTGTTTTTTTTTTTTAAATGGAGTCTCACTCTGTTGCCCAGGCTGGAGTGCAGTGGCGCAATCTCAGCTCACTGCACCTCCACCTCCCGGGTTCAAGCACTTCTCCTGCCTCAGCCTCGCAAGTAGCTGGACTACATTTGCACACTACCATGCCCGCTAAATGTTTTTGTATTTTTAGTAGAGATGAGGTTTCACCGTATTGGTCAGCCTAGTCTGGAACTCCAGATCTCAAATGATCTTCCCGCCTCAGCTTCCCAAAGTGCCAGGATTACAGGCATGAGCTACCATGTCCGGCCTGTTGTGTTTTTTGTAGAGATGGTGTACCCAGGCTGGTCTAAAGCTCCTGGGCTCAAGCAATATGCCTGCCTTGGCCTCCCAAAATGTTGGGATTATAGGCATGAGTCGCCACCCCGGCAGCTGTATAAACTTTAAAAATTACAATTGATTAACAATTAAAATGATTGTAAAAATAAGTTATAAAAATAAATGCTTACATTTTATATTTTTGAGCTTTAGTTGACAAAATAATTCTAAAATATCATGCACATTGTAATATCCTACTGCATGTGACCGATAAACAATTCATATCACATGTGACTCACCTCGTAAATTTGACATAACTGAATTTATACTCTGTTTAATGGAAAGGCCCACTGCTCATGTCTTGAGTATGTGACATTGTCAAATTGCTGTACAAATTTCTAAATACAGTTTCTCTGCCCATCTTGTCTTGGACCAGTAACAGGTAGTTTTGCAGTCGGAACTTGAATATACATAACTGTATGCAGAACTATATACAAATGATTCCATTTAGTTTTTCCTCCAGTTATTCCAATTATGTTCTTTTTTTTTTCCAAGACGGGGTTTCACCATGTTGGTCAGGCTGGTCTTGAACTCTCGATCTCAGGTGATCTGCCTGCCTTGGCCTCCAAAGTGCTTGGATTACAGGAATGAGCCACCACGCCTGGCCTCCAATAATGTTCTTTATAGCTGTATTTCTTGTTCAAAGATCAAATCCAAGATGAAAACTGCAATTGGTCTTTTTTGTTGTTTTTGCATTTGGTCTTTTTAAACTCCTTGTACCTAGAACTCTTTTTCATGCCTTTTCTGTATTTCACAGCATTGGTTTTATGCCCTTTTTTTTTTTAATACAGTGTTTCACTCTTGTTGTCCAGACTGGAGTGCGGTAATGTAATCTTGGCTCACCACAACGTCTGCCTCCCAGGTTCAAGCAATTCTTCTGCCTCAGCCTCCTGAGTAGCTGGGATTACAGGCATGTGCCACCATACCCAGCTAATTTTTTGTATTTTGAGTAGAGACGGGGTTTCTCCATATTGGTCAGCCTGGTCTTGAACTCCAGACCTTGTGAGCCACCACGCCCGGCCTTTTTTTTTTTTTTTTTTTTTTGAGATGTTGCCCAGGCTGGAGTGCAGTGGTGTGATCTCAGCTGGCTGCAACCGCCACCTCCTGGGTTTAAGAGATTATCCTGCCTCAGCCTCTTGAGTAGCTGGGATTACAGTCGCGTGCCACCACACCTGGCTAAT
Organism: Ateles fusciceps; assembly: GCA_036589455.1. Classification (NCBI taxonomy): domain Eukaryota; kingdom Metazoa; phylum Chordata; class Mammalia; order Primates; family Atelidae; genus Ateles; species Ateles fusciceps. Next base: position 14,779,511 of record JAZHEH010003205.1, read on the forward strand.
TTTTGTATTTTTAGTAGAGATGGTGTTTCATCATGTTGGTCAGGGTGGTCTCGAACTCGACCTTGTGGTCCATCTGCCTTGGCCTCCCAAAGTGTTGGGGTTATAGTCGTGAGCCACCGCATCTGGCAGCTTTTTTTTAAGAGTTCAGTCCTGTTGTATAATGTCTCTCAATTTGGACTGTTGCATTGTTTATGATGAGCTTCAGATTAGTTATGTTAGACAAAAATACTGCACTGGTGATGCTTCTCATCCATCAAGAGACTCAACATTGATGGGGATAAGTTAGGCCACCAGTAAGACAGTGTCTTGCAGAATTCTTCATTGTGTGGCAGCACCCTTTTCCTTGGTAATTAGTTATTTTTAGGATCCATAAATAATAATAGATAATAGATAATAAAATTTATTATATAATAAAATATTATATAAAATAACATTATTTTATTATAAATAATAAAATAATAATAATTATTATTAATTTGAGACAAGGTCTTATCCTGTTGCCCAGGCTGGAGTGCAGTGGTGTGATCTGGGCTCACTGCAGCTTCCACCTCCCGGATTCAAGCAATTCTGCCTCAGCCTTCTGAGTAGCTGGGATTACAGACATCTGCTGCCGCACCCAGCAAAGTTTTGGTTTTAGTAGAGATGGGTTTTCACCATGTTGGCCAGGGTGGTCTTGAACTCCAGACCTCAGGTGATCCACCTGCCTCGGCCTCCCAAAGTGCTGGGATTATAGGCTTGAGCCATGGCACGTGCCCCCATAAATAAATATTGGTGATATGAATTAATAATGTGTTTTGCTGCCTGAAATCATTCTGGAAGCTGTTGAGTTGTCCAGTAGGAATCCAACAGAACACCTTTTAATAGTTTGAAAGCCTTACAAAAATAATATAGAAAGTGTATTAATGTACCATTAGGAATATAGGTTTTTGAAGTTAAGCCTTTTTTTGACTTGAATTATTTTCTATGTGTTATGTAGAGTATCTGAGAAAGATTTATTTATAACTTCACCAGTGTCCCTCACATAGTGTGTACAAAAAGCTGGTGAGTAACTGTTGCTGTAAGAAGTCATGAGGCTGGGTGCAACAGTTTGGGAGGCTGAGGTGGGAGGATTGCTTGAACCCGTGAGTTGAAGACAGCCTGGGCAACATGGAGAAACTCCATTTCTACAAAAAATACAAAAATTAGCCAGTAATGGTGATGTGTGTCTGTAGTCCCAGCTACTCGGGAGGCTGAAGTAGGAGGATCCCTTGAAACCAGGAGGCAGAGGTTGCTGTGTGCCAAGCTCACCCGACGGTGTTCCAGCCTGGGTGACAGAGTGAGACCCTGTGTCAAAAAGAAAAAGTCGTAAGTTTTCAGTCAAATTAAATTATGGGCTTGTTAATAAATACTAATATAGTTGTCTGCCACAAATTTCCTATTTCGTTTTTGAAAACAACTGGATGGTAATTTTAAATGTAGTACCTGATGAGTATTCAGGGAGTCTGCTGTTTTCACAATTTGTCAGAAGAGGGCAGCACCATGTCTATAAAAAATAAAGACATGAGAATGGAAGCACTTTTTTTGTTTAAATTACATACTGTCACATTTTGTATTTCAAAAATGATACATGCTTATTACTTTAAAAAATAATACATTACAGAGATATGTAACATGAAAAGTCAAAGTTCTATAACTTCCTTCCCCTAAAGAAAACACAACCCTTGTTAGTAGTGGGCATGTTGGCAGGATTTTTTTTTTAACTTAAATTATTTATACTTAAATTTAGGTATTATAAGGAATTATCATGAGGGAACTTAGGATATCTGAATTTTCATTGATAACCAGATACAAATTTGGTGTATGGATTTGAGGATATCTTCTAATTTTTTCATGTCGTTCTCCTTTTCTTTTTGTCTCTGTATCAAGTTAAGAGTATTCCTCCATCTTTAAGAAAGGTGAGAAAAGAGCTGGTGATGACAGGAGGGAGTTTGTAGGTCTAAGTGTAAGGTAGTGTTAGCACTAAGTTAGTCTCAGCTTTTCTTTCTTTTTTTTTTTTTAATTAAGACGGGGTTTGACCATGTTGGTCAGGCTGGTCTTGAACTCTCGACCTCAGGTGATCCGCCTGCCTTGGCCTCCGAAGTGCTTGGATTACAGGCGTGAGCCACCATACCCGGCCGGTTAGTCTTAGCTTTTCTAATCGTATTTTAATGTTAAATTCTGGGCTTTGATCGTTTTGTTTTGTTTTTGTCCCCCACTTGAAAAATGTTTAGCTTCTTAACCTAGGGGGATGGGGGAATATAGTATTTTGTATTCTGCCCTATCACATAACCAGCTGAGCCGTTTAGTTCAGACTTTCCTAAATGATTCACCTTTTGGAAAAAGCCAGTCATGGAAAGTTTCTGCCCAAGTAAAGACTTTCAGGAAGTTCTGAGTAAGTGAAAAATAAAGTTAAAATGGAATTTCTGCTGAGAACACTTGAATTAACTATTGCTAATAATAGGCCTTTTCCTGTCAAGGTTCCCTCTTGTGTGTTAGAGGTGGTCTATAATTTAACTGTTTTCCTACTTGAAGATATTTCGATAGTGGAATCTGTTATTGCTTGTTGAAAGTGGAATTCTTCTAGGCATAGTGTCAGTGAAGAGTAATCTGCTAGTATTACTTCGTGTCAATTTCTAAAGTTCCTGAGATAAATATACTAGTGTTTCTTAATAAATATAGATAGGACTTTGGCACTAAGAAGTTATGAGAGGTACTCCCACAGTTAATACTTCTATGCTGCTTTTATTGGCACTTACTGTGTATCATGTATTATCATGACTTGCTTTCATGGTTGGCTATTCTGCTGAGCTGTGAGCTCCTTAAGAACAAAGGTCATGCCATATTTTTTTTTTTACATGTTCAGCATCTAACAGTGGTTGGATCTAGGTTGCTTTTCAGATCCAGCTTACTTGTCTTGGGTGACTCAAGGTGTGTCATTCCTATAAAGGTGGTAAAAAACAAAACGAAACGTACATTACATAGAGGCTGCTTTGCCTTAAGCTATTATTTGGGCCATTTGATCTTTGTCTTCTCTATCACCAACACTCTGAAACTTTACAGTGATTTGCCTTGATGTGAACCTTTTAATTTTTTAATTTTTTTGAGACGGAGTCTTGCTTTGCCACCCAGGCTGGAGTACAGTGGCGTGATCTTGGCTCACTGCAACCTCTGCCTCGCAGGTTCAAGAAGTTCTCCTGCCTCAGCCTCCTGAGTAGCTGGGATTACAGGCATGTGCCACCATGGCCAGCTAATGTTTTTGTATGTTTAGTAGAGACGGGATTTCACCATATTGGCCAGGCTTTTCTTGAACTCCTGACCTTGTGAGCCTCCTGCCTCAGCCTCCCAAAATGCTGGGATTACAGGAGTGAGCCACCACGTCCAGCCGAATCTTTTTATTATTTTTATTTTTTTATTTTTTTTTGAGATGGAGTCTTGCCATGTCGCCCAGGCTGGAGTGCAATGGCGTGATCCTTGCTCACTGCAACCCCAGGTTCAAATGATTCTCCTGCCTCAGCCTCCCAAGTAGTTGGGATTACAGGCGCCTGCCACCACGCCTAGCTAATTTTTGTATTTTTTTAGTACAGACAGGGTTTCACCATGTTGGCTGGGCTGTTCTGGAACTCCTGACCTCTTGAGCCACCCACCTCGGTCTCTCAAAGTGCTGGGATTACAGATGTGAGCCACCATGCCTGGCAGAATCTTTTTAAATTAGCTACATCAAATGTGCTATGGCTGTTTGTATGGAAGCTCATCCTTCACTTCTAGGACATTTTCTTTTATTGTTGATAACTTTCCCTATTTTCTGTTTTTGTGGAATTCATTTTAGTAGAATTGATATCACAGGCTGGGCCATGCTGGGTTAAGAAACTCAGCAACTCAGTAGCATAACACAGTGCATTGCCTCTGACTGGTGTGAAGTGCAGTGTGAGTTGGGTAGCACTGCATCTTGCAGCTGTTGTCCAGAACACCTAGGCTTCAGGGTTGCTGTGGCAAAGGAAGAGTGAATACATAGATATTCATGTAATTCCTCTGTTTCCAGAACGGATTTCAGCCATGCGTTTAATGAGTCTGGAACTTCTGTGGTTTTCATTTCTCCGGAGTAATGGGTTCTGCTGGATTGGGGATGGCATAGGGCAGTAGCATGTGGTGTCAGGTGCTGCTGAAGGGGATCTGGGACCTAGTTGCTCCTGAGGCAGAATTCCAACTGGTTTTAGCCCTACTTCTTTCCTCTGCCTTGAAAGGTTCCTGGTATCTCAGTTTAATGAGCCTTTTTAGGGTACTGTAGTACACATTGGCTTGCCTATTTTTGGCCATTCCATATGGCTATAGGTTTAGGAGATCAGAGAAAACAAAAACCAAAACCAGTTACTACTTGTCTACTTGCTTTCTACTTTCTTTTCTTTTTGTTGAGACAGGGTCTTACCCCTGTTCCCCAGGCTGTACAGTACCACCTTAGTAGCTCACTGTAACCTTGAACTCCTGGCTTCAAGCAGTCCTCTTGCCTCAGCCTCCCAAGCAGCTAGGACTACAGGTACACGCCATGATCCCTGACTGATTATTTTTGTAGAGACAGGGTCCTGCCATGTTGCCCAGGGCCCAAGTAATCCTACTCTTGGCCTCCCAAAGTGCTGGAATTATAGGCTCGAGCTACTGCACCCGACCGCTTTTTACTGTCAGAAAATTTGGTCTGGGCACAGTGGCTAATGACTGTAATCCCAGCACTGGGAGGCCAAGGCAGAAGAACTGCTTGAGCCCAGGAGTTTGATTCCAGCCCGGGCAACATGATGAGACCCTGTCTTTAAAGAAAAAAAAGGAAGAAAATTCTTTTGGCATCCATTTTCTGTTAAACTTTTTCTCATTATCCTTGTGTAATTTCATCTTTTTAAATTTATGTACCACTATTTAGTAGGGCTTTGGCAGGACTGGAAAATAAAGCATGTATTCAGATTACTATACGTAAGTGGCAGCTTCTACTTGTTCTTCATTAGCCATCTCTGGTCTGCCCAGATTCTACCCAGAGCAAGGAAATACATATTTTTTGAGACGGAATCTTGCTCTGTCACCCTGGCTAGAGTGCAGTGGTGTGATCTTGGCTCACTGCAACCTCTGCCTCCTGGGTTCTAGTGATTCTCCTGCCTCAGCCTCCCAAGTAGCTGGAACTACAGGCACCTGCCACCACACCCAGCTAATTTTTTTTTTTTTTTTTGAGACGGAGTTTTGCTCGTTACCCCGGCTGGAGTGCAATGGCGCGATCTCGGCTCACCGCAACCTCTGCCTCCTGGGTTCAAGCAATTCTCCTGCCTCAGCCTCCTGAGTAGCTGGGACTACAGGCATGTGCCACCATGCCCAGCTAATTTTTGTATTTTTAGTAGAGACGGGGTTTCACCATGTTGACCAGAATGGTCTCAATCTCTGTACCTCGTGATCCACCCGCCTCAGCCTCCCAAAGTGCTGGGATTATAAGCGTGAGCCACCGTGCCTGGACAGGAAATTTAAAGGTACTCTTTCTTTCTAGGTTACTACTCTAGAACCCTGCATTAAGCCTGAAATTTGGATGTGGGTTTATTTGGGGTATTTTTAAAATGGTGTAAGAAAGCAGCTCAACATTTAGTAGCTTTAAAAAACAATTATTTTGTTATAATTTCTCTTGGTTCCAGGGTAGCTGGGCTCAGCTAGGCAGTTCTTACTCAGGGTCTCTTATACAGTTGTAATCAGACAGTGACTAAATATGTCACCACTTCATAGATTTCCTTACTCCCATGTCTGATGCCAGAGCTGGGAAGGCTCAAACACCTGGGGGTTGGTACACGCTTCTGAGGCATCTCTGTGTGATCATCCTGTATGATCTCTCCAACATAGTGGCTGCAGAGTAGCCAGACTTCTTGTGTGATAACTTGGAGTTTCAGAGGTGCATTCTGAGAGAGACAGGCGGTGTGGCGGGGGCGGCCCATCTCTGTCTGGAGTCTTGTCATCTCTGTCAGATAGACAGAGAGAGTGTGCCAGGTGAAAGATTTATCATCTTTTATTTGCTAGTCTCAGATGTCATGTTGTACCACTTCCACAGAACTCCATGAGTTGAGATAGCCACAAAGGCCCATTCGCTTTGAAGGGGTGGTGACACAGACTCCCCCTCTAATTGGAAGGGTGAGTCTGGGAATACAGAGTGATACTAACAGAGGGAGTCTGGGATTACAGTGATACTAACTGGGGTAGTATCAGGGTTCTGGAAGAGTGTGTGGGGATGGGAAATGCCATCTTTGGAATATACTGTCTGCTATGGGGCTCTCTGTATCATTGCTACTTAATCTCAGGATAGCCTTGAATAAGTAATATAACCTTGGATTTCAGTTTTCCTACAAAATATAAATGTGTCAGTCAGCTATTGCTACAGTATTACTGCTTAGCACACCATTCCAAAACTCAGTGATATACAATGATAAGCATTTATTTGTTGCCCTTGTGCCTCTGAATATTTGAGATTGAGTGACTTAGAGTCAGCTCAGCTCAGCTCTGAGCTGCTTGTTTGTTGGGTTCAGGTCTGCAGCATGTATCTTTCTGCTATCTTGGACCAGCTAGTTGAGGTATATTCTCCTTATGACTCAAGGGACAAATTTAAGGGGCAAGAGAAACAGCATAAATATGTTTAAGCTTCTCTTCCTCCCAGATGAGCTAATACCTCCCAGATGAGCTAATACCTCATTAAGCAAGTCACGTATCCAAGTTCAGCGTCAGTTGCGTAGGGAAGTATCTTCTTTGTATATTTTTTCTTTTTTTTTTTTTTTGAGACAGAGTCTTGCTCTGTTGCCCAGGCTGGAGTGCAGTGATGCTGTCTGGGCTCACTGCAGCCTCTGCCTCCCAGGTTCAAGCAGTTCTGTGTCAGCGTCCCCAAGTAGCTGGGATTACAGGCACACACCACCATACCCAGTTAATTTTTGTATTTTTAGTAGAGATAGTTTTTCACCGTGTTGGCCAGGCTGGTCTCGAACTCCTGACCGCAAATGATATGCCCACCTCGGCCTCCCAAAGAGCTGAGATTACAGGCATGAGCCACTGTACCTGGCCTGTTTAAAAAAAAAAAAAACTTGTCAGGGCACTGCAAAAGAGGCCACTGCAGCCGGCCATAATAGACTGAATTTAAACCACATTCCTCAGGTGTTTTTGTTAACCTGGCAAGCCTAGGCAGGGATTAGACATTTCTCCTCTCTATCAGGTACTGTAAATACCTTTATCTGATCCTTTAGGACTCAGTTTTAGTGAAGATAATTTTTTCATATTTGAAATTAGACAGAATTCTCAGTCATGTCCCTTTCATCCATTCCCAAATTATTGCTAATTTAGCCTGTTTTAAGGGATTTTGTTTCATCTTTGGGTTGTTTTGGATATAGAATAGGACCCTTCTGTAGAGTCTTCTCAATTTTTTTTTAACTCTTGCTTTTCTCCTTGAAATAATGCTACCCTAGGCATTATTTCCCAATTTTATTGCCCATATTCCTGATATTCCATCTCCCCATCTCAGCTTTCACTGGGCCTTTAGGTCTGAGTGCTAATCTGCTTGTGGGGTGCAGTATGAGGTCCTTTTTCAGCCTTCACGTCAGTAACCCAGCGTGCAGATTTAGTAGTGACTGCCCTAATGTGTTTCATGCTGACAAGTCATGGAGAGGATTTTAGGGAGATAAAATTTATGCAGGTTGTTGTTTCATTTGTTAATTTTAGTGAGGAAAAATGTCTTTATTGAAAGTTAACTGTAGTAAACTTTTATCATAAAGCTGAGCATCCAGAATTTATTGAAAACCCAGTGGATCTTTTTCTAGTTGTCTTTATTCCCTTTTCTAGTTTGTTTCTTTCCCTTTATTCTTCTTGTAAACTTTATGTCTTTTTCCTTGGCACAGGGTGACTAAGGAAGTGGATGCTACATCTAAAGAGGCCAAATCCTTCTTCAAGCAGAACGAGAAAGAAAAACCACAGGCTAATGTCCCTTCAGCTCTGCCATCACTCCCTGCCGGGTCAGGGTGAGTATTTGAGTCTCAGTCCCAGATGTACTTCACACACTGGAAAAGCTTTCAGTGCAAATACCTGCTTTCACTGCAGAGCAGACTTCTTCCCCTGAGAGAGAGAATTATGATGCTGCTTTGCCTTTGCTGAAGTATTTTCCAGAATAGAAGATGCAAAGGAGAATTAGCCATAGCTTTCTCGGGAGGATTGCTTGAGCCCAGGAGTTCGTGACCAGTCTGGGCAATACAGTAAGACCCTGTCTCCACGAAAAAAAAAAAAAATTAACTGGGTATGGTGGCTTGCACCTATGTCCCAGCTACTGTGGAGGCTGAGGCAGGAGGATCACTTGAGCCCAGGAGGTTGAGGCTGCGGTGAGGTGTGATTGTGCCACTGCACTCCAGCCTGGATGACAGAGAGAGATCCTGTCTCTTTAAAAAAAAAGAAAAGAAAATTAGCTATAGCTTTCTCATTGGATGCCTAAAACAACTCCTAGTTTATAGTAATTGAACAAACACAAAGCTGAACATGTAAATTTTACATTTAAAAGTGATACTTTTTGAATGAAAATATCGGCATTCATCAGAACTTTTCATGAAAATTTGGGTTGAATACTCACTCCCATCCCCTAGGATCTCAGAGGAACATAAAAAGATCAAAGATGATTTACAAATAGTTTTCTTAACACATTGTCAGGAACTTAATAGTTTTTCTCCCTTCATATTTTCCATATTACTTGAGTTATTTTTAGCTGAAGGCTAGAATTCTTTCTTTTTGGAAGAGGCAAAAATTCTTTTCTTCTTAACCTACATGTGAGAAGTAAAGCATTACACTAAATAAGGGAGGCTTAAGACTGTTGCCTACAGGGAAATGAACGTAGACCCATACCATGGGTAGCTCTGACTACCCATCTTACTCCTGTGGGGGGGTTCTGCATAGTCTCTTACATTGGCTTCTGTGACCCTTCAGTCAGAGATTGTCCCCTCTTCCTTCCCTCCTCAAGCATTCCTGTCATTGCTATGAACAGTAAAGTTTTGTTTTACATATTTTGAAAGAGCGTTGATTTTCCTATTGGAGCATGCGCTTTTTTAGGGCAGGCCTTCCCCATCTTTGCAGCCCTGGCTGTAAACAACAGTTACACTAGTGTACTCTCTTAGGTTGCGTTTACCCAGAAACAGATCCTGAGATAAAGATTTAAATGCATGTCATTTATGTGAGAGGTGAATCCAGGAAGCCCCAGTAGAGAGGTGCAAGAGAGGAAAGAAGCCAGTAAAGGGCAAGTTATCAAGCAAGTGACTGCTGGTGGTAGCTGGCACTCATTCCTACGGGGAATAACACAGTGAGGGCTGAGGACGGTGGGATGTTTAACCTCTAGTGCCCAGCTGACATTGGCTCAGAGCTGCTTCCGCACAATTCTTGCCCTCTGTCCTCAGGCTGTGATCTGCAGGTGCTTGCAGTAAGATGCAGCTGTCAGCATATACCATGGCAAAGAATGCCAGGAAGTGTGGGTGGGGCTACTTCCTCATCTGTTACATCTTTATCTGCTCCATACTCAGGGTGTTTCTCTCCCGCTGAGCAGAAGTCATGTAGTAGTTACACAAAAACACAAGGAGGAAGAGGATTTGACTGCTTGCTACCACAGTAGAAATGACATAAAATCAAATGAAGGCAACTGTAGAACAGAATTCTCCAGACCTGGCCCTATTAATACTCTAGGCAAGTACTTTGCAAGCTTTGGTTTCCAATAATCAATTAAGAGAAAATAGCAGAGCACACCATTTGTTGTAAGAGTAAATACTGTTTTCCAGCCTGGCCAACATGATGAAACCCTGTGTCTACTCAAAATTCAAAAATTAGCCGGGTGTGGTGGCCCATGCCCGTAATCCCAGCTACCCAGGAGGCTGAGGCATCAGAATCACTTGAACCCAGGAGGCATGGGTTGTAGTGAGCCAAGATTGCACACCTGCACTCCCACCTGGGTGAAGAGTGAGACCTTGTCTCAAAGGAAAAACAAGAGTAAATACTGTAAAGAACTTTTATTTCAGTACTGATGTGTTTATATTGGGTAACAAGCTATTTAGGATTTTTAAAATTTGAAGCTATAGGCTGAAACAACATGTTTTTAGCTTTAGATTTATTGTATTGTTTGGAGGGGGTTCTCTTCAGACCAGTAGCTTTCAAACTTTCTTGACTGCCACCCATCATAAGAAATACATTTTGCGTTATGCCCTAGTCCACCTATAAAAATAGTTATGTAAAAAGGTGAGCTAAAAATTTGGTGAAATCTTTACCCTTACTATGTATAATATGCTCTGATTTTCTGTTTTACATTATTGTGTATAGATGTGTCATTTAAAAAACTTTTTGACCTGCTGAATTGGTTTCACAATCAACTACAACCTGAATTTGACAAATACTGCTCTAGACTACGTATGGAATTAGCCTTCAGCAGGCGATTACGAGTTGCCAGGTTTGTATCTGGTATTATTACAGTGTTTCTTGTGCTTATTAAAAGTATTACTATGAAAGTTACCTCTGGATATAAGTACCAGATGGAAGGAAATAAAGGTAAAGAAGCTCTTCTTAGGTTTCTGGTTAGTTTCAGCTAACATAGGTTTTTATTTATTTATTTATTTTTGACGGAGTCTTGCTCTGTTGCCAGGCTGGAGTGCAGTGGCACAATCTCGGCTCACTACAACCTCCGCCTCCCAGGTTCAAGCGATTCTCCTGCCTCAGCCTCCCGAGTAGCTGGGACTACAGGTGTGCGCCATCACGCCCAGATAATTTTTGTATTTTTAGTAGAGACGGGGTTTCACCGTATTGGCCAGGATGGTCTCAATCTCTTGACCTCGTGATCCCACCTCGGCCTCCCAAAGTGCTGGGATTACAGGCATGAGCCACCGCACCTAGCCAGCTAACACCATTTTTACTTCTAGTTTCCATGGATATTTCTTCTTAAATAATCCCTGTTGATGCTTAGAGATTCTATTTGGAAACTATATGTTTCAGAAAATACTCTTTGTTACTATATTTATAAAAATAACTAGAGAATAGAGAACAGCAGCTTAAAATCAGCTCATTTCCATGCCTGCCCTTCTTAGAGCTAATAACCCTTTTTTTTTGAGACAGAGTTTAGCTCTTATTGCCCAGGCTGGAGTGCAATGGTGTGATCTCGGCTCACCACAACTTCTGCACCCCGGGTTCAAGCACTTCTCTTGCCTTAGCCTCCTGAGTAAGTGGGATTACAGGCATGTGCCGCCACAGCTGGCTAATTTTGTATTTTTAGTAGGGACATGGTTTCTCCATATTGGTCAGGCTGGTCTTGAACTCCCGACCTCAGGTGATTTGCCTCCCAGAGTGCTGGGATTACAGGCATGAGCCACTGGGCCCGGCTGCTAATAGCCTTTTCAGAATAAGAAATCTCTGAGATGATATCTTTATTAGGGAGACCCAGCAGGAAACAGATGGCATTCTCAAATACGATATTTCGAGGAGAGTTTAATAACTTACAAAGTTCTGGAAAACCACAGGGATAGAAATAGTGTGGCCTCCCTGGGGCTGGTAATAGTGAGACTCCATTACCACCCCTAGGCCTGAAAGGGCAAGAGTGGGAGCCGTTAATGGCAGGGGAAGACAGGGTTAGGTGGGAATGGACCTCCTGACAGGAGCTGAGACCTTCTGTTAAGTGGTGGACTTCCCCTAGGAGGAAGCCAAGGGAATGAATACCCAGATCTGTTTCTTCTCTCTGCAGTTTCTTAGGGGCACTCCATTGCCCTCTGAGGCTTATTAAAGAACATTCTGATACTTGTTAAAACCATGAGAATACTTTATCCAAAACTATTGCATTGGGTGTCAAGACTATCTAAGGGGAGAGAGAGAGGGTTCAACTCCGAATACAGTAAAGACAGCTGGGGATTTACAGCAGAATTGGGAGGCAGGTGGTCAGTGGATGGAAAATTACTAAGAGGAGACGTCAAGGATGGGGGATTCTTGCTCAAGGCAGGCTAGTGTGATCAGATATCAAGGGTAAGGGATTCTCTCTAAACTGACTTGGCACAAAATTCTTTCTAAAACTGGGCTGTGCAGGCCCAGCAAGGGCAGGGGCCAATGTCAAGGCTTTGTTGAGAAGAGGGCTCAGTGGAGTCTGACTAGTTTGGTTTAAGGAGAGAATCTTCATTGAGCTGTTGGTACAGAGCAGCTCCTAGAGCAGAGAGCAATGTGGGGAAAGGTATAGAGGGAATCTAGGGGCCAACCAGGAGCTATTGCGGGAGCTCTTCAAGCGAAATATTTTTTAGTAATGAATGCTGACTTCCTTATAAATGGGGTAAAGTGAAATTTGAACAAAATCAGTTTCTTTGAAAGCTCTGATGGAATATAACACATTACAAGGATATGTCTGCCAAGTGCCTGAGTAAAAGTCCTCAGTTTTACAGGAAAATATACGTGTTTGGCCAGGCGCAGTGGCTCACACCTGTAATCCCAGCACTGTGGGACGCCGAGTCGGGTGGATCACAAGGTCAGGAGTTCGAGCCCAGCCTGACCAACATGGTGAAACCCCGTCTCTACTAAAAATACAAAAATTAGCTGGGCGTGGTGGCATGTGCCTATAATTCCACCTACTCAGGAGGCTAAGGCAGGAGAATCGCTTGAACCAGGAGGCAGAGGTTGCAGTGAGCCGAGATCGCACCACTGCTCTCCGGCCTGAGAGACAAAGCAAGACTTTGTTTCCAAAAAAAAAAAAAAGAATGAAAATGTACGTGTTTAATTATGATACTGTGAACCTTGGATTTCTGAATAAATCCAGAATGACCTTCAAGGTTGGTATACTGATTTTTATGAAATGTATCTCACAAAGCTTTACAATTACAACTGTGCTTGGGAAAAGATGGGGCCAGGAGGAATTCAGCTGATCTGGGGTATCTGAGCGGGCACATTTTATCATTTCAAATATTAGTATCTACCAACAGGGTATACAAAGTCTTATTTTTTGAGATGGAGTCTTATTCTTTCACCCAGGCTGGAGTACAGTGGCACGATGTCGGCTCACTGCAACCTCCGCCTCCTGGATTCAAGCAATTCTCTGCCTCAGCCTCCTGAGTAGCTGGGATTACAGGTGCATGCCACCACACCCAGCTAATGTTTTGTATTTTTAGTAGAGATGGGGGCTTCACCATCTTGGCCAGGCTGGTCTTGAACTGCTGATCTTGTGATCCACCAGCCTTAGCCTCCCACAGTATTGGGATTACAGGCGTGAGCCACTGCGCCTAGCCAGAAAGTCTTTTCAAGGGAAGGATCTACAGGAATAATCTAATATCTTAAAAGAAAATTATCTTAATGTTGTCAAAAATTTTTCCCACAGACTTTTTTCATTTGGGGGAGCTACTTCAGTTTATAGAAATTGTTCTGCAGAAACACTTTATTTGTTTATTTTCCTCTCTCTAAACAGATTTAAGCAATACAGGAAAACCAGAGCAGGAGAGTAAAACATCCTGTCCTACATCTTTTGCTAAGATAAGCACAGATTCAGAAATAAGAACAGATTTAGAGGAGCAGATGTTTGTAACTGAAAATGCATTTCCTCCATGTGTTTAAAATAGCACACTGCTTAGGCTATAAAAAGCCAAAGTTTATGTTTTGGGAATGGAATAAGCCCAATTTTAATTAGAGGCAGGAATCAGACTACAAAAATTACTCTCCTACATTTGGTAGTAGAAAGCACAAAGCTTAGCGTGTCTAAATTCCCATGGTCTTTTCATTCCACGCTCTTGATCTGCCTCTTCCCTCCCTCCCCAGTCCTTACTACCAGTACTGTAGCTGCTCGCGTCCAGTTTTTTCAACGTTTGCTGGTATCTGGCTGACCAGGCTTCAACCCCACATTTGCTACCTGTTTTCAAGCCAACATTTACTATTTACTTCATTCCAACAGCGGGCCACCATCAGTGTCATTAAAATTTGTAATCCTACCCATAGTCATTGGCTTGTTAATTAAGGGCCTACTGTTTAGTTGCCTCCTTATAGATTGAGAATGACCTAAAGCAGCATAACTTAAGAGCGAAAGACATCATTTTCCTATGTAGTTTTTGCCTTGTCTTCTTGATCTATGGAGTGAAAAAAAGAAGGCCTTAATGTTGAGTCTCAGACAACATCAGAGGTAATATAAGTGTAGCAATGTTTTCCCCAAAGATAGAAGACACAGAATCCCTTACAGTGCCATATTGAAGATACTAAAGACTAAGAAGACAGTAATGCTGACCGCTGTGGTTTGTCAAAATTCAGTGTATTTAATCAGTCCCCAGGAACCTTTGGTTTGTTTAGCAGAGTCTTCCTGTCTGAGGAGTTAACGGGGTGATCTCTCCCAATCCCCTCATTTGACGAATATTTAAAACTCTGGAAAGTTGACATGAAAATCTGGATTACTGGCTTTTCTTGAGGAATGAAAATTTCTGCCACTACCCTCCCTCTTCACCTGTGACAGCACTGGGGTGGCACAGAGTAGATGGGATTTGCCCTTTTGTGGTCCCTACTCAGTTGCTTTATACTCATTTATTTTACCTGCATGGTTCCTGTAGGCAACTGCTTTTCCCACTCTAGGGTCACATGTTTCCCTTCGATGACCATGTTAATTTCCTCTGGGAAACAATTTGTTCTCTAGATTAAATACCAAACAGACTGTCTTCTCAGACTACAGTTAGATATTCTTTACCCTTTTTGAAAGAATAAATAAATGCTATTTATTGACTACTTTGCCACATTTAAGGCACAGTGCTAAATATTTTACATGTGTTATTTCACTTAACCCGCATAAACATTCCAAGAAGTAGGCCCTAACTTTGTGCCCATTTCGCAGATGAGGACACTGACGCTCAGAGAGGCACCCTTAACTTGTTGAAGTTACATGGTTGATGATTGATCAAGCTCGGATTGCAGCCCAAATCTATTTGAGACCAAAGCCTGGGCTCTCAGCCACTTTGCCATTGCCCCTGCTTTTTCTTATGCTTTTGATCTGTGGTTTTTGTTAAAAGAGTCTCTTTCCAATTTTGTAACCGATGAGGAACTCTTCAAAAGGTATTTTGTTATTTTTGAAAAAAGTGAGAGGACTGTTTCCCCCTTTTCTTTGTAAGCATTTTCCTCATTAATCCATAACCATTTTCTATACTCTACTTCTGTATCATTCATGTCTCATGAAAATGAAGGTCTAGCACATTTTAAAAAATGAGTTCCAGATGTGTTTGTACATTGATACCTGTCAGCAGCAACAGCAAAGCTGTAGACAAGATGTGATGTGGGAATAATGGCTATTACTGTTTCTATAGGTAATCAACTCCTACTGAGGTCTGAATCCTACACTGTGGGCAACTTATATGTTGACAGAGAGCCAGGTAGGAGATATCTTTGCCTAGCTCATGTCAAGTGCATTTCTTCTGGCAGCTTTTGTTCCAGGATAGGACTGGCTAGAGATAGCTTTTAATAGGATACTTTAGGAACTAGTGGTAACAATGGAAATGATTGATTTTGGCAGCTCTGGCGGTACTGATACTTCAGAATGACATGATTTGTGTAGAAGCAAGAATACCCTACACTGACTTTCACCTTCATGTTCTTCAGTGGATGCTAATACCCTGCTTCATTTGTTTTTAACTTATTCTTAATTTGTTTTTAAATAAACCTTCATAGGTATTGCAGGTAAAGAGTAAATAGATTAGCAATTGAATAAGGAAAATAATTTTTAAAAGATTTTCTCATGAATATTTGGAGTATTTTGAATCTATTAAAGGCAGTTTCGTTCACATCTTGATTCAAAGCTATTATTCCTGGCTAAGCTAGTAACTGAGATAAGTATGAATGGAAAGTCTAGTGTTATCCTTTTGGGAGAGGAGAGGATATCTGGTAATTTGGATCATGAAATAAAGTCCTTGCCAATGTGAGCATCTGAATGAGACTCCAAACCTATAAAAGGTTTTTTGTTTTTTGAGATGGCGTCTTGCTCTGTTGCCAGGCTGGAGTGCATTGTTGGCATCTCAGCTCACTGCAGCCATCACCTCCCAGGTTCAAGTGATTCTCCTGCTTGAGCCTCCCTGGTAGCTGGAATTACAGGCGCCCACCACCTCGCCTGGCTAGTTTTTGTATTTTTAGTAGAGATGGGGTTTCACCATGTTGGCCAAGCTGGTCTCGAACTCCTGACCTCAAGCAGTCCACCTGCCTGTACCTCCTAAAGTGCTGGGATTGTAGGCATGAGCCGCTGTGCCCGGCCAAAAAGGTTTCAAAGCAAAAACTTTTTTCATTTGTGGTCACCAGGATGATGTAACCTCTGTGAGTTTGGACTGAATACCTACAGCAAATACTCTGAACCTAGGAATTACCTTTAGTGATTTTCACGGTTGCCTGGAGTTAAATAAATTCTAGTGTTCTTAGAAAATTCTATGAAGAGATGAAGTTTATTACACACAGCAGCCTTTTTCCTTTGCTCTTAGCCTCAAATTATAGTGCCAACAAGTTTCAAAACTCTGTAATTTTAAAAGCCAGATGTTTATCAGGATCACAATTTTTTTTAAAAAATTTTACTTTAAGTTCCAAGATACATGTGCAGAACATGCAGGTTTGTTACGTAGAAATACATGTGCCATGTTGGTTTGCTAGGATCACAGACTTTTAAAACTTTATATTGTTGTGTTCCTGTACCCTTGATTGTGCTAAATTCTCTTGGCGTGAAAAATGAGTAGCTTTAGGGGCGTCTTGGATGTGTAGGGAATAGAATAACAGAATAGGTATGTGAAGTTATGATAGTCATAAAAGTTGCGTAGTATGATGGTATAAATTGATTTGGGAACAAGGATATGAAGACCTTCATTTAAAAAGATGATTATGATACCCTAGAAATGAAGTGAAAATATTTTGGTTAACTTTAAAACAGTAATTTATTATTGTTTCATAGGGTTTTAACTTCGTTTAGTGTACACTAGAGGGCAGAATTCCCCCTGAAAAGATAGCTTGTCTTTGGCAAGATCCCAGGAAGCATTAAGAAGCATTCTTAAGATTGGGTATACAAAAGAGTGCTGTACATTTTTCTTTGCCTAATTAGATTAGTCTCTTGCTATGAGATTTCTATGTACTATGCAGTTTCTACTTTTTTCTTGCATTAGAATTTACTTTTTTCAACTCTACCATTATGCTTAGAAAGTGAGAAGTGATTTTTCTTCTCTCATTTTTTTCCTTGGGATACAAAAACTTTTTTTGTTGTTTTGGTTTTTTTTTTTTATTACAAATAAGAAAGTAAAAATGACCTGTAGTCTCACCACTTAAATTTTTTCAGAGAGAAGACAGTGAAAGTTCCTTTCTGCCTGTCCGATTTTAATTCTCATCCCTAGAAGCTGATAGCTGTTAACTGATGATCAGTTTTGTGCCCATCCTTCCCTTTGTTATGGTATATATTGTATTCACATACATTAATGTTAGTCACAAGACTCCCCATTCATAGTTATCTCAGTTACTAGATTGGCCTGGAATAATATCTTTGAATTAACAATGTGAATGAAATTACCTTTAATTGATTTAAAATATTCCAAGTATTCATGGGAAAATCTTTTTAAAATTATTTTCCTTATTCAGTTTCTAATCTATTTACTCTGTACTGGCAATACCTATCAAGGTTTATTTAAAAATAAATTAAGAATGAGTTAAAATTAATGAGCAGGAAAAACAATATATACATACATATTGTATATATATATATATGTATTGCGTTCATATATACTTAAAACAAAAGTGGACTTACCCTGTCTGTATTGGTCTGCGTGTGTGTGTGTGTGTGTGTGTGTGTGTGTGTGTGTGTGTATTTTAATTTCTTCTTGTAACTTACATTTTTACTTAACAGTCTATCTCGGGCATCTCTCCAGGTTCAATATAAACATCTACATTTTTTTATGCCTGCCTGGTACTCCATTTTGTGACTGTTCCATAATTTGAGTGCCCCTTCTCTTATTGATGAACATTTACTAGTTTTCCAAATTTTACAGTTAATAATTCTGTGGTAATCCTTACACATATGTTTTTTATGTTCTCATGCTGTTATTTCTGAAGGACAGAATTTTAGAAGTGGGGATTGCTGGGTCATTGGGTAAGTGCATCTTAAATTCTAATAGGTGCTGCTAAATAGGCAATAGCAATTTGAAGTCATGCCAGTATTACGTGAGAAGACCAGTTTTCATGCAATTACCAATATGTATTTATCTGGATTTTCTCCACGATCATTGTAGTAACTGTATCTTCATATCCTGCTGGTTTGTGTGGTGGTTTAAAATTTTTTTCTCTTTTTTCTTTATGAGATGGAATCTCGCTCTGTCACCCAGGCTGAAGGGCAGTGGTGGGATCTTGGCTCACTGCAACCTCTGTCTCCTGAGTTCAAGCAATTCCCCTGCCTCAGCCTCCCAAGTAGCTGGAATTACAGGCATGTGCCACCATGCCCAGCTAATTTTTGTACTTTTAGTAGAGACGGGGTTTTGCCATGTTGGTCAGACTGGCCTCCTGACCTCAGGTGATCCACCCACCTTAGCCTTCCAAAGTGCTGGTATTATAGGCGTGAGCCACCATGCCCAGCCAAAATTTTTCCTCTTTTGAAGACTATTACCAAAATAGACTTTTTATTAAACTAATACTATTTTGTGCCTTTGTCAAATGTTACAGAATGAATAAATAAAGTTTGCATATTCCTGTAGGTACTTCCCATATTGTATCAAATTATTGAAGTTAATTAATCCTCAGTCGTTTAAGAGATCAAGTAAAAAAAAATCTGAGTTTTATAAACACCAAGATAAATTGTGAGCCCAAACTTGGGGCTGTATCTTATTGATCCTTTGACAATGCTATGTGCTGCTTCTCTCTTAGGTCCTTCGTGTTGGAAGGTGCTATTTCAAAATGTTTTAACATTAGGGAAGAATGTCATTCATTCTAATCATAGCAATCAGTGATTTTTGTGTTCTGATTAAGTTCTTGTAAAGGCAGCTTGCTGTCATTTTCATGGTTCTGATTGTACAGAAAGATTCATATTAGATACTTTAATTTGGATTGAGGAATTTTTCTTTTGGGAGAGGCTGAGCAGCTGTGTCCTAATTATTTTGGTCAAGGATTAAAAATCAGGCTGGTCTGACATCCAGCACTTAACTATATTCAGTTACTTGAATTTTGGATTCTTGCCACAACCCTATTACCCAAAGGAACCTGTGATAAATTTAAGCTGAAATAATTTAAAGCTAGGCTAATATTTTCCCATCATTGAGGAACTGGAAGATTCTAAACAAACATTCATCTTTTAGACCTACTGATTCTGGGTGCTTAAGACCATAAAACATAACCTTTTGATTACTAGCATTTCCTTGAATTTGAAATGTAGTACAATTTCAATAGTTGCTAATTTGAGAATGAGCAGGAGAAGGTCATGCTTTGCGTTGGCTTCTGCTTTAAACTGAGATCCTGTAGTCCTAGCTGCTTGTGAGATGATCTGCCTGTAGGAAGTGGAAACAAAAGGAGAAGAGTTTTCCCCGGTCGGATAGAGCATGACATGACTTGTTTGGCAAGAAGTGCGAATTAGGAAGATCCAAGGAATATCATGTACAAAACGCTCTTGATCTCGGTCTCTTGTATAGTGTTACTAGCTTCAAAGCAAAAGTTGGAGGAAAAGTTTCCTTTGGAACAGTAACCACAAGCATCATATCTGCTTTTCAGCCATGTTTCTGTGTTGTGCTTTGGGGTTAACTAAATCCAAGTTTTTGATACCATTTCAGAAAGGCACGCTTACTTAGCTTGCGTTGGACCAGTTTGACCTCAATTTCTCAGTTTTCATGTGGTGAAACCACTTTCCTATTGGGCTAACTTGGGTCAGTTGTATGTTACACAGTATCCTGCAAGCCTAAGCCAGGCAGAATTTCAGCTGTGTAAAGGCTTAGATTATGAAGTATCTATCTGTCTTTATAGAATATATTTTTTAAACCATTTGAAGTAGAACTTTTTAACACCATAATGAAAGCAAAGGATCAGTGTTTTCCAGACATACTAGGGAAGGACTGTGACACAGCCTTTTTTTTTTTTTTTTTTTTTTTTTTTAGAGACAGGGTTTCACCATGTTGGTCAGGCTGGTCTTAAACTCCTGACTTCAGGTGATCCGCCTGCCTCGGCCTCACAAAATGCTGGGATTATAGGCGTGAGCCATCGCGCCCGGCCAACAAAGACTTTTATTTTCCTTATATTGTATCGGTCACTCAGGAAATTAGTTAGCAGTGGAAAATGGAACACAACTCTCTCTCAATATAGTATGTCATCTAATTATGGTACACTGTCTCAGAATACCCCTTCTTGGTAAGACTGGTATGCCTCTGAGCTTTTTTTTTTTCTTTTTGAGACAAGGTTTCACTCCCGTCGCCCAGGCTGGAGTGCAGTGGCAAGGTCTCAGCTCACTACAACCTCTGCTTCCTCGGCTCAAGTGATCCTCCTGCCTCAGCCTCCCATGTAGCCAGGACCACAGGCATGTGCCACTTTGCCTGGCTAATTGCCTTAGAGCTTTCTACCGCTACCTTTTCTATATTTGTTTAGGGTTTTCCCAAGATTCACAGGCCTCTTGTCTTCATGCATCTAATAATGTCATCTACTGCTACAGTTTTAACCATCTTTTCAACGTTGGTGATTCTCTCTCTGCTCTGTCCTTTCAGTACTACCTTTCTCCTGAGCTCCAGACCCATATCTCTTGTTGCTTGTGAGAAATTTATTTTGAATCCCGTTGACTCCACAACTCGTCCAGTATTTAACTCATTTTCCCTAACTCCTCCCACATTACAGAAGTGAAGAAACCAAACCTTTGAAATTAAGTAGCTTGCCAAAGAGAGAGAACATGGACTGGAATCTGAGGCTTCTTTCCAATCTAGTGCTCTCGTCTGTTGGGCGAAAACTGCCTGTGGAATAGTTGGGCCCCAATCTCAGTGTCACCTTTAGTTCTTCCCTTTCTTGTCTCTCCCCCTAGCCCCTAACTGTCCAATCCAGTAAGTCCTTTTAACTGTACTTTCAAAATGTCTCTAAGTATTCATTCATATCTCCCTCCTCTCGTTTTATCTCCACTCTCATTGCCTTTTTCTGGGTCTTTACATTCTTTCTGTCTTTTATTTTATTTTTATTTTTATTTTTCTAAAGATGGGGTTTCACCATATTGGTCAGGCTGGTCTTGAACTCCTGACCTCAGGTGATCCGCCCTCAGCCTCCCAAAGTGCTGGGATTACAGGCGTGAGCCACCGCGCCCGGCTCTTTCTTTCTTTTTTAAAAATAATTTTAATTTAATTTTTTTTTTATTGAGACAGGGTCTGACTTTGTTGCCCAGTCTGGTCTCCATCTCCTGCCTGCAGGCAGTCCTCTTGTGTTGGCCTCAGAAAATGCTGGGATTACAGGTATGAGCCATTGCACCTGGCCCTGGATCTTACATTCTGAAGCGTCTTTCTCTATGTAATTAGAATATTTTCTAAAGTCTTTTGAAGGGCTTTGACTATTGTAATCATATCCTAAGTTTACTTAAAGCCTGTAGTCACTCTTACTCTCTCTGTTCTCCGTGCCACTGCTGGGGTAATTTGGCAGAGATTTAGCTTAGATCATGTCACATGCCCAAAAATTCTATGTTCGTTACTAGTAAGTTCTAGTTGATTGAACTGCTACTGTTGATTGCTAACTCTCAAAAAAGTCCTTCAGTTCACTGTCCATATTTCCTTTTATGTTGAATATGTTTTTACTCTTTAGTGAGGTTTTATCTGTGGTGTGATCTTATATGACCTGGGGCTAAGTTTTTTTAAAAGTGGGGGATGAATTTGCTGCTTCTAGATGCTCTGGCCTGGGCCAATTTTTATATTAATTCTTTGGTTTGGAGTGTCTGGAACATCCAGATATTATAATTGAAAGTATAATTTTAAAGCCCAAATCTATGTGGGTTGCAGGCCCAGGGTTCGTTCCTATTCTTAAGAGAGACCTTCTTCCTACCCTACAGCCCAAAGCTTAGATACACTTTCTTGTCTGTTCCCTGGGCTGTTACGTGATTTTTTTTTTTTCTAACTCCGTCCTTTCATTGAGGATGCATAGACTTTGCAGTTTTTATCTCAGTTCTAGTTCTCTACCATCTGTAACCCAAGACCATTCCTATTATCACATGGCAAATAAAACCCAGACTGGAAGTTATTGAAACTGTCTACCCCCACCCCACCCTGGCCACTGTAACCACGATATCAGCTCATGTGCTCTACTGTGGTTTTCAGTTCCTTCTTTGATCCTAACACCCAGGGGTTGCCCTTTCTTTCTTACGAGTTTAGCTATACACTTAATATAATTTTTGGTATATTTTATCTAGCATTTCTAGGTCTTTATCTGGAAAATGTTTAGGTTATCTTAAGCATCCATCTTGCCTAAATTGGAAGGTCATGGGCATTAAGTGCAGATACCCTATGTAGCTTTTTTTCTTTCTTTCTTTTTTTTTTTTTGGAGATGGAGTTTCGCTATGTTGCCAAGGCTAGAATGTAGTGGCACAGTCTCAGCTCACTACAACCTCTGCCTCCTGAGTTCAAGCGATTCTCCCACCTGAGCTTCCCGAGTAGCTGCGACTACAGATTCATACCTCTGTGCTTGTTTAATTTTTGTATTTTTAGTAGAGACAGGGTTTCACCATGTTGTCCAGGCTGGTCTCAAACTCCTGGTCTCAAGTGATCTGCCCATCTTGGCTTCCCAAAGTGCTGGGATTACAGGCAGGAGCCCTTCCACCCAGCGATCCCTTTAAACATTAAACCTTTTATTTTTAGAGGTTGTATACTTACGTGTAGTCATGTAAAATAATGCAGAGATTCTTGTACCTTTGACCCAGTTTCTCCCTATGATGCTATCTTATAATATTATAGCTGGGATACTGACATTGACAGATATAGTCAAGATACAGAAAATTTTCATATCTGCTAAGATTGCTCATGTTCTCTATAGCTACATAGACTTTCCTTCTGCCCTCACTCCCTTAACCTCCTTAACCTCTGGTAATCACTAATCTAGAGATTTCCTTTTTGGTAGTTTTCAAATAACAGCTTGTTTCCTTAATAGTTACAGGCTCTTTCATATTGAGTGTCTTATGGTTTGTCTTTTTTGAGGAATTGGTCTATGTTGTCAAATTTATTTGGGTAGAATTCTCAATAACATTTGCTTATCCTTTTGACACCTGTAATGATATCCTGTTTCATTCTCCCGCCTTCGATATTGGTAATTTTTGTCTTCTCCTCTTTTTTCTTTTTTTTGGTCAGTCTTGCTAGACATTTGACAATTTTGTTAATCTATTTAAAGAACCAGCTCTTTTGTTTCATTGATCTGGCCCTATTGTCTTTGTTTTCAATCTGATTCACTTCTACTGTAATTATTTCCTTGCTTCTGCTTGCTTTGCCTATATATTGCTCTTTTTTTTTTACTAAGTTCTTGAAGTGGGAGCTTAGATTATTGATTTGAGACTTTTCCTCTTTACACTGTATGTATTTATTACTATAAATTTCCCTCACGCACTGCTTTTGCTATGTCCAACAGTTTTTGATACATGTATTGTTTCATTCCATTCATTATACGTTTTTATTTCCCTTGAGAATTTCTTTTTGACCATGCGTTATTTAGAAGTGTATTGTTTCACTTCCAAGTGTTTGGAGAGGTTTCTGTTGTCTTTCTGTTGTTGCTTTCTAGTTTGATCATGTTGTTGGTAAACACACTCTTTATGATGTCAACTCTTTTAGATTTGTTGATATTAATTTTATGGGCCAGGGCTTGATCCATCTTGTATATTCTATGAGACTTGCAAAGCTCAGTATCTTTGTTTTTACCCCAGTATCTTTTAAATAAATTCCTTTTCTGTCAGCCAGTCAGTGTCTGTGTCTTGCATCTAAAAACCCTAACTATTACCCCTTTGCAACTGCATTTGCTTAATAGCCTTTCTTGTAGCACTAACTATCCCTTACTCTCTAATTGTCAGTTTACACCTTAGTCTCCGTTACTACACTGTGAACTTGAAGGCACAGATCTTGTGTTTTTTGTATGCATCCACCCTGGTATGTGGCAAATAATTTATAGTATTTGATTAAGGAATAAATCAATAGCCTTTATAATGATCACCGTTTTTTAAAACTTTCATTTGTGGAGACTAATTCTTATCCTTTTGGTTTTGTGTATTCATTAACTTAAAAGCAGGGTGGTTTTGGTTTCATAGCTTGTGTTCAGTAAGTGACTGACCCCAGAAACAGACTGTAAATGTCTATTATATGATTGGAATGACATTTTCTTTCAGCTTAATCTTGCCATAGTTCAAGCAGAGACATGTGAGAAGTTCCTTACTCATTCCATGAGACCTATTTTGCAACTCCTGCTATTTCCTTTATTTCAGGTTGACTTGTCCCCTAGTTGTAGAAATGTTGTTTCCACAGCAATGCATTTTACAGTACACATCCCTGTCAGAGTGCGCAGAAACCGTGCTGTGTTGCCTAGAAGCCTTGTTTTCCAGTCAGAAAGGAAGCACATGGTATTCCCTCAGCCTTTCCTGTACTTAACGTTGGGTTGCCTTGTGGATAACAAGAAACTCTTGGTTGTTTGAAAGTTGATAATTTGGTGGGGTTTTTGTAAGGTCTTCACTGTCAGTAGAGTAGTCATTAGGTATATGTGGCTGTTGAGCACTTGAAATGTGGCTAGTCTGAATTGAGATGTGCTATAGGTATAAATACACACTAAATTTAGAAGAATTAGAAAAAAATAAGCATCAATTTTTATTTCGGTTACATTGTTGAAATAGTAACATTTTTGACATATTGGGTTAAATGTATTAAAAATAATTTCACTGGCTTCTTTCTATATTTAATAGGGCTATAATACATTTTAAAATTATGTATGTAGTTCCCATTTTATTTCTGTTTTTTTTGTTGTTGTTGTTGTTTTAGAAATGGGGTTTCACTATGTTGCCCAGGCTGGTCTCGAACTCCAGAGATCAGGCTATTCTCCCGCCTCAGCCACCTGCAGTGGGACTAACAGGTGTGAGCCGCTATGCCAGCCCATTTTATTTCCATTCGACAGCTCTGCTCTAGACCTTTCCCTAAGCATCTAGTAATCGATGTATATAGATGTGTAGCTATATGGGATACTTTTTTGTTGATGTATAAAAGTGTTTTTATTTATATAAATGGAGTCATCTCAGCCTGTTTTCCTGAAGTTTGTATTTTTTTGCTTAAAAATACAAAAATATATATATGTTAATATATTCCATCTTATTGCCTGTAGATTTATCTGATTCATGTTAATGGCTAGCATAGTGTTCTACTTTGAATGTTCTATAATTTATTTTATTTTAGTTTTTTTGAGACAGAGTCGTGCTCTGTTGCCCAGGCCGAAGTGCAGTGGCGTGATCTCGGCTCATTGCAACCTCCACCTCTCAGGTTCAAGCATTTCTCATG
Organism: Ateles fusciceps; assembly: GCA_036589455.1. Classification (NCBI taxonomy): domain Eukaryota; kingdom Metazoa; phylum Chordata; class Mammalia; order Primates; family Atelidae; genus Ateles; species Ateles fusciceps. Next base: position 14,804,992 of record JAZHEH010003205.1, read on the forward strand.
TCTCAGCCTCCCAAGGAGCTGGGATTACAGGTGCTTGCCACCAGCCCAGCTAATTTTTGTATTTTTAGTAGAGATGGGATTTCACCATGTTGGCCAGGCTGATCTTGAAGAACTCCTAACCTCAGGTGATCCACCTGCCTCAGCCTCCCAAAGTGCTGGGATTATAGGCATGAGCCATTGCACCTGGCCAGTTCTATTATTTTCAAAACCAACTCCCTATAGGGACATTTAGGTTATTTATCATTTTCTTTCTGAGAAACAGTATGTTTGTAAAGATTGCCTCATGTCTAGAAAGATGATACAATTCCTATCAGAATTTTTTTCTCAAATGGAAATGCTTATTACAACTAGGATGAGTAAATTGTGTAGAGGAAGTCAAGGCTTCCCTTATAAGGACAAAATGGCTTCATATCTAGAGCAGAATACAGTCTCGTAGCTAGGCGTTTCAGACCAGCCAGGGCAACATAGGGAGACCCCATTTGTACCAAAAACAAAACAACAACAAAAAACCAGTCTTTAGGGAAGCAGACCCTTTGAATATAGTGTATATCTCTAGCTGAAATTCAAACTGTGCTTCTCTTTGTTCATGATCAGTTACACAGTGAGTTTAGGTAGAATGCGGGGGTGGCAGGGGTCACAGAGAAAAAGAACCCAGTGTGTTCTGTGTCTTATCTTAGAGACATTTATATTGCCTACCATGTGAAAGTTCTTTTGAAAAGCTTCCCTCTCCTCTAGTTATTTTCTTTTTTAGTACAAAACAGCCTTTTTAATATTTATAAAACTTGATATAAGACGAGTCATTTTGTGGGAAGAAAGTCTGATAAGAGAATGAACCTATGAGCATTAGCAAGAATGAATGAGATGAGATCATTTAAATACACTTTGGGCAATTTAACGTCTGTTTGTGTAAGTGTTGAAATAGGTCACCATGTTATTTCCAAAACGTGGTTTGGGAATTATGCCTTCTTTTCAATTAGCACGTGTAACTGGATAAACCGAGACCTAAGTAGCTTTTAGGGGAAGGAGGGAAAGTAGACAGATGGGGGCCGCTGCTTCAGCATATGTGTGTCAAGCCAATTGTCACCCTTTTATCTCTGGGCCAGAGTTTCAGTTCCTACACCAGGAATCAAATGTATGATCTGCTTTTATGATATGCTTCTATACCTGCAAACTCCTTTAAAACAACAAGATTATGAATTTTTTTCTTTACCGTTGATAATTTCCCTTTACAGTTAGCAGTTTGCCTTTAGAATTTTGGAACTAAAATATTCCTTTCTAAGGCTTTCATTTCCCTCTCTGACATGTACTCTGGGTTATTTAGGATTCAAATTAGACATTCAAAGGGTGTGTATTTGTGTGTGTGTATGCATTTTCTTTTACCTCTCTGAGTGACAGCAGTTCTGGAGAAAAGTTAATACTCTGTCTTGCCAAAAGATGATGGTTGTATTTTTTTCCATGAAACAAAACCTGGGAGGAAAAGTTGAATGAACTTTGCAAGCAATTGAGCAAGTAGATTGGCCTCCAGACTAAACCCTGGATAAAGGTACAACTAGAATAACTCACTTAGGTTTTCTGTTGATTCTCTCAGGAAGAAGAAATTTGATGCCTAGAGCTTGATCTATTTTTTATTTTTAATTTTTAGTTCTGGTTAGATTTCAACACCAATCTGCAGGCAACTCTGCATTGTCTCCTTAGAGAACTGGAAAATTCCACTGATCTGGATCCTTTGGCAGCAAGCTGACATTTTATTGAGGCTGGTCAGCAGTCCTTGCCCCGGAGTCTTGAAATTGCGGGTGTTTCTGTTGCCCAGTATTGAGTTATTCGTGAACAGATATGAAAAGCATATATATCCGAATTTTGTTACCACTAGATGTGATGAGATTTTCCTTTTGATTATTTGGGGATTCTTAGTTCTTTGTCAAACTCTTGAGATTAAAACCCTTCTTACAGCTTTTACTTTGGACTTCGTATATTTTACATTATAGGGAAGAGAATGCTGTTGTGGATATTGCTAGCTACTTTTTTTTAGAAATAGGTAGAGTATTATGTATGCTTTTGACTTGGACAGGCTTGCCTGGTACAAATACTAGTTTTACTTAATTCTTTTAGCTGTAAAATAGGGATCATAATTCCTACTTCTTGGAGCTGTTTTGAGAATGAAATGACAATGAAATGTCTTACTACAGTTCCTGGCACAGAAGGGCTCAATAAAAATTAATAGGTTTTCCCTTTTTAAATAACAAGGTTGATCTTCACTTACTAGTTCATATTAGAACAAGAAAATTATAAAAATAATCAGGGGAAACACAGAGCAGAGTTAAAAAATAAATGAAACTTAAAATGATTTAAAAACCTGTATAGATTTAATCAATATTTTCATCCTCTTCCTACTAAATGTAACCTTTTAGTTAGAGGAGAATACACCAAGACTGAAATTCATTTACTTTTCTTTCCTCTGATTATTCCAATATATAACAAAATACTTGAGAGGGTCTCAGAAAAGACCAAGAGATTCTTCCTATGAATGTTAGGCTATAGTAATATATATATATTTTTAATTTCCTGGCAACTTTCATTTAAGGCTATAGTAATATTTTTATATACTGAGATATATAAACCTGTATTCAGTAAAGAGCCTGAATTAGTAGAATAGGAATTTCCCATCTACAAAGGAAGCTTCACCATAGGGCTTAGAGATTAGTTTTTAAAAAACATTTGAATATTTAAGAACTTTGTTCAGGTTTTTTTGTTTGTTTGTTGAACTTCTTCCCTGTTCAGGTTTCTTAATCTGCTTTGACATCACTATTTTTTTTGATGTCCACAATTTTATTTACTTAAGACATTAGCCAGTGTTTAATCATCTTTAGAGAGAGATATACAATTAATTATGAAGTTGTGTATTATTATCTTGACATTACTTAAAATGTTTTAACTTGTGTTTGTCCTAGGGTACATTTGGCAGTGTCTAGAGACATTACTGGTTATATAACGTGGGCAGAATAGGGAATGCTACTGGCATTTAAGGGGTAAAAAGTTTGGGATGCTGCTAAACATCCTGTGGTACAAAGGACAGCTCCTTGAAACAAAGAATTGTCCTGTTCAAAATGTCAGTAGTGCCCAAGTTAAGAAACCCTGTGGAACACTATAGTGAATTCCACATGAACATGTGATAGTTTGATTATCTTTTACAATTCTGGAATTGGCTTTTTTCTGTACTTGGCATAGTGTATGCTCATAGGGCATATTTGATAAATGAATAAACTAACAAAGAAAGATAGATCCCAACCTGAATTTTGTAGTAAGCAGGTCCTTTTGCAAGTGAGTTGATTTTTGCAAATGGATCTTTAATTTTTTAATTTTTAATTTTTTTTAATTTTTGAGGCAGAGTCTCGTTCTGTCACCCAGACTGGAGTGCAGTGGTACGATACTGGCTCACTGCAGTCTCCGCCTCCTGGGTTCAAGTGATTCTTGTGCCTCTGTCTCCTAAGTAGCTGGCATTACAAGTACATACCACCATGCCAGCTAATTTTTGTATTTTTAGTAGAGACAGGGTTTCGCCATGTTGACCAGGCTCGTCTCAAACTCCTGACCTTAGATGATCCGCTCTCCTCAGCCTCTCAAAGCGCCGGGATTACAGGCGTCTGCCACTGCACCCAGCCTCACATTTTTTTTTAATAGAAAAAATTCGGCCAGCACGGTGGCACACATCGGTAATCTCAGCATTTTGGGAGGCCAAGGTGCAATGCTGGGATTACAGGCATGAGCCACTGTGCCCGGCTGACTGTTAAGTCTTACAGGTCTCATTTTGCCTTTCCCACCCTGCTCTTATCCCTAGAATTGTTTTTTGTGTTTTTTTTTTTTTAGATGGAGTTTTGCTGTGTCGCTAGCCTGGAGTGCAGTGTCATGATCTCGGCTCACTGTGACCTGTGCCCCCTGGGTTCAAGCAATTCTCCTGCCTCAGCCTCCTGAGTAGCTGGGACTACAGGCACCCACCATCATGCCTGGCCAATTTTTTTGTATTTTAGTAGAGGTGGGGTTTCACCATGTTGACCAGGATGGTCTTGATCTCCTGACCTCCTGATCCGCCTGCCTCAACCTCCCAAAGTGCTGGGATTACAGTTGTGAGCCACCACGCCTAGCTTTTTTTTTTTTTAGTTCTAGAGTACATGTGCAGAATGTGCAGGTTTGTCACATATTTAGTGTGACATAATGGTTTGCTGTACCTGTTAACCCGTCACCTAGGTATTAAGCCCAGCATGCATTAGCTGTTTTTCCTAATACTCTTCCTAAATTTTTCTGTCTTTAAACAGCTTTTATGGGGGGTTGCAGGGGGGATTTATACCATAACATTCATCCAAATGGAAACGTATAGTTTAATAATTTATAGTAAATTTTTGTTTGTTTTTTGAGATAGAGTCTCACTTTTTTGCCCAGACTGGAGTGCAATGGCGTGATCTCGGCACACTGCAACCTCCGCCTCCCAGGTTCAAGCGATTCTTCTGCCTCAGTCTCCCTAGTAGCTGGGACTACAGATGCATGCCACCACGCCCGGCTAATTTTTTGTATTTTTAGTAGAGATGAGGTTTTACCGTGTTAGCCAGGATGGTCTCAATCTCCTGACCTCATGATCTGCCTGCCTTGGCCTCCAAAAGTACTGAGATTACAGGCATGAAGTAAATTTTTTAAAGTAGTAACTTTTATCATGTACAATTTAGTTTTAGAACACTTCCATCACCTAAAAAGTTTCCTCCTGTCCATTTGCAGTCAATTCCTGCTCTCATCTTCAGCCCCAGACAACCACTGATCTGCTTTCTATCTCTGTAGCTTTGCCTTGCCTGGAAATTTCACTGTATAGTCTTTCAATGTCTGTCTCCTTATAATGATTTTTTGTTTGTTTGTTTTTGAGACAGCATCTCTCTCTGTCCACTCCACTCTAGGTTAGAGTGCGGTGGTGCAATCTCGGCTCACTGCAACGTCCGCCTCCTGGGTTCAAGTGATTCTTGTGCCTCAGCTTCCCGAGTAACTGGGATTACAGGCATGTACCACCATACCCGGCTAATTTTTGTATTTTTAGTAGAGACAGGGTTTCACCATGTTGGCCAGGCTGGTCTCGAGCTCCTGTCCTCAAGTGATCCACCCATCTCAGCCTCCCAAAGTGCTGGGATTATAGGCGTGAGTCACTGTGCCTGGCCTCCCTATAATGTGTTTTTGAAGTTAATCCAAAAATGAGTGAATGAGGATCTTTGGGGAGCTCATCAATTTCCCATTTGTCAGTGCTGAGCAGTTCTGGAGAGTTGCCAGAAGACAGAAGTCTTCCAGTGTAGTATGTATCAGTAATTCATTCCTTTTTTATTACTAAATAATATTCTATTCTGTGGATATACCACATTATATTTATTGCATTCATCAGTTGATGGACATTGGGTCGTTTTTACTTTTTGGCTTTTTAAGTAATGCTGCTACAAAAATTGTGTGTACAAGTCTTTATGTGGACATGTTTTCATTTTTCTGGGGTTGATACCTAGGAGTAAAATTGCTAGGTGGTATGGTTAATTATGTTCAAAGAAATTTTAAGGAATTGCTCATTGTTTTCCAGAGTGGTCCCATCATTGTTACATTCCTTCCAGCAGTGCATGAGGGTTCCCTTTTGTCTGCTTCCTCATCGACAGCTGGTAGTGTTGGTCTTTTGATCTAGCACATGGGTGGTAGTACTTCATTATATTTAATTTGCATGTCGTTTATGCCTAGTGATGTTGAGTATCTTTTCATGTGCTTACTGGCCATTTGTGTATCTTCTGTGATGAATTATGAGTCGTATATCTTCGTTTTTTGTGTTTGCTTTTTGGAGACAGGGTTTCACTGTATTGCCCAAGCTGGAATATAGTGATGTACAGTGCCCTCGAACCCCTGGCCTCAAGTGATCCTCCCACCCCAGCCTCCTGAGGAGCTGGTACTACGCCTGACTGTGTATCTTATTGACTTGGGGCTTCCTCCCTCACTTTCCACCTGTTCTGACAGCCAGACTTAGTACTGTCTCCTTAAGCCATGGAGAAGCATTTTTCTGCTTAAGTTTTAATCCCTCTGTGCCACAGAGACTGACTAATCTCACACAGTCAAGTCCCCTTCTCTCATACGCTGAATCCACTCTGATTTCTGCTTGGCTTTGGGTGCTCTCCAGTGCTGTCAGCTAGGCAAGAATTTTCTATATATTGGCCATAGTTTATAGTTGTTATCTGTCTGAGGAAGGGTTAGTCCCAAAAGCTGCTTTATTACTATGTTATTCCATTTAATAATAGCTTCTCTTTGACTCAACACATATGTATTTAACCTTGCCATCCAACTTTAGTTATCACATGTACGTTATAACTACTTTCTGATTTGTAAGCTCTTTATGGGCTTAGACTAACTCCACATATTAATATACCAAATACTTAAGATGCTATGGAAAAACAACTAGCCAGTCACCATGATGAAATTTGTGTTACGTTGATAGCCAAATAATCGACAACACATTATAGCCACAAGTGAGTAACCTGGTTTCCTTCCCAGCACCCATCTATTTAAAATACACTCAGAACATCCACCAAAATGATGCAGTTAATAGCCAGTGTTAGCAGTGTTTAGCACTTGGCATACATTTATAAATGTTTAGTGGTTTGCAAACTCTTTGGTCTTAGGACTTCTTTTACATCCGTATCAATGATTTAGGACTCCAAAGAGCTTTTAATACTGATATTTACTGTAGTAGAAATTAAAACTGAGAAATTTAAAACATTAACTTATTTTTAATAGTGGTAAGCTCATTACATGTTAACATAAGTAGCATATTTGTTGTGAAAAATAAGTATATTTTCCAAAACAAAAACAGACCGTAGTGAGAAGAGTGGCATTGTTTTACATTTTTACAAATCTTTTAAATATCTGTCTTAATTGAAGATAGCCTACTCTGTATCTTCTTCCCACATTCCATTAGCTGTCAGAGCAGTAATACTGTCACCTACCATGTAGCCTCTGGAAAACTCCACTTGTGACAGAATACAAGAGAAAAAGGTAAATAATGTCTTCGTATTGTCATGAGAATAGTTTTAACCTTTTAACTCCCTGAAAAAAAAGTCCCGTCTCTCTGGGGTCCCTGAACCACACTGAGAACTGCAGGTTTAATGTATCTCTGGAAGGATACTCAAGCAACTAAGAACAGTGTTCGTCTCGGGGGAAAGGGGAATTTGGTAGCTGAAAGACAGCAGAGAGTAGAATGGAGGCTTATTTAAAAATATCTTTTGAGTATTTTGCTTGGTGCATTAATTACCATTTTTTTTTCTTTTTAAAAAGTGAATCATTAAATAGGCCCTTAACTTCCTTGTGACAGAAAAGTGCTTAAAGTAATAATGTTTTTTTTTATTTTTGTTTTTTTTTAAATTTCACTTTAGGCACATAGATCTAGAGGCGAGAAGAACCTCAGAGGATACCTCTGCAGTCTAAATTAGGTTCCCACTGGCATTGAACTCTTATAGCCCCTAATTATTTTCTGTAGCTCTTACCTCAATTTGTAATTGCATGGCTGTGTGTATGTGTGTCTATTTCACCTCTTTTCTCCCCCGCTAGACTGTTCACTTCCTGAGGGCGTGAATCAAATCTGTTTTGCCCACTATTCTCAGTTCAGTACTTGGTTCGTAATAGTTTATTAGTAAGTATTTATTGAATGAATGAATGAATGAATGAATGAGGATCTTTGGGAAACTCATAGCAATTTCCTGTGTCAGTGCTGAGCAGTTCTGGACAGTTGCCAGAAGACAGTTCTTGACCAAACACATTTTTTTGCATAGATAAAATGCTTCCTGTCTGGACGTGGTGGCTCACACCTGTAATTTCAGCACTCTGGGAAGCTGAGTAGGGCAGATCATTTGAGGTCAGGAGTTTGAGACCAGCCTGGCCAACATGGTGAAACCCCATCTGTAATAAAATTACAGAAATTAGCTGGATGTGGTGGAAGGCACCTGTAATTCCAGCTACTCAGGAGGCTGAGGCAGGAGAATCACTTGAACCCAGGAGACAGAGGTTACAGTGAGCCAAGATTGCGCCACTGTACTCCAGCCTGGGCGACAGAGTGAGACACCATCTTAAAAAAAAAAAAAAAAAAAAAAGATAGGCCGGGTGCAGTGGCTCACGCCTGTAATCCCAGCACTTTTGGGAGGCCAAGGCGGGCGGATCACCTGAGGTTGGGAGTTTGAGACCAGCCTGACCAACATGGAGAAACCCCATCTCTATTAAAAAAAAAAAAAAAGATAAAATGCTTCCTGCATTTGTTCTCATTCCTTATAGATTGTGCACTAGATGAACCGTAAGTATTAATAATCCATTTAAGAGTGTCACCAGAGGGGATAGCAAAATGAGTTTTTTTGGTGCTCAGACTTTCATACATTAAGTCTTTTGACTATTTTAAAGATTCCTTTATCATTCTTTGGTTGTTACATTTTTCTATAGAAAAATAAAATAAGCTTTTTTCCCCCCCTATTGGATTTTTCAAACCTGACTCCAGTGCCAGAATAAAGAGCATTATACTAAGTTAATGCTTCCTTGTGCCTGAATGAAGTTGGCCAATGCTTACCTCTGTTTTCTGGTGGTGATTCTTTCAGTATTCTCAGTTTACATGCCACTGGGTCGTCAGAAGACAAGTGTCTGGATTTCAGAGCCAAGGGTTTGCTTTTAAGCTGCAAGACCCTCTGTTGCCATAAGATCTGCCACTGCCATAATAACAAAACCTCAGCTGAAACTTCTGCTGCAGCCATTGAGGTCTGTTCATAGGCCTCCTCCTCTCTCTTCTGGTTCCATGTAATGTCAATGTTTATGAAAAGAATTAGTGTCCTGTATAAAACAACACTGTGGGGCAGAAGATTTGCAGTCATTAGTAGGAGGGGCCACAGCAAACTGCAGTTTCGTTGTAAAGCAATTTTTTTCCCTCTTAGGAAATAGAGCTTTAACTTAGGCTTGCTTTTGTAATACCTGAAGGAATGAAAGGCAAAGAGTGGTGTTCTGGAGGGTACCTTAACTTACAGCTTGTGTTGTAGGTTGAGATTGGCTTCATTATTATGTTACATGGTTTCTTGAGCTATGGTGAGCATATTTTCCAAACCAAAAATCAGTACACCTATTCTGGCAGTATTTTTTTTAAGTCAAATATAATTATACATTTAGAAGTAAAATTTTAAAGTTGAGACTGTCCAGGAAAACCCAGAACATAGGGATGCCTTGTCTGGAAGACAGGGGTTTGACTCCTCGAAGGAGGAGTGTACTGAACGTTAAACTTCACTCTACCTGCCTTTCTGCCCAGTGTTGATATCAGTGCTCCTAGAGCTGCAGCTGGGCCCCTCCTCTCTACCCAAAGTAGGATGCTGCACCACAGGCCATGGACAAGACCACTGGTCTGTATGGAGACTTGATATTTAGTATGAAGGATATTTTTTGCCTGGCCTTGAAGCCTTAGGGCATGGAAAAGGAGACGACAGTACTGACCCAGGACTGTCTCATCTGACTTATTACCCAATTTGTGTAGATCAGACAGTCTAGGAACTAGCAAGCATTCAGTTGAAGCAAAAGCATCTCAGAATGAATAACTTCATTGAATTTTTGGGTTTTTCCGAGTTTCTTTATTTTGTACAAATGACTTCCTGTAGGTATGGGAATTATTGGTCAAGATAGGCTCTTTTGCTTGTTTTCCTGAGGCCACGCTTCCAGCTCATGCCATAGCTGCATACTGCAGAATAGGAGAAGGAAGAGAGCAGAAAATAATTAAAAAAAAAATCCTGAGAATAAATCCAAGGAAACCAGGGTCCGAAAGAGGAAACAGACATTGAGAAATTCAAAAAGAACCCAGACAAGGAGAGAACATGTTCATGTGTTCAGAGTTGTTTTCTACAGTATATTTATGGAGGGTACAAGTGCCTTTTGACAGTTCTATTGTATATTGTAAAAAAAAACAAGTATTTTTTATTCTTTGAGCTTTTTACCTGGTTATGCCTCCCTAAGTTGGTTTTTTGTTTTGTTTTGTTTTTCTTTTTGAGACAGAATCTCACTCTGTTGCCCAGGCTGGAGTGCAGTGGCACGATCTCGGCTCAGTACAACCTCCGTCTCCCAGGTTCAAGCAATTTGTGTGCCTCAGCCACCCAAGTAGCTGGGATTACAGCCGTGTGCCAGCATGCTCGGCTAATTCTTATTTTTTTAATACACATGGAGTTTCACCATGTTGGCCAGGATGGTCTTAAACTCCTGACCTCAAGTGATCCACCTTCCTCGGCCTCCCAAAGTACTGGGATTACAGGTATGAACCACCATGCCTGGCTTTAAGTTTAAACAATATCTGACTTGACTGGGTGCAGTAACTCACGCCTGTGATCTCAGCACTTTGGGAGGCCGAGGTGGGTGGATCACGAGGTCAATAGATCGAGACCATCCTGGTCAACATGCTGAAACCCTGTCTCTACTAAAAATACAAAAATTAGCTGGGCATGGTGGCACACACCTGTAGTCCCAGCTACTCGGGAGGCTGAGGCAGGAGAATTGCTTGAACCCAGGAGGCGGAGGTTGCAGTGAGCCGAGATCGAGCCACTGCACTCTAGCCTGGGTAACAAAAGCGAAACTCTGTCTCAAAAAAAAAAAAAAAAAATTAGCCGGGTGCTTTGGTGCACACCTGTATTCCCAGCTACTCCAGAGGCTGAGGCAGGGAATCACTTGAATCCAGGAGGTGGAGGTTGTAGTAAGCTGAGATCATGCCACTATACTCCAGCTTGGGTGACAGAGTAAGACCCCGTCTCAAAAAAAAAAAAAAGAAAAAGGTAATTGGTGAATGGGGGGAATGTTTGAAAAGAAGCCAAAAATGTATCTTAACATTGGGTGATGTTTCTAGAGACTATGTGGAAGATCAACTGCTATTTCTTACTATTTCTTTCTAAAAGATAATTCTTATGTGCATCTTTTTAACATCTTACCTGTAACATTTTTATGGTTTGTTTAATGCTCGGTTGTTAAATTTGTCGATTGAAAATTAATGTTGCTTAAATATTACATATAAATTAATTTAACGTGGCTTGTTCTTTTAAGCACTTTAAACATCTTAACAGATAAAATATAAATGAAATTATTACAAGACTCTGTGTGGTTTGGGGTAAACTAGTGGCAGATTTCCAGTTATCTTGGTTTTCAGCAATTTCTACTGGAAGGGATTGTATTCAGCCACAGAAAGGTTATTGTTATGTATATTCTGTTTTTGTCTTTATGCTCCCTATTGGGGGTTATTGAGATGAAGAGGGCTAGTATTCCTTTCCATGTAAAAAAACCCATTTTAGACCCACTGGTGCTAAATTGTTTTTACAAAAGTAGTTTTGTTTCAGTTTTTTTTTTTTTTTTTCCCCCCCTTTCAGTTAACTATAGTTATTTTCCTGAAGCTTAGATTGTCATAGATTGGCTAATGGCATTGCCTTGGAGCTGATTCCTTTGTCCTTTTGGCACTGACTCTGGCAGTTTGAAAAGTGTTCTTGCTTTCTGGCAGTGCTAGAAAATGCCAGAAGGGTGTTTATTCTTTTCTTGCCCCAAGACATGGAGTCATCTCCCGTCTAGGTTCCTGGTTCCTTTCAGCGGAGAGTAATATTAGAAACCAAAATCTGGGCTGGGTGCAGTGGCTCATGCTTGTAATCCCAACACTTTTTGGGAGTATGGGATGGGAGGATTGCTTGAGGTCAGAAGTTCAAGACAGCCTGCCCAACATAGTGAGTCAAAAATTTACAAATGAGCATGCGTCTGTAGTCTTAGCTGTTGGGAAGGCTTAGGCAGGAGGATCATTTGAGCCCAGGAGTTTGAGGCTGCAGTGAGCTAAGAAGGTGCCACTGCACTCCACACTTTAACCTGGGTGACAGAGTGAGACCCTGTCTCAAAAGAAAAGAAACCCAAAATCTAGGCTCAAGGGAGCTCACGAAGGGTGGTGATCAGCAAAACTTCTGTTGTTACTGTTAAACTAATTTTAGTGACAGCTTTATTATTTCATTACAAGATATTTTTCATTACAAGATATTTTCTACATGCAAAAAATATAAATCAAACACCCATGCACTTATTACCCATCCTTCTTTGTATCTCCTTCCATCCCCAAAGAGGAAAGTAACCACCATCTTAAATTTTTGTCATTCTCATCTTCTTTCTTAAGACAGAGTCTCGCTCTGTCGCCCAGGCTGGAGTGTAGTGGCGCAATCTTGGCTCAGTGCAGCGTCTGCCTCCTCCTTGGTTCAAGAGGGTCTCCTGCCTTGGGCTCTGGAGTAGTTGGGATTACAGGTGTTTGCCACCACGCCTGGCTGAGTTTTACATTTTTAGTATAGATGGATTTCACCATGTTGGCCAGGGTGGTCTTGAACTCCTGACCTCAAGTGATCTGCCCACATCGGCCTCCCAAAGTGCTGGGATTACAGGTGTGAGCCACTGTGGCTTGCCTCTTATTTTCCTTCATAGCTTTTTTCCTTTTTTACCATTATGCAAGTACCCCTAGATAGTCAGTATTTGAATTAGCTTGTTTTTGAACTTGAAATAAATGCAATCTCACAGCATGTGTTTTTCTGTGACTTAGTTTTTTTACTTTATTTTGAGATTTATGTTGACGTAGTAGTTCAATAGTATCCACTGCTTTATTATAGTTAATTGTGTGATTATGCCACAATTTTTGTGTTTTCCTGTACTATTTTTAGTTTTTTGCTATTGGAAAAATATTGCTGTGGACATTCCCATACGTGCTTCTTTGTGCATATGTGTAGGGGTTTATCCAGGTTGCCATGTTTGGGAAGTGTTTTTACATGACCCCATAGTAAGAAATACATTTTCATCATGACTCCAGTATACCCACACACACTCACCTACACATGACTAAACAAAAACTTTATTATAATTAATGAAAATAAAATGAAATGCAATACTTAGTATAATGAGGTAAAAATATAACACTGTGTCATTAAAATATGGCAATATGGCTATGATCCTTTAAAAATTGATTTGGGACCCATTGGGTAACAACCAGCAATGTACAAAACTAAGAATGAATTTGCTGGCTGTAGAACATGTTTAAATGTTAACCTAAGAAGATTATGTTGATTTGTTTTTCAAAGTGGTTGAACCAGTCTAACAGCAGGTGAGAGTTCCTACTACTCTGATCCTTGCTATTGGCAGGCTGTTCTGAGGGTCTCAGGGGTGTAAAATGGCATGTCCTAGAGTTTGAGTTTGTATTTCCCCATTACTAATTGGATTAGCTAGGGAGTAGACAGGAAGCACAGGCGGTATTACAGTGTATTGATAGAGGTACGCACATGGTGTTTGTGAAAGCTAGAGATTAAAGTACCTCCCTGGACCTGGGGCAGTCAAGGAAAGTTCTACAAATAAAGGCTTTCAGAAGGTTGTCTTAAGAAGGCATTTAGAATTTCAGAGGTCATTTCTGATCTGAGTTCTTCCTAGGTAAAATTCTGCTATTAGAGTATGCTGTGGTGTTTATCTAAATATAAGGTAAATCAGAACTTTTCTTGGATCTTGAGAGAGGTCTTTGAATATCTGATGAAAATTATGGACTTGTCTCCCAGAAAAATATTGTATGTGTGTGTGTTTGTGTTTGTGTAAATTTGACATGAAATTTCAGAATGTTCTTAGTCATTTTAGGACCTTCCAGGGAATGGATAGCCAATTCAACAAAAAAGATGGCTATTGGCCAGGCATGATTACTCACGCCTATAATCCCAGCACTTTGGGAGGCCGAGGCAGGCGGATCACCTGAGGTCGGGAGTTCGAGACCAGCCTGACCAACATGGAGAAACCCTGTCTCTACTAAAAAATACAAAATTAGCCAGGCGTGGTGGCACATGCTTGTAATCCCAGCTACTTGGGAGGCTGAGGCAAGAGAATTGCGTGAACCTGCTAGGCGGAGATTGCGGTGAGCCAAGATTGTGCCATCACACTCCAGCCTGGGCAGCAAGAGCGAAACTCTGTCTAAAAAAAAAGAGAGAGAGAGAGAGATGGCTATTTCTCTATTCTGTCTGAGTTGTTTACTGTGCTGGCTTGATATCTCTTTCTTTTCCCTTCCACCCCCACACCCCTCAATGTAGTAACCTCCAATAGACATTCCACATGGCCTGCAGCTTTGTGTTGGTGGCACAGTTGAGTTCGTGTCCATCATGGGGCCTCAACATAGAGAGAGCGATGTGTCACAGAGCCATGAGTCACAGAGTCAAGGTTAGGAATTTATCACAACCAACAAAAATGAAGTTCGAAGCAACTAGTGAAAGAAGGACTCTAAGACCACCCAGAGAGTACATGGGATGCATGTTTTCCCTGCATATGAAATGGTAGATGGAAGCAATTTTATTTAAGTCTTAATGGACAGGCTAATCCAGGAGCCTTGAGGCCTTGGTGACATCTTGGTAACTGAGAAGGGTTACATGGACCCCAGATATACACAACCTAATTTGTCCATGCTGCTGATACAGCTGATACGTGGTTATAATTCTACATGTGTAAATTGATCTTAAAATTGGTTTATGCTTTCTTTATGTGCCAATACCACAAGAATTTTTCAGCTGTTTTCCCTAGGGCTTCTTTTATTCATCTAATGCCAGGATTTAGAGCCTGTTCCACTGCTTTGGCTACAAGGAACTTTATTCACTACCGATCAGTCTGACTCAATACCCAGTCAGGGCATGAGACTTCATTAGATGTGATACTATCTTCTGAGTTGCCCCTGGCTCCTCCCCACCTTCCACCCGAGTCCACAAGTGTGAAATAAAGCTGTATTATAACATAAGGACTCTTGTGTTTACTTTCTGAAATTACCTCCTTCCAGAAGCCATCTTTTACTTGATGTGTTAAGAGGTGTGTGTGGGTGAGTCACAAAACCAAGTATTCCAAGCTCTATTGGGAGTTAAGTCTTTTTAACAGGTAGAAAGTATACATGATTCAACCAAGTAGAAAACTGTTGTCTCTCAGCAGATCATTTTCAGCTTTATTTGGAGAGTAACCATTAGCAATGCAAATGTGAGGTTTGATAGCACAATAAATAAAACATTGAAAACTATAGGATGTTACTTATAAAACACTGGCGCTCAGAGAAATCGGGTTTGGTCAAGAAGATGGTGAAGCATATCCCTCTTGAGCCAGAGGCTGTTATCCTTTTCCTGTGAATTCAAAACCTGATATGTCTCCAAATTTGCTTAGGGCTATTATCCTGGAAAACAGAATCTGATAGAAGGTGAGCACTGGTACTTAGTGCAAGGTGGAGGTGATCATGGTCAGGGCAATTGCTTGCAGGTGATAACTGCATTGGCGTCTCAGGAAAGACATTTAGTGATTTGGCAAATCCAAGGCATGAGTTTTGGGTGGTTTTGTGGTTTTGTCTTATTTTTTCACTCTTTAAGGGTCTTAGGGGAAAACAACATCATTGCACAGACTAGCTAAAAATTCAGCATTTAGTCTACTTCACAGCATGTTAGCCTCTGTTTTGGAATCAGTGATGTGAATTATTCTCTGTTAATAAGAATTTGGCTTTCTTTTATTGGAAAAAGAGGCTTGTGAGCATGTTACTCTGAGTCATTAGTTCTCAAACTTTTTGTTCTCAGGACCTCTTTACACTCTTCAAAATTATTGAGTGGGTTATAACTTATTATTTATAGTATAAGAAATTAAACTACTGTATCTTTAAAATTTAGAATAGCATTTCGAGTTTTGTAAGTCTCTTTAATGTCTAGCTTAATCCAAGATAACTGGAGTGTCAGATCTGCTTTTCCATTCGGCCTATTTTAATTGGTTGTTTTGGCTGAACTATATGAAGAAAATGCAGTCTCAGATATGTAGTTGGAAAAGGAAGGAGTATTTTAATAGCTGTTTTGATAATTTTGGTTATCCTTTTGTGATACTACGCGAAAATGTGAACAGTGATAGCTTTGTAAAGTTTCGTTGCAATGTGGAATCTAAACCATACCAGTAAACTTTTTGTACTGTTACATTAAAATCATTTGGTCTCACTTGTACTTCCAGTGATTTTTTTTTTAACCAGGATTCTTGATTTGTAACAGCATGCATTAATTTTTTCAAAAATACTGGTTACCGGGTTATACGGCTCTTCTAATGTTGACTAAATGTCATTAGACATTCTCAACAGGTGACATTCATTAATATCACGCCAATCTCATCAGAAAAGTCTTAAAGTACAGGGAAGCTGTCTAGTTCACAGTGGTAGACAACAAGTTTTCCAAAATTCTAAAGCTCAGAATGTATCACTGCCAGCAGATACTGTAAGTTCTTACATAGACAGACATTGTTCAGTTTTGAGAAAAGAGAAAATGCCTGTCAAATACTTAAGTATGAATAACCATAGTTTATCCGCCATTTTGTCAGGTAAAAATGGTGTTTGTGGGGGAAAAGCAGATAATTCAGCCTGCACTTCATTTGCACAAATGCTCTTCCTGGAGACTTCCACTCTTGGCAGAAGTGCTTATGATCACTTTCATTTTCATAAAAAATATTTAAAAGATAACTACTTAAGAATCAAGATTTAATAAGTTACCTCATTTTATGTAAAATGTTTATTTTCGTTAATAACCTGCTGCTTCATTCTTTCTTTATAAAAAAAGCTTTAGAATAATGTTACATTGAATATCTGAATAGATTATTATTTCAGAAAAGCTGCTAAAATGACATGGAGAGTTTCCATATGTACGCACACCTCATCTGATGGCACTGTGCTTTACTGTGCTTCACAGGATGTGTTTCTTACAAATTGAAGGTTTGTGGCAACCCTGAGTTGATGATGTCTGCCGGTGCCATTTTTCCAGCAGGCCGTATTCACGTCTATGTCTCTGTCCTGTTTCGGTAATTCTCGTAATATCTCGATATTATTATGGCAATCTGCAAATCAGTGATCCTTGGTATTACTATTGTAATTGTTTTCAAGCACCATGAGCCACACCCACATAGGATAATAAACTTAATTGGTAAATGTTGTGTTCCCTAAGACAAAACACTATTGAAATTAGGCTAGTTAGTAACCCTACAATGACCTCTAAGTGTTCAAGGAGGAGTCACATCTCTCACTTTAAATCAAAAGCTAGAAATGATTTAAGCTTAGTGAGAAAGGCATGTTGAAAGCCAGGACAGGTTAAAAGCTAGGCCTCTTGTGCCAAACAGCCAAGTTGGGAATGCAAAAGAAAAGTTATTGAAGGAAGCTAAAAATGCTACTCCAGTGAACACACAAATGATAAGAAAGTGAAACAGCTTTATTGCTGATCTGAAGACAGTTTGAATTGTCTCAACGGAAGATCAGACCAACCACACGACATTCCCTTAAGCTAAAGCCTAATGCAGAGTAAGGCCCCAACTCTTCAATTCTATGAGAGAAGAGAGGAACCTGCAGAAGAAAAGCTGAAGTTAGCATAGGTTCTTTCCTTAGAAAGAAGCTGTTTCACCGGCGGCAGGGGCTCACACCTGTAATCCCAGCACTTGTGGAGGCTGAGGCAGACGGATCTCTTGAGGTGAGGAGTTTGAGACAAGCCTGGCCAATATGGTGAAACCCCCGTCTCTACAAAAAATACAAAAATTAGCTGAGTGTGGTGGCACACGCCTGGCTACAGTAAACAACAGATTTTCAGTGTAAAGGAAACAGGCTTTGTTTTTTTTTTTTTTTTTGAGATGGAGTCTCACTCTGTTGCCCAGACTGGAGTGCAGTGGCACGATCTCGGCCCACTGCAACCTCCACCTCCTGGGTTCAAGCGATTCTCTTGCCTCAGCCTCCTGATTAGCTGGGATTACAAGTGCATGCCACCACGCCTGGCTAGTTTTTATATTTTTAATAGAAATGGGGTTTCACCATGTCGGTCAGGCTGGTCTTGTACTCCCAACTTCCTTATCTGCCTGCCTTGGCCTCCCAAAGTGCTGGGAGTACAGGTGTGAGCCACCGTGCCCAGCCTCTTTTTTTTTTGGTTTGGTTTGTTTTGTTTTTAAACAGCTTTCTGGCCAGGTGTGGTGGCTCACGCCTATAATCCCAGCACTTTGGGAGGCCGAGGTGGGTGGATCACCTGAGGTTAGGATTTCGAGACCAGCCTGACCAACATGGTGAAACCCCGTCTCTACAAAAAATAGAAAAATTAGCTGGGCGTGGTAGCACGTGCCTGTATTCCCAGCTACTTAGGAGGCTGAGGCGGGAGAATTGCTTGAACCTGGGAGGTGGAGGTTGCAGTGAGCAGAGATCACGCCACTGCGCTCCAGCCTGGGCGACAGAGCAAAACTCCATCTCAGTAAAATAAAATGAAAAACAAACAGCTTTCTATTGGAAGGAGGACCATCTAGCTAATCTTCAGTTAGCTAGGAAGGAGAAGTCAATGCTTGGCTTTAAAACTTCGAGGGATAGGCTTACTCTTTTGTTAGGGGCTAATGTAGCTGGTGACTTTAAGTTGAAGCCAATGCTCATTTGCATTCTAAAACTCCTAGGGCCCGTAAGAATTATAATAGATCTACTCTGACTGTGCTTTGTAAATGGAACAACAAAACATAGATGACAGCACATCTGTTTCTAGCATCGTTTCCTGAATATTTTAGCCCCACTTTTGAGATACACTGCTCAGACAGAAAGATTCAAAATATCGCTGCCGATTGACAAGGTACCCAGTCACCCATGTGCTCTGATAGATATGTACAAGAAGATTAATGTTGTTTTCTTTACTGTTAACATCCATTCTGCAGCCCATGGATCAAGGAATAATTTCAGCTTTCAAGTGATTTATTTGTTTAACTCCTGGCAAGCTGTGATGGTCTTATTACTTAAGAAATACATTTAATAAGGCTACGGTTGCCATAGGTAGTGATTTATCTGATGAATCTGGACAACGTTTATTGAAAACCTTCTGGAGATAATTCACTATCCTATAATGCCATTAAGAACATTTGTGATTCATGGGAGGAAACCAAAATACCTACAGGAACAGGAGTTGACTAGAAGTTTATTCCAACCCTCAAGGATAACTTCGAAGGGTTCAAGACTTTCAGTAGAGGAAGTAACTGCAGAAAGGATGAGAAGTAGAGCCTGTATTAGTCCATTCTCACACTGTTGTGAAGAAATATCCGAGACTGGGTAATTTGTAAAGAAAAGAGATTTAATTGACTCAGAATTCCGCATAGCTGGGGAAAGCCTCAGGAGACTTAGTGATGGCAGAAGGCACTTCTTCACAGGGTGGCAGAAGAGAGAATGAGTGCAAGCAGAGGAAATGCCAGACACTTATAAAACCATGAGATCTCAGGAGACTCACTCATTATAACAAGAACAGCATGGAGGAAACGCCCCATGATTCAATTACCTCTACCTTGTCCCGCCTTTGACACGTGGAGATTATTGTAATTCAAGATGAGATTTCGATGAGGATACACAGTCAAACTATATCAGAGCCTGAAGATGTGACTGAATCACTTCAATTTTATGATAAAACTTTGACAGATGAGTAGTTGCTTCTTGGGGATTAGCAAAGAAAGTGGTTTCTTAAGATGGAATCTACTCCTGGTGAAGATGCTGTGAACATTGTTGAAATGACAGCAAAGGATTTAGAATAGTATACATTTAGTTGATAAAGCAACAGCAGGGTTTGAGAGGACTGACTTCAGTTTTGAAAGAAGTTCTGTGGGTAAATGCTATCAAATACTATTGCGTGCTACAGAGAAATCTTTCATGAAAGTAGAAGTCAATGTGGTAGACTTCTTTGTTGTTTTATTTTAAGAATTTGCCACTGCACTTATGTTTGTTTTTGTTTAACTTATGGACAAAGACTTATAGATACGTGCAAAAAATAAATCCTCTTTTGCAACCCAGAACTCATTGTTCAGTATGAGTTTTGATACATGTAAGAAGGGATATTATGATACTTGAGACAGTTAACTGATGGGAGTATTGATAGCCATAAAGGTTGGTTCCAAGCCAGACGCAGTGGCTCAAGCTTTCAATCCCCCACTCCTAGGTAAGAGGATTGCTTAAAGCCAGGAGTTCAAGACCAGCCTGAGCAAGAAAGTAGCAAACACCTCATCTCCACAAAAATTTAAAAATTAGCTGTGTACTGGGGCATGTGCCTGTACTTGCAGCTGTTCAGGAAAGGAAGGCTGAGGCAAAAGGATTGAGCCCAGGAGTTGGAGGCTGCACTGAGCTTTGATGGCACCACTGTACTCCAACTTGGGTAACAAAGACAGGCCCTGTCTCTTAATTTAAAAAGATTGATTCTAGGACTGTAGAATAGTTAAACAGGAGGGGATATGGAGGAAATCCTCATCAGTGTTATTTTTGCATTCCAGTTTCACGTTGACTTGATGTATAAGATGGCTGTTGGTTTTAAAGGCTTTTATCTTGAGAACATGATGTCTGGAGTTAAAGGTATTGTCAAGAATGATATATTTCCACACCTATACTATCCTTGAGTGTGATCGCTTAGGAATGAATATGATTTGAACTCATTCATGTTAAGAGAGGGTGTCAAACTGAGAACCAGACAGATCCACCACCTACAGTAAAAAGGACGCTAAAGGAAATTGGTTGAAGAAATTAGATCCCAAAGATTCTTGGTGAATTTTGAAGTCTTCATCAGTATATTCATATTTAAAGGAGATGACAGAAGCCAAAATAAAAGAATTAAGGGCTGACAGGACAACTGGATTAAAATAAGCATCAGTTTCATTAAAAAGGGCTAACTTGAAGATATATCTTTTTACTCCAGTTCCTTAGAGGATCTGAAGTGACCTTGATGGACAGTGGAAGAAATCAACAACATGGAATTCCTTGAATAAAAATTTATTGACTTTAAATAATTTTGGCTAATGTTGCATATATACAATTTAAAAAAAAACTCTTTACACTGAAAAAAAAAAAAAAATTGCCACAGCTATCTCAGCTTCCAGCAACCACCACCCTTTGATCAGTCATCAGCTATCAACGTTGAAGCAAGACTTTCTGCCAACATAAAGATTTTGAGGCTGGGAGTGGTGACTCCCCTGTAATCCCAGCACTTTGGGAAGCCAAGGTGGATGGATCCACGAGGTCAAGAGATCGAGACCATCCTGGCCAACATGGTGAAACGCTGTCTCTACTAAAAATACAAAAATTAGCTAGGAGTGGTGGCGCACACCTGTAGTCACAGCTACTCATGAGGCTGAGGCAGGAGAATTGCTTGAACCTGGGATGCAGAGGTTGCAGTGAGCTGAGGTCATGCCACTGCACTCCAGCCTGGCGACAGAGTGAGACTCTGTCTCAAAAAAAAAAAAAAAAAGATTTTGATTCACTGAAGGTTCAGGTGATCATCGGCATTTTTAGCAATATTTTAAAATGAAGATCTGTACTTATTTTTCTTAGACATAATGCTATTACACAATAGACTACAGTGTAGTGTAAACATAACTTACATGCATACTAGGGAACCAAAAAGTTTGTGTGGCTTACTTTATTATGATATTTACTTCATTGCTGTGGTCTGGAACTGAACCCAAAATATCTTCTGGATGTGCCTGTATTTTCACCCTGTTTTTTCTGATGTTAACATCTTATATTTGGCCGTGGTACATTTGTCAAAATTAAGAGATTAACAATGAGACAGTACTATTATCCAAACCTCACACTTTATTATAATTTCCCATTTTCCCACAGTGTCTTTTACCATGTTATTCCAGGATCCAGTTCAGGATACCCTGTTGCATTTAAGCAGTAGCTTTTAAAACAGTACTTTTTGCCTTTCCCCACCACATTTAAGAAAACAAGTATGTTTTAGACTTAGAGAAGAGTTGGAAAGATGGAACAGAGAGTTCCATGTACCCTTTACCCGACATCTTGCATAGCCATGGTGCATTTGTCAGAACTGAGAGACTAACAGTACCACCACGTTTTTATACCATCATGAGGGCACTTCTCTTGGAGATATGTCTTGGATTTTTTTTTTGAACCACAAAGGCTATGAGCCTCATGCTCATATGACTTTAAGGTTGGAGTTAGGCAGACCAGGACTTTGCATTTCTCCCTGGCCATATCCTGCTGTGTAATCTTCTTCAATTCCTTCTCCACAAATGAGTGGATGCAGAGCCATGAGAGAAGGTGTGGGGGAAGTGGAAGGCACTCAACAGGTTACTACACATGTCCCTTGGCATTTGATGGGGTTGTGTCCCAATGAATGCATTGTAAGTTGAAAATATAAGTCGAAAATGCATTTAATACACCCAAACATCATAGCTCAGCCTAGCCTACCTTAAATCTGCTCACAACACTTACATTAGCCTATAGTTGGACAAAATCATCTAACACAAAGTCTATATTATAATACAGTGTTGAATATGTTATGTAATTTATCAAATACTGTACTGAAAATGAAAACTAGAGTGGGTGTATGGGTAATCAGAATACAGTTTCTGCTGAATGCACATCACTTTGACACCATGATAAAGGCAAAACAATTGTTAGTAAAACCAGAGTCAGGTACATAGTGTTTTCTGTTCCCAGAAAGGGGTGTAGAACAGAGAGATTCAGTAAAACAACAAAAAGCGTTAAAACTGAAGGGAGGCTGGGCGCGGTGGCTCACGCTTGTAATCCAAGCACTTTGGAGGCCAAGGCGGGCGGATCACCTGAGGTTGGGAGTTCAAGACCAGCCTGACCAACATGGTGAAACCCTGTCTTTAAAAAAATAAATAATTAATTAATTTAAAAAAAATAAAGCCCCTGAGCTTTGCAGAGGCCATTTCCAATGGCACTTGGCCTCTCCTTTCTGTTTCTTGGGATCTGTGTCTCTCACTCTTTCTCCCTCAAGTTCTTCCCATCTCCTAGCCTCTTCAAAGTAATGACAACTGGATTTCCAGCCACCGTCACCCCTTAAAAAAAAAAAAAAAAAAAAATGAAGGGAAAGATGGTTTGAAAACTCTGTGAAGGAATTTTTTATCATTTTTTTATCATTTTTTTAATACCATAGTCCATTTTTTAAACCCACTTCAGTAATTAACCATTAATGACTACTTATATATCACCTGTACTCCTATCTAACCCCCCATATGATTTTGAAGCAAGTCTCAGATATTGTATATAATTTTACATGTACATTTTTGATATATGTATCTAAAAATATTTAGATATTAGCATATCTGAGAAAAGTAATGTCATCATGGTATTACCAAACACCCAGTCAGTGTTTAAATATCTCATTGGTCTCATAAGTTTGGTTAATTGTTTACAGTTTATTTGGATCCAGTAAGTTCCGTATGTGGCAATTGGTTGATACTGTCTCCTAGTCCTTTTTAATGGAATAGAAAAGGACTGTTCCATCTTTTATTTTATTTTATTTTTTCTACTGGGAATGTAATTGTTGAAGAAACTGAGCTGAAGAAACTGAGGATTTTGCCCACATCCTCATGGATTTTGCTGGTTACATCCTCTTGGTAGAGTTTAGCACCTTCCTCTATCCTGTGTGTTTCTTGTAAATTGGTAGTTTTATCCAAAGACTTGATCAGATTTCAATTTCACATGCATAGTTTTTCTTATCAAGACTGTATTAGAGTGATACTCTATTTGGAAACATATAAAGTCTGGTTTTCTTTTTTTGTGATGTTAGTAGCTGTTGATGATCCTAGATACACGCATGGTTACAGAATGATGGCAGTCTAATTTTATCATTTGTTTGTTGTACTACTTCTAAAGATAGTAAATCTCATCTTCTCCTGTTTGGTTCCCAATTCATATAGGAAGATAAATTCTTTTTTTTTTTAGCTGGGTTATCTTTTTGTTGGTTTTTAGGTGGTTTTTTTTTTTTTTTTTTTTTTTTTTTGAGACAAAGTCTCACTCTGTTGTCCAGGATGGAGTGCAGTGGTGCAATCTCAGCTCACTACAGCCTCTGCCTCCTGGCTTCAAGTGATTCTCCTGCGTCCGCCTCCTGAGTAGCTGGAACTACAGACATGCACCACCATGCGTGGCTAATTTTTGTATTTTTGGTAGAGGCGGGGTTTTGCCATGTGGGCCAGACTGGTGTCGAACTCATGACCTCACATGATCTACCTGCCTCAGCCTCCCAGAGTGCTGGGATTACAGGCGTGAGCCACCGTGTCCAGCCAATAAATTCTTTCATTTACCTTTTCTTTTCTTTTTTTTTTTTTCGAGACGAAGTCTCACTCTCTTGCCCAGACTGGAGTGCAGTGGCGAAATCGTGGCTTGCTGCAACCTCTGCCTCTGAGGTTCAAGTGATTCTCCTGCCTCAGCCTCCAAGTAGCTAGGATTACAGGCATATGCCACCACAGCTGGCTAATTTTTGTATTTTTAGCAGTGACAGAGTTTCACCATGTTGGCCAGGCCAACATGAACTCTTGACCTCAAGTAATCCACCTGCCTCTGCCTCCCAAAGTGCTGGGATTACAGGCATGAGCCAGCAAAGGCCATTGACCTTTCATATCCTTTTGTTTTCCCAGTTCATATAGGAAAGATACATTTTTTCCTTTCATTTTCAAAATGAGTTTGTACACTGCCCTTCTCCATAGTAACCAGTTCGTATTTTTTTATTATACACTCATGAATTTAAACATTTGATGTTGTTTCAGTCCATTGCAGTCATTATCCTTATTGATTCTCAAATTGTTTTATATTTGGCAAATAAGTTCTTCTTCAAATAAGCTAGTAAGTTATTTTGATAGTGACCTTAGTAGTCTTTGCTAGCTTCCATTATCTGTGTGGCATAACAAAATATTCCAGGCTCCTTTTATACATTTCCTGTCCCAGAGCTGGTATTATTCATCTAATCTGGAAGCCCTGCTTTCTTTCTGTGGGAAACATTATTTCAAGACATTAGGGATAAGAGTGCCAGGTGCTACTGAGTTGGTCATTGTTTCAAGGATTTATCAATATATAGAGCAAAGAATTATGTTTTGCTTTGTCTTATTTTTCTTTCTTTACTTGAAAAACAGTACAGCTACATCCAATCAAGTTTTTAGAACTCTCGGGTTATCTTAAATTAGCTTCTACCTTCCTAAGAAAAAACCACAGGAATGATGGAATGTCATATAAATGTCCATTTATTTTATTTCACAGTACATACAACCACCTGTTGTATGTATGATTGGTACAAATGGTTTAAATTGTCTTGTTTTGCTTTGTTTTGTTTTGGGAGGGTTTTTTTTTTGTCATTAGATTTCATTTTACTAGAAATGTATAGTCAACTTTCTGTGTTCTAAAGTCACTTGGAGTAGTTTTTCTTTTTGTAGTAATGTTACCAGTTGGACACATTAGATTGATTTGTTTTATTTTTAGGAATTGCTTGTGTTTCCATTTAAATTTTTTATTTATCTTGCATATCTTGGTTTAACACTAGTAGACCATATGCAGTTTTCTATACCTTTTTTCACTTGAAAGTTTCCTCATTTGTTTTCAGAGGCATAGTGTTTTATTGTATGAACTACCAGAGTTCATTCAGTTAGTTTTCTTTGATAACATTTGGGTTGCTTCTAGTCTTTTGTTATCACAGAACCTTGCAATGAACAGTCTTCTGTGTGTTTTGTGGTTTCTGGCAAGGATTTCAGTGTAATTTAAGGCTATCCTCTACTTAAGTTATGACCAATTAAATGTCTGTAATAAGTTAAAATAACAATACTTAATTTAAAAGAGCTTATAATTCATAATTATTCATTAGAGAAATGCAAATCAAAACCACAATGAGCTAATACTTCCCACCCACTAGGATGGTTATAATGGAAAACGATGGAAATAGCAAGTGTTGGTAAGGGTATGGAGAAATTGAAACCTGCATACCTTGCTGGTTGGATGTAGATTGGTGTAGCCACACAGGAAAAGAGTTCAGCAGATTCTCAAAGTTAAACATAGAACTCTATACAATCAACAATTCTTTGTATATACCCACACAAAAGGAAAACATATATCCACACAAAACCTTGCACACATGTTCATAGCAGCATTATTCGTCCAAAAAGTAGAAATGCTCAATGACTTTCAGCTGATAAATACAGATGAACAAAATGTTGTATGTCCAAACAGTGAAATATTACTCTGCTATAAAGACGGACGAGGCCGGGCACGGTGGCTCACGCCTGTAATCCCAGCACTTTGGGAGGCCAAGGCGAGTGGATCACGAGGTCAAGAGATCGAGACCATCCTGGCCAACATGGTGAAACCCCGTCTCTACTAAAAAATACAAAAAGTAGCCGGGCTTGGTGGCACACGCCAGTAGTCCCAGCTACTCGGGAAGCTGAGGCAGGAGAATTGCTTGAACCCAGGAAGCAGAGGTTGCAGTGAGCCAAGATGGTGCCACTGTACTGCAGCCTGGCGCCTGGCAACAGAGCAAGACTCTGTCTCAAAAAAAAAGAGGAACGAAGTACACTTGGCAAACTAAGAATAGAAGGAACTTCCTCAATCTGATAAAGGGCATCCATGAAAAACCCACCGCTAATATAGTT
Organism: Ateles fusciceps; assembly: GCA_036589455.1. Classification (NCBI taxonomy): domain Eukaryota; kingdom Metazoa; phylum Chordata; class Mammalia; order Primates; family Atelidae; genus Ateles; species Ateles fusciceps. The sequence goes on from JAZHEH010003205.1 coordinate 14,831,455, forward strand.
AATCATGGAAAACTGAATGCTTTCCTCCTAAGATAGGAAAAAGATAAGTATGTCTACTCATGGCATCTCTGTTGTACCTTGTACTGGAGCTTCTAGCCAGGGCAGTTAGGCAAGAAAATGAAACAAGAGACATCTAAATTGGAGGGGAAAGGAGTTGAACTATTCACAGATGACATGTAGAAAATCCTAAGCATTCCACTTAAAAATGATTAGAACTAGTAAACAAGTTCAGCAATGTTACAGGATCACTAAGTAAAAATCAACTGCATATATATATATATGTGTGTGTGTGTGTGTGTATATATGTGTGTGTGTGTGTGTGTGTGTGTGTGTATAGATAGATAGATATACAATTTTTTTTTTTTGAGACAGAGTCTTGCTCTGTCACCAGGCTGGAGTGCAGTGGTGCAATCTCAGCTCACTGCAACCTCTGCCTCCTGGGTTCAAGCGATTCTCCTCCTCAGCCTCCCAAGTAGCAGGGACTACAGGCGCACAGCACCACCACACCCAGCTAATTTTTGTATTTTTAGTAGAGACAGGGTTTCACCGTGTTAGCCAGAATGTTCTTGATCTCTTGACCTCGTGATCCATCCACCTCGGCCTCCCAAAGTGCTGGGATTACAGGTGTGAGCCACCGCGCCTGGCCAACTGCATATATATTTTAAAGACAATCTTGGTCTGTCACTCAGGCTGGGGTACAGTAGCACAAACACAGCTCACTGCAGCCTCAACCTAGGCTAAAGCAATATTTCTGCCTTAACAGTGCTAGGAACTATCTTTCTTTTTTTTTTTTTTTTTTTGAGACAGAGTCTCTCTCTGTCACCCAGGCTAGAGTGCAGTGGCACGATCCCAGCTCACCGCAACCTTCATCTCCTGGGTTCAAGTGATTCTCCTGCCTCAGCCTCCGTAGTAGTTAGGATTACAGGTGTCTACCACCATGCCCGACTGATTTTTATATTTTTGGTGGAGCTGGGGATTCACCATTCTGGCCAGGCTGGTTCTGAACTGGCCTCAAGTGATCCGCCAACTTGGCCTCCCACAGTGCTGGGATTACAGGTGTGAGCCACCACACCTGGCCTAGGAACTATATTTCTATAAACTAGCAGCGAACCATCCAAAAATGAAATTAAGGAGACAGCTCTGGCACAGTGGCTCATGCCTGTAATCCTAGCACTTCAAGAGGCTAAGGCAGAAGAATTGCTTGAGGCCAGGAAATCAAAACTAGCCTGATCAACAGAGGGAGATTTCATCTCTACCAAAAAAACAAACAAAAAAGTAAAGTTACCAGGTGTGGTGGCGTGCCCCTGTAGTCCCAGCTGCTCCGGGTGCTGAGGCAGGCAGGTCGCTTGAGCCCGGGAGTTTGAGGCTACAGTAAGCTATGATGGTACCGCTGTACTCCAGCCTGGGTGACAGATAGCAAGACCCTGTCTCTGAAAACAAAAATTAAAAGGAGACAATTCCATTTATAAAAGCTTCAAAAAGAATAGGAATAAATTTGACAGCAGATGTGCATGACTATATGCTGAAATCTACAGAATACTGTTGAAGGAAATTAAAATCTGAACAAATGGAAAGACATTTAATGTTCACGGATTGGAAGATATTATTAATATGGCATTATAGTCATTCACTTAAGAGCATATATTTTATGATTTGCAAATTATATCAATACAAAAAAAAGCTTACAATAACTAATTACTGAAGCAAAATTTGAATTAAAAAAAAAAATAAAGTGAACCAAAAAAGGAAAAAACAACTTGTGATCTACGGTAAGTTTTTAATATTAAATGAGCATTTCTTTCCTGTTCAAGATGAGTCAGTTACCACAAAAGCAGAGCCCAAGAAATTTTAGCCTTTGGGCTTAAAATTGATTTTATTTTTGTTTATTATTTTTAAATTTTATTTTGAAATAACTTTAGTTTTACAGAAATGTAAAGATAGTACAGAGTTCCCACAAGCACTTCACCCAGCTTCTTCTAATGCTAACATCTTATATAACCTTAGTACATTTATCAAAACTAAGACATTAACATTGGGAGCCAAGCATGGTTCACACCTGCAGTCGCAACTACTTTGGAGATTGAGGAGGGAAGGTTGCTTGAGGCCAGAAGTTTGAAGTTGTAGTGTGCTGTGATCACGCCTGTGAATCACCACTGCACTCCAGCCTGGGCAACAGAGTGAGTGACGCCTTGTGTCTAAAAAAGAAAAAAAGAAATTAACCGTACAGTGCCATTAACTAAATGATAGTCTTCGGATTTTGACAGTTTTCCCAGTAATAACCATTTGTGTTCCAGGAACCAAACCCATATTCCACCTTTAGTCAGTTATCATGTCTTTGGTCTCTTCCCATCCCATGATAGTTTCTCAGCCTGTTTTTATTTTTCATGACATTACCTTTGGAAAGTGCTGGTCAGGTATTTTGTAGAATGTCTCTTCGTTTGGGTTTGCTTCATGATTTCACATGATTAGAATGAGGTTATGGATGTTGGGGAGACCACCAGAGAGGGGACTTGCCCTTCTTACCTTGTATATCAACATGTTATGATGTTAACTTTAATCATTTGGTCAAGTTGGAGTTTGCCAGGTTTCTCCACTGTAAAGTTTTCCCTATAAATTTATGGTTTTGTATTGCTTGCTCTTCCATTTTTAAGGTCACTTTGGATCCACTTTCATGATATGAATAAATGCTGACCTTTGCTACTGAACTCCAGCTCCCAGGATGCATTGTGGCACAACTACTTGCTGTCATGTGGAAGGACAGAGAGACCATCTGTGTTTTCCCAAGCAAGGCCGAATTGTTTTTCAGGAGTGGGGTGGGCAAATCCTGTTGACTAACTAGATTTTCAAGTTTTGATTAGGCAGCAAAATACTGCCTGAGAGGAGAGGAATGGGGGCAGGGTAATTTCCAGAGTTTGGAATGCATATCAATGTCTTGCAGTAGGTGTTGACTTTTTTCTTTTTTTGAGTGGAAGTTTTCAGAGCTATCTTGGATCCTGTCTGTCCTCCTGGTACTCTGTACAGTGGAGAGTTTACCTCTAGAGAACTTCAGCACATTGGCATTCCTGGTCCTTGGGCTACTTCATTTACACTTACCTACAGCTTTGATGTGAGAATCTAGGACACAGTCTCACCACCTTTCTGTTACTAGCACTACACATGTGCTGGTAAGCACTGAGGATTCAGTAGAGTTTAAGCACAGTGAAGTACTCATGGGAGATGCATTAGGAGAATCAAACATTGGCATTTGAGCCATTGCTCCGTGTTGCTCACACTACCATCCAATTCTATTACTTTCACTTCACATACATTGGGATTTCTTCTTGCGTAGAGATCTGGAAGCCTCATATCTAGAAGATCTTGATTATGTCCTCTGGTGCAGCCTCAGTGTAGTCACTGATGACATGACCAGGTCTTACAGCAACTGAGTACCAACTTAGGACCCACTATCATGTGCCGTGAACATTTTTCAAGATTTTCCAGTTGACTCACATTCCTCACGTGGTCTAACTGATCACAGTAAGCAAACAAATGCTCTTTTGTTTGTTTAACAGCTCATGACTTGAAGAAAACATGATCTTGATCTCTTATTACCAAACTTTTGCAGATTTTGGGATGTTCTTTTCTTTTTAAGAGACAGGGTCTCTGTCATCTAGGGAGGGGAACTGTGACGTGATGATAGTTCACTGCAGCCTTGAACTCCTGGGCTTAAGTGATCCTCCTTCGTCTTGCTCAGCCTTTCAAGTAGTTGGAACTTCAGGTGCACAGCCACCATGCCTGGCTAATGTGTGTGTGTTGTTTTGTTTTGGTTTGGTTTTTTGAGACAGTCTCACTCCGTCACCCAGGCTGAAGTACAGTGGTGCAGTCTGGGCTCACTGCAACCTCCACCTCACAGATTCAAGCAATCCTCATGTCTAGCCTGCTGAGTGGCGAGGACTACAGGCATGCACCACCGTGCCCAGCTAATTTTTGTATTTTTAGTAGAGACTGGGTTTTGCTGTGTTGCCCAGGCTGGTCTCAAATTCCTGGCCTCAAGTGATCTACCTGCCTTGGCCTCCCAAAGTGCTGGGATTATAGGTGTGAGCCACTGTGCCCGAACTGTTTTATTTTTGCAGCGATGGGGTCTCACTCTGTTGCCTAGACTGGTCTCGAACCCTTGGCCTTAAGTGGTCTTCCCGCCTCAGTCTCGCAAAGTGCTAGGATTGGAGACATGAGCCACTTTACCCAGTCTAGGGACCCTCCCTCCCTCCCTCCCTCTCTTCCTTCTTGTTCTCTCTTTCTCTTTCTTTTTTTTCTAAGACGGAGTCTCCCTCTGTTGCCCAGGCTGGCTTGCAGTGATACGATCTCAGCTCACTGCCACCTCTGCCGCCTGGGTTCAAGCTATTCTCCTGCCTCAGCTTCCGCGAGTATCTGGGACTACAGGCAACTGCCACCACGCCCAGCTAATTTTTATATTTGTAGTAGAGACAGGGTTTCACCATATTGGCCAGGCTGGTCTTGAACTCCTGACCTTGTGATTCACCCACCTCGGCCTCCCAAAGTGCTGGGATTACAGGCATGAGCCACCCTGCCTGGCCGGGACAGAATCTCACTCCATCACCCAGGCTGGAGTGCAGTGGTTCGATCTTGGCTCACCGCAACCTCTGCCTCCCAGGTTCAAGTGATTCTGCTGTCTCAGCCTCCCAAGTAGCTGGGACTGCAGGCATGCCACTATGCCCAGCTAATTTTTCTTTGTATTTTTAGTAGAGACGGGGTTTCACCGTGTTAGCCAGGATGGTCTTGATCTCCTGACCTGTGATCTGCCCACCTCGGACTCTCAAAGTGCTGGGATTACAGGCATGAGCCACCATGCCAGGCCTTATAGATATTTTTCTTATGGGCGTAAGTCCCATCATTTTGTTTTCTAGAGCAATTAAAGTGATTTGACTCCTGGTTTCCTTTGTTTTCTTACTGTGGTGAAATACACGTAACATAAAACTAACCATTTTAAAGTGTACAATTCAGTGGCATTTGATACATATACAGTGTTGTGTAGCCATCACTCTGGTTCCTTTGTATGTTTGTACATAGCAGTGAAAAAACATGCATAGTCCTTCAAAGCCTTGTGTGTGCTGACAGAGCAAGCTTTTCTTCAGGTTCAGAATTTATGCACTACCACTGAAAGTTAAGTTAGTTTCATCCAGCAGCCAAGCAATTCATCCGTTGGGTTTTAAGTAACTGGTTTATTACAGCTTGTTGTCATACAGTAATTGCACTAAATAAGACTTCTAAAATTATTCATGCTGCTTTAATTTAGGAATGGGGGAAAACTGTTTCCTACTAGAGATTCTTAAAATGTTCCAATTAAACAAATGCCTTTTAAAAATTCTGCTTAAAATGTTGCATGCTTATGTATTGCCCAGTCTACTCAACTTCCAAATCATCTACAGAATTACTTCCTTTTCTTTGCCTTCTTAGGAAATCAGCCTTTCATGCATGAGATGAGTTACAGTGAGTGTTATGGCAGAAAGAGAGTAGGGGTAGTCAGTGCTAGGATATTGACCATCTTTAGTTTACTGGCTAAGGCATTTCTGAAGCTTATTGTTTAGTTTCTTTTTGGAAGCTTGTAAAATAATTGAGCTAGTGATAAAGTCATGAACTCTTCCCAGGCTTCCCTAGGTACCCTGGGGCCTTGTGTCTCCCAGCCCCCCAAATGACTGGGAATTGGCCTAGCTGTTTTGTCATATATATATATATTTTTTTTTTTTCCCTCTAAAATTCCTTTCCATCTTGGAACTGTTCCATTAGCATTTGTTCCTCATCTGCATGATATGGAACTGTACCTTTTTTGCTGGAAAAAAAATGGAGTCAACACATTTAGTGTAAGGAAGCCATAGCCAGGCTGTTCCCAGACCCCTTGAGGGCTGCTTAGAGGTGGAATCCTCAACAAAAGAACTCTGTTAAGCAAGAGAGAACATGTGTGTGCAGAGAAGCTTGCTGTCTAGTGCCAGCAGCATTTTGTTCTCTAAACAGCTAAAATGTAAAGGGGTTTTTGCTGGATAATTTTTTTTTTAACATGTTTAGTGTCATGTAGTAGAGTCAGTTTATCCCAGGGACATCTTTCCATCTTTCTGAAAACTAAGCAAGTCTCTGTCTTCCCCAAGAACAACCAAACCAGAAGTTGGTACTTATGGGGTTTGTTCACTAGTGGTCCTGACCTTAAATCTAGTTATTTTCTTCCAAGGAGCTCAGAGTGCCATTCCAAGGAGACTGCCATCTTCCTTGCAGCAGACCCCACTGGATGGGGGGGTGTGCCATCTCACCGAGGGCAGACTCCTCAACCTTAGCACCACTGGCATTTGGGCTGGATAATTCTGTGTCCTGCTCATTACAGCATGCTTAGCAGCATCCCTAGCCTTTACCGCCTAGATGTCTGTAATTTCTTTCCCAAATTGTGGCAATCAAAAATTTCTCCAGACAGTGCCAAATGTTTTCTGAGGACAGAATTGCCCAAGGTTGAGAATCACTGCCCTCTGGTTTCTTCCAGAAGCAAGAGAAGATTCCTGATTCTTAACCTAGCCACCTAACCCCAAAATATTTTTTCTTCTTCCCCCAAGTAAAAGCCTAGAGAAAGGATGTCTTTTCCAGTCTGATATGCAGATAGAGCCCACGTGTGCGGATATACAAGGCCAGACAGAACTCTAACTCTGCGTTTGGCTTTGGCTACCACTAGAGGTGGGAAGTGATGAGCCAGCTATGACCTCCTTACTATCTGCCCTTCCTGTTCCAAGTAAACCAACTTTTACAGTCTTTCTGTTAATGAGTCAGCTAGTAAAGAAAACAATCTCCTTTTCCAAAGCTGTTCTGAAGCTGAGACTTGGCTGAGTTTTGGACACATAAGTTCCTGTTTTACTGACTTTTTCTTCCTGGCGAACGAGGAAGGATACCAGTGCAGACAGTACTACCAACAAGGATTCATGACTGTAGCAGCAGTTTTTTTTAAAACAATACATCCCAGATTTTTCCAGCAACAATAATTCAAAAGCACAAGTGTTCTCTACATCTTAAAGTAAAAAGTAAACTTCAGTGTTAACAGAGGGTTATAAAACCATTGGCGTAGCAGAAGCCACAAATCAATCCTGACAGTGAATTTTTGGCAAGGTGCTGGCCTTTGGAAACATCTGTTGGTGTGGCCTGTGATATTCAGGTATGAGGTATATCCTTAAAGCATTTAACTTGGAATGTGTGAACTATACAAATGCTGGGAATTAATAAAATGCCATTGCAGTTTTAGAAGAGAAAGAGACCGCAGAGACCTGCTTCTTTTGCAGGAAAGTGAAGTTCAGAGAGGCAAAGGAGCAGAAGAGAGTCCAAAGACTTAGGTCTTTTGATTGCTCCAGCTAGAGTTATTTTTCCATGGAACCACACTGCCTCGTTACCTGGCTGCTTGAGAAGAGCAATAAATTGAGCACTGAAAGGGAGTCCTAGGAACAGAGGCAAATGCAAAAGTAAGAAGGGGAAAGAGAACAGGGCAGTTTGGCCTCCCCGAGAAATACTGTGACTGGAGCTGTGGAAAGTGTGTCAGCGTTGCAGGGTCAGGCTTTTTTTTTCTTCTATACCCTGCTGAAACTTTGTGCTGTCAAAGAAGCCTTCCCAAATTGCCAGAGCAATGCCAAACACAGGCGCTCCACTTATAATCCCCCTCACTGAGAGGGTTCCCTTGAAGTTTTGCTTTAAACTCTCTGCTGATCTACCCAATCTCTTATTTTGGGAGAGAAACTATCAATCTTCTCTTGACAGGCTTAAGAGAGTCTATTCATAGTTTCCTTCCTCCAAGGTAGATACCAGAAACAAGATTACAAAAGAAAACCTTTCTGAACATTATAGCAAAGCCAGTTGGGTTGCCATAGGGTTATTAATAGCTTAGAATCCCACTATGCGCTAGGAATAGTAGGTCCCAGTCGAGAACAGCAGCCGTGAAGGATAATTGTAGCTGGTGGTATGTGGTGCAGGTGGACGGATGGGCAATTACCGCTGAAACTTGCCTAATTTACAGCCATTAACATTTACATAAAAATTCATTTAAAAACTGGTGCCTTGTCAGTGAAACCCAATGAGATACACATAGCATCATTAGGAATAATTAACTGGAGGGGGAAAAGCATTAGAAAGTGCCCCCGGAGTGGAAGCACTTGTATGGCCAATGTGTCTTTGGGCCAAATGTATAGCTGGCCTGAGAAAAGAATGGTCATCAAGAAAATATTTTCTTTTCTTCCAAGTCAGGAACAGACTCACAATGGAGTCTACTTCTCGGCTTGGGATTTTGAGATGGGCAGGAAACAACCAGCCATTACCAGCTGAAGTTTTCCTGCTGATAAATGAACTCTGAGGCCACAGTGACCTGTCTTGTTAATGAGTTAATGAAGAAGCTAGTCCTTGCGTTGACCTCATCCTTAAAAGCTTTCTGCAGAGCTGAAACAACATTCCTCTCATTTATGAGTTAACTCTTTTCTTACTCAGCAAATGAGAAACAGAAGACAAAATGTCTGTGACAGAGAAGCAGAGTGTCTACCAATGGGCTTCTCTTCTTACGTTTTTTCAAATTTAAACTTTAACTTCACTTGCAGAAAGAAATTTCATCCAAAAAATAGTTCCTTATATTACAGAACGTTAATAAAACTGGTTTTTTATTTATGTTCTCTTCACCCCCAACGCAGTGACATTTAATGAAGAATTTCCCCACTCATTACTCTGACAAGAAATTGGAATAGAACAACATAAGTGGTTTGAGTTTATGTAAATATTTTAGTGTGGAGGGAAGTAAAGAGAAATTTTTACTTCTGTAAATACATGTTATTAACCAAGCATCTCATTAAAGGAGGCAGATCTTGTCTGTAGCTTACTAGAGAAGAGAAAGAACAGTCTCCTTTAAATTGGGTTATATTTGAATAACCAAAAATGAATTCTTCTTACAATTTATTTCTTCTCTTATTGATGTTGGTGATGTCCCATAATTTGAAGGAGGCTCCAGGGTTGTTGTTGGTATCTCTGTTACAGGATCCTCGTAGGATCACTGTGGTTCTGGAAATGTGATTTTATCAGTCGATTAGATTGTGATAAATTGATTCGTGACAGTCATAAGGCTGGCATTACATTTGTTTTAGAAAACCCAAATGCTTGTTTATTAACTTAAAATTATTATTTCAGTATCTAGAGAAGTTTGTTTTTTTGAGGCATCCCTAAACTAGTATGAGAAAATAATAAAAAACCCAGAAAAATCATAAAAAGTAACAGGAAGATTTGTTTGGTAAGCAAAGAAAATGGATTAATCATCTTAAGACATCTTCTCCATGTGCCATTTAAAGATTTTTAAGGAATCTTTGTCTTCCACAATAAAATCCTTGGTATTAGTGGTTCATGTCTAGAACAGCTTCTACTTGGTGAGTGCTGAAGGGCCCCTGCTAAGATGGCTCTCAAGTTGGCGGACTGAACACATGTTACATGTATGCCCCAAATCCCTAATATATTAGAAAGATATCTGTCCTTAGCAGTGCTAGAAGGAAAGAAGCATCCTGAGAAGTTTAGAAATCTGAGGCATTCTTGAAGGGCAGAAGGCTGAGGGAATCAGATTAAAGGTGAAAGTCAGAGTCCAGAAGCCCTGCATGTCCTGCCCTTCCCCCCAACCAGTGGAGATCGGCGGTGGAGAAGTAGTGCAGCATTTACACACCAAGCATCTGAACAGCCACGAGGAAGCACATATCAGAGTCACCAGACAGCGCGAAACCAACATCATAAAAGAAACTCCAAACTGAAGAAACTGAAAAGCTAACATTGAAGGATCCTCGTAAGTAGAACATAAAGAAGACTTTAAGGGAAGTGAATTTATCCATGAAAGAGATAAAAAGAATATTGCACTCATGCAATAAGAAAAAGGAATGATTTTTATTTCCTAGATCTTGGAAATAAGACATGATCCTTTAGTTAGAAACTCATTAAAGGACTGAATAGCAGAATGGATACAACTAAAGGAAGTAAGTGAGCAAGCTGAATGAGCCACAGAATTGTCCTAGAATATAAAATAAGACAAAGAGATAGAAAGGCTGACAGACAAGTGAATACAATAAGGAGGCTCATTTCAGAAGTTCCAGTGTTCATCCAGTAGGAGTTCCAGGGGGAGGAGACGGAGACAGTGGAGGAGGGGAGCAAATACCCAAAGAAATAATGGGAGAAAGTTTCCCAGAACAGAAGAAAAGCAAGAATTTGTAGATCGCAAGGGACCACTGAGTGCCCACTGTGAAGTCATGGGTTTAAGAAGACTCAAATTGTACACATATAATGGAAGCTTCTAGAGAGAGAAAACTGTCCAACCTATAAAGCAGCGAGGATCAAGTTGGCATCAGGGTCTTCTGGCAACACACAAGAGGATGATAAAGCAACATGTTCAGAGTTCTGAAAGAACATAGTGCAGAACCTAAGAGTCTGTACCCACAGAAGCTATCCCTCATGTGTTAAGGGTAATTGAAGACATTTTTCAGGTTTGCAGGAACTCAGTTTCTCACTCATAATCCGTATTTTATAGAATTATCAAAGGGATGTTGTCCAGAAAAATGAAAGGGGGATCAAAAAGAATTGATGAGCAAAAAAACACAAAATGCATTAGGTCAGTAACCCTCTGGAAGGTGAGCAGCTGCATGCTCCCAACAGTGACGTCTCTAGACACAGGTAGAAACAGCCGCCCAGAGGTTCTCATCCACACTGTGCTCTGATACTCGTCACAGTTGCCACCAGAATTCCAGTCCTCCAGATCATCTTTAAGACGTTCATCTGTACTCTGCCCTGAACATTCCCTGAATGGATCCCTCTCACCCCTCCCTGTCTTCTCATTCTGTGTACGCAACTGAAACCCATCGGTTCCTTTCAGTTTCAACTTCCTTGATGAATGATCCCTTTACCTCTTGCCTTCTCTGAAATGGCCCAGTGGTCCCTGGAAACTCTGCCACCTGCAGTAACCTCAGGCAGAGGCTCTTTTTTGTCCCATGCTTCACATTCCCCAAGAGTGAGAGGTGAAGTAAATGTCTCCCTTGCAACCCATCATTGCTTCCAAATTCTTCCTCTCTCCTGGATTTGCCATTGAGTTCAGTGGAAGTACAAACGTATCCAAGCTAAGAAGGGTAAGAGGAAATGATCAGAGAGCGGAACCTTTGAAGTAAAAGTTGTGGCAGTTTCATTGGGTATGAGAGAATGCCGTGTTAATAAGTGGTTGAGCTGGGGGAAAGACAAAGTTTATTGGCTTTGAAAAGGCTGAAAAAATTGAGGCCAGGTTTGCATCATCTGTGGATGTTGAAGTCATTTGAAAGAGAGGAAAAGGGAAAACAAGAGCAAACCCTTCCCAAGTGCTGAAGTTATCTGTCGGTGATATGGTTTGGATCAGTGCCGCACCCAAATCTCACGTCCAGTTACAATCCCCAGTGTTGGAAGAGGGCCTGGTGGAAGGTGATTGGATCATGGGCGTGGACTTCCCCCTTGCTGTTTTCATGATAGTGAGTTCTCATGAGATTTGGTTGTTTAAAAGTGTGTAGCACCTCCCACTTCTGTCTCTTCCTCCTGCTCTGGCTGTGTAAGACATGCTTGCGTCCCCTTCCGCCATGATTGAAAGTTTCCTGAGGCCTCCCCAGCCATGCTTTTTGTACAACCTGCAGAACCATGAGGCAGTTAAACGTCTTTTCTGTGTAAATTTTCCAGTCTCGGGTAGTTCTTGATAGCAGTGTGAGAACAGACTAATACAGTCAGTGACAGGGGAGTGAGTGGCTGCAGAAGTTAGTTGTGGTGGCAATAAGGAGGGGCAGAGGGCAGTAAAGCCTAATGGGCTGTGCCTCAGAGTAGCTCTGTGTTTGGCTAAGAGGAGAGAGAGTTTGGAAGCAGCAACTTCACCATCCTTCCAGTGCCAGTCCGCATGGATCGTGCCTGCCTTTTGGTACTGCCTGTGACCACTGCTCCACCTTTGTGCTGGGCCTCGCTCCCTGTCCCAGTGTCATTGTTCCTGCACATAGTCCCTCTTACGTTGCTGTCTTCTCCCTTTCAGCCGGATCGTTCGAATCAGCGAGCAGTGTTCTTAGTAGTACCCACCTTAGTAGGAAGTTCATTTTAACTGGAACAGCATCCTTCCAAGGCTTAGAACAATGATACATTCATAAATTTTTCAAAAACTTCTCCGTGTCAAAGACTGCCATAAACAAAGACAGCAAATCAGGAGAAAACGATTTGCAACTCGAGAGCCAGACAAGGTGCAGATTTCCATAAGATCCCCTACAAATCAGTAAATGTGGCAACTGTCCAGTTTTTAAAGGGCCAGGAACCCAAAGCTTGCTAGAAAGGAAGTACAAATGGCTCTTACACGTTAGAAAAGATGCTCAGTTTTGCTAATAAAGAGACAAATTTAAATGACAAGGAGGTGCCATTTTTTCACCATGTTGGCAGAAATCCTAAAATAGCACTGTTTAGACAAGGGTGTGGCTATCCATGTTTGTAGTGGCACAGGATGGCCATTGGCAGTCCAGCAGTAACCACTGTTGGATAAATTATGGTTCTTCCCTACAATGGAATAACATGCAGCTTTAACAGAATGAGGATGTGTTTTCTGTGCTGTTGGGGAATGATCCCTGAAAAAAGCTAGGAGCAGAATACTGGAGGGGCATACTACCACTTACGTTGTTAAAGAGGGGTATTTTCTTTGTTTGTGTGTGCAGGAAAGGAAGTGGAAGACCTTCTCCTGGCTCAAGCCAAACTCTCTTTCTGTTTTTGACTAGATTGCCCTCAGGATTACTGCCTGTTCTTGCTGCTTAGAATGTTCATCTAATTTTCATGTTGCCCCTACCTCTCATCACTGAGCTCTCAACTGTCCCTACTCAGAGAGGCCTCCCCAGGCACTCTAGTTGCAGCACAACTTCCCCGCCCCCTTCCCGCCTGTGCCTGCCAGGATCTAGCATCTTCACATAGCTATCTGCACCACAAGCATTGGGCTGCTTGAGGAGAGAGTGTCTTGTTCTCTGCTGTATTTCCAGCTCCTCAAATAATGTCTGTCTGGCTCAGAGAAGGTGCTCAGTGTTTGCTTAATAACAGCTAAAATCCTGATACTGATTCTGACGATGATGGGAGGAAGGAAGAAGAAAAGGGCAGAGGGGCAGCTTCAGTTTTTTTTCCCCACTCATTTGAGTGAGACTTATATTAATTTCATTTAGACAATTTTCATCCCCTTCTAATTGTCTTCCTCCCAATTCTGAAGCCAGTCATCATTTTTTTTTTTTTTATTTTCAAACTAAGTTTCATAAGTGAAAGCCAGTCATCATTTTTAAGCCAGTCGTCTATTTTTTGTGTTCAGTCGAGCCCCTACTATATCCTTGGTATTTTTTTACCTTTGTTTGCAGACCTTTGTTTCCAGACACAAATATAAGCTAAATATGTGGAGATTTTTACAGACGCTTATAGATCAAGTAGGAAATCAATTGAAGAGATAGTCTGTGAACTGTTAATGATTGTATATGCAGAGAATCTGGTTGGGAACGTAAGAAACTGGTAACTTTGGTTGCCTTGGGGAAACAATAATTTGGTGGGGTGGGAAATGGGTGGGAGATTATTTTTCATTGGGTCCTTTTTTGATTGTTTTGAATTTTGACCACAAGCATAAGCCAAATAAAGGTTTAAGTTATTTTTTCCCCTAAGGGCAAAGGGGCACTGACAAGATGTCTAACAAATTACTTTGTCATGTTCTAATAGCTCAAACATTTGATTGTAAATCAAGAGACCTGAGGGCATTTGAAGCCCAACCAGGAAGCAGCTTACCACATTTATGAGCTGGCAAGACCAGCCTGAAATAGAATGATCACAGAACAGGACTAGGTAGCTCCACGGACTGTAACCCACATGAAAAATAATTTTAGGGGTACATGAGCCATTTTTCAGCCTCCACACATGTCCTTAGTCTTATCAGTTGAACTACGGAATCAGTGTTTCACTTTTTCTTTTTTTTTGAGGCAGAGTGTCTCACTTTGTTGCCTAGGCTGGAACACAGTGGCGTGATCTCTGCTCTCTACAACCTCCACCTCCTGAGTTCAAACGATTCTTGTGCCTCAGCCTCCAGAGTACGGGGGATCACAGGCATGCACCACCACACCTGGCTAATTTTTGTTTTTTTAAGTAGAGACTGGGTTTCGCCATGTTGGCCAGGCTGGTCCTGAACTCCTGACCTCCAGTGATCCGCGTGCCTCAGCCTCCCAAAGAGCTGGGATTACAGATGTGAGCCACCGAACCTGGCTTCTAGACTTGTAAGGTTTAGCTTGTGCTTTGGTTTCTTTGTAAGCCTTGTTTTGACAGAGGTCAAACGGTAAAGAGGAGCAAGAGATGACTTTTGCCAGAGTCACCTTTCTCCCTTCCTCCCTCCTTTATTCTGATAGAAACCTCCTCCACCCTCTGCACTGCCTCCAGCTGATAGCTTCTGTTTGGCTCTAGGTCAGCTGGCCATCTAGTAGCCTATTTCTAGGGCTTGCATCCCAGGGAAGCGCAGATGTTCTCTACAGCACTTGGGGCTGGCAGGATTGTCTCAACAAGTGGGACTGCTGTGCAGTTTTACCTCATTACCATCGTCTTTCCTAGTCCTTCTCATTCATCTGTTGTTTTAAAGGGTTTTGTTGGGATTAATTAATTACAGAAGGGGAAAAAAGCAAACCTTTGCCTAGCTGCAGGGGGTAAGGTGCTACAAGGAGGAGGCAAGTCCTGGATGCGTGGGAAGGGGGAGGGACTGGCAATGATTGGCCTTTGCAGATGATGGTGAGGTAGCTGGTATTTCCTTACCTCTGTTGCACAGAGGCTCTGGCAGAACATTAATGATTAATAATGCTCACACCCTCTCACAAAGTTAAATTGGTCTCTGTGTGTCTCAGTCACTGAAGTAGAAAATGTAAAGAGTGATTTATCCGGGATGGGGTCAGCCGTCACAGCAGATGAATTAGGAGTGCAGCCCAGAAGTCTTGGCATCTTCACGCCTTGCCCTCACCACCATAACTTCCTTCCTTATTTTTAAATCAGCTTGTAGAGAGCAAAAAAAGTAATGGGCTGTCTTAAAAACCAGAATGTGGTATGAAAGGATTTAAAGACTTCCTTTCTTCGTCTTTTTTTTACTTCCCTCTTCCTCTTTCAAAAAAACAAAAACAACTTTCTGGTTTGATGACAGTCGGTGGCATTTCAGGGCTTCCCTTCCTACTTCTCACTTGACAGAGCCGTATCCTAGGATCAGCACTGGCTCAGCAGCACAGCATATATCTGAAAGGGGCATCCATCACATTTCTTTGTCTTTTTAAAATTTAGCCTGCAATAAGTATGATGATTCTACATTTGCTAAAATAGAGAGTTGGCTTCTAAAACCAAATAGTTTAAAGAAGAAATGCTGATCATTTTGTTTCTTCCAATCTGTAAAATTACTACTTTTTTCCTTTTTTGCTGACCCAGTACCCATGCAAATACTCCTCCTTCTGCCCATCAAAAGGTGTCACTAAGAACATGAATAGGCTGGCCATGTGCGGTGGCTCATGCCTGTAATCCCAGCACTTCGGGAGGCCACAGCAGGCGGATCACCTGAGGTCAGGAGTTCGAGACCAGCCTGGCCAAGATGGTGAAACCCCATCTCTAAAAATACAAAAATTAGCCAGGCCTGGTGGCTGATGGCTGTAATCCCAGCTACTTGGGAGACTAAGGCAGGAGAATCACTTGAACCTGGGAGGCAGAGGTTGCAGTGAGCCAAGACTGTGCCTCTGCACTGCAGCCTGGGCAACAGAGCAAGACTCTGTCTTAAAAAAAAAAAAGGAACATGAATGGGCAAGCCACAGACAAAAAGAAAATAATTGTAAAATATATATCTGAAATATGTTTTTATATAAATATATGTAGAACTGACTCAATAATAAAGAACTTTAAACAACCCTTTTTTTCCCTCCCCCAAGACAGGGTTTTCTTGCTCTGCTGCCCAGGCTGTGGTGTAGTAGTGCAGTCATGGTTCACTGCAGCCTCAACCTCATGGACTCAAAGGATACTCCCACTTCAGCCTCCCATGTAGCTGGGTTCACAAACAAGCACCACCACATTGAGCTAATTTATTTATTTATTTATTTATTTATTTTTAATTTTTTTTTTTTTTTTTGAGACGGAGTTTCGCTCTTGTTACCCAGGCTGGAGTACAATGGCGTGATCTCGGCTCACGGCAACCTCTGCCTCCTGGGTTCAAGCAATTCTGCCTCAGCCTCCTGAGTAGCTGGGATTACAGGTGTGCGCCACCATGCCCAGCTAATTTTTTGTATTTTTAGTAGAGACGGGGTTTCACCATGTTGACCAGGTTGGTCTCGATCTCTTGACCTCGTGATCCACCCGTCTTGGCCTCCCAAAGTGCTGGGATTACAGGCGTGAGCCACCGCGCCCGGCCTAATTTTTTTTATTTTTATTTTTATTTTTATTTTTTGAAATAAATTTTGAAATTTTTTTTTGAAAGGGAGAATCAACTGATTCTTCTGCCTCAGCCTCCTGAGTAGCTAGGATTACAGGTGTGTACCGCAGTGCCCAGCTAGTTTTTGTGTTTTTAGTAGAGACGGGGTTTCACCATGTTTGCCAGGCTGGTCTCAAACTCCTAACCTCAGGTGATCTGCCCACCTTAGCTTCCCAAAGTAGCTGGGATTACAGCCGTGAGATACCACGTTTGACCTAATTTATTTTTATGTTTTGTAGAGATGGGGTTTGTCTATGCTGCCCAGGACAACTCAGGTTTCTAAATGACAAAAATAATTGACATTTGACAAAGAAGATATACATATAAGCGCATCAAAAGTGTTAATCATCTTAGACATCAGGGAAATGCAAATTACAATTACAGTAAATCTCAGTTTATACCTCTGAAAAGGCTGAAATGGTACAGACTGAGTAACAGCAAATGTTGGTGAGGATATAGAGCAGCCAGAACCTCTTAAAAAGCTAGTGGTAGAACTATAATGTATGAGAGTTCTTAACTTTGGAGAACTGTTTGCCATTAAAGTTAAATATACACCTACTCTATGACCCAGCAATTCTATGTCTGCATTTTTATCCAAAAGAAATGAAAACATCTTTATAATAAAGCTATACAAACCTGATAGTGGAAAACCGGAAACAGCCAGGTGTCCTTCGATAGGAGAACGTATAAACAAAGTGTGGTAATAACAAGGAACAACCCACTGATACACACACATGGATGAAGTCAAAAACGTGCTGCATGAAAGAAACCAGACAGAAAGAAACAAAATACCCTATTATTCCATCTGTTTAAAGTTCAAAACAGGGTAGAACTTAACTGTGATTATAAAAGTCAGAACAGTCATTGCTGGAGGGTGGGAAGTTGACTGGGAAGGGAACTTCTGTGATGGTGGAAATGTTCTATATTTTGACTGTGAGTATGACTTATGTAGGGGTATCCATTTGCTAAAACTGATGAAAGATAAACAGCATCTTTAATCGGTGCATTTCAGGCTGGGCATGGTGGAATACACCTGTCATCTCAGCACTTTGGAAGGCCGAGGTGGGAGGTTTGCTTGAGCCCAGGAGGTTGAGACCAGCCTGGGCAACATAGCAAGACTCTGTCTCTACAAAAATAAAAATCAAAATTAAAAAAAACCTGTGCATTTTACTGTATATAAGTTTTGATGCCAAGTAAAGGGAGGAGAGGACCCTGGGAAAGACGGAAGTGATTGACCCAGTGGCCGCTCATCCTTTTCCCCTGCTCTCAGTGCACAAATCCTGACATGGAGAGAGGGACACAAAGTGCATTTGGCCCCCGTTGGAACAGGGCAGGTGCAGAGGCAAGCAGCGCTTTGTGGCAGAGGAGGGCTGTCCTGAATAGCTGTGAAATAAGTCCCATTGCCCATTGAAGTAGTCCTGGTGAATAAGGCCCACTTTGTGGTTTTTTTTTAATAATTGGAATTTGCTTCATTTTATCATGAGGACTGCCCTGTCTGCCTCAGAGGCA
Source organism: Ateles fusciceps (assembly GCA_036589455.1). NCBI lineage: Eukaryota > Metazoa > Chordata > Mammalia > Primates > Atelidae > Ateles > Ateles fusciceps. Next base: position 14,849,468 of record JAZHEH010003205.1, read on the forward strand.
GCCTTCAGAATAATAGCAAATTGTGCTACTTGGACTCAGTGTACTTGGGGATGTACAGTGGAACTTGATCATTAGTAAAATGACAGACATTCTCATCTTACAAGAGTTGTAAACTCTTCATAGTGTAGTTAACAGCATACAGAATTACTGAGAATTACTAAGAAATAAATCTGAATCTGCATCAGCTTTTCCAGTGGAAAAGAGCAATCGAGTGCTTATAAGCAAGAGAGTTCAAAACCTGCTGTAGAAGAAAGACCACTCCATCCTGGCCTCACCCTATATTAAAGCCAAAATTTCATCATTTTTTTGGTTTTTGGTTGTTTTTAGACTGAGTTTCACTCTTGTTGCCCAGGCTGGAGTGCAGTGGGACAATCTTGGCTCACTGCAACCTCCGCCTCCCTGGTTCAAGTGCTTCTCCCTCAGCCTCCCAAGTGGCTGGGATTACAGGTGTGTGCCCAGCTACCTTTTTTGTATTTTCAGTAGAGATGGGTTGTCACCATGTTGGTCAGGCTGGTGTCAAACTCCTGACCTCAAGTGATCCACCCTCCTTGGCCTCCCAAAGTGCTGATTATAGGTATGAGCCACCTCCCCAGGTTCATCATGATTTTTGAAAACTAGCCTTGGGCTGTCTTAATGACTAGGCCCTGCTAACCCGATTTGAGTCCACAGCCTTGCCCATTTTAGTTTATCTCCAAGCCATAAGGTGTGGATAATTACTGACGTAGTCACATGCGTCATTGAGGAATATCAGGAACTTACTCTACAACAGTGGCCTTCAACCCTTAGTGTGCCCCTAGTGAAATGCAAATACTGGGACCCTGTTCCCTGAGAACCTTGGGGTCAGGGAAGTAACCTTAGAGTTTACATTTCTAATAACCTCTGGGGATTCTAAAACAGGTGGTTCTTAACGCTAAAAAACACTAAAAAATAGAACAGGTGTTTGAGGGAGAAGGCGGAAAGAGGAATTCATTCTCTGTGTTTATCAGGCACTGTTGGGGGCCATAGCTCCCCAAGAAAAGGAACCTTGAGGTTCTTACCAGGCACCACAGTCCCCAGCAGTAAGAAGTACCAGTTCCTTTTCATGTCTTTTTCTAGCTTCTGTTAGCCAACTTACCTGTTCACCATTCTCCCCAGCTCAGATTCCCACTGAACAAGAGAGGAATTTCATGTCCGAAGAATTCTCTTACCTTGCCATGGCAGGATGTGACAGCTTTAGGGAGTGGCCATTTTTTCTGCATCTTAGCTTGCTGCCTGTAGCAAATTTGTACACCTAAATGAATTCTTTCTGGCAGATTCTGAGGAGTAGTTGTTCAGTTGACTATTGAGTGAGATAATTGCTCCAATTATGTCCATCCAGTATTGGATTTTAGCTTTCAGACTGGACTAAGGCATTGCTCCTGGCTCATAACATAGTAGTGTATATGACTTTAAAATTAGCCCTCCAAAACCAAACAAACAAAAGCAACCTGGCTGCAGTGTAGCCAGTGACAAGAGGAAAACTCATTTGCCACCTCCTTTCAGTAGGTCTCCTGACTTAGAGCTTCATTTTTACATAAAATGAATCCAGTATCACTTTTCCCAAAAAAACCTGTTTTCATGGACCAAAAAACAAAGAGCAAAGAAAAACTTTGTCCACGCTTCTCCTTTTTTTCTTCCTTGTTTGTCAGCTAAGGTATCTTAAACCTTGTACCTGAGATGACAGCTTATGACAAGATCGTTGAACATTCTGCAGGCTCTCATGGGAGGTGCCTAGGCCAGCCTAGGACAAATTCCAGGCTATTACAGCCATTCAAGAATGTCTGTCATCTGTTGCAATTAATAAATCCTTCACTGTGCTTGCTCTGAAATACTTAGTTCCCAGTGTGAGTAGCAACTAAGAGGTTAGCCAATGCCGAGAGGTGTTACTTTAATCAGTATCACTTCACTGGAATTTATAATGCGTGACGTTGATATGGTTTCCCAAGATCCATACATTCTTTCAGCAGATATTTATTGAGTGCCTACCAAGTGCCAGGCACCATACCAGGTGCTTGGGTTATATCAGTGAACAAAATAGACATTGGTTGCAGCCCTTGTAGAGTTTCCCCTCCAGCAGAGAGATAGACAGCAAAAGAATAAGCATAACAAATAAATTACGGGATACCTTAGAAAATGCTAATATGATAGAGAAAAGACATTCTGAGGAGGAGAGGATCAGGCATGTGGGGGTGAAGAGGAAGGCTGCAGTATTAAATAAGATGGGCAGGGTAAGCCTCACTGAGAAGTGGAGACTTAACCAAAGACTTAAGGGAGGTCAGGAAGTTAGCCAGGGTGCTGACTGGGAAGAGAGTCGTTGGGTAGAAGGAGTAGCTTGAGGCAAGGCCTCTAAGATGGATGCATGCCTGAAGGAGACTGAACAAGGGGTTGAACTGGGAGAGGTCTGGGAGGTAAGGACTGGACAGATGTTGGCCTCCACAGCTAAAATGTGCAAGGCTGTAGGCAGAGCAGACAAGGGCACTCAAGGCTGTTGGGTATATAAAGCTGGAGTTAGGGTCTGGGCTAAAGATAAGACATTTGGGGGTCATAGGCATACAAATAGTATTTAAGCCACGGGACTAAATGCAGTCACTCAAAGAGATGGAGAAGAGTCCAGGGACTTTCCATGCTAGAAGACTACCAGATGCCATCAAAGAAGCTCAGATTAGCAAGCAGACAGGTCCAAATAGCAGGCCATTCTACAGGTAGGGGGACTGTTCTAGATTAAAGGAGATCAACTTTTCTTAGCTTGAAATTTCTCAAAATCAAAAGTTTGTGGGGACAGAAGCTACCAAAATTTATAATACACTTTGCTGCCAAAGATGACTTAGCCTCAGAAAAAGAGAACAAGTGACTCCTAAGTCCCAGATCCCTTCGTCTTTGCAAGCAGCCGCTATTTTTAAAATTTCTTTCTGGATTCTAGAGTGCGTTTTTTTCATAACACAAGAGGATAAGATGGAAGTTGACAGGAGGTATTGATGATCTACTGTGCGCCCGACATTATGCTAAGTGCGGTCACACACATCTCAGTGGCAGTTGCCTTGTTCTGGACTGATCTGTCCCACCTTGTCCCCCTGGCAAATTCCTTCTCATCCTTCAACTCTTAAGACACCTCCTCTCCCTCTCTGCAGCCTTCCCCATCTCATACTCTCACTGCACTTCCTGTGTAGTGGTTTTCTCCTAATGTAATTGCTTGTTTGTGTATCCGTCTCCTGAATAAATTAAATGAGGGTAAGAAATCTGTCTGTCTCCAGTGGCCAGCAAAGAGTCTGGAACACTGAAGGCACTCAACAATAAGGGCTAAGGTGATGAATATCTCATTTAATCATCACCCTGCAAGGTGGTTTTTATCTTCATTTTCCTAATTGGTTATTTGAGACTCAGAGAAATTAACTTGACCAGAGTAAAAATAAATAGAGTCACGTTCCACTCGTGTGTTCATGATGATGTTGGTGTAAAGAAACCTACCACGCTGCCAGTCATATAAAAGTGTAGCACATATAATTAGGTTCAGTACGTAATATTTGAGAATAAACATCTATGTTACCATTTTATGTATTTATGTATACTTTTTTTTTTTTTTTTTTTTGAGACAGAGTTTCGCTCTTGTTGCCCAGGCTGGAGTGCAATGACACTATCGGCTCACTGCAACCTCTGCCTCTTGGGTTCAAGCAGTTCTCCTGCCTCAGCCTCTGGAGTAGCTGGGATTACAGGCACATGCCACCAGGCCTGGCTAATTTTTGTATTTTTGGTGGAGACGGGGTTTCACCATGTTAGTCAGGCTGGTCTCCAGCTCCGACCTCAGGTCATCCACCTGCCTCAGCCTCCTAAAGTGTGGGGATTACAGGTGTAAGCCACCGGCCCAGCCCTATAATATACTTTTAATTGTTATTTTAGAGTATATTCCTTCTACTTATTAAAAAAAAAAAAAAAAAAGGTAGCGTGAAACAGCCTCAGGCAGGTCCTTGAGGAGGGATTTTATAAGAAAGCATTATTATCACAGGAGACGGCAGCTCCAGATGCAGTGCTGCTCTTGTGAAGACTTACCAGTGGGAGGTGAAAGGCAGTGATATTGATGATCCTGACCCTGTGCAGGCCTAGAGTAATGTGTTTGTCTTAATTTTTTTAAATGTTAAAAAGTAAAAACAATGAAAAAATTTTAAAATAGAAAGAACCTTATAGAAATAGGATACAAAGAAAGTATTTTTCTACAGCTGTGCTATGTTTTAAGCTAAGTGTTACTACAAAAGAGTTAAAAAGTTTTGAAAGATTAAAAAATTTATAAAGTTTTACAGCAAGCTAAGGTTAAATTGTTACTGAAGAAAGAAAAAAAATTTTTTTTTTTTTTTTTTGAGGCAGAGTCTTGCTCTGTTGCCCAGGCCAGAGTGCAATGGCACGATCTCGGCTCACTGCAACCTCCGCCTCCCGGGTTCAAGCAATTCTTCTGCCTCAGCCTCCTGAGTAGCTGGGACTACAGGCGCGTTCCACCATGCCCGGCTAATTTTTGTATTTTTAGTAGAGACGAGGATTCACCACATTGGTCAGGCTGATGTTGAACTCCTGACCTCGTGATCCACCTACCTTGGCCTCTGAAAGTGCTGGGATTACGGGAGTGTGCCACTGCACCCAGCTGAAGAAAATTTTTTAAATAAATGTAGTGTGGTGTAAGTGCACAGTGGTTATAAAATCCACAGTAGTGTACGGTAACGTCCTAGGCCTTCACATTCACTCACCACTTACTCACTGACTCACCCAGAGCAACTTCCAGTCCCGCAGGCTCCATTCATGGTAAATGTCCTATACAGGTGTGCCATTTTTTATCTTTTATACACAGGTTAAGTATCCCTTATCCAAAATGCCTGGATCCAGAAGTGTTTCAGATATGGGATTTTTTTTTTTAATGTTTGTGTTGTACTTAGCAATCGAGCACCCCAAATCTGGAAATTCAAAATTTGAAATGCTCCTTTGAGTTGGTCATGTCAGTGCTCAAAAAGTTTTGGATTTTGGAACATTTTGGATTTCAGATTTTTGGGTTTAGGATGTTCAACAGTACCATATTTTTACTGTACTTTTTCTAGGTTTAGATATGTTTAGACACACAGATACTTACCGTTGTGTTACAGTTGACTATAGTACTTAGTACAGTAACGTGCTATACAGATTTGTAGCCTAGGAGCCATAAGCTTTACCAACTTACGCGTGTAGTAGGCTGTACTATCTGTGTCACTCTATGATGTTGGCACAACAATGAAATCACCTAACAACGCATTTCTTAGAACATAAGTGACATATAACTGTAAATAAAATTGATTAAGTAGCAGGGACAGATTTCTACACTGACTGCAAAGCCACTGTACCCAAGTGCTTTGAAAACATAGATCTGAAATAGTGTTGGTGATATCTGGGACTTCACTGTACAAGCAGTGCTCAGATATTCTGATATTCCTGTGTAAAGACTCTATTTCTGATTCTTCTTACAAAGTATATGCATGACCATCAGGTAGAAAACAAGTTCGGAAAGTTTAAATGTTTCCTGTAGGAGGCTGTAATAGATACCAACTGAGAGATGTGTTGTTTCTTCTGGATGCTTATATACAGTCTTAAATTTATGGTTTAAAGCAGAGGTGTCCAAAGGAGAGAATACAGTCATGGGTTCTTAGTTTCTATTTCTGTTTAGGCCCATAAAGCCCCTTCCTCACCCCTCTTTTCACTCGAGACAAAAACTAAAACACATGGCTTCAGGCTGCTCAAAGCCCAAAATAAAACAAAACAATAACAACAGAATAAGGCAGGTTGGACAAGCTTGGTTTAAAGTATTACCTGAGAAATAGGTAAATCTGTTGAGGCAGAAAGTGGATGAGTGGTTGCCAAGAGTTGATTGGGGTAAATGAAGAGTAACTGCTACTGGATATGAGGGGCTTTTTGGCAAGAGTGACAATTTTCTAAAATGGGATTGTGGTAATGAATATACTAAAAATTGTTAAGTAGTACCATTTTAAATGGCTGAAATCTTTAGGATGTGAATTACATCTCAGTAAAGCTATTATAAAAAGTATTAGCCGGGCTAGGCACTGTGGCTCATTCCTGTAATTCCAGCACTTTGGGACACCGAGGCAGGAAGATCCCCTGAGCCTAGGAGTTTAGGATCAGCCTTAGCAACATAGTGAGACCTTGTCTTGTAAAAATAAAAATAATAATAATAATTAATTATTAAAATATTAACCTATTAGCCATTAGCGGAACAAGGCGTAATGGTGTATGCCTGTAAGTCCCAGCTACTCGGGAAGCTGAGGCAGGAGGATCACTTGAGCCCAGGAATTCCAAACCAGCAAGATCCCATCTCTTAAAAAAAAATACTACCTGAGAATAAGAAATAATTGGTCATCAGATTTTCCAGCATTCTTGCAGAGTACAAGTAAATTTAGCAGCTTGTATTTAAGTTCTTGTTTCTCTTCATTCTTAGAGGGAAACTCTTCCTTGGTGTGATTGAGGTCATGTTTTTGGATTTTGTTCTTTTATTTGCATGAGTCCCCCTCCTTTCAGTTGTTTCATTCACATGAGACCATCAGTGTCCCATATTCTGAGCCCCGTTCCCTCATTGTCAACAGTGTGAACAATGAACACGCTCACGCAATCCTTGCAGAGTTACCAGCTGAGCCGGACGGTGACTGGAAGGGTGTAACAAAGCCACTGGTCCCCAGGAGAGGGTGTTAGTCACAGACTGTCAGTCTGAGGTGAGGATCCCTGGATCAGAGGTCTTGCTCTCACACAGGGAGATTGTGATACCAAGTTTCTCAAAGCAAATGGCTAATACACAGGGAATAATCAAAGAATGGAAGGATCTGCTGTACTTAGTTGATTGCTCTTGATTTTTTTTTTTACTAGTATTCCCTCAAACAGTCTATGCTGGCAGAGTTAGCCAGCTTTGTTTCAGCACACCTTCATCCACCAGCCAGTGAATGCTAAAGCATCTTTTTCAAACTTTTTGGCCTTCAATCATAGTTATACATTTTACATTATGATCTGTGTGAGTCATGGTCACATAAAAGCGCATGCTTCGAGAGGGGGATCTCAGAATCTGAAGAAACTGGACTTGTTCAAGGGTTCATACATCACCTAGCAGCAGGGATGGGTGACAGGAACCTTGGAGGACAGTCCACATTTCTAAACGAAAAAGCTGTTTTGGCCACCCCTAGCTAGCAGATCAAAGAAAGAAACTCTACTTACTGTTGTCTCTTGCTTTAGAGATGGAAGATAGGAATTCTTTTTGATGGTCAGTGATGCCGTGGGTAAAAATTTCCATTTATTAAAGAGAAACGATGTTGTGGTTTACAGATGGCTCAGCCGTGGTTAGCATCTAAGAAAACCATGCCCTGCGTGCAGTAAAAAGAAAGTTTTCTGCTTTCAGTATCAACCTCCGTGGGAATAAGTATTTTCTTTGTTGAAATCTATTGTATTGTCTTAGTAAAGTGACACTCTGGCCTCATGCTTAAGTAACCCCATTCTTGTAATCACCCTTATATACATCAGTGCTTCCTAAGGGCTATGTATGTATGTATGTATTTTTTTTTTTTTTTTTTTGAGAGTCTCGCTCTGTCGCCCAGGCTGGAGTACAGCACATAGTCTCGGCTCACTGCAACCTCCACCTCGTGAGTTCTCAACCGGTTCTCCTGCCTCAGCCTTCCCGAGTAGCTGGGACTACAGGCACGTGTCACCACACCCAGCTAATTTTTTGTTTTTTTAGTAGAGATGAGGTTTCACCGTGTTAGGATGGTCTCGATCTCCTGACCTTGTTATCCACCTGCCTAGGCCTCCAAAAGTGCTGGGATTACAGGTGTGAGCCACTGTGCCCTAAGAGCTCTTTAAATCCTGGGTTGTGAGGGGTGGCACCACTGGGGGGAATCCTGATGATGCTGTATCCCAGCTTTGTGAGGAGAGGTGGGAGCTGTCCCCAGAGGAGGAGGGGCAGGTTGGGGTCTGAGCCTCAGTGAGTTTCCCATTGATGTTAGTAGAATTGTGGCCTCTAGTAGGCCAGAGATGCTACCCTTGCAACTGAGTGAGCAAACAATGTTGCATATGCCACTGAGAAAATAGATTTGGGCATCAGCGCCCTAGCAAGAGTGCCAAGTGCTGAAAAGTGACCTTCACCACTTCGTTGTTCAGCTCATATGAGTTTCATTTAAAGCCGTGTACTTAGTGTGCCTACCCATTTCTAGAAAGGGGCAGGCATGACTCGTTTTAAGAATTACTTCTGATTTGACTGAGGACACCCCTTCATCCTGAAACTTTAGCCTGATCTCTTGGGAGGTGCCCAAAAATTTAAAATTTATGTTTAACATCCTTAGATTTTTTTCATGAAGAGACGGAGACATGCATGCCTGGGAGAAAAAAGCTGAAAGTCTAAAAGTGGGGTGCTGAAGTTTAAGAAAGCATCCCAACTCCCTAATCAGCAGTCAGCCAAACAGCCCACCACTGAGGCACATTGATCCTCTGCCCGGTGCTTTGTCTCTCCTGTTGACTTAGTTGGAGAGATGTGCTAGTTGCCTGGCCATGATGTCCTTAGGGGAACGATCGGGGAGTGTTCATGAGAGTGTGTGGCTCTAGCCCTCAGAACGGCACAGACCTGCGTCGTCTTGGCACAGTCACAGCAGAGCACAGAACACAGACCTTGAGAGAGGGCACTGACTTTTTTTGGGAGGATGGGGCTATGGGACAGAACCCACTCCGTCGCCCAAGCTGGAGTGCAGTGGCATGATCTCAGCTCACTGCAGCCTCCTCCTCCTGGGTTCAGGCAATTGTCCTGCCTCAGCCTCCCGAGTAGCTGGAATTACAAGCGTGCACCACAATGCCCAGCTAATTTTTCGTATTTTTTTAGTAGAGACAGGGATCTCACCATGTTGGCCAGCCTGGTCTCAAACTCCTGACCTTAGGTGATCACCCTGCCTCAACCTACCAGAGTGCTGGGATTACAGGCATGAGCTACCATGCCCTGCCAGGTCATTGACTTTTAATGCCAGATGCTGACTCTGTCTCAGCTCTTCTTGGCCTCTGCAGCTGTGACTGGTGGGAGCCCATATGGAACCAGTATCTGGAAAATAAGCTGTGTCTTCCTCTGTTGAGCTCCCAGGTTTCTGCATAAAGAAAGATGTCATTATGGGCTTTGTTAGAAGCTGTATTTAATAATTCCTTTAAAATTGTCTCTCAGAAATGTAAATTGTATTGGTCAATAAATTATTCTCCCCAGCTGTGTCTGATCATACAAATTAAAGCAACAGCAGTTTATACCTCAGGGACAAAGCATCTCCTCCCCAGGCATAATCTAGTTTCCATTAAACTAAACATTTCCTCCTTAGAGAGTCCCCTGGCCTTCTTTACTCCCACACTGCTGTGAAATGGTGGAGTGTCCTTCTCAGCTTTGCCAGGACTCCCCCACCAGGGGAGTGGTTGAAAGAAGGAAATAGCTAGAGCAGAGGCGGGAAGGGCTGCAGCATTATCTCTTTCCCAGGGGAGGAGATGAAACCACATTTGAGTGGACAGAAGGGAAGGGAAATTCAGAAGTATTTCCTAGAGGTCTGGTGGCAGGTCAGAAGAGGTTTTCTTTGCCACTGACTTCATGTCATTTAACCCTCATATGTACCAGGCGCCAGGCCTTGAGAAGTATCTCCACTCATCTATGCAAGGACCTCCTTGTTGTTCAGAGAGGCCTCTGTCCTCGCCACTTGCCTGTCCTATCTGGGACTGCTGAAGATCCCATAGCCCTTTGCCTTTTCTCTAGTTAACTCCTCTTTAACTTTTTAAGGACTTTTCCATAGCTAGATCTTTACTATTCTTTGGGGATTTCCTGAATATTTGTATATTTGTCTTTTAAATAGAAGTTTTTTTTCTTTTTATTGAGACAGAGTCTTATCCTTTTGCCCAGACTGGAGTGCAGTGGCACAATAATAGCTTACTACAGTCTCGAACTCCTAGGCTCAAACAATCCTCCCTCCCTAGCCTCCCAAAGTGCTCGAATTATAGGCTTGAGCCAGCATGCCTGGCTTTTCAAACAGGATTCTTTACTATTAATTCACCCTACTCTGTCTGTAGACATAGCTGAAGACATTATAGAGTGAGGCACAAGAAATAGGAAGCAGTCAGAACTTCCTGCACTTCCTGAGAGTATTATCTCATATATTATACATGAATTACAAAGTAATTACAGAAGGAAAATGTACCTTTACAAGTGAGAGTTCTTTCAGTCACCACCTTACCCAAGGGATCACACTTGGCATCGCCAGCATGGGCTGACCTGACACTAGTACCCTGTTGATGGTGCAGTCAGCAGTACCTAACCTATTCTATTTAGCATCCTTGGCAAAAATGTTTACTCTGAATCTAGTCATAGGAAACAGATAAATCCAATGAGCAACATTCTGTAGGTCAACCAGACCAGACTCTTAATAATTAACAGGACACCAAAGACCAAAAGTGAAAACAACAAAAAAGACAAGAGACTGCTAGATTACAAGATTAAAGAAGACTAAAGAAACTTTCATTCGGGCCTAGTGGCTCACACCTGTAATCCCAGCACTGTCAGAGGCTGAGACAGGCGGATCACGAGGTCAGGAGATCGAGACCATCTTGGCCAACATGGTGAAACTCCATCTCTACTAAAAAAAAAAAAAAAAAAAGACAGAAAAATTAGCTGGGCTTGGTGGTGCACGCCTGTAATCCCAGCTACTCAGGAGGCTGAGGGAGAAGAACCGCTTGAACCCATGAGACGGAGGTTGCAGTGAGCCGAAATCTCACCATTGTACTCCAGCTGAGGCAACAAGAGAGAAACTTCGTCTCAAAAAAAAAAAAAGAAGAGAAAAGAAAAGAAACTTTCAAAGGTGATGCATGATGGGAGAGAGAATGGGGAGCAACTGACAAGGCCATTTTGGGAAGTGTGTTGAAGGAAATTTAAACTTGGACCCTTTATTGTGTCATTATATCAATGTTAAATTTCTTTAGTGTATGTTGGAAAGTGTCCTTGGGAGACATATGCTAAAGTATGTAGAGATGAAGTGACACGATGGCTCTACAGGCTCCACACAGCCAAAAATAGTAAATATATATATATATATAAATTATATGTGGCAAAATGTTAATAATTGAATCTAAGTGAAGAATATTTAGATAAATAGTGGTTCCAGCCGAGTGCGGTGGCTCACGCCTGTAATCCAAGCACTTTGGAGGCCAAGGCGGGCGGATCACCTGAGGTCAGGAGTTCAAGACCAGCCTGACCAACATGGTGAAACCCCGTCTTTAAAAAAAAAAAAAAAAAAAAAAAAATTGTGGTTCTGTGTTTTCAACTTTTCTTTCAGTTTTACATTTTTCAAACTATAAAGTTGGGGGGGATCTCACACCAGACCATCTTTGAATTACTCACCAGACCATACTGGAATTCTTGTACATAGTCCTTCTGAGTTATCACCTTAAGATTACAAAAACAAAGAAGAAAAAGCAAGAGACAGCCTCAAGGCTGATTAATGCCAGCGCCCATTTCTTCTTATTGAGTATTATTTATTGTATATTGCTGTGCCAGGAAACCCTTCTCTTTTTTTTTTTTTTTAAGGATAGGGTCTCGGGCACAGTGGCGCGTGCCTGTAGTCCCAGCTGCTCGGGAGGCTAAGGTGGGAGGATTGCTGGAGCCCAGGAATTCTGGGCTATAGTGTGCTATGCCGATCGCGTGTCCGCACTAAGTTCGGCATCAATATGGTGACCTCCCGGTAGCGGGGGACCACCAGGTTGCCTAAGGAGGGGTGAACCGACCCAGGTCAGAAACGGAGCAGGTCAAAACTCCTGTGCTGAACAGTAGTGGGATCGCGCCTATGAATAGCCACTGTACTCCAGTCTGGGCAACATAGCGAGACCCCGTCTCTAAAAATAAAAATAAAAAATAAAAAAATAAAAAGATAGGGTCTCACTCTATCACTCAGGCTGGAGTGCAGTGGCGTGATCTTGGCTCACTGCAAACTCTGCCTCCCGGGTTCAAGTAGTCATCCCACCTCAGCCTCCCAAGTAGCTAGGACTACAGGTACACACCATCACACCCAGCAAATTTTTTATATTTTTTGTAGATACGGGGTTTTGCCATGTCGCCCAGGCTAAAGCCTTCCTTTCTTTTCTTTTCTTTTCTTTTTTTTAATTATTTTTTTAATATAGAATTTTCCTCTGCTCCTAGATTTCTTTTTTCTTTTCTTTTCTTTTCTTTTTTTTTTTTTTTCATGGAGTCTCACTCTGTCACCTGGCTGGAGTGTAATGGCACATTGCAACCTCTGCCTCCCAGGTTCAAGCGATTCTCCTGCCTCAGCCTCCCAAGTAGCTGGGACTACAGGTGCATGCTACCACACCCAGGTAATTTTTTGTGTGTGTATTTTTAGTAGAGATGGGATTTCACAATGTTGGCCAGGATGGTCTCAATCTCTTGACTTCATGATCCACCTGCCTTGGCCTCCCAAAGTCCTGGGATTACAGGTATGAGCCACCGTCCCTGGCCAACCCTTTCTTTAGGTTGGCCAAATTATGGCTCAATTCTGTGATACTTTTGTGAATCCAGGAAACACATTTTGACTTTAAAAATACTTCCCTGGCCAAGTGTGGTGGCTTCTGCCGTAATCTCTGCACTGTGGGAGGCTGAGGCAAGTGGATCACTTGAGTCAGGAGATTGAGACCAGCCTGGCCAATATGGTGAAACCCCATCTCTACTGAAAATACAAAAGTTAGCCAGACATGGTGACAGGTGCCTGTAATCCCAGCTACTCCGGAGGTTGAGGCAGGAGAATAGTTTGAACTCAGGAGGCAGAGGTAGCAGTGAGCCAAGATCATGCCACTGCACTACAGCCAGGGCAACAGAGTGAGACTCTGTGTCAAAAATAAATAAATAAAATAAAAATATTTTCCTTTTATTTTTTTTGATGATAAAAGATAAATTGAGCATATAAATCCAGTACCTAGAGAAAGAGTAGTTGTTTATCATTTTCAAAACAGCTTTATTTAGGTATAATTCCCATAGCAGTCTACAATTAAATGGCTTTTAGTATATTTGCAGAATTGTGCATCACTACAATTTTAGGACATATTAATTACTCCAAAAAGAAACCCTGTACCCTTTATCTGTCATTAGGTATCAGCTACCACCACCCCCAACTCTTAACCCCATTTCCTCTTGACCCTGGCAAGCCTTAATTTACTTTCTGTCTGTGTAGGTTTGTCTGTTCTGGACATTACTTATCAGTGGAATCACACAATATGTGGCCCCTTGTTCCTGGCTTCTCTCACTTAACATAATGTTTTCATGGTCCATCCATGTTACAGCATGTGTTGGTACTTCCATGTATTGGTATTCCTTTTTGTAGCCTATGAAGTAGCTAATCTTATTGCCATTGAAGGTAGTTATTCACTTCCTTTTCTTTCTATTCAAATAGACAAATACAACAATGAACAAGGCCAGGTGTGATGTCTCACGTCTGTAATCCCTGCACTTTGGGAGGCTGAGGCAGGCAGATCACCTGAGGTTGAGAGTTCAAGACCAGCCTGGCCAACATGGCGAAACCTCATCTCTGTTAAAAATGCAAAAATTAGCCAGTCATGGTAGTGGGCACCTGTAATCCCAGCTACTTGGGAGGCTGAGGCAGGAGAATCACTTGAACCCCAGAGGCAGAGGTTGCAGTGAGCCAAGATCAGGGCACTGCACTCTAGTCCTGGCAACAGAGTAACGCTTCATCTCAAAAAAAAAAAAAAAATCAACACTCACTCACTTGGCTTTAAGACATCTCATTTGCTTTGGTTAGGGGCAGCAACTAAAACTTGCAGCTTGAGATTCTCTATGGAATTTCTTCTGTGTAAAAGGGACTACATGCAAAGAGAGAAGAACTGGGGCATGTTTCACCATATAACATCCCTCAGAAGCAAGAGTGGAACGAACACTTGCATACCTTAAAACTCACATAACGACCAGGCACAGTGGCTCACGCCTTTAATTCCAGCACTATGGGAGGCCCAAGTGGGCAGATGACTTGAGGCCAGGAGTTCAAGACCAGCCTGCCCAACATAGTGAAACCCGTTTCATTACTAAAAATACATAAATTAGCTGGGCATGATGGTGGGCACCTGTAATCCCAGCTATCAGGAGACTGAGGCAAAATAACTACTTGAACCCAGGAGGCAGAGGCTGTAGTGAGCCGAGATCGTGCCACTGTACTCCAGCCTGGGTGACAGAGCAAGACCCTGTCCCAAAAAAAAAAAGGAAAAAAAAAAAAACTTCACATCCCTCCTGGTAGTACAAGTTCTTTTACATCTTCCTACAGCATTTCTCTCCGTGTTACATGCATGAACCAAGCATCACAGATGTTTCACGTGCACCAGGGAAGGATGTGGAAGAGGATCTGTTCTTTCCTAATAGTTATCAAATGTAGACCTTCTCTGAAAGGTCTGAAGTAAGCAGAGTAATAAACACAAACAACACATTACTCTTTGTGGCAAGAGACACAAAGCCACTAATTTGGCTGGTTGCAGTGGAACAATAGACCAGTAAAGGACTGTTCTTCACAGAGAAGAATGTTAGCTTTCTCTTGGCGCTAGTACTGAGACTGCCCAGCAGGTCAGTTAGCTTGTCCCAGAGAACAAGTCCATTTCAGTGTCACTTGAGAGCCCCTGTCCCCATCTGATATTTTCAAAATGGATGCCCTCGATTATCATAGAGACCAGGAGTCTGTGCATTTAGAGTACATCCACTGCTTTTGGGAAAACAGTTCATGCCTTAGCGATTATAAACGGATGGTGGTATCTTATATAGGAAGAGCTCTTGATTTAAATAGGACCAAAGTCAGCTAAAATTTCTTAGTTTTCCTTGACCATCAACTGAGAGGCCAGAACAGGGGGAAGCACCTCTGCTCAACAACACAGGGAAGGAAGAGTTGGCAAGGGCTTTCTGCAGCATGTTTTGGGAGATACCGGAATTCAGGACTTGTGTGACTATAACAATCAGCTGTGTTTCAGACACAGGTTATAAAGATGCAGAGCAGCTGAAGTCAAACCAGACGAGCGTTAAGTGCCCTTCGTTCTTAGATTAACAAAGAGCAACGGAACTGAGGCGTGAATCACTTTCTGTTTGTATTACAACGGTGAAGCTGTTGCTATTTGTCAGCTTTTCTTTTCACCTTTTGCTGGTAGATAGCACTTTTCTTGCTGGCACTATATCAACTTTATTAATAGATTTAAGAGTACTGACAATTTTTCAAGCCACAAGAGGTTTAAAATCTTTGGAACTTCTTGTCATACTTCTGGTTTTCTGCTTTCCTGAGGCCGTTGTCTGGGAGAGTACTGTCAATAGTGTTGAGAAGTGAATGTGAGTTAAACTAGCTCCCTAATATCCCAGCAGTGGCTTCCAGTCAGTTTCCCTGAGTGGTCTCATCTTGGGCTTTGGGCAGATTACTTAGAGATTTATACAGGTGAGCAGTGAAATTTGCCCAGGGATTTGAGTTGTACTTATATTCTTAGGGATTTTAGCTAACTCCAGAGAAAATCTGAAAGAGAAACATTGTTCCAGACAGACAGCCCTCAAGGAAGAATTACCTTGGTAAGCTTGCTTTCTTCCTGTTTCTCAGAGAGTTCCATGCCAGTGTGAGACCTTCCATGGCTCTGGACAATATTAATAGTTCACGTATGAGCTACAAAAAAATCCATTCCTGATGGGTGCAGTGGCGTGTGCCTATAGTCCCAGCTACTTAGGAAGCTGAGGCAGGACAATTGCTTGTGCCCAGGAGTTTGGGGCCAGTCTGGGCAACATAGCAAGACTCCATGAAAAAAAAAATTGTAAAGGTCCATTCCTGCCTTGTAAGCAGAGGGCAAATACTAAAGAAACTGTGTATCTCTGCCAAATAATTTTTGTTCCAAATAAGTTACATTTTAGTGATTATGCAGTTTGTTACATGGAAAGCATAGACTTAATCCAGGCTTCACTTGTTGAAGTTTGGAGTAAAGGTTAGCCGCGCTTCTGTACACGTGTTAACCCTATCCTTGCTGGTCCACTTTTGGTACTGGTCTGTCAGGTCCAAGTGTGGGGTTGAATATTTTGTTATGAGAAAAATAGTGTTTGGGTAAGTCCATTATCAAATCATGGGGATTTAGTCCATTAAAAATGTAGTAGGTCGGGTGTAGTGGCTCACACCTGTAACCCAGCACTTTGGGAGGCCAGAGTGGGATGATTGCTTGAGGCCAGGAGTTTGAGACCAGCCTTGACAAAATAGCAAGACTCCCATCCGCACAAAAATGTTTTTGAAATTATCTGGGTTTGATGACATATGCCTGTAATCCCAGCTATTTGGACTTAAATCCAGCACCAAGCAAGGTGGAAAAGACAGTAGTCGGCATCAAAAGCACTGAGTACTAACCGCAAGTCTCCTGCTGTAAACTGTAAAGGTTTCTTTAGTGGAGTTTAGTTGACTGATCTATAAAATGAGATTGGATTAAACAGCCCTTCAGCTCTGCTTCTTTTGTGCTCTCATAATATGTGGTTACAGTTTGCCTGTATATTGATCTGTCCTCCACTAGATTTTTGTTTTGAAGCCAAAGATTAAGCTTTGTATATTTTTGTATCCCCATTCTGAGCACAGTATCTGGTAGAGAGTAAGTTCTCAGTAATCTCCGTTGGATGAATACAATGAATGAATGACTCTGAATTCCTTTCCAAACCTTAAATTATATTCTGTGAGACAGCTGGCTACCTGGAGCTGATTTTAAAGATCAGCGGGAATGATCTTCTTGCTATCCTTCACAAACAGTTGGTAAACCCTGTCAGCTTTTCTACTCGGCAAGTTACTCTCCCGGCTCCTGTCCAGTTCCTCTTTTAAACAAACAGCAGGATCCCGGGCATCGCTGAGGGTGGTCAGATAGAACAGTGCT
Organism: Ateles fusciceps; assembly: GCA_036589455.1. Classification (NCBI taxonomy): domain Eukaryota; kingdom Metazoa; phylum Chordata; class Mammalia; order Primates; family Atelidae; genus Ateles; species Ateles fusciceps. The sequence continues at coordinate 14,866,409 of JAZHEH010003205.1, forward strand.
CTTGCTACTAAATAAATCTATGGGACAAATCCAAGTCCATGCTAATGGACATGGAACAAAGTAAACAAGTTACCACAATATCTCTATGACAGACTCAACAGGATGGAGTTTATTGTTCAGTTACAGTGACGTTTGTTAAAATTACGTTTCTTGGCCGGGCGCGGTGGCTCACACCTGTAATCCCAGCACTTTGAGAGGCTGAGGTAGGCGGATCACTCGAGGTCAGGAGTTCGAGACCAGCCTGGCCAACATGGTGAAACCCCATCTCTACTGAAAATACAAAAAGTAGTTGGGTGTGGTGGTTGGGCGTCTGTAATTCCAGCTATTCGGGAAGCTGAGGCAGAAGAATAGCTTGAACCCAGGAGGCAGAGGTTGCAGTGAGCTGAGATCACACCACTGCTCTCCAGCCTGGGTGACAGAGCAAGATTCCATCTTAAAAAAAAAAAAAATTACGTTTCTTGGGCTAAAGAGAAGCAGAATAAGTTATAGAAAATTATCATTATAAACTCTGAACCTAGAAAGGAAAAAGATGACTTGTCATTTTACATTCTGTGTCTCTTTTACTTTTCTGAGTTTAAGGTCTTGGCTGGTGTTTGGTGTTATGATAGGTCTTGGGCTGGCATGGTGGGAAGGGAGTTGAAGATAATTGCTGGTTAATGGATAACTGAACAAAATATGCAAGAAAGATAAGCTTGGAAAATAAATGTCTTTTTCACCACTATGAGCTGCACTCAGCCATGCTCTCATTCACCTAGCGTGGAAGCTAGCTGATAAGAGCAAAGGCCACGCTCCTTGAACAGAATTAGTCTTTATATGAAATTCATGGTAGTGAAGTCAACAAAGTAGCATGATGTTCAGGAGAAGGAGGTTGCAATGTCATTGTGACACTGGAAGCATCCTGGTAATAATATTCCAGAGTGCCTCAGCGTAACATTCGGGATGTAATCTGGGTGAGCAAGTGCATGGTGCATTTCTTTGAACTTTGACTTGCAACAGGTGGGTGAGGAGTTCTTGAATGAGGTACTTTTGTCTCGAGGTTAAAGCAGACTTTGGCAGTACCTTGCCCTACAGCTTAGGATCCAGTACAAAGAAACCAGTGGTTCTGTTGGTCTGGAACTGCCTTTGGTTCTTGATGACAACAAAGACATCTGCAAGGGAATTCTGACTTCCCCATTCTACGGTTTTCCAGGATACACAGCTGCCGGAGGCCTGGAGAGCCAGTGCTGATTTGTCCCTTGTTAGCCACAGTGCTCAGAGGGAGGTACATAACTGAAGTGGGCTTTCCTATATTCTTCCTCAGAATAGGGTTAGCGGCCCCTGCCCAGAGACTGATTCTCGCCTGCCTCAGCTTCCTGAAAGCCTGGTTGATGTCACTTTGTGGCAGAGAAAGGGCCAAGGTCACAGTAAATCTGCCTTTCTGAAAGCTGTGCTGAAATGACACCAGGATTAGGCCACTGAAACCCCTGTCAGGGTGGAAGGGCTCAGAACCCTTAGGAAGCCCACATACCAGGTTCTAGGAAGAAGCTGCTGGTCTCCTGGTTATGATCAGCCTCCTGTGTGTTCTGGCTGCTGCTATCAGTGTGTCGTTCACTTTGATTTAGCCTCAAATAAAAGATTGTTTTGCTTTAGAGACTATCACATTAGGATGCCTTACACCATGTTAATGACCGAGTGAAAAGAGAGCTGGAAGCTTTCCCCACAAACGTAATAGCACAGGAGACATTTTGCTGATGTTTAGTAGTGAGCAAGGCAAAGGGATATTATGTTTTTTTCCTTTTCTGGAAACCTTCTCACTGCTGTGCCTCAGAAAATCAAGTTTCTCATAGACTTTTCAAAGTGATTTGTCAAAAAGATGGCCTAACCCAGGAATACCACTGGAGCTGTAGGCTGACGGGGGGGGGAGGTGGCATACATACTCTGTGGTGCTGCCCAAATTAAATGTTGAGAGCTGATGGGAGAATAAAAGTTAATTATTCCAATAAAAGAAAAAAAAGGCCTGGCCTGGTGGCTCACGCCTGTAATCCCAGCACTTTAGGAGGCCGAGGCGGGCCGATCACAAGGTCAAGAGATGGAGACCATCCTGGCCAACATGGTGAAACCCTGTCTCTACTAAAAATACAAAAATTAGCTGGGTGTGGTGGTGCGTACCTGTAGTCCCAGCTACTCAGGAGGCTGAGGCAGGAGAATTGCTTGAACCCGGGAAGCAGAGGTTGCAGTGAGCCGAGATTGCACCACTGCACTCCAGCCTGTTGACAGAGCAAGATTCCTTCTCAAAGAAAAAAAAAAGAGAGTGAATTAGGGCCAGGCGTGGTGGCTCACGCCTGTAATACTAGCACTTTGGGAGGTCCGAGGCAGGTGGATCATGAGGTCAGGAGATTGAGACCATCCTGGCTAACACAGCAAAACCCCGTCTCTACTAAAAATACAAAAAATTAGGCGTGGTGGTACATACCTGTAGTCCCAGCTACTCGGGAGGCTGAGGCAGGAGGATCGCTTGAACCAGGGAGTCAGATGTTGTAGTGAGCCAAGACTGCGCCACTGCACTCCAGCCTGGCCACAGAGCAAGACTCTGTCTCAAAAAAAAAAAAAAAAAAAAAAAATTATTCCCCTTAAAATTTCCAATGTAGAAGTGCTCTAAAAAATATTTTATTCTACAACGATCTGCTTCTCTTCCATGAATTAGTTCTGTAATCTGGGTGACATTGTTGACCTTATTGAGTGCTCACTCTTCACAGAACTCTACCAATGGGTATAGAGAGGTTTGGAAACACAGGAACTTAAATAGCCACAGAAAGATAGAGATTACACGAGGAAAATCATTTTTCTCCTAAAAGCCTTAGTTAGATTCCCTTCAAAGCAGAATGGAAGAAAGGATTTTAAGTGCAGGAAGTTTATTTGGGAAGTGATCCCAGGAAGCAGGTGTGAGTGGTGGGGAGAATAAGACAAGGAAGGAGGAGAAGTCAGTTTAAGAGTACATTTCCAAGGCCGTGAGGGCTTGATGCCACCACAACTTCTGAGAAGCATTCAGGGCACCTCATAGAACTGCCTATGTGAGGACAGGAGCCTGGCTGTTTAATCACCAGCTTTTGTGTCCCTTCAGGCTAGCCCCAGTGGCTTGAGCTCCACCTCCTGTCCAGGCAGTACTTGTGGCATGCAGGCAGGCTCAGAGGAGGCCCTGCAGCCAGAAATGGGAAGTCTTCAGGCATATGCTTTTGGTGGGGTGTTGTCAACAGTGAGTCTGCACGTGCCCAGAACCATCTAGTGCAGCTGCAGCTGAAATAAGAGTCCACAAGCATCTGAAGAAAAGATCATTATTCCCATATGAAAAGAACCGGTGTGATAGAGATACCAACAGGGGCACCTAATCCAGAGATCAGGAGCCTTCCTGGAGGAAGTGGTTTTAAAGCAGAGATAAGACTGGATATGGTGGCTCATGCCTATAATCCCAGTACTTCAGGAGGCCAAGGCAGGAGGATTGATTGCTTGAGCCCAAGAGTGTGAGACCATAGGAAGACTCTCTCTCTACAAAACATAAAAAAAATTAATTGAATGTGGCACACACCTCTAGTCCCAGCAGCTCAGGAGGCTGAGGTGGGAGGATCACTTGACCCAGCGAGGTTGAGGCTGTAGTGAGCTGTGATTGCACTGCTATACTACAGCCTGGGTAACAGAGCGAGACCCTGTCTCTAAAAAAGTAAACACATAAAAATTTGTTTTAATTAATATATTTTAAAAAGGGGTAAATGAAGAGACATTTAAGCAGAAAGACATGATAAGCTTTGTGTTTTGGAAAATTCAGTCTAATTACAGCATGTCAGTAGATACCAGGATAGGACCATTGAGTGTGAGGGTAGGGAAAAACAGGTCAGGGAGACCAGTAAAGAGGCTGTTGAATTATCCAGGTGATATAAGAATGAGAACCAGGGCAGTAGCAGGAAGATGAGAAGGAAAAAGATTTGAGACACAGTTAAGTTTCCATATCCCCACTCATGCTCCGTTTCTGGTAAAATGGTAAAAGAGAAAGTGTGTGTGTGTGTGTGTGTGTGTGTGTGTGTGTGTGTGTGTGTGTTCACGCATGCTTGAGTGTATGATGTAAGGATTGAGTTGTCTGGAAAACAATGCTTAGAAGATATGAATTGAAAGCTCATGAAGAGGTATTTGGAGTTGTCTTAAGCAAACTGGGAAGTAAAGTAACTGATGAGAAACTCTGAAGTCACTTCTCATCTGGAGGCAAGATAGCGCAGTGCACCATCCTGAGAGTCAGAAGAGATCTTGCTTTGTCCCGGATCTGCATCATCTATTGCTTTGACCCTTGTTTTATTATTTAATCTCTCTGAACTTTGTTTATTTGTCCATCTTAATACAAAGATGATGAAGTTTGCTCGGCCTATTCTGAATTGATCTTAAGCTCAGCATGTACTGGGATGTGACCCAAACAGGGAAGCTAACATCCTCTCCACTAAAGTTAATAGAATGAGAATGTTTAGAGTCATTGTTCAGTCCCAGCAGTCTGGTGTTCAGTGTGGACACTGGCCTATTGGCTGACCCCCAGCACAGGGGTGAGTGGTCCTTCACCCTGTTGTGCGGCAGTGATGTAGGATTTTGGATTGGGTTAGGGTGATATAGGTTATTTCAAAGATGATCCTTTCCAACTCTGAGACTGGGTCTTCTGTCACAGGCCTTAGTGAGAATTAGTTGACATCATGGCTGCGAAGGCACTTGGAGAACAAACATTCTAGACAAGTAAAGGTATTATTATCAGTAGACCATGTGACATTAGCTCATACTTTTAAATGTTTTTTTTTTTTTTTTTTAAAGACGGGGTTTCACCATATTGGTGAGGCTGGTCTTGAACTCCTGACCTCAGGTGATCCGCCCGCCTCAGCCTCCCAAAGAGCTGGGATTACAGGCGTGAGCCACCGCGCCCGGCTTTTAAATGTTTAACTTTCTTGCACATCCCCGTGAGGCAGAAAATAACTTCCAAGTTCCTACATGCTGGTAGATGATTTCTTTTCATTTCATGAAGAGACCAAACCTTCCCTCGTACCACCTTCTTACAAACTAGCTGTATTTTGTTTTTCTTATTTTATCTCATACGTTTAACAATGACTGGAAACATTTGACCTGCCAAGACTTGAATTTGGGCATCTGGGGTTTCTCCCACTGTCCGTGATAGTATCACCAACAAGTGGAGCACAGGCTGTACATTCCCCGTGTGAGCTTTCAGAGTGAGGAATGTTCTCCACCTCCTGGGAAAAACCAAGGCCCAGCTCACAGGAATTGAAAGGAAACTGATTTTAGAACCCTTTCACAGTACTGTGACTTTTACTCATCAGTGTTGGGAACTGCTTCTCTTTCACTTAAAAGAACCCCCTGGGGCTTTAAGCTCAAACGATGACAGTGACTCAGAGTGGCTCATGCTTATTGCACCTTGACGCTGTGCCAAGTGCTGTTTAGCCCTTTACATGTAAGATGACCCTCAGCCTGTGAGTATGCATTCGCTCTGTAGATTAGGAAACCAGGAAGCATGCAGTAAATAACTAGCCTGGAGTCACACAGTTAAGCTGGAAGTTGGACCTTGGCATGTGACTCCAAAGGCCTTCCTGAAGCTCGCTGCTTCTGCCCTCCTTGCAAGCAGAGACCTGCCACCCAGAGCCCACAGAGGTCTGAGGGAGGCAGGATTTCCTGTCCGCCGTGCAGAAGAGCAGTCAGAGGTGTTAAGCAGGAAAAGCACATTAGAATTCCAGTTCACTTACAGTGCTCTCCGCACCAGGAAGGAAATACCCCAAATATGAACATGGCTTTCACCAAGATAAATGGCTCCAATCTAGGGGATTCCCATATGCATTAGAAAAACTTAACCTAGAGATCACAGTTTTTACCTGCTACATCTTTCATATTTTCTTTCCTTAGGTTAAAAAGATCAAGTGGCATGAGCAGCCTTTTGGGGAAAATTGGTGCCAAGAAGCAGAAAATGAGCACCCTGGAGAAGTCCAAACTGGACTGGGAGAGCTTCAAGGAGGAAGAGGGGATTGGTGAAGAACTGGCCATCCATAATCGAGGGAAAGAGGGGGTAAGAAGGAGTAGGTTATATGCCTTGGAAAATCCTCGGAACCCTGAAATGAAATGATTTATTGGAGACCAACTGCCCACTGTAAGCAAGCGGGAGCTTTTCATGTTGGAACTAAAAATGTGAGCGCTTTGGTTTGTCAGTGAGGCTCTGTTCCAATGTGGGGCCGGGCTGTCACCGGGAAGGCCACTGCGGGTGGAGCGGAAGGCGGGGCATGTGAGGAGTACTTCTCTCAGGGCCAGTCACGTCTGCCAAGCTGAGTTTGCTGAATTACAGCTCCAGTGAACTGTAAGTTGCTTAGTGGTTGGATCTGGCCCACGGTAGCAGCCTTGGCCTTATCTGAATCATTTGTATTTCTGAGAAGCCAAACCAGTTCAAATCCTTCAGAAACAGAGCCATTGGAGTTCCTAGATGTTGCATTATTGTGGAATTTTTTTGGTCTGTGTCATCATGGCCCAGGGTGGGGCTTTGCCTTTGGCTATATCCCGTGTGATAGGCCAGGCCCTCAGGCAGTATCCCAGGCCATTGCTTGCACCTCTTCCTCTTCACTGTGGAATACAAAGAGGATGTTCAGAACCTATGTATTCAGTTGTGAAAAGGGTCCTCTCCTTGTTGTATTTGTCTTACTGGTGATTAAACAAAAAATCAAGAAAAAAATGGTGGCCGGGCACGGTGGCTCACACCTGTAATCTCAGCACTTTGGGAGGCCAAGGAGGGTAGATCACTTGAGGTCAGGAGTTCGAGACCGGCCAGGCCAACATGGCAATACCCCATCTCTACTAAAAATACAAAAATTAGCCAGGCATAGTGGTGCACGCTTGTAATCCCAGCTACTTGGGAGGCTGGGGCAGGAGGATCACTTGAACCCAGGAGGCAGAGGTTGCAGTGAGGTGAGATCAAACCACTGCACTCCAACCTGGGTGACAGAGCAAGACTCTGTCTCAAAAAAAAGAAAGAAATGGTATTCATAAGTACTTAGGGACCTCAGAAGGTGCTAAGGTAGTTACCACGGAAGTGGCTTCATGGCTGAAGATCAACAATCCTCACCCCTAGCCATGAAAGGAAACGTTTAATGGCCTACTAGAGAGCCCTGGCTGCTCAGCAGCTCTGCCCCTCACCAGTAAGCTCTTCTCCAGCAGCATACTGGGCACCTCTGAGGCTCAGCTCCTTCACCAATAAAATTGGAGTAGTGATACCATCCTCACTATGTGGCTGTGATGATCTCATGAGATAATATATGTATTGCTTACATATATGTAATATACATAAAGCACTTTACAGAACACTTGTCACATAAAGGCTTGCATTAAGTCTAAGTCATTCAAATTGTTTTGTTTGTTTGTTTGTTTTTGGTTTTTTTGAGGCAGGGTCGCACTATGTTGCCTAGGCTGGTCTCAAACTTTTGGGCTCAAGGGATCCTCCTGCCTCAGCCTCCTGTGTAGCTAGGACTACAGGGGCATACCCCTGCACCAGGTCATTCAGTTATTAATGACAGGCAAGGGACTTAGTGGGGGGTCATATTTCTAAATTAGGCTTCAAGATTATCTAAATGAACCTGGAAGCTGACTAGTGTGTTTGTTGTGTTTTTTAAAGAAACATTTAAACGGCTTTATGAGCTTGTTTAACTAGCAGACTTCTAGGTCACTCCAAGCTGGAATGCTACAGGACAGGGAGAAGGAGCCAGAGTGATCTGGGGAAGGCTCTGAATGAAGCACAGTGTTGTCTCTTCACGGGTGGCAGCTCTGACATGTGCCCCACACCTCTCCATTCAGATTCAGCTCTAGCAACTCGCAGCTCCCTCCTGTTCTCCACTCTTGCACAGTGATCTGAGGAGCTGAGTCAGCAGAGGAGCTATCAGTGTGTGCTACACATGATTGCTTCTCTGCATATTGATTATATGAGTTGGACAGTGCTCACTCTGCTTGAGTTAATAGAGGTCTTACAGAAATAAGGAGTGCTAGGAGTGGTGGCTCACTCCTGCAGTCCCAGCACTTTTCGTAGGAGGATGCTTAAGCTCAGGACCAGCCTGGGCAATATAGCAAGACCTCGCCTCTACTAAAAATCAAAAACATTTGTTGGGCGTGATGGTGCACACCTGTAGTCCCAGGGAGGGAGGCTGAGGCGTGAGGATCGCTCACCTCCGTAAGAGTGAGGCTGCAGTAAGCTCTGATCATACCACTGCACTCCAGCCTGGGTGAAAGAGTGAGAGCCTGTCCCAAAAAAGAAAAATTTATTTTTTTTTTTTTTAAAGTAAGGAGTGGTGCTGTTAAAGATAGGGAAAGATAACAAAATGTAGACTGGAAGAGAAAACAAGATTAAAAAAAGCATCTGCCTAAGCGAGAACTTTTCAGGCAGTAGAAATTCACATAACTAAGTTAGGGAACAACAAACTGACACCATCCTCCTTTATGCAGTGCTTTTGTCTTCTTTCTTTGAGGCTTCTCCCCTCATTCGCCCAGCCAGATGATTCCACAGATGTGACGTTTTCCAATGCAGCTCTGCTGGCTCTGTGCTCTGCCTCAGCCCTTCTCACCTGCCTTCTTGAGTTCCCAGCCCCACACCTCCACTTACTCTCCTTTTTTGGCTCCTGCAGATGGATTAAAGGAGCCTAGCCCCTAGACCAGTGAAGGGACTGAAGCTCTGGTCCTCACCTTGGCCGAGCATGAGAATCCTCTGGTGACATTTTCCAAAGTTCAGGTGACCACCTCTGTACAGAGCTGCTGAATCAAGAGTCTAGAACAGGTAGGTCACAAATATCTGCATCTTTACATTTTACTCCTCAGGTGATTCTCATGCACAGCTAAGGTTGAGAATCAGTAGTCCACACGTTCAAAATTCTAGAGGCATGAGACAGGTGCAATAGTCTTAAGACATAAGATAGGCACCCGTAGTCCCAGCTACTCACTGTACTCCAGCCTGGACAACAGAAAAACCCTGTCTCTTTCCAAAAAAAAAAAAGACACAACTAAACGAGTGTTGAGGAAATAGAAACTTGAAAGCAAGGAAACGAAGACACAGACAGAGGCTCTGAATAAGCTCTCACCTGAGTGGGCTGCAGGTTTTGGGGGAAGAGTGATACAGGGGCCTCCTCGAGGCTCCAGCCTTCTACTTCTGACCAGTCAGGGCCACGCGAGCACATGCTTTATAATCATTCATTGCCCTTGCCCAGTTCGCGCACTCTTATGTATGTATGTATCTGATGTTTTACAAAAAACAATTCAAATCTTGGCTCTTCCGCCATACCATGGGTACTAGCGCCATTTTCTCCATCTATAAAGTAGAAACATTTTAATATACCTCTCAGGATTATTGTGGGAATTAAATAAGTAGAGGAAATGCCGAGCATGTTTATCAGTAGGAATCCTCTCCCTTTTCCATGAGTCCTCTGCTCACTTTTCTTTCTCCCACCTGCCGTTACTGACCCCAGCACGCCTCAGGCCTCTCTGGAAAGCTAGATGCTTTATTCCTTTAAGTTCCTTCCTGATATGTTCCTGCCAACTCTTCAGGAATATTTTCCATAGTGGTGGGAAATAGAGCTTGGAGGCATCTCCTCCCAGATTCCCTGGCTGGCTTTTTTTCCTTCCCTGGGCTTTTAAACTTGGAAAATTCCAGGGCTAGGCCCCTGGACAGCCGTCTCTTCCTCCCCAGGAAAGCTCACTAGTTGCAACTACCGTTCTCTACTGAAGACTCAAAAAAATATATATATATATCCCCTGCCCTGACCTCTGAGCACTGAGCTCCAGAGTTACACATCAGCTCTTAGTTGACATCTTCTGGTTGTCCAACACACATCAAACTTAACTTCCAAAACCAAATACTTGCTTCTTCTCCATAAATGGAACCCCCCGTTCCTCAGAATTCTTAGAAAATGGCACATCACTATTCACCCCACTATTAAAAGAAAAACTTGGAACCAGATGCGGTGGCTCACGCCTATAATCCCAGCACTTTGGGAGGCCAAGGAGGACAGATCACCTGAGGTCAGGAGTTCAAGACCAGCCTGGCCTACATGGTGAAACCCCATCTCTACTGACATACAAAAATTAGCAGGACATGGTGACAGATGCCTGTAATCCCAGCTACTTGGGAGGCTGAGGTCGGAGAATTGCTTGAACCTAGGAGACGAAGGTTGCAGTGAGCCGAGATCATGCCATTGCACTCCAGCCTGGGCAACAAGAGCAAAACTCCATCTCAAAAACAAAAGAAAAAACTTGAGCTTCATCCTTGATTTCCTCTCTTTCCACCAACATCCCACAAGTCCAATTGATGGTTTCATCACAAAATACTTCAGCTCATCTCTATTTGTACAGCCCCACTACCACCACCCCAATACAGGCCACAGACATCTGCTCTGCCCCCTGCTTCTACCCCTGTACTCTTTCATCCAGTCTCCACCCAGCAGCTGAAGCAGTGTGTATTTAAAAATACAGGCCATTTTTCATTTCTTTCCTGCAGAATGCCCCCTGGTAGCCCGTCAAATCAGTGTTAGCCAGGCCCTCCCCGAGTTGTTCCCTGCCCACCTCTGTCCTCTTCTCCCCCCTGCTCGCTGCAACCCAGCCTCACTGTCCCTGTGTAGTGCTCCTCCCCGAGGAGGCTCTGGTTTGTCATCCAGGGCTCTACGCCGATGGCACTCTAGATACCCCCACCCAAGGAACCCTCAGTCACATTACCCTGTTTGATTTTCTCCATGACACTTCTCATCACCGGATGCATGTTGTCAGGTTTGGTTCCTCTATGGTGAGCCCCTGAGGGCAGCATCTTGTTCCCTATTCTGTTACCAGCCCAGAGCAGGTGCTGCACCACTGCAGTGTCTAAACACCCATCCCACTAGCTAGCAGATTGTCATGGCTTTTGTTTATCGGTCTGGTAGGATTAGAATTAACCACCCAGAAAAGAAGAGCATAATACGTCAGAATGATGTTTCCATCCAGGCATCATTTCAGTTAGCAGAGTTGGTTGAGGCGCCTGTACTGGAGACAGTCATCTGTCCACCAAAGAATTGCTGCTTTTCCTCTGAGCTCCAGACTCCCAGGGCCCAGTACAGCATTCCAGGATCAGAGTCAGCCACCTGCACTCAGGCGTTGAGCATGGCTTCCCTGCGCCCTATAACCCATTACTCAGGTTTCTTGGTGGTGATCATCAGCAGCAGCATGGCATCTAGCAGTGCTAAGGCAGGGGCCAACTGAAGGGGAAGGAATCCATGCATAGAGAAGAAGATAAACACTGGCTAGTGCCAGCTGCTGCTGTCTGTCCAGTCAATTGAAGGTCACGATTGGAGACCAGGTGTTCTGTGATTTGGAGAGGCATGAAGGAGGGACTGGAGAAAATAATTTTCTTTTGCTAAAAAATATCTATTTTCCTGACCCCCCCCGCCAGAGTCACTCTTTTAGAACCAGCACAACGTAGAGGTGATAGGGGAAGAAGGCTGTGGAGAAGAAACTTCTCCACTTGTTTGCAAGTTAAATCCTCTGGAGTAGGGTGGTGTACTATCGGGCACACTGCTTCTTTCAATTGCATTTCTTGGGGCAGCAAAGTCCGTATCTCTTTACATTGTTCCCAGAACTTTATTCTAGCCTTGGAGTGCTTCCATAGCCCATTGCTTCGTGGTGTTGGAAAATGCTTTTACCCACTTTTTGTGCTATGTCTGTGCTGCCTTGAATGCTCACCTGGGGAGCAGTATGCCGGCTGTGCCTGAGCAGGGTGATGATCATGCAGCCTTGGAGTGTCCTCTGTGAGTGCTTCAGGTTTCCCTGTACTTCCTGTGTACTCCCTCTTCCTGAGCAGTGGTGCAGGAGGCCTCTCAGGGCCTTCAGCCAGGGTGACCACATCGGGTCAGCACTCCATTGGGCCTTACCACCCTCAAAGGCCCTCTGTCTTCCTGCAGGGTGGGTTCCCAGGTACAGGTTGAACATCCCTTCTCTGAAATGCTTGGGACTGGAAGCGTTTTGGATTTCAGACCTTTTTTTGATTTTGAAATATTTGCTTTTACATCATCAGCAATATTGGGGATGGGACCCAAGTCTAAACACAGAATTCATTTGTTTTATATGTACCTTGTACGCAATTCCTGGAGGTAATTTTATGCAGTATTTTAAATAATTTTGTGCTTGAAGCAAAGTTTGTGTATGTTGAATCATCAGAAAGCAAAGGCGTCATGTGTGGGATTTTCCACTTGTGTCTTGTTGGTGCTTTAAAAGATTCTGCTTTGGGAGGACTTTAGATTTCGGATTTTTGGATTTGGGATGCTCACCTGGTACTGACATGTTCCCTGGTACCATTTTCTACCCTTGTCTTGTCCTCTTCTGCAATTTCTCCCTCCCTTTTCATTGGCCTAGATCTAAGGAAAATTGGTGCCAGATAAATAATTTGGGTTGGAAGATTCAAAAGATTTCAGAGCCTGTTGTGTCTAACCTGGTTCTGAAAGGAAAAACTAGAAAATCCCTTAGTTTTTTTATTAAAGAAAGGGAGGCAAGTGCCCGGCCTTGCTTCTGACTTGACCTCTATAGAACCTCAAAACCCAGGACAACTTCAGACACCAAGAGACCAAATGTCCCTGAAAAGGAAGGGATCATTAGGAAGGCCACATCCTCAAAGGTGGCCACTGAGACTCAGGATGTTTTCATACACTTTAAGTGGGTCACGGCCCCAGAACAGACCCACCTGAGGACGAGTGCAATGGGAATCATTTCTTACTTTATTAAAGAAAGTGAAGAGCCTCTTAAATGGGCCACAGAAGGCAATAGGAGCAGAAAGGGATGATGCATCCCCCCACCACTGGGCTTCCCTGTGGACTGGGCCGAGTCATGCTGGGCCCCCAGAGGGGCTGGGCACAGGCCAGAAAAGCACCCAGACAGATGAAGAGCAGGAGCCGTGATTCCCATTGCACTCGTCCTCAGGTGGGTCTGTTCTGGGGCCGTGACCCACTTAAAGTGCATGAAAACATCCTGAGTCTCAGTGGCCACCTTTGAGGATGTGGCCTTCTTAATGATCCCTTCCTCTTTCAGGGACATTTGCTCTCTTGGTGTCTGTTCAGTTGTCCTGGGTTTTGAGGTTCTATAGAGGTCAAGTCAGAAGAAATGTGAAGCAAGGCCGGGCACAGTGGCTCACGCCTGTAATCCCAGCACTTCTGGAGGGCGAGGCAGGCAGATCACTTGAGGCCAGGAGTTCAAGACCAGGCTGGCCAACATGGCAAAAACCCATCTCTACTAAAAATACAAAAGAAAAAAAGAAGAAATGGGAAGCAGGAACTCTGAGCCCCAGGACAACTCCCGTAGCTGTTTTGTTTGTTTTATTGTATACGAAGCACTTCTCACAGTTTCATTGTATTGCCAGAGGGTTATTGTGATTGTTATTCCTGTTTTACAGAGAAGGAAGAAAAGGCATAGAAGTCACACAATCTTGCTCAAAGTCACACAAATACTATCTGTCAGAGCCACTGTCATTCTTAGCACCTTTTCTGTCTCGGCAGGGAGAGTCCACTGCCAAGTAGTCTTGTTCATGGTCAGCTCTTGGCAGTAAACCAAGGCCATCACAGGCATCCTGTTAGCAGCTGCAGATGGCTGTGAATCAGGGAATAAAGTCACCAGACCTGCCTTGATGGCCTTTGTCTGGGTTGCCCTTGAGAATTCAGTTGCATCCTGCACATGTGCCACTCACTGCTGTCTGAGGCCTCCCTAAGCATAAACTCTGCCTGCACCTGCCTGTTTAGCGCCCAACCTGGGCTTCACTCTTGATAAGTCTCAAGGTCAGCTGGACCCAGCACAGCTTCTGGGAATGTGCAGGACCTTTCTTCATACCCAGTTAGCATCCTCATTAAGTGTCACTTCTTATTTACAGGAGAGTCAGGGCTGGGCCCGATGGCTCACACCTGGAAGGCTGGCACTTGGAAGGCTAAGGTGGGATGTTCACTTGAGCCCAGGAGTTGAAGACCAGCATGGGCAGCATGGAGAGACCCTGTCTCTACAAAAGATTTTAAAATTAGCCTGCTGGACGCAGTAGCTCATGCCTGTGACCCCAGCACTCTGGGAGGCCGAGGCAGGCGGATCACAGGGTCAGGAGTTCGAGACCAGTCTGGCCAACATGGTGAAACCCTGTCTCTACTAAAAATACAAAAATTAGTTGGGCGTGATGGCAGCCTCCTGTAATCCCGACTACTCGGGAGGCTGAGGCAGGAGAATCACTTGAAACCAGAAGGCGGAGGTTGCAGTGAGCCAAGATTGCACCAGTGCACTCCAGCCTAGGTGGAAGAGTGAAACTCTGTCTCAAAAAAAAAACAAAGATGTGGTGGTGTGTGCCTATGGTCCCAGCTAACTGAGAAGCTGAAGCAGGAAGATTGAGCCTGGGAGGTCGAGACTGCAGTGAACTGTGTTTGCACCACTGTACCCAGCCTGAGCAACAAAGCAAGACACTGTCTCAAAAAAATAAAGGACAGTCAGGAAGAAAGACCCCAAATGCTTAAACCCACATACTTACTCCTTCCGTCCACCTGATCTCCAGACAGGTAGCACTGAAGATGGCTCTTGAAACATACCCAGAACTCCTCTTACATCCCCCAAGTGAACAGCAACACAGCAAGATCTCATGCTGAGCCTCACCTCTCTTTTTTCTGCCAGCACTTCCAAGGGACAGTTAAAGTGCAGTACCATCAAAATCCTAGTCCCCATGGTAGTGAGCTTCCCTCTGGCTGGTGGGGCTGGGATGGAAAGATGGCTGGTTGTAAGGAATATAGCCTCTCAGGCCATTTTGGTTAGCAGCCCCCACTTGAGAATCACAGGTGTCTTAGTGGGAGGTGGGAAGTGAGTTCATTGTTAGATGTCTACACTTCCCTACCTGTCTCCCCTTTTTCTCTTTTTATCTAAAGGGGTCCACAATGTCTGCAGCTTCCCTGACTGCCAGGGACTCTGAAGTTCAAATTCAGCCAGGCAGCCTGTAATTTTATTTTTCAAATCTGACAACTCTGACCCCAATGGCTTTTATCAAACCTAAGAGCAGGCCCTGTCATTGCTTCCTGCCATTCTTGCCTCGTTGACGGTTTAGACACAGCAGCTTAGTTCCTGAGCCACACCAGGTGTTTTGGTTCCTCATTACTGAAACTGTTAAGTCCAGACTTGGGCCATCTACTGTCCTCAGGAGCCTCTTGGAGGCTGGCTTCCTAAAACCATGGTAACAACATTACCTACCATTTTATTGAGCACCTGCTCTGTGCCTGGCATGATGTAGACACTGTTTCATTTAATTCACACAACAGTCCTTCAGAGTGGAGACGAGTTATTATTATTATAGATTAGGAAACAGAACTTGCAAGGTTAAGTGATTTGCCCAGAGTCGCACAGACAGCAGATGACAGGACTCAAATCTCCAGCCCTCTGGCCTCAGTCTGTACATTTCTGGCTAGCCCTCTGACCTAGGCCCAGGGTAGTTAGTACTATCTGGTACTTCCCAGGACACTGTTGGGAGGGAAAGCAAGGCCCTGGACGCAGCAGGGGAACACAGGTTCCTGAACCTGGTAGCATTCTCACTATAAATGTAATGACTTTGTAATGACAGATGCGCATTTTCCACAGTGCAACAAAAGAAAAATTAGTGCAGAGATTCAATTATGTCTCCCATTTTTGAGGCAATTTTGCTCTCTCAATAGATTAATTAGCAGCGGAGATCTCCTCCCCCCAGGCAAATCATGGCACACTTTATGGCGAGGAGGTGCGTTAAGATGCAGCTGTGTCTCATTAAGCAGCCAGCCTGTGCTGCTTTCCCGCCCTGCCTGGAGAACACAGGGAAAGTTTGCTGAACCTGACCAGATTAGGGGGCAGAGTGCCCACCTTTCAAGGGGGATCCTGTATGTGGACTACAGGCCACAGAGGCCCTTAACCTCATTCTCTTAGAGGAATGTAGAGAAAGCGTTCTTCTGTCATCTTAGGAGAGGCAGCCTGGACCCAAACAGGGTGGAGGATACCTAGGAGAGGAGAAAAGGATGAGGAGAAGAAAAGAGCTCAGAGCAGTTAAATCGCTTCTAAAGTGTGCACTTTATAAACCTCAGCTCACTTCACCTTCACAGCAGCCCTGTGAGATCATTTTTACTGTCTCACTTCCTTCATTACCACATGCCTCTTTTTCACATTTTGACGTATGTATGCAGGAGGCATAGCTTTCTCTCACCCACCAATTCAACACACCACTAAAGCCCAGAAATGCAGCATCACCATGCTGCTGTAAGAAAAGTGAGGCTCAGAGATGTTCAGTCCTTTGCCCTGTTAATAAGTGAGCTAGAGCTAGGACTTGAACCCGTGACTGTGTAAACCCGTGTTCTTCTTCCCTTAAAGTCTTGTCAGAAAATTGCAACATCTTCCTGCCACCCAGCCTCTAATGTGCTTTCCCTTTGATAAGCTGTTACCTTCCTTTTTTTTCTTTTCTTTTCTTTTTTTTTTTTTTTTTTTTTGAGACGGAGCCTTGCTCTGTTGCCTAGGCTAGAGTGCAGTGGTGCAATCTTGGCTCACTGCAACCTCCGTCTCCTGGGTTCAAGCAATTCTCTTGCCTCAGCCTCCCGAGGGACTATAGGCACATGCCACTATACCCAGTTAATTTTTGTATTTTTAGTAGAGACAGGGTTTCACCATGTTAGCCAGGATGGTCTCGATCTCCCGACCTCGTGATCCACCCACCTCGGCCTCCCAAAGTGCTGGGATTACAGGCGTGAGCCACCAAGCCTGGCTTCATTTTATTTTCACCATTCTATTTTAGACCAAATGTGAGTCGTTTGGATTGTACTAGAATAGTCATGGGTGGTCACTCTCAGCATCAGCTGTGTCCCTCTGCTTGCATTCACCGTAACTCAGTTTATGGCTGGGGGGACGGAACCGGGCAGGGGAGGAGTTTCTCCTACTGGTTTCTGCTGACAGACACTGTTTTCATCCTCTTCTAGGTACATTGAACGGAAAGCTTTCCTCGACCGAGTGGATCACAGGCAGTTTGAAATTGAGCGAGATCTCAGGCTGAGCAAAATGAAACCTTGATGTTACGGGCAAAATCAAGAGCAGCTTAATCCTGTTTACAATGTGAGCTTTTTGTGCGTCTGTGAAATGTTTTCCAGTGTTTCTCATCAGCTATTTCCCAGCAAGGTCTTTTTTTTCTACATTGAAGTTCTGTCTATGTATCTTAATCACAAATGGTTTCATTCACTTTACTTTTAAAAATTTGTTCTTAAATGAATAAATAAAAGTTGGTCCTGTGAGAGGCTGATGCAGATGATGACCTCACTCACCTTCCCTTTATTCTGCTGCAAAGTCCCAACCAGTTCAAGCCAGCACATTCCAGGTCTGTCCAGGCTGGCAGAGGTCTTACCAGGCATAGTAAGAGAGCTGACCAACCTGCGTGTAGATTCTCTGGGGCCAAGAAGCTGTTTCTGTAGCCAGCCTTGCCCGGAAGAGCTAGAGGAGCAGGCTCACTAGTGTGGCTGGAACGCCAGGCCCCTTTGCGGTCTGTTCTCGGTTCCACTCGGGCGT
The DNA here is from genome assembly GCA_036589455.1 of Ateles fusciceps. Taxonomy (NCBI): domain Eukaryota; kingdom Metazoa; phylum Chordata; class Mammalia; order Primates; family Atelidae; genus Ateles; species Ateles fusciceps. Next base: position 14,883,977 of record JAZHEH010003205.1, read on the forward strand.
TTCTCCTGATCTCTCTCCTTCCTGAATGGATTCCCGCTGATGGCATGTAAGGCTACAAATAACGATATATTATTGCTGAATTAGCAGTTTTTTCCCTTCAGCCTTTTTCCTCTTCCCAAAGAAAAGTTAAATTCAGATGTGCTCCCACTTCAATACTTCATTTATTTTTAGTTTGTCAAAGAATATTCTGAAGGATTTTCTTTTTTATACTCATAAGAAAATGTAAACTCCAAACTTCCTGCTTACTAGAGTCGGATGTTCTTTGCAGAACAGCAGGGAGGAGAGTAACAAACCCTTGGTGAAGAAGGAAAGGGCTAGAGACCATTTGTATTAATAAAGCAGGAAATCCCACAACCTGCTCCTGGTGTGTGTGTGTGCCTGCGTGTGCAGGTGTGTTACCCGAGTAACATGACAGGTTTGGGTGATGACAGGATCCCTAAGACTGCATTCCATTTCTTGCTGTACTAGCTTTGTGACCTTGACCACAGGTCAGTTTCCTGTGCCTCTATTTTCTGGTCTGCAAATGGCATGAATAACACCAATACCTCCAAGGGGTGGAGTGAGCTAATGACAGACCTGGTGGGTGTGAGTACTAGTTTGTGGCAGGTCTCCCAGTCTAGGTCTCCAATGTGGTCAGAACTCGTAGCAACTAAGACTTGACTCAACGCTAGATGGTTATGGGCTGTGGATCTTATTACTCAGAAAGGTAGTTTATAAGCTAAAATTGAACACAGCGTCTGTTCACATCCCCTCTGATAAATAATTCTAAAAGTGATGATAGAGCATTTCAGGCCAGCGTCACAATAAGCAGCCTGCGAGGTCTTTGTTATGGTCCCAAATGGAACATAAGAATAACAGAGGAAGGTGGCTCATGCCTGTAATCCCAGCACTTTGGGAGGCTGAGGCAGGTGGATCTTGAGCTCAGGAGTTCAAGATCAGCCTGGGCAACGTGGTAAAACCCTGTCTCTGCCAAAAATACAAAAAGAAATTAGCCAGGCATGGTGGTGCATGCCTGTAGCCCCACATACTCAGGAGACTAAGGTGGGAGGATCACTTAGTCCCTGGAAGTTGAGGTTGCAGTGAGCCAAGGTCGTGCCACTTCACTCTAGCCTCGGCAAAGGGAGTGAGACCCTGTCTCAAAAACAAAAAAAAGAATAACCTAAGACCAGCCAGTATTTTGATTAGAGCACATCTAGACCTTCTGGAGGTAGCAGCCAAGATTTAATGTGAATGTCCTCCCACATTGTACTCTCCAGTTCATCATCTGTCATTCACCATTTGGCGACTGTTTCCCTAACTTTTCTCTGGAGTTGAGTCCCTCTACCATTACGTTTCACAAAGCTCTGCATCGCAGCAGCCAGTGTCTCAGTAGCACGTGAGCTGGCTCTCTCCCTTCTTGAAAAATGATCTGGAAGCCAATAAAATGAATGGCGCTGAGTTCATGGTAAGTTAGGGTTTTCTTTTAGCAAATGTTAGCACCTTTGAAGCCTAAGGGGTTAAGACAAAAGCTGCAAAAGCCTGCTGGGTTCTTCTCACAGGTGGGTTTGCTATTCCTGTTTTCCTCCAAGGCATGAAGGGAGAAGTCAGATGTGTCAGTGAAAGTCGTAATTGTGTGCTTGGGCCCTGCCTTTCTTGTTCAGGATCCAGCCCTTCACACGAGCCTCTCCATCTGTACCCTGGGAAAGATCGGTTCCTTTTTGCTGTCTCTTGATTGCTGTGTCTTTTCCTAGCAGGGTTACTACCCACACTGACATAGTCATCCATTACCTCTCCATCAGTCTTTTAGAAATCACCTATAGGCTGGGTGTGGTGGCTCATGCCTATAATCCCAGCACTTTGGGAGGCCAAGGAAGGTGATCACCCGAGGTCAGGAGTTTGAGACCAGCCTGGCCAACGTGGTGAAACCCTGTCTCTACTAAAAAATACAAAAAAATTAGCCAGACGTGGTGGCATGCACCTGTAATTCCAGCTACTCAGGAGGCTGAGGCAGGAGAATCACTTGAACCTGAGAGGCAGAGGTTGCAATGAGCTGAGAACATGCCATTGCACTCCAAATCAAAAAAAAAAAAAAAAAGCCCCTCTAGTCTAGTCAAGCCCCTGTCAGGGAATACGTAGCTACTTGCATGGGTCCTGTTAGAGGTGCCCTGTTTCCCAGTTTGTAGATCCCTGCTTTGGAGTCTCACAGTTTCCCACTGTTAACTGTGCTATTTGCCTTGACTTCAGCTGTCGCTCTTTCGATCTCCATGGAACCTCTTTAAAAGCCTCCTGTACTGACCTCACTTCATCTCACTGATGAAGCGCTTCCCCCTGGGTGATGCATGTGCACCTGTGTGTATGTATTATGTACATGTGTCATCTTACAATGAGAGTTCACATTGGACTTTCATTTAGTCTCACTGGCCATAGCTGGGTCATTGAACCACCTCTAGCTGTAGGAAGGCTGGAAAAGTGAGTGTCGTGGAAAACATGCAAGGAGGAAGGAAATTAGGAGTATGTAATAGGTCAGCTAACCAGTGTACCTGCCACACTCAGTCTTTGTCATAAACCAACAGGCTTTTCTCCATTTGTTCTTTAAAACTGTCCCAGGCTGGGCACAGTGGCTCATGCCTATAATCCCAGCACTTTGGGAGACCAAGGTGGGAGGATCACTTGAGCCCAGGAGTTCGAGACCAGCCTGGGCAACACGGTGAGATGCCATCTCTACTAAAAATACAAAAATTAGCTGGGCGTGGTTGTGCACGCCTGTAATCCCAGCGACTCGGGAGGCCGAGGCAGGATAATCGCTTAAACCCAAGAGGTGGCAGTTGCAGTGAGCCAAGATTGCGCACCTGCACTCCAGCCTGGGCAACAAAGTGAGACTCCATCTAAAAAAAAAAAAGTCACAGAGAGGCTCTGTGTAAGGAAAGATTTGATGGGCTCAGGCTGTTCTAGGAGAGTGTGGGCAGCCCCCCCAGGGCTCATCTCCCCACCCTGCAGATCTCACAATGACCAGGAGTGTGGTAAAGGGGACCACTGTCCACGAAGGAGGTCCTCTCTGCCTCCTAAGATCCTGGGTGCCTGTTTTTCTTTTCTTCATTTATTTTATTTTGTTTCGAGACAGGGTCTTGCTCTGTTGCCCGATCAGTGCAATGGCACAATCATGGTTCACTGCAGCCTCGACCTCTTGGGCTCAAGAGATCCTTTCACCTCAACCCCCCAAGCAGCTAGGACCACTGTGTGGGAGGTATACACCACTGCACCCAGCTAACTTTTAAATTTTTTATAGAGATAGGGTCTCACTGTGTTGCCCGGGCTGGTCTTAACTATGCCTGTTTTTAACAACTTGGAAACCAAACTGCAGATTCTATGTCACCTCTTCCTCCCAGACTCTGAAGGGCATCCTTGGCCATTTCTTTTTACTTGTTACTATTGTGGATCAAGTTCAAGGGACACGGGGAACTTGCCAGCAAGTTGGGGTCCTTGGGCATTGGCAATGGGTATCTGCAAATGGGTGGCTGTTTCTTGTGGGTATAAGCCAGGCCCTAGGAGGCAGGAGTCTTCTCAAGCCCTGCCTGACCATCGCCATGGGCTGGGTGCTGTGGCTGCAGAATGGAGCATGCCTTTGGCACCAGCCAGTGACCCAGGCAGAGGACCAAGCAGGTGCGTATCCATGGGGGTGCCTAAGGCCGGGATGGACCCCTCTTGGGTGTTCCTCTTGGTCATCTGTGCTGCCTGAGCCCATCTGTGCCCTCAGTGGGACCTACCTTCTCAGCCAGCATTGCTACCTATCCCAGCCTCTTCCTAGGAAATGCCTAGCCTTTCTCAGTGGACCCACTGAGATCAGGCTGGTGGGTGAGACTGATTAAAGTGTTTGCCTTCAATCAAGAATCACCTTTCGGCCAGGCACAGTGGCTCACACCTGTAATCCCAGTACTTTGAGAGGCAGAGTACTGGCATATCACTTGAGCCCAGGAGTTTGTGACCAGCCTGGGCAACATACAGTGAGACCCTGTCTCTACAAAAAATATAAAAATTATCTGGACATAGTGGTGCATGCTTGTGATCCGAGCTACTTGGAAGGCTGAGGTGGGAGGATCACTTGAACCCAGGGGATCAAGGCTGCAGTAAGCTGTGATTGTGCCCCTACATTCCAGCCTGGGCAACAGAGCAAGACCATATCTCGAAACAAAAGCCACCTTTTTTATTACAAGTCTGATTTGAACCATGACAGACACTATCCTGCCCATAGGTTTTAAGAACAAGTGACTCATGTTTTATCTAGCTCTTACATCCACATTTAGTGAAAACTCATCTATCTGACTCCCAAAGGAAGTGATGTCCCTTTATCCCGGAGTTGGGAATTGTCAAGGAAACTGTTTGCAGGAAGTGGGAAGTGGAAAGAATGAGTCAGTGCTAAGAGGTGTTTCGCAGCCTTCTGTAGGGCACAGTGCTCATCCCCTGCTGTGGGGTGAAGGGCTGACAAGGACAAGCCAAGGACGCCGTCTTAGCTGGTCCTGCGGAGTTCAGAGACTCCCTTGGAGTTGACTTTTCCTGGCCTTGCTCTTGTCCTCTCCACGTCCCAAATTTTGGTGTGTCAGATTTCCAGGGCATCTGGTACCTTCTCATTACTGAAAAAAATGCCCTAAAACAGGGTAAGTTCAAAAATAAAATAAGCCTCTTTATGTGCTCTGCTCACCTATTTCCTGAAGAATGCAGTGCTCTAATTAGGAACTCTGCCTAAGGTCTCTAGGGGCGAAGGGAACACATGAAGAAGGAAATCCTGTGTGAGCTGTGCACCGTCAGCGCCCATACAGAGGCACTGGACTAAGAGGCCTGACTTCAGAACTGTGCGGTGCAGGTTAGGTGAGTGGCTGGCACCGCGAAGGCCAGGAGACCTGGGCAGGAGTGTAGCGTTGGTGCTTCTGGCACCCAGGCAGGGACCAGGAAGGCCGGTGACAGGCTTTCCAGGTGCCATGCTGCCTCATAGTGGCAGTATAGGTGATGTGGTTTGTGTGGTGAGACGGGAGTGTGTGGTGTGGTGTAGTTAACGTGGCGTGGTGTGATGTGGTCTGCGGTCTGAGGGAGTGTGGCGGAAAGGGCCTAGAACAGGCTCTCAAGAGCGGTGTTCTGCTTTTTGGTATTAGTCCTTAGCCAGATCTGGAATTGCCCAGGCATGTTGGGTGAGACTCACGACTTTTTTAATTACCAAAAAGCACAGGTGAACAAACAGGAATTGGGCTGAGAATGGGAGTTCCTGGGAAGGATCAGAAGCTTGCAGCTCATCAGCAAATGATCGGTCAGTCCTGTGTGCCAGGTGCTTCCTCTCATGCTATCTTGTTAGATCCTCTGCCCTTTCAGAGGAGGAAACATGCCTGAGGACATCCGGTACCACAGCCAGGGCTGAACCCACATGGCATGGCTGGCGGGCAGGATGTGGGAGGGGAGCAAGTTCAATAGCCTCTCATCACCCCCCTGGACCCCAGCGCCATGTTGGGGAAGGAAAGACCTGAGGGCAAGGAGACGGAAAACCAAAGGTTAAGAACGTTCTTGCAGGTGAAGAGAATGGCACCTGTCCGCTGGTATTGAATTTTTGTCAAGAGTTCACTGAGATGTGGGGCATCCTGGCCTCAGCCCTGGTACTGCCCAGTCTAGGGCAGCTTCTGAACCACTCTCTGCAGGGGAGAGGGGGTGCTGCTGAGAAGTCTTTACCTAGGACTTCAGCCTTGCTTCAGACAGGCCTCGTGGCCGGGTGTCACCCACGTCTAAGCTCTGCTCCATGGTCACGTTTCTGTGCTGAGCATTTCTGAGTGGAGGGTGTTGGCCTCCTCTCTTGAGACACTGCCTGGGGTTAGGGAGTGAAGGGAGTAGGTGCCCAGATGACTGCAGCTGTTTGGTGTGTGGGAGGTTCAGAGAGTCAGGGACATTGAGTGCCACTCCCCTGCCCCACCTTCCCTGGGCTGCAGATTCCTGTGTTGGCCTCTTCTGCTACTTCTTTTTTTGAGACAGGGTCTTGCTCTGCCACCCAGGCTGAAGTACAGTGGCATGATCTCAGCTCACTGTAGCCTCAGCCTTCCTGAGCTCAAGCAGGCCTCCCACCTCAGCCTCTTGTATTATGCCTCTTATGGCATACTACAGGTATGTACCACCACGCCTGGCTAAGTTTTGTATTTTTGGTAGAGACGGGGTTTCACCATGTTGCCCAGGCTGGTCCCCAGCTCCTGACCTCAAGCAGTTGGTGTGAGCCACCACACCTAGCCTGCTAAGTCTTTTTACCATTGCTTTTGTTTATTTCTTCCTAGAGCAACTTAAGTCCAGAAATACTACCAGATGCAATCATGCACAGGCAAGTTGACCCCAGCAAGGAAGCTGGGATGGAAGTCCAGCAGGGTCACACCGCAGAGCCACTCCTTGGGGTCCCTCTCCCTGCTCTGCAGCCAGCTTCGTTGTTTGTGGTCTCAGAAAGCTGATGCGTAGGCTGAGTCTGTGCTCATATAAGACACTTGATGCCTGTGCTAGGGAGGAGGGGAGAGAAACTAATGTAAGGAGAGCGCTGTCGGGTCAGACACATGGGTTGACGTCCTGCCTCTAACCCTCCTATCTCTGGGATCTGGCTAAATCCCTCAACCTCTGCAACTCAGATTCCTCACCTTTGAAAGGTTGCTGAGGATGGTGAATAATCCTGTTCTGCCTCCCTCACAACCCTTTATTAGGTGAAATACACCATCAAGTTACTATAATTAAATTGTGCCCCTGGCTCCTCCTTCCTCGACAGCCAAGCTTATAGGAGTATAAATTAGTGCCACTTTACGGAGCACTTTGGCAATGTCTAACAACTCTGGAGCCGTACCTGGCCCCAGATGCAGCAAATGTACTCTTGGAGAAGCACCAGCACGTGCAGAAGGAGGTACCAGTACAGGTTAAATACCCCGACCCCGTGTCTGCCTGGGGTTAGGGAGTGAAGGGAGTAGGTGCCCGGATGACTGCAGCCATTTGCTTCGGCAGCACATATGCTAAAAAAAAATGGAACGATACAGAGAAGATTAGCATGGCCTCTACACAAGCATGTGATATGGTTTGGCTGTGTCCCCACCCAAATCTCATCTTGAATTGTACTCCCATAATTCCCACGTGTTATGGGAGGGACCCAGTGGGAGATATTTGAATCATGGGGACAGTTTCCCCCATACTGTTCTCATGGTAGTGAATAAGTCTCACGAGATCTGATGGTTTTACCAGGGGTTTCCGCTTTTGCATCTTCCTCATTTTCTCTCGCCTCCGCCATGTAAAAAGTGCCTTTCGCCTCTTGCCATGATTCTCAGGCCTCCCAAACCTTGTGGAACTATAAGTCCAATTAAACCTTTTTTTCTTCCCAGTCTCAGGTATGGCTTTATCAGCAGCGTGAAAATGGACTAATACAGGATGACATGCAAATTCGTGAAGCATTCTATTAAAAAAAGAAAAAAGTATCCCTTATCTGAAATGCTTGGGACCAGAAGTGTTTCAGATTTCAGTTTTCTTTGGATTTTGGAATATTTGCATTAGACTGATCTAGCATCCCAAATCCAAAAATCCGAAATCCAACATGCTCCAATTAGCATTTCCTTTGAGCCTCATGTCCGTACTCAGAAAGTTCCATATTTTGGAGCATTTTGGATTTGAAAGCTCAACCTGTATTGGTAATTATAAAAACTTGAAAACCACTGTAGAGGAGGAAAAATTTCTCTTCTACCCTCTTTAGTTATTTATTTATTTATTTTTACATGTACATGGGAGTCCTCACTAGAAACGAGGACCCAAAGAAACAGAGTTAAAAGCTTATATAGTGAGTTGGGCAAAGAGTAGTAAGTGTGACAGGGTGAAAGGACCTGAGCTAGGGGAGTTATACTGGTTGTAAAAGTGGGAAGATACAGTTTGTTAACAAGGTTTGTACAGATTTCTCTTAGCCTTAACTTCCCCCTCCTTGGTGATAAAAGTGTCTCTTTCCTTCTAGTGTAAGAAGGATACATTGGCCGGGCGCAGTGGCTCATGCCTGTAATCCCAGCACTCTGGGAGGCTGAGGCACGCAGATCTCATGCCTCACCCTCCTTTTGTAGCTGGGACTACAGGTATGCACCACCATGCCCCGCTAATTTTTTTTGTATTTTTTGTAGAGACAGGGTTTCACTACGTTGCCCAGGCTGGTTCTGAACTCCTGAGCTCAAGGGATCCTCTCGCTTCGGCCTCCCAAAGTGCTGGGATTACAGGTGTGAGCCACACCTCTGGCCAAAAGCTCCTTTTTGATCTCTTATCATATAGCCTTCCTTATCCCACAAGAGGCTTCCTTGTGGGATGAGTTCGAGACCAGCCTGGCCAACATGGTGAAACCCCATATTTACCAAAAAAAAAAATACACAAAAATTAGCAGAGTGTGGTGGCACATGCCTGTAATCCCAGCTACTCGGGAGGCTGAGGCAGGAGAATCGCTTGAATCCTGGAGGCAGAGGTTGCAGTGAGCCGAGATTGTACTACTGCACTCCAGGCTGGGTGAAAGAGCAAGACTCCATCTCAAAAAAAAAAAAAAAAAAAAAAAGATGCATTTCACATGACAATTTCACCTTTTGTTTTTAAGGAAGGAAGGAAGAGAAGAAGGAAGAAGGAAGGTCAGACTATCCTTCTTACGTCTGTTTTTCAAGTACCTTTTTTTAGAGAAAGGGTCTTACTCTATCTCCCAGGCTGGAGTGCAGTGGTGCCATCATAGGTCACCGCAGCCTCAAATTCCTGGGCTCAACTGATCTTCGCATTCAGCCTCTTGAGTAGCTAGGACTATAGGCACATGTCACTAGGCTTAGATAAAATTTTTTTTTAATGACAGAGTCTGGCCATGTTGGCCAGGCTGGTCTCAAATTCCTGAGCTCAAGCAATCCTCTCATCTCAGCCTCCCAAAGTGCTGGGACTACAGGCATGAGCCACCTTGCCAGGCCACAGGTGCCATTAACTCAAAATGGTCTATAGGCTAGAGTGGCATATTTTGGGTGGCATGTTCTAAACACCTTCACAGCCCAATGCCTGCCAGGAGAATGGGTCAATTGTAAAGTAGTCACACAATGGCATACGATTTGGCAATGAAATACACAAGCTGGGGCTGTGTGCATCAACACAGATGAACCTTGTAAGCAGCACTGATGCCAAATGCAAATTGCAAAAGACATGCCATACGGTCCCAGTTGTATGGATTTTAAAACATGCAAATATAGAGGTGTTGGTTGCCCACCCTTGTGATGTATAATTCAATATACTTTAAAATGGTTTTCTGTTCTGTGGTTCAGAACATGCATATATTTATATATGTATATATATGTGTGTATATATGTATGTATACACACACTGTATATACACATGTATAGTGATAAATTTTAAGCCTACACTATATATACACATATATAGTGATAAATTTTAAGCCTAGCATAGAGGAAGCCTCTTGTGGGATAAGGAAGGCTATATGATAAGAGATCAAAAAGGAGCTTTTGGCCAGAAGTGTGGCTCACACCTGTAATCCCAGCACTTTGGGAGGCCGAAGCGAGAGGATCCCTTGAGCTCAGGAGTTCAGAACCAGCCTGGGCAACATAGTGAAACCCTGTCTCTACAAAAAATACAAAAAAAATTAGCGGGGCACGGTGGTGCATACCTGTAGTCCCAGCTACAAAAGGAGGGTAGTGTGGGAGGATGGCTTGAGCCCAGAAAGGCAGAGGTTGCAGTGAGCCAAGATCGCACCACTGCACTCCAGCCTGGGCAACAGAGCAAGACCCTGTCCCCACCCCCGAAAAAAAGGAGCTTTGGGCCAGGCACGGTGGCTCATGCCTATAATTCCAGCACTTTTGGAGGCTGAGGCAGGAGGATCCCTTGAGCTCAGGAGTTTCAGACCAGCCTGGGTAACATAGCGAAACCCCCTCTCTACAAAAAATACAAAAAAAAAAAAAAAAATTAGCTAGGCATCGTGGTGTGTGCCTATAGTCCCAGCTACTGGGGAGGCTAAGGTGGGAGGATGGCTTGAGCCCAGGAGGCGGAGGTTGCAGCAAGCTGAGATCATACTGCTGTCCTCCAGCCTGGGTGACACAGCCAGACCCTGTGTCAAACAAACCAAAAAAAAAGGAGCTTTATTTACAGCTGTGGTTTTATATCTTAAATTGGGAGGTATTGACACAGCTATTTCTTATATTATTCATTATAACCTTTTATTTATCTGAAATATTTCAAGATAGTATTTTTTTCTATGAGAGACGAGCCTAACCTCAAAGAAACTTGCATCACCTCAGTCAGCCTCCTTTTGGAGGCCCAAGGGAGGAGCAGCTCAGGATGGATGGGTTGCCATGGTGATGGGCTTGCTGGGCATCAGGGAGCTTTCCAGAGTGATCTCCTCCAAGCGGCATCTGGAACATTTCCCAGGAGATGAGTGACTCACAGGTAGCCTGCCAGGTGCCCCCGTTCTTTCTCAGAAGAGCAGGGTTTGGGTGGCTGGGGGAGGCCAAGGGGGCTGGGCCAGGCAGCGTGCCCCTCCTCAAGCAGCTGCATGGTGGGATTGCCCCTGCCAGCTGATGGTGCAAAACTGGCCGAGTCAGCCTCCTCCCAAAACATGGCTGTGACAGATGCACAGAGGCAGGACATGAACAGGCCATATGTTAGAAGGATGCTGCACAGGCCTCGACTTGTTAGATGCTAAATATATGGTTCCTGACCTGGATAAATGAGCTCGAAATGTGACGACAACAAAATGAATTACACTCAATGTCTGGATTTGGGGCTGCCTGTCTTGCAGTGCCATATCCTGAGCTGTCCCTGGGCTCTTAGGCGCAGGCTGTGCCTTGAACCTCTGGTGAGTGCCCTCTCTCAGTGGGAGGTATGGCCAGATCTCCTCAGGAGGAGTCTTGCTGGGTGGAGCCCTCCTCTCCCAGGTCCACTGTGCAGCGCCACTCATCTCTGTGAGTGATTTCCTGCCTTCCTCCACTGAACACGCTTGCATTATAACCTGGACCTGCCAGAGTTTGAGGTACCCCAACTGACAAATGGAAGACATTTTTTAAGCTCACTGGGTGCCTGAGGGCACAGTCTGCCTCAGGGTGAACCCTCTCTGTATCGGACACCCTGTCAGGTTGTCTCTTGCAGGCTCACAGTTTTGTTACCCCTCTGCCATTGAGCTCCATCATTTGATCCTTGAATTTGAGGTTCGGGGTCCTGAGTCTTGGGGAAGAAAACCTGCCCATCCCCCCTGTCACCATTCCCCCCCATATCCCTGCCCTCCTGAACCAACAGGTTCGGACGTGTGCCCTTGAGCCGGCTATAGGCAGCTGGGCTGGAGACGACCACAGTAAGCATTATCATCATTATAAAGGCTTGTTTTGTCTTTGCAATGCGCTAGTAGTTTCCAAAAACACTGCAAATATCCCATGTGTTATTAAAAAAAAAAAAAAAAGACTCATGCCTGTAATCCCAGCACTTTGGGAGGCTGAGGCAGGAGAATCGTTCTAGCCCATGAGTTCAAGACCAGCCTGGGCAACATACCAAAACCCCGTCTCTATAAAAAAAAAAAAAAAAATCAAAAACTTGGCTGGGCATGGTGCCAAGTGCCTGTGGTTCCATCTACTCGGGCAGCTGAGGCAGGAGAACCACGGCTGGGAGGTCAAGGCTGGAGTGAGCTGGGATCATGCCGTTGCACTCCAGCCTGGGTGTGCAAAAGCGAGATCCTGTCTCAGTTAATTAACTTAATTATTTGGCTTTTGTGTTCCTGGCACAGAACTCCTAAAAGCCTTGGAATTTGCTGTCTTTTGTGTGCTAATGAGGGATCGTGGCTTATCATAGGGGAGCCCTCGATAACTTCAGGATGGGGGCTGGGTGCCAGAAAACCGTGAGATTAGAGGGAGAGAACTTTCAGCCCCCCCCCTCCCAGCCTCCAGGGTGGGGGAGAGGGGCTAGAGATGGAGGTCAATCACAATGGACCAGTGATTTAATCTATCATATCCATGTAATGAAATCTTCATAAAAAAATCCCAACCCCCTTGCACCCCTAAGTCCATGGGGACAGAGGTCCTACACTCAGGTCCCTCCAGACCTCACTTATGTACTTCATCTGGCTGTTCATCCTCATCCTGTGTGATAAATCGCGGTGGTGAGTAGAGCACTTGCCAGAGTCTGTGAGTTATTCTAGCAAATTATCAGACCTGATTAGAGTGTGGGCGCAGTGGCCCATTCCTGTAATCCCAGCACTTTGGGAAGGCCAAGGCAGGAGGATCAGCTTGAGTACAGGAGTTCAAGACCAGCCTGGGCAATACAGTGAGACCCTGTCTCTAGAGAAAACTTAAACATTGGCCAGGTGCGGTGGCTCACACCTGTAATCCCAGCACTTTGGGAGGCTGACGCGGGTGGATCACAAGGTCAAGAGATCAAGACCATCCTGGCCAACATGGTGAAACCCCGTCTCTACTAAAAATACAAAAATTAGCCGGGTGTGGTGGCACACGCCTGTGGTCCCAGCTACTTGGGAGGCTGAGGCAGAAGAATCATTTCAACCCAAAGGCAGAGGTCACAGTGAACCGAGATTTCGCCACTGCACTCCAGCCTGGCGACAGAGCAAGACTCTGTCTCAAAAAAAAAAAATTAGCCGGGTGTGGTAGCCATGTGGTCCCAGCTACTCAGGAGCCTGAGGTGGGAGGGTCGCTTGAGCCCAGGAAGTGGAGGTTGCAGTGAGCCAGTATTATGGCACTGCACTGTAGCCTAGGCAATCGGACAAGACCCTGTCTCAAACAAAACAAACCCGATAGGAAGAACGGGTCATGGGAACCTCCAAATTTATAGTTAGCTGGGCAGAAGTATGGGTAGGCTGGATACCCCATTTGTAGCTGGTGTCAGAAGTGTGGGCAGTCTTATGGGATCAAGTCCTTAACCTGTGGAGTGTGCGCTAATTCTGGGTAGTATCAGAACTGAATTGTGGGACATCGAGTTGGTGATGGAGAATTGGTTGGTGGTGGGAAAAAACCTCACAGCCCACTTGTCCTAACTCTTCCTGTAAGGCAAACAACTGACACAGGCGAATTTGAGAGGCAAGGCAATTAGCAAAACACACCCACATCAGATGCCCAGATCCTAATCCCAGCACTGCTGACCAGCTGGTGCCCTTGGGCACATGGCTTGGCCCTCTGCCTGCCCTGGCCCCATCTACAAAATGAGGGGGTTGATTAAATTGTCCCTGGGGCTTAGCACTAGGAATCTCCACTTCTAACAAGCAGCCAGGTGATTCTTCGGCACTCCAAAGCTTGAGAACCACTGCTTATGACCTCTTTAGCAGTAAAATAATTAAAAGGCCTCCAGCTATGTATTTAGGAAAATTACATCTTTCTTTATCCTTGCTACTTCAAATAACTCAAATTCCTAAACTGCTGCACCAGCAAAACCACAGTGAATAAGCCAGCCCAGGTTCCCTCCCCAAGTCTGCCGAGACTCACCTGTAGGAACTTCCTCCTACTTTCCAAAGAGCTTGGCTGAAGTCTCCTTAAAGTTGTTTGGGTCAGGGCTTGGGCACAGTGATTCACGCCTGTAATCCCAGCATTTTGGGAGCCTGAAGTGGGCTGATCGATTGAGCCCAGGAGTTGGGAGACCAGCCTCAGCAACATAGTGAGACCCTGTCTCTACAAAAAAATACAAAAATTAAGTCGGGTGCAGTGGCTCATGCCTGTAATCCCAGCACCTTGGTAGACCAAGGCCAGTGGATCACCTGAGGTCAGGAGTTTGAAACCAGCCTGGCCAACATGGTGAAACTCGCATCTCTACTAAAAATACAACAATTAGCTGGGCGTAGTGGTGTGTGCTTGTAGTCCCGGCTGCTCAGGAGGCTGAGGCAGGAGGATTGCTTGAGCCCAGGAGGCAGAGGTTATAGTGATCCGAGAGTACACTAATGCACTTCAGCCTAGGTGATGGGAGTGAAACCCTGTCTCAAAAAAAAAAAAAAAAAAAAAAATTAGCCAGGCATGGTGGCACACGCCTGTAGTCCCAGCTACTTGGGAGGCTGAAGTGGGAGGATCACCTAAGCTTGGGAGGTGGAGGTTGCAGTGAGCCAAGATTGCACCAGTGCACTTCAACCCAGGCAACACAGCAAGACTCCTTCTTAAATATTAAAAAAAAAAAAAAAGTTGTTGGTAACTGAAGTCAGGCCTGGGAAGCAAGTGAGAAATTCAAACAACAAAATCCACCCAAGACCCAACAAGTACAGCTGAAGAGACAACACTTTGCTGCCGGGTTGGCAACCCATGTGCACACACACATTCACACCAGCGAACTGAGTTCACAGTGTGTCAGCTAGGTTGCCCTGCCGTTGGAGAAGACCCAACCCCCACTCACCACACTCCCGTTAAAACAAGCCCTGTGCTAGGTGGATTCTCCCCCGCTCCTGCCAGCTCCACCAGGGGAGCTCCGCTGGGCCCTTCCTGCCAACCTGAGCTCCCCTGGCTCTCCTCTTCCCTCCTCTCTCCTGATACTCCTCTGCTGTTCCAATGGAGAAAAAAAATCTATTCATTGTCTGAGAATTGAAAGCAGAAAAATAAATGAAAATATAAATCTCCTGTAATCTTCCTAGAAGAGAAAACTACTGTATACATTTTGGAATACGCTTTGAGTCATTTTTCATGTGTTTAATGTGGTTTTCATACCTTTTTCTTTGTTTTTTTTTTTTTTTTGGCAGGGTCTGTCACCTAGGCTGCAGCTCAGTGCTGCGATCATAGCTCGCTGCGTCCTTGACCTTGGCTCAAGCGACTCTCCTGCCTCAGCCTCCTGAGTAGCTGGGACTACAGGTGTGCACCACCACACCTGGCTAATTTTTGTATTTTTTTGTAGAATTTTTTTTTTTTTTAAGACAGAGTCTGTCTGTGTCACCCAGGCTGGAGTGCAGTAGGGCGATCGCGACACACTGCAGCCTCCACCTCCCGGGTTCCAGCGATTCTCCTGCTTCAGCCTCCCAAGTAGCTGGGCCTGCAGGCGCCCACCACCACGCACAGCTAATTTTTTGTTTTGTATTTTTAGTAGAGATGAGGTTTCACTAGTTGGTCAGGCTGCTCTTGAACTCCTGTCCTTGTGATGTGCCCGCCTCGGCCTCCTAAAGTGCTGAGATTGCAGGCGTAAGCCACCGCGCCCGGCCAAAACAGGGTTTTTCCATTTGCCCAGGCTTGTCTTGAACTCCTGTCCTCGAGCGATCTGCCTGCCTTAGCCTTCCAAATTGCTAGGATTATAGGCATGAGCCACTGTGCCCAGCCACCCACACCTTTTCTTAACATACTTGGGTAGTGTACCTGTGCAATGCCGTACCAAAGTCACTAACCACATGCAGCTCTTTACATGCTCAATTTGTTAAAATTTAAAATTCAGTTCTTCAGTTGTGCTAGCCCAAGACTTCCTGTGTTCATTAGTGGCCTGTGGTTGTTGTCTATGGTATAAGGGACCGTGCAGGTGCAGAACATTTCCATCATCACAGAGTCGTATCAGCCTGCACTGGTGTGTGCAGTTTTAACCAAATGTTATGCTCTGAGCATTTCCCCCATCTACTTAAACATTCTCAACATTCTTTGAGTACATGATTTTTTTTTTTTTTTGAGGTGAGGTCTCTGTCGCCCAGGCTGGAGTGTAGTGGCATGATCTCGGCTCACTACAACCTCTGCCTCCTGGGTTCAAGTGATTCTCCCACCTCAGCCTCCCAAATAACTGGGATTACAGGCATGTGCCACCATGCCCAGCTAATTTTTGTGTTTTTAGTAGAGCTGGAGTTTTGCCATGTTGGCCAGGCTGGTCTCGAACTCGTGACCTTAAGTCATCCACCCTCCCAAAGTGCTGGGATTACAGGCTTGAGCCACTGTGCCCGGCCCAAGCACATGATTTTTAAGGGCTACAGAGCATGCCATTTGTGGTTGTGCCATGGTTTATTTTACCAATCTTCCACCATGGACCATTCAGGTCACCCACTGTTGTGATCATGAATGATGCTGTGGGGCACTGCTTTGCACCTAGACCCTTTTCCACATCCCTGATTGTCTCTAGGTTACTTGTACAGATGAGTTTGTTGTGTTGGGCAGGGCATGTATTTTCAAAGCCACACAATGGAATGCCCAGCTACCTCCCAGAAAGGGTTCTTCTCTCACTTAGACAGGGCAGGTGTGCCCCTCTCTGCTTATGTGAACCCTCTGAGAGGAGAAGACTCATCAAGGAAGCCCTGTCTGCCTGTCTGAGCAGAGAGCCCAGTGCTGTGGGAGAGACCTGCCTGACCTAGGAGGAGAATGGCCATTCAAGGAATAGACTGGACTAGATTGTCCGTGAGTTCCAGAACCTTCTGCCATATCAGCCCAGTGCCCTGTCTCTAAAGGCAGCATCTGGAGAGGGGGAGGGACATGCTGCCCCAAGGACCCGGATTCATCCAAACCCAGCCTTGTGGTTCATTCATCTGTGAGTTGCTGTGAATTAACTTTCTGAAACCCTCTATCCTCTCACCTCTCAGGGTGAGTGAGTGTTCTGTTCCTTTAAGAAGAGGGGTTTGGCCTGGCGCGGTGGCTAACGCCTGTAATCCCAGCACTCTGGGAGGATCGCTTGAGCCCTGGAGTTCCCGATCAGCCTGAGCAATCCTGTCTCTACTAAAAACAAAAGTTAGCTGGGTATGGTGATGCACGCCTGTAATCCCAGCTATTCAAGAGGCTGAGGCGCGAGAATCGCTTGAACCCGGGAGGTGGGGGTTGCAGTGAGCCAAGATCACACTCCAGCCTGGGCAACAGAGTGAGATTCCCTCTCAAAAGAAAAGAATTGCCCTAGGCAGAGTGGAACCTGCCCAGCCCTGAGAGTTCATACCCGCCCCACCCAGGCAGTGGTCAGCCTGGGAGCCCTGTGACCTAGTCAGCTCGCTCTTCCCTGTCCTCTCCCTGCCCCACACACACTTACTCACCCTGTTCCCCTCACCACAGAGAGCTCTCTACAGAAGCTACTTTGAGAGACCCTGGGAACTGGACCTAGACAACCCCTACAATGTCTTGCACATACGTGTTAGATCCTCAACAAACATTTCTGAGTGAAGTCTTTTTCTTTTATAGGTAAAACTGAAGTCCTGAAAATTACACACCCCTGAGGCTTAGCTGAAGTTAAAATCCAGACAATAAATAGGACTGGGTGAGGTGGTGCACACCTTTGTCAGTTTGGGAGGCAGGGGGAATCACTGCATCCCAAGGAGTTCAAGGCTGTAGTGAGCTGTAATTATGCCACTGCACTCCAGCCTCAGTGACAGAGCAGGACTCCAACTCTAATAAATAAATAAATAAATAAATAAATCCAGTTAATAAATATGTTTAAAAGTTCACTCTCAGCCAGGTGTGATGGCTAATGCCTGTAATCCCAGCTCTTTGGGAGGCTGAGGTGGACAGATCACCTGAGATCAGGAGTTCAAGACCAGCCTGACCAACATGGAGAAATCCTGTCTCTACTAAAAATACAAAATTAGCCGGACGTGGTGGTGGATTCCTGTAATCCCAGCTACTTGGGAGAATAAGGCAGGAGAATCGCTTGAACCCGGGAGGCAGAGGTTGCCATGAGCCAAGATCGAGCCATTGCACTCCAGCCTGGGCAACAAGAGCGAAACTCCCTCTCACCAAACAAACAAACAAAAAAAACGGCCGGGTGCAGTGGCTCACACCTGTAATCCTAGCACTTTGGGAAGCTGAGGCGGGTGGATCACAAGGTCAGGAGTTCAAGACTAGCCTGGCAAAGATGGTGAAACCCCGTCTCTACTAAAATACAAAAATTAGCCAGGCGTGGTGGCGTGTGCCTGTAAACCCAGCTGCTCGGGAGGCTGAGGCAGAGAATCGCTTGAACCCGGGAGGCAGAGGTTGGTTGCAGTGAGTGCACTCCAGACTGGGTGAAGAAGCAAGACTCCATCTTAAAAAATCATAATAATAATTGACAAAGAAAAAAAATTTTTTTGAGACAGGATCTTGCTTTGTAGCCCAGGCTGGAGTGCAGCGGCAGGATCATGGCTCACTGCAGCCTCAAACTCCTGGGCTAATGCTATCCTCCCACCTCAGCCTCTCGAGCAGCTGGGACTACAGGTGTGCACTAACACACCTGGAACATTTTTTTAAAATGTTTTGTAGATATGGTTTCAAACTTCTGAGCTCAAGTGATCCTCCTGCCTCAGCCTCCTAAATTTCTGGGAATTACACGTGTGAGCCACCTCCCCTGGCCCTATTTATTGGCTGGGTTTTAACTTCAGCTAAGCCTCCCAGGTATGTAATTTTCAGGACTTCAGTTTTACCTATAAAAGACTTCATCAGGCTAGGAGTGGTGGCACATACCTGTAATCCCAACACTTTGGGAGGCTGAGGTGGGCGGATCACTTGAGGCCAAGAGTTAGAGACCAGTCTCGCCAACGTGAAACCCCGTTTCTATTAAAAATGCAAAAATTAGCCAGTTGTGATGGTGCACACTTGTAATCCTAGCTTCTTGGGAGGCTAAGCCACGAGAACTACTTGGACCCAAGAGGTGAAGGTTGCAGTGAGCCAAGATCACACCCCTGTACTCCAGTCTAGGCAACAGAGACTCAGTCTCAAAAAAAAAAACTTCATTCAGAACTTTTTTTTTTTTGAGACGGAGTCTCGCTTTGTTGCCCAGGCTGGAGTGCAGTGGCACGATCTTGGCTCACTGCAACCTCCACCTCCCAGGTTCAAGCGATTCTCTGGCCTCAGCCTCCCAAGTAGCTGGGATTACAGGCATCCAGCACCACACCCAGCTAATTTTTGTATTTTTAGTAGGGATGGGGTTTCACCATCTTGGCCAGGCTCATCTTGAACTCCCGACCTCAGGTGATCTGCCCACTGCTGCCTCCTAACGTGCTGGGATTACAGGCATGAACCTCCACTCCTGGCCTGACACCCAGCTAGTTTTTTTGTTGTTGTTGCCCAGGCTGATCTCAAACTCCTGACCTCAAGTGAGCCTCTTGCCCTGTATTCTAGTTTTAAACTTTGAAGAAATTAGGGCCTTTTAGTTACTTATGAATATAAAAGACATGTTATTAAATGGATTGCTATTTTTTAAAAATTTCCTATTTTCACCCACTAATTCAATGTCCATAAATTTACTCTCAGAAAATACAGTAATCAGATTATGGAGAAAGATCCACTTATAAGTATACTCATCTCAGCTTTATTTGTACTGGACCAAATTGGAAAGAACTGCAACACCCACATTCAGAGAATGGTTAATCAGGTGTGGGAATCCTGTACAATGAATGATTGATTATTTTATAGCCTTGAAAGCCAGGTGCGTTGGCTCATGCCTATAATCCCAGCAGTTTGTGAGGCTGAGGTAGGAGGATTGCTTGAGGCCAGGAACTGGAGGCTGCAGTGAACTATGCACTACTGCATTCCAGCCTGAGTGACAGAGTGAGACCCTGTCTCTAAAAAAATAAAAATGAAAATGAAAGTTATTCATGAGCCCTGAATATTTAAGATGATTTCAGCCCTCACAGAATTTATAGTTCACAGGAGCAGATAGACAGCTGTTGAATAAACAAGTAAATATATATCAGGAAGTGGTAAATATCACAAATACAAAAGCGTCCCATTTGTTGATTTCCATGTACCCAGCCCTGTTCTAAATGTTCTACCAGATTATCTCATTTAATCTTTGCAGCAACCTATGACAAGATAATATTTCCATTATGATCAAAGATAAATCAGGGAAGGCAACCTTGAGCAGACCTTGAAGGAAGGAGTGGGGGCACCAGAGGAGACTAGGGACCCATATGAAGAGCAGAAGAGCAATGCAAAGGCCCTGGGGCAGGAAGGCACCAACTTGAACCCAGCACGATTCCACCTAGAAAGGCTAAGCCATGAAGAATAGAAGTTGCAACTCTGGCTGCACATGAGAAGCATCCAGCCAGGGAACTATATTATTATTATTTAAAATATTGATGGCTACCTGTGTGTGATGGCTCATGCCTGTAATCCCAGCACTTAGGGAGACTGAGGTGGGAGGACTACTTGAGCCCAGGAGTTAGAGACCAGCCTTACAACAATAGTAGACCCCGTTTCTACAAAAAAATTTTTTTAGTTAGCTGGGCATGGTTGTATGGATATGTAATTCCAGCTACTCAGGAGGCTGATGTGGAAGGACCCCTTAAGCCCAGGAGTTCAAGGCTGCAGTGAGCTATGATCACATCCCTGCACTCAAGCCTGGGTGACAGAGAAAGAGCCTATTTAGAAAAAAAAAGAAAAGAAAGAAGCTGATAGCTGAATCCTACTTCCAGTCCCGTTCAATCAGAACACCTGTGTCTAAATGTTTCTGAAATGCCCCGGTGATTTTAATGTGCAGCCTGGGCCTGGGAACCACACGTCAGGCCTTGTAGATCTCTGGGTTTTATTCTAAGTGGAAAAAGAACACATTGGACAGTTTCAGTAGGAAAGGGACATGGCCTAATAATTTTTCTTTTTTAAAATTACTTAAAGGCTCTGCAGAAAAGCAGTTTTAGGGGCACAGGTGAAGGCGGGAAGGCTAGTGAGAGGCCATTGTCATGACCTGAGGTGGCTTATACCAGGGCATAGACATGGAGGTGGAGAGAAGCAGCCAGATTTACTCCCTATTTTTTTTTTTTTTTAGATGGAGTTTTGTTCTGTCACCAGGCTGGAGTGCAGTGGCGTGATCCCAGCTCACTGCAACCTCCAACACCCTGGTTCAAGGGATTCTCCTGTCTCAGCCTCCTGAGTAGCTAGGACTACAGGCGCGTGCCACCACGCCGAGCTAATTTTTGTATTTTTAGTAGAGACGGTGTTTCACTATGTTGGCCCGGATGGTCTTAATCTCCTGACCTCATGATCCACCCGTCTTGGCCTCCCGAAGTGCTGGGATTACAGGTGTGAGCCACCATGCCAGGCTTCACTGCTTATGGATCCCTGTTTTCAAGATGGGGAGGAAACATGCTTAGAGAATACGAAGATCATGCTGAAGCTCACACGGCAGGACCAGACCCCCAGGTCAGCCCCACGCCCCTGCCCTGCCACTGGAGGTCAATGGTGACAGGGAGCCTGGGTTCTTGCCGAAGTGCAGCCCTCACTCCCCCACAGCGAATTCCTTCCTGTTTCCACAAGGATGGGTCTCACTCAGGGAACAGTGAGATGTTCCTAGTGCCCCTTCCCCTGACTCCAACCCCGGGAGGACCCTTGGCCTTGGGCAACATCCCTGGGCAGCTGCCGGGGGTGCCTGGCATTCAAGCCTTGCTGAGAACATGAAACTCTTGCTCTGGGGACTTGCACTGGTGACCCCAATGTGGCAACTGCTCTTTCGGCTCTTTAATAATTTAGAGAATGAATACAATTCAGCAGGCAGTTTCATCTCTGAGTTCAGAAACACAATGCCCTGGGGACTGCTTCCAGTGAAGAGTGAAATTCCGCTTGTCACAGTCACTGAGGACATGAGCCTGTTCCTGGAAGGGGCTCTAGTCTCTGGGTGTTTGCAAACATCCCAGAAGACCAGGAGGCCAGCAGCCAGCATCCCGGGAGCTTGAGGGTCGGCCTCAGCTCAGCTGTCCAAAGATGGGCCTCCCTGCAAGTCCCTTTCTCCCTGCCTCTTGCCTGTGGGAAAGAACGAAGGGGCTGTGCAGACTGGTGTGTGCGACTCCACACTGCTGCTGGATGCTTGGCTGTGCCCCTGCGCCCAGCTACCCTCCACATCGGCCCCTGGGAAAGACCCTTGCACTAGGCCCCAGAGGGACCGTGGGAACCTTTCCAAGACACTTGGAGTTCCTAAAACTTGGCAATTGCATTTTTCCCTTAAAAAAAATTATTCCGGCTGGGCACGGTGGCTCACGCTTGTAATCCCAGCACTTTGGGAGGCCGAGGCAGGCGGATCACGAGGTCAGAGATCGAGACCATCCTGGCCAACATGGTGAACCCCATCTCTACTAAAAATACAAAACTTAGTTGGGCATGGTGGCGTGCGCCTGTAGTCCCAGCTACTCGGGAGGCTGAGGCAGGAGAATTTCTTGAACCCGGGAGGCGGAGGTTGCAGTGAGCCGAGATCTCGCCACTGCACCCCAGTCTGGTGCCTGGCGACGGAGCCAGACTCTGTCTCAAAAAAAAAAAAAAAAAAAATTATTCTTTGTCGGGCTTGGTGGCTTACACCTGTAGTCTCAGCATTTTGGAAGGCCGTGGCAGGAGGACTGGTTGAACCCAGGAGTTTGAGACCAGCTTGGGCAACACAGTGAGACCATGTGTCTACAAGAAATGAAAAACAAAATTAGCCAGGGGTGTGTGCCTGTGGTCCCAGCTACCTGGGAGGCTGAGGTGGGAGGATCGCTTGACCTCTTTGGAGCTGAGGCTGCAGTGTGCTATGATTACACCACTGCATTCCAGCCTGGGTGACAGAGCGAGACTCTGTATCGAAAAAGAACAAAAAAACAAATTGTTCTTTAAAAAATTACACTTGAAAACATGATGTTAAGGAAAATTAGCCAGACATGGCCAGGCACTTTGTGAGGCCGAGGCGGGCAGATGACAAGGTCAGGAGTTCAAGACCAGCCTGGACAATATGGTGAAATCCCATCTCTACTAAAAATACAAAAAGTAGCCGGGTGTGGTGGTGGGCATCTGTAGTCCCAGCTACTCGGGAGGCTGAGGCAGGAGAATCACTTGAACCTGGGAGGTGGAGGATGCAGTGAGCCAAGGTCACACCGCTGGACTCCAGCCTGGGCAACAGTGTGAGACTCCACCTCAAAAAAAAATAAATAAATAAAAATTAGCCAGACACAAAAATACAAACAAAATATGATTGCATTTATCTGAGGTACAGAGAATAGGCAAATTCATAGAGACAGAAGCAGAATGGGGATTACCAGGGGCTGCAGAGTTGGGGATTGGGGGTTATCACTTAATGACTACAACGTTTGTGTTTAGGAAATGAAAATGTTCTGGAAACGGACAGTGGTGGTTGCACAACATTGTGAATGTACTTAATGCCATGGAATTCTACACTTAAAAAATGTAAATTCTGTGTTATGTATACTTTACCACAATTTTAAAAGTATATTTACTGAAAAACAAAAAATTGCACAAGTGGCCAGGCACAGTGGTGCATGCCTGTAATCCCAGCACTTTGGGAAGCCTGAGGAGGATGGATCACTTGAGCTCAGGAGTTTGACACCAGCCTGAGCAACATGGTGAAACTCCATCTCTACCAAAAAAACAAAAAACATATATATATATATATATATAAATAAATAAATTAGCAGAGGGTGGTGGTACATGCCTGTAGTCCCAGCTGTTTGGGAGGCTGGGGTGGGAGGATCACTTGAGCCCAGGAGGTTGAGACTGCAGTGAGCTGTGATGGCACCATTGCACTCCAGCTTGGAAGACAGAGTGAGACCCTGTCTCAAAAAAGTAAAAATAGGCTGGGCGCGGTGGCTCACGCCTGTAATCCCAGCACTTTGGGAGGCCAAGGAGGGTGGATCACAAGGTCAGGAGTTCAAGACCAATCTGACCAACATGGTGAAACCCTGTCTCTACTGAAAATACAAAAATTCACTGGGTGCGATGGCAGGCACCTATAATACTAGCTACTTGGGAGGCTGAGGCAGGAGAATCGCTTGAACCTGGGACTTGGAGGTTGCAGTGGGCCGAGGTCATGCCCCTGCATTCTAGCCTGGGCAACAGAATGAGACTTCATCTCAAAAAAAATAAAAAAAAATAAATATCCATGAGTCCATACTGATATAAGTAAATGATTGAATAAATAAGAGAGAAGAGGCAATCTCTCATCCAGAAGAATTCCAAATCATCTATATAGAGAATCTATTTTCAGGAGGTGGAGCATAGAAACTCCCTACTCCTTAACTGTGGGCGGTGCACAGGGACTTCCTTCCAAGGAGTAACTTCCAGAAAGAAGGGGGAAGAGTCGCCTTACAGTGGAGACCCCTGATAAATACTCCCTCAGCCAGGTGGTCAAGGTCAGACTCAACAGTGATCATAAGTCATGCTGTCAGTGTGCACCCCTGATATGATGGGATGAAAATGGCACTTGACCTCTGGGCGTCTTCCTCCCCCAAAACCCATAACCCCAGTCTATTCATGAGAAAAACATCAGACAAATCCTAAATGAGGGACATTCTTATAAATGTTTTATTTCATTCTGTAAATGTTTCCAGTACACCTCAAAACTGTCAAGGTCATCAAAAGAAAAGTCTGAGAAACTGCCACAGCCCAGAGGAACCCAAGGAGACGCTGGGATCCTGGATGGGATCCCAGAACAGAAAAAGGACAGTAGCTGAAAACCAGAGACATCTTTGGCCAGGTGCAGTAGCTCACGCCTGTAATTCCAGCACTTTGGGAGGCCAAGGCAGGTGGATCACTTGAAGTCAGGAGTTCAAGACCATCCTGACCAACATGGTGAAACCGCATCTCTACAAAAAAAAACAGGAAAAAAATTAGCTGGGCATAGTGGTGCACCCCTGTAATCCCAGCTACTTAGGAGGCTGAGGCAGGAGAATTGCTTGGACCTGGGAGGCAGAGGTTGCAGCGAGCCAAGATTGTGCCACTGCACTCAAGCCTGGGCAACAAGATCGAAACTCTGTCTTAAAAAAAAAAAAAAAAAAAAGCCAGGCGTGGTGGCTCATGCCTGTTGTCCCAGCATTTTGGGAGACTGAGGTGGGCGGATCACCTGAGGTTGGGAGTTCGAGACCAGCCTGACCAACATGGAGAAACCCCATCTCTACTAAAAATACAAAATTAGGCATGGTGGCACATGCCTGTAATCCCAGCTACTTGGGAGGCTGAGACAGGAGAATTGCCTGAACCCAGGAAGCAGAGGTGGCAGTGAGCTGAGATCGTGCCATTGCACTCCAGCCTGGGCAACAAGAGTGAAACTCCATCTCAAACAAAAAAAAAAAAAAAAAAAAAAAGGAGAAATCTGAATCAAGTGTGGACTTCAGTTAACAAGGATGTATCCACCAGGTGCAGTGGCTCATGTCTGTAATCCCAGCACTTTGGGAGGCCGGGGCGGGTGGATCACCTGAGGTCGGGAGTTCGAGACCAGCCTGACCAACATGGAGAAACCCTGTCTTCACTAAAAATACAAAATTAGCCAGGCATGGTGGTGCATGCCTGTAATCCTAGCTACTCGGGGGGCTGAGGCAAGAGAATCACTTGAACCCGGGAGGCAGAGGTTGCGGTGAGCTGAGATTCCACCATTGGACTCCAGCCTGGGCAACAAGAGTGACAATCAGTCTCAAAAAAAAAAAAAGAAGCATGTATAAGTATTGGTTCATTACTGATGTCACACATGCCATGCTGATGTGAGATATTTAATTTTTATTTATTTATTTTTAGATGGAGTCTTCCTCTGCCACCCAGGCTAGAGTGCAGTGGTGTGATCTCAGCTCACTGCAGCCTCTGACTCCTGAGTTCAAGCAATTCTCCTGCCTTAGCCTCTCAAGTCGCTGCGATTACAGGCACGTGGCACCATGCCCAGCAGATTTTTGTATTTTTAGTAGAGACGGGGTTTTGCCATGTTGGTCAGGCTGGTCCCAAACTCCTGATCTGAGATGATCTGCCCACCTCAGCCTCCCAAAGTGCTGGGACTATAGGCGTGAGCCATCACGACTGGCCTGATGTGAGATTATTACCAGTGCCTGGTAATAATCATTACACTCTCCAGGAGCAGGAGTTCCTTTGCCAGAGAAGTCCCTGTCCCAGAGAAGTCCCTGAAGGGGGTACAGGGAGAGAAGGAGCCACTTCCCAGCCTTGAGCCCCTCTAGACATGGCAAGGCCCTGGGGGCAGAGGCCAGCTTGGGCGTCGGAAGAGCTGGGTGTGAAGCGTGTCTCCGCACAGATTTACTCTGCGGCCACGACCAAATTCCCTTCAGGGACAGGAACAACAATAGTCCTGGGTGTGAGGGCCTCGCTCAGCTCTCAAGGACCCTCTCACGGCACTGGCGCCTGCTCTGGCAGCCCAGCTGTTGCTTCTGGTTGGAACTGCCAGCCTTGAAGCCCCACAGGCTGTTCCCTGCAGGACGGAGTGAGTCATCCTGGGATCATTTGCCTGCTAGGAGTGGGTGAGGGAGGAGCAGCCGCCGCCTTCACAGACACCTGGTAGTGTTAGGAAAGGGCATGCAGTGCCCTGGTGAGGCTCCTTTGGCTGCCCCCAGGCCCACACCCAAGGATCCCTGCCTCAGAGAAAGTGAGGGCTCTAGCCAGGAGCACTTCTCCCCCCCCTGCTAAGGACTGAGTTAGCGATGCCCTAAGCAGCCACTGGGGCAGTTGGAGGCAGGACGAGATGGGTTGGAAGGTCCAGCTGCATCTGTCCCCCTCCCGTGGGCTCTCACTCCCCTGTACCCAGGCATGTGGAAGGGATCTTTCTCCACTGCCTGCCCTGTTCCGCCTGGGCACCTAGAGATGGGGGAGATGGGGAAAGGAGACGGAAACAGTGGGCCCCAAGTCGGAGCAAGGGAGGGGGGCGGGGCCTGGGCGAGGATTGAGGGAGAGGGCCACGATGGTGGTGGGTGGGGCATCGGAGACAGCAGGGCATGTGGCCAGGAGCCCGGGCGCCAGGCTGAGCTGCTGCTCCCAGCCCAGGAGCCTCTGTGCCAGCTGGATGCAGGCGGGTGGGCACGGGCAGGGCCACGTGCCAGACATGCACAGAGCACCCTTTGAGGAGGTGGCAGCTGTTGGTCCAGGCCCCCCCTCTGCTTGCTGTGGCCCTGCCTGGCCCCTCCAACAATGCCTTGCTGAGCACTGGGCTGCAGATACTCATGTGCACAGTTGGCAACCCCACTTAAGAGGTGAAGGGGCAACCATACTCAACTGGAGCACAGAGGGACCCCCATCACTGCCAGAACAAGGACCTGGGTCTCTTGTGGCCTGGATTTCCCTGTCTCCCATACGTCATACCCCCTCATTGCTCCTGGCCTCTTGGGATCCTTCCCAGGACCCTTCTGGGGGAAAAGATCAAGGGTGCTCGTTCCTTAGGGGGAAAAGGCTGAAAGCTCAGTAGGTGACCTGCTACTGAGGGCTTTTGGGAGCTGGAGGAAGTCAGCCTCCTTCCTGGCTCTGCCTCCTCCATCCAGGGACCATGGCCTCCTAGCACAGCATCCTAGACAGAAGGGCCTGCCCCCGACATGTGCACCCACACAGAGATTCCCTAGGCAGCTGGAGCTCTCAGTCTGCCCCCAGATCCTCCCAAGAGCTCGGGCTGCAGCCAACCAGCCTCATGGAGCTGGCTCCGTCTTTCCTTCCTGGGGTGGGCAGCGCTGGCCTCTGGGACACTGCTCTGGACCTCCGCCACACTTGCTCTAGATGCTCACCCACTGTCCCCAGGCGACAGACCAGAGGGGTCCGACCCCTGCTCCTTCCTTTGGGTGGGTGAGGGATCTCAGCGCCTGGACCTATGAAATGTAATGGAGCATCAGCAAGGCCTGCCTGGCAGGGGTGGAGGGATGGGGACGCACATGCACGTGCCCAGTGTCTGCAGGTGCCATGCGTGGGCACCACGGCAGATGCGGAACAGCTGAAATTGGGGGTGTTTAGCCTAGGGAAAGGAAGGCTAAGGCCCGCGAAGGCCTATCTTCCAGCCTTTGGGAGGACGGTGGGCTGTGGGTGGGCCCAGGAGTGGGGGTTACAGGGACTCAGGATCCTCCCTAGAAGCCAGGCCAGATGTCACTGTCAGGGCGACCCCAGGATGAGCCAGGCTGTCTCGTGGAGTGCGGAGCTCCTCTTCCCTGGGGGTCTCGGGGATCGTTCTCAGCTGGGGAAAGGCAGAGGGGCTCTGGGAGGCTTGCGCTGCTGCCCCGCGATCGCCTTCCGCCGGCCGAGCCCTCCCGAGTCCGCGCGCCCGGACCTAGGGCCTAGGAGCCCGGTCAGTGCCAGGGGGTAGGCGCCCAGCTCCCGGGGGACGTGCGTGTGGGGGGAGAGGACTGGTCGGGAGACCTGGAGCTGGTGCGAGTGGAGGTGGCCCGCGAGGGATGGCCAAGGAGCGGAGGAGACTGAGCCTCCCCGCCGCGTTGGGCCGACAGAAAAAGGCCGAGGTCCGGGTCCTCGCCTTTAACGCGGCCCTGGCAGCGGAGACAGCGGGGAGGGGCAGCGCGGACGGCGCATGCGCGGCGTGGCTGGAGCGGCCGGACGGTCCGGCGGCCGGGAGCGCGCAGGAGCTCGCAGAGTCGGAGAGCACCGGGACCCTGCGCGGGGCTCTGAGCGGCGCGGGCGCACCCGAGCCCCCAGCCCGCCGGCCCCACTGCCAGCCAGGCCCCGGGGCGGCGGCCAAAATGTCCGTGCCGGTGAGTACCGCGCCGCCCGGGACCCCCAGCCGGCTGCCCCCGCCCGCCTGTCTGCGACCTCGCGCCGCCCGCTGCGGGCCTGATGCCGCGGGGGCTCCCGCGCTCCCGGACGGGGGGTCGCCCCACGGGCCTGCTCGGGCGCGGGGGAGGGCGCACAGGTTGGGGGAGCCTCCCCCAAGCCAGCTTCTCTGCCCCCGCCTTTCCATCCTCTTCTAGGAGCGCCGGGTCGGGCTGGGGTCCGTGCTGTCCCCTCGGGGAGCCCCCCCAAGATGGCTGGGTCGGGAAGGCTCTTTGTTGGTCCCCGGGAAATCCCCGGGACATCTGGTCTAGGCGGGAGTCTGCTGTCCCCCAGGACCCCGCACCAGGACCGCTAGGCCTAGCGGGGAGGGGTCTCTGCGGCTCCCGGGATCCCCCTCCGGGACTGTTAGGCCAGATGAGGGTGTGGGAGGCCTGTGCTGGCCCCGAAGGCCCCCCTTGGATTGCTGCCCTGCGGCGCTCCCGGAACCCCCCCCCCCCCCGGGGTGGCCAGGTTGGGGCACGGTCTGTGCTTGTCGCCGGAGCCACCCCTCCCCCAGGACGGCTTGGCTGGGTGGGAGCCGTGCCTGCCCCCCATCGCCGATGCGCTCACTTTCCTGGGAAGTTTTCCTCCCGCCGCGGAACCCCCGGGGCCCTGACTGGCCTCTTCCTCCCCGCTGGCCGTGGGGGCTTTTCTGTCCGACACCCCCTCTTCCTGGTCAGGCAGGCTGGCTTCAGCAGAGCCCGCGGCGATGGCTCCACACTTGGGCTCTGGCATCTCTGAGCATCTCAGTCTCACCTTGTGAGGACAGCAAGTGATCCTAGCTACCCCGGGTGACCAGGCCTCAGGCACAGCCCCCACTTTACAGATGGACAGACTGAAGTGGGAGGCGGTCACCCCGGCGTCCTGCCAGCAAGGGACACCATCTGCACCTGGAGAGCTGTGGCCTCCAGCCATCGTTTCCCTGCCGAGTTAGGGGCTTGTTCCCCCAGAGCCCTGCCCACTCTGGCCTTGTTTCTGGAACTGCTCCTCACCCTGAGGACCCCATCCTTTCCGTGAAGCAGGCAGTGGGGGCTTCCTGGCAAATGGCCTCTTCATTAACTACCTTGGAGTGTGTGCAGGTGACTGGAGGAGAGGCTGGCCTGGCGCAAAGCATTGTTACGGAATTAAAGAGCCTGCTCCCGCCCACCTCCAGCAGTTACAGATGAAAAAATGAGGGTTTCCAGACTGTGCTGATGTGAGCCCCGCCATCCCTTCTGGTTCAGAGCATAATCGCCTTGTCTTGAGAAAGAAGAGCTTGCCTGCCAGGCCCTTCCTCTCCTCTGCTCTGCTCTCCTTGAAAGCTCTGGACTTCTCTGTCTCAGGGCCTCGGGGGACTGGCCAGCCCCGCTCCTGTGAGCACTGGGCAGAGGGACAAGGTGGACCACCTGAGCCTGCTGGACGGTAGGGGTCCCAGGGCAGTAGTGATGAGGGAGTGTCACTCTGGCCACATCCGAGCCTGGGCGGGCCTCAGTGGGGAGGTCCCCGTTTGATTTGGTTTGGTTGGCACAGTCAGAGCCAAGCTCTGGACACGGAGCTGGGATGGCATCCTGACCCATTGCCTTACAGGACTTTGGGCAGCCTTCTTTGGCACTGGGCCTCATCTGTAACCAGAGAGGGATGGCGGGCTGGGTGGGACTTGGACAGATAGGCACCATCGTGGGGACCAGCAGCCTGGCCACACCATCATGGGCCCCCGAGTCACTCCCACCCTGTCGCTTGTAGTCACAGCCAATGAGAATTCTGCTGGGAGTGAGTGGGGGTCTTGCCATCTGCCCCCTACGTGGCTGGCTGGCTGGCGGGTCACCGTGGCTCGCTCTCCTGGGACCTTGGGCAGTGTGTGAAGTGGTGGGGCCAAGAGGAGAATTCATTTTTGGAACAGTCCTGAAGTGTTCGGAAAATTGCTTTCATGTGCCGAGGAGGCCCTGCAGAGGCTTCCAGACGGAGCTGCCTGTTCAAGCCCTGCCCTTGGAACCCAGAGTCGTGACTGCTTGGGGACACATCTGGGTTTTAAGCACACCCATCATTTGGGCAGTCTTTTCCTGGATGGGGCTGACGGAGGCACTTGAGCCCACAGAAATTATAAGATGCTTCAGAAGGGGATGGGAGGGGAAGCAGGGTGAGAGGTCGGTGAGCTGATTGAGTGGGAAGTGACTCCCTGAGTGTCGGGGAAGGGGGCTTGCCAGGGGTCACCCTGTCATTTGACTCACATGAGATCCTGGACCCAGACGGGAAGGCGCCAGGGCGTCCTGGCTCCCTGCTCAGTGCTGCATCCTCTGCTCTAGGCCTAGAGCAGTGCTCAGGCGGTGCCGGGACACCCCTTCGTGTTACCACGTCTTCCTTTGGGCGTGGCTGCCCAGTGCCCTGGGCCTGTCTCTTCCCCGCAGCTGAGAGGACACATTTGGAAGGAAAACGGCGGTGCCACCCACCTCAGACTTCTGGCTGGCGTTGGCTTGGCGGGGGTCCATGTTTAGGAGTGGCCGGTGCTGGCCACCCCCGCCCTGCCAGGTGAGAGGCCAGCTTCCAGCTGCAGAGAGGTCTCCCTGCTGTCTGTTCTGCCTCTCGCTTCCCATGTGTGAAGTGGGTGCAGCCACTCCAGCCCCTCCTGTGCTCCTTCACTGAGGGATGGCTCCTTTCAGGGACGCTGCCCTGTGTGCACTGGGCTCAGGGCCTCACAGGCTCATGTGTCTTGAGGGCCTGTGTCTTGCCAGGGTCGCATGTCCAATGAGAGGTGGAGCCAGGGTGGGAGCCGAGTGTGGCGGGGTCCAAAGCCATCAAATGACCATCATCGTGCGTGGCCTCTCTACCTGTGGGGACAGCAGCTGACCCTCCCTACCTGTGGCTTCTCAAACATGAGTTTGTGTCACCCTTTCTGCATCCTTGGGAGACAAGGCACCTTGGGCTCAGAGGCAGGTAGCTCACCCAGAGCTGTGCAGCAGGGCGGGTCTAGCCCCAGCAGTAGTCAGTGGAGATGAGTAGACCAGCCTTGGCATCTGGTTGAAACCTTGGGCAGCAATCCTGGGACTGGCTCTGTGCCAGCCAGTGCTGTGAGTGGGAGAGCTGCCCAAGGAACCAGGAGGGTCTGCCCTGGGGTTCATAGCTGGTCGGGGCAGCCGAGAGCGGGAAGAGGCAATGTCCAAGTTCAAACTCTGCAGCCACCCCCCCGCCCCTGCCTCGCCCTCTTCTGCCACCGGGCCTTGTCTCAGCTGTCCCTCCCTCTGTGGGAAGTGATCTCCAGCTGGTCGCCTCGTTTACCAGGTCATTCCTGTTCACCTCCGGCTCTGCGCCGTCATCCATAGGACACCTTCCCGGCCCCATCTGCGATTGTCCATTTGTTGGTGGGGTGATTTGGTTGTGTCAGGCTCCCTGAGCCCTGTGCACACAGGACCCATGACTGCCCGGCCCTGCTCGCTCTCTGCCTTCTGGCTGGCTGCAGCTTGTCCCTGGCCGCCTGCTGAGGGTGTGGCCCCAGGGGTACCATGGAGCCCCCCACAGGCAGGTGGCTGCATCCCCTCGAAGAGCTGGCATCTCAGCCGCTCTCCTCAGAGCCTTGCTTGGGGTGGAAAGGGGTTCTCAGAGAGGCTGATTCCGGGTGGGAAGAGTGTTTTGGTGGGTCAAGGGCAAGGTCTCCGGAGTGAACAGTGCTGGCTCTGTGCCTTGAGTGAGCCTCACTTTCCTCCTCTGTGTCATGGGGATGTTAACAGCACGGAGCTCCTGGGGTTTTGTGAGAACTTGGCAAGGGGCACCCAGAGCTGTTAGGAGGAGGCTGATTAAGTAATAGCAGCTACTACTGTTGAGATTATTGTCTTTATGAGGCCGTGGTTGGCTGGTGCAGTGGCTTAGACCCATTCCTGACTCCTGGACAGCCAGTGTAGGGAGGAGGCTGGGCTGCACCCGGCTGATTGGCCTCTGCCCCCAGGGTTCTGTGGCCCTTTCTTTATGGTCAGTGTGGTTTCTGCCAAGGCCTTTGTGGTGGGACCCTGGCCTCTCCCCTGCCCTGGCATGGCCTGAAGGACCCTGGCCTCTTGAGCCTTGGCTGGGCAGGTCCTTGTCCTCACCGCACCCAGAGAGTGACCTGCCTTGGGGCTACCAGCTGGCCCATCGCATTTAGACGGCTGCTGCCCTGCTCCACGTGCCCCCAGGAATGACGGGACTTTGCAGTCCGTGGGAGCCCCTGCAGTGGGGCAGGCCTCTGCTCAGGTGTGGTCTGTAGCAGCTGGGCCAGCACGGGCAGGCAGGGCCTCCCAGGGAGGCTGGCTCCACCCCTGCCTGGGGATCATGGCTCCTTAGGGGAGGGCCCTGCAGCCCCGAGGGTGAGTGGGGGGGCTAGGGTGGTACCTGCAGACCTCCCCATTTTCCACCACTGGTGCCCTGGTCCTCTGGGCCCACACTGCCTTTCTCCTCTGTGCTTACCTTCACTCCTGGCCTTGGACTTGGCTTCGCTGCAGCCCCTACGTGTGTCATCCTGGTCGAGCCTCGTGGTTTCTGTGGCTCTCTTAATCCCTGTGTGCTGGGCATTGTCCTTCTCTCTTCAGGAAAAAGGAAAGCGTTCTGCGGACAGGTTGGGGACCTCGGTAGAGGCTTGGAAGGGATGCTTGCCCTGGTGAGATGGTCACAAGTTGTGGCTCTAAAGTTAATCCCTTCTCTAAGGGGGGATTAGAGGCTGGGAAGGTTTTTCAGTAATTTTTATTTATTACTTAAACCCTGCCAAATTCCAAGAAGGATTTGAAGCAGATTACAGCAGAAGACACAAATAGTCCAGGATCATGAAAAGATCTAGAATTATGTAATGTATGGGGAAGAGGAAGATTTATCCCAGAAAGCCTAGGCTCAGTAGGCATCCAGATTTAATTTTAAGCTCCCTGATGGTCAGGGCAAAAAGAGGAGCATGGTAGGTTTAGGCAATATCTATTTTTGGTATTTGTAATGCCACATATTTTTTCTTTGTTTTATTTTTTTATCAGTTGAAACTCTCATTGAGGTAAATTTTACATGTTGTGAAATGTGCAGATGTTAAATGAACAGTTGGTTGGATGCGTTTTTGTTAATACAGACTTTCACGTAGTCGTCAATCAAATCAAGATAACAAATGCCCCATCACCTCAGAAAGTTCGCAAAAACCCCTTTACGGTCAAGGTCCTATCACCCTGGCTTAAGTGAGCCTGTTCTTAAACCTGCTGCAACTGGAAGCCTACGATAGTTGCTCTTTGAGGTTTGGCTTTTTTCTCTTCTTTTTTTTTTTTTTTTGAGACAGAGACTTGCTCTGTCACCCAGGCTGGAGTACAGTGGCGTGATCTTGGCTCACTGCAACCTCTTGTCTCGAGGGTTCAAGTGATTCTCTTGCCTCAGCCTCCCACATAGCTGGGATTATAGGTGCCCACTACTATTCCCAGCTAATTTTTGTATTTTTAGTAGAGATAGGGTTTCACCATGTTGGCCAGGCTGGTCTTGAACTCCTGACCTCAGGTGATCCACCTGCCTCGGCCTCCCAAAGTGCTGGGATTACAGGCATGAGCCATCAAGCCCGACCGGGTGTGGCTTTTTTCGTTCAGCATATTGGTTTTATTATTATATTTTTTTGAGACGGAGTCTCACTCTGTCACCCAGCCTGGAGTGCAGTGGCATGATCTCAGCTCACTGCAGCCTCCACCTCCTAGGTTCAAGCAATTCTCCTGCCTCAGCCTCCCAAATAGCTGTGTTTACAGGTGTCTACCACCACGCCTGGCTAATTTTTATATTTTTAGTTGAGACAAGGTTTCACTGTGTTGTCCAGGCTGGTCTCGAACTCCTGACCTCAGGTGATCCACCTGCTTGGCCTCCCAAAGTGCTGGGATTACAGGTGTGAGACACTGCACCCAGCCCCAGTAGTTTATTCTTTTTTGTTGCTGAGTAATATTCCAGTAATGGATGTGCCATAAGATACTTATTCATTCCCTTGTGGATGGATACCTATCTCTACCTTTAGTGTGCTGTGTATGAGTCTGAGTCTTGTTATGTTGTCCAGGCTGACCCCCTAAACTCAAACGATCCTCCTGCCTCAGCCTCCCCAGTAGCTGGGACTATAAGCGTGAGCCACTGAGCCCAGCTTGTGCTGTGTGTTATTAAGTACCGGCACACTGGCACTGTTGTCGGCAAAATACCCCATTTAAGTGTTTTATAAAACCTGATATCCAATTGTATGCCTTAAAGCATGCCTAGAGATCTGTGCCCCCAAATCCTGGATCTACCAAAGTTACTTGCTTGCTCAGAAAGTGGTATGGCCACACTCCTCCCTGTCCCACCTGTCACCAGGTGTCTTAGAGTTTGAACTCCCTCTTTGCAGGTTATCTGGTAGGTTAAGTGTCTTAGGCTGTGGAGTCATTTTTGTTTCTGCCAGGGCCTGTGTGCCCTCCAGAGGTCCCAGTTGGGAGGTTTCTAAGGAAAGCAGGAGGCGGCAGAGGATGGAGCAGAAGCTGCCTCTGACCCTCCCTCTCCTCCCCCCGCCCAGGCCGATTCCGGGGCTCTCTCTCTTTTTCTCTGGCCATATGCCAAGGCCCCCCTCCAGGCAGACACTCCTGGCTGCTCCTGCCCCAGCACTGGAAGCCCCAAGCCCAAGAGGCACGCACCACCCAGCCAAGACTGAGGAGGGGAGAGGGAGGCTCCCTGCGTCCCTGGCCCCTGGTGCCTGTGTTTCTTCTGTGTGCTTCTGTGGCTGCCCCCGGCTCTTCACATGGAATGAAGGAGCTGGCTTGCCTGTGCTGTTTTCACAAATCTTTGCTGTTATTTTTTTCTGCGTGATGAGCCTTAGCAAAAGATTCACACATCTGCTCAAATGTCACCGCCGCAGAGAGGCCCTCAAGCACCTAGCATAGAACAGTCCCCTCCACCCTCTGCTATCTGCGTTGCAAGCATTATGTGTGTACCCCTTACACACACCTTGAAGTTTCAGTTCCCTAAGGACATGGCCAGCCTTTTACACAGCAGTGTTCCCAACAGTTAGACCTCAGTCAGGAGGTGCAGGTGCACAAGCGTTGCTTTATAACATGCATAGTGAGAGGGACCGCACCCAGCCACTTCCTGCTTTCCCCAGGGGGGCGTCCAAGGGGAGACCTTGCCTGCCTCCAGCATCGGTGGGCGGATCTGGGGCAACACAGCTCCAAGGAGAGCTTGTTCCCCCGAGTCTCAGGCAGGGTTTCGGGGATGGTGAGGGGGATGAGGAGGGCTGTCTGTGCAGGCTGTAGGAAGAGTGAGGAAGGCTTGGTTGGGGATGGGCTTAGCAAATGGGTAGGCCAAGAGGGTATGCCCTGGTGCCCAGTGGGGTGGGGCCAGTGTGTGATGACACAGGGTGTGGGTGTGCTCCAGGCATTGGGACACGGGTGCCACCGAGTACTTACCAGCTGCCTTTGTCATCAGTCTCACGGCCCTGGGGGCAGGCAGAGCTGCTGGTGGTGGGTACATTTAACAGATGGGTAAACTGAGGCCTGAGCAGAACAGTGACTGGCTGAAGGCCCATGGCCAGTTGGAGTCATTAATATCTGCTCCCGTCCTCTAGTCTAAGCCTGGGCCAGAGCCTGGGCCTGGGTCTCCCAGGGCAAAGGAGCCTTTATCTGTAGGCTGGTGCAGGCTCCAGGGGGACACCGTGCCTAGCCCCATGGTATGGTACAAAGAGGGAGAAAAAGCATTGCTTTTCCACGCTTGTAATCGCAGCACTTTGGGAGGTCAAGATGGGAGGATCACTTGAGCCCAGGAGTTCGAGACCAGCCTGGGTAATATAATGGAACCACATTTCTACAAAAAATAAAAAAATTAGGCATGTTGGTGCATGTCTGTAGACCCAGTTAGTCAAGAGGCTGAGGTAAGAGAATCGTTTGAGCCCAGGAGGTTGAGGCTGCAGTGAGCTGTGACTGTGCCACTGCACTCCAACATGAGTGACACAGAGACCATGTGTTTAAAAAAAAGAAAAAAAGGCATTGCTTTCCCTGTGGCTGCCACAGCTCTGTCTTCTCTGTATCCACTCCTTCCATCACTGCCACCCAGAGCCCCCAAGGTCCCCTCTTGTGACTCCATTGGCCCCTGGCCTGCTGACCACAGCAGAGTGGCCGGGTGGGTATCTGTGGCTGTGGGCACCTGTGTTCTGTGGAAGCGGCTAGGAGTGGGCAGCAGATGGTGTGTGAATTCACCCCTCCGCCCAATGCGCTGGGGCTAGTTGCCATGGGAGAGCAGATGGCTGGGCTGGGTTGGGCTGGGGAGGCCTCCTGACCACACCCTCATCCCTGCCCACCCAGCCAGTCAGTGGAGAGCTGGGCAGCCCCTAGCTGCGGAGCTGCAGAGCGTCCTCTCTGAGGATGAGGACAGAGCTTGCCCCCTTGCCCCTCCTCGCTTCCAGCCAGGACTGAGCCCTTCTCTTCCCCCCTCCCCCAGGCAGTGCTGAGGGGCTGCCTCTGCCATAGGGTGCCGATGCAGGAGGGGGACATGGGGTCAGCAGGGGGCAGAGCACACATGGCCCCTCCTCCCTGCACACAGGGGTGCTGCTGATCCAGGAGGACCTATCTGGGAGGGCCCTGTGCTGGTGCCTGCCCCCACTGGCTGGGCCCCAGGAGGCCCAGCAGGAGGGGGAGAGCTGAGAAAGCAGGGTACAGAAGAGGAAGGGGTCGCTGGGGTGGGCAGAGAGCCTCTGAACAGTGCCCAAGGGCTGCCTTGCTGGCCCATTGCAGCCTCGGACAACTGTGAGCAGAGCCCCTCTCTAAGGCAGGCAGGGGCCTCTGCTGCTTGTTAATTTCCAGGTAATTGAGAAAGTTGTGCTGCCTCTTCCAGTGCTGTTCCTGACAGGCCTGACATGGAGGCACAGGGCTGGATTTCCTGGGATGTGGACAGGATTTGGAGTGCAGGGAGGCCCCACCCCACCCCTGTGCTGTGTCCCTGCCTGGCAGCTCTGCCCACACACCTTGGGTCTGTCCCTGACCCCGGATTTCTGGAGACTGGCCTTGGGCATGCCAAAGGGGATGACCACTGGAGGGATTTGGCTTCAGGCTGTAGGGCCCACCCACCTTCCCACAGTCAGAGCCGCTACTGTAATGACAAACACTGCCCTGCGGTTACTCCACCCTCGAGAGCAGGGGAGGATGGGAAAACCCTTTATGGCAACAGCTCCAGCTTGAGTCCTGAGGGCAGTCTCTGCTGTGTGGGGTCATGTGGGGTGCTTTCCTGTGGGGGACACACCTGGGTTATGAGGTAGGGAGGGGGTGAGCTCTGCTGGCCGTGGGAGCTGCCTGTGGCATTGCCCCTCACTCTGCCTCCGGGTTGCCATTGTTCCATCCTGGTCCCCGGGCAGCAGTGAGGAAGTACTGGTGTGAGGGGTGTGGGATGTCCAGTCTGTGTGTGACAGCAGGCTCACCTCTGTGCCATCCACAAGGGTCCCATGCCCTCATCTGGGTTTTGTTTTTTTGTTTTTTTTTTTTTTTTAGAGATGGAGTCTTGCTCCGTTGCCCAGGCTGGAGTGTGGTGGAGAATCTCGGCCAACTACTACCTCCACCTCCTGGGTTCAAGCAATTCTCCTGCCTCAGCCTCCTGAGTAGCTGGGACTACAGGTGCCCACCACTATGCCCAGCTAATTTTTGTATTTTTAGTAGAGACAGGGTTTCACCATGTTGGCCAGGCTGGTCTTAAACTCCTGACCTCAAGTGATCCACCTGCCTCGGCCTCCCAAAGTGCTGGGATTACAGGTGTAAGCCACCTTGCCCGGCCTCACCTGGGTTTTGAGCTTGCCTCTGTGAGAGTCCAGCCTAGGGAGATGGCATCAGCTCTCATTGGCCCTCCAGAGACATCGTTTCTTCCTGTCTCTGGGGCTGGCAGTACTCACCTCCGGCCTCAGGAAATCCTCTCCTGCTGCCGCTCCCAGAGCTGGCCATCAGCTGGGCGGTCCAGCCCACCCTCACCGCTGCTGG
This sequence comes from Ateles fusciceps, assembly GCA_036589455.1. NCBI lineage: Eukaryota > Metazoa > Chordata > Mammalia > Primates > Atelidae > Ateles > Ateles fusciceps. The sequence continues at coordinate 14,922,237 of JAZHEH010003205.1, forward strand.
GAAGCTGAGGCTTCAGGAGGGGGAAGGGGCTATGTGCCTTTACACTGTGTAAGCCGGTTTTAGCCTGCTCTTTTCACTTTACTTTGTTGTAGCATTTTCTTGTATTATTTCAGTCTTTGGAAGAGACCATCTAATAGCTGCAAGCTATTCTATTGAGGGAGATGTCGTGTCTCACCAGTCCCCTAGAGTTGGCATTGATATTACACTCCACGATTTGCTGTCATAAATGCTGCAGTGGACACTGGTGAGCATCAAGCAGGGGGAGGAGGGTGCTTAGGTCTCAGCTACCTGTTCTTTTGCAGTCTGATATGTGACAGGGGTCCTTGGCTTTCTGAGCCTGGAGTTCTGCTGTCCCTGTCCCTAGAGTCCCTTCCTGCTGCAGAGTGGGCTGAGGTCTAGCAGCCCTATTTCTTCCCTGGCCCTGTCCCTTCTGTGCCCCAAAGTGTGTGGGATGGGGCAGTGGTTGGTAAACTGGGTCTTGGTCTCTTCATGTGAAAAATGGGGCTAGGTTGGGTGCGGTGGCTCACACCTGTAATCACAGCACTTTGGGAGGCCGAGACAGGTGGATCATCTGAGGTCAGGAGTTCGAGACCAGCTCGACCTATATGCTGAAACTCCATCTCTAGTAAAAATTTACAAAAATTAGCCAGGCTTGGTGTCTTGCACCTGTAGTCCCAGCTACTTGGGAAGCTGGGGCAGGAGAATGGCTTGAACCCAGGAGGCGGAGGTTGCAGTGATCCGAGATAGCGCCACTGCATTCCAGCCTGGGCGGCAGAGCGAGACTCTGTCTCAAAAACAAAACAAAACAAAACAAAAAATGGGGCTAATGGTGAAGCCTGTTTTGCCGGATTGCTGTGTGCACAAAATAAGCGCATGGTCCTAGACCCCTGGCACTGGCCTGGCACCGAGGCTGTGCTGGGTACAGGGGCTGCATCTCAGTCCTTGGCAGCAAAGGTCCGGAAGGCTGGACTGGGGGTGGGGTGAGTTTCTACCCCATATACCCCAGCCAGAGTCTGCCCAGTGGGTGCTCCTCCCCCACCTACCAGCCTTCGGGGGCATCCTCCCCCCACCCCCCAGCTACATCCCCATCCACACAGTGGGGCTTAGCTCCTGGGGCCTTGTTTCCAAAGCGGAAATGCCATTCTGGGAGGCACAGGCTTGGGGGGAGGGAATTTAAGTGGAAAAGGAGCAAATTTTTGAAATGCCTGTGTTGGAGCCTGTTCCCCTTGCTGCCTCCCGCTCACACCAGCAGCCCCACCCCCAGCGCTGCTCTAATTCCACTCCTGGGGGAGGATGGTCTCATTCCCCAAGGTCCTAGCCATCCACCGCCTCTCTGCGTCCGGCTCCTTGGCCAGCTAGGATGGAGCAGGGGCCAGCTCCCTTGAGGGCCAGGCCTTATGTGTCCCTGTCCATCCCTATAGGGACTGCTGCCTGGAGCCCTGCCTTCGGGCACTGCCTGCTCCCCTCCCCCACAGAAGTGGAGGCCCAGGGATAACCTGAGGCTCCTGAGGGTCCCGCTGGTTCAGACCTGCTCCCTGGGAAGCTGGTGTGCCAGCCAGCCTGAGGCGTGGGTGGCTGTACAGGGTTAGGGTGCAGGAAGGGCCGGGCACAGCTCCTGGGAACAAGCAGGAGGAGATGCTCCAGGCAGCCTCCCTGACAGCTGGCTCCTCTTCTGAGGCGGGGGTGGGCTGTGCTGGGGAGACAGGGTGTTGGCTAGCTGTCCTGTTCCTCCCGAGGACTCTGGGTCATACTGTGTCCCATCCCATTGCTCCTTCCTCAACCACTATGCTGAGAGTCCTGGCCAGTGGTTCCCAAGCCAAATATTGAGGAAATGTAGACGTCCAGTTTTTAGGAGGGGGTGGGGACTCAGGAGTCTGTTTTTTAACAAGCTCCCCAGAGGACCTGGGCTGTCTTAGCCCCTTCCTTTTCAGATGAGAAAGGAGCCCAGAGAGGGCAGAGGGCCTGCCAAGGCAGCACATCTGGCCAGGTGCTGCATTGGCATCGGCTGATAGCCCTGGGTGTCAAGCAGAGGGGCAGCTGCAGGCCCACCTGGGCTTGTGTCTTCATAGGCCACGCTTGAGAATTATCTGCTGCGTGAAGCCGGGTCGACCTCGCTGCTTCCCTGCTGCTACCAGAGCTGCCTGATGGCATCCCCCTTGCTCAGCCAGTGGCCCAGGATTGTTGACTGAGGGTCCTGTCTAGTCTGGAGTAGGCTTGGTTCTATGATCTCCCTGCAGACTGTGCATCCCTGGCCTGGCCCAGGGTCTCTGGCACCCTGGTTCTGCTGCGTGGAGTGACAGTCACTGACCTGCAGCCGAGCAAGGGGCGACTCAGGAGAGCCAAGATTGTCTCCACTCGGTTTCCCCCCGGGTTCCTTCTGTCTCCCTCATTCCCCGAATGCCACCTTCCTACCCCATGTCGCTGAAGCAGGTGAGTTGGAGCAGGACTCAGGAGGGTACTGGGCCCAGGTTTTAGGCTGAGCCCAGGAATGAGTAATGAGTGGAGGCAGATCAGCTGGAGGACCAGTCCGAGTCCCCAAATGTCGGCACAATGCAAGGAAAGGTCGGTGCTGCAGGTGAAAAGCGCTGGGTTGAGAGCTCGCCAGCCTCCCTGCTTGAGGCTTCATTTCCTGGGTCCTTCCTTACAAGGTGGGTGCACAGCTGGAGCTGTGGTGGTGGTGATTCTTTTCCTGCAGGCTGGGGCACGTCCCCTCCCCTTTCTCTCTAGATTCAGATCTGAGTCCCACGGCCCATGGACACGCGATGAATGCCCGGGGGTTGGTTAGCGGGCAAGACAGAAGGCTTGAGGCCGCGTCTCGGCTCTGGAGGAGGGCAATCCGGGCAGCCTTCCCAGGAGTGGAGGCGTTTGCGTAGGCCTTCGGTCCGTTCTCGCCCGGGTGGAAGGCGGGGACGTACATTTATTGGTAAAGCGGTGCCCTGCGCCCTAGGCTGGAAGCCCGGCCTGGGGCAGGGGCCTGGAGGGTGGGGAAGTGGGGGCGGGGCGGGGCGGGGTGGGGCGGGGCGGGGGCGGCCCCACTGGGCGGGCTTTTGCCCGCGCGTCCGCGCCCCCGGCAGGCGGCTCATTTGCATGAGGAGCTGCTGCGGCCAATGGCCGCGTGCGGCCGGGCATGCTGGGATCGGGCTGGGCTGGCTGGGCCGCGGCGGCGGGCGGAGCGCGGCTGGATCGGCTCTGGGCGGCCGAGGCGGCAGCTGCGCGGCGGTACTGGGGCGGCCGCGGCGCGCTCGGAGCCCCGAGGGCACGCGGCCCGGGTAGCTCGGTGTGCGCCCTCGGGGGAGCGAGGGTTCCAGGCCCGCCGGACACCATGAACCACCTGGTGAGGGGGCCAGGCGGGGCGGGACCGCGTCCCGGCTTCCAGGCGGCCGGCTCCCGGGCGGACGCGGGCGGGAAGGGGTTAAGACAGCGGCATTTCCTGCCGGACCTGCGGGGCCTGGGAACTGTCGGCCGGGGTCCGCTGCCCCGGGACCTCCTTCCGCCCTGGCCGGGGAGGCAAGAGGCAGGAACCGCGGGGACTCCAGAGCCTGCGCGCCTCGGGGTTGTTAGCGGGGCCGGAGGCAGGCTGGAGGGTTCCTAGGTCGGGAAAGTGGCTGGCGGGGCCCGCACTCCCCCTGTCGGCTGTCGCCGGCTGTGTCACCTTGGGCCTCTGCGCCCGCCCCCGAGCCTCAGTTTCCTCGTCTGCGAGGAGGGGCCGGTGAGCCTCGGGCGGGTGGTCCGTCTGGTGTGGCGTGGGGAACTGCCCACTGCTCCCGGAGAGGGGGAGCTCCGGGGAACCGAGGCCGGGCGGACTAGTGCGTGGCGCCGGCGGGGAAGGCTCGGCCGGAGCACCCGGGTTCGGTTAATGATTCACTCCGGCCGCCGGCGCCGGGTTCCGGGAGCGGAGCGGGGGTGGGGGCGGGCACGCCGCGGGCTTTGCCTCCCCCACCCGCCGAGCGCCGATGGAAGCCGGGTCCTGGCCACGGGAGTCCCTGCCGCACGCGAGAGTCGTGGGAAGGGGCCAGGGCCGGGTTCTGCAGTGTGGAATTGAAGGCTTTGGAGTCCATAGTTGAGGGACCCGCAGAGTTAGAGCAGGGGTGGGGCTGCCGCTTGAGAGTCGGAGAGGCTGATCGGAGGGCCAAGGTGAGGGAGATGGGAAAGCTGAGATTTGCCGAGGAGTGCGGGGCGACGGGCTTATGGCCTTAGGGCCTGGAAGATGTTAGAGTTTCGAGGTACAGACCGGCGACAGCAGCTCCTTTTTCCACCACAAGGCTCCCTTTCCCTCCTGAAAGCCCCTTGTTTCCTCCCCCGCCCCCCCCACCTCCCGGGCCCTGCCGCGGCTTTGGTCATCTTCGCAGAATGACCATAGGTTGATAACTTTTTTGCTGGATTCGGCCAGGTGGAGATGTTCCCCCGTCACCCTGGGCCGGGTGACGCCCCCTCTTGTGCCCGTTCCTTTCCCTCGGTGGAGAGTTGGGTGGTGGGAGCTGGCTAGCCTGTAAGAGCAGGTGTTGGGGTGCCTGGAGAATCCGGGCCCCAGTTACGGGGCCGGGGGCTGTGGGTAAGGAGCTTCGGGGAGGAGCTGCTGACACTTCCTCCTGGCACTGCTTGCCCGGGAGCTGGGTGGAGGCAGGGCCGGGCAGTCCCAGGTTCTGCCAGTAAAGTCACCTTGGGCTGGGGCAGGAGGCAGTAACGGCCTCTGGCATACTGTTTGTCTGAGCAGGATGTTGAGCACTGTGGGCTGGTACCATGGCCCCAGGTCTGAACGAGGGATGGAAATAAGGACAGTGCCACTAGGGCCTCCTGTCTGTGCAGGAGGGGCCCTGAGACAGCTCCTCAAGCCCCTCCCGTGTTATACAGATGGTACAGATGGGGGATACTGAGGTACAGAGAGGCAGTCAGTTGTCCTCAGAACTGGATCCAGAACCTCGTCTCTTTCATGGCCCCCAGTGCAGCACCACATGTGGCCTCCGAATTCCTAGTCTGGGACTGGGGCTGCTCTGGTCCCCAGGCTCTTTTGGGGTTGTCACCTTGGTAGGAACCCTCTGGTTTCAAGGCTGTGCCTTTGTGGCCCTCTCCTGGCATCTACTGTCCCTTTAGGAGGTTCCACCACCCTTTTCTCCTGAGCCTAGACAACTCCCTCTCTTGCCCCCAGAGGCCCATAGCCAGCTGAAGCAGTAGAACCAACCAGCAGGGGAGGCGCATGCGCTCCAGGGGAACTTCTTGTAGGAGGCAGTATTGGAGTCAGACTTGAAGTGTAGGGTTTGGGGTTGGGTGATAGGGATATTTCTCCAGCAAAGACACTGGGCAAACCTCTTCCTCTGGGTCTTGGGGTCCCCCACATAAGGGGCTGCAAGGTGGTCTCCCTGTAAGAGGGTGGGGGCTCTGCCCTCTGTCAGGCCCTTCCTGGCCCTCTGAGCACAGGAGAGGCCCTGGCTCCACCTGTGTCTTGCTGCCCTAACTTCCTCCCACCTCTAGGTGCTAGCCTGGGGCAGAAAGAGGGTGGGGTGGGGGTGGGTCCAGCCTCCTTGATGACACAGTTGGGGCTGGAGGTGGGGGCTGCCCCTATTCTGGGTCTGGTGCTGTCCCTGAAGTCAGGGGTCAGCCTCACACTGGGCTCTCTGCCAAAATCCCTGGATCATAAGCATGAGCTCCAGCCGGTCTGCTTGAGTGAACCCCGCTGATCCTGCCTACAGGGGCACGGGCCTGGGGGCTGCCAGCCATCCTCACTGTCCGAGGGGTGTTTTGGGTTGCAGGTTCCATGTCCTGCAGCAGGAGGGCCCTGCCTGTGCCACTGCCTCTGCCCAGCCTCTTAGGGACACTGCCTGGGATGCTCTGGCAGGAATGGGGGCTGGAGCATGCTTCCAGCCTCATAGCTGGCCCTGGGCATAAAGGCATCTGCTGTGGCGTTGCAGCCAAGGCCAGGCTGTGCTCTGTGCTTGTGTCAGGGAGCCCTTGGCAGTGGCCACCCACAGGTGGCTTTTTATTCCCTCCTGCTGCTGAGTGTCACTCTTGGGGCTGAGGGCCTGCACGCCTTCCCTGCCTCATCCTCTTTGAGGAGTCATGCCCTCCTGAGGCCGGCAGGACAGGAGCCATGCTCCCCCCGGAGTGGTTCTGGAATGTGGGCCCCGAACACAGGCTATGTGGTCCGCCCACACCCTTGCTGCCTGCCACTGGGGCACCCAGGACTTGAGCCCAGACCCTGGCTACCTAGTTGTCTGTGGGAATATTAGGAGAAGATGTCACTAAAGCTGGCAGGTCCTGGAGTTCCACAGGATGGGGACATGGTGAGGGGGAAGAAATGCTGCCCCTCAGAGAGCCCCCTCAGAGCCTGGGCCAAGGCCAAGTCGGGTGATAGGGACCCACCTGGAGGGATCCCGATGTGGTGTGTGGATGAGTGGAAGCTGCGGGTGCAGATGGCCAGTCGGGTGCACACTCATTGGGCCTGCATCTGTTGGCCACGGGGACTCTTTGGGACAAGCAAATAGAATGCCCCAGAAATAAACTTGGCCCAAGTTTGTGATGGTTCTGGGTATGAAGAAGCCAGTGTTTCCCAAGTGCCTGCTGTGTGCAAGGCTCTGTGCTGGGGCGGGTGCGCATGTGCACTGGGGGCATGGACAGGAGGGGTGGGGAAGGCCTGTGACATTTCCTCTCGTGGTTTCCACAAACCCAGGCATCACCCCTGGTTGGAAGTAAAGTCAAGCCACCCACTCCACTGTACCTGAGCCCGGGGTTGGCCTCTGCTGCTTCTGGACTCAGTGACCTCCAGGCTGTCAGGGAACTTCTGAGCCTTGGTTTCCATATGTAGTAAGATGGAGGTAATCATGTCTTATAAGGTAGTTTCGGAGGTTAAATGAGCTGGTGGCTGTGCGGGAAAGAGCTCTGCCTCTGGCAGGGAGGAACTGTGCTGTTCTTATTGTTGTGAACCTAGTGACAAGTGTGGCACTATTACTCGTTTCCTTGTCTGTCCCCCACCCCAGGATCTTGGGCAGAGACCAGGAGTTCCTCTGGCCATTTCCTCCCAGCTCCCACCTTGTGCTGGCTTGCGTGTGCTGAGATCACTTATGCTGGGTGAAGGGTGCAGGCCAGATGTGAGCCAGGCCTGGCAGAGGGGGTTTTGGTCAATGGTGTTGCCCGCAGTGTTCACTGCAGTTGGCTCAGGCTGGCCCTGTGCCTGAGAACTCCTGGGTTGTCTCTTCAGGCAACCAGGGAAGTCTCCTTGGAGCAGCAGCATCTCCCCTTACTAGTCTCCAACTCCAGCTTCCCCACACCCCAGAGTCAGCATCTGGGGACAGCCATAGCACGTCCAGGGCTCACAAGGCAGCTGGCAGAGCCGATGAGGAGACCCCAACACCCATCCGACATATGCAGCTCTCCCTGACGTGTGCCGCCTGCCTGCAGCGCTGGTCCCAGCCGCTCTGTTTCTCGGGCCTGCCTGCTTGGTCCGGGTGGATCTGGTGCCCAGGCGGACCCTGGGATACAATGAGGGCCGTTCTCAGAGCCAGGCAGAGCCTGTGGGGCGGTCCTGTTGGCTCCCATGTGCAACAGCTGGGATATTGTTTGGGGAGTGCTGGCATCAGGCTGGGGCTCTCCCATCTGGCCCCGCCCTTTGGAATACGCAAGCCTCTGAGGGCCTTCCTGGGTTCCGCTGGTGCACGCGCCCTGGAGCTGCCCTGCTGAAGGGGGTAGACTTGTCCTCCTGTCCTGGGTGCCTGGGGTCCAGGAGTGTGAATTGGGCTGTATCAAGACATGTTGGGCAGTACTGTGAGGTGAGGGCAGAGGGGGAGGCCGTGTCCCAAGAGGAGGCTTCCTGGAGGGGATGATGGTCCAGCGTGTCCTGAAGTGGGAGTAGGGAGCAGCAGGAGTGAGGTACCAGAGACTGGGAGAGTCAGGCAGCAGCGTCCACTGTGCCTTGGACACAGGTGGCTCACAGTGTCCCCTGGGCTGCCTTTGTACCCCTCTGAGGTCACAGTTGTGTGTGTCCCTTGAGAACTTGGGCAGGAGCACCTGACTGGCCCAGCTTGGATCATGCCCTAGGCCCAGCAGTGCAGGAGGCCAAGAAAGTAAGTTTGGGGAAGCTGGCCTCTCCCCCAGGTTGGAGCGTGGCAAGGCTTCCTGGGGAGGCTGCTGGGGGGCCTGCAAGCATGTTCAGTGCTTGGGGTGTTGTGGGCTTTGCTCGTCTGGGCTTTGCTCATCTGGGCTTATTTGGCCATGGGAAGCTCGTTGTGTGGAAGACGGTCATTGAGCTGTGCCCGAGTCATCCATGGAGTCTGCCCCTGTAAGTCCTTCCCACCCCTCCAGGCTCACAGCCTGCCTCCCTGCTCCAGTCCCCTGGCTGAGGCCCTTTGCTCCATGTTCTTCCCAGACACAGTCCTGTGGAACATCATCTTCTTGGGGGAGGCCGTCTCTGACCCTGTGTTCAAAGGCCTTCTCTCACATTACTTTTGCCACCCCCACTTTCTTCCCCATCAAAGCAAATTGTTTGGTGTCTTTCTGTCCCACTATAGTATAGGCTCTTTGTGGACAGAGGCCTTGTCCACTAGGCCTGCGCTATCTCTGCCTGGCCAAAGCAGGGACCAGATAAATCTTCTGTTAAAAGAACAATGTGGCCGGCCAAGGTGGCTCACACCTGTAATCCCAGCACTTTGGAAAGCTGAAGCTGGAGGATCACTTGAGTCCAGGAGTTTGAGACCAGCCTAGGCAAGATAAGGAGACCCCATCTCTACACAAAATTAGCTAGGCTGGTGGTGCATGCCTGTAGTCTTAGCTGCTTGGGAGGCTGAGGTGGGAGGATCACTTGAGCCTGAGAGGTGGTTACATTGAGAGCCACAGTCGCAGTACTGGGCAATAGAGCAAGACCCTGTCTAAAAAAAAGAACAATTGTATGAAACCAGGGCTGTCATCATCCAGCAGAGAGGATCTAGGTGCTCAGAGAGGCTAGGGGATTTGCCCAAGGTCCCATAGCCGGGCCCAGGTCTGAGTCTTAGCTGTTGCTTAGTGAGGAGGAAGGAGTGCGCATCTTTGGGGACAGACAGGGAGGCAGAGAGCCCCAGAGAGGCGCTTCCCTGGCCAGCTGTAGCGGTTGGTTGTGTACCAGCAGTGTCCAGAGCTCAGGCTGGTGGGGGTGGGGGGTGGGGGGAGCAGCTGACGCAGGCCAGGGGAGCTTCTGGTGCCAGGCGCCCAGTGCCACGTGCCCAGCCTGTGAGGTGCTTCCCAGCCTGGCTCCAGCGGCCCCAGACTGGGCTGTGGCCTATCAGTGAGCTCATGCCGGGAGGGGTTGGGTCTCGAGGGCAGAGGCCCCAGCCGCTCACCTGGGCCAGGCTTCCCCCTCCCTGCAAGGCCTTTCCCTCCACAGAGCTGCCGCCCTCCCTGCCTGTGCTCCCACAGCCTCCCTGAGTACCCAGCCCTGCCTGGCGGGGCCTCTGCGAGCCTTCCCTGGGCCGCCCTCCTAAGAGGTGAGGGGCCTCCTTGGGGCGGTCCCCTCTGTCCACACCCCCACCTTCTCTGACTTGGCTACAGGGGAATTTTCCTGTGAGTCACTCTGCTGGCACTTCCTGTGGTCATCAGGGCAGAGGCTGGGGGACTCCGCGGGGCTGCTCTGTGGTGTGTAGGGTCACTGGGGGATGGTGGCCCGCCCCCTGATGGGCTGTGATTCCCAAAGGCAGGCTGCAGACCATATTTGGGAAATGCTCATCTTGCTGGCAGCCTGGGATGGGGGCCCTGAGCCCGGGTGGGCTGCAGGACAGCCTCCGTTCCTCCCACTCTTCTGTGGGGCTCTGTCCCCTTGACCCGCCGCAGCGCCTGTCCCATCCTGCCTGGGACTGGTGCACAGTCCACTGATTTCTTTTTGTGTATTTTTTCAGCTCAAAAAAGCAAGAACACTCATTCCTGAAAAACAGGAAGAGAAAGTGTTCCCATTGTCTCATGCATCTGGATCCTATCCTCATTCTCTCCTGTCTTTACGTTTCACAGGACGTTTTCCTGAGGCATGTTTTTGACTTGAGTACCTTTTTCATTTCTGTGATCGTGGTGTGGACAGTGCTGCAGTGATCCGGGGCCTCTGCCCTTGTGCCCAGCTTGGTTCCAGTGTGACTGTACTTGGGCCTGCCCCCCCCCAAGCTGCCCCCGGCACCTCCCATGGGCCTTGCTCCTCCTGGCTCCCCCACACTCCAGCCTCTTTCCCTTTTAGGGGCTGGAGGCTCCAAGCTGCTCTGGAGAAATGGGCTCCCAGCTGATGACACCCACCCAGGGCAAATGAGCAGTGGGGTCTGAACGTCTGCTCCTGGGACCTAGGGCACCCACTGCCTGCCCGGGCTGTTGCCTGGTGTGCCATCGCCCTCTTCCCCGCTGCCGGCCAGGGAGGCAGAGCTCAGGAGCGCTGTCCAGCCCCTGCTGGTGTAGGGGAGGAGGGTGGGCCCTCGGGACTTGGAAGAGGCCTCACCCCTCTCCTCTGCCCCAAGGCCCAGGCTCCTGCTTCCTATTTCTGCCCAAGGGGGCGTGGCCCTTCCTGGTTTCACTCCTTGCAGATGGAGTTCAGAAAATGGGACTTGGACCCAAGTGGGGATGGTCACACAGCTACTGGCTGGCCAGAACCCAGGTCCCATTTCTGAGTCAGAGTCTACACCAGGCAGCACATCTCCGATCCCAGGAGACTCCGAGGAGGGTCCTTGCAGGGCAGCCCAGAGCTGAGGCCAGGCTGGTGGGGTGGCTGGAACCCAGCGTGGGTCACCGCCCAGCTGGCTTGGCACTGTCCTCAGACCCGGCTTCCCTGTGTGTGAAGTCTGGGGCCCCTGTGGAACCCATGCAGCCCTCTGCTGCCCTAGGAGAGACCGCAGCCCTGGCCTTGTCTCACCCCGTGCCTCCCTCACACCTACCTTTTACTGGAACCAACCACACTCTCCAGCTGGGGACCCCCTGTCCCTGGGCCCAGCCTGTGCCTGGCACCTGGATGGGGCAGCAGGGGCGAGGATGCACAAGCGTGGCGGGGAAACTGCGAGACCTCCCTGCTCGGGCTCTTGTGTCCCAGCGAGGCTCCGAGCCTGCCCTTGCCATGGCCCTCCTGCCTCTGATACCACAGCCGCCTCCAAGTCCCTCTTGGGCTACTTGGCTCCTGTGCCACGTGGAGCATGTGCCCTGCCCTGGGAGAGTTTGCTGAGGGTGGTGGGGCTGGACAGGGAGGGTGCGCCTGCTGTTTCCCTCCCAGCCTTACGGAAGGTGTTTGAGGTTTCTAAATGATTGACTTTTTGGTAGATTTTTGGGTAGATGGACTTTGTTAAGGAAGTTCCCTCTCATTTTTGTTCAGTTTTTATTCTAAGAAGTTGTCCTTTTTGTTAGATTATTTTCTTTTGTCTCAAGAGAGAACCATTGCAATTTCTTTTCACCTGGCAGCATTAACCGCTGCTCTCCCTGTGTTAGTCCAGGTAGCAGAGTGGCCTTGGTGGGGCTTTTAGGGGTATCTTGAGGGTCATCCCTGGAGTTCTGGTGGTGGCAGTGGTCAAGAGGATTTTGCGGTGCTATACAGGTGAAGTTGAAAGAAAGGCCAGGATCAGCTGGGCCTTTTTGTTGGGAAAGGTGGGGACAGTGGAGGCAAAGACACAGTGATTTCACCAAACTCCACTAAGTTCCTTTCCCACTGTCAAAGCTGGGTGCCTCCCCAGAGTGGGGCGGGAGCTGGGGGAGCCTCCTGATGCCCCATGCACATCTTCTCACACCTGTGTCCTCTCTCCCCCAGAATGTACTGGCCAAAGCCCTCTATGACAACGTGGCCGAGTCCCCGGATGAGCTCTCCTTCCGCAAGGGCGACATCATGACGGTGCTGGAGCAGGACACGCAGGGCCTGGACGGCTGGTGGCTCTGCTCGCTGCATGGGCGCCAGGGCATCGTGCCCGGGAACCGCCTCAAGATCTTAGTGGGCATGTATGATAGAAGCCAGCAGGGCCTGGCCCTGGTCCTCCCACTGCCCCTGCCCAGCCCCAGCCTGGCCTCCCACAAAGCCTCCATGCCCCAGCGCCTCCGACCTCCCAGTACACGCCCATGCTCCCCGCCACCTACCAGCCCCAGCCTGACAGCGTCTACCTGGTGCCCACCCCGAGCAAGACTCAGCAAGGCCTCTACCAAGCCCCTGGCCCCAGCTCTCAGTTCCAGTCACCCCCAGCCAAGCAGACATCTACCTTCTCGAAGCAGACGCCCCATCACCCGTTTCCCAGCCCGGCCACAGACCTGTACCAGGTGCCCCCAGGGCCTGGAGGCCCTGCCCAGGACATTTACCAGGTGCCACCTTCTGCTGGGATGGGGCATGACATCTACCAGGTTCCCCCGTCCATGGACACCCGCAGCTGGGAGGGCACAAAGCCCCCGGCAAAGGTAAGGCCATCCTGGCTCAGTCATGCAGCCCTTACAGGTATAGCCCAGGTCAAGGTGGGAGGTGAGTGTCTGGGGAGTGTTCATTTGTCTGGGGAAGGTGCATGTGAACAGGCCCAGAGGGGAGACACCCTGCTGGCCTCTGCCACGCTGACTGAAGTGGCCGTCTCACCACAGGGAGCAGCCTGTTGAGGCGTTCCAGGGGCAGGTGGGGCTTGGCACGTGGAGTTAGCAGTCACTGGGTCCCCTCGGGGAGAGCCCATCCTCCTCATGCCTGGCTGCCCTGTGCCTTCTGGGTTTACATGTCAGCCTCTGGATGGGGTTCTGGCACATCCTGTGGCTGCCCCTGCCTCTGTGGGCCAACCCCTCTCCACTTCTGGGGCATGCTAGGAGCCAGTGGGTGCTTACAGTAATCTGGATGTGACTCCTGGACCTGGGGAGGATGCTGCCCCCTGGGATTGCTAGAGGAGGGCTGCTCTGAGAGCCTCTTGGGCTCTTGCTGTGAGATGCTGGGCCTGGGGACAAGACCTCTGGCTTCCAGGCCCTAAGCCTGCTCCCCGAGTCCACAGGCCCCTGACTCCCAAGCTCACCTGCCTGTAGGAAGGAGGTGGCTGGAAAGGGTGGCAAGGTCCACTGGCTGTGGCAGGAGCAACCTTTTCTCACCTTAGATTGGCCCGTTCCACTGTGCCAAAGCCCCCTCAAGAGCTGGGGTGTAGAGTTTCCAGGTCTGGAAGTGGAGGAGACGTCCCGGGTCTCTCGTCTTCTCCTGCCCCCTTACTTCTTACGGCTCACCAGGAGGACCTGAGAAACCCAGCCCATGCTGCCATCTCAGCACTCCCGAGGGACATAGCAGCCCTGGCTCTGTGGGGTCGGCTTTCCAGGACTCAGCCCAAGCCTTGTGTTTTTGCCACGTCCCGTCTAGAGCCACCTGTGTCTGGAGAGACAGAGGCCAAGTGGACACTCAGTCCAGGGCTGAGGTAGAGACCTCATTGGTGCCAGCTGGGCATCGAGTCAGTAGGGAGTCACCCCAACCCCCGCCCATGGGTGGCCTGCACCCAGGAGACCTGGCGGGAGGTCATTGGCAGGTGGGACTCCATGGACATGGGCCACCAAGCCTGGCCACTAGAGGAGCGTGGGTCACTGGCTCCCGCTTCCTGCTCTACCAGCTCCTTCAGCCATCTCTCCAGAGACGAGCCTGGCTGGTGTAGGGCTGCCTGGGTGAGGCTGCTCCAAAACTGGCTTTAGCAAGAGGAGCAGGGTCCTGTTATCCTCTGGGGAGGTGGCAGGGGGCAGTGCCCTGTGGGGGAGCCTCAGGCCATGGCCCACGCACACTCAGACCTCACATAGATGCACACCTGCACCCCACCCGTGCAGACACGTGTGCACGAACACATGCCTGTGCACACGTCACGTTTACGAACACATGCACATAGCTGCATCCCAGCTCCCACAAATGGACACACGTATATGCCCACACATGCGCACATCACATGCATGAACACATGCACACCCCCACCCCACATGTACAAACACACGTGTATGCCCACATATGCAAAGCATGTCCACCCATCAGTATCCTACAAACATGTACAAATGCATGTGCATATGTACACAGAGACACAGTCCACACTCCGCATGCCCAAGGCTAGTCACACCCCCTCCTCCCCCTCCTCCACCTTTGCAGTGAAGCTTGTCCTGGTGTGGGTGGGGAGGCTGGGGCAGGCAGCGGAAGCCCTGTGGGCCGAGCAGCAGCAGCGAGACCCCCAGACCTAGCCTGGCCTCCAGCCTGTGTTTTGGTAGCTGTTTTGTTTCCCCTCTCCGGCAAGGGGCCTGCTCTCATTTTTGTCAGGGGCTCAACCAGCTGGGTCCTTCTCTGCCCAGGCCCACTGCTAGAGCTGCCCAGTCCTGTGCCCCAAGGCCTGGACCAGGCTGGTGGCCCAGGGTGAAGAGCCCTTTGTCCTGGGCCTGGTTGCTCTCCCCCCAGGAAACCTCCTTCAGTCTTGATTGTGTCTGCTTGTATTTTATGATCACAAAAGCAATGCTTATTTGCTGTAGAAAATGCATAATGTATGAAGAAGTCTGGAGACGAAATTTTCTAATCAAGAGGTAATCACTGGGAAATTCTGGCATATTTTGTCTAGCAGCTTCCCCTGTGTTTCACAGATTTGTACATGTGGTTTTACATTTCAAAGTTGTAAATCCAACATTAGATACCAAAAGTATTTTGTTGTCCAGGCGAGGTGGCTCACCCCTATAATCCCAGCACTTTAGGAGTCTGAGATGGGCGGATCACGAGGTCAGGAGTTCAAGACCAGCCTAGCCAGCATGGTGAAACCCCGTCTGTACTAATAATACAAAATGGGCAACACCCATTTTGCAGAAGGGGGGAGACCAGCCACTGAGCTGTAGGGCGGGGGCCCACCTTATCCCCTTCCCCTGCCGCCTGCCGCTTGTGCCCTGACTGGGAGGCAGGGATGTGTTCCTGAGTTCACTGGTCTCCCCCCACTTGATGCGTCATCCTGGGGGAGGAGAGAGGCAGCAGGACATAGCCCTGGCCCTGCCAGGCCCGCGCTGCCTGGCTCTGTGCGTGCACCTGGCAGTGGGGCCTGTGCTGTGTTTTCTCTGCATTGTATGAGGTGTGTGAGTGAGTGTCAGAGACCATGTGGGTCTTTTGTCAGGGTCTGTGTTTCTGTCCCCTCCTCCTGGGCTCTGGCTGTGTTCCCCACAACCCGCGGGGAGCTCCAGGGCCTGCTAGCGGGGTCTCAGGTGTGCTGCAGGGTGGCCTGTGATGAGCAGCTGGGCTCAGTCATTCCCCTATCCCCCCTGGTGGCTGACTTGCTCTGTTTTTGTAACAGAAACATTTGATCCCTGTGGCTGCCTACTGCCACCCGACTCAGCTGCAGGAGTGACAGGCGGCGGTTTGCCTGGGGAAGCCTGGGTCCAGCTGCATCCCTGAACCTCATCGCCTGAGGGTGGGGACGGAGGGTGCTCACTCTTCCTGCTGGTGCTGGGTCCTGGCTGAGCCTTGGGGCTGGGTCCCCACCTGCCTTCAGGAGGCTGGGAGGCCTAGAGAAGCCTTGGGCCCTGCCTCGAGGCCCAGCCAACCTGCCACGTCTCTCCGCCCCGCCGGCCCGGCTGTTGGCAGGTCCCTGCATCTAAAAATAGCTCTGGAGGAGACTCAAGTCTGGGGCGCGTGGAGGGAGATGAGTCTGGAGAGGCGGCCGCCAAATCCACTCCCAGACGCGATGGAGCGGGGTGAGGACACCCCAAGGAGGCCCCCAGCCTGCCGGGCTCTGCTGCCAGGCGCACTGGAGGCCCAGTGGACCCAGCGTTACTGCCCAGCTCTGCTGCGCCACAAGAGGCTCTGCCAGGCCTGGGGGTGTCGGGCACCTCTGCCACCCCCATGCCCAGTGCACCCTTATAGCAGCCTCAGCCAGCAGAGCTGGCTGCCTCCCTGCATTGGGAGGGCCTCGTGGGATTCAGGGGCACTGGGCCCAAGGGAGGGACTGCTTTGGCGCTGCTGCCCCCAGGGATGTTCGGGGAGGCCCCGAGTCAGCCCTGTCCCAGACGTCCCCTTTGATGAGGGAACAAAAGGCCTTTCTTTGGAGAGAGCTGAACAGGGAGCTTGGTGCTGGAGTTGTGTGGGTGAGGTATGCCCGGGGGCTAGAGAATCTCACCAGGGAGGCCTCGTCCTCCCCCAAGGCAAGGAGGTCTTCGGGAAAGAAGGCTGCCTGGCGTCGCCCCCACCCCCCTTCAGGCCGGTGCTGGTGAGGGGCAGCATGGCCCTGGGCTTGCCCGTGTGCTGCCTGCCTCTGCACTGTTCGGGCCTTGGCCTCTCTGGGCTCTGGGCCAGGGTAAGAGCACCTGGGGAGGGGGAGGGCCGGCCCTGGACCTGCCTCCCCTGCTGAGCCTCATCATTTCAGGTCACCAGGGGTCTTATTGCTGCAGGCAGCTCCCCCGGGACAGGTGCAGCAGGGAGGGGGCCTTGGTTCCAGCTGCTGTGCCGCCCCCACCACAGACCCGACCTGCCCCTCTGGCCCTGTCCTCCAGAGTTTCCGCGTGCTGTGCTATGGGGGAAGGGGGCTGGAGGCACTGTGGCTCTGTCTGGTCCCGGGCTGGGTGCAGTCCCCTGCTGGGCCAACCTTTCTGGGGGAGGCTACAGCTGGGTGGTGTAGACAGCAGGCTCCGAGGCCTCCGCTGTGGCCTTTTATCCTGTGGGGCTGGGCGCCCCAGTCATGGGGGTCCTTGCCTGTAGGTAGTGCCCTCCAGAGCCAGGGTCCCAGCCCCTTAACCCTGCCGGTTCATCCCCTCCCCCTCCACGTCATCAGCTCACACCCATGCTCCACTGTGGAGCCTTCTGGGTCAACCGGCTGTAGAGACGTTGGTGTCCTGGCCCAGGACCAGGCAGCTCTGAGTAAAACCCAGGGGTCTTGCTGTACCCGGCACTGTGTTCCACTGGAGGAAGGTCAGCGGATGCAGAGGGGTTGAGAACCGGTGCCTTGGAGAGCCCCGTCCCTACCACCTGGTGTGCCCTGCCCACCTCCCAAAAGGGTGAGGCTCCCAGGTGTGAGTGGAGCCTCCCCAAGGACCCAAGGGATCCTGAGGGCAGATTCGAGGGCAGCTGTGAAGTTGGCTCTCTGTCCCCAGGTGGTGGTGCCCACCCGTGTGGGGCAGGGCTATGTATATGAGGCCGCACAGCCGGAGCAGGACGAGTACGACATCCCGAGACACCTGCTGGCACCGGGGCCCCAGGACATCTACGATGTGCCCCCCGGTTCGGGGGCTGCTTCCCAGCCAGTATGGCCAGGAGGTAGGTGTGGGGTGTTCGGCTGGTGGAGGACGGGGTGGCGAGTCTGTGCCTCTGCTCGGCCCTGGGCAGGGAACTGCATCTTCTCAGCCCTAGCCAGGCCTAGAGGCCGTGCTGCAGGGTTCCCCACTTTTTTATTCCACCAAGTGGCCCTAGCGCCGTTAACCCTGCACTGTTTCTGCCCCCAGGTATATGACACACCTCCCATGGCCGTCAAGGGTCCCAATGGCCGAGCCCCGTTGCTGGAGGTGTATGACGTGCCCCCCCAGCGTGGAGAAGGGCCTGCCGCTGCCCAGCCACCACGCGGTGAGCCAACGCCAGGGCCAGGCTGAGGTTGTGTGGTGTCAGGGTGTGTACACTGGGGTGACAATCAATGTCTACAGGGCTGGGGGCCCTGGCCAGGAAGAGACTGGTTTCAGGCCCTGTTCTGCCGCTCACTGGATCATTGACAGATGAGGAAACCGAGCTCTCTTCTGAGCCTCAGATTCTTCGTCTGCAGAACTGCCATTGCAAGGCCTTCTCCATGAGTCCCTGAGAGGGTATCTGCAAAGTGACCACGGGGTGTGTCATCTCATCTGGGATCCTTTGAAGAGTGAAGGGGGTGCTAGTAATTATGCGGGAGCATCAAGGACAAACCAGGACTGTCCTGGGCAAACCGTAATTTGGTCCCCCCTGATAATTCACACAGCTCAGCCACGTACCTGCTGCAGAGTAGGAAATTTACACGTGGTGGTGGTGGTGGGTGGTAGCAGTGATGGTGGTGATGAGGTGGTGGTGGTGGTGGTGATGAGATCATGATACAGTGGTGGTGGCAGTGCAGTATGACAGCTGACCTTTCAGTGAGTGTCTGCAGTTACAGTTGTGTGCATTAACACACGTGGAATTCTTTGGGAGGAAGCTCTCCCACCTTCAGGGGAGCAGACAGGCACAGGGGCTCATCTCAGAGCTGTCATGGAAAGGAATCCTGAAGGATGTGTGCACCAGGGCTGCATGTGTGTGTGGGGCGGGGGGAGGTTGGGTGCTGCCCCCAGCCTTTGGGGTGGCAGATGGACGGACGGACAGCCTTGATTGCTCATTGTCCCCCAGGTCTACGACGTTCCTCCGTCAGTGAGCAAGGACGTGCCCGACGGCCCGCTGCTGCGTGAGGAGACCTACGATGTGCCCCCGGCCTTCGCCAAGGCCAAGCCCTTTGACCCAACCCGCACCCCGCTGGTCCTGGCTGCACCCCCTCTAGACTCCCCACCGGCTGAGGACGTGTATGACGTGCCGCCCCCAGCTCCTGACCTCTATGATGTGCCCCCTGGCTTACGGCGGCCTGGCCCAGGCACCCTGTACGACGTGCCCCGTGAACGGGTGCTTCCTCCTGAGGTGGCCGACGGTGGTGTGGCTGATGATGGTGTGTATGCGGTGCCTCCCCCCAGCTGAGCGTGAGGCCCCAGCGGACAGCAAGCGCCTGTCGGCCTCCAGCACCGGCAGCACACGCAGCAGCCAGTCCGCATCCTCCTTGGAGGTGGCGGGGCCGGGCCGAGAACCCCTGGAGCTGGAAGTCGCTGTGGAGGCCCTGTCTCGGCTGCAGCAGGGTGTGAGCGCCACCGTTGCCCACCTCCTGGACCTGGCAGGCAGCGCTGGTGGGACCAGAGGCTGGCGCAGCACCCCTGAGCCACAGGAGCCACTGGTACAGGAGCTGCGGGCCGCTGTGGCCGCCGTCCAGAGTGCCGTCCACGAGCTGTTGGAGTTCGCCCGCAGCGCTGTTGGCAACGCTGCCCACACATCTGACCGTGCCCTGCATGCCAAGCTTAGCCGGCAACTGCAGAAGATGGAGGACGTGCACCAGACGCTGGTGGCACATGGTCAGGCTCTTGACGCTGGCCGGGGAGGCCCGGGAGCCACCCCTGAAGACCTGGACCGGTTGGTGGCTTGCTCGCGGGCCGTGCCCGAGGATGCCAAGCAGCTGGCCTCCTTCCTGCACGGCAACGCCTCGTTGCTCTTCAGACGGACCAAGGCCCCTGCCCCGGGGCCCGAGGGGGGTGGCACCCTGCATCCCAACCCCACTGACAAGTCCAGCAGCATCCAGTCACGGCCCCTGCCCTCACCCCCTAAGTTCACCTCCCAGGACTCGCCAGATGGGCAATACGAGAACAGCGAGGGTGGCTGGATGGAGGACTATGACTACGTCCACCTGCAGGTGGGTGCTGCCTGCCCAGCCCCGGCTCCACCTCTGCCCCGCTCCTCCTCCCCCAACTCGGGGCTCCTGTGCTCAGGGGGGAGATGTGTCCCCAGCTGGAGCCTGGTCCTTGGCGAGGCCCTGCACCCTCCGACCTTCCTCACCCCACATCACCCCTGTTGGCCAGCGTGGCCGTGTCGTTGAGTCCTGCATTTAGCCCCTTGGGCTGGTGTCTCTGGTGACCAGCAGCAGTGGCTCTGTTCCTTGTGGGGGAGACAGACCTGCAGACATGTGCACACACACAAAGATTCTCCGAGGGTGGGGGCTCAGCGGGAGGCGACGGGAAGTGGCTGGGGCTGCTCCTCCCAGGCCAGGCCCTGGAGCAGAGACCTGGGTGCCAGCTGGGCGAGAGTCCTGATAAGAAGCATTCCAGGCTGAGCTGGGCCAGAGAGCCATCCGGAGGCAGGGAGCAGGTGGCCAAGCCTTTAGGTCAAGCGGGAGGGTTTGGGTTTGGTTTCTGGTGTGGGAGCCTGGGCAGGCAGGGTGGAGCGTGCAGTGCGGCCTTTCTTGGGTGCCCCGCCCTGTGCCCAGCCTCTTCCTGGCCTGGCAGACGGTGAAAGGGGTGGCCAGCACTGCTTCCTGGGAAGCCGTCTTCTCTGTGTGTCATGGCATGTGCCAGTCTAGAGGTGTGTGTGTGGGTCTGTGTGTCCCCCACATATGGCAGCCTGGGGAGGGGTGTGTGTGTCTGCGCGTGCGCGCGTGTGCACGTGTGTGTGTGTGTGTGTGTGTGTGTGTGTGTTGTGTGTGCTCGCGTGTATGTGTATATATATGCGCGCACAGTACCACCTGGTGGCCACTCAGTTCCCTGCGCCCACCGGGCTGGCCTCCACTTCTGGCACAGACAAGAACTGGCCTCAGCGCAGCCCCTGTGTCTTCCCTCCAGGGGAAGGAAGAGTTTGAGAAGACCCAGAAGGAGCTGCTGGAAAAGGGCAGCATCACGCGGCAGGGCAAGAGCCAGCTGGAGCTGCAGCAGGTGAGGCCCCGGCCCTGAGCATCTTCATCTTTTCATTCGGTTTAAAGTTTTCAAGAGTAACTGTTGGAGACATTTAAAGAGTGAGAGAGTGAGGTGAGAGCAGAAAGCAGACCCCTCACAGCTGGCACAGGCTTGGCATGGGGCTGCCTCTGCCCTGCTTCCTTCTTCACGCTGCTCCTTGCGTGTCCAGGAGAGTGTCCTGTGGGCATTTGACTCTTCTGTCCCAGCGTCTGCCATGGTATGAAGCATTCTTCATGGATTCTTTCAAAGACCACATAACGTTTATTTAATGTTTATGTTATATCTGTACCTCCTTAGTGTTATTTTATCTTTTGAGACAGAGTCTTGCTCTGTCGCACAGACTAGGGTACAGTGGTGCAATCTCTACTCACTGCAGCCTCAGCCTTGTGAGCGTCTGGGCTCAAGTGATTCTTCTGCCCCAACCTCCCAAGTAGTTAGGATTATAGGTGCCCGCCACCACACCTGGCTGATTTTTGTATTTTTGGTAGAGATGAGGTTTCACCATGTTGCCCAGGCTGATCTGAAACTCTTGGGTTCAAATGATCCACCTGCCTTGGCCTCCCAAAGTGCTGAGGTTAATAAAAGTGTGAGCTGCTGCCTCTGGTCCCTTATTATAAATACACTGCTCTGTCTATATGCAGACATATCACTAGGATTTTTTTTCGTATTTTGAAACATTTCCTAAGGGCAGAAGAGGGATATTTAAAAAAATACTAAGGGAGCTTTATTCTGATTATGAAGATAATTTTAAAAGTGAAAATACAGGATAGCACAAAGTGAACATAAAACTGTCACCCGTCAAAGCTCCCTTGCCCACCCTCTGGGCCTGGAGGAGGTGGCAGAGGGGGAGGGCCTGAGACCCACACCGCATGGACTTCCCCAGCTGATGCTGCTGCCGCCTCATCAGAGCTCGGTGAGACTCTAAAGAGTGGAAGATGCTCGGAAAGTGCCTCGCACATAGAGAACACTCAGAAAAGGTTGTGTCAGAAATGGGGCAGTGTAGGGTTGAGAAGTTACCTAATGGGTACAGTGTACGCTGGGGTGGCGGCCACACTAAATGCCCCAGACTTTCCCCACCAGTCAGTGTACCCACATAATAAAACCGTACCTGTACCCCCCTGTTAAATCTATTAAAGTAAAACAGGAAAAGAATAAATGTCACACCTGTAATCCTAACACTTTGGGAGGCTGAGGCAGGAAGATCACTTGAGGCCAAGGGTTTGAGACCAGCCAGGCCATATAGCGAGACCCACGTCTTCATATATTAAAAATTGTGGCCAGACACGGTAGCTCACACCTGTAATCCCAACACTTTGGGAGGCCAAGGTGGGCAGATCACTTGAGGCCAGGAGTTTGAGACCAGCCTGGCCAATATGGTGAAAGTCCGTCTCTACTAAAAATACAAAAATTAGCCTGGCATGGTGTCACATACCTGTAATCCCAGCTACTTGGGAGGCTGAGGTGGGAGAATCACTTGAACCCAGGAGGCAGAGGTTGCAGTGAACCAAGATCGCGCCATTGCAATTCAGCCTGGGCAACAGAGCGAGACTCCATCTCAAAAAAAAAAAAAGAAAAAAAAAAAAGATTAGTCTGGGTGACAGCAAGACTCCATCTTTATAAAAATAGTTTTGGGAAAAAAAAAGACTCACCAGAGCTTGTCGCCTGTGCTCTGTCGGGGCTCAAGTGATTTGCCTGCCTCGGCCTCCCGAGGTGCCGGGATCACAGACATGAGCCATGTCGCCCTGCCTTGCCAGAGCTTTTCAAAGAAAAAAGCTGAGTATATTCTCTCACTGGCTAAGAGAACCGAGAGATGAAGGATTTCACCAAGTAGCTGCCTCGGGGATAGTGCGAGGTTCTGAGTTAGGGAGGGGAGGTTTCCTGTTGGTTTGGCTCATTGGCTTGGAGCTTTGCGCCTAGGGTGGGACACAGCTTGCCTCTCCTGAGTCTAGGTATAGCTGGGCACTTTGGGGCCAGAGCAGCTCCACTGATGGTCTAACCCTAACCCTTCAGCCAGCTCCTAGGCACAGGCAGCTGTGAGGTAAAGTGTTCACTTTCATGTGTAGCTCTGGAAGATGATTTAGCAGAGGTGGTATTTAGGGGCATCAGATTACAGGTGACATCTTCCTTTTTTCTGTTTGGTATATTTGAATCTTTGTAATGTGTATGTTACTTTTGAACTAAGAGAAATTTTGTTTAACTTTCCATTTCGAAATATTTATAGATTCACAGGAAGTTGCAAAGATAGAGTCGGGGGGTCCCCAGTGCCCTTGAGTCAGTTTCCCCAGTGCCACGTCTGAAGTCACATGGGACAGGACCCAAGCCAGGATGGTCACACCCACACCCTCAGCCCCAGGCAGCCACTGTTCTGTTGTCCATCTTGTCATTTCAAAATGTTCAGTGCACGGAGTCTAACCTTTTCAGATTGGTGGAAAGGTAACGAACGGCCTGCAGAAGGCTTGTCATGGCTCCTGGTCCCTTCCCTAGGGTAGCAGACCTCCCATCCCCCGAAGTCCCATGCACCCTGAGTAGCGGCCCTTTTTAGAAAAGTCTAGATCTCAGCCTGTGGTTCCGACTCACCCAGGAGCCTAACCCTGCTCCTGCTTCCCTCCCCGCGCCAGCTGAAGCAGTTTGAACGCCTGGAACAGGAGGTGTCACGGCCCATAGACCATGACCTGGCCAACTGGACGCCGGCCCAGCCCCTGGCCCCAGGGCGGACGGGCAGCCTGGGGCCCTCGGACCGGCAGCTGCTGCTCTTCTATCTGGAACAGTGTGAGGCCAACCTGACCACACTGACCAATGCCGTGGACGCCTTCTTCACTGCTGTGGCCACCAACCAGCCACCCAAGATCTTCGTGGCGCATAGCAAGTTCGTCATCCTTAGTGCCCACAAGCTGGTGTTCATCGGGGACACACTGTCTCGGCAGGCTAAGGCGGCCGACGTGCGCAGCCAGGTGACCCACTACAGCAACCTGCTGTGTGACCTCCTGCGCGGTATCGTGGCTACTACCAAGGCCGCTGCCCTGCAGTACCCGTCACCCTCTGCTGCCCAGGACATGGTGGAGAGGGTCAAGGAGCTGGGCCACAGCACCCAGCAGTTCCGCCGCGTCCTGGGCCAGCTGGCAGCTGCCTGAGGGCAGTGATCCCTGGATGGGGGCAGGAGAAGGGTGTGGCGGCCCCAGCTCCCCGGCCCCCATCTCAAGAGTAGCTGTGCCACAGGCTTGGGGGACAGGACCCCAGCTTTGCTTCGGGCCTGGCGCCCCAGATGCCCAGGATCTGTATATATTTATGGTTGGGCAGGGCGTGGGGCCGTGCCCCTTCAGAGGAGCCGAAGCCCAGGGGCCAACTAGTGGCCTTCCCCATCGTGCACTGTAGGACCTCGTGCCACCCAAGGGCTGAGCCTGGCCCCCAGAGGTTGCCCTGTGGCCTGATAGGGCCAGTGCAGTTTGGTGTGTTCCTCCGCCTCACCAGGAGAAGACCCTGAAGAACTATTTTTCATTATTGATTTTCCAGTCATTTGACTAATAGTCTCCATTTAAATAAAGTTTTTAAAATGAAGAGCAGTTGCCTGAGGGTACCAGATGAGAGGAGCCTGGGGCTGGTGACAGTTCAGGGAAGGCATCTGGGGGCAAGGGCCACGCGTGGGGAATTCCTGGGAGGGCAGAGGAGAGGTGGGTCCCTCCAGAAGAAAACTAAGGGGCACCGAGGCCAGGCATCTCCTGCAGGGGGTGAGGTCTGTGGCTGGCCACAAGGCCCTGGGAGCCAGGGCAGAGCCTGTGCCTGAGAGGAGTTGGGGGCAGTTTTGGAGCTGCAGGGTCTAGGGCCCCAAAGGCACAGCTTGGGCGTGGCCCCCTCGAGTCCTGGGAGGTGCCACAGTTTCCACCGCCTCTGTCTACAGCCAGCATCTGGAGCGAGGGCGGGTGGGGGCAGGACCAGCTGCAGGAGAGGAGTCACGGGTTCCCATGAGCCGAGGGCACCACCAGGGGCTGCATCCAGAGCTCTGCTTAAAATAATCTCATCCCAGCCTGTGGAACTCCCGAAGTGCACTGCTGGAATTATACATGGACTGTCCTCCAAGTTGGGAGAGCAGGGCCCAGAGAAGTCCCTTGCCCTGGGCAAGTGTGTGCCCCCTTCCCGTGGCTCCCCCCACCAGCAGCTCACAGCCCACATGGAGGCTCCAGAATGCCTGGAAGCCCTGGTGCTGCTCCCAGCCCTGACCACTCCGCATATGAATGTGGGCCTTGGTTTCCGCATCTGTACGAAGAAGGGGGCAGGGCTGGGTGATCCACAAATCCTCCTGATCCACCTCCACAGAGGGGGCCTCCTGACAGCATCCATCCCACAGCACACTCAGCCCACCCGCCTGGCTCAGTTGCTCTCAGTGGCTTTATTTGTGTTTTACACAGGTGTGGGGTAGGAAGGGTCTCAGCCTCCACACCTTCCTGGGAATGAGCTTCGTGACTCGGGCATCCAGGCCTATTGAGGACGGGAGGTGCTGGCGCTGCTTCACAACACGATGCTCTCCAGGCTCCAGGATAGTCCTGGCAGGCAAGGGCTGCCGGAGTCGCCCTGTGGGAAGTAGAGGAGGTGTCTCCAGGACTGAACTGGGTGCCGGGGCCTAGGGGACCCAGACCTGGCGGAGTCCAGGGAGGAGTGTAGAGCAATGGCAAGCATGGGTGCAGGGAGTTTTGAGTTCTGGGTGCACGTGGCAGCCCCAGCTCTGCCATCCCCCCCTGGAGGGGGCCAGGGCAAGTGGCTTTCATCCGTGCTGGGGCGCTGTCTGTCCCATGAGCTGACTCTTCCAGCTCAGAGGGCTGGGGAGAGGAGGAAGTCCCCCAGGGCAGCCTCACCTGCCTGATTCAGGAAGCTGTGAGCCTGAGGCCTGGCCCTTGTTAGTCACAGGAAGAAGGGCAGAGAGGAAGGGGGAGCCCAAGCTTCCATCAGAAGGCTGGAGAGTCCTGGGTATACATTGAGTAAGGAACAGGGCTGGGCTGGACAGGTGGAGTCTATGGAGATTGATGGGGAATGGCCTGTGGCACGTGGTGATAGTTAATGATTATCTTTCCACGTTTTTCTATAATGAGCAAAACTTACTTTATATGGAAGACACCTGTCAGGATGCTTTCAGGAGCTTTAGTACTTGGGAAGGAGAAGAAAAGCAGGAGCCTGAGTCGGGGGAGGCAGGTGCTTATAGACTCTGGCAGCCAAGGGTGCAGGCGAGGCCCAGGCCAGCTGGGTGGGGTCCCCCTGCACCTACTCACCTCCTTACCCAGAGGCCAGTGTGTCCCGTCGTCGCCTCACGAGCCACCTTCTCTGCCTGCCTGCATGGCCTTGCCTCAGCCATCCTCAGCACCTGGACGGACTCTGGGTGAGCTAAGCTTAGACTCCTCAGCCACTGCATGGTGGCTTTTCCTTGAGAGAGAGGGTGACAGACGGTGCTTGGACTTGTGGGGGGTGCCCAGGAAGTGAGCCAGTCGGGGTGAGTCCTGCTTGGCCACTGAATCCCATGCAGCAGCTAGCTGAGGACACGGAAGGGCATCCCTTTCTCACTCAGGGTCCCAGTTTCCCTTGCACAGTGAGGGCGTGGGACCCCCCCCAGGTTTCCCCAAGCTGCGGTCCTGGTGGCCTGAGGATGTGCGGAGCTGTAGGTGGGGTGCGCAGGCCAGGGTGGGCGTCTCCTGCAGAGGCGCTGGCTCTGCATGTGGCCGGAGGATGGGGGTGCTGCTTCCCCAGCCTGCAGTTTGTTTCTGACCATTTTCTTTCTGGTTGCAGCGTGTAGTTGGGGTTGTGAAGGGGTGAGCATCATTCCCTGACACCTGGGGGGCCCCAACTACTCAAGCCTCACCTGACCCCACAGTGGGCAGTGGTGACCACCCAGTCCTCGCTGGTGAGGGAGCCCCCGCAGAAGTGGAAGCCAGTTTTGTCCTGGGAGGACAGAAGGGCTGGCAACTCCCACAAGGGCAGGGGCGACCTGAGGGGCGAGGGCCGTGTAATCCTAGCACGTTGGGAGGCTGAGGCAGGAGGATCACTTGAGGCCAAGAGTTCAAGACCAGCTAGGCCACATAGTGAGACCCAAGTTTCTATTTATATATTAATAAAAATTGTTTTAAACCTCCCCCCGCCTCCAGCCTGGCCACCACCCAGGCATGGGCAGGCTCCCCCTCTGATCTGCAGGTACACCTGCCAGGCCCGGGAGCTGGGGGATGGCATCCTCCCCCGTTGACATCCTGGATAGGCTGTTGAGCACAGGGTAAACGGTGGGGACCCCGCAGCTGGGGTTGCGGCAGGTCAGCTGGCAGTTGATGGTGTCCTGAGGTGCCAGGGTGAAGAGCCCCCATCCCCTGCCGGCATCCAGAGTGCTGGCTATTGCAGGGCCCTCAGCCACCTTCCACCCTCCCGCAACCCCCTTCCCGACCCACTGTGCACCTAAGAGAGTGTCTGTCCCCCTCTGAGCCCAGGGTGCTGGGACATGTGGCTTGATTCCCTGGGGCCCTGTGCTCCCATGGGCTCTGAGTCGATGGCTGGGGTGGATTGGGGTGTAGGGCCTGGGGACAAACCCGGGAGGCCGCCCAAGTCTAGAGGGTGCAGGGGTTGGGGCGGGTGTGGGCAAAAGGCATGGATTTGGGAGACCCTCGGGAGGCAGAATTCAGGGTGTGGAGGGCCTGAGGGTGCGGGGGCTGAGGGAGAGAAGAAACAGAGGCTCCATGTGCGGCCCAGGGGGTAAGGGCAGTGGCCTGAGGGGACAGGGGGACCAGCAGGTTGTGAGGAGGAAGGGGAGGAGGATCTGGCCACAGAGGATGAGATGGTCCCCCCCAACATGACATGGCATGATTTGGCTTTTTGCTTCTGGGCATTTGGGGCTGGAGATGGGCGGGGTTGACCTGTGGCTCCTGGCCTGCCTGAGCCTCTCACTTAGAGTCAGTGCCAGAGAGAGGGAAGCCCAGTGATCTAGAGAAAGGCCATGGGTGCCAGGGGTGCCCCTCCTGTCCCTGAGCCCACCAATCACGGCCCACCTCACCATTGCCCCCTCATCACCCGACCTCGGGCTGATAGTGCTTCCGGCCGCCAGCATATGTCTGGTAGCCCTTCCCTGGAGCCGCAGGTGTGTGGGGCCAGAGTGAGCTTGTCCTCGGGCTTCCTACCCGCTCCTGCAGGGCCCTGAGCAAGGGGGCAAGGGTGGGTGGTGAGAACCCTGCTGCCTGGGGGCAGGTGCTGAGGATGGGGCCAAGGTCCACCCGGGCCTGACCAGCCAGATGCCCCGTCCATCTCTGCACCCTGTCATCTGCCTGTGTGTTCCTGGCCACTCGTGGCGATGCAGGAGCCCAAGTGGTGGGGAAGGGGCCTAGGGAAGGGTACTCCCAGAGGCCCCCCCCCCATGCCTGGCTGGCCTGGCCCAATCCAGCCCAGGGTGGCCCAAGTTCAGGAGTGGAGTGAGGCCTTGGAGGCCCCAAAACAGGAGACAGCCAGCACTGACATGTGCACCATGGGTTTATTGAGGCTCTGTGGGGGAGCAGGGTCTGAGGGAGCTGCGGGTTCAGTTGGCGGCCAGGATCTCCTGCACCCAGGGCATGAGCTTGGTGACACGGGTGTACACGCCAGGGCTAGAGGTGGAGCAGGTCCTGCTGCCCCAGGACACGATGCCTACCAGGGTCCAGGCCCCATCCTTCTGGCAGACCAGGGCGCCGCCGGAGTCGCCCTGTGGGAGAGGGAGAAGGGGGCTCGGATCTGGTAGCCCAGGCAGACTGGTCCCAAGGGCCACTGGACATTGTTCCCAGAGCCCAGTCCAGGACCCTACATGCAGGAGAGGCTTAGCACATGCTGGTGCATGGGTTAGGAAAGACTCCAGCAGCTGCTTGCGTGGTTCATGCCCTTGGAAGTCTGAGCGAACCCCGGGATGGGACCCTTTAGTGGAAGCTCAGTAAAGCTGGATTGACCTATAGGAAGAACACGGTGGGGTTGGCCAAGGGGTCTGTGTGAGGGGGAGGGCTGAGCCTGCTATCCTGCCTGGTCCACTGTCCAGGTTGTGCACTGCACAACTCCAAGAGCCATATGCTCTGATATTGTCCGTGCAATTTTGCAACAAGGTGACTCTGTGACACCAGGAAGGAGCGGGGTTAGTAGATGAGGGCAGAGAGGGGTGGAAAGCCCAGGCCTCCCCGGCACCCCCTGGCCTGGCAGGGTCTGGGCAGGGCCCGCCTCACCATGCAAGAGGAGACGCCGCTGGCCCCGGCGCAGACCATCACGTCGGTGATCTTGCTGCCCCAGGACTTCTTGCAGTCGGCGCTGGACACGAGGGGCAGGGCCGCCTGCTGCAGCTTGTCAGGGGTCTTGCTGGCTGCAGGACAGGAGAAGGGTCAGGGCCCCTGGGCCCACCCAGCCCAGCAAGGAGGGAGAGACCGGGGGGCCGACACGCCTGCCCTCCCCTGCACCATCGCCACGACCGTGGGCATGGCCCCCGGAGCCTGAGAAGCACCTGTGGGACGAGGGGGGCACTGGCTCTGCCCAGGTGGGAGCCCCGAGCTCTGACTCCAGGCAGGTCACCCAGAGCAGGACTCGCACAGTGGTGCGCCGCTCAGAAGCGCCCCAGAGAGGCGCCTCATGATCCGGCCTGGATTTTATTTGCATTTGAGGGATTTTAAATTCAGAGGATTTTCAATAAAGAAGGGACAGTTAGGAGCATGTTGGTATTCAGAGCCAAACAAGAAGAGCCAAACGGTCATAGCGGGGGACTCCACGGCAACGCAGCCCCGACCCCAAGGCAGCCCCTCGGCCCTCACCGTTGTACTTGGTCTTGCCTCAGCCGGTGGTGGCACACAGGGTCCCTGCGGGGAAGTTGTCATTGGCGCTGGGCAGGCACACAGCGGACACTGTCTGGGAGAAGCGGGCGGGCGTGGCCAGCTTCAGCAGGGTGATGTCATTGCGCACAGTCAGCATGCTGAACTTGGGGTTCTTGAAGACCTGGGGGTTGGGGGCCAGAGCGCTGGGGTGAGGCCCTGGGAAGAGGCAGGACCTGCAGGCTTCGACACAGACTCCTTCCCTGGAGCCCCTTCGGGAGCAGTCCCCAGGGCTGGAATGGGAGCCTCAAGGCTGGCCCTGGCCCCCTGGGCACCTGTCCGTGAAGCAGCCAATGGGTTCCCCTCCCCGTGCCCGCCGCCCCTGCCCTCTGCTCTTCGGGGCCTGGGTACCTTGGCGATCTTCAGAACCTGGGTGTTCTCCTCGTCAGAGCCCTGGTCAAACTCTCCAGCCACGACCACATTGGAGGTGCTGGACAGAGCATAGCGGGTGAGAGGAAGAACGTGCCCTGCTCCCCCACCCCCCACTGGGGCTGGAAGCAGAGCCCGAGGCTGCCGGCCCTCACCTGACCCCACAGTGGGCGGCAGTGACCACCCAGTCCTCGCTGATGAGGGAGCCCCCCGCAAAAGTGGAAGCCGGTTTTGTCCTGGGAGGAAGATGGGGAGGGTTGGCAGCTCCCACCCACAGTACCCCCCAAGCCTGGCTGCCACCCAGGGTGCCCCCTGCCTTGCAGAACCCCCACTTACCTGCAGGGACACCTGCCAGGGCCAGGAGCCTGGGACAGCGTCCTCCCCATTGACGATCCTGGACAGGCCGCTGAGCACTGGGTGGATGGCAGGGACCCCACAGCCTGGGGGTGGGAGTGGGGTGAGGGGTGTGTACCACCGGTCCGGGTCCTAACGCTCCAGCCTCCTCTCACTCCCAGCTCTTTTCCAGTCTCTGGGACCTAGACTGGCTCCCTGTCACCTCCTCTGAGAAGTTGGCCCTGGCTCTCCTCTCCCCCAGCACTGGAATCCTCAGGGACAACCAAGTCCGATGTGCTGGGCTGTGGGCTGCTAAGGAAAGGGGTGTTGACCCCACCTCAGTTCAGAGAAGCCACACGGGTGGAGCGTGCGGTGTTGGCAGCCTCATGCTCAGGCTGGGAGGCCAGACTCTGTGGGTTTGAACCTGGCTCCCTCCCTGCCCAGCTAAGCCACTCAATGTCCCCATCAGCAAAGTGGGAATCACACCGTTGCTGACCTCACAGGTTTGGTAGAGTGAGCAGGCAGCACACCAGCTCCACGCCTGGCAGGAGGGGCTCTGTGAGCAGTTGAAGAGGGCAAGGCTTGAGGTGCTGAAAGGTTTGGACTGAATGGTGCCAAGCCACAGCTGCCCACACGCTCACCACCCAAGCTGTGCAGGAGCCACTGACTTTCAGGAAGTTTTCTGATGGCCTCAGGGCAGCCACCAGATGCCCGCCTCCTACCTGGGGAGCTTCAGGTCAGATGGGGGGTGGCAAAGGGGAGCAGGACGCTGCAACCCCTGAACTCCGAGGTGGCAGCTGAGCCTGGGAGGGAGCCTGTGCCCTGGTCTAGGCCTTGCAGCGCCCACTGCAGAGACAGGGCTGGGGACTTCCCAGGCCCACACTGGGGTGCATAGCTGAGCTGGAAGCTGGGACCCCACTGCCCCTGGCTGGCATTGGGGCTGGGAGTGAGGGGACAACCCTCGGCCTCCGCAGGGCCCGGCACAGCACCGAAGGCGGTGCCCAGGAGGGCACAGCAGGAGAGGAGCCAGAGGAAGGCCATGGTGCCGTGGGGTATGGGCCACCTGTCCGAGGGCCTCTGTTATGGCCCTGTGCACTGCTGTTATCTGGAGACCTTGGGGTGATAATCCCTTCCCTGGGAGTGGGCAGGATGTGCCGGTGCAGGGCTGGCCAGGGAGCCTGGGATGGCAGCAGCTGGGGCCCGGCTGACCTGGAGCTTACTCAGGTGGCCTTTGACCACGGCCTTCCTCCTCCAGGCCCAGGCCCAGGCCCAGGTGCACACCTCCAGGGGCTGAGTCCAGCAGTCCTGTGTTTGCGCACTAGCGGAGTCTCTTGTGGTCTGGAAAGAACTCACTGGATCTTTTGGTGGTTTGAAAACCCCTGAGCAGTGTGGCCAAATAGAGGAGAGGATGGGGGAGCAGGACCGTGCCCCACGGTGTAGCCGGAGGCTGGGGTACGGGGGGCTCCACCTGGGTCCCGGGAGTGGCTAAGAAGGCTCAGTGAAGGCCCAGCCGACGTCTGTGCTGGTCACTTGGGCTGTGTGCATGGGAGCGGGGAGCGGGACCTGCCTGCTGTCCTCACACTGGGCTACCCCTGCACACAGGTGCCAGTGTGCCTGGGCCCTGGAGCTGAGCACATGGCATCACAGGGTAAGACTGGGCCTAGGGACAGGCAGTTGGGGGGGGGGCCTGGCATGGCTCTGATGAGAACTGATGGAGGCTGAACCTCTGGGCAGAGTGTGGGCAGGGACACCTGGTTCCTGGTGTGGGTGACAGCGTGGGTGGTGGAGCTCTTTCCCAGCAGCTGGGAAACTGGGAGGGAGAAATGTTAGGTTGAGGCACCAGATGCAGGGCGAGCTCCCTAGAATGCACAGGAGAAGGTGCCTCATGGCTGTTTTAATTCCTGATGACTGCAGTGTGTGTGTTCACAGCACAGGTTTTGGGGTCAGGCAGCTATGGAGCCTTGAGCAAGTTACTTGCCCTCTCTGATGCTGTGTGTAATTGAGGACGCTTAGAGTATGGACGCCATGACAGAACGAAGAGCCTTCTTGAGCACCAGGACCAGGCCTAGCACACAGTCACGCTGGCGGGTCCCCCAACATTCCTCTTTCTTGAGTCATTCGCCAGTCCAGGCCCTTTGCTCATTGTAAAAGATTGAGGACAGAGGGGCAGCAGGCACTAGCCAGGATGGAGTGTGGATTATCCAAGACGGATGAGACCACACCCACCCCTGCAGGCACATGAGTCCCTCCTGACAGCCAGACAAGTAAAACAAATTCCTGCCTGTAGCAGGTGACAGGGAGAGGAGGCCGGAGAGTTTAAGGGAAAGAGTCAATTTTTGAAATAAGTAAAATATACACACCAGCCTAAGGAGTTATTCTTATGATTATTACTGATCCTGAGGCCAGGAAGGCCTCACTCTGAAGGGGACATTGAAGCAAACAACCCAGGAACTTGTGGGAGCAGCACAGGCATCCTTGGAGGAGAGGAAATGCATCTGGGATCACAGGAGCCAAAGAGACCCGCATCCTGAGGGCAGCAAAGGGCTGAGAAATCGAGGGGGCAGTCCGGGAGAGCCCTGGTGAAGATGGTACTAGAGCCTCCAGGCAGCCCTTAGCTGTAAGCTAGCCGGGGCAGGTCAGGGAGAGGGCACAGTGGCTGTACCCTGTCAGCCCTTGCCTGGCCTGAGTGACCCGTGGCCTCAGCCGTGTGGCCTTGGGAGCTGACAGCTGGCCAAGACCCCACCCGCCACGTCCCCAACCCTGCACAGGCTACGGAGGCTTGTGGGAACTGCGCAGCTGCAGTAGGGCTGGAGACAGGCACGCACAGATGTCCCCACTCCACTGCTCCTGGGGGATGAGACCCTGCCCCCATGCTGCCCTCCAGCCCTGACGGAATCTGGACCCAAATGGTAAGGAAGGAGTCCAGGGACAGACTGAGCCCCGGGACACTTGGGACAGATGAGAGAGGATACACGCAAGAGCCGGGACCTAGGTGGGGGAGGCAGAGCTGTGGCCTTGGCCAGAGTGGGGGCGGGAGGGGTGTGCTGGGGGTCTCCACATGCTGCAGCCTCCTGGCCACCGCTTCCTTTACTTACCTTGAAATGCCCCCACTTACAACGTATATAAAGCCAGGAGCGGTGGCTTATGCCCATAATCCCAGCACTTTGGGAGGCCAAGCAGGAGGATCACCTGAGCCCAGCAGTTCCAGACCAGTCTGGGCAACATAGACAGACCCTATCTCTCCAAAAAATAAAATAAATTAGTCACTTTGGGAGGCCAAGGCAGGCAGATCACTTGAAGTCAAGTGTTCAATACCAGCCTGGCCAATATGGTAAAACTCTTGTCTCTACTAAAAATATAAAAATTACCCGGGCGTGGTGGCGTGCGCCTGTAATCAAGGCAGAGACCATTTCCTTCACAGCCCCTTGGCAGTCAATCCCCTAACTCCAGAAGCAACCACCGTTCTGATTTCTTTCCCCCGGAGATTTGGTTTTGGTTGAGAGAAGCTCACTCTGATGCCCAGGCTGGAGTGCAATGGCATGATCACAGCTCACTGCAGCCTCAGCCTCCTCTGCTTAAGCGATCCTCCCACCTCAGCCTCCCAAAGTGCTGGGATTACAGGTGTGAGTCCTCGCACCAGGGGATGTTGTTAGTGTTAACATTTTAAAACTGTTAGCAGCCAGGCATGGTGGCTCAGCTTCCCAAAGTGCCGGGATTACAGGTGTGAGCCGCTATGCCTGGCCAGGACCCTTCTCACAGCGCCAGTGGGCG
This sequence comes from Ateles fusciceps, assembly GCA_036589455.1. Taxonomy (NCBI): domain Eukaryota; kingdom Metazoa; phylum Chordata; class Mammalia; order Primates; family Atelidae; genus Ateles; species Ateles fusciceps. The sequence continues at coordinate 14,955,917 of JAZHEH010003205.1, forward strand.
TGTCTAAAATTATCAAGTGGAGCCATTTAATTGAATGCTTCTTTGCCTAAACCTTTTCTGCTGGATTTTGTCCCTGGCCAAGTGAGGCTGGGGGAATGTTTTTTTGTTTTGTTTTGTTTTGAGACGGAGTCTCACTCTGTAGCCAAGGCTGGAGTGCAGTGGCTGGATCTCGGCTCACTGCAACCTCCACCTCCCGGGTCCCGGTTCAAGCAATTCTTCCTCAGCCTCCGGAGTAGCTGAGATTACAGGTGTCCACCACCATACCCAGCTAATTTTTGTATTTTCAGTAGAAACGGGGTTGCACCATGTTGGCCAGGCTGCTCTTGAATCCTGACCTCGTGATCTGCCTGCCTCGGCCTCCCAAAGTGCTGGGATAACAGGTGTGAGCCACCCCGCCTGGCCGGGAATGTTTTTTAGTGAAAGCGCAGTATGCTCCCTGAGCCAATGAGATCCCATGCAGCTTGCTTAGAAAACAATTGTCCCCCGCTCCTTGTTGATGCTGGGCTAGCACTAGTGGGGAGATGGGCTGGGGAGTGTTTCCTGACCCGGGAGAGAAGCTAGGGTGAGGCCCAGCTGTCCAGCAGGCGCTCAGCCCTTGCAGAGATCAGTGACAGCTGCCCAGATGAGAACCAATGGGCTGTTTATTCAGAGCTCGCCACAGCAAGGGAGTCAGCCACTGTTGCTTGCAGTGACGAAGATGCCAAGGCCGGCAGGAGAGAGGGAAAGCTTCATGGAGGAAAGGGGATGGCTTGTGTGTCCTGGCTGGTGGCTGTTGGTGTGGGGAAGTGGGAGGCAGGCTGCTGCGGTCTGCGTGTTTGTCCCACTGACACTTGTATTGAAATGTTATTAGTTTTCTGGTTTTGTTTTTAAGAGTCAGGGTCTTGCTTTGTTGGTTCAGGTCAGAGTGCAGTGGTGCGATCACAGCTTACTATAGCCTTGACCTCCTAGGAGCAAGCGATTCTTCCATCTCAGCCTCCTGAGTGGGTGGGACCGCAGGTGCACACCCCCACCCTGGCTGATTATTTATTTTTGTAGAGATGTGGGTTCGCTATGTTGCCCAGGCTGGTCTTGAACTCCTGGACTCATGTGATCCCCCAGCCTTGACCTCCCAAAGCACAGGAATTACAGGTGTTGAGTCATTGCACCTGGCCTCATTGTTTGTATTAACAGGTAGGACCTATAAGTGGTGATTAGTGCGTGGAGGCTCTGCTTCCCAGGTGCGTTTTTTTTTTTTTTTTTTTTTTGAGGCAGAGTTTTGCTCTTGTTGCCCAGGCTGGAGTGCAGTGGTGCAGTCTCGGCTCACCGCAACCTCTGCCTCCCAGGTTCAAGCAATTCTTCTGCCTCAGCCTTCCGAGTAGCTGGGATCACAGGTGCACGCCACCATACCGGGCTAATTTTGTATTTTTAGTAAAGACAGGGTTTCACTATGTTGGCCAGGCTGGTCTTGAACTCCGGACCTCAGGTGATCTGCCCACCTCAGCCTCCCAAAGTGCTGGAATTATAAGCGTGAGCCACTGCGCCCAGCTTCCCAGGTGGGATTAATGCCATTATATTAATAAAAGGCGAGAACCCCACTCTCATTTCTCTTTGCCCTTCCACCTTCCACCAGCTGAAGACACAGAGCTCAAGGCAACAGCTTGGGGTCAGAATCGCCAACCCTGCTCTGGAGCTTGGACTGGCAGCCTTCAGAACTGAGAAAATACACTTCTGTCCACTGTAAATGGCGCAGTCTGGGATATTCTGTCTGGAGTCACACAGGGCCTCAGATGCAGCTGAGCTCTGAGTGGGCGTCTTCTGTGGTTGTCCAGGCGTGCGTGGCTCTTCAGGGATGGCTGTTGGTGCCCTGGGCTGGCTGCTGCGTGGTGGGCAGAGCTCTCTTCTTCTCGGCGGTCTGGCCCTGGTGGGTATGCATATTCAGTCTCTCCCCCTTCCACGCCATGTTTCATGGCACAGGTGTGGGCACCGGAAGCTGCAAAGGGCTGGGGCCGTTTCTCAGTCGTCGGCAGGATCTGTTCTTGGAGGTGGTGGGGGATGGGTGGGGTGGGTTCTATGGAGAATTAACATCCTCTTGTGAGGCCACCACCCTGGTTGTCACTGGGAGCTCTGATGGAGAGGAAGGTCGGCTCCCTCAGGCACAATAAGGGGCTGCCCGTGTTGTCGAGGGAGGATTGGGGAGATTTGGGTTTGGGGTTCTTTACCTTTGCTGTGTCTGCCCAAAAGCCCTCACCCTGTGTCTCAGGGTGCCCATGCCTGCTGTGCAGTCCTCAGCGTAAGAAGTATGGTGGGGTTGATCATCGCATATTTAACAATTTTTTTTTGGAGACAGTGTCTCTCTCTGTTGCCCAGGCTGCAGTACAGTGGCATGATCTCAGCTCACTGCAACCTCTGCCTCCTGGGTTCAAGTGATTCTCCTGCCTCAGCCTCCCAAGTAGCTGGAATTACAGGTGTACGCACCACACCCAGCTAATTTTTGTGGTTTTCGTAGAAATGGGGTTTCACCATGTTGGCCAGGCTGGTCTTGAACTCCTCACCTGAGGTGATCTGCCTGCCTGGCCTCCCAAAGTGCTGGGATTACAGGTGCGAGCCACTGTGCCTGTCCTGACAGTCCTGCACCTCCAGTCACGAGAGGCCCCTGGCTTGTCCTCGGCCATGTCTGTCCCATGGCCCCAGGAAACAGGGCCTCCTCCAATGCTGCCCCCAAAGGCTTCTGATAGCCACACTCTAGGCTGAATATTCACTTCCTTTAACTTCTCCTTTTCCCCACATTTGCTCTCCAGGGCCAGTGAAGGAAGGCTTCTGACTCCACAGTACTTGACAGCTGTACCGAGCTGTTATGAGCTGTTATGTATAATTCACATACCATACAATTCACCCATGTAAAGCATCCAATTCGATGGATTTGGGTTTATTCCATTGATTATATTTAATTGTGGTAAAATATATGTAACATAAAATTTGCCGTTTTAACCTTTTTTAAAGTGTACAATTAGTGGCACTAATTACACGCTGCAATATTAATTACACTCTACAGTACTCATTCCACTCACAATATTGTGCAGCCATGACCATGGTTTCCAAAATTCTGTGTCCAGTCAACAATAACGCTTCCTTCCTCTCTTCCCCCAGTGCCTGTGGGCCTCTAGCCTAGTTTTTGTCTCTATGAATTTGCCTATTAAGAACATTTCATATATTAGCTGGGTGTGGTGGCACATGCCTGTAATCCCAGCTACTTGGGAGGCTGAGGTAGGAGAATCGCTTGAACCTGGGAGGCGGAGGTTACAGTGAGCCAAGATCACACCACTGCACTCCAGCTTGGGTGACAGAATGAGACTGTTTCAAAAATAAAGTAAAATAAAATAAAAAGATAAGACACTCCAAGTCAGCCGGATGTGGTGGCTCACAAAAAAATTAAAAAGCAAAAGAATGTTTCTTATAAATGGAGTGATACAATACTTGTGCTTGTATTGCTTATTTCATGTAGCATACCGCATTGAAGAATCATCCATGTTTTGGCATATATCAGTACCTGATTTATTTTGATTTGCTTTTGTTTTTGTGTTTGAGACAGGGTCTCCCTCTGTTGCTCAGGCTGGAGTGCAGTGGCACAAACACAGCTCACTTCAGCCTTTACCACCTGGGCTCAAGTGATCCTCCTGCGTCAGACTCCCAAGTAGCTGGGACCACAGGCACGCACCACCACACCCAGCTCATTTTAAAAAAAGAATTTGTAGAGATGGGGTCTTGCTTTGTTGCCCTGGCTGGTCTCAACTCCTGGCCTCAAACGATCCTCCCCTCTTGGCCTCCCAAAGTGCAAAGATTACAGGTGTGAACCCCGTGCACCCAGCCTGCCTCATTCCTTTTTATGACTGAGTAATAGTCAGTGGTGTGGATAGCTCAGATTTTATTTACCTGTTCGTCGGCTGATGAGCAATAGGGGTGGTTTCTATCTCTTGGCTGTTGTGAACCGTGCTGCTGTGAACACTGGTGTGCAGCATCTGCTTAAGCCTTTGCTTTTATTTTGGGGAGTGTACCCCAGGAGTGGAACTGTTGGATCATGAGGTATCTGTTTCTTTTGTGGAATTGCCAAACTGTTTTCTTTGTACTTTTTTTACTCTTTTTTTTTTGAGACAAGGCCTTGCTCTGTTGCCTAGGCTGGATCTCGGCTCACTGCAGCCTCGACCTCTCAGCCTCAAGTGATCCTCCTACTTCAGCCTCTTGAGTAGCTGGGACTATAGGCACACACCACCATGCCCAGTTAATGTTGTTTTTTTAAATTTTTTTTTTTTGTAGAGATGGGGTCTTACTATGTTGCCCAGCTGGTCTCAAACTCCTCAGCTCAAGTGTTCCTCCCGCGTTGGCCTCCCAAAGTGCCAAGATTATAGGTGTGAGCCACCTTGCCCAGCCATGCCAAACAGTTTTCCATAGCAGCTTCACCATGTTACATTCCCAGCAACTGCATGAGGGGTCCGGTTTTTCCACATCCTCAGCAACACTTGGCTGATAGCTACAAGTTAAAAAAAAAAACTTGTAGCTATCAGCCAGGTGCAGTGGCTCACGCCTGTAATCCCAGCACTTTGGGAGGCTGAGGCAGGTGGACCACCTGAGGTCAGGAATTCAAGACCAGCCTGGCCAACATGGCAAAACCCTGTCTCTACTAAAAATATAAAAATTAGCCAGGCCTGGTGGCACATGTCTGTAATCCCAGCTACTCTGGGGGCTGAGGCAGGAGAGTTGCTTGAATGCAGGAGGCAGAGGTTGCAGTGAGCTGAGATCACACCACCCGTATTCTACCCTGGGTGACAGCGTGGGATCATGTATCAAAAAAAAAAAAATTGTAGCTATCCTGGCAGGTGTGAAGGGTATCTCTCTCTGTGTGGTTTTGCTTTCTTTTTCTTTTTCTTTTTTTTTTTTTTGAGACGGAGTCTCGCTTTGTTACCAGCCTGGAGTGCACTGGCGCAATCTCAGCTCACTGCAGCCTCTGCCTCCTGAGTTCAAGCGATTCTTCTGCCTCAGCCTCCCAAGTAGCTGGGACTACAGGCGCGCACCACCATACATGGCTAATTTTTGTATTTTCAGTAGAGATGTGTTTTCACCATATTGGCCAGGCTGGTCTCGAACTCCTGACCTTGTGATCCACCCGCCTCAGCCTCCCAAAGTGCTGGGATTATAGGCATGAGCCACCACACCTGGCCTGGTTTTACTTCCTGGCTCCTCTCAGTGGTGCCCTGGGCTATCTTTTCATGGCTTATTGGCCCTGGCGTGGCCCCACAGTAATGACAGCCACCCCTGACTCTGCAGGACTCGGTGCAGCACTTCCGCCAGTGCCATGTCCAGCGCCAACTTGAGTGACTGTGACGCCGCTGTGTGGTGTGGCCCACCCGGGTCTCATCTTCCCTGGTAACAGGTGATCCATGGACTCCTCACATAGGAGACCCCAGATTGCCATGTGCGGTAGCCCTGGGGCCTCAGTTTCTGTGCCAGTCATGGGCCTGGCTGACACATATGACACACTTGAAGTGGGTCATTAGAATGAAGTGTTCACAGAGGGTATTTTTACAGAAGCAGGAGCAGAGTTTAGGGAAACCAACAAGCGACGGTGCCTCGGATAGGGCTTGCCTCACCGGGGACGCACCTAGAGCTGACGTGACAGGGACAGTGGCAGCTCTGGATGTGGCCAGTGCAGCTGCGTGGGGAGGGCCACCTGGAAGGGGCTGTGGCCTTTGCAGAGGAAGCAGCCAGGGAAGCAAATGCTGGACTCCTCCCTTCTTGTACCCTCTCCAGGGCTGCTCCTGAGACCTGTCGTGCAGCCTCGCCCCTGAGGGTTGGTCTCCCGGAAGCCAGAACATGGAGAAGGGAGGAGGAGAGGACCTGAGCAGGGAGTGGAAGACCCCCGCACCCTCATCGTGGGTCCTTCACGTCACTTACAATGCTTTTTGGTGACCAACCTGGGCAACATAGTGAGACCTGTCTCTAGAAAAAATTTAAAAGTTAGCCGAGTGTGGTGGTTCATAGCTGTAATCCCAGCTGCTCAGGAGGCTGAGATGGGGGGATCGCTTGAGGATTGCTTGAGTCCCCAGGGGTTCTCAAGCAGCCTGGGCAACATAGTGAGGCCCCAGCTCTACAATAAATAAGAAAATGAGCCGGGTGTGGTGGCGTGTACCTGTGGTCCCAGCTACTGGGGACACTAGGGGGGCTGAAGTTAGATCACTTGGGCCCAGGAGTTTGAGGCTGCAGGGAGCAGTGATCGCATCACTGCACTCCAGCCTGGGACGAAGGATGGGGAGCAAACCTGTCTCAAAAAACAACAACAAAAATATGCTTTTTGACTGGGCACAGTGGCTCATGCCTGTAATCCCAGCACTTTGGTAGGCTGAGACAGGCGGATCACGAGATCAGGAGATTGAGATTATTCTGGCCAACATGGTGAAATCCCATCTCTAGTAAAAAATATATAAAAATTAGCCAGGTGTGGTGGTGCCTGCCTGTAATCCCAGCTACTCGGGAGGCTGAGGCAGGAGAATCTCTTGAACTCAGGAGGCGGAGGTTGCAGTGAGCCGAGTTCGCACCACTGCACTCCAGCCTGGTGACAGAGCGAAACTCTGTCTCAAAAATATGTATATATGCTTTTTGTCATGAACTGCATGGCTCATAGTGGCTAAATAATAGGAATTGGCTTTTCTCCTCTGCGCAGAGATGTGGAGGCCAGCAGCTGTGGGCCTGTGCTCTGCCGTTCAGTGGTGTCACAGTTCTGGGTTCCGGTCCCTGTCTTTCTTCTCCTGGTCTTGAGATGGCAGCCGAAGCTCCAAGCACCACATCCCTGGGATATGGGACATGCCCAAGCACATCGGGGGAGGAACTGGGCTCTCCCCTCCCTCTCTTCCTCACCAGGTTCGGATTCATCAGAGCTCTCCCCATGAACCTGGGGTGGGTGTCCCTCCCTGTCAATCCTCCCTGTGGACCAGAAGGGGGACATGGCTGCGGAAAGGTGCCAGTGGCTGTCACTGTCTGTGACAGAATTGTCATGCTGCCCCCGGGAGTGCTTGCCTTGTGGTCTGGCTGGAAGCGGGGAGGGCTGGGAGATGAACGGAATAGCTGCAAGTTAGTAGACAGAAACACACAGCTGCTGTATGGTCACCTCGGCCTCTCTATAGACTGGGGAGGCCCTCCGTTCAAGCCCACATGCCCCGGACTCAAGTCTGCGATGCGCTTAGCTATTACTCCTGGCCAGAAGAGCCAGTGACTCGGGCTGCTGTTGTTTTCTGCTCTGCAAAAATCTCTGAAGCAAGGGAAATACACATGGCTTGGGTACCTGCTTGGAATGAGTGACGGAAACGCCCCAGCAAATGTTAATATTTCAAGAAATCACTCTGGTCTAAAACGTCAATATGAATTCCTTAGGCTCAGAGCTGGGGCTGACCCTTCTGGGTGGTGACATAGGCTGGTAACACATCAGAAAGCTTCAGTACCAGTTGGGAAACAGCTGCCAGACCTCGCTGTCCCCAGATATGTGGCAGCCTCAGCCTTCTGCTGGGATGGGATGTCAGAGGTCCCTGCAGGATCTGGGGCAGAAGCAGGTCCCAGTGAGCAGGACGGGGTCACTGAGCTTGCTAAAGCATCATGGTTGGCCAGGCGCAGTGGCTCACGGCTGTCATCCCAGCACTTTGGGAGGCTGAGGCAGATGGATCACTTGAGGTCAGGAGTTTGAGATCACCCTGGCCAACATGGCCAAACCCCACCTCTACTAAAAATACAAAAATTAGCCGGGTGTAGGGGCGCACGCCTATAATCGCAGCTGCTTGGGAGGCTGAGGCAGGAGAATCACTTGAACCCGGGAGGCGGAGGTTGCAGTGAGCTGGGATCATGCCACTGCCCTCCAGCCTGGATGACAGAGACAGACTGTCTCAAAAAAAAAAAAAAAAAAAAAAAAAAAGCAACATGGTTGATGTGAACTTGCTTTCTTTTGAAGTTTTGTCACTGGGTACAGTGGCTCACACCTGAAATCCCAGAACTTCAGGAGGCTGAGGCGGGCGGATCACCTGAGGTCTGGAGTTCGAGACCAGCCTGACCAACATGGTAAAACCCTGTCTCTACTAAAAATACAAAATTAGCTGGGTGTGTTGGCACATGCCTGTAATCCCAGCTACTCGGGAGTCTGAGGCAGGAGAATTGCTTGAACCCGGGAGGCAGAGGTTGCAGTGAGCTGAGATCACACCACTGCACTCCAGCCTGGGCCACAAGAGCAAGACGCTGTCTCAGAAGTTTTGTCTTTAGTTTACAAATTCAGTTTTGCTTTATAGCTGTGTGTTCTCCAGCAGGGGAGGGAGTGGGGAAGGGATATTCTAAATGCCAAGGTGGTGTGGCCCGCTGACCACAGAGCCCAAGGCCTTCGATGGAAATGCCACCCACCCACTGCGTCTTCCTTTCAACCCACACCATCTGAAACGTCCTTGTCCAGCCTTGCCCTGGTGACTGTGGTCACTGCGTTACATGCTCACCTGTGTCATGTGTGTCTGTCACGAGCGTCTAGGCCCATGAGGGCAGGAATGCTGTGGGCCCTGTCCCCTGACTACCAGCCCACAGGGTGCCTAGGACCCCTGGGCCTCCGCTTCCTGTCCCCAGCCACCGGCTTGTCACCCACACCTCTTTCCTCCTTGTTTTGTGACAATGAAAAAAATTTTTCTGTTTCCTCAAAAACGTTTGTTTTCAGACAGGCACGGTGGCTCACACCTGTAATTTCAGCACTTTGGGAGGCCAAGGCCAGTGGATCACCTTAGGCCAGGAGTTCAAGACCAGCCTGGCCAACGTGGTGAAACCCTGTCTCTACTAAAAATACAGCAATGGCCGGGCGGGGTGGCTCATGCCTGTAATCCCAGCACTTTGGGAGACCGAGGTGGACGGATCACTTGAGGTTGGGAGACCAGCCTGGCCAACGTGGTAAAACGCTGTCTCTACTAAAAATATAAAAATCAGCCAGGCCTGGTGGTGCACCTGTAATCCCAGCTACTTGGGAGGCTGAGGTGGGAGAATTGCTTGAACCTGGGAGGCAGAGGCTGCAGTGAGCCAAGATCGCACCACTGCACTAGGCAACAGAGCCAGACCCTGTCTCAAATAAATAAATAAATAAGAATAAAACAATTAGCCACGTGTGGTGGCACGTGCCTGTAATCCCAGCTACCTGGGAGGCTGAGGCAGGAGGATCACTTAAACCCTGAAGGCAGAGGTTGCAGTGAGCTGAGATCGCACCGCTGCAGTGCAGCCTGGGGGACAGAGTGACACTCCATCTTAGAGTTTTCTTTGTCATTTTACGGTGTGGAATCAAAGTTCCACTTTATAAGAAACTGAAACTTTATGAAATGATGAGTTCATTATATCATGAGTCATTGCAGGAAAAGTGAATTCTGTCGGGTGCTGCGGCAGATGTGGGACACCTGTCAGCAGCTTTACCCACCCATTACGGCCACCAGCGGGGTGGTTCCTTGTCACCCAGACACTTGCCACACTCAGAAATGCCTTGGCTTTACTGGTGACATGAGTGACACTCTGAAGAATCCAGGATGCCACGAGCCCTTTGCTTCTAGGACAGTGCTGTTGTGGACACATCCTTCACTGAGAGCCTTTGGCCACACTGAGTTCCTGCGGACTGCTTCCATGAGAACCACTGCGGCCTCCTGGCGATGACCCGCTGGGCCTCTGTGAGCCCTGGAGTGGGACTGCCTCCACTTCCCCACTGGGAACAGAAGAGCCTGGTGCAGGCTCCTGGCAGGGCTGCTGGAGCTCACAGCTGGCTCTTCGGGGCCACGTCCCCAAGGCTGATGGGTGATGTCAGGGCAGCTGCCCATTTCCCAGGGGCTGGGGTGTCCTGGCAGAGAGCCAGGCCAGGCTCTGCCTCCACTATCACCCAAGGTCCCTGGGTGACAGGGGAGGGTGGGCTCATGCCTCCCTGGCTGGGCAGGGCTGGGGCTCCCGGGGGAGATAAAAGGGGCCCCTCAGCTGGCGGACCCCACACCTCCTGAGGCAGCGCCATGGCTTTCCTCTGGCTCCTCTCCTGCTTCGCCCTTGCAGGGGCCGCCTTTGGTGAGTGCTGGGGCCCGAGGAGTTCTGTCCTGAGGGAGGCCTGGGCCTTGAAGAGAGTCGGGGGATCTGAGCCCCTGCTCTGTCCCCTGCAGCCTCATCCCCAGCACAGGCAAGCTGAGGTTGCAGGGAAGAGAGGGTCCTTCTAGGGCTTCCCGAGCCTGCACAACCTGCTTCAGGAGTGGGAAGGCCCTTGCTGGCACCTGCTTCGGTCTGAGCCTCCAGAAGTGGCTGGCCGGGCAGGTGGGGCGTGCTGTGCACAGGGTAAGGTGTGGGCCCAGGAGACCTCCCAAGGCCTCTGCTGGGGTTTTTATTTATGTGCCAGATACTTGCTAAGCTTTTTCTTTTTCTTTTTTATTTTTTTAAAGATGGATTATCGCTCTTGTTGCCCAGGCTGGAGTGCAGTGGCAGAATCTCGGCCTCCCGGGTTCAAGCGATCTTCCTGCCTTAGCATCCTGAGTAGCTGGGACTACAGGCACACCATCACACTGGCTAATTTTTGTATTTTTAGTAGAGATGGGGTTTCACCATGTTGGCCGGGCTGGTCTTGAACTCCTGACCTCAGGTGATCCACCCGCCTCAGCCTCCCAAAGTGCTGGGATTATAGGCATGAGCCACTGCACCCAGCACATTTTCAATTTTTTTTTTTTTTTTTTTTTTGAAGATGGGATTTCACCATGTTGGTCAGGCTGGTCTTGAACTCCGAACCTCAGGTGATCCGCCCGCCTTGGCCTCCAAAATGCTTGGATTACAGGTGTGAGCCACCGCGCCCGGGCTTTTTTTTTTTTTTTTTTTTTTTGCATTTTTTATTTTTTAAAAGAGAAACAGTAGGCCAGGCATGGTGGTTCATGCCTGTGGGAGCACTTTGGGAGGCTGAGGTGGGCAGATCACCTGAGGTCGGGAGTTCAAGACCAGCCTGACCAACGTGGAGAAACCCCGTCTCTACTAAAGATACAAAATTAGCTGGGTGTGGTGGCACATTCCTGTAATCCCAGCTACTCTGGGAGGCTGAGGCAGGAGAATCACTTGAACCCGGGAGGCGGAGGTTATAGAGAGCTGAGATCACGCCACTGCCCTCCAGCCTGGGCAACAAGAGCAAAACTGCATCTCAAAAAAAAAAAAAAGAAATAGTAAAAGAAAATATAGAAAATAACATGACATCTTTCTATCTACTGTTGGAATTCAGCAAATCTTTTTGCAGATTTGCTTCAGAATTTCTTTCTAGAACAGATGCCACTCAGGCTTCCCTTTTCCCCCTCCTTCCCTCTCTGGAATGTGAGCCTTCTCCTGAGCTTGCTGTGAGTCATTGCAATGTGGTCATATACAAATGTGCTACATATTTATACATCTATACATAAGGATTTAAAATTTTTACACCAACAGTGTTCTTTTTTTTTTTTTCAGACAGAGTCTCACTCTGTCGCCAAGGCTGGAGTGCAGTGGTGTGATCAGAGCTCACTGCAGCCTCAGACTCCTGGGCTCGAGCTGAACCTCCCACCACAGCCTCCCAAGTAGCTGGGGCTACAGGCATGCCCTGGCTAAGTTAAAAAAAATTTTTTTTTGGTAGAGATGGGGTCTTACTATTTTTTTTTTTTTTTGAGACAGAGTCTCACCGTGTTGCCCAGGCTGGAGTGCAGTGGTGCGATCTCAGCTCACTGCAACTTCCGCCTCCCGGTTCAAGCAACTGGCCACAGTCCAGTTTTATTAAATAATTAATAAACCAAGACCGGGCATGGGGGCTCATGCCTGTAATCCCAGCATGTTGAGAGGCCAAGGCAAGAGGATTGCTTCAGCCCAGGAGTTTGAGGCTGCAGTGAGCCCTGATTGCACCACTGCACTCCAGCCAGGGTGACAGAGCAAGACTCTATCTCCAAAAAACAGGAAACCAAAACTTTACACAGTGAATGGCTCCTGAAATTGAGGACTATCACAGAAATACAGAATTCAACCTGCCCACCGGGGTCCATGCTGCCCTTTCACTCTCGAGTCTGCAAAGTGTCAGAGCCCCAGGGCCCCAGTGGACTTGGGGTTATCAGATTTTCTTCCCACTTCCCTTCTCCCCACCAGTCTAAGACAGGCATGTTGGCCGGGGGAGCTCACATGGTTCCACTGCCCGTTTTACAGCTGGAGACACTGAAGTCCGAGTGCTGCCCTGCCTGGTCTAGGGTCACATGGTGAGGAAAGGGTGGCCTTGAGGTGGAGCCCAGGCAGTCTTAGGGCCTGGCCTGTTTTCTGCTTCTCTAGGCTGGACGGGCCTCAGGTGGGGGCAGCCATGACTGTCTGCATCCTGGAAGGATGACGAGCCAGCAGGCCAAGTGTGGGGGAACATTTGAGCCTAGAGTCTGGGGACCAGGGAAGGGGAGGCGGTATGTGCCAGGGAGGTTCTGAGCTGGCCTCCATGGATGGGGGCAGAAGTGGGAGTTCTGCATGCAGGCAGATGAGGCCCAGCTTGGCTCCGGGCCTCAGCCCTTCTTCACCCACTCCCGCCCCCAGGCTGTGGGGTCCCTGCCATCCACCCAGTGCTCAGCGGCCTGTCCAGGATCGTCAATGGGGAGGACGCTGTCCCAGGCTCCTGGCCCTGGCAGGTGTCCCTGCAGGTAAGCGGGGGTTCTGCAAGGCAGGGGGCACCCTGGGTGGCAGCCAGGCTTGGGGGGTGCCGTGGGTGGGGAGTTGCCGACCCTCCTCATCTTCCTCCCAGGACAAAACCGGCTTCCACTTCTGCGGGGGGCTCCCTCATCAGCGAGGACTGGGTGGTCACCGCCGCCCACTGTGGGGTCAGGTGAGGGCCGGCAGCCTCGGGCTCTGCTTCCAGCCCCAGTGGGGGTGGGGGGAGCAGGGCACGTTCTTCCTCTCACCCGCTATGCTCTGTCCAGCACCTCCGATGTGGTCGTGGCTGGAGAGTTTGACCAGGGCTCTGACGACGAGGACATCCAGGTCCTGAAGATCGCCAAGGTACCCAGGCCCCGAATAGCAGAGGGCAGGGGCGGCGGGCACAGAGGGACCCCTCAGCTGCTTCAGGGACAGGTGCCCAGTGGGGGGCTGGGCTGGCCTTGCTGTTCCCATGCCGTCCCCTGAGGGAAGGAGTCTGTGTCCTCAAAGCCTGCAGGTCCCGCCTCCTCCCGGGGCCTCACCGAGGCGCTCTGGCCCCCACCCCCAGGTCTTCAAGAACCCCAAGTTCAGCATGCTGACTGTGCGCAATGACATCACCCTGCTGAAGCTGGCCACGCCCGCCAGCTTCTCCGAGACGGTGTCCGCCGTGTGCCTGCCCAGCGCCGATGACGACTTCCCTGCAGGGACCCTGTGCGCCACCACTGGCTGGGGCAAGACCAAGTACACCGGTGAGGGCCGCGGGGGCTGCCTTGGGGTCGGGGGCCGCCTCTGGGGTCGGGGCTGCGCTGCCGTGGAGTCCCCCGCTATGACCGTTTGGCTCTAAATTCCAACTCGCTCCTGTCTGTTCTTTATTGAAAATCCTCTGAATTTAAAATCCCTCAAATGCAAATAAAATCCAGGCCGGATCATGAGGCGCCTCTCTGGGGCGCTTCTGAGCGGCGCACTGCTGTGCGAGTCCTGCTCTGGCTGACCTGCCTGGAGTCAGAGCTCGGGGCTCCCACCTGGGCAGAGCCAGTACCCCCCTCGTCCCACAGGTGCTTCTCAGGCTCCGGGGGCCATGCCCACGGTCGTGGCGATGGTGCAGGGGAGGGCAGGCGTGTCGGCCCCCGGTCTCTCCCTCCTTGCTGGGCTGGGTGGGCCCAGGGGCCCTGACCCTTCTCCTGTCCTGCAGCCAGCAAGACCCCTGACAAGCTGCAGCAGGCGGCCCTGCCCCTCGTGTCCAGCGCCGACTGCAAGAAGTCCTGGGGCAGCAAGATCACCGACGTGATGGTCTGCGCCGGGGCCAGCGGCGTCTCCTCTTGCATGGTGAGGCGGGCCCTGCCCAGACCCTGCCAGGCCAGGGGGTGCCTGGGAGGCCTGAGCTTTCCACCCCTCTCTGCCCTCATCTACTAACCCCGCTCCTTCCTGGGGCCTGGTGAGGGTCCCGACTCAGGCTCACAGCCACCCATGAGGGCTTCTTCAGGCCAGGCAGGTGGAGCTGACCCTGGGGGACTTTCTTGCAGCCCTCTGAGCTGGAGGTTTGGACAGACAGATGGTGCCCTGGCTTAGAGAGGGAAGCCACCTGGCACAGCTCCCTCCAGGAGTTCATGGCAGAGCAGGGGCTGCCACATGAACCCAGACCTCAAGACCCCAGCGACCCCCCCCCCCCCGGTGCCCACGTGTGGCATTTCTCTGCACCTCTCCCTGGACTCCACCAGGTCAGAGTCCCCTAGGCCCTGGCACCCCTTTCAGGCCTGGAGGTAGTTCCTCTCTCCTTCCTGCAGGGCGACTCCGGTGGCCCCCTGGTCTGCCAGAAGGATGGAGCCTGGACCCTGGTGGGCATTGTGTCCTGGGGCAGCAGCACCTGCTCCACTACCACACCTGCCGTGTATGCCCGCGTCACCAAGCTCCTGCCCTGGGTGCAGCAGATCCTGGCTGCCAACTGAGCCCGAGACTTCTACCCCCTCTGCCCCAAGTTTTCCCATTAAATGCATCTGTTTAGAAGCACTGACTGCATTGCCTGTGTCTTTCTGTGTGGCCCAGGGGAGGCGGTGTGGAAATTATCCTTGTCACCCACAAAGGGGTGGCACTGCCCTTCCCTTTCCAGGCTACAGTTCATCCTGTCAACCAGCCTTCTCAGCAAGCTGAGGTCTTCTTATCTCCTCCCTGCTCAGGGCTCCACTCTGGGCTTAGAATTTAGACCCTACCTGCTGAAGCCAGCTTGACCCATGGAGTTTTCTGGAAGGCAGCAGTCCCTGGCCAGGCTCTGCAGTCCATAGCCCCTGGAGTTGTCACTAGGACCAGTGCTGACCCGCACACTCCAGGTGTCTTTCTCTGCCTTTAGTCCCCCATGCCACATGCCCGAGAATGTGTGTGTAAGCACCACCCCTGCCCCTGACAGACCCCACCCCTCACACCTTCTGCATCCAGCGCTGGGTGCTGGCGCCACTGTCCTCTCAGCTCCGACACTCTTCCTTGCCTTGCCCTCTGCATTTCCTGTGACCCCGCAGTTAGATTTTTTTTTTTTTTTTTTTTGAGAGCGTGTCTCACTCTGTCACACAGCCTGGAGTGCAGTGGTGAGATCTTGGCTCACTGCAACCTCCGCCTCCCGGGTTCAAGCAATTCTCCTGCCTTAGCCTCCCAAGTAGCTGGGATTACAGACGCACACCACCAGATCCGGTTTATTTTTGTATTTTTAGTAGAGACGGAGTTTCGCCATGTTGGCCAGGGCGGTCTCGAACCCCTGACCTCCAGTGATCCACCACCTCCGCCTCCCAAAGTGCTGGGATTACAGGCGTGAGCCACAGTGTCTGGCTTCTGCAGTTAGATCCTGAGGCTTCCTCATGCTCAGCTTCCATCGCTTTGGCTAGGCCACAGAGGGGGCTCCATCCTTTCCCAGAAAGTGTCCGCACTGGCGGTCTCTCTCTCTCCGTAACCTTTCAGTCTTTCCTTTAATGCAGTGAAAATTTTGTTGGAGACAATTATCCTGTCGTTCCACTGTCTGAAAAGATATTCATTTTGATTTTTTAAAAGTTACCTATCATTCTGAAAAATAATTTTTGCCGTGGCATGCATGTGGGTATGTACATGGATATTTGGACTTGGAAGGTATTTCAGCGTCTTCTGGCTTCTGGTGTTTCGTGGAGAAGTGAGTGATAAATCTTACTGTTGCTTTTTAAAAGCCTTAATGGTTTGTCTTTGGATGCTTTTAAGATTTTATCTTTGATTTTCATTTGTTTACCAACAAGCTTAGTTTCTTAGTTTCCTTTGTACTCACGCTGCTTGGTTTTTTGTGGTTTTTTTGAGGGTCTTGCTCTGTCATCCAACCTGGATTGCAGAGATACAATCTCAGCTCACTGCAACCTCAGCCTCCCAGGTTCAAGTGAGTCTTGTGCGTCAGCCTCCCGTGTAGCTGGGAGCACAGGCTTGTGCCACCAGCCCGGCTAATTTTTTTTTTTTAAGATGGAGTTTTGCTCTTGTTGCCCAGGCTGGAATTCAATAGTGTGATCTTGGCTCAGTGCAACCTCTGCCTCCTGGGTTCTAGAGATTCTCCTGCCTCAGACTCCTGAGTAGCTGGGATTACAGGCGTGAGCCACCATACCCGGCTAATTTTTGTATTTTTATTAGAGATGGGGTTTTACCATGTTGCTCAGACTGGTCTTGAACTCCTGACCTTAGGTAATCTACCTGTCTCGGCCTCTCAAAGTGCTAGGATTACAGGCATGAGCCATCTAACCTGGCCACACACCCAGCTAATTTTTGTATTTTCAGTAGAGACGGGGTTTCACCATGTTGGCCAGGCTGGTCTTCAACTCCTGACCTCAGGTGATCTGCCAGTTTTGGCCTCCCAAAGTGCTGGGATTACAGGCGTGAGCCGCCACACCCAGACGGTGAGTGCTTTTTATCATCAAAGGGGTTGGATCTTGTCAAAGGCCTTTTTTGCATCACCTGAGGTAATGATGTGGTTTTCCCCTTTCATTGGATTAATGTGGTATATTACGCTGATTGATTTTTTTTGTTTTTTTGAGACAGTTTTGCTTCATCACCCAGGCTGGAGTGCAGTGGCACGATCTTGGCTCACCTCAGCCTCTGCCTTCCAGGATTAAGCAATTCTCCTGCCTCAGCCTCCCAGGTAGCTGGGATTACCGGCATCCGCCACCATGCCTAGTTAATTTTTGTATTTTTAGTAGAGATGAGGTTTTGTCACGTTGGCTAGGTTGGTCTTGGACTCCTGATCTCAGGTGATCCACCCATCTTGGCCTCCCAAAGTGCTAGGATTACAGGTATGAGCTACCATGCCCGGCTCTTTAAATTTCTTTCAGCAGTGTTAAATTCTTTTTAGCGTATAAGTCTTTCACTTCTTTGGTTAAATATATTCCTTTGTATTTGATTCTTTGAGATGCTATTGTAAATGGAACTGCTTTTTCAATGTCCTTTTCAGATTGCTCATTGCACGTGTAGCTGTGAAAAAACACAACTGATTTGGGTGTATTGAGCTTGTACCCTGCAACTTTCCTGAATTTGTCTGTTAATTTGAGTAGCTTTTCGTAGCTCCTTTGGGGTTTTCTACATATAGGATCATATGGTCTACAAATAGAGGTAATTGTGCTTTTTCCTTTCCGATTCGGATGACTCTGATTTCTTGTTTAATTGCTCTATCTAGAACTTCCAGGACCATGTTGAATAGCAGTGGTAAAAGCAGACATCCCTGTCTTGTTCTTGATCTTAGGGGAAAGCTTTTTGGCTCTTCACCATTGAAACACGTTATGTGTGGGTTTTTCAAAAATTCCCTTTATCGTGTTAAGGAAGTTCCTTTCTATTCTGACATTTCTCAGTGCTTTTTGTCATGAAAGCTGTTGGATCTTGTCAAAGGCCTTTTCTGCATCAATTTAAGTGATCACATGATTTCCCCTTTCATTCGATTAATGGGGTATATTACACTGATTGATTTTCTTGTTATTTCCTATAGCGCTTTGCATGCTGGGATAAATCCCACTTAATCATGGTGTATAATCCTTTTAACATGCGTAGGGTTCAGTTTGCTAGTACTTTATTGAAGGTTTTTGCGTTTATGTTCATGAGAGATACTGGTTGGTCATTTTCTTGTGACGTTTTTGTCTGGCTTTGGTATCAGGGTAACGCTGGCTTCCTAATTTGCATGTGTTCATTTCTGATTTTTTAACATCACAAATTTATCATTAATTTTCAGTCGTGCTTCTTTTCTCATGCAAGTATTTCAGGAGGCAAGCTTTCCTTCAAGCACTGCTTTCATTGCAATTTTTTTTTTTTTGAGATGGAGTCTCGCTCTTGTGCCCAGGCCGGAGTTCAGTGGCATGATTTCTGCTCACTGCAACCTCCATCTCCTGAGTTCAAGCAATTCTCCCTACTCAGCCTCCCACGTAGCTGGGCTTACAGGCGCTCGCCACCACAACTGGCTAATTTTTGTAATTTTAGTAGAGACAGGGTTTCACCGTATTGGCCAGGCTGGTCTCGAACTCCTGACCTCAAGTGATCCACCCGCCTCGATCTCCCAAAGTGCTGAGATTACAGGTGTGAGCCACCTCACCCCGCCTTTTTTTATTGCAATTGATACACACTTTATTGTTCTAAGCATTTTTTCATTTCCTCCCCTGCACAGAACCTCTGCATGACCCACGGTACCCTGAGGATACCTGCAGGCGGGGGCAGGCACCCACTTCCCCAAAGCCCTGGAGTTGGGCTGGAAGCAGAGCAGAACACTGATCTCATTTCCTCTTTTGTCCTCCCATAACCCATTCCGCAGCCTCCTGGCTTGGGCCACCATCCTGACCTCCCGACACAACCACCAGTTCTGATCTTGGCTTCTTCTCCAGGTCTTCCTGTCTCTCAATGTTTCCCTCTGAAGATCCATCATGGCTGGTGCTGGAGGCAGTCAGCAGTGCACACTAACCAGGCATCTTGGCAGGAATGGAGCTGGGCTCCCTCTGCATTTCTCCTTCACTGGCTCTCCTGATGGCTTTCTCTGCCTCGTGCAATATCAGACGTTCTGATGATGTGTCTAATAGGTTGAAATTAAGGTTATAGATGCAATTTAATTCTAAGGACATGAAAAGAAATGAACTTGATGTGGAGAATGAATGTGTGAAAGGGGGAAAAGCAAAATGAGAGGGAGAGAGGGCCTTTACACAGGAGTGGGACCCGAAAGCAAGTATTAAAAATAGTATTAAGCTGGCTGGGCGCGGTGGCTCACGCCTGTAATCCTAACACTTTGGGAGGGTGAGGCGGGCGGTCACCTGAGGTAGGGAGTTCAAGACCAGCCTGACCAACATGGAGAAACCCCGTCTCCTGACCAACGTGGAGAAATGCTGTCTCTACTAAAAAATACAAAATTAGCCAAATGTGGTGGCGCATGGCTGTAATCCCAGCTACTCAGGAGGCTGAGGCAGGAGAATCACTTGAACCTGGGAGGTAGAGGTTGCAGTGAGCTGAGATCGTGCCATTGCACTCTAGCCTGGGCAACAAGAGCAAAAATGTGTGTCTCACACACACACACACACTCACACACACACAAATAGTATTAAACTGGCTGGGTGTGGTGGCTCACGCCCGTAATCCCAACATCTTGGGAGGCCAAGGTGGGCGGATCACCTGAGGTCAGGAGTTTGAGACCAGCCTGGCCAACATGGTGAAACCCTGTCTCTACTAAAAATACAAAAATTAGCCAGGCATGGTGGCGGGCACCTGTAATCCCAGCTTCTTGAGAGGTTGAGGCACAAGAATTGCTTGAACCCGGAAGGCAGAGGTTGCAATGAGCCAAGAGGGTGCCACTTGGTGCCATCACCATGTTGGTGCCACCACCATGTTGGTGCCACCACCATGTTGGTCAAGCTGGTCTCGAACTCTTGACCTCAGGTAATCCACCCGCCTCGGCATCCTAAAGTGCTGGGATTACAGCCATGAGCCCCTGCGCCTGGCCTCTCCATATAATTCAGAGCCTGGTTTTTTAAGGAAACTCCCAGCTCAGTGGGGGAGAACTGTTCAAACACAGAGCAAAGACATATCTTTCATTATGTCAATAACCATCTACATAAAAACAAGTGTGAGGCGTAATTAATATAAAAAAGGGAGTAGCAAGCACAAACCTGGCTAAGCTACTTTTTCACTCTCTGGTGACACCTGCGTCTGTCCCCTGCTCCACCCACCGGCCTCCCGCGAGTCTGAAAACGGAAGTCCTGGGATAAGGCTGCCACCTAGTGGCCCATATGAAAACTGCATGGCTATGCCTTGCTGCTCCTAATCCATCCCTGTTTCAAAGAAATAGAAAAGAAATACAAGGTGAGACAAATGGATGATTTTAAATTATCCGGTAGCCCAGCTGAAAATGTAGAAAGAGGCCGCGCACGATGGTTCACACCTCTAAATCCAGCACCTTTGGGAGGCCAAGGCAGGCAGTTCGCTTGAGCCCAGGAGTTCAAGACCAGCCTGGGCAACATAGTGAGACCGTCTCCTCTACAAAAAAAATACAAAAGTTAGCCAGATGTGGTGATGAGATCCTGTCTTTGAAAAAAATTAAAAATTAAAAAAATTAAAAAGGTGAATTAATTTTAATAATATATTTTATTTAACCCAATATATCAAAATATTTCAACATGTAATCAATATTTTAAATTTTTTAATAATATTTTTACATTCTTTTTCTTATACTGTTTTTGAAACCTAGTGTGTAATTCGCACTTCCATCATGTCACCTAGGTGCTAAATTTTCATGAGAAATACTGGACCTGTATTTACATCTCATAAAACTTACAGTTGAAAAGGCAGACGCACATACCCAAATTGTCCCAAGTATGCTTAAACGCTTCCCAATGAGTTGTTGTTTTGAAAAGTACAGTTAAGCAAAAGGCTCTGAGTTTAATCAGGTGTCTCATTTGATGTAATCTCAATTTAAAAACAAATTCCGTCTCGGGCAGGGGCTGCCCCACCCTTGGTCTGAGTTAGACCACGTTAGACACAGTGTACGCGCCTCTCCCTGCCCATCCGGTGATCTGAGTTTCTATTAATGGAAACGTCTGGAGCGCATGCAAGAGAATCCAGTCTCGGACCAGCCTGCATCTGTGCCCACTCTAGTGGCTGCGTGATCAGCCGTCCAGATTCCCTCCAGGACTGTAGGCTGACCTCCCCACGTGCTGTGGTGGCTGGCAGACAGCCCGCAGCTGCCATCCTCTTTGGGAATTTCCTCAGCTGAAGAGCATCATCCTGACCACGTGTCCTGCCTCCTTTCTGGGCAGGCCGCATCCAGTGATTGGTGAGTGGGGTTTTTAAAGGTCCAGCCTTTTCGCCTGAGCTTGGGCGTGTGTTGGGGTTTTGGCGTCTTTCTCTTCCGCACGGTTCCGCGTCTTCTCTTCCACAGGTACTGATCTCGGGGCACTGGTAAACTTCTGCGTGGTTATTTTCGTTTGAGAGTTTACTTCCTGGTGGAGCTCGAGTTGGGATCATGCGTGCTGGAGTGGAGTGTAGAATGTGGACGCTGAGGGGGGATTCTGAAGCTAGATGGCTGACTATGGGGCTGGCCGTGAGGACCACTTCATGGTTGCCAGGGGGAGTGCATCATAGCTTGTGCACATGACAGTAGGGAGGTTGTGAAAACTTCCACCGTTGATGAAATGCCATGGAATTCTCGGAAGACTAGTCACTAGTGGGTCCCCTGGGTCAGGAGATTGAGATAGGAGGGGGAGAGAATACCTACAGTACGTAGGGCTAGGCGTGGTGGCTCACGCTTGGAATCCCAGCAGTTTGACAGGCTGAGGTGAGAGAACTGTTTGAGCCCAAGAGTTTAAGACCAGCCTGGGCAATATAGGAAGGCCCAGGTCTGCATAAAAAATCAAAATTAGCTAGGTGTGGTGGTGTGCCCCGGTAGTCCCTGCCACTTGGGAGGCCGAGGCAGAAGGATCTCGTGAGCCCAGGAGGTCAAGGTTGCAGTAAGCTGTGATTATGCCACTGTATTTCAGCCTGGGTGACAGCAAGTCCCTGTCTCAAAAACAGCGACAACAAAAAACCCACAGTGAAACTCGGTGGTTGTTAAACACAGAAAGGTTTTGGAAAATGCAAGAAGCTGAGAGTGATTAACAGGTAATGAAAAGCTAAGTGCCTAATCAAGTGACTGCGTGATCCGCTGCCCAGATTCCCTCCAGGTCAGTAGGCTGGATGTGTCCTGGAAGGCAGAACGCCCACGGGAAGGCCCACAAGACAGCCTCCTTAGGAGTACAGACAGAGATTTTTTATCTCTTGCAGCTGCGAGGTAGAGAAAGCTTAGGACCAAGGCCAGGATGTAGCTGTAAGAGCAATCAAGTTCCCAAGAAGGCTGCAGGCTTCACCTAGACGGACTGCTGGTGGTGGAGCCAAGGCCCTGATGCATGAGGTGCCGACATCTGGGTTGATGCACCCCAAAACCTCAAATCCCCAGAGCCCATAAGCCCTGAGTGCGCGGAAGTGGCCATTCTTCCTAGCAGGGGCTGGAGTATCCTCCTCCTCCCAGGACACAGAGACCGCATTTCTCTCTTCCACACCTGGCCACGATGGCACCAGGCCTGGTAAGCAAGGAAAGCAACCTTGTCCCAGGGGAGCTGCAGAATGGAGCCAAAGAGTGCCAGCAGGGGCTGGGCACACATGGCAGGAGCTGGGTCCTGAGAGACTGGACCAAGGGGGGAGGCGCATACAGCTGGAAAAATGTGGGGGTGATCAGTTCGGGAGTCCTCTCCCAGGAACAGCACTTAGTGCCGTGCTCAGGACCCTGGGGGTTGGGCCACTGTGCTGCCAGATGGCTCCTAGAAGCGGGCAGAAAGCAGAGCACACTAAGCAAAGGGCAGATGCTGGCACCACTGTCAGATGGTGGTAGGGAAGTTAAAAGGCTCACAGGTGGGCACAGTTGTATGGATGTGCCCTGGAAGGCAGAACACCCACAGGAAGGCCCCCAAGATGCATCCATCTACAAAAGCATGGAATGTGACTGTGCTGGGGAAGGGCCAGCACAGCTAAGCTCACAGGTGGTTCCCTCTAGAAGCCAGGGCAAAGGTGGGGAGGTGCTGGTACGGAACAGGCTGCTGGGTGGCCAGGTGCTGGCAGCCTGAGATAATAGGACCAGGAGATGCCGGCAGCAGGGGGCCTGCCCTGTAGCCCTATGGAGATGCCGAGAGTTGGCCACAGGGGCAAAGCCAATGGCATTGCTCAAACCATACAAGCAGAGTCATGAGTGGGTGACGGGGGCTAGGTGGCCTCCATGAAAACATCTGGCTTTCTGTGGCACCAATGTTTTCACAGGCATCGGAATTTTGTCTTCAGCTTCTGTTCCCTTGACTAGAGGTGGGTGCTGGCCCTGTGTGCTGCCACGGAGCACTTGGGCGTCCTCTGTTGGAAACTAATTACTCTCTAGTGGACTCACCTGTTCACCCGCCCATCCTCCAACTCGATGGTGGGCTTGGAGGCAGGAGCTGTGTCTCCGTGTCTGGTGAAGCAGCAGGCTTCATAGCCTGCAGGGCTTCTCCAAGTGAGCACCTGGGGACCTCATTAGCAATGCAGAGTCCCAGGACCCACACGGGCCTAGATTCAGAAACGGCAGGGACAGGGCCCAGTCTTCCATGTATTACAGCTTCCAGGTGATTCTGATGCATGCTCAAGTGTGAGAATCTGATCCAGAGGAGGGGTTCAGCAGCTGCTGGAAGGATGATTCCCCAGGGTGGTGGGATGGGGGAGAGGCATTGAAGCGAACAGGAGGTTAAGAGAAATGTCACTTCACTTTTGGCCAGTACAGGGAAGTATTAGCCCAGGGAAGGCAGTCCAGCTGTGAAGCTGGCTCACATCTGGGGGCTGTTCCGGTTAGGACACAGCAGTAGAACATGCCAGAAGGTAGGACAGGCAGTGTTGCTCACAGACCTTAGGTTTTAGGATCTGGCAGCTCTGGGTCCAAATCCTTTCCCTGCCACGGACCTGTCCCGATGCTAAACATTCCTGCCCCCCCAGTCCCAAGAAGGTGTGGGCTGTCTTTACCTTGGGCAAATGTTTCCCTTTTTCCAGTGGCAGCATCTTGCTCTGTCACCCAGGCTGGAGTGTAGTGGCGCCACTGTAGCTCACTGCAGCCCTCCAACTCCCGGGCTCAAGCAATCTTCCCACTTCAGCCTCCTGAGTAGCTGGGGCTATGGGCACACACCACCGTGCCCAGCTAATTTTTCTTTTGAACTTGTTTTGAAGAGATGGGGTTTGGCCATGTTGTCCATGCTGGACTTGAACTCCTGGCCCCAAGCAATCCTGCTGCCCCAGCCTCTAAAACTGCTGGGATTACAGGTATGAGCCGCGGTGTCCAGTGCACCTGTGTCCTGCTGTTACAGTGACTGTTAATGTATAATTTGGACTTGACTCCTTTGATTATCCCTTTGACAATTTCTGCCTTTGAATATGGTTGAATTTTAGGTCTCCCATTTCATTATTTGTTCTCCCCCCTACTCTCTCCCCTCTTCTGGTTCCTCTTCTTTCTTGCCCTCTCTTGGGTTAAAAATCATTATTTTTTTTGAGATGGAGTCTTGCTCTGTTGCCCAGGCTGGAGTGCAGTGGCATGATCTCAGCTTACTGCAACCTCTGCCTTTTAGGTTCAAGCAATTCTCCTGCCTCAGCCTCCCAAGTAGCTGGGACTCCAGGCATGTACCACTGTGCTCTGCACATTTTTGTATTTTTAGTAGGGACAGGCTGTATTTTTGTGGATCAGGCTGGTCTCCAACTCCTGATCTCAAGTGATCTGCCTGCCTGCCTAGGCCTCCCAAAGTGCTGGGATTACCGGCGTGAGCCTAATGTACCAGGCCTAAAAATACTTGAGTTGAGTTTTAATTTATCTACTGGCTTTTTAGAGATAGTATTCCTTTTTTGTTGGTGGTTGCTCTACTATGGCTTTAACTTCTCAGATTCTTAGTACTGTTCATGCCCGTTGAAAATTCCTTAACCTCTCTGAACTCAGTTACTTTAGAAGACGAGAATGGTGACTGTCTCTCACGGGTTATCTGGCTACTGGATGAGAGATGAAGCCGAGTCCACGGCCAAGCGCAGAACAGCAGTGCCTGATGACTGTTGGGGCTGCTCCCAGTCCTGTCTTTACTGTTAGAGTGTGGTTCTGATCAGTGTCACTGGGTCCCTGAGAGTGCACAGAGCTGCAACTGAGCATCACCAGCTGCCGCCCCACTGCGGGAGGCGGAGGGTCATGTGTCCACCTACTGCGATCACCCACTCTGCTGTGCCTCAGAGATGTTGGTGTCTCACCAGGACACCCCTCAGCTCCCCTTTCCATGCCCAGGCCTGACCACCCTGTGCTAGCTCTTCAGGCTGTTCCTGAGCCAGCAGAGCCAAACCAGCTGACGGCAGCCAGGCTCCACCGTCTGCGGCCTCTCCCAGTCGCAGACAAAGCTTGGCTTGATTTTCACCCCTGGAGTCTTCCCTGTGCCTTTCAGATGCCTGGCCTCTACCTGTCCGGACCTCCATCTGTTGCCTGTTCTTTCCACTTGCAGTGATAGCTTTTGCAGTCTGCAGGGACATGGGCCTCCGGGGACATTGTCTTCTCACACTCAGCCTCAGCCAGACAGGGTGGAAGCCCCAGGCCTCCTGGGGCAGCCTGCACCACCACTCCAAGGGGGTTTGGAGAATGTGGTTCTAGGCCTTTATTTTCTCTTTTTTTGGAGATGGTCTCAAACTTTGTCCCCCAGGCTGGAGTGGAGTGCAGTGTTGGGAACACAGCCCTTGATCTCCTGGGCTCAAATCCTCCCACCCCAGACTGCTGAGTAGCTGGGACTACAGGGACGTGCCACCATGCTAGGCTTATTTTTTTTATAGAGATGGAGTCTCACTAGGTTGCCCAGGCTGCTCTGAAACTCGTGAGCTCAAGTGATCCACCTGCCTTGGCCTCCCAAAGTGCTGGGGTTACCGGCATAAGCCACCACACCTGGAAAATTTGTGTATTTTGAGTAGAGACAGGATTTCCCCATGTTGGCCAGGCTCGATTCCAGGGTTTCAAAGTGGGGGTGAATAATGCTTGGGAGTCTGGATGGGCTGGACACGGGTGGACCGGGCAGCCCTGCAAGACACTAGCAACTGCTCTAGAAACGCAGGAGGAGCCCGAGTGACGTGGATCCTCACGGTATGTTTCAAACTCTTGTTTCCTGCTTGAAGGGGTTTTGCTGGAAGCAGTTGAAGTGGAGGCCTTGAGCTGGTACCCATCTCTCAGCTTCCCTTCCAAAGTGGGGGTTTCTCCTCTAGGGCAACTCGACCCAAATTCTCTTCCTGATTTTTTTTTTTTTTTTTTTTTTTTTTGAGACAGAGTCTCACTCTGTCACCCAGGCTGGAGTGCAATAGTGCAATCTCAGCTCACTGCGACCTCCACCCCCCTGGGTTCAAGTGATTCTCCTGCCTTAGCCTCCTGAGTAGCTGAGATTACAGGTACCTGCCACCATGCCTGGCTAATTTTTGTATTTTTAGTAGAGACAGGGTTTCACCATATTGACCAGGCTGGTTTTGAACTCCTGACCTCAGGTGTTCTGCTCTCCTCGGACTCTCAAAGTGCTGTGATTACAGGTGTGAGCCACCACCGTGCCTGGCATTGTTTTTTTTTTTTCTTATTTATTTATTTTAATGCTAGTCAAGTGAAGCCGTGGGAGTAGAGAAGGAACAAAGAAATCTGTAACTGCTTGTGATCTATTAGTTGTAAACACCACTGCACTCGGACCAGACTCTTTTTTTTTTTTTTTAAGACGAAGTCTCACTGTATTGCCCAGGCTGGAATGAAATGCAAGCTCGGCTCACTGCAACTTCTGCTTCTCTGATTCAAGCACTTCTCCTGCCTCAGTCTCCTGAGTAGCTGGGACTACAGGCACCTGCCACCACGCCTGGGTGATTTTTGTATTTTTAGTAGAGACAGGGTTTCAGCATGTTGGTCAGGCTGGTCTCAAACTCCTGACCTCTGGTGATCCACCCACCCTGGTCTCCCAAAGTGCTGGGATTACAGGCCTTAGCCTCTGTACCTGGCCAAGCTCACCTACTTAAAAAGCAGATGATGCTACTTTTTTTTTTTTTTTTTTGTAGTGGCAAGGTCTTGCCATATTGCCCAGGCTGGTCTTGAACTCCTAGGTTAAAGGGATCCTCCTGTCTTGACTTCCCAAAGTCCTGGGATTATAGCGTGAGCCCCTGCACCCCACCTGATGCTGCTGTTAACTCTGAAACCTCCTAGGGCTTCACATTTTCTCATGGGCAGGCCCAGCCTTCACACATTTCTGTCTTGGTCACGTGGCCTGCCGTCTGGTTTTGTCTGCTCCTGGCATGCGCTGCTGAGGTGGAATCGCCCTGCGGGCAGGGCCCTTCTGTCAATCATCCTGTTCACCAGCCTGTCCCCCAGCAGCCTTCTGGGCCTGCTCTGTTGTCGGGGCTCAAGAGGAGTGAATGGCCCGCATCCACTTCCACGATTAGTGTCCACAGCCATGGCAGGACATCTGCTCGGGTTCTGTGTTCTTGTTACTCTCTAGTGGCTGAAATCTCCAGTCCCCATCTCCAGGTTTTGGCACGTGAGTCCTGCTAACCTTCATAGGTGTGTTTGGCTTGCTGTCTTTTGTTTAACATTCTGACTGTCCTCAAAAGCAAGCTCTCAGGAGATTGTTTCACTCACATGCGTGCTACATGAGAAATGAATCAATGTCCCAGGTAGAAGCTTCTCTGTAGGGCTCAGCACAGTGGCTCATGCCTATAATCCCAGCACTTGGGGAGGCCGAGGTGGGCAGATCGCTTGAGGTCAGGAGTTTGAGACCAGCCTGGCCAACATGGTGAAACCCCATCTCTACAGAAAAAAAAACATAAACTAGCCAGGCATGGGAGTGTGTGCCTGTAATCTCGGCTACTGAGAAGGCTGAGGCAGGAAAATCACCTGACCCTGGGAGGTAGAGGGTAGAGTGAACCATTGCACTCCAGCCCAGGTGATGGAGCAAGATTCCTTCTCAAAAAAAAAAAAAAAAAAAAAAGTTCTCTAGGGCTAGGAGGAGAAGAGAGCTGAGGCCAGGAAGACCGCTAAGGATGAGCTGAGAGCTACGGCGTGAGGTAGAGGGGTCCTGGGAGCATCCCACTGGCTGTGGCCGAGCAAGACAGGCTCATGGGCACTTTCCCTCTGAAAACACCAGAGCATAGAGTGTGAAGCTGGAATACTCCAAGTAGAGATGCGGTGCCCAGGGTCTAGTCCCACTTTGGCCAGGAGGACAATCGGGTGGGCTGTTGAGCCAAGAGAAACTATAGCCAAATGAGGCCTCAGGATGCCACAGGCCCCTGATTTCCACGCCAGCTCCTGGCAGGGCAGGGCTCTGTCAGTTACACAGCTGGAGGTAACAATGGCAGACTGTGGCTAAGGGTGGCAAGTGTGTGTGGCACCGGCTAAGCCTCCATCTACCTCCCACAAAATCCCGCTGCCACCCCACCCTGGGGACCCATGGTATCTCATTTCCATACCGTTGCATGTTTTGTGGCTGCTGTCTGGGATGCCCTCACCTCATTCCCCTCCTGACTCATCCTGAACTTTCCAACAGTACGTGGAAGCCAGTTAGATACATCTATATCAGCCTGAGGCCAAGTAGGTGAGTCCCAACTTCAAACTTAAAAATGAAGATAATACCCAAGCCAGGCGTGATGGTTCACGCCTGTAATCCTAGCACTTTGGGAGGCCAAGGCAGATGGATCTCAAGGTCAGGAGTTAGAGGCCAGCCTGGCCAGCGTGGTGAAACCCCATCTCTACTAAAAATACAAACTAGCCAGGTGTGGTGGTGCATGCCTGTAATCCCAGCTACTCAGGAGGCTGAGACGGGAATCACTTGAACCCCGGAGGTGGAGGTTGTAGCGAGCCGAGATTGGACCACTGCACTCCAGCCTGGGTGACAGAGCGAGGCTCTTTCTCAAAAAAAAAGACATAACCCAATGTGCAGTTCTGTTAAAGGGCAGTGGAAAGAAAATCTCGAAAATAGCAGGATAAGAATAGGCTGTGTGCCCAAATAGAGTGAGCATGGACTTGGAGTCAAACAGGAAGAGATCTCAACTGGAAATCCACCCTACGTGCTGGGTTTTGCTGTTTTGGGGATTGCTGTTGTTTGGCTGGCTGCTTCAGCAGGAAGATGAAAACCCCTGCTTCCTAGGCTTGTGTGAGGATTAAATGAAGTACGGATACATCTTGAGCTACGCGCAGGCGACAAGAACTTGTCTTTAAGAGGAGTTTCATCTAAAGGCACTGTGGTTTATGAGGATAACCAGGCACTTACATAGAGCTCTGATCTCCCGTTGCAGGGTTTTGCCATGGTCCAGGGCCCCAAGAAGCACTTGAGGCGTGTTGCAGCACAAAAGCTTTGGATGCTTGACAAACTAGCGGGAGTCTTTGCACCCTGTCCGTCGACAGGTCCCCACGAGCTGAGGGAGTGTCTTTCCCGATCATCTTCCTTAGGAATAGACGGGAGTACACCTTGACTGGAGATGAGGTAAAGAAGGTACGTATGCAACGCTTCATTGATGGCAGGTTCGAGTGGGCATCTTGTACTCTCCTGGATTCACAGATGTCATCAGCGTTGAGAATACAGGTGAGCTTTTCCACCTGGTCAGTGACACCACGGGCCATTCTGCCATTTACAGCTTCACAGTAGAAGAGGCAAAGTACAATTTGTGTGGAGTAAGGAAGTTTGTGCAGAGTAAGGGTGTCCCACGCTGGTGACTAGGGATGCTCGAACCATCCGCTACCCATACCTTCTCATCAAGGTGAACGGTACTGTGCAGACGGATTTAGGGACCGGCAGGATGATCACCTTGATCACATTTGACCCGGGCAGTGTGTGTCTGCTGATGGGTGGAGCCAGCCTCAGTGCGCTGGTGTGATGACCAACAGGGAGACACATTCTGGCTTTCTAACACTTTCTGTCACTGGCCATGACAATAAACTTTGCATTTCCCTGCCCTGGGGAATGCGCATCTGACTTACTGTTGCTGAGAGAGAGAGAAGAGGCTGGCTGCTAGACAGAACAGTGGCTGAACTGCAGTAGCAGCCCATCTTTTTTTTCTTTGCACAAATAAACAATGAATTCTTGTTTCTTACAAAAAAAAGCTGATTTGAGGCTAGGCATTGGTGGCACGCTCCTGTAATCCCGGCACTTTGGGAGGCAGAGGTGGGTGGGTGACAGAGACTCTGTCTCCAAAAAAAAAAAAAAAAAAAAATGATCAGGAGTTTTAGAGCCTTGGAAACATACAGTTGAGGTGAGAGTGACCCTTGTGGTCACCTTTCCTAGTTGTCGCGTGGGGTGAGTGAGGTTCTCCCAGCATTTGTAACGTGCTGACGTACAGCAGTGACCCTGGCGCTCCTGGCGTTGTCTCCATCGACTTTCCTGTCTCTACTGGTTTTCCTTTGTGTATAAAGTGTTCTCTTATGTGAACAAGGGATGTCAAATACACTTTCTTGGATAGTGTAGTCTCAAGTGTGTAATGTAGCTCTAAAAGAGCCAGAGAAGTGTAGTGATAGTTCGATATTCGTCCTTGTCCAAATCTCATGCTGAGATGGCATCCCCAGTGTTGGAGGGGGGGGCCTGGGGTGGGTGTTTGGGTCATTAGGGAGGACCCCTCATGGCTTGGTGCTGTCCTCGATGGTTCTAGTGAGAGGCGGTTGTTGGAAAGTGTGGCACCCCCTCCTTGTGCTCTGAATTTTGCCACATGAAGCGCCTGCTCCCCTTCCACCTTCCGCCATAGTTGTCAGTTTCCTGAGGCCTCCCCAGAAGCTGGGCAGATGTCACCATGCTTCCTGTACAGTCTGCAGAACATGAGCCAATTAAATCTCTTTTCTTGGAGGGGAGCAGTGGCTGACGCCTGTAATCCCAGCACTTCGGGGGGTTGAGGGGGGTGGATCACCTGAGGTCAGGAATTCGAGACCGGCCTGACCAACATGGTAAAACCCCGTCTCTACTAAAAATACAAAAATTAGGTGTGGTAGTGCACGCCTATAATCTCGGCTACACGGGAGGCTGAGGCAGGAGAATCGCTTGAACCCAGGAGGCAGAGGTTACAGTGAGCTGAGATCGCGCCACTGCACACCAGCCTAGTCAAAAGAGTGAGACCGCATCTCTCACACACAAAAAAGGCCAAGCATGGTGGCTCATGCCTATAATTCCAGCGCTTTGGGAGGCTGACGTGGGTGGATCACTTGAAGTCAGCAGGTTCAGTACAGCCTGGCCAACATAGTGAAACCCTGTCTCTACTAAAAATACAAAACATCGCCAGGCATGGTGGCTCACACCTGTAATCCCAGCACTTTGGGAGGTCGAGATGGGTGGATCACCTGAGGTAGGAATTCGAAATCAGCCTGGCCAATATGATGAAACCCGGTCCCTACTAAAAATACAAAAATGAGCTGGGCATGGTGGCAGGCACCTGGAATCCCAGCTACTCGAGAGGCTGAGGCAGGAGAATCGCTTGAACCAGGGAGGGTGGAGGTTGCAGTGAGCCGAGATCACACCACTGTACTCCACACTCTAGCCTGGGTGACAGAGTCAGACTCCATCTCAAAAAAAAAAAAAAAAAAACATCTCTTTTATTTGTAAAATACCCAGCCTCAGGTATTTATAGCAATGCAAAAATGGCCTAATGTATGTACACAGCTGTTTCATAGGGTAATTAAGAGACCTTGCCTATGTTGTGCTTTGATAGCTGATGTTAATTATGAGTGTCCATTTTAATGGGTTTATGGTATGTTAGGATAAATGAGTGTTAGTTTAGGGACTAATGTGTCCATGTAAATTTTTCCAGTGGAATTAATGGCAATTATATTCTCGACTTAAGAGAATTCACACTAGCAGGAGTTTTTACATATAAATTACTCTTGTAAAGCAGGAGAATGTAGGTAAAAAATACATGAGATACACAAAGTTTTCTGAAATGTGTGTTTTGTTCTGTTTATTTTTGAGGTGGGGTTCTCACTCTGTTGCCCAGATTGGAGTGCAGTGGCACAATTTCTGCTCACTGCAATCTCTGCCTCCTGGGCTCAAGTGATCCTCCCACCTCAGCCTCTCAAGTAGCTGGGACTACAGGCGTGCACCACCACACCTGGCTAATTTTTTGTAGAGACGGTGGTCTCGCTATGTTGCCTAAGCTAGTCTCAAGGTCCTGGGCTCCAGTAGTCCCTCTGCCTTGATCTCCCAAAGTGCTGGAATTACAGGCGTCAGCCACTGTGCCATTATTAAATGTTTAATAACTGGAGATATATCTAGAAATAATGTAAATACATGCAAACACACATGTTGTCATGGGTGTGACTGGCTGGGGGCTGGTATCACGAGCAGTAAAGGAATTCACCAAGACAGTCGTGGGGGAAAGGAAGGCAGATTCATTAGAGGGAAGGAATGGGTTGGGCACAGTGGCTCAAACCTGCAACCCCAGCACTTCAGGAGGCTGAGGCAGGCAGATCGTTTAAGCTCAGGAGTTCGAGACCAGCCTGGGCAACACAGCAAAACTCTCCTGTACTAAAAATTAGCCAGGAGTAGTGGCTTATGCCTGTAGTCCCAGCAACTTCGGAAGCTAAGGTGGGGATCACTTGAACCTGGGAGGCAGAGGTTGCAGTGAGGCGAGATTGTGCCACTGCACTCTAGCCTGGGTGACAGAGCCAGACCCTGTCTCAGAAGTATGAAGATAAGTTACAAGGGTACAATAGGCAGGGAGGTGACACCTTCCCTGTTGTTGCTGGCACAGCTTAACAGGACTCCACATTCCCCCATGACCCAACAATGACAAATCTTTGGCATTGGGTGGTGGTTTCATTTTGTAACTACTTGCTGTTGCTCTGGGGCATACAGTTGACCCTACCTATGGCTGTTAGTCTGTCAGTGACCCTGTGGGTCACTGTCCCGGATTGTAAAGCCGAGGATGTTGGCTTTCCCTGGAGGAAGGGGACTCATCGGAGAAGAGGAGCCTGTCAAGGTGAAACTGATGTCCAGCTGGATCCAGGGAGACTTATAAAGGGAGCCGCCGTCATCACCCAGCACCATGTTAAGGTGAAACTGTTGAATCGGTCCCAGTGTTGTTTGGGATCACTTGGCTTAAGATGACTGGAGCAGGATGGCTGGCTATCTCCACGGAGAATTTAGAGAGAGAGAGGGGTGGTCTGAGTTCCCCCGAAATGTGTGTATGTTCGCCCTGGTCGAACTATATGTCGGAATTGGGAATTTTAGATGAGAAAGGACAGGACAGGGCCTTCCTCCCTTCCCAGCAAGGCAGCAAGCCTGTTTCCCCCCTGGGCCTCCAGGCTACACAAAGGAGTGGCCCTAGCCAGTGGCCGTGGACTCTCAGAGGGATATTGGAGTTTGTCCCCTGGGAGACTGAGAAGAAAAGCAAAACTTTGAATCGGAAGGCGACAGTCAGGGTCTCTCCACCGGGACCTTCTGGTCTGCTAGGGAGTATCCCTGGCTGGGGACCTCCAGTTGTATCCAGGCTTGGAGGCTGTGCCCTGAGAGGCTGGAGTTGGAGAAGAAAGGGAGGGAGGAGGGAAGCACTCCCTAAGCAGTCTCAGGCACCTCCCATATGAGCCACCAAAATGTCACGGGTGCAACTGGCAGGGCTGGTGTTGCAGACGGTAAAGCAATTTACCCAGACAGCCGTGGGGGAAAGAGGCAGATTTATTAGAGGGAAAGTACGAAGGTATGTTGTAAGGGCACCATGGGCAGCACAGCAGAGGAGGCTGCCTGCAAAGAGGCAGGGGCCGGGGGGAGCTGTGTAGGGTAGTGCTGGAGGGGCCTCACGCTCGCTGCTGGGGCTGTGTGGGGGGCGACGTATTTGAGAACAGGATGTTACGCCAGCAGCTTATCTGTGATGAGCAACCTCTCAGAATAATTGTTCTCCCCCCAAGAGACCCCTTCCTCGTTGCCTGCTTACCACATACGCGTGCGGAGTCTTTATCTGAAAACTGAGCTAATAGAGTACATTATTTTGTACTGATTTTTATCTTCTAAATATTTTTTAGAAAATACATCAATGTAGAAGTGATCGTTATACCTCCACTCTATTTAAAACTATACCAGCTTGATATTAAAGGTCCTTATTCCAGACGTAAGTGCTGTCACAGCTTGCTGCAAGTCCTTCTGAAGCCACCTTGAAAAACTGTAACAGTGAGAAAATCGTGACAGTGAAAGGGATGTGACCTAACCAACTCCACCTTCCTCCTAACCTCCAAGCTTCCCCTGTTCATTCCTGGACACAGGCTGAACTCACTTCCGGGGGAATTTATAGATTAACTTTGAAACAAAGGTGACAGCTCTCTAGCAAAACAAACCCTCTTCTTGCCTGGGGACCAGGCTGCATTTGTAAGATTAACAAATTACTCATGAGATTAGAAATTATGGTTTAGGAATCTTGTAGCCAGAGGCCACAAGACTGTAAATCTCCCCCATAACATCCTATTGCAAAGTCTTAAGATTGGTGCTCACGACAGTTTTCAGACCCTCCATTCTGATGTACCAGCTTGTGCCACCCAGAATGGTAATCCAGTCATTCAGCCAGTTCTGTGATCCCACCCAGAAATGGAAGATGGCAAGAGGAATCCACTTTGACTTTTTCTTTTTCTTTGAGACGGAGTTTCAGTCTTCTTGCCTAGGCTATAGTGCAGTGATCTCGGCTCACTGCAACCTCCACCTCCCGGGTTCAAGTGATTCTCCTGCCTCAGCCTCTGGAGTAGTTGGGATTACAGGTGCATGCCACCACGCCTGGCTAATTTTTGTTTTTAGTAGAGATGAGGTTTTGCCATGTTTTCCATGCCGGTGTCGAATTCCTGACCTCAAGTGATCCACCCGCATCAGCTTCCCAAAGTGTCGGGATTACAGGCATGAGCCTTGGTGCCCAGCCAACCTCTTATTTAATCTTTAGACCCAACCAGTCAGCACTCCCTACTCCCTGACCCCTTACCCACCAAATTATCCTTAAAAAAAAAAAAACAAAAAAACAACTTTGTCTCCAAATTTTCAGGGAGACTGATTTGAGTAATAAAACTCTGGTCTTAGCCAGTTTTGCATGAATTAAACTCTATTACAATTGCCCTGTCTTGATAAATTGGCTGTGTCTGGGCAATGGGCAAGGAGAACGTATGAGACAGTTATACTTCGTGGTTTTCGTCTAAGTTTATAACACACTTCCATATGTATATAAATACACATATTCTATAAAAACCATTCTATACATAATATCCTATAACATTCACATTCTTTTCTTTTTTTAGTATGTGGGCTCTGGGGTACATGTGCACATCCTGCATCCACAGGACTGCTGCATAGGTACATACATGCCATGGTGGTTGGCTGTCTCCATCCCCCCTATCGCCTACATCAGGCATTTCTCCCAGTGTTATCCCTCCCCATCCTTAAGCCCCTCCCCTCCCCTCCCCTCCACCCCACCCACCTAGCCCAGTGTGTGATATCCCCTCCCTGTGCTCAAGTGTTCTCATTGTTTGTCACCCGCCTATGAGTGAAAACATGCAGTGTTAGGTTTTCTGTTCTTGTGTCAGTTTGCTGAGAATGATCGCTTCCAGATTCATCCATGTCTCTACAAATGACACGAACTCGTCATTTTTTATGGCTGTGTAGTATTCCATGGTGTATATGTGCCACGTTTTTTTGTCCAGTCTATCACTGATGGGCATTTGGGTTGGTTCCAGGTCTTTGCAGTCATAAACAGCGCCACAATGAACATACATGTGCATGTGTCTTTATGATAGAACGATTTATAATCCTTTGGGTATATACCCAGTAATGAGATTGCTGGTTCAAATGGAATATCTATTTCTAGATCCTTGAGGAATCGCTGCACTGTCTTCCACAATGGTTGAACTAATTTACACTCCCATCAACAGTGTAAAAGTGTTCCTTTTACACCACACACCACACCACCACACCTGACTAATTCTTTATTTTATTTTATTTTAGCAGAGATGGGGTTTCACTATGTTGTCTAGGGTGCTTTCCAAGTGATCCACCCACCTCAAGTGATCCACCCATCTCAGCCTTCCAAAGTGCTGGGATTACAGGTGTGAGCCACTGGGACCCTTTGTATTAGTGAACATTCCCTGTACTTTTCTACTTCACTCTTACCACTGGGCCTGGGGGTGGGAAGATGTCCTTCTCACTGCTTCCAGATCATTCTCCTTCCATCCTCTCTGAAACCCTTTGGCATGGAGGCTCAGGCCATCAGACCATACCACCTAATACTTAATGCAGTCATCGTCTGATCCCTGGATCTCTAGAATTTTAGTTCCCATTCTTCAGCACTACCATCTGAATTACCTTTTCAATGCTCATGTAGATTTAACACTTGGCTTTTCAGTTCCTTGATCTCCACTTTTCCAATGATCCTGTCGTCGTTCCTCCTTCAGGCAGTTGTTACTCTGAGACATACTGATCTTGTTACTAGGAATAGCAACCTGCTTGTAATCTGTTTCACGCATTCCATACTCGAGCACATTTTCTTACCTCTAGCACTCTAACCATCCTGCCCCATGGAAACGTACAGTTTGACTACCACTTTGCACACTCCTTTATCCCCCTCAAGTTCTTTAGGATTGGATTGTTTTTAATTAAATTTTAAGAACTGACTTCCAAAATTGTTTATTGGGGCCAGGTGTGGTGGCTTACGCCTGCAATCCCGGCACTTTGGAAGGCCAAGGCAGGTGGATCACCTATCAGGAGTTCGAGACCAGCTTGGCCAATATGGCAGAACCCTGTCTCCACTAAAAATACAAAAATTAGCCAAGCATGGTGGAGCGTGCCTGTAGCTCCAGCTACTTGGGAGGCTGAGGCAGGAGACTAGCTTGAACTTGGGAGGCAGAGGTTGCAGTATGCTGAGATTGTACCATTGCACTCCAGCCAGGGTGACGGAGCGAGACTGTGTCTCAAAAAAGACAAGTATGTCTATTGTATACAACATGATATTTACGAATGTGTACACTATAGAATGACTAAATCAGACTAATATACCCATGTACAGGTATTTTTGTGGTACAAATATTTAAGATCTACTCAGTGATTTTTCAAGAATACAGTACAGTCAGGCACAGTGACAATACCTGCAGTCCCAGCTACTTGGGAGGCTGAGGTGGGAGAATTGCTTGAGCCCAGGGGTTTGAGACCAGCCTAGGCAACGTAGTGAGATCCCATCTCTTAAACAAAAATACAGCACTTAGTAACCGTAGTCACCATATTGTACAATAGATCTCTTAAATGTATTCCTCCTTTTGAACAGAAATTGTGTATCTTTTCACTAACATCTCTCTAATCCCCCTCCCATACCCCCAGCCCCTGGTAATAACTATTCTGTTCTCTGCTTCCATGAGTTCAACTTTTTTAGATTCCACATATAAGTGAGATCATGTGGTATCTGCCTTTCAATGCCAGGCTTATTTCACTTAGCGTAAAGTCCTCCAGGTTCATCCATGTTGTTGCAAATAAGTTTCCTTCTTTGCTTTTTCAGACTGGGTTTTGCTCTGTCACTCAGGCTGGAGTATAATGGTGCAATCTTGGCCTGCTGCAACCTCTGTGTCTGCAGCTCAAATGTTTCTGTCTCAGGCTCCCAAGTAGTTAGGACTACAGGCATATGCCACCATGACTGGCTAAGTTTTGCTTTGTGTATTTTTTTTTTTTTTTTTAGAAAAAGGGTTTCATCATGTTGGCCTGGCTAGTCTCAAACTCCTGGACTCCAGCAATCTACCCACCTCACCTTCCCAAAATGCTGGGGTTACAGGCATGAGCCACTACGTCCAGCCAGAGTTTCCTTCTTTAAAGCTCGGTAGTATTCCATTGTGTATGTAGACCACGTCTTCTTTATTCATCTGTTGACCGATGCTTAGGTTGATTTCATATCTTGGCTATTGTGAATAAAGCTGCAATGAGCATGGGAGTGCAGATGTTTCCTTGACACAGTAATTTCATTTCCTTTGGATACCTACCCAGTAGTAGAATTGTTGGATCACATGGTAGCTCAAGTGTTTGAGGAGCTTCCATACTATTTTCCATAAAGGCTGTAGTAATTTACATTCTCATCAACTGTGTTAGGGTTCCTTTTTCTCCACATCCTCAGGAATACTTTTATTCATCGTTTTGCTAATAGCCATTCTAATAGGGCGTGAGGTGATATCTCATTATAGTTTTAATCTGCATTTCCTTGATAATTAATGATAGGGAACATTTTTTCATGTATCTGTTAGGCATCTGTATGTCTTCTCTTTGAGAAGTGTCTATTTAGGTCCTTAACTCATTTTTTAATTGGGTTATTTATTTTCTTGCTATCGAGTTGTTTGAGCTCCTTATATTTTAGATATTCATCTCTTATCAGACTCTGATTTGCAAATAATTCTCCCCATTCCAAAGGTTGTCTTTTGACTCTGTTGATTGATTTGTTTGCTGTGCAGGAGCTGTTTGGTTGGATGTAATCTCATTTGTCTACTGTTGCTTTAGTTACCTGAGCTTTTGAAGTCAGATTGAAAAAAAAATCATTGACCAGACCAATGTCATGGGGCCCTAGGCCTTCTTGTGGTAGTTTTACACTTTCAGGTCTCACATTTAAGTCTTTAATCTAGTTAGAGTTCATTCTTGTATATGTCAACATTTTATGTGTGAATGTCCAGTCTTCCCAACACCATTTATTGAAGAGATTGTCCTTTGCCCATTATGCGTCCTTGAGATTTTTGTTAAAAATCAGTTGACGGTAAATGGTGGATTTATTTCTGGGGGCTTTGTTTGTTCCGTTGGTCTGTGTATCTGTTCTGATACTCGTATGCTGTTTGGTTACTATAGCTTTGTGTGAAATTTTGAATTCAAGTAGTGATACGGTTTGGCATGTCAAATTGGAGGAGGGGCCTGGTGGGAGGTGACTGGATCATGGGGGTGGATTTCCCCCTTGCTGCTCTCCCGATGGTGAGTTCTCATGAGACCTAATGGTTTACAAGTGTGAGGCACTTCCCCCTTTGCTCCCAAGCACTCTGGCTGCCATGTGAAGAAGCTGCTTGCTTCCCCTTCACCTTCCACCATGATTGTAAGTTTCCTGAGGCTTCCCAGTCATGCTTCTTGTTAAGCTTGTGGAACTGTGAGTCAACTAAAGCTCTTTTTTTTTTAATAAATTACTCAGTCTCAGGTAGTTCTTTATAGTAGTGTGAGAATGCACTAATACACGTAGTTTGAAGCCTCAAGCTTTGTTCTTTTGTTCAAGATTGCTTTGGCTATTTAGGGTCTTTTGTGGGTCCATACAAGTTTTAGGATTGTTTTTTCTATCTCTGTGGAAAATATAATTGGAATTTTGATAGGTATTGCATTGAACCTGTAAATTCTTTCAGATAGTGTGAACAATTTAACAATATTCTTCCAATCCATGAGCACAGGATAGTTTTCCATTTAATTGTATCCTCAATTTCTTTAATCAATGCCTTTTTTTTTAGGCTTTTTATTATTATTTTTAGGCTAGTCAAGTGAAGCAGTGGGAGTGGAGAAGGAACAAAGAAATCTGTAATTGGCTGTGATCAATTAGTTGTAAACACCACTGCGCTCGGACTGGTCTATCAGTGCTTCAACGTTTTCAGTGTAGCAGTCTTTCATCTCCTTGGTTAAATTTTTTTTTAAAGAAAGAAAAAAAGAAAAGAAAAAGAATGAAAGAAAGGGAGAAAGAAGAAAAAGAGGGAGAGAGAACGGGAATCTTGCTCTATTTCCCAGGCTAGAATGCAGTGTAAAAATGGGTATTGAAAACCTGTTTTATACTAATAATTGTGTTATACAATGGAGATAGGAAGGAATAAGGGAGGAAAATAACAAACGGCCAACCAATATTTCATTTAAACCTATGAAATGCTATGCAATTGCTGGGGAGTGATTTACTTCCAGTTATGTGGTCACTTTTAGAATAGACGTAATGTGTTACTGAAAAAAATGTATGTTTTGTGGATTTGGAGTAGAAAGTTCTGTAAATGTTTATTAACTTTACTTATTCCAGGTCTGAGTTCAAGTCCCGGGTATCCTTGTTAACCTTCTGTCTCATTGATCTGTCCAATATTGACAATGTAGTGTTAAAGTCTCCCACTATTATTGTGTGGGAGTCCAAGTCTCTTTGTAAGTCACCAAGTTCTTGGTGACTTGCCCTATGTATCTGGGTGCTCCTGTATTGGGTGCGCATACACTTAGGATCGTTAGCTCTTCCCATTACA
This sequence comes from Ateles fusciceps, assembly GCA_036589455.1. NCBI lineage: Eukaryota > Metazoa > Chordata > Mammalia > Primates > Atelidae > Ateles > Ateles fusciceps. The sequence continues at coordinate 14,995,806 of JAZHEH010003205.1, forward strand.
TTGATCCCTCTACCATTATACAATGTCCTTCTTGTCTCTTTTGGTCTCTGTTACTTTAAAGTCTATTTTATCAGAGACGAGAATTGCAACTCCTGCTTTTTTTCCTCTCTCTCCATTTGGTTGGCAAATCTTCCTCCATCCCTTTGTTTTGAGTCTCTGTATATCCTTGCATGTGAGATGGGTCTGGATGCAGCTTACTGATGGGTTTTTTGGAATGGCTGATACTGGTTGTTCCTTTCTGTATTTAGTGCTTCTTTCAGAAGCTCTTGTAAAGCAGGCCTGGTGGTAATGAAATCTCTGGGTACTTGTTTGTTCGTAAAAAATTTTATTTTTCCTTCACTTATGAAACTTAGTTTGGCTGGATATGAAATTCTGGGTTGAAAGTTCTTTTCTTTAAGGATGTTGAATATTGGCCCCCACTCTCTTCTGGCTTGTAGGGTTTCTGCTGAGAGATCTGCTGTGAGTCTGATAGGTTTCCCCTTGTGGGTAACCTGACCTTTCTCTCTGGCTGCCCTTAGTATTTTCTCCTTCGTTTCAACCCTAGTGAATCTAATGATTATGTGCCTTGGGGTTGCTCTTTTTGAGGAATATCTTTGTGGTGGTCTCTGTATTATCTGGAGTTGAGTACTGTCCTGCCTTGCTAGTTTGGGAAAGTTTTCCTGGATAATATCCTGAAGAATATTTTCCAGCTTGGATTCATTCTCTTCGTCACATTTGGGTACACCTATCAAACGTAGATTAGGTCTTTTCACATAGTCCCATATTTCTTGGAGACTTTGCTCATTCCTTTTTATCCTTTTTTCTCTCTAATCTTGTCTTCTTGTTTTATTTTGTTAAGTTGGTCTTCGACCTCTGAAATCCTTTCTTCTGCTTGATCAATTCAACTGTTAAAACTTGTGCATACTTCGCGAAGTTCTCATATTGTGTTTTTCAACTCCATTAATTCACTTATATTCCTCTCTAAATTGTCTATTCTCATTAGCATTTTGTCAAACCTTTTTCAAGGTTCTTAGTTTCCTTGCATTGGGCTAGAACATGTTCTTTTAGCTCACAGAGTTTCTTATTATCCACCTTCTGAAGCCTAATTCTGTTGATTCCTCACATTCATTCTCCATCAGGCCTTGTTCCCTTGTTGTTGAGGAACTGCAATCCTCTGTAGGAGGAGAGGCATTCTGATTTTGGGTGTTTTCAGCCTTTTTGCGCTGGTTTCTTTCCATCTTTGTGGATTTATCCACCTGTCGTCTGTGTAATTGCTGACTTTCAGATTAGGTCTCTGAGTGGACGTCCAGCTTGGTGGTGGTGAAGTTTTTTCTGTTTCTTAGTTTTCCTTCGATGGACACCCCCTCCCCCCACAGAGCTGGACCTTCCCTGGTTCAGCTGTACTTGCTGTGAAACTCTCAATCCTGAGCAGTTCCAATTGCTGGTTTTTTTTTGGCGGGGGGGGGGGGAGGAGGAGGGTACCCAGCCTTCCCCTGCAGTGACCTGCTACGCCAGCTGAAACAGCGGCGTTGAGATTTGTGGCACTTTTGTGCCCAGGAATCTCCCGGTCTGGTTCCCCGCTTCAGTCCGCTTTTCAATCAGCTGAATGGGAGACTCTGCCTTCCGGGAGCTCCAAACACCAACAAAAGGGCACTCAGTACCGTATACACCGCCGTGCCGGGGTGCCGGCAAATGGCCACGCCAGGCAAAAGAGTCCCGCTGGCGACCCATGGGGCTCCTCCGCCAGGAATCTCCTGGTCCGTGGGCAATAAAAATTCGTCTGAAAATGTGGCGTCCACTCACTCTCTGCTCTTTCACTGGGAGCTACAATCCTGAGCTGCTGCTAATTGGTCATCTTGGATCTCTCTCCTCCTTGGTTAAATTTATTCCTAAGTATTTAATTTTTTGTAGCTGTTAATGGGATTGTCTTTCTGATTTCTTCTGTAGATAGGCCATTGTTTATATAAAACACTACTGATTTTTGTGTGTGTGTGTGTGTGTGTGTGTGTGTGTGTGTGTGTGTGTGTGTTTTGAGACGGAGTTTTGCTCTGTCGCCAGGCTGGGGTGCAGTGGCATGATCTCGGCTCACTACAACCTCTGCCTCACAGGTTCAAGCAATTCCCCTGCCTCAGCCTCCTGAGTAGCTAGGACTACAGGTGCACACCACCATGCCTGGTTAATATTTTGCATTTTAGTAGGGAAAGGGTTTTGCCAGTTTGGCCAGGATGGTCTCGATCTCCCGACCTCATAATCCGGATGCCACAGCCTTCCAAAGTGCTGGGATTACAGGCATGAGATACTGCACCCGGCCAAAACACTATTTTTGTATGTTGATTTTTGTATCCTGCAACTTTACTGGATTCGTTCATTAGTCGCAACAGTTTTCTGGTGGACTCTTAGGTTTTTCTATAGGAGATCATAGCATCTGCAAACAGGGACAGTTTACCTTCTTTCTTTGCAATTTGGATTCCTCATTTCTTTCTCTTGCCTAACTGCTCTAGCTAGGACTTCCAATACTATGTTGAATAGAAGTAGCCAGAGTGGACATTCTTGTCTTCTTGTTTCTGGTAGTAGATGAAAAGCTTGCTTGCTTGCTTATTTTTTTTTTTTATGAGATGGAGTCCTGCTCTGTCGCCCAGACTAGAATACAGTGGTGCAATCTCAGCTCCCTGCAACCTCTGCCTCCCAGGTTCAATCAACTCTCCGCCTCAGCCTCCTGAGTAGCTGGGATCCCCACTACTCAGGCCCACACAACCATGCCCGGCTAATTTTTGTATTTTTAGTAGAGACAGGGTTTCATCATGTCGGCCAAGCTGGTCTTTAACCAGCCTGAACTTTTGACCTCAAGTGATCTGCCTGCCTCAGCTTCCCAAAGGGCAGGAATTACAGGTGTGAGCCACTGCGCCCAGCCAGATGAAAAGCTTTCAACTGTTCACTGTTGTTAAGTATGTTAGCTGTTGGCTTGTCATATATGGCGTGCCTTGTGCTGAGGTACATTCCTTCTAAATCTATTTTGAGAGTTTCTATTATGAAAAGATGTTGAGTTTTGGCAAACGCTTTTCTGCATCTATTAAGGTGATCAGAATAGATGTTGTCCTTCGTACTGTTACCGTGGTAGATCACATTTACAGACTTGTGTATGTTGAAACATCCTTGCATCCCTGGGATTGATCCCACTTGATCATAGTGAATTGTCTTTCAATGTGCTGTTGAATTTCGTTTGCTGGTATTTTGTGAACGGTTGGTGCACCTATGTTCATCAGGGATATTGTCCTATAATTTTTTCTTTTTTCTGGCAGTGCCCTTGTCTGGCTTTAGTATTAGGGCAAAGCTGGCTTCATAAAATGAGTTTCGAGGTGCTCCCTCTTGTTCATTTTTTTTTGGATGAGTTTGAGAAGAATTAGTATTAGTTCTTTAAATGTTTATAGAACTGAGGAGTGATGCCATTAAGTCCTGCACTTTTCTTTGACAGACTTTTCCTTAATTCAGCCTCTTCATTATTGGGTTTGTGTTGCTGTTGTTTTTTATTTTTTTCTGAGATGGAGTTTCACTCTGTCTCCCAGCGTGGAGAGCAGTGGGGTGATCTCGGCTCACTGCAACCTCTGCCTCCTGGGTTCAAGCAATTCTCTTGCCTCAGCCTCCTGAGTAGCTGGGACTACAGACGTCTACCACCATGCCTGGCTAATTTTTGTATTGTTTTAGTAGGGATGGGGTTTCACCATGTTGGTCAGGCTGGTCTTCAACTCCTGACCTCGTGATCCACCCACCTCGGCCTCCCAAAGCGCTGGGATTACAGGCGTGAGCCACTGTGCCTGGTCTTTTTTTTCCTTTCTTTTTAGAATGTCACTCTATTGCCTAGACTGGAGTACAGTGTGCGATCTTGGCAGTTCTCCTGCCTCAGCTCCCGAGTAGCTGGGATTACAGCTGTGTGCCACCATGCCAGGCTAATTTTTGTATGTTTAGTAGAGATGGGGTTTTGCCACATTGGCCCAGGCTGGTCTCGAACTACTGACCTCCAGTGATTGACCTCTGCCTCCCAAAGTGCTGGGATTGCAGGCATGAGCCACCACACCTGGCCCATTATTGGTTTTTCTATTTCTTCATGTGTTGGAAGTTTGTATGTGTTTAGGAATTTATCCTAACAGGTTCTCTAATTTGTTGATGTATAATTGTTCATGGTACTCTTACCCTTTGTATTTCTGTGGTATCAGTTGTAATATCTCCTATTTCTGATTTCGAGTTGTCTTTTTTCTTAGTCTACCTAAAAGTTTGCTAATTTTAATCTGTAAAAAACCAATTCTTAGGGTTTTTTTTCTGCTTTCTCTAAGAAATGAATTGATGAATAATTTATTTCTGTTCTCATATTCTGTAACTTTGGGCTTTGTTCTTTTGTGCGTAGTTCTTTGAGGTATAACATTATTTAATCTTTTTTGATACAGGCATTTATTGCTATAAACATCTCTTAGAATTGCCTTTAGTGAATCCCATGAATTTTTTTTCTTTCTTTCTTGTTTTTTTTTTTTTTCTGGAGATGGAGTTTCCCTCTGTTGCCTAGGCTGGAGTGTAGTGGTGTGGTCTCAGCTTACTGCATGAATCCCATAAATTTTGTTGTGTTTCTGTTTTCATTTGTCTTGAGATATTTTTATTTCTTCTCTGACCCATTGATGAGGAGTATGTTGTTTAATTTCCACGTATTTGTGCATTTTTCAGAATTCTTCCTGTTACCGATTTTCAATTTTATACCATTGTGGAAGGAAAAAATACTTGATATGATTACAATCTTACTAAATTTGTTAAGATTTGTCTTGTGGCCTAATGTATGTCCTATCCTAAAGAGGTTCTTGTGTGCTTGAAAGAACATGTATGCTGCTGCTATTGGATGGAAATTCTCTGTGTGTCTGTTAGGTCCAGTTGGTCTAAGCCATAGTTGACATCTCGCTACTGATGGATGATCTGTCCATTGCTAAAAGTGGAGTATTGAAGTCTTCTATTATTATATTACAGTCTTTCTGTAATACAGTACTCTCCCTTCAGATCTGTTAATATCTGCTTCCTATATTTAGGTGCTCAGATGTTGAATGAATTTAAATTTAGAGTTTTATCTTGATAAACTGAAAACTTTATCATACAATGACCTTTGTGTCACAATTTTTGACTTAAAATCTAGTTTATCTGATTTGAGTATAGCTACCTGTACTCTTTCGGTCTCCATTTCCATGGAATATTTTTCCATCCTTTCACTTTCAGTATATATATGTCCTTAAAGGTGAGGTGAGCTTCTTATAGGCAGCATATAATTGGTTCTTTAAAAAAAATTAGTCCGCCACTCTCTCTGTTAAGCAAGGAATTTAATCCATTTATAGTCAAGGTAATTACTAATAGCCAAGGACCCACTACTGCTGTTTCGTTAATTGCTTCTTTCCTAGATCCTTTGTTCCTTTCTCTTTTGCTATCTTACTTGTAATTAGGTGATTTTTCTTCTGTGGTATCCTTTGATTTAAAAATATATATATTTTGTGTATCTACTATAGATTTTTGCTTTGTGCTTAGCATGAGGCTTACAGAAAATACAGTTACAATGGGCTATTTTAAGTAGGTAGCAACTTAACTTCGATTGTATACCACACTACATGTTTACCATTCCCATATTATGTTTCTAATACCACAATTTACATGTTTTTAGTGTGTAGCCCTTAACATAGCTACTGTTATTCATTGATTATTAATTTTTGAGACAAAGTTGCATTCTGTCACCCAGGCTGAAGTGCAGTGGCATGACCTTGGCTCACTGCAACCTCTGCCTCCTTGGTTCAAGCAATTCTCCTGTCTGAGCCACCACAGTAGCTAGTATTACAGGCATGTGCCACTATGCACAGCTAATTCTTGTGTTTTTAGTAGAGACAGGGTTTCACCATGTTGCCAGGTTGGTCTTAACTCCTGACTTCAAGTGATCCTTCCGCCTTGGTGTCCCTCGAGTGCTGGGATTATAGGCATGAGCCACTGTGCCCAGTCCCCTTTAGTATTTCTTGAAAGACAGCTCTGGTGGTAATGAACTCCCTCAGCTTTGGTTTGTCTTGGAAAGTCCTTATTGCTTATTTATTTCATGACAGATTTGCTGGATACAGTATTCTTGATCAGCAATTTTTTTCCTTCAGCAGTTTGAATATGTCATCCCACTCTCTTCATAGCCTGTAAGATTTCTGTTAGAAACCCACAGCTAGCCTTCTTGAAGCTCCCATATGTTATTTGCTTTTTTTGTCTTGCTGTTTTCAGGATCTTCTCTTTGACAGTTTAATTATAACATGTACTCCTGTAGTCTTGTTAGGTCTCCAGTCAGATTCAGTCCTTTCACCTTTCTGTATCTGGATATTGGTATCTTCTCCCAGATTTGTACAGTTTCTATTGTATCTTCCTTTCCTGCCCGCCTTCTTCCCACTTCCACCCCCTATCTCCCTTCGTGATCCTTCCTTCCCTTCTTCCCCACGCCCTCCCTCCTTTTTGCTTTGTTTTGGAGACAGGGTCTCACTCTGTCACCCAGGCTGGCATACAGTGGCATGATCATGGCTCACTGCATCCTCAACCTCTTGGGCTCAAGGGATTCTCCCACTTTAGGCTCCCAAGTAGCTGAGACTACAAGCTCACACCAAGGCTAATTTTTTGTATCTTTTTTTTTTTTTTTGAGAAGGAGTCTCGCTGTTGCCCAGGCTGGGGTGCAGTGGCGCAATCTCAGCTCACTGCAACCTTCAGCTCCCTGGTTCAAGCAATTCCCCTGCCTCAGCCTCCTGAGTAGCTGGGATTACAGGCATACGCCATCACACCTGGCTAATTTTACTGTATTTTTAGTAGACATGGGGTTTCACCATGTTGGCCAGACTGGTCTCATACTCCTGACTTCGGGCAATCCGCCCACCTCGGCCTCCCAAAGTGCTGGGATTACAGGCATGAGCCACCATGCCCAGCCAATTTTTTTGTATTTTTCTAGAGATGGGAGTTTCACTATTTCTCAGGCTGGTCTTGAACTCTTGGACTCGAGTGATCCTGCCTTGGCCTTCCAAAGTGTTGGGATTACAGGCATGAACCACCCCCACCTGGCCCTCTGTAAGTAACCTTTCTGCCCTTTTGTCTCCTTCCTTCTTAAACTTCTGAGAGTCAAACATATGCTCTTTCAATGCTATTCCATAAATCCCACAAGTCTTTTCATTCTTTTCTCTCCACTATTTTCAAATTAAATGTCTTTGAGCTCAGATTCTTCTGCTTGATCACTTGTTGTTGCTGTTCTCTATTGTATTTTTTATGTCCTTAATTGTATTAACTTTAGCATTTTTATAATTTATGTTAAATTTCTGATCATTTATTTTCCTGATTTAATCAAATTGTTTCTCTATTTTTTGTTTGTTTGTTTTGAGATGGAGTCTCGCTCTTGCTGCCCAGGCTGGAGTGTGGTGGCACAATATCGGCTCACTGCAACCTCTGCCTGTCAGGTTTAAGTGATTCTCTTGCCTCAGCCTACTGAGTAGCTGGGACTACAGGTGCATGCGACAATGCTTGTCTGATTTTTTTGTATTTTTAGTAGAGACGGGGTTTTGCCATGTTAGCCAAATAGTCTCGATCTCCTGACCTCATGACCCACCCAACTTGGCCTCCCAAACTTCTCGGGTTATAGGCATTAGCTACTGCACTCAGCTGCTCTTTTTGCTTAAATAAGAAAATTTAATTTGCTGAGCTTCCTTAAAATAGTTATTTTGGATTGTCAGGCAGCTCATACATCACCCAAATTGGCTAAATTTCCTTAGGGTCAATTACTAGTGCTTTTTTTGTTTGTTTCCTTTTTGGAGGGTCACATGTCCCTGATTGTTCTTTTATTTTTCCTTTTTCTTTTTTAAAAGAAGAGGATGGAGAAAGGGAAGGGGCTCCCTGATTGTTCTTAATTCTTGTAGTGTGTTACTGTCTGGGCATTTGAAGAAGTAGGGAAAAGTATTCCAGTCTGCTAACTGGCTTTATCTGGGAAAGCTCTTCACCAGTCAGCCTGTCCAGAGATTCTGGGGAGGCCATCTTGTGTGCATGCTCTACAGCGGAGCTTGCTGCTGGAGTCCTCAGCTAGGCTGGCCTGGTACGTGCATCAACAGAAGGGCAGAGCTGGTGCTTGGGTCTGTAGAATGGGGCCTGAAGCTTGGCTCTACTACAGTGGACCTGTTGATTGGGTACATAGGGGTAACCCTGGAACTTGGGTCCTCGAAGGTAAACCTGGAACCTGTATCTTCATGGATTGGACTGAGGCCTGGTTCCATGGGGGCTTACATGGTGCTGGGGTAGGCCCAGGGCTGTGCAGTGTGCCAGGGTAGACCTGGGCAGGCCTTGGCACCATCTCAGCCCCTGTAGACTGAGGTGGGGCAAGGGCCAGCCTGGAGCCTGAGGCCAGGGGTGCTGACCTGGCTCGGGGCTGGTCTAGAACCCAGGGCAGGCCTGAGGCTGTGTATCTGCAGGCTTGGGGAAGGCCTGGAACCCCAGACTGTGGGACCTGGTCTGAAGCCGGGGTGAGCCTGGACTACTGAGGTTGGGTCTGGGGGTGAGGTGAGCAGACCATGTCTGCTGTGCTGGCCTGCGGCTATGGGATCCAACTTCATGGTGGGGTTGACTGTGGGTTAGTGGCCTGGGTTCTAGGGTGATGGGGGCTTGCCTAGCACTGAGTTTTACCCAGGTAAGCTGGTGCTGGGGATGGAGGCAAAGTCCAGTGTTCACTTTGTTCTCTTTCCCCTGAGTGGAGGGTATCTCTGTTCACACTGTGGTGCCTGGGGTTAGGGAAGAGGTAATGAAAACAATGTCACACTGTCCTTCCTGCCCTCTTCAATGCATCCTTTGTTTCCTTGCTATACCCATGTGCCGTGATCTCATACTTGGGTTTCTTTAGCTCTTGTGAAGGCATTTTTGTTCAGGGATAGCTATTCAAACTCATGTTTCTGCAGAGTCAAGCGCTGGAGAGTCCTACTCTGCCATCTTGCTGGTGTCACTCCCACCGATTTCCCTCCCTGAAGTTGTGACTCTTCACCTAACCAGCTTAAGTCCCTTGGTTCATCATGTATTTCACACCAGTCAATCCAGGCTAAATCTAACTCTGCTGAATATGGCTGGAACAAAACATACAAGCCTGATAATTGATGTTATGTTAAACACATGGCCACTAACCTCAAGTGGGCTTTTAGTGTATCATACATTACCTCAATTTTTTTCACTCCCCCCATCCCTCAAACCTCTCTTACCACCTCCACCATCCTCACTTTCAGCTAATAACCATGTTTTCAATTTAACAGAGCAAATAATCAGACAAGAACATTCTTCACAAGCTCTTGCATCTTCTCTGCCCACACTCTTCCTCCTGGTTGGAGCTCCAGCGTCTGCCTTCTTCACTAGCACCACGAATCCCAGTGTGTTCATCTGCTCAGATCCTGCTCTAGTGCATTCTCCTCCTTCTCTCCTGCAGTGTCAGTTTTTCTCTTTATTTGGCATTCCTGAGTACATAAATTTACCCTAGAATTTCTGATATTTTAAGACACCACAACCCTCACAAGCCCACATCTCTTCTGTTACCCATCCATTTGTCTGTGTTGAGAGACAATTCTCCATGGGTTTCTCACATTTCTGCCTGTCTTACAAGTATAGATGGTGATGGCTTGTTACAGGCTGTTTTCAGGATGAATGAATAGCCTTCGATAGGTAATTTGCTCTCCAGAGCAGTGGTTTGTTAAGCATCCAGTATGTCTTCCATCCAGACAAAGGTTTGGTAGATGGACGTGTAGACCACTGTTTCATTTGGGGTCCTTGAACTTAGAGCTCCTCTCCTGTAACTCCACCCAGCGAATATGTATTCAAGGTCAGTAGTGCATTTTCTGCCAGCATCCGTGAAACTGGTCTGTTAACTTGTTACCTTGCAAGTAGGGCAAAATCTCAGACTTTTCAGTCCTTAACACTTTGCCCATTATTCATAGTTCATTTCCAGTGTGATCTTGAATCCTCCTAGATTTGCCCTGCCCACCACTCCTTTGTAACTGTTCTTATCAAGATAACCTCACTGATGGTTAATCTCAGCCCTCTGAATCCATTCTCCACCCTTCTACCTTGCTTTATCCCAGGAAGATGGCAGCCCCCAGGTTCTGATCAGGTTTAGTCAATGGAAGCATCTGCAGGAGACTGAGCAACAAAGGGCTGATGCCCCCCACCCCCTTTACAGTGTTGTGTTTTGCACAGTAGCAGCATCTTTGTAGAGTTTCAACATCCACTTACTGAAGAGACTGTTTTGTTGGGCACAGTGGCTCACGCCTGTAATCCCACCACTTTGGGAGGCTGAGGTGGGCGGATCACAAGGTCAGGAGTTCAAGACCAGCCTGGCCAATATGCTGAAACCCTCTCTCTACTAAAAATACAAAGATTAGCTGGGCATGATGGCACATGCCTGTAGTCCCAGCTACTCAGGAGGTTGAGGCAGGAGAATCACTTGAACCCAGGAGGTGGAGGTTGCAGTGAGCTGAGATCGCACCACTGCACTCCAGCCTGGGTAACAGAGCAAGACTCTGTCTTAATTAAAAACAAAAACAACTCTGTTTTTAAAAAAAATTCTATTTTTTCTATCTCCTACAGCAAAGAGACTTCTTCCAACATTTTAGCTCTCACTGGGCTCTCAAACACCATCTCTTTCCTTTGCCCCCGGGAGACTACAGGTTCCTGGTACTGCTGTCTCCACATACCTTACCATCCGTTGTCTGTTCCCTTAATCGTTCTCTCATTCTCCAAGTCATCCTTTCATATGGGCCTAATTCAGTTTACTATTAGAGCCCTCCCTAATACAGCCGGTGAGGTCCACAGGCTAAAAATGGAAGGAATTCTATTCACTAGGCCCATAAAATCATATACAAAGACAAACATATCTAAGGGTTTATCTTTATTTTACAGAATTTGCTACACACACTCACACACACACACACTCTCTCTCTCTCTCTCTCTCTCTCTCTCTCTCTCTCTCTCTCTCTCTCTCTCTCTCACACACACTCTCTCACACTCTCACACTCTCACACTCTCCCTCTTGCTTTCCTCATTTGCCCTAGAGGAGTTTGGAGTTGCTCCCATACATTCTTCTCAAGGAAAATACCCCTCAGCCATGGTATGTTTTTACCACAATTTATTCATCCATTCCCTTACTGACATTTTTTTTTTTGGTCCTTACCAAAAAATACAATATGCATTAGTAAACATATAATCTTAAGTACTGGCACTTTTTTTCCTTAGGGATAGATTCCCAGAAGATTCCTAGGTTGAAGAGTATATAAATATTAAAACATAAAGTCAAACTGTTTTCCAAGGAGGCTGTAACAATTTACATTTCTATTAGCAGCGTTTGAAAATAACTTTTTCCCCTGCTTCTTCGTGAGTAGGTAAGATGACAACTTAGACAAAAACTTACTGGGCTGTGGATGTTCGGTTTAAATTTGTTCAGGAAATCACTCAAATTCATATATTATCACAGCAAATCAGTGACTTCCAAAAATAATTTTTAAAAGCCACTTTTTGATTGCCATTTATAATTCCCAATACATGACTTGGGATTGATAGGGAAAGGCTATAATAGCATTTGAGTCTATAATAGCATTTAAGTTATATAAAAAAAAATTCTTGTTAATATATAGAGAGACCACTGAAAAATCTGACTTTTATAAAGTGTAAACATGTAAAGGAAAGGTAATAACTTACACTAAGTCATGTTCCAATGGGAAATGTTTTAGGTTGGCAATAGTGAAACTCAAGGAAGTAGAAATGCCTCCTTTAAACAACAAAATACTGTAAAAATTCATTTCTAAAGGGGGTTATACACATGAAAAATTTAAAAAGCAATGAAACAGTTGACGTTATTTAAAATAATTTTTCCTGTAAAGTCTCTGTAACATTTGTGAACTATAGAAGCATCCTACCATTTTTGCTAGACAATTTATGAATTAAGGAAAGACAAAAACAGGTGGTTTCTGTTCCACAGTATTTTGGTAACAGACATGCATCTATACGCAAATATCCCCACTGGAAAATAAGAGCATGATGAATGGGAATACTGTCTTTACATGGCAAACTCTTACTCTGTGGTGCATAGTGAGTAGTACGGCCCACGTCTGCCTCCTTCATGCTATAGTCAATTATTTCACATTTGCATATTTGTGTAAATAATGCTTCTAGAAAATCTTCACCAAACCCGAAGCAGGTAAAACTTCAACAGTCTTGTGTTTTGTAAGAGGCAGCTCAAGAACAATGTTCATACCAATTTATATATGCCAGCAAGCAGTAGGGAAAGACACAGGTTCCATGCCACTTTAAATCTGTTACACATTTCATGTGGAATGCATACTGGATTGTAGAGATACTGAAAAACACATGTGATGTTTAGTATGGAAAATCTTGTTATGTCCTAATTACCGCAGAGGACAAGAATTTCAAATTCCCAGTGATGATGCTAAATTTACATGTGCAGATCTAAAACATACAACTTGTTTTGTGGCATACCCACATATTACCACTAAATTCATAAGAGACTGTTTGTACCTCTTATGCTGCTGTCTACAATACTCAGTTCATTCAAGATTTTAAAGAGCTCATTGTAGTACAACTGGGTATGGCTATTTACAACTGGATATATTCTGATACGTATTCTTCAAGCAGGGTATCACATGTAACTTCCAGTATAATGTTCTCATGGGATCCTATTCTTAATACATTTTTGAGTTGAGAGATTGCATCTCAGTATGAATTCCCATGTTCCCTCAGTATTTTCATGAGGTTTTTCACCCACGTGAAGGGTTCTGGCAGGAAGGTTTCCCACAGTACAACCTGGTTGGAGTTTCAGGGTTTATCCCCGATATGAACTCGCTGATGGACACTGAGTCGGGACTTCCTGCTAAAGGCTTTCCCACATTCAGAACACTCGTATGGTTTCTCACCTGTGTGGATTCGCAAATGTAATCTAAGAGTTGACCTCTGGCTGAAAGTTTTGCCGCATTCGGTACATTCGTAGGGTTTCTCTCCTGTATGAGTTCTCATGTGTATAATGAGTTGTGAGTTCTGGATAAAGGATTTTCCACATTCACTGCACTCGTAGCGTTTCTCCCCTGTGTGAATCTTCTGATGTATGATAAGGTTTGACTTCTTGAAGAAGGTTTTTGCACATTCGTTACACTCATAGGGTCGCTCTCCTGTATGAATTCTCTGGTGTGTGGTAAGTTCAAACTTTTGGGCAAATGTCTTTCCACATTCACTGCATTCATAGGGCTTCTTCTCCATATGTGCTCTCTGATGTACAATGAGGTTTGACTGGTGGGTGAAAGCTTTTCCACATTCAGGACATTCAAAGGGTTTCTCCCCAGTGTGAATTCTCTGATGTTTGATGAGGTTGGCCTTATGGGAGAAGGTTTTCTTACATACATTACATTCATACGGTTTTTCTCCAGTATGTATTCTCTTATGACTAATGAGGAGTGACTTAAAGGAGAAAGCCTTGTCACAGTATGTACAAATGAAAGGTTGAACCAAATTTTTTATTTTCTGATGTTTAAAAATGGCTGATTTATGGCTGAGGGCTTTTCCACTTTTATTGTATTCAGAATATCCTACTCCAGGGTGGGTTTTCTCTTGTTTCAGGTAGAGAAGTGCTTTTCAAATTCATTACACTCATCAGTTTGCTCTCTTGCATAGCTTCTATTACTATTAAGCAAGTCTGAATTACATTTCAAGGTTTTTTCATATAAGTCATATTTATAGGGTACTTGTCTTAAAGAAACAAAGTCTGTGTTCAGATTAAGTGTTTTTCCAAAGAGATCACCTCTTTCCTCCAGTGGGGTTTGGTTCTTAAGAATTATGAATTGCCTCGGCTGCTCGTCTGGATTCCTGTGGTCTCTCTCCATCTGGTCGTCAGCCTTCCACACCTCTAGGATAGAGCACAATGAAAAGAACCGTGTCAATGCCTCTGCTGTAATGTTACAGAATGGGAAGTCGTCACAGGTGTTCTATCACAGGGCTGACTCTTAAATTTGCGACCCAGTCTCCCAATATTAAAAAATTCCCAGGCTGGGTGCAGTGGCTCATACCTGTAATCCTAGGACTCTGGGAGGCTGAGGTGGGGGGATCACAAGGTCAGGAGATAGATAGAGACCATCCTGGCTAACATGGTGAAATCCCATCTCTACTGAAAGTATAAAAATTAGCTGGGTGTGGTAGCACATGCCTCTAGTCCCAGCTACTCCGGAGGCTGAGGCAGGAGAATCGCTTGAACCCAGGAGGGGGGAGGTTGCAGTGAGCCGGGATTGCGCCACTGCACTCCAGCCTGGACGACAGAGCGAGACTCTCTCAAAAAAATTAAAATTACCAGCGCAAATGTTTCCTTTCAAACTTGGAAAGAGAAAGACAATAGCTTGTGGTTTAAAAACAAAACCAAACCAAATGAATACAAATAGCACTGCCAGATGACAAAGGTAATGAGCTGCTCATAATCTCCTGGATATTCATTCCCCTGGCTTCTGATTCTCCCTTTGTCCTGTCATATCTCCCCTAAAACGTTGTGAGTTGCCAACTCTGCTACTCAAAACTCTTCTCACTGCTCCACCTTGAAAATCACATGTGGCTTGACAGCAATTTACTAATGAGACTTGGCTCGTAACTACTTGGACTTCAAAAGCCTTGAGAGAAAGGAGATAGTGCAGCCTTTTGAAGCTCTATCTCGCAGGTTTAACACCTGAAGACTTAGGCCAAAAACATTTAGTAATTTGGAAGCTCATAATTTCTGGTCACTGAGACAGGACATTAACACGTCTAGGCAAACAGTGAGCTGTACCTGAAAACTGTCCTTACCCACTGAAAGTAAGTTGCTGTAATTCTCCAGCATCACATCCATGTATAGGATCCTCTGAGAGGGGTCCAGTTGCTCCCATTCCTCCTGGGTAAAGTCCACAGTCACATCCGTGAATGAAACTGATCCCTGAAAGGGCACATTGTTACTCATCCTAAGATGATCATTTGGTATAGAAAGAATAGATGAAAACTTTACAAGTCATTCGCCATGAAAATTAACACCAATGATACATCTTGTTCACTTCTTCCAAAATACATTTTTACAAACAGCTGAGATTCACTCAGATTCCCCTATAGCTCTGGCACTGTCCTATTTGATAGGTATCTCAAAATAAAACACTGTTGGCCAGGTGAAGCAGCTCATGTCTGTAATCCCAGCACTTTGGGAAGCTGAGGTGGGCGGATCACCTGAGGTCAGGAGTTCAAGACCACCCTGGCCAATGTGGTGAAATCCTGCCTCTACTAAAAATACAAAAATTAAGACAGGCGTGGTGGCACATGCCTATAGTCCCAGTTAGTTCGGGGGCTGAGGCAGAACAACTGCTTAAACCCAGGAGGCAGAGGCTGCAGTGAGCCGAGACTGCACCACTGTACTCCAGCCTGTGCAACAGAGTAAAATTCTGTCTCAAAAAAACAGCTGTTTCTGCTCTCAAGATGTGTACTGTGTGACAAGCACATTAGATATTCAGTGTTACCAGTGTGGTGATAAAGCTCACATAGGCATTATTTCTGTGATATCGAAGAGTTAAGTTTGCCTACTTAAAGGCAGAAAATAAACTTCCAACTATAAAATACCAGGTACAAGTAAGGATTTCCATCCCTTCATCTCCCCCCGCTTCAAGCCATAAAAGTGGCAGAAAAACTTTTTTAAAAAATATATGGTTGGATTCAGGACAGACACAGCTGAAGAATTGATTAGTCAAAAGATGTCAGTAAATATCTGGACTGCAATGCAGAATGTACATTAAAGAGCCTAAAAGATAGAGAAGCTAAAATGGTCTAATACAATTGCAGCAAGAGTCCCAGGAGGAGGGGCAAAATGCAGTGGAAACAGTAGTTGAAGACATTAAGAGCTGGAAACTTCCCAACATAGCTCACACCAGGCTATAGTTTTAAACACCACCAACCCAAAGTACAATAAGTGCATGAAAAAAACAAACACTCCGGCATATAACAAAACCGATTTAAAACCTCAGAGGAGGCCAAGTCCAGTGGCTCATGCCTCTAATCCCAGCACTCTGAGGCCGAGGGGGAGCAGATCACAAGGTCAACATGGTAAAATGCCATGTCTCTACTAAAAATACAAAAAATTAGCTGGGCATGGTGGGGGTGGTGCCTGTAATCCAGCTACTTGGGAGGCTGAGGCAGGAGAACTGCTTGAACCTGGGAGGTGGAGGTTACAGTGAGCTGAGATAGCTGCACTGCACTCTAGCCCAGGCGACAGCAAGACTCTGTCTTGGAAAAAAGAAGTATTGGTTTCAGAGGCACAAAAAACCTGACAGCTGATTTCTCAACATAGACAATTAAACAATGGAGATCAGAAGACAAATCTTCAAAGCGCTAAAAATACCTAGAATGAGTTGACAAACTTTTTCTATAAAGGGTCAAGTAAATATTTTTTTTCAGACTACACGTAGTCTCTGCTAAAACTAACGAACTTGGCTGTCATACCACAAAAACAAGCACAGGCAACATGTCAAATAGGCATGGCTGCGTTCCAATAAAACTTGATTTATGGAAACTAAAATTTGAGTTTCATATTTTCACAGCACAACATACTCTTGGTATTTCCCCCAACCATTAAAACCTGTTCTTAGCTTGTGGATCTTAGAAAAATAAGGTGGCACCCCATTTGGACAGTATGCCAGAGTTTGACACCCCCGATCTAGAACAGTGACTGGTACATAGCACATGTCACGCGTTAGGCATTATTAATACTATTAAAAGATGTACCAAACCCAAAATTAAGCCCAGCAAGAATCAGATGTGCAAAAAGAGCAACAGCAAACCAGAAAATCATTAAAACTATGCAAATATGGAAAGGAAGTATTCAACTAATTTTTGGGTGTCATCAACTTAGAAGTTTCAGCAGAAATATTCTGATTGAATTTTGTTTAAAATAGGCAAGTACTGAAAAAGTAATACAAACCTTTAAAAGGGTGGAAATGTATATATTATGACAGACAAGCAGAGAAGGAAAAGCAGATAAAATCAGTAATCAAAATTAACGGGATAAATGTCTGTTAAAAGACTAAGATCTTCAGGGTTTTAAAAACCTATTATAATTTTTACAAGAGGCAAACTTTAAAAACAATACAAACTTCAACAACCCAGCTATAATATAAATAACAAAGCCTGAAAACGCCACAGAAAGCTATCACGGGAGCATCAATAATTAAACAGAACTCAAAAAAAATGCACATAACCCCAAATTCCACATAATCCTGTTCATGCATATAAAAGTACCTAAAGCATGGGTACACCCACAGAAA
This sequence comes from Ateles fusciceps, assembly GCA_036589455.1. NCBI lineage: Eukaryota > Metazoa > Chordata > Mammalia > Primates > Atelidae > Ateles > Ateles fusciceps. The sequence goes on from JAZHEH010003205.1 coordinate 15,013,151, forward strand.
ACATACTGGTTATCTCTATGACAGAAAGACCGGCTTTAACGATAAAAAAAAAATTTAAGATTGAGTCAGGTGACATAAAACAGTGCTGCTGCCGTGTCTAATGCCTATAATCCCAGCACTTTGGGAGGCTGAGGCAGGAGAACTGCTTGAGCCCAGGAGTTTGACACCAGCCGAGGTAACATGGCAAGACCCTGTCTCTACAACAACAACAGAAACCTAGCTGGTTGTTGTGATGCACTCCTGCAGTCCCAGCTACGTGGGAGGTTGAGGTAGGACAGCTTGGGCCTGGGAGGTCAAGGCTGCAGTGTGCAGTTATCATGCCAATGCACCTCAGTCTTGGTGACACAGCAAGACCCTGTTTGAACAAAAAAGGCCAGCGAGGTGACTCACATATGTATTCCCAGCACTTCAGGAGGCTGAGGTGGATCACCCAAGGTCAGCAGTTTGAGACTGGCCTGGCCAACGTGGAGAAATGCAGTCTCTATTTTTGTAAAAATACAAGAATTAATTAGCAGGGCATGGTGGTACCCATCTGTAGTCCCACCTACTAGGGAGGTTGAGGCAGTAGAATCGCTTGAACCCAGGAGGCAAAGGTTGAAGTGAGAGGGACTGCCCCACTACACTACTACAAGCCAGCCTGGGAGACAGAGCAAGACTCTGTCTCAAAAAAACAAAAAAAAGATAGCATGCTGGGGACGGCAGATCCTCATATGATACAGATAGTAAGAGACAAAATTAATGTATGAATTTTGTAACAAAAATATTACATTTTAATACATTTAAAACGTAATAACAAGTAACATAAATTTTAAAACCACAGCCATATAAATGAATGAAAGCGTATCCTTTACAGCAATTTGGATGCAGGTGGAGGGCATTATCCCAAGTGAATTAACACGAGAAATCCAAATAGCGCATATCCTCATAAGTGGGAGCTAAACTCTGAGTACTCATGGACGTCAAGATGGTAACGGCAGACATGGGGGTCTACTGGTAGGGAAAGGAGGGGACAAGGGCAAAAACTGTTGGGTACTATCCTCACTATATGCTGACAGGATCAATCATACCCCAAATGTCAATGTCATGAATAACATCTATGTAACCAATCTACACATGTACCCCAAATTTAAACTAAGTTGAAATTACATTTTTAAAAATCTTCAATATACCCAACGTGGAAGCAAATACATCAAAATGTCAATTACTGACTACACAGCAAAATAGGTTGATAATTAAGTTGAACCACACTTGCACCAGATGCAGTGGCTCACGCCTGTAATCAAAGCACTTTGGGAGCCAAAGCAGGTAGACTATTTAAGGTCAGGAGTTTAAGATCAGCCTGGGTAACAGGGCAAGACCTCATCGCTTAAAAAAAAAAAAAAAAAAACTGGCTGGACACGGTGGCTTACACCTGTATTCCCAGCATTCTGGGAGCCCCAGGTGGGTGAATCATGAGATCAGGAGTTCGAGACCAGCTTGGCCAAAATGGTGAAACCCACGTCTCTATTAAAAATACAAAAAATTAGCTGGGCATGGTGGCACGTGCCTGTAGTACCAGCTGCTCGGGAGGCTTGAATTGCAGAATTGCTTGAATCTGGGAGGCGGAGGTTGCAGTGAGCCGAGATCGCACCCCTGCACTCCAGCCTGGGGGACAGACCAATATTCCATCTCAAAAAAAAAAAAACAACTTAGCCAGGCACCTGTAGTCCCAGCTACAGGGGTGACTGAGGTGGGAGGATCACTTCAGCCAAGGAGGTCCAGGCTGCAGTAAGCTGACGCTGCACTGCACCACTGCACTCCAGCCTTGGTGACAAAGTGAGACCCTATCTCAAAAAAAAAAAAAAGTTGAACCCTATTGAGGTTACTTTAAAGTGTTTTAATACACAAAAATATTTCATAAAGTTTAACCTAATATGCTTTATTTGTATTTCTGTGAAATAAATCTTATAATCCACCAGGCAAAATGGAAGAAAAAAATTCCTAAGGAAATTTCAGAACACTGTGTACAAAGAGAAAGCCTGTGAGTACAAGTAAGTAGACTGAAAGCCTTCGGACCTGTTGACTACACCAGAAAGCTATCTTCAAAATTGTCAGAGAGGTAAATAAAACTGGAAAAAATAAAATAATTAATTGCAAGCACAGGAGAGCAATCACTGTAGGGCTACAATTACTCAAAGGCATGTATGAGGGGAGCCATGCATTTACAATAATGCTGAACCATGGCACAGAAAACCAAAGCCCAAGCAGAAATGAGTGTTGTTTGGTCAGGCACGGTGGCTCACACATGTAAGCTCAGCACTTTGAGAGGCCGAGGTGGGGGTGGGTGGGGGAGGCGGGGGCGGAGAGCGGATCACTTGCAGCCAGGAGTTCGAGACCAGCCTGACCAACATTGAGAAATAGAAAAATTAGCTGAGTGTGGTGGCAGACTAATTTTTATTTAATTAATTAAATTAATTAAAAACTGGTGTTTGAGTCTGTAAAGCAACTGGCATCTGGGGGCAATGCTATGATTTGAATATTTTTGTCCCTTCTAACAATTCATGTTGCAACTTAATCCCCAGTTAAGCATTGGGAGGTGTGACCTTTGAGAGGTGATTGAGTCATGGAGGCTCCTCCCCTTGTGAATGGGATTAGGTGCCCTTCTAAAGGGTCTTGATAAAAGGAGTTCATCTGCTTTTTTTGCCCTTTTGCTTTCTGCCATGCAAGGACACGGCATTCATCCTCTCTGAAGGAGGCAGCATTTAAAGTGCCATCTTGGAACAGACCAGGCCTTCACCAGCATCTTGATCTTGGATCTCAGCTTCTAGAACTATAAGAAAATAAATTTTTTCTTTTTCTTTTTTTTTTTTTTTGTGAGACACAAGTCTCGCTTTGTCACCTAGGCTGGAGTGGCATGATCGTGGCTCACTGCAGCCTCCACCTTCCAGGTTCAAGCAATTCTCATGCCTCAGCCACCCAAGTAGCTAGGATTACAGGCACGTGCCACCACATCTGGCTAATTCTTGTATTTTTAGTACAGATGGGGTTTTGCCATGTTGGCCAGACTGGTCTCAAACTCCTGGCCTCAAGTGATCCATGCACCTTGGGCTCTCAAAGTGCTAGGTATGAGCCACCTTGCCCAGCCGAGAAATAAATTCCTGTTCTTTATAAATTACCCAGTCTCGAGTATTCATAGCAGCACAAAATGGACTAAGACACAGGGTGATGGAGCTAAGGAAGCCAGAGAGAAGCCTTAACATTCTGCATAAAAATCCACCTCAGATCTTTGGGTAGTTCCTAATAAGTGTAGGTAGAGGGCAGGCCTCCAAGAGAATTAGTAGCAACAACTGGGAGACTGAGAGGTGAGTAGAGATTTCAGAGGCTGCATGGTGCTGAGGAGCTGGGATTGTCTGAATCCAGCAAGACAGAGATACTGGCAAACAGCTGAAATGCCAGAAAAGCCATGCCCTAGAAGGATGGACCATACCCTAGGAGAAAGGAACATGAGCAGACCGATACAGACCCATACCTGCAAATCTTGAAACATGTCCCAACAGGATCAGAATAATCTGCCAATAATTTAGCTACCTGGCAGACAACACTTAACATTTTTTAGAAGGAGGTATGTATCATACATGTCCAGCACACAAAACTGCTAGACATGGGAAAAGCAAAACCAGGGCCAGGTGTAGTGGCTCATGGCTGTAATCTCAGCACTTTAGGAGGCTGAGGCAGGAGGACTGCTTGAGCCCAGGAGTTTAAGACCAGCCTGGACAACATAGCAAAACCCCATCTCTACAAAAAAAAAAAAGTACAAAAATTAGCCGGACATAGTGGCACATGTCTGTGGACCTAGCTCCTCAAAATGGCTGGGGTGGGAGGGTTGCCTGAGCCCAGGAGGTCATTATTACAGTGAACTGTGAGCATGGCACTATACTCCAGCCTGGGGGTAACCAAGACCCTGTCTTAAAGAAAGAAAGAAAAACAAGAAACAATGAGGCCAGGCATGTGGTGCTGAAATCCCTGCAGGTTGGGAGGCTAAGGTGAGTGAACTGCTTGAGCCCAGGAATTGGAAACCAGCCTGGACAACACAGCTAAACTCCATCTCTACAAAAAATACAAAAGTTAGCTTGACATGATGGCATGCACCTGTAGTCTCAGTTATTAAGGAGGCTAAGGTGGGAGGATCACTTGAGCCCAAGAGGCAGAGGTTGCAGTGAATGGAGATCAAGACACTGCACTCTAGTATGGGCAAGGCCTTAGAGCAAAACTGTCTCGGAAGAAAAAAAAAAAAAAAAGGACAAGACAAAAACAAGAGATAAGCCAAAAGAAGCAGATGTACAGATGACCTATATATTAGTTAACCCATAAACACTTCAGATGAACTATAAAGTCATATGCAAAATATTACAGGAGTGGTCAGTAAAGATTATAAGCTATAATCTCTACAGCAACCACTTAAAAAAAAGATAAAAGGGAAAATAAATCACGAACAAAATAATAAATCAATTAAAAGAAATAGGCTACGCATGGTAGCTCACACCTATAATCCTGGCACTTTGGGAGGCTCAAGCGGGGGACTGCTTGAGGCCAGAAGTTCAAAACCAGCCTGGACAACATAGCAAGATCTTATCAGTACAAAAAGAAAAAAAATTAACTGGTACAGGCCTGCAGTCTCAGCTACTCAGGAGTGAGGATGGGGCGGGGCGCTGCTTAAGCCCAGGAGGTCAAGGCTGCAATGAGCCAAGATCACACCAGTGCACTCCAGCACTCCAGCCTGGGTGAGAAAGAGAAATCCTGTCTCAAAAAAAAAAAAAAAAGAAATTGGCAGAAAGAGGCTGGATCAAGGAGGTTGAGACTGCAGTGAGCTATGTTCATGCCACTAAACTCCAGCCTGGGGCAACAGACAAAGACCCTGTCTCAGAAAAAGAAAAAGAAGAGAAATAGTCTGGATCAAAACCACGACCAAGCTACATGCTGTTTAGGGGAAATATACTATAAATACATGAACATAAATAGGTTGAAGCAAAAAGAAAATATATACCATAACATTAATCATTAAAAAAGTAGGTATGGGCCAGGCATGGTGGTTCACATTTGTAATCCCAGCACCTTGGGAGGCCAACATAGGCAGATCCTTTGAGCCTGGGAGTTTGAGGCCAGCCTGGGCAACATGGCAAGATCCCATCTCTATCAAAAAGAAAAATACAAAAAATTCCCTGGGCATGGTGACAGACACTTGTAGTCCCAGCTACTGGGAAGATCACTTGAGCCCAGGAGGTAAAGGCTGCTATGAGCCAAGATTAAGCTACTGTACTCCCACCTGGTAACAGAGCCAATCTGGTCTCAAAAAAAAAGAAAAGAAAGAAAAAAAAGGTTAGGTGTGGCTTTATTAATATCAGAAAAGGAATATTATCAGAGATAAACAGGGGCATTCCAAAATGATAAAAGGGTAAATCCATCAGGAAAACAGAATCACATATGTGCACACAACCATAACCATAAATGTAATGACTAACATAGCTTCAAATTATATCAAGAAAAACTGACAGAATGAAAGTGAGGAATGGACAAATCCACAATGTCCATACCTAGCTATCAATCAAACACCAGAACAGAATGAGGGCCAGGCACAGTGGCCTGTAATCCCAGCATTTTGGGAGGCTGAGGAGGGCGTATCACTTGAGGCCAGGAGTTCAAGACCAGCCTGACCAACAGGGCAAAACTCCATCTCTACTAAAAAAAATAGGTTGGGGCACACGCTTGTAATCCCAGCTACTCGAGAGGCTGAGGCAGGAGAACTGCTTGAACCTGGGTGGCGGAGGTTGCAGGGTGCTGAGATCACACCACTGCGTTCCAGCCTGAGCAACAGAATGAGGCTCTGTCTCAAAAAAAAAAAATAAAGACATTTTCAGAAATTAGCCTAAAAAATATATCTCTCACAAACCCTTTCTCAAGAAGCTACTGAAGCATGTACTTCAATAAAACAGCAGTAATCCAAAAAAGACAGGCATGAGAAGCGGCAAACAAACGATCAACACGAGAGCGCGAAGGAAATCCCTAGGAGGAGTGGGGAAGGAGACGGCAGAACAGTGCTGATTCTCTACTAACCCAAATTGCTTGTAGTATAGACTGAAACACAGTGATTCAAAAGCTAGCATTTTGAGAGTTCGTCATCAACAAGATACCTGCGACCACTGTACCAACTTTTTATTAACCTGAGAGCAGAATGCCTGGGTTAGCCTGGCCCAGACTGCCTTGGATCAGATGAAGACATTCATTTCACATCACAGAAGTGTTCTGCTGTAATCTACTCCTGAGAGGTGGCAGTTCACCAGTGAACCAAGATGCAGAAAATACACAGCATCCCACTCCCTCTAATTATATTCCTACCAAAAATTCAATACTTAGTCTACACTCTGACCCTGTCACATGGCTGAACTGTGCTGAGCCCTATGCTTCTCATGACCTTGCCAATGACTTCCACAAATGGGACTTCTGTAAACTCTCTAGAAAGCCGAAGCCAGGCTCTACCCAGAAATTCAATTCAGCTAATCTTCTCCTGGGAGACTTTGTCCAACAGTAGCAAAATTTCTTTCTTTTTTTTTTTTTTTTTCTGAGATGGAGTTTCACTCTTCTTGCCCAGGCTGCGGTATAATGGCCCCATCTCAGCTTACGGCAACCTCCACCTCCTGGGTTGAAGTGATTCTCCTGCCGCAGCCTACTCAGTAGCCTTAGTAGCTGGGGATTACATGCCGCCCGCCACCACATCTGGCTAATTTGTATTTTCAGTAGAGACTAGGTTTCCCTTTGTTGGCCAGGCTGGTCTCGATCTCCAGACCTCAAGTGATCCACGCACCTCGGCCTCCCCAAAGTGCTACGATTACAGGCATTAGCCACCAGGCCTGGCTCCAACAGTAGGCAAATTTCTAGAGCTCATTTGCCCTGCTAAATTTGCTTGGTGTTGCCACACTGCTCCCAGTAAGGTTGTATCAGTCTATGCTACCTCCACCAATACATGAGTGGTTTCATTTCTTCTTCGCTAACACTAGCTAGTGTAATTTAAAAATAAATGATAACCTAAGTCTTGATAAAGGGCCCACAGATGCATCTTTCAGATCTCACATGTCTGAAAAGGAAAAACCCTTCCACCAATCAGACAAAGATTATGCAAACCAACGCAATATTAATTCCATTTATAGTTTATCAACTACATTTTATATTAAGAATACATACAAGCAGTATTCCAATTATAGTTTATCAACTCAATTTTATATTGATTAAAAAAATATAAGCGTTAAAGTCTTTAAGAAAAGCAAGGGAACTATTAAGAAAAATATCAAGATAGTGGCCATCTACTAGGTGGATTCAATCAGAAAATTTGTCATGAAGAACAGATAATGTTCTATTTCTTAACTGGGGTGTACACATGGGCACCCATTTTTTTCTTTAATGGATACATATTTGTTATACATGTTGTTATAACACATATAAAGAGTGTTATATTTTAATATACTCTTCTGTATATGTGTTACACAGTTAAAGATTGGGAATAAAAGAATGAGCAAACTCTCTATGCTCTGATATGAAAATACTTCAAAGATACGTTACTGACTGCTTTAAAAACACGTAATTTGGGCTAGGCACAGTGGCTCACACCTGTAATCCCAGCACCCTGGGAGACCAAGGTGGACATGGATTGCCTGAGCTCTGGAGTTTGAGACCAGCCTCAGCGAAAGGGCGAAACTCCACCTCTACAAAAAAATACAAAGAATTAGCTGGGCATGGTGGCATGTTGCCTGTAGTCCCAGCTACTTGGGGGTGGGGGGTTTAGGCAGGAGGATTGCTCGAGTCCAGGAAGTTGAGGCTGCAGTGAGCCATGTTCACACTTCTGCACTCCCCGCTTAGGTGACAGAGCTAGACCCTGTCTCAGAAACAAACCAAAATTACATAATTAAGAGACTGAAACACAAACCATAACCAGGTACAGTGGCTTGCGCTTGTAATCCCAGCACTTTGAGGGGCCAAGGCGGGTGGATCACTTGAGCCCAGGAGTTTGAGACCAGCCTGACCAACGTGATGAAACCCCGTCTCTACTAAAAATACAAAAATTAGCCAGGCATGGTGGCACACACCTATAATCCCAGCTACTCAGGAAGCTGAGGCAGGAGAATTGCTTGAACCTGGGAAGCAGAGGTTGCAGTGAGCCGAGATCACGCCACTACACTCCAGCCTGGCCAACAGGGCAAGATTCTGTCTCAAAACATAAAAAATAAAAAAATAAAGGAATAAAATGGCTACAATCCAGAACACTGACAACACAAAATGCTGGCAAGGATGTGGAGCTGTAGGAATTCTCATTCACTGCTGGTGGAAATGTAAAATGGTACAGCCATGTGGAAAAGAGTTTGGCAGTTTCTTACAAAATTAATTATATTAGTATATGATCCAGGACCCTTGGTATTTATCCAAGTAAGTTGAAAACATGCCCCTAAAAAATCTGCACACAGATGTTTATAACAGCTTTATTTGTAATTGCCAAAACTTGGAAGCAATTACGTTATCTGTTCCTTCAACATGCGAATGGATAAACAAACCGTGGTACATCACATCATGACATGATTACTCCATACGAAGGAGAAATGAGCTATCAGGCCAAGAAAAGACTTGGAGAAACCTTACATGCATACTTCTAAGTGAAGGAAACCAATATGAAAAGGCTACCTACTGCATGAATCCAACTATATGACATTCTGGAAAAGACACAACTAGGGACATGAGACAGTAGAAAGATCAGTGGGTGTTAGGGACTTAGGGAGATGGAGGGGAGGGGTGCATAGGCGGAACACGGAATTTTCAGGGCAGTGAACCTATTCTGTATGACGCCATAATGACGGACACTTGTCATTATACATTGGTCAAAACACACAGAATGTACACAAAGAGTGATCTCTACTGTAAACTACATGCTTTAAAGTATCAGCATTGGCTCATCAACTGTAACAATACACACATTAATGCATACACTAATAACAGGGGAAACTGTGGATAGAGGTTGGGAATGAAGTGGTATATGGGAACACACTGCATTTCCCAATTTTTCGTAAACCCAAAACTGTTCTAAAATAAATAAATTAAAACAGAACACATATAAATAGAACAATATGATTAATATACTATCTTATGTTTGTGCCTTTATTTGTACTTGTGTAAATATGTACAAACTGCTCTGGAAAGCTACACAAGAAAGTAATGACGGTGGTACCTGCTTGGGATGGGGGAATTTAAATACTGACCGACATATTTACTGCATTCTCTGGGATTAGGTTGATCTGACTGGAAAAACCAAATACATACAATAATCTTCTGCACCTGCACTGAGGAATGCTACATGAAACAACCACAGATAAAGTGATAACCCTTTCAAAATTGGTTGTTTCTGAGGGTGCTATCCAAAACACTATCCATATGAAGGCCCATAAAATTTATTCAGATCTAATGTACAGAACCAAAGAACTGGTATTCATAACCAATGTAAGACATTTAATAACTCAATTCACTTTTTGGCTGCTGGTATTGATCAGTTATTCTTACTATGTTTCCCTTGCGTTTTACTGATTCACACTTTTCTATTTCATTTTCTGGGTCCTTATAAACTTCCTTAAATGCAATGAAAAGTAAAATGGGGAATAAACAAACAACTCACCTGGGATTTATTCATTTTTTGCAGTTTTTGGTAAAGGCAGAGAACTATGAAGGCAAAACTGGAATAGAGAAAAAAGGAAGGCATTGTTATTAAAGGTCTGACCTGCCTTACAATTCCTAGAATGACTTGTTTAGAAATCCCTAGAGACCACCTGGGAAAATCCCACCTCCTGGGATGGTCCCTTTGCCTCTTCATTAGGGGCAGAAAAAGATCATACTAGCAGCACCTATCTTCAATGTAACATTATCAGACACCCATAAAGGCAAGACAAAGATAAGCCATTATTAAAAGAGGCAAAACAATCAAGCAGAACCCTCGACTGCTGAAATTATCAGACAGGGAATTTAACACAATTATGATTCATATACTAAAGGCTTTACTAGAAAAGGTGAACAACATGAATGAACAAATAAGAATTCCATCAAAGATGGAAACTACAAGAAAAAAAATGAAGTGGAAATGCTAAGAAAGAAAAGTACAGTAACAGAGATGATCTTTCAGCAGGCTGATTAGTAGACAAAAGAGGTAAGACACGTTTCAGTCAACTTGAAGGTAGGTCAAAAGAAATTACCCAAACTGAAACACAGAGAAATGGAGGAAAAAAATGAAAGGATAGAGCATCCAAGGTCTGTGAGACAGTATCAAATGGTCTAACAAACATGTAACTCAAATTCCAAGAGGAGAAAAGAATTATTTGAAGACATAATGGGCAAGAATTTTCCAAAAATAATAATGTCAAACCACAGGTCCAAGAAGCACAGACAATTTATCCAAACAGGGAAACTACGAAAAACTAAATTCAAACAAAAACACACATGGACACATTGTATCCAAACAACTGAAAACCAAAGTTAAAGTCTTCACAGTAGCCAGAGGAAAAAAGGCATATTATATATAGAAGAATGAAGATAATGAATCATAGCCACCTTCTCATGAGAAACTATGTAAGCTAGAAAACAAAGCAGTGACATCCTTAAAGTGCTTTAAAAACAACAAAAAAAGCAACTAAAGCAAGAAAACTATTAACTCAGAATTCTATACTTAACAAAAATATCTTTCAAAAATGACAGTGAAATCAAAAACCTTTTCAAACAAAAAAACAGCAAATTCATTATCAGCAGACCTGTACAAGAAGAAATGTTTAATGAAGTTCTTTAAATAGAAGAAATATGATATCAGACAAAAACCTCCATCTACACAAATAAAATGAAAATTTCTTGAGAATGCTTAAAATGAGGATAAATATAATAGATACTTTTTCTTGCTTTTAATCACTGTAAAAGATTATCTAAAGCAAGAATAGTAGCAAAGTTTTGTGGGTTTACAGCATGTGTCAATATGCTACAAAATGTATGACAAAAATAACACAGAAGATGGGAGGATGAAATTGGGAGTATAGGGACCTAAGTATACCTACATAAAACAGTATGATAATCTTTAAAGTTTCACTAAACTTTAGGGCAACAACCAAAAACTTGGTTAAATGTTTACAAATAGTAAGACAACAGTGGAGATAAATGTAATTATAAAAAAGACCCACTTAAGCCAAAAGTAGAAAAAAAGGAAAACAGAAACAAAAGACCAGATGAGAAAAACAGGAAAAAAAGAGCAAGATGGTAGATTTTGATACAACTATATCAATAAACTGTTATAAACACACCAATTAAATGCTAGAGGTCAACTTATACGAAAAAAGCAAGACCAAACCACATGCTATCTATAAGCAGTTTGTTTTAAATATAAAAAGATAGCTACATTTAAATTAAAAGGATGATCAGTTGTAGGAGTCAGGAAATTTAAAAAAAAAAGATAAAATAATGAAAAAAGAGGGTCAGGCACAGAAGCTCATGCCCGTAATTCCAGAACTTTGAGAGGCAAAGGTGGGTGGACTGTTTGAGCCCAGGGGTTTGAGACCAGCCTAGGCAAATGGCAAAACCTCATCTCTACAAAAAATACAGAAAATCAGCTGAGTGTGGCAGTGCATACCTGGAGTCCTAGCTACTCAGGAGGCTCAGGCAAAAGGATCAGGGCGCACACCTGGAGTCCTAGCTACTCTGGAGGCTGAGGCAAAAAGATCAGGGCGAATCTTAGCTAATCAGGAGGCTGAGGCAAAAGGTTTGAGGTTGCGGTGAGCTGTGACTGAACCAGTGCACTCCAGCTTGGGCAACAGAGAGAGACCCTGTCTCAATCAATCAAGGAAGATTCTACTATCAACAGCCCAACATTTATTCAAATACACATGAAACAGTTACCTAGACAGATCATCATATCCTCGAACTTAAACCACAACAGGCCTGGCACGGTGGTTCCCACCAGTAAAGCCCTTTCAGATGCCAAGGCCAGAAGACCACTTGAGACTAGGAGTTTGAGACCAGCGTGGCCAACAAGTCAAAACCTTGTCTCTACTAAAACAAAATGAAACAAAATACAAAAACAAACCACAATAAATTTAAAAGAACTGAAATTTGTAACAGTATTCTGACCAAATCAGAATTAAACTATAAATCAATAATATAAAAAGATCCAGAAAATCTCCAAAGACTTGGAAATTAAGCAATACAATCTGAATAACTAAAGGGTAAAAAATGAAGTTGCAAAAGAAGTTAAAAAAATTAGAATTGAATGGTAATGAAAATACAACATAAAGGCTGGGCATGGTGGTTCACACCTGTAATCCCAACACTTTGGAAGGCCTAGGCGGGTGGATCACGTGAGGTCAAGAGTTCAAGACCAACCTGGCCAACATGGTGAAACCCCATCTCCACTAAACATACAAAAATTAGCCGGGCATGGTGGCGGATGCCTGTAATCCCAGCTACTCAGAGGTTGAGGTGGGAGAATCACTTGAAATGGGAAGACAAGAATTTGCAGTGAGCAGAGATTGCACCACTGCACTCCAGCCTGGGTGACAGAGCAAAACTCTGTCTCAAAAAAAAAAAAAAAAAAAAAAAAAACCAGAAAGAAAAAAAAAAGCAGGATGCGGTGGCTCACGCCTGTAATGCCAGCACTTTGGGAGGCCAAGGAGGGGGGATCACAAGGTCAAGAGATCGAGACAATGCTGGCCAACATGGTGAAACCCCATCTCTACTAAAAATACAGGAATTAGCTGGGCATGGAGATGCATGCCTGTAATCCCAGCTACTTGGGAGGGTGAGGCAGGAGAATTGCTTGAACCTGGGAGGTGAAGGTTGCAGTAAGCTGAGATCACACCACTGCATTCCAGCCTGGTGACAGAGTGAGACTCTATCTCAAAAAAAAAAAAAAAAGAAAATACAACATATAAAAATTTGAGCCATGTAGCTAAAGTAGTATTTAGAGGAACAGTTACTTTAATAAATTGTTTCTTTTAGAAAAGAAAGGTTTCAGCTGGGCACGACGGCATGTACTTGCAGTCTCAACTACTTGACAGACTGAGGAGGGGAGGTGGATTAAGCCCAAGAGATCAGTACTAAAGTAAGCCACGTCATGCCACTGTACTCCAGCCTGGGTGACAGAGCAAAACTGTCTCCAAAAAAAAAAGAGCAAGAAGAAAAAGGAAGAAGAGAGGAGGAAGATGAGAAAAAGGAGGAGGACGAAGAGGAAGAAGAGTTTCAATTAATTGCCTCAGCTTCCATCTTATAAAATCAGAAAGGAAAAAAATAGGAAATTAAACTCAGAGCAAGCATATGGAAGGAAATAATAAAGAGCAGAAATCACTAAAACTGAAGGCAGGCAAGCAATAGAGAAATGTAAAACCAAAAGCCGGTTATTTGAAAAGATCAATAATGTTAAGAAACTCCTAGGCAAACTGGCCAAGAAAACAAAAAGGACACACAGTAACCAATGTCTAGAGTGATCCAGGAGGCGCTATTACAAATACTAGACATTACAAAGAGTGACTCTTTGATAATAAAAATAGATAATAGCTCAACTAATCAAGAAAAAATAGGTGAGGGAGAAATCCTAAATACACAAAGTAAGTGGAAAATACGAACACATATAAGGGAAAAAATAATAGTAAAGAGATTTTATCTCTACTAGCAGTAAAACACTACACAATTATTTAAAATATATGTATTTTACCAAGATTATAAAATGTTGCTGAGGGTGACAAAACCAAAAAGGACTGAAACAAATGGTAAGGAATATGAGAAGACCCATAAAGGTGTCCGTTCCGCAATTTAACCTAACCACTAACCAGATCACATTAAAAGTATCAACAGATATTTTTTTAATACAATTGATCCTCAAGTACAGTCATGCATCACTTAATGACCAGGATAGGTTCTGAGAAATGTGTCATTACGCAATTTCGTTATTGTGTTAACATCACAGAGTGTGCTGGCACAGATGTCGGTATAGACCACTACACACCTAGCTATACGCCTATTGCTCCTAGGCTGCAAACCCGAGCAGCTTGTTACTGTACTGAATACTGTAGGAAGCTGTACCACAATGGCAACTATTTGTGTATTTAAACACAGAAAAAGTACAATCGGCCGGGTACAGTGGCTCACGCCTGTAATCCCAGCACACTAGAGGCCAAGGCAAGAGGATCGCTTGAGTCCAGGAGCTTGAGACCAGCCTGGGCAACCTAGTGAGACCTCCTCTCTACCAAAAATTTAAAAATTAGCTGGGCATGGTGGCAGCTACTTGGGAGGCTGAGGTGGGAGGATCCCTTGAACCCTGGAGATACAAGCTGTGATCCCACCACTGCACTCCAGCCTGAGTGACATAGTGAGATCCTATCCCCCGCCGCCGCCCAAAAGAAAATTAGAAAGAAAAATAAAAAAATGGTACAATAAAAAATATAGTATTACAATCACATGGGACCACCATTTTACATGAGGTCCCTCGTTGACAGCCACATAGTTATACAGAGCGTGACTGTACCAAAATCATGGGAAAACTTTTGCATTTCAAAGCAGGGAAGACTTTTGGGTGCCAAAAACGGAAAGAACAGAAAACTCCATCCGAGAGAAATTCGAAACGTGTACACATAGCAAAATCTACCAGCCAGTAAAATCAAAAAATAAAGAAACATATCTGCTGCTCACAAAGTAGCACCGGGTGGTGAGACCTTGGGGGAAATCACTTTTCCCTTCTAAGCCTCCGGTGTTCCTGGGGTTGGGACGGAGACGACAACGGCGGAAGTCACGGGGTGGATGCGAGGATGAGGGGGACACCTCACTAAAGACCCGCTGACAAAGGGATCACGGCGCTCCTCCACCACCGGCACCTGCCCAGGATCCCAGACCTCCCTCCAACGGCGAGGCTCCGAGCATAGGGGCGTGGCCAGGTGTGTCTGGCTCTGGCCCCGCCCCCCGCCCCGTCCCGCCCCGCCGGGGCCCGGTCCTGGGTGCGCGCGCCCGCTGGGGCTTCCGGACTCGCTCCCGCGCGGCCCGAGCCCCTCAACGCCCGTCTGAGACGCATCTTCTGACAAAGAGAAGGCGGCGAAGCCTCGCAGCCGCCTCCCTTCCGCCGTCCCCGCCCTCGCACGTTCGGCCAGGCGTGCCCCGCCGGCCCCGCTCGGAGGAGGGCACTGGGCAACCCCGGACACCGTCCTGAGGGTCACCGCCGCGTACGAGTCGCCAAAGTTTGGGCTCTTACCCTGCGCGGGCACCAGCCCATCCCTCATCTCCTTCCCTTCGGCCCCAGGCCGCGTGGAGCTACCTGGAAGCCTCCCTCGTACCTGGAGGGGGCGCAGTCTCCTCTCCTGGCCCAGTGCCACAGCGGGTCACGGCGCGGGGCGGCGAAGACGCGCGGAGACGGGGGCTCTGTCACCCACTCGCGGCTGGCGGTGGGGGAGGGCGGCCACCGGCGCGCTCGCACCACTGCACATGCGCAGATACAGGGGGCGCGCGCCGTTCCCAGGGTCCTCGGAGGGGGTGGGCCGTCGACGCTGCGGACTACACCTCCCACAAGCCTCCGGGGCCACCGTGTTAGGGACTCTCAGGAAAGTCTACTCTTTGTTAGGAGGTCTGATGAGCTGACCAAAATAATCCCTTGGCCTGCACTGTTTCTTTTTTCCCAGAGTGAGTCGTGAATTACAATTCACCACCTCCCCCTTAAATACAACAACTTGGGCTTTTAAACATTACACAAATCTATAATTGTATTTAAATTAGAATATATGTACAAAATTAAGACAGTATCCATAATTTCGTATTCTAAAGATAACTGCGGGTAACATTAAGTTCACACTTTGATTTTTTTTGTTTTTGTTACAAAACTGGACATACAGGTATCATGTGCTGCAACTAGCTTTTTGGCCTTTTTTCTCGTGCCACATTATTGAGGTATAGTTGATGTATATATTTAAGGCGTACAACTTGATATATATATCGGGAAATATTCACCATAATGAAACTAATTAACATGTGCATCACCTCACATAGTTACTATTTTTGCCTCATGAGAACAGACAAAAGATCTATCTTCTTAGCAAATTTCAAGTATTGTCAACTATCGTCACACAGTTGTGCATATCTCCAGAACTACTCATGTTGCATAACTGGAGACTGTGCACCCCCTGGCCACCATCTTCCCACTTCCCCTTCACCCTCGGTTCCTTTTATCATTTATTTTTAGAAAAGGTTTAGGTTCTCAGCAAAATTTGAGCAGAAAGTACATTGAATTCCCTTATAAACCTTGTCTCCCCAGCACACACAACCTCCCTAAAGTCAATATCCCACACCAGAACAGTATATTTGTTAAAACTGGTGAACCTACAGTTAAATATCACTAGCACCTGGCCAGGCTCAGTGGCTCACACCTGTAATCCCAGCACTTTGGGAGCCTGAGACTGGCAGATAGCTTGAGCCCAGAAATTCAAAACCAGCCTGGCCAACATGACGAAACTTCATTTCTACACAAAAATACAAAAATTAGCCTGGCATGGTGGCACACGCCTGTAGTCCCAGCTACTCGGGGACGCAGAGGGGGGAGGATCGCTTGAGCCTGGGAGACTGAGGTTGCAGTGAGCCAAGATTGTGCCACTGCACTCCAGCACAGGTGACCCTGTCTCAAAAAATATAAATTAAAAAAAAATCATTGGCACCCAAAGTCCATAGCTTACATTACTGTTCACTTTTGATGTTGTACGTTCTATGGGTCTTGACAAATACATGTAACCATTACAGTATCGTACAGAATAGTTTCACTGCCCCCCAAAAATCATCTGTGCTCCACTTATCCATCCCACAACCCCTGGAAATCTCTGATATTTTTACTGTCTCCATAGTTTTGCCTTTTCCAGGTTGTCGTATAGTTGGAATCATACATACATTGCTTTTTCAGATTGGCTTCTTTCACTTAGCAATATGCATTTAAGTTGCCTTTATGTCTTTTCCTGGGCTTTTTTCTTTTTCTTCTTTTGAGACAGAGTCTCTGTGACGCAGGTTGGAGTGCAGTGGCACGATCATGACTCACTGCAGCCTCCACCTCCTGGGCTTAAGTGACCTTCCCAGTTCAGCCTCCCAAGTAGCTGAAACTACAGGCGTGCATGGCCATGCCTGGCTAATTTTTGTATTTTTTTTTTTGTAGAGATGGGTTTTTGCCATGTTGCCTAGGCTCATCTTGAACTTGGCTCAAGAAATCCTCCTCCCTTGGCCTCCCAAAGTGCGGCAATTGCAGGCATGAGCCACTGTGCCCAGCCTCATTTCTTTTTAGTGCTGCATAATATTCTACGGTCTGGATGTACTACAGTGTTTTAAATCCATTCACCTACTGAAGATACCTTGGTCGTTTCTAAGTTTTGGCAACTATGAATAAAGCTGCTCTAACGTCTGTGTGTAGGTTTTGTGTGGATATGTTTCCAGTTCTTTTGGGTAAATAGCATGGTTGCTGGATTGCATGGTAACAGTGTGTTAGTGAGACAGGAGAGTTCCCTGGACTCCTTCACGGGACTTATGACAGGGGTGTGACTAACTTAGCCGCTGCACTAAAACCCTTTATGGGAGGGGGAGCACGCAGGCAAGTGGGTGCCAGGGCTCCTCCAGAACACGCAGACAAGGGCAAGCACCTCTGGACTCTGGTCCCATGATAGCATCTAGGGGTGTGTTACAATTAATGCTCTTTTAGCAGTTGCCATCCACGGATGGCTAAGTGTTAACCAGCTCAGTGGAGAGTCAGGGTGACAGCCTTTACACCCTGCCCTCTTGATACCTGGATCCTTGTCCGGGCGTCGCATCCAGAATCAAGTCACACAGACTTGAAGAATGGTGGATGTGGAAGTTTTATTGAGCGAGGGAGGTGGCTCTCAGCAGGATGAAGAGCTGGAAAGGGGATGAAGTGGGAAGATAATCACCCCCTGGAGTTCTGCTGTCCTGGCCAAATTCCTCTCCAACCATCCAGCTGCCTCTTCAACATTTAGATGCTTCTTCTCTTCTCTGCTTCTTTCTCCCTCTCTGCCGCCCTGCTCTGCCACTCTTCTGTTTGTGGAGCCTAGGATTTGGGGGTTTTTATGGGCACAAGATGAGACAGCAGGGTGGGCCAGAGTGGTCTTGGAAAAGGCGACATACAGGGGGTGAAAACAAGAACGCCTGTTCTCGTTTATGGCTGCGGGTCCAGGCTTGAGGATGGAGCCCTAGCCAGGGACCCCGTCCTGCCTCCTGTCCATGTCATTACTTTTGTAAGACACTGCCAAAACTGTCGTCCAGACTGGCTGCGTCATTTGGCATCCACCAACAATGCATAAGAGTTCCTGTTGCTCCAACTTCTCACCAGCATTTGTTTTCAGTGTCCTGAATGTTGGCCATTCTAATAGGTATGTAGTGGTAGCAGCTCGCTTTTAATTAAAATGAGAGCCTCAAACAGGTTCATAGAAAACTGTTTACACGAATATTCATAGCAGCATTATTCACAATATCCAAAGGTGAAGACAACCTAAGTGTCCAGCAGCTGATAACAGATACAGTGGATTATTATTCAGCCACATCAAAGAGTGATGTCCTGGTACTTGCTACAATGTGATTAAAACTTGAAAATACACTAAGTGAAACAAGCCAAGCTATGATTGTGCCACTGCACTCCAGCCTGGGTGATAGAATGAGAAACTGTTTCTTAAAAAAAAAAAAGAAAGAAAGAAAAAAAGAGGCCAGGCGCAGTGGCTCACACCTGTGATCCCAGCACTTTGGGAGGTCAAGGCAGGTAGATCACAAGGTCAGGAGTTTGAGACCAGCCTGGCCAACATGGTGAAACCCCATCGCTACCAAAAATACAAAAATTACGCAGGCATGGTGGTGCACGCCTGTAATACCTGCTACTCAGGAGACTGAGGCAGAATCGCTTGAACCCGGGAGGTGGAGGTTGCAGTGAGCTGATACTGCACCACTGCACTCCAGCCTGGGCAACATAGCAAGACTCTGTCTCAAAAAAAAAAGGAAAAAGGATAATGTGTACTAACCACATGGGGGTTCATTGAGAAATGAAATAATACAGATCACACAAGAATATGTGGAGCGTAATCCTATTTTTGTAAAAAACTATGCACATTTTAAAAAGACTAAACACTGAAATACACGAAGAGAATGGAGAACCCCCCAACACATACACACGAGAAATTCCCCTAACTGCCCTATGTGTAACATCACTGAGTAAGCACCATGTGTGTGGGCTGTACTTTTCAAGACTTTGTAAAATTCACAATCACGCTGTCCTTTATTAATTTTCCTTGAAAAATCAAGGGCAAGGGTAGAGGGTGTTTTTGAAAAACACATTGCTGGTTCGGCACAGTGGCTCATGCCTGTAATCCCAACACACTGGGAGGCCTGGGCGGGTGGATTGCCTGAGGGCAGGAGTTTGAGACCAGCCTGACCAACATGGTGAAATTCCATCTTTATTAAAAATACAAAAGATTAGACGGGCGTGGTGGCACACGGCTTCCTCAGCTACTCGGGAGGCTGAGGAAGAGAATTGCTGAGCCCAGAAGTCAGAGGCTGCAAGAGCCGACATCGTGCAACTGCACTCCAGACTAGGCTACAGAGAGAGACTCTGTCTCAAAAAAAAAAAAGTGACAGTTTAAAATGAAGCAAAGATCCCAAAGCATAAATAGCAATGTAGTCTGTTCACAGCATATTACAAAAATTTTTATTTTGATTTACTTGCTAAAGTGACATCACTATGGGCAAAATGACATGTCACTGCACATAATCACAGTGAATTTTGTTCTCTGCTGCGTTAAAATCCACTGGTATTTCTTACACTGTGGATGGATCTTTTATCCGTTCGTGATTTTGTAACGTGATGCCTTGCTTATTTGAATAATACAGGTTCGGCCGGACGAAGTGGCTCATGCCTGTAATCCCAGCACTTCGGGAGGCCAAGGCGGGCAGATCACCTGAGGTCAGGAGTTCAAGTCATCTGGCCAAAATGGGAAAACCCTGTCTCTTCTAAAAATACAAAAAAATTAGCCGGGCATGGTGGCAGGCACTTGTAGTCCCAGCTACCAGGGAGGCTGAGGCATGAGAATTGCTTGAACCTGGGAGGCGGAGGTTGCAGTGAGCCGACATTGTGCCACTGCACTCCAGCCTAGGCCACAGAGCGAGACTTCATCTCAAAAAAAAAAAAGAGGAGAGAGAGAGAGAAAAATACAGCTTCACCAAGTCATGCAGAGGTTCTAAATGTTGACACATTTTATTATACAGTATCAAACAACCACTAACATCACCACTGGGTGCTGCTGCGGTGGCTCACACCTATAATCCTAGCACTTTGGGAGGCCAAAGCAGGCAGATCCCTTGAGTTCAGGAGTTTGAGACAAGCCTGGGCAACATGGAAAAACATCTCTACCAAAAAAAATAAAAATTAGGTAGGTACGGTGGCATGTGCCTATAGTCCCAGCTGCTATGGAAGCTGAGGGGGAGAATCACTTGAGCCCAGGAGGTTGAGGCTGCAGTGAGCTCTGATCGTGCCTCTGCACTCTAGCCTGGGCGACAGAATGAGACCCTGTCTCAAAAAAAAAAAAAAAAAAAGTTTCGACCTCCTGGATCCCCCAGAAAAGCTCTTGGATATCCCAGGGTGTGTAGATCGTACTTTAAACGTAATAACAATATTATCACACATAAAAATTAACAGGGCCGGGCACGGTGGCTTACGCCTGTAATCCCAGCACTTTGGGAGGCTGAGGCTGGTGGATCATCTGAGATCACGAGTTCAAGACCAGCCTAGCCAATATGGTAAAATCCCATCTCTACTGAAAATGCACACAAAACATTAGCGGGGCGTGGTGGCATGTGCCTGTAGTCCCACCTACTTGGGAGGCTGAGGCAGAACAATCGCTTGAACCCAGGAGGTGGAGGTTGCAGTGTGCCGAGATCGCGCCACTGCACTCCAGCCTGGGTGACAAAGCGAGACTCTCAAAAAAAAAACAAAAAAAAAACCCACAGTATTTTC
Source organism: Ateles fusciceps (assembly GCA_036589455.1). Lineage (NCBI taxonomy): Eukaryota > Metazoa > Chordata > Mammalia > Primates > Atelidae > Ateles > Ateles fusciceps. The sequence goes on from JAZHEH010003205.1 coordinate 15,034,209, forward strand.
TTAATATTACTCAAATATCCAGTCAAACTTCATTGACCTGGTTTGTTGCCCAAACTGGTCTTGAACTCCTGGCCTCAAGCAATCTTCCCATCTCAGCCTCCTAAAATGCTGAGATTATAGGTGTGAGCCACCATGTCTGGCCCCCAAATTCTTTTCATAAACTTTATACATTTCTTCAGATTTTTAAAACTCAGGATCCAGACTGGGCGTGGTGGCTCATACTTGTAATCCCAGCACTTTAGGAGGCCAAGGTGGGTGGATCATTTGAGGTCAGGAGTTCAAGACCAGCCTGGCCAACATGGTAAAACCCAGTCTCTACTAAAAATACAAAAACCAGTCAGGTGTGGTGATGGGCACCTGTGATCCCAGCTACCCAGGAGGCTAAGGCAGAATATTTGCTTGAACTTGAGAGGCAGAGGTGGCAGTGAGCTGAGATCCCGCCATTGCACTCCAGAGTAAGACTCCATCTCAAAAAAAAAAAAAAAAAAAACCAGGCTGGGATGCGGTGGCTCAGGCCTGTAATCTCAGCACTTCGGGAGGCCAAGGCAGGTGAATCATGAGGTCAAGAGATCGAGACCATCCTGGCCAACATGTTGAAACCCCATCCTATTAAAAATACAAAAATTAGCCGGGCGTGGTGCACTCTCAACTCTGATTTAGCTGGATATAACAAGAATGACCCTACAGTAGCCTGTAGTCCCAGCTACTTGGGAGGCTGACACAGAAGAATCGCTTGAACCCTGGAGGCAGAGGCTGCAGTGATCCGAGACTGTGCCGCTATTCTCCAGCCTGGCAACAAAGCAAGACTCTGTCTCAAAAAAAAAAAAAAAAAAATCAGGCCAAATGAAGCCATATACTCGATTGTCTGATGTCTTTTAATATATACATTTCCACTCCATGTCTTTTTTTTTTTCTTTGCCATTTAGTTGTTGAAAACACTGGGTTATTTATTCTAAGGAATTTCCAAATGGTCTAGATTTTCCTCTGTTAAAATTTGTATATAAATTGTCAAAGTCAAATAAAATATAGAGATGAATCTCTAAATTTAAAATGTTTTATTTTGGGGCTAGGTGCAGTGGCTCAGGCCTATAATTCCAGGACTTTGGGAGGCCAAGATGGGCAGATCACTTGAGGTCAGGAGTTCAAGACCAGCCTGGCCAACACGATGAAACCCCATCTCTACTAAAAATACAAAAATTAGCCGGGTGTGGTGCTGGCCACCTATAGTCCCAGATACTTGGGAGGCTGAGGCAAGAGAATCATTTGACCCGAGAGGCCAAGGTTGCAGTGAGCCGAGATCGCACCACTGCTCCAGCCTGGACGAGACTGTGTCAAAAAATAAAATAAAATGTTTTATTGAGGAAGCGAGAATTGTAATTTGAGGCATCCACATAGACTAGGTAGTCTTCAGTATGTCAGAAGAACAAAGTGAAGTTTGGGAATTTTGTGAGCAAGAGAAATACTATGGATTGTTTTAAAAGCAGCTCGCTGGTGCTAGAGACGCTTTTGCGAGCTAGCAAGCTCAGATGAGTGAGTACAACAGGAGGTTAAACTAGTTTTAGAAGCATGGCAGTTCACTTCAGCAGCTACTAGTCCAACTGGTCTTAGGGTTACAGCAGGTCATTTCAGCAGCTGGCCTCACAGAAAATTTCTTTTTCTTTTTTCTTTCTTTTTCTTTTTTTGAGAGGCATCTCGCTCTGTTGTTTAAGCTGGAGTGCAATGGTGTGATCTCAGCTCACTGCAACCACCTCCTGGGTTCAAGCGATTCACCTGCTTCAGCCTCCCCGAGTAACTGGGACTACAGGCACCTACCACCAAGTCCAGGTAATTTTTGCATTTTCAATGGAGATGGGATTTCACCATGTTGGCCAGGCTGGTCTTGAACTCCTACCTCAAATGATCCACCTGCCTCAGTCTCCCAAAGAGCTGGGATTAGAGACTTGGGCCACTGTGGTGCAGATTTTTTGTTTTCTTTTTTTTTAAAAATTAACTTGTTTATTTTGTAGAGACGATGTCTCCCTATCTTGCACAGCCTGGTCTCAAACTCCTGGCCTCAAGCAATCCTCCCAAACCTTGGCTTCCCAAAGCACTGGGATTAGAGGCATGAGAATTCACTATGCACAGAGAATTTGTTTCTTAAAATAAGTGTTATGTGCCCCAAGTGCTTTCTTTCCTGACCTCTCAACCCTGATTTAGTTGGATAAGACAAGAATGACCCAGTTTGTTTAACCAGCTTTCACCCCAGTGTTCTGTTCCTTCATCTGAACTCAGAACCAGAGAAAGTCAATGTTTAAGAACAATTTTTGGCCAAATATTAGCAATGATTCTCTTCTCCTTGCCATGTTTTAAAATGATTATTTTTTGTGAGGTACTGAATGACAAGTTTAGGCTTTTCCTCCCAAGTGTTTTCTTTTCTTTTTTTGTTTTTTTGAGACAAAGTTTGCTCTTGTTGCCCACGCTGCAGTAAAATGGTGCGATCTCGGCTCACTTCAACCTCTACCTCCTGGGTTCAAGCAATTCTCCTGCCTCAGTCTCCCAAGTAGCTGGGATTACAGGCATGCATCACCATGCCTGGCTAATTTTGTATTTTTAGTAGAGATGGGGTTTCTCCATGTTGGCGGGGCTGGTCTTGAACTCCTGACCTCAGGTAATCTGCCCACCTTGGCCTCCCAAAGTGCTGGGATTCTATAGGCATGAGCCACCATGCCTGGCCCATCCCTCTTTCTTAAACAACCAGTCATTTTACTTTAGCACTAAGTTTATCATACAAGATTCTCTCTCATATGAAATTATTTCTCTTCAAGCCTTCTTACCAAAAAAAAAAACCTCTTTATTTTTATAACTTTTTTTACGTCTCTTTTATCTCCTGGTTCCTTTTACTTTGTTTTATTAATGACCTTTAAATAAGCTTTGAGGCTGGGCACAGTGGCTCACACCTGTAATCCCAGTACTTTGGGAGGCTGAGGAGGGTGGATCACTTGAGGTCAGGAGTTTGAGACCAGCCTGGCTAACATGGCAAAACCCTGTCTCTACTGAAAAATACCAAAATTAGCTGGAGTGGTGGCGGGTGCCTGTAATCCCAGCTACTTGGGAGGCTGAGGCAGGAGAATCGCTTGACTCTGGAAGGCAGAGTTTGCAGTGAGCTGAGATTGTGCCATTGCACTCCAGCCTGGGCAATAGAGCAAGACTTCATCTCAAAAAAAAAGCTTTGAATTAGACAAAAATTGTTCACCCTTTTCAAAAAGACGCACTTTTTTGTTTTTAAGAAAGAATATTTTTGGCTGGGCGTGGTGGCTCACACATGTAATCCCAGCACGTTAGGAGGGTGAAATGGGCGGATCACGAGGTCAGGAGTTCGAAACCACCCTGGCCAACAGAGCAAAACCCCATCTCTACTAAAAACACAAAAATTAGCCAGTCATAGTGGCATGTGCTTGTAGTCCCAATTACCCAGGAGTCTGAGGCAGGAGAATCACTTGAACCTGGGAGGCAGAGGTTGTGGTGAGCCGAGATCACACCACTGCACTCCAGCCTAGGCAATAGAGCGAGATTCTGTTTCAAAAAAAAAAAGAATTTTTTTCCAGCAAATATATATATGTGTGTGTGTCTGCGTGTGTGTGTGTGTATTCTTTTTTTAGACAGAGTCTCCCTGTCGCCCAGGCTGTAGTGCAGTGGCACGATCTTGGCTCACTGCAACCTCCACTTCCTGGGTTCAAGCGAGTCTCTTGCCTCAGCCTCCTGAGTAGCTGGGACTACAGTCGTGCACCACCATGCCCAGCTAATTTTTGCATTTTTTAGCAGAGATGGGGTTTCACCATATTGGCCAGGCTGGTTTTGAACTTCTGACTTCAAGTGATCCACCTGCCTTGGCCTCCCAAAGTGCTAGGATTACAGGCATGAGCCACTGCACTCGGCCCAAATATATTTTCATTGGAGAATACCCAAATAATAAAGTATCAATTATTTAATTTTAGATTCTAAACTATGATGACTTTGTCTACAAGTATTTATCCTCTTACATTTACTTATTATATTTTTATCATTTACCTAGATTATTTATAAAAACTATGATTGTCATCATGTAAAATTATGGAACTGCCATTGCAGAATTATAACTGAGACAGTGAAAAAGACTGGAACTAACTGACTCCATCTTGCTTCTAACCTCCAAGCTGTCCTTGTTCATTCCTGGGTGTAGGCCAAACTAACTTTGGGAGGAACTTCTAGTTCGGTTTTGAAACACAGATGATAATAGTCCTTTTCCAAAACAAACCCAATTGCCTGTGAAGTAGACTGCCTAAAGCCGCAAGATGAGAAGTTATGATAATCTTAGTAAATTTAAGATGTAGCTATTTTTATTAAACCAATATTAATGTCTTATTTATTAAAGATTACACAAGCAAAGATCATTCTGTTTTGGTCTGGATTTAGAGTTTTGTAACCCCTATGACGAATTTTGACACCTTATAGTATTTGGCAGGGATAAGTATGAAATTGCTTGATTAATAAATGCAAACAAAAATGTATACTGGCAATTCCTAAGACATTTCTAATATTATTTTACCAATAATTTTAAGGCTAGCTTATTTATTAACAATTTTACTTAAGTTACATAAACTTGAAAAACATTTGACTAGCCCTTTTTTTCCTGATAAAGTATTTCATTAAAGCACTTTTATTTTCTTAAACCAGTTAATTAGAGCTCTTTCATATATTTTCACTAGTGAAGCATTGTATACACAGCACATAAATACACTGATGTATTAGGCCTGCTGATAGAAGTACATCTTATAGATTTACTCAGATTATTGATTACCTATTTCATCCACTCTAGGCAGTTGTGAGCTAAATAGCCTTAAGTTTGCATATTAAAGGAAACAACTCAGGTGAAAATCAAACAGCAAAATTTACATCATAAGGTACAGAGAGAAAAAGTCTGGCGGCACTAGAGGGAGATTAAAGATGGATACCAAATCAAACATAAAATTATAGAAATCTATCATAAGATTGTATAAGGAGACTATTTTATTTGGATAGGAACTACCTATCTTTTAACGGGATCTCTGAGCTCTGGGCAGAGCCTTCACTGAATCCTGGGTCTCCAAGAACGGAGAATTATTATAAGGTTAGATCACGTGATGCTTCTACATGCACTTATAAAAAAACTTTTTTTAAACAAAGACATTTCTAAGTGTCTAAACCAGAGTCTTCCTTAAAAATCCAAGGGTATCCTCTGTTAAAATGACTATTTTAGTCAAAAACAACAACAACAAAAACAGGTAACACGATACAAAAGTAAGCAGCTTAAGAGATGAGACGCACTCGTCTGTTTATACTCTTGGGATTCCATAAGGAAGAAAAAGGTTTTTCCCCAAAAGGGAGTCTGGCGCCCTTCTCCATTTTCTTTAAAGAACTCTAAGCTATTATAAACTGTTTTGGGTCCCTCATGCCGCAGAGGGTACAAGAGAAAACAGAGCCAGCAGAAGTAAATGAAGAAAACAATTCAGTCAACTGAGAAGAAAAAAACTTTTAATCAAAAAAAGACAAGATTCTTGGAGAAAAACAAAAACATGAAGGCCTTTTAAATATAAACACATGCAAACGCACACATACACACACAAACCTTGGATGCTAGCTTTTAATTAAGCTGCCTTTTAATCATTGAGCTCCTTTTAAAAAATCTTTTAAAATCTCATTACCATATTTCAGCTAGGACAAATTGCTGCTATTTCAGAAGTACAGCTATTGCTCTTTCAATTTGGCCTGGCTAGCAAAAAAGTGGCCTCGTTATCTAAGCAAAGCTTCTTAGTAGTAAAAATACTTTTCCTCTTTTTTTAACTTTTGCTGGCCGTTTTTCACCCCCAATCACATAATCTTGTGTTTGTGTGTATGAATTTAGCCACTTCAGAGGCCTTGTTCTCCATAATTTGGAATTTCCTTTGGATTTGATCAAGTCAATTGTTAAGAATGAACTGGATTCCTAACATTCCTATTATAAATTATTTTAGGTCCCTCTTGCACCTTCTGCGGCATGAGGGACCTAAAAATAGTTTATAATAGCTTGGGGGTTCATTAAAGAAAACGGAGAAGCCACCAGGCTCCCTTTTGGGAGAAACCTCTGTTTTTCCTTCTGGAATCCCAAAAGTGTAAACAAGCAAGTTCTTCTCATCTCTTCACCCCAATAACATCATCGTGTGTGTGTGTGTGTGTGTGTGTGTGTGTGTGTGTGCGCGCGTACGCGTAATTTGGCCACTTCAGAGGCCTTGTTCCCCATAATTTGGAACTTCCTTTGGATTTGATCAAGTTGTTAGGAATAATGAGTTCCTCTTCAAAAGGTTTAATTGTGTAATGTTCTTATCCTTTGTTCAAAAGCCTAACCTCCTTTACTCTTTTGTTTCCAGCCTGCAAACCACCCTCCCACTCTAGTTGTGCCTTGACATGCCCAGACATGTCCAGACGTGCCTTGTGCTATAATGGACAAACAAACCACTCTCATCCCCCTCCTTCCAAGTCGTGTGCTTACCATATTTAGAAAAGTTTAAGTCTTAGCCAGCTGGGACCAGCTTAGTTTGTGAGGTCCAACCCTAGCCAATAGGGGAAGGACACAGGGACAGGAACTGCCTTAGGGATAAAAACCCCTTCTCTCCATTGTTCAGTGTGCTCTTGCCATTGTGACTGATGCAGGCAGCAACCTTCTGCAGAAGTAAATTGCCTTGCTGAGAAAACTTTTTGCCTGAGTGCTAGTTCTCCTTTGTGGCACTAAGCATTTGTTTCCAACAATCTGAGGTCCTGTTGGGGATCCCATTCTCCTCCGGGGAATGGTCTCTGATCATCTCTCATGAGGAGATGCATCCCACTGCCTTGTTGTGGTGGCCTCAGGGGTAAGGGATCAAGACCCACCCAGTGTGACAAATAAACCCGGACTCTCAGCAATGCAGGAAGAAAAGGCCTACAAATAGATACCATGACAACCAGGTAACTCTGTACACAGACCAAGATAAGAAAAGCTGAAGGGGTGGCGAAGTATTTCTTGTTCCGGACCAAGGTAAGAAAAGCGGTGAAGTATTTCCCTAGTGGTCAGGACCAAGGTAAGAAAAGCCGCTGGGGTGTGGCAAAATATTTCTTGGACCAGACCAAGGTAAGAAAAGCCATGCAGGTGGTGAAGTATTCTTTGGTCAGGACATCTACAGGTTGAGTGTGTGTGAAGGAGACGCACAACTGAGTGCAAAGCAAGTGCATTTGGATCTGCAGTTTCGTGGTCACCCCATATGGCTTATGGTGGATTCCTGCCATGGGGCTTTTACCGGCACACTGGTGCTGAGAGGGACCTGAAATATTCCCTTCAGGGGGAGTGGCCAGAGAAGGATGAAGCAAACGAAGGAAAGGCAAGAAACCTCCAGTAAGGGAAGTTGAGTCTCTAAGGAAGGGAAGGCAAGGCCCGGCTCGGTGGCTCATGCCTGTAATCCCAGCACTTTGGGAGGCCAAGGCAGATAAATCACAAGCTCAAGAGATTGAGACCATCCTGGCCAACATGGTGAAACCTGTCTCTACTAAAAATACAAAAATTAGCTGGGGATGGTGGCATGTGCCTGTAGTCCCAGCTACTTGGGAGGTTGAGGCAGGAGAACTGCTTGAATGCAGGAGGTGGAGGTTGCAGTGAGCCAAGATCAGGCCACTGCACTCCAGCCTGGCAACAGAGCAAGACTCCATCTCAAAAAAAAGAAAAAAGAAAAAAAAGAAGGGAAGGCAAGAAATTTAATAAGAGTGATTCAGCCTCACACCAAACCTCCAGGGTGTGAAACACCCCCAAGTAAGATGGGAAACAAAAGGGATAAAGCTAGTAATGATAATAACATTTCCTTTGATAGTCCCTTAGATCTCATGTTAAAATATTGGAGGGATAATAAAAGGACTAAACATAAGAAAAAACAACAAATAATAAAATATTGCTGTTTTATTTGGGTCAAGGAACCTATCCTCAAACCCTCCATTTTCTGACCAAAGTTTAGGTCTAGAGGATTGGATTTGTCAAATTTTAATAGAATATGTCAATAACAAAAGCTCTGTCTCCCAGGAAGAAATAAACTATGCCCTGTGTTGGCAACAAGGGCCTGTCCTCCTTTATCCTCTAAAAGCTTCAGGAGACAAGCCAGGAACTACTTCCCTTCAGGCATTTGAGGTCACTAACCCCAAAAAGTCCACCAACACGTAGGACTCTTTGGACCACCTTCCTTGGCCAAATGCCTCTAACCTCCCACTCAAGCAAGTGCCCCTGCCCCTAGCCCTTCCCGCTGCTCATGTTGTTCCTGCCCCCGCTTATAATCCTGAATCTCACATCTGTCCCCAGCCCAAATGCCTTCCCCCAGGAAGACTTAACGTGAGACAGAACAATGTAAAAAAGATATCCAAAATTTTCCTTTCCCTGATACCACCAAAGAATCTGCTCCAACCCTCTTTTATGTAAGGGAAGTGCCTCTAGGAGGACGGGGCATTGGGTTTGTAGGCACCCCCCTTAACCAGCTCAGAAGTCCGAAGCTAAAAAGAGAGCTCAAACCACTCTTAAATGATCCCTATGGAGTAGCAAATCAAATCGACCAATTCTGGGGCCACAACTGTACAGTTGGGCTGAATTAATGTCTATTTTAGGTATTCTCTTCTCAGGAGATGAGAGAACTATAATGGGAACATCCTCCTAATCAAAATATGCCTGCAGCAGAGCAAAAATTCCCAGCCCAGGACCCTCAATGGGAGCCTGCCAAGAAAACATAAAAAACCTCAGGGATATGATAATTAAAGGAATTCGGGAATTGGTACCTCTAACCCAAAATATTTCACAGGCATTTAATGTAAAACAAGGGAAAGATAAAGGGCCCATGGAATTCTTAAACAAACTTAAAAATATATATATAAAAGTCAGTCAGTCATTACTAAGTTATTGTTAATTCTTGAAGCAGGAAGTAATTTATTAGGCAGGGACCTTATGTTAAGGTTAGGCATAGGCCTATATGTTGTACAGGAAAATCTCCTTACTTCCTTAAATCTGCTCCTTATAAAATGATCTATGGGCTGCCTTATCTAAATTCCACTGCTAAGCTCTCTACATTTGTAATAAAACATCAGTTTCTCAAAAACTATTTATTTGGTTTGTCGCCACCTTTTTTTTCCTCAGGACTTAAGGTCTTCTAGCACAACGCCACCCCTTGAATTTCCAGTCCATCACCACCAGCCCAGAGACCACATACTCGTCAGAAATTGGAAAGAGGGGAAAGCTCGAACCCATTTGGGAAGGACCTTATCTAGTACTCCTAACAACTGAAACGGCTGTGTGGACTGCTGACAAAGGATGGACTCATCATACCTGAGTCAAAAAGGCATCGCCCTCTCCAGAATCATGGACTACCATTCCAGAGCCCACCCCAACCAGAGTAACGTTGAAAAGAAAAGTTTAATTTGTCTCTTCCTCCTTTTCCTCCTCTCCCCAGCTACCTCACATTATCAGTGTAACTAGGTCTAATTCTCCTCAAATCATTACCTTTGATGCTTGTCTTGTTATGCCCTGTGGAGATCTCCAAAGCCAAAAAAAGTTAGCCTCTTCAGAAAAGTACCTTTGCCTTCCAGGATAAATAACTGCCTATAAAAGTGACACTTGCACCAGAAGGGCACAGGGCAGTCAGTGGAGGTTCTGTTACGGTTGGGGGAGATGCGGTTTGGAGCACCGAGTGTCAAGGCTGGACCTCCCCAGGAGGAGGTTGCGTTAAACTAAAACCCTGCATCCACTTTGCCAACTCCCTCTAATTGTCAGCTCCAACAATGTAACCCTGTGCAAATCTCCATCACTGTCCCCACCTCTACTGACACTAACCCAACTTTAGGTGGCCTCTAATGGCCTAGGAGCTGATGCTCCTAGAACAGACCCTATGGGATCCTTTAAGATGCGCTTCATTGCTCCTCCACCCACTTCTCTTCCTCCTCCTTCTAAATCTTCTTCCAATCAAACAGTTACTCTTTTCATACCCAATGACGAAACTGTAGTAGACATTGTAGAAGTTAAAGATTTAAAACAAATGGGATACCAAGATGCGAATGCTTGGCTGGAATGGAGTAAATATTCTGTTAGCACGTTAAACAAAAGCGACTGTTATACTCGTGCGGCAGGCAGGCCAGAGGCCCCACGTAGTCCCCTTCCCACTTGGATAGTCTTCTGACCACTGGGTATAAGCTGCATGGTAGGTCTCTTTCAAATCCCCACAGCCTGGGGCAATGAGGCGTGCAAGACTCTCTCACTGCTATTCCCTGAAGTTAAAGGCTCTGCAGGTCAGTCCCCAAGGGTCATCTGGCCTCTAGCCCCGGATGTTAATTTTACCTCGTGTCTCTCATGGCGGGGGAAAAATTTTAACGTCTCTCAGAGACCTAAAAAATGCAGTGAAACCAAGCCTTGCCAAGAGCTTACCACTCAAGCTGTGCTTGTTCATTCCTGAGCAGATGTATGGTGGCACTGCAGTGGACTACTATTAGGTACTCTGCCAAGTAACTAGAGTGGCACTTGCTTCTGGTCCAATTGGCCATCCCTTTCACCCTGGCATTTTGTCAACATAACCAGAAAAGGAATCAAATACAAATAATTGCTCCTCGTGAGTCTTTTGAGCCTCACATTTATATAGACACTGTTGGGGTCCCATGAGGGGTACCAGATGAATTTAAAGCTCAAAATCAAATAGCTACAGGATTTGAATCTGCACTGTTTTGGTGGTCAACTATAAACAAAAATGTAGATTGGATAAACTACATCTACTACAATCAACAGCGACTTGTCAATTACACCAGAGATGCTATTAATAGGACAGCTGAACAATTAGGTCCCACCAACCAAATTGCCTGGGAAAATAGAATAGCCCTTGACATGATGTTAGCAAAAAAAGGTGGAGTCTGTGTCATGATTGGAGTCCATTGCTGTACTTTTATCCCTAAGAACACAGCCCCCGATGGAACAATTACAAAGGCCTTATAAGGCCTTACCTCCTTACCAAATGAGTTAGCCAAGAATTCTGGAATAAATGACCCCTTCACAAGTCTTATGGAAAGGTGATTTGGTAAATGGAAGGGGCTTATGCCTTCAATATTAACCTCTCTTGCACTTGTCATAAATGTACTCATTTTTGTAGGATGCTGCATCATACCCTGTAACTGGGGGTTAATGTCAAGACTTATAGAAACAGCTCTCACAAACCCTCCCTTACCCCATCTCTTCCATACTCAGATAAGTTCTTATTCTTAAATGATCAAGAAGAGCAACAAAGCCAAATCATGCTACAAAAATATGAAGAGGAAGAATTATCAAAAGACAAAGGGACAACTGTTAGGAATAATGAACTGCTCTTCAAAAGGTTTAATTGTATAATGTTTTTATCCTATGTTCAAAAGCCCAACTTCCTTGTACATTTTTGTTTCCAGCCTGCAAACCACCCTCCCACTCTAGTTATGCCCTGACATGCCCAGACATGTCCATACATGCCTTGTACTATAACAGACAAACCACTCCCACCCCCCTCCTTCCCTTATAAAGTGCACGCTTACCATATTCAGAAAATTTTAAGTCTTAGCCAACCAGGATCAGCTTAGATTCTGTGGTGCAATCCTATCCAATAGGGGAAGGACAAAGGGACGGGAACTGTGTTAGGGATATCGAACCCCTTCTCTCCTTTGTTTGGTGTGCTCTTGTGATTGTGACTGATGCAGGCAGCACCCTTCTGCAGAAAAGTTAATTGCCTTGCTGAGAAAACTTTTTGCCTGAGTGCTAGTTCTTTGTGCCACCAAGCATTTTTTTCCAACATTGATCAAATCTAATGGGAAAAAGACTGAAACAACAATGAAAACAGAACAAACAACAACAACAACAAAACAGTTAAGCAAAACAATCACATGATTCAGATGATGACTGAGCTCTCTAGTGGTAAGGAGAAATTAAGACCAGCTTGTGGTTAATGGTAACTTAAGCCAAGACTACCCCAATTCCGCTACTTACCCAGGGATGGGTCTCAGGCTGAAGACTGCTCTTTACCATCCTAGAAGCAGGAAAAAAAAACACAAAACTCTCATCTTTCCCTGTTGGATGTGAGCTCAAACACCATAAAGGAGTTACCTCCCTTCCATCATCTTGGAAGCAGGAAAAACTTACCTTCCTTGTGTTGAAAGCAAGTAAAATTCCCCCACGAAAGGAGCTGTACAGCAAAATACACTTTAGATCTTGAAATTTTGAGAGATCAGGGATTCTCAGGAGGGGGTGCTTCCAGGCCTCAGCTAACTGTCCTACTGGTTTGAGCAATAAAGACAGCTCAAACTGGTACCAAGCACCAACAGATTTGTCAGAGATCAGGGGCCTCTCCACTCAGAATTCTTCTGTGGTTACTAAAACATGAACCCTCAAAATCTGAGAAAGTTCTCAGTTAACTTAGAAAGTTTATTTTCACAATGTTGATGGCATGACACAGCCTCAGGAGGTCCCAAAGACATGTCTGCAAGGTGGTCAGAGCACAGTTTAGTTTTACACATTTTAGGGAGACATAAGACCAGTCAACATATGTAAGATGAACATTGGTTGGGTCTGGAAAGACGGAGAGAGGGCTTCCTGGACGTAGGTGGATAAGAGACAAATGGTTGCATTCTTTTGAGTTTCTGATTAGCCTCTCCAAAGGAGGCAATCAGATATGCATTTATCTTGGGGGATCAGAGGGGTGACTTTGAAAGAACAGGAGGCAGGTTTTCTGTAAGCAGTCCCCAGCTTGACTTTTCCCTTTAGCTTAGTGATTTGGGGGGGCTCAAGATATTTTTATTTTAGACCTCCTCAGTAGAATTCTTTCTTCTGATGAGGCAAGAATTGAGGCCGGTACAGACCTGTACAGATTTGCCACCTCTAATGTGAGGACCATGACCTGTGACACAGTCCCTGGAGGTCCTGAGAACATGGACCCAAAGCAGTTTAGTTACAGATTGGTTTTATATGGTTTAGGGAGACATCAGACATTAATAAATATGAGCAAGGTATGCATTGGTTCTTTCCAGTGGAGGGTGGAGCTTACAGGTCATAGGCAAATTCAAAGATTTTTCTGATTGGCACTGTGCATGGTGGCTTATACCTGTAATTCCAGCACTTTGGAAAGCCAACACAGGTAGATCACTTGAGGTCAGGAGTTCGAGATCAGCCTGGACCAACATGGTGAAACCCTGTCTTTACTAAAAATACTGAAATTAGCTGGGTATGGTGGCCGGGTGTGGTGGCTCATGTGCGTAATCCCAGCACTTTGGGAGGCCGAGGCGGGCGGATCACGAGGTCAGGATATCGAGACCATGGTGGCCAACATGGTGAAACCTCATCTCTAATAAAAATACAAAAAAAATTAGCTGAGTATGGTGATGTACGCCTATAGTCCCAGCTACTCGGGAGGCTGAGGCAGCAGAATTGCTTGATTCCAGGAGGTGGAGATTGCAGTGAGCTGAGATAGTGCCACTGCACTACAGCCTGGGTGACAGTGTGAGACTCCGTCTCAAAAAAAAAAAAAAAAAAGAAAATTAGCTGGGTATGGTGGCACACCTATAATTCCAGCTACTCGGGAGGCTGAGGCATGAGAATAGCTTGAACCAGGGAGACGGAGGTTGTAGTGAGCAGAGATCAGCCACTGCCTGGGCAACAGAGAAAGAATCTGTTTTAAAAAAAAAAAAAAAAAAAAGTTTTTCTGATTTTCAATTGGTTGAAAGAATTAAGTTATTATCCAAAGACTTGGAATTTTAGTATACAACAAAAAAATGTTTTTAATTAAAAATTAAAAAAAACAAAAGACAACGTGGAATCAATAAAAAGAAGTGTCTGGGTTAAGGTTCTTATTATATAAAATAGATGGTAAATGTCTCTTATAAGGCCTTCAAAGGTGCCAGACTTAGTTAAATCTCCCCCTAGATCAAGATAAAGCCTGGAAAGGGGAGGGGATTCTCTACAGATTCTACATTTCCCCCACAAGAGACAGCTTTTCAGGGCTATTTTAAAAATGTCAAAGGAATATATTTTAGGGGTAAAATACATAGATTTCTTTCAGGGCCTGCTGTCTGACGTGTCATGCTAGGGTCAGGTTGGAATTTGGTATCACTGCTACAAAGAGTCTGTTTTGTGTCTTAAGATGAGAATGTTTTAAGATCTCTGTCTTAATGTTTTAATGCTGGTCCGTTGTGTCTGGATTCTAAAGGGAGGAGGGGATAATGAGGCATGTCCTAAACCCCTTCCCATCACAGCCTGAGTTAATTTTTCAGGTTTACTTTGGAATGCCCTTGGTTGAGAGGAAGGTCCATTCAGTTGGCTGGGAGGCTTAGAATTTTATTTTTGCTGGGATCGAGAGATACATAATGAAAAATAAATAAAATAGAAAAAAAATAGAATTTTACTTTTGCCTTACAGTTTCCCAAAATGTCCAGAGAGCCTCACCTCTCCTTTAGAAGTATCGCCCCTGTGCCCACAAAAATCCTTGCAAAGCCTGTAGGGGCCACCTTAAAGCCTGCGCCACCTTAAGCAGGCCCCGCCCCTGGCTCAGCCAATGGGCTGGCGGCGGCTGCTGCCACAGTGGCGGACTGGTCGGTCACCCTGCCCACCCGTCCCAGTTCTCACACCCTTTGGCCAGTGTTCACACCCTCTCACTGGTGCCTGGCTATGGCCCAATTGCTCCGGGCTGCGACCTGGGGGCTGTTCCCCTGGAGGAGCTACTGCTCCCAGAAGGCAAAGGTAGGGGAGAGAAGAGAAGTGCCCTAGAGGGACGGGGTGGGGGAGAGGGGGGAGCAGGGAGTCTGATCCCAAGTTTCCCGGGCTCTGTGACGCTCCAGTACCAAGTGAACTGACCTTGGGCAAAAGAGCACTGGGCTGACCCTGTGGCAAATGGGGGTGTATCATGAGCTGAGGCCCCACTGCTACCACGAGTGGGGCTGGGGAGTCAGATGGGCGCCCCTGGGTGGCTCTGGAATAAAGCACACCTGTGGAAGAATGCCCTGAAGGAGAGGACCTGGGTTCCAGGCCGAGCTCTGTCCTTAACTTGGCCTCCATTTCTCATCTGCAAAATGGGAAGAAACCCCCTGAAGGGCTCCAGAAGCCCCTAGCCAAGGCAGAGTGGGGAGGGGGCAGTGGAAGCTTTTCCTCCCTACTATTCCCTTATCAAGCTCTGAGTCCCTTGTGGCTAGGGTGGTGCTTAGTTGGCCCTGGGGGAAAGGAGGAAGTGAGGGACCTTTCCAGTTCACTTAGGTAGGGCTGGCTGTTGAAGGAACCCAGCCGATAGCCTTTTTTGCAGAGTGAATTCTGGTTTTTATTTTTATTTGGCTGGCTGGGCACTGTGGCTCACGCCTGTAACCCCAGTACTTTGGGAGGCCAAGGCAGGTGGATCGCTTGACCCCAGGAGTTAGAAACCATCCTGGGCAACATAGACACTGTTTTTATTTTTTAAATTATTTTTAAATTCTGATGGTGTTTCTTCTGAGGGGAAACTTTGACCCCAATGGTTCTGTTTGGAAAAGGGGCATTTCTGGATAGTGGGTTTGTTTAAAACCTGGCAAGGATGGTGTCAGTGAGGGATGGGAGGGGGAGGCCCACTCCAGTCCCCAGCCCTCCCCCCTGACACTAGGGCAGGGCTGTGGCCCCAGGTGTTTTTGAGGGGACCCTGGCAGTGTGTTTCTCCCCTACAGGGCAAGCTCTGCAGGGACTTCGTGGAGGCTCTGAAGGCCGTGGTGGGAGGCTCCCACGTGTCCACTGCCACTGCGGTCCGAGAGCAGCACGGGCACGATGAGTCCGTGCACAGGTGTGGGGGAGCTCTGCGGGCCCCTCCCCTGTCTTCTGGATTCAACCGCAGCTGGGAGCGAGGGCCCTGGGTTGCCTTCCTCCTCAGTCACCTGTTTTGGGGTGCTCTGGCGTGTTCTCTGCCCCTCGCTCACTGTAGCCTCGGGACCAGAGGGCGCTACGCCCCCCTAAATCGCTGAGGGTCTGGTTCTAGGTGCCAACCTCCGGATGCTGTGGTGTGGCCCCAGAACGTGGAGCAGGTCAGCCGAGTGGCAGCCCTGTGCTACGGCCAAGGTGTACCCATCATCCCATTCGGCACCGGCACCGGGCTGGAGGGTGGCGTCTGCGCTGTGCAGGTACAGTGGGGCTCCCCCTGCCCGCCCCGGGGCTGGTCCCACCACACCTTGGCACACCTGTGGCTGCCTCCCCCACCACACGCGGCTCCTTGGGTCCGCTTCTGCCCGCGGGCTGCCTGCCTCTGGGGTTCTGGTCTGACTGCTGCAGGGTTACCCACGGGGTGTGGCCCGGGGGCCGTGGCCAGGTCAGAGACCCAGGTCCGCAGTCATCTCAGCACCCGTCCCCACCAGGGCGGCGTCTGCATTAACCTGACGCAGATGGACCAGATCCTGGAGCTGAACCTGGAGGACTTCTCTGTGGTGGTCGAGCCCGGCGTTACCCGCAAAGCCCTTAACTCCCACCTGCGGGACAGCGGCCTCTGGTTTCCCGTGGGTAGGACTCGCGGACCTTGGGGCCCTGAGGACACCTTGGAAGCAGGGCTGCGTCTGGGGTTCAGGGGGACTCTTCCTCCCCCAGCCCGAGGGAAAGGGCCTCCCGTACCTGAGGCTGCCTTCTCCTGCACGCCGCCCTCCAGACCCAGGCGCCGACGCCTCTCTCTGCGGCATGGCGGCCACCGCGGCTTCGGGCACCAACGCTGTCCGCTACGGCACCATGCGGGACAACGTGCTCAACCTGGAGGTGGTGCTGCCAGACGGGCGGCTGCTGCACACGGCGGGCCCAGGCCGGCACTTCCGGTGAGCGCCCTCTGCTGGGGCCCTGGGCACTGCTGGGGGGCTGCCCTGCAGCGGCCGGGCTGTGAAAGGCGCCTCCTGCGGGCCTCCTGGTTTGGCGGGCTGGGCTTCCCCAGGCTCTGAAGCCGGGTCACCTGGGCCAAAGTGGGTGGGACATGGGTTTGCTCTCCCTGCGTGAGGCTGATTTGGTTTGTGGAGCAGAAAGCACTGGGCCAGGGAATCTGGGCCCGAGGGAGGCCAGCCCAGACCTCACTGCCTGGGGTCGGTGTCCTGGGTTCCTGGGTTCCAGCCTGGGCTCTGACCAGAAATCCCTCATCACATGGCCTAGCACTCACCTTGTGTGTCCCTGGGACCTAGGAAGAGTGCAGCCGGCTAGAATCTCACGGGGCTCTTCGTGGGCTCGGAGGGGACGCTAGGCCTCATCACATCCACCACCTTGCGCCTGCACCCTGCCCCTGAGGCCACGGTGGCTGCCACGTGTGCGTTCCCCAGCGTCCAGGCTGCTGTGGACAGCACTGTACACATCCTCCAGGCTGCAGTGCCTGTGGCCCGCATTGGTGAGCTGAGGACTGGGGCAGTCAGGGTGGGCTCTATGGAAGAGGCCCCCTGGGAAGGCCAGGCCTCACCTGGCCTGCCCTCTCCTGGCCTGCCCTCTCCCTGGATCCAGAGTTCCTGGATGAAGTCATGATGGATGCCTGCAACAGGTACAGCAAGCTGAGTTGCTCGGTGGCGCCCACACTCTTCCTGGAGTTCCATGGCTCCCAGCAGGCACTGGAGGAGCAGCTGCAGCGCACAGGTATGCTGGGGTGCAGTGGGGCAGCGGGGTGGGTGGCCACTTTGGCCCTGTGTCAGCCCTCCTCCCCCAACTGCAGAGGAGATAGTCCAGCAGAACGGAGCCTCTGACTTCTCCTGGGCCAAGGAGGCCAAGGAGCGCAGCCAGCTTTGGGCAGCACGGCATAATGCCTGGTACGCAGCCCTGGCCCTGCGGCCAGGCTGCAAGGTGAGCTGGGACTGGCCTGCAGGTGGGGCCCACAAACCTTTCCTCAACCCACCACCTTAGTGCACAGAGCAGCAGGCTGAGCCCCCACAAGGGGCTGGGCCTGGCTGAGCAAGTGCTAGAACTGGGGGCTGCAGACCACCCCACCCAGCTCTTCAGACACCATCTACAGTGAAAGCACAGTTGTCTGCTAAGCCCTCAGAAGCCCTTCCTGTGAGCCAGGTCGTGGGAATGCTGGGAATGCTCTTAGGAGTTGTAAACAGGGGAAGGCTTCCTGGAGGAAGAGATGATAGAGAGGGGGATGTCAGCCTAACTCGGGGAAGGGAAGTGTGGGCTCCAGGCAGCTATGCAAAGGCTCAGCAGCCTGGTGGTCAGGGTAGTAGCCATGGGGGAGTGTGGACAGCCTCTGCAGGGAGGTGTGGCAAGCATACCTGGGCCAGCGGTCTCCAGCGTTGTGTTGCAGGGAGGTGAGGGCTGAGGCCTAGAGAAGAGCAGGACGTTTCCTTGTGTGAGGCCAGGAGCTGAGGCCCAGTGCCCCCAGACCCATCCTCAGCCTTGACCACGGTGACCTTCTACCCTCAGGCAGGCAGGGGTGACTCACAGGCCTCCCCTCTGACCAGGGCTACTCCACGGACGTGTGTGTGCCCATCTCCCCGGCTGCCAGAGATCGTGGTGCAGACCAAGGAGGATCTGAATGCCTCGGGACTCACAGGTTCTGCCCGCCCTGCTGCTGGGGAGAGATGGGGAGGTGTTGGGGCTGACCAGAGCCTGGGCCAGCAGGTGGTAGGACGGCTGGGCTGGAGAATAGCTCTGTCCTCTGGGCCCCCAGGAAGCATTGTCGGACATGTGGGTGACGGCAACTTCCACTGTATCCTGCTGGTTAACCCTGATGATGCCGAGGAACTGGGCAGGGTCAAAGCTTTTGCAGAACAGCTGGGCAGGTAGGAGCAAAGCCAGGGATGAGGAGAGCTGAGGGCAGCTGCAAGGTGGCCCACTGAGGATGTCTCCTCCCTGCCCTCAGGCGAGCACTGGCCCTCCATGGAACATGCACAGGGGAGCATGGCATCGGGCTGGGCAAGCGGCAGCTGCTGCAGGAGGAGGTGGGTGCCGTGGGTGTGGAGACTATGCGGCAGCTCAAGGCAGTGCTGGACCCCCGAGGCCTCATGAACCCAGGCAAAGTGCTGTGAGGGGCTCTGAGCACTTAGCCCACGGGTTCCCAGACTACGGAGCCCCTGTTCTGGAACTTTTCTTCATGCTACAGCCCCTGCTAGGGATAGACAGTAGCTGATGCTGTCATCCTGCCAGCGAGCCCACAGAGAAGCCTGGGTACTCGTGTTACTCCCCCAGACCTCTGGCTGGCCCCAGGAGCCTTTGGTTCAGTAAATGAGCCAGTGTGGTTCCCGGCAAAGCTGCTTCCTCTGTTTCTATGCATCCTGTCCTGGCTGGAAGAGATGGTCTGAGTCCACTCAAGACTCCGACGACCTCTCCCCCTAAGGCCTCCCACTTCAGGGGGGGGGACCCTTACCCCTTCACCTAGTGACAGGAACACTCCTTTTCTGGCATGGGAAGCGACCTCTTGTGCCATGCTGACAGGTCTTCTCCCTGGCGCCTCCTCAAATAAATCTGAAATCAACCTGAAACCCACCTGCAACTAAGGTTCTCTGTCCTTTGGCCAGTGACCTCTTCCTTTTAGGTCTGTTCTCTGACTTCTTGTAGCCTGGGGAGGGGGTGGTGCTCAGGCTTCGGAAGGTGTGGCAAGCACACCTGGGCCAGTGGTCTCCTGCAGGGACAGAACTCAGGTCCCTGTCCCAGTTACTCCACCTCAGACCTGAGGACCTGCCCATGGCAGATGTCACTTAGGATGGGGCCCCCAACCGGGCCTGAACTGGGCCTCTGAACACACTGATTGTGTTCCTCAGCAGCTGCTACGTCTTTAGAAACAGAAGTGAAACTTTTTGCACCCCCTCTCCTTGGGGTGATACATTGTACTACCAGCTGTTTTGTCCTCAAGGTCTGTCCACCCTGGCTGGGGCCTGCCCCCGTCTTGGGCTGGAGCCCCTCTTGAGACCTTGGCAGTTGTTCCCCCTAAGCCCACAAGAGGGCACCTGACATCACGAAGCTCAGATACCACCGGCATCTGCTCCAGACTTGGGACTCACTTCTGCCCAGGGCCTGCAGCTCTCAGCCCTGGGCAAACCTCCCAGGGTCAGGGAAGGCCTGGCAGCCTGGCAGCCAGGCTAAGTCCTCCGCCCCACCGACAAGTCCCAGAAACCTGTACTGCCGTCTCATCTTTCAGCCTTCGGTCTCCTTAGGAAAGGGGCATGTCACACCCCATGCCCTCCAACCTGCTCCTCCTCCCATCAGCTATTCAGCGCTCAGGCGGGCTGCTAGGCCTTGGGCTGAGGCAGCCGTGCTGAGATGCTTCAGTCCAACTTCAGTTTTTGGAACCCCTCCTCTGAGCTAACACTGGGCTCCAGCAGACAGTAGTGACACCGACCTGAGCCTGGAGGCTACTCCTCTGTGACGTTTGTGTCCTGCTCTGCCCTCATGGGGAGTAGAGACCGTGCCAAGGGCTGACTGGTGACAAATCTCAGCCCTTTCCCCAAAACACCCCAGCACATGTGTGCTCATCACCGAGGCAGCCCTCTCGCCCCTTCCCTTCCAGCCACCCAGCCAGCCACCCACTCTTGCAGGTGAGAATCCTGCAGGGGCCAGGCTCTCCCTCCGGGTAGGGCTTGTTTGTGACATGCCCTCCAGTGCCTGGCAACTAGGAGGCGCTCAGCAAATGACCATTTCCCCCATAGTCTTTTATTAAGAAAAATTCCAAACATACAGAAAAGTTGAAAGAACAAGTACACTGTTCACTGAAATACCAGCCACTGCAGATTCAACAATGAACATTTTGGCCTTATTTGCTTTGTGTATTTTGGGGGGAATCATTTGGAATTAAATTACACATTTTTTGAAGGCATTCACCTATATAATTCAGCATCTCTCTCCTAAGAATGAGCACATTCTCCCATGAACCTTGGTACCATTAGATGGCTATTAGAGAATGGTTGTTCTTAGTGAGGGGCTCACATCCAGGAACCTCATAAAGTGTGCCAGACCCTTAGCAGAGTGGGTAGATCTGCTCCCCAGTTCCCTCACATTCTCTCCCATCCAAGGCAGAACAGCGGCAACACGGACAGGATTCTGGAGAGCTGTCGGGATGGAGAATGGCAAACACAAGTTCCACTAGGGAAGCCCAGACAGCCCCAATCCCACCCCCACACCAAGAGCCGGCAACCTGGGTCCAAATTCAGGATACTGCAGCCGACAGAGGGCTGCAGCGTGCCAGGCAGGAATGAAGTCGCTGGGGGGTGGGGGTGAGCACCAGCCCCTAGAGCCTGGAATAGCACCCGGCGTGGGCTACAGCCCTGCCCCACCCCGACTCACAGCTGCTTGGCTCACCCATGGCATTGCCAAAACAGCGGACTCAAGTTGCCAAGGTGGGCACAGGAAGCCTCCGTTTCCAGGTCCAGGGGTCAGGCAAGGAGATCTCCTTCAGGGCTGGGCCCTGCCTCGCCAGCTTTGCTGGTGGAATTAAATATAGCACAGGGAGATACAGTTGCCAGGCAGAAGCAGGAGGTGCTGTGAATAGAACAGTGCCCTTTGTGGTGACAAAGCTACGGGGAGCCTGTTGTGACTGCCAGGACCTGCGGGGCAACTCCCCCGGCCCACAGTGGCCTCTGAGCTGTGTGGTTTTGTCCCTGCTTCACATGGGAAACATCTGAAGTTCAGATGAAGCCGTTTCCCCACCATCACCCTGCCAGGCAGGAGAGCCTGAATGCAGTGTAGAGCCACGTTCCTGCCGCCAGCTCTCGCAACAGCCCCAAGGTCTTCACCCCAGACGGGTCCGCGCTGAGGCCCAGGTTCCGAACCACCAAGTCTTCTTTAATGTTTCTCCGCTGGCCCTGCCTCATGTTTGCCCACTGGCCTGTTGTGAACGCCCTTGCAGAGTAGGTGCTTCTGGAAGCTCTGATGGAGGGTGACTGCGGAGCCAGGGGCTGTGGCAGCAGGGAGATGGTCTGGCACGTCAGGCGGGCCTGAGAAGGGTCAGAGCAGAGAGGGTGTGTAGTCGTCTCCCTCCAGAGCTTTCCCTTGCTGGCTCTACAGGAGGCTCTGGAATGCTGCTCCGGGAGCCCGCTGGGCACGGGAACACAGGCCAGGCCTGCACTGCTGCTCCCTGCCTGAAGCTGCCTGCCCAGCCCACAGTTTGCCAACTTCTGTGAGCCTGAGCGGCTGGTTCTGGTTCAAGGGCTCCAAGCTGGCACAGCCCCAAACCAGGGCCTCTTCCTGGGCCTCAATGAAGCATGCCCGTGAGTCAGCACTGAGATGCAAACTGAGCAACAGGCAGGGCGAGTGGAACGTGGGATGGGGGAGCAGAGGCTGGAAGGAGGGGGGCTGGGCCCACACCTGGAAGAACCCACATCCTTGCAGCCGCCGGTGGCTGCAACATCTTGGCCCCTGCAGATCTTTCCAGAGTTCCGGCATAATTACTCCACAGAGGAGGGCAGATTGGTTCCATGATGCTTAAGAGGTCAGGAAGCTTATAGGAGGCACACCTGACTTGCCACTCTCCCTCCACCCAGGCCCAACAGTCTGAGGACCAATTCACACACCTGGCGCCCCAAGTAGTAGCCTGAAGGAATGCTAAGGAGGTAGGTGAGGGAGTGGGGGCAGGCCCTTGCCCCCATTTCTTGATTGTGTAACAACACTTCATTAAAATAAAATCACACAGTGCATCTTTTATTAGACATTTTAATACCATATCAAAACACCTTGACTAATGAAGAAAGCTTTTCTCCCAAGCTTTGAACATTTTTTTAAACATTTTATGAGTTTTTTTTGTATTTTAATATATAAATACAGAAACCTATCTTGCATGGGCTGATGCCAAGTGTGAACATCAATGGCTAAAATGTTCTGAAACATAGTGCCTGAAAACAGGGGGTAGCTGTACATATTTCCTAGTAAGTTTTTTTTTTTTTTTTTTTTTAAGTTTTCTGAAAAAAAAAAATCCACAAGGGCCTAAGAATAATGTTCAGGCATTTTTGCAGGACACTTGTGATTGTTAAATCCTCTGAACTGACCGCAACCAGGAGGAAAGAAGGGAAAAGAGATGGGATCAGTGGGAAGAAAGTTCCTGATGGGCTGTTTTTTGGCAATGAAGTCAAGATATTAGGCTCTCAAGGGGAGAAAAGAGCAAAACCAAGCCAGAAAAGTAGAGTGAAAAAAACTAAACCCAAAGTAGAGAAGTTGGTGGTGGAGAGGGCCAACTAGGGCAGGGGAAAAGACTGTGTGCTCGCCCGCCGTCCGAAGGCTGACGGCGAGGGCTTGGCTGTGTTCGTCTGTCACTGAGAGGGTTATGGCTGGGCAGCAAACAGCAAGCTGTAAACATCACGAGGGAAAACACCAGTCGACACTAGACTTTTTTTTTATATAATTTTTTTTTTGTAAACACTTTAAAGACAGACCCACAATGCCTTTCAAAGGTGAAAAAGAAAATGCCCTTTCCCTCCTGGGCTGAGGGGTGAGGGGGAAGGATAGCAGTTGATTCGTTCTTCTTTCAAACTTGCTCTCATCCAATTTGGTGTCCTCAGGGAGGAAGGGAGAACCATGATCTGGAAGTCAGTGCAGAAGGGGTGCCCTGTTCCCGCTGGTGTCCCAAGCTCAGCTCTGCCCCAGGGTTCGGTGAGCCTCCTCCTGAAAGCAGGGGCTGTCTGTCCCTGTGTGGACCGTAATAAGTAAGTCGTGCTCTGTCGGGCCGAGGGCTGGCTGCTGCATCCCAGGGCAGCTGCATCCTGAGAGGGCAGGCAGGGCTGGGGCGTCTGCACAGGACCCCCGAAGCCAAACAGCACGCGGGGGAGTTTGCAGCCATGCGCCTGGGCAGGTTCTACTCCCCTGCCTCTCTCCCCCTCGCTCTTTCTTCTCCCCTTGTCATCAGTTTTTGAGGTGAAGATAAAAAGAGCAAATGTCCCTGATTTGTCTGACATCATCAGCTGTTCTGGGAGTTTACTTGGAATAAATAAAATAAACCTAACAAAAGAAAACAAAAACAGAGAGAGAGAGAAAGAGGCCCCAAAACCTTTGGCTTTGGCTGTGAGATGAGTTGGGCTTTTGGTTTTTATGGGGGTTTTGTCTACTTTGTTTTTACCTGAAAAAGGAAAATGCCAGCCCAGAACTTTGAAGGGACAGGTGAGATGGGGGGTCAGGGAGGATGGTCAGCAGCAAGCGGTGTACCCCTAGGGGAGACCTGGGGGAGGCCAGACCCAGTGGTGCACCTCGGATGTGTGGAGTCAGCAGCCAGTACTGTGGGATGGAGGGGTCGAGTCTGGCCTGGAGGCCTCAGATTCATCTGGAAGCCACGCGGGAAGAACCAGTGGTAAAGTGATCGCTGACAAGCACTTTGCAGGGAACAATACACCGCCTCCATGGCTGTCTGTTTAGTAAGTGCAGTGTCCTTACGGCAGCAGGGAGCAGTTATCCCCCATCACCAAAGAGGAGGCAGAGACTCAGAGGTGAGCGAGGATGAGGCCAAGCCAGGCACATACCAGCGCTCAGGCTCCTTTTCCTGCTTGTGCACATTCCCAAAAGGAAAGATCTTCCTGAACTTTCTTTAGGAATGTAGACTACACCGGTCTCTTCCCCAAGGAATCCTAACTCTTCTGAGCCTGTTCTTCATAGCTGCCCATGTTGGTTTGTATCTCTTGTCCTTCCCAGAGAAAATCATTTCCAGATAACTACCTGCTAACTGATAAGGTGCTCCTTCCCTCTGCTCCTGCTTTCTTCTTGGTGGCATAAGGGCAGCTCCGTTCCCCCACCTACAGGCCCCTAAAGTGACCTGACCCCAAGCCTTGAGGCTGGAGCACCCCCACCCGTGGGCTCACCTTTGAGAGGAGTCAGCAAGCGAGCCCGCAGGTCAGTCCGCAGGGTGTTCCGGACACGATCTGTTCACTTCAAACCATGAGTCTATGCAGCTGTGGGGAGGGGCCGCAAGAGAAACTGCGTTACCTGCTGCCCAGGCTGTTTTGAAGGGGATCTTTCCAAGGGCCAGATTCCTGAGCAGGAGCTTCCTAAGTCTCTTCTGAAAGGACCCCAGGGAAACACAATCATGTCTCCAGATACCCCTACTTTCTGAAGCAGAAAGAGAGAACTGGTCTTGGCCCAGCCGGAGATAGCAGTGGTGGGTACAAGCTCAGGGGGATCTGGTGCAGTAGGAAGCTTCGGGCAGAGCAACCTTGAGAAGGACCAAAGCTTTCTGTGCACAAAGCCCAGGAGGATGACAGCAGCCACCATCGAGAAGGTGAGAGCGGTGGACCCCGCAGGGCAGCTAGTCAGCTGTCTCCAAGACTCCAAGGGCAGGGAAGTGGGAACAGTGGCATGGCAGGAAGGCCATGGCTGTGGGCGCTAGGGTCCTGAAAGAGCCCCTTCCTGCATCAAAAGAACAGCTGTGAGGCTCTCTCCCAGTGGGTGACCTCTAGGAGAGCCCCAAGCTCTACCCCTCAGCCATGATCAGCTGATCAGCAGCAGCATCTAGTCCTTCCTGCAAGAGGTGGGAGGGGAGCCAGACAGTGAAGCCCTGGTCTCCAGTGTTTACAGAAAAAGGCTCTCTGCATCAAAGAGGGGACAGAGTTTGCCCCAAGACAGCTTCCTGATTTGTAAACCAACATCTGGGCATTTTCAAAGACAGGAACCAGACAGATAATTTGCATAATTCTCCCCTAGGGCCAAAGATTTCCTTTTCTGGTTCTGGTTAATGTTCCCTGGGACACTGCAAGGCTCTGCGCTAGGAACTAGACCAAGAATCTCTTCCAGGCCAGCCTTGAGCCTCCCCCTGCATCAGCCACGCCACATGCCATGCCCAGCAGTCACCCTGTGCAGCAGTGGCCCTGACAGGCAGGCTTTGAAAGACCTGTGTGTCAGGGAGAAGCTCTGGGGTTGAGGACTCGGACAGCAGGTTCTGGCCACAGGCAGCACAGTGTCCTCCTGTCTTGGGCAAGAAGGTGTCTTCCTTCCAGCTGAAAACAAGGAGGAGGCTCACACTGGAGCCCGAGGACGAATCTGGGCCCTGCTACCTGTAACTGTGCCCACTACCCCTCAGGAAATGGCTTTCTGCCTCCTGGCCCTCTAGGGAGAAGGCCAGTGCAAGGCCATGGCACACTCTCCACCTGGCCTTCCCTGCAAAGATTGACGTTCTCCCTCTGTGAAGCAGACGAGCCCACAGAGGAAGAAGAGGCAGGGAGACAGATGGAGAACCAACCTTCCCAGTGGGATCCTAAGCTCCTCCAACCTGTGAGGCTCTACAGGTCTCCCCATCAGCTCCTCCCACCCAAATCCTCAAACCAGAGCACACCTCCAGCAACTCAACTCTGCCCTGCGCTTGGGATGCTCGCACCTTCCTGCTGGCACAGTGGGTATCTGTGTGCTGGACTCTGCCCTTACCCACTTGGAGCCAGAGGTGGGAGGGGAGGTCATCCCATAACCAAAAGAGACAGAATGGCTGGAGATGGGGGTCTGCTCCTCTGGGATTGAGATGCACTGAGCCGCCCTGCCGACCCCCTCCTACCTTTTGTGATAGATGCACAGGCAGGGCAGCCTGGCTATCGTGTCTCCCTGCAGCAGCTCCTCCAGGCAGATCACACACTCACCCGCGTCCTTAGTCAGCACATCATCTGCAAGGGGTCAGAGGAGGGTGCAACAGGGTTAGTCACCAGTGAACAGGTGGCACAGGGCAGGCAAGGGCCTAGCAACTAGGGGACTGATTAGCTGCCCCAAGCTGTGCCCGGCTCTGTGGGGGACACAGAACCCCAAGAGGGACCTTGACCTTAAGACTCTCACTGTGGAGATAAGGCATGCACACCACATGTTAATTACCCAAAGACAAAATGAGATTAATCCCAACATGTGATTAACCAAAAGCCGAGGTAATGGCAGACAAAAAAGGCCTGGAGAAGGGTAGACACGAAGCAGGGGCAGCATGAGGCAAGCTGTTTCCCTCCACAGACGCTTTCCTAAACACACACACAGCCAGTATGCAGATTTCTGGTTTGGAAAAATATGGTATTGGGGAGAGTGGTAGGAGGCAAGAAAGAGGGGGAGAAACAGTTTCCCAAGCAAATCTTTGTGCATGGAGGTTCACAGCAGCGTTGTTCACAAGGGCCCAACAGTGGAAACAACCCAGTGTCCACCAACTGCGCAACAGATAAACAAAAGATGTTGTTTTCCTGCAATGGAATACTACTCAGTCAAGAAAAGGAAGAACCGCCACATGCTACAACATGGATAAACGTCAAAAATATTACACTTAGTAAAATAAGCCAACTATTGTATGAACCCATGTCCAGAAGAGATATATCCATAGAGATAGAAAGGAGATGGGGACTGGGGGACAGGGGGAAATGGGGAATGACTGCTTAATGGGGGTTTTCTCCCCCACCACCTTTTTATCTTTTTTTTTTTTTGAGACAAGAGTCTTACTCTGTCGCTAGGGTGGGGTGCAATGGTGCGATCTCAGCTCACTGCAACCTCCAACTCCCAGGTTCAAGTGATTCTCCTGCCTCAGCCTCCTGAGTAGCTGGGATTACAGGCGACTGTCATCACGTCCGGCTAATTTTTTTGTATTTTTAGTAGAGACAGGGTTTCTCCATGTTGGCCAGGCTGGTCTTGAACTCCTGACCTCAGGTGATCCACCTGCCTCTGTCTCCCAAAGTGCTGGGATTACAGGCATGAGCCACTGTGCCTGGCCAAAAACTTTATTGTGGTAAGTCTAACATATGCTCTATCTTCTTAACAAATCTTCAAATGTACAATACAGTAGTGTCAACTGTAGTCACTATGTTGCATGGCAGATGTCTAGAACCTACCTTGCATAACTGAAATGTTATACCCATTAATTGACCACTCCCCTTCGCCCTGCCTAGCCACTGGCCGCCACCAGTTTACTCTCTGCTTCTATTGAGTTTGACTATTTTAGCTACCTCACATAAGTCGAATCACATTAGGAGTTTCTTTCTGGGGCGATGGAGTATTTTAGAACCAGATAAAGGTGGGAGTTGTGACTATCCTAAATGCTACTAAATTGTACATTTAAAAACGGTTAATTTTATGGTGAATTTCATCTCAATTTTTACTTTTTTTTTTTGAGACGGAGTCTCGCCCTGTCCGTCACCCCAGGCTAGAATGCTGTGGCACGATCTCAGCTCACTGCAACTTCCGCCTCCCAGTTTCAAGCAATTCTCCTGCCTCAGCCTCCCGAATCGTTGGGACTACAGGTGTGTGCCATCATGCCCAGCTAATTTTTTGCATTTTTAGTAGAGATGGAGTTTCACCGTGTTGGCCAGGATGGTCTCGATCTCCTGACCTTGTGATCCGCCCGCCCCGGCTTCCCAAAGCGCTGGGATTACAGGTGTGAACCATCGTGCCCAGCCTTGATCTCAATTTTTAAAAAGAAAGAAACAAAAAAGACCCTGTTCACTATCCCAAAAAGAAGGAATGGAAGGAAGTCACTTGCACCCGTGGGAACCCAGTCGTTTTTATTAAGTTCCTATGACATTCTGAATTTCATCTCCTTTTTAAAAAGAAAGAAACAGACCCCACTCACCAACCCACAAGGAAGGAATGGAAGGAAGCTACTTGTACCTGTGGGAACCCAGTGGTTTTTATTAAGTTCCTATGACATTCTGTGTGCTGGCGACTCAGTGAATAGCCATGATCTTGGGATTCAAGCAGCTCACAGACTAGCAGGGAAACCAAACAAGGAACCCAAAAGACACAGCATGGGGATTTCCAATATGTCTTCTGATGGACAGGCCCAGGTCCAAGAGTAAGGAGAAAGACACCTCATCAGGGCAGACGCTGTTCTGGTAAGGCTTTAGAGAAGGTTGAGGATGGATGAAGCTGGGGTGGGGACGGGAGATTCTGGGCACAGGGAGCCTTGTGTTCTGCTGTGGTGCCTGGAGCCGACAACAAGGAGTGCACAGTGGCCCTGTGCATACCGATGGGGGCAGCGGGACCCACAGCAGATGCCTGCACTACAGGAGGGTGTCCAGGAAGAAGGCATGAGAATGAAGAGACCAATTCTGAGCTGGGCGGAAGGAGGCCTGGCCAGCTGATACCTCCAGGAGGCTGCTGAAGCCTAGAGCTCAGGTTTGGAACAGAGACATGGGTGCCAGGCATGGATGTGAGATAAAGAGGCAGTCCAGGGAGAAGTTCAGACCAAAATCCAAAGAAGGCAGAAGACAAACCCAGGCTGACATGAATATTTGAAGGGCAAGTGAAAGAGTTGACGTGAACAAAAGGTGACCCAGAGGTTCTCTAAGCCAAAGGGAAATAACAGGAGAGCGGCGTCTCTGCGATGCAGAAGGTAGAGCTTGCGGCAGGATCCCTTCTCCATCACTAAAGGAGCTTGACTTTCCCCGAACACTGCCAGGGACAGACTGTGAGTCCGTGTGCGTGATTTCCTTTGAGCCTCACCATCTTCCGAGCTGGGCAGGGCACCCGGTGTTATTCTCATTTTGCAAATGAGGATCCGGAAGCCCAGGGAAGTAACATACCTGCTCATGAGAGGGCTAGCAGATGGTGGGGCTGGGACTGGGACCCTCTGTTTGAGAGGCTTTCCAGTTGCTGTTTGTGTTCTCTGATTATTCTGGTGGAAAGGCAAACACCTGGGACCCATAAAATGAAGATTCGTCATAACCCAGAAGGCTATGGCTTCCACTCCTCAAAGCTCCCCCCACCAGGAACCCCGAGGGATCCTGAAGTCCCCCAGGCACATGAGTTGTGAGAGAAGTCACTCTCAGCTTCCTGGTCACCAGGACAACCTGTGGTCATTTTCTGTCTAGAACATCTGGCTAGCCCAAGGGCCCACCTGAAAGGGTGACACAAACTGAGAAGGGCAATGGCACAGAGTCCGCTGCTGGAGCATCTGTCCCCCTCAGACTCCAAAAGTGGCAAGCAGCGGATGAACACATGGGCGTGATCCCCCCTGCTTGAAAGCACTAGATACCATGCACATTCAAATGCGTGTGTAGGTACAGATCAAAGTCTGGAAGGAGGCACACACTTTGACAGGGTGGAGGAAAGGAGGACTTGAAGAAAAATCCTTTTATGTGCTTCTGTAGTGTTCGAATGTGCACTACTTTAGTTAAAAACCCCAATAGGGAAGCAGACTAGTGTTTGCATTTTACTACGAAATGCATCAGGAGGATAAGATGGGTTGGTGGCTGGATAAACGGGTCTAGTATACTGCAGACTCCAGGTGGTGTGTGTGCTGTTTAATAGGGGCGTCTCTACACAACACTTTCAACTTTGCTGTACACCAAGCAACAGGGGCTCACGCCTGTAATCCCAGCATTCTCGGAGGCTGAGGCAGGCAGATCACCTGAGGTTAAAAGTTGGAGACCAGCCTGGCCAACATGGTGAAACCCTGTGTCTATGAAAAATACAAAAATTAGCCAGGTGTGGTGGCACATGCCTGTAGGCCCACCTACTTGGGAGGCTGAGGCAGAAGAATCACTTGGACCCAGGAGGCAGAGGTTACAGTGAGCCAAGACTGTGCCACTGCACTCCAGCCTGGGCAATAGAACGAGACTCTGTCTCAAAAAAAAACATGAAAACTTTGCTGTATGTTTGACATTTTTCATGATAAAACACAGGGAAACCCTCAACATAAATGGGAGGAAAACAGCATAGCTTAGTGAGGGCAGAGTCATCCTGCAGACATTCTTGGACCTGTATTTCCCACTCTCTTCGTCTTGGGCACCTCATCCATGACATGAGCATATGGGCTACAGTCCTTAGTTTCCTTTAAAGCATTCCTTCCCCCTCCATACTTAAGGAGGATTTCCTGGGAACACAGCAATTACTGATTCCTAAGTAGTTTCCTTTTGCATTTTTTCCTACTGATTGGTAACTCAACTGTGAGCCCAAGGGACTAGTTAGAATTCTCTGGGTCCAATACAGCTTCCCACACCAGGTGTGTTCTTTACCCATCTGTGTCAGCTCCAGGAGGGCACATGTGGTCTCCCCCATCATCCCCCAGGAGGTGATGGATTCAGGGAAGGGGAGAGGGGAGGTATGAGGATAAGGCTTAGGCGCTTTATAACAAGACTGGGCTTGACTGGCTTGACTCTCCTTTCTTTTTGCATTGAACCTTGGGGAAGGGGCAGGGGCAGGGGCAGGGGAAAGGGAAAGGGGAAAGGGGAAGGGGGTGCGAGGGCAATTCTCCTGTCCTGGGTGGAAGGCCTGTGTACTAAAGGACTCAGACTTGGGCACAGGAAGGTTAGAGGCAGCCTTTCCTCAGCACTCCACAGGTGGTTTTATGCACAGTGCAGCATGGTGCCTTACCAGCTGGCCTGAGTCTGCGCACTGGTGGGAAGAACTAAGATGTGCAGGCACCCCATCCAGGCTGGCACATGGCAGGGAGCACATTTCACTGGGACCAAGAGCCACTGGCTGCAAAAGGCCACCTGGAGATTCCTGGGAATAGGGAGGAGTCAGGGGCTTAGACTCAGACAGCATGGGGAAGCCAGCAGTGCCCACACAGAGCCCAGTGCCCAGGGAGCAGCATTCTTCTCAGGCACGAGGCACACAAACCCAGCAAGAGGTCGGAGTGGGCTGAGTACAACTTCCTGTCCCCACCCCCTGGGTCTGTGGGAGCTCAGCAGCCTCCAGACATCCCTGGGATCCTGGCAGGGAAGTGGAAATGGCTGAAACTGATGATTGGATATCAGCTGGTTTCTACAAGACTTCCACGCTCATCTGACGTGAGCCTGCTGCCTGCAGTCAGAGAGAAGCCATGGAGGGGCCCTCGCAGCACAAAACCCAGGCTCCTGGCCCACACAAACTGAGACTCTGCTGCAGATGGACTCAAATGTCCCCTGGTATCCTTAAGCCCCCAGAAAAGGGGGTTCAACAAATGCTGCTTGGTAAGAACACAGGAGCAAAGCCAAACTTTCTGCCGTTTGGGTTCTGCCCTTTTTCACTACCTCTCAAACACCTCCCAAGTTTTCTGACACCAACGTACAAAGCCAGCCAATGTCACTGCCCAAGGGGGAGCTTGGAAGTGTGTTTGGCCTGGCCAGGGATGGTATCAGTGGCTGTCCCTCTCACTACACCAGGGAACCAAACCAGAATGGCAGGCACGCCCCAGAGCCGAAACAGGAGGGAGGGATGATGCCTGTGATGGGCTGGGGGTGGGAGGTGGTGGCATCTTCTGCTCCTGCCCTGGGATCCAGGCAGTGTTTCTGACAGCTACTATTTGTTAAAGCAAAGGTATCTAGGAGGAGGAGGAAAAGAGCCTTACTTCTCTGAGCCTGCTAAATGCAGGGAACTCCCCAGACGCACAGACCACGACTCCTAAAGCCCCTGCGGGGATCTCCGGTTAAGCTCATGCAGCTGCTAAGTGGCGATGACTCCCCAAGCCCAAGTGCCTGCCACCCAGAGACCTGGCCCCTTTTCCTTACAAGACCAGGCTATATGGGTGTCTTCCCTCCGGGCTGGAAAACACTACCCATCTCACAGGCAGCTTCACATCTCCCCCTTTCTGTGAAGTGTGTGCAGGGACCCGAGGTGGAAGGGGGCACTTTGTCACTGAGTGAACAGACCAGATGGGGGGGAGCTCGCACAGCTGCCCCTCACCACACCAGGCTCAACTATCCTGCGGAAAGCTCTGGCAACACATCCCCAAGGGACCCGGGAGCTGATGGAAGCCTGGAGGGGGTGGAGAGGCCCACATGGCTGCAGATCTGTGCCTGGTTGGGGAGGGGAAAGCTTGTGCACTCCGAGGCAACAGCTGAGGGCAGGAGCATTACCTCCCCATCTCCACTTGTGCCTGGTGGATACTAAGGCCTCAGAGAGAAGGAAGGTGGGAGTCAGAGGGAAAACCCCTAGCAAAGGAGGCAAAGGCTCAGGCTCCACCCCCTGGCCTCATTTCCAGCCTAGGTGCAGTGGAGTGCCTGGTCCTGCCACCTCTTCCGCATGCAGAACTGCTGGCCCAGTCTGCCAGGGACAGGAAAGGGCAGTGCCACCCAGGCTAGGCCTTGTCAGCTCCCCTTCTGGGGAATCTGGGGGGCTGTGCTCTTCAGGGAATGGGGAGACCTTGAGCAGAGAGCGTCGCCTACCAGCAGCAGCCCATCCAACTCCCCCAGGCCTTTGAGGTGCAACGCAATTGTTTTGGTGTGCTAGGCCGCCTGCGATGAGGACAGTAGGGGCAGCCAACTAAAGTTCAGGCCTGGAGCACTTCATACTTTCCTCCTGAGGCCACCACAGCTCCCTCCCACAGTCCCCTTTCCTGTAGCCACGCGTTTCTGGTTTCCCCACTTGTGTCAGGGCCCTGCGGGCCTCCCCTCATCTGTTTTGCTCCTCATGCACCCAGCAGCAGCCAGTCTGGGAGTCAGTGCATCTGGTCAGCAATGGCTGGGTGCCCTGGATGAGCGGTCGCCTGCCCCGCTGTCCTGTAGGAGGAGTGGCAGGACAGACACCTCCACAGTCTGACTCCAGCCTGTCCAGCCTGACTTCACCCCTGGCTCCAGCATCTAACAACAGCTCCAGGCAGTGCCCCAAGCAAGGCTGGGCAAACTCCTAGGCCAGCACCCAGCTTCCCCAGGCAGGGAAAGGGTAGGGTGCTTTCATTCTGACCATACAGTCTCTGAGAGGAGAAGATATAGGACAAAGAAGTGCCCGCAGGCACAGCAGAAGCTGCAGCAGGAGCCACTTCGGCTTTTCCAGGAAGCCAGATCCTCTCACCTTTATTTTTATTTTATATTTTATTTTTTGAGACAGGGTCAAGCTGTATTGCCTAGGCTGGAGTGCAGTGGCGTGATCAAGCTCACTGCTGCCTCGATATGCTGGGCTCAAGCGATCCTCTCATCCCAGCCTTTTGAGTAGCTGGGACTACAGGCACTTGCCATCATGTCAGACAAATTTTTTATTTTTAGTAGATGGGGTCTCACTATGTTGCCCAGGCTGGTTTCAAACTCCTGAGCTCAAGCAATCTCGGCTTCCCAAAGTGTTGGGATTATAGGCATGAGCCACAGCACATGGCCTCCCTTGCCTTTAAAGACAGCTTGTGTGACATTTAGCATCTCAAGAGCCTTGAAGATGCCGGCAATAGCCTTTGGCAGAGGGGAGGAAAAGGGCCTCATGACGTTAAAAAGCTGGGCATGGGCCTGCACCCCAGAAGACAGCTGAGGGGAGAATCTCCTGACAGCACTAAGCTCTCTTTGGTGCTGCTGGCAAACCAACCTGCCACCCCCCAGATTCTCCCTAGGCCAAGGACCCCTAAGCTTTCAGTCAACAGTGGGTCATCGCTGTAACTCCACAGGATTATGAAGCTCTTCTGTTGAGAGCATCGTAAATCAGATCCCCATCTCTCCCCCTCTCCACGCTCGTTCTGCTAGCCCAGAGACTCGATGGTCAAAACTTGAATGCATATATTTTAGGGCAAGGTCCCTTAGTCTCAGAGTCACAGAGATATTAGAAAGGGAGAGAAATTAAAAGGCCCACGCGGTTGATCCATTTTACCCACAAAAATGGACCAACAAATCCCCTCCCTCCTATACAGTGTCCTCACTTTCCGGGAAGGCACTTAGGAGAACAGGGGAGTTTAACATTCGGTGCTCCAGGGTCGACCACCCTCCCTGCCCCTCCAGCAGGGGCTCAGCACATTCCCAAACCGCCCCAGCCAGGTGCCTGTCCTTGTAGCACCAGGCACTGACTGAACCAGTTATACTAGTCTCGCTTTTCCTAAGTTGTTGTGTTTTTCTAAGCTGGCAGGCAGCTACTGGAGGCCTTCCAACCCACCACTCAGGCCAACCCTCATAATAAGAAAATACTACTTTCTATCTCCCTCATTTAGGAGGTTTCTACTTTTTTCCTTTGGTGGTTAACTAAATTTCATCTTATATAACCATCATAAATTTTCTAAAAATTTCCCCAATTGATGCCAACAACCGCAGAAAGTGTGTGTGTAAAATGGGAAGTCTTCAGGGGAGTGACCACGAGTTCTAGTGAATCGTCATGAGAAAACGCTTCACTCTCTAAGAAAGCCCCACCTCGCCCCCTTTCCAGAAAGATTCCAAGAACTTACACCTCTGACTCTTAAGTCATTTTTTAAGTTAGAAAAGGTAAAATGCAGCAGGTGAGGTTGGGATGATGACAGATCACGGGGGAAACATCTGGGCTTCTGATCTTTGGCCCATGGTTTGTGCTCTCTGAGCTGGATCAGGCCCTGGGCATGCCCTGGGGACGCCCACTCCACGTACACCCTGGAAGCAAATGCTCTCCTCTTACCTGGAAGGTTTAGGGTCTTCAGAAGAGGCAAAGACTAACGTGACAAATCCATGCCACATGAACAGTGTCCACAGAGGGCCGGACCACCGTTTCTGAACAAAGCACTTCACCACCTTGAGACAAAGTCCACCGGAAGGAGTGGCGACAAGTGGCCTCTCTTTGCCTCCAGTGGTAAAGGACTGGTTTTTGCAAGAAAGATCCTTAGGCTTAAAGCCTCTAGTTTACACACATACACGCAGGTACACACGCACACACTCAAACACACACAGAGACGCGTGCACCCTTCAGGAGGTAACCTCTCCATTCCAGGACAAGGGAAAAACTAGAACCAGAACCAGAGGAGCAGTGGTCATGCCTCAGGCTGGCTGGCCAACCTTCTTCTAAAGGGGCCCTACTCCCAGTGTGGTTTCTGTAACGTTGGGTGAGGGTGCCAGTGGTGGGGGTGTAGGGGGGTGGACCAGACAGCACCAGGTACTCAAGTGCTGATATAGAGGGGCACATGGGGACACATGGTGGCATCCCAGGCAGTTCTCTGGCAGAGAAGCTAGAGAGCCTCACCTTCCCTGTTCTCCACAGGGCAGTGGGGGTAACTCTGCATTAGGGGTGTGGGGGCCCAAGAACACTGTCTTCCTCGGCTGCTCTTGCAAAGTTCTTCCTGAGAGCCAGGTTTTCTCAGGCCGAGCCCCTCTGAGGCTTCTTTGTATTCTTCCTACAACAAATGCAGTGTCTGCAGAGAACTCCCCAGCAACCCGCAGGACAAATGGAGGTCTTCATGAGGTCTCCACACATGCGGGAAAGAAGTGAATAGGGTTTTTGAGGCTGTGGCTAGGGAGGGCTGTGAGACGCAGGGAAGGCTCCTCTCCCTCCCTGGTCCCAGGCGGAGATGGTGAACAGGGACAAAGCCGAGCCTGAGCCTCCCGACGGCATGCACGCGACAGGACCGACGCAAAGCCTACAGCACATGCAACAACAGACTTATGGGCTTGGCAGCAGTCAGCCCAGGAGAAAGGAGGGGCTGTTCCCTGAGAAGGAAAGAAGCTTCCCAGACCGCAGCTATGATGTCCAGGGGAGGGCCGTGCTGGTCCTCCCACCTGCGCGTGGGCTAACACACGTGTGGAGCTGAGCCACGTGGGCAACATGCCCACCTGCATCCAGAGTCTTTTGGCTGAACAAGTAATTAAAAGAGAAGTTTTCAGGAGACCCAAGTGGATGTGATTAGTCAGGGTTACTTCCCAGGAACGCTCTCTGACCATGATCCCTCCTGGGCTCATGCTGTGTAGGGGAAAGAGCCTTCTGAGAGTGAGGAGGCTACAGGCTACGGGGCAGAGAAGAATCTCCCCCAGGGAAACATTCTCACCGGGCTGGTTTCAAATGGTCCAGTCCTCAGATGCTCTCAGAAATCCCAGAACTCTTTTTCTAACCACTATTATGACTTGAATCTGGGAAGGTGGGCATAGTACCAGGGTTGGAGTGCACTCAGATCCACTGCCTGTGATAGTGGAAGATGTCGTTTTCTGACGAACATGGTTTGGAGACCAGGTTAAACACATGAGCATGGAAAACCGAGGCTCAGCAGTGGTGTGGGCTGAGCAGCACTGAGGAGAAGTCTGTGGGCTCTGGAAAACTGCGAAAAGAAACCTAGGGAGATCTCACATCTTTCATGGCAGCTGTAACTTCCCAAGCACTGACCATGGGCCAGGCTCTGTACCAAAGGGCTTTATGTGCCATCTCTTACCCCAGTTCTGACAACCCTATGCACCAAGTATTGCTATTCACACTTTACAGACCAGAAAAACGGAGGCTCCGCTAAGCCGAGCAACTTGTCCAAGACTAGACAGTGAGTGGTAGAGGGAGATTCGAACTCCCATCAGCTGGACTCCAAGCCTTATGCACAGCATGCCAGGCAGATGTTGGCAGTCATTTTGTTCCCCAGAGGCGTCTTGTTAGGTTAGCTTAGCTGTTAAGAAATCCCCTGCCTTCAGGGTCCTACCCACTGCGGTATTCACTGCTGGGCTCTGAGGCAGCCGCCAAGGTAGGAGGCGACAAGGCCTGGGTGGAGCAGCAAGGTGGCCCACCTGCATTTTCCATCCCTATAGTGTCTCTGTGTCACACATACTCCCCTGTCAAGCTCTCTAGTGTGGAGTCACTGGGCTAAATCAAGTGTTCACCTGAGTTTGAACGTAACAAAGAGACGACCAGCTTCCCAGCACTCTGTGCATGCCACTGGCACACAGCCCCACTTCCCCAAGGAGAGCGGGTGCTTGCTCGGGGCCCCGTTGTTGAGCCGTGGCATGCATCTGGCTGTCTTGGGGCCTTCCACAGTCAAGTGTGTGATGGGTGAAGGAATGGCTGCATCTCCCAGCCAAAGTCCTCACAACTGAGTTGCAGAGGGGCAGGGGACTAAGTGAGCAACCCGAGAGGCTTCCCAGGCCTCGGACCTGACCCCTGGGCCTTCTTTCTTTGTCCCGCCCCTTTCCTCTCTGACCTGGGCAACAAGGCTCCCTGAACAGTCTGCTTCCTCACCACCACTCAGGAATGCCTGCCAGAGAGCAAGGTGAAAATACTGCCCAGAACCCCCCTCAACTGGAGGCTCCCCCAACAAATGCTCTGGAGGCTGGTGAGGCAGGCCAAGCCCTTACCATTGTAGGAGAGGCGAGGTTTGCTCAAACACATTATAAAGTGCATTTCCATCTCGTCAGAAGCCACAGATTTGGAGCAAATGGGGCACTTGAAACCTGAAAGAGAGGAGAATGGGATGAAATGTTTTCTCCAGATCCAGCACATCTGCAGTACATGTGAACACCCTCGAATACCAGCCGTGTGGGGTCAGGGTCAATGTGGAGGATGGCCACTGGAACAGACCCTAGACCTGTCCTCCTTCAATGACTCATTTGAACATTTGCTTTTTTTTTTGAGATGGAGTCTCGCTCTGTTGCCCAGGCTGGAGTGCAGTGGCACGATCTCGGCTCACTGCAACCTCTGGGTGCCAGGTTCAAGCAATTCTCCTGTCTCGGCCTCCTGAGTAGCTGGGACTACAGGCACCCACTACCACACCCGGCTAATTTCTGTATATTTAGTAGAGACGGGGTTTCACTATGTTGGCCAGACTGGTCTTGAACTCCTGACCTCAGGTGATCCACCTGCCTCAGGCTCCCAAAGTGCTGAGATTACAGGCGTGAGCCACCGCGCCTGGCAGCATTTGTCCTTTTTATTGCAGCCTGTGACTGACTGCCAGCTTTCACCAGGGCTCTCCCTGCTTTATGTCCCTTGTTAACGTTTAACAGAGGCCACTGACACCTGACTTGAGGTTTATTTTCTTTAGACCCTTTCTCAGAGGGGTCTGGTGGACAACAGCGATAGGGAGGCATCAAATCAAGACACCTGGAAACTCAGCCTTTGCATAATAGTTTAAAATCCTTCTGCCTCCCATCCTTTCAGCCACTTGGTTGGATCACCCTGGGAGGAATCTCATCCCTCACCTGGCTCCTGGCCTCGGCTGCCCATGCCAGGTAGCACCTCCCTCCCCCTACCCGCAGCCCCCTTTGCCTCCCTTGTGGCTTAGGGCCACTGTCCTTTGAGATGTGTGTGAGCTGAGCTGAGGGGTGGCCCTCCAAAGTGCTCCCAGATGCCATATGAGCCTTGGCCAAATGCTACCAAGAGTAACAGCTGTTTCATGGTACCAGGCCAGTACCGGGTATTGTGATCCTGCCGTTTTATTCCCAAAGCAGTGTGGACTGCTTACACAGCCAGAGTTTCCACTGATACAGAATTGTACCCAGACTGGAGAATTCTGGTTGAGAATCTTCCAAGTTGAACTCTGTTAAGCAAACCTAATCCCTTGATCCATTTTTCCATACAACACAGATGAATTATTTCTAATTTTTTCCATTCTACTTTCACTGAAATGATTTTCAAATGGATCAATTCTTTTCCAAATAAATTCTATGAAAAAGATCTGTTGCCACTGAAATCTGACTGGTCTGCATTAAATTGTGCACATCACAGCTTCTCCCTTTTGTGACTGTGATTCCTGCCCGCCTAGCCTGGACTTCCTAATGTGGCACATCTAACAACAGCTGACCCTCGAACATGGGCTCGAATAGCAGGGGCTCCACTTCCATGTGCATTTTCTATGGCCTCTGCCACCCTGAAACACCAAGACCAACCCCTTCTCCTCCTCCTACTCAATGTGAAGACGAGGATGAAGACTTTTATGATGATCCATTTCCACTTAATGAACAGTAAATATATTTTCTCTCCTTACAATTTTCTTTTTAACATGATATTAAAAATTTTTTTATATTAGAGACGGGGTCTCGCTATGTTCCTCAGGCTGGTCTTGAACCCCTGGGCTCAAACGATCTCCCAGCCTCGGCCTCCCAAAGTGCTAGGATGACAGGTGTGAGTCACCTCACCCAGCCACTTCCTTATCATTTTCTTAATAACATTTTATTTATCTCTCTTTATTGTAATACAGTATATAATACATTTATAACATGTAAAATCCATTTTAATTGACTGTTTATGTTTTGGCAAGGCTTCTGGTCAACAGCAGGCTATTTGTAGTTGTGGTTAAGTCAAAAGTCATACACAGGGCTGGGCGTGGTGGTGCATGTCTGTAATTCCAGTACTCTGGGAGGCTGAGGCGGGCAGATTGCTTGAGCTCAGGAGTCTGAGACCAGCCTAGGCAACATGGCAAAAGTCTGTCTCTACAGAAAATAAAAAATTAGCTGGGAGTGGTGGTGT
Source organism: Ateles fusciceps (assembly GCA_036589455.1). Taxonomy (NCBI): domain Eukaryota; kingdom Metazoa; phylum Chordata; class Mammalia; order Primates; family Atelidae; genus Ateles; species Ateles fusciceps. Next base: position 15,074,116 of record JAZHEH010003205.1, read on the forward strand.
GTGCCAGTAGTCCTAGCTACTTGGGGAGGCCGAGGTGGGAGGACTGCTTTAGCCCAGGAGGTCAAACCTGCAATGAGCCATGTTTGCACCACAACACTCCAGCCTGGGAAACAGAGCAAGACCCTGTCTCAAAAAAAAAAAAAAAGTCATATGCAGATTGTACAGGGGTCGGAGCACCCCCGCTACCGCAATGTAATTCAAGGTTACTGTATTAGCGTTCACTGTACTGTTGTAAAGATTGGATTCTTGTTAATTTTTAGTCAGATTTTCCATACGCAGTTTTATTTGACACTAGTGATAATCATCTGCAACATTTATTTTTTTTTTTGAGATGGAGTCTTACTCTGCAGCCCAGGCTGGAGCGCGGCGGCATGATCTCGTGGCTCACTGCAACCTCCGCCTCCCGGGTTCAAGAGATTCTCCCACCTCAGCCTCTCTAGTAGCTGGGATTGCAGGCATGCGTCACCATGCCCGGCTAATTTTTGTGCTTTTAGTAGCGATGGGGTTTCGCCATGTTGCCCATGCTGGTCTCAAACTCCTGACCTCAGGTGATCCACCCGCCTGAGCTTCCCAAAGTGCTAGGATTACAGGCATGAGTCACCCCACTTTTCTTATGAAACAGATAAAAGGCTGAATGTGGCCGGTCATGTTGTCTCACACTTACAGTCCCAGCACTTTGGGAGACCAAGGTGGGTGGATCACTTGAGCTCAGGAGTTCAAGACTGGCCTGAGCAACCCTGTCTCTACAATTAAATAAATATATATATATATTTTTAAAGGAGGCTGAAGTTGACTGTTAGCTGTTCCAGGACAGAAGAGGAGTTCATACCTTCACAAGTGACCCCTTCAGGTTGGTGCCTAACTCTGCATGAAAAGCCGTGACTCTGGCGGGGAGTACTGAGAGACAGGAGGCTAGCTGACAACCAATTTGCTTAAAGTCCTCTCCAAATCCTCCTTTTTTTTTTTCCAATGGCAATGCTTTGAACTATAGGACCAGACAGAAAATTCCGGCCTGGCTAACTACAGACAAAGTGGACACTTGACTCCAAGGCACAGTCCCCATTTCCCCAACCTCTTTCCTCAGAGATTCTTAGCATCTAAGCATCTGGGCTAAAAAGTCTTGGAAATACAAACAATCCAAGGACTCTGGAGGAGCTTTGAGAAAGGGCTATATTTCTGACATCTGGGTGGTTACAAATCCATCAGTAACAGAGCTAGAAGACCAGTCCCAGCATGGTGGCTCATGCCCGTAATCCCAGCATTTTGAAAGGCCGAGGTGGGACAATCACTTAAACTCAGGAGTTTGAGACCTGCCTGGGCAACACAGTGAGACCCTGTTCTCCACAAAAAGGAAACAACAAAAACAACAAAAAACCCCAGAAGACCGTAAAGAAAGGAGGGGAATCCATCCCCCAGTTTTCTTGCACAGCTGGATGTAAACACACCAGGCTGATTATTCTAACCTTTAGAAATGTGCAGACCCAGTGTCACAGCCCGATGGGATGGTGAGGAGTGAACCTGCATCTCACAGATGGAAGATGCTTTTCCGATTCAGCCTAAGTCCCTCTGCACTCACATGGGGTTTTTTTTCAACCCCAAAGACCAAGGTTTTGCAACCCTTTGAATAACTAAAAGACACCTGCACTTTAACTTGGGAAGGTGGCACCTGCCTGCAAGCTGAGGCTGTGGGAGGAGAGGAAGGATGTGCTCTAGGACAGGCCCTCTGCCTCCAGGCCCCGACACTCTCACTGCCAAGCGTTAAAGTGACCTGTGACTAAGAACAAAACTACACCTCACAGGTACTTATGTTTCCGATAACTCAGAACAGACTCAAGGTTATCCCTATAATAGCATTATTTACTCCCCCGGTATTCCAACGTGATTCCTTGAGTGCAGGAGAGGGGCTGAGTTATACCTAAGGTGCTAGAAGTAGGCCACCCAACAAGAAGGTCTATAAGGGAATGTCACTAGACATTCATGTCCTAGAAAAAAAGGCTGAGACTCACATGTTTAGAGCAATCCCCTCACTGTACAGATGAGGGGGACGGGGCCCTGGTGAAGGCCTCTGAGTGGCACACTGTTACACAACTGAGGAGGTAAAACTGAGACTAGCCTCAGGGTTCTCAGCTTCCAAACTAGAGTCATTTCCATCAGGGCAGGGAGAGTTGGCCATAGGGTTTTAAGAACGAGGCAGGTTGGGAAATATTACTTCTGGAGGAAGCACTACTGGTATAGGAAGAGACCTACACTTTACCTAAAGCCGGGTTAGCAGTATTAGCATCTTCTACCTCTGGTGTTTCTATTTTATTTTGGTATGGCTCAAGAAGTAGCTCTGGGCTGGGCACGGTGGCTTACACCTGTAATATCAGCATTGTGGGAGGCCTTGGTGGAAGGATCACTTTAGTCCAGGAGTTTGAGATCAGCCTGGACAACATAGGGAGACCCTGTCTCTATATAAAAAAAATTTTTTTAATTAGCTGGGTGTGGTGGTGCACACCTCTAGACCCAGCTACTTGGGAGGCTGAGGAGGGAGGATCGCTTGAGCCCAGGAGGTTGAGGCTGCAGTGAGCCATGATCATGCCACTGTACTCCAGCCTGGGCAACAGAGTGAGACCCTATCTAAACAAAAAATAAACAAAACAAATAAGTTGGTCTCTATGAAGTGAGTGCGAAATCACATGATGACCTGGCTTTTCCATCCTCAAGACCATGGCAAGGGCACACTGGCCATGGGCTATGTAGAGTCCACTAGGGGGTGCCAGCAGCCCCCACCTCTGCTGGGTGCCATTGCCATATCCTCTGAGCCTCTCGGGCACTGTGTGCTGTGACTGGCACTTGCCAACTGGAAACCAACAGTCTCTCTTCAACCTCTGCAGCACCTGCTCTTGCATATGATAATAAATAGTACTTTGCATTTATTGAGTCGTTACTATGGACAGCCATAGTGCTTTACGTGGCTCCTCATATAAGGTAGGTAGATACTATCTGTCATTAACGCCATTTTACAGATGAGGACATCAAGGCCCATAAGATTACATAACCTGATTAAGATTCACATGGCCAGAAAGAGCCAGAGCTGGCCCACCACACCAAGGAAGTCTGCACTCTTGCTCACGTGCTGTCCTACTGACTAGCACCGAAGAGGTATGTGGCAGAAAGAACAGAAATACTGGCTCTGACCAAATACTCATTTATGAATCTTCTGCATTGTCCCAGCAATTTCTCCGTAAGTGCCCATGGTCCTGGCTAACCCCGTGATGTGAAACAATGGACACTTCTTTTCCTAGGAACTCTGTTAATCTGGAGTTCTGCTTTCAGTTTGCCACTGAGCCTACAACACTGGTTGTAAGATGCTAAATCCGCAATTACCTTTTAAATGGAAAAAAAAGGGTAAAAGGTAAGAGAGAGAGAAGAACACAGAGAACTAGAAAAGACTAATATCCCCACCTTCTTTCCTGAAAGGTCATCTGATGATCAAGATGGATTCTCCCACTCTACTGCCCAAATCTTTTCCCATAATCGTCCACTGCAGCCCTACAGAATGATAAATCCTGTGAAATTTATGAGCTACCTGAAAGTTAAAATATCCAGGAAATTTTGATTCCATTTTGGAAAAAAAGCTCACATCAAATTAAAATTAGCCCAGCAAAACAAAAGTAAACCAAAGGTCTGCAAAGTCATCCAGGCCACATGATTTTGTCAAATTTCCTAAGAGATTGCATCAGCACTCAGAGCAGGTAAGCGATGCTTTTTTATTTTCCTTCAGGAGAAGGCTACAGGACATTCCCTATGCCTCTGAGACCAGGCAGGCTCTGCGCATCATACCCTGGAGGCCAGGGGAGCAGCCAGCCAGCGTTCTAGCCGGTCCCTGCACACGGGATGTGTCTACCAAAAGTTTGCAACTGTCAGTGAAGGGAAATGTCAGTTTGCTCGGGCTTGCTGGCCAAGCCTGACACTGGTTCACCTTAGACTATTGCCTCCTCCCACCAGACAGAGGAAGGCGCAGGGGACGTACCTAGTTCCTTGTCCTTTTCTGCCATTAACTCAAAATGAGGAAGAAATGAATGACAGAGCACTGTGGGGGAATGTGTCCTTAGTCACCCAGGTCTGCTCTGGGTGGGTTCTGCCAAGCAAATGCGCCTACGGGATCCTTGCACTTGCAATCAAGAGAAGCCCAGAGAGTCCTTCTGATGGAGACCTGGTTTCCTTTCTTTCCTTGTCATCAGATCAGCTCACTGTTTACATAGCCAGAAGAGCTGAGCAGAGAGTTGTATCAGCCAGAGTCCAGCTGCTTCCTGTCTTTCAACAAGTGCCTTAAGTGGGGAATCCTTTGCCATATGGTTGGCTGTACCAGAGAGCAGAGCTCCCAAGAGAAGACAAGTCTGCACTTGCCATCTATGACCCCTTACTGTCAGGTCAAAGGGACACTCACAATATCAGGATAAGCCCACTGGTGCGTGAAGCAAGTGATCCCAGGAATGCTGACGTGGTCATGTGCATCAAGCATGTTCCTGGGTCAGGGTAACTGGGCATCTCTTCATCCAGGCCCTTCCATTTGACGGAGCAACAGAGGAAGGATGGTGGCAACTGGTTCAAGCCACAAGAACTCTCCCAAACCACTGCAACATTTATCTTGCAATATAAACTTGAGTTTTAGTGCTCTGGAGACGGATACACTTCTCATTTTCCAAAGCTTCTCATTTTCCTTTAAGACCTGATTTCTCAAGCAGGACCACGTGCTGGCGGCGTGTTGCTCCAGTTTCCCTCCCCAGCCCTCCCTTCTCCCCCATCCCCATGCTGATGCGCTATTTTGAAGGCTGCCCCAGTTCTGCCTGTCTCTGGGATCACCTAAAGGTAGAAGAATCAAACGAAGCAACCAGGGTAAAGAAAGCCACGCCATGCAGATGGGAGGTCCTGGGGCAGACAGGGTAGATGAGGGTGCCTCTTGGCTGAGGCGCTCAGAGCGCGTCCGCCCCTTGACTTTGTCCTTAGCATTCAGTTCTTAGTTTCCAGCCTCCATCTTTCCGTCACATCCTCATGGTGCTTAGTGTCCATAAAATGGGACCTGAATAAACTAATTTTAATAAATGGGATTTATTACAAATAGAAGTTCAAGGGGTAACACTGATGATTTTCATTTCTAAGCTGTAAGTATCACATTCTTCATTCTTCACCCTCAAAGACACAGACTCCCTCTCTGTCAACACAGAAATAAGTGAAAATCAATGCACAATTTATCAGTTGCTGAACTGTGAGTCAGTCTCTCCTAGAGAACATTCTCGACTGGGAAAGGCTCAGGGATTCTGGCTTTTGACTCTTCCAACACTTCTCTTCTGGACTCACCCTCTGCAGTGCTGCTCTGGAGCCTGGGGGCTCACCTGTTTCCCCAGCAAGTTCCCACAAGGAGATATCAGAAGACAGCCATACTGACAAAGAAAGAACAATGTATCTGTGTGTGTATTAACATATCTGTTGTGACGGGTCAATCTGACCAGGTCATGGGGTGCCCAGATATTTGTCTCAACATTATTTCTGGTGTGTCTGTGAGGTGTTTCCAGATGAGATCAGCATTTGAAACCATAGACTGAGTGAAGCAGACCCGCCTCCCCAAGGTGAGCAGGCCTCATCCAATCCACTGAGGACGTGAATAGAATAAAAAGGCAAAGAGGAGACATTTCACTCTCTTCTCTCTGCCTACCTGCTTGAGCTGGGACACTGGTCTTCTCTTGCCCTTGAACTAGGACTTACAGCATCAGCTCTTCTATTTCTCAGGAGAAACTCCAGTTCAAACTCGAAATGGAACTAAATACTCCACAAGTTTTCCCAGGTCTCCAGCTTGCAGGTGGCAGATCATGGGATTTCTCAGCTTCCATAATCATGTGAGCCAATTTTTTATAATAAATCTCTTTACATACACACACTCAAACACACACTCTTACACACATTGTTGGTGCTGTTTCTCTAGAAAACACTGACCAATAAATCTAACTACTAAAATACCAAACAAAAACTTTAAAGGACTAGCAACACCAGATATTGGGAATGTTGGTGAAGATGTGTAGCAACTGGATGTGTCTGAGGGAATAGAAAATGACACAGCCACTTTGGGGGGAAGATCTAGTAGTTTCACATTAAACACACACACACCCAGCCTATGACCCAAGCAACTTCTCACTATGGATTTACCCAAAAGAAATGTCAACATATGCCTATGAACAGTCATTTACAAGAATGTTCATCTCAGCTTTATTCCTAACAAGCAAAAAACTGGAAACAACCCAAATACCCGTCAACAGAATGGATAAAGAAATCGTGGTACATCCATGGAATAAAACGGAACACTACTCTGCTATAAAAAGCAATGAATTACCGATACATGCAACAACATGGATGCATTAAAACATGCCAAGTGAAGGACACAAAAGTACACACATGATTCTAATTATATGAAGTTCTAGAAAAGGCAAAATTAATCTACTGTGGAAGAAATCAGAACAGTGGTTGTCTCTAGGGGTTAGGGTGGGGGCAGAGATTCACTGAGAAGGAAATGAGAGAACTTTCTGGGGTGACAAAAATGTTCTGTGTCATGAGGAGGGTTTGAGTTACACACGTGTATGTGTTTGTCAAAATTCACCAAACACATACTTAAGATTTCAGATTTCGTTGTTTGCAAATTTCACCTCAACCAGAAAAAAGACCATAAACAAATATGGAACTGTAGTTAATTAACTGTAGTTAGTGATCTGTATCAGGGGAAGTACATGGATGTCTGCATTAAAATGAATTGAACAAACAAACAAAAAAATAAGATGCACAAGTTAAACTTCTTCCAACTTCTCCAAACGTTTGAATTTTTAATAAACATCGAACAAAGTGTCAAGCAGTGAGCTGTGTTGTGAAGACAAGGCCAAGCAGAGTGGGTGTGCTAATTTGGATACAGTGGTCAGGGACAGCCTCTGAGGAGGTGACGGACAAACAGAGCCCTGGATGTATTAGAGGAACAGTGAAGGCAGAACATCTAGGCACTGCGAGGCCAAGGGCAGTGGGTGACAGCTGAGGCACACTCTCAATCCTTGTATATGCTCAAATACCTTTCTTTCATTCTCACAGCTGAATGGATAGCTTGCCTGGGTACAAGATACTTGAGTAGCATTCCTTTTATCCCCCGTGGTCTGTAGATGAAATTCCACCATCTTCTAGCTTCTTGGTGTTGCAAATAGGAAATCTGGTGCCAGTGTGACTCTTTTTCCTTAATAATCTGTTCCTTTGGCCTGAAACCTTGAAGATTTTTCTCTTCATCCTAAGAGTTCAGAAATGTTACCAGGATATGCTTAGAGTGTCTTCTCTTATCAGTTTTACCTTTCAATATGCAGACTCACGTCTTCCTTCTTTAGGGAAATTTTCTCCTATATGTTTGATTACTTCCCCGGGTGGTAACTCATCAGTGCTGTTCACTAAATATTTCTAGCCTTCCTCCTTCTATCTATATATAATGACTGCATGTGCCTGCTCTCTTTGAAGTTAAGGGTGGGTTTGTGATTTGCTTTGGCCAATGAAATGCGAGCAGAAGAAACCTGCACACACCCAAGTGGACTTTAGGAGTCAGTGCGTGACTCTCCACGCTACCTGTACTGCTGCAGTAATCAGGGAGCAGGTGTTGCAACGAAGCCTCTGCTGGCTCAGGTCCCTGAGTAACAACAGTGAGCACAGTCCTCCCTCTTGACCTGCACTGTATGCTGCAGCACGGGGAAGAGATCAATGTGCCGAGCTGAGCCACCGAGCTGAGCCACCGAGCTGAGGGGACTGTGTATGATGACATTAAAAGCTAGTCCTGGCCTGTCCTGCCTCAAGCGCCCTTCCTCTACCTTTTTTCTCTTCTAGTACTCCTGCTGCTTGGATGTCAAATCTCTTGGTTATATCGTCCAGGTCTGTTACCTCTTTCTCCGTAACTTCTCTTTGCATTTTCTCTGGAGCTCAGCCTTTCTAACTCTGTCTGGGTCTCACCTGCCTGCCCCATGCTTGGCTCAAGGAGGTAAATGGTTGGCATTGGGAGCCAAGGAGTTAGGATAAATTCTGCTCTTTACATACATATGCTTCCTTGTATCAACTACAATCTAGGTACTTGTCATTTTTAATGTCTGTATTCCACATGATAATCTAATAATATTGTGCCTACCCACCTTCTTCTGTTGGGTATTGGGATTCTCGATTTTTACCAACTATAAAGATCCTCTTAGTAAAGTGATCTTCATTTTCTACTCTATGCATGGTATATTCCACTCTGACATATGCCTGCTGCTTCTGAATTCTACACTGACTGGTATGGAAGAAAGAGAATCAGACTAGGCATCAGAAGAAACAGGCTTTCCCAATCACTAGCCACATGGCCTTGTACGAGCTACTTAGTAATATTCAAGTAGTGCCCTGCCTATTCCAGAGTTGTTTTAAAGTCCAGCCAAGGATGGATGTGTGAATGCTCTGTGCAGAGTAAACCATTTTATCGGCTGCATCCACTACCGCTCAACTATGCTGAAGCTTGCTGGTAAATCTGTCCATTCGAGGAAATTCAGAAATTCTTCAGGCAAAAAAAGTGAAAAATGAGCTCAACTTACATAATGTATTTTGCGGACTCCAAGATGCCATCAATTGTAAGAGGCACCGTTATAAACCTCCAAGAAAGGCAAGAAAAGCTGCCAATAATTTTTTTTCAATATGGTATTCCACAGAAATTCATAATTTTAAGATGTGATTATATGGCACATCTTGATTTTAAAGTTGTTAAACTGTGAAGTGTCTGTGCCTTAGAATCAATGAACACGTGAAAAATACACATATGAATATCTGAAAAATCATACAGACTGAATTCCAATAATAGACCCAATAAATTTATTCCTGGCCGGGTACGGTGGCTCAGGCCTGTAATCCCAGCACTTTGGGAGGCCAAGGCAGGTGGATCACTTGAGCTCAGGAGTTCAAGACCAGCATGGGCAACATGGTAAAACCCCATCTCTACCAAAAATATAAAAATTGACCAGGCATGGTGGCACGTGCCTGTGGTCCCAGCTACTTGGGAGGCTGAAGTGGGAGGATGGCTGGAGCCCAGGAAGTCGAGGCAGCAGTGAGCCTTGATCAGGCCACTGCACTCCAGCATGGGTGACAGAGTAAGACCCTGTCTCAAAATTATTCCTGTATACTTACTGCAAACCAGAAGAGCCTGAGTGAAGACATCTACAGCTAGGAACAAAAGGAAGCACGGTGTGCGCATGTAAGTGGGAGTGAGGATATCAAACCCACCCTGCCGTACAATGAGTCCAGGCTGCAGCCTGCCAGGTGGAGCCTCGGCAACAGTATTCTAGCCACATGAAGAATGGAGAAAGCATCTATCTGGAGCAGGAGCTATGGTCATTCACTGATCTTGTTCCCTTTGACATTCTAACTCATTTCTTCCAAATAGAGGCCCTGGAAGGGCTGCTTAGGAGAGAAAGGACAGGGAAGTAGGGACAGGGACATGAAGGTCCGACGACCTGAGTCTGAGCAGATAACAAGAAGCTGAAAACTGACTGGGTGCAGTGGCTCATGCTTGTAATTCCATCACTTTGGAAGGTTGAGGCAGAAGAAATGCTTTAAGTCAGGAGTTCAAGACCAGCCCGCCAGCCTGAGCAATATAGTGAGATCCCCTTCTCTACCAAAAAAAAAAAAAAAAAAAAGCAGCAGCAGCTGAAAACATCAGCCTGAGTATGAAATGAGAATCAACTCCCAGACTACTCTCTAGGAAATACGAATATCGATTTATAACTCCTTGTCACCTGGCTACCACGCCTGGGCAAGTTTAGGGGCATTCATTATGATTCAAAAAGTGTGGATGTAAAGTCTCCAGGGAAACACTTGGCTTGTATCTTAAAGATGTCTTACTTAAAGGATGGACCATCTGTTGAAAAAGAAGGTCCTCTTCCTCTTGGTGCAGTAGCCCAAGAATTTCTTCTAGTTCTTAGACATCAGGGATTACCTACGAGCTAGGCAGTAGGATAGACAGGTCTGGCCAGGAAACATCCAGTCATTCGGCTGAACATCACGCTCTCCTTGCACATGGCTGCCCCACCTGTTTCCACCCCCAACAGACTGCACACATACATCCCTTGGACTCAAAACCCACTGCTGCTGCTGGTGTGGACTTTCCAGTGTTTGGGCAATGCCAGAGAACATTCCTAAGAGTAGGCAGAATTCCCCTGCCTGTTCCTCAGAAAATCAGCAACAACTGGAGACAAGGACCACCTTCCCTCAAGAAACAAAAACAAAGGCAACAATAAAAACTGCTCTCTAGGCAAAAGAGGCAATTACCACTCCCAAGGGATTTGTGGGCTGTCTATACAGCAGAAGAAGTGTCGCTTCCTCCAACCTCAGGAGGAACACCGTCCAAGTAGGACACCAGCCATGCAGGTCTGGCTTCACTCTTGGCAGATGCCCGCAGAACACCTTCTTGGAGAAACAGGACTGGCCTTGGTACTGCCTGGGTGCAGGCTTGCTTCTTCCCTGGATACAGACTATCTTCTAAGTCCTAGAGTCCTTATTTTGATTTTTTAAGAGACAGGGTCTCCCTCTGTTGTCCAGGCAGGAGTGCAGTTGTGGGATCTTGGTTCACTGCAACCTCCACCTCCAGGGCTCAAGCAATCCTCCCACCTCAGCCTCTCAAGAAGCTGGGACTACAGGCGTGTGCACCTCTCAAACTGGTGGAGTCTTTATTGATTTAGTTAGAAATCCCAACCTCCAACTAACTTGCCTTTTTTTGTAGAGTGTATGTGGGGTGGAGGGGAAGGTGGTTTGGAGGGGAAAAGGGAAAAAAAGTTAGGGAAGGGAAAAGAATAATGAAGCAAAGTTTCACAGAGAAGCTATACAGGACCAATAGTTTATTTCTGGGTTCCTAAAGGCATTGTCTACCCTACTGCCCACCCTACTGGCTGACAGGAATTTTTCGCTGACAAGAAGGAAAATGCCTGAACACACTACTAGATCATGTTCAGCACAGCATCTGACTCACCAGCGAACAGACATGACACTCACATCTAAGTGACTGCTCATATGGAATAAAACCATTTGCCTTGCACTGTGTAACTTCTACCAGCTGATGCCGACAGCTCAGCCTTTCTGTCACTGGAGGTCTATGAGAAGGCTCCTTCCTTGGCTCCCACTATAACCCTGGGATGCAGAATGTATGGTGCTGTATTCATTTCGTTAAAACCATCAGCTCAGATGGGCACGGTGGCTCACGCCTGTAATCTCAGCACTCTGGGAGGCCAAGGTGGGGGGATCAGGAGGTCAGGAGTTTGAGACCAGCTTTGCCAATCTAGTGAAACCTCCTCTCTATTAAATATACAAAAATTAGTCGAGCATGGTGGCATGTGCCTGTAATCCCAGCTACTCGGGAGGCTAACGCAGGAGAATCAACTGAACCCAGGAGGCAGACGTTGCAGTGAGCCGAGATTGCGCCACTGCACTCCAGCCTGGGCGGCAGAGTGAAACTCCATCTCAAACCAAACAAAAACAACAACAAAAAACCCATCAGCTCAGCCTTGGGCCCTGGCACGCAGCAACACTGCAGGCTGCCTTCCTGCCTTGGACCCAGCCCTGGCCCCCTGTCATCTGGGCATCCTCTGTTCAGCTGCATCTCCAACACAGGAAGATGGAGGCTAGAACCCAGAGGACATGGTCCAGTAAGCCACAACTGTGTTTGCAAATGGCACCTGAAGACGAAGAAGCTGAAAGAGTAGAACGAAGTTGTTTTGAAAGGTCAACAGCAGTGCAGTGATCGATCCTATATCCAAGGAAATGATCAGAATGAGAAGACCTTCATACTTCAGTCCTTGCTTTCTCTCATCCAGGGCTATAGTGACCACAGAGAAAGACATGCAAAGACTCTAGACAGCTGTGAGGGCCTGACCAATGGGTCAAAAGGAGTTTCCTAGAGACTCTCCAGACAAAAAGCATGAATGAGGAGGACTATGAATCTAAGATCCCTAAAATAGTGAATGACCCCTACTCAAGTCATGTAGAGTGTGCTACCATATTGCTTTTCTTTACCTCTGGTTCAGGTTACTAGAGCCAGGTAGATAAGAATGAGAGAGGGAGAAGGTTGGGAGTAAGATGTGGAGGAGGCTCCAACAGGGTAGCAGGAACACGGCGATACCTCATAAATCTTGATTCATAATAACAGTTCCGAGGTTAAGAAAGTCAAGGATCTCCTAAGGACAAGAAATCTGCTGAGCAAGCAAAAGATGTGTGATATAACATTAAAACCAAGTATATGTCAGTGGACAAAAAAGTTAAGCCACGAAGAAGTCTCTGTACTGGTCCTCACAAACATAAATGTTTATGAAAGAAGAGGACCACACAAACTGGCAATTCCTTCTTCGTTTTGACATTTCACCTTGAAGACTAATTTTACATTTATTGTAACATTCTCTCATTTCACGTCAGCACTTCAACTTCCCAGAATATTGGCGTCAGAAACACATATGTTGAGGCCAGACACAGTGGCTCTTGCCTACAATCCCAGCACTTTGGGAGACCAGGGTGGGTGGATCACCTGAGGTCAGGAGTTCGAGACCAGCCTAACCAACATGGAGAAACCCTGTCTCTACTGAAAATACAAAATTAGCCAGGTGTGGTGGCACATGCCTGTAATCCCAGCTACTTGGGAGGCTGAGGCAGGAGAATCGCTTGAACCCAGGAGGAGGAGGTTGCTGTTAGCTAAGACTATGTCATTGCAATCCAGCCTGGGCAACAAGAGCAAAATTCCATTTCAAAAAAAATAATAAATATTGACAAATACCATTTATTGCAATGTATCACCAGGTGTGGTGGCTCACCCCAGTAATCCCAGTACTTTGGGAGGCCAAGGCGGGTGGATTACCTGAGTCAGGATTTCGAGACCAGCCTGGCCAACATGGTGAAATCCCATCTCTACTAAAACGGAAAAATCAGCCAGGTGTAGTGGTGGATGCATGTAATCCCAGTTACTTGGGAGGCTAAAGCAGGCGAATTGCTTGAACCCGGGAAGTGGGGGGTTGTAGTGAACAGAGACTGTACCACTACACTCCAGACTGGGCAACAGAGAGAGACTCTGTCTCCAAAAAAAGAAAAAAGAAATGTGTGAAAGAGAATTAAAAAAAAAAAAAAAACCGGCCGGGCGCGGTGGCTCACGTCTGTAATCCCAGCACTTTGGGAGGCCGAGGCGGGCAGATCACCTGAGGTCAGGAGTTCGAGGCCAGCCTGGCCAACATGCTGAAACCCCGTCTCTACTAAAAATGAAAAAATTAGCCGGGCGTGGTGGCACGCGCCTGTAATCCCAGCTACTTGGGAGGCTGAGGCAGAAGAATCGCTTGAACCCAGGAGGGAGAGGTTGCAGTGAGCCGAGATTGTGCCACTGCACTCTAGCCTGGGCAACAAAGGGAGACTCCGTCTCAAAAAAAAAAAAATAAAACCTTGGCCGGGCGCGGTGGCTCACGCCTGTAATCCTAGCACTTTGGGAGGCCGAGGTGGGTGGATCACCTGAGGTCAGGAGTTCAAGACCAGCCTGGCCATCATGGTGAAACCCCATCTTAAAAAAAAAAAAAAAAAAAAACCAAGCAGACAAATATAATGGAAAAACCTGGATCTGGGCTCAGAACTCCAGCATTCAAGTGCTGACTTCTCCATGCATCAGTTATGTACCAAGGGCACATCCCTGAACCTCCCTGAGCTTCCATTTTCTCATTTGTAAAACAGGAGTCATTTTATCACCCTAGCCATTACAAAGGAACATGTGTGTAACCGGCTGTACAAAGGTGTGGTAGGCAGAATAATGGCTCCCCAAACACGTCCACCTCCGAATCCCCACCACATGTGAATGTTACCTTAAATGGAGAAAAGGACTTGGCAGATGTGATGAATACAGAACCTTAAAACGGGGAGATTATTCAGGTGGGTCGAATGTAATAACAGAGTCTCTATTAGGGAAAGAGAGAGGCAGAGAAGAAGACATGACTATGAAAGCAGACACAGGGATCTGAAGATGCTTTGCCACTAGCTTTTAAGCTGGAGGAAGGGGCCATGAGCCAAGGAAAGCGTGTGGCCTCCAGGAGCTAGAAAAGACAAGGAAACAGATTCTCCCCTAGAGCCTCCGGAAGGAGCACAGCGCTGCAGACACCTTGATTGCAGCCCAGCGAGACCACTGCAGACTTCCCATCTCCAAAAATGCAAGAAAATATATTTGTGTTGTCAAATTTGTGGATATTTGCTACAGCAGCAACAGGAAATTAACATAAAACCTTCTAAGAGAAATGGCTGTTCTTCAAAAGGATCAACTCTTTTTTTTTTTTTTTTTTTTTTTTTTGAGACAGAGTCTCACTCTGTCACCAGGCTGGAGTGCAGTGGCACAATCTTGGCTCAGTGCAATTTCCGACTCCCTGGTTCAAGCGATCTCCTGCCTCAGCCTCCTGAGTAGCTGGGATTACAGGCATCTGCCTCCATGCCCAGCTGATTTTTTGTATTTTTAGTAGAGACGGGGTTTTACCATGTTGGCCAGGATGGTCTCGATCTCCTGACCTCATGATCTGCCTGCCTTGGCTGCCCAAAGTGCTGGGATTACAGGCATGAGTCACTGCGCCCGGCCTGGATCAACCCTTAAAGGAGATTGAGGTTCAGCAGAGGGGTTCCCTGACTCTGCTGAAAATTATGAAGCAGGGTATCTCAGTCAGTTTGGGCTGCTATAACAAAATACTGCAGACTGGGTGGCTTAAACAATAAACATTTACCTCTCACAGTTCTGGAGACTGAGAAGCCCAAGATCAAGGTGCTGCCAGATTTGATGTCTGGTGAAGGCCCTCTTCCTGATTTGCAAATGGCCACCATCTTGCTGTGTCTTACATGCTGGAGAGAAAGTGCTGGTGTCCCTTCTTCTGGAGGCACTAATAATTCCATCACAAGGGCACCAATAATTCCATCACAAGGGCACCATACTCATGACCTCTTCAACTCACTTACCTCCCAAAAGTCCCCCTTCAAATGCCATCACATTGGGGATTAGGCTTCAACACATGAATTGTGGGAGAGTAGGGGGATAAAATACATTCAGTCCATGGCACGTGGCATTCTCTCTTGGAGAATCATTGAAAACTGTGCCCCAGAGAGGATGCCACGTGCTATGGACTGAATGTGCCACACTTAAGTAGGATAAGCAACCAAGTCAGTCCATCTGCCTATTCGTTCATATATGTTCTAGTTATTAAGTCATAAGGAAAATGGCAAAACAAATATAATTTCTACCCTCAGCGAACTGATGACCCGTTAGGAAACAGGAGAAAGAGGAGGCCACAGAGCTCTCATTTCTTTCACATCCCTAAGTGGCTGCCTAGTAAATGCATCCCACACAGGCTCTTGACCTGAACCCTCCGGGAACAGACATCAGCAGATCCATAAGCTTCCTGAAATAAGATGCCACATTCTAGGGGAGATTCAGAGTTAGATGTCAAAAGTATTTGGACTCAGAACCCAAAGGTTCAGAACCATTTGGATAACAAGAGAAAGATTACAGATAGAAGACTGAAACATATTATAATAGATATTTCAGTAACAATCCAAATAGTTGTGATTTATTTTTAGTATAGGGAAGATGGTACTCGCAAGGAAGAAGAAAATTGAATCAGGCCCTCAAGGGCTTTACAATTCATGATCAGGGTCGTTCAATACAGCATACAGAAGGGCCATTTAGAACAAGTTCCCTTAAGCATATTTTCCTCTCTCCTGAGTCCGTATATGCAAGCTATTCCCTACCTCACATATGCAAGCTATTCCCTACTTCACACAACGCTCTCTCAATCCCACCTACACCTGCAGTAACTGCCCCAGTTCCAATGAAGCATCTCCAATGGCCATCTTCACTTCCTCTCCCAGTTCCTCTTGAACCTGCTCCAATCTCTAAAACCGTCCTTTCCATGCCAATGACTTCCACATGACAGCATCCTAACATCAATTCCTGAGCACTCAGCAGCCAGGTGAGAAGGTGACCCTCCTCCTCCACCTTTGCTGCACCTGCTGTCTGTGGTCCCCTTACAATATAAGCCCCTTGAAGGCAGAGTCTGTTTCTTTTACTGCTGTAGCCCCACAGTCTGGCATATGATGGGCTCTTGAAAATATCTGTTGGTTGAATGAACATCACACTTCATGGAAATGTGTGAAAAAGGCCCAGCTGTACAACCGGAAAGAGATAACAAATTAAGGGCAGTCAGCCTGCTGTGTGAGTCCATTCCCAGCAGAGACTACCTGCTATCACTCAAGGTTCCAGTAACTGCCATACCACAGCAAGGGTTAAGTAGGACAGTGAAGCATGTGTGAGACATAATGTCGGTTAGGAACCCACTGCGGTCATGCTGCTTCCTGCCCAGCCCGCAGTTCCGATAAAGGGTGCAGATAACAATCACGTGTGCATGTGCACAGACTGCAGGTGCCCCTGCCACCATGCTGTGGTATGCAGTGGACATGAAGGGATCTGCTTGGCTGCCACCTGGGCAGGCCTTGACAGTACTGGGGGCGGGAGAAAGCCTCTGCCCCCAAGTAAAATCAAGTCATAGTCAGCTAGGACAGCCTCCAGGTTCTCATTCCTCCTACCAACAATGAGGAGTAGGTGGAGCCTCTCCATTTACTCCCTCCCACCGACCCCCCCACCTGGAAGTGCCCAGAGACAGGGAAGAACAGCCAGCCCAGTGACCTGGGCTTCTGACCCCCAGGCAGCAGTTGGCAAAGGCCCCAACAGCCATTTCCTGGACAGTGGGAACTTCTGAGTGCTCTGCACTCTGATAGATACATTTCCTTAATACATTTTTTCAATATTTTATTATTATTATGTTTTATAGAGACAGGGTCTTGCTATGTTGCCCAGGCTGGCTTCTAACTCCTGGATTAAAGTGATCCTCCTGCCCAGGCCTCCCAAAGTGCTGGGATTATAGGCATGAGCCACTGCACTGGGCCTAAAAAAAAAACTTTATTATGGAAATTTTCAGACAAACAAAAAAATAGAATACAGTGAGCTCCCAGGTACTCATCACCCAGCTTCAACAATGATCAAATCAGGGCCAGTCCTGTCTGATTTTCCAGTGAGGTGCCCATGTCTTGGTCTGCTAGAACAACCCCAGTTTAAGCTTGTCATCTTGATGTAATTAATAGCTCCCTCTTCCAGCTTCAAACATGCTTGTGATTAAATGATAAATTATATGGTCATCTGATCTTTATCCCAACTCACTCTCCCTGCACTAGATTATTTTGAAGAAAATTCCAGACATTAAATAAATCCACCCATAAATATTTCACAATGTGACAGTAAAGACTTAAATACAGCTCTACACCCTTTAGACACCAACTTACGGGGCACTGTGCCTTCTCCTCTCAAGGGGCTGTTGGAAGGGTCACCCAGTAGGCTCTGTGCTACGTGCTGGCACATGGAGCCTCACCGGGTGGCATGACCCCAGCTTAGGGATGGGACTAACACACATGTGGAGAAGCCAAAGGTGTGCTCACGCTGGCCTGACTCCACTGCATGCCTCCTTCCATAGCACCACACTGCCTCTGCACAGGAGGTCTAGAAATGGCCACGGACAGCAAGACAGCCGAACAGACCAATAGCCTGTAGCTCATTTCACACATGCACCCAGAAGGCGCAGCACGAGTTTCAATAATTCAGAGTGAATAAATGCAAACCACAAACCAACCCACAGAGTATAAAATCCCAATCTTTACCTCTGCTCTCTGGGTGGTATTGCTGCAAGAGTCTAGAGCTAGGCTCAAAGTTAGGGTATTTTAAGCAACCTACCTTCCTGACATTTACGAGAAAATAGTTAGAGAAAAGGGACCTAATCATGTCTTCTGAGTCCTCAGAAGTGAACCAAAAAGTTCACTGGTCTATGATCCAGCAACCCTATTTCTGGGTGTATTTCCTAGAGAAATCCTCACACAGGTCAACCAGAGACAGCACAAGGACATTGGTGACAGGACCATGTCAGGTAGCAGATGATCCCCATGAGAATGGACAAGGTCCCTGAAAAGCATGTACATGATGAATACTATGCAGCAGCCACAAGCAATGGATGAAACATACACGGGACAGATCCAAAAACAGTGCAGAGAAAAAAGGAAACAAAAGGATCTGTAGCACCAGGCCATTTGTGCCATTTTACTTAAGTTAAAAACATGCACATAACTAAAACCCTAGATTAACAAAACAATACACACAAAACCCAGGTATGCACAGAAATCAGCAATTGATAATAAATCAATACATCAAATATATTCACATGGTTGTCTATGGCAGGGAGGAGAATAGACAACAGTAATGAAAGGAAGAGATCAATGTATGAAGGAATAAAACCAAGACAGCTGTCAGGTCTCCATGAAGTCCTCCTTGCCTCTGCTGATATCTCCCACCTCCCACTCTGCCTGCGTTCGCCATTGTCCCTAATCGCCTAGCTGTGGTGGAGCTTCCCCCGGATAAGCCCCTCACCCAACCCTGCCATCGTAACTGAACTTGTGGTCATGTATACTCCTTGCCCCTACCCCCAACCACTGTAACCGAAATTACTCTGCAACACCCCCACCCCCGCAAAAAACTACCCAAACCTATAAAACCAACTCCTATCCCACTGCCCTTTGCTAATGCCCTTTTTGGCCTTAGCCCATCTGCACCCAGGTGAATAAACAGCCATGTTGCTCATACAAAGCCTGTTGGGAAGGTCTCTTCATTCAAAGCACGCATTTTTTCAAAAGCCCCCCTGCCAAGACCAGTGAGACCAGCAACAGTGTGTCAAACACGGAATAGTATTAACTCAACACCATGCACTGGAGGGTGGTCCAAAAAGGAAAAAAAGAAAGGAAAAATAAGAACTATTAATAAAAACTAGCAAGCAATCAACAATTCTGCAAAAAAAAAAAAAAAAAGTCTTGCCTCAATTTTATATGTATGTAACACACACACACACACACACACACACACACACACACACACATACACACACAAACACATGGGAGGGGGGTGTCTCATTACGTTACCTAGGCTGTCTCCAACTCTTGGGCTCAAGCAATCCTCCCACCCTGGCCTCCCAAAGTATGGGATTATAGGCGTGAGCTACCGCACATGCCTGGCCCCTCAGTTTTTCAAATGCTTTCTTTCATCAACGAGATAACCGCTTGAGTGTGATAAACAGTAGCACTGGGGTCCATCACTACATCAACACAGTCCCTGCATCTCAGAGATGAAGCTGGAGGGGGCTCAAATGGAGGCCTTCGTTGCAATGCTTCCCTCGCAGTGAGGGCCTAGGATTGCCGGTCACAAGGTCACCTGCTTCCAATTGGATGAGCCATGTCGCAGCTCTGTTTACATTTCTTACCTGCAAAAGAAGGGGTTCAACGGGACAATCTACACCTAAAACTGCTTCCTGCTCTAACACTTGCACAAGTGTGTGTGTGTGTATACTACAACATAGCTAATCCTATGTGCTAAACTGTGTTAGTGAATAATTTTGTGCATATGTTACGGTCTCTAGCAGGTGGACACTGAGGCTGAATCCACTTTCTCCACTTAACCGCAGGTTACTCTGCATCAGGCACTGAACTGGGCACTGAATAGTACAGGGGGCAGGGAGAGCTCCTTCCTGGAGCTCAAACTCTGATGAGGGATCCAGACAAGCAAACAAGCCCCAGAGCACTATCTTGTGATCAGCATTGTGACAGGGACACGACAAGGTCCCAAAAGGAACTAGGAGTGGGGCCTGCACTGCCCTTTGGGGCCAGTGGGTTGGGATGAAAGTGATGTCAGGAAAGCCTTCTTGTAAGAAGGAAAGTTTAAGCTGAGACTAAAAGATAAACAGGCCAGGCATGGTGGTTCACACTTGTAATCCCAGCACTTTGGGAGGCTGAGGCAGGAGGACTGCTTGAGTCCAGGGGTTCCAGACCAGCCAGGGCAACATGGCAAAACTCTATCTCTACAAAAAAGACAAAAAATTTGACTGCATATCATGTATCTGGTAATTTAAAAAAAGTTAACTAGGCATGGTGGTATGCACTTCATAGTCCCAACTACTTGGCAGGCTGAGGTGGGAGGATCGATTGAGCTCGGGAGGTTGAGGCTAGAGTAAGCCATGATTGTGTCACTGCACTCCAGCCAGGAAGACTGTCTCAAAAATAATAAAAAATAGAAAATAAGCAAAAGTCACCCAGGCAGACAAAGGGTACCCCAGGTGCACGAGTCAGGGGTGAGAAAGAAAGAGTTCCAGGTAGAGAGGACATCATGTGCAAAGGCCCCGCGGTGACACGGAGACTGTTCTTTCAAAACAATGGGAGAATATTGATATGGTTGGATCAGAAAGGTAGACACTTATCAGGAGCTGACATGTACAGTAGGCTGTATTTTCCCAAAACAGCCTCACGACTACTTCCAGTCCCACATTTACTTCTAGAACCTTGCCGTTCTTCACCAAACACTGGAGTCTGTTTCTCTCCCCTTGAAGCTGGGGTGGGCTTGGACGGTTCTGACCCAGAGTACAGCCAAAATGCTATGACTTGTAAGGCTAAGTCACACAAAAGATGGAGCTGCCGTCCAGCTCTCAGGACCCTCACCCTTGGAAGCTTGCCACCATGCTGTAAGGAAGCCCAGGCCACATGGAGAGGCCACCATCAGCATCTGGATCGACAGCCCTTGCTGAGGTCTCTGTGGAGAACCAGACATGTGAGGGAATGACTCATCCAAAGACACCTGTGACCGGGCGCAGTGGCACACCTATAATCCCAGCACTTTGGGAGGCCAAGGTGGGCGGATCACTTGAGGTCAGGAGTTTGAGACCATCCTGGCCAATATGGTGAAACGCTGTCTCTACTAAAAATATAAAAATTAGCCAGGTGTGATGGTGGGTGCCTGTAATCCCAGCTAGTTGGGAGGCTGAGGAAGGAGAATCGCTTGAACTAGGGAGGCAGAGGTTGCAGTGAGCTGATATCGCACCACTGCACTCCAGCCTGGGCAACACAGTGAGACTCTGTCTCAAAAAAAAAAAAAAAAAAAAAAAAAAAAGGCACTCGTTCCTGGCCTTCTAGTTTTCAGCTTAGACCCCAGACATCACAGACCAGCAGAAACTAGCTGCTTCTGATGTGTCCTACACAAATACAGTACTTGACCCATGGAGTCCGTGAGCATAATAAGTAGTTGTTGTAGGCTATTGAGTTTGGGGTATTCTGTTATGCAGCAACAGTACGAGAATAAATGGATAAAGCATAGTTTATTCATACAATGGAAAACTATTACAGCAAGACGATGAAAAGTCTACAACCCTACAGAGTAAGATGGGTAGCTCTAAGACACAATCTGAATGAAGGAAGCAGACACATGAGTGCCTGGGATCACTGTCTGATCCTATCTACTTAAGGTACAAAACAGGCAAGGCAAGTCCACGCTGTTCCAGGTCTGGAAAGCAGTACCTGCCATGGGAGCTGCAACTGGGAAGGGGTATGGTGGGCGGGACAGGGGGGGATTCCTAGGATGCCGGTTACACAGAGGTGTTTAGTTTGTGAAAATGCATCAGGATGTATACTTACAATATAATATAAGCACTTCTTTGTATGGAGATTGAACTGCAATAAATAAGTTTCCTTTTGAAAAATGCTGACAGAGTGGCAAAAAAATGTAGACATGGATGCTAAAGAGGAAAGCAGGATCAGTGGGCAAGGCTCATTGAGGGCTTAGGTGCATCATTCCAGAAACTGCAGGACTATCCAACAGTTCAGAGGTGGTTTGTATTTCAGAACTACTACTTTTGCCATGGTGCAGTGAATGGATTGGCAGGGGTCTAAAAGCTTGCAGAGCAGCTGGGAGTCACTGCAGTCATTCCGGCTATTGGTGGTGTGAATGGAGAGGCCAGCCTGGGCTAGGCTGCCCTGCTGCCCTGCCAAACATTAAGGTCCCTACGCTCCTAGGGCCCCTGGGCCGGCTGCCCAATGGGCCATCTGTTGGACTCAGAATCCAGAAGGGACATCTGGTCAACCCAACTCTGAACAATTATTTGTCTTGATTACTGAGTTTTTTGGCATCCCCTTATATTTTCTCCCTGGCTCTGGCAGAAAGTGTATGGATTAAAATGATTTCTGAAGGGTTTGCTCTCTTGGACATGTTATTAGCTTAGAAGTCAGAGAATTAGGGGTGTGGAAGTTAATGATATTCAAGTGGCTTGCTTGGGCAACTGGGTAAATGGTGGTTTTCGCAGAGACATAAATTCTCTAAGGGGAACGGGCTGCTAGAAAGGGGGCAGGGGTGAAGATGACGGTAGAGTTTTGGACATACCAAGCTACAGGAAAGTGAGAAACATATAAGTGGAAATAGCTGGTTTATCTGGTGTGAGGGGCTGAGGCCCAAGGGGAAGATCTGGATTGGAAATGTGGATTAGGTTACAGTTTTTAAAAGCCCAGATGAGCCCACTCCAGGAGAATGTACAAAGATCCAAGACTGAGCCCTGAGGGGAAACCATTTAAGGGAACAGACTTAAACACCTGGGCAAAGATGGTGGACACAGGAAATAGCAGAGAGCAGTGAAGAAGAACATTTACAGCAGGATCAGAGGAAAAAAATAACCCTTCGCCCCAAACAAATGATGCTCCCAAACTGGAGATGTCTATGTGCAAAGCAACTCTTCTTACCTTCTTTCTCCCCCCTTTCTTAAAAGGCAATAGTGCTACTAAAAGACTACATCCTAACTTTGGTTAAACAACTCAGATCTTTAAAATGATGAGCCAATTAACCCTATTCACCCCTTTAGCTAAAGAGCAACAGAAAGTACCATTTTTCTGACTTTGTTGGGTCCCTTTGGTATTCCTCCGGCATCAGCTTGATTCCATCCATTTTCTGAATGAAGCAAGGGAGGAGGGGGTGAGACCCTCGCATTTTTTAATGTACCCAAAATAACTGAGTGAGGAACTTCTGGCCCATCTCACAGAAGAGGGAAAAAAAAAGACTCAGACAAGTAAGGGAATAGATGTTAGGTGAAAAGGGAAATGTGTTCTCTGGCCTTGGCTACCAAGGCCAAATTTAAAGCAATGATTAGGGCGATTTCATTTTGTGCCCTAGAGGGAGTGGGTTGTGTGGCTGCAGAAGTGGTGAGGAGCTTGTTGCACAGATGCTGGATCCCAGCACCAGCCCCCAGCCCTGCTTATCCACTGCAGCAGCTGGTCTCAGAGGCCCTCACACACACTTGGGGTAGTCTTCCTCCAAAGGTCCTCTATATAGCGGGATCACTGTGTCTGTAGCTTTTTGGACAAATATTTGAGTTTGGCTTTAAGAGGCAAAACCAATCAACTAGACAATACGTGAAAAAGGAACGGTAGGTATGGATCAGAGCCCCATTCTGCCACTGGAGAAGGGACCGGCCACAGTAGCACAGCTGCCCCACTGCTGGTGCCCCCTGCAAACTAAAACTGACCTTGGCCTGGCTAGTAGTAATTGGTTCATGACTTTTTGAGACAGGGTCTTGCTCTGTCACCCAGGCTGGAGTACACTGGTGTGATCACAGCTCACTGCAGCTTCGACCTCCAGGGCTTAAGCCATCCTCCCACCTCAGTCTCCCGAGTAGCTGAGACTACAGTTGCATGCAACGATGCTCAGCCTTTTTTTTTTTGTAGAGACAAGGTCTCGCTATTGTTGGCCAGGCTGGTCTTGAATTCCTGGTCTCAAATGATACTCCTGCCTCAGCCTCCCCAAACATTTGGATTAAAGCCATGAGCCACTGTGCCTGGCCCTTTTGTACTATTTTTAATTTTTCTGAATGTTTGAAGGTTTTTATAATAATAGTTTTTTTAAATTGCAGTGAATTGTGTGATATTCACATTAAGCAGGATAAATAAATGATTATAAATAGCTTCACCTCAGCTCAAATTTTGCTGCCATGTGGGTTAAGAAAAGCGTTTAGCTTTCAGAGTATTCTGGTTTTCAGATTTGTAGATAAGAGATGTATTAATTTTGTGACGTTACCATTCTCATGTATGTCTTTAACCCTTCTAGAGTCTACCATTTCGAGTGATATTCTGTGCAGATCCAGTTAATGTTTCTCTGTGTTAATTAGTCAATTCCCCTAACATTATCTATTAAGCAATCTATCCTTTTCCCATTGCTTCATGGTGCCCCCTTACTGTATATTAAATTCCCATATGTACATGGGTCTTCCTCTGAGATCATTATTCTATTTCATTTGTCTATTACCTGTTTTTGCGCAGACATCATTTGCTTTTAGTACTATGGTTTGGAAGCTTAAAGTTCCCTTTTCTCTTCTTTCTAAGGTTTAACTTAGGTAATCCAAATGCATTTAAAAATAAAATTTCTTCAAAAAATCCAATTAGAATTCTGAATGAGTTTTACTTGTAGCAGACTGTATTTTCCAAAGATAGCTGCACCAATATAAATCTCATCCCACATGACCTTCTTACAATGTGATTAGCACTCCTCTATCTAGACATGGGGTCTATGTTCCCTTGTACCTGGAGTGACCTTCCTACCTGCCTCAACCAGCGGAATGTGGCAGATGCTGTGTGACTTCCAAGGGGCAGTCAGAAAGATAAAATGGCTTTGACTTGGTTCTCTTTTGGGACAAGGGCTGTGGGAGCCCTGAGTCAACATGTACTTAGTGCAGTGACCCAGAAGGCACCACATTGGAGAGATCACATGGAAAACGTACACAGAAACAGAGACGCTGGAGAACTGCAGCTGTCCCAGCCCCCAACTGCTTGAGTCTTCCCAGACCAGACATCAGGCATGTGAGTGAAAAGCCTTTGAGATGGTCACAGCCACAGTCACCATGACTGCAACCTCAAGGGAGGCTTCAAAAGCCAAAAATGCCTGGCAAAGCTGCTCCCAAATGCTTGGTTCACAAAAACTGTGAGATATAATGATTATTACTGTTTTAAGCTATTATGTTTTGGGGTAATTTGTTACCCCACAGTTACTGAAATAGCACTGAATTTCTAAGTCAAGGAGTAAAGAAGATTATCATTTTATAATACTAGATCTCATGCAAGGACATAGAATGTCTTTCCATGTATTTGGATCTTCCAGAGAGGTTGTACATATCGCTTAAGTTAATAAGAGAAACTTTATGGTTTCATCTGCTACTGTTTTGTTTCTTATAATATTTCTAGTTGATTACTGATGGCCTAGAGAAAGCCAATTTGATCTGACAGATTTTGCTGACATCTGTTCGTATCAAGTAAAAATAAAGTGTTATCTTGTTCCTTCTAATTCTTATATTTAATTTTCCTTTCCTTAACCTGTTAGTCAGTACCTCCACTATTATGTTTAATAAAATTTCTTCCAGGCTGGGCGTGGTGGCTCACGCCTGTAACCCCAGCACTTGGGAGGCGAGGCAGGTAGATCACCTGAGGTTGGGAGTTCAAGATCAGCCTGGCCAACATGGTGAGACCCCATATCCACTAAAAACACAAAAATCAGCCAGGTGTGGTGGCACAGGCCTGTAATCCCAGCTACTCAGGAGGTTGAGACAGGAGAATGGCTTGAACCCGGAAGGCAGAGGCTGCGGTGAGCCGAGATCGCACCACCGTATTCCAGCCTGGGCGACAGAGCAAAACTCTGTCTCAAAAAAAATCTTCCACTGAATAAACATTTGCTGTAGATTTTTGGTACAACATTTTAAAATCAAATTAAGTGTTTGTCATTATTTTGTTGAGAATGTTAAACATAAAATGGCACTGAACTCATCAAATTTGTTTTCTGTATCAAGTGACATAATCGTGTCTTCCCCTTCTTTGGTCTATTGATGTGACAGAGTCTCTGATGTTGAATCAGTCTTATCTTTTTGGGGAAAACAGTACTTGTGATATATGACCTCAATACACTATTAGATCAATTGGCTGATACTTTGTTTGGGGTTTTTGTAATAGAGGTGCCAGGGAGTTTTTTCATTTGTGATCAAACATTAGTATCTATTTAGTCTTTTTCTGTAGTGGTCAGTTTCTTCAAAGGAAGAGTCTCCACACTCTTGTCTCTACCACTGAACTTCTGGACCTGAATGGGAAACAAGTTTGGAGCCTGGCTGCAGAGATGCCTTCTGACCCTGTGGTTTGGCATCTCACTCCTACTTCCCTTCCTAGGTGCTTGGCCAAGTCCATGCACTCCTGCTCTCCAGAGGAGCCCTCCCAACAGGTACAAGGCTCAGAAGGAGTCACCTGACAGAGGGGCAGCAGCAGCGGCTTCCACATACAGGACTTTCCAACCGTCCTCTTGTCACTAAAGTTAACTGTGATCTGGCTAATAACTGGTGGAATGTCCATAGGATGGGCTGTCAGTAGCCTCCAAAAGGGTAAAACTTCCATATACTGACTTGTCCACAGTTGAATTAAAGGGAAAATAAAAAAGCAAGTTACGGACATGTAGAATGTGACACCCTTAGCAAACAAAGAAAACCCATTCATGCTTGCACACGTGTAAGGAAGGATACGCTTCTGAGTGTACACACCCATGTTTCACAAGGGCTACCTGGTCACCCAAGAGCAGGGAGACCAGGGCAGAAGAAGGGATAAGACCCTTAACTTTAAGCTTCCTATATTGCTTGATTTTGTGATGATGAACTCAAATTACTTTCATAATTAATTTTAAAAAATTAAGTCCCCCCACACCATAATGCCTACACTTATTATCCCTGATCTCAGCTAAAAGTTACAACAGTTGGCACTGCTACTACAAAGGTGTAAGTGACAAACAGCTACAGTGTGGCTCTGGCCAGCACAAACAACAAAACCCTGGAGGAATTGAGGAGTTGCTGCTGATGGCAGTAGCCTAAGGCATCCCTGACTCATCGAGGTGCTAACACGTCTAGCCCTATAACACGTGGGGTGACCTGCCAACCCCAGTGAGGAGTCTCAGCCACAGGCGCCTCTGGGTTGGCAGACTGTACTAGAGTGAGAAGTGAACAGTCTCCCCCCAGACTTTTTATCATTTTTGCTTTCCCTCCTCTTCAGCTCTAGCTGCCTGCTATCACTTGGAATACTATAATTACCAAGGCAATGGGATTGGTATAGTTTCTCCTACCATGAAAGCACATTCTCTTTTTCCTTATCTGAAAGCACAAGAGTTACTTAGCAGGGTCACAGGGACACGGCCTATCTCTCACGTGAAGTAGGGTGAGACACGCCCACTCTGCATTCCTGCAGGACCAAGTCTGTACCCCGTGCACCTGCCGGTTTGCTGGGGCCCTGTGAGAGGCAAAGGACGGGACATGCGCTGCTGAGGGAGCAGCAGGGTGAGCTGGGGCAGAGCCAGCAGTCGGTTCTTCCAAAAAGCCCTCTCTGGCTTTCCCCCGATACAAGATACATGGGTGCCAGGTATTTCCAGAAGGGCCAAGAGCAGCCTGAAAAGGTCTCCGTTCTCTCTCCACAGCAGCTCTGAATCCATTGCTCATTTAGCTCTTCCATGGAGCGGGGCAGGCAAGTAGGAAGAGAAAAAATGAGAGCGGCAGCCCACATTTCTAGAGCCACTCCTATGTGCCAGGCAGGTTCTAGGAGATTTATCTACATTGTTGCATTTAGGCCCATGAATCTCTGCTCTAAGCACCATTTTTTATTTTATTTTATTTTATTGATTGACTGATACAAAGTCTGGCTCAGTCACTCAGGCTGGAGTGCAGTAGTGTGACCTTGGCTCACTGTAACCTCCGCCTCCCAGGCTCAAGCGATTCTCCTGCCTCAGCTTCCCGAGTAGCTGGGATTACAGGCATCTGCTACCCAGCCCTGCTAATTTTCGTATTTTTAGTAGAAACAGGGTTTCACCATGTTGGCCAGGCTGGTCTTGAACTCCTGACCTCAGCTAATCCACCTCCCTCAGCCTTCCAAAGTGCTGGGATTACAGGTGTGACCCAGCACTATTATTATTCCTACTTTACAGATGAGGAAATGGAGGCCCAAGAAGGCAAAGGTGAGACAGCTATGAGTGACCAGAGCCAAGATCCCAACCCAGGCAGCCTGACCTGGGGGCAAGAGAGAAAGAAATGCCCAGGGCAAGGTGGGGGGTGGAGAGGAATAAAACAAACCAACACTCAAGACTTGTTCCTCTTTTTCAGTCAAGGACAAATCAGGTCCTTATCTCAAAGATTAGTTAATGGGAGACTCAAAGCTTCCAAGAATAATATTCCCATATTCCTTGGGGTGATCTAGAAATATATACAATGAACTTTAAGAAACACAGGGAGGCTGGGTGCAGTGGGTCACATCTGTAACCCCAGCACTTTGGGAGGCTGAAGCGCAGGAGGATCATTTGAGGCCAGGAATTCAAGACCAGCATGGGCACATGGTGAGAACTCATCTCTACAAAAAATTTAAAAAATGGCCACGCAGGGTGGTGCACGCCTACAGTCCTAGCTACCTGGGAGGCTGAGGAAGGAGCATCACTTGAGCCTGGAAGGTAGAGGCTGCAGTGAGCCATGATCATGCCACTGTACTCTAGCCTGGGTAACAGACCTTGTCTCATTAATTTTTTTTTTATTTTGAGGAGTCTCACTGTCACCCAGGCTGGAATGCAGTGGCACAATCTCTGCTCACTGCAACCTCCACCTCCCAGGCTCGAGGGATCCTCCCAACTCAGCCTCTTGAGTAGCTGGGACTACAGGCACACACCACCACCCCTGGTTATGTTTTGTATTTTTGGTAGAGATGGGGTTTCACCATGTTGCCCAGGCTAGTCTCGAATTCCTAAGCTCAGGTGATCCCCCCGCCTCAGCCTCCCAAAGTGCTGGGATTTACAGGTGTGAGCCGCTGCACTTGGCCAAGACCCTGTGTCTTTAAAAAGAAAAGAAATATCAGTAATGGAGTTTCATATTTTCACAAAAATCCTAAGCCAGGAGACTATCTCCAATACTTCTCTAGTGCCACATAGCATGAGGGGGGCAGATACACACAGGGAGGTCACAGCCAACCCAGAAGGCCACTTTTCCCCTCCACATTGCTGAACAAAGGCAGCTACTACACTGTGTCTGGAGTTTCCCTCCTCTCATTTCTTCTCTGATTGAGTCTTCCCCTCACAGAGCTTAGTGGAAGGTCTGCAAGATGCTCGCAAGCATTCACCTCTCTTGATAGCCCCTGAATTTCAGAGTTCACGAAGTAACTTCACAAGCTTCATCATTTACTCTAGAAATGACCAGCATTGTCTTCCTTGATTTATTAATTCAAATACTTTTAAGAGTAGATCAAGGTCTTTGGGCTAAAATTAAAAATACATCAACGAAATATCACAATATATTTTTCCAAAACTAAATGCCATGCACACCTATCCACAGCAAACACTGACTGCAGCACCCTGGATGCCAAGCAGCGTGGAGGTGGCAGACGTCAGAGATGAAGGGAGAGAGTACAACGGTTGGGGCCCAGCTGGAGATGCCCACACCAAATCTAGGCTGGAGTTAAACCCTCACCTCCAGGAATGTGGACACCCTACAGGCAGGCTAGAGGGTCTGCTCAGGCCTCCCTGAAGGCACTCCCTGCAGATCAGGGTGGGGAGGAATGACCCAGGGCTTTCCAGAGTCTGGCTGTGAGTGCCCAGGTTGCTGCTGGCCTGGTGCACAGGAAGAGGGGCTACACAGGAAGCTGACAGCAGGTACATTCTCATCCAGGCCTGTCCCTAGCCACTCACGTGACTTTGAACAAATCTTAGCTTTGCCTCCTGTTTTTCACTTGTATAGTGAGCCTTATGCCTCCAAGTTCCCTTCCCATTATAAAGCCTCTAGAAAGTTAGAGATTATTGTCCTATTTCTTTCCTACCACAGGTCCCCTCAAGGGGAAGTTCCGGGGAGAACCTTGGGTTCTTCCATCCCGAAGAAAGGGAGCACTACTGCCAGGTAAACAAAAGGAGCTGGGAAGCCCCAGGCCTTCCACGTGGTAAATGTTCTATAATATTGCCAGAACTGACACCCCGGTTAAAAAAAGTCTGTATTGGAAAAGGCAAGGGGATACTTGTTATTCACACACAGCCTATAACTTAGAAGATTCCTCCTCGTTCCTCCCACATGTGGCATATGGCCAGGCCCACCTCTCCTAGCACCACGGTACAGCCCCCCACCCCACAGGAGCCTCCTTACCCACAGTGGCTAGATGTAGGTACAGAGGCTCTCACAAAGACACGAAAGACTGAGGACCGTAGGAACATTCATCTTGCCACAGGCGGCCAAGAGGAGCCTGATATAGGGGCATCCCCCGCTCCTCCTGGGTGATCCTGCTACACACAGAGATGAGAAAGTGAGCTCAGGGGCATGCGGCCAAAGCTGCTGTGGAAAGGTAAAGACACAGTCCACATTTGCACTCTCTCTTACTTAACTCTTTTAATTGACTCTTTCTGATAAAGAATTCATTTCACTTCAGCAACTGCCAACTTTAGCAAAAGGTCAGAGTACTGGCCATGAGCCACTGTCGATGAAAACTTCTCAGCTGCCTTCAGAGATGCCTTGAGAGGCTGGTGCTCCATGGGCACGGGCCTCTGCTGCCTTCATCTCCAAGGGCTGTGCTCCATGCTGCTTCCCAGGGAGACAACGACCAGGCACTACCTTCTTCTGCCACGTTCTTGAACACAGAAGGTTCTAAGCCTGTTATTACAAATGAGTCAGAACAGCTCTGTCAAAGGAAGTTCTGTAAGCTGTCTCCGTTATTCTGAAGTGACTGAACAGCCATTTGCTTAGATTTCTCATTTCACTTAGATCTCGCAGCGTAACAATGAGAACATGAATATTTTTTTCATTGACACTTTGTCAAGTCAAAAGTGTAACCTAATTTTAAGCCTCTCTCACAGATTACCGTAAGGGAAATACAATATAAACCACCGTCTTCCACTGTCTCGGCAGGAGGCTCTTGGGAAAGGGAACCTCTCCCAATTCTACTACACTTGGGCCAGTTGTCAGTAAAAGGTGTTAGCCAGGTCAGAAGCTGACGCAAAGGATCTGGTTCCTCAGAAGAGTGCTTTAAACCAAGCTGGTGGCAAGACGACTCATTCTGTTAAGAAACCTGGTAGAATGAAAGTCATACTGGAGTGTAGGGCTTGATTGAGAACTCCCATACTTTTAATGTCTTCTTCCCTAGGTAACTTCACCATCACACACACATGCAAAATCAAATCACAAAACTGCTGGCAAAAACATCAGAGCTGTCCATCAACAGATGAATGGATAAAGGAAACATGGTACATATACACTATGAAGTACCATTCACCCGTAAAAAAGAGTAAGAGCCAGTCATCTGCAACAACACGAGTGGAACCGGAGATCATGTTAAGTGAAATAAGCCAGGAACAGAAAGACAAACATCGTATGTTCTTACTTACTGGTGGGATCTGAAAACCAAAACAACTGATGTCATGGACACAGAGGGTAGAAGGATGGTTACCAGAGGCTGGGAAGGGTAGTGGGGGGGAGGCGGGGGATGGTTAATGGGTACAAAAAAAAAACAACACAAAGAATGAATAAGACCTACTATTTGATAGCACCTAAGGGTGATTATAGACAGTTAATAACTTAACTGCATATTTTTAAATAAAGAGTATAATTGTTTTGTGTGTAAGTCACAGGATAAATGCTTGAGGGGATGGATACCCCATTCTCTATGATGTGCTTATTTCACATCGCACGACTGTATCAAAACATCTCATGTACCCCATAAAAACGTACACCTACTATGTACCACAAAACATTTAAAAAATAATTTTATCCATGCCCAGAGCTGTTTGTAAAAAAACAACAAAAAAAGTAACAATAATTTAAAAAATTTTTTAAAAATCAGAGCTTCACAGCAGGATCTGAATTCTTTAGTGTCCCCTGAAAGGGAGTCGCCACTGCACAGCCTTATTGAGAACTTCCCCATTTTCTTAGTCTTCTCCTCCTCATGCAGTTATGAAACTCGTAGTATCCTCATAGTACAGGGGAGAAATAGACACGGCCTCAGAAGTCTACTATCAAAATCAAGGGTGCAGCCAAGATTAAAATCCAAGTTTTCCGGCCCAGCACGGTGGCTCACGCCTGTAATCTCAGCACTTTGGGAGGCCGAGGCAGGCTGATCACGAAGTCAGGAGTTTGAGACCAGCCTGGCCAACACAGTAAAATCCTGTCTCTACTAAAAATACAAAATTAGCCTGGCATAGTGGTGTGAGCCTGTAGTCCCAGCGACTCGGGAGGCTGAGGCAGGAGAATTGTTTGAACCCAGGAAGCAGAGGTTTCAGTAAGCCAAGATTGCATCACTGTACTTCAACCTGGGCAACTGAGTAAGACTCTGTCTCAAAAAAAAAAGAAAAAGAAAGAAAAAAACTGTGCCATCACCTTGGTTTATAACGGCAAGTCCAAGCACTTCCAGGTTTCCTACAACTTGCTCCTCATATCCTGGGCTGTACCAAATAATCAAACCAAGTCTAGTCATAAAATCCTAGCCAAACTGTCTGTCTGATCCCCTAGATTTGTAAAGGAGTGAAGAGAGAAATGAGATGAAGGAACGTGAAGAACGTGACTTCCAAGGCTCAAATGAAACAATGCCAGGCTGAAGGAGAGAGAGGAGGGATCAAATCCAGCAGCCTAAGACCTTTACTCCACTTTTATAGATTTATACAATTTTATGGATTTATACTTTTATACAATTTCCAAACATTTCAGGTAGAGTAAAAACTTGGAACTCTTGGCTCCAAACACTTCTCTGCTCACATTCAGAAATGGAAGGATCAGTTAAGACCTGCAAACAAACTTCAAGAGACAGATGGGAGTCTTTTTGATGGCGGAAAAACCCGTTCCTAGATGTGAACCATTTCACCACAAACAAAAGTAAGAAGATGGTAATTTTCTTTGATACCCCCACTGCATCTGAGATTTATTATGCTTGATTCGAATTTATTATGCTTTTCTTTTTGAAAATCCAAGACATCTGGGGCCAAGACTATAAGGGTGAAGGGTAGCTATAAAGCCCTGACACCTATGAAAACAGTCCTGACGACGGGCAGCTCCTCTGGCTGTTCCTACAGCAGGCAGGCCTAACACATTCTGAGGCTTCCTTCACTGCTCCCACATGCTCACACAGCTGGGGATTAAGGCGAGTATCTAGTTGTTTATATTCAAGTATGAAAAACCTAGCAGGTAGCAGCCCCTTGCAGGGGAAACATTTGGCAACAGATCGTAACAGTCCAAGGAAAACACAAGGTGGTCACCCCCCTCCAAACTAAGGCACACAGAAAGCCCAGCGCATCACCTGGGGGATGAGAACCAATTTATAAAGGAGAAATGAGAAGGACGGTGAGGATGTGGAACAACTCTCCTAAGTCTAACCAGCAGAGCAAGATGAGTACTAACACTCACTGCCATCTACCCTCCACCTCGTCTGTCATCAGGTCACCAGTTCAACCCAAAGCCCTTTTCCAAAACAGCGTGATGAGGTTTGCTGCTCACTTTCTGCCTAAGTGCTGGGAGCCCTATTGTCCAGTAGGGCTCTGATTCCCCTTTAATTGATCCCCCACTATGGCAGTCATTTCTGGTTTAGAGTAGTTGTCCTGTCTTTAACCATTTATCTCATCCTTTTCAGAGGCCTTGGCCACTCTGTTTTTCCCCTTAGTTCCTGCTGCCTGCAGTGGTGTTGGGCTAGCAGGTTTGGGGAAATAATTCTTGGGTTTAACAGTTACTGTATTATTCTTAGAGTGCTCCCTGCAAGCAAAGCTACTGAAAGCCAAAGAAGAAAAAGCTGCATATAAGGGATGAGAACAGCACACTTCAAGAGACCAGCCACAGAGCTCCTCATATCTAAATGCTCCCACACAGAAAGCAAAGGAGTGGCCATGGTGGCGCATGCTTATAGTTCCACAGAGGCTGAGGTGGGAGGATCGCATGGGCCCAGGAGTTCGAGATCAGCCTAGACGACATAGTGAGACCCCCATTTCTACAAAAATAAAATAAAATAATAAAAAAATATATATCTTTAAAAAAGAAACAAAACAAAAAAAAAGGGCAGGTCAAGTATCAGTATATTTAGAGGAACACAAAGGGTGGAATAGCGGTTCTCTCTCAGGCCTCATATTTGTTGAGAAGGTTTACAACAAGAGCGGTCCCTACTTTTCTCCACACACAGCCCACCAAGTATAAATAGCGAAAGCTCATGGGATATGCAGGGGTAATCCCAGCACTTTGGGAGGCTGAGGAGGGTGGATCACCAAAGTCAGGAGTTTAAGATCAGCCTGGCCACCATGGTGAAACCCCGTCTCTAATAAAAATACAAAAATTAGCCAGGTGTGGTGGTACACACCTATAATCCCAGCTACTGTACTCAGGAGGGCTGAAGCAAAAGAATTGCTTGAACCCGGGAGAGAGAGGTTGCAGTAAGCCAAGACTGTGCCACTGCACTCCAACCTGGAACGACAGAGTGAGACTGTCAAAAAAAAAAAAAAAGATAAAAATAAAAAATAAAAAGTTTCCAAGGCTGAAGGAAAGAAGCAATTCCACTGACTTCCTTGCAAAGCAGCTGTTAGGATGATCCTGAGGCCAGGGAAGATGAATCCCTTACTGATAAAAATGAAAGAGATTGAGATAGCACCTGAAAGGCCAGAATGAATCTGGTCACTCTGCCATAACAAACAGGCCAAGCCCTGGGTAAGGAATAAATTGCTCCTTAACGAGCTTTTCTTAATCTAGCACCTCTCCATCCAGGATCAAATCAATACATTAAAAAAATCTCCAAGTATTGATCAAACCTGGTGATTCAAGCAGAGCAAAGAAGAAAACAAAACTCTGTGGCCATCTATATTTGTATCAGAATAACCTTACTAAATTCCATTTAGATTAGAAATCTGGCATGAATAAGCAGGAAACAAGCATAAGAACTACACTGGAGTCAAAGGAGCAGGGAAATGCAGCAGGACGTCAGGGTGGGGGAATTCCAAGATGCCCCAGTGGTACCTAATTCTGAATGAGAGAAATCCCCAGGAGACTCTGAATAAATCTGAAAGAAAATGCAACAGCACCACAGTACTCTGTACAGAGGAATGCCCATCAAAACAAGAATCTAAATCTGTAATACCAGCTACCCAGGAAACTGAACTGGAGGATGCCACAGGCCTGAATGCATCTGGAGAGGAATCTAGTGGCATTAAAAAGTCTTTTCCTGGCTGGGTGCAGTGGCTCAGGCCTGTAATTCCAGCACTTTGGGAGGCCAAGGCAAGTGGATCACACGAGGTCAGGAGCTCAAAACCAGCCTGGCCAACACGGTAAAACCCCATCTCTACTAAAAACACAAAAAGTAGCCAGGCATGGTGGTGCGCACCTATAATCCCAGCTACTCGGGAGGCTGAGGCAGGGGAATCACTTGAATCTGGGAGATGGAGGCTGTAGTGAGCTGAGACCATGACACTGCACTCCAGACTGGGCGACAAGAGCAAAACTCCATCTCAAAGAAAAAAGAAGTCCTTTCCATGAGACAAGTCCTAGGAATGAAAATGAGGATCTATCCTCTCACATCATACTTGTGAACTTCAGTATCTGTATCTTCAGTATCTTTATCCAAACACAAGACCACTACCAGATTTATTTGTTAACCAAGAAAGGTAAACATTGATGTCACATATAACATCGACATCACACATAATCTTATACCCGACTTTCAAACCTATTCTGTTCAGAACCACTAGAACTTATGAGCGGTACTCTCACTGAAAATGATGGAATCCTCTACCACACTAACCCTTTGAGGGCCTCTGGCCAGAGCTGCCTGATGAAAATGTGAATGAACACACAGTCACTTGGCTTGCATGCTGAGCTGTATAGAGTAAAATTGATCCTTTTATAGTTCAACTTCCTTGAGCCCACACCTCTTTTACAGTTCAACTTCCTTAAGCCCATATCTCTTAAGAAGATGATTCCAGGTCTCTTACTGGAGCAACGCAAGTGGGAGCACCAGGAGCCTGGGCTTGGAGCGGGACCGTACGGATTGTTTTAAGAAAATGGCAGACAAACCAGACATGGGAGAAATCGCCAGCTTCGATAAGGCCAAGCTGAAGAAAACGGAGACGCAGGAGAAGAACACCCTGCCGACCAAAGAGACCATCGAGCAGGAGAAGCGGAGTGAAATTTCCTAAGAGCCTGGAGGATTTCCTGCCCCCGTCATCTTTGAGACCCCAGTCCTGATGTGGAGGAAGAGCCACCTGCAACATGGACACGAGCCACAAGCTGCACTGTGAACCTGGGCACTCCGCGCCGATGCCACCGGCCTGTGGGTCTCTGAAGGGACACCCCAATCAGACTGCCAAATTCTCCAGTTTGCCCCGGGATATTACAGAAAATTATTTGTGTGAATAATGAAAATAAAACACACCTCACGGCATGAAAAAAAAAAAAAAAAGAAGATGATTTCAATTCATCTTTATGGATCCTTACAAACTAGATATAAAAAGGAGTCCTAATGTTATAAGGGGAGGGGCACCTACAGAACTGATGATCAGCTATTAATGGCTAAAATGATTACAGTCCTCAGAATTTTCTCCAATGGCAAATATTCCCAATTACATAGGAATATAATGTGCCTGCTCAGCAAAGAATGGATCTAAGTTCTGAGCAGCTTAGAGATGGTTTGGGTCCCTGGTTGGCGAATGTCTTTATTGAGGAAATACTGGAGCAGAAACATTAATGGTTTTCTTAGAAACTTGTATTACAAGAGACACCCCCTTGGTCCTTCAAGGATGTGTCCAGTTGGAGACTAGGCTGGCTTTCCCCAGGTAATGCTACTTTTAGTAGGAAAGGGAAAAATTACCCCCACAAGACTAAGTGTTTATGCTGTTCTTCTTCTGTAAAATCAAAGACCTTTAATCTCTAAGGTCACTTAGAAAGCTAGGTAGGGTCCCGAGGTCACGACTGCGGCATTCTTTTGTCTTTCCAGCAGAAATGAGACTCTACAGGCTGGTAGGAAGGAGCTCCTTCCTCCAGGCAGGCAGCTGGTGTGTCCACAATGCTCTGTGGACAAAGGAAGGAAAAGGCCTCTTGTAGGGAGATGAGCAATGCCTGTCATCAGGCCTGCAGTCTACCCAAGACTCCGATGTCTGAGGACAGAACACAACCTACTCCTGGGCTGGTAGAATGGAAAGTGCTGGAACCAAGTTCTTCACAACAGAGACATCCAATAACTTAAATCAGGGCACTGGTTCTGCTGCAAGAAGGTGAAATTCTAAATCATAGGTTGGGGACTGGAAAGACAGAATGGATACACACACACGAAGGAGTGGTTCTAAATTCTAGTAAACCTGGGCGACAGAGCAAGACGTCACCTCAAAAATAAATAAATAAAATAAAAATAAATAAATTCTAGCAAGCCAATGTTGCCACTTTATTCAAACCTGAGAAACAGTTCCTTTAAAAAGCATTAAAATGGGAGCAAGGGGAAGAGTCCACATGATGTTCCCACACTTCTCAATTCACTCCCTGACTCAATGCAGCATGGGGCGATGCCTGGCCCTGCTTGTTGCAAGAGGAAAGCCATCTCTCTACAAACACACACCTGCCCACCCACTCTGCCTGTTACAAAGGGCCTTCTTTCTGAATTTGCTCTGGGAAGCTGATAATGATCACACTAACAGGCTCATCAAGACACTCTGCTCCTTTAATTTCTCCTCTAAAACAAGAAAGCTATAAAAAGACCAAGAAGAGAGGCAGATTCTCTTGTCTGGACTTGACCTGTAAAAATGTCTACATAGAGAAAAGAGGACTGGGATGATCCCACTAACGTGGGCAGTGAAAGCCAAGGCACCATCGCCAGGGAACAATTCCCACATTCCTAGAGAAGCCACACTCCATGTGAATAGGTAAGGCCAATCTCCTAGGGGTATTAGTATCAGGAGAGAAATCAAGTAATGCCACCACAGAACTTAGCTGGAGAAAACAGCCAGGGGAGCACAAAGTGCTAGTA
The DNA here is from genome assembly GCA_036589455.1 of Ateles fusciceps. Lineage (NCBI taxonomy): Eukaryota > Metazoa > Chordata > Mammalia > Primates > Atelidae > Ateles > Ateles fusciceps. The sequence continues at coordinate 15,112,069 of JAZHEH010003205.1, forward strand.
TTACCTGACTGCTAAATTATTAAATTGCTGCTTAAAGTAAAAGGCAATGATTCCTTATGACCCTTAATTAAAAGCACCTGACAGAACAGCATCACAACTGATAGCACAGCATGAGGACTGAGAAGCCCACATAGTGGTCTCCATTCTGACCATACCCACACTTTCCCCTACTTCCCTGCAGACCCTATGGAGCAATCTGCCCAGAGAATCAGGCAGGAAAAGATGAGCCAGTGCCTGGCTTCTCCCTTGAGCCACCAAAGTGAACAAAGCAGACAGAACAGGCAAGGTGCCAGGAAGGCAGTGGCATCAGCTTCTCCCAGCAAGGCCACCCCTCACCACAAATGGACTTTCAGAACCAGACCCAAGAGTCCCCTACCCTCACAACAAATGTTGCTGCATTTACTCTCCTTCTCCAAAGCAAAACTGCTGAAGCCAGGCACCGCACTTCTGGACCAACGCAGTTAAGGTCCTTCCCACTCTGGAAGACAAAAAGCACTCTGCTTGTTGAAACACAGCAGGATGAGGATTTTTCACACAGGTTTCTGCCTTTTTCACAGGAACCACAAAACCAGAGGAGACTAAGGGGCTTTCCTTAGGGGCTTGAGGGAGCACAAACAGAACTGTCAACAAGGAAGGAAGAAATAATCTAAAATGGAATTAGTCCTGTTCCCTGAAAGAGAAGATACAGTTCATGCCACGAAAACCAAAGTTTTGACCAGGGCTTGGGAAGACTGCAATCACCAAAGGGAATGTTTAACAGAAGAACCTGTGCTGCCACAATGAGCCAAACAAAGCCAGCAGAGGTGACCTGAATGGGTACAGGAGCCCAGGAACAACCTGGGAATACCCTAAAAGCTCTTTTCTAAAGTCTAGACTTTCTCAAAACTGTGATGTGTACACACCAAAGTACAAACTGAAAAAACATTTTCAGAGTTTGTGAGGAAATTACTATTTACAGGAGTCCACTTTGCTTATTTCATAAGTGGATGTGTTTTACAGCATGGGACACACCTATCATGGGCATTACGGAAGCTCACACATAGCCCCTGATAGTCACAGCCACTGGACATTGGCTATTTTTTTTTTTCCCTAAGACGGAGTCTCACTCTGTCACCGAGGCTGGAGAGCAGTGGTGTAATTTTGCCTCACTGCAACCTCTGCCTCCTGGGTTCAAGTGATTCTCCTGCCTGTAGTCCCGAGTAGCTGGGACTACAAGCATGTACCACCAGGCCCAGCTAATTTTGTACTTTTAGTAGAGATGGGGTTTTACCATGTTGGCAGGGCTGGTCTTGAACTCCTGACCAGGTGATCCGCCTGTCTTGGCCTCCCAAAGTGCTGAGATTACAGGCATGATCAACTGCACCCAGCCAGTGGCAACTTTTATGTTTTCAGCTGGAGTCCTCAAGTTAGAGAACAAAAATGCTTTTCTGACCCTCTATCTCCCACCTCACATGTATATTCAGATAATTGGTGTTTAACTTTACGTTTCTATCTAGACACCCACCTGAACTAACTTTATTAAGTCGGGTGGGAAGTGAGATCACTCCCCCCCACCCCATCCCCACCGCCGTTTCCTCTGTGATCTATAAATAGAGCTTTGGGAAGGCAATCAGCCTACATAGAGCAGGAATTTCAGTCCATTTCCTCAGGAGGCTCCTCCCTCACTTCCAATCCAGAAGCCTCATGGAGCTAAGCCAGAGGGTGCCAATTCACATCATGTCCCCCAACAGCAGCAAATGAAAAGGCTCAGATTCTCCTCATTCACATGGGTCGCCCAGCCTTGCTTTAATTCTTTAAGTCTCTGTTCCACAGAGCAAAATCACAGAAGAGATGATGCAAAGATTAAGACTGTATTTGGTGAAACGCATCACAAAAGTAAGATGGACAGACAAACGGATGGTGGGAGGGAAGGTTGTACAGGCAGTTTGTGATAAAGCAATACAGACAATGTTGGCTGCACAATAGAGGTGGGGGGTTATATGGGTGTTCACTCAACAGTTCTCTCAATTTTACTGTCTTTGACACACCTGCTGCTGGAAATGGAGGTGGCCTTGAAGTGAGAATGGCAGTCATAGCCCTGAGGTCAGAGGACCTGGCCTCACCTTAAACAAGCCTGCTCACCTGGAAGAGGCCTATCGAGTCCCCAGGGTTCTTTATTTAAAAGAGTAGGCATCAAAATCAGGGAGCTTTTGCAAACATCTCACGTTTGGGGTCCACTGAATCTACTGACTCACAATGTGAGGCAGATGGGGTAATATATCTTTTTTTTTTTTTTTTTTTTTTTGAGACGGGGTCTGGCTCTGTCACCCAGTCTGGAGTGCAGTGGTGCCATGCTGGCTCACTGCAACCTCTGCCTCCTGGGCTCAAGCAATCCTCCCACCTCAGCCTCCCAAGCAGCTAAAACTACAGGCACATGCCACCACATCCAGCTAATTTTTTTGGTATTTTTGGTAGAGATGGGTTTCACCATGTTGCCCAGGCTGGTCTCAAACTCCTGGGTTCAAGCAATCCTCCAGTTTTGGCCTCCCAAAGTGCTGGGATTATAGGCGTGAGCCACCACGCCCGGCCACATTCTCTATCTTGACAGGGGTTTGGGTTTTGCTGATGCATGCACTTGGAAAACCCAGTGAACATGTAATTAAAATGTGTACATTTCATTGTATGTAAACTTTCCATCAAGAGGAAAAAGCTATAAAGAAATACTTAACACCAATTAATGATGTACATATCGAAATATTTAAAGATAAGTATACAGATGTGTCTGTTTACTTTGAAATGTGTAGAAAATAAGAGGTTGATAGATACATAAACAAGTGGACAGATGGATAGATATGTGATGATTAAACGAGCATAGTTTAAAAAAAGATGGGTCAGGAGTGGTGGCTCATGCCTGTAGTCCCAGCACTTTGGGAGACCGAGGAGGGCAGATCACAAGGTCAGGAGTTCAAGACCAGCCTGACCAACATAGGAAACTCATCTCTACTAAAAACACAAAAATTAGCCGGGCATGGTGGCATGTGCCTGCAATCCCAGCTACTCAGGAGGCTGAGGCAGGAGAATTGCTTTAACCCAGGAGGCGGAAGTTGCAGTGAGCCGATTGCGCCACTGTACTCCAGCCTGGGCAACAGAGCGGGGCGACAGAGACTCTCCTGCTCGCCACAGTGGTCTCTATCTGTAAGTTTATAAACAGATAAAGATGCAACATGACAGACTTGTAAGTTAAGTCTCATCCTTCTCTGTGAAAATACAGACTGAGGAAAGATTTAGGAAACAAAGTATTTCCTCTGAACACAGTCACTGATTCTTCAAGACTACCCTTCTCTGTATGGGACTCAGTGTAAAAAAGTTTGAAACATAATTTATGTATAATTTATACTTAAATAGGAGAGAAGCTGTGTAAGAACCATTAAGAATATAAAGAGAATGTTATATTTTCTCCCTTTTTGTAATCATCTCATCTCAGGGTAATCAATGTGAGAAAAGTCTTCCATCATAAATTTGACTTCATTAGATACCCAAGAATTAATATTGAAAATACATCGTATAAATTTAGTGAATGTGGGAAAGCTTTCATCCTTATTACATCTTATTTGATACTAGTGAAATCTCCTGATTAAATTCACATGCATGAGAGGAATGTTGGAAAGTCTTCAGCATGAATCAGATCTCCTTCAGCACAATCAAATTCATACTGGAGAGAAACCTTATGAATGTAATGAATGTAGAAAAACGTTTAACCTAAAGCAAAACCTCCTAGAGCATAAGAAAATGCATACTGGAGAGAAATCTCACGAATGCACTGAGTGTGGTATAGTGTTCTCTCGGGTCTCATCCCTTACTCTACACCCGAGAAGTCACACAGGAAAGAAAGCATATAAATGTAATAAATGTGGAAAAGCCTTCAGCCAGAAGGAAAACTTCCTTTCTCATCAGAAACATCACACTGGAGAGAAAACTTATGAATGAGGAAAAGTTTCTACTCAGATGCCAACCCTCATCAGACACCAGAAAAATCATACAGGAACCAAATCTTATGCATGTAAAGAATGTGGCAAAGCCTTTAACGGCAAAGCGTATCTCACTGAACATGAGAAAATTCATACCGGAGAAAAATCATTTGAATGTAATCAGTGTGGAAGAGCCTTCAGCCAGAAGCAATACCTCATTAAACATCAGAACATCCATACTGGAAAGAAGCCCATTAAATGTAGTGAGTGTGGAAAAGCTTTTAGCCAGAAGGAAAACCTCATTATACATCAGATAACCTATACTAGAAAGAAACCTTACATCCCTATGTTTCCTTATGGATGTGGGAAAGCTTTCATTCAGAAGTGAAGCCTCATTAGACACCAGAAAAGTCACACTGGAGAGAAACCTTATACAGGTAAGGAATATGGGAAAGCCTTCAGTGGCAAATCAAATCTCACTGAGCATGAGAAACTTCATATTGGAGAGAAACCCTACAAATGTAATGAATGTGGAACAATCTTCAGGCAGAAGCAATACTTCATTAAGCATCACAATACTCATACAGGAGAGAAACCCTATGAATGTAATAAATGTGGAAAAGCCTTCTCTCGAATCACATCACTTATTGTACATGTGAGAATTCATACAAGTGATAAGTCTTATGAGTGTAAGGTCTGTGGGAAAGCCATCTGTCACAGCTCATCTCTTACTGTGCGTATGAGAAGCAACACAGGTGAGAAACCCTATGGTTATAATGAATGTGAGAAAGCCTTTTCTCAGTTCTCAACTCTTGCTCTGCATAGGAGAATCCATACTGGTGAAAAACCTTCAGTGTAGTGAACATGGGAAAGCTTTCAGAGAAAAGTCACATCACATTAGGCACCAGAGAATTTATACTCATTACAGTTCTCTATGAATGCCTTGGATTTAGCAAAACGTTCAGCAGATTTTACACTTAATAGTATATTGAAAAATTCATTTTACATTAAAGTGACATGAAATGTGGGAAGTCCTTCAGCAACAATTCAAAACTTAAATACTGTGATGTTTAATAAGTATTATAGTATAAAGAAAACTTTTTCCCCCAAACTCCTACAACAAGCATTATCGATGCCATACTTCTAGGAGTATTTTCCCTGAAGTTAGGATCTAGTCATGGACACTACTTAATGTATTCCTGGAAGTCCTACCAGATGCATTAAGAAATCAATATGAGATTTATAAGGATTTGAAATTAAGAGACAAAATTATCATTTTTGTGATATGTTTTGCTATATATTTGACTTGTAAAACTATAATCATCAAAATTATTTGTTGTTGCAGCAGTCATAAAATTGAGACTGAGACAGAATATTGAATTCAGAAATATGTGCATAAATATACAGGGAACTTTTAATTGATAGAGGTAATATCCCAAATTGGTGGGGAAATCATGGATTATTTAAAAATTGACTCTTCATATGGAAAAATAATAGATCTCTGCCATCATCATACATTAAAATATTTTTCTTAAGAATTCCAAAAGTATTGAAGACTAAAATACAAAAAGCAATACTTAATACTACGACAGGTTTTGTTTTGTTTTTTGAGATGGAGTCTCACTCTGTTGCCAGGATGGAGTGCAGTGGCGCAATCTCGGCTCACTGAAACCTCTGACTCCGGGGTTCAAGCGATTCTCCTGCCTCAGCCTCCTGAGTAGCTGGGACTACAGGCACACGCCACCATGCCCAGCTAATTTTTGTATTTTTAGTAGAGACAAGGTTTCGCCATGTTGGCCAGGATGGTCTCGATCTCTTGACCTTGTGATCTGCCCGCCTCAGCGTCCCAAAGTGCTGGAATTACAGGCATGAGGCACCACGTCCGGCCCACTGTAACAGTTTTAGAGGAAAATGTTTTTAAGACTTTGGGGCAAAAAGAATTTCTAAAACATTCCAGAATACCTGGCGGTTCCACTCTTGAGTATAGCAGTCCCCTATTTTCTGCAAGGGATGGACTCCCAGACCCCCAGTGCATACCTAAAACCCAGATAATACCAAACTGTATGTTTTTTCTTATATATACATACCTGTGATAAAATTTAGTTTACAAATTAGACACAGCAAGAGATTTAAAACAATAATAAATATACTGTAATGGAACAATTATAACAACACACTGTAATAAAAGTTATGTGAATATGAAAAAAAAAAAACCAGATGTATTTGGAGGTGGGCAGTAGTGGAGGTGGTGGTCCGTCGCCCAGGCTGGAGAACAGTGCAATCATAGGTTACTGCAGCCTTTAAGTCCAAGGCTCAAGTGATCCTCCTGCCTCAGCCTCCTGAGTAGCTGAGACTATAGGCATGTGCTATGACACTCAGTTTTGTTTTGTTTTGTTTTGTAGAGGCAAGGTCTCACCATGTTGCCCAGGCTGGTGTTAAACTCCTCAACTCAAGCAATCCTCCCGCCTCAGCCTCCCAAAGTGCTAGGATTACTGGTGTGAGCCACCAGACCTGGCTACAAGTATTTTTACTTTTTAAATATCAGAATACACTTTATTTTTATTTATTTATTGTTGAGACAAGGCCTGGCTCTATTGCCCAGGCTGGAGGACAGTGACACAATCTCAGCTCACTGCAATCTCTGCCTCCCAGGCTCAAACCATCCTCTGATCTCAGTCTCCCAAGTAGCTGGGCCTACGGATTTTTGTATTTTTGGTAGAGACAGGGTTTTGTCATGTTGCCCAGTCTGGTCTCGAATTCCTGGGCTCAAGCAATCCTCCCATCTCAACCTCAGAAAGTGCTGGGATTTACAGGAGTGAGCCACTGTACCAGAGCACAAGTATTTTAAAAAGATCCTCAGATGGATTAAACAAACTGGTCCATCCATACCGTGGACTACTACTTAGCAATAAAAAGGAATGGGCTACTGAAATACACAAAAGTTTGGAGAACTACGCTAAGTGAAGAAAGCCAATCCGAAGGATTACATGCCATATGATTCCATTTATATAGCATTATTGAAATGATGAAATTCTAGAGCTGGAGAACAGATTAGTGGCTAACTGGTATTAGAGATGGGAGGAGAGACAGAGATGGGTATGACTATAATGGGAAGCATTAGCGATCTCTGAGGCAGAACAGTTCTTTATCTTGATTGTGGTGTTGGATACATAAATCCATACATGTGATAAAATTACACTAAACCAGGGCTGGACGTGGTGGCTCACGCCTATAATCCTAGCACTTTGGGAGGCCGAGGAGGGTGGACTGTCTGAGCTCAGGAGTTTGAGATCAGCCTGGGCAACACGGTGAAACCCTGTCTCTACTAAAATACAAAAAATTAGCCGAGCGTGGTGGCGTGCGCCTATAATCCCAGCTACTCGGGAGGCTGAAGCAAGAGAATAGCTTGAACCTGAGAGGCAGAGGTTGCAGTGAGCCAAGATTGCGCCACTGCACTCCCGCCTGGGCAACAGAGTGAGATTCTATCTCAAAAAAAAGAAACTACACTAAACCACACGGGTGAACATAAAAGTGACAAGATCTGAATAAGGTCTACGGAATGTACCAACAGCACCCATGCCAATTTCCTTGTTTTGCTATTGCACCATAATTATGTAGGATGTACCACTGGAGAAAACTGGGCGAAGGTACAAAGGACCACTCTGTGGTCTAGTCTTACTGTAGAGAAATACATAGGAGCAGTGAAAACTTGTTTGTATTTTTTGTAGAGACAGGGTTTCGCCATGTTGCCCAGGCTGATCTCTAGCTCCGCAGCTCAAGTGATCTGCCCATCTTGGCCTCCCAAAGTGTTAGAAATTACAGGTATGAGCCAATGCACTCAGCCTTTAAAAATAATTTTTAAAAATTAACCAGGTGTGGTGGTACTCACCTGTGGTCCCAGCTGCTTGGGAGGCTGAGACAGGAGAATTGCCTGAGCCGGGGAGGCTGAGGCTGCAGTGAGCCGTGATCGTGCTACTGCACTCCAGCCTGGGCAACACAGGGAGACCTGGTCTAAAACATTTAAAAAAGTGTAAAGATATAGAAAAAGAATTCTAGGCTGGGTGAGGTGCTCCCACCTGTAATCCCAGCACTTTGGGGGGCCGAGGTGGCCAGATTACCTGAGGTCAGGAGTTTGAGACCAGCCTGGCCAACATGGTGAAACCCTATCTCTACTAAAAATACAAAACTTAACTGTGCATGGTGGTGCATGCCTGTAGTCCCAGCTACTCAGGAGGCTGACACAGGAGAATTGCTTGAACCCAGGAGGTGAAGTCTGCAGTGAGCCGAGATTGCACCACTGCACTACTCCAGCCTGAGCAACAGAGTGAGACTTTGCCTCAAAAAATAAAATAAATAAATAAAAAAGAAAAAGGATTCCAAATTCCAGAGAATAAAATACTAATGAAGGATGGAAGGAGGGACGGACAAAGTAGGTGAGAAAAAGAATTAAACAGAAATTTCTAGAAATGAAAAGGATGGTCATTTAAATTTTTTTAAATTCAAAGAATGTAAGGATTATCCATGGGTTTTAAAAGTCACTGGTCAGGCCAGGCGCAGTAGCTCACACCTGTAATCCCAGCACTTTGGGAGGCCAAGGTGGGTGGATCACAAGGTCAGGAGTTCAAGACCAGCCTGGCCAATAAGGTGAAACTCTGTCTCTATTAAAAATACAAAAAATTAGCTGCATGTGGTGGCGGGTGCCTGTCGTCCCAGCTATTGGGAGGCTTAGGCAGGAAAATCACTTGAACCCAGGAGCAGAGGTTGCAGCAAGCCGAGACAGCACCAGTGCATTCCAGCTTGGGTGAAAGAGCGAGACTCTATCTAAAAAATAAATAAATAAATAAATAAAATAAATAAATAAAAAACAAGCCACTGGTCAAAGGTTACTGGGAAACGAAACACACACACCATCTCTGAGTTGGCAGCTACAGATCACCTTTGTCTGGCAGAGACCACCTGAACCAAGTCACGGAAAGACTGACATCATAGGCTTCCTGATAGGATGCAGCAGGAAAGACACATTATCATCTGTGCAGTCCTTCTGCAAAAGTGCCTAACTGGCAAAGGCAGGCCCTAACGGTTCTATTCTTGAGAGCCAGCAAGTTGCAAAAGGGAATTTCTTTAAGAAACCCACATCAACTGCCACTTGTAATGGTGAAATTTTAAGAACATTCTCTTTAAAATCTCTTTATGGTCAGGAACAACAAGGATGCCCACTTTCACCACTTTAATTCAATGGTGAATTAGAGAGCCGAGCCAGCATTATTCAGTGCTAGGGGCTGAATGGTGTCCCCTCCCAAATTTACATGTTGAAGTCCTAACCTCCAGTACCTCAGAATGTGACTGTATTTGAAAATAAGGCTTTTAAAGAGGTAATAAAGTTAAAATGAGGTCATTGGGGTGGGCCCTAATTCAATATAACTGGTGTTCATGTAAGAATAGGAGATTAGGTGCTGGGGCTGGCTCCAGCACTTTGGGAGGCCAAGGCAGGTGAATCACTGTGAGTCCAGGAGTTTGAGACGAGCCTGGGCAACAGGACAAAACCCCATCTCTACAGAAAATGCAAAAATCAGCCAGACGTGGCAGCATGCCTGTAGTGCCAGCTCCCTGAGAGGCTCAGGCAGAAAGATCCCCTTAGCCTGGAGAGATTGAGGCTGTAGTAAGCCATGATCACACCACTGCACTCTAGCCTGGGCAACAAAGCCAGACCCTGTAAGTAAGTAAGTAAAGTAAGTAAGGTAAGTAAGTAAGTAAGTAAGTAAATAAATAAATAAATAAATAAGAGGAAGAAGAAAGTAGAGGAAAGAAGGAGGAGGAAGAGGAAAGAAGAAGGAAGAAGAAGTAGAAGAAGAAAACAGATTAGGACACAGACACATACAAAGGGAAGACCAAGTGAGAACACGGAGAAGACCACCATCTGCAAGCCAAGGAAAAAGGCCTCAGAAGAAACAACCCTGCTGAAACCTTGATCTCGGCCGTCATTCCTCTAGAACTGTGAGAAAATAAATTTTGTTGTTTAAGCCTCCCAGTCGGTGGTACGGCAGCCCTAGCAAACTAACAGGGTAGGCAAAAGATTTAAGGGCTAAAAAAGGAGGAAACAGCTGTTGTATGATTATCTATATTGGGAAAGGCAAGAAAATCTACAAACGGCAGTAACTAATACAAGTTCAGCAAAGTTACTAGACATAAGATCTATACACACAAAAGTCAACAGCACTCCTCCACATGCCAATAACAGTTAGAAAACAGCCACAAAAGTGTTCATTGTGACTCTAACAGCAAAAATTCGGAATCAAATTAACTACCCCTCACTACGAAAATAAATAAATAAATTAAGCCAGACACGGTGACTCATGATTATAATCCCAACTCTTTGGGAGGCCTGCTTGAGGCCAGGAGTTCGAGACCAGCCAGGGCAACATAGCCAGACTGCATCTCTACAAAAAATTTAAGAATTAGCTGGGCGTGGTGGCATGCACCTGTAGTCCTAGCTACCTGGGAGTCTGAAGCAGGAAGACTGCTTGAGCCCAGGAGTTCAAGGTTACAGTGGGCTGTGATCATACCACTGCACACCAGCCTGCGTGACCGAGTGGAACCCCATCTCTTAAAATAAATAAATAAATCTGCTGAAGTATATTTATCCACATATCAAGGGAACACTATAAAGCAGTTCAAATGAATGGAGTGGATCTGCATGAATACAGCTCAAAAACATAATGCTGCATTTTTTTAATGGCAAGAGACACATACATTATATCTGTTTTTTTGGGGGAGTCAGAAATGTCCTCTTTATTGTATGACAGCTCATTATCTTTTGTAGGTAATTCTCACCATGTGGTAAACATCTGTACTTTACAATGATCAGCATTAAAAAAAGCAGAGAACCGGAAATTGCCCGGAGAATTGGGATGGGTAGGCAACACACTTTGGACTACTTGGGTTCAATTAGGAGATTTTCCTATTCCATTCCTTTTCTGTTTCTTCTATAATAGGCCAGAACGGTTACAGACTTATAATCTCAGATGGTGACAATGTCATTAATATTTACTCTTGCTGTTGTCATCTACTCTAAATTTCTGAAAAAAATTAACAGTGATAATAGGAAAAAAAAAACCAAGAACCTCTCTCCCTCCCTCCGTATCTCCCCACTTCCCCGCACCCAGCCTCTCTCGCTCTCTCCAGCTCCCTCTCATAAGTAATCACCTTTTCCCATCTGAAACAAATTAACTCCTGGGGGAAGAGAGATGTTCTAAGAGCTTTCACATAGTTGTTTCCAAGGAAACAGCTTCTATGGTCCACACGCATCTGCAGCTCAGACAGTAGATGGCTTTGTATCATCAGATTCGTGTTGACCTTCTTCAAAGAACTGGAAAAAAACACTTTAAACTTCATATGGAACCAAAAAGAGAGCCAGCATAGCCAAGACAATCCTAAACAAAAAGAACTAAGCTGGAGACATCACCCCTGACTTCAAACTATACTACAAGACTACAGTAATCGAAACAGCATGGTACTGGTACCAAAACAGAGATATAGACCAATGGAACAGAACAGAGGCCTCGGAAGTAATGCCACACATCTACAACCATCTGATCTTTGACAAACCTGACAAAAACAAGCAACGGGGAAAGGATTCCCTGTTTAGTAAATGGTGTTGGGAAAACTAGCTAGCTATGTGCAGAAAGCTAAAACTGGACCCCTTCCTTACACCTTACACTAAAATTAACTCCAGATGGATTAAAGATTTAAACATATGACCTAAGGAAAACAAAAACAAAACAACAACAACAACAAAAAAACGTAAGATCTAAAACCATAAAAACCCTAGAAGAAAACCTAGGCAATACCATTCAGGACATAGGCACAGGCAAGGATTTCATGACTAAAACACCAAAAGCAATGGCAACAAAAGCCAAAATAAACAAATGGGATCTAATTAAACTTAAGGGTTTATATCCATTAATTTTTAACATATACACAAAATTGCAGAGATTCATATAAGTTGTACAAGTACAGAGAAATCCACAGGAATGATTTTAAAAAATGACATAAACATTTCATTTTGGTGATGACACATAGATGTTTGCTATATTATAGTCTTCTGTTCCGTATACTTGCAATACTTCATTTAAAAAAAAAAAACAGCTGGATGTGGTGGCTCACACTTGTAATCCCAGAATTTTGGGAGGCCGAGGCAGGCAGATCACCTGAGGTCAGGAGTTTGAGACCAACCTGGGCAACATGGTAAAACCCCGTCTCCACTAAAAAATACAAAAATTAGCCAGACATGGTGGTGCATGCCTGTAATCCCAGCTACTCAGGAGGCTGAGGTATGAGAATCACTTGAATCCAGGAGGCAGAGGTTGCAGTGAGCCGAGATAGTGCCACTGCACTCCAGCCTGGGTGACAGAGCAAAACTCCATCTCAAACAAAACAAAACAAAACAAAACAAAACAAAACAAAACATCCAACTCATTGTGGCCTATCTAGACGGAAACATTAGGCTGGGCCGTGGCTCACATCTGTAATCCCAGCACTTTGGGAGGCCGAGGTGGGCGGATCACCTGAGGTCAAGAGTTCAAGACCAGCTGGTAAACATGGTGAAATCCCCATTTCTACTAAAAATACTAAAAGTTAGCCAGGCATGGTGGTGCACGCCTGTAATCCCAGCTGCTTAGGGAGGCTCAGGCAGGAGAATCGCTTGAACCTGGGAGGCGGCGGTTGCAGTGAGCCAATAGCGCACCATTGTACTCTAGCTTGGGCAACAAGAGTGAAACTCCATCTCAAAAAAAAAAAAAAGCAAACATTAAATTCTAAAGGGCAGCTAGACACAGTGGCCTATAGTGCCAGTTATTTGGGAGGCTGAGGTGGGAGGATCACTTGAGCCCAGGAATTTGAGACTGCAATGAGCCAGTATCATGCCAATGTACTCCAGCCTGGGTGAGCTGGTCCTGTCTCTGGAAAAAAAAAAAAAAAAAGAAGAAAGAAGAAGAAGAGAGAAGAAGAAGAAGAATCAGCTGAGCAAGCCAGGCTTACAGGCACCAGATGCAGATTCACACTCAAAGTCAAGACCATGCTATGGCCATGGCAGGAGGATCACTTGAGCCCAGGAGCTGAAGGCCAGCCTGGGCAACACTGCAAGCTCCTGTCTCAAAAAAAAAAAAAAAAAAAAAAAAAGACTATTACTATGGATAGCTCAGATAAAACCAGTGGTTGATACTGTCGTGACATCTTTATTGCTAAGTTAAAATTTAAATATTTAGACCCAGCACAATTTGCACTGGTTCCACCTCTACTTACTAGCAGTAACCTTCACGGTTCATCCCTCCCCTCTCTATGTGTAAGATAATGACTCAAGCTTCTCCTTCCCAGCCTTTTCCTAAGAGAAAAAAAAGGTCAAGAGTACCTAATAAAAAACCATAATGCAAATGCAAAAGGGCAGGCAGAGTTCATGCATTTAATTTTAGATCAGTTATCAGGTTTTTCTTGAGCCCTGGCCAGGGTTATTCTGGTACTGGCACATGGAACGAGGTTTGCATGGGTGTGGGTTAAATTAAAAACAAACAAACAAATAAAACTCTCACATCAAGTGCTCAAAGAACATGTCCCTAGGCCAGATCCTTGAGGCAGCTGGACAGGCACCACCCATGATCTAACCAGGACACCTGCCAGGAGATCATAAGTTTGTTTCCCACATTACAGAAAAGGACAGGGGCAGCAGCTAACATAATCATTATTTCAAATACTCTACCACCTCCTTCTTCTGGTGAAAGTATTTTGCAACATTAGAGAAAAGAATTCCACTTTTAATAAGCCCATGGGTGACAGAGCACCATACAAAGCTCTCCTTAGGGAATTATATTAAATAACAGATAAGCCACTTAAAATATTATGTTACTTCACTTTTAAGTATGTCACTCATGGTTCATTTGTTATTAATGCAGTCCCTTTTCCAAGGAAAAGGGGTATGCCCACCAAATAACTTGATTAAAAATATGGCCATATTGCCTTGTGAAATTAGTGGCAGAAAAGTCAACAGGACAAGGAAGTCTAAAACTCAAGAGCTTAGGCTGGGTATGGTGGTTCACACCTGTAATCCCAGCACTTTAGGAGGCAAGAGGATTGCTTGAGGCCAGGAGTTCGAGACCAGCTGGGGCAATACAGGGAGACCCCCCCCCCCCCCAAGTCTATTTTTTAAAAAAATTTCCCGGGTGCAGTGGCTCATGTCTATAATCCCAGCACTTTGGGAAGCCAAGGCAGGCAGATCACTTGAAGTCAGGAGTTTGAGACCAGCCTGACCAACATGGCAGGTCTACTAAAAATACAAAAATTAGTTGGGCATGGTGGCACATGCCTGTAGTCTCAGCTATTTGAGAGGCTAAGGTGGGAGGATCACTTGAGCTCAGGAGGCAGAGATTGCAGTGAGCTGTGATTATGCCACTGCACTCCAGCCTGGGCAACAGAGCAAGACTCTGTCTCAAAAAATAAAATAAAATAAATGTTTAAGAAAGTCAAGAGTGCCATATGTCCTACACCTCGGAAAGGTGACATCTAAACCACTGTAAGAGATTCCAAAGCTTAAATTCTGAAAGTCAAGACCACATTTTAAAAGTACAAAGTGGATGGGCACAGTGGCTCATGCCTGTAATCCTAGCCTTTGGGAGGCCAAGGCTGATGGATCACCTGAGGTCAGGAGTTCAAGACCAGCCTGGCCAACAGGGTGAAACCCTGTCTCTACTACAAATACAAAATTAGCCAGGTATGGAGACCCATACCTGTAATCCCAGCTACTTGGGAGGCTGAGGCAGGAGAATCCCTAGAACCAGGAAGGTGGAGGTTGCAGTGAGCGGAGATTGCACTATTACGCTCCAGTCTAGACAACAAGAACAAAACTCTGTCAAAAAAAGAAAAAAAAAGCGAGAATGGTCCTGATTTGCAACAGGTTTCTTGGAAAAGCAGTATTCCACCCAACCCAGGGATCCTCCATGTCTCTTACATGCTATCTTCTATACCTACCTACGTATTTATAATATATACTCCTTTATCAGATTTTATCAGATTGTAAGCTCCATGAGGGCAAGAACCATGTCTTATCCATTTCTCTGTATCTATGAGGACTGAAAATGATTCCTTGCATATATTATAGTTCAATGTTCAGTAAGTATTAGCTGGGTTTAAGTGAATCCAGCACAAAAAGGCCTGGTGAAGTAGAAGGAAATAAGAACTGTACAGTTTTGGAAGGCAGCCTGTTCAAAAACATGTCTAAAATGTAAAAGAAGAACAGCCAAATTTTACAAGAAAGAGATAAAGTGTTCCTCAAAGTATAACTGAGGAAGGGAAGCACTAGTTTTCTCTCACAAGCTTCTGAAAACATAAAAGCATGTCTGGTTTCAGTCATAATGTGCTACAGGCTTAGGCAAGAACAGGTGAAAAAAATCTGATAAAAGCAATCAACCATGAAGCTGGCCACAGCTCAGGGCCAAGGGAACCAGACTTGGCCAGGCTGCTTAGAAACTCACTGGTATAAATATGGTTTTAGAACATGGGAGGCTCAAAAAGAGGAGAGATGATAAATGTATCAGTCTCAACTTGTTCTTTATTGTAGATGGTCTCCCTCTCCTATTCAAGTATTTTTGGAGTGCCAACTACCAGTGAGACAAGGAGGCGGGATGACACCAAGTGTAAGGGAAGCACTCAAGGGTCATCTTTACCATGCCGGAGCTGGCCTTGACCTGCGTTCCCACTGGCTATTAAACCCAACATGCCAAACCTGGAAGAATGCCAACGCATCAAGCATTGATGTATGCCAGACCTTCGCTTCTTATAACCTCTCAAACAGCAGTAAGCTGATTTCAGGCCCTCTGTGAGAGGTCACAAGGACCCCGAATGAAAAAATATCAGGATTCAAAAACAGATAACCATTCTGCAGAAATCAACAGGCTGATCCAAAAATATACATGGAAATGCAAAGAACCGAAAGAGCCAAAACCCAACACTATTTTGAAAAAGAGGAACAAAGATGGAGACTGTACTCTCCCCAATTTCAAAACTTACCATAGAGTTACAAGTAACCACAACAGCAACAGACACATAAATCAATGGAACAGAATTGAAAGTCCAGAAATAAACCACTACACTGATGATCAGTTGATTTTGCCAAGGGAATTCAGTGGGGAAAGGATGGTCTTTTCAACAAATGATACTAGTACAACTAGATATACTTGTGTTTACAAAAAAAAAAGAAAAAAGAAACAGACACCTCCTCCCTCATACCATATCCAAAAATTAACTCAAAATGGATCACAGACATATATAAGAGCTAAAACTAAAAAACTTCTAGATGAAAACAGGAAAACTTTTTGTGACCTTAGATAGACAATTTTTTTCCTGTAATATCAAAAGCATGATCAGTAAAAGCAAAAAATTGATAAATTAGACAATCAAAATTAAAAATGTTTGTTCTTCCAAAGATACCATATAAGCAAATAAAAGCACAGACCACATATTGGGAGAAAATAGTTGCAAATCATATCTGATAAAAGACATTCATAATATGTAAACTCTTACAACTCAGTAAGATGACAAATAACTCAATTTTTAAAAGTGAGGATATATAGAAAATCATTAGACCTTTCTCTCAATTTTGCTGTGAACCTAAGACTGCTCTACTAAAAGAATTGAGTCTTTTTTTTTTTTTTTTTGAGATGGAGTTTCGCTCTTGTTGCCTAGGCTGGAGTATAGTGGTGTGGTCTCGGCTTACTGCAACCTCCGCCTCCCAGGTTCAAGTGATTCTCCTGCCTCAGATTACACGCACCCCCCACCACACCTGGCTAATTTTGTTTTGTATTTTTAGTAGAGATGGGCTTTCACCATGTTGGTCAGGCTGGTCTAGAACCCCTGACCTCAGGTGATCCACCCATCTCAGTCTCCCGAAGTGCTAGGATAACAAGTATGAGCCACTGCACCCGGCCCAAGAATTGAGTCTTAAAAACAAGCAAAAAACAACAAGCAAACAAAGATTTTAATCAACATTTCACCAAAGGAGATAAACAAATTGCTAATAAGTACATGAAAGGGGCTCATCACTAGCTAAGAGAATACAAATTAAAATCACAGTGAGGACTGGCGAGGTGGCTCACACATGCAATCCCAGAGTTTTGAGAGGCCAAGGTGGGCATATCGCTTGGATCAGGAGTTGGAGACAAGCCCGGCCAACAAGGTGAAAACCCATCTCTAATTAAAAAAAAAAATACAAAAACTAGCCAGGCATGGTGGCATGCACATGCAGTCCCAGCTATTCTGGAGGCTGAAGTGGGATAATCACTTGAACCTGGGAGGTGGAGGTTGCAGAGATTGCACCACTGCACTCCAGCCTGGGCAACAGGGTGAGACCTCTCTCAAAAATAAATAAATCAATCAATTAAAATCAGAGTGCGGTACAACTACATACCTACTAGAATGACTATAATCCGTAAGTCAACAATACAAGGTGTTGGCAAGGATGTGGCAAAACTGGAACTCTCAACCATTGACCATGAAAATGTAACATGTACAGCCACTTTGGAAAAGTCCGTCAGTTTCTCAAACGTTTAAACACAAACTTCTCATATGGAATCACAGCCACATAAAATCATGAACATGAATGTTCACAGCAGTATCATTCATAATTGTCTTAAGCTAGAAAGAGTCCAAAAGTCTTTCAGCTGGTGAATGGATAGACTGAGTGTGGTAAATTCATATAATGGAATACTATTTAGCAATAGAAACTACTGATGTCAGCACAAGCTACTGAAACATACTCAACACGTACCAACTTAAAAACATGATGAGTGGGCTGGGTGTGATGGCTCACGCTTGCAATCCCTACACTTTGGGAGGCCAAGGCAAGTGGATCACCTTAGGTCAGGAGTTCGAGAGCAGCCTGGCCAACATGATGAAACTCTGTCTCTACTAAAAATACAAAGAGTTAGCTGGGCGAGGTGGTGTGCACCTGTAATCCCAGCTATTCAGGAGGCTAAGGCAGGAGAATCGCTTGAACTCAGGAGGCGGAGGTTGCAGTGAACCGAGATCACGCCCCTGCACTCCAACCTGCGCGACAGAGCAAAAACTCCATCTCAAAACAAAACAAAACCATGGTGAGTGAAGGATACCAAATGCAAAAGAATACATACTGTATGATTCCATTTATATGAAATTCCCACAAAAGGCAAATCTAGAGAGAGAGCAGTTGCCTGGTGGGGGAGCAGAGACCGACTACAAACAGACTAAGAACTTTCTTAAGGGCCAGATGTAGTGGCTCACATCTGTAATCCCAGCACTTTGGGAGGCCAAGGTGAGAGGATCGCTTGAGCCTAGGAGTTTGAGGCTGAGAAAGAAAAAAAAAAGAAAAGAAAAGAATGAGGAGAGGAGGGGGAGGAGGGGGAGGGGAAAGGGAAAGGGAAGGAAGAACGAATGAACTTTTTGAGAGAAGGAAGTGTTATAAAATTGGATTTTAAGCCATGCGTAGTGGTGCTTGTCTGTAGTGCCGGCTACGTGGAGGCTGAGGAAGGAGGATCCCTTGAGCCTAGAAGGTTAAGCCTGCAGTGAGCTATAACCATGCCACTGTACTCTAGCCTGGATAACAAAGTCTTACTCTGTCTCCAAGAAGAAGAATTTTAGTCATGATTGCATAACTCTATATATTTACTAAATATCACTGAATTGAATACTTGTAGTGTATATTATAGTATGTCAACTGTACCTCAGTTTCAAAACAGTAACAACCAATACCCCACAATATCTGTAGGATCCCTAACCGCAGGTTCCTATATATAGTGAAAATCTTTTGGGATACTTTCTGGTAGAACTGTGGTTTTGTGGCAAAGAACTGTGAAAGGGATTTCTCTATTAATAGTGCTTCTTCAATGTGAGCACATGTAAGAATCACCTGGAAAACCTGTTGACAGACCAACAGCTCTCCTCCTGTGTGGATTCAGTAGGTCTGGGGTGAGGCCCATAAATCTGCATTCCTAAAAGCTCCAGGACGGTTCATTAAAAACAAAGATTTCAAAGTCCCACCAGAGATCTACTGTATCACAATCTCTAAGAAAGGGAAATCTGGGAATCTATACCTCCCACAGGTATCAGGGAGAATCTTATGATTGATCTTATGGTTTAGTACCCCGTAAACTACAACACTCTCATATATCATCAACTCCAAGAATTTTTATAAGTAGTTTCAAGAGTAAAATCTGTGTGTTCCCGTGTTAAAGATGACAAAGTAAATTATCTGTATTTATTAAGTGGTTCTAAGTCTTTAGGGTTCTGCCTTAGACCTTTCTTAAAAAAGCAATTTGCAGGAAATCAACTTATATTTATTCAAGGTATTCTAAATATGTTTCCACATAAAAGAAAGTTTTCTTCCTGCTGTAGGCGTTTTAGTACAAAATAAATACTTTTCCAAAAAAATAAAAAAATAAATAAAATACAAAGTTTCTCCATTGTTTAGGCTACTTTTCAAGTTTACTCTAATTTTAAATCTGTTCATTTCAAGACCACGTTCTTCTGAATTTCCAACAGGACTGTGTAATTGTTAGATCTATAGGAACTATTAATTCTGCACAACTCTGATAGGCACTGATAACAGCAATAGAGAGCCATTTTCAATGGTTCGATTCAAGGATTTATCACATACTGGAATCTAATGCTGTGCTTAACACAGAGGTTAAACACAGAAGAAGATATGGTTCTTATCAGGAATTCACCAGTGATTATAAAAACAATAGTACTCAACATCAGTGTATACTGGAGCAGATGGGGAATTTTTACAGAAGTAGGACTGTGTCCTAGAAAAAAAAATAACAGCACTTAAATTATTTTCAATTTTTCTTATCAGTATGGCTCAAAGGAGTGGGAGGACTCACAGTCTTGCACACTGGAATGCCATGTTGCATGAGACAGAAAGAGCCAGACTGCAGAGCTCAGTGGGATCGTCCTTAGAAGAACACACACACAGGACTTCCCGGAGAGCATCTCACTGTTTCTTCAGGGATTCTTATTTAATTGGCCTAGAGTAGGGCTCAAGCTTTCCAAGGAAAGAATTCTGTGGTAAATTATGTTTCTAAAGATAGATGCAACAATAGTGTGCATCTCACAGCTATTCTGCAATATCCACTCTCCTGCCCTTCCCCTTGCCACAGTGCCAAACCAAATTCTTGTGGAGAATGCCAGCCATGTAACTTCCAAGGCTATGTCCTAGGAGAACTACAGCTTCTGCCTTTGCTGCCTGGTAGGCTCACTTTTGGAATTTGGCTGCCAAACAACAAAACCCAAGCTAGTCATAACTAGTGAGACAACCACAGGGAGAGACAGATGTCTTGGCTTCCTAGTCATGCCCACCAACTTGCCAGATGTGTGAGTGAAGCCATCTTAGCCATTCTAGTCACTATCTGACTACAATGTCATGAGACACCCCAGCTGTTAGTCACATAGAGAAGAACTATCCAGCAGAGCCCTGCCTGAATTCCCAAGTCATAGAATCAGGATCAAATATAAAACAGATGTTTTAAGCCATTAAGTTTTGAGGTAGGTTTTGTTCCCTAACAACAGACAACAAAACTAGGCTTCAAGTCTGCTCTGGAACATTCTTCTAGGTAAATCATATGCAGTTCATAGTCAACATATATGGACTCGGTCTCTACACCTCAGGAGTGTAGAGAAGCTTGAAATCTTGCCACCAGAAGGAAGAAAGTAAGTGTTCACAAGCAAGATTCAATCCACTTCCTTATCACAGACTTTTCCATGTGTCAGCAAAAGGTTTTGTTGCTTCCCAAATTTTGTATTAGGAAAACAGGTTATATGAGTGCTTTAACTCCTTTCTAAAGGCCATGCTAACTAAAATAGTGACATGTTTTCAGCTCAGTACTCTCCTTCCTCTAAGCACACTGTATTCATAGATTTGGGGATCCAGAAACCATTTTTTACAATTTTAAAGGAAATGGAAGAAAAGGTGAATTGAAGAGATGGTCAAGGGTGGAGGGAAATCTATCCACAAACAAGAAGAGTAGGCCGGGAATGGGGGTCCATGCCTATAATCTCAGCTCTTTGGGAGGCCATGGTTGGTGGATCACCTGAAGTCAGGAATTCAAGACCAGCCTGGCCAACATTATGAAACCCATCTATACTAAAAATAAAAAAATTAACCAGGCATATTTGTAATACCACCTACTTGGGAGGCTGAGGCAGCAGAATCACTTGAACCCAGAAGGCAGAGACCAGACTGCACCACAGTCCTCCAGCCTGGGCAACAGAGGTAAACTATGTCTCAAAAACAAACAGAAGAGTGAAGACCAAATGACATTAAAATTGAGTATTTCCAGGCTGCCTTGTTTAACAAAGCAAATGAGACACAGGACAGGCATTGCACACCTATCTACTGATGTAGTTCCAATCTTAAGAGTTTGCTGAAACAGGAGGAACAAAAGCCCCTAAAGATACATATCTCAACAGTATCATCCATTCTGCTCTTCCCTCTACACACCAAAACTTCCTATCAAACCCAATCAAATCCAAAATGCCACCCATCATGAAAGCTTCACAAGACAATACTGGAATCGGCAGATTCAAATTCTGGCTCTCTCAATTCCCATCTGTAAGATGGAAATAATTCCTTTCCACCTCTTGGGATTGTGAGAAAAAAAAAAACCATAAGAGCATGTGTAAAGTACTAGCCTGGTGCCTGACACAGAACAGGCACATAAGAACTGTGAAGTTCATGTTCATCTTCTCTCTTCTCTCCCAAATCAATGCAACTAGACCTTTAAAAAAGTGCTGCACAGTCCAACCATCTTATTGAATATCCTCTAAGCAAACAGAATAAATAAATGGAATCACACATGGCTCAGTTCAGAGTGGCCAAGGGAATCAAACATATGTATGTACACATACATACAAACATACCATCCATGTGTAATCTGGACAAAACTTTACCCAATTATCATACAGGTATTAGTATCCCTTTTAAACATTTAAAATTTGAACAGCTGAGAAAGAAAATGCATGAAGTTCCTTCTACATGCAGACACGTTGTCCAAAGTTCTTCGGATGAAAGAGCAGATAGATAACTTAGCTGCCAAAGAACAGGCCCAGCTTGTGCAGAGATGGATCCTTAAAAGGAGAACGGCAGAGATGAGCTCTGAGCCCAAGGCAGCTAAGCAAGTCTGAATGATCTCAACTCCTAACTGAGAGCTGGCCAGTGAACACTTTAATGATTGGAATTAACAGATCCTTGAGTCTATCTAACACTTGCGAAGAGAAGCTTAGTTCTCCTAGGATTAAGAAGGAGACTGAAGACTCCTAGTTTGATCCTTCTCAATTCTTATATAAGGTAGTAAGTGGAATCTGCCAATCTAACTGGCATTAAACTGATAACAGGCCTAAAAAAAATGGCCTAGTAATTATTGCCCAACCTTCACCTATCTCCGTACACTAAAATTTCCCTATTTCTCCACTTGAACCACAGAACCAGAAAAATGAGACTATATGTACTTTTCAGGTGTCAGCTTCACATGGCTCAAGATCTTACAAAGTCTGCTATACGAACCGTGAATTCTAGATTTTATTATTTAGGGGCTACTCATTCACCCTCCTCTCAGGTACAGTGGTAGAATGTGAGGCTACTGTAACGGACTTAAGAGATCTTCTGCTGCGTGTGTACTTCTGAACCCATTTAAAACCAAATTCACCTCGGTAAATAATAAAAGACTTTTCTTAATTTTAAATTTCTTTAAAAGATAATTAACTGTTTAAAGTAAAAACAAAAACCAAGCCCCCCTGCCAAAAGAAATCATGTATTCTGAGGTTACGCGTGCACACACCTGTGTGAGTGTATAAAATATATGATAGCAATGACCCAGAGGTTAGGAGGAAGTAAATGTAAGAATATTGTTGCAAGGTTCTTACACTATCCATGAAGTGGTATAAAACTAACTGAAAGCACACTGTGATAAGTTTTTTTCAAGCCAGAGCAACCACTTTTTTTTAAGCCAGAAGTAAAGCTAATAAACCTATAAATTGAGATAAAATGGATTACAAACTTTTTTTGTGCAGCACATACACTTAAAAAAATTGGAACGTATAGAGACTGGCATAGCCCCTGCACAAGGATGACATGCAAATTCATTAAGCATTCAATATTTAGAAAAATAAATTTAATTAAAAAATAAAGACTTTTTTGCTTTTTAGATAAAGTCTCGCTCTGTCACCCAGGTTGGAGCACAGTGGAGCGATCTCAGCTCATTGCAACCTCCACCTCCCAGGATCAAGCAATTCTCCTAACTCAGCCTCCCGAGTAGCTGAGATTACAGGCATGCACCACCAAGCCCAGCTAATTTTTATATTTTTAGTAGAGACAGGGTTTTGCCATGTTGGCCAAGCTGGTCTCCAACTCCTGACCTCAAGTGATCCACCTACCTCAGCCTCCCAAAGTACTGGGATTACAGGCATGAGCCACTGTGCCCAACCAAAAAAATAAAAAATTTTCTTAATCCAAATGAAGCGAGGGGGGAAAAAAAAAAGAAACAGATGAAAGGGATAGAAAACAAATAAGCAAGATAATTTAAATTCAATTATATTGATGACTGCATTAAATATAAACATTCCAGTTTAGGGGCAAAGATTCTCAGTCTGGATTAAAAAGCAGCATCAAGCCTGGTGCGGTGGCTTATGCCTGTTATCTCAGCACTTTGGGAGGCTGAGGCAGGATGATCACTTAAGCCCAGGAGTTGGAGACCAGCCTGGGCAACATAGGGAGAGCTCATCTCTACAAAAAATAAACAAAAATTAGCTTGGTATGGTGGTGCATCCCTGTGATCCCAGCTACCCAGGAGGCTGAGGTGGGAGAATCACGTGAGCACAGGAGGTCAAGGCTGCTGCTGTAAGCTGAGATTGTTAAAGGAGGTAGCTAGTCAGACATAAGCAGGGCAGAAGAGGTCCCCCTCACACCCTCAGCCAGGAATATCAGGTAACCATCAGGTAATGGTCAGGCAGTTGTTAAGCTGTGTTGCTAAAATAATAATTGGTCGCAGCTGGTGCCAGGGAAAGGCAGTCTCCCAGCAGATAGAAAAACCTGAATCTGGTGATCAGCAACTTCCCAATACTATCTCAGGAGTTGGGTGAGTGGGCTCGAGCATGAGCACTAAGGGTCAAAATGGCAGAGTTTAACTAGAATAAGACCTTCCTCTAGGAACACTCGGCTGGTCAGGGAATGCTTCAAGTGGGCACAATTCCAGGAAGCACACTGTGCATGCGGCCCCTCCCAAGTATTGGCAAGCCACTGAGCATGAGGACAGCCAACCGCAAGAGAAGAATCAAGGGAGAAGTAGCACAACACCCCAGAAGCATGGCAACATATAAAACCCCAAGTCAAAGGGTCAAACCATGCATCTGATCTCTTACGTTGCCCACTTGGCCCTCTTCCAAGTGTACTGTACTTCCTTTCTTTCCTGCTTTAAAGCTTTTTTATAAACTTTCATCCTTATTCTAAAATTTGCCTCAGTCTCTCCTTCTGCCTTATGCTACTCAGTTGAATTTTTTTTTTTGATTGCTTAACTGATTTTAATAACATGACATAAAGCCCCTAGACTTGATATAATCGTTATGCAAAATACATAGGTGAATACTGTCTTCTTTTAAAAATATAAAATAAATAAGCAAGATGTGAAAATAGGCAGGTTTCCATTAAATAAATGAAAATTTTAAAAAAAAGAAAGTTTTGCTTTCCATGTCATTTGAAGAAGGGAAATTATCATTTTAAACAATATTCAAGTTTATTAAACAAATAAAAAAAGTATTATAAAATGTTTAACTTTCATCGGCTTCAAGGTTTATGTTGCTCCCGAATTTTGCATACAACTAACTTTCAAATCTGCTAACACCCGCTAATTGATTCCACTCTGGATTCTAAGGCGTCAATTTCTTCTTGCAAATTTTTCTTTGCTTCTTCTAACATTTCTTGCGTTTCTTCTTGAGAATGGCTAATGAAAACATCACCAATTTGATAAGGTATCATTAAGCAGTCATCATCTGCAAGCATGATGTCATCACACGCATCTTCTAGGTTTTGGAGTTGTTTCTTTTTTACTTCTATTTCTTCCTTCAGCTCTGTGATTCTACTTGTATTCCGTGCAAATTTGTTTATCTTTTGCTGATCTTCGAAAGTGACATTGACATCTTCTGCAGCCGCCTTCTCTCATGGTGGCCGCCATCTTGGGACTGGACTACCTGAATTCTTTCTTTTGAAGAGCCAAGAATTGAGGCTGCTGCAGAGTCCTTCGAATTTGCCGCTGGTAACAAGATCACACCACTACAAGATCATACCCCTGCACAATCACTGCATTTGGGTGACAGAGTAAGATGTCTCAAAAAAAAGAAAAATAAAATCATATGCTTTCTATAAGAAAAACATTTTAAAGCCCAGGGCAGTGGCTCAGGCCTGTAATTCTAGCACTTTGGGAGGCTGAGACAGGAGGATCACTTGAGCCAGGGGGCTGGAGACCAGCCTGGGCAACATGGCAAATCCCTGTCACTACAAAAAAAAAAAAAATTAGCTGCATGCACACCTGTGGTCCCAGCTACTTGGGAGGCTGAGGCAGGAGGAATCACTTGAGCCCAGGAGGCGGAGGTTGTAATGAGCTGAGATCGCTCCACTCCAGCCTGGGCGACAGAGTGAGAATTCACCTCAAAAAAACCAAAAACAAGCAAACAAAAATCCCCAAAACAAAACACACACACACAGAAAAACAAAAGAAAAATACTTTCAATGGAAAGCCACAGATAGGTTGGTAAGTTAAAAATAAAAAGGTAGGGCCAGACACAATGGCTCAGCACTTTGGGAGGCCAAGTAATCTCAGCACTTTGGGAGGCCAAGGTAGGCGGATCACGAGGTCAAGAGTTTAAGACCAGCCTGGCCAACACAGTGAAATCCCGTCTCTACTGAAAATATAAAAATTAGCCGGGCTTGGTGGTGTGCGCCTGTAACCTCAGCAACTTGGGAAGGCTGAGCCTGAGAGGCAGAGGTTGCAATGAGCCGAGGTCGCCCTACTGGACTCCAACCTGGGCAACAGAGTGAGACTCCGTCTCAAAAAATATATATAAATAAATTAAAAAATAAAAAGGTAGAAAAAGGTAACCATGCAAACACTCATGAAGAGAAAGCTGGAGTGGCTATATGAATATCCACAATTATTACTGGAGATTTCTAGCAATCTCCTCCCTCTGTGATTAATAAAATAAGTAGACAAAAAATCAGTGTAATTCTAGAAGACCTGAAAAATACAATCCACCCAACAACAAAACACACATTCTTTTCAAATGCACATGGAACATTCACCAAGCTAAAATGCATTCTGGGCCATAAAACAAGTCTCGAAAAAGAAATTAAGAGGATTCAAGTTATACAAGCCATGTTCTTTGATCACAACAGAATTAAACAAAAACCCATACCAGAAAGATATCTAGAAAATCCTTAAATATCTGGAAATTACGTAAGACGTGTCTAATAACTTGTGACTCATAGAAGAAAAAAAAATCACAAGAAAAAGTAGAAAATATATTGAATTGTACAAAATATAAACACATATCAAAATTAATGGGATATGTAGTACAACAGCTTAAAAAATCAATGTTTACAAAGAAATGTATAGTTTTAAACGCTTACATTAAAAAAAGTCTAAAATCAGTGATCTGATCTTCAACCTTAAGAAGCTAGAAAGAAGAACAGATTAAACTGGAAGGAGAAAATAAAAAACAGAAATAAAAAAGATGAAAAACAACAGAGAAACATCAATGACCAAAAGCTGGTCCTTTAAAACAATTAATAAAATTGATAACTCTCTAGCCAAACTAATGTCAAGATAAAAGAGGCATCATCCCTAAAGATCCTACAGCAATTAAAAGGAAAATAAAGAAATATTATTGCAAACAACTTTATGCTAATAAACAACACAGATGAATAGACAAATTACTTGAAGAAGAAAAACGACTAAAGCTTACTTGACAAGAAATAAATGGCAAAATTAGCCCTATATCTGTTAATGAAATTTGTGGTTAAGAACTTTGTCATCAAGAAAATTCCAGGACTAGAAGGCTTTATTGATGAATTCTATCAAATTTAAAGAAGAGGAAAAAACAAAACAAAACTACACAATCTCTTCCACAAAACAGAAAAGAAACACTTCCCGACTCATTGTATAAGGCCAACATAACTGATATAAAAATGAGATAAAAATATTACATGAAAAGAAAATTAGAGACAAATACCCTCAAGAACATAAAAGCAAAAATCCTTAACAAAATTTTAATAAACTGAGTTCAGTAACATATAAAAAGAATAATACATCATGACCAATTCAATTGATTTAGTATTTGAAATCAATCAAGGTAACTGATCATACTAAAAGAATAAAGGAGAAAATCCTCTGATCATCTTAATAAAGCAGAACAATCATTTGATAGAATTTAACAGCTACTGATAATAACAACTCTCTGCAAACTAGAAGGAAACATATCCTAACCAGTGCAAAGAAGCAGTAGAAACGTCAGGATTTGCAGATAATGTAATCATGTGTAGAAGCTTTTATGGAATACACAAAGGCTACCAGAACCACTAAGTTAATTTAGCAAGGTTTTGACATCCTTTGCAGGATGA
This sequence comes from Ateles fusciceps, assembly GCA_036589455.1. Classification (NCBI taxonomy): domain Eukaryota; kingdom Metazoa; phylum Chordata; class Mammalia; order Primates; family Atelidae; genus Ateles; species Ateles fusciceps. The sequence continues at coordinate 15,139,699 of JAZHEH010003205.1, forward strand.
AAAAGAAAAATTGGCCAGGCATGGTGGCTCACGCCTGTAATCCAAGCACTTTGGAGGCCAAGGCGGGCAGATCACCTGAGGTTGGGAGTTCAAGACCAGCCTGACCAACAGGGTGAAACCCCGTCTTTATTAAAAAAAGAAAAAAGAAAAATTAGCAAGGCCATAGCATACAAGATCAATATACAAAAATCAATTGTATTTACATAAACTAGCAACAATCTATAGGAAAATAAAGTTTTAGAAAATACCATCAATCAATATGTCACCAAAAGCACAGGCAATGAAAGTAAAAATAGATAAATTAAACTGCACCAAAATTTAAAACTTCTGTGAATGAAAGGATACGTGAGAGTGAAAGGTAACCTAATAGGAGAAAATATTTACAAATTGTGTATCTGATAAGGAGTTAATATCCAGAATACACAAAGAGCTTCTACAACTCAACAACAAAAATAAGAGAGAAACAGAAAGAAAAGAGAGGAATGAAAGAAGGAAGGAAGAATGGGAGGGAGGAAAAGAAGAAAGGAGGGAGGGAGCCAGGCAGTGGTAGCTCATGCCTGTAATCCCAGCACTTTGGGAGGCTGAGGCGGGCAGATCACTTGAGGTCAGGAATTCAAGACCAGCCTGACCAACATGGTGAAACCCCCATCTCTACTAAAAAGATTTCAAAAATTAGCTGGCATGGTGGTGCACACCTGTAATCGCAGATACTCTAGAGCCTGAGGCAGGAGAATTGCTTGAACCTGGGAGGTGGAGGTTGTAATGAACATATGAAGAAACTGGAACCCCTAAGCACTGTACTGTTCGTGGGACTGTAAAACGGTAATATGGTGCAGTTGCTATGAAAAAGTTACGGCAGTTCCTCAAAAATTTTAAAATAAAATTGCCATGTGATCCAGCAATTTCACTTCTGGATATACGTATCCAGAAGAAGTGAAAGCCAACTGGGCGCAGTGGCTCACATCTGTAATCCCAGCACTCTCGGAGGCCAAGGCGGGTGGATCACTTGAGGTCAGGGGTTTGAGACCAGCCTGGACAACATGGCGAAATCCCATCTCTACTAAAAATGCAAAAATTTGCCGAGCGTGGTGGTGTGCACCTATAATCACAGCTACTTGGGAGGCTGAGGCACAAGAACCACTTGAACCCAGGGAGCAGAGGCTGCAGTGAGACAAGATCATGCCACTGCACTTCAGACTGGGTAACAGACCGAGACTCTGCCTCAAAAAATTAATTAATTACTTTAATTCAAATCAAAAGAACTGAAAGCAGGGTCTTGAAGAGATATTTGTATATTCATGTTCATAGCATTGTTCACAATATCCAAAAGGTAGAAGCAACTCAAGTGTCCATAAATGCAATGCATGAATGGATAAACAAAATTATGTACACACAATGAAAGTCAATTCTGACATTTGCTACAACATGGATAAATCTTGAGAATGTTATGCTAAGTGAAATAAGCCAGTCACTAAAAGACAAATACCATATAATTTTACTTACAGGAGTTTTAAGAGTGGTCAAACTCATAGAAATAAAAAGTAGAATGGCGAAACTCATAGAAATAGAAAGTAGAATGGCGACTGCTGAGGGGGAGAGGGAAATGGGATGTAGTTGTCTAATGGGTACAGAGTTACAATTTTGCAAGATGAAAAAGCTCTGGAGATTGGTTGCATAACAATACGAATATATTCAACACTACTGAACTGTACATTTTTAAAGGGTTGAGGGTAATTTTTATGCTAAGTGTATTTTGTCACAATTTTAACAATCTTTAAAAACATCAAACAAGAATCATTTAGAGGTAAATATTTAAAAATGTGCACAAGACTTTTATTTTAAAACTATAGTCCAGGAACAATGTCTGACACCTGTAATCCCAACACTTTGGGAGGTCGAGGCAAACGGATCACTTGAGGTCAAGTTCAAGACGAGCAACATGGGAAAACCCCCATCTCTACTAAAAATACAAAAATTAGCCAGGCATGGTGGTACGCCTGTAATCTCAGCTACTTGGGAGGCTGAGGTGGAAGAATCACTTGAACTGGGGGAGGTAGAGGTTGCAGTGAGCCAAGATTGTGCCACTGCATTCCAGCCTGGGTGACAGAGTGAGAACCTGTCTAAAAAAATAAAAATAAAAATAAAACTATAAGACACTGATGAGAAAAATTAAAGAGCACTTAAATGAAGCTAGAGAAATACCATGTTCATGAATTGAAAGTTGCAATTGTTAAGATGTTAACTTTCCTCAGTTTTATCCATAAATTCAACATAATCCCAATCAAAATCCCTGCATGCTTTCCTTTTTTTTTTTTTTGTAGAAACAGGATGATTCTAAAATTTATATGGAAATTTGAAGGCCTGAGAATACCCTAAATAATTACTAAGAATAATTTTAAACAAGAATAATAAAGGATTTGCAAATTTGCAGTATTTGATTTCAAGACTTACTGAAACACCAAAGTAATCAAAGAAACATGGTATTGGCAAAAGGACAGACATACAGACAAAAACAGAATAGAGTCCAGAAACAGACTCTACATATATTGCCAATAGTATCCTTAAAGCTTCCATGGTAATTCAATGGAGGAAAGGATAGTCTTTTCAATATGTGACATTGTAATATCTGGTGGAAAAACGAACTTTACAAGGAAGTACAAGACTTGTAACACTGAAAACTACAAAATATCACTGAAAAAAAATTAAAGAAAATCTAATAAATGGCCAGGCACGGTGGCTCACCCCTGTAATCCTAGCACTTTGAGAGGCCAAGGCAGGAGGATCACTTGAGACCCAGACCAGCCACAGCAACACCCTGTCTCTACAAAAATAAAATAATTAACTGGGCATGGTGGTGTGTGCCTATAGTCCCAGCTACTCAGGAGGCTGAGGGAGGAGGATCACTTGAGCCAGGCATTCAAGCCTGTAGTGAGCTATAAGCACACTGCTGCATTATACCTGGGTGACAGACCAAGACTCTATATTAAAAAAAAAAAAAAATCAACAAAGGACTTGTATAGACATTTCTCCAAAGACTATATATGAAAAGCCAGTAAACACAAGAAAAGGCCCAGCATGGCAGTTCACACCTGTAATCCCAGCACTTTGGGAGGCCAAGGGGGCCAGATCACCTGAGGTAAGGAGTTCAAGACCAGCCTGGCCAACATGGTGAAACCCTGTCTCTACAAAAATATAAAAATTAGCTGGGTATGATGGCGGTGCCTGTAATCCCAGCTACTCAGCAGGCTGAGGGGGGGAGAATCACTTGAACCCAGGAGGCAGAGGTGGTAAGCGAGTGAAGATCATGCTACTGCACTCCAGCCTAGCGACAGAGTGAGACTCCATCTCAAAAAAAAAAAAAAAAACTTGAATACGAATGTTCACAGCAGCATTGTTCATAACAGTCAAAGAATGGACACAACTCAAATGTCTATCAATTGTTGAACAGATAGTCAAAATGTGATATATCTACACAGCAGAGTATTATTCAGCCATAAAAAGGAATAAAGTACTGCATGCTACAATATGAGTAAAGCTTGAAAACATTACCATACCTGAAATAAACCAGAGGCTAAAAGCCATGCATTATACATTATTCCATTTATATAAAATGTCCAGAATAGATAAGTTTATATAGGCAGAAAGTGGATTAGTGGTTGTCTTGGGTATGGAAGATGGATGAAACAGAGTTACTGCTAATGATTATGGTGTTTCTTTTTGGAAGAATGAAAAAAGGTTCTAAAATTTATTTTTCTCTTGTGTTGCTTGTGCTGTTGGTGTCATATTTAAGAAACTACTGCCCAACCGAAGGTCAAGATTTCTATCTGCATTTCCTTCTAAGAATTTTATAGTTTTCTTTAATTTTTCTTTTTTAAGCTACTGCAGATTAAAGTTTCAGTTCTTATATTTAGGTCTTTGATCCATTTGGAATTAATTTTTGTATGTGGTGTGGGGTAGGGGTCCAAACCACATTCTTCTCCATGAGGATATTCAGTTGTCCCAGTAGCATTTACTGAAAACACTATTATTTCTCTATTGAATGGTCTTGACACCCTTGTTGAACATTCGTTGACCACAGATATACGTGTTTATTTCTGTACTGTCAAGAGTGTGCTGAGTGTGGTGATGGTTGTAAAACTCTCAAAATATACTAAAAACCATTCAATTGTTTATTTTGAATGGGTGAACTCTATGATATGTGAACTGTTTCAGTAACAGTTTTAGTTTTTTTTTGAGACAGCATCTGGCTCTGTCACCAAGACTGGAATGCAGTGGCACTCTCAGGTCTGCCTCCCAGGTTCAAGCGATCCTCCCTCCTCAGCCTCCCAAGTAGCTGGGATTACAAGCATTCACCACCACACCTGGCTAATTTTTGTATTTTTTGTAGTGATGGAGTTTCACAATGTTAGCCAGGCTGGTCTCAAACTCCTGATCTCAAGTGATCAGCCCACATCCAGCCTCAATAATAGTTTTTGTTTGTTTGTTTTGAGGTAGAGTCTCACTCTGTTGCTCAGGTGGAGTACAGTGGTATGATCTTGGCTCACTGCAACCTCCACCTCCTGGGTTCAAGCAATTCTCCTGTCTCAGCCTCCCGAGCAGCTGGGACTACAGGCGCATGCCACCACACATGGCTAATTTTTGTGTTTTTTGTAGAGATGGGTTTCACCATGCTGGCCAGGCTGGTCTCAAACTCCTGACCTCAAGTGATCCACCCACCTCAGCCTCCCAAAGTGCTGGCATTACAAGCATGAGCCACTGAGTCCAGCCAACAGTAGTTTGTTTTGCTTTGTTTTTTAAAAAGGTCAAGATTGTAGTCAAGCTGGAGATGTGGCACATACAGTGTATTTACAACCACTAACATCAATGACTTCACCAAATTTGTGACATACAAAAAGATGAGAATTGGTTCAAGGACCAAGACTTCATGCTTTTTAACAGTTGAGGTAGAGAGATAAAGAGGAATCAGCAAAGGAAATAAAACCAATGAGAGAGGAAGAAAACTAAGTGAGCATGGTGTTCCAGAAGCAGTGAAGACAGTGTTTCAAGGGGAAGGGAATGACCAGCTGGGTAAAATGCAGCCACTTTTCCCAAACTGAGAACTGACAATAGGCTACTGGATTTAGCAATACAAAGGTCCTCAGTGACCTTGATAAGAGCTGTTTCAACTGAGTGATGAGGGCAAATACCTGAGTGGAGCAGATCCAAGGAGAATGGAAGAAGAAAAATCAGAAAACCAAGAAAGAGAATTCTTGAGAAGTTCTGCTACTAAAAGAAGTAGCAGGAACCAGGCATGGTAGCTCATGCCTGTAATCCCAGCACTTCGGGAGGCCGAGGCAGGCAGATCACTTGAGGTCAGACATTCAAGACTACCCTGGCGAACATGGTGAAACCCCATCTCTACTAAAAAGACAAAATATTAGCCAGGCATCGTGGCACATGCTTGTAATCCCAGCTACTTGGGAGGCTGAGGCAGAAGAATCACGTGAACCAAGAAGATGGAGGTTGCAGTGAGCCGAGATTGCACCACTGCACTCCAGCCTGGGCGACAAGACCAAAACTCCATCTCAAAAAAAAAAAAAAGTAGCAGCAGAATGGGGTAGTATCTGTAGGGAAAGTAGAATAAAGGTAAGTTAATTGGTTATTCCTGTTTTCAATAGAAGAAACAGCAGCAGTTAGTATGCTGACAGGAATGTATCACTAGAGAGGTAATATTTAGCAGAGGGCAGAGGGAGGAGTTGGAACAGTGCTCTGGACTCAAGAAGAGGGGAATGAAATTTAATTTGCAAAAGGAGGCATTGGCCCTTGCAAGGAGCATCTACAGCTCATATCTACTTACAGGAAAGAGGGAAAAGGCAGATATATAAGCACATGGGTGGAAACGGTGGCGGGTGCCATTGTTTTCTCAATAAAATAGGAAGTAAGGTCATCAACAAAGGCTAAGAATGAAGTTTTGAAAACAGAGGAGAAAGTATGGAAGAGTCCTCTAAGAGGATGGAAAATGAAAGAACTATGGAAATACAGCAGGATCCCCAGACAGCGTTAGGGGCCTGTTTGAGGTTTGTAATCATGAATTAAGAGTGAGGCCAGCAAACATCCTTAGTGTTTCTTCTAACCCAGGAGCACACCCATAAAGCAGGCGGAGATTTGGATTAACCAGAGTTGTGATTTAGCCAAAAGTGTAGCAAAGCAAAATAGGGGAAGAGGATTGAGAGTGTAGTACATGCAGCAGTGATTATAATGACTGACCATGGAATTTAAGTTATTTAAGGAGAAAAGTACAGACACGAGGGCGTGAGGGGAAAGGGAGAAGAAAATAGCTCAATGGGCTATAGTTCTTCCTGGAGTCAGATGGTTGAAAGGACTGATATTACGATAAAGAGCAAGAACATGGAGTCACAGGGGGCAACTCTTATGGCTGACACAGTAAGAAAATGTGTTTTATTTCTCCACCATTTTACAAAACTACAAAGAATGTCATAGGCCCAGCTGTAGGGCTAAAAAGGATTCCTACAATTCAATTTTTGATGGCCAAACTGATTGCAATTTAGTAACAACATGAGATACCATTTATTAGAGCCACAGTACTTCTTTTATTTTCTTCTTGCTATGTTACCCAGGCTGGAGTACAGTGGTGTGACCACAGCTCACTGCAGCCTTGACTTCTTGGGCTCAAGTAATCCTCCTGCCTCAGCCTCCCAAAGTGCTGGGATTACAGGAATGAGCCACTATATTGGGCTACAGCCACACCACTGTCTGTCTATGTAATACTGGCTCACTTCCCTAACCGCTGGGGCTTAAGTTTCCTTATCTGTGAAATAGGAATATTAATAGTGAGCCACCTTAAGGGGTGAGGAGTCAATGACTGAATGTTAAGAATTTAGAAACCGTGCCTGGCAGTTAGTAAGATTAAATAAATGCCTGCTATTAGTGATATTCTTTTTCTTTCTTTTTTTTGAGACAGCCTCACTCTATTGCCCAGGCTGGAGTGCCACCTCTGGGTTCAAGTGATTCTCGTGCCTCAGCCTCCCGAGTAGCTGGGATTACAGGCGTGCACCACCACGCCCGGCTAATTTTTGTATTTTTAGTACAGATGGGGTTTCGCCATGTTGGCTGGACTTGATCTTGAACTCCTGACCTCAAGTGATCCGCCTGCCTCAGCCTCCCAAAGCGCTGGGATTACAGGTGTAAGCGACTGCGCCCAGCCAGTAATATTCTTATTACATACTACTGTTACAACTCTACTTCATCGTGTATTTTTTTTAATGCCATAACCAACAAAAACTGCTAAGAAAGCAGGAGTCTCAGTAGGGAAGAGTTCAAACACTCAGGTATTAAGCCTAGCTGAGGCTCAAATCATTACGGAATTTTTCCAAGTACTTTCCCTAATCTGCTCCTGTTTCTCCACTTTCTAGAGGCATGGAGGAAATGACACATGTCATCCAAAAGGGCTCTGAGCTCTAGGGGAACGCTATAAACACTGACCTTGCTGTTGGGTAATGGGTTCAACTTCATTCTAAACTCTATTTCCAGCTTCTATGCCAGTACCTTTACTCTTGCCCACACAGTTGCTCAGTCACATGTAATAAATAGCAACAGCTTAAAAAACAGAAAAAACATAACCTTAGAATGTTTTTCTTATTTAGGAATATTTTAAATGTTCATTTAAACACAGATGAGAGTTCTTTTACAACTCAAATAAGATGCTTAGTTATTGGTCATTTGATTATTCTGCAGATCACTAGAAGAGGGAGGAAAATCCAGGCCCTTGCTGGCCTGTCACCTGACTCAAACCATGGGATTATTGGATCAATCACACAAGACTCCTCTGTGGGATCCAATCCCAGACAGATGTATAGGCCTCACCAGCATGCTGCCTATTTGACAGTTTCTGTTGGCAGTACCCCAAGGAAGCAAAAGCACCAGGCTGAGTGCAGACCCATGACTAGCTGCCTCTTGCAGGCCTGACTTGAAATCCCACCCACCCAGTCCCCCCCAGTGCCTGGTGTTTTCTTTCAGAGCTGCTCAGATGTGGATCCAAGATAAAAATTTCTTACGTTCTAGTCTAGCCATTGGCAGAAGCAATCATCCCATCAGAAAGAAACATGGAAAGAAGCAGTGAACTCTGGAACAAGTTGAACACACTCAGATTCTTCAGAACAGAGGGCTGGGGAAGAGAAAATGGGGCTCGTATGAATCCTCTCTTATGAAATGTCCTCTGCAGTGTGGGCCGAGCTCTTGGCTGGCTTATAATTAAGTTGGTCCCTAAGAACAAACTAAGTTTATAGAAGGGGCTATGTGATCTCTCCTGTGGTCTCAGAACAACTTATAGAGAAATTTTGGCCAAATGGTAGATATGGCCTCTAGCAAAGAGCTAAACTGGTATAAGCATTTTGGGGCACAATTTTGAGGGGGATGGTCAGAGAGAGGTGTGCTGTGAATAGGTTTCACTTCCAGGTACAAGTTTCTGGAAACTACAACAGAAAAAAAAAACAAAATAATAAAATCTACACATGCACATGGAACAACATGAAACAATGAAAAGGACATTAAATAAAAACCAGAAGTTGTGAAACAAGCATAAGATGCTTTCTACTGCTTTACACATACCCATTCATCCAGAGGTGAAAATGTGGAGAAATATACACCAAAGGGATCATGGGGGAAACTTCCGCTTTCTACATTAATGTTTAAAATCTTTACCGTAAACATTCTGATTATTTTTGTGACCAGAAAAGTAGGAAGAACTTTTGTTTCTAGATTTGCTTAAAAAACAGAAAATACCCCAGCACTTTGGGAGTCCAAGGCAGGTGGATCAAGAGGTCAGGAGATCGAGACCATCCTGGCCAACATGGCAAAACCCCATCTCTACTAAAATACAAAAAATTAGCCAGGGGTGGTGGTGCGCACCTGTTGTCCCAGCTACTTGGGAGGCTCAGGCAAGGGAATTGTTTGAACCTGGGAGGCGGAGGTTGCAGTGAGCCAAGATTGCGCCACTGCTCTCCAGCCTGGTGACAGAGTAAGACTCCGTCTCAAAGAAAAATAAAAAATAAAAAACAGAAAACACTGCATTGGAAACCACAAAGGTCTGTTGCCTTCTGTTTCTGCACAGTGCATGCTAGTTCAGCCTCTCCAACTCCCTCACCTGTTCTTCTGCAACTTCTTCTTCTTCCTTGTGCAAATGCTGCCTCTTTCTAAACCCCTTCCTGTCATCTTAGAAGCCATCTTTTTCATTTGAGATTAATTTCCTGCAGAAAGTCAATATTAAGCCACCATAGTAGTCTGGTGACTACAAAAATCACAAGAAGCAACCCAACTCTTTTCCAACACAAACTACCTTTATCTTTACTCCTACAATTAATGTATTTCTTCATATGTCTCTTTACTGAACTTTTATTAGGCACCTAACTCCATATCATGGGTAACAAACACTCACAATAGACTTAAAACAACGTTCTCAACTAACACATCTGGCTCATAATAAGTACTCTGCAATCAGCAACAACATGCTTTCTCTTAATAGCAAACTCCGAGCCTCAATTCCCTAAGCCAAGGACAGTAAACAGGCTTAGTCTTACAAATCACCAGCAGTTAGCATGGACTGTGGGTACCTGGCGTACTATGTTAAGGAGGATTGTGAGTCCCTATAGAGCTCCATAATAAACAATGAGGTAAATTTTAACAGTGTCGGCCATAGGCAAAGAATAAGGTTGGGGGTCAGTGGCTCTTCCCTCCTGCGTAGCCTGTTGGGACCAGGGCTGGTGTGACCTTCTTTTTCTCTTTTTGAGATGGAGTTTTGCTCTTTCACCCAGGCTTTAGTGAGGTGGCACGATTTCAGCTCACTGCAACCTCCACCCTCTGGAGGAGAATCAAGAGATTCTCCTGACTGAGCCTCCCGAGTAGCTGGGATTACAGAAGCCCGCCACCATACCTGGCTAATTTTTGTATTTTTTGTAGAGATGGGTTTTGCCATGTTGGCCAGACTGGTCTAGAACTCCTGCCCTCAGGTGATCCACCCACCTTGGCCTCCCAAAGTGCTAGGATTATAGGCATGAGCCACTGCATCCGGCCTGGTATGCCACCTTCTTAACCTTAGTCCATCTGGAATCCAGTCACTGTGAAATGATGCGATATTTAAAGAAGGTGTGGGTGTGTGAATGTGGGGGGTTGGGTAGGGAAAGGTATCTTTTCTTTTCTTGAGAATCTTTAACTGTTCTATAGCAACTCAAAGGAGAATGAGACGGCAATTTAAGGGGGTGGAGAGAAAAGATGACATAATTGAAAGGAATTTCCAACTTGAGTCAAATTTCAAGTCATAAGAACTTGGGCTGTTTTTCTCTAGTCACCTCACAAACTCATCCTCCCTAGTCTCAGCTTAAACACAGCTGCATAAAATTAATGTGGACGTTTTTCTCCATTTTCCCCAAAGCTTATTCAACACTGGGGATTCCTAGTTACCTGGTTTCTCCTCTTCCCATGGTACCAAATTAAAGGCAAGACAAGTAAGCTTGGAATCACCAATAATCCCATAAATCATCCTAAGAATGTAGTAACACTCTCTGAATTCTTCCTAAACATAGATGGTGCAGAACAGTTTGATGCTAAAGAGGGCCTTGTTGAGGAACATTAAGTTTACTCCTGCCCCTAGGACTCCCTTGTGGAAGATACTTTGTAATTCGTGGTAGGCGGGTAACAGCTGACTACTTGATATATTTTTAAGATATATAGAACACCGTGTATTAATGAGACTCACCTGTCTAAGAGCAAATAAATACATGGATGAAAGTCTGCTCCGGGCCTTCAGTCTGGAGAGCTGTCAGCCCCGCAGGCTCTCAGGCTGCTGGTCCCCAGGATAGATCCACTCTGTTGTGCTATCTGGGTGTCTGCCTCTCAAATACCTTCAGCGCCTCCTGGGTGGGGGTCTCCTGACTCAGCAGGTTCTCGGTAGAGCCTCCTAGATTCTCAGTTCAAGGGCACATTCACTTGATCCATTTACTGAAATTATACATTTACCAATTCTCTATGTGTACTGTAAGAGCACCACAAAAGAGTGTCAAGCAGCACTGTCCAACAAGACTTTTTGCAATGATGGAAATGTTCTTTATGAATGCTGTCCAATTACAGCAGTCACTAAGCATCTGTGGCTACCAAGCACTGAAAATGTGGCTAGAGTAACTCAGAAATGGAATTTAAATTTTGTTCATCAATTTCTGTTCATCAATTTACTTATTTTAATTACTTATTTTTAATTTTCCCAAAGTCTCACTCTGTCACCCAGGCTGGAGTGCAGTGGCACAGCATCAGCTCACTGCAACCTCCACCTCCTGGGTTCAAGCCATTCTCCTGCCTCAGCCTCCCGAGTAGCTGTGATTACAGGTGCTCACCACCATGCAAGCCCACTCCAAGGTGGGCAACAGAGTAAAATGAATGGGTGGACAGATGGAAGGATTAGTGTACTGAAAACAGAGATAAAAAATTACCCAGAGTATAGCATAAAAAGAACTGGAAAACACAAAAGAGTTTAAGAAACAGGAAGGTAGAAAGAAGGCCCAATATATGATTTCCAGGATTTTCAAAAGGAGGGATGGGAGAGAATAAAAGAAAGGTAAAATCTGAAGAGATAACTAGATGATAATTTCTTAGGTGCCCTGAAACACATGAAATGTGATATTCAAGGACAAACAGCAAATAGATATATGAAAACAAATCCAGAACAAATAACAGGAAATTTGCAGAGCACCATGAATAAAGAGAAGATTAAAAAAAGTAGCCAAGAGAAAAAAACATTAAGAGTTGAGAAGTAGACTTTTCAACTGCAATATCAAAAGCTAGAAGATAATGAAACAGAATAACATCATCTAATTGCTGAGAAAAAGTATCTGCCAACCCAGACTTTTATATCCAGCTACATTATCCAATAGTTATGACAAATAATAACATTTTTAGGCAAGCAAAAAGAGTTTAGCACTAATAGACTCTCACTAGAAACAATGTTAAAGCCTACCTCTAGTAGAAGGAAATTTAACTCAAAAGGATGAAGTATGATGAAAGAAGGCAAAGAAGCTGGCATGCAGATGAGTGAATCCAAATAAGCAGACTGCATCAAATAAGAATAGCAACAACTAATTCCAGGGTATAAAAAACAAAGTGGAAGGCCGGGCACGATGGCTCACACCTGTAATCCTAGCACTTTGGGAGGCCAAGGCGGGCGGATCACTTGAGGTCATCAGGAGTTCGAGATCAGCCTGGCCAATGTGGTGAAACCCCATTGCTACTAAAAATACAAAAATTAGCTGGGCATGGTGGCACACGCTTGTAATCCCAGCTACTTGGGAGGCTGAGGCAGGAGAACTGCTTGAACCCAGGAGGCAGAGGTTGCTGTAAGTTGAGACTGCACCACTGCACTCCAGCCTGGGCAAAAGAGCAAAACTACATCTGGGGGTGGGGGAGGAAAGTGGAATTATAATACTGATCCACAGAAATATGTAAGGCAAACTGTGGGTTTCTATTTGGGAAGAGAGAAGAGACATTGATTTAACTTTAAAATTTTATTGAAGTATGCAAGCCAAAAATTTAAGACTAGCCTCTAACAGAACTGAAAGTTTCCAGATGGTAGGATAAAGAAACCCTTTCTAGGAGAAGACCCTAAAGGAGAAAAATGCAAACAAAACATGGTCAATAGCACAAAGTAAGATATTAAATAATAATGTATTTAATGATATTAAATAATAAATTACATAAGATATTAAATGAGATATTAAGATAATACATAATTGCAATCGTAATACTTTTAAATGGGTTAAACATGCCAATCAAAAGACAGTCTCAGAATAGGCTGGAAAAAAATCTAACTATGTCATTTCCAGGAGATACACCTGGAAATGAGAGACTGAAAAGAAAGGGGACACAGAGACTGAAAGAAAGGGGATAAGAAAAGATGTACCAGACAAATATTCACGAAAAGAAAGCTAAGATTAATATCAGACAAAAAAAGACCAAGAGAGAAAGTACTGTTAGGGATAAAGATGCTCTCTACAATTCTCCAGAAAACAATTTTAAACGATTCATTTAAGAGAACTTCAAATTATATGCAGACACATTTGAAAAAATTATGGAGAAGTTGACAAATTAGTCATTAAAAAAAAAAACTTTAATATAGCTCTCTCCACAATTGTTAGATCAAGAACACCTGGCAAGGCACAGTGGCTCACACCTGTAATCCCAGCACTTTGGGAGGCCAAGGAGGAGCATCACCTGAGCCCAGCCTGGGCAACATGGTGAAACCCCCATCTCTACAAAAAATATAAAAATTGGCTGGGTGTGGTGGCACGTGCCTGTGGTTCTAGCTACTTGGTGGCTGAGGCAGGAGGACCGCTTGAGTCTCAAGAGTTTGAGACGGCAGTAAGCCATTACTGTGCCACTGCACTCTGGCCTGGGCAACAAGCAAGATTCAGTCTCAAAAAAACAAACAAACAAAACAAAAAAACACCAAAAGTTGGTAAGATTTGGACAATACAACTGATAGGCTTGATCTAAGGACATACAAGAATAAAATTTCACCCAACATTTTTATTTGTTTGCATTCCCCAGGACCCCTCACCCAACATTTGTTATATAAACTTCTCAAGAACAAATGAAATGTTTATGAAAACTGACCATGTAGTATGACACAAATTAAGTATCAATAAAAACCAAACAGTCAGTATCATACAGACTGCTCTGTGACTACAATGCAATTAAGTTAGAGGCCAACTTTTAAAAAAAATGAAAATATTACCATTACACCTTTGCACTCCAGCCTGGGCAACAGAGAAAGACCATGTCTCAAGAAAATAAATAAAAGGCTATATTTGGTCAGGCATGGTGGCTCATGCCTGTAAGCTCAGCACTTTGGGAGGCCAAGGTGAGAAGATCACTTGAGTCTGGGAGTTCACGACCAGTCTGAGCGACACAGAAGTCTCTACAAAAAAACCCATAGTAGTCTCTACAAAAAAAAAAACAAGCTATATTAATCTTTTTGCTTCTTTGTTTTGTTTTTTGAGACAAAGTCTCACTCTGTTTCCCAGGCTGGAGTACAGTGGCACCATCTCGGCTCACTGCAACCTCTGCCTCCTGGGATTCAAGCAATTCTTCTGCCTCAGCTTTCTGAGTAGCTGGAGATTACAGGCACACGCCACCACGCACGGCTAATTTTTATATTTTTAGTATAGATGGGGTTTCAGTATGTTGGCCAGGCTGATCTTGAACTGACCTCAAGTGATCCACCCACCTCAGCCTCCCAAAGTGCTGGGATTACAGGTGTGAGCTATCGTGCCTGGCTTTATTAAGAGAAGAAAAAGACACTGTAGGCCGGGCGCGGTGGCTCACGCCTGTAATCTCAGCACTTTGGGAGGCCGAGGCGAGCGGATCACAAGGTCAAGAGATCGAGACCATCCTGGCCAACATGGTGAAACCCCGTCTCTACTAAAAATACAAAAAAAAAAAAAGAAAGAAAGAAAAGACAGTGTAACAAAATTATGAGTGAAATTTTATGACGTGCAGAAATCCAAAGGAGAATATTAACATATTAAATCTGGAAATGTATAAAAAAAAGAATACATCACAACCAAGTAGGATTCATTTCAAGAATATAAGGATAGTTTAACATTAGAAAATCTACTAACATAATCCAAACATTTACAACTGAAAGGAGAAAGACTAGATGATCATCTGAATAAATACAAGGAAAAACTGTTGATAAATTACTGTTTGTTATAATTTAGCAAAGTAGGAATAAAAGAGAATAAAGGAAATCTACCAAAAACATACGTGATGCTTCCAAAATCAGGGAACAATCTCTTATAAAGCAGGAGAAAAATAAGGATTCCCCAGGATGATAGATTCTAATACGGTTTTTACTGGAGGAGACTAGCCAGCAATCTTAAAATAAGAAAGAGAAGTGACACAAAAGAGGACCAGAAAAGAGGAAACAAACCAGTCCTTATTTGCAAAGGGTGTGATTCTCTGAATTTTCTGTCAAAGTTTCTTATCGAAACTATAAAACCTACAAGAGTTCAGCAACTCTGCTGAACGTGAACAAGAAACCTGAAACAATTATAAAAAATTTTAAGAGCTATTGTTGATGGTAAGGACCGAAAAAACTATAAGGTATCTAGTGATAAATCTAACAAAAGGAATTCAAGATCTTTAAAAAATCATAAAGCTTTATCCAGTGACATTAAATATTAACAGCTTACATTTACTGATCACTTACTACCTGCTGGGCAATGTTCTGTGTTGTGGATATGCTACCAACTCATTTAATTTATAAAGAGTCTCATATGGTAGATATTGCTATTAGTGTTAGCTTCACTTTAGAGGTAAAGAAATTAAGGCACAAGTTTTAGGGTCACCTGCCAAAGGTTCCAAAACTAAAAATCGGCAACACTGGATTCAGCACCAAAGACAGTCCAGTGCCAAGCCGGTGACCTTAACTACTACCCTACACTGCCTCTCCCAAGAGAGGGTGTCCTATTCCTCCAATAAAGGCATCTCTGGCTCAGCTGAGCCAAACTTCCAGAAGCCATTCTTGTGTATCATCCTGAGGCCAACTTAATCTGAATTCTCTAGCCTACAACTAAGAAGCCCCTCTTTCAATAGATTGGATCAGAGCACCCTGGGAGCAGAGGGTAAGGATACAGACCAACAGTGATAGAAATCTCAGTCTTAGGCCTAGCCTAAGTGACACCATGTCACTTTTAAGATCACACGGTTCTCCCATTCCCAGGAGCAGGTCAATATAGATTTCTTAAACTTGAGAAGTTGTATTTATTAAGATATTAAGCTGCTTTGCAGACTCAAGAATGTAATGGATGTCAACAATTTGTCTTTCTGGTAACATTTGAGAATTCTGGGAGATGAATATGTAATATTTATCTGTGTAAATTCTGTAACTTTCCTGTAAGTCTAAAATTATTTCAAAAAATTTTAAATGTAAATAAAATCTTTAAAATTTTTATTTTTGTACCTGTAAATCCATTCTATCAGATTCATGGATAAACCCAAATTTGCCAATCTGGCTTATTAATAAACTCAACATAATCCTAATAAATATCCTAACAGTTTTTCTCCTCACAGAAAGTTAACAAAGCTGATTCTAAAATTTATCTGGAAGCACAAAGTGCCAAAAATAGCTAACAAGTTCTTGTTATTTTACTGTTGTCTGTAACATACAGAACTGTTTACTCTGCTGTTTGCAATACAAAGACATCAGGAAATGTTATTGTTTGTGCAATATAGTAGGGAAAAAAATTGAAACTGCCCATTAGGGTGGGTTTGCCAGATGTCCTGTCATTAAAAAAGAATACCAGCTATAAACAGAGCAGTTCTTGGTACTCTGTACTTCATTGTGTTAATCTATCTGGATTCCCTTATTTGTCCCTTAGAAAGATCCCGTTAGCCAACACAGTTCTGTCTTTCCACACAGCAAGATCTAATACAAAACTATAGTAAATAAAAGAGTAGGCTGGGCGTGGCTGACACCTGTAATCCAATCCCAACACTTTGGGAGGCTGAGGCAGGTGAATCACCTGAGGTCAGGAGTTCAAGACCAATATGGTGAAACCCCATCTCTACCAAAAATACAAAAATTAGCCAGGTGTGGTGACAGGTTCCTATAGTCCCAGCTACTCGGGAAGCTTAGGTGGAAGAATTGCTTGAACCAGGGAGGCAGAGGTTGCAGTGAGCCAAGATCATGCCACTGCACTCCAGTCTGGGCGACAGAGCGAGACTCTGTCTCAAAAAATAAAAACAGGCTGGGCACAATGGCTCATGCCAGCAATCCCACCACTTTGGGAGGCCAAGGTGGGCAGATCACTTGAGGTCAGGAGTTCAAGACCAGCCTGGCCAACATGATGAGACCCTGTCTCTACTAAAAATACAAAAAATTAGCAGGGGATGGTGGCATGCCCCTGTAATCCCAGCTACTTGGGAGGCTGAGGTGGGAGAATTGTTTGAACCTGGGAGGCGGAGGTTGCAGTGAGACAAGATAGTACCACTGCACTCCAGCCTGGGCAACAGAGTGAGACTCCATCTCAAAAAAAATAAATAAATAAATAAAAATAAAAGAGTATTAGCACAAAAACAAATGACTTTACTACTCCTCAAATACTGCTGAGAGAGCTGGCCACTCATATTTGAAAAAGAAAAATATATCCCTATCTTGCCCCATTCAAATTTATTTATAGGCTAGGAGCTGTGGCTTATGCCTATAATCTCAGGACTTTGAAACAGTCGGATGTGGCAGTGCACATCTGTAGTCCCAGCTACCCAGGAGACTGACGTGGGAGGACCATCTGAGTCCAGGAGTTTCAGGCAGCAGTAAGTGGTGATCACGCCACTACTTTCCAGTCTGGGAAACAGAGTGAGATCCTGTCTTGAAACTAAATAAATGAATAATTTTTTTTTTAAGTATCCATTGATTAAGGAGTGAAATACAAAAAGCAAATTTTTACAACTTTTAGAAGAAAACAATATTTTTATGATCTCAGGTAAATAAAATGTTTATTTTTGTTTGCCCCTCCTTGAAATAAAATGTTTAACACACAAAATGCATAAGCCATAAGAGAAGATACTTGAATATTAAGTTATATTAAAAATTAAGTAACCATAAGAAATCACAAAGAGAATAAAGAGAGAAGCCACAAACTGAGAGAAGACACATCTACATTACATACAACAACAATTACTATCCACAGACAAAACAAAAATAAATTCGTACAAACCGGTAAGAAAAAGCTAAACCACCCAATATAAACATGAATCAGAAACATGAACAAGCATTTCACAGAAGAGGAAACACAACGATTAAGCATACAATATTAATATATTAATTATAGATAAATATGTATTTTCAAATATATAAATAAATAAAATCATAATAATATACCAGTTACACCTACTAAAGCTTGCCAAAAATTAAGGTATGACAATATCAAATTTTGGCAAGGACATAGAACAAGCAAAAATATATTATTTCAGGAGTGTAAACTAGTATAAGCATATTGGGGACATACTGGGCAATATTTAATTATGAGTTGAAGATACACACACACACACACACCCTGTAACCCCCACTATTTCATGACTAAGGATGTACCCCAGAAAAACTCATTCAAGTATGTAAGGAAACAAAAGTTTCAAAGAACTAAAGTAACTTCAAAATCCACTGATAACAGAATGGATCAATAAATAGTGATATATGTGGCATAGTCACACAATAGGGTATAAGAGTGAAAATAAATATGCTATAGCAGTAAATAGTAAAATGAATTTATATACTACCTCCATTTTGAGGTAGTATATATACACACACACCTCATAATATTTTCTCCTTCCATGTCTGTACAATTTACATAAAGTTTAAATAAAACAAATGCTGTTTTGGATAGATACATGGAGCAAAAGCATGAACATATATGGCAGGAGAAACACGAGTCACGGCAGTCGTTCCTTCGGGGAGGGAAGGAGAAAATGGGAATAGGCCAGGGTACATACAATTGTAACTGTAATGTTTTATGTATTAATTTGCTTGGTAGGTGAGTGTATTATCTCTTTTGAATACGTAAAATATTTCATTAAAAAAATACAATTCCGGGCTGGGCGCAGTGACTCACACCTGTAATCCCAGCACTTTGGGAGGCCGAGGCGGGCAAATCACGAGGTCAAGAGATCGAGACCATCCTGGTCATGGTGAAACCCCATCTGTACTAAAATACAAAAAAATTACCCAGGAGTGGTGGTGCATGCCTGTGGTCCCAGCTACTCAGGAGGCTGAGGCAGGGGGAATCCCTTGAACCTGAGAGACGGAGGCAGCAGTGAGGCGAGATCTTGCCACTGCACTCCAGCCTGGCAACAGAGCAAGACTCCGTCTCAAAACATATATATATATATACACACACACATATATAAATATAATTCTAGGGCCGGGCATGGTGGCTCATGCTTGTAATCCTAACACTTTGGGAGGTGAAGGCGTGCAGATCACGAGGTCAGGAGTTTGAGACCAGCCTGGCCAACATGGTGAAACCTTGTCTCTAGTTAAAAAAAAAAAAAAATTAGCTAGGCGTGGTGATGTATGTCTGTAATCCCAGCTACTTGGGAGGCTGAGGCAGGAGAATCATTTGAACCTGGGAGGCAAAGGTTGCAGTGAGCAAGATTGCACCACAGCCTGGGTATCAGAGCGAGACTCTGCCTACACTACAAGGGTCTCAAAAATAATACTAATGCTTCCAGGCTGGGCGCGGTGGCTCATGCCTATAATCCCAGCACTTTGGGAGGCTTTGGGAGGCTGAGGCAGGTGGATCACCTAAGACCAGGAGTTGAAGACCAGCCTGACCAACATGATGAAACCCTGTCCCTACTAAAAAACAAAAAATAGCCGGGCATGGTGGCACTCGCCTATAATCCCAGCTACTCCGGAGGCTGAGGCAGGAGAATCGCCTGAACTCCGGGGGCGGAGGTTGCAGTGAGCCAAGATCGCACCACAGCACTCCAAGCCTGGCGATAGACTGAGATTCCATTGCAAAAAAAAAAAAAAAAAAGTGAATGAACAGAAAAAGTAAGAGTCAGGGCTACAGGCTGGAACTCGTGATAAGCCGCGCTGGGGCCCTCAAGTAAAAGAGAGAGAGAAGCAATTCTTATTCCTTTATAAAGGTGATCATCACTTTTGCAATGTGTTCTGAACTCCTTAGGCAAAAGATACTTTATAATTACTTGTATGCCATCATATTAAAGTGTTGAACCTCTACTACATAACCTAAGTAAGATTAGTCGTTTCTGAACAGAGGTTCCTAATTGCTTTTTCCTTGTTTGAAGGAGTTAAAAGCCACTGTTGAAGGATATGTCTGTAATTCTATAGACCTCACACCTTCAAGAACTCTCCCACAATTCTCTCTCCCAGTTCCACGCTTGTAGTCTTTTCTCTATTATGTTTTGCTGGCTCTTATGCATCAAATGCTCACTTCCTGTTTCCCCTTTATTGAGCTCTGGAGACCTGGAACCCGTAAGAGCCTTTGAAGAATAGTACAAAGCCAGGAAAACACAGAATGGAGACAGCCATGACTTTCCAAAGGAAAGCAAATCTTAACACACTTTTAATAACCTTTCAGCCCTTCCGGTGTCTGTAGCTTAGCTTACGTAAGATAGTGGTTCAGACGTGAGTCCCGAGAAACTGTAAATCAATGAAGTTGAAAACAGTTAAAACTCAGGCTAGGTTGGCAGAGAAGTTTAGGACAGGCAACTGAGGTTTGATATCATAATCCTGGCTTGTTCTAAGCTCTCAGTATTCCTTTTTTTTTTTCTTTTTCTTTTTTTTTAATACCCCCCCCTACCTCTCTCAGTATTCCTAAGCGTTTCCTTTTCACTATCCTCCAAGGAGGATGACTGGGGTGGCATTTCCTCTGGGCACCACTCTAAATGCTTTAGACCTAAAATCTTGGAAAAGCACAGATGACCCTGTATGAATCCACTCTTTGTAAAGTGTGCCATGATCAGTGCCAAGCACCAAGCTGACCATATGGAAAAGGGAGGCAAAGACAGTAAAGAAATTCCTCATAACCTTTAGATTCTTATCATTAAGTCTACAGCCATCCTTTAATCCAGAAAGCTGATGGTCTTCCTATAAATGGCTTCTGGCTCTCTAACACAAGGCCTCCCTACATTTCACGATCCTTTTACACTACAACGGTGTTTTAATTGAAATTCCAGTTTTGGGCCGGGTGTGGTGGCTCACACGTGTAATCCAAGCACTTTGGAGGCCAAGGCGGGCGGATCCCCTGAGGTCGGGAGTTCAAGACCAGCCTGACCAACACGGTGAAACCCCGTCTTTAAAAAAAAAAAAAAGAAACTCCAGTTTCACTGGTCATGCTACTGCAGTGATTCACTGAGCACAGGCTTCTCTGTTCTATTCTGCTGTCCTGCACTTTGAATTCAGGGCTTGGTGTCAGCATGGAAAGCACCAGCGTTCTGATATGGCAGCCTTTGGTTATGTTCCCCCCCCCAAGGGATTTATCATCCACAACCTACTCAAATCCCTCCCCCAACAGCTACCAAAAATTCCCCTGGTGAGAAATGCTATTATGAGAAGGGGTGGCTGCTTTGTGACTCACACTGTTTCATTAAAAAGATTTTTTTTCAAACAAATTTTCAGTAGAGGAATCCAAAGGTTTTCCAAAGCCACAGCAAAACAGAACAGCTCATAATACTATTTTTCAAAGGTCTGCCACTTCAGAGGAGATTCCTATACCTCAAAATACTGGAGACATTTAGATTCACTATCCTTTTGTGTTGCACTTGCCCTCTGGGTTGAGAAAGTAGGTAGGAAATGGATGAATTAAATGCAGCCAACATGACTGGGCTTGTCAGATATTAAGATGGAAGGCAGCTAGCTTGCAAGTCCGCCCTCATCACAGGTCTGAAGACTTGCCTATAGCTTTCCATGGCACTGACTGCAATGGTATGAATGTTTCAGTCATAGCTAACCAGAGTTGAGGAAATCTAATAATATATGATGTACATGAGTATTTAGGGATACTTGTTAAAGCAGCAGGCAGAGCTATAAAAAGTGTCTTTGGCCAGGAGAGGTGGCTTGTGCCCACAGTCCCAGCTACTCAGGAGGCTGGGGTGGGAGGATGTCTTAAGCTCAGGAGTTCATGTCCAGCCTGGGCAACGTAGGGAGACCCTGTCTCTGACAAAAGTTTGTTTTTAATCAAAAAATAAAAGTTTATTTGAAAAGCTGACTTAAATGGTGTTATACTTTTGAGTGTGTAAACGATCTAAATGGACTAGAACAATATTACAGAAAACTGATTTGTCAGGCTGGAATCCCAAGAGCTCCCTCAAATCCTTGTAGGATTCCCAGAATACCCAGGCAGGCAGCAGGATAAAAGAATCTTAATGGCTCTCTCCAAAAAAGGCACTTCTCCACAGGGAAAAGCTTATTTAAGATGGAAACAAATGAAAAGATCTCCAAAAAGCTAAGAAGTATGGGCAAAATGACCACATCAGATGAGCCCTGGGATCCTGGGTTCCTCTACCTTTGTCCCTGACTCCAAATTAATGCTTCTCCCAGCCGGGCGCGGTGGCTCATGCCTGTAATCCCAGCACTTTGGGAGGCTGAGGTGAGCGGATCATGAAGTCAAGAGATGGAGACCATCCTCGCCAACATGGTGAAACCCCGTCTCTACTAAAAATACAAAAGTTAGCCAGGTACAGTGGCATGCGCCCGTAGTCCCAGCTACTCGGGAGGCTGATGCACAAGAATCGCTTGAACCTGGGAGGCAGAGGTTGCAGTGAGCCCAGATCATACCACTGCTCTCCAGCCTTGTGACAGAGTGAGAGTGTGTCTAAAAAAAATACACACACACGCACACAGAGTACAGTACAGAGGTGATTAATTTCAGAGCAACTCTTTGTGAAGCATGGATTAATTATACTTTTCAGAGGGCTCAAGCTACTACCAATGAGAAAGTCGGAGCACTGCTATGACAAGTCTGATTCACTGAAACCAAGATGATAGACCATACATGCCTAAATACGAGGTTAAGTTTCCCCAAAAATTATGCTTCTGAAATTAAGGCACTGCCGACAGCCAAAGTACTCACAAAGTCTCTCAGCATGAAACAATTTGTTAAATTCTTTATTTTGAGCAAAATGTACTCAAATATAACACAGATTTATTACTTATTCCTTAGGGGAATACATTACAGTCACTAGTGTTGGCTATCATAAACAAGGCTTTAAGTGTCTTAAGACTGCACTAAAATAAACAACGAAAGAAAAAGCAACCCAGTCCAGGTACGGTGGCTCACACCTGTAATCCCAGCACGTTGGGAGGCTGAGGCGGGTAGATTACCTCAGGCCAGGAATCTGAGACCAGCCTGGCCAACATGATGAAATCCATCTCTACTAAAAATACAAACACTGGCCGGGCGTGGTGTCAGACACCTATACTCCCAGCTTCTCCAGAGGCTGAGGTAGGAGAATCACTTGAACCCAGGGGGCGGAGGCTGCAGTGAGCCAATATCACACCACTGCACTCCAGCCTCGGTGACAGAGCAAAACTCTGTCTCAAAAGAAAAGAAAAGAAAAGAAAAAAGTGGCCGGCGCAGTGGCTCACGCCTGTAATCCCAGCACTTTGGGAGACCAAGGAGGGTGGATCACAAGGTCAGATCCAGACCATCCCAGCCAATATGGTGAAACTCCACCTCTACTATATACAAAAATCAGCCAGGCGTGGTGGTACATGCCTGTAGTCCCAGTTACACAGGAGGATGAGGCAGGGGAATCAATGGAACCTGGGAGGCAGAGTTGCAGTGAGTCGAGATCGTGCCACTGCACTCCAGCCTGGGCGACAGAGAAGACTTGGTCTCAAAAAAAAAAAAGAAAAAAACCAATCTGATTCAAAAATGGACACACAAATAGATATTTCTCCAAAAATATCAAATGGCCAAAAAACACATGAAAAGATGCTCAACATCACTAATCATTAGAGAAACACAAATGAAAACACAAATGATACTACCTCACATCCATTAAGATGGCTACTATTAAAAAAAAAAAAAACAGGAAATTACAAGTATTGGCAAGGATGTGGAGAAACTGGAAGGCTGGGCACTGTTGGTAGGAATATACAATGGTGCAGCTGCTGTGGAAAACAGTATGGTGGTTCCTTAAATTAAAAATAGAATCACCAAATGATGGAACAATTCCACTTCTGGGTATATCCTCAAAAGAACTGAAAGCAAGGTCTTGCAGAGGTATTAGAGAATTCACATTTCTAACACTGAATTACAGCTATTTACAATAGCTAAAATGTGGAAGCAACCCAAGTGTCCAGCAACAGATGAATGAAAAAGCAAAATGTGGTTTACAGACAATGGAATACGATTCAACCTTTAAAAGAAGGGGAAATTCTGAAATACACTACAATGGGGATGGACATTATGCGAAGTAAAATAGGACAGCCACAAAAAACAAGTACTGTATGATACCACTTACTTACAGTACTTAGAGTACCACTGAACTGTACACTTAAAAACGATTAAGATAGCAAATTTTGTTATATTTATTTTATGACTGTTAAAATACAACAACTGGAGAGGTGGGGCTGGTGGAGCCAGCACAGAAGCGTAGATGTTGTGAAGCTCAGAGACACAGACTTATAATACCAAGGAGGAAATTTCCCTATGGGTATTTGTAGCTTAGGATAAATTTTACAGAGACAGATTTAAAAAGTGGTGAATCATGCTTCTAGAAAATAGTGTTCAATGACCAGAAAGAAAAGTGGCTCTAGGGATGACAAAGAGACTGAAATCAAAGATGCACATGAAGAGTTTCACAATCAGCTTTTCTTTTGATGTCCTCACTGAGAGGACAGAGGACCCCTTACACTGAGACATATGAGGACTTTCTTGGTAGGTACTTGGCTGGAACCACAAAGAAAAGATCATCGGCTCCACACCAGAAATAGGGCTTTGGAAAAAAATGAGTGAAGAGAAGTATATCCTTGCAGGAGGCTCATGGACAAACACCTACATTTATTTGTTTATTCAACAGAGGAGTTGATGAAAAAGGTAAAATCTCCCACAAGCTAAAATATTCAGACTCTTAAGGAGTGAGGAAGCAAAGATTCTTAGAAAGAACAAAATAAGTTAATTGCTCTGTAATAAATATATACGCTCAGAACCTACCATAGGTCCTGGTATACCAGAGGCTATCAATGGAATAAATGAACATTTTTGTTCAACAGATCGTTACACACAAAGAAAATGAAGTCTAATCAGGTGCAGTGACTCACACCTGTAATCCCAGCACTTTGGGAGGCTGAGGCGGGCGGATGACAAGGTCAGGAGTTCAAGACCTATCTGGCCAATATGGTAAAACCCTGTCTCTACTAAAAATACAAAAATTAGCCGGGCATGGTGGCAGGCGCCTGTAGTCTCAGCTACTCGGGAAGCTGAGGCAAGAGAATCGCTTGAACCCGGGAGGTAGAGGTTGCAGTGAGCCGAGATCATGCCACTGCATTCCAGCCTGGATGACAGAGCAAGACTCCATCTCAAAAAAAAAAAGAAAAAAAAGTCTTATACTTTTTGGTCAGTCAGAGAAAAGGAAAAACAGGTCTTCCAACCTCTCTAGATTCATCCTAAGCTCTTGAGTTATCTAGCCACCTGGCCGGAGATGTAGGAAAGAGGTTAACTCAGGAAGCCCTTCTGTAGCACCAGCAGCCAAAGAAGAAAAGTCAAGAGGAAGACAAGCACAGAAGGAAAGGGGACACTGACACAATTACCTTCTGATTAGAGCAACTTCAATTCTCAAACCAAGGCAGACTGGCCTGGGCCTATAAGTAGGCGATAATGCTTAGTCCCATGTAAAACAAAACCATCAAATAGTCAACAATGTTGTTCCTGGTTGAACCTACCCTCTGAGAGCTGTAGAGATTGCTTAGAAAATACCTGACTAGAAATACTGAAAATAAAGGCCAGGCACAGTGGCTTCATGCCTATAATCCCAGTGCTTTGGGAAGCTGCGGTGGGAGGCTCACTTGAGGCCAGGAGTTCAAGACAAGCCTGGGCAACATGGTAAGATCCCTTCTCTACCAAAAAAAAAGAAGTAAAAAAATTATCTGGGTATGGTAGCATGGCCTCTTTAGCCCCAGCTACTCCAGAGGCTAAGGCAAGAGAACTGCTTGAGACCAGGAGTTCCAGGCTGCAGTGAGCGTGATCTTGCTATTGCACTCTAGCCTGGCCAACAGAAGAAAAACCTTTCTCTAAAAAAGAATAAAAAAAAAAATTAATGAAAAGAAAACTAATGAACACACCAAAACAAAAATTCAGAGTTTACTTTTCTGTTTAGGGAGAGAAAAACTAAATGCCTGGTGGAGTTGAGTTTCAGTTGTAGAAGGTCTTCTTACCTGCCTTCAGATTCATTTGTTACAAACTTAGATTGCTGGGATCCAGCTCTACTGAATTCTGGGAGTGGGGTCCCGCTATCTGCATTGTTAACTACCTCTTTAGAGACTACTGGGTACTGTCAGGTTTAAGAACCCTTTTGAACCATTCATAGAAATCAGGAGAACTCTTGTCTGTACCTGCCTCCTTCTTGTTACAGATCCAAGAGTGCACTATAAATTCTTATCATGCCTCCCCTAACTTGGAGTTTACAGGGATCCAGTGAATTCTTCCTTCCTCTTTTCTCCCAACAGAAGAAAGCTGTATGCTCAAGACTAACAATTCTAGGGAGGTCTCCAGGTAAACCGTGTCATCAGTTTAGAAACGATTTCAGCTAGCTGCTGCTTTAAGATTAAATTTGGGGCCTGGCATGGTGGCTCACACCTATAATCCCAGCACTTTAGGAGGCCGAGGCAGGAGGATCACTTGAGCCTAGGAGTTTAAGACCAGCCCGGGCAAAAAGAAGGAGATCCTGCCTACACAAAACTAAATATTAGCCAGGCGCAGCAGCACACACCTGCAGTCCCCTACTCAGGAGGCTGAGGAAGGAGGATTGCTTGAGCCCTACAGGTTGAGGCTGCAGTGAGCCTGACTGTGCCACTGCACTCCAGCCTGAACAGACCGAGACCCTGCTTTAAAAATAAAAATGAAAAGATTAAACTTGATTATTTGTTTCACACCTGAAGGCTGTCTTCAGGTTGTTCACTCATACATACAACTCATTCTTCATCCACACAGCACATAAAGGACAGAAATCCAACTGCAGGATTCAAGGATAAACCTGAGTTCTAGTGAGAACCTAAGATTCAGAAGTGAAAACTGCTGAGTCTCTAAGAATTCCCTTCTCATACTCAAGACTAAACCCATGGTAATTACTATGAACCATCTGATTCAGACTAGGCCATGAGAATGCTTGGAAAAGAAACAGACTGAAATTTATATTCACCCATCATTCTAACGGACTGAGGTAGCCAGGGCACAGTGCCTCATGCCTGTAATCCTAGCACTTTGGAAGGCTGAGGTGGATGGACTGCCTGAGGTCAGGAGTTCAGGACCAGCCTGGCCAACATGGTGAAACTCTGTCTCTACTAAAAATACAAAAATTAGCTGGGCGTGGGTCACATGCCTGTAATCTCAGCTACTTGGGAGGCTGAGGCAGGAGAATCACTTGAACCCAGGAGGCGGAGGTTGCAGTGAGCTGAGATCACGCCACTGCACTCCAGCCTGGGTGACAGAGTGAGACTCTGTCTCGAAAAATAAATAAATAAATGGCTGAGGTTAAGTTTCAGGTTTTGAGCCAAGTTCAAGATTCTAGAACTACAACCTAAGTGATCCACTGTCATTAAAACACCCCTCTTTAAGGGTGAGTAGGGGCAGAATTAATATCCCATTTAAGTTACCACCACTACCCTATGAAGTTTTCCAATTTTGAAGCTGTCAAAATTGAAGTTTAGTTTTATAAATGAGTATACAGCAGTACCCCTTGCCCCAAGGCAAAGGAGTACTCACTTTCCTTAGTTTCAGTTACCTGTGGTCAACTGAGTTCTGAAATATTAAGACACCATCATGCACCACCCAACATGCATGGGTCAACAACCAACGGCATACGTGATGGTGATCCCATAAGACTATATACTGTACTTTTATTGTACCTTTTCTATGTTTAGACACACAAATACTTACAACTGTATTACAATTGCTAACAGTGTTCAGTACAGTCACATGTTACACAGGTTTGTAACACAGGAGCTCTAGGAGCAACATCTAACCTAGGTATGTAGCAGGCTATACCATCTAGGTCTGTGTAAGTACACCCTATGATGTTGGCCCAGTGACAAAATCCCCTAATGACCCATTTCTCAGAAAGTATCTCTGTCATTAAGCAATGCATGACTGTATTTGGAGATGGGGAGAAGAGAGAGAAAGAACACATTCACATAACTTTTACCACAGCATATTGTTATAATTGTTCTATTATTAGTTACTGTTGTTGAGCTTTCATAGTGCCTAACTTATAAATGAAACTTCATCAAGGGTATGTATATACAGGAAAAGATAGTAGATACAGGGCTCAGGTTAGGCACTATCCATGGTTTCAGGCATACACTGTGGGTATGGGAACAAATCCCCCTTGGATAAGGAGGGACTACTATACTAAAATTTCTGTGTCCAATAAGCTTGGGGGTGAACACCACATACGTAAAATACAAAGCATGTTCCTTTTCCCAAAAGGAACTAGAGCTTGCTTCATTTTTTTTTGGCTAAGAATAGCCTGACTCAAAGTATTCGTTGTGACATGACATACTGAAGTGGGTCTTTGTTTAATATCAAAATGTACATATCCCATAAAACTAATGCTTTAAGAGCTAAGCCACTATTTCTTACAACACCATTCAAACCTCAGTAAGCAAGAGTTAACTATGATGTTCAAGAAATTATCTTTGCCTCAGGGTAATTTTTCTATTTTAAGAACATAAGCCCTCATGGTAATAAAGAGCTAAAAATCCTGCTTTTTTTTAAAAAAAGTTTTCATGAACAATAGAACTTTTGCAGGCCAGGAGACCCATCATGCTCTTTGGAGACCACAGAATGCTTTTCCTTCTCCAGAAACCACGTGAAGGCCCATTACTTCTAGCACAGCTATGGTGCGGCCCAGAGACTTTCTGATCCACTCCAACGGAGTTGGCAACTCTCCCCCATTAGCTAACAATAAAAGAAAATTAAATCACTTGAGAACCCTACAGTGGCAGCAAAATAGAACCCAAGAGATATCCCGCTAGCATGTTCAAAGACTTATTTAAAGCCACCTTGGGCCAGGCGTGGTGGCTCATGCCTATAATCCCAACACTTTGGGAGGTTGAGGTGGGAGGACTGCTTGAGGCCAGGAGTTTGAGACCAGCCTACGCAACATAGTGAGACCTCAGCTCTACAAAAGACTGTATAATAATTAGCCAGGTGTGGTGGTGCCCACCTGAGTCCCAGCTACTCCAGAAGCTGTGGTGGGAAGACAGCTTGAACTCAGGAGTTTGAGGCTACAGTGAGCCATGATTGCACCACGGTACTCCAGCCTGGGCGACAGAGCAAGACCCTGTCTCCAAAAAAATAAATAAATAATGAAAACAAAATGCAATCACTTGGATCAGTCTCAGTGGATGGCTTGATGACAATAAAAACAGGACTTTTCTGAATGTGCATATGTATATATACATATGACTAAGAAGTTGAAGTGAACTCCTCAATGACCAGCCATTTTATAGTAGAACCTAGAAAATATCAACTTCTTTCAACATGGTGGATCCTGCATGTTTCATACCCCACACTTAGAAATCCATGCTCTGAGACAAATAGGACTACCACAAGAGAATGACCAAGCCTCCAGAATAGCACCTAGGCAGCCATCAGGAGTTACAGCCAAACTTACATTTTAATGTGGAAAGGGACTCACTCTGCTTCTGTAAAGCCACCCTTGTCAGCAGCGTTATGAGTGTAAGTAGCCCACCAATGCAGGTCAGACTTTAGGACACAGAACCAGATTCCATTTGGGGGCTACAGCTAGCACAGCTGCAAACCTCTCCACCCATCAAATTCTGAGATGATCAGGCCTGGCACGGTGGCTCATGCCTGTAGTCCCAGCACTTTGGGAAGCCAAGCTGGGAGGATCATTTGAGCCCAGGAGTCCGAGACTGCATTGAGCTATGATCTCGCCACTGCACTCCAGCCTGGGTGACAGAATGAGACCCTGTCTCAAAAGAAAAAAAAATATCTGAGGCAATTAAAGGCAGAGAACTGTAAGTGAGTGTCCCCACAGGAACTCCCACACTCTCCATTTAGATGTCCTTTGGCTTTTGTGCACATGATCTCACGAGACCCTCACAATGACTCTGAGAGGTAAGCAGGACAGGTGTCATCTCCACTTTACAGATGAATAAACTGTGACTCTGAGGTTAAATGACTCACTTGCCCAAGGTCACAGGTCATGCAGCTAATCAGTCGCCTAACCAGGAGACAGCACTCTGACTTGTGGTCCAGCGCAATCTCCAGGACACCACTTGGGTTCCTGATGTTTTCAGATAAGAGGCAGAAGAGGGTACTGGTTAAGAGCCCAGGTTCTGGCACAAACAGACCTGCATTCTGGTCCCATCTCCACCACCGACTAACTGACTGATCTTGTGTGAGTTCCTTAACCGCCCCCAAACCTGTTTCCTTACCTGTATGACGGGGGTGAGGGAGATCAGTCTTACTGCACAGAGTTATAGTGATGATTAAGTGAGCTGATGGACATAAAGTACTCAAATTCATGTTCTCGAAACACATGAGTGCCAGGTACAGTGCAAGACCTACAACAGGGATCAAGGAACACAGTACTGCTCTCATAGAGCTTAGACTTTAGGCAAACTATACATAGAAAAAAGTAAACAGATAAAATACTTACAAAATGTATTCAGAATGATTAAGGTAACAAGTGAGTGACTGGAGAGAATAACAGGAGGGCCCAATTTTTAAGAGTAGTCTCTGAGCCCTAAGGGATCAGGAAGAGAAATTCCTGTGAAGAATGGACAGAAAAGCATTCCAGGCATAGAGAATGGGATATTTGGGGGTCACAGCACAGGGAAGCCAGGAACCTAGAGAAGACAAAGGTGACTATAGCGCTTCCTCTCCCAGGATTTGGGGAGTAAGGCTGCAGCTCATGAGGATGATCACAACTATTTAAAAAACAACAAAGATGAGGCTTGGAGAGGGGATATGTCTTGTCCAAGGTCACAGCTGCTCAGAGGAGGAGCTGGGACCAGGACCCTTCAAGTATTCTACCTCCAGACTCAGCCTAAGCCCATGCTCTCTGAGAAGGCCTCGTATACACTGAACTCCCCCACATATTTCACTGACAACTGTTTTCTGTGCCCATGAAGAGTTGCAAGAGCACCTTGAAAACACAAGCAAAAGCATCACATATCAACTTCCAGGCATCTAATCAATTGTGCACCGAAATCCCTACCCTTCTAATCTTACAACACAAGAGCAAAAGCTGCTGAGACCTTACTCAAAGGCTCCACAGCAAAAACAAGTTTTGCTTCTTGCAGTAATGAAGAAGAGAGGAAACAGACATCCTGGAAGAGCCCATGGTCTGTTCCAGGTGAGATGGAGCCACTGCTGCACAATGAAGGCTCATCTCAAATGAACTGCACTGAAAAAGCTAATTATTTTATTGAATAAAAGAATAAATCCCTAAAAGCAGCGGTTCTTAATCAAAGTGGTACCACCCACACCCCAAAGGGCATTTGGGAGTTCTTGGGGGACATTTTGGGGTGACAAACTGAACTGCTGGATGCTGTCAGCATATAGTAGATGGGGCCAGGTATGCTCAATGCCTTGCAGAAGGACATGATGGTCCTACACAGTAAGGAATGGATTACCTACAATATTAATAGCAGCTGCCCATACACACTTTCAACACTCTCCCTAAAGCATTAATATGCTCCAACTTTCGTGTATCCCCACAGGTCAGTGGCTCTCCCTACCCTTACCATAACTGGATGAAAGAACTTAAGATTTCACAGCTTAGGAGTGAAATTTTGGAATCCAATTATAAGCTCATAACTCTAGCATGTAACCTGGTGGCAGCATAAGAATAAATAAATTTTTAGTAAGAGACAGACTTAAGAAATTTTAGCAAAAAAAGAACCCCCTTTCTTCCTCCCTACATATCTCATATGTTTTTCAACACACAAAATTTTGTAATTTTAGAGACACTTCTTATAGTGCTTTTCAGTTCAAAACCAGATACTCATCACAGTTCTTTTAAAGACTTAACTAGTCATCTCAAAAATATGGCTAACTCTCTGGACTAAGTTTCATAGAAAGATTATTAATTTCAAAATGCCTAATTCTGATCAAATGCCTCAAAGAGCCAAAGGCAATCAAGTCTTGCATCTCATTCAGGGCAGAGTTCAATGAGGTCAGAAAAGCTCCAGTGATATCCAGAAGTCTGTTCAGAGATTAAAATATCCCAACAATTCACAAGCTACTTCTAAGTGTTCCCCTAAATTAATCACTAATACAGTTTCTCCCCCAACACTATTTCACAAATTAAAGTTTACAGAATTAACAAAAAACCAAACCAAATGAAAACAAACCCCAGGCTATTTGTGGGGGGAGGAGGAGATAACCCAAAAGTCAACCCTATTTCACAGTGGCTAAAACACTGATCCAACTGATATTATCCTCCATAAAGTACCCTAAAGGCAGGAGAAATCTTTCCCCCACACAATATCTAAATTTTCCCAACTCACTCAAAAGAATCTGAAAATGTAACTTCTTCACTCAACTTGCCAATTAGCAAATACAGGCCCCACACCCCTTTGACCAATTTTCTAGAAGCCTGACCTAGCAGACAGACCTGTTTTCCTCCTGCCAGGTCTTTCTGCCCTGCCAGTAGAAATCTGGGAAATCCCCCTTCAACCTTTCGCTGGCCTGTCACCAGAAGTTCATAAAATGAATTCATCCAGATTCTTTGAATCCTCCTTTTCCCCAGTCATGTGCCAACAATCAGGCAATAATGCCCCACCTTGACAGGCTCCCTGTTACAAAAAGATGCAGATTCACAGGAAGACCAAGCACTTAGCACGAAGCAGAAGAAAAAAGATGGAGGGAGGTGAGAGTCGTGGAGCCAAGTCTGCTGCATGC
The DNA here is from genome assembly GCA_036589455.1 of Ateles fusciceps. Lineage (NCBI taxonomy): Eukaryota > Metazoa > Chordata > Mammalia > Primates > Atelidae > Ateles > Ateles fusciceps. Next base: position 15,172,362 of record JAZHEH010003205.1, read on the forward strand.
AGCACGGGTGACCGGAGCCCTGGTCCTGCAAAGCCCCCGCGAGCTTGGCCGGCTGAGCCCTCCATACAGCAGCCACACCTGTCTATGCCAGCCGCCTGCCGGCTGCTCCATTTTAAACATTTCAAACAGACCTCCTGCAGGGTGGCAAAACTGGGCACCTCTCTCTCCCAGCAAGAGTGAGAGCCCTAATCCAGGTATCACTTGCCCCTAATTTTATTTCATTTTCACACACTGTTTAGGAGACACTGCTTGCTCCAACTGGCTCCATCTCTCCGTTACCAGTGAGGCAGGCACAGTGCTGCAGTGGCAGAATGGAAGCACCCAGGCTGACGTGCTATCAGCCAGACAAGACCTCTTCACTGAGGGTGATGACAATAAACGGGACTCCAATAGGCAGGCTTCGCTCTGCCCTTCCACAAGTGAACATACGCCGGGAGTCCTAAAACGCCGGGCTCCGCAGCCTTGCAAAAAGCCTCGCTTCCAGAAGGTAGGTATCCCATTCATCCCTTGGCATCGGGAACCAAAGGGAAGGCAGGCAGATCCCGGTCGTGCACTACATTCCCAAACCTTGGAATGCACGCGAAGGCCTGGGGCGCCCCGGCGCGCCCTCCCTCCGAGGCCTCCACGACCCGCGGACTCACCACTGTGCGAGCTGAACCACCTGGGTCCGATGTGCAGAGGTAGAGCATCCGCCAGCGAGGCTCGGGAGCCCAGGTACAGCATCCCGTCTCTATGGTGACCGCCGCCCGTCTCCTGGTAACCATTGCCATGAGCATAGGTGGAGTCGGACGTGGACCCTCCGCCGCCGGGAGCCCTCTCGGAGTCGCCGGTGCCCCGGGAGGCGGGGGTGTAAAGGCCAAAGGGCACCCCCCCCGGCCGTGCTGGGTCCATGCCCATGCCTGCCACCGAGCTGACCGAGCGGCTGCGCAGCCCCATGGCCCCGCCGCCGGTCCGGTAGTGCCCGAAATGGGGCGCCCCTCCCGGCGGTGGCACGGCGCTGTCATCGGTGGAGACCCCCGGGAAGGGTCCCCGGGAGCGGGCCGCCGTGCTCTGCTTGCCCCCCATGCTCGCCCGAGCCCCGGTGGGGCGGGAACCTGGAGGCCGAGACCCTCCCCCCACTTCTCAGCAGCGGGGGGAGGGCTGGGCGAGCATAAAGGGGGAGGGAGTCAAAAAGGAGACCCGGAGGGAGAAAAGGAAAAAAAGCAAAAGAAAAAAGGAAAAAACCGCGAGGCGGAAGAGGCAGGCGGGCGGACGGGGATCTCAAACTCAGAATTTCAAACGATCCAAGCCAAATGCATGTTTCCCCCTCAAGGTCCAAAGAGGCGCAGTCCGGCGCGGGCTCCGCGCGCCACAGGCCGCCCCCGGGCTCCGAAAGCCAGGGGGAGCCGCAGGGAAGGAGGGAGGGAGGCGACTGCGAGCGGCGGGCGGGCGCGGGGAGGCGCCGGAGGAGGCCGCCAGCCCCGCGGGAGGAGGCGGAGGAGGGCCGGGGGCGCCAGGCGCGTCCCCCGCCTCAGGACGCCGCGACCATGGACGGCGGCCCGGACCCCTCCAGACCTCGGGCTGGCCGCGGCGCTGGACGGCCAGGCGCAGCACGGGAAGCCGCGGTCGCGTCGCGTCGCGTCGCGTCGCGCTCTCGCTCTCGCTCGAGCCGCCGCCGGCCGGGCCAGCCGCGCCGCCCAGCTTGGTCCCGGGCTGCGCTCGCCGGCGCTCCTCGCCGCCGTGGAGACAATGGAGGGCGGTAGAGCGCAGGCGCGGCCCGCGCCTCCCCCTCCCCCGCCGGGTTAACCCTTTCGCGGCCCTTGCGGCGCCCGGGCCGCTGACGTCCAGCGGTCCCCACCCACCGCCCGCCCCCGCCCGGCCTGTAACCTGGGCGGCCTGAGCCACTGGGCGTTAGCCACAGAAACCAGCCGTCTTTAAAAAGCAAATCCTTCTTAAGTCCCAGAAAGTGGCTAATTATTCAAGGGGAACCACGTATGGGGGAGGAGCAGCAATGGTTCGAGGGGTGGGAAGGAAACACCGGGAAGAAGGAGATTTACTCCCTACGCCTACCTGGCTCTGAGGGTCACCGGTTGAGCTCCCCCTCTTGGCACAAATTTGCCCCCCACAGCACCCTCTGGTGGACGTGCTGTCCATTCTTTCGGGGGTTCCCCATCCAAGCACCCCTCTCGTCCGGAATCTCAACATTTGGCGGGGTTTAGATGTTTGGGGGTAAACAGCGCCATGGGGACACTTGTGAATCCGGGGTTTTGCTGACACTAGGTCAGAACTTCCTATTTGGGGCTTAAGCAAATGAGTAGATTCCTTAACTAAAATGTAATTTTCAAAATCAATAGGTGTGCCATAAAAAGTGAATAGATATGGATATGGAAATACAACAATGCAGCTAAAAGTGATTATAGAAACCTTCCGTCCAAGGCTGGAGCCCTGTGTTTGCTTACCATGGGCTGTGTTTCGGCCCACACCACTGGCCAAGGACATGGTGGCTCCTCAATAGGTACTGTTGACCAAGGCTACATCATTTTGCAAGGGAGTATTCCTTTGCTACCTCAGTCCCTGTCTTTCTCCTGTATTCACATTCATTCATTTAAGAATTTTTTTGGCCAGGCATGGTGGCTCATGCCTGTAATCCAAGCACTTTGGAGGCCAAGGCGGGCGGATCACCAGAAGTCGGGAGTTCAAGACCAGCTTGACCAACATGGTGAAACCCCGTCTTTTAAAAATAAAAATAAAAAATAAAAAAAATTTAAAAAAGAATTTTTTTTCTTTTTCTTTTCTTTTTTTTTTTCTTTGAGATGGAGCCTAGCTCTGTCGCCCAGACTGGACAACCTCTGACTTCCAGGTTCAAGCGATTATCCTGCCTCACCATCCCGAGTAAAAGTCTGTTAGAAATTTGAAAATCAGGCCGGGTACGGTGGCTCACGCTTGTAATCCCAGCACTCTGGGAGGCCGAGGTTGAGGAGGAGGGGAATCACCCGAGACCAGCCTGGTAAACATGGTGAAACCCCATCTCTACTTAAAAAAAAAAAAAAGCCAGGCATGGTAGCTCACACCTGTAATCTCACCTACTCGGGTAGCTGAGGCAGGAGAATGGCTTGAACCCAGGAGGCAGAGGTTGCAATGAGCCAAGATCACATCACTGCACTCCAGACTGGGTAACAGAGTGAGACTCCATCTCAAAATATACATAATATATATGTATATACTAGTATACTGTGTGTATATGTGTGTATACACAATAGTATATATGTGTGTATATATTTAATAAAGATGGGAGTTTGTATAAAATAGGGAAACTCCCATCTTTACTATATACATACACACACATATATAGTAAAGATGGGAGTTTCCCTATTTTGCCCCGGCTGGAACTCCTGGCCTCAAGCAGTCCTTCCACTTTGGCCTCCCAAGTGCTGGGATTACATCATGAGCGACTGTGACTGCTGAACAACTATTTATCAAGTGCTAGGTGCTGGCTGTGAGTATCATGAAGTCCCTGGTTTAACTGACTTTCACCTATTAAATAACCCCAGATACTTCTAAACCAGCGGTAAAACAAGGTATAGAGAAATATTAAAAGAAAACCAAAAAGAGCAAGGCTAGCCTGTCACAGATATTGATTGTTCCAGTGGAGCCAGCCTGTAAGCAGAAGGAAAGCTATTGCAAGCATGAAGTGCCTGGAGGTAAACCAACAGCGCTGTAGAAGTAAGAGTTTTTTGCTAGAGAAATAAAAATAGGAAGAAACAAAATGTGCCAACATTGAATAAATTACTGTAGATGCCTATATGACTGTGTGTATACCTGAAGAGAAAAATCAAGAAAGCTTAAATTTAATCCAATTTCCTCCTAGAAGAAAGACTATGGTATCAGAAGAGGAGGTAGTTCAGTACTATTTAAAAAAAAAGGTAGTAGACCCCTTGGAATATCCCTATTTATTAGATAAGTACAAAATACCCGTTGTAACTATCCAAATTGCTTTTGATTTATCCATTCGCTCAACAGGTTTTTTTTTAGTGTACTTAAGAAAATATTTAGTATGTAATAAATTCCAGGCACTGTAGTAGGTTCTGATATACAGTGCTAAACCAGACAGATGAAGTCCCTGTTCTCACAGAACTTCATAAGAAACAGTTCACACCCACTTGAATGGCTATAATCAAAGAGAAGAGCAAGAGGAAGTATCGATGACAGATGGGGAAACTGCAACCCTTGTACCTTGCTGGTGGAAATGTAAAATGGTGCAGTTGCTTTGGAAAACAGCCCGACAGTTCCTCAAAAAGATTAAATGTGTGACTTGATCAAGACAGTTGCAGGTGGGCAAAAAAAAAAAAGATTAAATGTGGAGTTACAATATGACCCAGCAATTCCACTCCTACCTAGGTATAGTTCCAAGAGAAAGCAAAACATGGTCAGGCGCGGTGGCTCATGCCTGTAATCCCAGCACTTTAGGAGGCCAAGGTGGGTGGATTGCCCTAGCTCAAGAGTTTGAGACCAGCTTGACCAACATGGTGAAACCCCATCTCTACTAAAAATACAAAAATTAGCAGGGCATAGTGGCAGCTGCCTGTAATCCCAGCAACTCAGGAGACTGAGACAGGAGAATTGCTTGAACCGGGGAGGTGGACCTTGCTTTGAGCCCGAGGTCCATTGCATTCCAGCCTGGGCAACAAGAACGAATCTCTGTCTCAAAAAAAAAAAAAAGAAAGAAAGAAAAAGAAAAATATATGTCTGCAGAAAAACTTGTACATAAGTATTTGAAACAGCATTATTCAAAAGGGCCAAAAAGTGGAAACAACCCAAATGCCTGTCAATTGATGAAGAGGTAAACCAAATGTGGTATATCTATACGATGAAATATTATTCAGCCATAAAAAGGAATAAACGACTGATTCAAACAACATGGAAGAATCTTATAAAATCATATTAAATAAAAGAAGCCAGCCATAAAAGACCATATATTGTATGATTTCACTTATATTAAATGTCCAGAGTAGGCAAATCTGTGGAGACAGAAGATCAGCAGTTGCCACGGCCTGGGGGGGGGGAGGGGGAGAATGGAAAGTGACTACTAATAGGTTTCTGTTTGTATGTATGTGTGTATTTATTTATTTTGAGATAGAGTCTTGCTCTGTCACCCAAGCTGGGGTGCAGTAGCACGATCTCGGCTCACTGCAAATTCTGCCTCCCAGGTTCAAGTGATTATCTTGCCTCAGCCTCCCCAGTAGCCGGATTACAGGCACTCACCACCATGCCCTGCTAATTTTTTTTTTTTTTTTTTTTGAAACAAGTCCTGCTCTGTCACCCAGGCTGGAGTGCAGTGGCATGATCTCAGCTCACTGCAACCTCCCTCTCCTTGGTTCAAGCAATTCTCCTGCCTCAGCCTCTCTAGTAGCTGGGATTACAAATGCGTGCCACCACGCCCAGCTAATTTTTGTATTTTTAAAAGAGACAGGGTTTCACCATGTTGGCTAGGCTGGTCTTGAACTGCTGACCTCAGATGATCTGCCTGCCTCTGCCTCCTAGAGTGGCTGGGTTTGCAGGTGTAAGCCACCATGCCTGGTACAAATTTTTGTATTTTTTAGTAGACCCGGGGTTTCACCCTGTTGGCCAGGCTGGTCCTGGACTCCTAACCTCAGGTTATCCACCTACCTTAGCCTCCCAAAGTGCTGAAATTACAGGTGTGAGCCACCACGCCCAACCTCTTTCTGTTTTTCTTTAATTTTAATTTTTAATTTGCATGGTTACAAAGTAGGTGTCTTTCTGTTTTATTCATTTATGTCTTTAGAGACAGTCTCACTCAGTCACTCAGGCTGGAGTGCAGTGGCATGATCTCAGCTCACTGCAACCTCTGGCTCCCAGGTTCAAACAATTCTCATGCTTCAGCCTCCTGAATAGCTGGGCTATTTTTTTTTTTTTTTTTTTTTTTTTTTGTAGAGACCAGGTTTCACCATGTTGGCCAGGCTAGTCTCGAACTCCTGGCCTCAAGTGGTCCATCCCCCGGCCTCCCAAAGTACTAGGATTACAAGCATGAGCTATCACACCTGGCCTTGTTTTTTTAAATCACATTTTTTTTTGTAATTACATGGATTTCTTTTTTTTTTTTTTTAGGCGGGGTTTCACCATGTTGGTCAGGCTGGTCTTGAACTCCCGACCTCAGGTGACCCGCCCGCATTGGCCTCCAAAGTGCTTGGATTACAGATGTGAGCCACCACGCCTAGCCTGGATTTCTTTTTGAAAATGTTTGGGAATTGGGTAATGGTGATGCTTGCCCAAATCTGTGGATATACTAAGAACAGTTGAATTACACACTTAAACGGTGAATTTTATGGCATCTAAATTACACTGCAATGCCATATATCTCAAGAAGTATTGGTGGGGCTTGGTGGCTCACGTGTGTAATCACGGCACTTTGGGAGGTTGAGGCGGATGGATCACTTGAAGTCAGGAGTTTGAGACCAGCCTGGCCAACATGGTGAAAACCCATCTCTACTAAAAATATAAAACTTAACCAGGCATGGTGGTGCACGCATGTAATCTCAGCTACTTGGGGAAGCGAGGCAAGAGAATCGCTAGAACCCGAGAGGCAGAGGTTGCAATGAACCAAGATCACACCACTGCACTCTAGCCTGGGTGACAGAGTGAAACTCCATCTTTAAAAAAAAAAAGTACTGAAGCAGGCAATGACTATACAGTATGATAAGTAAGCCTAGAATGCTGGCTGGCGTGTAGTAGGCACTCAATAAATATTGTTGAATGAATGAATGACTAAGTGGTATGAGAGAGAAAGAGCATGGTGCTGAACAAAAGGCAAGAGGCAGGGACAGGCCATTCCAAACTGTTGCCTGATAGGTGAGTTGGAGATTAGCCAGGCAAGGAGGCAGGGCAGGGGAAAAAAAATCTGTGTTTCAGGAAGAGAATACTGTTTCAGGCAAAGGAAACCGCCCAGATGTGAAAGAACATGGCACATTCAAGGAAGTGAAAGAGGATATATTGCTGCAATGCAAGTGGGTGGGAGCCAAAGATGAATCTGGTCCTCAGGGCCAGGCAAGCAGGTCCTGCCAGCCATGGCAAGGAGTGTGGACCACATCCCAAGGGCATGGGGAGCTGGAAAGCCTTTATCAGCATCATTAGATGCTGCCTATCTAGCACCACCATCACTGGTGCTATCATTAGCACCAATAAGAATGGCCTCCCAGTACTTTAGGAGGTCGAGACAGGCAGATTGCTTGAGCCTGAGTTCAAGACCAACCTGGGGCAAGAGCAAGACCCTGTTCAATAAACAATACAAAAATTAGCCAGGTGTGTTGGCGTGCGCCTGTGGTCCCAGCTACTCGGAAGGCTGAGGTAGGAGGATCTCCTGAGCCCAGAGAGATTGAGGTTGCAGTAAGCCATGATCATGCCACTGTACTCCAGTCTGGGTGTCAGAATGAGACCCTGTCTCAATAATAAAATCAAATAAACAAAAGGAAAAAATAAATTTTGATAGATGATAGATAAAACATACTACACGCACATTAATGATCACACAGTCAGTAAGAGCAGAGCTGGGCTCTTAAGTTTTACGGTGAATATGCTCATCCAGGAATTTTTTTTTCATGAGACAGGATCTCAGTCTGCCAGCCAGGCTGGAGTGCAGTGGTACAGTCTGGGCTCACTGCAACCTCTGCCTGCCAGGCTCAAGGGATCCTCCCACCTCACCCTCCTGAGTAGCGGGAACCACAGGCACATGCCCACCCTACATGGCTAAGTTTTGTATTTTTTCAGAGACAGTGTTTCGCTATGTTGCCCAGACTAGTCTTGAACTCCTGAGCTCAAGCAGTCCTGTCTCGGCCTCTGAAAGTGTTGGGATTACAGGCATGAGCCACTGCACCGAGTCAAGGAATTCTTCAAATGACAATTTTGTTTTCTCTGTATGCTTCCCAAAGGGGTGAAAAAGACTAAATCTACTTAACAGCTGTATTTCTTTTTGTGAATTAATTATTTGGCCTTAAGTTTTATATTCCAGTGTGCTGATTATTTTAAGCCCACCTTTCCCATAGCTGGCACCACTGAACAGCTGAGATCTTGCACTGCAAAGGTGAAGCCCCCTGCTCTCTGGAATATGATTACAGTAAGTTTAGGTGCCCTGTGGGACCCTGAATGGTAGCAGCATTTCATGCCTGTAATCCCAGCACTTTGGGAGGACAAGGCGGGTGGCTTGCTTGAGGACAGGAGTTCAAGACCAGCCTGACCAACATGGTGAAACCCTGACTCTAGTAAAAATACAAAAATTAGCCGGGCATGGGGTCAGGCGCCTGTAATCCCAGCTACTCGAGAGGCTGAGGCAGGAGAATTCCTTGAACCCAGGAGGCAGAGGTTGCAATGACCTGAAATCGCACCACTGCTCCCTAGCCTGGGCAACAAAGTGAGACTGTCTCAAAAAAAAAAAAAAAAAAAGAAAAGAAAAGAAAAGAGAGAAGAAAAGAAAATGAAAATGTCCTGTTATCTCCTTTTGTACTTACACAAACTACTGACCCACCTACCACAACACTCAGGAGAAAGAGCTGATAAAATTGACCCTGCCAAGGCCCTTTGCAAATGCGAGTGCTTATCTATGCTGTTATACAAAACCTGGGACTGTTCAGAAAATAGAGGAAATGGCCTGTTAGGGCTACTCCTGAGAAGTAGTGGGAAATTCCTGTCCACCTCCCTGTCTCTGTGAGCCAGAGGAAGGCAAGGATTTCCCATGGCTTTGGAGGGGATCCCCCAGCACCCCCATCACCCTCACTAGGGGTGGACAAATATCTTTTTTTTTTTTGAGCCTGTTGCCCAGGCTGTAGTGTAGTGGCATGGTCTCTGCTCACTGCAACCTCCGCCTCCCAGGTTCAAGCAATTCTCCTGCCTCAGCCTCCTGAGTGGCTGGGATTACAGGTGCGTGCCACCACCCCCAGCAAATTTTTCTGTATTTTTAGTAGAGACGGGGTTTCTTTTTAAAAAAAAAAAAAAGACAAGTTTTCACCGTGTTAGTCAGGCTGGTCTTGGACTTCCAACCTCAGGTGATCCGCCCGCCTTGGCCTCCAAAGTGCTTGGATTACAGGCGTGAGCCACCACACCCAGCCGAGACGGGGTTTCAGCATGTTGGCCAGGCTGGTCTCGAACTCTTGACCTCATGATCTGCCTGCCTCGGCCTCCCAAAGTGCTGGGATTACAGGTGTGATCACACTGCGCCCAGCCCGACAAATGTCTTTTAGGGAGAAACTTCCTTCCAGGCCCTGTCAGAGCTCTTTAAATTTTATTGTTTTGCTTGAAAAGAGATAGCTTAGAGAAATCAAGATAATGAGTAACTAAATACACATAGCCAGGAGGCTGAAGATGGGAGCATGTTCATAAATATTTGTCGATCTGTGAAGGGAGGGAAATTATTACAGGAGCTCAGGGCAGGGGTCCAAGGTTCCCAGATGTAAATGAACTGAGTAGTCAGCTAGCTCCAAATTCTGCAGATGAGCAAACAGAGGACCAGAAAGATAAAGGATCATGTTCAAATTACATGGCTAGTTGCTGATAAGAGCCAGCCAGGGCCCTGGATTTCTGGGTTTGCTCTGTACCCTGCTTTCCTGCAGCTTGGCTAGCAAGTGTCCTTCTGAAAAAACATGGTTTCATGAGAAAGCCCCTGTGGCCTGGTCAGCAAGTTGGGATCTACTTGACAAAGGACCCTCAGTGGTCCCCAGCCTCTGATTCAGATGCAAAATCTTAAGTCCCCAACTGACGGAACAGACTCCCTCCCCGGGCCAAGGGGCCCCAAAGAAACCTGAAAAACTGAATTTCTGGCCGTCAGGGGAAAGAAGGTCATTATACCCCCTCCCTTTTGGAGTTTAGGCACAACTGACCAGAATCAAGGTTAAAATAGAGACCATAAGACTGACAGAACAGAGGCTTTGTGGCAATAAGATATCAAATTCCAGCCTGATTCAGGTATAACATCATAGGACAGATAGCAGATCCTGAAGGAAATAAAAATATTTTACCCCAAAATCTATTTCTTTGACATATTTTGAAATGGCCCTTCAAAGCATTCTGTTGTTGGGAAAATTTTGCATCTTTAGAGAATGCAGCTGGGACTTTCCTGGATTTAAGAGAGATTAAGTGGCCAAGAGTGGTAGGTCACACCTGCAATCCCAGCACTTTGGGAGGTGGCAGGATCGCTTGAGCCCAAGAATTAGAGACCAGGCTGGACAACACAGTGAAACTCTATCTTAATTTTTGTTTTGTTGAGACAGGGTGTCGCTCTGTTGTCCAGGTTGCAGTGCAGCGGCACCATCTCAGCTCACTGCAACCTCTGCCTCTCAGGTTCAGGTGATTCTCCTGCCTCAGCCTCTGGAGTAGCTAGGACTATAGGAATGTGCCACCACACCCAGCTAATTTTTTTTTTTTTTTTTTTTTGTATTTTTACTGAGACGGGGTTTCCCCATGTTGGCCAGGCTGGTCTTGAACTCCCGACTTCAATGATCCGTCTGCCTTGGCCTCCTAGTGTTTGGATTACAGGTGTGAGCCGCTGTGCCTGGCCTTAATTTTTTTTTTTTTTTTTAATGAGATGGAGTCTTGCTCTGTCACCCAGGCTTGAGTGCAGTGGTGAGATCTCGGCTCACTGCAACCTCTGCCTCCCGGGTTCAAGTGATTCTCCTGCCTCAGCCTCCCGAGTAGCTGGGATTACAGGTGCATGCCACCACGCCCAGCAAATTTTTATATTTTTAGTAGAGATGGGGTTTTCCCATGTTGGTCAGGCTGGACTCGAACTCCTGACCTCGTGATCTACCCGCCTTGGCCTCCCAATTTACTGGGATTACAGGCGTAAGCCACTACGACTGGCCAATTTTTTTTTTTAAGAAAGAGATAAACTGAGTCTGACACCTAGTAAGGCCCTGAGAAATTTACTGCCTATTCTCTCTGAAGGCTGATGCCTACGAGGCTTCGTCTTCTTAACAAGAGCCTTGACCTCTATAGCTTCCCCCATCTTAACTCAAACATTTCTTTCTACTGACTTCAAGTTTTTGGACACAGTTGAACTCTTTTAAACAATTGCCAATCAGAAAGTCTTCAAATCCACCTATGACCTGCAACTGCTCCCTCCAAGACATCTTACCTCTTGAGGCTGAACTAGTGTATACCTTCCACATATTGACTCATGATTTTACCTACAATTCCTGTCTCCCTAAAGTGTACAAAACCAATGTGTACCCCAACTGTCTTGGGCACACTTTCTCAGAACCTCTTCAGACTGTACCCCAGGCCACGATCACTCATATGGCACTCATATGGGCTCAGAATAAACCTCTTTAAATATGTGACAGAGCAGCAGTTTGGGAGGCCAAGGTGAGTGGATCACTTGAGCTCAGGAGTTTGAGACCAGCTTGGGCAACATGGCCAAACCCCATCTCTACAAAAAATGCAAAAATTAGCCAGATGTGGTCGTGTGTGCCTGCCGTCCCAGCTCCTCAAAAGGCTGAGGTGGGAGGATCGCTTAAACCTGGGAAGTTGAGGCTGCAGTGAGCCGAGATGGCACCACTGCCACTGCACTCCAGCCTGAGATCTGGTCTCCAAAATATAAACAAAAAGTTTGGCTTTGATTTTGTTTAATTTTTTTTATCAACATGGAAAAAACATTTACATGTGGATCTCAGGGGTGAATAGCAATGCAGAAGCAGCCAGAGAGCTCTTGGTGTTTGCTGCTGCATAGTCCCCACTATTTCTTTCTTTCTTTCTCTTTCTCTCTTTCTTTCTTTCTTTTTTTTTTTTTTTTTTTTTTGACAGAGTCTCATTCTGTTGCCCAGGCTGGAGTGCAGTTGCATGATCTCAGCTCACTGCAACCTCCCGCTCCAGGGTTCAAACGATTCTCCTGCCTCAGCCTCTGTAGTAGTTAGGATTACAGGGCACCCGCCACCACACCAGCTAGTTTTTGTGTTTTTAGTAGAGATGGGGTTTCTCCATGTTGGCCAGGTTGGTCTCAGCCTCAAGTGGAGACTCCTGATCTCAGGAGATCCACCCGCCTTGGCCTCCTGAAGTGCTGGAATTATAGGCGTGAGCCACTGCGCCCGGCCGAGTCCCCACTATTTCATGACAGTGTCATGACATATGGGTGGGAGACTCCAAAGAAGGACCTGAGGACATAACTGGAAAGGTGCTTCTTCTCTCTTTCCCAAAATTCTGCTGGACCTTTTTTCCACTTAAGAAGAAAAGCACTGGGAGAACAGAGTGCACCAAGGACTCGAAAGTCAAAGTGCTATCTTTGCCTATGAACCATGACAGGCAGATTTTGAGAACCAGATAAATATGAACTAAAGAGGTGAGAGTGGGGGAGGGTTGCAGAAACGCTCAGGCACGATGATCTTAGAGCCCACTCATTTTGGTGGGAAGCAAATTACCAAGCTATGTATACATAGAGACCTTTAAGAGCTGTATCTCTACCCGTATCTTTGTCCAAAAGTCAGGGATCTTTTTTTTTTTTTTTTTTTTTTTTTTTTTAAGACAGAGTTTTGCTCTCTGTTGCCTAGGCTGGAGTGCAGTGACCAGATCTCTGCTCACTGCAAACTCTGCCTTTCAGCTTCAAGTGATTCTCCTCCCTCAGCCTCCTGAGTAGTTGGGTTTGCAGGCGTCCGCCACCACGCCCAGCTAATTTTTGTATTTTTAGTAGAGACAGGGTTTCACCGTGTTGGCCAGGCTGGTCTCGAGCTACTGACCTCAAGTGATCAGCCAGCCTGGGCATCCCAAAGTGCGGGGATTACAGGTGTGAGCCACAGCACCCGGCTTCTTGATCAGTACTTGCCAACTTTTCCAGTGGTTCTCTTTCTTTCTTTTCCTTCCTTCCTTCTTTCCTTTTTTCCTTTCTTCCTTCCTTCTCTCTCTCAAAAAAAAGACCACGTTTGGCCATTTTGCCCAGGCTGGTCTCCAACTTCTGACCTCAAACAATCCTCCCCCATTGGCCTCCACAACTTCTGGGATTACAGGTGTAAACCACAGTACCTGGCCTGTTAATCAGTTATTCAGCAGATTTTTATTGTGCACCTAATACATCCTGGTGTTGACCTAAAAGGAGGAAGCTAAGGCGAAATAAACATAAACAAAGAATTTATTTGGGCCAAACTTGAGAAAACAGTGTAGGAGCATAGATTTGAGTTGCCCTGAATACACACTCCAGTTAGCAACAGTTACAGTCAGTTTCTAAAGAAAAAGAAGGGGCAGTTCCTAAGGTTTTTTTTTTTTTTTTTTTTACCAAGAATTTACATCAAAGTAACATAAACTACTGATTGGCTATACATTGTTTTTGCATCACAAATTCCAGATACATGAAGATAACGGATGAGGTAGCTAGTCAGAAATAAAATGACTTTAATTTTTTTTTAGAGACAGGGTCTTTTTCTGTCATCCAATCTGGAGTGCAGTGGCGCGATCATAGCTCACTATAGCCTCAACCTCCCAGACTTGAGCAGTCCTCTCACCTCAGCCTCCCATGTAGTTGGGACAACACATGCTCACCACCACACCTGGCTAATTTTAGTTATTTTTAGAGATGGGTCTTGCCCTGTGGTCCAGGCTGGTCTATAACTCCTAAACTTAAACGAATCCCTCAACAGGTGTGAGCCACCACGTCCAGCCTTTGTTCACACTGTTAATGGTGAAGTGTTTTTATTTTTCTTTTTTCTGTAGTGTACCCTATCAATATCGTCACATTATACTGAAAAGCTCACATGTCATGTTTTTCAAGATGCCATTTCAGGTTGCCCATTTAGGCTCTTCTCTCCTGACATACTGCTTGCAAGCCTATTATAAGATACAAGTCTTTCTGCCAAGCACATTCCTATTGTAGAGTAACCAATTGTCCCAGTTTGCCAGGAACTGAAGGATTTCCTGGGATGGAGGACTTTTTGGCAATGCAGTTCTAAAATATGAAGTGGGATCAGGCATGGTGGCTCATGCTGAGTCCGAGAGACTCCAGAGGCTGAGGCTGGAGGATCACTTGCTTGAAGCCAGGCGTTTGAAACCACCCTGGGCAACATAGCGAGACCATCTCTACAAAAAGTAGAAAAAAAAATAGCTGGGCATAATACATGCCTGTAGTCCCAGTTACTTGGGAGGAGTATTGCTTGAGCCCAGGAGTTGGAGGCTGCGGTGAGCTATGCTCACACCACTGCACTCCAGTGTGAGTAACAGAATGAGACCTGTCTCCAAAAAATAAAAAATAAACACAAAAATAAAAATAAAACATGAAAACGTCTAGGCAATAACTTAGTCACACTCATCTGTCAACAAGTCTGGTCTTCCCCCTTACACCCAATACTCCAGGAGGGGAAGAGACCACACCTTCTTATCTGTATTCATACAATGACTTGCATATACAAATACTGCTAATATTAACAACCACAGTTTGTTTTATTTTTATTGATTTTCTGGCTTCTAGAACCGAATTAATAGTTTGTAGTGGAGCATTTTCTACATCCCAGGTCCTGTGCTTAGGTCCTTACAACAACCAAATAAGGTAAGCCATTCTTCCCTTCCATAGGGAAACTGAGGCTAAACCAGTTAAGTCAACATTTAAGAGGGTGGGCCTGAAGAGGGAACTTAATCACCCACCATATTAGTACAGTGGTTCTCAAACCTTTTGATCTCAGAATCCCTTTACACTGTAAAAATTGCTGAAGACCCCACAAAGCTTTCTTTCTTTCTTTCTTTCTTTTTTTTTTTTAAAGACAAGGTCTTGCTCTGCTGCTCAGGCTGGAGTGTAGTAATGTGATCCCAGCTTACTGCAGCATCCTTGTGGGTTCAAGCAATCCATTCACCTCAGCCTCCCAAAGTGCTGGATTACAGGAATGCGCCACTGTGTCCGGCCTCCAAAAGCTTTTATATGTAGTATATATAATTTAAAAATATATTTATTCATTATTTCATTTAAACATTAATTCACATGATTTTTTTTTTTTTAAGACGGAGTGTCACTCTCTTGCCCTGGCTGGAGTGCAGTGGTGTGATCTTGGCTCTCTGCAACCTCCTCCTCTGAGGTTCAAGCAATCCTCCTGCCTCAGCCTCCTGAGTAGCTGGGACTATAGGAGCCTGCCACTACACCCCGCTAATTTTCTGTATTTTTAGTAGAGATGGGGTTTCACCATGTTAGCCAGGATGGTCTCGGTCTCCTGACCTCGTGATCCGCCCACGTCGGCCTCCCAAAGTGCTAGGATTACAGGCGTGAGCCACCGTGCCTGGCACGAATACATTTTAAAATGAAAAAGAACCATATTTTCCAAATCAAACATACAAAATCTGTCAAATCTGTTTAATGTTTGGCTTATTAGAAAACAGCTGGATTGCAAGAGGGGGTATAGATCAGAGGTAGAGCATTGGACTGCAGATCAAGAAAACGAAAACAGCTGGATTCTCACATTCAAGTCTACCTTCAATCTGTTACGGGAGGCGCTGCTGCATTGTATGGTACAATAAATTGTACATTCAGACTTTGAAATATCTTGATGGGATAGGCATGAGAAGAGGTATATTAGGTTTGCACGAACGTTTATTTATTTATTTATTTTTCAGACGAAGTCTTACTCTTGTCGCCCAGGCTGGAGTACTGTGGCGTGATCTCGGCTCACTGCAACCTCCGCCTCCCGGGTTCAAGCGATTGTCCTGCCACAGCCTCCCGACTAGCTGGGATTAAGGCACCCGCCACCAAGCTCGGCTATTTTTTTGAATTTTTAGTAGAGACGGGGGTTTCACCATGTTGGTCAGGCTGGTCTCGAACTCCTGACCTCAGATGATCCACCTGCTTCGGCCTCCCAAAGTGCTGGGATTACACGCGTGAGCCACCGCACCTGGTCCGAACATTGGACTGGAGGAGTGCCTGGGAGTCCAGCGAGGAGTTAGTGAGGACAATAGGCACTCCCCCTCACCCAAACCCAAACCTGCGAGCTCTTCCCGGGTCATCCACGCTTGCTCGAGCTTGGACTACAACTCCCGGCAGAGCTCGAGGCAGGGGGCGTGGCCGCAGCCGCGAGGAGTGTCGGTGACTGAAACCGAGTGACGGAAGTGAGCGAGGGCGTGCCTGTTTGTGGCAGGAGCAGTGCAGCAATTGGAGGAACCAAGAAGAAGGGGCGGAGCCTATTCTTGGATCAACCAATGGCTTGCGTTCAGGAACAACGGGGGCACGGGCCGTGTCAGGGCTGACTCTAGGGCTGTGTGGGGCTCACGGTCCCGGGGTTTTGGGGACGGCGGGGTTGAAGGGCGCAGTCCTAGGGCTGCGGCGGCAGGGCGGGGTAGATGGCGGCGCGATGGAGCAGCGAGAACGTGGTGGTAGAGTTTCGTGATTCCCAGGTGAGCTGGAGGCCGAGTGGAGCCGTCTGGGCATGCGTCCTCCCCACATCCCCCTCCCCCACGCGGCTGTTTCTGTCCCGGGGCTACTGGGAGACCCCCGGCCCCGAACTGAGGAGGTGGGTAGGGCTGACCCAAACTCTTAGACCCGGGCGTATGAAGGGAGACGTGACCTTTGGGGACAATCGGGCAGGGACGGACGGAGTTTCGTGACTCGCCACGCGGGTAGGGGATTGGGGTCCGCCTTGGGACACTGAGGCAGAGACTGCGCGCCGTGATTGCTGAAGGGAGGTTTCCCACGATCAGGGTGCGGAGCGAGGGGGGTGACGGCTTCCCGAGGCCCAGCCGCGCGTGGCGACTTCAGGCAAATCTCTGGACTCCTGTGAGCCTCAGCTGCGCCAACTTAACCCTGTTGGGGTGAATTCGATGAAACACTGTTTGCAAAGTGCCAGTTGTAGCGTCTGCGCGATTAAGTGGTTCTTAATGCCATCATAGTGGAAAATACCGTGTAGTGGATAGGAGTGTACACTGCACGTGTGCCTGAGTTCGAATCCCGAAGCCCTTACCTTGTCATCACTCTCTACATGTTAGTTTTCTCACCTGTAGAAGGGGAGATCGTCGTACTTATAACATTGGCCTCAATATTTTATTTTTTAATTTTCTATTTTATTTTATTTGAAACAGAATCTCACTCTGTCACCCAGGTTTGAGTGCAGAGGTGGGATTCACTGCTCAGTTTGGCCTCTACCTCGCAGGCTGAAGTTATCCTCCCACCTCAGCCTCCCAGTAGCTGAGACTGCAGGTGTACGTCACCACCACGCCCAGCTAAATTTTTCATTTTTTGGTAAAGATGGGTACCCTATGTTGTCCAGGCTGGTATGGAACGCCTGGCCTCAAGCGATCCTCTTGCCTCAGGCTCCCAAAGTGTCAGGATTACAGGTGTGAGCCGCTGAGTGCTGCCTCGTGTGAAGATTTTGTGTGGTCATATATTTAGGATGTGTGGCACAGTGAAGTGTGCACGCTAGCCCTCAATAAATGTTAGCACTTACGAGGGAGTTTTATTATTATTTTTTGCTATGTCTTCCACATGCCAGGCCTCCTTTGAGGCGATTTATCTACATCTTTTTCTAATTCGTAAAATAACCATGCAAGGTAGGTATTACTCCTTTTTCCCAAAGGGGAAACTGATCCCCTTTTGACTGATCCCAGTGACTTGGCTAAGGCTTCCCATAATGTGGCCAGTGGCATTGGGATTTGAATGCTGGGTCCGATCCCAGAGCCCTTGTTTAGCTCGTTAGACTACTTTACTCATAGTGGGTAACGCTGAACCTGTCATATACATCCTCTCCTGACCTAGGACAGTGTCTTGGTGATTCTCTTCAATTTAAAATTTATTTATTTATTTATTTTTTGAGTCAGAGTCTCACTCTTGTTGCCCAGGCTGCAGTGCAATGTCACGATCTTGGCTCACTGCAACCTTCGCCTCCCAGGTTCAAGCGAATCTCCTGCCTCAGCCTCCAGAGTAGATGGGATTACAGGCATGCACCACCACTCCTTTCTAATTTTTTATTTTAAGTAGGGATGGCGTTTCTCCATGTTGGTCAGGCTAGTCTCGAACTCCGAACCTTAGGTGATCTGCCTGCCTCATCCTTCCAAAATGCTGGTATTATAGGTGTGAGCCACAGTGCCAGCCTTTACATTTATTTTTTATTTACCTTTTTTTTTTTTTGAGACACAGTCTTGCTCTGTCACCCAGGCTGTAATGCAATAACATAATCTCAGTTCCCTGCAACCTCTGCCTCCCAGGTTCAAACGATTCTTGTGCCTCAGCCTCCCGAGTAGCTGGGATTACAGGTGTGTGCCACCACGCCTGGCTAATTTTTGTATTTTTTTGTAGAGGCGGGGTTTCGCTATGTTGGCCAGGCTGGTCTTGAATTCCTGGTCTCAAGTGATCTGCCTGCCTTGGCCTCCCAGTGTGCTGGGATTACAGGTGTGAGCCACCACAACCTGCCTATTATTTTTTGTAGAGACAGGTTATCACTGTGTTGCCAAGGCTGGTCTCAAACTCCTGGCCTCAAGCGATCCTCACACCTTGGCCTCCCAAAATGTTGGGTCAACAGGTGTATCACTCTCTTCATTTATCCAACTAATAATTCTGTGTGCCACGCTTTTATTCTCTCATTTATTCAACAATGATTTACTGAGCTCCCATCAGGTGTACACTGCGCTAGGCCCAGGTGAGATTATACTGAACAAGATCTGGATTACAATAAGTGGGTGGTGTGGTTTCTTCTTTCCAAACCCCATCCTGTCTTTTGCCGGAGGATGAGTGAGTGGAGGAGCCACTCACCACTTTGCTCTGGGGTGCCCTCTGATCAGTAGCATCCACTGAGAATTTGAGCAGTAGCATTCGCATTAAGGATCCCCTAGTACTGTCAGCACGGAGTGTCCGTGAGACCTGCTCTCCCTAGGGAGGCGCCAGACTCCTAGGGAAAAGGAACCATATTCCTGTTTCCTTCCTTGTTAATTGCTTTCACTGGGGAGTAGGACAGAATAGAATCGTGTATCATGCCTCTCAGCTGCTAATTTGGAAGCTGCTAATCTGCAAAGGCTTTAATTCTCACAGAAACCCAGGTAGTCTCACCCCTGCCTTTTTATAGAGATGTAATTGAAGAGACCTGCAGAGAGGGTGCTGACACATATTAGGATGCTCTGAAGTTGTAGCAAATAATTAAACCTCAACAGCAGTTATCATAGTAAGAGAACAAAGTAAATTGGGTAATTTTACTGCCTTGTGGGAGTTTCTGTTTTTTGTTTGATTTTTTTTTTTTTTTTTTGAGATGGAGTCTCACTCTGTTGCCCAGGCTGGAGTGCAGTGGTGTGATCTCAGCTCACCACAACCTCCACCTCCCAGGTTCAAGCAATTTTCCTGCCTCAGCCTCCAGAGTAGCTGGGACTATAGGCACGCACCACCATGCCCAGATAGTTTTTGTATTTTTAGTAGAGATGGGCTTTCACTATGTTGGCCAGGCTGGTTTCAAACTCCTGACCTCCCAAAGTGCTGGGATTACAGGTGTGATCCACCGAGCTGGGCTGATTTTTCTATTTACAAGGCTTCCTCTTTATGTGAACTAGTATGGTTTTATGAGTGATTCTGGTGGTGATTGGAAGGGGCAGGAACCCATTTTATTAACTATTTTGTTAATGTAGAAAAAAAAGTTAAAACTCTTCATAGTGCGTTTCTGAATAGGAACAATAAACTTTTCAAAACACTCTACATGTTTTAAATAATACTTTTATTGACTTAAAAAATGTTTAATTAAAATATTCAATTTTTTTGTTTTTTTCTTTTTTTTTTTTTTTGAGATGGTGTTTCGCTCTTGTTGCCCAGGCTGGAGTGCAATGGGGCAATCTCGGCTCACTGCAACCTCTGCCTCCCAGGTTCAAGCAATTCTCCTGCCTCAGCCTCCTGAGTAGCTGGGATTACAGGCATGTGCTGCCACGCCTGGCTAAATTTGTATTTTTAGTAGAGACTGGGTTTCTCCATGTTGGTCAGGCTGGTATTGTACTCCCGACTTCAGGTGATCTGCCCACCTCATCCTCCCAAAGTGCTGGGATTACAAGCATGATCCACCACTCCTGGCCAAGCCTGGCTAGTTTTAAAAATTTTTTTGTGGGGATGGGATCTGGCTATTGATGTCCAGGCTGGTCTTGAAATCCTGACCTCACAAAGGCAGTCCTCCCACCTTGGCCTCCCAAAGTCTTGGGATTACAAGCATGAGCCACCACCCAACCTGGCTTCTTTTGCTTAGCCTAGTGCTTTTGAGATCCATTCTTGTTGTTGAAGCTACTGGTTAGTCCATTCCTTCTTATTGCTGAATTGTGTTCCAGTGGATAGACAGACTGCAATTTGTGTATTCAATAACCTGTTTACGGACATTTAGTTTTTTTCCAGTTTTTGGTGACTGAAGAAAGCTGCTGTAAGTAGATAAGTATCAAGGCCTTTTTTTTTTTTTTTTTTCTTCAGATGGAGGCTCACTCCATGGCCAGGCTGGAGTGAAGTGGTGTTATCTTGGCTCTCACTGCAACCTCCGTGTCCCAGGTTCAAGCAATTCTCCTGCCTCTGCCTCCTGAGCAGCTAGAACTACAGGTGCGCACCACCACGCACAGCTAATTTTTGTATTTTCAGTAGAGATGAGGTTTTACCACGTTGACCAAGATGGCCTCGATTCTCCTGACCTGGTGATCTGCCTGCCTTGGCCTCCCAAAGTGCTGGAATTACAGGCGTGAGCCACTGTGCCTGGCCAAGGTCATTTTTTAAAACATACGTTTTCATATCCCCCTCAGTGAAGATCCTTCAATGGCATTCTATTGCCCTAAGAAGTAAAAATTCTTTATTTTGGGCTATTTTGTGTACTGGTCTCTGCATGCTTCTCGGATTATTTCTTGTATCACATTGCTTCTCACTGTGTATTAATTTCGCTTTCCCTCTACCATAGGGTAAGCTCTGTGAGGATGGAAACCTTGTGTCCCCACTGCCTAGAATAGTACTTGGTACATAGAAGGTGCTCAACAAATATTTGATGAATGAATAAATTTTAAAAACCAATTATATTGACCAGTCATGGTGGTTCACACCTGTAATCCGAGCACTTTTGGAGGACAGGGCCCGTGTATCACCTGAGGTCAAGAGTTCGAGACCAGACTGGCCAACATGGTGAAACCTTGTTTTTACTAAAAATACAAAAAATTAGCCGGATGTGGTGGCGGACACCTGTAGTCCCAGCTACTCATGAGGCTAAGGCAGGAGAATCAATTGAACCTGGGAGGCACAGGTTGCAGTGAGCTGAGATCGCGCCACTGCACTCCAGCCTGTGTGACAGAGCAAATTTCTGTTTAAAACAAACAAAAAACCCACAAAACCCAATTATGTCAACTAATAATTTTAACAGGAATTAGGAAAAAGTATTTCAGTGTCCACAGTTCTTAAGGTGTTATTTTAAAATAGTTTTAGATTTACAGAAAAATTGACAATGTCGTACAGAAAGTTCCCATATACCGTGGAACCCTGGAACCAATTTCCCGTGTTATTAATATCGTACGCTAATATGGTACATTTTTCCCAAGTAATGAACTGATATTGACTCATTATTATTAACAAAAATCCTGTGCTCGGCAGCACATATACTAAAATTGGAATTATACAGAGAAGATCAGCAATAAAGAAAAAAAAGAATATTAACAAAAATCCAATTTTTACTCTGATTTCCTTAGCTTTTGCCTAATGTCCTTTCTGTTCTGGGATCCTATTTAAGATCCCACGGTATATTTAGTAGTCAGATCTCCTTAGACTCCTCTTGTCTGTGATCAGACTTTCCTTGTCTGAGACATGGTGACAGAGTCTCACTCTATCACCCAGGCTGGAATGCAGTGGCACAAGCTCGGTTCACTGCAACCTCCACCTCCTGGGTTCAAGTGATCCCACCTCAACCTCTCGAGTAGCTGGGACTACAGGCGTCTGCCACCACGCCTGGGTAATTTTTGTATTTTTAGTAGAGACGGGGTTTCACTATGTTGGCCAGGCTGATCTCAAATTCCTGACTTCCCAAAGTGCTGGGATTACAGCTGTGACTCATGCACCTGGCTTTCCTTGTTTTTGATGACTGACAGTTTTAAGGAGTACTAGTCAGGTGTTTTGTAGAATGTCCCTCAGTTGGGATTTGTCTGATGTTTTTTTCATGAGTAGACTGAGATGATGGATTTTGGGATGAAGACCCTAGAGATAAAGTTTCCAGCCTTATCACAGCATATCAAGGGTTATGAACAAGACATATCACTGCTGGTGTTGATCATGAGCAGCTGGCCGAGGTGGTGGCTGTCAGGTTTCTCTACTGTAAACGCTTCTTTGCCCTTTTTCTACACTATCCTCTTTGGAAGATAGTTTCCAAATGTATCCCATACTTGAAGAGTGGGAAGTTAATCTCCCTTATTTACTTACTCAGGCATTTGTTTACATCACAGATATTTATTTTATACTTTGAGACCATAAAGAACTCACAGATATTTATTTTATACTTTGTATTATAACCCAGTATAACTTAATTTTGTACTGAAATTGTTCCAGCTTTTACCATGGGAGCTGTTTCAGTTGGTGCTTGTATTCCTTTGACACCTTCGTCATCATTGTCTTTGTTTTGGTTTTTACTTTCTGGCACTGTGCGATGCTCAACTTTTTTTAATTTTATATTATTTATTTATTAATTATTTTTTTTATTTGCTTTTTTTTAATTTTAAGAAGAAAAGAAAGAAAAGAAAGAGAGAGAGAAAGAAAAAAGAGAATGAAAGAAAGGGAAAAAGAAGAAGAAAAGAGGGAGAGAGAATGGGAATCTTGCTCTATTGTCCAGGCTAGAATGCAGTCTAAAAGTGGATATTAAAAAGCTCTTTTATACTAATAATTGTGTTATACAATGGTGACAGGAAGGAATAAGTGAGGAAAATAACAAACAAACAGCCAACCAATATTTCATTTAAACCTATGAAATGCTATGTAATTGCTGGGGAGTGATTCACTCCCAACCATGTGGTCACCTCTAGAATAAATGTGATGTGCTACTGAAAAAAAAAAAAATGTATGTTTTGTGGATTTGGAGCAGAGAGCCCTGCAAAAGTTTATTAAGTTTACTTGTTCGAGGTATAAGTTCAAGTCCCGGATATCCTTCTCAACCTTCTGTTTCACTGATCTATCCACTATTGACAATGAAATGTTAAAGTCTCCCACTATTATTGTGTGGGAGTCCAAGTCTCTTTGTAAGTCACCAAGAACTTGCCCTATGTATCTGGGTGATTTCTCTACCATTATACAATGTCCTTCTTATCTCTTTTGTTTTCTATTACTTTAAAGTCTATTTTATCAGAGATGAGAATTGTAACTCTTGCTTTTTTTTTTCTCTCCATTTTATTGTCAAATCTTCCTCCATCCCTTTGTTTTAAGTCTCTGTATATCCTTGCATGTGAGATGGGTCTGGATGCAGCTTACTGATGGGTTTTTCAGAATGGCTGATACTGGTTGTTCCTTTCTGTATATAGTGCCTCTTTCAGAAGCTCTTGTAAAGCAGGCCTGGTGGTAATGAAATCTCTGAGTACTTGCTTGTTCATAAAAAATTTTATTTTTCCTTCACTTATGAAATTTAGTTTGGCTGGATATGAAATTCTGGGTTGAAAGTTCTTTTCTTTAAGGATGTTGAATATTGGCCCCCACTCTCTTCTGGCTTATAGGGTTTCTGCTGAGAGATCTGCTGTGAGTCTGATAGGCTTCCCCTTGAGGGTAACCTGTCCTTTCTCTCTGGCTGCCCTTAGTCTTTTCTCCTTTGTTTCAACCCTAGTGAATCTAATATTATGTGCCTTGGGGTTGCTCTTTTTGAGGAATATCTTTGTGGTGTTCTCTGGATTACCTGGAGTTGAGTATTGTCCTGCCTTGCTAGGTTAGGAAAGTTTTCCTGGATAATATCCTGAAAAATATTTTCCAGCTTGGATTCATTCTCTTCGTCATATTCAGGTACACCTATCAAACGCAGATTAGGTCTTTACACATAGTCCCATATTTCTTGGAGACTTTGCTCATTCCTTTTTACCCTTTTTTCTCTAATCTTGTCTTCTCGTTTTATTTTGTTAAGTTGGTCTTCGACCTCTGAAATCCTTTCTTCTGCTTGGTCAATTCGACTGTTTAGACTTGTGCATACTTCGCGAAGTTCTTGTATTGTGTTTTTCAGCTCCATTAATTCACTTATATTCCTTTCTAAATTGTCCATTCTCGTTAACATTTCGTCAAACCTTTTTCAAGGTTCTTGGTTTCCTTGCATTGGGCTAGAACATGTTCTTTCAGCTCACAGAAGTTGCTCATCATCCACCTTCTGAAGCCTGATTCTGTTGATTCCTCACATTCATTCTCCATCAGGCCTTGTTCCCTTGGTGATGAGGCACTGCAATCCTCTGTAGGAGGAGACGCATTCTGATTTCGGGTGTTTTCAGCCTTTTTGCGCTGGTTTCTTCCCATCTTTGTGGATTTATCCACCTGTCGTCTGTGTAATTGCTGACTTTCAGATTAGGTCTCTGAGTGGACGTCCAGCTTGTTGGTGGTGGAGTTTTTTCTGTTTCTTAGTTTTCCTTTGGCGGACGCCCCTCCCCCCACAGAGCTGGACCTTCCCGGGTTCAGCTGTATTTGCTGTGAAACTCTGAATCCTCAGCAGTTCCAACTGCTGTTTTTTTGTGTGTGTGTAGGGGGGACCAGCCTTCCCCTGCGGCGACCCACTACGCCGGCTGAAACAGTGGCGTTAAGATTCGTGGTGCTTTGTGCCCGGGGAATCTCCCTGTCTGCTTCCCCCGCTTCAGTCCGCTTTTTCAATCAGCTGAATGGGAGACTCTGCCTTCCCGGAGCTCCAACGCCAACCAAAGGGCACTCAGTCCCGTATACTCCGGAGTGAGAACTGCCGCGCCAGGGCGGCTGCAAAACGGCAGTGCCGGGCCAAAGAGTCACGCTGGCGACCCGTGGGGCTCCTCCGCCGGGAATCTCTTGGTCCGTGGGCAATAAAAATTCGTCTGAAAATGTGGCGTCCACTCACTCTCTGCGCTTTCAGTGGGAGCTACAATCCTGAGCGGCTGCTAATCGGCCATCTTGGATCTCTCCTATTTATTTATTTTTTAAAAAAGATGGGGTTTCACCATGATGGCCAGGCTGGTCTTGAACTCCTGACCTCAGGTGATCGACCCACCTCGGCCTCCCAAAGTGCTAGGATTACAGGTGTGAGCCACCGCGCCCGGCTTTTATTTTTTAAATTTCAAAAAGAGTTAAGACTTCTTCAGCAAATAGATGATTCACATCTTCAGATCCTTTTTGAAATCAGTTATTAAAATTATTCTTTCCACATTTCCATCTAAATGACCTCAGCAATACAGTTTTTAGTTACTCGACATCTTCAGGCCTATAACTCCTAGCCCCATGTCTTAATCAGGCAGTCATTGCTCCCAGCTGGTCTCTATCTGCTTGTACCAGCCTCCTCTTTCCTCCCAATCTCAAGGTTACTCTTAAAAACTGGTAAGTGCAAAAAGAACTTTTAGAGTGGCAAGGCATGGCCCATACAATGTCAGTTCCAACAGTAGTTTTCAGCCCTGCCTCACCTGGGTCTAGTTCAGCTGGCGGATGTAGCTGATTGATGCGTTCACCCTGGTAGCCAGATGTGCCCATCTCCTTGAGGAAGCCCACTCTATTTTTGGTAGCATGAGGGGCCACTGAGAGGTGGAAAGGGCGCAAGAACCATGAGATCTCCTGGAAATGCTTCCCCAGGAAGGCAGTTTCATGAATGGAGTCTTCCAAGCAAATGACAACAAACTTGCCCAGGTGCCCTCAATCACAGTGATGTCTGTCAGAGGGATGGTCGTATTCTTGACCTTGGCTTGTCCATGTTTCAAAATGAGTTCCCGGACAGACTTCAGATTTGGAAATCCCCAAGTCACACAACGTTCCACTATACAAAGCATTTTTAGGTTCTGGGGGGTGACTTTTACAAAGACACCACTAAAAATTTTCTTTAGGCGAAGTCTTGCAATGGTTCTCTGCACCAGTAAAATGCCATCAATCCTTTCGATACATACGACAAATGCCAAGGAATGTTTATCTGGCAATTCTGACGCGTGAGGTTTCACTTCTAGTCATCTGACACACACCTTGTCACGTTTCTGCCACCAGGAATCATGTAGGAACGATTCCAGTCACTTAAACCTGGGCCCTTCTCCTTTCCTCTGCTCCTTCTTTTCCAAAAGTGCCTGCTTTGCCTGGGTGGCTTTGAGGGCTCAATAAGCTTTCCTCTTTTTCAGGAGATTTTTCTGGAACCAAAGGGATTTTTCTTTGCTCTTGCTCCGCCATCTTTCTCGTGTAGCAGCTACTTGATCATGCACAACCCCCCTCAACTGTTATCTTATGTGTTTCCTGTTCCAGTCCTAAAATCAGCCATTTCTCAAAGGAGCCCTGGTTCCTTTTGTTGGAGAATATTAGAAATCAGTGCTGGGACCGGGCACGGTGGCTCACGCCTATAATCCCAGCACTTTGGGAGGCTGAGGCGGGTGGATCACTTGAGATCAGGAGTTCAAGACCAGCCTGACCAACATGGAGAAACCCCATCTCTACTAAAAATACAAAATTAGCAGGGCGTGGTGGTGCATGACTGTAATCCCAGCTACTTGAGAGGCTGAGGCAGGAGAATCGCTTGAACCCAGGAGGCGTGAGCCAAGACTGTGCCATTGCACTCCAGCGTGGGTAACAGTGTGAGACTCCATCTCAAAAAAAAAAAAAAAAAGGAAAATGTTTATATTCTAGGTTCATAAAGATACTCTCCAATATTTTCTGCTACCTTGAAATTGAAAATGAATCATCTCAGCAGAAGGTATGCTCTCAGCTGGGCACGGTGGCTCACGCCTGTAATCCCAGCACTTTGGAAGGCCGAGGCGGGTGGGTCACGAGGTCAGGAGTTCGAGACCATCCTGGCCAACATGGTGACCTCGTGTCTATCCCCTTTTTTAAATTAAAAAAAAAAAAGTATGCTCTCTGCTGACCTAATAATGGTTGGTGATTTATTAGTCTCAGAATTACAACAACTTTTCCCCAAAGATAAAGATTGAGGACTGTGTTTACTTTAATAATAAACAAAATAAAACATAAAAACACAACTGAAGAAATTCTTTGGCTAGGAGCAAAATTCTAAATAATAATCTGTACGTTCTTCTGGAGCAATCCAGATTTGGTCCTGCTTTTCTAGTTTCATATGATTTTCATTTTGAAAAACTATGGAAACGGAGGGGCAGAGTAGGACTTTTTGGTGTAAGTGACTATTAATATATGTACTGTGAATTATGGTTTTTTCTTTTTTTAAAAAAAATATATATATATATTTTAAAATTGAGATGGGGGTCTTGCTGTGTTGCCCAGGATGATCTCAAACTCCTGAGCTGAAGTGGTCCTCCACCTCAGCCTCCCAAAGTGCAGTGATCATAGGTGTGAACCACTATGCCTGGCCTATTTTATTATTTTTTTTCTAGAAAATTTAATATAGAGATGTGGTGAGGAATGGGAGAAGAGAATAGCAAAGAGGTTAAGGATTTGGTGCCAGACTGTTAAGATCCAGGTTATGCCACCTGTCTTCCATGTGATCTTGAGCAAGTTACTTTCTTTCTAAGCTTCAGTTTCTTTTCCTTTTCTTTTCTTTTCTTTTTTTTTTTTTTTTGAGATAGAGTTTTGCTCTTATTGCCCAGGCTGGAGTGCAGTGGTGCGATCTTGACTCACCGCAACCTCCACCTCCTGGGTTCAAGCAATTCTTCTGCCTCAGCTTCCTAAGCAGCTGGGATTACAGTCGTCCCCCACCACGTCTAGCTAATTTTTTGTATTTTTAGTAGAGACAGGGTTTCATCATGTTGGCCAGGCTGGTTTCAAACTCCTGACCTCAGGTAATCCGCCTGCGTTGGCCTCCCAGAGTGCTGGGATTACAGGTATGAGCCAATGTGCACAGCCCTGCTTTTTTGGGACAGAGTCTTGCTCTGTTGCCCAGGCTGGAGTGCAGTGGTGTGATCTTAGCTCACTGCAACCTCTGCCTCCCGGGTTCAAGTGATTCTCCTGCTGCAGCCTCCCGAGTACCTGGGGTTACAGGTGTACACCACCATGCCTGGCTAATTTTTGTATTTTTAGTAGAGATAGGATTTCACCATGTTGGCCAGGCTGATCTCCAACTTCTGACCTCAGGTGATCTGCTGACCTTGGCCTTCCAAAGTGCTGGAATTACAGGCGAGAGCCTCTGTGGCCGATTGAGTTTCTTCATTCATAAAACAAGGATAGTAGTACCTACCTGTGTTGGGGGTTCCCCCGGGCCATGCCAGGTTCAGTGACTTGCAGGGAGGATTCACAGTTGTGTTTGCGGTTATGACATGTTACAGCAAAAGGACACAATGCAAAATCAAGGGAGAAGGCACATGGCATGAGGTCAGAGGAAACCAGGCCTAAGCTTTTTAGAGTCCTGTCCTGTAGAGGCACATAGGATGTGCTCAATTCCTTCCACGTGGAACTGGAACAATGTGTGAGAAACGTATACCGAGGAAGCTCATCAGGGACTCAGTACCCACAGTTTCTAGTTGGGGCTGGTCATGTGGGCACCCTCTGCCTTAACAGGTACCAAAATTCCAGATATTTAGAAGGAAAGCAGGCACTCAGTGTAAACCACATTGTTTGTACATACAGTTGAGGCACAGGGAGCCTCTCGTATCAGTTAAGAGGCAGCGGAATGTTCCCAAAATCCAAGTTCCTAGACACCAGCCAAGAACCACCCTTGCAAGCAGGCCTCCTAAGAATAGAGTAGATGGTACTGCAGGCACAAGCCACCATGCTCAGCTAAGTTTTTCATTTTCTGTAGGGATGGGGTCTCACTCTGTTGCTCAGGCTGGTCTCAAACCCTTGGGCTCAAGTGATCCACTGGCCCTGGTCTCTCATAGTGTGGGCGTGAGCCACCACTCTTGGCCCAAAGCTGTTTCTGAGCCATCCTTGTCTGACACTCACTACACGTTACCTATCGCAGACTCTTGTTCACAAGCCCAGCAATGGTGTTGCTCAGGAAGTCTTCCCTTTTAAATGAGAATATTCTTTGAATGTCATGGTGGATCATAAAATTAAAAATTAATTAATTCGGCCAGGTACAGTGGCTCATACCTGTAATCCCAGCTCTTTAGGAGGCCGAGGCAGGCGGATCACTTGAGGTCAGTAGTTCAAGACCAGCCTGGCCAAAATGGTAAAACCCTGTCTCTACTAAAAAACAAAAATTGGCTAGGCGTGGTGGCTCATGCCTGTAATCCTAGCACTTTGGGAGGCTGAGGTGGGTGGATCACCTGAGGTCAAGAGTCTGAGACTAGCCTGGCCAACATGGTGAAACCTCGTCTCTATTAAAAATACAAAAATTAGCCGGGCATGGTGGCGGGCACCTGTAATCTCAGCTACTCGGGAGGCTGAGGCAGGAGAATAGCTTGAACCCAGGAGGTGGAGGTTGCAATGAGCTGAGATCATGCCACTGCACACCAGAGTAGTGACATGAGTGAGACTCCGTCTCAAAAAAAATAAAGAAAAAAATTAATTGGTTAATTAAATTCAATTGAATGGGAACTTTCTCACTTCCCTACAAACTAAAATGGCACTCACTGGGTACTACTAGGTACATCCCCTAATCTTTCTGGGGCTCATGCTTCTCATCTGCAAAATGGCAGGGCAGATAAGAGGGCTGTTTTACCAGGCTGAGGGTGTTGCTTCCTTAGGCCAGTTTTCTAATTTAGTATTAATAATAATTAACATTTATCTACCACTTAATGTATACTGACCACTAAGCTAGGTACCATCTACTATCTACTTGGGAGGTTGAGGCAGGAGGATTGCTCTCGAGGAGTTTGAGGCTGTTCTCCAGCTGGGGTGATAGAGACCCCTATCTCACAAGCACAACAAAACAAAACAAAAAACAAACCAGCTTGGGCAGCAGTGTTCATATCTAATTTAAATAGAAAGAGGATCTTCTTCCGCCACGGTCGCCATTGCAGAGTAGTAGCCATGGCTCTTCGCTATCCTATGGTGGTGGGCCTCAACAAGGGCCACAAGGTCACCAAGAACGAGCAAGCCCAGGCACAGCCGCCACCGTGGGCGTCTCACCAAACACACCAAGTTCGTGCGGGACATGATGCGGGAGGTGTGTGGCTTTGCTCCGTACGAGCGGCGCGCCATGGAGTTGCTGAAGGTCTCCAAGGACAAACGGGCCCTCAAGTTCATGAAGAAAAGGGTGGGGAACACACATCCGCGCCAAGAGGAAGCGGGAGGAGCTCAACAATGTCCTGGCCGCCATGAGGAAAGCTGCTAAGAAAGACTGAGCCCCCTCCCTGCCCTCTCCCTGAAATAAACAGCTGCACCCCCCGCCCCCCCAAAAAAGAAAGTGGATCTTGTCCTTTGAAATGGTCGGATCCCTTTAATAATCAGTGGTTTTCAGTGTGTGGCTTTAGTCTGTAAAACCTTTTTTTTTTTTTTTTGAGACAGAGTTTCATTCTGTCACTCAGGATGGAATGCAGTGGCATGATCTCGGCTCACTGCAACCTCCGTCTCCTGGGTTCCAAGTGATCTCATGCCTCAGCCTCCTGAGTAGCTGGGATTACAGTTGTGCACCACCACGCCCGGCTAATTTTGTATTTTTAGTAGAGACAGAGTTTCACCATGTTAGCCAGGCTGGTCTCGAACTCCTGACCTCAAGTGGTCTACCCACCTCAGTTTCCCAAAGTGCTGAGATTACAGGCTTGAGCCACCATGCCCAGCTTAGTTACGGGTTTTATTTTATTTTATTTTTGTGAGATGGAGTCTCGCTCTTTGCCCAGGCTGGAGTGCAGTGGCCCAGTATCGGCTTACTGCAACCTCCACCTCCTGGGTTCACGTGATTCTCCTGCCTTAGCCTCCTGAGTAGCTGGGATTACAGGCGCCCGCCACCATACCCAGCTAATTTTTGTATTTTTTAGTAGACACGGGGTTTCATCACATTGGCCTGGCTTGTCTTGAACTTCTGACCTTGTGATCCGCCCACCTTGGCTCCCAAAGTGCTGGGATTACAGGCATGGGCCACCGCGCCCAGCCTAGACATGGGTTTTAATTGAGTTTTGACTGCAAAGCCCATGTAAGCCCTTCCTGCTGCACCAGGGCGTGTCTGTTTTATGTCTGTAGAGATGGTAGAATTTTTCCTCCTTTTGATAAATTGTGACTTGTTGCTTTGGATGCTGAAACCAGCTGCTTCAGAACATAGCTGCCTTTGGAAGTTGGCTCACCAAGAAATTTTTTAAACAAGAACAGCAGCAATTTGTGTATGAAGTCTTGGGATTGATTTCCTTCATCAGTTAGCTTGACTTTTTCAAATTATTAATTATATTATCTCCAAGATAATAAGAATCAGATATCACCATCAATTCTGTTTTTATAAAGGGTGTATAATTCCTAAAGTGTTAGTGTGTCAAAAGCCACCATCCCTGCAGTTGAAGGAACAAAGTCTCCTAAGAAGAACTTGATTCTCTTCTTTTTAAAGATGCCTGTTTTGATGGAGAGCAGTCCTCCACAGTAACTTGGTTTTCCTGCAGTTTCGGAGGACTTTTCAGAATGGACAAGCAAGGATTTGACTGGGTATGGTGGCGCATTCCCATCACCCTAGCCACTTGGGAGGCTGAAGCTGAGGCAGGAAGGTTGTTTGAACCTAGGAGTTCAACACCAGCCTGGGCAACATAGTGAAACCCTATCTCTACAAAACATTTTAAACTTAGCCAGGTATGGTGGTGTGCACCTGTAGTCCCAGTTACTTGGGAGGCTGAGGCAGGAGGCTGAGCCCAGAAGTTTGGGGTTACAGTGAATGCCACTGCATTCCAGCCTGGGATGGAATGTGACTCTTAAAGAAAGAGAGAGAGGCTGGGCACGGTGGCTCACATCTGTAATTCCTACACTTTGGGAGGCCAAGGCAGGTGGTTCACTTAAGGTCAGGAGTTCAAGACCAGCCTGCCCAACATGGTGAAACCTCCTCTCTACTAAAAATACAAAAAACATTAGCCAGGCATGGGGGCAGGCACCTGTAATCCCAGCTACTCAGGAGGCTGAGGCAGGAGAATTGCTTGAACCCAGGAGGTGGAGGTTGCAGTGAGCTGAGATCACGCCACTATGCTCCAGTCTGGTGAGACAGCAAGACTCCATCCCCATCCCCCCCCCAAAAAAAAGAGAGAGAGAGAGGGAGACAGGGGGAGAGAGACAAGAAAGAAACAAAGGAAAGAAAGATGGAAAGAAAGAGCCGGGCGCGGTGGCTCACGCCTGTAATCCTAGCACTTTGGGAGGCCGAGGTGGGTGGATCACCTGAGGTCAGTTCAAGACCAGCCTGGCCATCATGGTGAAACCCCATCTTTAAAAAAAAAAAAAAAAGGAAAGAAGGAAAGAAAGAAAGAACTGATTAAAATTTTACAGTACAGTATAAAGTATATGGGTAAGGTATACAAATCATTTTTTTCTCTCTTTTTTGGGGGAGTCACTGTCAGAAACACAAAATTTTGTTTATCACATTATTTTAATAGAACGTTTCACATAGCAGGCAGTGAGTTGGTGAAGTTTATTATCCTAGGAGATATTAACGAAACAAATGAACTTTATTATTTTAAAGTTATTTTAAATTATGGGTGATAAATTATTAAGGGGAATTATCAAGAGAAACTACCAAAAATATTCTCAGAGACATCCAGGAACACCTTGATACGTTGTGAGCTGGAAGGACCCTGATTTTGACCTGGTTCTGACCTACCATCTTTTTTTCGACTGTTTTTTTTTTTTTTTTTTTTTTGAGACAGGGTCTTGCTTTGTCACTCAGCCAGGAGTGCAGTGGTGTGAATGTGGCTCACTGCAGCCTCAACCTCTCGGGCTCAAGAGATCCTCTTCCCTCAGTCCCCCAGGTAGCTAGGACTACAGGTACATGACACCATTCCTGGCTAATTTTTTTTTCTTTTTTTAGAGGTGGGGTTTCACCATGTTGTCTAGGCTGGTCTCAAAATCCTGGGCTTAAAGTGATCCTCCTGCCTTGGCCTCCCAAGTGCTGAGATTATAGGTGTACACCACCATGCCCAGCCCCGACCATCTTTCACACTGTAGATTTTTACAGAGCACCTCTGTGTATAAAGCACCTTGCTGGGTGCTCTGGGAAAAATGAAATAGACTGTGCTCAGCAGGGCTCATCAACTAGTGGAAGAAGAAAAATGTGTATAGCAATAACTAAACACAAAGCAAGTTGTGGTAAGTTATCTGACAGAGCAGCAGAGAAAGTGCTTTTGGAAAAGGCGGAACCTGCTTAGAGGTCCCTGGGAGAGCTTCTTAGAGGAGGTATATCTTGAGATTTAGGAGATAAGTAGAATCAAGTGAAATGACAAATCTGGAGGTTTCACATTGCCTGCCTTTAAATTTTACTATACTGCTGTGTTAACTAAGACAGCATGGTACTGCTATAAAAATAGACATGTAGATCAATGGAACACAATAGAAAACACAGAAATAAAGCTACATACCTACAACCAACTGATCTTTGACAAAGTCGACAAAAATTAACAAAGGGGAAAGGAGTTCTAGACCAGCCTGGGCAACATGGTGACACCCCGTCTCTACCAAAAATACAAAAAATTGGGTGGGTGTGGTGGCTCACGCCTGTAATCCCACCACTTTGGGAGGCTGAGGTGGGCGGATCAGGAGGTCAAGAGATCGAGACCATCCTGGCCGACATGGTGAAACCCTGTCTCTACTAAAAATACAAAAAAATTAGTTGGATATGGTTGCATGCCCCTGTGGTCCCACCTATTTGGGAGGCTGAGGTGAGAGGATCACTTGAGCCCAGGAGGTGGAGGTTGCAGTGAACTGAGTTTGAGCCACTGCACTCCAGGCTGGGCAACAGAGTGAGACCCTGTCTCAAGAAAACTCCCCAAAACCCCACAGCAAGTAGCTGGGCATGATGGTGTGCACTCGGGAGCCTGAGGTGGGAGGATCATTTGAACCTGGGAGTTTGAGGCTGTGGTGAGCTGAGATCGTGGCACTGTGGTCCAACCTGTGTGACAGTCTCACACATACACATGAAAGTTTATTGCAAATTGGCTTTATATGTCTTTGGTACAAAATGTTATTATTTATGAATATAATGTAGACTAGTTAGGCAAATTAACATATTTAGAAACAATTACTTGTAAACATCTTGATATACTTTCTTCAGTGTTTCTTTCTTCCTTTCTTCCTTCCTTCCTTTCTCTCTCTCTTTCTTGCCCTCCTTCCTTCCTCTCTCTTTCTTTCCTTTCTTTCATCTCGCTCTATCACCCAGGCTGGAGTGCAGTGGTATGACCTCGGCTCACTGCAGCCTCTGCCTCCTGGGTTCAAGGAATTCCTCTGCCTCAGCCTCCCAAGTAGCTGGGATTACAGGTATGCTGCCACACCTGGCTAATTTTTGTATTTTTAGTGGAGACGAGGTTTCACCATGTTAGTCAGGCTGGTGTCAAGCTAGCCTCAAGTGATCCGCCTGCCTCAGCCTCCCAAAATGCTGGGATTACAGGCATCCTGGCAAACATGGTGAAACCCTGACTCTACTAAAAATAAAAAATTAGCTGTGGTGGAGCATGCGTGTAATCTCAGCTACTTGGGAGGCTGAGGCAGGAGAATCACTTGAACCCGGGAGGTGGAGGTTGCGCCATCGCACTGCAGCCTGGGTAACAAGAGGAAAACTGTCTCAAAAAATATATATACATATATAAATATATGTAATATATAACATATAATACATAGCGTGTAATATATAAAATGTATGTAATATATAATATATAAAATGTATACTATATAATACAATATATAATGTAACATATATGTATATAATATATATTTTTAAGTAGCCAATTTAAATTTTAGTCTATAAGAGGACATAAAATGCCACTTTACTTCTCTAACCTGTCTTTAATCCGCAGCAGGCACGTTTCTTTAGACTGCCGGGAGATTCTGTCTCAGTCATCACAGGGCTTCCCTGTCGGGAACGGCACGTCTGCCGGGGGAGCTCTCGGCCAGCGAGAGGGTCCCAATACCTGGAAGAGAGAGTGCGCCGGAGAAATAGGAGACAGAAAGTTAGGGTCTGGAGGTCTGAATAAACACTGCCCATACCGCAGTGCCTAAACAGCAATTTTATTTGTGCAAAGGGTCCCAATATATACTGTCAGTTTTTAGACACTGACGTCAGCCCACATTATTTCAGCTTTGAACATTAAAGGGATCAAAAAGTTACAAAGTAGTCACAAAGTCTGGCAAAGTAGATAAAATACAAGTTAAAAGGATTTAACACTAAAGTTATAGAATAACCACAAGATGATGGAAAACAAGCACGTGTTCTTTTCTACTATCTATTGTGAAAGAGGTGTATGTTTAACAAAGTAATATTCTTAAAAAGTCAAGCCCACCATAAATTCCAAGAGCAGTAATCTTTTATTTTTTTTATTTTTTTTATTTTTTATTTTTTTAAAGATGTGGTTTCACCATCATGGCCAGGCTGGTCTTGAACTCCTAACCTCAGGTGATCCACCCACCTCGGCCTCCCAAAGTGCTAGGATTACAGGCGTGAGCCACCGCGCCCAGCCAAGAGCAGTAATCTTAAAGAATCACCTAAGTAATCACAGGGTGCAAGCCGTACTTGGTAAACAAAGTCACAAAACTAGCCCAAAGCAGAAACTCAAACACAGTGTCCTAATTAAACCACACAGCCATCACCAGGCCATTGTGTAAATGCCTGAGAGATTAAAATAGCCCCTTTACACAATCCCCATCCTTAGTTCCTACCTTCCCATAGCTCGACTGCCCCCAGGAGGGGGAAAATGCTTCTGGGCTCAAGCTCACATTATGGCGGAGACACTCTTGGGGGTCTCTACGCTGTAGCGAACCCACACTTCCCCTCCTCACTTGCACTGGATCATACAAAATCCCACAGTCCCGTGGTCCTTAACCGATGTCTAGAATTCCCCATCTGGTGTGCTGAGGGTGGAGAGGGCTTGGGTTGCAGACTCCTTTCTTCCCACAAAGCACCAACTTCTCTGGTCAGGCCATTTTCACTTCCTCTGCTCAGTGTTCCTTTCTCCATTCCTTCTTTGGGACAGCGTAGTGTAACCTTCCTCAGTGTACTCCTGCAAACATGGTGGTAGCCTTTTTTTCTAGGGCAGTGGTGGGGAAAATCATATAGGTGGTATTGTGGTGGTGGTTTTTCTTTTTTTAAATAACTTCCCCTGATACGGGTGAGTTATGATACTCTATTTGCCTTTTTTTTTTTTTTTTTTTTGAGACAAAATCTCTCACCCAGGCCAGAGTACATGGCGAGATGTCAGCTCACTGCATGCAACCTCTAGCCTCCTGGGTTCAAGTAATCCTCCCACCTCAGGCTTTTGAGCAGCTGGGATTATAGGCATATGCTACCATGCCCGGCTAATTGTTGTATTTTTAGTAGAGATGGGGTTTTGCCATGTTGGCCAGGCTGATCTCGAAGTTCTGACCTCAGGTGATCTGCCTGCCTTGGCCTCCCAAAGTGCTGGGATTATAAGCCACGTGCTCGGCCTATTTTTTTTTTTTTTTTTTTTTTTTTTTTTGAGACTGAGTCTTGCTCTGTCTTACTCCCAGGCTGGAGTGCAGTGGTGCGTCTTGGCTCACTGCAACTTTTGCCTCCTGGATTTAAGTGATTCTCCTGCCTCAGCCTCCTCAGTAGCTGGGATTACAGGTGCATGCCACCAGGCCTGGCTAATTTTTATATTTTTAGTAGAAATGGGGTTTTACTATGTTGGCCGGGCTGATCTCGAACTCCTGACCTCAGGTGATCCATCTGCCTTGGCCTCCCAAAGTTCCAGGATTACAGGCGTGAGTCACTGTGTCCAGCCAAGATCTTTCTATCTTAAGGTCAACTGATTGGGACCTTAATTACATCCATAAGATCCCTTCCGAATAGTACCTAGATTAGTGTTCAGTGAGTGCTGAATAGCGGGGAAAAGGTGTGTAATATACCAAGTGCCTGGAATCTTGGGGGCCATCTCTTAGGATTCTGCCTACCACAGACTCCCCAGAAAGATTACACAGATCTTGTTAGAGGAACCATCTTGCCCTCCTCCTTACCGTCTGTAAATTGCACAGAGGAGTCCTGGAAATGGCATCTCATTTCACTGCCTTCCTTTCCGTCTTCTTTCTGCTCCTGACTCTGGTGCACTGAGGGATGCATATTAATCACTTTGCAGGCTCTGGTGAGAGTATTCCGGCTTCCCCAGTATTACCCGTGATGTTTCTTGAGGGTGGACAACTTGAGAAACCCACTAAATAAGGCCAGTGAGGGTGAGGGAAAGAATGTGCTTACCATTTGTGATTTGTGATTGTGACACAATGTATAAAATGAATTCTTTGTTGATACTCTCTTGGAGAGAATGTAGAGCATTTAATGACCAAACAGTGGTACAAACTGTTTCATGATACTGCCATGAGAATGCAGCAGGGTTTGAACTTCACCAAAGAAAAAAATTCAGGGCAATAACTGCCAGGATTAAAATAAGCCTTGTGGCCAGGCACAGAGGCTCACACCGGTAATCCCAGCACTTTAGGAGGTTGAGGCAGGTGGATCACCTGAGGTCAGGAGTTCGAGACCAGCCTGACCAACAAGGCGAAACCCCGTCTCTACTAAAAATACAAAAATTAGCCAGGTGTGGTGATGCGCACCTGTAGTCCAAGCTACTTGGGAGGCTGAGACAGGAGAATTGCTTGAACCTGGGAGGCGGAGGTTGCAGTGAGCTGAGATTGTGCCATTGCACTCCAGCCTGGGCGATGGAGTGAGACTCCATTTAAAAAAAAAAAAAAGTAAACCTTGTGCTTCAGACTGAATGCACATTCTTTGGACTCAGTGTAGTCTCTTGGGAGTTAGACATTGGATCCTGAAACGATGTGATAGTGCCCCCTAGGAATTGGGAGTCCTGGGAAATAGAAACCAGTTAAATATGCTAGAAATTTCAGAGCAAATGTGACCTGGGCATGTCAGTATCAAGCATATGACCTTGGATTCAGCAGGGATGGTGTTTGAATATTGCCAACTGCCATATGATTTGAGAAGAAGTCCATGCCCTTTGGAAAGTCAGTCCATGCCCTTTGGAAAGTCATGAGTGTCTTGGGTGTGTGTGTGGGGTGGGGGTGTCCTGGGTTAGGTTTCACTTGGAAGAGGTTCTTTGTGCATAGTAACTGCTGTTTTCTTTGAGCTAGTCAGTCTCCCCCATGGGCTCCAGGACTTCTAACTCTTCAATTTATTTTTATTTATTTTTTTGAGATGGAGTCTCACTCTGTTGCCCAGGCTGGAGTGCACTGGCACTATATGGGCTCATGCAACCTCTGCTTCCTAGGTTCAAGTGATTCTCCTGTTCCAGCCTCCTCAGTAGCTGGGATCGCAGGTGCCCGCCACAATGCCTGGCTAATTTTTGTATTTTTAATAGAGATAGGGTTTCACCGTGTTGGCTAAGTGGGTCTTGAACTCCTGACCTCAGATGATCTGTCCACTTCGGCCTCCCAAAGTCCTGGGATTACAGGTGTGAGCTACCACCCAGGCCGAGCTTGTCTCTTTAATTTAGAATGTGCCAGCTTGGTGGTGTGTAGTCTTGGTGTGGGAGTAACAGATAGCAACTGCCCTGTTAAAAACGAATGTATACTTGGGAGGCTGAGATGGGAGGATCACTTGAGACCAGGAGTTTGAGTCCAACCTGGGCAATACAGCAAGACTGTCTCTGCAAAAAAACATAAAAAAGCAGCTATGAAATTTGGTTGTGAATTAGAAGTGGGTCGGCAAAAGCATCCACTGTAGAGAACTAAAGATACTTGGAGATGGGGACTTCTCGGGAGGTAGGAAGAGGAAGAGCCACAGAGACCTCTGCCTTCTCTCCCTGGCTGGGTTTGCTGGCAGCACTGAATCTGTGTTCTCTCCCACAGGCAACTGCGATGTCTGTGGACTGTCCTGGTCAGCATGCAGTGCTTTCTGGGTAAGTGAGCTTGCAGAGTTTGTCTGTCATGATTTCTGGAAACGAATTGCAAATCGGGGTTTCTGGGAACTTGGAAGCTATTCTTATAGTTAAGGATTACAGTCATAGGGTTTATTTCTAACATCCTGTTTACCTCAGCGCTACTTGTAGGGATTATTTGCAGTTTATTTCAATCTCTGACCTAATAGGTAAGCAATAAAACACCTTTGAAGTTTTAGTGACTGGTAGCTTGGACTTGAAATTGCAATTTTTTTTTTTTTGAGACGAAGTTTCACTCTTGTTGCCCAGGCTGGAATGCAATGGCATGATCTTGGCTCACCGCATCCTCTGCCTCCTGAGGTTCAAGTGATTCTCCTGCCTCAGCCTCCCAATTAGCTGGGATTACAGACATGCACCACCATGCCTGGCTAATTTTGTATTTTTAGTAGATTTGGGGTTTCTCCATGTTGGTCAGGCTGCTCTCAAACACCCCCACCTCAGGTGATCCGCCTGCCTTGGCCTCCCAAAGTGCTGGGATTATTGGCATAAGCCACCACGCCCGGTGAAATTGCAGTTTTCTGTTTACTACAAGACTCAAGGGTATTTGCAACTACATACCTTAAGGATGTAATCTGGGATAGTCAAGGAGGTAGTTCCTGGGATTGAAGGAATCTGAATTCCAGTTTGGTGGTGCCACTAATTATGAGCCCCTGGACATTTATTCAGTTTGGCCTAACTGGACTTTGGTTTTCTCATGAAGGAATTTTATTTCATCATGAAGGAATCAAATGACGTAGTTTCTGTAGTGCCTTCAGGCTCAAAATTTTTAAGACTTGGCCAATTAAGGGCCGTGTCTGCTTTTGCTAATGAAAACCCTAACATTATAATATTGGGATAAAGTGTGATAATCAAGCCAGGCATGGTGACTCATGCCTGTAGTCCCAGATACTTGGGAAGCTGACATAGGAGAATCGCTTGAGCCAAGGACTTCAAGACCAGCCTGGTCAACATACCAAGACCCCCTCTCAAAAAAATTTTTTTAACAGTGATGGTCCCCTTTCCCTTTTGTGTTGCTCTCAATGATAGCCCTTACCCCTGGGAGTGACTGTGTTTTTATTAATGTAGTTGTTTATGAACCCATTTACAAATCAGTGAAAATACTTTCTTTTCTATTAGCTACATTACTTTATTTTGAAATTGTGTTTTAATTTACCTTTTTAAAAAAGCACGCAACATGGTGAACATTTAAAAAGTTCAAAAGGATATACAGTGAAAATCAAATTTCCTTCCTACCTCTGACCTCCTCCCCAGAGACAATTATTATCATTTTTGTGTGTGTCATACTGGGTACAAAGGCAAGGAAAGGTTGGTATCTCTTTCTGCCGCCAGCTCCCTGCTCACTTTTTTTTTTTTCTTTTTGATACTGAGTTTCACTCTTGTTGCCCAGGCTGGAGTGCAGTGGCATGATCTTGGCTCACTACAACCTCTGCCTTCCGGTTTCAAGTGATTCTCCTGCCTCAGCCTCCTAGGTAGCTGGGATTACAGGTGACCGCCACCACCCCTGGCTAATTTTTGCATTTTTAGTAGAGATGGGGTTTCACCATGTTGACCAGGCCAGACTTGAACTCTTGACTTAGTGATCTGCCTGCCTTGGTCTCCCAAAGTGCTGGGATTACAGGCATGAGCCACCATGCCTGGCACACACACTTACTATTTTTCAACAAGATGTTGAAGCTATTTCATTTTCTTTCTTTTTTTTTTTTTTAAGAGATGGGGGTCTTGCTTTGTTGCCCAGGCTGGTCTTGAACTGCTGGACTCAAGCAATCCTCTCACCTTGGCCTCATTTCATTTTTTTTCTCTCTCTCTTTTTCTTTCTCTGCTTCTTTCTTTTGAGACAGAGTCTCACTCTGTCACCCAGGCTGGAATGCAGTCGCTGGTATGATCTCGGCTCACTGCAGCCTCGACATCTCATATTCAAGCGATCCACCTGCCTCTGCCTTGGCCTCTCAAAGTCTTTTCTTTTCTTTTTTAAATTTAATTTTATTTTAAGTTCCAGGATACATGTGCAGGATGTGCAGGTTTGTTACACAGATAAATGTGTGCCATGGTAGTTTACTGCGTCTGTCAACCCATCACCTAAGTATTAAGCCCCACATGCATTAGCTATTTATCCTGATGCTTTCCCCTCCCTCTGGTCCCCCAACAAACCCCAGTGTGCATTGTTCCCCTCCCTGTGTCTGTGTGTACTTAACTATTTTAGCTGTGCATGGTGGCGTGTGCCTGTAATCTCAGCTACTCAGGAGGCTGAGGCAGAAGAATTGCTTGAATCTGGGAGGCGGAGGTTTTGGTTTTCTGTTCTTGTGTTAGTTTGCTGAGGATAATGGCTTCCAGCTCCATCCATGTCCCTGCAAAGGATATGATCTTGTTTGTTTTTATGGCTGCATACTACTTCATCATGTATATGTACCACATTTTCTTTATCCAGTCTACCATTGGTGGGCATTTGGCTTGATTCTATGTCTTTGCGATTGTGAATAGTGCTTCACCAAACATATGCGTGCATGTATCTTTATATTAGAATGATTTAGATTCCTCTGGGTACATACCCAGTAATGGGATTGCTGGGTCAAATGCTACTTCTGCCTCTAGGTCTTTCAGGAATCTCTCACCACTCCTATTCAACATAGTATTGAAAGTTCTGGCCAGGGCAGTCAGGCAAGAGAAAGAAATAATTAATATTCAAACAGGAAGAGAAAAAAAAAAAGAAAGAGAAAACAGAGAGGAAGTCAAACTGTCCCTGTTTGCAGATGACATGATCCTATATCTAGAAAACCCCATTGTCTCAGGCCAAAAGCTTCTTAAGCTGATAAGCAACTGTAGCACAATTTCAGGATATAAAATCGATGTGTAAAAATCACAAGTATTACATACACCAGTAGTAGGCAAGGAGAGAGCCAAATTGTGAATGAACTCACATTCACAACTGTTACAAACAGAATAAAATACCTAGGAATACAGCTAACAAGGGAAGTGAAAGACCTCTTCAAGGAGAACTACAAACCACTGTGCAAGGAAATCAGAGAGGACAGAAACAAATAGAAAAATAGTCCATGTTTATGGATGGGAAGAATCAGTATTGTGAAAATGGCCATACTGCCCAAAGTAGTTTATAGATCCAATGCTCTTTCCATTAAACTTCCACTGACATTCTTCACAGAATTAGAAAAAACTATAAAATTCATATGAAACCAAAAAAGAGCCTGTATAGCCAAGAAAGTTCTAAACAAAAAGAACAAACCTTGGCTGGGCGTGGTGGCTCACGCCTGTAATCCTAGCACTTTGGGAGGCCGAGGTGGGTGGATCACCTGAGGTCAGGAGTTCAAGACCAGCCTGGCCATCATGGTGAAACCCCATCTTATATTTTTAAAATTAAAAAAAAAAAAAAAAAAAGAGAACAAACCTGAAGTTATCATGTTACCTGACTTTAAACTATCCTACAAGTCTACAGTAACCAAAACAGCATGGTACTGGTCCAAAAACAGACACATACACCAATGGAACAGAATAGAGATATCAGAAATAAGACCACCCATCTACAACCATCTGATTTTTAACAAACCTGACAAAAACAGTGGGGAAACGATTCGCTATTTAACAAGTGGTGCTGGGAGAACTGGCTAGCCATATGCAGAAAATGGAAACTGGACTGCTTCCTTACACTTTATAAAAAAATTAACTCAAAATGGATTAAAGACTTAAATGTAAAACCCAAAACTGTAAAAACTGTAGAAGAAAATCTAGGCAGTACCATTCAGGACATAGGCATGGGCAAAGATTTTGTGACAGAAACACCAAAAGCAATTGCAAAAAAAGTGAAAGTTGACAAACGGGATCTAATTAAACTAAAAAGCTTCTGCACAGCAAACGAAACTGTCATCACAGTGAACAGACAGCCTACAGAATGGGAGAAAATTCTTGCAACCTATCCATCTGACAAAGGTCTAATATCCAGAATCTGCAAGGAACTTAACCCATTAAAAAGTGGGCAAAGGACATGAAAAGACACCTCTCAAAAGAAGACATTTATGCAGCCAACAAACGTGTGAAAAAAAAGCTCATCATTAGAGATCACAGAGAAATGCAAATCAAAACCACAATGAGACACCATCTCTCGCCCGTCAGAGTGGCAATTATTAACAAGTCAAGGAACAGCAGATGCTGGTGAGGCTGTGGAGAAATAGGAATGCTTTCACACTGTTGGAGGGAATGTAAACTAGTTCAACCATTGTGAGAGACAGTGTGGTGATTCTGGAAAGACCTAGAACTTTCATTTTCTTAATGTATGTATATGTATATATATTTTTTGAGGCAAGGTTTCACTCTGTTGCCTAGGCGGGAATGCAGATCACGGCTCACTGCAGTCTTGACTTCCCGGGCTCAAATGATCCCACCGCCTCAGCCTCCCGAGATACTTGGACTGCTGGCATGTACCACCACGCCTGCCTGGCTAATTTTTTCTTTTTTTCTTCTTTTTTTTTAAATTTTTTTTTTTGTAGAGACAGGGTCTCCCTATGTTGCACAGGCTGGTCTTGAACTCCTGGGCTCAAGTGATCCTCCTGCCTTGGCCTCCCAAAGTGCTGGGATTATAGATGTGAACCACTGCACCTGGCCTTTTCTTATACTGAACTTTACAATACATGTAGTAAATTGTTTCAAGTGTGGTAAACTTAAGTAAATAGCTAAAATTTACAAATATATACACCCATGTAATTACCATTCTGATTAAGATACAGAAATTTTTTTAGCACCTTGGCAGGCCCTTCAAACCTGGAAATGTGTATCTTTTAGTTTAGAGAAATTTTTTCTGTATTGTATCTTTGATCATTTTCTCCCTTTTATCTCCCCCCCTTTTTTTTTTGAAACGGGGTCTCGCTATATTGCCCAGGCAGGTCTCGAACTCCTGGGCTCAAGCTATCCTCCCGTGTCTGCCTCCCTAAGAGCTGGGATTACAGGCATGAGCCACAGCGCCCAGCTTTTTTTTTTTTTTCTTGAGACAGAGTCTTGCTCTGTCACCAAGGCTGGAGTGCAGTGATGAAAACTCGGCTCACTGCAACCACCTCTGCCTCCTGGGTTCAAGTGATTTTTGTGCCTCAGCCTCCCAAGTAGCTGGGATTCCAGGTGAGTGCCACCACACTCAGCTTATTTTTGTAGTTTTAGTAGAGACAGGATTTTGCCATGTTGGCTAGGCTGGTCTCAAACTCCAAACCTCGGGTGATCTGCCCACCTCAGCCTCTCAGAGTGCTGGGATTACAGGTGTGCACCACCATGCCCAGCCTCATTTTTTTCTTCTCTTTCTTTCTTTTTGGAATTCCTATTAATAGTCAATGTT
Source organism: Ateles fusciceps (assembly GCA_036589455.1). Taxonomy (NCBI): domain Eukaryota; kingdom Metazoa; phylum Chordata; class Mammalia; order Primates; family Atelidae; genus Ateles; species Ateles fusciceps. Next base: position 15,216,685 of record JAZHEH010003205.1, read on the forward strand.
GGGTATCCTATATGACTTTTCTTCTGGCCTTTTTGTCTGTTTTGCATTCTGGGAGTTTTAAATTTAGCTTCTAACACTACTATCAGATTTTTTTTTTCTTTGTGAGATGGAGTTTCGCTCTTGTTACGCAGGCTGGAGTGCAATGGCACGATCTTGGCTCACTGCAACCTCTGCCTGCTGGGTTCAAGCAATTCTCCTGCCTCAGTCTCCCATGTAGCTGGGACTACAGGTGCGCGCCACCATGCCTAGCTAATTTTTTGTTTTACCTTGTTGACCAGCATGGTCTCAATCTCTTGACCTCGTGATCCACCTGCCTCGGCCTCCCAAAGTGCTGGGATTATAGGCGTGAGCTACTGCGCCTGGCCACTACTATCAGATTTTTAAAGTTCAAATATTATTTTAATTTTCAAAAAATTTCAACTGTGATTTTAATGTTTGTTGTTATTTATATTGTCTCTTAACTCTTGGAGAATATTTATTCCAAGATTTTTCTCTTCTTGGAGATGGAGTGTGGCTCTGTTGCCCAGACTGGAGTGCAGTGGCACGATCTTGGCTCACTGTAGCCTCTGCTTTTCGGGTTCAAGTGATTCTCCAGCCTCAGCCTCCCCAGTAGCTGGGATTATAGGCGTGCGCCATCATGCCTGGCTGATTTTTGTATTTTTAGTAGAGACAGGGTTTCACCATGTTGGCCAGGCTGGTCTAGAACTCCTGGCCTCAAGTGATCCACCCACCTCCGCCTCCCAAAGTGCTGGGATTACAGGTGTGGCCTACTGCACCTGGCCTCTCTCCTGTGTTTATCTCTGTTTTCTTTGCATTCCCTCTCTTCTTCTTCCTTTTTCTTTTTATTGCTATTATTTTGGAGGGCAGTGGGGAGGCAAGAGAGGAGTTTTTTCTTTTTCTTTTTCTGTTTCGTCACCCAGACTGGAGCTCAGTGGTGTAATCATGGCTCACTGCAGCCTTGAACTACTGGGCAAGCAATCCTCCCGCCTCAGCCTCCTCAGTAGCTGGGACTACAGGCACATGTCAGCACACCTGGCTAATTTTATTATAAGTTTTTTTGCACAGATAGGGTCTTGCCATATTGGTCAGGCTGGTCTTAGGCACATGTCAGCACACCTGGCTAATTTTATTATAAATTTTTTTCTACAGATAGGGTCTTGCCATATTGGTCAGGCTGGTCTTGAACTCCAGGCCTCAAGCGATCCTTCTGCCTCGGCTTGCAGCACTAAGAGTTTAAGTGTGAGCTGCTTCGTCCAACCATAAAGCCTTGTTTTATTTTGGTTGTATTAGTCTCTTTCAGGTTTCCTCTGGTCACTGAGATCGTTGGCTGCTAACATTAAAGAGCTACTGGAATCTCTTTGAGTGGGTAGATTGTGGATCAGGTGGGAGCCAGGCTAGTTCGTGAATGTCCAAATGTCATTATCTCCAGGGTTTTGTTGTTGTTTGCTTGCTTCTGTTTTTTTCTTGGGCTGGTCATTTCCTCCTGAGAAGTCTCTATCAGAAGAGTAAAAGGCAGAGTTGTGAGTGCCGCATGGAGGAAGATTTGAGTACAACACTTTGCACTTCCCAGGGCTGGGGCTGCTCCAGGGGAGAAGAGCACCCACGCTCCACTGAGGCAGCCGCCTGGCTGGATGGGTTGCATGTAACCCTCTCCTTAGTGCTCTTTCACACACAGCTCTCCTAGCTTTGTTTTGCCTGTTGTCTTCCTGCCCTACCCCTTGCCCTTGTCTTGAGACTACAGCCTCCAGTTGTGGGGGGAGCAGCTTGCTTCACACTCACTTCTCTTTCCACGAACTTCGGCTTTATTTAACTTTTTTTTTTTTTTTTTTTTTTTTTTTTGAGATAGAGTCTCAGTCTGTCACCCAGGCTGGAGTGCAGTGGTGCGATCTTGACTCACTGCAACCTCTGCCTCCCAGGTTCAAACAATTCTCATGCCTCAGCCTCCTGAGTAGCTGGGATTACAGCTGCCTGCCACCATGCCTAGCTAATTTTTTAGTATTTTTAGTACAGATGGGGTTTTACCATATTGGCCAGGCTGGTCTCCAACTTCTGACCTCAGGTGATCCACCCACCTCGGCCTTCCAAAGTGCTGGGAGTACAGTCGTGAGCCACCACACCGGCCTACTTAGCTTTCTTTAGCTCAATTACCATTTGTCCATCTGCTTTTCATTTCCTGTCTCATTTTCTTTGTCTTTGGAGGTTTTTTGTCTTTCTTTACTCTTATTGTAGTGGAGCGTTGGGGAAAATGAAGATAAACACCTATGTTCTATCAGGCGTGTTTACCCTGAAGTGCCCACTTTCTGCTGTTGTACATTTGCTTTGTAAGGTGTCTGTACCCCCCTATTGAAACACACCTCATATGTATAGCTACTAGTCTTGTACTGTTGTTCTTCTCATGGGACGATGCCAGCCAGCCATTGCAGGATCGGGCGATTCCTCTGGAGGAGGCCAAAGATTCTAAGCGATCTTTGTTCTGCACTTTCTTTTCTTTTTTTCTTTTATTTAATATTTAAAATTTTTTTTCTTTTTAAAGACGGGGTTTCACCATGTTGGTCAGGCTGGTCTTGAACTCCTGACCTCAGGTGATCCACCCACCTGGGCCTCCAAAGTGCTTGGATTACAGGTGTGAGCCACCATGCCCGGCCCGAGCTACCACGCCCGGCCCTCTTTTTTTTTTTTTTTTAAGACGGAATCCAACTCTGTCACACAGATTGGAGTATAGTGGCTGATCTCGGCCCACTGCAGCCTCTGCCTCCCGGGTTCAAGCGATTCTCCTGCCTCAGCCTCCGAGTAGCTCTTCTGAACAGGAATCCTCCATTGCATTTTGGCTTCACATATGCACAAGATGTCCTTCTCCTTGTACTCGGTGACGTCTGGCGCGTGGTAGTACCGCCGGTGGTAATAGTAGTACCTGTTTTTTGTGTGCTGCTGCTGTATAACTCTGCAAAGACAAAACCACAGACTCAAAAGCCCCACTGGGTTGGACAGGCTTTTAGTTTTGTTATTTCACGTAAGCCTCTTGGAGGGGAGGGGAGGAGAACTTCCTGAATGTCCCAGCGTTTAGAAAACAGGGAATTCATCTCTCTGAGAAGAGATGTGGCGGGCCAGGCAGTCCTGTGAAGTCCTAGGGACTACAGACATGCGCTACCATGCCCGGCTAATTTTTGTCTTCTTAGTAGAGACAGGGTTTCACCATACTGGCCACACTGGTCTTGAACTCCTGACCTCATGTTCTGCCCGCCTTGGCCTCCCAAAGTGCTGGGATTACAGGTGTGGGCCACTGTGCCCAGCCTTGTTCTGAACTTTCTTAGAAGTCCTGGAAGTTCTGTGAAATTGTGTTTTTCCCTGGCTTTTCTTCTAATCCATCATCTCTTCTAGAGTTTCTGCTGCCACATAGAGTTTGTATGCCATTTCCTGGCTCTTCTGAGCAGGGATCATTAATCTTTTCCTTCATTTTGGAGCCTGCCTGTTCTCATTGATCTCCACGGGCTTTGAGTGGTCTCTAGCAAAGAATCAAAACCTGATGGCTGCAGCGATGTTGATTCACACACCAAGGGTATTTTGCTTAAAAAGAAAATAGGTGAACGCAGGACATCGTGTTTTCAGATCCTTCATATTGGTTGCCACCTTGAACATTACCGGCACTTAATGTGTTATTTTCATTATTATTCCTTTTTGTTGTTGTTGTTAGTTCCCCTCCTGATAGATGTAGTTTAGTTTTCTTGACCAGGGGAGTAGTTAACTTACAGGGGAATTTTGAGATTTTCTACTTGTACAGGATTTTGGCTTAGTAATAAGTTACATGTTTAGCTGCGTGCAGTGGCTCACGCCTGTAGTCTCAGCACTTTGGGAGGCCGAGGTGGGCAGATCACCTGAGGTTGGGAGTTCGAGACCAGCCTGACCAACATGGAAAAACCCCATCTCTACTAAAAATACAAAATTAGCTGGGTGTGGTGGCACATACCTGTAATCCAAGCTCCCAATACTTGGGAGGCTGAGGCAGCAGAATTGCTTGAACCTGAGAGGAGGAGGTTGCGATGAGCCGAGATCGCACCATTGCATTCCAGCCTGGGCAATAAGAGTGAAACTCTGTCTCAAAAAAAAAAAAAAATTATATGTTTAATTTAACTCACATTTTTTGAGTGCAGAGCGCTGTGGCTAGTAATGTGAGGCATACAAAGATATTCAACATGGCCGGGTGCGGTGGTTCACGCCTGTAATCCCAGCACTTTGGGAAGCCAAGGTGGGTGGGTCACCTGAGGTCAGGAGTTTGAGATCAGCCTGGCCAACATGGAGAAACTCTGCCTCTACGAAAAATACAAAAATTAACCAGGCATGGTGGTGGGTGCCTGTAATCTCAGCTACTCGATTGGAACTCGGGAAGTGGAGGTTCAGTGAGCCAAGATCATACCACTGCACTCCAGCCTGGGTGACAGAACGAGACTGTCTCAAAAAAAATATATATATATATATATTGAAGACATGGTTCATACTCTGAATGCTTAGCTGACTCAGGACAAGAGGCTTAACATTAGTAGTCCTGCTACAGAGATAAATTCTGTGGTCAAAATGTAGGCCATGCAATTGGAATAGTGTGGAATTGATTAATTTAGTAATTAACTATAGTGGCGGTGGCAGGTGGGGGCGGTTGGGAAAAGCTGGGAGAAGGGCAGGTTGGAGCTGAATCCAGGGGAGGACCAAACTCTTACAGATGGATGTGGTATGGAAGGCTGTCTTTGGAGGTGGGACTCTCACAGGGACACTTCTTCCCTTTGACAGCCACCTTGAGTTACTGTTGTCACTTCTTTGCCTTTCAGAGTAAATAAATGCCATGTGTGTTTGGGTTTTTTGGAGAACTGCTTGCGAATTGTAAGCAATTCCAATTGTGCTTTTCTATCTTAATGCCAATGATGTCGTGTTTTTATACCATTATAACGTTGATATTGGTCTCTAGTCGCAGATTCTTATACATCGTCAATCTAGATGCTCCTTTCGAAGGTCACCGAAAGATCTCTCGCCAGAGCAAATGGGACATTGGAGCTGTGCAGTGGAATCCTCATGACAGCTTTGCACACTATTTTGCAGCTTCGGTGAGCTTATTTAAGGAATACAGGAGAATGCTGTTAAATGTGTCATCTGGGGCTGGCGGATCTATGTCCTGTGTAGAGAAGAGAATACAATCCTCATTGCTCAGCTGGAAAAGAGGTTGGGATGGTTTTGAAAGACAGAGGCAAGTTACCAATTAAATATACATGGGAATGCTCGCTGGTCCCATCGGTGTCAGGCCTTGTGTTTCTAGGGACTGAATCCAGATTTTGAAAGGGAAGCAGGCAGATGCATCCATTACTGTGAGTGGTGAGAACCTGTTTCGTCAGCCGCAGTGTAACTAGCCAGTGGATAAACGGCAGATGACTCTGAAAGACATTCTAAGGAGGGTAACTGGGGAGCTGGTGTGGAGTTGACCTTCATTGCTTTCAGAGGGATCAGAAGACTCCCCCTACCCTTCCATTCAAAGGAAGGGATTCTTCTTGATTGGGAATCATTAGATTTCATTAATTATGTGCCTGTTTATGTGTGATTTTTTCCCCCCAGGGAAAACGTGGAAGTTTTTATTAGGTTTTCTAATAAAACCCAATAAAAGGGATTCATGACTCAAAAAGATTCTGAGCTAGAACCTCTCTGGCATCTTTCTCCAGATTCTGTGTCACATTCTATTCTTCTAGAATAATAAGAGATCTAAACTTTTTGCTCTTTTTACATTGGGCTGGCAGGAAAGTATTTAAAAGAATCCTTCTGATTCACCAGGGGTGGGACCACTGTACAGTCTGTCTGAGTCTGTTCTTGTCAGGAAAGGCAGTCTGCAGAAGGAAAGCATCTGAGCAAAGAAAGAACAACGTTGTCAGCTTGAGAAGGAACAGAAAGCCGCGCTTCCCAGCCATTTCCAAAATAGGATCTGACTTGAACTGTAGATATCCAAGGTTGCGCTGATTTTCAGGGCTATTGTGAAGAGAAAGGGAGAGTGAGTCTTCCTGCCTTTCCACTCTCAGCCTGTTTCCTGGGTGATACAGGGAGCTCTTTTGGTTGGTTTATACCTCTGGATCCTTATTCCCCTCTAACCCTCAGCCCCTGATCGTCTGGTCCAGGTTTTTTTAACCTTGGCACTATTGGCTTATTAGGTCATTCTTTGTCATAGGGCTGTCCAGTGCACTGTGGGAAGTTCACTAGCATCCCAGGCCCCTACCTACTAGAGCTCAGTAGTATCCTTCCCGCCCCTTGTTATGACAATCAAAAGTATCTCCAGACTCTGTCAGATGTCCTCTGTGAAGCAAAGTCACCTCTGATTGGGAACCGTTGGTTTAGGCTGATGCCTGAGTAGTTGTACTCAGCGGATTAACACTGCATTTGTTCGGAGTGGTAACAAAGACAGCCTTTTTCGTTTATTTGTTCTTTCACAATTAATGATTTTAAAGTGAACAATTCAGTATCCTTCGCTGCATTCACACTGTTGTATAACCATCACCTCTCTCCAGTTCTCAAACATTTCTGTCCCTCCAGGGTAAAACTCCTGACTCATTAAGCAGTTTCTCCCAATTCCTCCCTCCCTTGCAAACCCTGGCGACCACCAGTCTGCGCTCTCTCTCAATGGATTGATCTATTCTGGATCTTTCACAGAAATGAAATCATAAAATAAGTGACCTTTTATGTCTGACTTATTTTATTTATTTATTTATTTTGAGACCCAATTTTTCTCTTATCCTCAGGCCTCAGTGCAATGGCGCGATCTTGGCTCACTGCAGTTGCCACCTCCTGGGTTCAAGTGATTCTCCTGCCTCAGCCTGCCATGTAGCTGGGCTTATAGGCACCCGCCACCACGTCCAGCTAATTTTTTTGTATTTTTAGTAGAGACAGGGTTTCACCATGTTGACCAGGCTGGTCTCAAACGCCTAACCTCAGGTGATCTGCCCACCTTGGCCTCCCAAAATGCTGGGATTACAGGTGTGAGCCACCACGCCTAGCCCCTGACTTTTTTTACTCAGCATAATGTTTTAAGGTTCATCCATGTTGTAGCAGGTGTCAGAACTTTTTTCCTTTTTATGAGTGAATACTATTCCATTGTGTAATTGTTTATCCATCCATCCATCCATCAGAGGACATTTGGGTGGCTATTGAATAGAGGTGGTATGAACATATGTATGGATGTACTTGTTTTCACTTCTTTTTTTTTTTTTTTTGAAGACGGGGTTTCACCATGTTGCTCAGGCTGGTCTTGAACTCCCGACCTCAGGTGATCCGCCCACCTTGGCCTCCAAAGTGCTTGGATTACAGGCGTGAGCCACCACGCCCGGCCTTGTTTTCACTTCTTTTGGGTGTACACCTAGGAGTGGAATTGCAGGGTCCTATGGTAATTCTGTGTTTAACTTTTGGAGGGAAACACCAAACTATTTTCCAAAGTGGCTAAACGTTTTATACTCCCATCAGCAATGCACAGAGTTCCAATTTTTCACAACTTCTCCAAAATTTGTTATTTTTTATATTTTAAAAAAAATAGCCATCCTAGTGGGTATGAAGTGGTATTTTATTATGGTTTTAATTTACATTTCCCCAATGACTAAGGATGTTGAGTATCTTATTGGCCATGTATATGTCATTTTTTTGGAGAAATGTCTATTCAAGGCCTCTGGCCTTTTTTGAATTGGGTTGTTTGCATTTTTACTTTTTAGTTGTAGGAGTTCTTTATATATTCTGGATATTAGGCCTTTATCAGATGTATTATTTGCAAATGTTTTTTCCCCTTCTGTTGGTTGTCTTTTTGCATTCTTTATAGTGTTCTTAGATACACAAAAGCTTTAATTTTGATGAAGTTTAATTTACCTATTTTTTTCTTTTGTTCTTGGTTGGAAGGCAATTTTTTTTTTTTTTTGAGGTGGAATCTCACTCTGTTGCCCAGGATGGAGTGCGGTGGCGCCATTGGTTCATTGCGGCCTCCGCCTCCCAGGTTCAAGGACTTCTCCAGCCTCAGCCTCCCAAGTAGCTGGGACTACAGGTGTGTGCCACCATGCCCGGCTTAATTTTTAGCAGAGATGGGGTTTCACCATGTTGGCCAGGCTGGTCTTGAACTCCTGACCTCAAGTGATCCACCTGCCTCATCTTCCCAGAGTGCTGGGATTATAGGCATGAGCCACTGCGCCTGGCCAGAAGGCGAACTTTTGAGAAAGCTTTAGTTAGGCAAATCTGAGGTCAAGTCCTAGTTTTGTTTTGTTTTTTTGAGACAGAGTTTCACTCTTGCTGCCCAGGTTGGAGTGCAATGGCACAATCTTGGCTCACCGTAACCTCTGCCTCCTGTGTTCAAGCGATTCTTCCAAGTAGCTGGGATTAAAGGCATGTGCCACCATGTCCGGCTAATTTTGTATTTTTAGTAGACATGGAGTTTCTCCATGTTGATCAGGCTGGTCTCGAACTCCTGACCTCGTGATCTGCCCGCCTCGGCCTCCCAAAGTGCTGGGATTACAAGCGTGAGCCACCGCATCCGGTCAGGTCAAGTTCTACTTTTAACATTCAGTCTTTCATCTTCTGAGCCTTGCTTGCCTCATCTATAACGTGGGTGATGATAACCACTGTGTGTGTGCTGGGAGAAGTCAGAGGCCAGATTCGTTAAGGTGGACTGGCACTAGCAGACCCTCCAGAAAAGGCAGGGAATATTATTAGAAGATGAGGAAAGTTTTCTTTTCATTCCTATTCTCATTGGATGCTATTTTGAACACTAACCTTTTCACAAGAATCTTACCTTTTTCGATTTGGAAACTGGTATTTCAGGATAAAAGTCTCAGAATTGTATACATCTGTCTGTCTCTGAGCTAGAATGAAAATCGGTCTATTATGTGTATATCAGTTCAGAAATTATTGAGTGGCCTGCTATTGTTCTCAGTCTCTTGGTAATCGTTATCACTTTCAGTGTGTTTCATAAACTCATGATATGTAGGGAGCCTTTGCTGTTTGGTTGTGTTAAATGTGAAATGTACTTTGATGGAAGTTGCTTTTCCATTGTAGCTGTGGTTTCTTTTGGTTCATTTTCCCTGTCTCTTTCTGCTTAACCCATTAAGAAATTAAATATAGGCACATTTCAAGGAGCGTTAAATAATTTTCTCTTCTAGGACACCCTTTTGATAGTCTTTCTTCTTTCTTTCTTTTCTCTCTTTCTCTTTCTTCCTCCCTCCCCTCCCTCCTCTCTCTCTTTCTTTCTTTTCCTCCCTTCTCCTTCCTCACCTTCCTCTTTCTTTCTTTCTTTCCTTTCTTGCCTTTTCTTTCCCCCTCCCTCCCTCCCTCCTTCCCCTCCTTCCCTCCTCTCCCTCCCCCCTCCCCCTCCCCCCTCCCTCCACCCCTCCCCCCTCCCTCCTTCCCTCCCTCCTTCCCTCCCCCTCCCCTCCCCCTCCCTCCACCCCTCCCCCCTCCCTCCCCCCTCCCCCCTCCCTCCCTTCCTTCCTTCCTTCCTTCCTTCCTTCCTTCCTTCTCTTCCTTCCTTCCTTCCTTCCTTCTCTTGCTGTCTTACCTAGGCTGGAGTGCAGTGGCACAATCATGCCTTACTGCAGCCTCGACCTTTCAGGCTCAAGTGATCCTCCCACCTCAGCCTCCCGAGTAGCTGGGACCACAGGCATGTGCCACCATGCCTGGCTATTTTTTATTTTTATTTTTGTGGAGACTTCATTTGGCTATGTTGCTCAGACTGGTCTTGAACTCCTGGGCTCAAGCAGTCCTCCTGCCTTGGCCTTTCAAAGTGCTGTGATTATAGGGATTACAGGCATGAGCCACCCCACCTAGGCTCTTTTTTCTCTCTTGTGCACCTGTGGTTGTTGGGTTTTTTTTTTTTTTTTAACGGAGTCTTGCTCTTCACCCAGGCTGGAGTGCAGTGGTGCCGTCTCGGCTCGTTGCAACCTCCACCTCCTGGGTTCAAGCGATTCTCCTGCCTTAGCTTCCTGAGTAGCTGGAATTATAGATATGCGACACCACGCCCAGCTAAGTTTTGTATTTTTAGTAGAGACAGGTTTCATCATGTTAGTCGGGCTGTTCTGGAACTCCTGACCTCATGATCCTCCCACCTCGGCCTCCCAAAGCGCTGGGATTACTGGTGTGAATTGCCGCACCCAGCTGTACCTGTGTTTTTGAAGTGTCATAGGACCCAGGTATGATGGCGCAGTCCTGTTACCTTAGCTATGCTAGACGGTAAGGCAGGGGGATTGCTTGAGGCCAGGAGTTCTAGAAGAGCCTGGGCAATATAGACCCCATCTCAAGAAAAAAAGAAAAACAAACCAAAAAACCTGTGGTAGGTGGACTCTGGGCATTTGATCGTGGAAGGGTGAGGTGGAGACATCCAGTATGCCAGCAGCTGGGGAAGACGAGTGTGTGACCTTCAGAGGGAGGAGGTGCCTCTGGTGGCTGGGACATTTTCCTGGCCCATGAAGCTTGCGTGCAGAAGTGATTCTGCACCTTCAGTTCAGCTGTGACTGTTCAAGACGCGTCTCTTAAGATAGTCCTGCCTTTCCATTTTGAGATTCACAGACCTACATACTGAGCTGAAGTTAGCTCAAGCTAATGTTAATTGTACTTATTTCTGATGGCTTTTTAAAAAGAGTTCAGCCTGAAGGATCTCTGCTATGCGTGAGATCCCTGGCTTCCTCTTTTCTGCCTCAAGCTGACTGGGGCAGGATCAGCTATCCCAGCGTGCATGCCTGTGGCCTTCTTCCCTTCCTTTCAGAGTAACCAACGGGTGGACCTTTACAAGTGGAAGGACGGCAGTGGGGAAGTTGGCACAACCTTACAAGGCCACACTCGTGTCATCAGGTAGGCACCAGCCCTCCGCAGCTCCTTGGCCGGCTTGCTTTGTCACAGTCCCCTGGGGAGAGAAATGATGATGCGGTCCTCCTTGCCTGACCTGACCCTCTGTGTTGCACAGGCCCCGGGGTGGTCAGTGGGTTATTTGCATTCACTGGGTTGATGGTGAAGAACACAGTGAAGAACAGCTGGCATTTAGGAAGCTCCATCACGTAGCTGTTGACCCCCATCCCACACGACATCCTGGATGGATATAGCTCAGTTCAGAGTAAAGGATTAGAGCTGATTTTTTTGGTGGGGACGAAGTCTCGCTCTGTTGCCCAGGCTGGAGTATAGTGGCATGATCTTGGCTCACTGCAACCACTGCTTCCCGGGCTCAAGTGAGTCTCCTGCCTCAGCCTACTGAGTAGCTGGGATTGCAGGCACGAGCCACCACGCCCGGCTAATTTTAATGTATTTTTTTTATTACAGACAGGGTTTCACCACATTGGCCAGGCTGGTCTCGATCTCCTGACCTGAAGTGACCCGCCTACCTTGGCCTCCCAAAGTGCTGGGATTACAGGCATGAGCCACTGCGCCTGGCTTAGAGCTGATTTTTCTCACGGGAGGGGAGGAGGTTATGCAGCAGAATTCCCCAGTTCATGATCACTGGTGTCTGGGAGGACATGGAGATGTCAGGGAGTGGCCCTTGGCTCTTTCTCTGGCAGCAGTAGGTTACCACACAGAGCTCCTGCATCACAGTTCATTACCCAGGGACACAGCTGCCTCCCAGTCGAGGCCTTCCAGTTGGTTTCAAGTGTTCCTTGATCTTCTCTTTCCGTGGGTCACTGTTTCTGGGCTACGCTGACCTGGAAGTGCTGGGAAAGGTGGGACGCCTGGGTGGGGTGGAATGTTCTGTGGAGTCGCTGCCTGTCTAGGAAGGAGAACAGGGGGTAGGGGACGCTGCAGGCTTCTGGCCCTCTCTGGGTGCTGCCTGGCAGTGTGGCGCTTTGCCACTGCTTAAGGATGTTAGCTTTACCCAAGGTGCCTATGGTGGAATTTGATTTAGAAAATGGTAACTCAAAGATTACTATGTGTATTTTTTCTTTGTTTTGTCTATTTAGAGAGAAAAAGGTTTTGTTTTTTTTTTTTGAGATGGAGTTTCACTCTTGTGGCCAAGGCTGGAGTGCAATGGCACAATCTCTGCTCACTGCAACATCTGCCTCCCAGGTTCAAGCGATTCTCCTGCCTCAGCCTCCCAAGTAGCTGGGACTACAGGTGCCCACCACCATGCCTGGCTAATTTTTGTTTTATTAGTAGAGGTGGGCTTTTATCATGTTGGCCAGGTTGATCTCGAACTCCTGACCTCAAGTGATGTGCCTGTCTTGGCCTCCCCAAGTGCTGGAATTACAGGCATGAGCCACCGCACTCAGCCCAGAGAGAGAAAGTTTTAAGTTGAAGCACTCCATTTCTTTTTTGGAAGCAGGTGATGGTGTAGCTGGGAATTATAGGGCGAAGGACCCGACAGTTACCTTCCAAACTCATGTTCATTCCCAAGGAACTCGAGACTGCCTGCCTCAACCACATTAAGAAGTCCATCAACAGTGGCATTCTGAAGCCCCTGGAGACTCGACGTGCTAGTGCTTTGGACCTGGACTCTGAATTTTTTTTCTTTTCTTTGTTCTGTTTGTTATTTTTGTCTCAGTGACTTGGACTGGGCAGTGTTTGAGCCAGATCTCCTGGTTACCAGCTCTGTGGACACCTACATCTACATTTGGGATATCAAGTAAGAGCAATTAGGAGGCGTAACCACTTGGTTGGGGGTGATTTGGGACCTTTGTTTTAGCAATCAAGTGTCTTACTTGGTTTCCCCTTGATACAGACCTTGAGCCAAGGATTTGAGTGCAAATATATTATGTGAGAGTGAAAGACACGGTTGTAGGGGGATGGAGATGAGAGCTAAGACCTCTCTAGGCAAGACCTTAAGGAGAATTCTTCCCCTAGTTAGACTCCTCCCTCCCTCTCCCTTCCCCCCTCCCCCTTTCCCTCTTTTTCACCTTCCCCCTTCCCTCCTGTTTTTCTTTCCTTCCTCTCTTTCTTTCTTCTTCTTTACTTTCTTTTTTTTTTGAGACAGGGTCTTACTCTGTCACCCAGGCTGGAGTGCAGTGGTGTCATCTCAGCTCAGTACATCCTTGAACCCCTGGGCTCAAGTAATCCTCTCACCTCAGCCTCTTGAGTAGCTGGGACCACAGGTGCTTGCCACCATGCGCAGCTAATTTTTTGTTTTTAGATGGAGTCTCACTCTGTCCTTCAGGCTGGAGTGCAGTGAGTGGCATGATCTCAGCTCACTGCAACCTCCACCTCCCGGGTTCAAGTGATTCTCCTGCCTCAGCCTCCCGAGTAGCTGGGATTACAGATACGCACCACTATGCCCAGCTAATTTTTGTATTTTTTTAGTAGAATTGGGGTTTTGCCATATTGAACAGGCTGGTCTTGAACTCCTGACCTTGTGATCTGCCCACCTCGGCCTCCCAAAGTGCTGGGATTACAAGCATGAGCCACTGCACCCAACCTAATTATTATTTTTAAATTTTTTCTGTAGAGACAGAGTCTTGCTATGCTGTCAGGCTGATCTCAAACTCTTGGCCTCAAGTGGTCTTTCCACCTTGGCCTCCCAAAGTGTTGGGATTATAGGTGTGAACCGTTGTACATGGCCTGTAATTTGTTTTCTTTCTTCCTTTCCCTTTCCCTTTCCTTTCCCTCTTGTCATCTTGGCTGGAGTGCAATGGCACGATCTCAGCTCACTGCAACCTCCACCTCCCGGGTTCAAACAATTCTCCTGCCTCAGACTCCCAAGTAGCTGGGATTACAGGTATGCACCACCACACCTGGCTAATTTTGGTATTTTTAGTAGAGACTTGGTTTCTCCATGTTGGCCAGGCTGGTCTCGAACTCCTGACCTCAGGTGATCTACCTCACTTGGCCTCCCAAAGTGCCTCCTAAAGTGCTAAGAATACAGGCATGAACCACTGCACCTGGCCTTGTTTTCTTTGGATAAAACTCTACGATTTGAAATTAAGACACAGCCTCATTGAAGTGGCTGAGGAAGTTCATCTACCTCGAGAGAAGCAGGTCTCTCATTAAACCTCTTTTTAAGGCCCTCACAGCAGATCTCCCCGACTCCAAGTTCCCACTGAAAGGAAAGCAAAGAAGTGTGTGCAAAGGGTGAAGAACACCAGGTGGCTGGTGGCACGTACACTGGGCATTTGACTTTTTATTTTTATATTTCAGAGACACAAGGAAACCCACCGTTGCACTGTCTGCTGTTGGTGAGTGTATGCTTATCCTGCCTCACCCTGGCGCCCCGATGTGTCTTCATTTTATTCCTTCCAGTTCTTTCCCGTTCCTTCCTGTTCCTTGCCATCTCCCTCTCTGACCACCTGTGCCCAGGCTGTGCCATGGCTGAGTGGACTCTTAAGTCCCATGTTGTTGGAAGGGGCTTACTTTAGGCTGCTCGCAAAAGCCACAGTTAGGACTGTTGGGTGTGGAGGAGGACCTCATTTCAGAGTCCAAGGACAAGAGGCAAGTTGATTTGATTGTAACCTTTTTGTAGTGGAAAATTTCAAACATTCTGTAAAAATAGGGAGAAGAAAATGAACTGCCTGTGTTCATCATCGGCTTCAACACTTGTCATCGTACAGCCAATTTTACTTTATCTTTTCCTCCACCCACCATTTCACCTCCACCTTCATCCTCCTTGTGATGTTTTTCTTTTTTGAGACAGAGTCTCGCTCTTGTTGCCCAGGCTGGAGTACAATGGTGCGATCTCCGCTCACTGCAGCCGCCACTTCCCAGGTTCAAGCAATTCTCCTGCCTCAGCCTCCCAAGTAGCTGGTATTACAGGTGCCCGCCACCACACCTGGCTGATTTTTGTATTTTTAGTAAAGACACATTTCACCACGTTGGCTAGTCTGGTTTGGAACTCCTGAGTTCTAGTGATCTTCCTGCCTTGGCCTCCCAGAGTGCTGGGATTACAGGCATGAGCCACCATGCCCGGCCCCCTTGTGATTATTTTGAAGCTAGGTGTCATATCATTTCTTCAAGTATTTTAGTATATATGTTTTTACAAAAGAAGACTCCCTGAACAAAAAAGTAACCACAATACCATATTTAAAAATACCTAACATGCCTAAAAATATTAACAGTAACTCTTCAGTATCATCAAGTATCTAAGCAGTACTCAGATTTCTCCAATGTTCTCTCTCTTTCTCTTTTTAGTTACAAATTGTTTGAACAATGGTTTGAATAAGAATCCAAAGTCCATACTTGCAAGTGGTTGATATATTTCTCATCTTTTTAAGTCTTTCTCCTTCTCCTTTTTGGATTTGTGTTGTTCTTTTCCTGAAGTTTATTAAAGCAATGGTTTATCCTGTGGTTTCTCCCCAGTTAGATTATGCTGATTGTATCTGCTTGGTGTTGTTTAACATGGATGAACCAAGCCCTTGAAGTTACATTCTGATCTACCTGTTTTCATTGCTTAGTTGGAACCGACCATTTCTGGAATTCTCAGCTGGGGCTACTAGGGAATATATTCCCACCACTTCCTGAGAGTAGAATGTGGAATAGAACTGGTATAACTTGGCTGGGTGCAGTGGCTCACGCCTGTAATCCCAGCACTTTAAGAGGCTGAGGAGGGTGGATCACGAGGTCAGGAGTTCAAGACAAGCCTGGCCAAGATGGTGAAACCCTGTATCTACTAAAAATACAAAAATTAGCCAGGCGTGGTGACGGGCACCTATAATCCCAGCTACTAGGGAAGCTGAGGCAGGAGAATCGCTTGCACCTGGGAGGTGGAGGTTGCAGTGAGCCGAGATCGTGCCATTGCACTCCAGCCTAGGTGACAGAGAGACTCCATCTCAAAAACAAAAAGAAAAAAACCCAAAACTGGTTTAACTTACTCACACGGATAAAGCTGAATTGTCAGTATTTTGGCATCCTTTTTAAAAGCACGTATTATCTGTGTGTTCGGTCCTGTCCCTTTGTATCTCCTTGGTGCATTGGAACACACGTTTGGTCCTATTTGCTCTGAAATGGTTACTGTACATGCTTCTTTTTCCCTCTGTACCCCCATGCCTTTTTATTTAAAGGCCTTTAGCATCATGATTGTATTAAGCAGCTAGATGAATGATTTGTGGAGTTAGAAACCACTTCTTTCTTTTTTTTCTTTGAGACAGATCCTTACTCTGTCACCCAGGCTGGAGTGCAGTGGCAGAATCTCAGCTCACTGCAGCCTCCACCTCCCAGGTTCAAGCGATTCTCCCACCTCAGCCTCTTGAGTAGCTGGGATTACAGGCACCACCACAGCCAGCTATTTTTTGTATTTTTAGTAGAGACAGGGTTTTACCATGTTGGCCAGGCTGGTCTCGAACTCCTGACCTCAAGTGATCCACCCACCTTGGCCTCCCAAAGGGCTGGGATTACAGGTGTGAGCCACTGCGCCTGGCTGAAACTGGTTCTTTTTTTAGCTTACTTGTTCTCATTGTGGTTTTTTTTCTGTTACAGATTTTTGTGACAAATGGAAGTAGGAGACTTCTTTCCTTTGTATTCACTGTGGTTTCTCAGTGGTGGCAGAGCTACCCTGGGGGAAAAGAGGCAAGTGAGAGGCTTGTGGACCTTGATAAGCTGCTGGATCTAACATTCCCCGAGCAGTGCAGCGTTGGGTACTGCCTGTTCCCCAGAGTCTGTGGTCCCCATCTTTGAGGGGGCACATTTTTATGCCCTTTGGGGTACAGAGTACATCGTGACTCTGTGTTCTTTGTGTCTGGAAGCTCTCATAGCTTGGGACCTCCATTTGACCCTGGTGTAATGATTTTTTTCTTTTTTTTTGACACGGCATCTTGCTCTGTTGCCCGGGCCGGAGTGCAGTGGCACAATCTTGGCTCACTGCAACCTCCCCCTCCTGAGTTCAAGCAATTCTCCTGCCTCAGTCTCCTGAGTAGCTGAGATTATGGGTGCACACCACCATGCCTGGCTAATTTTTGTATTTTTAGTAGAGGGAGTTTTGCCATGTTTGCCAGGCTGGTCTTGAACCCCTGACCTCAGCTGATCCACCCGCCTTGGCCTCCCAAAGTGCTGGGATTACAAGTGTGAGTCACCACGCCTGGGCCCTGGTGTAATAATCATCTTGATAAAGCAGGTTGCATTCTGGGGGTTCCCAGGCTCCTTTGGGAGCCCTCCCATTCTGATGCCTCCCCACTGAGAAAGGTGTGTTCTCTTGGACTCTTACATAACTCTGTCAAGAGGAGGTAGAGCAAGCTCTTCTAACTCACTTTCTCCTCCAGCTGATATCCTGTCTTGCAAAGAAACTGCACCTCCTAATACTCTTTCTTGCTTCATCTTCACTGGTCTCCGCCATTTTTCCTTAGATGGCTTAAGATATCCGATGTCTCAAGAAAGAACATGACAAATAGCCTCACCAAAACCAACACAACATATCCTTGGACAGGACCTAGTTCTGGGCCTAATGCTCCATGTCCTGTTAGGTTCTGAGTCCTTGCTCTGTCATACTCTGGGCTTCTTGGATCCAGGTAGCTCTCCAAAGCCGTGGATCTACTATGGGTCTCCCCCAGTAATAAACACCAGGCATAGGGGAAAAGTATCACAGCAGTAATGTCATGTGTGCTGTGAGCGAGGACAGGAGGAGGCAGGAAGGAGTGCCCTCCGTTCGGTTCTAGTTTGGTTCTTGATTAATGATTTATTTTTTAAGAGTCAGCCGGAAGTGTCACTATGTCCCAGTTTTCTGTATGTCTCAGCTCTTTCTGGCATCTCACATTATGCCTCCTGTCTTAAGTAGTACTTTTGTCACTAATGTATCAATGACACTCTGTATTGGCAGAGAGGGAGAAGGACTGAGGTCACACACTGCCAAGGGTGTTCCCTTTCCCTGATCAATGTGCCAGTGGTCACGGCTGACACAGCTGACGGAGATGGGATATGGAGAGCTTGTAGTCCTTGAGGCAGAATTGGTCAACACTGGGGCTTATTCTGTAGCTGATCTTCAGCTAAGGCTGTGTTTATCTAAGACTGTGTTTATCTAAGACGATTGTTCAACAATTTAACAAAAAGAAGGTACAGGCCTGAGAGCTGAGGCTCTTCTGATTAGGAGTGCGAGCAGGTGTTATTTGGGGATGAGAAAGGGTCAGGCTGCATGACAAGTCAATTACCAGCCAGCAGTGCCAGGCTTAACTGCTCTCTAAAAAACTACGTTTTCCTGCTGCGTCTGCCCAGAGTAACCTGTAGATTTTTTCCCTGAGATTATTTCCTCAATTAGGTGACTATGATCCTGTTCCCATGTGTTAATTCAGTTATTTTTTGGCTTCGTTTTATCTAGAATAGTGGAGTTGGTGCAGTTATAGAAACTTAAAGGGTTCTGGGCTTTTTCAGCCAGAACTCATTATCCAGCTCCCCTGGCTGTGCTCCGCTCTGCTTCCGAAAGCACCAAGGGCAGCAGCTTTCTTCCCTGATTTTTCTTTGCAGCGGGTGCCTCCCAGGTCAAATGGAATAAAAAAAATGCGAACTGCCTTGCCACCAGCCATGACGGCGATGTGCGGATATGGGATAAGAGGGTGAGTAATCTCTTTTTCTCCCCTTCGTTGGTCTTTGATCCCTCCCAGAGGGTGTGAAGATGATTTTATGAGTGCCAGGACTTGGCTTGAGAGTCTGGGAACCCTGTGCAGCATGGTAAATGGTCATTTTAAGTTCATAGTACCAGATGACATTTGTGTCTCAATCCAGTGTTGAAGGAAGATAGGGAAGTGAGACATTAGGACCAGTGGTTGAAGAAAATCAGCCCCGTTTTGCCGCTTCCTAATTATGACACCAGGTAAGCCACTGCACTTCTCTTAGCCTCAGTTTCCTTCAAAATAAAGATAATAACCATGTGTGTATCCCTGGAGTTAAGGCGTGGAGCTTAACGCTATCCTAGACTTGTCAGCAGGCTTCTTATCCCTGCTCCTGTTCGCAAGGTGAAATGTTATTGTTCTTGGACATCTGCCATCCTGAGTACTTCCAGTAACGATGAGCGAGGCAGGGCACTCATTATGCTTAAATTTCCCCTTACAAGCCTAGACGTCCCATCAGCCTCAAAGTCGCCTGCACATCAATCATACGTTCTCACTGCAGCAGCCTGTGGACACCTAGGGATGGAAACAGTGGCGGGTCCTTGGCTGTGACTGGAATGGAAAGTCTACTGAAGTTGGTTGTGTTGGCCTCAGTGAGGGTCATGGTACAGGGAAAAGGCCTCCCCCAAATTTTACTGCCAGACCGTTGGGTAATAATGAACAGAGCGGTCACTGCCATGAGACTTGGGTATAAATCCTGCTTCCTGCCTGTGAGACCTGGGGCCAGAGATGCTCAGGTGTTGTGGGAGGGCTTGTTCAGGGATGTCCCCACTGTCTTCTGACTGCTCCCTTCCCTTTATACATTTGGAAGACAAGTGGGAGGTGGAGCAGAGATTAGGCGTGGCACATCCTGTATGCTGCATTCGGCTCCAGGACGTGCTGGGGAAGCCTTGTGTGGCAGAAGCCCTCTGCCTTACGTAGCTCTTAGGTGAGAAGGTGATTCCGTAGAGGTTGGGCAGGTGCATCTTATTTATTTATTTATTTATTTTTGAGACAGAGTCTCGCATTGTCACCTAGGCTGGAGTGCAGTAGCGCGATCTCGGCTCACCGCAACCTCTGCTTCCTGAGTTCAAGCGATTTTCCTGCCTCAGCCTCCTGAGTAGCTAGGATTACAGACATGCACCACCATACCCAGCTAATTTTTTAATTTTTTTAGTAGAGGTGGGGTTTCACCATTTTGGCCAGCTGGTCTCGAACTTCTGACCTCAGGTGATTCACCTGCCTTGGCCTCCCAGAATTCTGAGATTATAGGCATGAGCCATCACGCCCGGACAGTATGTGCTATTATTATCCCTGTTCTACAGATAAGTAAACCAAAGCACAATTTGCTGCCAAAATTTGAACCCAAGCAGGCTGGTTCTAGAGACTGTACTCTGTTTTTTGTTTTTGAGACAGTCTCCCTGTCTCCTAGGGTGGAGTGCAGTTGCACAGTTGTAGCTCACTGCAGCCTCACAGTCCTGACTCAAGTGATCCTCCTGCGTTAGCCTCCTGAGTAGCCGAGACTACGGGTGTGCACCATCGCGATGGGCTAATTAAAAAACAGTTTTTTTTGTAGAGATGAGAATCTTACTATGTTGCCCAGGCTGGTCTTGACTCCTGGTCTCAAGTGATCCTCCTGTCTTGGCATCTCAAAATGCTGGGATTACAGGTGTGAGCCACTGCACCCAGCCTGGAGACGGCACACTTAACCTCATCGACTAATGCTAATTATAGAAGTAATACTTGCTCTCTGTAGAAAATATAAATGAAAAAATAAAAATCATTAATAATCCTACTACCCAGAGACAAATGCTAACATTTTGGTGTTTTCTGTTCCAATGCTTTTTTGTTTTTAACTTAGTTTGTCATACTGTGTACATAGTTGTGTACACTTTTTTTCACTGGATAGTACAACAGGCACATTATCCTTGTGCTATAATCTCCTTCTAAGTATAACTTTCAGTGGCCACATCATATTGTATCATCTTATGGTGTCACATAGCTGTAGTATAATCAATTCAGTTTCATTATGGTCATTTGTTGATCATTTTTGTTTTTTCTGGTTTTCTAGTGTTTCAGATAACATCAAGATCAACTTCTTTCGTATCTAAAGCTTTCTGTGAGTTTGGATTATTCCCTTAAGGCGGGAAAAATTGTGGGCTGGGCACAGTGGCTCAAGCCTGTAATCCCAGCACTTTGGGAGGCCATAGCAAGAGAATTGCTTGAGGCCAGGAGTTTGAGACCAGTTTGGGCAACACAGCAGGACAGCATTTCTTCAAAAACATACAAAATTCAAAAAAAAAAAGAATTTTTTTTTTCTTCTTCGTATGAGCTGTGGCTTTGTTGTAGAAAATTTTAAGTCTCTGTGTAAATCTTGCCAAATTTCTTCCTAAAAGGGTTGTACTATTTTGGCCAGGCGTGGTGGCTCATGCCTGTAATCCCAGCACTTTGGGAGGCCAAGGTGGGCGGATTACCTGAGGTCAGGAGTTCGAAACCAGCCTGGCCAACATGGCGAAAGTGCGTCTCTGCTAAAAATACAAAAATTAGCTGGGCGTGGTGGCAGGTGCCTGTAATTCCAGCTACTTGGGAGACTGAGGTAGGAGAATCGCTTGAACCCGGGAGGTTGCGGTGAGCTGAGATGGCGCCACTGCACTGCAGCCTGGGGGATAGAGCAAGACTCTGCTTCCAAAAAAAAAAAAAAAAAAAAAGGTTGTGCTATTTTATATGCACACTGATAGTGACAAATGGAGCCCCCGATAGCATTCTTTACAAATGTCTCCTAATTTACTAGCTTAGAAAAATCTTGTTTTAATGTATATTTCTGAGGTTTCCTTCTGACTTTATTTTCTAAATGCTTATTAAGCATGTATTGCTTTCTTTTGTGTTGTGCGTTTATTCTCCTTCAGAATATTAGGCTCCAGCACTTTAAGATGGATGGTTTTACCCTCTTGTTGAAGCTGGGTCTGTTTGGATGTCTCAGCCCCTCTTCTGGGTGATCCTGAGGAAAGGGAGTGGGAATTGTCAGGTTGCACTATTAAAGTGTGAGGCTGGGCATGGTGGATCAGGCCTGTAATTCCAGCACTTTGGGAGGCCAAAGCAGGTGGGTCACTTGAGCCCAGGAGTTCAAGACCAGCCTGGACAACCTGCAAAACCCCGTCTCTACAAAAAATACAAAAAATTAGCCAGGCATGATGGTGTGCACCTGGAGTCATAGCTACTTGGAGGGCGGAGGCAGGAGGACTGCTTGAGCCCAGGAGGTTGAGGCTGCAGTGAGCCATGATCATGCCACTGCACTCCAGCCTGGGCGACAGAGCAACACTTCATCTCCAAAAACAAAAAAA
The DNA here is from genome assembly GCA_036589455.1 of Ateles fusciceps. Classification (NCBI taxonomy): domain Eukaryota; kingdom Metazoa; phylum Chordata; class Mammalia; order Primates; family Atelidae; genus Ateles; species Ateles fusciceps. The sequence goes on from JAZHEH010003205.1 coordinate 15,238,490, forward strand.
GGGGGTGAAAAGTACCCACTACCTTGTATCCTTCATTAAAGTGGGAAGATATGAGGTTCACAGGGGCATTTGCAGAGCACGTGAAGGAGAATTTGGGAAATGTTTTGGTGATGGTGTTTTGTTTGGCTTAACCAAAACAAGGTCTGTGAAGGCTAGAGACAGTATGTGGTAGCATTTCTGCATCCTCACTCAGCAGCTAGCAAACTTTTACGTGGTGGATACTCAACGAGTTCTTTCTAAATCAGTAACATTCGGTGCTGATCTGTTGCAGAAACCCAGTACAGCAGTGGAGTATCTAGCAGCCCACCTCTCCAAAATCCATGGCCTGGACTGGCACCCGGACAGCGAGCACATTCTTGCTACCTCCAGTCAAGACAATTCTGTGAAGGCGAGTGGCACCCATGGGGAAGTTGGAGGAGCGGTGTTGGGGTGGGATCAGGAATGTATGATTCCACCTTGGAAGGAAAGCTACAGTATGTTAGCGTAGTATGTATTTCACGGGTGCATGTGCTTCTTGGGCAACTGAACACATAAATTTGGTTATGTTGACTACTCAAATGTGACAGAGAAAGACCCAACATGGTGCGGTTCAATGTAACCACGTTACGTTATGACAGCAGAATGACATGCCATGGCATCTCCTCTTATACGGCTCTTAGAATTTGTTCAGAAGGTTTTCGTCTTTCCCTTTGTGAAAGGAAGTCAGAGACAAGAGTACTTAGAAAGGGAAAGAAGTTGGCCAGGCTCAGTGGCTCACGCCTATAATCCCAGCACTTTGGGAGCTGAGGCTGTCAGATGACTTGAGGTCAGGAGTTCGAGACCAGCCTGGCCGACATGGTGAAACCTGGTCTCTACTAAAAATACTAAAATTAGTCAGGCGTGGTGGTGCTCGTGTGTAGTCCCAGCTACTCAGGAGGCTGAGGCACAAGAATTGCTTGAACCCAGGAGGCAGAGGTTGCAGTGAGCTGAGATTGTGCCACTGCACTCCAGCCTAGGCGACTGAGCGGGATTGTCTCAAGAAAGGGAAAGACGTTTACTTGCAAAGAGGCTGCAAGGAAGTCATATATGCATAACAGAGATATAAGTAAAGGAGAAACGCCTACAGAGTTGTTAAGGTTGCGAAGTTGACAATTAGTCTATTCCCGGTGGAAAAACAGCTGCTTCCTCACACGTTTATCGTATGTATAAGGTTCTGACATTTTCAGACATCAGCAGTGCACCATTCAGAGATAGAGTCATTTTATTAGTGATTGTCTAACTTACAGGAAATGCTCAAGATTTTATGTGTTTCAGTAACCTGATTATTTTTGGTGTATCACAAGTACAGCATGTTTTGTTTGCCTTTCCTCTCTGGCATGTGATGTTCAGCCTTGGGCAGAATGATGGCAGGGCAGAGTCATCTTTGCTCCAGTAGTTCCTCCTTGTGGTCAGGTCTCTGTCTCTAAGGACAGGGGTTTGACCATAGCAGTTGGGTTAGCAATTTTATGATTCAGTGTCATTTATTTAATGCTTTGTTGTATTTATATAGTCATGTATGACATCTTTGTGATATGATTAGCAAAACTATTGTCATACAGTAAGTTAAAAGTTAACTTCTGTCTTGAAGTTTATAAATCCCTTAGGGTTGTAAGGTTTTTTTACTGTGCCAGACATGACTTTTTTGTTTGTTCATATTGCATTCGGGTTTTTTGTTTTTATTATTATTATTATTTCGAGACCGAGTCTTACTCTGTCATCCAGGCTGGAGTGCAGTGGCACGATCTCGGCTCAGTGCAACCTCCGCCTCCTGGGTTCACGTGATTCTCCTGCCTCAGCCTCCCGAGTAGCTGGAATTACAGATGTGCAACACCACGCCTGGCTGATTTTTGTGTTTTTAGTAGAGACGGGGTTTTACCATGTTGGCCAGGATGGTCTCAAACTCCTAACCTCAAGTGATCCACCTGCCTCAGCCTCCCAAAGTGCTGGGATTACAGGCATGAGCCACCATGCCCGGCTGCATTTGGGTTTTTGTCCTCATACCCCAATTAGCTTGCCTCCCAAGTTCAGGAATCAGAAACCATCCAGTTCAGCTTCACCTCTTTCTTTGAGATGCTCAAGTTTGTTGCTACTCAGTGACATCTTTCCTACCTGTGAGGCTGGATTTTGATAGGTAATAAAGCAGGTAACAGTCAGTTTCCTGGGAGGACTTGATGGGCCTTGTTTCCCCATACAAAGCCTTCTCTGTTCTTTAGCAGCAGGCTTAGCTTATAATTGAAATGAGATTTTTGGCATGGTATTTGATTTATTCCACTATATCCTGGAAGGAAGACAGTTTTTATTGAATGTATGTAAATAGCATGATCATAAAAAGTGAAGAAACTTAGAAAAGGGACTTTGTATAACATTCAACCATTATTTTTAGTAGATAAGGATCAATATGTGTAATTTTTCTACATAATCATTCTTAAGTTTGACAATTTATTAGCTCATAATTTATATTAAATTTTTATTATATTTTTGTTTTCTAAATTCTGAGGGGTGAGTTGGAGCAAGGTACCACTGCATGTGTATTTCACTTCAGTTTGTAAATTATTTAACTATAAAACAGTTGAGTTGAAGGTTAGGGATAGATCAAGAAGACAGAAAAGAATTTTTCTTATTTGGCTCTTAGAAATAGAACATTAAGTACAGTTAAATGAGTTCATATTATTTTATATAATCTGTTTTTTTCCTGATCTTGGGTTAACAGCAGTCTATTTCACAGAATTGCTGCCTTCTAGACAAAAAGGATCCTAGAAATCCAGACAGAGTCCCTTGGTACGTTCTTTTTTTTTTTTTTTTGAGAAAGAGTCTTATTCGGTCACCCAGACTGGAGTGCAGTGGCACGATCTTGGCTCACTGCAACCTCTGCCTCCTGGGTTCAAGCGATTCTCATGTCTCAGCCTCCCCAAGTAGCTGGGATTACAAGGGTGCGCCAACATGCCTGGCTAATTTTTGTATTTTTAGTAAAGATGGGGTTTCACCATGTTGGCCAGGCTGGTCTCAATCTGCCTGCCCCGGCCTCCTAAAGTGCTGGGATTACAGGTATGAGCCACTGTGCCCGACCACCCTTGGTACATTCTGATGAGAAACATGTACCTTTGAGTCTGTTTCCTAGGGTATCAACACTCAAGGAAGGCTGGTTCTTTTTTGACCAAGCCTCTTCTGATATTTCTTTATATCTCTCTCTTTCTCTGTATAGATATGTGCATATCTATATATGATATTTCTATCTGTATAGAGAAATATAGATCTACATAGAGAAAGATATAAGTATGTACATATCTACACATCTTTATATACAGATATAGATATGCACATATTTATATCTATATATAAAGAAAATATATATATTTTGTCTTACCTTGTTGCCCAGGCTGGTCTTGAACTCCTGGGCTCAAGCAGTCTTCCTGCCTAAGCCTCCCCAGGTGCTGGGTGGGATTACAAGCATGAGCCACACCTGGCCCCTGATAGTTCTTCAGAGAACTCTCTGATCTCTAGCTTGTAGCAGGAACCCTTTGGCAAGGGTAGGTGAAAAGGAGGAATTATCTATGAATGGGAGGATGGAATGTCTCCGGTTAATTTGTAATAACTACCTGTATCAGATTGAAATAGATTGAAGTCGTTTATTTGCAAATGACATGTAATCATTTTGTAAGACTGCATCAGTGATTGCCTTGAGAGCAAGAGCATGTTATGAACAGTGAGAAGGTTGTCAAATCTCCAGGGTCCTCTAATTGATCCCATAAATTGCATAATCGTCACCAGCTGGTGAGCATATTTAATCTAGAAACAGTATTTTTTTTAATAAAAGGATTAATCTTGCTAACAGTTACATGCCAGTCTTTGTACATGAACATGAATATGTTTCTATCAAAATTGAAAAGTAAACAGTTGCTGAAATGCATTCATATGAACAACATTTTACTTGTGTCTAATGAATCTGGGGAGGTTGAACTTTTCTTTGCTAGCCTTCCACATACTGTGGATTTGATAATAGGGCAGTGAGCAGAGTGTAGAGTTCATTAAAAATCTGGAGAGTACCAAGCATACCTAATTATTTTGAGTATCATTCATTTTATAAGTTGAGGGGAGAATTATAGTTTACCCTGTGGCCATCTGGGAAACCCAAAAATAAGATGAAAAGATATTTTGACCATTTTATTATTTTGAACATAGGACCTGAATTTGACAAGAAAAAGTTGTCAGATAAGGGTCTAAAGATAAGAAATGGCTGGGCACGGTGGCTTATGCCTGTAATCCCAACACTTTGGGAGGCCGAGGCAGGTGGATCGCCTGAGGTCAGGAGTTCGTGACCAGCCTGGCCAACATGGTGAAACTCCGTCTCTACTAAAAATACAATATTAGCTGGGTGTGGTGGTGCATGCCTGTAATCCCAGCTACTCAGGAGGCTGAGGCAGGAGAGTGGCTTGAACCTGGGAGGTGGAGGTTGCAGTGAGCTGAGATCACGTGACTGTACTCCAGCCTGGGCAATAAGAGCTAAACTCTGTCTTAAAAAATAAATAAATAAAATAAAATAAAGATAAGAAATGAATACAGTCTTGATATATAGTGAAACTAAAGTTAAATATAGCAGGAAGTGATAAAAAGTATTAAGAATGGTAGTGTTTTTAAAAACAAGGGACTTTAGGCACATGATTCAGGAGCTTTATGAAAAACACAAAAAGTAACAGCATTTTGGTGAACCTCAGTTCTCTAGCTAAGTTTTTACTGTTTTAAACAAATGATGTGCTCAGAAATCAGTTGCTGTTTAAATGGAAAGAAAACCTGCATCTTAGGTGTTGTTTTTCTTTTTTAGAGACAGGGTCTCACTGTGTCACCCAGGCTGCACTACGAGCGGCGTGATCACAGCTCGCCACAGCCTTGAACTCTTGGGCTCAAGTGATCCTCCCACCTCAACCTCTCAAGTTGCTAGGACTACAGGTGTACGCCACCATGTCAAATTATTTTGTCTTTTTGTAGAAATGGGTGCTTGCTGTGTTGCTGGGCTGGTATTTTGGTTTTACTCCTTTTGTGTACTATCCATATAAGATTTTGCAGAAAAGTCTTTTCCACAAAGCGTTTCTGTTTTACAAGAAAATCCGTAACATTTGGCCACCTTTGTCAACATGAAACATATGACAAAATTATTCCATTTTTCTCCTTGATAAAGCAAGAAACACGTTTATTATCTTCCAAACACATCCTCATACAGTCATAGATGTTTTTTTTGCCCCCCCCCCCCCCCCCCCCCCCCCCGCCCCGCCCCCCAATATTTGACATTCTTAAAGCAGCAGAAGTGAGTGAGCATGTTTGCTAATGTGGTCAAAAGATATTTGTAAATCCTTTCACCCTATTAACCGTTGGATAGTCAATGAAGTATCAAGACTGGGTGTGGTGGCTCATGCCTGTCATCCCAGCACTTTGGGAGGCTGAGGAGGGAGGATCACTTGAGCCCAGCACTTGGAGACCAGCCTGGCCAACACAGTGAGACCCCCACCTCTACAAAAAATGAACAAATTAGTTTGGTGTGGTGGTGCATACCAGCAGTCTTAGCCACCCAGAAGGCTGAGGTAGGATCGCTGGAGCCGAGGAGGTTGAGGTTGCAGTGAGCTGTGGTCACACCACTGCACTCCAACTTGAGAGACAGAGTGAGACCCTGTCTCAAATAAATAATAAAGTATCAAAATAAGGAGCAAGGATGTGTGTGTATGTGTGTGTGTGTAAAAATTGTGTTTCATAATTCAATTTACAAATTTCAAAAGGTATTCTTGGCTGGCTCATCATGCCTGTAATCGGCACTTTGGGTGGCTGAGGTGGGAGGATCCCTTGAGGCCAGGAGTTAGAGATGAGCCTGGACAACATAGTGAGACCCTGTTTCTACACAAAAAAAAAATAGCTGGACTGGTAGCATGCATCTGTAGTCCCAGCTACTCAGGAGGCTAAGGCAGGAGGATCACTTGAGCCCAGGAGCTGTGATCAAATCACTGCATTCCAGTCTAGGTGACAGAGTGAGACCCTATCTCTTTAAAAAAAAAAAAAAAAAAATTATATATATATATATATATATATATATATAAATTATGCATAGATATATATTCAAAGGTTATTCATTAATATTAGTTGGTCTTAAAATTAATCTAAATTAAGCTGATATAACACAGAAATAAAGTTTATATTAAGAGTTTGTTAGAGAAATATTAAACATATTTACCTTGATACTGTAATGGAATAGCTAAGTTGTTTTGTTTTGTTTTTTTCTTTTTTTTTTGAGACAAGATACTGCCTTGTTATCTAGGCTGGAATGCGATGGCACGATCATGGCTCACTGCAGCCTCGACCTCCTGGGCTCAAATGATCTTCCCACGTCAGCCTCCAGAGTAGCTGGGACTACAGGTGCAAGCCACAATGCCTGGCTGTTTTTTTTGTTTTTTGTAGAGATGGGGTCTCCCCATGTTCGCCAGGCTGTAGACTTAAGTTCTTGTGATCTTTGGTACTATAAAAAGTTCAGCCAGGCACGGGGACTCATACCTGTAGTCCTAGCACTTTGGGAGGCTGAGGCAGGCAGATTGCTTGAACTTAGGAGTTTGACACCAGCCTGGGCAACATGGCAAAACCCCATCTCTACAAAAAATGCAAAAAAACTAGCCACGCATGGTAGCAAGCACCTGTAGTCCCAGCTACTTGGGAGGCGGAGGTAGGAGAATTGCTCGAGCCTGAGAGGTCGAGGTTGTATTGAGGCAGGATTGTGCCACTGCACTCTAGCCTGGGTGACAAAGGGAGACCATCTCTCAAAAAAAGAAAAAAAAAAAGTTCATAAGAGCAAACACTTTTTAAAAAGCATCATTTGTTTTTATTCATTCAATTTAATGTAATTTTTACATTTTAATAATTTTAAACATTTTGTGGAAGTGATGACAACTCATATAATCCATAAAAACAGTTATGCAATTTGGAATGTTTAAATTAATTAAGCTTTCCATGAGAAAATAAACCCAATACTTACTTAAGTTAGAAGAGTATGTTAAAATCAATATTTACACGGTGATAAACCTGAACTTTTTTCTTTTCTTTTCTTTTCTTTTCTCTTTTTTGGAGACAGAGTCTCGCTCTGTCGCCCAGGCTGGAGTGCAGTAGCGTGATCTCAGCTCACTGCAACCTCCTCCTCCTGGGTTCAAACGATTCTCCTGCCTCAGCCTCCCAAGTAGCTGGGATAACAGGTGTGCACCGCCACGCTTGGCTAGTTTTTTCATTTTTAGTAGAGATAGTTTCACCATTTTAGCCAGACTGGTCTCAAACTGCTGACCTCAGGTGATCCACCCACCTCGGCCTTCCGAAGTGCTGGGGTTACAGGAGTGAGCCAGCATGCCCGGCAGAACTTTTTTCTATGTTTATGTATTATTTAAAACCAAAACTGTCATAAAGTTTGTTTTAAGCTACTGGAGTTTCCTTCATTTTTGTTTTATTTTTGTGTTTTGTTTTTTTTACCCTGTTGTCAAGCTTCTTGTTTTATATTCTAGCATCCATAGCCATTAATTTAACTCACTGCTAATTTTTCCCTGAGGTACAGCTTGAGCAAGCATTTGAGACTTTTCTTTTTTTCTGTTTCCATTTTTTAAAAAGAAATTTATGGGTAACTAGTAGGTATATATATTGATGGGGTTCATGAGATCTTTTGATACAGACATATAATGTGTAATGATCACATTAGGGCAAATTGGGTCTCCATCACCTCAAGCATTTATCATTTTTTTTGTGTTACAAACATTCCAATTATACCCTTTCAGTTATTTTTAAATGTACAATAAATTACTGTTGACTGTAATCACCCAGCTGTGCTATCAAATCCTGGCTCTTACCCATTCTGCCTAGGTATGTTTTTCTACCCATTAACCATTTCCACTTCTGGCTCCCCCACCCTGCCTCACTGCCCTTCCCAGCCTCTGGTAACTGTCATTCTGCTCTCTTATCTTCATGAGTTCAATTGTTTTAATTTTTAGCTCCCACAAATGAGTGAGAATACACAAAGTTTATTTTCTAGGCCTGGCCTATTTCACTTGACAAAGTGTCCTCTAGTTCATTCTGTGTTGTAAGTGACAGGATTGCATTCTTTTTCACAGATGAATAGTACTCCATTGTGTATATGTTCCACAGTTTCTTTTCCATTTGTCCGTTGATGAACACCTAGGTGGCTTCCAGACCTTGGCTATTGTGAATAATACTGCAATAAATATGGGAGTGCAGCTGTCTCTTCGTTATACTGGTTTCTTTTCTTTGGGGTATATACCTAGCATTGATTGCTGGATCATATGACAGTTCTTTTCTTTGTTTTTTGAGGAATCGCCATACCGTTCTCCATAGTGGCTATACTAATTTACATTCCTACCAACAGTGTATGAGGGTTCCCCTTTCTCACATCTTTGCCAGCATTCATTATTGCTTGTCTTTTGGATAACAGCCGTTTTAACCAGTGTGAGATGAAATCTCATTGTAGTTTTGATTTGCATTTCTCTGAGGATCAATGATATTGAGCATTCATATACTGTTTGCCATTTGTATGTCTTCTTCTTCTTTTTTTTTTTTGGTGAAAAGATATACACATATTTAGGAGCCAGCAGTTTAGATGATCCCAATTTTGTTGGCAATATCCAAAGCATTGTAATCAGGAGCCAGTCGAACGTATGCCTTCTTCTCTCCATCAGCCGCATCACGGTGTCGACCTTGGCCGCGTCAGTGTCATAGAGCGTCTTCACAGCCTGTTTGAGCCGGTGCCTGTTGGCTTTAACATCCACAGCGAACACAAGTGTGCTGTTGTCTTCTGTGTTCTTCATGGCAGACTCAGTGGTCAGTGGAAACTTGATATCACGGTGGTCAAGCTTGTTTCTCCTGGGGGTGCTCTTCCGAGCATATTTGGGCTGCCTCCAGGGTCGCAGTGTCTTGGGCTGCCGGAAGGTGGGTGACATACGGATCTTCTTTTTTTTGCGGCTGTGGACACCTTTCAACACTGCCTTCTTGGCCTTTAAAGCCTTCGTTTTGGCTTCGGTTTTAGGAGAGGCAGGAGCTTCCTTCTTCGCTTTCAGCACCATCTTGTGAAAAGGGTCGTACGTCTTCTTTTAAGAGATGTCTGTTCAGATCTTTTGCCCATGTTTTGATTGGATTATTAGATTTTTTTCCTATTGAGTTGCTTGAGATCCTTATGTATTCTGGTTATAATCTCTTGTCACATAGTTTGCAGATCATTTCTCCCATTCTGTGTATTGTCTCTCTTTTTTTTTTTGTTGAGACAGAGTCTTGCTCTGTCGCCCAGGCTGGAGTGCAGTGGTGTGATCTCAGCTCACTGCATCCTCCACCTCCTGGGTTCAAGTGATTCTTGTGCCTCAACCTCCTGAGTAGCTAGAATTACAGATGTGCACCATCATATTCGGCTTATTTTTGTTTTTTTTTTTTCAGTAGAGATGGAGTTTCGCCATGGTAGCCAGGCTGGTCTTGAACTCCTGACCTCAAGTGATCTGCCCACCTTGGGTCTCCATCACCTCAAGCGCTCCCTAAGTGCTGGGATTACAGGTGTGAGCCACTGTGCCCATTTCATTGGAGTATTTTAATATTTTTAAATAGATTATTGTAAAACTAAGGACAATTACATAACTTCTTTCTATGTAGCTCTTCCATGTAAGGCAAATCTGGCCTTATGAGAACAGGGAAAAAAGCTGGGCATAGTAGCTCATACCTGTAATCTCAGCATTTTGGGAGGTTGAGTCAAGCAGATCACGTGAGCCCAGGAGTTCAAGACCAGCCTGGGCAACGTAGGAGGACCTCATCTCTACAGAAAAAAAAAAAAATAGCTGGGTGTGCTGGTGTGTACTTGTAGTCCCGTCTACTCATGAGGCTGCTGAGGCAGGAAGAACACTTGAATTGAGGAGGTCAAGGGTGCAGTGAGCCATAATCCTGCCGCTATACGCCAGCCTGGGCTACAAAGTGAGATCCTGTCTCAAAACAAAGCAAGAAAAAAAAAAGAAAAGGGAAATAAAGGAATCCTTGATACTTTGAAGTCCAGCATTTAATTCTTTAATACACATCTCATGTGAAATGGAAAAGATTTTTTGAAAAAACAGCCATGGAGTAAAGTTTCTCTGGCTGCCATAAAGTGTTCCCTTGGACTGAAAATGAGAAAGCTGAGTTTTTTTTTTTTTTTTTTTTTTTATGAGCAGCAAATCTAAAGCATTAGAAGTTTTATTTTTTTTTTCTTCCTATAATTTTTTTTTTTTTTTTTTTTTTGGAGATGGAGCCTCACTCTGTTGCCCACATTGGAGTGCAGTGGCACAGTCTCAGCTCACTGCAACCTCCACCTCCCAGGTTCAAGTGATCCTCCTGCCTCAGCCTCCCAAGTACCTGCGACCACAGGCACCTTCCACCATGCCCTGCTAATCTGTAGAGACAGGTTTTTGCCATATTGGCCAGGCTGATCTTGAACTCTTGACCTCAGGTGTTTCATCTGCCTCAGCCTCCCAAAGTGCTGGGATTATAGGCGTGAGCCTGACCTCTTCCTAGAAATTCTGGAGTTTTCTCATTTTAAGTTTAGCTATATGATTATTAGTCTTCATAGTGAGTCAAAACAGGGGATGCCATTAAGTTGAACAGTTATGCCATTTAAACTTTTCAGTCTAAATCACTAATTTTTTTTTGGAAGTAGGCAAAATTACATGTTTCCTCAGAAATGATTGCGTTCACCTCTTTCCACACACGCAACAGAAGACCCTCATCCAGCCCTCAGGCAGGCTGGGGAACTGAGCGGGAGTTTACAGCTGGGTGTTTGCCCGTTCATTACGTTCTGTGGTTTGTGACAGTCATTCATTCATGCTGCGCATTAAGTAGACGAACAGCTAAGATTTATTAACACCTCGTTGTTGGCACATAGAATACTCCCTTGCATTCCAGCTTGGCTCATTTGGATATTTCTTTGGAAGACCCTAATTTTCTTTTGAGAGGAGAAAAAGTCACCCGCTTAGAACTCTTGAGATTTTTTAGAAGGTAATGAAACTCCAGATAGTCATTCCATTTCCATTCAGGTTTATTCACAAAATTATTAACCAAACCAAGCAGAACCTTTGGAAAGCCTCTTCTCTTGCTCTAAAACCATGTAAAACCAGTTTTAAAACATTCTGAATATTTTAAAGTTTCGTAAGAGATTTTGGGGCCTGAATATATAGTCCTATACTTTATTAACTCTCTAAAAGTTTTGAAACAGAGAAGCCAGTGTGAGAGTACCTGTGTGGGTCAGCCCCTTCTACAGAAAAGGTTATGATTATTAAAGGCCATTATGAAAACTAGTTTCTTTTGTAAGAAGGAGGAAAGTATTTCTTACATTTGTGGCTTGTTGGCTGTCTTTACTTTGGGGAAATTTTCAACCATTATTTTCTCTTCAAATATTACTTCTGTTCCATTCCTTCTCTTTCCTTTCCTTTGGAACAATAATTATACATCTGTTAGACTTTTTTATGGTGTTCCATATGGTCTGATATAATTTTTCTTTTCTTTTTTTGAGACTGAGTCTTGCTCTGTTGCCCAGATTGGAGTGCAGTGGTGTGATCTCAGCTTGCTGCAACCTCTGTTTCCCAGGTTCAAGCAATTCTCCTGCCTCAGTTTCCCCAAGTAGTTAGGATTATAGGTGCGTACCACCACGCCCAGCTAGTTTTTGTATTTTTAGTTTCACCATGTTGGTCAGGCTGGTCTCGAACTCCTGACCTTGTGATCCTCCCACCTCAGCCTCCCAAAGTGCTTGGGATTACAGATGTGAGCCACCGCACTTGGCCCATTTTTATTTTTTTTTGGTTAAAAAATTTTTTTGAGACAGGGTCATGCTCTGTTGCCCATGCTGGAGTGCAGTGGTATGATCATAGCTCACTGTAACCTTGAACTCCTGGGTTCAATTGCTCCTCCCACTTCAGCATCCCAATTAGCTAGGTGCAGAAATGGGGTCTTGCTTTGTTGCCCAGGCTGATTTTGAACTCCTGGCCTCAAGTGATCGTCCTACCTTAGCCTCCCAAAGCACTGAGATTATAGGCATCAGCCACTGCACCAGCCTTGAAAACCTATGAAATGTAGCATATGCAGAGTTGCATATAACTGCCCCCCACAGTCGGGGTGTTAAACAGTTCGACACTAAAGAGCTACCTTGTGTTATTCCTTTGCAGTCATACCTTCTCCTACCCCTAACTTCTGGCAACCGCTGGTCTGTTCCCCATCACTATAATTTTCTTTTTGAGAATGCCTTTTTTTTTTTTGAGGTGGAGTCTCGCTCTGTTGCCCAGTCTGAAGTGCAATGACATGATCTTGGCTCACTGCAACCTCCGCTTCCCAGGTTCAAGTAATTCTCTTGCCTCAGCTCCTCCCAAGTAGCTGGGATTATAGGCACCCACCACCATGCCCAGCTAATTTATTTTTGTATTTTTAGCAGAAATAGAGTTTCACCATGTTTGCCAGTCTCGAACTTCTGACCTCAAGTGGTTTGCCTGCCTCGGCCTCCCAAAGTGTTGGGTTTACAGGTGTGAGCCACCGCACCCAGCCTGAGAGTGCTATTTAAATGGAATCATGTAGTATATAACCTCTTTCTTTCTTTCTTTTCTTTTCTTTTTTTTTTTTTTTTTTTGGTGACAGAGTCTTGCTCTGTTGCCCAGGCTGGAGTACAGTGCTGCCATCTCGGCTCACTGCAATCTCTGCCTCCCGGGTTCAAGCGATTCTCTTGCCTCAGCCCCTTGAGTAGCTGGGACTATAGGTTTGTGGCACCACACCCTGTTAATTTTTATATTTTTGGTAGAGATGGAGTTTCGCCATGTTGGTCAGGCTGATCTCAAACCCCTGACCTCAAGTGATCTGCTTGCCTTGGCCTCCCAAAATGCTGGCATTACAGGTGTGAGCCACTGTGTCCGGCCTAGTATATAACCTTTTAAGGTTGTCTTTTTCACTCAACAAAATGCCTTAAGAGTCATCCAAGTTGTTTTAAAAATTAATAATGCATGACTTTTTAGTACTGAGTAGTATTTCACTTATGGATATGCCCCTATTAATTTTCTGTTGACCCATTGAAGGACATTTGGACAATTTTTGGTTTTTGGTGATTGTGAATAGAGCCACTATAAATATTCATGTATAGGGTTTTGTGTAAACAGACATCTTCTGTTTTCTAGGGCAGTTATGTAGGAGTGCTATTGCTATGTAGGGTCATATGGTATGTGTACTTTTAACTTTATAGGAAATTGCCAAAGTAGCTGAGAGTGGCAGCTCACACCTGTAATCCCAGCACTTTTGGAGGCCGGGGTGGGAGGATTTCCTGAGCCTAGGAGTTCGAGACCAACCTGGGCAACATGGCAAGATTCTACCTCTATTAAAATAAAAAAAAGGAAATAGAAATTGCCATAGTGATTTCTTTCATCTGTGATTGCTATCATCTGTTTTTGAAAATGATTCCCTAATACTTAAACAGTTCCGAGTTTCACTCTTGGTTTTCCTGCCTTTGTGACAGATGCTGGAGCTGTAAGTCTATGTGCCTCTCTGGTTAGAAGCATGGGTGTGTCCGCTCACTTTGTGCGTGCTACAGTTTCAGATGTTGGAGGATGACAGTGGGTGTGGACTTGAATGGATTGGCTCCTAGGTTCTTACACAACCGCCTTTTTTCTTTGTGTCGTTGAGCATATCACATTGTTTCCTAATATAGCCTCTACATTTGAAAAAGAGATGAATAACATGCATTATATGGTTGTTACAAAGATTAAACGGGAGAAAAAAGTTCTAAATATATGTCTGAAATGTAATGAGTAGTCAGGACACTTCAGCTGTTGTTCTTAAATCAACTGCATGATATAAATGTGATACAGGATCAAACACATCACTTTTAATTTTTAGCGCTAAAGGTCGTTTCATAATCAGGCCTATTGACAGTGAGCTGCCCCGACTGATGGTCCTTATAAAGTCCAGAAATTCTCCTGTAGTGTTTTAGAAATGGAAAGGGAGGTTTCTTTATGTCTGTCACAGTGGCGTGGTTATAGGGGCCGAACTAAAAATAAACTGTTGAAGTGTATCTTTAGAGGACCAGAAACAATGAGTTCAAAGGCTACGCTTATTTCAGTAGAATTATTTAATGGCATTTATTTCACAAATGATCTTGCTTGCTCTCTTCTAGTTCTGGGATTACCGCCAGCCTCGGAAATACCTCAATATTCTCCCTTGCCAGGTGCCTGTCTGGAAGGCCAGATACACAGTGAGTGAGCCACCCTGCCTCTTGATAGGAAACTTTCTCTTGGGTGTTCCAAAAACAAGGAGCCCAGGGAAATTTCTCTTATTTTCTTTGTGAGGCAATTTTCTCTTTCTGTCTTGGTTCAGTGGTGGGACAAATGTGATAATGATGGCATAAATGCTGTTAACTATTTAAAATTTTATTCTCGGCTGGGTGTGGTGGCTCAAGCCTATAATCCCAGCACTTTGGGAGGCCAAGGTACGCGGATCGCCTGAGGTCAGGAGTTCAGGACCAGCCTGACCAACGTGAAACCTGTCTCTACTAAAAATACGAAAATTAGCCAGGCACGGTGGCGGGTGCCTGTAGTCCCAGCTACTCGGGAGGCTGAGGCACGAGAATCGCTTGAACCCGGGAAGTAGAGGTTACAGTGAGCTGAGATTGTGCTACTGCACTCCAGCTTGGGCGACAGAGCGAGACTCCATCTCAAAAATAAATAAAATAAAATAATTATTGGATTGTTGAGTAAGTATCTACATCAGAATTGCTTATCAAAGATCCACAGAAAAGCCTGGCCATGTAAAGATACTCACTAATGATAGGGCAGGCAGCAGGGTAGATGAGGAGAGGGTCAAGAGGCTTGAAGTCAGTGAATTATGGTAGAAGGAACCCTGACTTTAGATTCAGAAGACCTGGGCTGGGAGCCATGCTCTGTCGTTAATACAGGTGTGGCCTTGGACAACCCATTTGATGTTTTTGAGCAGAAATTTCCTTTACTGTAGAATGTGAATAGTAATTTTTACTATACCCTCCTTTTTTTTTTTTAATTGTGACAAAATCCACCATTTTAAAGTATACAATTCTGTGGTTCACAGGCTTTGTTTTGAAATAACTTACATGGTTTTTAAACCATTAAATGCTACAAATAGAGTGGGTAGGCTATTATCAACCTTCCAGTAATTTTCCACTGCCACACGGGTGAGAGATAATGTATTTTCTTTAATGTCAATTTGAAAGCAGGCACAGGGATGCATAAAGCTACCTTTATACATTCAGCTGTCACTATCGAGCATTGTGGAGCTAAAAAGATAATTTGGGTATTAAGTTGGTTTTGTATCTGGGATCTCTTGCCAAGAAATCAGACACTCTTCTTATGAATTAAAATACTTTTCTGGATTAATATGTTTGCTTTAAAAAATAAACAGAGGAGTCCAAGAGTGTTACCAGGAGGGGTGGTGAAGATAAATGTGCCCTTAGGTGATGGTGGTTTATTCCTTAAATAACAGAACTATCAACCAGGTGGGCCCCTTAGCTTCCTAGCAGATGGGGTTTTGCTAAGTAAAACATGTCAGTCCCGTGGTGACCAAGTTTTCCTTTGAGCAGTTGCGGTACTGGGGAAGTAGGAAGGTGATGCTTCATGTGGATGGCATGTTTCTGGTGTTTCCACGTGAATTAGGTTTGCCACTCCAGGGATTTCCCAGTCATCCCTGCATGCTCGTTCTGGGAAAGCACTCAGTAACTCTTGAGCGGGAACTCATGGAGAGTAGCTGGGATGTGAAACAGTGTGTTTCAGTGCATAGCAATCCAAACCATTTGCTTATTTTAGAATTTTCTTTTTTTTTTTTTTGAGATGGAGTTTTGCTCTTGTTACCCAGGCTGGAGTGCAATGGCGCGATCTTGGCTCACCGCAACCTCTGCCTCCTGGGTTCAAGCAATTCTCCTGCCTCAGCCTCTCGAGTAGCTGGGACTATAAGTGTGTGCCACCATGCCCAGCTAATTTTTGTATTTTTAGTAGAGACAGGGTTTCACCATGTTGACCAGGATGGTCTCGATCTATTGACCTTGTGATCCACCCGCCTCAGCCTCCCAAAGTGCTGGGATTATAGGCGTGAGTCACCGCGCCCAGCCTTTTTTTTTTTTTTTTTTTTTGACAGAGTCTTACTCTGTCACCTGGGCTGGAGTACAGTGGTAGGATCTCTGATTACTGTAACCTCCGCGCCCCCCAGGTTCAAGCAATTCTCCTGCCTCAGCCTCCCCAGTAGCTGGGATTACAGGTGCCTGCCACTATGCGCAGCTAATTTTTTGTATTTTTAGTAGAGGCAGGGTTTCACCATGTTGGCCAGGCTGGTCTCGAACTCCTGAACTTGTGATTCGCCTGCCTCGGCCTCCCAAAGTGCTGGATTACAGGTGTGAGTCACCGTGCCCAGCCTTATTTTAGAATTTTCAAAGTTCTTCAAGCGTTTGTCTCAGCTTGAGTTTTTACTTGCTGTGGTCCCTTCCATAGGCAAAGAGAAAAGTAGATGCAATGTTCAGCTTATGGTGTTTGGCAAAAATTTCTCCAGATGAGCTGGGGCCTTCCATTATCTCATTTATTTCACTTAGGAAGAATTCCAGGTTTGGAAGCTCAAGACTTAGCTGATTTTCCCTGAAATAATCTAATCACCTGCTTTTCCCTTCTCCGCCGTAGCCTTTCAGCAATGGATTGGTGACCGTGATGGTTCCCCAGCTGCGGAGGGAAAACAGCCTTCTCCTGTGGAATGTCTTTGACTTGAACACCCCGGTCCACACCTTCGTGGGGCATGACGATGTGGTGCTGGAGTTCCAGTGGAGGAAGCAGAAGGAAGGTGAGTGCAAGAGGCCTGATGCTGGCTTTCCTTCTGAGCTCTGGTCACAGCAGTGCCAGTCAGTGTTGCCATGGAGTCCAGTGAGGAAGACACAGACAGAACTGGGCTGCAGGAACCAGACAGCCAGGGCTATTGCTGCCTTTCATCATAGGTGGGTAAAGGGACGATATAAGGCTACTCTTCTCCTCCAAATGCTGTCCTCTTCTCTGATTTTCAACGTAGTCTCTTGCCTGGAGGAGATCTGCTCCGGTAAGAGATAGAAAATAGAGTTCAGGGCACTTGGCCCTTGCCACGCTGTTGATGAGGGAGACCCAGGGTGGTCATTAGTACCTCCTGCTACATACTCTCCGTTGTGTTCACAAGCATGTTGTGCTATTTTACCTCCCAGCCCTTTGAAGACAGATTTGGCCGATAGACTTGCTTTGATCATGACCTATGAGCAGAAGTGATGCGATCTTTCCTGGGTTGAAAGGTGAGGGGCTGATGGGTAGTTAACGCCCTCTTGCCTCTGCCACATCAATTGGCAAAGCTCCAGATGGAGCTGCTTCCAGCACATCTGGCACGAGGATGAGGTGGAGAGGCAGAGCAAGCAAGAAATGGAAGCCACTGAGGGTTACGGGGGTTGTTACCGCAGCTTCACGATCTGGCCCTCGTTCATGCAGGGTCCTAGTGTAATGGGAGTCAAGAAGCCACAGCCTCAGTTTCTCTATCAACTCACCATACAAGGTTAGATGCAGGCTGTCTCGTATTGCTAAGTGTTTGGCAGAACACAGGTTTATTTGTTTGTGTTTCCACATTGCACACGGGAAGCCAGGCAGGTCGAGCAATATGACTTGTCCAGGGCCCCAGGAAAGGTCTCTAGTGGACCTGGGATTAGCACATCAACTTCCGTCCCAGCTTGTTTGTGACTCTCATAAACTTCTTCCAGGATATTTATTCAAGAGACTCTTGATCATCCTGTTGACTTTTCCATCCATATTTCCAAAAACCCTATGAAACATAAAGCTGCCTGGTGTTTATCCCACCAATTGCAAGCATGGGTTTTGGCTTTGAACTTAATCGCTTGCATTTTGCCATGGAAAACAGATGATGTAATTTCCTCACAGTCCAGTGGGCAGGGTGTGACCTGTAGTTTGGGATGGAAATAAAGTTTTTAGGAACCCATTTTCAGTTATCCGTGTTGTCTTTAAGCTGGTAGGGTGAGTTGTGTAAGTTGGAGCTGCTTGGCCAGCAGCAAAAGTTTGTACAAGCTACTATTTAAGTTTTTTTTTTTTTTAAACTGTGAAAGAGGGGAATGACAGACACGGGGCCTACTTGAGGGTGGAGGGTGGGTGGGGGGAGAGGATCAGAAAAAATGACTGTTGGATACTGGGCTTAGTACCTGGGTGATTAAATAATCTGTACAACAAACCCTGTGACACGAGTTTCCCCATGTAACAAACCTGCACATGTACCCCTGAACCTAAAATGCAAGTTTAAATTAAAAAAAAATTTTGTTTTAGTGTGAAATGTATCATGTATTTGAAAATTACTTAGAACATGTACAGTTTAACAAATAATTATAAAGTGAAAATCTGTGTAATTCCCATGCAGGGCAAGAAAGAAAACAATGCCAGGACCCCCGAAGCTTCCTGATCACAATCCCCTCCCTTCCCCCAGAGCATTACAACCCTGATGCTTATGATAGCAACTGCTAGATTCTTCCTTTGTGGTTTCACTGCCTATTTATGAATCCCTATAAATAGTTTAGGCTTGCCTGTTTCTGAACCTTTTACAAATTTAGTCGTTTTTGTTTTTTTTTTTTTTGAGATGGAGTCTCACTCTGTCACCCAGGCTGGAGTGCAGTGGAGCAGTCTTGGCTCACTGCAACCTCCACCTCCCAGGTCCGGGTTCAAGCAATTCTCCTACCTCAGCCTTCTGAGTAGCTGGGACTACAGGTGTGTGCCACCATGCCCAGCTAATTTTTTGTA
This sequence comes from Ateles fusciceps, assembly GCA_036589455.1. NCBI lineage: Eukaryota > Metazoa > Chordata > Mammalia > Primates > Atelidae > Ateles > Ateles fusciceps. The sequence goes on from JAZHEH010003205.1 coordinate 15,257,329, forward strand.
TTTTTAGTAGAGATGGGGTTTCACCACGTTAGCTGGGATGGTCTCAATTTCCTGACCTTGTGATCCACCCGCCTTGGCCTCCCAAAGTGCTGGGATTATAGGCGTGAGCCACTGTGCCCGGCCTACAAATTTAATTATTATACATATGTTTTTGTTCAGATGTTCCTTTACTTAAGATGGGGTTATGTCCCAATAAACCCCTTGCAAGTTGAAAATATCATAAGTAGAAAATGTATTTTAGGCTGTGCACGGTGGTTTACCCTATAATCTTAGTACTTTGGGAGGCTGAGGTGGGTGGATCACTTGAGGCCAGGAGTTGAAGACCAGCTTGGTTAACATGGCAAAACCCCATCTCTACTAAAAATACAAAAAGTAGCTGGGTATGGTGGTACATGCCTATAGTCCCAGCTGTTTGGGAGGCTGAGGCAGGAGAATCTCTTGAACTCGGGAGGTGGAGGTTTCAGTGAGCTGAGGTTGTGCCACTGCACTCCAGCCTAGGAAACAGATCGAGACTCTGTCTCAAAAAAAAAAATAAAAAAAGAAAATGTATTTTACCCACCTAACTCACTGAACATCATAACTTAAGTAGCCTACCTTAAACACGCTCAGAACACTTACATTGGCCTACATTTGGGCTAAATCCTTTAATACAAAGCTTATTTTATAAACAAGTGTTGAATATCTCATATAATTTATTGAATACTATACATTATGTTAAAATTGTGACAGTTTCGCACCGTCATAAAGTCAAACGATTATAAATTGAACCATTGTAAGTTGGGAACCATCTTCATTTTACTTCTTTCTCAACCAAATGTTGTTCCAGTTTACTTTCACTGCCATGTCTTCGTCATCATTTTTTTTTTTGAGGCAGGGTCTCACTTTGTCACCCAGGCTGGAGTGCAGTGGCATGAACATGGCTCATTGCAGCCTCGACCTCCTGGGCTCAAGCAGTGCTTCCACCTCAGCCCCCTGAGTTGCTGGAACTACTGGAGTGTGCCACCATGCTGGGCTGATTTTTTGTATTGTTTTGTAGAGATGGGTTTTGCCATGTTGCCCAGGCTGGTAGTCATCCGTTTTTATTGGACCACTTCATGCTTTGATTTTCACTGTGGAGAAGGATTTCTTAAAGAGTTAGGAAGAGACTCAGGATGTTGTGGCCAGGGGGCAAAGGATGCCTCCTGAGGGGAGCGGTAATCGTTGGTTTCAAGTGTTGCTGACACATGAAAATGCAGATTAAGAGAAACGCATTTAACTGACCAAATAGGAAGCCATCTGATCATTAAGAAAGGAGTTTCAGGCCTGGTGTGGTGGCTCATGGCTGTAATCCCAGCACTGTGGCAGGCCGAGGCAGGTTGATCACGTGAGGCCAGGAGTTTGAGACCAGCCTGGCCAACATGGTGAAACTCCATCTCTCCCTATATATATATATAATATAAAATTAGCTGGGTGTGGTGGTGCGTGCCTGTAATGTCAGCCACTCGGGAGGCGGAGGCAGGAGTATTGCCCGAACCAGGAGGCGGAGCTTGTTGCAGTGAGCCGAGACTCTGTCACTGCACTCCACTCCAGCCTGGGCGACAGAGTGAGACCCTGTCTCAAAATTAAAAAAAAAAAAGGAGTTCCAAAAGTGAATTGAGGAGAGAAGCCAGGTCATAGGGTGGCATAAACAGGGGCAGCAGGAACCAGTTTAGTGAGTGAAGTTACCCTCAAAGTCAAGACATAGAATTAGCCAGGGAAGCAAAGGGCCTCTTGGGACCAGCAGGGGAGGCACAGGTTGAGGGGTTGAGTTAATTTATAATATTTAGAAAGGAATTAGGCATACCTTTTCCTTAAAGTCAGGGGCATGAAAAGAGGCCAGATGTAGGGTCAGAAGATTGTTGATGTGGACGTGGGACATGATGCTGGCACTTGTGACAAGCTATGGTTCAGGATAGTTGCTCTCTGGCTGGCCGTGCCTGGCAATATATGAAATATTGAGAAGTGAATTTTTGGTTGGAGTTGGTGATGCAGAGATGTAACCGATAAGGAAGAGAACTGGCCCTCATTTTCCTGCCCTCTCACTCTGTGACCTTGGACAGATCATATTCTCTTGCCTCAGTTTCCCCATCCATAAAATTAAGAAATTGGATGAAATTATTTCTGAATTCTTCGCTCTCTGAAGGTGGCCATGAAGGAGATTCTAGATACTGCATAATTGCCCCCAAATGTTCTGACTTTCATGAAGTCACTTCATAAAGCACCCTGAACCTTCTCAGGATAATTTCCCTTTGACCAGAATTAAGATGAAAATGTGATTCAGTCAAGTAAGAACATTAAGGATGGATGATTTATTTTACAAAGAGATGCATCACTTTACCAAAAAATTCTTTGGACTGGTAAGATGCTGTGATGCATTTGAAACAATCCATTTTGCAAAAATGTGTTCATCTTCAGCTCCTCAAGAACATGTAAAAGGAAGAACATTTGCAGAGGTGAAAGTTTAGTGTGACATTAAATCCCAGCATTGCTCTTTACCTGCTAATTTGCCAGTTATTATTTCACTTCATTTAAGTTTCTGCTCAAATGTGACTTCCTTGGGGAGTTCTATCTAAAAATAGTTCCACTGTCAGTCTCTGTCCTCTTATCCTGTGTTATTTTTATATCAGTTATCCTTACCAGATGTTTTATCTTGTATTTATTTGTCTGTTTTTACCATTGGAACGCAAGATCTATAAAAATAGACATTATTTTATTCATGCTGTAGTCCTGGTACCTAGAATAGTGCCTGGCATATCAGAGATGTACAATAGATATTTGTTGAATGGATGGATGAATCTCACTCCATTTCAACCTATAGCAAAATGGATGTTAAATCCAGAAGAATTTCCAGGATTCTTATTTGGTGATTTCTAGGGTCCAAGGACTATCAACTGGTGACGTGGTCCCGGGATCAGACCTTGAGAATGTGGCGGGTGGATTCCCAGATGCAGAGGGTATGTATTCAGTGCTATTGTGGAGAAATGTACCTGGATCCACCAGAAAGTGTAACATTCAGGATTTGTGGAAATTAGAGATTACAGGATAAACATTTCTTTTTTTTTTTTGAGGCTGAGTCTCACTCAGTCTCCCAAGCTGGAGTGCAGTGGCGAGATCTCGGCTCACTGCAGCCTCCACCTCCTGGATTCAAGCAATTCTTGTGCCTCAGCCTCCCAAGAAGCTGGGATTACAGGCCTGCCCACCACCATACTTGGCTAATTTTTGTATTTCTAGTAGGAACAGGGTTTCATCATGTTGGCCAGGCTAGTCTCGAACTCCTGACCTCCAGTGATCCGCCTGCCTCAGCCTCCTAAAGTGTGGATATCACCAATGTGAGCCACTGTGCCTGGCAAGATAGACATTTAATACATACTTACCGGTTGGCTGAGTGGCTGGTGTGTGCCACACCAAGGCTTTGAGGTCTTTAAGAACCAACCTCAGTATTCAGCTCTTTAAGGCAGGGTCTAAATGTCTTTTCCCCCTTATTCTAATACAAGATAATATGAGTAGCTTCCTGAGCCTGTGGCTTGTGGGGTTCATTTCTTTCTTTTCTAAATGCGCTAAGAAATCTACCCTTGCCAGTTGTGGTGGCTCACACCTTTAATCCCAGCACTTTGAGAGGGTGAGGTGGACGGATCACAAGGTCAGGAGTTCGAGTCCAGCCTGACCAACATGGTGAAACCCTGTCTCTACTAAAAATACAAAAAAATTAGTTGGGCATGGTGGCATATGCCTGTAATCCCAGCTACTCAGGAGGCTGAGGCAGGAGAATCGCTTGAAGCCAGGAAGCGGAGGTTGCAGTGAGCTGAGATCTCGCCACTGCACTCCAGCCTGGGTGACAGAGTGAGACTCCGTCTCAAAAAAAAAAAAAAAGAAAAAAAGCCTACCCTTGCACCTTGCGAATGTTTAGAGGCCTCTGCATCCATCAACAGCACCACTTCTATGAAGCCGTTTATAATTTTTTCCCAATAAATGATATCTGTTTCTTACATGAACCACAGTAGTACCTGTTATCAGCTGCTTTTGTGACCCTTGCTCTGCTCTGCCTTATCACAGTGATGGCTAAATTTCTTGACAGTGGGAAGGTGTCTCACTTGTGTTGCGTCTCCCACAGCACTTGGGACACCGCTTTGCACAGAATGAATAGAAAATACTGGATGAAAATGCCAACCCTGCTTAATATGAAGTCACTCTTGAGTATTTTGGTCAAATTCATTACCTTATTGCATTTTCAATCTGTTTTTCTCTCAGAGGTACAGTTTGCACCAAATGCCTTGAGGTTATGATTTTCTTTTTTTTTTTTGAGACAGAATCTCTCTCTGTTGCCCAGGCTGGAGTGCAGCCACGTGATCTTGGCTTACTGCAACCTCTGCCTCCTGGCTTCAAGTGATTCTCCTGCCTCAGCCTCCTGAGTAGGTGGGATTACAGGCGTCTGCCACCATGCCTGGCTAATTTTTATATTTTTAGTAGAGATAGGGTTTCACCGTGTTGGTCAGGCTGGTCTCAAACTCCTGACCTAAGGTGATCTGCCCGCCTCAGCCTCCCAAAGTGCCTGGATTATAGGCATGAGCCACCATGCCCGGCCGGTTATGATATTTTTGCTCCTGGATTAGCTGAATAACTCCATCAAGGCTTGGAGTTAAAAGTAATTTTTTTTTTCCTGAGGCTTGCGTAAACTCTGAACATGATGAAAAATTTCCAGGGCTGAATAATAGGGTCTATTATCCTGGGTGTTTAACCAGGGAGAGCTGGTGATGGGTAAAATCTATTTTGATTATGTCAGCTCTTGGCTGACACATCTCCATCCTTTGTCATTCCCATTTTTCACTCTTTAATCAGACATGACGATCTTTTCCACTGACTTCTGTAGAACTACGTCTTCCCCCCTTTGTTGCAGCTTTGTGCAAATGACATATTAGATGGTGTCGATGAGTTCATTGAGAGCATTTCTCTTCTGCCGGAACCCGAGAAGACCCTGCATGCTGAAGATATAGATCACCAGCACAATGCAAGCCACGGGGAGGAAGAAGGTAATTTGTCATACTGACGTCTCAGGTGAGGTGCCACTCTACGCATTGCAGAGATGTGGCAGACACCCCAGATCTGTTCCCTGATTCATTTTCAAAAATGCTTTCCAATATTGAACTTCTCTCTCCTGCTAGCCCTAAAGGAAGATCCCCCTAGCAATCTCCTGGAAGAGAGGAAATCAGATCAATTGGGACTGCCTCAGACCTTGCAGCAGGAATTCTCCCTGATCAATGTACAAATCCGGAATGTCAATGTGGAGGTACTTAGTTTAATCAACTGTGTCTCATGTTTGCAGATGGCAGCTTGTGGGAGAGGGAACCATTTCAGCAACGATTTCAGTTAGCAAACAGCTTCGCAGCTTTAACCGAACTCTCTCTGCTTGCTTTTTTATTTCCTGGGTTTTCTGGCCAGGTACGGTGGCTCACACCTGTAATCCCAGTACTTTGGGAGGCCCAGGTGGGTGGATCACTTGAAGCCAGGAAGCCAGGACATGGTGAAACCCCCTTCTCTGCTAAACACACACACACACACACACACACACACACACACACACAAGCCAGGACATGGTGAAACCCCCATCTCTGCTAAACACACACACACACACACACACACACACACACACACACAATTAGCCAGGTGTGGTAGGTGTGGTTCCAATTACTCAGGAGGCTGAGGCACAGGAATCACTTGAACCTGAGAAGCAGAGGTTGCAGTGAGCCAAGATCACACCACTGCCCTCCAGCCTGGGTTGACAGAGCAAGACTCTGTCTCAAAAAAAAAAAAAAAGGGAATGCACACTTTCTTCTTAATCCTATTCTTTTCTCCTAAGATCAGCCAAAGGAGAACCTGATGGTCACATGTCTTAGCTCCTCCTTAGATGCTCCAACATTGCATTTTACTATAGAGGAAGACACTTAGACCTGGGAGGCTTAGTGTTTTGGCAGGAGTTGCTGCTGAGGTTATGGGCAGAGTTGACTTGGGAAGCCAGCCCTCCAGCCCCTCAAGGGTGCTCTGTGCTGTGCTGTGCCGTCTTCCCTCACAGGCTGTGGGATTTAGATTGATAGTAAGAAGGCAACCAAAACCTCTTTGTTCACTTAGTTTACTCTTCCTTTGGGGCAAGTATCGAAACTCTTTGCTTCAGAAAATTGAGTATCTTTCCAGGAAGAAGTTTTAAAGCTTGATTAGTTTTTCCTTCACCCAAATATAATGAATAGCAGGAAGGGGTATATGCTGTTACATAACTATCTCATGGGGCCTTTAAAACAAGTCTGCTGTGAGTGCTTTTAGCCTCACTTTACAGCTGAGGAAACTGAGACATCAAGAGAAGAAATGACTTGTCCGAGGTCAGCAGCTATTTGTTGGAAGAAATAACATGTGTGTCCGAGTTTCCAGATTTCCTACGCATGTGGTTCTTTTCACTTTACTCTAGTGGCTGTCTCTAGATGGCAACACAAATTAAAAGATAGAAAGCGTTCTTTGCTGAATTAGTGATCTATATCAAGTCAGTTTATACTCCCTTTGTCCCATTTGAGGACAGTGTGGATACCTGGTGATCTAGTTTAAGATCTTGATTTCTTTTTTTTTTCCTTTTTCTAAGACGGAGTCTCGCTCTTGTTGCCCAGATTAGAGTACAATGGCAGGATCTTGGCTCACTGTAACCTCCGCCTCCTGGGTTCAAGCGATTCTCCTGCCTCAACCTCCTGAGTAGCTTGGACTACAGGTGTGCACCACCATGCCTGGCTAATTTTGTAGCTTTAGTAGAGATGGGGTTTCTCCATGTTGGTCAGTCAGCCTGGTCTTGAACTCCCAACCTCAGATGATCCACCCACCTTGACTTCCCAAAGTGCTGGGATTACAGGTGTGAGCCTCCATGCCTGGCCTTTATTCCTTTCTTTGAGAGTACTTTTAAAAAATCATTGAGATATAATCCAGATACTATAAAATTCACTTTTTTTTTTTTTTGAGATAAAGTCTTGTCTCCTTCCACCCAGGCTGGAGTGCAGTGGTGTGATCATGGCTCACTGCAACCTCTGCCTCCTGGGTTCAGGCGATTCTTCTGCCTCAGCCTCCCGAGTAGCTGGGATTACAGGTGCGCACCATGCTCAGCTAACTTTTTTTTCATACTTTTAGTATGAAATGGGGTTTTTGCCATGTTGGTCAGGTTGGTCTCGAACTCCTGACCTCAGATAATGTGCCCACCTTGGCCTTCGAAAGTGCTGGGATTATAGGCGTGAGCCATTACTCTGGCCAAAATATACCTTTTTAAATTGTATCATCTGGTGGTTATGGGTGTATTCACAAAGTTGTGCAGCCATTCCCACTGACTGATTCCAGAACATTTTCATCATTTGCAGAAGAAACCCCATACGCATGACAGTCACTCCCTATTTCCCCTTCTCCCAGCCCCTGGGAATCCCCAATCTACTTTCTTCCCCTGTGGATTTTCCCAGGAGCACTTTTTAAGTTGACTCTGGTATTAAACTTTTTCCTGCTTTATTTTCCCATCTCAAAATAAATATAACAAGTTTCTACCCCACAGTTTTGGGAGGAAGCTTTGTTAAAGTCAGAATACTTTGAACTTTGTGGTGGCTCACGCCTATAATCCCAGCTCTCTGGGAGGCCAAGATGGGCAGATCATTTGAGGTTAGGAATTTGAGACCAGCCTGGCCAACATGGTGAAACCCCATCTCTACCAAAAACAAAAACAAAAACCACAAAGATTTGCCAGGCATGGTGGCGCATGCCTGTAGTCCCAGTATTTGGGAGGCTGAGGTGGGAGAATCACTTGAATGCAGGAGGTGGAGGTTGCGGTGAGCTGAGATCCTGCCACACTGCACTCCAGCCTGGGTGACAGAGTCAGACCCTGTCTCACACACACACACAAAAAAGAATACTTGAGCTTATTACATTGATATGAAAATTTAAGAATCTTCTTGAAAACGAATTGTCTTCCACACACATTTGTCTTTGTAGACTCTTTCCCTTCACCCAATTACTAGGAACATGGAGCGTTCAGTTAAATGCACTTGTGTCGAAAGACGCTTTGTGACTTGTCACCAAAGCAATTGTGGATCTGTCTGTTGCAGATGGATGCGGCGGACAGGAGCTGCACAGTATCTGTGCACTGCAGCAGCCATCGCGTCAAGATGCTGGTGAAGTTCCCCGCGCAGTACCCAAACAACGCTGCCCCTTCCTTCCAGTTCATTAACCCCACAACCATCACGTCCACCATGAAAGCTAAGCTGCTAAAGGTGGGGGTCTGGGTTCCCAAATTCTTCTTGCTGTTCTGCATCTGCATCATTGTCTAGGTTTTTCTTGGGACGGAGTCTGGCTCTGTCCACCCAGGCTAAAGTGCAGTGGTGCAATCTCTGCTCACTGTAATCTCTGCTCACTGTAACCTCCGCTTCCTGGGTTCAAGTGATTCTCCTGGCTCAGCCTCCCTAGTAGCTGGGACTACAGGCATGTGCCACCACGCCTGGCTAATTTTTTGTATTTTTAGTCGAGACGGTGTTTCACCGTGTTAGCCAGGATGGTCTCGATCTCCTGACCTTGTGATCTGCCCGCCTCAGCCTCCCAAAGTGCTGGGATTACAGGCGTGAGCCACCATGCCGGTCTGTCTCGGTTGAGTAGAAAAGAAGAATGAAAACTTTATTCAGTGAGATTCGGAAGTCATCTGTTTCATACACGCTCTAGTATTAGCAATGTAACCTCTGCACTTGCCATTTACTTTGTGTAGAAAACATCAGAGCAGTTGTTCTTAACCTTTCATGAGTCATGGACTTTCTTTGAAGTCTAAGGAAAATTATGGACCCTTCCTCAGAAAAATCTGCACAATGATTGCATATAATTTGAAAATATTCCCTATAAATATGTGAATTGCATATAATCTGGCCACAGATCTCATTAACGCTATGTATCATCTCAGGTTAGGAGCCCTGCAATCCGATTTCATTTACATGTAAACATAGGCAAGATGTATTCTGAAGCTAAAAGTTATTTTATAACTAGAAAAAAACGTGTAAGGTCATAAAAAAAATTTTTATACTATAGAGGGAGCTGGTGTTATCCTAGAGACAGGCTGGCTAGCTGCACAGCGGGTGTCCTGATGGAGGCGCCACAGCCTGGCATCTGTGTTTAATTCTGCAGATTCAGAGACTTGATGCGTCAGTTCATCCACAGCGAATCAGGTGGAATCTCCATGACAAAGCCCATGAGCTTCTTCATCGCCTTGTTGAGTCTGAGCAGTGTCACAAGTGAAGGGACTGAAGTATTCTGACAAACCCAGGCCAACTTGAGTGCTGCTCTTTTTTGCCCAGTTTGGGTCGTGGACACTTGATTGTTTTATCTTGTTGGGTTATCCCATGGAACTAGAAAATTTTCAAGTGCCTTAAGGATCTCTGAAATGCCATTAACTCAGATCTTATGGTATTTGACGTGTTAAACTTGGAATCTGAATATTTCACTGCCTAGTTTGGACATACACAGAAGATAGATTTTTCTGGTAGTATAAAATGATATGATTAGGAAGTGTCTTTAAAGGTCTAATTTGTCTAATTCAGGGCTGGGTGCTGTGGCTCACACCTGTAATCCCAGCACTTTATGAGGCCAAGGCAGGTGGATCACTTGAGCTCAGGAGTTTAAGACCAGCCTGGGCAACATAGCAACCCTGTCTCTGCAAAAAATATAAAAATTAGCCAGGTATGGTTGTGCATGCCTGTAGTCCCAGCTACTCAGGAGGCTGAGGTGAGAGGATTGCTTAAGCCTGGGACGCAGAGGTTGTCATTAGCTGAGATCGCACCACTGTACTCTAGTCTAGGTGAGAGAGTGAGACTCTGTCTTCAAAAAAAAAAAAAAAGGTCTAATTCGGTGCAGTCCAATAGAAATATAATGCAGGCCACATGGAATTGTAAAATTTTCTAGTAGCTACACTAAAAAAATTAAAAGTAACAGGTTGTTTTGGTAATATTTTTATTTAATCCAGTATATCTGAAATATTCTCCTATTAACATATAATCAGTATAAACTCATGGAGACATACATACTTTTTTTCTGTACTAGGTCTTCCACATTCGCTGTGGATGTTATACTTAACAGCATCTCTCCGTTTGGACTGGTGACATTTCCAGTGCTCAGTAGCCCCATGCAGGTGGTGATAACACAGGCTCAGTTTATATGCCTGTCTTCAGTGTTGTATGTTAGGTTCATGTCTGTAGCATACACCTTAACCCATTTATGCTGGAGGTTGCAATTTTTTGTGTGTGAAAAATCAGACCTTGGCCGGGCACAGTGGCTCACACCTGTAATCCCAGCACTTTGGGAGGCCAAGATGGGTGGATTGCCTGAGGTCAGGAGTTCAAGTCCAGCCTGGGCAACATGGTGAAACCCCATCTCTACTAAAAATACAGAAGAAGGTAGCCGGACATGGTGGTGTGTGCCTGTAATCCCAGCTACTCAGGAGGTTGAGGCATGAGAATCGCTTGAACCTTGGAGGTGGAGGTTGCAGTGAGCCGAGATCGTGCCGTTGCACTACAGCCTGGGCAATAAGAACGAAACTCCGTCTCAAAAAAAAAAAAAAGTAGCATAAAAAAAGAGTAGTAGGATATAAACAACTCCCCACAAGCTTGGTGTTCCAATAACGGAACACTACGCATAAATGGGTTTAAAGTGTTAGGATTTATATTTTCTTCTTCTTCTTTTTTTTTTTTTTTGCAACAAGATCTTCAAGTATCAAGGATTTATATTTTAAAGAACAAAAAGATACTATAATTTTCACTGAAGTGAAATCGGTTCCTCTTATCTTATATCGCTGAGAGCAATTTCAGCCTGGGCCAGTGGGTATTACTTCTAAGGTACTGGTATTTCTCCTGGAGGGGGTAGTGTTGGGGACGAGGAAAAGGGCGGAAATCCCTATAAAGAAATAATAGTCCTTGTGTTACTAAAAGCTGTCCTCTCAATATCCACATGTGTGCTGCCTTGGTTAGGGAAAGAGCTTCTCTAGCAGGGCTGAGGAATAAATCCTGTTTGAACCTCTGTAGAGGTAGAAATTAGATTAGTACACTGTGTTGGAAGCCTTGACTTTACCCTGCACTGGGATCCCAGCATCCTGTGTCTGACCACTTTGCAGAAGAAAAGCCAGTCAGGGCCGGGCGTGGTGGCTCACACCTGTTATCCTAGCACTTTGGTAGGCTGAGATGGGCAGATCACTTGGCCTGGCCAATGTGGTGAAACCCCTTCTCTACTAAAAATGTAAAAATTAGCCAGGCATGGTGGCGGGTGCCTGTAATCCCAGCTACTTGGGAGGCTGAGGCTCGAGAGTCACTTGAACCCGGGAGGCAGAGATTGCAATGAGCTGTGATTGCACCACTGCACTCCAGCCTGGGCAACAAAGAGAGACTCTGTCTCAAAAAAATAAAATAAAATGCCTATAGGAGAAATGTGTTCCTCTTCTTGACTGTGTTTTGGGCTTTTTCTAGATCCTGAAGGACACGGCCCTGCAGAAAGTGAAGCGTGGCCAGAGCTGCCTGGAGCCCTGCCTGCGCCAGCTTGTCTCCTGCCTTGAGTCCTTTGTGGTGGGAAGCATGAAATTGTCGTACCAACTTATGCTTTGGTGTTTTGTTTATTTCTTTCTCCCTAAAATCATGAGTTTTCTGGTTTTGTAATGATGGATCTTTATTTTGTAATTCAGCTTTAAGACAGGTTGTGGTTTTTAGTTTGTGGATTTTTAAATTTCAGAACCAGGAAGACAGTGCTTCCAGCAACCCGTTTGCACTCCCCAACTCTGTCACACCCCCCTTACCCACGTTTGCACGGGTGACCACTGCCTACGGGTCGTACCAGGATGCCAACATTCCCTTTCCTAGGACTTCCGGGGCCAGGTTCTGCGGAGCAGGTGGGTCTCTTTGGTTCTCTGATTCTAGATTTTGAGAGGGAGCAGCTAAGAATGGCATAGATTCTGTATAAATATCTTCATCAGGAAATGTTTGCTTTTATTTCCGGAGAACTCAAACGAGACTTTCATAGTAGTGTTGCAGGGTCTGATGCCCAGTTAGCGTCTGTGGACTTACCTTAGAATGTGCACCAGAATGGTGGTCTTAGCTTTCTTCATTCTGATGAACTTGGATTTGGGTCTTTACTCAGAGCCCTGATTCTTAGCAGGGGACAGCCCCCTGCTAGGGAGGCTTAGAGTCTCGCTGACGACTCTGCCCAGTCCACATACATCCTCCCTCCTGGACCCTGGAGTGCTGACCTTTGTTCCTGGTAAGGGTCACTGCAGTCATGAGCCTTGAAGCTTATGAAAATGTGTCTTACCCTCACGTATACAGAGATAGAAGAAAGACTGGCGAGTCCTGCCTCAGGATTTCCCAGGTCCAGCTTGTTGACACTGATGTGCTCATGTGATGTCTCCTTCTTCAGGGTACCTGGTATATTTCACAAGGCCCATGACGATGCATCGGGCAGTGTCTCCCACAGAGCCGACTCCGAGGTGAGTCTGGGAGATGCAGAAGCCACTCTACGTACCCAGAGCCAGACGTGGGCAGAGACCTGGGAAGGACCACTGAGTTGTCTTTGGACAATGAGTTTTAGTTCTTCAGTGGGAGTTTTTAAACTCCCATTTTAAGATTTATTTGAGAAAGACTGAAGTCAGTTAAATTACAAGACAGCTGAGATTTCTGCTTTATGGTTATTACCAAACCATTAGAAGAAGTAGCTTGATAAAAGCTATTGTCAAAACAAGGCAAATTCTTTTTAAATGTGCCTTTCCCCTATTCCTAGCATATTATTATTTGTTTTTAATTATTTTATTATTCAATTTAACACTAAATAAAACTGGAAAAATAAAAAAAAGACCATCTGTAGATTCACAACACTAATATGCACTTCTTATATTACCAAACAATGTTTAATTTTAAAACATTGCATAAGTAGTGCATTTGGAAAACACAAATGTGGAAGTTTTTTTTTTTGTTTTTGAGACAGGATCTGTCTCTGTCACCCAGGCTGGAGTGCAGTGGTGTGATCATAGCTCACTGCAGTGTCTACCTCCTGGCTCAAGTGATCCTCCTGCCTCAGCCTCCCAAGGAGCTGGGAATACAGGTGTGCACCATCACGCCCAGCTAATTTTTATATTTTTTGGTAGAGACCGGGTTTTACAATGTTGCCAGGCCGGTCTCAAACTCTTGAGCTGAAGCAATCTACCTGTCTCAGCCTCCTAAAGTGTTGGGATTATAGGTGTGAGCCACCATGCCGGCCTGGAAGTTTTAAATTAAAATGTCAAAGCCCTTCTTTTCTTTTTCACTGTTTTAGGCAGAATCATGTTTAACAACAGAACATGTTTCCGTCTAGTCGTTACTTTTCTGTGCTTTAAAGAAAAGTTTTTCTTTATAGGCAATCTAGTGTAGCAGATAGGAATATGGACTTCAGAGCCAGTGTGCCCAGATCCAGATTTTGGCCCTGTCATTTTATGACCCTGGGCACGTTACCTAAACTTCAGCTTCAGTTTCTTCAGCAGTAACATGGGGATGATCATAGCACCCACTACCTTCAGTTGCTGGGCAGATTAAGTCCCTGTAAAAACATTTAAAGCACCACCTGGCACATCGGAAGTGTTCCGTGTTTCCTGTTATGATTACTGGTTTTTAAAACTTTAGGATTATATAGTAGACTTCTGGTTCTGTAGTCTGGTGGCCAAGATATAATAACTTGCAAACCTCCCTGCTGCAAACCCTTGAAGGCATTGGATACAATATACTCAGCATAGTCATTGTTTTAGTCCATTCTCACACTGCTGTAAGGAGCTGCCCAAGACTGGGTAATTTATAAAGAAAAGAGGTTTAATTGACTTACAGTTCCACATGGCTGGGGAGGCCTCAGGAAACTGAAAGTCATGATGGAAGGTGAAGAGGCACATCTTATATGGTGGCAGGCAAAAGAGAGTGTGTGTGTGAAGGAGAAATTGTCAGATCTGATAAAACCATCAGTTCTCATAAGAACTCACTCACTATTGTGAGAACAGCCTGGAGGACACTGCCCCCCCTGATCCAGTCACCTCCCACTATATCCCTCCCTTGACACGTGGGGATTGTGGGGGATTACAATTCAAGATGAGATTTGGGTGGAGGCACAAAGCCTAACCATATAAGTTATGAATGAATAGCTGAGTTAACAAGAAAGAAAGATAACTGAATGACATGTGTGAGCAGACACTGCTGCTTTGCCAAGAGGTGGCCAATCTCTGCAGTAACCCAGGCAGATGTGACCTGGGCCCCATGGGAACTGGGGTTAAGTACCAGGGAACACCCACATTACACCCAATTCCTCATTGGAGTAGAAAACGTTCCCCTATTCTCAAAGGGAAACAAGGAATATCTGTTTCTGAACTTTGGATTAGAGGGATGAATGTTCCTATTAGAATGTTTTTCAACTGACAGTCCTTTACTGAGATAGTTTACAATACACAAATCTGAAGTGTACAGCTCGGTGACCAACACTCATACCAAGATACAGAGCATTGTCCTCACCCCCAAAGGTTCCCGGTCCCTCTCCCCAGGCCTTCAGCACCCAGAGGACACCACTATCTTGACTTCTGTCATTGTAGTTTAGTTTTGCCTGTTCTTGAACTTCACTGACGTGGAATCGTGCAGCATGACCTGTTTTACATCTGGCTTACTTGGCTCAGTGTAATGTTGACATGGATCCACGCTGCTGCATGTGCCAGTAGGTCCATCGTATGAACGTAACACAGTTTGTTTATTCATTGTCCTATGACAGATATTTGCATCCTCTCCAGTTTTGGGCTGTTATGGGCAAACCTGGATACATATGTTTATTGAAAAAAGTTGTGTATTAATTTCTGCACCTGAGGAGCAGAATTCCTCAGTCATTGGATAGATGTATGCTTAACTTGAGAAATTCCTCAAAAGTTTGTACGCAGCGGTTGTGCCATTCACCCTGTCACCAGCAATGTTTCAGAGTGCCGGTTGCTGTGTATCCACTCCGAAACTTGGTATTGCTAGTCTTTTCAACTTAGCCATTGTGATGTGAGCGTACTAGTTTTTCACTGTGGTTTTAATTTGCATTTCCGTGTTGATCATGTATGATGTTGAGCAGCTTCTGTGTGCATATTGACTATTTGGCTATCTTTTTTTTTGTGATGTGCTTGTTAAGTGTTTTGCCTATTTTGGGGGAACTGTTACTTCTTGTTTATTTGTGGTCGTTACCTATTTTGGTTGCAAATTCTTTGCTAGATGTATGTATTGATTTTCTCCTAATCTGTGGCTTGCCTTTCTCCCTCTTTAATGTTTTTCAATGAACAGGATTTCCTAATTTTGATGATGTCCAGTTTATCACTTTTTTTTTCAGTTTATCATTTTTTAATTTTTATGTTTAGTGATTTCTGTGTTGCGCCTCAAAAATCTTTTCCAATCCCAAGGTCATGAAAATACCTTTTTTTTTTTTTTGAGACAGAGTCGCACTCTGTCATCCAGGCTGGAGTGCAGTGGCTCCAACTCCTGACCTCAAGTGACCTGCCTGCTTCAGCCTCCCAGTGCTGGGATTACAAGCATGAGCCACCGCACCCGGCCTTGTGTTTTCTTTTAAAAGCTTTATAGAAAAATAAATAGATAAACAAATAAAAATAAAAGCTTTATAGGTTTAAATTCCTTATTTAAGGTCTGTGATCCATTTCAAATTGATTTTTGCATGTAATATGAGTTAGGGGTCAAAGTTTGTTTTATTTTGTAGAGAAAATTAGTTGTTCTAGCACCACTGATGAAAAGATTTTCTTCGTCATTGAATTTGTATTGATGGCTTTGGTGAACATCAATAGACCACATATTGTGGTCTTTCTGGACTCTTTTCCTTTGATCTATTTATCTTTTATGCCAACACTACATTGATAATGTACCTTTACATAGTTAAGTCTTCAAATCTGATAGGTCAAGTCCTCCAATTACATTATTCTTGTTTAGTTCGGGTTGGCTATTCAGGTCTTTTAATAACATGATGAAATCCGCTTATTAGTTCCTACTAAAAAGCCTGCTTGCATTTTGATTGGAATTGTGTTGACTCTATGGATCAATTTAGAAAAAACTGCCATCTTAAGAATATAGACTCTTCCAGTCCACTAGCGTGGTATATTTCTCCATGGTTGTATGTCTTAATTTCTCTCAGCAACATTTTGTATTTTTACGCACATTTTCAAAAATTAAATTTATTCCTAGGTATTTGATGTGTTTTAATGCTACTATAAACGAGTTTTAAAAATATTTATTTTTCAAATATTTGTTTCTAATGTATAGAACTGTAGCAAATATTTGTAGGTTGACCTTGTATTCAAGTTCACTTATTCTAGTAGTTTGTAGATTTCTTTCAATTTTTTATGCCTCTAATCGTAGAAGCATTCTATGCTTCTGCAGATAAAGCATTTTTCAGTGTTAGAAGTTGTACTGACTTCTTTTCTTGGGGTTTCCATCTTCTCATTTTGTCTTCTCTTGGTGTCAAGTGCTAACATTAGCACCACTTGGAAATATGACAGGACTGCAGCCAGTGTGGATAATTATCATTTTCAACTGCAGATCTCTCTCAGCCCTGTCCGCTTATCACACGGGCTTGATCGCGCCTATGAAGATCCGCACAGAGGCTCCTGGGAACCTTCGTTTATACAGTGGGAGCCCCACTCGCAGTGAGAAAGAGCAGGTCTCCATCAGCTCCTTCTACTACAAGGAGCGGGTAAGTGCCAGAGCTGCGGCCTTTGATTCTTACCCCTTCTCCTGGATTCTTGTTCATCACCTCCTGCCTGGCCCAGCAGCTAGATTAGTAATCCCCCTATAGTCTTCCACTTTCATAATCAGTTTGTTCAAGAAAGGCATTGCTCTGTTCCTTTTAGTTGGTTTTAACTGCTGTAAATTGTGTGTGTATGGAGGGGTGGGTGGTTCTTATGGTTCATAGTCTTTAGTCCCCATTTAACTCTATTCTCGTAATCTCTATTCACTGAGTCGGTTCCCATTATGTCAGTGTAGAATACCTTAGCTTCACATCTTCCATGGTTTTCTGACGTTTGTCAGGAAATTAAGGGATGCCTCTGAAGTTCTGGGATCTTAATATATTTGGAACTTCATAATTGTAAGAAGTCTTAAAGTTGATGTCTAAAAGATTGGGTTGTTTTTTTTTATTCTTTTTTTCACTAAGTCTACATGGAAATACCCATTTGAGTGGACCAGATGATAAAAAATTACCTGAGCTTGTCCTTATGTGCCTCGTTTCTCAAAGAACTCATTGTCCCTAAAGTAGTTATCATTAAGCTGTCAGAAACCTTTGGTGCCAACAGTGTAGAGAATGTTGGCAGAGCACAGGAATGATCCCAAGAAAGCTTTCTGTGTTGACAGATTGCAAGTCTGGCTTAAACAGACTTTTAGCTGACATGTTTTAAGCTGAGTTACCACTGAGCACTGCACAAACTTAGGAATTCTTTGTTGTTATCTCTCGCTCCATGAGAAATAATGGATTGTAACTGATACTTGTTTTTTAAAAATGGAATTATTTTAGACCAGACACCCATTTCGAGGAAGTAGTAGTAGTGTCTTCAGTTCGATTGCAGTAGAATGTCTAACCTTCCAAGTTTACACCTGTAGTTAACTATGTCTGACTTTAGTTTAGGTTTGTATGTAACTAAAATGAGTGTTTGACACCAGACCAGTCTTGAGCAAAACCATTTAGTCAAATAGGGAAAATGAACTTTTTTTTTTTTTTTTTTGGCTTTTCGGGACACTTTCCTATAGTCCCCTTCCTCATATCTCTTATGGAGTTCCGCCCACTTGGCTGTTACAGACCTCCTTGGAACACCCACTAATCGCTGTCATCTCCAAGTCCTTGCCATTCAAAATTGTTAGTTCTTTTTCCCACATGCTCCCAGGTAATTGGATAGACGATTTGATAAACAGGTTGGAACTAAGACATTTTGTTGAGATGAAAGCCAGGCTCATGGTTGGGTCAATGTGGGGGATTTTCTTCAGTGTCAGGCCGGGAGATCAAGGAGAGCTTTCAGTCCAAGAGGCAGTTCTGAATTTCTCTTTGATTCATGGCATGTGCCACCCATATTTGGGTTCATATTGGGCACAATAGAGTAATTTTGACTTTGTGGAGGTGTGTAAACCCTACTCTAATCAAAATAACTCCATTTCCAAGATGAGGCCTCTTTTAAGCCTGTGTTCATATTTTTGATGGTATGGCCTTTTTTTTTTTTTCTTACAAGTACCATAATTATAAAGAGGAACGAAGAGCATGTGGATAATTCTCTCATCAGATAGGAACTGCAGGGGAGTGGAGGAAGAGTTGTGATATTTTAGTTCAGGGTGGTTCCCACTGCACTGTTCTGCAGAGAAAGTGGGCTGTTCAAGCCCCCTAACAGACATAGTAAGTGGCCTTTTATGTTTCATTTCAAATAATGACCAAATAAAATGGGGTGATGCTTTGATTATAATTTCATGTGAAACTCTTGTATTGATGGATACCACATACAGGAAAGTTCACAAATCAAAGTGTATAGTTCAGTGAATTAATAATCACACGGGTCAAGAAATCGAACATTTCGAAAACCTCAGAAACCTTGGATTATTAGCTTAAGTCATACGAAATTGCTGATATTTGATCATTTTTGACCTAAACAAAGGTTCACGTGGTTCAACTTAATAGACTAACAACATAAAAATGAGTAGTCAGTCCTTTTGTGATGAATTTGACATAAATTTCTCTCTCCTTGAAGTTTCTTCATGTCCATCCCATTTGGGTGGGGCCAAGGTGGGAATTACATAAGTGGAATATGGCCATGATATCTTTTTTTTTTTTTTGGACACAGAGTCTTGCTCTTCGCCCAGGCTGTAGTGCAGTGGCATAATCTGGGCTCACTGCAACCTTCGGCCTCCTGGGTTCAAGTGATTCTCCGGCCTAAGCCTCCCGAGTAGCTGGGATTATAGGCGCCTGCCACCATACGTGGCTAATTTTTGTATTTTTTAGTAGAGATGGGCGTTTTACCTTGTTGGTCAGGCTGATCTTGAACTCCTGACCTCGTGATCCACCCACCTCAGCCTCCCAAAGTACTGGGATTACAGGCTTGAGCCACCACACCCGGCCAGCCGTGATATATTATGTGGGCTACCTTCCTTACAAAGGTTTATACCCTTTGAGGTGCATTTTCTAATCCCCAGCTGTCTAGTTTCACATGTCAAATGATGTCACTTTTGTTATGGAAATGATTCCAGTCTACTAAGTTTCTGTTTGTGTTTTTAGGTTTTGGATTTTTTTTTTTTTTTTCTAAATAAGAGATGGGGCCTTTCCCTGTTGCCCTGGCTGGAGTGCGGTGGTGTGAACATGACTCACTGCAACCTCAGTCTCCTGGGCTCAAATGATCCCCCTACCTCAGCCTCCTGAGTAGTTGAAACTACAGGAGTACACCACATCGCCCAGTTAATTAAAAACAAATATTTTTGTAGAGCTGGGGTCCCATTATGTTGCCCAGGCTGGATTTCTCTGTGTTTAGGTCTTCATTTTTAGCCCAAATTTTTCTCCTACATGTTTTTATTCCCTTTTAGATCTCTGCCCCTGAGAGCTTTAAATAAGTGAGGCATAGCAATGAGGGAAGTATTGTGGGTTTTTTTGGTTTTGGGGGGGTTTTTTGATCTGTTTTTTGTAGAGATGAGGTCTGGCTGTGTAGCCCAGGCTGGTGTCAAGCTCCTGGGCTCTAGTAAGCCTCTCAACTCAGCCTCCCAAAGTGCTGGGATTATTGGCATGAGCCGCCTCACCCAGCCAGTATAGTGAGTTTTTTTGACACAGAATTTTGCTCTTGTTGCCCAGGCTGGAGTGCAGTGGTGTGATCTCGGCTTACTACAACCTCCACCTCCCGGGTTCAAGCGATTGTCCTGCCTCAGCCTCCCTCTGTAGCTGGGATTACAGCCCCCGACAACGCCTGGCTAATTTTTTCTGTTTTTAACAGAGGTAGTGTTTCACCATGTTGGCCAAACTGGTCTCAAACAACTGACCTCAGGTGATCCAGCCGCCTCGGCCTTCCAAAGTGCTGGGATTACAGGCGTGAGCCACTGCACCCGGCCCAGTATAGTGTATTTTTGAGAAAACAAAACGTCTTTATGGAGCCATTTAGAGATTATTGTTTGTTTCTCTCGTGGCTTTGTGTGTTTTTAACCTGCCCTACTTAGGTTATGTTGTTATATTCACCCAAATATTCTCCAGATGGAATTCCAAGGTTTGCTCCCCAAAATTTTAAAATGTGAGATGCCTAAAAAAAACCATCAAATTGCTAACATTCATTTGACAAGTGGACCAACTCTTAGTAGCTGAGAAAATGTTCATTCCTATGATAAATCAGAAGGCCCAGAACTTAGGATAAGCATTAGGTATTGCCTTGCATACGCATTTAAACCTTTTTGCAAACTCCCACCCTTGCTTTAGTTTATGTTACTAAAATAGTTCTGATGTAAATAACCAGAGTGGTCTTTAGGTTAATAGAATAATTTCTGATCTTCATAAACAGATATTCATATTGTTAGCAAGGGTGCTTTCAGGAAGGTCCCTCCTCAGCATCAGCCCCTTCCTTTCCCTCGTTTCTACAGGGCTCCCACGGCCCATGACATCACTCTGAAGATAGTCCTGCAGGCCCAACGTCAAGACACCCAATCCCCCTCATTGCCCATACCACATACCAGAAAACATTTGGTATTGAGCCTATTCAAGAACATCTTCCTTTTAGGAATGAGAATGTGCTGTTCTCCTTACCTACTACAGGGGAAAACAGGCTTCTGCCTATTTCTCCACTTGCACAGTGATCTTAGTGCGTGTTAGAGTTCCCTCAGACCTATTTGTAGTTCCTTTGTCAGAACTATGTTAACGTCAGCCTCCATATACCTTGAAATGTGACTGAAAGAACAATGAAACTGAAGCTGTGTTTGGAGTGTGATGGGTGGGAGGGAGGTGAGGGAATCTGAATACTGCTGTGCTTAGGTTCATATTTTTTAGTCATTTCAATCCCGACTTTATAGTGTGTTATGGTACATTTGAATCCATCGGATGTATGGGAAGCTTTCACTTTATTCTATATTTTTCCCTTTTAATTTTCTTGGTGTTTTTCTTCCCTCCTCCTGGGTGTAACGTTTTCATGCACAGATGTCTCCTCGCTCTGCCCGGCGGCGTTGGTCCATACAAGCAATTAACGACTTCCCGGTACTGTGCGCTGTGCAAATGCTCTCCTTAACTAATCCCGTCTCTACCCAAGGCCCAAGAATAAAATGCCACCTGCCTGGCTTTGAGGAACCTGAAATGACAGTCTAGCTGTTTTCAGGACCAGCAACAGTCAATTTTTTGCTTGGGGGAGTTCAGGCACCCAGGGCTGCCTCCTGGTCCAATCACACAGTTTCTAATGGCTAACATTGTCACGGATCCTGAATGGATTATTTTTGCAAAGGAAACTTAATACTGCATTTCTTGGAAAGAACCCTAATTGTAAGCCGTTAGCTCACCCAATTTCACTTGGAGCATTTGTGTAATTTTTTGGAGCTTTCAAAAGCCCACCTTTGGCATGGAGGGAGCAGAGGAAGATATAAGAGGCTTATACTATTTTATCTCTGCTTTTACAGTCATGGTCTAGTTCGTAGAGGGAGGTGCCCACCTGCTTCATTGGCATAACACAAAAGCTAGTTTTTATCCTTTGGGAAGTTTCTGGAACAAATTTTTCCCCTTACCATCACTATTTTGTGTGGATAGTAAAACCTGCTGTGGACATCCTCTCTTCCTTTTCTTTCTTTCTTACTCACTTCTGTTGGCCATTTCCCCTCTTCTGTCTTCCTCTCCCCATCCCCTTCATGTTTCAGTAGTGCCAAGGTGACCTCACGCTGTGCATGGCAGCCTTGAGGCTTTGTATAAATTTCATTTGGTATAAAGAATTTTCAGGGGAATCGTCTTATAGCCTTGTCGTAGAAAACCAGTTGGAACCAGAAGCCCCAATTAGCAAGTACCACTGCTGCCAACAGCTTGTAGGTGGAGCCTCCAATGGGGCTACCTTCCAAAAGCCTGCCCCAGCCAACACGACTGCCGAATTCCCACTGATTGTCCAGAAGTCCCTGCTCCCACTGCTATTTCAATAGGGACTCATTTAGACTCCCTCCGCACTCTGTGGATTATGCATTGCTAATGGGGTTTCTGCGAAGCAGTTGGTGGCTTATTCTTGGGCTGTTTTGACATTCAACCCATTTATTGGCATCAATGTTGCCTCCGATTGTAGCAGTAACACTGGTGGTACAGTCTCAAGCTGGCTATTGGTTGTCATTCAGTGCTATTTCCACCAATGCCTCCCTCCTGCCCCCCAACCCCCACCCCACTCCCTTCTTCCTTGTCCTTTTTGCCGTAATTCCATGAACACCTTCTTGGTTTGTTCAGAGGGTCAGCCTGGTGCTCATCATGTAATAATTTGTCTTGCTTTGTCTCTCTTCCCTCAATTTCTTCTCATGAAATCTGTGGGGACAGGACATTTGCTATTGATGGAGCATTGAAAAGATCAAGTCCTTTGCCTCCTAGAGGTACTAACTTGACTGTTTAGAGAAGTATCCATTTTTAAGCCCATGACAGTGGGACTGGAGCGATGCAGGAGGTTTAGGGACTTTTAGGCCATGGTGCCCTTCCCCAACACAGAAAGATTAACCACATCTTAGCCGCACGTGTCAGTATGCTCTGGAACCAGAGGATCCTAAAAGAAATCCCTATGTTATTACCTGTCAGTTGCACAGACAAGAGAGATTCCTAAAATTGACAGGAAGATACTAAGAGGAACCTTGCTTAGGAGAGGTGTGGATGGAACATGAGTGGTTCTTATTGCCAGGGCACTTGGGAAAATACCCTGAAAAGGTGTCCATCTACTCATTAGGTAGCAGCAGGGGCCTAAGACCCCAGCTAGTAGCTGATCTAATTTGAGATTTAGCCTCTCCATTTAAACAGCCTTGTTACATGAGAATTTCCAGAGTAATTGGCCAGTAGGCAGGATTACCAAGTAACCCCTGAAGCCTGAAGGGGAGATATTTATGTTTAAAAACCACTAACCAATACATTAAAAAAAAGGGCAGTGACAGTATTTTGCAGCCCCTTAAAGATTTTTGACAATGTTTTGCAATTACTTCTTGCTGGATTTAAAAAATGTACAGCACTGTCCCACAATTGCTTTTACAGTTTGGTTCCTGGTAGCAGGTCTAATTGGGGTGATCCTCTGTTGGGGGAGCCTCCTTCTATGGCAGGCTTAAAGGCAGCTGAGGGAGGTTTCAGAAAGCACCTCCTATTTAGCCAGTATGGATCAAACAGAAATACATAGAAGCCTGGTGTCTCAAGAAGTCCCAGCAAATACAGGCTGTGATTTTCATAATTCAATGAAGGGTCATTGCAAAAAGTTGCAAAGAACACCCTCTATATTTTCGTTAAGTATTGATGGGTCACATAGGTTTGTTTCCACTGATCTTTGTAACCCAAAGCTGCAAATGGGGGAAGAGTCCTTAAGACACTTCTTCGGACTCTTAGTTTTCTTCTGTCTCAATGTGCCTAATCCTAACAAATTCCAAAAGGAGCCTAAACAGTGTGAGGTGCCCGGCCTCAAATGCAGCATCTTGCTCTGAATCTGGCCTGCCCTCCTCTGAAGCCATGTAGCTGCAGGAGCTGCAGCCTCTGCAGATCTTCGGTAGACACTCAGGCTGAGCAGAACATAGTCACGATGCTGACAGAAAGTGACTAAAGAAGTGAGTCATCGCAGAAGGGTGGAGCTGGACAGGCATCACTGGAATCCAGTGCTAATCTCCATACAGAAATGGATCCATTAAAAAATGGGCCAAGCGATTTCCATATTAACAGGGAGCTCAGGATTTATTATTTATTACTTTTAATCTAAAATTATATACTAGACCAAGTGATTTCCATATTAACCGGGAGTTCGGGATTTATTATTTATTATTATTATTATTTTTGAGACGGAGTCTCGCTCTTATTGCCCAGGCTGGAATGCAATGGCACGACGTTGGCTCACCGCAACCTCCACCTGCTGGGTTCAAGCGATTCTCCTGCCTCAGCCTCCTGAGCAGCCGGGATTACAGGTGCCCGCCATTACGCCTGGCTAATTTTTTATATTTTTAATAGAGACGGGGTTTCACTATGTTGGCCAGACTAGTCGGGAACTCCTGACCTCAGGCAATCCACCTGCCTCAGCCTCCCAAAGTGCTGGGATTACAGGCGTGAGCCACTGCACTCGGCCTATTTATTATTTTTTAATCTAAAATTATGTGCTGAAAATCAAGTTAACGAGAACGGGCTTAGCAGCCTGACAGGCCTGTAAATCTCAGCACTTATGGCTGTGATCTAAAGGAAGCCTCATGTCCTTATTTGTAAAATGTAGGTAGTATCCCTTGTCACAGAGCTGTCATAAGTGAGGCTTATGCTAGCACAGAGTGAGCAATCCAGGAGCGGGAGCTGATACCTTAAGTGTTGAGTCAAACATTTGTACACTTGGACTTGTGTCATTTGTCAATTTCAAATGAGCTAGTCTGTTTTGCAAATGAGCTGCTTTGGGCATATGGATCTTAACATAATTAATAATACGCTTTTATTAAGTTTGTTTTAAAGGTCAGGAAATTGTGACCTTTCTTTTGAGGCAGGGTCTCGCTCTGTCACCCACGCTGGAGTGCAGTGGTGGGATCTCAGCTCACTGCAACCTCTGCCTCCCGAGTTCAAGCAGTTCTCCTGCCTCAGCCTCCCAAATAGCTGGGATCACAGGCATGAGCCACCATGCCCTGCTAATTGTTGTATATATTATAGAGATGGGGTTTTAACTTGTGGGCCAGGCTGGTCTCAAACTCCTGGCCTCAAGTGATCTGCCTGTCTTGGCCTCCCAAAGTATGGGATTACAGGTGTGAGCCACCGCGCACGCCCGGCCCGTGGTTATTTTGTGTTTCAAAAGCTAACAGACCTCACCCTTCTTTGAGGCCTTCATTTCAGCTCTGTAATTAAACTGAGCAAAGTGAGTTGCTCAATTGTTTAAGTGCTTCTCATTTTTTCTTTTTGGAATAGAGAGCCAGAGTGACTGCCTGGATCAGTGTTTTAGAAGCCTTCCACCCTACCCAGAAGACCAAATTAGATGGTTCATATTCCGTTCTAGGTGGAATCTTTTTGGCATAGATTGTGTTTTTTTAATCTAATACTCTGAGTCTCACTTGAGGTGACCAATTATGTGTGACCTGTGGGTGTGTTGTTTCCTGGGCTTTATAAACTCCTGGAAACCCGAATGAAAATCACAGTGAATGAGCTTGTATACCTTGTACCTTCTCCGTTCTAGTTAAGCCCCTTGTGCAGTTCAGTGTCACTGCAGGGTAGACATAGGCTAAATAACCCTCCCAAAAACAGGCCTTGTCATAGTATTTAGTGCACATGTGACTATGTCTGTCTTAGGTCAGTCATACTGCCTGGCTACAGCCCATTTGGACAGGTTGGTTGCTCTTTAACAAGCCTCCCTACTTACACGCATGTCAGGATGTTTGTGGCTAAAAGGATAGCCTTTGTGAATATGCACATAATTCTTTAGAAAACCAGGGCAAATAGGAATGGAAGGCCTATCCCATAATAATTGATAAAGGTTCCCCTTGTATTGCTGAATAAGGACTTGGGTATGCATACATGGTAAATAGTCAGTGAACTGCTTCTTAAGATCAAATGGGGCCAGGTGCAGTGGCTCACACCTGTAATCCTAACATTTTGGGAGGCCGAGGTGGGTGGATCACTTGAGGTCGGGAGTTCAAGACCAGCCTGGCCAATATAGTGAAACCCCACCTCTACTAAAAATACAATAATTAGCCAGGCATGGTGGCACACGCCTGTAATCCGAGCTACTCGGGAGGCTGAGGCAGGAGAATCGCTTGAACCCAGGAGGTGGAGGTTGCAATGAGCTGAGATTGTGTGCCACTGTACTCCAGCCTCAGCAACAGAGTGAGATTCTGTCTCAAAAGAAGAAAGAAAAAAAAGATCAAATGGGTTAAGGTTCCAAACTGATAGTGTAACATGCATTTACAAATGACAATAAACAATTCACAGGTACTTTAGCTAAACTTCATTTACCTGCCCTGAACTAAGTCCACATGTCCTGAATTTAATAGTTCTAAGATGCATAATAATCCTATGGGAAGTTACATGCATTGGACAACTTTGGGGATTAAATGGGATATCGGTGGTCAGAGACCCCTGACTTTAGACCAAGACCAATTTAATGAAGAGTGATTATATAAAAATCACTTGCAGTCCGGGTGCAGTAGCTCATGCCTATAATCCCAGCACTTTGGGAGGCCGAGGCAGGCAGATCATAAGGTCAAGAGATCCAGACCATCCTGGCCAACATGGTGAAACCCGTCTCTACTAAAAATACAAAAATTAGCCGGGCGTGGTGGCGGGCGCCTGTAGTCCCAGCTACTCGGGAGGCTGAGGCAAGAGAATCGCTTGAACCTGGGAGGCAGAGGTTGCAGTGAGCTGAGATGGTGCTGCCACACTCCAGCCTGGTGACAGAGCGAGACTCATCTCAAAAAAAAAATCACTTGCAGAAAATGAATTTATTTATGATGATCCAATTTAAATTCCTGAGAGCTTATATACATTCATAATAGTTATATGTTTCTAGAGTACTCTTTTCAGTTTATATAATTTGCAACCCTACCTTGTTGTCATACGCTCATTAAACTTGTGAGATTGGAACAACAGAGGTCATGATTGGCCGTAAGTTGTCAGTGAGCGAACAAAGAGTGACATTCTTTAGACTAAACTCACAACAAATAAAAACTTCCCCTGGGTTCTGTTGAGCCAGTACCTGTGGTAGTAAGACCTGTTAATCTTGGTTTTCTGATTCCAAATTGGAAGCCCTTTTTACTAGCTCCTTTTGCCTTTTTAGTTAATAAATATGTCACTCCTTCCTTAGCTGAATCACTTTGGTGACCCCCTTTTAACTTCTGGCAACAAAACAGAATACTGCTCCTTTGGCTTGTTGTCATTTTAAAGATACCAGATGGGGCCGTGCTCTAATAATTCTCGTTTTTCAGGGCATCCCTCATTTCACACATACAGACTCCTCACACATATAGCCACTCATAGGTAAGCCCAGGGAAATGGGATACTTGCTCACCATCTTCCCTGTCCATTACCCAAGCCCCTGGAATCAGGTATTTTTGACATGGAGAATGATCACTTTTAGAAATAATTCAAGTCTGCCAGAAAAGCGGGGTAATTCTCCTTAAGCTGCAAAGTGCCTCTGTCTTCCTACTATAGATTAAGGTTTGCAGAGCCCACACTGCTATGTCTGAATTAAATTTTCAACAAATGCTGTTGAAACTGCCTAAGGAAAAAAAACTTTGATTAGTTTCAGGCAGGAATTTTGAACCTAGGACCAAATTCAATCTAAAAATTGTTCTCCCACATTTTTGTGGACTTTACTAACTTATTTACTTGCTGTTTTTAAAATTCATTAATTAATGTATTAATCCTGGCTTCCTGATCGCTGTTTTTGAGCACCTGCAAAATGTATCTAGCCCTGCAGTGCGTGCTTATTTTCCTGTTAGGATTTTTGAATCAAGAGCTCATCCTTTTATTTCCTACAGATGCTGATTCCTATAATTGTGGGCATGATGTAATTTTTTAAAAGTGCAAATTACCAATGACCCCAATGTGATGAGCTCTCTGCAGTTGTTGTTTTCCGCTTGTCAAAGTCCCCATTAGTTACATCTTGTCATCTACCCCTAGAAATCAAGGCGATGGAAAAGTAAGCGTGAGGGATCGGAGTCGGGCAATCGACAGATCAAGGCTGCTGGGAAAGTCATCATCCAGGATGTTGCCTGCCTCCTGCCTGTTCACAAATCACTGGGAGAACTGTACATGTAGGTACAAAATTTCAAGTATGCTGTACCTATCACTTCCAGGATTAGCCAACCGTTTTTTTTTTTTTTTTTGAGTGTGGGAATCCTTTCTTCAAAAGCAGTTTTAGGAGAAGCCCGATGTATTAGCTTTCTGTTGCTTTGTACAAATTCCCACAGACTTAGCAGCTTCCAACAACATTCATTTATTATCTCTCAGTTTTTGTGGGTCTCGAGTCTGGGCACAGCTTATCTGTGTCCTTGCTCAGGGTCTCAGCAAGCTGAAATCATGGTGTTGGCCAGGCAGTGATTTCATCCAATGCACGGGGTCCTCTTCCAAGCTTGTTCAGGTTGTTAGCAGAGTTCAGACCCTTGCAGCTGTAGAACTCATCTGTAAATTTCATCTTGAGACCGCTAGAAATGGCTCACACATGCTTCACGTTCCCTCTAAGGCTTCGCCTGATGAGGTCAGCCCCACCCAGGACAGTCTCTCTGTAGGTGACTTCAAAGTCAGTTGCTTAATAACATAATCACAGAAGTGATATCCCATCAAAATTCACTGGTGTCACCCACATTCAGAGGGAGTGGAGTATTGTATAAGGCATGCTACTTTACAAAGTGGAGCTCCTGTGTTTTAACAGAGCTGTTACACAAAGCAGAGCTACTTTTGTTTGGATGGAAGTGAGAGGTGAGTAATCAGCGTGCAGAGGCCGCCTGCAGTTCCCCTGCCTCTTCCTAAAGTTGAACTTAACAGCAGAAAGTGTTTCCTCTGTTGTATATACATAGCATACCACTCTTTCTGTTAGGGACCATGGTCAGTGCTGCACGTCTTTCAGTTCATTTTTATTCAACCCTCAAGGCTTGGAACTCCACAGAAAAGCTGGTTGGTAAATTGGTATTTGAGTATGGCCTCCTCCTGACTTTAAAGAGGTGAGCAATTTCACCTTCCCTGGGCTGGAATGCAGGGAAGCTGTTTTAGCATTAGCTCTAGTTAAGCTTTTCCTCCAAGTCAGATAGGAAGGTGTTTCAAGGCCGACACAGAATAAAACAGTTTGAGTGGCAGCCAAAGAGGTGGTTTCTCATCCGTTGGTTAAACTGGGAGTCATTGTTTAGGCAGCTACACTAGAAAGAAACCTTTCAATTCTTTTATAAAAATTTCAGATTGAATGTGAATGATATTCAGGAAACATGTCAGAGAACGCGGCTTCTGCCTTGCTTGTTGGAAGAAAGGATCTGGTCCAGGTACTGTACATCCCTTTTGGTGGAGATTTGGATTTTTCCTCAGGAGGAGATTGTTTTTACTTTGTCACTGGCGTTTAATGACATTTTCAAAGTGTTTCTTGTTTTGGAATTCCTTTTCCATTTTCTTTGCCAGTCTGTAGGATTAGAGTGACTTTCCAAATGCTGGAAATTTTTCTTTGTAGTACTTACTTGGGAAGGTCCTAAAGCATCCATTAATATATTTTTTAATTATATGTCTCTTTTCTATTCCAGTGTCATGGTGAGTGCTATGTAGCTAAACTTGGGTGTCTATTTCTCTGCCATTTGAACCCTCAGTTCTTTTTTTTCTTTTGAAAATGCTTCATTTTACAAAATATTTACCACAGTGTTCCTTCAGATAGATATGTTCAGTTTTAAAATAGGATCCAACATTTCAAATATTTAAATTTTCTTTATCTTTGCAGCAACATATCAGTGTCTTATAACGAATTATCCCTGTATTTTTTAAAATGGCTTAACTGAGATGTAGCCCACCTACCATGCAATTTACCCATTTAAAATATACCATTCAGTGGTTTCATTTTGTTTTGTTTTTTGTGACAGAGTCTCATTCTGTCGTCCAGGCTGGAGTTCAGTGGCATGATCTCAGCTCACTGCAACCTCTGCCTCCTAGGTTCAAGCGATTCTCCTGCCTCAGCCTCCCCAGTAGCTGGGATTGCAGGTGCATGCCACCATGGCTGGCTAACTTTTGTACTTTTTAGTAGAGACAGGGTTTCACCATGTTGGCCAGGGTGGTCTTGAACTCCTAACCTCAAGTGATCCGCCCACCTTGGCCTCCCAAAGTGCTGGGATAACAGGTGTGAGCCAGCACACCTGGCCACCATTCAGTGGTTTTTAGTGGATTCAGAATTGCACAACCACCACCACAAACACACTTTTAGAACATTTTTCTGCTCCCCAAAATAAACCTTGAAACCCTTAATTGTCACCTCATACTCTCTTCTTCCTCCCAGCCCTAGGCAACCATGAACCTACTTTCTGTCTCTATTGCACAGTTTGTTTATATTGTTTTTTGTCTTTTGCCCAGGCTGAGTGCAGTGGCACGATCTCAGCTTACTGCAACCTCCACCTTTTGGGCTCAAGCCATCCTGGTACCTCAGCCTGCCATGTACCTGGAACTACTGGCAAGTGCCACCATGCCTGGCTAATTTTTGCATTTTTTGTAGATATAAGGTTTCAAAGACAAGGCCTTTCTTTGATGTTTTACCTGATTTAAAAATCACTAA
This sequence comes from Ateles fusciceps, assembly GCA_036589455.1. Taxonomy (NCBI): domain Eukaryota; kingdom Metazoa; phylum Chordata; class Mammalia; order Primates; family Atelidae; genus Ateles; species Ateles fusciceps. The sequence goes on from JAZHEH010003205.1 coordinate 15,287,795, forward strand.
GATTTCCATCGTCTTCTCTTAAACACTGAAACCCTTTTAGGAGAAATACGGTGATGGATTTAATCTGGTTTTCTAAGGACCCAGCTAGCTAGGTCCTGTGAACGCTGAGAAGGCAACAGGAGGTGGCAGAAATAGTGCAGCATAGGTAGCAGAGGCCTGGGCTCGACTCTGCTTCCTAGCGAAATGACCTGGACAAGTTTTTCCAGTGTCTCTCAGTCTCTGCGTATGTTTGTTAGTGGAGAACCTTAAGAACTGAGAACTTTGTAAGGTTGGTGAGAAGACTGGTAAATGCAATACTAAGGCAGGACCATGCTTCGTATTCTGGAAAAGCATTCTCGGCCAGGTGTGATGGCTCAAGCCTATAGTCCCAGCACTTTGGGTGGCAGAGGTGGAAAAATTGCTTGAGCTCAGGAGTTCAAGACCGGCTTGAGCAACATGGCGAGAACCCATCTCTAAGCAAAATTTTTAAAGACTAGCCAGGCATGATGGTGCACGCCCGTAGTCCCACTGCTTGGGAGGCTGTGGTGGGAGGATTGCTTGAGGCCAGGAGGTCGAGGCTATAGTGAGCATGTTCACACTGGCTGCACTCCAACCTGAGTGACAAAGTGAGGCCCTGTCTGAGAAAAAAAATTCTCTAGGAAAATTTACTTCCTAAGGTGTTTTTTTTTTTTGAGACAGTCTCACTGTGTTGTCCAGGCTGGAGTGCAGTGGCGCTGTCTCAGCTCACTGCAACTTCCGCCTCTTGGGTTCACGCGATTCTCATGCCTCAGCCTCCTGAATAGACAGGATTATAGGCACGTGCCACCACGCCTGGCTGATTTTTGTATTTTTAGTAGACTGGGTTTCATCATGTTGGCCAAGCTGGTCTCGAACTCCTGACCTCAAATGATCTGCCTGTCTTGGCCTTCCAAAATGCTGGGATTACAAGCATAAGCCATCATGCCCAGCCCTAAGCTTTTTTTAATGTTAAGTCTTCAGTACTTTCCTGGCGGAGTAGATTGGGAAGGGCAGACGAGCCCTTGTGAAGTGGGGAAGACTCTTGTGTTCAAACAGACCCAGCTGAAATCAACCTGGACCCTGGCACTTTTTTGTTGTGTCTTGGCAGGCAAGCCACCTAATCCTTCTGCACTTCAGGTTCCTCGGCTATAAAATGGAAACGATACTTCTGAAGTCGTTATGAGAACTAAATAAGATAATGTGTGAAAAGTTGCGTAAATGTATCAGGTAGATGGCAAATACCCATGTACATGGTACAGTTGCTGCTGCCGTTCTTGTAATTATCATTTGTGACATGGTGCAATTGAATGGGACAGAGAAATGACATCAGTGAACATGCTTAAAGAATTTTTTTCTTTGTTCTTTTTTTTTTTTAAATATATAGAGATGTGGTCTTTCACTGTGTTGCCCAAGCTGGTCTCGACCTCCTGGCCTCAAGCGATCCTCCTGTCTTGGCCTCCCAAAGTGTTGGGATTATAGGTGTGAGCCACCACACCCAGCCTTTTTGTTCTTTATGCTCACGTTGAAGATATGCTTACTGTTTTGCAGAGAGTTGCAGAAGTAAATGCAGGAGTCACTATTTCTGTTAGGGCATTCAGGAAATGTGGATTCTAAGTGAGGAAATAACATGCCTCAGTTGTCAGCCAGGGTAGTAAACATCTTACCTTATCCCAGAAAGTCATTAACTTCCTTTAGTACCGATTCACTGGGTCATTGATTATCGAGATGAATGTGTACTTCAAGTTTCTCCTTTTGACAATACCTTCTGTATATTTCTCAAGTATGTTGGTGTCACATGATTTAATTGATTTTCTTTTCTTTTCTTTTCTTTTTTTTTGAGACAGAGTCTCACTCTGTCACCCAGGCTAGAGTGCAGTGGCATGTGGCTCACTGCAATGTCCGCCTCCTGGGTTCAAGCTGTTCTCTTGACTCAGCCTCCCGAGTAGCTGGGACTGCAGGCATCGCCACCACGCCTGGCTAATTTTTGTATTTTTAGTAGAGACGGAGTTTCACCATGTGGCCAGGATGGTCTCAATCTCCTGACCTCATGATCCGCCCACCTTGGCCTCCCAAAGTGCTGGGATTACAGATGTGAGCCGCCATGCCCAGCCTTTAATTGATTTTCATGCGTAATGCTTTCCTACCTGTTTCTCAATATCTTTGTTTGCTTATTCTTTCTCCTTGGATTGTAAACTCCTTGATTCAAAGTCCATATCTTCTTTGTTTTGAGCGTTTCAGAGTCTAGTATAGTGTTTTCCAGTCAATGGGCATACAGTGATGTGCTGCTACTAAGAAAGGTTTTCCAGAAGTAGGATTTGATTTTTAAAGGTATCGAGGGGGTGGGGGTTTTGTTTATGACATGATGTGTTTAGCTTGTGCCTTGGATTTAATAGACACTTAATGGCTATTGGTTTCTGATCAGTGGTTCTCAGCCCCGTGGGATTTCAAGTTGGGAGGTATTCCTCAGATTTGATGTCGACAAAAGAAAGCCAAATCCATTTTGCTTGGCCTATTCTTCTTAGTTTTTAGTTTCAGAAAGGATACTGAAACTTTTATAATGAAGGCAACAAAGTTTTTCATTATTTAGGTGAAGAAGGACAGATCTTAAATGTGTTGTAGACCGCCTTTTTCTTTTTCCTCCCTGCCAGCCCAACTTACTGATGAAGCAGCATTTTTTTTTTTTTTTTTTTGAGACAGCGTCTGGCCCTGTCGCCCAGGCTGGAGTGCAGTGGCGTGATCTTGGCTCACTGCAACCTCAGCCTCCTAGATTCAAGCAATTCTCCTGTCTCTGCCTCCTGAGTAGCTGGAATTACAGGTGTGCACCACCACGCCTGGCTAATTTTTGTATTTTTAGTAGTGATGGGGTTTCACAGTGTTGGCCAGGCTAGTCTCAAACTCCTGAACTCAAGTGATCCACCCGCCTCGGCGTCCCAGAGTGCTGGGATTACAGGCGTGAGCCACCGTACCTGGCCTGAAGCAGCATTTCAAAAAATCATTTGAGGCTGGGTGTGGTGGCTCACACCTGTAATCCAAGCATTTTGGGGGACTGAGGTGGGTATATCACTTGAAGCCAGGAGTTTGAGACCAGCCTGGCCAACATGGGAAAACCCCGTTGCTACTAAAAATATAAAAATTAGTCAGGTGCCGTGGCTCACGCCTGTAATCCTAGCTACTCAGGAGGCTGAGGCAGGAGGATCACTTAAACCCAGGAGGCAGAGGTTGCAGTGAGCTGTGGTTATGCCACGGCACTCCAGCCTGGGTGACAGAGTGAGACTCTTGTATCAAAAAAATAAAATAAAAAGTCATGTGAGTTAGTGGCTAAGTAGATGACCCACTGAAATTATTACACTGTCATTTCTCTGAAGTTTGCTTAATGAAACGTTTTTAAGGTTACTGTTTCTCAAACCTTAGAGTGCACATAAGTCCCCTAAGGAGTTGGTTAAAATGTAAACACTGATTCGGTAGGTCTAAATGGGCCCTAAACTTCTGCATTTCAATAAGCTTCCAGCTTTTGCTACCCTCAGAGTAGCAAGGCATCGGGTTTTATATGGAGGATAGGTGGGGTTGCTTCATGTTTCCGTTCCTGTCCTTGCCAGTTTGAGTTTGTATTTCTCTTTGATCTGTCCAGGTTTGGTCGCTGGCTACGGTAGCTACAGATCTTTGCCTTGGTCCGAAATCTGACCCAGATTTGGAAACACCCTGGGCTCGACATCCATTTGGGCGCCAGCTGCTGGAGTCCCTGTAGGTTTTGAGAGCTAAAAGTGAGAAAAATGAATGATGTCCATTTTCGGTCTGTAAACACTAAATGTCATCACCTAAGAGAAAGGCGCAAAGGCCCGAGGAATGAGAGAAAGGAATGGGATCTTTCCTTTCAGTGCTGAAATGGTTTCTGTGCAGAACAAACTTCTTATAGCACCAGAACTATACAATACTTGTCATCTATAACAAGGATTTGAGACCCCTAAGACGCATGTATCCTTTAGAGATTCATGCTTTAGGCCATAAATCACATCAGTCTGAACACAGGAGTTCGAGCTCATGAGATGGTAAGTTTCTTCTTGAGAGCTATAGGATCTCACCCTTGATACTGGATTGGAGAACAGCGTGTTGGTGTTCATGTTTGCCAAAGACCATGCATGATGCTTTCACCCTTTTAGGCAATTCGAGAAAACACTGACTTTGTGTTTAGTTCATTGCACTGACATATGGAACACTGGGCTATACTGTACAAAATAATTTAACACCAAGTAAAACCACTTGAATCTCCATAACTTGGAGGCCAGGGCCTGGGTAGAGAACCGCTCCTGTCTTCAGGTTGAGGTTTGTTTTATTTATGACTCAAGGCCACCCCGGGACACGTGTTCATGCTTCCGCTTCCTCATCGTTAACAGAGGGATGATCAGGTTTGCTCACCCTACTTGGTATAAAACTCAGATACGATAGTGAGTGTGAAAATGCAAATGCTAGACATTGAGTGATAGGAAGACAGTACTATTACTCATTCTCAAAGGCAAAGCCCCTTTGATTCCTTCCTCACATTCTAGCATAATCTTCCTGAAGGGACAGAGGAGATTATGAGTACCTAAAGGGTAGAAACACTCCTTGTTGTTCTTACTTTTTTTTTTTTTGAGGCGAGGTTTTGCTCTTGTTGCCCAGGCTGGAGTGCAGTGGCGCAATATTGGCTCACTGCAGCCTCTGTTTCCTGGGTTCAAGCGATTCTCCTGCCTCAGCCTCCCGAGTAGCTGAGATCACAGACATGCACCACCACACCTGGCTAATTTTGTATTTTTAGTAGAGAAGTGATTTCTCCATGTTGGTCAGGCTGGTCTTGAACTCCTGACCTCAGGTGATCCACCTGCCTCAGCCTCCCAAAGTGCTGGGATTACAGGCGTGAGCCACCGCGCCCGGCCAGTCGTTCTTACTTCATAGCTCATCTTCATAACTGCATCCCAGAGTCTATTGCCTGCTAGCATACTGTGGTGGTCCAGTGTCCTCTGAGCTCCTTCATACAGCTTTAAGTTATATAAATGGCGTGTATGGGAATCCCCCCAGAAGCAGTGTGATTCTTCCTTAGAGCTGGGGGAGACAGAGGGAGCATGTCTTGCCTTTCTCAGATGTTAGGTTAGTCTACTTAGTTCTTGGAAAAGCCGCGTTCATGTTTAAGTCCGTGCCTGAATGTCAGCCAGAGGTTTTCAGATGCATCCTTTAGATCATTTGTAATACGTTGATGCCTTATATTCCAAAGCAAGTCTAGGCAAACTCAAAAGTAGGTCAAACTGCTGGATCTGTAGAAAGCCCCATTTCCTGATGGGGGTTTTTGAGGCAGATTCAAGAATCCTCCCTTCCCACCCCTGTGGCAGTAACCCACCATGACTGTGATCGTTTTTCCTTCCTCAATCCCTCCTTTTGACTTGTTTTCTTTCCTTTCACCTTTTCCTCAGGTTGGCTCATTATTGCCAGCTCCGGGGATGTTCAGACGCTGGCGATGCTCTGTAGCGTGTTCGAAGCCCAGTCTCGGCCTCAGGGGATACCAAACCCCTTTGGGCCTTTTCCCAACCGTTCTTCTAATCTTGTGGTGTCCCATAGTCGATATGTAAGTTTGTTGTTTTCTGGTTTTGTCTGATGTTTTCTTTTCTTTTCTTTTTTTTTTTTTTTTTTGAGACGGAATCTCACTTTGTCACCCAGGCTGGAGTGCAATGGCGCAATCTCAGCTTACTGCAGCCTCTGCCTCCTGGGTTCAAGCAATTCTCATGTCACAACCTCCTGTGTAGCTGGGATTACAGGCGCCTACCACCACTTCCAGTATATTTTTGTATTTTTAGTAGAGATGTGGTTTCACCATGTTGGCCAGGCTGGTCTTGAACACCTGACTTCAGGTGTTCCTCCCGCCTTGGCCTCCCAAAGTGCTAGGATTACAGGCATGAGCTGCCACACCCAGCCTGATGTTTTCTTAATGTGAACTGTCATGGGGAACGGTGTCTGATGCTAGTCCTGTTGGTTCTTCTCTTCCCACCTGCAGCCTAGCTTTACCTCTTCTGGTTCCTGCTCCAGTATGTCAGACCCAGGGCTCAACACGGGCAGCTGGAACATAGGTTTGTATGGAAACATCTTAGCCCACGCTGGATTTTTAGTTCTCCAATAGCTGTGTGTATGTAACCTTTAGTTGATGTTTATTCTTATTTTTTCTTGTTTCTCATTTCTCCTTACATTTACTGTGATAGGGATAGTCTTGCTGGAGGCCTGGCTTTGCATGTGGAACAGGCCACTTGCTGCAGGTCTTTGTGCCTTGCTGCGTTGCTTTTCATCTGGTAGCCTTGAGAAACTGACAGTGGGACTTCCCACTGTTCACCTCAAAACCTGACCCTTCTCCTTCTCCTTCTCATGCCCTTTCTATGATCCTCTGCCACCTATCGCTTCCGTGACCACTTTCAGTGTAGACAGATGCAGCTGGGCCTGAGTCCAGCTGATCATAAAGCTGTTTGCTGAGTAGGTATATTTGTGTTTCCTGGGTTAAGAAAAAAACAACAACAAAACATTTTTTAGAATGATCTTAATTTTCCTGATTTCAAAAGTAGCACATGACCAGCAAAGAAAAGCAAACAAAAAATATTAGAGAAGAAAATTGTAACTGTTGCTCTGCCACCTAGGAATATTGTCCATTAACGTTCTAGAACATTTTCATCCATTCTTTGTGTGCAGAAGTGTGGTCTTTCCATATATGTGATTTTGCATTCTATTTTTAATCGTATCACGAGCACATATTGTTCAAAAAGTCTTTGTAGATAGTGACTACATAACATTCTACTGTATCTCTATGCCATCATTTGCTTTATTTATTTTGTTTTATTTTTTATTTTTTGAGATGGAGTTTTGCTCTTGTTACCCAGGCTGCAGTGCAATGGCACGATCTCGGCTCACTGCAACCTCTGCCTCCTGGGTTCAAGCGATTCTTCTGCTTCAGCCTCCCCAGCAGCTGGTATTACAGATGCCCACCATGACGCCCAACTAATTTTTGTTATTTTTAGTAGAGACGGGATTTTGCCATGTTGGGCAGGCTGGCCTCGAACTCCTGACCTCAGGTGATCCACCCACCTCGGCCTCCCAAACTGCTGAGATTACAGGCGTGAGCCACTGCGCCTGGCCTGCCTTATTTATTTTTTATTTTTTAGTTTTTTTGAGATGGAGTCTCGCTCTGTTGCCCAGGCTGGAGTGCAGTGGTGTGATCTTGGCTCACTGCACCCTCTGCCTCCCAGGTTCAAGCAATCCTCCTGCCTCAGCCTCCCAAGTAGCTGGGATTACAGATGCGTGCTGTGCCAGTGTTCCTGGATAATTTTTCTTTTTCTTTTTTTTTTAAAGTAGAAACATGGTTTCAGCTGACCTGAGGTGATCTGCCCACCTCAGCCTCCCAAAGTACTGGATTCCAGATGTAAGCCACTGTGCCCAGCCCATCATTTGCCTTAGCATCAGTGTGTACTTAGTTATCATGTTCTCTTAGTAATAAATACCTGGCCAAAAAGATAAGGATAGGAAAGAGTTCTGTTTAGTTACATTTCTCAGAATATTCAGCCTTGCTTACATTTCTTCTGGGAAATCCACTAGCCACACGCGGTCTTATGAGACTCTTGAGATATTTTCCATGCCTTCTCTGATTGCCATCTTCCCTTCCCATTTGATTTTCTTCAGCGGGAAGAGAGGCAGAGCACTTGTCTTCCCCTTGGGGAGAATCCTCACCAGAAGAGCTCCGCTTTGGGAGTCTCACCTACAGTGATCCCCCGCGAGCGAGAACGCGATCAGCATGATAAAAATAAAAGGTAACCACCTTCCCAGGTGAGAGCTGCAATGCCAGGACTCCAGTTTCTTCAGAATCACAACTGTTGCTTTTTTATTTATTTATTTTTTTTTTTGAGACAGAGTCTTACTCTTCGCCAGGTTGGAATGCAGTGGCGTGATCTTGGCCCATTGCAGCCTCTGCCTCCCAGGCTCAAGTAATTCTCCTGCCTCAGCCTCCTGAGTAGGTGGCATAATAGGCACGTACCACCATGACCAGCTAATTTTTTGTATTTGTAGTAGAGACAGGGTTTCACCATGTTGCCCAGGCTGGTCTCGAACTCCTGACCTCAAGTGATCCACCTGGCTGGGCCTCCCAAAGTGCTGGGAGTGACAGGTATGAGCCACCGAGTCTGGCCAGGACTCCTGCTTTAAGAAGGGTATATTAAGTGCCATTTAGTATGAAGGTTGTTTTTTCTTTTTTCTTTTTCTTTTTTTTTTTGAGACAGAGTTTTGCTCTTGTTGCCCAGGCCGGAGTGCAATGACTCGAGCTCACCTCATTGCAGCCTCTGTCTCCCAGGTTCAAGCCATTCTCCTGCCTCAGCCTCCTGAGTAGCTGGGATTACAGGTGCATGGCACCACGCCCATCTAATTTTGTATTTTTAATAGAGATGGGGTTTCTCCATGTTGGTCAGGTTGGTCTCGAACTCCCAAACTCAGGTGATCCACCTGCCTTGGCCTCCCAAAGTACTGGGATTACAGGTATGATCCACTGCACCTGGCCCTGTATTTTCTTAAAGTAACTGACAGGAAATCTCTTTAACTTTTTCCAGGCTCCTGGACCCTGCCAACGCCCAGCAATTTGATGACTTTAAGAAGTGCTATGGGGAAATCTTGTACCGTTGGGGTCTGAGAGAGAAGCGAGCTGAAGTGCTGAAGTTTGTCTCCTGTCCCCCTGACCCTCACAAAGGGATTGGTGAGTGTGAATTTCTCTCTCTTCCTGTCACTGTCTGAAAGATCCTGTCATTTAATTTGTCCACAGCATCAGACTTGGAATGAAGTTTCAGCTTCTCATTTCTAAGCAGAAATTTCTGAGGCATTTTGAATCTATTCCAAGCTTCTGAAATGTCCTTTCATTTCATCACAGGATGAAATTCTCTATTGCAATAAAAGTAGTTTATATACAGTACTCCAACATGGATCAGAGGGATGGCTTGTTTTTCATTTATTCCTTGATATGTCCAGCTCCTCTAGGCACAGTGCCCGCACATTCCTTCCCCCAACCACGGAGCTTACAGCTGAGTAGCGGGGGGGGGAATGAAATCATTTCAAATTGTGAAATAAGCAAACAAAAATGATGTGGGGGCAAGGAGAACAGGGAGGGAGAATCTTAGAAGAGGAATTGAGGTGTGTTGGGAAGGCCTCCAAGGAGCTGAGGTCTGAAGGTTTAAAGGAACCATGGAGACATCGGTGCAGAGCGGTGAAAGAGCGTTCCATGCCGAGGGGGCAGGCCCTGGAGAAATGACCGTCATCGTGAACAAGTGAGAAGGCGACATGGTGTGGCCGGAGTACAGTGGGGGAGAAGAATGGCATCAGATTAGAGTGTAGAGTCCTTAGGGTTGTGTCAGGCAGGGACTTGTAAGTTGTGGTAAAGAATTTGCATTTGGCTGGGCATGGTGACTCATGCCTGTAATCCCAGCATTTTGGGAGACCGAGGCGGGCAGATCACTTGAGGCCAGGGGTTTGAGACCAGCCTGGCCAACATGGTGAAACCCTGTCTCTACTAAAAATACAAAAATTAGCCAGATGTGGTGGTGCACACCTGTAATCCAAGCTCTTGGGAAGCTGAGGCAGGAGAATTGCTCAGGAGGTGGAGGTTGCACTGAGCCGAGATTGCGCCACTGCATTCCAGCCTGGGTGACAGAGCGAGACTCTGTCTCAAAAAAAAAAAAAAAGAAAAGAATTCCCATTGTATCCTAAGTCCAATGGTAAGCTTACAAGGGCATAAGAAATAAGCACCATGCTTTCGGTTGCGTTTTAAGAGGGTCACTTTGGCCTTCCTACGAGGAAAGGATGGGAGGAGGGCAGGGCAGAAGCAGGAAGCCCATTCAGAGACGTTGCAGCTGTCAGAGGCAGACAGCCCGGTCTGAGGGTTGCATCGCTGCAGCTGGGGAGAGATGATAGATGGGTTACAATATATTTTAGAGCTAGACTCAGTATAACTTGCTTATAATTTGGATGTGGGTTCAGGAAGAGAGATGAAACTTGGACGATTCCTAGATTTCCAGCATGAGCAACTGGGTCAGTGGCAGTGCCAGCTTCCCAGACGGAAAAGACTGGAAGAACGCTGTGGGCTTAGTTTGGGATCGTCAGTGATGTGTGTGAGATACTGGACTGGAGAAGTTGCCTAGGCAGTTGGATGTGAGTTGGGTTCTCAGAGGAGAGACTGGGACTAGAACCGAGAATTTGGAGATCCCCAGAATGTGGATGGCATTCCAGCTGTGGGAATGGGTGTGTTGACCTTGGAGCTGGGGCTGGGAAGGAAGAGCGCAGGGAGAGGCCACCCGCCCTGGGTCGTGAGAGAAAGCAACACTTGGAGCTTGAGTCCTAGAGGAAGAACCAGACAGAGAGAGTTAGAATGAGACCTCAGTGAGTGTTGAGGAAAAGCAAGACTCATGTGAAAGAACCTGAGCCAAGAGAGGTGTTTTACAGGATGAAATAGAACGTACATTGATTTCCTCTTCTCCAGGACCCCACCAAAATGTCTGTACAGAGCTCTTCTGAAAAACCTAACTGTACAAGCAGTAATATTGGCAATAAAATTTGGGATCTGGGGAGCAGATAGCTTAGTGGCAGCTGATTTTGCAGGGCCTGATAAAGCTGAACCCTGAACTGTTGTCAGAAGCACAGAACACACTGCAGAACCCTCACGTGGCTCAGGGACCGCTGGACGCGGCTTGGCAGTGAGATTAAAAGCAGGGGGTGTTGTTTGACTGTCCTTGTAGGATCCCCCAGATTCCTACTCCTAGTTTGCAGAGCAGGTCATTATTCTTCCTCTACCCTAGAAGTTTATTCTCTAGAGAAGGTAAACACGCTTCCAGTTTGAAAGGGCCCACCAAGCACCTGACATAATAAATGAAAAAACATTTACAGAGAAGACCCTAGAAGCTTCCAGAGCGAAAACACAGGTCACATACAAAGGATAAGGAGTATGATAGTACTGGAAACCAAATGACAAGGCGGCAATGGCTTCAGCATTCTCAAGAAGATGGTTTCAAATTAGCCAGGTATGGTGGCGGGCACCTGTAATCCCAGCTACTCCGGAGGCTGAGATGCAAGAATCACCTGAACCCAGAGGCGGAGGTTGTAGTGAGCCGAGATCGCGCCATTGCACTCCTGCCTGGGCGACAGAGCGAGACTGTGTCTCAAAAAAAAAAAAAAAAAGATGGTTTTTAACCAAGAATTCTGTATTTGAAATTATGAATCAAGTGTGAAAGTAATCAAGTGAAAACCTTCAGGCTATCTTAGAAGGAGGAACGGTTTGCATCCAGGAAATGAGGGAGTCGAAATGCTGGTGGAGGGAGCTCTCTATGACAGACTGAGAGAGACCAGTCCAGACTGGGGCTTCAGGAGCCTTGGTTCCAAGAGGTGAAACTAAGAAAATACCTAGTGGATTCAGTGTTCCATGTGTTTGTAGAAAATTCAGATTTTTGAGGGAGAGTTTGGCAATGAATTATTATTTTTTTGTTTCTTTTTTTTTTGAGACGGAGTCTTGCTCTGTCACCAGGCTGGAGTGCAGTGGTGTAATCTCAGCTCACTACAACCCCTGCCTCCTGGTTCAAGCAATTCCCTGTAGCTGGGACTACAGGCGTGTGCCACCACACCCAGCTGATTTTTGTATTTTAGTAAAGAAGAGGTTTCACCATGTTGGCCCGGTTGGTCTCGATCTCCTGACCTTGTGATCTGCCTGCCTACAGGCGTGAGCCACTGTGCCCAGCCTATTTTTTTATTTCTTAAATTTACTTTTTATTTTTTTGAAACAGGGTCTCGCTCTGTCACCCAGGTGGGAGTGGAGTGGCGTGTTGTCGGCTCACTGTAGGCTCCACCTCCCTGAGCTCAGGTGATCCTCCTGCCTCAGCCTCCTGAGTAGTTGGGACCACAGGTGTGAGCCACCATGCCCAGCTAATTTTTGTATTTTTAGTAGAGACGGGGTTTTGCCATGTTGTCCAGGCTGATCTCAAACTCCTGGCCTCAAGTGATCTTTCTGCCTTGGCTTCCCAGAGTGCTGGGATTACAGGCGTGAGACCTCATGCCTGGTAGTTTCAAGAAACATACTAGAGTAATATGTAGGTTTAGGTAGTGAATATCAAGGATTATTTTAATATGGATTATGTTGGTATATGTACTTGAAGAAATGTGAAGGCCCAAAATACTATTTGGGCAATATATTTTTTCATTTTCAGAGCATCTAAATGCATGAAAGTATCTCAGGAAAAGATTAATGATGACCTGGAGCAATTTGTCTTTTAAAAATTAGTTTTCAGGAAAACATATGAATCACGGAGATACCGAGCTGATGTATCAACCCATCAATCAGCTAAGCCCTTATTGACATCTGCTATTATGAAGTGCCATGGTGGATTCTGTGGAATGTACAAAGAAATATAAAGTGTGGTTTGTGGGGTCAAGATGTTTGTAGTATAGTCAAAGAGTCTGAAACATAAACTCAGGAAGACTTAATGAAAGTCAAGGATGAAGAATGTATCCTAATTCCAATAAAACCAATGTCACAAGATTTATAAAGCAGGCAGAATTGCGAAAGATGGACTCACAGAGTAAAGCAGTAAAAGAAGTATTTTCTTTTCTTTTGAGACCGAGTTTTGCTCTTGTTGTCCAGGCTGGAGTGCAATGGCGCGATCTTGGCACACCGCAACCTCTGCCTCCTGGGTTCAAGCAATTCTCCTGCCTCAGCCTCCCAAGTAGCCGGGATTACAGGCCTGCACCATGCCTGGCTAATTTTGTATTTTTAGTAGAGATGGGGTTTCTCCATGTTGGTCAGGCTGGTCTTGAACTGTCAACCTCAGGTGATCTGCCCTCCTCGACCTCCCGAAGTGCTGGGATTACAGGTGTGAGCCACCATACCTGGCCCCTCTTTTTTTTTTTTTTGAAATGGAGTCTTGCTCTGTCACCCAGGCTGGAGTACAATGGTACAATTTCAGGTCACTGCAGCCTCTGCCTCCCAGGTTCAAGTGATTGTCCTGCCTCAGCCTCCTGAGTAGCTGGGATTACAGGCATGAGCCACCATACCTGCCTAATTTTTGTATTTTTAGTAGAGATGGGCTTTCACCATGTTGGTCAGGCTAGTCTGGAACTCCTGACCTTGTGATCCACCCACCTGGGCCTCCCAAAGTACTGGGATTACAGGCATGACTCCCTGCGCCCAGCCAAGAAGTATTTTCATTGGCAAAGTTTTACAAGGTAGTCCTGACTGGAGGAATTGGGCTGCTTCAGTACAGGACATAGCAGGTATTGAAGGAAAAGTTCAGGCTGGGTGTGGCTGCACACACCTGTAATCCCAACACTTTGGGAGACAGAGGCAGGCAGATTGCTGGAGTCTAGAAATTTGAGACAAGCCTGGGCAACGTGGCGAAACTATGTCTCTTAAAAGATTTTAAAGAAAAATACCCCAAGGCTCTCAAGGGCACACGTCTTCTCTTTTGTGGTGGAAAGGCAGCAGTTTCCTCTGTGCCAATCTTGTCTGCAAGGGTCATCCCATATCCAGACTTCAGCATAGCATATTTGAGGGATAATGTTAGTTTCATTGGGATTAAATATTTACAAACGGGGCTCACGGTTTCATTCATTTTGTGGGGGATACTGCTAGATAGAGTATTCCTTTAGAGAAAGTCTCAGGATATGAGATGATTTTTGTTTGTTTTTGTTTCTGATTGTGGCATTCGATGTGCTTGGTCTTGCTGGTGGCAGAGCAAAGTAATTGCTTTCCCAGCCTCCCCCATGGGGAGGACTCCCTCCCTAGAGGTACAGATCTGCTCACCTAAATTTTGTTCAGCAGTTTTCTGGTTCAGTATATTAATTTAACATCTTATTTGGCCAGTTTTATTTACTTTTGTGTAATAGGTGATGTTGATTAATACACAAAACTTGTTGTATGGTTAACAAACTAGAGCCCTGTGACCCTCCAGATTTGGAGTTTGCTTCCTCCTGGAAGTTTTGAAAAGCCTTGGGATCATACTTTGATTGTCCTGTGTACTGGGAGCATTTGTATGGTCTTTATTGTTTTGTCTACTAGGACCCAAGAATGATTAATTTCACCTCTGTCAAGTTTCACCTGCAAAACCTATCCTGCAGTGCTGTGCCTCTTACCTGTGATCCCCCGGGTTGTCTGTTTCTGGCCTGTCAGGAAATGACATCTGTACTTTGTGCAAGGTTGGGATTCCCTAAGCCAAAGAAGTTTCCTGGCAGGCCTTGTAGGCTTCATGTCCACATATGAAGCCATCTCCTCCCCTTAATAATGGCTTATCATACCTAATTTAAATGAGATTTGAATCTAAACGTGACATTTTGGGCAAGACCTTGGCTGGGCAAATTTGATTTATCCATGTATATCCTGATAAGGAGGAGGGCAGCTTCTTTTATTTTTTAAATTGTTATAAAATAGAGACAGAGTCTCACTATATTGTCCATTCTGGTCTCGAATTTTTGGCTTCAAGTGATCCTTCCACCTTGGCCTCCCAGAGTGCTGGCATTAGAAGCATGAGCCGCCATACCCAGCCCCAGCAGATTCTCACTGAACCTGTATAAATACTTTGTCATGAAAAGAAAAAGGCACTTTGTATGGCACTCACCCATTGTTCTGAGCACTTTTGCAGATGAGGTTAATCAGCATATGATATTTCCTATGGAATTATTTTTCTTAAGTTTCCCTGATGATTCGGTACCTTATAGTCTATACTAAGATTTTTTGGGATTTTGTTTCCTCCCCGAAGGTAATTGGAACGAGATACCATTTCAAGAGTGTTTCATTTCAATGTCTATAACGTGTTAATCTGAGGGGTAGAGATGGGGCAAGAAAGAAGAAAGAATGTTTTCTCCTTTCTAGTAGAAAATAGATCATTAGCCAGAATTAAAGTTTTCCATCAGTTGTATTCAGTCCCTGCTAAATAATTCTTACTCTAATTATCTTGGATTCTCTACCCATCTACTTTCACTAAAGTCATCTGCTTAAGTTATCTACTTCTGAACCAAAAAGTCCTAGAAATCTTGATCCATTCCATAGTCTGACAAGTGTCTCCTGGTGGTAATGGTGTCCCCTTATTTGTTTGGCTTGTTTTTTGAGACAGGGTCTCACTGTGTCACCCAGGCTACAGTTCAGTGGCATGATCACAGCTCACTACAGCCTCGACCTGCTGAGCTCAAGCAATCCTACCTCAGTCTCCTAAGTAGCTGGGAACACAGGCGTACACCATCATGCCCGGCTAATTTTTTTTTTAAATGTTTTTGTAGAGATGGGGTCTTGCCACGTTGCCCAGGCTGGTCTCAAACTCCTGGGCTCAAGCGATCCACCCGACCTCAGGCTCCGAGACACTGGATTACAGGTGTGAGAAACTGCCCTGGCTGGTGTCAGCTTATCTGGAAAGCTGGTATTCAGGAATCTCTTCAGTAATCACAACAGTGAAGCGTACCTTTAATAGTGCCTAAAGAGGCTTTATTTTGACATGTCTACTCTAAGTTTCTATTTCTGACCTATAGTTTATAGCAGGTGACTTTAGGCCAGTGTGAGGCAAAAGCAGAAACTGGCAATTGGAATAAAGCTAAATGGCTCTGACCGGTTTATGATAACAATATTATATGGAGCAGAAACAACATGTAAACATTTCCTAAGGATTCAGTTAGTGATACCCCAACACTAAAATATTTTGGACACTGAGAATGTTGACAGATCTCCAGGTTCTTTTAATTCATCCCGTAAAATGTTTGTTAAGATTATTGTCAAACGAGAAGAGTACTATATTTTCTTTTATTTATTTATTTATTTATTTGAAGACAAGGTCTTGCTCTGTCACCCAGGCTAGAGTGCAGTGGTGTGATCTTGGCTCACTGTAACCTCCGCCTCCCGGGTTCAAGCAGTTCTCCTACCTCAGCTTTCCAGGGATTATAGGTGTGCACCAACACACTTGGCTAGTTTTTGTGTTTTTAGTAGAGACGGTTTTGCCATGTTGGTCAGGCCGGTCTCGAACACCTGGCTTCAGGTGATCCACCCATCGTGGCCTCCCAAAGTGCTAGGATTACAGGTGAGAGCCACAGCACCTGGCTGAATACTGTATTTTCATTTTAAACATAAAACAAGTTTAAAAAATAAATACGTTGAAAGATATGCCAGTCTTTGTAATAGATAGGGAGTATCCATCTGTTGATCTTGAAAGAAGTTGCTAAAAAATTCCTATTAATAATCTTGTATACAGTTCCCTAGGGAGATTGAACTTCCCTATTTGATTTCTCCTATTGTGGATTTAATAAATACAAGCGCTCTAATAATAATGCTAAACTAATTAAAAGCGTAGAGAATACCAGACATTCCCAATCATGTCTGGCTCCCCTCCTTCCTGTAGTGAGGGAACAAGTCTGTAGTGTTGGCCACTTGTCATCTGGGGAGTTCCACAGGTAGCTGAGATGTATAGAAAACAGTGAGAGCTTTATTCTTCCAAATTTGGGAAAAGGCAGTTTGAGAAAGAGTTGTCAGAGGTGATTTGATATATGCATAAATTATTAGGTGTGTAAAGACAAGATATAGTAACATGCTTGGTTCAGAATGACGATATTTAAAATAAACACAGCAGCAAATAATTAAGAACCCTAGACTTTTCAGAAGTAGACTTTTGTTTAATGGGATTCAAAAGCATGACAAGAAGCACGAAAAATTAACCAGCTCTCAAGTGATATTTTGGTGCGGTAAGGAACCTCTCTTATCCAGGTACAGAATTACATTTGACATTTTCTTTATCACAAAGCAGTTTTCTTTGGAATTACTGTTTTTTTCCTCTTACAGTGTATATATTGTTTTGCTTTGAAATGTTAAGATGTCTTTGTGTGTGTGTGTGTGTGTGTGTGTGTGTGTGTGTGTGTGTGTGTGTACTGAGATATACACAAAACCAGCACATTTAAATCTTTTCACTTTAAAATAGACTAAACTTTATCAGCGCATTCAGGAAGACAATACCCATACCACATTAATTGATCATCTTAATAAAACTGGAACATTTCTCTTGATGAACTAACGGAACACATCGATTATCTTGGATACAGATTCGTATCTCATACTTGCAAATGGTAATCGCTTTGCAATTTGTATCTCGTATAGTCCCAGCTTCACAGAGTCATTCTTCTTCTCTCAGAGACCCAGAGAAAACCTGAAACCATTAGTGACCGGCACTATGAGTGGTTTGTCAGGGAAATTCCAAAGGCAGTCAGTTGTGAGACATGCTGCCGGCTCTGTTTTTGGGAACACATCCTCATCCCTTCATGCCCCCTGAAGTGGTGAGAGGAAGCAGCACCAGCAAGGCCCACAGGCGTCTGCAGGTCCTTCTCAGCCTGATCCTCTGAGCCATTCCATCGTGTATACCGGGAAGAGGCATGGGAGAGTATCTTGGTGTTTTTGTGTTTTCTGGCTTTGTGAATTTCATCTCCATAGAAATTGTCCAGATCCCCCCAAGATTATTCACTATTTAATGAAAGGAAATATGAGTTCAGGGTCTTCAAGTTAATAAGGAGCTTGGAAACTATATTTAATCTGATTCGCTGTGGAGAAACACAATTATTAATGATATTAGGAGATGATGTTTTAATAATTTTACCCAGATATGGAGAATTATGAAGTGTACCGTTATCTCAGATACCAAAGAACAAACCCTTTTAGACATTATAAATAAAGCGACCTGAACACACAGTATTTACCTTCTCATAATG
Organism: Ateles fusciceps; assembly: GCA_036589455.1. Taxonomy (NCBI): domain Eukaryota; kingdom Metazoa; phylum Chordata; class Mammalia; order Primates; family Atelidae; genus Ateles; species Ateles fusciceps. The sequence continues at coordinate 15,305,543 of JAZHEH010003205.1, forward strand.
TTAAATGTTGGCCAGTAAAACCAGTAACGAAAATTTGAGAGTTTTCAACTCATTAGGCTTTTCATGAGAACATAACCAAAGCTTGTACATAATATAAAAAATTATGCTTAGAGGGAGAAGACATAGCTATTTTTTAAATCAAATTTATCAAACCAGTCCGATTTGTCTCAGGATTTGCCTTAATTGGGACTATCATATAATATGCTCTTAGTTACCACATGAAAGAGGAGTTTTTATTGATGTATTTTTCTGATCACCAATTGTCATTCAACAGAGCAGCCAGTTCTGCTGGAAGAAAGGACTCTTCCTTTGCTGTAAGAGGGAGGGAGAGGCGGGAGGTTGGGCAATGCATGGTGTAAAGATGAAGGGAAGTGAGAGAAGAGACCGGCAGGTGCGGGGAGAGGGGGGTAGAAAAGGCGTGAGGGAAGAGTTTGCAGAATGTGGCGGAGGCCTGAAGTCACCATCTCAGGGACAGAAGGGAAACACAGGGTCTGTACAGGGCTGGGTGTTGTGTCCATCAGTGATCACGTGCATGAAGTGAGATGCATTTCTTGACTGTGGTCCTTTCTCCAGGGTTGCTCAGTGTCTTGTGGGCAGGCATGGAGGGGGCAGGTGACACGTTCATCCGGGATAGAGGTTTTGCCAGGTGGTACAGGAGATGGGCAAAGGAATTGAAGGCATTTGCAAAATAAGTGATTATAAAGTGAGTCCATGTAATTCAGGTTGGCCAAAGAGCACATCGCAGCCAGAAAGGGGCAGATGGTCCGAAATAGGGGTAGTGGCGGTGGGTTAGGGATGAGGGCAAAGACCTGAGTGGCCGGGTGGGCACAGGGTTAGTGGTGTGGACTTGAGAGGCTCAAGGATCGTGCTAAGAACTGGGGTAGGCCAGGCGTGGTGGCTCACACCTGTAATCCCAGCACTTTGGGAGGCCGAGGGTGGGCGGATCACAGGTCAGGAGATTGAGACCATCCTGTCCAACCCGGTGAAACCCCGTCTCTACTAAAAATAGAAAAATTAGCTGGGTAAGGTGGCGCGTGCCTGTAGTCCCAGCTACTTGGGAGGCTGAGGCACGAGAATCACTTGAACCTGGGAGGCGGAGGTTGCAGTGAGCTGAGATCGCGGCACTGCACTCCAGCCTGGCAACACAGCGAGACTCCATCTCAAAAAAAAAAAAAAAAAAAAGAACTGGGGTAGAGAGAAAATTGAGAGCCAAGAGCAAGTCTTCAGTGAATGGGGCGTGTCTCCAGAATGTCCGCAGTTGACACAGAGAAAAAGGGGAAAGGCTCGTGAAGCTGGATGACATGGGCCTCCAGCAGAGGGTCATGGTCTGGAGGCAGCGATGGGGCCCAGTCCCCACCCCCCTGCCCCCAAAGGCGGAAGACTTAAGGAAGAAATGGCCTTTCGTCCAGAGGCCAATAGAGGCAGCAGGGATTTAGTTAGAATCCGGTGATGAGGGGACTCTTGCCAGCAGAGTAGATAGAGCAGGTTTCACTCTGGGTAGCCCAGGGGGACCAGTCCTCGCTCAGCGGTAGAGTGGCACCGTGGTGTCCTGATTTGGGCCAGTGGCGAGTGGGCAGTATTGGTGATTGGCTTGGTAAAACCAGTCTACCCTCTGCTGAAACATTAGTACTGAGTCATTCAGTTCTTTCAACTGATGCCTGTTCACCACCTCCTGCGTGCCAGGCCCTTAGCAGCCTTCGGGATGGGAAGAGGCATCAGACGCAGCTGCCCTCTGCTGTGGGGCACTGGGTTTCCACTTGGGGCCCCTAGAAATACAGTACTCAGCCAGGTGCAGTGGCTCCGAAGAAGTTCTGCTGTTTAAAAAAAAAAGAAACAGAATATGGCCTGGGCGAGGTGGCTCACGCCTGTTATCCCAGCACTTTGGGAGGCTGAGGCGGGTGGATCACCTGAGGTCAGGAGTTTGAGACCAGTCTGGCAAACATGGTGAAACCCCAACTCTACTAAAAATACAAAATTAGCCGGGTGTGATGGCAGGCGCTTGTAATTCCAGCTACTCAGGAGGCTGAGGCAGGAGAATCACAGGTGGTGAACGTTGCAGTCAGCCGAGATGGCACCATTGTAGTCCAGCCTGAGCGACAAGAGCGAAACTCTGTCTCAAAAAGAAAAAACAAACAAACAAAAAAATAAGAAAATGAAAACCATTGGTCTAAGAGAATCTGCTAGAGTCTTAAGCGGAAGATGTCATTCTTCCTGACAAGGCCCACTTTCCTTTTCCAGAACTAAACCCATGCTGCCTCTTGTTTTTGCCTGTCCCTGCCCATTTCCAGAGTTTGGCGTGTACTGCAGCCACTGCCGGAGCGAGGTCCGTGGCACGCAGTGTGCCATCTGCAAAGGCTTCACGTTCCAGTGTGCCATCTGCCACGTGGCTGTGCGCGGATCGTCCAATTTCTGCCTGACCTGCGGACACGGTGGCCACACCAGCCACATGATGGAGTGGTTTCGCACCCAGGAGGTGTGTCCCACTGGGTGTGGGTGCCACTGCCTGCTTGAAAGCACGTTCTGAGCCTATAGACCATGGGTGTTGTCTGAAATCCCACAGGACCCATAAATGCCGGCGACAAGCTGTCTGCCAGGGGCAAGGCTCCAGAACCGGGGTTTGTCCCCCGTGAGACGGGGAGCACGGTTCCCCAGGATGTGCAGTGTCAGCTCTTGGCAGGCCTCTGCCTTCTCTTCTGTTTGCTGCCTGGCGTGGATGTCAGTGTGGGAAGATGAGGGCAGATGTGGGCAGCAGGGCAGAGCTGTGCTTTTCGTGTCGTCTGTGTCAGCTCAGCTACCAAGATAGAAGTTTTCATGGAGAAAAGCCCCAGGTTCCAGGGCTGATGTTCCCCTTTAAGGTGTTAGCCTTAAAATACCAAGCGGCGTTCTCCTGATACCAATGTGGAGACCAGAGTCAGATGGAAAAGATGGTCTCCTGAGCCCGAGGACAGAGGGTAGGAATTTAATCAACAAGTGTGCCTAAGGCATCCTGGCTTTAGAACCTGGTACATTTACTGAGCTGATGGACCGTGGCCATCTAAAATAGTATCCTTCAATTGTAAATACGCAGTGTACTTAGGGATTCTTAAGATGTATTTTTTTGTTTGTTATTTCTCCTCCAGCTGCTATTCCTTGGCTAATAAAATTCTAGTAATTATTTGAAAAAAAAGAGAAAGTTAAACAACATTTTGGTGAAATCATTTTTTACCTACTTCTAATTGAAGGTAGCTATTTTGAACAGGACCAAAGTTAGTGCTCTGATTTTTAAAGGAAATGCTCATTTACTTTTGTCATCTGACAGGAGAAAATAGAATTTGACATTTAAGGTTCGGCCCGGCCCCTAGCGTCTTCTTACTTCTTCTAGCAAAAGGAGGGCGAGATTGCTGTGCAGCCTGGATAGCAGAGTCTCCCTTGGGCGGGCGCTGTGGCTCACACCTGTAATCCCAGCACTTTGGGAGGCAAAGGTGGGAGGATCACTTGAGCTCAGGAGTTCGAAACCAGCCTGGGCAACATAAAGAGAACCCATCTCTGCAAAAAAATTTAAAAAATAGGTCAGGTGTGGTGGCTCATGCCTATAATCGCAGCACTTTGGGAGGCTGAGGTGGGGGGATCACCTGAGTTCAGGAGTTCGAGACCAGTCTGGGCAACATAAGGAGACCCCATCTCTACAAAAAATTTAAAAAATAGGCTGGGCGTGGTGGTGGACACCTGTAATCCCAGGTGCTCAGGAAGATGAAGCAGGAGAATCACTTTAACCTGGGAGGCAGAGGTTGCAGTGAGCCGAGATTATGCCATTGCACTCCAGCCTGGCCGACAAGAGCGAGACTCCGTCTCAAAATAAATAAATAAACAAAAATAAATTAAAAAATAGCCAGGTGTGATGGCATATGCCTGTGGTTCCAGCTACTTACGGGGCCGAGGTGGAAGGATCACTGGAGTCCAGGAGTTCGAGGCTGCAGTGAGCCACGATTGCCCCACTGCACTCCAGCTTGGCCAACAGAGTGAGACCCTATCTCAAAAAAAAAAGAAAAGCACTCTTCCTAGCCTCTGTTCAGATGGGCTGATTTCTAGTGAGTTCCCTCACTCTTCCTTTGGGCTCCCTCACAAACTTCCTGTGTTTGTCTGTGTTCTGAGTAATTAGAACACCTTGTCCACCAGTTCTTCAGAATGATTTTCTTTTTTTAAGTTAAATTTTTAAATTTTTTTTTTTAGAGAGATATAGGGTCTCACTCTGTTGCCCAGACTGAAAAGTGGTGATGCAGTCATAACTCTCTGTAGCCTCTGTCGCCTGAGCTCAAGTGATCCTCCCACCTCAGCCTCCTGAGTAGCTGCTACTTCCGGTGTGCACTACCACGCCTGGCTAATTTCAGAATCATTTTCAACTTCACATTTTCTATGTGCCAGTGAAAAGAAATCTTTTTTATTTCTACTGAAATACCTATTTGTTTGTTAGAATGTTGCAGTTCCAAGTTGATTAACTTAGGGAATAGAACCGGTCCCATATCGTGCCACTGCACTCCAGCCTGGCGCCTGGCAACAGAACAAGACTCTGTCTCAAAAAAAAAAAAAAAGAACAGGTCCCATAATATGAGAGTGTTGTATATTAGTGTGTTTCAAACTACAGGTCAGGACACATGAGTGGATTGTGACGTTGATCTAGTGCGTAAAGCCAGCATTTTAAAAACAGCGTAGAAGAAGAATGATCAAAATGTACTGTACATAGGAAAATGTTGTTTTCTGTAACTTGTTTATGAGTGTGTAGCACGCATGTGCACAGGTGGACACTGGATCACAGTGTAAACTCACTTCTTACTGAAAGTCGTGGTTAAAAATATTTTCAGAACACTGTTTTGGATGAAGTTTATGCCTCGTCCCCTGTGTTACTGAGCACAAAACTTCACGATGTAAGAAAAGAACTTAGATCCTGTGCAGTGGGACCAGAGATTGAGTGCTGGGCTCTGGTCCGAGGGTAAGGTGCCAGCGTCTTGGTAGAGTGAGCGCCGGGGTCCGCTGGGAGGACTCCAGGAGGAGGCCCAGCCAGGAATTTGTGCACACAAATTCTTTTGTAATGGTGATCACAGAATAGGTTGACCGATTTACACAGAGGGAAAGGATCTGTTGCGTTCCTCCATGAAATCACACCATTTGCAGAGAACAATCTTTTCCTGTTCCCCACTGCTCAGGCTAATGTAAAAATCTGTCCCTATCTGTCCCCATGAAGAATGAGATGTTTTTCTTGTTTTAGTTTATTGTTGGAGGAACATTGGCTTTCACAACTGAAAAAACCTTAATAATGGGTGTGAAGCAATTTCAAGTTTAAAATATTACATAATGTCTTCCTTCGAGATGTAAATTCCTTTTGCATTTCCAAGTTACCAAAACAAAAGTCTAACATCTTAAAAATATTCACGTTTGGAAACATGCTAGTTGTCTGGATGTAGGCTGTGGCCGATATCCTCTCTGCTGCAGAATAGATGATTCTCTCTGCCGCAGAATAGATGATCACTCTCTGCCTGAGTCTTTGTTTATTTGTTTGGTTTTAAATGCAATACAAGGCCAAGTGGGGTGGCTCATGCCTGTAATCCCAGCACTTTGGGAGGCCAAGGCAGGTGGATCACCTGAGGTCAGAAGTTCGAGACCAGCCTGGCCAACATGGCGAAACGCTGTCTTTACTAAAAATACAAAAATTTTCTGGGCTTGGTGGTGGCTGCCTGTAATCCCAGCTACTCGGGAGGCTGAGGCAGGAGAATTGCTTAAACCTGGAGGTGGAGGTTGCAGTGAGCCGAGATCATGCCACTGCACTCCAGCCTGGGCGACAAAGCAATGCAGTCTCAAAAAAAATAAATGAATAAAAGCAATACAAGCTATGTTTGAAAGTACCTTTGCACTTAGCTAGGAAAACAGGCCCAGCAACAAAAGGTTGCTCAGGCAGAATGGGGGAAGGGGCAAGCCTCAGGGCAAACCAGGTTGACTATTTGTCCCCTGTCCCTAACCCCACAAGACACAAATGGTATAATGCTTTTCTTGGTAATGTCACATGCATAGAATCAATGTTGCTTTAAGAGTTTTTTTTTTCTTTTGAGATGAAGTCTGGCTCTCTCTGTTGCCCCGGCTGGAGTGCCGTAGTGCAATCTCGGCTCACTGCAATCTCTTTCTCCCAGGTTCAAGTGATTCTTCTGCCTCAGCTTCCTGTGTAGCTGGGATTACAGGTGTATGCCACCACGCCCAGCTATTTTTTTGTGTTTTTAGTAGAGACGGGATTTTACCATGTTGGCCAGGCTGGTCTCGAACTCCTGACCTCAAGTGATCTGCCCACCTTGGCCTCCCAAAGTGCCGGGATTACAAATGTGAGACACTGTGCCTGGCCAACAGTTTTTAAAAATTTAATATAAAAATGTTTTCAGTCTGAAGACACCAAGTTCACCTGCTGGGAGCTCCTTCTCTTACTCACTGGTTCCCTGGGTGGCTGGTAGGATTGGGGGAGAAAGCCCGCTCCTTTTTAGTGGTTTAGTGCAGCAGGAACTAAGGAGAAGACCTAGGCTGTAACCATCCTAGGGTCTGGGCTCTGTCGCCCAGGCTGGAGTACAGTGGCTCACGCGATCTCTGTTCACTGCAACCTCCATCTTCCAAGTTCAAGCGATTCTCATGCCTTAGTCTCCTGAGTAGTTGGGATTATAGGTGTGTGCCACCACACCTGGCTAATTTTTTTGTATTTTTAGGAGAGACATGGTTTCACCATGTTGCCCAGCATGGTCTCTAACTCCTGACCTCAAGTGGTCCACCTGCCTTGGCCTCCCAAAGTGCTGGAATTGCAGGTGTGAGCCACCATGCCTGGTCCCTAAACAGTTTCTTAAAGGATTGATTTTGCTAATTGCAGCAAAATAGTTCAGCAAACAGGGTGACAAATCACACCGTCTACTTTATGGCTCACCTTTGCATGCCACCCTCCAGGTGGGGCCAGCAGTGGGGTGTGAGGCACACTCGGTGGTGGCGCCTGGGCATGTGGGAGACATACCTGAGTTTCTACATCCTTCTTAGAATCTAATGGCCTCGTCCATATCAGAACTAAATCTACCATGTTGGCAGTCTGTCGTATTGGTGAGTTTATGTCACCACAATATCACTAATTTAGTATTTCTTCCTCAAATCTGAGAAGATCTGGTGCTACTCATCAAGTATTGGAGATGAGAATGGACACTTGGGTAAAGATGAAACATACCGAATGTGTTCTCTGACCTGCTGGAGGCGGAGTCTGCTAGGAAACCTAAGTTTTTTTTTGTTTGTTTTTTGTTTTTTAAGATGGAGTCTTTTTTTTTTTTTTTTTTTTTTTTAAGACGGGGGCTTCACCATGTTCGTCAGGTTGGTCTTGAACTCCCGGCCTCAGGTGATCCGCCCACCTTGGCCTCCAAAGTGCTTGGATTACAGGCGTGAGCCATCACGCCCGGCCGAGACGGAGTCTTGGTCTGTCGCCCCGGCTGGAGTGCAGTGACAGATGAGCTTTCACCATGTTGGCCAGGATGGTCTTGATCTCTTGACCTCATGATCTGCCTGCCTCGGCCTCCCAAAGTGCTCGGATTACAGGCGCGAGCCACTGCGACCTGCCGAAACCTAAGTGTTTATGTAAGTGATTACACCAAAACGTCCTATTGGCCTCCAAGGAAAGAAGGAACTCCACCAGGACTGAGATTGCACAGAGGAGGAGGGTTTGGCTGAGTTCATATGAAGGGTGTTTTCAGATGAGGAAGAGCAGGAGAGCACAGGAAAGGGCTGTGCCAAGGACAGATAAGACAGCGTGGCATTGGGGCTGCTGTGTGTAGTTTCTTAGTGGAGCGTGTGCTGGGGCTGATTGACAAGGCTGGGGAGGAGGATGGGAGCCAGTGCAGGAGCTGAGAGGCCTGTACGATGCCCCAAGGTAGCTGGGCTTTTCTGTAAACTTGGGTTCTCAATCTTCCTGCGCTCTAATCCACCACTGGGTTTCTGCCTCCTTCCTCAGACTCACCTCCGGGCCTCTTAAGATCCACCTGTGCTTGCTTGAGCCCCTTTGTCAGTGGTCCCCAGGAGCCCCCTCCAGCCCCCTGGCCTGTCTGGGGCAGCACTGGGATACGGTCCCATCATCGCTGCGAGCCCCCTCCCTTCATTGCACGGGAGAAGCATCCCCACAGGGCACACCCGTGTCCAGCGTGTGTGGGGGATCTCCCCCGAGTGCAGCAGGCAGTCCTCCAGCAGACACTGACTCATTCAACGCAATCCTCACACCCTCTACCAGGAGATGGTGTCAGATCCCACAGGTGGAGGGCTCAGCCCCACAACGCTGCCCCCACTTCAGACGCCAGTCTCAAGTCCCAGGTTGTGACCTGTGCTTCTGACCTACCGGCTATAAACTGGGGGGTTCCAGTCATCTCAGGTTTCACAAGGAGACGTGCAGAATTCGGGGAAATAATTTACTTGCATTCATTCATTCATTCATTTATTTTATTGAAATGGGGTTTCACTATTTGCCCAGGCTGGTCTTGAACTCGTGGGCTCTAGCATTCCTCCTGCCTCAGCCTCCCAAAGTACTGGGATTACAGGCATGAACCACTGCACCTGGCTACTCATGTTTTATGAAGGGGCTTACAAAGGATACAGGTGGGCAGCCAGATGAAGAGATACATTGGACAGTCACATGGTTGGTTCCCCTGGCATCCAGCCCCCATCCTGAGGCTGTCCGGGAGCCCACCGAGAGCTGACTCATTAGAACAAAAGCTGTTTCCCCCTCACCTACAAAATTCCAAGGGATTTAGGAGCTTTGTGTCGGACGCTCCTGTCAGTAGAGGAAATCACAAAGGTCGTAGGAGCTCTGTGTTAGGAACCAGATCAAAGACTAAATACCAGAACAAAAGATTCTCCTAGTAGCCCTATTGCTCAGCAAATCCACAGGATTGAGGCACTCTATGTCAAGAACCAGGGCAGAGACTGGATATACATTTCTTTTTAAATCACAGGATCACACCCAGAAAAGGAAAGCAGTGTCTCAACTCACACTCAGGTCTATCTGACCCACACAATTTTAAGAAAAGATTTTTCTATCTTGATTGTTTTTCTAATTCTAGAAGCACTTTAAATATTGTTCCTATCTTGTCCTGTCTGCCTCGTCTGCATGTGATTTCCGTAAGTAGGGCTTACTTTTATTTTCACAAATCAGAAAAACACAGACACAAGGCAAAAAGAGGTGAAAGCCATCTCCTTAAGAAGAATGTCTGGGGAGCCTCAGCACTGCTTCCCAGGGAGATGAAGCAGCCAGAGTTAAGAAAACACCTGGGAGCCTGGGCATGGCAGCTCACGCCTGTAATCCCAGCACTTTGGGAGGCTGAGGTGGGCGGATCACTTTAGCCCAGGAGTTCCAGGCCAGTCTGGGTAACATAGCGAGACCCCATCTCTATATTTTAAAAAAACATATTCAAAAAAAGGAAAAAAGCATAGGAGCTTATATGTGAGGGCAAGTCTTTTACCCACAGGAAGACAAGACAAAGGAAACAGAAGAACAAGAAACAGGAAACAAACAGAAAACAAAGACTAGAACGCAGATTTGTAATAGCCCCAAACTGAAACTCTCTCAGATGACCTTCGACAGATGAGTGGTTAAACTCTAGTGCCTCTGTCCTGTGGAATGCTACTCAGCAATAAAAGGGAATGAAGCCCAGAAATGAAGCCGAGTTGTGGTCTGGGGCATGTCTTGGCATGTCATTGCCTCATGCTAAGGGAATCAAGGACATGGACACACGTGGAATGAGGTTAAGAGCTGAAGTTCAATAGGCAAAAGAAAGAGAAGAGAGAATAGCGCTCTCTCCTGCGGAGAGAGGGGCACCCGAATGGGAATTCTGGCCTGAGGCAGAGTGCACCAGATTTTATAGATAGGATTGAGGAGGCAGTGTCTGATTTACATAGGGTCCAAAGATTGGGTGGACCAGGTGTGACATTTAGCACACCAGGAAGCTGGTTGCCCCGCCCTAATCTTATTATGCAGATGGGGTCTTTGCCTGTCCGGCGCCATGTTGTCTTTTCCTTACTGTATGCGTGGTTGGGCAAAGAGAAGGGAAGATGGAGCCACCATGTTGAACATGCCTAGTCCCAGGTAACCTTTTGCTATTGGCACAGCTGCCGGCATTCACCTGTGCAAGCTTCCAGCTTACCCATGTCTGCGGCTTGATTTTACAGGCTGCTCTTTGTTAGAAAACAAAATGATTTGGGGGCTGCTTTTTATTAAAAGGAAAACCTTACCGAGGTCTTCACTACCCTCACTATCTGCCTAAATAATTTCTTCTTAACTCCTGTATCATCAGATACACATAGCAATCTAGATGACTCTTAAGAGATTAGGCTGAGGGAAAAAAAACAACCCCAAAAGGTTACCTTCCTCATGACTTTTTTTGAAACGGAGTTTCATTTTTGTTGCCCAGGCTGGAGCGCAATGACACAATCTTGGTTCTCCGCAACCTCCACCTCCCAGGTTCAAGTGATTCGCCTGCCTCAGCCTCCCGAGTAGCTGGGGTTACAGGCATGCACCACCACGCCCGGCTAATTTTGTATTTTTAGTAGAGACGGGGTTTCTCCATGTTGGCCAGGCTGGTCTTGAACTCCTGACCTTGTGATCCACCTGCCTCGGCCTCCCAAAGTGCTGGGATTACAGGCGTGAGCAACCCCCACCCCTGGCTTTTTATTTTTTTTTTGAGATGGCTCACTCTGTCACCCAGGCTGGAGTGCAGTGGTGTGATCTTGGCTCACTGCAACCTCCGCCTCTCAGATTGAAGCGATTTCTCCTGCCTCAGCCTCCTGAATAGCTGGGATTGCAGGTGTCCACCATCACTCCTGGCTAATGTTTGTATTTTTAGTAGAAATGGGTTTCACCATGTTAGCCAGGCTGGTCTTGAACTTCTGACCTCAGGTGATTCCCCCGCTTTGGCCTCCCAAAGTGCTGGGATTACAGGCGTGAGCCACCACGCTCGGCCCTATTAACATCACTATTGTAGAAGCTAACACTGGGGCTGAGCACAGGGTGTCCTGCCTATAATACCAGTGAGGCAAGGGAATACGGCCTGGAAGCAGGGAATCTAAGGGCTTCCTAGAACAAAATCAAATGGAAACACTTCAGCAATAACAGGACGTAGCCTCTTCATTTACATGCAGCATACACCAGGTAACCAATGGGAAACCTCAAGACAGTATTGAAACCATAGAAAATTCTGTAACAGAGCCCTTGAGCCTCTTTCCTGGGCTGCTGCCACCCTGTGGAGTGTGCTTGTGCTTTCATTTTCAGTACGTCGTCTCTTTTGTTGCTTCATTCTTTCCTTGCTTTGTGCGTTTCATCCAGTTATTTGTTCAAAACACGGAGAACCTGGACAAGTTGCAGTCCAGACCCTCCGCTGGTAACACCAGCACTGTGGGAGGCTGAGGCGGGTGGATCACTTGAGCTAAGGAGTTCAAGACCAGTCTGGACCATGTAGTGAAACATCGTCTCTGTAAAAAATACAAAAATTAGCTGGTCATGGTGGCGTGTGCCTGTAGTTCCAGGTACTCAGGAGGCTGAGGAGGGAGGATCAGTTGAGCCCAGGAGGCGGATGGAGGTTGCAGTGAGCCGAGTGAGATTGCACCACTGCACTTCAGCATAGGTGACAGAGAGATCCTGTCTCAAAAAGGGCTTAAAAAACTAAGATTGGTCTTTTGAGATGTTTCTTCAGGCTTAAAAATTTTTTTTTTTATTTTTTGAGATGGAGTCTCACTCTGTCGCCCAGGCTGGAGTGCAGTGGTGCAGTTTGGCTCACCACAACCTCTGCCTCCCGGGTTCAACTGATTCTCCTGCCTCAGCCTCCCAAGTGGCTGGGATTACAGGCATGTGCCACCAAGCCTGGCTAATTTTGAATTTCTAGTAGACACAGGGTTTCACCATGTTGGGCAGGCTAGTCTCGAACTCCTGATGTTGTGATCCACCTGTCTTGGCCTCCCAAAGTGCTGGGATTACAGGACTGAGCCACTGCACCCAGCCTAATTTTTGTATTTTTAATAGAGACTAAAAATAAAAAAATTGGCGAGGCTGGTTTCAAATTCCTGACCTCAAGTGATCCACCTGCCTCAGCCCCATAAAGTGTTGGGATTACAGGCGTGAGCCACTGTGCCTGGCCGTCTATGTCATTTCTGAAAACCATATGTGAATCTGTAATACTCTCAAAATAAAAAGTGTAATTATTTTTAAAAAGCTGGATAATGTGATTCACCACACTTGGGTTTGATAAACAACTATGAACTTTGTATATCACCTCAGCTGTGCTAGACCCTTTCTGGACCTAACTGAAGACTCACCTAGGCTGGAGTGCTGTGGTGCAATCAGCAATCAGAGCTTACTACAGCCTCTGCCTCTGGGTTCAAGCCATTCTCCTGCCTCAGCCTCCTGAGTAGCTGGGATTACAGGCACCTGCCAGCACGCCCAGCTAATTTTTGTATTTTTAGTAGAGATGGGGTTTCACCATGTTGACCAGGCTGGTCTTGAGCTCCCAACCTCAAGTGATCTGTCTCCCAACCTTAAGTGATTGGCCTCCCAATGGGCTGGGATTACAGGTGTGAGCCACTGTGCCCAGCCAGTGGGACTTGTTTCAACTAATTGCACAGGGGCTTAGGGACTCATTGTGTCCTACCTAGGGAGCGGGATTTGATTCTTCATTAGCACATTCACCCCCTGACACACACACCAGCACCCCAGCTGCTCTTTCTTCTGGCAGAGCCAAGTGTGGTGTGTTTGTGAGCTTGTTGTGTGGGTCACGGTAAGATTTTTGTCTTTCCTTTGAGTAAAGAGAGTAACAATAGTGAGGGAAACTTTTTTTGATAAGGAGTAGCAATGGAGAGAAGGGGAAGAGTCAGTCAGATATTTAGGTGGTAGACTCAGTGGGACTGAGTTCAGCCCTGGTTTGCCACTACTAGAAGAGACGGCTGATGTTAAATAATAAGCATATCTATCTTCGTCCGTCTTCACACTGCTATAAAGAACTGCCTGAGACTGGGTAATTTATCAATTGACTCACAGTTCGGCATGGCTGGGAGGCCTCAGGAAATTTACAATCATGATGGAAGGAGAAGCAGGCATGTCTTACATGGTGGCAGGTGAGAGAGTGTATGTAGGAGGAACCGTCAAACACTTATAAAACCATGAGATCTCATGAGAACTCACTATCGCGAGAAACTGCCCCCCCATGATCCATCCACCTCCTACCAGGTTCCACCCTCAGCACGTGGGGGATTGTGGGGGATTATGATTGAAGATGAGATTTGGGGTGGGGACACAGAGCCAAACCATATCAACTAGTCTGTGTTCTGTTTTGAGTTCTCTTTCTGTATGTCCCTTATGGTAGTGGTAATTATTTTCCAGTTACACTTGTGGTTGAAAAGCAATAAAAACGTTCAGGAATAGAGGACAACCATCGTGTTTGCCATCACTTTGGAAATACACAACTAATCTCAGAGACTAGTTATTTCCTTCCAAACCAGGTATCAGAAAATCCCACGGCTGCCACCAGGGAGAATGCCAGTTAGCGTATGGGAAGGCCCATGGATAAGCTGTCTTCACAGTGGGCTAACTGGAAAATGTAAGGAAACCACAGACACAGCCAGGTGTGGTGTCTCACACCTGTAATCCCAGCACTTTGGGAAGCCGAGGCAGGCAGATCACCTGAGGTCAGAAGTTTGAGACCAGCCTGACCAACGTGTTGAAACCCTGTCTCTACTAAAAATACAAAAAATTTAGCCGAGCATGATGATGTGTGCCTGTAATTCTGGCTACCCAGGAGGCTGAGGCAGGAGAATCACTTGAACCGGGGAGGTGGAGGTTCTGGTGAGCCAAGATCGAGCCACTGCACTCTAGCCTGGGCGACAGAGAAGAATTCCATCTCAAAAAAAAAAAAGAAAAGAAAAAACCACAGACATGAGGACCCAGCTCTTCTTCTGTCATAAATATTTTTTTCTTACAGGAACATAAATCTAATTACTGCGATCTCTAGAACACGATCTCTAATTATTGCCTTTATTTTGCTACATGAAAGATACAATATAAAGGATGAGAAAACAATCAAATAGAAATGGCAGCCCTTTTCTCACTGAACTCAGCTCTTTGCTGTCATGGCCCTGAATTGCCATTCAGGAGAGCATTTTCTCTCCCCCCGTGGGTGCTTCTGGATTGAAAATTCTTTCAGCAGTAACTGGCCCAAGCTTATATCCTCTATTTATACTGCTTGCTTGTGCAGTATAAACAGAGGATATACTGTTTCTTCTTTTTCCCACAAAAGGCTTTGAAAGAGCTGGAAATCCCATAAGAGATGGCTGCAAGAGCTCAGAGTGTAATTTTTAGAGCTGAGGGGGTAATTTTTAGAACATTGGTCTCTTCCTGAACATTTACGACTTTAAAGCTGAGAAATGATTAACACTAGGTGGCAGCAGAGACCTAGTGCAGGTGAGCGCGTCACCATCTGAAATGCAGATGAGGATAAGGGTTAATTCATTCTAGTCTACACTCATTTCTCTAGCTGTGAAATGAAAGATCAGCTCACTCGTAATTGATTCTTGATTTGTCGATGAAATTACTGAACAAACACAACATCAGAAAATCTCTTTCAAATCCTGCCTCTCACCTTCATGGGCATCAACGTGGCTTACACATTATTGCTAAAATCAGAGCTCTAAACATTAACTTGAAATTACATTTAAAAATGAGAAACATAGTTATAATGCACTTATAAGTAAGGAAGATGGATGTGGTCACATCAGATCCAGGAATTTGGTCAGTAAGGTGGCCGGGGGACAAAGGCAGAACTGAAGTAAGGAATAAAAGATAAAAAATAAAACAATGAGCTGAAACCAGGTACATGTCTTTCTGTGTATTTCACCACTGACCTTCACACTAGCCCTATCAGGGACACAGCTCATCTGACAGTTCTGTGAGAATAAAGCTCAGAGATGTTTGCCCCAGTTCACAGGAAGAACAGCAAAGCTAGGATTGGAACCCAGCTCTCCTCTGGGTTCCAAAGTAAGTGAGCCTGACTTACTTTGCTCTATCATGTTGCCTCAATGGCAAGAATGTGTAGCCACCCTGATGGGGACGGTTCACAGAAAATGCAGTCTTCTAAGATGGATCAAAGCCGGAGAGCTGAGATAGGTAATTCATGTGCTGGATAATTGCATCAAATGCAGAAGAAAAAAATCTCAACAAATGATGGTCGCAGATCCAGGCTGAAAAGATCAGTTTAATAAAGGGGCCAGGCATGTTGTCTCACGCATGTAATCCTAGCACTTTGGGAGGCTGAGGCGGGTGAATCACCTGAGGTCAGGAGTTTGAGATCAGCCTGGCCAACATGGTGAAACCTCGTCTCTACTAAAAATACAAAAATTAGTTGAGCAGGGTGGCGAACACCTGTAATCCCAGCTACTCGGGAGGCTGAGGCAGAAGCATCGCTTGAAACCGGGAGGCAGAGGTTGTAGTGAGTTGAGATCGGACCACTGGCGTCCACCTTGTGTGACAGAGCGAGACTGCATCTCAAAAAAGAAAAAAAAGAAGTTTTATAAAGGATGGATGCAAAGTCTCTAGTTGGTTGGAAATAATTGTAGAGGTGCAGGATGAGGGTGTTTCTATGAAAAAGACCCAGAGGTTTTGGCGAACTGCGTGGTATGAACCAACAATGTGGATTTATGGTCAAAAAAAGTCAATGAAATCTCCAAGTTCTCTGAATGGAGACAGAAAAATAGCCCAATTTATTCCACTTTATTAGCCCACTTGTGAATCATTCTGTTCAATTCTGGGACATTGTTAGAGGGACAGAATTCAAAGGATGGGCAAGATGGTGACGAATTTGAAAACTATATACAATGGAGAATCACTGCAAAATTGGAAGATTTTGACCCAGTAAATGGATGATATAGAGAAGATATGAAAAACTGACTTTTTTTTTTTTTTTTTTAAAGAGACAGGGTCTCACTTTGTTGCCCAGGCTGGAATGCAGTGGTGCAATCACAGCTCACTGTAGCCTTGAACTCCTGGGCTCAAGTGATCCTCCCAAGTAGCTAGGACTACAGGCACATGCCACCATGCCTGGCTAATTTTTAATTTTTTTGTAGAGACAGGGTCTCACTTTGTTACCCAGGCTGCTCTCAAACTCCTGGCCTCAAGTAATCCTCCCACCTTGGCCTCCCAAATTGCCAGGATTGCAGACATGAGCCACCAAGCCTGGCCTGAAAAGCTGACTTTTAATGGCTAAAACTAAATTAGATTTATTCTGTAGTTTCAGAAATCAAAAGTAGGATTAATGGAATCAAGTTATAAAGATGTAGATTTCAGCTCAGTTGAAGTGTAGCAGAAAAAATAAAAATAGCAAATCAATGGATAGTCCTGACTTTCACTTCTTATGGCTATAACACAACTCACCTGAGAGTATTTCTGTTTGGGGAATTAACCTTAATGAGCGTCTTTGGCTGTGAAAGGTGAGCTGCCTCTGGTTGCAGTTAGAGGAGAAAGATACAAAAATAAAGTGCAATTCTACTGCCTGGTAAGGTGGGAAGAATGTTTTCTTTCCCTGGGGACCTACGGAAAGAAGAAAGAGACAGGCTGGGCGCAGTGGCTCACGCCTGAATCCCAGGACTTTGGGAGGCCAAGGCGGGCAGATCACCTGAGGTCGGGAGTTTGAGACCAATGTGGAGAAACCCCTTCTCTACTAAAAATACAAAAAATTAGCCAGGTGTGGTGGTGCACAACTGTAATCCCAGCTACTCGAGAGGCTGATGCAAGAGAATCACTTGAACCTGGCAGGCAGAGGTTGTGGTGAGTCAAGATCGTTCCACTGCACTCCAGCCTGGGCAACAAGAGCAAAACTCCGTCTCAAAAAATAAAAAGGAAGAAACGAAAGCGCAGCGCTGGTGAAAGTCGTCCAAGTCCCTGGAGGCACTCACAGAGTGAGAAATTTGCCAAGGTGGGGGAATAGCTGTTAAGTTTCTCGTTCAGTTTGAAATTATTTCCTGTTTGGGGCCATAATTATCCTTGACAACCACTAACTCTTCAGAAAAGTCTGCCAGACACAGTGACCTTCTATCAGTGGTGTTTGGCGGGGGGAGTGACAGAAGAGGACTGGAGTCCATGGTGGGTGGAGGGGCCTGTAAGAAGACGAAGAATGTGGACACTGAACTGTGGCCAAGGGAGGCAGGCAAGCGATAGCCTGGACGGACTGCTCAATACGGGGAGGGCTGGAGGAGGCTGCCCACAATCTGCCTTCCTTAGTTCTTAAAGGTGACTTCAACAGGATGAAGGAATTGGGGTATCTGGATTACACTAGGGGAGACTTAAAATTGTCCAACAATGAGGTAGTGAGCTCCTCGTCACTGTAAAAGTTCTCCTGGGAACATCTGTCAAAGCTGTTGTAGAGGGAATTCTTTCATTGGTTAAGAGGGTGCACCAATGAACCAAAAAGATTCTTATGAAAGCTGGGCGCAGCGGGCTCATGCCTGTGATCCTAGCACTTTGGGAGACTAAGGTGAGAGGATTGCTTGACCCTGGAGCTCGAGATCAGCCTGGGTAACATAGGGAGACCCTACTCTCTCTCTCTTTTTTTTTAGATGGAGTTTCACTCTCATTGCCCAGGCTGGAATGCAATGGTGAAATCTCGGCTCACTGCAATCTCTGCCTCCCGGGTTCAAGCAATTCTCCTGCCTCAGCCTCCCAAGTAGCTGGGATTACAGGCATGCGCCACCATGCCTGGCTAATTTTTTGTATTTTTAGTAGAGATGGGATGTCTCCATGTTGGGCAGGCTGGTCTCGAACTCCCAACCTCAGGTCATCCTCCCACCTTGGCCTTCCAAAATGCTGGGATTACAGGCGCGAGCCACTGCACCCGGCCTGGAGACCTTGTCTCTAGGGAAAAAAAAAAAAAAAAAAAATATATATATATATATATATATACACACACACACACACACACATATACATATAGCTGGGCATGGAGGTATACACCTTTGTCCCAGCTACTCGGGAAGCTAAGGTGGTAGGATCGCTTGAGTCCAGGAGGTCAAGGCTGCAGGGAGGCACGATCACACCACTGCACTCCAGCCTGGGCAAGAGTGAGACCCTGTCTCAAAAAAATAAAATAAAAACTTTAAGATCCTTATGAAAGAAGCTGACCACCTTTCCTTTTACCTGCCTGATTATGTCCTATCATTCAAAGCTCGACTTTGGGTTGGTAAAAATTCCATGGTGCTCAATAAATTAATATCTAAATCACTGGCTATTTTTTTAAAAGGCCTGATTCTACTTTTCCATCCATCCATTTAAGGAGTATCTGTTCAGTTTCAGGCAATTATGCTACCCTTTGTAGGGACATACTTTTTAAAATATATATATATATTTTATTGCACTTTAGGTTCTGAGGTACATGTGAAGAACATGCAGGATTGTTGCATAGGTACACACATGGCAGTGTGGTTTGCTGCCTCCATCCCCATCACCTATATCTGGCATTAATCCCCATGTTATCCCTTCCCAACTCCGTACCCCCAACTATCCCACCCCTAGCCCCCCCCACAACAGACCCCAGTGTGTGATGCTCCCCTCCCTGTGTCCATGTGTTCTCATTGTTCAACACCCACCTATGAGTGGGAACATGCGGTGTCTGATTTTCTATTCTTGTGTCAGTTTGCTGAGAATGATGGTTTCCAGGTTCATCCATGTCCCTACAAAGGACACGAACTCATCGTTTTTTATGGCTGCATAGTATTCCATGGTGCATATGTGCCACATTTCCCCTGTCCAGTCTATCATTGATGGGCATTTGGGTTGGTTCCAAGTCTTTGCTATTGTAAACAGTGCTTCAATGAACATATGTGTGCATATGTCTTTATAACAGAACGATTTATAATCCTTTGGATATATACCCAGTAATGGGATTGCTGGGTCAAATTGAATTTCTATTTCTAGGTCCTTGAGGAAGCGCCACACTGTCTTCCACAATGGTTGAACTAATTTACACTCCCACTGACAGTGTAAAAGTGTTCCTATTTCTCCACATCCTCTCCAGCATCTGTTGTCTCCAGATTTTTTAGTGATCGCCATCCTAACTGGCATGAGATGGTATCTCAATGTAGTTTTGATTCGCATTTCTCTAATGACCAGTGATGTCTGTTCATATCCTTTGCCCACTTTTGAATGGGCTTGTTTGTTTTTTTCTTGTAAATCTGTTTTAGTTCTTTGTAGATTCTGGATATAAGTCCTTTGTCAGATGGATAAATTGCAAAAAATTTTTCCCATTCTATTGGTTGCCGGTTCACTCTAATCATTGTTTCTTTTGCTTTGCAGAAGCTGTGGAGTTTAATTAGATCCCATTTGTCTATTTTGGCTTTTGTTGCCAATGCTTTTGGTGCTTTAGTCATGAAGTCCTTGCCTATGCCTGTCTCCTGAACGGTTTTGCCTAGGTTTTCTTCTAGGGTTTTTATGGTGTTAGGTCTTATGTTTAAGTCTTTAATCCATCTGGAGTTAATTTTAGTGTAAGGTGTCAGGAAGGGGTCCAGTTTCTGCTTTCTGCATATGTCTAGCCAGTTTTCCCAATACCATTTATTAAACAGGGAATCCTTTCCCCATTGCTTGTTTTTGTCTGGTTTGTCAAAGATGAGATGGTTGTAGATGTGTGGCATTGCCTCTGAGGCCTCTGTTCTGTTCCATTCATCTGTATCTCTGTTTTGGTACCAGTACCATGCTGTTTTGATTACTGTAGCCTTGTAGTATAGTTTGAAGTCAGGTAGCGTGATGCCTCCAGCTTTGTTCTTTTTGCTTAGAATTGACTTGGCTATGCAGGCTCTCTTTTGGTTCCATATAAAGTTTAAGGTGGTTTTTTCCAGTTCTGTGAAGAAGGTCATTGGTAGCTTGATGGGGATAGCATTGAATCTATAAATTACTTTGGGCAGTATGGCCATTTTCATGATATTGATTCTTCCTAATCATGAGCATGGAATGTTTCTCCATCTGTTTGTGTCCTCTCTTATTTCGTTGAGCAGTGGTTTGTAGTTCTCCTTGAAGAGGTCCTTTACATCCTTTGTTAGTTGTATTCCTAGGTATTTTATTCTCTTTGTAGCAATTGTGAATGGCATTTCGTTCTTGATTTGGCTCTCTTTAAGTCTGTTATTGGTGTATAGGAATGCTTGTGATTTCTGCACATTGATTTTGTATCCTGACACTTAGCTGAAGTTGCTTATCAGTTTCAGGAGATTTTGGGCTGAGACAATGGGGTCTTCTAAATATACAATCATGTCGTCTGCAAATAGAGACAACTTGACTTCCTCCTTTCCTAAGTGAATACCCTTTATTTCTTTTTCTTGCCTGATTGCTCTGGCTAGAACTTCCAATACTATATTGAATAGGAGTGGTGAGAGAGGACATCCTTGTCTAGTGCCAGATTTCAAAGGGAATGCTTCCAGTTTTTGCCCATTCATTATGATATTGGCTGTGGGTTTGTTGTAAATAGCTTTTATTATTTTGAGATATGTTCCATTGATACCTAGTTTATTGAGAGTTTTTAGCATAAAGGGCTATTGAATTTTGTGGAAGGCCTTCTCGGCATCTATTGAGATAATCATGTGGTTTTCATCTTTGGTTCTGTTTATGTGGTGGATTACATTTATAGACTTGCATGTGTTGAACCAGCCTTGCATCCCTGGGATGAAGCCTACTTGATCGTGTTGAATAAGCTTTTTGATGTGCTGTTGCAGTCGGTTTGCCAGTATTTTATTGAAGATTTTTGCATCTATGTTCATCCTGAATATTGGCCTGAAGTTTTCTTTTCTTGTTGAGTCTCTTCTGGGTTTTGGTATCAGGATGATGTTGGTCTCATAAAATGATTTGGGAAGGATTCCCTCTTTTGGATTGTTTGGAATAGTTTCAGAAGGAGTGGTACCAGCTCCTCTTTGTATGTCTGGTGGAATTCGGCTGTGAACCCATCTGGACCTGGGCTTTTTGTGGTTGGTAGGCTATTAATTGCTGCCTCAACTTCAGCCCTTGTTAATTGGTCTATTCAGGGTTTCGACTTCTTCCTGGTTTAGGTTTGGGAGGATGCAAGTGTCCAGGAATTTATCCAATTCTTCCAGGCCTACTCGTCTATGTGCATAGAGGTATTTGTAGTAATCTCTGATGATGGTTTGTATTTCTGTGGAATCTGTGGTGATATCCCCTTTATCATTTTTTATTGCATCTGTTTGATTCTTCTCTTTTTTTTTTTTATTAATCTGGCTAGTGGTCTGTCTATTTTGTTGATCTTTTCGAAAAACCAGCTCCTGAATTTAATGATTTTTTGAAGGGTTTTTTGTGTCTCCATCTCTTTCAGTTCTGCTCTGATCTTAGTTATTCTTGTCTTCTGCTAGGTCTTGAGTTTTTTTAATCTTGCTCCTCTAGCTCCTTCAATTTTGATGATAGGGTGTCGATTTTAGATCTTTCCCTTGCTTCTCATGTGGGCATTTATTGCTGTAAATTTTCCTCTAGACACTGCTTTAAATGTGTACCAAAGATTCTGGTACGTTGTGTCTTCATTCTCACTGGTTTCGAAGAACATCTTTATTTCTGCCTTCATTTCATTGTTTATCCAGTCAACATTCAAGAGCCAATTGTTCAGTTTCCATGAAGCTGTGTGGTTCTGAGTTAGTTTCTGAATTCTGAGTTCTAACTTGATTGCACTGTGATCTGAGAGACTGTTTGTTATGATTTCCGTTCTTTTGCATTTGCTGAGGAGTGATTTACTTCCAATTATGTGGTCAATTTTAGAGAGGTGTGATGTGGTGTTGAGAAGAATGTATATTCTGTGGATTTTGGGTGGAGAGTTCTGTAAATGTCTATTAGGTTTGCTTGGTCCAGGTCTGAGTTCAAGTCCTGAATATCCTTGTTAATTTTCTGTCTCGTTGATCTGTCTAATATCGACAGTGAGTGTTAAAGTCTCCCGCTATTGTTGTGTGGGAGTCTAAGTCTCTTTGTAAGTCATTAAGAACTTGCCTTATGTATCTGGGTGCTCCTGTATTGGGTGTGTATATATTTAGGATCGTTAGCTCTTCTTGTTGCATTTATCCTTTTACCATTATGTAATGTCCTTCTTTGTCTCTTGTGATCTTTGTTGGTTTAAAGTCTATTTTATCAGAGACTAGGATTGCAACTCCTGCTTTTTTTTTTTTTTTTTTTTTTTTTTTGCTCTCCTTTTGCTTGGTAAATCTTCCTCCATCCCTTTATTTTGAGCCTATGTGTATCCTTGCATCTAAGATAGGTTTCCTGGATACTGCACACTGATGGGTTTTGACTTTTTATCCAATTTGCCAGTCTGTGTCTTTTGATTGGGGCATTTAGCCCATTTACTTTTAAGGTTAATATTGTTATGTGTGAATTTGATCCTGCCATTTTGATGCTAGCTGGTTGTTTTGCCCATTAGTTGATGCGGTTTCTTCATTGTGTTGATGCTCTTTACTATTTGGTAAGTTTTTGGAGTGGCTGGTGTTGGTTGTTCCTTTTTATGTTTAGTGCTTCTTTCAGGAGCTCTTGTATGGCAGACCTGGTGGTGATGAAATCTCTGAGCAATTGCTTGTTCGTAAAGGATTTTATTTCACTTTCGCTTAAGAAGCTTAGTTAGGCTGGATATGAAATTCTAGGTTGAAAGTTCTTTTCTTTAAGAATGTTGAATATTGGCCCCCATCTCTTCTGGCTTGTAGGGTTTCTGCGGAGAGATCTTCTGTGAGTCCGATGGTCTTCCCTTTGTGGGTGACCCGACCTTTCTCTCTGGCTGCCCTTAGCATTTTTTCCTTCATTTCAACCCTGGTGAATCTGACGATTATGGGACACACTTGTTAATTAGACATGATTCCTGTTCTTTTATGAAACATTTTCATAGGTACCATGCTTATTAGAACAAATTTTCTGGATGAGGAATTTGGAGCAGTGGGAATAGCATCTGTGAATCTGGAGACCTTTGTTCTCACTCCAGCTTTGCTGTGTGGCTGAGAGAAGACACACAACCGCTGTCAATCTCCAGTTACTCATCTGTAAAATAAAGATGCAGAACCACTCCAGGTGCAAACTCCAAAGCCTGCAGGGCTCAGGCACGTAGCATAAGTACATGAAGCAAGCAAGTGTTACGATTCGTTTCATAATCACATTAAGTAGAATTCTCTAGGCCGTCACTTTGCATGTCAAGCATATTGCACTATTCTTCTCTTCCATAGGGAATTGTGTTCTCCACAGACAGAAAGAGGGGAACCACGGACACGGGCCTACTTGAGGGTGGAGGATAGGAGGAGGGGAGAGGTTCAGGAAAAAAAAAAACCAACTATTGGGTGCTTAGTACCTGGGTTACAAAATAATATGTACACCCAACTCCCAAGTCACAAGTTTACCTAAATAGGAAACATGTACATGTAGCCCTGAACCTAAAATAAAATACACAACTAATATATATAATAAAACTAATATATATAATAAAAAGTATATATGTAGAATTGTGTTCCATCCCATATTTCTTAAAACACTCAACCTTCTAGATCTTTCATTTATTTTTCCACATTGATGGAGACACAGTGTAAAGGGTTTTAGTGGCACACAACAGTCTCCACTACGGCTATGTTAAGCAGGAAGGAGATTTATGAAAGAGGTACTGAGCCAGGCGCGGTGGCTCACGCCTGTAATCCCAGCACTTTGGGAGGTCGAGGTGGGTTGATTATTTGAGGTCAGGAATTCGACACCAGCATGGCCAACATGGTGAAGCCTCATCTCTACTAAAAAATAAAAATTAAATTAAAAAATTAGCCGGTGTGGTGGTGCGTGCCTGTAATCCCAGCTACTTGGAAGGCTGATGCAGGAGAATTGCTTGAATCTGGGAGGTGGAGGTTACCTTGAGTCAAGATCATGCCACTGTACTGCAGCCTGGGAGACACAGCAAGACTCCATCTCAAAAAAAAAAAAAAAAAGAAAAGAAAAAGAAAAAAAGAGTTACTGAGTAATTCACAGAATCCAGTAATTCACAGAAATTCCAGGAAGGCTGGAAAGCCAGGCTTGAAGGCTATGGCAGCCAGTGTGGGGACTGTCAGATAAAATACAGGATGCTTACACAAATCTGGATGTCATTTGGAACATGCTTATTTGTTGTTAACCTGAAGTTCAAATTTAAATGGACATCTGGTATTTTTATTTGCAAACTCTGGCCACCTTAGCCAGATCGACACTCCGAGATGATTCTAGGTGCTGACACCAGCGATGCTACCCAGCCCCGACTCTGAGCAGGGGATGCCCCTCACCAGGTCTCTGCCAGCTCTGACTCTGAAAACCTGCTGTCCCACCCTGAACCTGTTCCTCATGGGTCCCCCTTTATATCACATCTCCATTTGGAGGTCTTGAAAAGAAGCCCAATAGTCAGTCAATCGAAGGAAGGAGGCCCATTCTCACCAGTAATCAGGGAAATGCAAGTTAAGACAAAAGACAGTATTGGTGAGTCCGTGGGTGGTAATTAAGGGCCTGGACCCTGTGGCCAGACAGTGCAGATTTGCATCTTGGCTTGGTGGTGTATTTGGCGCTGTGGCTCAATTTCCTCCTCTGTAAAGTGCGGGTAATAGTCTTATCTCAATGCCATTTGAAGAATGTATTTCTAAATTTCTGATATGCTTTCAAGTTTTGTTTTTTTTTTTTTTTTGAGACAGAGTTTTGCTGTTGTTGCCCAGGCTGGAGTGTAATGGTGCCATCTTGGCTCACTGCAACCTCCGTCTCCTGGGTTCAAGTGATTCTCCTGCCTCAGTCTCCCGAGTAGCTGGGATTACAGGCATGCATCACCATGCCTGGCCAATTTTGTATTTTTAGTAGAGACGGGGTTTCTCCATGTTGGTCAGGCTGGTCTCCATCTCCCGACCTTGGGTGATCCACCTGCTTCAGCCTCCCAAAGTGCTGGGATTACAGGCGTGAGCCACTGCACCTGGCCGCTTTGAAGTTTTATATGCTCTGGCATAGAGTGCTTCTGCTCTCTTGACAGGGTCTCCTGGAAAGAATGTGCCTTTCCTGCCCCTTAATATTCAGCCTCCCCCACCATGATTTACTTTGGAAACCATTAGGACTCAACTCATCATGGCCTGTATCCTTGTTTATGCCAGCAGGGAAAGTTTAGAACGTATTTCACTCAGCCAGGCCGTCAAGGTCAACACCGACAGTAATAAAAGTCATGTCGGTAATATGATACGATAGTCGGTGTGATGCAGTGACGAAGGCACTTTGCCTCTGTGGCCATCCTCCTCTAAACCCCGAACCTCGGGCTAGGATCGTGAGAAAGAAATGGAGAGATAGAAATCCCATCTGAGGGGCAGCCTACAAAATGCTTAACTGATACTCCTCAAAACTGTCTAGATCACCAAAACCAAGGAAAATCTGAAAAACTGTTACAGCCATGAGGAACCTATGGAGGGAGAGAAGACAACTAAATGTCATGTGGGATCCTGGATGAGACCCTGGAAGAGAAAAGGACATCAGGTGAAAACTAAAGAAATCTGAATGTAGTGTGGCTCTTAGTAATAATGTACCAATATTGGTTTATTCATGACTAATGTACCATGCTAATGTAAGATATTAATAAATAGGGTAAACTGGGCATGGAATATAGGAACCCTGTATGTCTTTGCAATTTTGTTGTAAATCTAAAGATCTTATAAAATAAAAAAATTATTGGTAGATGTGTGTGTGTGTGTGTGTGTGTGTGTGTGTGTGTGTGTGTGTGTTTAGACAGAGTTTTGCTCTGTTGCTCAGGCTGGAGTGCAGTGGCACAATTTCGGCTCACTGCAGCCTCTGCCTCCCGAGTTCAAGCTGTTCTCCTGCCCCAGCCTCCTGAGTGGCTGGGATTACAGGTGCCTGCCACAACGCCCAGCTAATTTTTGTATTTTTAGTAGAGATCAGGTTTCACCACGTTGGCCAGGCTGGTCTCAAACTCCTGACCTCATGATCTGCCCACCTCAGCCTCCCAAAGTGCTGGGATTATAGGCATGAGCCACGGTGCCTGGCCGGTAAGGGGTTTAAGACTTCTCATAACGGCAGTAATTGTTTTCTTCCAAAGCTGTTCATTAGAGGTAAGGAAAAGGTGTAAGATTTACCATACTTATACTTGATTTCTACTTAGCGTATTTTTGAGAACATTTATATAAACAAACAATGTGGTGACCCCTATTAATTGTCACCATTACCAAAATTTCAAATGAATTGCGCTGACTTTTTTAAAAAATGGAGTCAACATCTCGCTAAGTTGCCCAGGCTGGTCTTGAACTCTTGGGCTCAAGTGATCCTCCTGCCTCGGCCTCCCAAAGTGCTAGGATTACAAGCATGAGCCACCATACCCAGACATGAGCTGATCTTTCTAAATAATTGAATCAAAATCGTAATTACTCTTTATATTATCTTGAGATTCTCTTAATTCTTAGCTTGACATTTTAAGATCAAGGAGTAATCAGAAAGTGGCACAAAAGTGCTACTTAGTACATGAAAATCTTTCCAATTTAGGCTGCAAAGCCAATTAATCATGCTTAAAAGTAAGGATAGGCCGGACATGGTGGCTAAAGCTAGTAATTCCAACATTTTGGGAGGCCAGGATAGGAAGATCGCTTGAGGCCAGGGGTTCGAGACCAGCCTGGGCAACACAGTGAGACTTGGTCTCTGCAAAAAAATTTAAAAATTAGTCAGGTGTGGAGTGCGTGCCTCAGGGCTACTCAGGGAGGCTGAGGCAGGAGGTTTGCTTGAGCCCAAGAGATCAGTGCTGCAGTGAGCTATGATCGTGCCACTGCACTCCAGCCTGGGTAACAGAGCAAGACCTTGTCTCTAAAAACCAACAACCAAAAAGATAAAAATTTGAAATAGCATTTATACCTCTTACTACCCTGCATTTATTTAATTGGGCCCCTGTGCTCAGAAACGGCAGCAACCTTGAACTCATTGTGTACTGGCTAAAAGTACACACATGCATGTAGGCAGTACCACTTCCTAGCTATCCAACTGGCAAGACTAAAAATGGAAAAAACACAGTGTTGGTGAGTGTTGGCGAGTGTTGGAGAAGCATGCAGAGTCATACGCTGCCGATGCGAGTGGGAAATGGTGGAGCTTTCTGGAAAACACTTTGGCAACAGTGCTCTGAATGTTCGATACTCACTCCTTTGGTTCAGCTTCATTAGAGGGAATTGACCCCATAGATGTGCTTATGCAAATGCAGAAAGATGTTTACACGAGAATGCTTTTCTTTCTCACTCTGTTGCCCAGGCTGGGTGTAGTGGCGAGGTCAGGGCTCATTGCAGCCTTGAACTCCTGGGTTCAAGTGATCCTCCCACTTCAGCCTCCCAAGTAGCTGTGACCACAGACATGAGCCACCACTATGCCCAGCTAATTTTTTAAAATTCATTTTTTGTAGAGATGGGGGAGTGTCATTTATGTTGCCCTGGCTGATCTTGAACTCTTAGGCTCAAGTAATCCTCTCACCTCGGCCTCCCAAAGTGCAAGGATTATAGGTGAGAGCCGCTGCACCTGGCCAGAATGTTTACTTTCACTTTGTTTATTACAGTGAGAAAAAGGGGAAGCAACCTAAATAAATATCAACAAGGAACTGATAAACGAAATTGTAGCTATATGTTCATACAATGGAATACTACAAAACACTGGAAAAACGTGGATCCAGATTCTATATGCTGCCATAAATATTGTTCAAAGAACACACAGACAAACTACATGTAAAATGTGGTTCTATTTCTTAAAAATGATATATGATATATAAACTATATCAATGTTTAAATATATAAATGATATATAAGTATGTATCAATTATGTATATATATTATATATATTTATAGCTGGGCATGGTGGCTCACGCCTGTAATCCCAGTACTTTGGGAGGCTGAGGTGGGTGGATCTCCTGAGGTCAGGAGTTCAAGACCAGCCTGGCCAACATGGCGAAACCCTGTCTCTAAAAAAAAAGAAAAGAAAAAAAATTATATATATTTATAAATGTGTATTTATACATTTATAAATAAACATTTACATTTATACATTTATAAATACACATAAATAAACATTGATAAATACATAGACAATTTCTTTTTTTGGAGGGCCCCTTCATTTTATTTTATTATTTTATTTTTATTTTATTTTTTATTGTACTTTAGGTTCTGGAATACATGTGCAGATCATGTAGGATTGTTGCATAGGTACACACATGGCAATGCGGTTTGCTGCCTCCATCCCCATCATCTACATCTGGCATTTCTCCTCATGTTATCCCTCCCTGACCTCCCCATCCCATGCTGTCCCTCCCTTGGCCCCCCCAACAGACCCTAGTGTGTGATGCTCCCCTCCCTGTGTCCATGTGTTCTGATTATTCAACACCCACCTATGAGTGAGAACATGCGGTGTTTAATTTTCTGTTTTTGTGTCAGTTTGCTGAGAATGATGGTTTCCAGATTCATCCGTGTCCCTACAAAGGACACAAACTCATCATTTTTTATGGCTGCATAGTATTCCATGGTGTATATGTGCCACATTTTCCTTGTCCAGTCAATTGTCGATGGGCATTGGGTTGATTCCAGGTCTTTGCTATTGTAAACAGTGCTGCTATGAATATACATGTGCATATGCCTTTATAATAGAATGATTTATAATCCTCTGGGTATATATTCAGTAATGGGATTGCTGGGTCAAATGGAATTTCTATTTCCAGGTCCTTGAGGAAGCGCCACACTGTCTTCCACAATGGTTGAACTAACTAATTTACACTCCTACCAACAGTGTAAAAGTGTTCCTATTTCTCCACATCCTCTCCAGCATCTGTTGTCACCAGATTTTTTAATGATCGCCATTCTAACTGGCATGAGATGGTATCTCAATGTGGTTTTGATTTGCATTTCTCTAATAATCAGTGATGATGAGCATTTTTTCATATGTCTGTTGGCCTCATATATGTCTTCTTTTGAAAAGTGTCTGTTCATATCCTTTGCCCACTTTTGGATGGGTTTGTTTTTTTTTCTTATAAATCTGTTTTAGTTCTTTATAGATTCTGGATATTAGCCCTTTGTCAGATGGGTAGATTGCAAAAATTTTTTCCCATTCTGTTCATAGACAATTTCTGATAGGACACATTGTTAACAGGAATTTTCTCTGGCTAAACAGCCTGAGGTGGTTGGGGTGGGAAAGGAATTTTACTTTTTTATTTTTAATGTTTTGTACTGTTTGATTTTATTTATTTTTTTTGAAAGAGGGTCTCACTTTGTCACCCAGGCTGGAGTGCAGTGGCACAATCTCAGCACACTGCAGCCTTGACCTCCCGAGTTCAAGCAATCCTTCTGCCTCAGCCTCCAGAGTAGCTGGGCTACAGGTACATACCACCACACCCAGCTAATTTTTTTGTATTTTTTGTGGAGGTTTCACCATGTTACCCACGCTGGTCTTGAACTCCTGAGTTCAAGCCATCCACCTGCCTCAGCCTCCCACAGAGCTGAGATTACAGGCATGAGCTACCGCGCCTGGCCGTGTTTGATTTTTTAAGTTTCTTTGAGTTTTCACATGTAAACAAAAGCTAGCTGACACTTTGGGAGGCTGAGGCAGGAGGATCCCTTGAGCCCAGGAGGTCGAGGCGGTAATGAGCTCTGATCGCACTGCTGCACTCCAGCCTGGTGACAATGGAAGAGTGAGACCCTGTCTCAAAACAAAAACAAAACAAAGGCTAGTTAAATATTGTGAGGTTTTCTTGCCAAAAAAAAAAAACCAAAACAAAACTTTTTAAAATGTAAAAACGGGTGTTTGCAGGCTGCTCAGTATGTGGCTAAGAAGAATAACATGCATTTTATTCTTTTTTTTTTTCTTGAGAATGACGTGTATTGGAGGCAGCACTCAGCACCCATTTTTGGGTGCAAAGCACTGTCATTCCTCCACTTTGTTTTAATTGGGATGGCTATACCTGGAGCCAAATGTTTATATGGGTCAAATAAAGCACACACCCAATATGCACTTATCAACAGATTTATTACGAGGCAACTTTTATAGGTGTGTGTTACATTTCAAATGTTATGCCAACATGGCCTGAAGTCATCAGCCTGACATGAAGGTTAATAGCTTACTTAATAGGTAGTGACAATGGAAATTATGTTTGAAAAGTCCCTCCCTAAAGAGTTCTGGCATTCTGAATATGACATAGTCCTTGGGAATAATAGTGTCATCCAAGAAAACTTGACTCTTCTTTCAAATAGTCTCAAATGGGGTCAGTTCCCTCTAATGAAGTTGAATCAAAGGATTGAGTATTGAACATTCAGAGCACTGTGGCGGATTGTAAAGAGTGAAAGGGAACAGGAGTTTTGTTAATAAACAGGCCAGCTGAAGTCAGTTCTGAGAAATTTGAATGCAAGGGGTCCGAAACAATTTGGAGTAAATAATGATAATATATTAGGCAAAAAAGACATGATAAAGAACTTAATTTATGTTAGTAGTTTTTGTTTAAAAAAAACAAATTTCTGTACATATACACATTGTAAATCATGGAAAAATAATCCCATTCACAATTCTAGTCCATCCATCTGCTTCTCCTATACCAGTCGGCTGCTGAGGTCTGTGAGCTGACAGGTGTAGTGGGACTTGGGCCATCCACCAACAGGGTTTAAGTGCTTGCCAGTCAGCTCTGCAGGGCCCTGCACGTGGGCCCTGTGAGGGGGAGATCTACTCTGGCTTTGTCTCTGAGTTCCTGAGTCTCGGGGGCTACTGGAAGTCAACCTGTTGGACAGGTAGGCTGAGTGGGAGAGGTTACCTGAAAACTGGTGTTAGTGGTGGTTACCAAGAGAAATGGGAAATCGATATCAGGAAAGTGGTCATTAAATTCACTATGGGAAGTGGTTATTAATGAGACTTGACCTGTGAGTATTTAGGGCAGGATCCATTGTTTTTCTTTCTTTTCTCTTTTTATTTTTGAGATGGAGTCTCGCTCTGTCACCCAGGCTGGAGTGCGGTGGTGTGATCTTGGCTCACTGCAACCTCCACCTCCCAGTTTCAAGCAATTCTCCTGCCTCAGCCTTCTGAGTAGCTGGGATTACAAGCATGAACCACCACGCCCGGCTAATTTTTGTATTTTTAGTACCAACAGGGTTTCACCACGTTGGTCAGGCTGGTCTCGAACTCCTGACCTCAGGTGATCTGCCCACCTCGGCCTCTCAAAGTACTTGGACTACAGGCGTGAGCCACCAGAACTATTGGTTTTCAAGTTTTAAAGAAAATCCCCGTCAATACCTCCAGCCAAAGACCACCAGGAACACACCTGCAGTTAAGCAAGTTGGGTTTATCGCTCATTTCGGGGAAGGAAACATCACACCATGGAAACCTGGGGCATTTCAGAAAGAAAATGCTCTGAGGGCCTTATTACAGGATTTGCACTTCTAGCTGGTGATTTGCGGGTGGATTTATGGAAGAGGAGATTTGGTATGGTTAGATGTTTCTATTGGAAGTAAGTGTAATTCTATGATTGGATATCTTACTAAAGCTTAATTATAGGAAGGGTAGCTGAGAGTGAGGCTACAGCTGTAATTGGTTAAGAAGTAGCCGTCCCCTCACACTGGCTGCGAGAAGGCGGGGCAGTGGTTGGTATTTGTGGCTTTGAAAATGTTCAGGTTTTGTCTGTGTTCAAACACAATACCCAAGTTGTCTTGGTTTTTGCCTTGATCTGTCACCATCGCGGAGATCCTTGTCTGATATAGACACTGTGTGAAATTGTGTATGCTCACCAGCAGAACAGCAAGACACAGCCGAGGGTGTCAGGATTGCCTTCCTCTGTCTCACGTGCAATTACGACAGATTTTTTCAGGCCAACGCCACTTTCAAAGTAACACACCCAGTTTTTATCTACTGAGCCAAATCCTTACCATCTTGGTAGCTTTTCTTATTCTCTGGTCTTTTCCTCTCTTCCTTCCTCTCTTCCTTCTTTTCTTCCTTCTTTCCAACAAATGATGTATAAGTCAGCATCTTAATGATCACATACTTTTAATCAAGATTCACAGAACAGCAAGAAAGGAGATCGAGACGAGTGTATTAGTTTGTTCGCACACTGCTATATGCCTGAAACTGGGTAATTTACAAATAGTTTTCACTGACTCACAGTTCCACATGGCTGGAGAGGCCTCAGGAAACTTGCAATCATGGTAAGAGGCAAAGGGGAAGTAGGTATGTCTTCACCTGGTGTTAGGAGGAGGGGAAGATCTGTTTAAAACTCTGTAGCACCTCTCCCTTCACTCTCTCTCCTCCCTCACTACCATGAGAACAGCAACGGGGAAATCCACCCGCATGATCCAATCACCTCCCACCAGGTCTCTCCCCCAGACACTGGGGATTACCATTCAACTTGAGATTTGGATGGGGACACAGAGCCAAACCTTATCAACCAGCACACAGAAATACACAAAATGGGCCGGGTGCGGTGGCTCACGCCGGTAATCTCAGCACTTTGGGAGGACGAGGCGGGCGGATCATTTGAGGTCAGGAGTTCGAGACCAGCCTGGCCAACATGGTAAAACACCATCTCTACTACAAATACAAAAATTTAGCCAGGCATGGTGGCACACACCTTAGTCTCAGCTACATGGGAGGCTGAGGCAGGAAAATTGCTCAAACCCGGGAGGCAGAGGTTGCAGTGAGCTGAGATTGCACCACCACACTCCAGCCTGGGCAACAGAGAGAGACTCCATCTCAAAAAAACAAAGAAAAAAAACACACACACACACACACACACACACACACACACAATGATGCCTTACGTCTGCTATGGTACATGTATATATCTGTAAATACATAGAGAATATTCTGGAAGAACACACCAAACTGATAACTGGTTACCTCAGAGCAACAGGGAGATCAAGACTGGTAGTGATGCAGAAAAGGAACCTTGCTTTTTAAAAAAACTGACTATGTTTTAGAGCAGTTTTAGGTTCACTGCAAGTCAAGTTAAAGGGACAGAGTTCCTACAGAGCATATAATTAAAACCATTTTAAATAACAACTCAAGCAGACTTCAGCATGGTGGCTCCCATTCATCTTAGCACCCCAAATAGCAGGCACTTTATAAATAGTTCATTACCTTTCATCCTTATAGCAACCCTGAAAGGGAGGTGTTTTGTTCCCACATTTACAAAAGAGGAAACAGACCCAGTTAAGAGCGGTGCCCAAGGCCATTAGGCTAGTATGTGGCAGAGCTGGAGTCAGAGGCACATGGTCAGATTCCAGAACCCATTCTTCTTTCATTCTGAAAACTTTGGTTGGACTTGGCCTAGACCCCTCTTTCCCAGCTGCCACCCGTTGGCTGGGGACCCACCTGTAAATGGACCCTGTGGTGTGCTGGTGACCCACTGGCCACATGGCAGTCTGACACAGGGGATGGCCAATGCCACTTGTGCTTAGAGGAGCTTTGTTGGGGCTTCCTGTGTGTGGTTTTTAGGACCCACAAATTTGAGCAGCTCCTGGAAGCCCACTGTTCACTGCTCATACCAATCACCACCTCTAATCTGCCAACTATAGGGTAAGGCCTCTCCATCTGGATTAGACCATCACAGTGTGTGGTTTAGGTTATTATTATTATTATTTGAAACAGTCTTGTGCTGTTGTCCAGGCTGGAGTGCAGCGACACAATCTCCGCTCACTGCAACCTCTGCCTTCAGGGTTTAAGCGATCTTCCCGCCTCAGCCTTCCAAGTAGCTGGGACTACAGGCGAGGGCCACCACGCCCGGTTGATTTTTGTATTTTTAGTATAGATGGGGTATCACCATGTTGGCCAGGCTGGTCTCGAACTCCTGACCTCGTGATCTGCCTGCCTTGGCCTCCCAAAGTGTTGGCATTACAGATGTGAGCAACTGTGCCCAGCCTGGTTTACGTTTTAACATTTCCTTTACTATCAAAGTCATACAAACTTGTTTCTCCCTTGTGTAGAATCCTCGTTTCTTGTTCCCCTGGTACTGTAACTGACATGCACACGCAGTGGACCTGCGGCTGAGGGCTCAAACCTCCCCCTGCTTTTACCTTTACGTCTTGAATGACCAGTAGCCAAGTTACAGCAAAAAGCTGGGGGTAGACTTTGGTAAATGTATTGTGATTTTTATTTCCTGGTTCTAAGATTTCAGAAATGATTGTTTTGAGCTTATGGGAATTTCTTAGCCAACAACGTGAAAGCCTTGGTGATAATTTTGAAATATCATTTAGCCTTTCCAGGTTGACATCCAAGAGACCAGATAGAATCATTTCTTGTTACTGTTCATAGGCAGAGAGTATAGGTGTTCTGGAAAAAGGAGTCAGCATTTGCTCCCCAGCATTGGAGGAAGCCAATAAAAAAAAAAAAAAAGCATTTCTTAGCATTTATAATTATTGTGCTAAAAAACAAAGTAAATACAAAGAAGAATTTAAAAATTAATTATAAAAAGAGATTTCTATCAAGTGGACCTTAATTAGTGCATACTCCAGACCCGCTTTGTGAACACTTTTTTTTATTGTGGTAAAATGTATATAACATAAACGTTTACTATTTTAACCATTTTCCTCCTTTTTTTTTTTTACCATTTTTAAATGTACAGTTCAGTGGCATTAAGTATGTTGCTGTGCTGTGCAGCCATCACCACTACCCCCATCCAGAACCGTATCTTCCCGAAAAGAAACTCCATACCCGTTAAGTAAGAATGCCCGGCTCTCTGCACTGCCCAGTCCTTGGTAACCTCTTCTCTACTTTCTGTGGTTATGAATTTGCCTGTTCTGAGTTCTTTGCTATGTCTAGTGAAATCATCATATTTGCCCTTTTGTGTGTAGCTTTTTTCACTCAGCATGAGGCTCTGCAGGTTCATTCATGTGGATCTTGTATCAGAACCTCATTCCTTTATATGGAGGAATCCTATTCCGTTGCATGGATACACCACATTCTGTTTGTGCATTCGTCTGTTAATGGACACTTGAGCCGTTCCCACCTTTTGGCTATTGGGAGTAAAGCTGCTGTGAGCATCGGTGTACAGGTGTCTGTTTGAGTTGAGTGTCTGTATTCTTCTGCTTTGATCCCTGTCACTAATATAATATGGCAGAAGTGATGGCATCTCACTTCCGGGTTAGAAACACGCTGCTGCTTCCGATTTGTGTGCTCTCTCTCTCTCTCATCACCACAGTGGCTAAGTTGAAAAGATTAGCGATTGCTTCTCAGTCGGTCATTTGGCCAAAATCAAGTGTAAAAAGATTGGCAGTACCATGTTTCGCAGAGATTGTAGCAACCACAGCTCTGAAACATTGCTGGTGACAGGTCAAATGGCACAACCGCTGCGCACAAACTTTTTGGCAATTTCTCAAATTAAACATGCACCTATCCAATGACTGAGGAATTCTTCTCAGGTGCAGAAATTAATACACAAGTCTTTTTATGAACATATGTATCCAGGTTTGCCCATGACAGCCCAAAACTGGAAAGGATACAAATATCTGTCATAGGACAATGAATAAACAGTGTTACGTTCATACGATGGACCTACTGGCACATGCAGCAGTGTGGATCCATGTCAACATTACACTGAGCCAAGTAAGCCAGACGTAAAACAGGTCATGCTGCACGATTCCACGTCAGTGAAGTTCAAGAACAGGCAAAACTAAACTACAATGACAGAAGTCAAGATAGTGGTGTCCTCTGGGTGCTGAAGGCCTGGGGGAGAGGGACCGGGAACCTTTGGGGGTGAGGACATGCTCTGTATCTTGGTATGAGTGTTGGTCACCGAGCTGTACACTTCAGATTTGTGTATTGTAAACTATCTCAGTAAAGGACTATCACTTGAAAAACATTCTAATAGGAACATTCGTCCCTCTAATCCAAAGTCCAGATATAGATATTCCTTGTTTCCCTTTGAGAATAGGGGACTGTTTTCTACTCCAGTAAGGAATTGGGAGTGATGCAGGCACTCCCTAGTACTTAAACCCAGCTCTCACAGGGCCCAGGTATCACCTGGCCGGGTTACTGCAGAGACTGGCCACTTCTCGGCAAAGCAGCGGTGTCTGCTCACACATCCCGCTTAGTCCCCTTTCTTTCTTGTTTACTCATAGTTCATAACTATGCTGATTATTTTGTATCCAATGCCTTCAGGGGTTTGCAGCAGGGAGGTTTCCAGGTTATTATATCTTAGTCACCAGACTGTAGAATCGGAAGTTTACTGTATAATCCTAAAGTTTTAAAAACCAGTCATCATGACAGGAATCAGAGCATTTCAGACGTGCCAGGTGGTGTTTTAAATGCTTTTCTTATTATTTATTTATTTATTTATTTATTTTTGAGGCGGAGTCTTGCCAGACTGCAGTGGCGCCATCATGGCTTACTGTAATCTCCACCTCCCGGGTTCAGGCAGTTCTCCTGCCTCCTGTAATCCAGTCCTCCTCCGCCTCCTGGATTACAGTCATGTGCCACCCCGCCTGGCTAATTTTTTTGGTATTTTTAATAGAGATGGGTTTCACCGTATTGACCAGGCTGGTGTTGAACTCCTGAACTCAAGTGATCTGCCCACCTGAGCCTTTCAAAATGCTGGGATTTACAGGTGTGAGCCACCACGCCTGGCCTTTTAAATGCTTTTATAGGAATTTAATCTTCCCAGCAACTGAAGGTGGTCGGTGCTACGATCATCCCCCGTGTTTCTGTTGAAGAAGCTGAAGCTGAAGTTTAGGTACCTTGCCCACGGTCATAAAATCACAGGGCCAGAATTTGGCTCTGAAGTCCACACTCCTATCTGCTGCACTAGATTATCTGTAAAAAAAACAAAGAAAATAAAAGCACAGAAAAATAATGACAACTAGACAGAAATATGTCCCGTTGTTAAACATGGCTCTCTCTGAGACATGGGAAAGAAAAGAAGGGCTTTCACATTTTAATTTAAAACTTCTGCATTGCTTAAGTTTCCGCAGCATACTACTTATTTAATTTTTTTTTTTTTTTGAAACAGAGTCTCGCTCTGTCACCAGGCTGGAGTACAGTAGCATGATCTCAGCTCACTGCCACCTCCACCTCCCTGGTTCAAGCAATTCCCCTGCCTCAGCTTCACGAGTAGCTGGGATTACAGGCACCCGCCACCATGCCTGGCAAATTTTTTTGAATTTTTAGTAGAGATGGGGTTTCATGATGTTGGCTAGACTGATCTCAAACTCCTGACCTCAGGCAATCCGCCTGCCTTGGCCTCCCAAAGTGCTGGGATTACAGGCATGAGCCACCGTGCTTGGCCTACTTATGTAATTTTTAAAAATTACATGTCTTGGTAAGGTTAGAAGCGGCATATTAGTGTTAGAGATGGTCATTCTGTTCTTTTTTCAGTTGTATTTAATGTTCATTAAATAATAACATTAAAATAATTAAAAATAGTAAATAATACTTTAACAATAGGACAGCCTGAGCAACATGGCAAAACCCTGTCTCTACAAAAAAAAAGAAAGAAAGAAATTAGCTGGGCATGGTGGTGCATGCCTGTAGTCCCAGCTACTCAGGAGGCTGAACTGGGAGGATCACCTGAGCCCAGGGAGTTCAAGGCTGCAGTGAGCCATGATTGTGCCCCTGCACTCCAGCCTGGGCAACAGAGTGAGACCCTATCACAAACAAACAGAAAACAGGAGAAAAGCACATTTTAAAATAACTTGCCTTGTTTTGACAATAGCTTTTGTCAAGCTACTACAAATGGTTGATAGAAACCGTATAGCAGAAATCTCAGTTTTTTTGTAATTTAATAAACTTCGATCCTTCTCAAATAAATCTTGTAACGGGAGTTTACTGAAGAACTAAAACTCATTGTCCAAAGACAAACTCAGTGGTCCTGCCCAGGTCTCTGCCTACGTCTGGCTCTGGGTACATAGAGTGGCTTCTGCATCTCCCGGACTCACCTCGGAGTCGGCTGTGTGGGAGACACTGCCCGATGCGTCGTCACGGGCCTTGTGAAATATACCAGGTAACCTGAAGGAGACATCACATGAGCACATCAGTGTCAACAGGCTGGACCTGGGAAATCCTGAGGCAGGACTCGCCAGTCTTTCTTCTATCTCTGTATACGTGAGGGTAAGACATATTTTCATAAGCTTCAAGGCTCATGACTGCAGTGACCCGTACCGGGAACAAAGGTCAGCACTCCAGGGTCCAGGAGGGAGGATGTATGTGGACTGGGCAGAGTCGTCAGCGAGACTCTAAGCCTCCCTAGCAGGGGGCTGTCCCCTGCTAAGAATCAGGGCTCTGAGTAAAGACTCAAACCCAAGCTCATCAGAATGAAGAAAGCTAAGACCACCATTCTGGTGCACATTCTTAGGTGAGTCCACAGACGCTAACTGGGCATCAGACCCTGCAACACTACTATGAAAGTCTCGTTTGAGTTCTCCGGAAATAAAAGCAAACATTTCCTGATGAAGATATTTATACAGAATCTATGCCATTCTTAGCTGCTCCCTCTCAAAATCTAGAATCAGAGAACCAAAGAGACCCACCTGCTCCGCAGAACCTGGCCCCGGAAGTCCTAGGAAAGGGAATGTTGGCATCCTGGTATGACCCGTAGGCAGTGGTCACCCGTGCAAATGTCACTAAGGGGCGTGTGACAGAGTTGGGGAGTGCACACAGGTTGCTGGAGGCACTGTTTTCCTCGTTCTGAAATTTAAAAATTCACAAACTCAGCCAGGTACAGTGGCTCACACCTGTAATCCCAGCATTTTGGGAGGCCGAGGTGGGTGGATCACCTGAGGTCGGGAGTTCAAGACCAGCCTGGCCAACATGACGAAACCCCATCTCTACTAAAAATACAAAATTTAGCTGGGTGAGGTGGTGGCAGGCATCTGTAATCCCAGCTACTCAGGAGGCTGAGGCAGGAGAATCACTTGAACCCAGGAGGTAGAGGTTGCAGTGAGCCGAGATCATACCACTGCATTCCAGCGTGGGTGACAGAGAGAGACACCATCTAAAAAAAAAAAAAATCCATAAACTAAAAACCACAACCTGTCTTAAAGCTGAATTATAAAATAAAGACCCAGCATTACCAAACCAGAAAACCCATGATTTTAGGGAGAAACAAATGATACAAAATACCAAGGCATAAGCTGGTACAACAATTTCATGCTTCCTGCCACAAAGGACTTGAGGCAGGAGACGGGCTGGCGCAGGCAGGGCTCCAGGTAGCTCTGGCCGCGCTTCACTTTCTGCAGGACCGTCTCACACACCCCCAGGCTTCCAGAGGAATAACTGAGTAGATTCAAGGGGTCTGTGGACAGATGGGAAAGTAGCATGTTTTTTTTTTTCAGTAAATCTAATTTAAATTTTCATTCATTTCAATTATGAAGACATGCAAACTTACAGATGATAATGTCTTAATTAGTATTCCATGTATTAAGTTATACAGTTAAATCTTAGTTTTGCTTAAACGACCCCCTTTAAAACCTTTTAAAATCTTTTCAAGTATGTGCAAAGATAGGCTAGTATGGTGAATTCACATACTTCTCCCCCCAGCTTCAGAAATTATCAACACCTGCTAATCTTTTTTTTTTTTTTTGAGATGAAGTCTCACTCTATTGTCCAGGCTAGGTTGTAGCGGCATGATTAGCCTTGAAGCTGAGACTACAGGCATGTGCCAGCATGCCCAACTTATTTTTAAAATTTTTTTGTAGGGATGGGGTCTTACTGTGTTGTCCAGGTTGGTCTTGAAATCCTGGACTCCAGCAGTTCTCCCAAAGAGCTGGGATTAGAGGTGTGAGCCACCGTGCGCAGCAGCACCGGCTAATCTTGTTTCATTTCTGCTCTCGTCCCTTCCCACCTTGCCACAGGATTGTCTTGAAGCAAATCTCAGGCACTGTATCATTTCATTCATAATACTTCAGGATGTATCTTTAAGAGACAGAAATTCTTTTGTAAAACACAACCATGATACTTAAAAATTTTAACAATAATTCTTAAATATTCTGTTGGTCTTCAAATTTCCTAAATTGTGTGATAAATATTTATTGTCCACAATGTCCACACATTAAATTTACTGCTATGCCTCTCAAGTCTCCTTTCTTTATCTTTTTGAGACCAAGTGTCACGCTGTTGCCTAGGCTGAAATGCAGTGGAGTAACCTTGGCTCACTCTACCCTCTGCCTCCCAGGTTCAAGCAATTCTCATGTCTCAGCCTCCCGAGTAGCTGGGACTACAGGCACGTGCCACCACGCCAGGCTAATTTTTGTATTTCTAGTAGAGATGGGGTTTTGCCATGCTGGCAGACTGGTCTGGAACTCCTGAGCTCAAGTGACCCGGCTGCCTCTCCTTGGCCTCCCAAAGTGCCTGGATTACAGGGGTGAACCAGCCGGCCTGGCCCGAGTCTCTTAATCTGAAGAATCTGTAGATTTTTCTCCTTCTTCATTT
Source organism: Ateles fusciceps (assembly GCA_036589455.1). Taxonomy (NCBI): domain Eukaryota; kingdom Metazoa; phylum Chordata; class Mammalia; order Primates; family Atelidae; genus Ateles; species Ateles fusciceps. The sequence goes on from JAZHEH010003205.1 coordinate 15,345,948, forward strand.
TTACAATTTATCTGTCAAAAACAAATAGCTTTTTTCTTTCAATGAGCAAATAAACTGTTGTTTCCTTGTAGTTTATTTTTTGAAGAACATTTATCCCATAGAGTTTCTACATTTTAGACTTTCCTGGCTGTGTCTCTATGTATTTCTTATGAACTGGTGTTTAGATTTAGAATAAGGTTTCCAGATAAAATGCAGGCTGCCCAGTTAAATTTGAATTTCAGCCGAACAATGAATAATTTTACTAGCGTAAGCATGCCCCTGTAATATTTGGGCATCCTGTATTTTTTTCTTTTGAGACAGGTTCCCACTGTGTCACCCAGTCTGCAGTGCAGTGGTACGATCTCGGCTCACTGCAGCCTCAGCCTCCTGCGCTCAAGTGATCCTCCCACTTCAGCCTGCCAGGTAGCTGGGATTACAGGGGCATGCCACCATGCCTGGCTAATTTTTGTGTTTTTTATAGAGACAGGGGTTTCGCCATGTTGCCCAGGTTTCAACTCCTAAGTTCAAGCAATCTGTCCCCCTGAGCCTCCCAAAGTGCTGTGATTATAGGCATGAGCACCTGCGCTTGGCCCCTGCATTATTTTGTAATCATCCTGTATTTTTATTTGCTAAATTTGACAACTTTAACCTAGAGACGTGATCATGTTCAGGAGTGGTTTTTTGGCAGGACTGTGTTCTAGGTGGTGGTGTGTTCTTACAGCTGTTTCTTTTTTGTGATGTGATGTGATGTGATGTGATGTGATGTGATGTGATGTGGAGATGAATGGATTCAGGTTTTATTAGTATCAGCAAGATAGACCAGGCACAGTAGCTTTTGCCTGTAATCCCAGCACTTTGGCAGGTGGAGGTGGGTGGATCCCTTGAGATCAGGAGTTCCACACCATCCCAGCCAACGTGGCGAAAACCTGTCTCCACTAAAAATACAAAAATTAGCTGGTGTGGTGGTGCACGTCTGTAATTCCAGCTACTTGGGAGGCTGAGGCAGGAGAATTACTTGAACCCAGGAGGCAGAGTTCACAGCAAGCCGAAATTGAGCCCCTGCACTCCAGCCTGGGCGAGAGAGCGAGACTCCATCTAAATGCGTCTGTTGTGAATGTATACCCTTGGCGTTTCACCTGATGGTTTTGGCAGCTGGTGGTCTAGAATCACAGCTGTCTTAGTGTTTGCAAAATGATGATATTCGAAGGCTTTCACTCCTGCATTCATTAGTCTATGTTCTTCTAAACGAAGAGCTTACCCTCCAGTTCACATAGGAAAGTTCAGCTCTTTCTTTAAATCTGAATTTTGTAGGCCCCTAAGAGACAGCCTTACGTATCAAAGAATAAAATCTTGATAGGGATTTAGATAACTCTTAAAAGTCAAATATATATGAATCAAAATGTACCTTTAGTCAGCTCAAAATCTTAAAGTGTTTCTAGATGTTGAAAATCAAACTTATCTATTTAGAAAGTCAGAACTCTTTAGCATTTAAAGGTTGATCGCACGCTTAAATAGCTAAAGCTTCCTAAGGATTACAATTAAAATTGTATGTTAAATTCTTTAGTATATCAGATTGCCTGAAATGTTTCAAACCACTGAAAACTGAAGAAAGCATATAAAAAGAAACACAATGATTACACTCTTTTCACACCAGGATTAATACAGTTTATATTAAAACTTATTTTCTTTCTTCTTTCTTTCTTCTTTCTTTCTTTTTTTTTCTTTTTTTTTTTTTTTGACAGAGTTTCGCTCTGTCACCCAGGCTGGAGTGCAGTGGTGCGATCTTGGCTCACACAACCTCTGCCTCCCAGGTTTAAGCAATTCTCCTGCCTCAGCATCCCGAGTAGCTGGGACTACAGGCGCAAGCCATGATACCCAGCTAATTTTTTTTTTATTTTCAGTGGAGACAGGGTTTCACCTTATTGGTCAGGCTGGTCTCGAACTCCTAACCTCAGGTGATCCAATCACCTTGGCCTCCCTAAGTGCTGGGATTTCAGGCATGTGCTACCATGCCCGGCCTAAAACTTATTTTCTTTGTCACTTATATGCTTATTTCTTTTTTCATTTCTAAAATTTTTATTTTTTAGAGACAGGATTTTGCTAAGTTGCCCAGGCTGATCTCAAACTCCTGAGCTCAAGTAATCTTCTTGCCTCAGCCTCCCGGAGTGTTGGAGTTATAGGCACGAGCCACCATGCTCAACTTATGCTTATTTCTTACGTTATTCTAGGATTGCAAATTCATTTATCCACTTAAGCAGAACAGAGCTAATGTCTCAAGCTTGTACTATAAACACCAGTTCACAGGAAGTGCATAGGGATACAAGAAAGGTCTAGAATACAGAAAATCTACAGGACAAATGTTTAAAATGCAAGAAATAAATTGCAAGGAAATAATAGTTTATTTGCTCATTTAATGAGGAAAACCTGTTTGTACTTGGACAGATAAACGGTGACTCAGGGCTACTGGCCAAGGCAGAACACAGGAACCTGGGCTGAACAAACTGGAAGCAGAGCAGCGTGATTCATTCTTAGTGTGTGGCTCTTAAGGCCACATCGTCAAACTGGAGTTAATTGTAAATTTCCGGAACCAGCGCATCACACATTCCAATGATCTTTCAAATGTCATTCTTACCAATTTTACTTTTCAGATTTCAGTAGATGGAATTCAGCAACTCTCCCCCGTCCCCAGCTTGGGTTTCCTTTTTTTTTTGGAGTCAGAGTCTCACTCTGGAGTGCAGTGGCACAATCTTGGCTCACCTCAACCTCTGCCTCCCGGGTTCAAGCTATTCTCCTGCCTCAGCCTCCTGAGTAGCTGGGACTACAGGCACCCGCCACCACACCTGGCTAATTTTTATATTTTTAGTAGAGACGGGTTTTCACCATATTGGCCAGGCTGGTATCGAACTCCTGACCTTGTGATCCACCCGCCTTGGCCTCCCAAAGTGCTGGGATTATAGGTGTGAGTGAGCCACTCTGCCCGGCCCAACTTGGGTTGCTTCCTGCTCCTTGTTACGAGCGAGCTGAATTCTGCACTCTTCTTATATTTGTGGCATCCACCCATCAGCCACCATCCTACCATGTTGACAAACCGAACTCACAACCTCTAACAAAATGTGAAAAGTGTCTCCTGGCTAAGCTTCTCATCCCTAATGGTATTTTTTTCAGGTAAAGAAATAGCCACTGAGAAACAAAGCAAGTGTCTCTTATTACAGGTTTTCAGTTGAAAGGCCAGCGCTATAATCAGCACTGTTTTCCACCATATGACTAGGTCAAGAGTAGACAGTGTGTGACTTGGCTGCTGTTGCTGGGCATCTGCAGGTGACACTCTCTTCCACCCTTTCACTGCCTGCCTCTACTCTTGTATTTCGTCATATCTATAGGTGAGATATCATGGGGAAAAAAGTTACAAAAATACTATGATGCAACACATTGATTGTGACACCTGTGTACTTGAAACACGAAAGTATCTTACAGTCATTGTTCACTACGTTATATCAAAAACTGACAGCCACTCACTTATTTGAACAGGCCTTGGGCTTTCAGGCAAGGATATTGTTTAAAGTATCCTATATCACTCCCTTTACTATTAATAAACATACTTCCAATCTAAAGACACAGATTCATCTAAAGATTACTGTTGCCTTAGCTCTTTAGCCCATTCTTATTGTTGATCTGTCTATATGTTATACAAAAAGATGAGTTTCTATTACATCTGAAATAAAAATTTACTCTGGAAATGCCTAAATGTAAACATATATATATATATATATATATATATATATATATATATATAAATTTATAAAATTTGGACTTAATTTAAAAAATATATGGCCCAATTCTATATAGTAGTTAATTTTTTTTAAAATTATTTTTAAAAAATTATTTTATGTTCTCACTCTGTCCCCCAGGATACAGTGCAGTGGCATAATCTTGGCTGACTGCAGCCTCTCTGCCTCCTGGGCTCAAGTCATCCTCCCACTTCAGCCTCCCAAGTAGTTGGGACCACAGACGCAAGCTACCATGCCTGGCTAAAAACATTAAATATGCTTGGCTGGACGCAGTGGCTCACGCCTTAATCCCAGCACTTTGGGAGGCCAAGCGGGTAGATCACCTGAGGTCAGGAGTTTGAGACCAGCCAGGCTAACATGGTGAAACCTCGTCTCTACAAAAAATACAAAAATTAGCTGGACATGGTGGCAGTTGCCTGTAATCCCAGCTACTCAGGAGGCTGATGCAGGAGAATCGCTTGAAACTGGGAGGCGGAGGTTGCACTGAGCTGAGATCGCACCACTGCACTCCGGCCTGGGCAACAGAGCGAGACTCCATCTCAAAAAAACAGAAAATTCTATATACTTGTTTAAAAAGAAAATGCAAGATAGAATTGACATTATGACGTTCTGGCTTGGCACGTTAATTATAATTTATAGGGGTGACTATAGAAAGTACTGTTATTTATCTTCCTCATGGTAATAGCTTTCTTTTTTCTCATGGACTCTAATTTTTTGTTTTGTTTTTTTAAATACTAGATCATTTGGAATGTTGTGTCATCTTGGGAGTGGAAAAGTACTTTGTAGTTGGAAATATCCCAAAGGAGTAAAACCAGCCATTCCTTGGCCAGCTCATAGAGAAGAGAGGCCATAAGCACCCATTGTCTCTAACCTTTTCAAATGATATTTATGCAGCTCAGTCTTAAAGGGATTTTGCAAACTCTCTGAAGCTCCCATGACTGGCTAGCTCTGCCTACACTATGCCAACTTGGTAAACAAGAGCTGAGCGATAAAATCTAGGCCAGAATTAAAATTCTATTTTCTATTCATTTGTAAAAGCCTTGTTGTAAGCAGCTTACAGTAGAAAACCTTGCTCTGGTAGGCTCAACAATGCCCCCTGTAAGGCAGATTCCCCATGCACTGGCGTGGCGTTAGCCTGTTGAGTTTCAGGCTGCAATTTCTACTACGGTGTGAGTCCAGTGAGACAGAACACTCTCACAACTTATATAACAACTTTTTTTTTTTTTTTGAGGTGGAGTCTTGCTCTGTCATCCAGGCTGGAGTGCAGTGGCGCAATCTCAGCTCACTGCAGCCTCTACCTACCTCCCAGGTTCAAGCAATTCTCCTGCCTCAGCCTCCTGAGTAGCTGGGATTACAGGCATGCCACCATACCTGGCTAATTTTTGTATTTTTAGTAGAGTGGGGTTTCGCCATGTTGGCCAGGCTGGTCTGGAACTCCTGACCTCAAGTGATCTGCCTGCCTCAGCCTCCCAAAGTGCTGAGATTTCAGGCATGAGCCACTGCACCCGGCCACAAAGCAGCTTTTTATTACTCACAGATAGGCAGCAAAGGATAGCAGAAGCCTAGGATTCATGGAGAGCCAGTACCTCGAGGCTCAGGAGAGCTGCCTGGGGTGGATGGAACCCCCTTCCACCACATCTGAGGGACCCTGGAAAGAAGCCTACCTTGGGTTTTCAACAATGAGAGTCATGTGATTTGCTGGGCTAAAGCGTGAAGGGCATCCTATTCTAGGAGGGGACGGAAACGAGCCGGGACTGTTCTGGCTGGTTCCTCTTTATCTGAGGGTATTGCGTTTTCAGCACATTCTACATTCAATCATTCTTGAGAACTAGAAGTGAGAAAGAGGGAGGAACTGAACTGGTCCAAGGCCACCTGGAGAACGGTCATGCACCTCTCTTCTCTTTAAAGATGGCACAGCCTCATCCCAGCAACCTGTGAATTCATGTCACCTTACATGGTAGGAGAGGCTTTGCAGATGTGATTAAATTAGAGGCATTCTGGATTAAGTGGGTGGGACCAGTGTAATCATGAGTTATATCAAGGAGGGAGGAGGCCAGATGCGGTGGCTCACACCAGTAATCCCAGCACTTTGGGAGGCCAAGGCGGGCAGATCACCTGAGGTCAGGAGTTCCAGACCAGCCTGATCAACACTGTGAGACCCTGTCTCTACTAAAAACACACAAATTATCTGGGTGTGGTGGCAGATGCCTGTAGTCCCACCTACTTGGGAGGTTGAGGGGAGGAGAATTGCTTGAACCCAGGAGGCGGAGGTTGCAGTGAGCCAAGATCACACCACTGCACTCCAGCCTGGGTGACAGAGAGAGACTCTGTCTCAAAAAAAAAAAAAAAAAAGAAAAGAAAAGAAAAAGAAAAAGAAGGAGGCAGGAGGATCAGAGCAGAGAGGAGATATGAAGGCGGAATCGATGTTGGAGTGATGTGCTTGGAAGGTGGAAGAGGGGCCATAGGTCACGAAACATGGTGGCCTCTAGATGTTGGAACAGGGAGAAAAGCAGTTCTGCTGAATTTAGCCTCAGAGACCCACTTTGGACTTCTGAGGTAATAAGTTTGTGTTGTGTGTTAAGCCAAAAACAACAACAACAACAAAAAGGCATTGTTGTAGCTTTTTCCTCTGGCCCAGAAAATATAGCATAGTCAGTGAGGCAAAGAACAAGACAGCAAGAAAATCTGGACTCCACAGAAGGCGAATGGGCTGTTTTGCCGGGCGCAGTGGCCTGTGCCTGTAATCCCAGCACTTTGGGAGGCCATGGTGGGCAGATCACCTGAGGTCAGGAGTTCAAGACCAGCTTGGACAACAAAGTGAGACAAAAATGAAAAAATCAAATGAGTGTGATGGCATGTGCCTGTAGTCCCAGCTACTCGTGGGGTTGAGGTGGGAGGATCACTTGAGCCTAGGAGTTTGAGGCTGCAGTAAGCTATGACTGTGCCACTGCATTCCAGCCTGGGCGAAGAGTGAGGCCGTCTCTAAAAATAAAAACAAACAAATAAAATTACATTAAGCTAAGTTTAATTTAAAATTTAGTTTCTCAGTCACAGAAGCCACATTTCAAGTGCTTAATAATCAGTGTCGGCTGGGCATGGTGGTGCATGCCTGTAATCACAGCACTTTGGGAGGCTGAGGCAGGAGGATCACTTGAGCTCAGGAATTGAGCAGGATCAACCTAGGCAGCATGGCAAAACCCCATCTCTACAAGAAAAATACAAAAATAATTAGCCAGATATGGTGGCATGCACCTGTAGTCCCAGCTACTTGGGGGGCTGAGGTGGGAGAATCACTTGAGCCCTGGAGGTCGAGGTTGCAGTGAGCTGTGATTGCACCCCTGCACTCTAGCCTGGGCGACAAAGTGAGATCCTGTCTCAAAAACTAATAGTAATAATCAGTGGCTACCATATCTGGACAGTACACATATAAAATATTTCCAAATATTCTGTTGGAAAGTTCTACTGGACGGTGCTGCTTTGGAGGAGAAAACCAAGATGTCACATGATTCTGACTTGGTAGAGATCACAAGACAAGCCAGTGGAAACGAAGAGAAACATTTTCCCTAAACAGTCTCGGAATATTAGATAATGGCTGGGTGGTGGAGGGCCAGGACAGGGCAGTGTTCTTCAACTTCAGCTGGTTTCTCTGGACGTCCGTTTTGGGTATGTGGCTGCCATTCCAGTTCCTCTCCTGACATCCTGATTCTTGAAGCCTCCTTCTCCATAGCTTCCTTCTACTGCAGAAGGCAGAGACTCCCAACTTTGTTTTTTTTGGAGACAAAGTCTTGCTCCGTCATGCAGGCTGGAATGCAGTGGTGTGAGCACAGCTCACTGCAGCCTTGAACTCCTGGCCTCAAGCGAGCCTCCCCTTTCAGTCTCCCCAGTAGCTGGAATTACAAGAATGTGTTACCACACCCAAAGATCTTCTTAAACGTCTTTCGTAGAGATGGGGACTCAGTATATTGCCCAGACTCCAACTTTGTTTTTGAAGTTGCTCGACCTTCTGAGTATCTGATGCAAATATGACCAGCTGCTGCCGTACCCACTCCACTTCTCTCTGAATTAAATGAGGAACCGGGGAAGAAACCTGGAAGAGATGACTGTAGTTCTGCCTCCGCTTTTAGGCAGAGTCACTTATCTACTTCCAAAGGCAAATTCAGTTCAAATGAATCTGTTATCTAGGAAAATGTGAATAGGTAGGGACCCAGGACCTCAGTTTTGTGTGAGTGAACAAGAGACCTTTCAGCAAGGCCAGGCGCAGTGACTCACGCCTGTAATCCCAGCGCTTTGGGAGGCTGAAGCAGGCTGATCACTTGAAGTCAGGAGTTCAAGACCAGCCTGGCCAACATGGTGAAACCCTCATCTCTACTAAAAATACAAAAATCAGCCAGGTATGGTGGCATGCCTGTAATCACAGCTACTTGGGAGGCTGAGGCAGGAGAATCGCTTGAATCTGGGAGGCAGAGGTTACAGTGAGCTGAGATCGAGCCACTGCACTCCAGCCTGGGCAACAGAGCAAGACTCCATCTCAAAACACAAAAATAAATGAAGAAAAACAAAAGAACCTTTCAGCAAAATCTGTAGAGTGCCCATAGCCCTCTGTAGTCACTGTCATTGCTAACATTTATTGGGGTGATCTGGTGTATCAGGCGTGATGCTGTCTGCTTGGCATGCTTCATTTCATAACTGCCTCTGAAGACAGTACTATTATTAACTTCTCTTTACAAGTGAGCAGGCAGCTAGAGGTTAAACACCTTTTCAAGGTCATACAGCTTCCACCTCGCAGAACCAGGATTTTCCTCCTGTTTCTCTGACTCCGGTGAACTTTGTCTGGATCCTGTCTCTAGCACAGCGTTTAATATTCTGTGTTTGGTTTGGTTTATTTACTCTCTGTCTCTCCTTCAAGATGGGGCACTTTTCAAGGACAAGGTCAGTGCCATACTTATTGAAATGTGTCACTGTTTTTTGTTGCCAAGCCTCCGAACTCCCCTTCCTATTTGTTTGTTTGTTTGTTTATTTTTGAGATGGAGTCTCGCTCTGTCCCCAGGCTGGAGTCCAGTGGCACAATCTCAGCTCACTACAGCCTCCTCCTCCCCGGTTCAACCGATTCTCCTGCCTCAGCCTCCTGAGTAGCTGGGACTATAGGCGTGCGACACCACACCCAGCTAATTTTTGTATTTTTAGTAGAGACGGGGTGTCACCATATTGGCGGGGATGATCTTGATCTCTTGACCTCGTGATCCGCCCACCTTGGTCTCCCAAAGTGCTGGGATTACAGGTATGAGCCACTGCTACCAGCCAATTTATTTACTTTTGAGACAGGATCTCACTCTATCACCCAGGCTGGAGCGCAGTGGCACAATCATGGCTCACTGCAGCCTCCATCTTCCTGGGCTCAGATGATCCTCCCATCTTAGCCTCCTGAGTAGCTGGGGCCACAGGTGCATACCACCATGCCCAGCTAATTGTTGATTGTGCCACTAAACTCCAGCCTGGGCGACAGTGCAAGACTCTGTCTCAAAAAAAGTAAAAACTAAAAAATAGTGGTTCTCTTCCTCTTCCCTAGCCCTCTGCTGCAGTCCTGTTTCCTGTTCATTTCCAAGCCCTTCCCTAGCCCTCTGCTGCAGTCCTGTTTCCTGTTCATTTCCAAGCTCTTGCCTCCCATCTGCTTCTTCCAGAATATTCCTTTACTGTGTAGAGTTGTCTGCAGCTTGAAACCAAGAATTATGACTAAAAACCTTTGGGGTGGTACATTAGTAAATGCTTGTTGAAGGAATAAATAATGAAACTTTTAAGCAGTCAACATACCTTACATAGAAGGAACAACTAGAGGGGGGGAAAAGGATAAGAATGAATACGTTAGAATTGTAGGAAGTGGGGGTAGAGAGGAAGTTTCCCGTTTAAATTCTTCTCCTTTTCACTTGCTAGATGTGCTTGTAAGAAGCTCTGATAGACTGGGCATGGTGGCTCACAGCTGTAACCCCAGCACTTTGGGAGGCCGAGGCAGGTGGATCTCTTGAGCCCAGTAGTTTGAGACCAGCGTGCACAATGTGGTGAAACTGTCTGTGCAAAAAAAAAAAAAATTAGCTGGGCATGGTGGTATGTGCCTGTGGTCCCAGCTACTCAGGAGGCTAAGAGGAGGGAGGATCGTCTGAGCCCAGGGAGTTAAGGCTGCAGCGTGCCATGATTGCACCACTGCACTCCAGCCTGGGTGACAGAGTGAGACCCTGTCTCAAAAAACAAACAAACAAAAAAACAAGCTCTAGTAAATTCAGGGCATGAGAAATGAAATTTCATTCTTAGAAGTGCAATTAAAGAAAGGGAAATCCGTCTGTGAAGTCTGAGATGCAGGGCTCCAGCTCTCTCTGGAGCTTCCTATGAATTCCACTGTGAGTCCTTCCACAACTGCTTTTCAGACATGGCAGCCTTGTCCCTTCCAGGTTGTTAGTTATTCAGCTCTCAGGGTGACATGCCTGCAGGAACCTGCCCCATGTCCCTGCTTCTGGCAGCATGGATGAAAAGCAAGGATTAGCAGGGCTCTGTCTTTCATGAGTCATGCCAAGAGATTGGGAAAGGGTCCATCCTGGGTCAGACCATCAGCAAGATGCATTTTATGAAGTTAAGCTTCATTAATTCAGCACTGTGTTAATCCAGAAGAGATACAAGTAGACATTTGACTTCACACAAAATGCAAATGAGTAAATGAACAGTGTGAGCAGGAAACTCATTGAAACTTACACAGAAACAAAATATTCACCTCTCTAAAAACATATCACAGTGGCTCATTATAAATTATTCTTATGCATTCAATGACGTTATTCTTCCTTGAATAATTATTTGATGGTCTAAACCAGCTGATCTTTCTTAGTTTGGTTCTACACACTGTTTGTTTATACTTCCATCAGACCCAGGCACAGTGGCTCACGCCTGAAATTCCAACATTTTGGGAGGCCAAGGTGGAAGGATTGCTTGAGCCCAGGAGTTCAAGACCAACCTGGGCAACATGGTGAAACCCCATCTTTACAAAAATGAGCCAGGTGTGGTGGCTCACACCTGTAATCTCAGGACTTTGGGAGGCTGAGACAGGCAGATTGCTTGAGCCCAAGAGTTGGAGACCAGCCTGGGCAAATGACAAAACTCCATCTCTACAAAAAAATATAAAAAGTTAGCAAGACATGGTGGTGCATACCTGTAGTCCCAGCTACTTGGGAGGCTGAGATGGGAGGATCACTTTAGACCAGGAAGTTGAGGCTGCAGCGAGCTGTGATTGTGCCATTGTACTCCAGCCTGGGGAACAGAGCAAGACCCTGTGTCAAAAAATAAAATGAAATAAAATAATTTTAAAAATAACATTAAGAAATATGCTTGCATCAGTTGGGGGCCCTAGAAGACAGAAGATACATTCAAGACTCTGCCTGCTGTTCATTCTCTTGATTAGAAGACAGAGACACAGAGATAGAGACAACAGAATCTACTGCACTTCTGCCCTTTGAACAGACTCCATACTCCCTGCCTTAGCTAACAAGGCTGGGTCTGACTCGTTAGGATGGTGCCCAGATCTCCTACTCATCTTCTCACACTGCAGTTCTCTTCCCCAGCATCCTTGGTCTGCTTACGCAAACACGTCTCCATTACTGCCTTTGTTTGTGTTAAATAGGTATTTCCTAAGGTACCATTTCAATTGCTTTGTCACTTCTTCTACTATATGTTTTGAGTTGGTTGCCCTGGGAATTATAATGAACGTCTTATAAGAATCTAGTTCTGACGAATACATCTTGGTATCAGTATTACACAAAATCTTTATTCTCCCCTTTCTCCTTTGTGTCATTGTTGCCTTAAGGATTATATCTATAGATTATGTGCACATTAACACTGATTTTTAATTATTACTTTATGCAATTGTCTTTTAAATCAGATAGGAGATAAAAGAGTTACAACAAAAATACATTAATACTGCCTTTTATGTTTACTATGCAGTTATCCTTACAAATGCTCTTTATTTCTTCACATGAATTCAAGTTACTACTGTCTAGTGTCTTTTTATTTCAGACTAAAGGACTCTGTTTAGTATTTGTTATAGGGCAGGTTTGCTAGTAATGAATCCTTTTAAGTTTTGTTTATCTGAGAACACCTTAATTTCTCCTTTGGTTTTAAAGTTTTGTCAGATACTGAATTCTTAATTGACAATGTTTTTTCTTTTGTCTTCTGGCCTCTGTGGTTTCTGATGAGAAATCAGCTATTAATCTTACTAAGGCTCTTGTGAATGTAAAGAGTCCATTTTCTCTTGCTACTTTTGAGATTCTCTCTTTGTCTCTCAGCAAGCTGATTATGTGTCTTGATATGGTTCTCTTTCTATTTATTCTACTTGGAATTTGTTGGGCTTAGATGTGTAAATTTTAAAAATTGGGGGAGTTTTCAGCTATTATTTCTTCAAAAAAATTATTTTTAAAGCAAGGTCTTACTGACATCCAGGCTGGAGTTCAGTGGCACCATCCTGGCTCACTGCAACCTTTGCTTCCTGAGCTCAAGCAATCCTCCCACCTCAACCTCCAAAGTAGCTGGGACCACAGTGTGCACTACCACACCTAGCTAATTTTTGTATTTTTTTTTTTTTTAGAGATGGGGTTTTGTCATGTTGCCCAGGCTGCAAATATTCTTTTTGTTGCTTTCTATCCTTTTTTCTGGGTCTTACTACGTGTTTTATGGGATACTTATGGTATTCTACATGTCTCCAAGGCTCTGCTCATTTTTCTTTCCATTCGTTTTTCTTGCTTGTCCTCAGGCTGGAGAATGTCAATTCATCTATTTTCAGGTTGTCTGATTCTTTCTTCTGACTACTCAAATCTGCTATTGAGCTCCTCTAGTGAATTTTTCATTTCACTTATTGTGGTTTTCAACTTCAGAATTTGTATTTGGTTCTTTTTATAATTATTTTCTATTTGATGAGACATTAGTCTCAAACTTTTCTTTAGTTCATTGTAAATGGCTTCATTTATTTGAACATATTGAAGATAACTAATTTGAAGTCTTTAGTAAATCCAACATCTGGACTTCCTCAGGGACAGTTTCTATTGATTATTTTTTCCAGTGTATGGATTACATTTTTGTTTATGTGTCTCATGTTTAAGTGAAAACTGAGTATTTTAAATAATATAATATGGCAACTCTGGAAATAAGATCATTCTTCGCCCTCTCAACAGATTTTGTTGTTGCTGCTATTTGTTGTTATTATTCATTTGTTTAATGATATTTCTGAAGTAATTTTATAAAGCCTGTATTCCTTGGTTGTGTTAGCCACCGAAGCCTCTGCTTGGTTTGTTTAGTGGTCAACTAGTGATTGGGCAGAGATTTCCTTAAATAAATTGAATCAATAAGTCTTTGTTAAGGGGCTTTGTGTGCATGTTGGAGTGTGTTTTCAATAAGCAATGGAGTGTACAATTGACAGCTCCACCCTAACCTTCACTTCCTATTTGTACAGAGCCTCAAAGTCAGGCAGAGGTGAGGGCTTAGGGATTTCTCATGTCATTCTTGAGCATGGACACAACTCTACACATGCGTGACCTTCTAGGTTCCTGGGTATATATCAGAGCTTGTCAAAGCTTTATGAAACTCTCATTCTCAAACGTTTCCTCTTAAGCCTTTTTGTTAAGCCAATTGTTTGCCCTGGCTGTTATCCACAATCTCAGGCAGCCGTGAAATCAGACAGTTGCATCTAAATGTTATTGACAAATGCACTTGGGGAAAAGCCTCCCCCCTACTCCACCCCATGGGGCAAGCTCCAAGTCAGGTGAAATAAAGAAAGCTTTGCAAGTGGTTTTCCAGGGAACCACTAGATAGGTCAAATAATGAGAATTCTCTGGGAAATAGACTTCGAAGGAGCTCCAACCTCAGCCCCTTCTGGTGGCTACCAAACCGCTGGATTTCCCCATGAGTTCAGGCCGTTGGTTTTCAGGGTTACCATGGAGCTGGAGAGAAAGGGTTACGACTAAAACAAGTAAAAACACCGCAATGCTAGCTGTTCTTACCAAGAGCCATTTTTCTTGAATAAATGCTTTCTGGATTGCTGCAGCCATTTGGTTAATTTCTAGAATTCAAAAAAAAGTTGATCCTGATTATTTTTGCCAGTTTTCTCACTGCCCTGTGGAGGTCAGAAATTTTGGAAGTCCTGTAGATTGTTGGGCCCCTCCCCAAATATATGGAATCAACATTCCAGAGGGTTAGAGTGAAAATCTGCATTTTAATAAGCATCCAAGTGATTTGTACCAAAGTCTAATATTTGAGAAACTGCTACTTAAAGTCATTATTTGGTCACCACATTTTAAAAATCAACCTTACTGAGCCAGCAAAACAATAGAAATTACATGATACAAGAAATTTTAAGGCCTTTAGAACCTTCAGACAAGGATCATATCGCTTTTTTCTTTGCTTTCTCTACACCTTCCCAAAGCCAGCAGAAAACATACTAATCTTAGGAATCCCATGTCCAGATAGTATGGAAATTGCCACAAGAACTTGGGGTCCTTGCTTTCCCTAAACTACTTCAGAATGACACTTGCTGCTTGTAGCTAGTTTGGTAGCACCCTGCAAGCTTCTAGAGAAGGTTGAAGGTAATACAGTTTGGCACATTTTAGCCTTTGTAAGAACAATTTAAATCCCATTGCAAAACATGGATAGATGTCAAAACAGCCATTTCCTGTTCTGATCTCTGCTTGAAAAATAACAACCTATAGAAATAGACATCATAAATCAATAGGAAAGTACATTACAACCTTTTAACTTCTGAACTAAAAGTGGATAGATGGATGCTATCAAGCTCACGCCCGATTTATTAGTAACATTTTCAGCAGCCAGTGATGTGGTGGTGGTGAGAATTCAGTTGGCCAAAATGCACGTGCATTTTGAGCTAAATCTTTATTAACTCAGCCTGAAAGAGTGCACAGATAGGTTTCTGTTTCAAAATGCCCTGTAATAGGAACCTGCTTTGGAAGGTACGTGTGGGGCTTTGGGGAGGCCATGTGAAGGCTGTTTGTGGGGACAGCTTCTGCCTAAGGCTTGCTGGCTTGGCCTCAGTCCGTGGCTATGCAGCTTTGGGCTAGTTTCGTAATAGCTCTGATCCTCAGTGTCTTCATGGGGGAAAGTGAGTGTCACAATGGTGTTACTTACAGGACTACTGGGAAGATTAAATGCAATAATCCAAGTGAATTCTTTAGCGGATCACCTAGGGTGGCAGAAGCAGGAGGGGCAGGCGAAGTAGGCTGAGTCTGATTGTTTGTATCACAGGGATGTGGGTATAAACGGCTCAGCATCATAACTACTGTATGGCAGATGCCCTAAATCTCTGCTGCTCAATCTGGTAGCCACATGTGGCTACTGAGCACTAGAAATGTGGCTTATCTGGATTGAGATGTGCTGTAAGTGTAAAAGAAAACATATACTGGGTTCTAAAGGCTACTACATTTAGGGACAGGCACAGGCTCACGCCTGTAATCCTAGCACTTTGGGATGCCGAGGTGGGCAGATCACTTGAGGTTAGTAGTTCAAGACCAGCCTGGACAACATGGCGAAACCCCATCTCTACTAAAAAATACAAAAATTAGCCACACGTGATAGATTGGGCCTGTGATCCCAGCTACTCAGGAGGCTGAGGCAGAAGAATTGCTTGAACTTGGGAGGCAGAGGTTGCAGTGACCTGAGATCATGCCACTGCCACTGCACTCTAGCCTGGGCAACAGTGAGACTCCATCTCAAGGAGAAAGAAAAAAAGACTTCATTTAAAAAAGAATAAAATCTCCCACCAGTAGTTTCTATATTGATTACATACTGCCTTGATCATATTTGGAGTATGTTGGGTTAAATGAAATATAGTACCAAAATTAATTTCACTTGTTTCTTCTTACTTTTTAAAATGTGGTTACAAGAAAATTTAGGTTTCTATGAGTGACTTGTGTTTTATGGCTCCCACCTAATATCTGGTACAATATACTCTATTAGGTCTACACCCAACCAATTTATTGAATGTCTGCTCTGAATCAGGCCATGTGGAAATGGTCTAACAGGGGAGTGTGCCACGTACCACAGGGGTACGCAGCAGGAAAGCCTGGTACCAGGCATCAGGGAGGTCTTCGTGGAGGAGGTGATGTCTGAGCTGGGTTGTTCTCTTTCCAGAGATCAGCAGGAAATTCAAAGGTGCTGATTTGCTGTGGGTTTGCTCCCTTCAGAATCTTCCATTACATTTCAGAGGCATGGAAGACTCCCTACCCTATGAAAACCCAATAGCCAGACAAGCTCAGCAAAGGGCCAGGTCAATGTCAGGGACATTCTGATATTTGAACCTTCATCTTTACTATTTGGCCTCATATACTTGTTTGTCTAGTTAGTGAGCAGTGGACTAAAATTGCTGGAAAAATGTTTTGTTTTGCCTTTCGAGAACATCTAAGTATAATAATCATCTTTTTTTTTTTTTTTTTTTTCTGAGATGGAATCTTGCTCTATCACCCAAGCTGGAGTGCAGTGGTAGAATCTCAGCTTACTGCATCCTCCACCTCTCATGTTCAAGTGATTCTCCTGCCTCAGCCTCCCGAGTAGCTGGGATTACAGGCACATGCCACTACCGCCTGGCTAGTTTCTATATTTTTAGTAGAGATGGGGTTTTGCCATGTTGGCCAGGCTGGTCTCTAACTCCTGACCTCGGGTGATCTGCCTGCCTCGGCCTCCCAAAGTGCTAGGATTACAGGTGTGAGCCACCGTGCCTGGCCAGTAATGATTTTTAAAAATACAGTGCCAAGTGAAGACAAGTGAAGGTTTGGGAAGTCAGTGTTCAACTTCTGCTGGGATAATCTTGAAGTCTAGGGGCACTTTGAGCCCCTGGATCAGGTGCAGTGGCTCACACCTGTAATCCCAACACTTTGGGAAGCCAAGGCAGGTGGATCACTTGAGCCCAGGAGTTTAAGAGCACCCTGTGATAACTCGTTTTTACAAAAAAAAAAAAAAAAAATAGCCAAGCGTTGTGGTGTGTGCCTGTGGTCCCTCCTGCTCAGGAGGCTGAGAGGGAAGGATCACTTGAGCTGGGGAAGTAGAGGCTGCAGTGAGCCATGATCACACCACTGCACGCTAGCCTGGGCAGCAGAGCGATATTCTGTCTTGGAATAAAGAAAAGGCCCTGCTAACTCGCCAGTTTTCTGTCTTTCAAAAACAGTTGAAAGTTTGAAGTCGTTGCCAAAACAACTTCATGAGTGATCTATCCAGTGACTGTATTTTCAGGGAGTCCCACCATGCTGAAGGTGCTGGAAGAGGGACAGTGCGTTGTTCGTTTCTCCCAGGTGTGGCTGCACGGATAATACAGGGTGCAAGAAGACGCTGTGACTGTTTTTCTGCTTTTAAAAAATTTATTTAAAAATTTTTATTTTTGAGGTTATTATTTATTTATTTATGTTGACACTAGGTTATGAGGCTGGCTAATTTTTATATTTTTGGTAGAAATGGGGTTTCTCCATGTTGCCCAGGCTGGTCTCAAACTCCTGGGCTCAAGCAATCATCCCACCTCGGCCTCCCAAAGTGCTGGTATACAGGTGTGAAGCCACCATGCCTGGCCTGTTTTTTGTTTTTTTAATAACAGCTTTATTCTTCACATGTGTACGATTCATCCACTTAAAGTATACCATTCGATGGCTTGCAGTCTGTTCACAAAGTCATACGGCTATCATCACACTCAATTTTAGAACGGTTTCATCACCCCAAAGGAAACCCTGTACTCTGTAGCCATCATGCCCAGTAGCAGGTTGAATTGTGCCCCCCACCAAATCTCTGTCCACGTGGAATCTTGAAACGTGACCTTATTTCGAATAAGGGTCTTTGCAGATGTAATTAAGGAAAGGAGCTTGAGATGAGGTCATCCTGGATGAGGGGAGGGTCCTAAATGCAATGATGAGTGTCTTCATAAAAGACAGAAAAGAAAACACAGAGACATAGATAGAAGGTGACATGAAAACAGTAGCTGAGATAGACTTATGAAACCTCAAGGCATACGGCATGAAGGTTGCTAGCATTTTATAGATATATAGCAGTCCCCGCTTATCTGCAGGAGGTACGTTCCCAGAGCCCCAGTGGGTGCCTGGAACCATGAATAGTACTGAACCCTACGGACACTGTTTTTCTTATCTGTACATATCTATGATATGGTTTAATTTACAAATTAGGCACAGAAAGGACTGATGACAAGAAAAGTAAAATAGAACAATTGTAACAATAGACTATAATAAGCTTACAGTGAGCCCTCTCGCCTCCCTCTCAAAACCTGCTATTGTACTGTACTCACCTATTTTTGGACCACGGTTGACCGTGGGTGACTGAAACTGCAGAAAGTGAAACTACAGATAAGAGGCACTACTATGCCACATTTTGCATGTTTTGTTATCCTTTCATTGATTGATGGGCATTTGGGTTACTTCTTTTTGGCTATAATAAATAACACTGCTATGAACATTTACAGGCAAGTTTCAATGTGGACATACATTTTCATTTCTTTTGGGTATATGTAGGAGTGGAATTGCTAGATCCTATGGTAACCCTATGCTTAACATTTTAAGAAACGTCTAGGCTTTTCCGAAATGGCTGCACCATTTTACATTCCCACCAGCAGCATAAGAAATGCTTGTTTCCCCACATCCTTGCCAACACTTGTTATTATCTGTCTTTTTATTAGAACTGTGGCCAGGCTGGGTGTTATGGCTCATGCCTGTAATCTCAGCACTCTGGGATGCTGACGTGGGAGAATAGCTTGAGCCTGGGAGGTCAAGGCTGCAGTGAGCCATGTTTGTGCCACTGCACTCCAGCCTGGCTGATAGAGTGAGACCCTGTCTCAAAAACAGACAACAACAACAACAAAAACCCAACAAAATCCAATTGCTGTGTCCATAACACACATTCCCTCATGATTTCAACTTCCTTATTATGTGACCCTATGGCACTCACAGCCTTGTAGGTCCACACCACCAGTCCCTTGGGTTAACATGGCTTCCTGTGTCCACAGCATAAACACCCCCCAGGTATATGGAATCTTCCACATCAACCATGCTAGGCATCTCAGGTACACAGGAGCTCTATCTCCCACTGCAGGTTGCCTGCAATACACACAGTCCTCTCATCCAACACAGATGGAGCCTCAGATGCATAGAGCCTCCCTACCCAAACCCACACAACCACAATTCCCCTGCACATGGACAAGTCTGATGTTACAGTCTCCAAAATTATCAGGAACCTGCATTCAAGAGCACCTATTAGAGTTTTACAGCAGATTATAAAACAACTTTTTAAAGAGGATGAAAACAGAGGCACAGGGTCTTTTTTTTTCTTTTTTTTTCTCTTATGATGGAGTCTCGCTCTGTTGCCAGGCTGGAATGCAGTGGCACAATCTCGGCTCACTGCAACCTCCACCTCCCAGGTTCAAGTGATTCTCCTGCCTCAGCCTCCCAAGTAGCTGGGACTACAAGCACACATCACCACACCCAGCTCATTTTTGTATTTTTAGTAGAGATGGGGTTTCACCATGTTGGCCAGGATGATCTTGATCTCTTGACCTTGTGATCCACCTGCCTTGGCCTCCCAATGTGCTGGGATTCCAGGAGTGAGCCACTGTGCCTGGCCCATTTTTTTTTTTTATTGGTCTACACCACAAGTTTCCTCAGGGTCACAAAACTGCTATATCCACAGCACAAGCCTCAAAGGCACACAAGCCTTTTATCCACACAAGGAGTCTCCTCAGATGCACACAGCCTTTGTGCCATGTCACACATGCCCTCGTGTGTAACCTCCTCCTGTGTCTACACGACAAGTCTTGCTGGGAACAAGCAGCTTTTCTGATCCCACTCCACAAACTGTCTTGAGCCTACATACCATGGTGTGCACGTCATGAGCCCTCGCGGGTAGATACCACCTTCTTGGTCCACATCCAGCGTCCACACCGGCAGTCCCTTCAAGTTCACACAGCCTTGTTTTCTAAATTTCCAAGTCCCTGGCACTCTTGGGTTATGCAGCCTTCCATGTCCTCTGCCCACACCAGAAATCCCCTCAGGAACAAGTGATTTCCAGTGTCTACACTACAAGTCACATCCCATAAGGACAGGTTTCCACTTTCACAACTACAAGTCCTTTTAGGAACACACAGCCTCCTACCTCCACTCTGAAAGCCCCCTCAGGGATACAAGAACACCTCCACCCCTACCACGAGTCCTCCTAGAAGCCATGCCGCCTTCTGTGGCCATAGCCATGCCGCCTTCTGTGGCCATAGTACAAGCCTCCCCTCCCCCACACAAACCATCAATGTCCACACCACCTGACCCCTAGGTGCTCACAGTCAGGTCTCCAGGTCACAGACAAACATTGTGTCCACATTACAAGTCTCTGTGTGTCTATACAGCCTCCTGGAAACAAATGTTCCCTCAGGAGCACACGGCCTTCCCTGAACATACCACTGGTCCCCAAGATTCTCACACTCACACCACAAGTCTTCTCAAGTACACAAAGCTTTTCATGTCCACGCAACAAGTCTTCTCAAGAACATACAGGCTTCCATGTCCACACCACAGGTTTCCTCTTATACTGCCCTCTTCTTGGTCTCAGGCCTCTGAAAGCACTGCCCTGGGCAATCGGTCATCTGATACTTACAAAAATCACGATGATTTGTGTTCATTGTGCATCAGTCAATATGGGCTGGCATTTTGATCAAGTATATTTTAATTTTTCTGTTTTTTTCTTTTTTTAAATCTTTACTGTCATTTTCACAACATACTTTTTTTTTTCTTTATTTATTTTATTTATTTTTTTAAGACAGTCTCACTTTGTCGCCCAGGCTGGAGTACTCTGGTACAATCTTGGATCACTGTGACCTATGCCTCCTGGGTTCAAGTGATTCTTGTGCCTCAGCCTCTAGAGTAGCTGGGACTACAGGTGCATGCTAATTTTTTGTGTTTTTAGAAAAGACAGGATTTCACCATATTGGCCAGGCTGGTCTTGAACTCTTGGCTTGAAATAACCCACCCTCCTTGGCCTCCTAAAGTGCTGGGATTACAGGTGTGAGCCACTGTGCCTGGCCTTTATTTTTTTCTTCTGGACATTTTTTTCTATATCCAAGCCACTGATTCTCATGGCTTTTTTTATATCTGGGGGACAATTAAACTATTTGTGAAGTATAAGCTGGCTTATTCAAGCAGGCTCATATGTGATTTATAATCTTAAGTGGAATTGTGAAATTCTTTTCCCAGCTCGCCGTCTTCCTTTCTTTTCTTCCTTCTTTTCCTTCCTTCCTTTCCTTCCTTTTCTTCCTTTCCTCTCTCTCTCTCTTCTCTCTCTCTCTCTCTCTCTCTCTCTCTCTCTCTCTCTCTCTCTTTCTGTCTCTCTCTCCCCCACTCCCTATTTTTCTCTTTTCTCTTCTTTGACAGGTCTCACTCTGTCACCCAGGCTGGAGTGCAGTGGTACAATCTAAGCTCACTGAAACCTCTGCCTCCCTGGCTTAAGCAATCCTCCCACCTCAGCCTCCCAAGTAGTTGGGATCACAAGCACCCACCACCTTGCCCAGCTAATTTTTGTAATTTTTTTGTAGAGATGGGGTTTCACCATGTTGGCCAGGCTGGTCTCAAACTCCTGGGCTTGAGTGAGCCACCTACCTCAGCCTCCCAGAGTGCTGGGATTACAGGCATGAGCCACCACACCCAGCCACCCCAGCTTTCTTGAGGTATAAGTGACAAATAAATATTGTATATGTTTATTTAAAGGGTACAACATGATGTTTTGACATTTGTGTACATTGTGACATGATTACCGCAATGAGCAGATCCTCCATGTTTGTGTTGGTATCACATTTCCCCATCACCGCGGACCTGTCAACACATTTCGTTAACAGAGACGAAGTCCCACACACCCACATGGAGCAGAGAAAACAGAAGCTGGGTTATGATAAATTGGTCTCCTAGAATGAATTTCGCTCTGGGACTCTGTCAGTTAACAAAAAGTCACCAATTTTCTCTGGTCAAACAATATTCTTCCAGCTTGGCAGTGAAAGGAGGAGAGATGGTCATGCCATGTAAGTCTCTGGGCAGAATGAGGTCTGAGTGACTCGTGACAATGGTTGACAGTGAAGCCAGCAGGGCAGGACAGATGAGGCTTCCACACCCATACGCTGGGGGATCGGGCTGGTTCTAGCCTCATCATTTGTGTTCAGGGTTGGAGTTGGGTGGTCACTGGTCTGGAAGCTTCCCCAGGGTTACAGGCCTGTCACAAAACAAATCCTCTCTCTAATCCTCAATCAAACCGAATCCAAACCTTAAAGCCAGCCTTAGAATAGACTGTTTTCTTGGAATACTCTAGAACAGTGATTCTGCTCAATACCCCTTTCCCATCCCCTATCCTACTCCTTCTGAGCCTCACTGGCTGCTTGAGGCACATTGCCTGGATGGGTTTCCCTAAAGTGTCTGATATCGGTAGGACTGTGCAAGGGTAAGCAGGTTTCTTCACTGCAGGATTTTTCAGGACTTTAATAGGCATTTTGACTCTCTAGGAGAAGAATACAGTTTGCAGAGTTGCTCACATTTACTTGGCCATTAAATTTATTTCTCATCAACATCTCAGAGGACTGGTGTTCGGCAGGACACTGTTATAGGTTGGATTTTCCAGAAGCAAGACCTGAAATGGTGATTCTTGTGTGCATGATTATTGAGGGAGGGGTCTCTGGGAGAAACTTGTATAGGGCAGGGAATGAGCTAAGCAAAGATGTGAGAGCAGGCTAAGTTCAGCCTTAGCCCAACCCCACAGGGAGCACTGGAGTGTAAACTGTACTACAGAGGTTGTCCCCGTACCCCTGCCCAGATAAGGGGGCTGGGCTTTTATATACCCACCTCCCTTAGTCATTGGCCACTGGCTGCCGCATGAAGATGGTGCATAATTTTCCAAGCATCTCCAGGCGAGACGGCTCTGTCCACCAAGAGCAAGAGAAGAAGGCAGGTGTGAGTAGTGGCAACATCCAGGAGCTAGAGGGCAAGGTGTCCAGCCCAGGAAAGAAGGTATGGGCAGGGCACCGGGTCTGCTATAGTCACACTGTGGGAGAAACAACATGGCGCCTCAGTCCTGTCTATGGCCTCTCCCCAAAGAGAGGCTGCATGAGAACCAGACTGCTCTTTGGACAGACGTTCATCTGGCCATTCTCATGTCACGTTTTCATTATCTCTAAGGTAGAGAAAAATTATCTTGGAGATACCTTATCAAGATGTAGAGGATTCAGAGCAATTAGGCAAGAGAGTGAAATAAAGGGCATCCAGATTGGAAAGGATGAAGTCGAATTGTCCCTGTTTGCAGATGATGTAATCTTACATACAGAAAAACTTAAAGACTCTACCAAAGTCTCTTAAAACTGATCAATGAATTCAGTAAAGCTCCAGGATACAAAATCAACACACAAAACCCAGTAGTGTTTCTATATACAAACAACAAACTAGTTGAAAAATAAGTCAAGAAGACAATCCCATTTACAGTAGCTACAAAAATTAAAATACTTAGGAATAAATTTAACCAAGGAGGTGAAAGACATCTACAAGGGAAACTACAAAACTCTGATGGAAGAAACTGAAGAGGATAAAAACAGGTGGAGAGACCTCTCATGCTCATATGTGGAAGAATCAATATTGTTAGAATGACCATACCACTCAAAGCAATCTACAGATCCAATACCATTCTTATCAAAATACCAAAGACATTCTTCATAGAAATAGGAAAAAACATCCTAAAATTTCTATGGAACCACGAAAAGACCCAAATAGCCAAAGCAATCCTGAACAAAAAGAGCAAAGCTGGAGGTATCACACTACCAGACTTCAAACATTCTACCAAACTTCAAAACATACTACCAAGCTATAGTAACCCAAATAGCACAATAGTGGCATAAGAACAGACATAAACTAGTGAAACAGAGAATGCAGAAATTACTCCATGTATCTATAGCCAGCTGGTTTTTGACAAAGGTGCCAAGATCACTCACTGGGGAAAGGACGATCTCTTCAATAAATAGTGTCAGGAAAACTGGATATTCATATACAGCAGAATAAAACTAGACACTCGTTTCTCGTGCTATACGAAAATCAACTCAAAATGCATCAAAGAACTAAAGGTAAGACCCAGAACCATAAAACTACTAGAACAAAACATAGGGGAGATGCTTTATGACATTAGTCTGGGGAATTTTATGAATAAGACCTAAAAAACACAGACATCAAAAGCAAAAGTAAACAAATGAGATTACATCAAACTAAAAAGCTTCTGCATAGCAAAGGAAACAATAGAGTGAAAAGACAACCTACAGAATGGGAGAAGATATTTGCAAACTATTCATCTGACAGGGGATTAATACTGGGACTGTACAAGGAATTTAAACAACAAAACCCCAAACAATCTGATTTTAAAATGGCGATTTGAACAGGTATTTCTCAAAAGAAGACATACAAATGGGCCAAAAAACAGATGGAAAAATGCTCCGCTTAACTAATCATCAGGGGAATGCAAATCAAAACCACTGTCGGGTGTCATCTCACTCCAGTTAGAATGGCTCCTATCAAAAAGACAAAAAACAGCAAATACTGGCAAGGATGTGGAGAAAAGGGAACTCTCATACACTGCGGGTGGGAATGTAAACTAGTAAGGCCTGCCACAGGGGCTCACACCTGTAATCCCAGCACTTTGAGAGGCCAAGGCAGGCTGATCACTTGAGGTCAAGAATTTGAGACCAGCCTGGCCAACATGGTGAAACCCCGTCTCTACTAAAAATATAAAAAATTAGCCAAGTGTGGTGGCGGGTGCCTGTAATCCCAGCTACTCGGGAGGCTGAGGCAGGAGAATTGCTTGAACCTGGGAGGTGGAGGTTGCAGTGAGCTGAGATTATGCCGCTACACTCCAGCATGGACAACAGAGCAAGACTCCATCTCAAAAAAAAAAAAAGGAATGTAAACCAGTAAAGCCGCTATGGAGACCAGTATGGAAGTTCCTCCAAAAATCACAAATAGGGCTCCCATAAGATCCAGCAATCCCCTCACTAGACATTTAACCGAAGGAAAGGAAATCGGTCTGTCAAGATCTGTATCCCCATGTTTATTGCAATACTATTCAAAATAGCCAAGATATGTGTCCATCAGCAGATTAATGGGTAAAGAAAATGTGGTCTATACACAATGAAATGTTATTCAGCCATAAAAAGAGTGAAATCCTGTCATTCGTGGCAACGTGGATGAGTATGGAGCACATTAGGTGAAACAAGCCGGGGACAGAAAGTTAAACACTGCATTTTCTCACTCATGTGGAAGCTAAAAAAAAGTTGATTCATGGAAGTCAAAAGTAAAACAGGATACTAGAGGCTGGGAAGTGTGGGGGAAAGGGTGGCAAAAGGAAGGATACAAAATTACAGCTAGATAGAAGGAAAAGTTCATCAGTTCTCTGAGTATACCACTATAATATGACTATAGTTAACAAGAATATGTAGTTTCAGATAGCCAAGAGGATACTGAATGTTCCCAACACAAATAAATAATAAATGTTTGAGATGATGGATATGTGGAATATGGAATTATCCTAATCTGATCAGTACATATTATATGTTTGAAATATCACTATGTACCTCATAAATATGTATGATTATTATATGTCGACTAAAAATAAAAGATGAAGGGGAAACTTCATCTTGAGGTCTGCCAGACTGTGCAGTTGGGACCAACGTGTGCATATAGAGTACAGGAGGTTTCTTAGGGAAATGCACTTTTCAACAAGACCATGAACTTTTTTGGTTTAAAAGGAACAGGTGGAGGAGACAGAAAAATTATCAGTGTTCCACAGTAGGGACAGAGCGGGTCTGGTGGAGATGGGGCTCTCTTGAACTCCTGGGGTGTGCTACTTCTGGAAGCAGGGGCAGGCAGTAATGCTTGGAGTTCTTGAGGTGGGGGACAGGGAGTTAATGGCTGTGAGGCCCAGGCTATCAGAGGGGACAAGAAAATGGGCATCAGCTAGGGGCATGGGGCACATCCAGATCAGGATCAAGGGACTCCGGAATCCACATTTCTACCCTGCCAGCTGGCTCCACCTTGGGTCTTGGCAGAGAGCCCCTGGCCTTGGGGTCCTGGCCAATTTTTTTTTTTTTTTTTTTTGGTAGAGACAAGGTTTTGCCTTGTTGGCCAGGCTGGTCTTCTCCAACAGTGCTGGGATTAGAGGCATGAGCCACCATGCCTGACCCTCTGAGAGTGACACTTTCTGTGCTCCCCAAGCCAGCTCCATCACCCCTCTCAGAGACAACAGCAGCAGCCAGGCAGTGCCCACACCGTAGGGATCTGGGTCCTGGCTCTGCAGGACCATCCATCCACCTTCCAAGGCACCAACACCCACCTGGCAGTGCCCTCTCCTCGGAAGCCTGAGCTGCGTTCCCCAGCCTCCCCCATCTATTTCTAGGTTCTAATAAACCCAACCTTTCCCTTTTGTTCTCCCAGTCCTTAGGGTGGGAGTTACTTCCTGAAGTTACAATGTCTGTGTTTTGTCCTTTCCTCCAGTACTGTTAATTCTCTGTATTAAATTCTCTCTGTAAGGTAACTAGTGTGGTTGCTGTTTTCCTGAATGGACCATGACTGATATGCTTACTAAACATTTCAAGGCTTCCTGGAGCTCAGTGGGGCCATGCATGAGAGAGACTGGGGCAAAGATCATAAGCAAAAAATGAAGAGGGTCAGGCCAGGCTTGACTGGCTGGGAGAGAGAATCCCATGTGGATTGTGGGAAGCATCTGGAAGGATTACTATCTCTGAAGAGTATTTTCATTATTTTCTACATCAAATCCTCTACAGAGCCCCAACTCATCTTGTCCCTCCAGCCCCTTCCCAGGCAGCATCCCTACGACCCCACCCCTTCACCTGCGGCTGAACCCTGTCTTGTCCTCATTTCTGCACACCTGTGTCACTGCTCATCTCTTCCCACCCTCAGGCCTTACAGGACTTATGGTCACCATACCAGCCTGGGTTAGCTCAGTGTGGGGGCTGCTGGCACTTTATTCATTGCTGCAATGCTACTGCCTGGCCCATCACCCAGTCACTTCTCTTGGTTTGTCCCTGGGTTCCCACAAAGAACTCTTTCCTTCCAGCAGTTTCCTCATGCATTGCCCCAGGGTCTCTGTAGGCATCCTCTCCAGGAAGACTGACCCAGATTTCAAGATCATCTGG
Source organism: Ateles fusciceps (assembly GCA_036589455.1). Taxonomy (NCBI): domain Eukaryota; kingdom Metazoa; phylum Chordata; class Mammalia; order Primates; family Atelidae; genus Ateles; species Ateles fusciceps. Next base: position 15,372,945 of record JAZHEH010003205.1, read on the forward strand.
AAGGCTCTGGCGACCTTTTATTATAATACCCACTTTCAACAGGGTGTCCATCAGACAAATAAATATTTCCAGTTCAGGTGGTGGAAGTGGAAATTGTCATTTAGGGTTCTGTTAATCTAGGATTATATCCTCCTCTTCTCAGACCACAGGAGCTTCACTCCTAAGCTCCAGAAGTGATTATGAAATATCTTTCAGTTACAGGCAGGGCTGAATTTATGGATGCGTGACCTGTGGAAATCGCACAGGTCCTTGTGCTTGGTTTAATGCTCTGCTGTCCCCATCTGGAAATTCTTAATCATTTTTGAAGAAAGGACCCTACAATTTCATTTTGCACCAGGCCCTGTAAGTTACGTAGCTGATCCTTGATATAGGGTGTATGAAATCCCAGCAAAAGGCAATAGGGAATATTTGCATATTGAACTATGAACACAACTTGCCCCACATACTCTTCGCTCTAAACCCTGAGCTTCTGCTTGGGATGGTAAAATGCTGGGAGAGTGCAGTTCCCTGGAGCTGGGTCACTATTAGACATGAGAGTCTCTGGTCCAGGCTCTGCGTAGAACAGCCAGGGCTGTCCCCATCCTCTCCAGATGGTAGCATCATTTCTCCCCTACATCCAACTGCCTCCTCAACAAGTGTGTGGGGGCCAGGCAGAAACAGGCAGAAGGGACGGAGCACAGGAACCAGGGGCTCATCATGGACAGTCAGCATCTGCCTCTTGGCCAATGGCTGCAACTTCGAAGTCTAATCGAAGTCTTGAACTCACATGTCAAAAACTAAATTCTGGCACTCTCTCCATTTCTCACCACTTCCACTGCTGCCACCCTGGTCAGAGCCGCTGCTGTCTCTTGTCTGGATCATTTGCCATGGCATCCTGACCAGTCTCCCTCTTCCTGTCTTTGCCCCCTTTAGTCCATTCTCAGCACAGCAGTCATGCGATCCTGTTAAAATGACCACAATTGACCCCTTCTTTAAGAGCAAAAAGAAATGCTATTGATAATTACAATGAGTAGCAAGGAGTAAGCCGGTACTGGCCCTGGCAAACCAGAACGTGTGGTTACCTGGATTAAAACTAAGTCAGATTTTATTCCTCCTCTGCTCAAAACCCTCTCTTAGTCTGTTTTCTGTTGCTATAACAGTATGCTACAGACTGTGTAATCTATAAACAAAAAAAGTTTATTTAGCTCACTCTTCTGGAGGCTGGGAAGTCCAAGGACTTGGTACCAGCATCTGGCAAGGGCCTTTTACCTTCATCCTAACACGGCAGAGGGCATCACATGGCAAGAGGACAAACAAAGCATGTGCAAAAGAGAGCTCACTTTGATAACAAAGGCATTCCCATGATTACCCGTTCCCCTGATGGTGACAACATGAATCTATTCATGAGGGCAGAATCCTCATTCATCCATTAACCCATTCATGAGGTCACAGTTTCTAACACATGGACTTTTGGAAAACACATTCTAACACCAGCAGCTCTATGCCAGGTCCACATTTCACACAGCATAAAAGCTCAAGTCCTTATAAGAGGACGATTTTCTAGATCGGGTCTCTGGCTACCTCTTCGACCTCATTCATGCTTCACTCCACCTCAGCTGCATGACTTCCTTCTGGAAGCATGCCAGGCATGTCCACCAGTGCTGCTGCACTGGCTGTTTTTCTTCTTGAAGTTATTGCATATTTAAATAATAATGGAGTCAGGTGCGGTGGCTTACACCTGTAATCCCAGCACTTTGGGAGGCTGATGTGGGTGGATCACCTGAGGTCGGGAGTTTGAGACCAGCGTGGCCAACATGGTGAAACCCCCGTCTCTACTAAAAATACAAAAATTAGCCAGGTGTGGTAATGCGCGTCTGTAATCCCCACTACTTGGGAGGCTGAGGCACAAGAATCACTTGAACCCGGGAGGCAGAGGTTGCAGTGAGCTGAGATCACGTCATTGTACTCCAGCCTGGGCAACAGAGTGAGATTTGATCTCAAAAAAATAATAATGATAAATAAATAATAATGGGTGGCAAAATTCATGAGGGTGGTGTTGACTGTGCTCAGAAATCAAAAACAGCCAGCTGGGCATGGTGGCTCACGCCTGCAATCCCAGCAATTTCAGAGGCTGAGGTGGGAGGATCGCTTGAGGGTGGGAGTTTGAGACCAGCCTGTCCCGCAACATAGCGGGACTCCATCTCTGTGTAAAAGGAAAGAAAGCAAGGCCTCTATATGACGGGAGTGAATGGTTCCCACCGTGCCTCCTCTTCTAGGGGAAGAGGGAGATGCTCTTCCCCCGACACCCACATGACTCCTCCAAGTCTTAGCTCATATCACTTTCTTGGGGAGGCTTAGACAGTCCCCTCCCAATTGTCCCCTAGTCTGAAATGGAGAAATGGGTATGGAGCGTGGATCTTTAGCTCTGGCCTGAATGAGTAGGAGATGCTGGGTGCTGACTCCCTTCTCTGTCTCAGTGTCTGGAAACCGAACGATTGAGCCTGGATGATGTATTAGCCCCCTCCCAGTTGCCATTTACCCCAGGATCATGCATATCCTGTGCTGCTATAGCTCCTGAAGGTCAACGCGGAGAGTGGATACTGAGGAGGCCCTGAGCCCTAAAGCTGGGGCAGAACAGGAAATGGACAGGGAAGTCTGGTGTGCTCAGCTTAAGTTTCTTCCATCTCGCCTCAATTTTCACTAAGGGTTTTTTTTTTCTAATTTTTTTTTTCACCCTGTCTGGAAATTGCCAGGTGCTAAAGGTTTCTTAGCCGTGGGCATAGAATTCATGGAGTCCCTGAACTTGAAAAGGAAAATAATTAAATCCTTATTCTCACTCACCTCTAAGTGATACTTGGGATTTTTTTCAATTATGAATGCAGGCAGCAAAGAAACCCTAGTGGTATTAGCAGTACCAGTAGAAATGGAAGTTATGTTCATGTCATATTACAGTCACTGCAGTGATCTGGTAAAGTCACTTGTGCTCATTTTTCCAAAGTCCTAGATCTTGTTATGTATTCCCATCTAGTTCATGGACTTAAAAAGATGATTCCGAGAGGAGTGCCGCAGTATAACCAGTCTGTGCACAAAATGAGGTCAAGAATCTCCATTAGAGGTTACTTTCATTTTCTTGTGGCTCAAGCAGCTCTGAGATTTGGTTTTGAAGGGGTCTAGGACTGACTTCGTCACCCGGGGGGGGGGGGGCGGGGGGCCCCGCCGGCGGCCCCCCGCGGGGGGCAGGCGTGTCCCAGCCTGTTCCAGCCGCTGGGGCTGCAAAGGGCCACGCCACTCCCGGGATCTGCGCTGCTCATACTGGGAACGCGCGTCCGCCACCTAGTGGTGAAGCGTGGTGCTGCGCTCCGGGTCCTTGGCAAGACCCACGCCGAGGCCGGGGTCACACACAGTAGGCTGCTGTTCCTGTGCCCTCACTCAGACGCCTGCTTTCAGGTCCTCCGCAGACTGAGGAACATTGGCAGAGCCCCAGATTTAAATGTTCTCCTCTGCAACCCCCGTTGAGTTCGGGCACACATGGCCCAGATAACTTGGTGGGAACTATTCGCCCAGGTCATGTATAGGGGCCTTCGTTTTCTTTTAATATAAATATAGAGATGGAGTCCTGCTGTGTTGCCCAGGCCGGTCTCAAACTCCCGGCCTCAAGCGATGCTCCCGCCTCAGCCTCTCAAAGTGATGCGATTGCAGGCGTGAGCCACGGTACCCAGCTGGGCCTTGCTTTTGATTTCTGAGCACAGTCAACATCACCCTCATGAATTTTGCCACCCCATTATTATTTAAATATGCAAAAACTTTCTTTAAAGGACTCACTTTTTAACTGAAATTAATGCATATAAAATGAAAAGTTTACATCCCTATTGCAAATGGAAAACCCAGTATACTTTGCCTCCCATTACTGCTAATTATTTCCAGCTAGGCTTAAAGACTTAGTAGCACAGACAAACGCTTCTCTTTGACATGATCAGAGTGTCTTGGGGGAAAAAAACTGAAAAGGGAATGGCTTTTGTAAACCTTGGCATTCAGTGTTATTACAGGAAGATCATCCCACCTTTTGGGGAACACTGAGGGGAGATGAGGCCGAGTCCTTGGTGGCTCCTCAGCACTCAACAACTGCACCCTGGGAGGCTGGCAGTGCAGACCAGGCCCTGGGGTAGGTGTTCGGATGCTGGAGTGACGGGTTATTGATAGACTCAACTATCAATGGGGATTTTGGAGGACTTCTCTTTTCCTTCAAGCAGATCTGCAGATTCCCCTTCCTGAGCTTCAGCTGGAAAGCCACTTGGTGTATCCCCTGCATATGTAGCAGATTCTTTGTGTAGTTGGGCTCAGGGAAGCTACAGAGCTGGGTGTGGCAGCGGAGAGAAGGAGCAAGGCCATGATCCTGGCTGGGCACTGGGCATCCTGCCCACAAGTTGATTGTATGGCCAAGATCTTTCCTCAGCAGGCGCCTGCCTTGAGCTCTGTGCCAGGATTTGGCCCTTGGGGCTATATGTTGCTCCATTTAAGACTTATCCATAGAATTTCCAAAGGACAGAAAGAATTTGATATGGATCTGGTAGCTTAGAGGGCAAGCTAAGATAATAAGTGAGAATGTGAGCATGTGTGTGTATATTGAAAACTATAGAATGCTTCACACATAATAAACTTCATACATAATTATAACAAACCTCTGTACTAAGTAACGCAGAGCACTAAATGAAATACTAGCACGACTTCTAACAGCATAATGCTGTGTCTCTAGGATGTTACTAGAGATAAAGAAGGACAGTTCGTAATATTAAATGGGTCAATCCACAATGTATACTTGTCAAAACATATTGTACACTGTGGATCCTAAATATCTGAGACAAGTCCAGATTTCAGAAGCTTCTTTGCCAGGGTTAAGGACGTGCACCTGTGACACAGCCTCAGGGAGTCCTGATGACATGTGCCCAAGGTGATCAGGGCAGAGCCTGGTTTTACACATTTTAGGGAGACATGAGTCATCAATCAATATATGTAAGATGAACACTGGTTCCTCCCAAAAGGCAGGACAACTCAAAGCAGAGAGGGGGGCTTCCAGGTTACAGATAGGTGAGAGACAAATGGTTGCATTCTTTTGAGTTTCTGATTAGTCTCTCCAAACGAGGCAATCAGATGTGCATTTACCTCAGTGAGCACAGGGATGGCTTTGAACAGAATGGGAGGCAGGTTTTCCCTAAGCAGTTCTCAGTTTGACTTTTCCCTTTAGTTTAGTGATTTTGGGGCCAAAAGATTTATCTTCCTTTCACATTTCCCTTTTTTGTTTTTAAAATATTTTGGAGAAAGCATTTTTAGAAGAAAATAATCCCTGGTCTCAGGTTTCATCTGCTCTCTCACAGCTAAGACAGTTTATTCCTAGACAGATGGATCCTAAGTTCTTAGGAAAGCTCATTTTTAGCAGATTGTGAAGTCTCATGTCCTGTGAAGAGAAAATAGGAGGAAGAAGGAGAAAAACAACAACAAACAGAAAAAAAAGCCTGCAAAATCGATACAGGCCACCTTACTCTGAAGTCAGTATATCAGTAGGCAGGTATAAAAGTGGCTTATGTATGTAAAAGTTTGCTGTTATTTTCTTTTGAAGTTTAAGTTGTCTAGTTTCAGTTTGCAGGGCTTTACAAAAGCACAGCTTAGTTTTCAGTGATTTCAAATTAGGAAAAATGGGGGGAGAAAAAGGAAAAGAAAGGAAAAAAAGTGAAAACATTATTTTGGAGACTTGTAGCCAGGAAAAATTAGAATTCAGTCCCGACTGTAGAAAATAATAAAAATAAAAATAAATAGGCAAGACAAGAATCTAATAACAGATGTACTTTAGTTTTTGAAATATAATTTTTCTCTCTCCAGTTTCCCATTTTTACTAAAGACAAATCATGGTGGGACCCATTTGCTTTATTATATTTGGCCAGATTGTTTGTATAAAGTGCAGCTAAAATAATTGTTCTTCACATGGGCTTTATAAATTGGCTTTGATGGAACTTTGTTCCATAGAAGGAATCTCAGATAAGACTTTTTTAAAGCCAAGCCCAGCCATGGATTTGTACCATCAAATACCTATGAGGTGGGTGAATTCCTCCCCTCTTGAGATCCCAAGATAACTTGGGGATCCTGGGCTTGTCAGAAAGTGACATTTGTTTCTTACCACAGGTTAAGAACCCTGTACAGGGACTGTAGATAAGGTATGAGGCCAGTTTTCCCAAGGGGCTTTTATGAACTCTATAAGTCAAGTTTGATTCCTTAAAGGAAAGCACACCATTACAGTGAAAGTTTGGTAAAATAACCAATTTCTCCAATAATGTCCTGTTACAAATGAAAACAGATTCTTATTGTAGTTATGCAGATAACTGTATAGCCATAAGTTAAGAATACTCAAAATGGTTTCCAAATTCTGGAGAAATCAGGTAGAGAAAAATATGCTCCAAATTTTGTTTGTAGGAGTATACTTAATTGTTAAAAGCTGTCAATAGTGCAAAGGAAAAGTTTCTTTGACTCTGAAAAACAAAACCTCAAAAAAAAAGATCATCAGTAACATTTTAAGCAAAAAATCAAAAAGATGACTTCAGTCATCTGTTAGTTCAATCCATGCAGTTAATTACAGTTCTGCTTGATATTCATGAACATTTCAGCTCTCCATGAGTCCTGAAAGTTTTTCTTCTATTCTGATGTCACAATCTCCAAAATTATCAGAAACCTGCATTCAAGAGCACCTATTAGAGTTTTATAACAGTTTATAAAACCACCTTCTAAGGAGGACCAAAACAAGACAATTGTCCATGGTTGACAAAAACTTTTAGAACAACCATAGTCAAAGACACAATTGACAAGGAAATTTGTTACCTCTGTGGCACACAAAAATTTAACATAACAATTATTATTACTAATAATGTACATTCTTAATGTAAAGATTAAGGTAGAAAGTAATGAAATAGAGACTAAAAAACAATAGAGAAAATCAACAAAACCAAGAATTGGTTCTTAGAAAAGACCAACAAAATGGGCAAATCTTTAGCTAGACTGAAGAGGAAGGGAGGGGAGAGAGAGAGAGACAGAGAACTCAAATTACGAAAATCAGTAATAAAGAGACAGCATTATTACAACATTACAGAAATAAAATAAAATGACTATTAGGAAATACTAAGAACAACTGTATGCCAATAAATTAGATAACATATAGAAAATGGACACATTCCTAGAAAAACACAAAGTATCAAAACTGACTCAAGAAGAAATAGAATATCTGAATAGACCTACCACAGGTTAAGATACTGAATTAATTATTTTTAAAACTATCCACAAAGAAATGCCAAAGCCCAGATTCACTGGTGAATTCTGCCAAACAGTTAGAGAATTTATACCAATTATTTGCAATACATCAAAAAAATAGGAGAGGAGGTAACATTTCCTAATTCATTATGATGCCAATGCTACTCTGATACCAAAGGCATCACATGAAAAGAAAATTACAGACCAACATCTCTTGTGAACTCATAAACAAAAACCTCAACAAAATACTAGCAAACCAAATCCAGCAGCATATATGTTGTGTTGATTATACAACACGACCAAATGGGATTAATCCTAGGAATGTAAAGTTCATTTAACATTTGAAAATGAATAATATGTCATATCAATAAGATAAAGAAAAAAACACATATTTAGTAGATGCAAAATGAGCGCTTAACAAACTTTATGATGTATTATCCCTTGAATATAATGTTATATTTGATTTGCATAAGTTTTGTTAAGAATTTCTGCAATAATGTTGATGAATTGGTCTGTAGTTTTACTTCTTTGTAATGTTTTTGGTTTGTTTTGTTTTAGAGACAAAGTCTTGCTCTGTCACCCAGGCTAGAGTGTAGTGGCATGATCATAGTTCACTATAACCTCAAACTCCTGGGTTCAAGTGATCCTCCTGCCTCAGCCTCCTAAGTAGCTGGGATACCAGGTATGTGCCACCGCACCAGTCTAATTGTTTTACTTGTTATAGAATCAGGGTCTCACTATGTTGCCCATACCGGTCTTAAAACCCTGGTCTCAAGAGACACTCCCACTTGGTTTCCCAAAGAACTGGAATTACAGGCATGAGCCACCACACCTAGTCTCTTATAATGTTTTTTTTTTTTGTTTGTTTGTTTGTTTTCTGGTTTTGTATAAGAGTTACCTTGACTTCAAAGTATGAGTTGGAATATATTGTTACTTCTTCAAATCTTGGAAGAGTTTGTGTAGAATTGGTATTATTTCTTCCTTAAATATTTGGTATTTCTCCTTATGAGAGATATTGAAAAAAAAGATTTGCTGAAACTACCAGTGAAGCCAGTATTCCATAGAATTAACCAGTGAAGCCATCTAAAATTTCTTTTGTGAGTACATTTTAAACTATAAATTCAATTTTGTTAACAGGTATAGGGCTATTTAGGTGATCTGTGTCTTCTTGAATAAGCTTTGGTAGTTTATGTCTTTCAATTAGTCTATTTTATCTAATTGTCAAATTTATTGGAGAAACATTTGTTTGTGATATACCCTTGTTAACATTTTAACAATGACAGATTCTACTGATCTCACCTCTCTTTTTTTTTTTTTTTTTTTTTTGAGATGGAGTCTCATTGTGTCACCCAGGCTTGAGTGCAGTGGCACGATCTTGGCTCTTTACAACCTCCACCTCCTGGGTTCAAGTGATTCTCCTGCCTCAGCCTCCCCAGTAGCTGGGATTACAGTCATGCACCACCATACCCGGCTATTTTTTGTATTTTTTGGTAGAGACGAGGTTTCACTCTGTTGGCCAGGCTCAAACTCCTGACCTCAAGTGATCTGCCCACCTCAGCCTCCCAAAGTGCTGGTGTTACAGGCGTGAGCCACAGCACCCAGCCACCTCTCTCATTCTTGATATTGGTAATCTATGTCTTTTCTCTTTTCTTCCTTATTGCTCTGGCTAGAGATTTCCCAATGTTATTGATCCTGCCAAAGAACTAACTTTGGTTTCATTGTCTCTATTTTAAATTTTGTTTCTGCTTCATTGATTTCTGTCTTCAACATGTATTTTCTTATATTTTCTTTGGGTTTAATTTGCTCTTCTGTTTCTACTTTCCTAAACTTGAGGTCATTGATTTGAGAACTTTCATGTTTTCCAATGCAGGCGTTTGGTGTTTGATGCTATAAACTTGTAAGTTCTGCTTCAGTTGCATCTAGCCCATTTTTATGAGTTATATTTTCTTTTCATTCAGTGTAAAATATTTTCTAGTTTCCCTTTTGAGTTCTTTTTTTTTTTTTTAGCCATCAATTATTTAAAAGCATGTTTCGTTTCTAAATATTTGGGCATTTTCAAGTATTTTTCTGATAGTGGTTTCTCATTTAATTCCATTGTGGTCGGAGAACATACTTTGTATGACTTAAATCCTTATACATTGATTGAACTTGCTTTATGGACCAGAATATGGTCTATCTTGATAAATGTTTCATGCAAACTTAAAATATATATATATATATATATATATATATATATATATATTGCTGTTATGTGGTAGAGTGTTTCATAAATGTCAATTAGTTCAAATTGTTTTTATAACATTGTTCAAGTACTCTATACCTTCACTGATTTTTGTTTACTTAATGTATCAATCATTGAGAGAGAGAGGTGTTGAAGTCTCTTGCTATAATTATGAATTTGTTTATTTCTTCTTGCAGTTCTATCAACTTTTCTTTCCGTTATTTTGAATTTCTGCAATTATTGATATAAAAATGTAGGATTGTTTACACACAAGTTCATAGTAGCACTATTCACAACAGCCAAAAGGAGAGGATAACCCAAATGTTCATCAAAAGATGAATAAATAACTAAAATGTGGTATATCCATACAACTGAATATTATGCAGCCATAAAATGGAATGAAATTTTCATATATACTGCAACATGAATGTACCATGAAAACATTATGCTTACTGAAATAATCCAGATAAAGACAGACAAATAGTGTATGATTCCACATCCATGAGGTATCTAAAGTAGCCAGCTTTATAGAAACAGAAAATAGAATGGCAGTTTCCAGGGGTTGAGGGAGAAGGGAAAGATAAATGTTTAGTGTATATAGAGTTCTAATTTTGTAAGATGAAAAAGTTCTGGAAATGGATGGCAGTGATGGTTGCACAAGGTGAATATACTTACCACTACTGAATTGTACATTTAAAAATATTTAAGATGGTACATTTTATGTTATGTGTAGTTTACCACTTTTTTAAGTTTAAGATTGTGGCCTCTTGATGATAGTCACTTTATTGTTTTAATTATATATAAATAATTGTTATACTTACTTTTTATTCTTGGTAATATTCTTTGCCATGGAATCTATTTTGTTTACAGCAATATTGCTACTTCGGCTTACTTGTCATTAGTGTTTCTGTGATAGAGCTTCCATCATTCTACTTTAAATTTATTTGTCTTCATATTTAAGGTGAAATTTCTTGTAGGCAGCATGTAGTTGAATTTTATTTACCTAATTTGGAATTTTTTTTTTTTTAGAGACAAGACCTTGCTCTGTTGCCCAGGCTGGAGAGCAGTAGCATGATTATTGCTCACTGCAGCCTCAAACTCCTAGGCTCAAGTGATCCTCCTGCCTCAGCCTCCTGAGTAGCTGGGATTACAGGTGCATGCTACCATGTCTGCCTAATTTTTATTTTTATTTTTTGTGGAGATGAGGGTCTCACCATGTTTCCCAGGCTGGTCTCATACTCCTGGCCTCAAGTGAACCTCCCACCTCAGCCTCCCACAGTGCTAGGATTATAAGTATGTCATTGCACCCAGCTGACACTTACACTTGGTGTGGTTATTGACGTGGTTCCATCTTGCTCCTTGTTTTCTGTTTGTCCCATTTGCTTGTTGTTCCCCTTTTGTTATTTTGCTGCCTTCTTTTTTTGGATTGAGTGTTTTGTTTTGTGTTTTTCTTTCAGACAGTCTCATTCTCACCCAGGCTGGAGTGCTGTGGTACAATCTTGGCTCACTGCAAGCTCTGCCTCCCAGGTTCAAGTGATCCTCCCACCTCAGCCTCCCAAATAGCTGGGATTACAGGCATGCACTATCACGCCTGGCTTATTTTTGCATTTTTAGTAGAGACGGGGTTTCACCATGTTAGCCAGGCTGGCTTCAAACTCCTGACCTCAAATAATCCACCTACCTCAGCCTCCCAAAATGCTTTAATTACAAGCACAAGCCATCACACCCAGCTAATTGAGCATTTTTTATGGTTCCACCTATCCCATTTTTTAGCTTATTAGCTATAACTCTTCATTTTGTTATTTTGGTGGTTGCTTTACAATTTATGGAATACATATTTAACTATCTACTTTCAAGTGATATTATGAAACTTTACATATACTATGAGAACCTTACAACAGTATCTTGCTATTTCTCCTTTTCCTGCCTTCATAACATTCATTTTGTCATGTGTTTTACTTATGCATATGTTATCATCCCCAACATACATTGCTATTTTTCTTGTTTAAACAATATTTTAAAAAGATATTTAAATAATAATTTTTTAGGTTTCCAACGTAGTTATCATGTCTGGTGTTCATTTCTTTAAATAGATCAGTATTGCCGTATGGTATCATTTGTCTTCTGTCTGAAAGACTTTATTTCTTATAGTATAGGTCTCCTATAAGTGTATTCTTTCAGTTTTTTATGTCTGAAAAGGTCCTTGTTTTACTCTCTTTATTCTCTAAATATATCTTCACTGAGTATAGAATTCTAGGTTGACAAGCTTTATTCTTTCAGTACTTTAAAGAGCTTGCTCCACTGTCTTCTGGCGTTGTTTTCAATAAGAAATCTGACAACAGATTTCTTTATTTTTTAGACAAAGGTCTTCAACCCCTGGGCTGCAGATCGGTACCAGTCCGTGGCCTGTTGGGAACCCGACTGCACAGTGAGCAGCCTGAGTGGGCAAGTGAGCATTATTACTTCCTGAGCTCCTCCTGTCAGATCAATGGCAGCATTAGATTCTCATAGGATTTGAACCCTGTTGTGAAATGTGCAAGGGATCTAGGCTGCACACTCCTTGTGAGAATCTAACTGATGCCTGTTGATCTGAGGTGGAACAGTTTCATTCCAAAACCATCCTTCCAACTCCTGTCCGTGGAAAAATTGTCTTCCACGAAACCACTCCCTGGTGCCAAAAAGGTTGGGGACTGCTGCTTTAGTATGTAATGGGTACCCCTGCCCATTCCCCTTCCCAACTACTTTTAGGATATTTATCATTATTGCTAGTTTTAAAAATTTGCTTATAATGTTCTTTGATGTAATTTTCTTTGTGCCCCTTTTACTTGGGGTTTGTTGAATTTCTTGGGTCTGGGGGATAGTTTTCATCATATTTGGAAAACTATCAGCCTTTATATCTTCAAATATTTTTGTTTCCCTCCCTCCCTCTGGGATTTCAATTACACATGTATTAGCCTGCTCGAAATGGTCTCACAGCTCACTGACACTCGATTGATTTTGTTTCTATCTTCTTTTTCTTTGTATTTCATTTTGGATAATTTCTACTGCTTTAGTTTCATAGTGAAGCTATATCTTCAGTGAACACTGCTTTTACTTCTGCAATTTCAAACCAGTCCTTTGTCCTCTCCAGTGTATTTGTCATCTCAGACATTGTAGATTTCATCTCAGAAGTTTGATTTGGATCTTTTTTTTCTGTCTTCGGTGCATCTATTTAAGATGTTCAGTCTTTCCACTAGCTTCTTGAGTATGCGAGAACACTTACAATAACTGTTCTAATGCTCCTTTCTACTTATTCTATCAGCTTTGTCATTTGTCATCTGTTGGACAGTTTCTAAGTTTTCTCATCATTATTTACCAATATGCTGTAAAAATACTGCCAAAGAGGAAGTATTTTCCTGCTTCTTTGTCCTTTGGGGATCTTGCCTTTAAAGTTTTTTAGGCAAGACAGGAGAAGCTAATTATTCTCCACAAGTGAGGTAAAAGCACTTTGAGTATTCATGCTTATGACTAGTATATAATTGCATAACAAATATATAGCAAGATGAAACACAGGGAATATAAGCCAGAAACTAAGGAATTCAGTTTAACTATGATGGGAAATGGAACGGGGGGGGGGGGGAATTATAGGGAAGTGAAGTGAATGGGTTTTGCTGAAGGGATTTTTAAATATAATCTTGAACCAGATTAATTCTTTACATACTTAAAAATAATATTACACTTTGGGAGGCCAAGGCGGGTAGATCAACTGAGGTCAGGAGTTTGTGACCAGCTGGCCAACATGGTGAAATCCAATCTCTACTAAAAATAACAAAATTAGTCAGCCATGGTGGTACGCGCCTGTAATCCCAGCTACTCAGGAGGCTAAGGCACAAGAATCATTTGAACCCACGAGGCGGAGGTTGCAGTGAGCTGAGATCACACCATTGCACTCTACCCTGGGCAACAGAGCAAGAGTCTGTCTCAAAATAATAATAATAATAATAATAATATTGAATTCACAAGCATGGGGGAAAATCCCTAAAACTGAATACAATAGGAACAATGGAAACTAGGTATAGTCTTGTGCTGCAGACAGACGTTGACGTTTTGGTCAAACACAGGCTGCACGTATGACAGTGGTCCCATAAGATTATACTGCATTCTTTCTGTATCTTTTCTATTTAGATACACAAATAATTGCCACCATATTCCAGCTGCATATAGCATTCAGTACAGTAACATGCAGTACAGGTCCATAGCCTCATATGACATAGCCTCGCTGTGTAGTGGGCTACACCATCTGGGTTTGTGTAAGTGGACACTGTGATGTTCAAACAGTGACAAAATCACCTAACAATGCATTTCTCATATGGATTTGGATTGTTAAGCAGCACAGGACTGTATATATACCAAACTGATGGCAACCACACTGAAGAAAAAGTGAATCAGCATTTGTTTTGAGCACTGTACTTTATCAGGTACTGTCAGTGAGATGTAGGATTAACTTCATCAGGCAGGTACCATGATACTTTATATTGGTGGGGGAGTTTGGTGTCTCGCTATGTTGCCCGAGCTGGACTCAAACTCCTGGCCTCAAGAGTGCCTGTCACCTGTGCCTCCCCAGTAGCTGGGGCTACAGGCATGCACCACCTGTACTCACAATACTTTTAAGGGCCACAAACAGGTATTAATTTTTCTTTCTTTCTTCCTTCCTTCCTTCCCTCCTTCCTTCCTTCCTTCCTTTCTTTCTTTCTCTCTCTCCCTCTCCCTTTCTTTCTTGCTTGCTTTTTCTTTCTTTCTTTTTTTTTTTTTTTTTTGCCACAAAGTTTCACTCTTGTCACCCAGGCTGGAGTGCAGTGGCGCAATCTTGGCTCTCAGCAACCTCTACCTCCTGGGTTCAAGTGATTCTCTTGCCTCAGCCTCCCAAGTAGCTGAAATTACAGGCATGCACCACCATGCCCAGCTAATTTTTATATTTTTAGTAGAAACAAGGTTTCACCATGTTAGTGAGGCTGGTCTTGAACTCCTGATCTCAGGTGATCCACCAGCCTTGGCCTCCCAAAGTGCTAGGATGACAGGTGTGAGCCACCACGCCCAGCTGATATTTACTTTCCTTAACATCAGAAGAGACACTAGGATGGGTATGATTTTTAAAATAGAAATAACAGTTATTGGTGAAGATGTGCAGAAGTTGGAACCCTCGTGCACTGCTGGAGGGAAGGTACAATGGTGCAGCCACTGTAGAAAACAGGCAGTTTCTCCAAAGGTTAAACTTAGGACTACCGACCCAGCAATTTCACTTTTAGACTCATGTTCAAAAGAACCAAAAGTAGGAACTTCAACTCCTATACACCAATGTTCATAACAGCATTAGTCACAATAGCCAAAAGGTGGAAACAATGCAAGTGTCCATTAACAGACGAATGGATCAACCAAAGATGGCGCAGCCATATGTGGAATATTATTCAGCCATGAAAAGGAATAAAGTTTTGATGTATGCTACAACATGAAAGGACCTCAAAACCATTATGCTTAGTGAAATAAGCCAGACGCAGAAGGACAAATATTGTATGACTCCACTTATGTTATGTACCTAGAATATGCAAATTCATAGAGGCAGAAAGGAGAATAGGGGTTGCCAGGGGCTGGGGGAGAGGGATAAAGGGGAGTTGTTACTTAATGGGTGCAGAGTTTTTGTTGAAAACGGAAAGGTTTTAGGTATAGCGATTGTATTTGTCAGTCCTCGAATTGCTATAAAGAACTACTTGAGACTGGGTAATTTATAAAGAAAAGAGGTTTAATTGGCTCATGGTTCCACAGGCTGTACAGGAAGCATGGCTGAGAAGGTCTCAGGAAACTTATAATCATGGTGGAAGGCAAAAGGAAAAGCAGGCAGTCTTCACATGGCAGAGCAAGAGAGAGAGAGCGAAGGCGGAGGTGCTACACACTTTCAAACAACAAGATCTCATGAGAACTCACTACCACAAGCACAGCAAGGGGGGAATCCGCCCCCATGATCCAGTCTCCTCCCACCAGGCCCCTCCTCCAACACTGGCAGTTACAATTCAATATGAGATTTGGGCAGGGACACGAATCCAAACCATATTGGTGGTTTTGGTTACACAACATTGTTTTGATGTACGCTACATGAGTGGACCTCAAAACCGTTAAGCTTAGTGAAATAAGCCAGACATATGTAATGCCACTGAGTTGTACACTTATACATAGTTAAAATTATAAATATTATGCTATGTATATTTTGCCACTGTAAAAAATATAAGCCAAGTTAACAGGCTACACACCTCCAAAAACTCAGAAGAAAACAAGAAACATGATAGTAATTACTATATAATGATGAACCCAGTTAGATTATGTTCTTAATAACAATAGAGTCATAAAATACAATATTTAATGTCTTCCTACACAGAAAGGGCCCCAAAAGTCATTATACAATTCTGGAGGGATATATCTGAAGACAAGAACTGCCCCAAACTTCTGAAATTGACGTAGTATGTTTGTCATAGTACTTGTGTAACAATTTTGTACATATCTTGTGTCTATTGTAGGCTTATGCAAATAGGTATCTATGATGATGTTTGTTGGAAACCATTGTAGGATAAGGGAGATAATAATATGGAATGGAAGAAGGAGAAGAAGAATCCAGTGGTATTGGATTTGAACCACAGGGATCAGTATGAACTCAGAATCTTTTAAGAAATAAATTTTCTTTTTGGGAACACTGAAAGCTCCAGGAAGCAATGACACCCCAGTAGCAATGAGCACACATAGTGCCCTGATTTTATTTTCAGAATCCAACTCCCTACTAAAAGAAACTAAGGTTCTTTGGAGAAGTGATGAGTTCAGAGCTGGAACAGAGAAAGTACGAGGAGAGTCTATAATATCTTTTTATGCCAGAAAGTAAGGAAGTACTTAAAAACTGATAGGGATGGCCAGGTGTGGTGGCTCACACCTGTAATCTCAGTACTTTGGGAGGCCAAGGTGGAAGGATTACTTGAGCTCAGGAGTTTGAGACCAGCCTGGGCAACATAACTAGACCCTATCTCTAAAAAAAAAAAAGTTAAAAAAAACTGGTAGAGACTTGACAAAAGAACAAAAAAATACAGCCAGATTGAAGGGGCTCCCATTGGCCAAATTTGGGTTAACTTGAGTGGCAAAATAAATAATGGGAGAAATGGATTATAACATACTCAAGAGAAAGTTTGGGTTTTTTTTTTTTCAATAAAATAACTTGAGCAAATAAATGCATAAGACGTGATAGAACTAGAAAATCACTGTATTGCAATCAGAAATAACTAATTCAGGGAAGAACATTATTATAGTATATTTACTAAGTCTCCTAGTAAGATAAAAAAAGTCTATGAGATGATAAGTAAATATCTTTCTGTGAGATGATATTCACTTATCATCTCATAGATTTTTTATTAATTACAAAGGAGAAAATGTACCTTTACAGTGAGGAAATCTGGTAGACATGATCCTAACCAAATGATTACAGTTAAAATCACCAATAATGGAACAAACTGATCTCATGTGCTTCCTGATATGAGGCACCAGGAAGGACACGATATATCCTATGTAGTATTCCTGCTAAAAATGTTGTACTTGAATTTAGTAATAAGGAAACTATCAGGCAGATCCAAATTGGGCTACCTCCTACAAAACAATCTTGACTCATGCCGGGCATGGTGGCTCACACCTGTAATTCCAGCATTTTGGGAGGCTGAGGTGGGCGGATCACAACATCAGGAGATCGAGACCATCCTGGCCAACATGGCGAAACCCCGTCTCTACTAAAAAATAAAAAAATTAGCTGGGCATGGTGGTGCGTGCCTATAGTCCCAGCTACTCGGGAGGCTGAGGCAGGAGAATTGCTTGAACCCAGGAGGCGGAGGTTGCAGTGAGCTGAGATCATGCCACTGCACTCCAGCCTGGTGCCTGGCAACAGAGCGAGACTCTGTCTCAAAAAAAAAAAAAATAAATAAATAAATAACCTTGACTCTTCAGAAATGTCCTGGACTCTTCAGAAATGTCCATGCCACAAAAGACAAAAGGAGGATATGAAAAACTGTTCTAACTTAAAGGAAACTAAAGAGAAATGACAACTAAATGCAATGTGGATCTTTTATTATAAGGCCCTGGACTTTAAAGCAAAATCAGCTTTTTTTTTAAGGCATTCTTTGGATAATAGATAAAATTTGAATATGGATTATGTATTAGATGTCACACTAATGTTAAAATTTTTCTGAGAATGACAATTGTATTGTGGTTATGGGAAAAAAATGCATCCTGGTTCTTAAGAGACACCTGCTAAAGTATTTAGAGGTAAAATGACTATAATTTACTCAAAATGGTTCAGAAAAAAGTATGTACATAGACGTCTCTGTCTCTCTCTCGCTGTGTGTGTGTGTGTGTGAGAGAGAGAGAGGCAAACAGAGATAAAGGTTAACAGTCATGCAAATCTAGGTGCAGAGTTTAAGGGTGGCCATTGTATGATGCTTGTGCTTTCTCTTTAAGTTTGAAATTTTTGTAATTAAAAAATGTATGTGAGGTCCAGGATGAGTGGGTGAGTCCAGAAGGAAATATGCTAAACTGTGAGTTGTGGCTGCCTCTTGTCAGGGAAATGGAACTGGGAAGACTGAGCAGGGCAGGGAGGGCTGAGAGAGGACATGCCTCACTCACTCTATAAACTTCTTTATTGTATAATTCTTGTATTTTAAGTCAAGTTTATGGAGGTATAACTTACATACTGTAAAATTCATCCCTTGAGGTATATAGTTCTATGAGTTTTGACAAATATGTTCCATCATGTTATAGCCAAAAATCAAGGTATAGAACATTTCCATCACCCTAGAAAAGGTCCTTCATGACCCCTTGTGGTCACCTCCTGCCCCTGATCTGTAGATCTTTATACAGTAATATATAGCTATGTGTCACTTATATAAGTAAATACATTAATCTAAAAAAGATTATTTTTTTCTCACCCTACTGTCCACACAAGCTCATTATAGGGGAAAAAGCAGGAAATATAGGTATGGAAAAGAAGGTGACTTCCAGTAACATCTTGGTGCAAATTTTTCCAGCTTTCTCAAATAGATACTCAGACGAACCAGGCAGCTCCGCCATGTTTGTCTAATATGTTTGCTTTCTACTCTCCAACTGAAGACAGGTTAATAATGGAGAATAATGTCCAGGACAACTAGAATATTCTCTGTTCTCAGAGAATAGTGTGGGAAACTGGTTGTTTTGTTGTTGTTGCTGTTTTGAGATGGAGTCTCTGTCGCTCAGGCTGGAGTGCAGTGGTGCGATCTTGGCTCACTGCAACCTCCACCTCCTGGCTTCAAGTGATTCTCCTGTCTCAGCCTCCTGAGTAGCTGGGATTACAGGCAGGCGCTACCAGGCCTGGCTAATTTTTGTATTTTTAGTAGAGACGGGGTTTCATGATGTTGGCCAGGCTGGTCTCAAACTCCTGACCTCAAGTGATCCACCCACCTCAACCTTCCAAAGTGCTGGGATTACAGGCGTGAGCCACCGTGCGCAACCAAAAAAAATTTTTTTGAGACAGGGTCTTACACTGTCACCCAGGCTGAAGTGCAATGGCACGATCATGACTCACTGTAGCCTCAACCTCCCAGGCTCAAGTAGTCTTCCCAGTTATGGAAATTCATGGTGAGTCAGAACCAGACTAACTGTACTACATACTCTAATTTGTTCTAGTAATCAACTAGTTAACTAAACACTCCTTGCTGAATGAAAGCACATGAGGTCTATGGTAATGTGAAGGATCTGTACCTGATGGTTGGCGTGAACATGAGCTTCCTCTCAGAGGTAGAATTGACAGACGTGGACAGTGGATTGGTTTTGGGAGGATGGGGAGGGGAGAAATAAAAGAGGCTTCTGAGGTTCCTTGCTGAGTATCTAAAGTTTCATGATGCAGAAATTAAAAAGCTAGTTTTAGGAACAAGATAATGGGTTCGGATTTCGCAGGTTGAGCTTGGGATATGGTGGTCATATAGTGATCAGAAGCCCTTCTGGAGCTTAAAAGAGGGTCAGAGAGGGAGCTATAAATGTAGAGTTCAACAACTAGAGATGGTTGTTGAGATGGAGAAACTATACACTGCCACCAAGGGAAAGAGTACAGGCAGAGGAGTAGAGAGTCATGGGCGACCTTGGGAAATATCTCCACTTCAGAGGCAGGAAAAAGAAAATAAGCCAGTGATGACAAGAAGAAGGTGCCATCAAAGGCTGGCAAAGATTAGGGGACTGAGAGGCTCCACAAGGAAGTTGTATGTTGTATTCACCAACTGAAGAGCAATGACAGAATTACAGCCCAGATCATTAAGATGCCGTTGAATATACTCCCATTAACACATTGGGGCCAGGGCTGGTCAAAGCAAGAAGTGAAAATACAGCAGCCCTCAACTGGCTGCAAGGACCCGAAATCTGTAGCTCTGGCTTCGCTTGCTCTCTTCCATGTGATCTTGGTGTGGGAGTGGGAACAGGGGGAAGAAGGCTCTAGGGTTGTGTAGTAGTGGTTGGCCGTGCAGATGGGACTGCCATTTGGCAGGCAGAGAGCAACACTTCAACCCCACATATCACAGTATGTCCCAGAAAGTGGGTAGATGTCACAACAGATGGGATGTGGGCCCTGACCCCCCAAGCAGAGACTCTGGGATTGCTGGAGTAATATATACCCATCTGTAGTCCTCCCTTTTCTTTCTTTCTTTCTTTCTTCTTTCTTTCTTTCCTTCTTTCTTTCTCTTTCTTTCTTCCCTCCCTCCCTCCCTCCCTCCCTCCCTCCCTCCCTTCCTCTTTCCTTCCTTCCTTCCTTCCCTCTCTCTCTCTCTCTCTTTCTTTCTTTTGAGTTTTGCTCTTGTTGCCCAGGCTGGAGTGCAATGGCACGACCTCAGCTCACCACAACCTCCTCAAGTAGCTGGGATTACAGGATGTGCCACCACGCCCAGCTAATTTTGTATTTTTAGTAGAGATGGGGTTTCTCTGTGTTGGTCAGTCTAGTCTCGAACTCTAGACCTCAGGTGATCCGCCCACTTGGCCTCCCAAAGTGCTGGGATTACAGGCATGAGCCACAGCACCCCACCCAGCCTTCCCTTTTCTAAGTGAGCATTCACTTCCCAGGAGCCTTTTCTATTAATTTCACTAAATCCTCTCTTTAAATATGTGTGTATTCCCTCTGCATCTCTGCACCATGGCAATTTAGATAATTTTTTGGAGTGATTTGCTTTACAAATACCCTCCAGCTTCACAAGCCCTTTTCCTCAATCTGGGACATATGAATGATGTCTTCCCTTTCCTTTATGTTCCCAGCTCAAGATATAGAGAGCAGGCACTTGAAAAAGATGAAGGGAGTAAATAAGTAAAACTGTTCTGCACTGTGGTTATATCTAGCCTAGAGCACTAGGGAGTTTCTCAATAACCGCAGTCACTTCCTGTCTTAGCTGTCTAAATGCACCTCACCCAGTAGATTTCTTCAAAATTTATTCCGTCCAACTCATGCCCACAGGCAACAAGACCAAATAATGATGTAGAACTCCAAAGCGAATTACTGTTAACTGGCTCTTTGCCCTGATTGCTATATCTGAATGACCCAGCACTGATATCTAGATATACTTGTGGTATGGTTTGGCTGTGTCCCCACCCAAATCTCATCTTGAATGGTATCTCCCATAATTCCCATGTGTTGTGGGAGGAACCTGGTGGGAGATCATTGAATCTGGTAATTTCCCCCCATACTGTTCTTGTGGTAGTGAATCAGTCTCACAAGATGTGATGGCTTTGCAAGGGGAAGCCCCTTTTGCTTGGCTCTCATTTCTCTCAGACTGCCGCCATGTAAGATGTGTCTTTCACCTTCTGGCATGACTGTGAGGCCTTTCCAGCCACATGGAACTGCAAGTTCATTAAATCTCTTTTTCTTTATACATTCCCCAGTCTTAGGTATGTCTTTTTTTTTTTTTTTTTTCTTTTTTTGAGACAGAGTCTCACTCTGTTGCCCAGGCTGGAGTGCAGTGGCATGATCTCAGCTCACTGCAGCCTCCACCTACTAGGTTCAAGCAATTCTCCTGCCTCAGCCTCCTGAGTAGCTAGAATTACAGGTACCTGCCACAACACCCAGCTGATTTTTATATTTTTAGTAGAGATTGGGTTTCACCATGTTGGCCAGGCTGATCTCGAACTCCTGAGCTCAAGTGATCTACCTGCCTTGACCTCCCAAAGTGCTGGGATTACAGGCATGAGCCACCACACCCAGCCATATGTCTTTATCACCAGTGTGAAAACAGACTAATACAAGTTGTGAGCAGCTGGCCTCTGCCAAATGGACCAACACTGGGCACTGGGTGACAAGCTGGCATTGAGGGAGAGCTCAGGCCTGGGATCCTTCCTCTCCCTCCCTGATGCCAGGACCGCTGAGCCTGTTGATAACTGTAATCATGACCGTAACTGTAACACCACCACCAACTTCCACTCTACACTTGCACAAGGCCAGGTGGCTCCCAGAGAACTTTCTTCTGTGCTGCTTCATTTGAGTTTCATGACAGCCTTTGACTCAGCCAGGACAGCAATTTTTTATATCTATTTTATACAGAAAGAAACTGAAATTCATAGCAGCTCTGTTCATAATAGCCAAAGGTAAAAACAACCCAAAAGTCAGTCAGCTGACATTTGGGTTGTCCATCAAAAGTCAATTGGTTATCCCAGTGGATAAACCAAATAGGATATATCCATAGAATGGAACGCTATTCAGCCATGAAAAGGAATGAAGTACTGATACCTGCTGCAGCATGGGTGAACTTCGAAAACACCGTGCTAAGTAAAAGAAGTCACATTTGCATTGGGAAATGTGAAAATGAAATTGTCAACCGTTTTAGTTAAAAAAAAAAAAAGTCAGCACAAAAGGTCACATGTTGTATGATTCCTTTTATGTGAAATAGCCAGAATAGGCTAATCTATGAAGACAGAGAAGAGATTAGTATTTGCTGGGGGCTAGAGGAAGAAAAGGATGGAGAATGACAGCTGGTGGATCTGGTGTTTCATTTTGGGGTGATGAAAATAAAATATTTGGATAGAGATGATAATTGCACAGCACTGTGAGTGTACTAAGGCCCCTGAATTATATGTGTTAAAATGGTTAAAATGATGAATTTCATGTTACATAAACTTTAATGCAAGCTTTTTTGCTGTTTTTGTTGTTGTTGTTGTTTTTGAGACAAGATCTGGCTCTGTCCCTCAGGCTGGAGTGCAGTGGTGTGATCTTGGCTCACTGCAACCTCTACCTCCCAGACTCCAGCGATCCTCCCACCTCAGCCTCCTGAGAAGCTGGAACTACAAGCGTGTGCCACCAGGCTTAGCTAATTTTTGTAGAGATGGGATTTCGCTATGTTGCCCAGGCTGGTCACGGAACTCCTACACTGAAGCAATCCACCCACCTCGGCCCCTCAAAGTGCTGGGATTACAGGCGTAAGCCACCACACCCAGCTCATTTACGCATATTCTATGATGTTCATATAATGATGAAATGGCCTAATGATGCATTGCTTAGTAACTCTATCCCTGCCATTAAGTGACACATGACTGTATATATTTGATTTATGTGAAAGTGATACCTCAGAGCTGTGTGGAAAACAGTGGTCTTTTCAACAAGTGTTGCTGAATAGATTGGATATATACATGGAAAAAAATACCAATCTTGACCCATACCTTACATCATACTAAAAAAATCAATCCCAAGTTGATTTTAGATCTAAATATGAAAAGTAAAACAATAAAGCTCCCAGAAGAAAAGTATATATAGAAGAATATATTTATAATTTGGGGTTAGTCAAATATTTCTTAAGACACAAAAAGCCATAATCATAAAATAAAAGACTGATAAACTAAATTTTTAAAATATGTTCCCCAGCCAGGCACAGTGGCTCATACCTGTAATTCCAGCTCTTTGGGAGGCTGAGGTGGGCAGATCACCTCAGGTCAGGAGTTCAAGACCAGCCTCGCCAACATGGCAAAACCCTATCTCTGCAAAAATACAAAAATTGGCTGGGTGTGGTGACAGGCGCCTGTAATCCCAACTACTCAGGAGGCTGACATGGGAGAATCGCTTGAACCCGGGAGGCGGAGGTTGCAGTGAGCCAAGATCGTGCCATTGCACTCCAGCCTGGGTGACAGAGTGAGACTGCATCTTGAAAAAAAAAAATTGATAGGAAAAGAAAGCAAAAATAAAAATAATAAAAAAAAGAAAAAAGAAAAATAAACAAAAAACAAAAAAATTGATAGGAAAATGGACAATAGGAATAACCAATTAAATACAAGTATTCAGTCTCAGCCACTGAGGATATGCACATTTAAATCACAATGAGATACCAATATTTACCCACCAGGATGGGTACAAAATTGTCTTTAGGCTAATAAAACTGAGTGCGGCAAGGACATGGAAAAATTGGTACTCTTATATACTGCCGATGGGAGTATAATACATTACCTACTCAAGCTGAACACAGACAAGTCCACTCATAAGTATCTACCTGACAGAAATGCATTCAAATTAAAAACAAAAAAAAAAACATGTGCAAGCATATTTACAGCAGCACTTAATAGCCCCAAGCTGTAAACAACCCAAAGTTCCATTAATAATAGAATGGAGAAATTGAGTGTGTCATGTTCATGTACTGGAATACTATTCAGAAATAAGAATGTGGAAATTACTGTGATAGCAAACGACATAAACAGATTTCACAAACATAAGAATAAGTGAAAGAAGGTAGCTAAAAAGGGTATGGCCGGGCGTGGTGGCTCAGGCCGGGCGCAGTGGCTCACGCCTGTAATCCCAGCACTTTGGGAGGCTGAGGTGGGCGGATCACGAGGTCAGGAGATCGAGACCATCCTGGCCAACATAGTGAAACCCCATCTCTACTAAAAAATACAAAAATTAGCTGGGCATGGTGGTGCGCACCTGAAGTCCCAGCTACTTGGGAGGCTGAGGCAGGAGAATTGCTTGAACCCGGGAGGTGGAGGTTGCAGTGAGCCGAGATCGCGCCACTACACTCCAGCCTGGTGCCTGGCAACAGAGCGAGACTCTGTCTCAAAAAAAAAAAGGGGTATACACTGTATGATTCTATTTATATAAAATTCAAAAGTAGACAAAACTCACGTATGATGTTGGAAATCAACATGATGGTTTTCTCTGCGGAAGAGGCAGCAACTGGGAAAAGGCTTGAGGGAGACTTCTGTGGGGCTGTTCATGTTCTAGTTCCTCAGATGTGTATGCTCACTTTGTGAAAATTCATTGAGCTGTACACTTATGATTTATATACTTTTCTCTGTGGATGTCAGACATCAACGAAAAGCTTATTTAAAAGAAATTATGCACTTTTTAAAATTTTTATTTTTTATTTTATTTTATTTTTTGAGACAGAGTCTCGCCCTGTCACCCAGGCTGGAGTGCAGTGGTGCAATCCTGGCTCACCATAACCTCCACCACCTGGGTTCCAGCAATTCTCCTGCCTTAGTCTCCCGAGTAGCTGGGATTACAGGCCTGCACCACTACACCTAGCTAATGTGTGTGTGTGTGTGTGTGTCTGTATGTGTCTGTGTGTGTGTGTGTGTGTGTGTGTTATTAGTAGAGACGGGGTTTCACCATATTGGCCAGACTGGTCTCAACTCCTGACCTTGTGATCCACCCACCTTAGCCTTCCAAAGTAATGGGATTACAGGCGTGAACCACTGCGCCTGGCAAAAGAAATTATTTATAATAGAAAAACAATACAGAATACTTAGGAATTCATTTAACACATGTATGAAAATCCTATATGCAGAAACTTTGACTTTTATGGAATTATATTACATATGGCCTGGATGAATGAGTGGAGATATAGCTCAGGTACATAAATAGGAAGGCTCCG
The DNA here is from genome assembly GCA_036589455.1 of Ateles fusciceps. NCBI lineage: Eukaryota > Metazoa > Chordata > Mammalia > Primates > Atelidae > Ateles > Ateles fusciceps. The sequence continues at coordinate 15,398,343 of JAZHEH010003205.1, forward strand.
TGTTGCAAACTTTTATTTTATTTTGAGAAAGGATCTTACTCTGTTGCCCAGGCTGGAGTGCAGTGGTGTGATCATAGCTGACTGCAGCCTCGACTTCTGGGGCTCAAGTGATCTGCCTGCCTCAGCCTCCTGAGGAGCTGAAACCACAGGTGCACCAAAATCACACCCAACTAGCTTTTTGTATTTTTTTTTTTTTTTCTAGAGATGGGTTCTTGCCATACTGCCCGGGCTGGTCTTGAACTCCTGGGCTCAAGCAATCCTCCCACCTCGGCCTCCCAAAGTGCTGGGATTACAGGTGTGAGCCACCGGGCCTGGCTTCAAATATATTAATCCTCTCCAAATTAATCTATGGATTCAGTGCAATTGCTTTCACAATCCCAACAGGCTTCTTCATGGACATTGACAAAATGGTTCTCAAGTTTATATGAAAAAAAAGAAAAATCTGAGTATAAACAAAAACACTCTTAAAGAAGAACAGGGTGTGAGTATCAGCCTTACCAGTTAGCAAGACTTCTTACTAAAGCTGCAATAGTTAAGACAATGTTACATTAGCAAAGGGAGAGACAACTCCAACCTTTAGAAGGATGTAGAAGATGCCCCAATGGTACACTAAAAAGACCGAATTTTATTGTATGTAAATTATCTCAATAAAAGAACAAAATGACCTTGTAGGTTTGGGTCTCTTTCTGTTCTGTTTGTTCCATTGATCTGTGTGTTGCTTCTTATGCAAGTACTACGCAGTCTTGAACATGGAGCTTTATACTAAGGCTTGAAGTCAGGAAGTGTAAGTCCTACAAGTTTGTTCTTCTTTCTCAAGATTCCTTTCAATATTCTAGGTCCTTTACATTTTCATATACATTTTAAAAGCAAGTTAAAGTTCTTAAAAAAAAACCAGTGGGGTTAGCATGGCGGTTCACACCTGTAATCCCAGCATTTTGGGAGGTCGAGGTGAGTGGATTACCTGAGGTCAAGCATTCGAGACCAGCCTGGCCAACATAGTGAAACCCCACCTCTACTAAAAATACAAAAGTTAGCCAAGGGTGGTGGCGCATGCCTGTCATCCCAGCTACTTGTGAGGCTGAGGCAGGAGAATCGCTTGAATTCAGGAGCTGGAGGTTGCAATGAGCTCAGATTGTACCACTGCACTCCAACCTGGGCAACAGAATAAGTCTCTGTCTCAAAAAAAAAAAAAAAAAAAAAAGAAACAAAACAAAACAAAAACCAGTGGCTAGCAGGATTACGATTGGAATTGTGTTGAATCATTAGATCAATTGGAAGAGAATTGAGATCTTAATATTGAGTTATGCAATATATGAACTTGGAATTTGGTGTATCCATGAAATCCGTTTGTTAAGATATTCTTTCATTTCTCAGCAGCATTTTTATAGTTTTCAGTTAGAGGTTTTAGATGATTTTTGTCAAATGTATCCTTGCATACTTTATGGGTTTTGACACTATTATAAATAAAATTCTAAAATATTATTTTCTACTTGTTTGTTGCTAGTAGTTAAAATATCATTGATTTTGATATTTTGACCTTGGATCCTATGGACTTGCCAAATTTACTTATTAGTCCTAGTTGTTTTGCAAATTGGTTAAGATTTTCTATGTAAACTATCATGGTATCTGCAAGTAGAAAGTTTTCCTCCTTCATTTCTTCTTTTTTCTTACATTTGAAGCTTTATTTTTGTTGTTTTTTTTTTATTATACTTTAAGTTCTGGGGTACACGTGCAGATCTTGCAGGATTGTTACATGGGTACACACATGCCATGGTGGTTTGCTGCCTCCATCCCCCCCGTCACCTGCATTAGGTATTTCTCCTAATGTTATGCCTCCCCCAATCTCCCCCACCCCCTGCTATCCCTCCCCTAGCCCTCCACCCACCAACAGACCCCAGTGTGTGATGTTCCACTCCCTGTGCTCATGTGTTCTCATTGTTCAACATCCACTTATGAGTAAGAACATGTAGTGTTTGGTTTTCTGTTTTTGTGTCAGTTTGCTGAGAATGATGGATTCCAGGTTCATCCATGTCCCTGCAAAGGACATTAACTCATCCTTTTTTGTGGCTGCATAGTATTCCATGGTGTACATATGCCACATTTTCTTTATCCAGTCTACCATCAATGGGCATTTGGGTTGGTTCCAAGTCTTTGCTATTGTAAATAGTGCTGCATCAACATACGTGTGCATGTGTCTTTGTAACAGAACGATTTGTAATCCTTTGAGTATATACCCAGTAATGGGATTGCTGGATCAAATGGTATTTCTAGTTCTAGATCCTTGAGGAATCACCACACTGTCTTCCACAATGGTTGAACTAATTTACACTCCCACCAACAGTGTAAAAACGTTCCTATTTCTCCACATCCTCTCCAGCATCTGTTTCTTCAGATTTTTTAATGATCACCATTCTAACTGGTGTGAGATGGTATCTTAATGAGATTTTGATTTGCATTTCTCTAATGACCAGTGATGATGAGCATTTTTTCATATGTTTGTTGGCCTCATAAATGTCCTCTTTTGAAAAGTGTCTGTTCATATCCTTTGCCCACTTTTTAATGGGGCTGTTTGTTTTTTTCTTGTAAATTTGTTTTAGTTCTTTGTAGATTCTGGATTTTAACCCCTTTGTCAGATGGCTAGCTTGCAAAAATTTTTTTCCATTCTGTTGGTTGCCAATTCACTCTAATGATTGTTTCTTTCTTTTTTTTTTTTTTTTTTAAGCCAGGGTTTCACCATGTTGGTCAGGCTGGTCTTGAACTCCCGACCTCAGGTGATCCACCCACCTTGGCCTCCAAACTGCTTGGATTACAGGCATGAGCCACCATGCATGATTGTTTCTTTTGCTGTGTAGAAGCTCTTAAGTTTAATTAGATCTCATTTGTCTATTTTGGCTTTTGTTGCCATTGCTTTTGGTGTTTTGGTCATGAAGTCCTTGCCTATGCCTATGTCCTGAATGGTTTTGCCTAGGTTTTCTTCTAGAGTTTTTATGGTGTTAGGTCTTATGTTTAAATTTTTAATCCATCTGGAGTTAGTGTTTGTATAAGGTGTGAGGAAGGGGTCCAGTTTCTGCTTTCTGCACATGGCTAGCCAGTCTTCCCAACACCATTTATTAAACAGGGAATCCTGTCCCCCATTGCTTGTTTTTGTCAGGTTTGTCAAAGATCAGATGGTTTTAGATGTGTGCCATTACTTCCGTGGCCTCAATTCTGTTCCATTGGTCTATATCTCTGTTTTGGTACAAATACCATGCTGTTTTGATTTCTATAGCCCTGTAGTATAGTTTGAAGTCAGGTAGCATCCTGCCTCCAGCTTTGTTCTTTTTGCTTAGAATTGACTTGGCTGTGCAGGCTTTTTTGGTTCCATGTGAAGTTTAAGGTGGTTTTTTCCAGTTCTGTGAAGAAGGTCAATGGAAGCTTGATGGGGATAGCACTGAATCTATAAATTACTTTGGGCAGTATGGCCATTTTCATGATATTGATTCTTCCTAACCATGAGCATGGAACGTTTTTCCATGTTTGTGTCCTCTTTTATTTCCTTGAGTAGTGGTTTGTAGTTCTCCTTGAAGAAGTCCTTCACATTCTTTGTTAATTGTATTCCTAGGTATTTTATTCTCTTTGTAGCAATTGTGAATGGGAGTTCACTCATGATTTGGCTCTCTGTTTGTCTGTTATTGGTGTATAGGAATGCTTGTGATTTTTGCTACGTTGATTTTGTACCCTGAGACTTTGCTGAAGTTGCTTATCATCTTAAGGAGATTTTGGACTGAGACGATGGGGTCTTCTAAATATACAATCATGTCATCTGCAAATAGAGACAATTTGCCTTCCTCTTTTCTTAATTGAATTTCTTTTATTTTTTTTTTTTCTTGCCTGATTGCTCTGGCTAGAACTTCCAATACTTTGTTGAATAGGAATGGTGAGAGGGCACCCTTGTCTAGTGCCAGTTTTCAAAGGAAGTGCTTCCAGTTTTTGCCCATTCAGTATGATATTGGCTGTGGGTTTGTCATAAATAGCTTTTATGATTTTGAGATACTTTCTATCGATACCAAGTTTATTGAGAGTTTTTAGCATAAAGTGCTGTTGAATTTTGTCAAAGGCCTTTTCTGCATCTATTGAGATAATCATGTGGTTTTTGTCTTTGGTTCTGTTTATGTAATGAGTTACATTTATAGATTTGCATATGTTGAACCAGCCTTGCATTCCCGGCATGAAGCCTACTTGATTGTGATGGATAAGCTTTTTGATGTGCTGTTGCATTTGGTTTGCCTGTATTTTGTTGAAGATTTTTGCATTGATGTTGATCATGGATGTTGGCCTGAAGTTTTCTTCTTCAGTTGTGTCTCTGCCAGGTTTTGGTATCAGGATAATGTTGGTCTCATAAATGAGTTAGAGAGGATTCCCTCTTTGTATTGTTTGGAATAGTTTCAGAAGGAATGGTACCAGCTACTCTTTGTATGTCTGGTAGAATTTGGCTGTGAACCCATCTGGAACTGGACTTTTTTTGGTCGGTAGGCTATTAATTGCTGCCTCAACTTCAGACCTTTTTATTGGTCTATTCAGGGATTCAACTTCTTCCTGGTTTCGTCTTGGGAGGGTGTAAGTGTCCAGAAATTCATCCATTTCTTCTAGATTTACTGGTTTATGTGCACAGAGGTATTTGTAGTAATCTCTGATGGTAGTTTGTATTTCTGTGGAATCGGTGGTGATGCCCCCTTTATTATTTTTTGTTGCATCTATTTGATTCTTCTCTCTTTTCTTTTTTATTAGTCTGGCTAGCAGTCTATCTATTTTGTTGATCTTTTCAAAAAACCAGCTCCTGGACAAAAAACCCTTCATTTCTTCTTTTTATGGCTTTCATTTCTTTTGCTCGACTTACATCATTGGCCAGCATTGCTGATGTTGAATATAAGTGATAAGACTGGCCATCCTTGCCTTGTTCCTAATATTAGGGCTAGAGATTTTCATGAATCTTTCATGGAGATGTAAAATAGTATAACCACTTAAAAGTTAGTTTACATTCTCTTGCAAATTTGAACACTTGCATACCTTAGGATGCACTCCCTAAGTACATAGGCTGTAGAAATTCTTACCCATAGGTATGAGAAATTTCACAATAAAAAAGAAACAATTAAAATTACTTTGAAGAGAAAGGAAAATGAATAAATTCATATAGTGGAATATGACATAGCAGTGAAAACTGGTGTGGTGACGCATACCTGTCATCCCAGCTACTCGGGAGACTGAGGCAGAAGAATCGCTTGAACCCAGGAGACGGAGGTTGCAATGAGCTCAGATTGCACCACTGCATTCCAGCCTGGGCAACAGAGTAAGACACTGTCTCAAAAAAAAAAAAGCTGACCCTCAACACTGGATGGAGTGTTGGATCAATCTTAAAATAATATTGAGAAAAGCATGCAAGGCCATATAAAGCTAAATACAGTATCACATGATTTTCATAAAACTCAAAAACAAGCTGATCTAAATAATACACTCTATAGGCACACACATAGGTGTGCTAAAAATATTAAAAATAAAAAGCAGGCTGGGAGCAGTGGCTCACGCCTGTAATACCAGCACTTTGGGGGCCTGAGGTGGGCAGATTACCTGAGGTCAGGAGTTTGAGACCAGCCTGGTCAACATGGTGAAATCCCCTCTCCACAGAAATACAAAAATTAGCTGGGTGTGATGGCAGACACCTGTAATCCCAGCTCCTTGGGAGGCTGAGATATGAGAATCGCTTGAACCTAGAAGGCAGAGGTTGCAGTGAGCCAAGATCATACCACTGCACTCCAGCCTGAGTGACAGAATGTGACTCTGTCTCAAAACAACCAAACAAACAAACAAAAGGCAAAGGAAAGACGAGCATGAACATCAGGGCAGAGGTTACCTCTTTGTAACCAACAGGCAGAGATGTCAAAGGTTTGGGGTACAGTAATAGGTGTACGTTTTTGGTAATTTCCTAGCTCTTGAGTTAGGTGGAAGAAATCAAGAAGTTAATGAAACTTTTTGCTTTAAAAATTACATATGTGTTTTTGTTTGCATTAAGTATCTTAAAGATTAAATAATTACAAATAGCAAACTATTTTTTAGCATGCCACACACACCATTACTGATGTTTTGCCCTACAATTATCTGGAGATTATTCTAAATTACTACACATAGATCTATCTCATTTTTTGTTTTACTTCTTTTTTTTTTTTTTTTGAGACACAGTCTTACTCTGCCACTGGGCACCAGGCTGGAGTGCAGTGGCATGATCTCAGCTCACTGCAACCTCTGCCTCCTGGGTTCAAGCAATTCTCCTGCCTCAGCCTCCCGAGTAGCTGGAACTACAGGCGCACGCCACCACGCCCAGCTAATTTTTTGTATTTTTTAGCAGAGACGGGGTTTCACCATGTTGGCCTGGATGGTCTCAATCTCTTGACTTCGTGATCCGCCTGCCTCGGCTTCCCAAAGTGCTGGGATTATAAGCATGAGCCACTGTGCCCGCCGATCTACCTCATTTTTTCTAATGGCTACATAGTATTTCACTGTCTTGAATATACCATAATTTATTTAATTGGTCCTCCCTCATGATGAACATTTGAGTTGTTTCTAGTCTATAAATAAGGTTGCAATTAATATTATCGTTCATGCATCTTGATATAGTTTATCTGTAAGATTAAGTTTCTAGAAGTGGAATAACTAGGGCAAGAAGTATGAGTGTTACAATTCCGAACAGATGGCCAAATTGTTTGTTCAATTTCAAACACTGGGAGTTTACAGCCATGGTGAGAAATCCAAATGGGAGTGCCCATAGATACTGTCAGCAAGAAGTACCTGAGTACACCTGTGAGTGTGTGCTTGGCTGCTTTGGCACATGCAGGGGATCCTGGAGCAGAGTAGGTGTGGAAGTTGGGTAAGGGTGACTACTTATGCATTCACCACTTGAGAAAAGCAAAAACTCTGGTGATGTAAGGCCTCCAGGCCCGATGGGCAGCTGCTCCATAGACCCACACATAGCTGAACTCTCACCTACTCCCTGAGGATCAGCCCGGAGAGAAGGGGAGAGGGAAGAGGGGCGGCTCTTCTGACGTGGGATGGCCCCTGAGGCATCTGGGCCAGGCTTCCCACACTTGGAGTGGCCCAGCACAGATGCCTGGCCCCAGAAGGGCACAATGGGGTTGATCTTCAAAATATCTTTCCTGAAGAGACAAAAGCCAGCTGGATGGGTTAGCCTCTGTACCAAGAGCATTTGATTACAAATCATGAGTTCAAGTGGGATCCCCCTGTGGCTGGGCAAGTAAGCTGTGTGCAGCTTTTCCCTGCTTTTTGGTTTTTAAGAGATAGGGCTCGCTCTGTTGCCCAGGCTGGAGTGCAGTGGTGCAATCATAGGACACTGCAGCCTCTCGAACTCCTGGGCTCAAGGGATCCTTTTGCCTCAGCCTCCCCAGTAGCTGGGACTACAGGCCCGTATCACCACAACTGGCAAATTTTTAAAATTATTTATTTATTTAATTATTTTTGAGATGGAGTCTCACTCTGTTGCCCAGGCTGGAGTGCAGTGGTACAATCTCCACTCACTGCAACATCTGCCACCTGGGTTCAAGCGATTCTCCAGCCTCAGCCTCCCGAGTAGCTGGGACTACAGGGGCGTGTCACTGTGCCTGGCTAATATTTTTATATTTTTAGTAGAGATGGGCTTTCACCATGTTGGCCAGGCTGGTCTCAAACTCCTGACCTCAGGCAATCCGCCTGCCTTGGCCTCCCAAATTGCTAGGATTACAGGCATAAGCCACCACTCTGCCTGGCTCGGCCTCCCAAAGTGCTAGGATTACAGGCATGAGCCACCACGCCTGGCCTCAATTTTTAAAAATTTTCTGTAGAGACGAGTGAGGTCTTGCTGTGTTGCCCAGGCCGGTCTTGAACTCCTGGGCTCAAGCAATCCTCTTGCCTTGGCCTCCCAAAGTGTTGGGATTACAGGCATGAGCCACCACGTCCAGCCAAGTTTTTCCTGTTCTAAATAAAACTGTGATGAACAAACTCAGTCCTCCTTTCCACGCAGCATCACCCCCAGGCTTTACTCTCTGTGGGCCCCTATTTCCCTTTCTGCAATGGAGAACAGTATTCTCTGTTCTCCCCTCAGGCTCTTCCCCAGGGCTCAGGATTAGAGTGAGGGAGCGAGGCACTAGCCCTAAGTGCAAAATTTACAGGCATGCCAAAAAACAAACAAAAAAACCCAAACAGTAATGAAGATAAATAATATTTTAATGTAGTATTTTAAAACTTCAAAATTAATGCAAAAATATCCAGGATGGACAAAATATCAAAATTTTAAATAAAAACAGGAGCTAACCCTGCACTTTCACATCATGTCTCATAAATCCCTGGCCCTAGTTCCAATAAAACTTTATTTACAAAAGCAGGTGGCCAATGCCACACACCCCCAACCCCATCCCTCACCTCTGTGGTTTGCCGATACGATTTTTTAAAACATTCTTAATTAAAGATTTTGTATTGGGGTAAAATATACATAATGTAAATTTACCATTTCAACCATTTTGAGTGTATAATTCAATGGCATTAAGGACACTCACATTGTGCAACAATATAATTTTTTTAAATATTACATTCAGATATTAGATATAGGGATGACTGAGTTCTGGGGGTGCCCCATTAAATCTTTGCCCCATTATAAAAAAGTCAAAAAACAGTATATGTTGGCGTGGATGTGGTGAAAAGGAGATGCTTATACACGCCCGGTGGTAATGTAAATTAGTACAACCTGTTGGAAACAATACAGCGAGTCCTTAACAAACTAAAAGTACACTTTGGGGCTGGGCGAGGTGGCTCACGCCTGTAATCCCAGCACTTTGAGATGCCGAAGTCGGTGGATCTCTTGAGGCCAGGAGTTCAAGACTATCCTGGCCAACATGTTGAAACTCCGTCTCTACTAAAAATACAAAATTTAGCTGGACGTGGTGGTGCACGCCTATACTCCAAGCTACTCTGGAGGCTGAGGCAAGAAAATCTCTTGAACCCAGAAGGTGGAGGTAGCAGTGAGCTAAGATCTCACCATTGCACTCCAGCCTGGGCAACAGATCAAGAGTCCGTCTCAAAAGAAAGAAAGAAAAAAAAACTCCCACTCTGAGAGGCCATGGCAGGCAAATCTCTTGAGCCCAGGAGTTTGAGACCAACCTGGGCAGCATGGTGAAACCTCTCTACAAAAAATACAAAAATTAGCCAGGCGTGGTCGCACATGCCTGTAGTCCCAGCTACTTGGGAGGCTGGGGGTGGGTAAGAGGATTGCTTGAGCCCGGGGAGATGGAGGCTGCAGTGAACCAAGATCGTGCCACTTCTCTCCAGCCTGGGTCACAGAGTGAGACCCTGTGAGAAAGAAAAGAGAGAGAGAGAGAGAGAGAGAGAGAGAGAGAGAGAGAGAGAGAGAGAGAGGAAAAGAAAGAAAAGCAAGAGAAGAGCACTAAAGTAGATTTGCCATTTGATCCAGGAATCCCACCACTGGGTATCTACCCAAAGAAAAAAGAGTCATTATGTGAAAAAAACACTTGCACACCTATGTTTGTTTTTGGCAGCCCAACTGACAACTGCAAAAGTATGGAACCAACCTAAGTACCCATCAACCAATGAGTGGATAAAGAAAATGTAATTGATACATACCATGGAATACTACTCAGCCATAAAAAGGAATGAAATAGTGTCTTTTGCAGCAACTTTCAGGGAGCTGGAGGGCCATTATCCTAATTGAAGTGACTCAGGAATGGAAAGCCAAACACTGTATGTTCTCACTCATAAGTGGGAGCTAAGCTGTGAAGAGGCAAAGGCATACAGAGTGATAAAATGGACAGTGGGAAGAATGGGAGGGGGCTGAGACCAAAAAACAAACAAAAAAAAACAACCAAACGAAAAATCCCTACACATTGGGTACAATGTGCAATACTGGGGGGACAGATGCACTAAAATCTCAGGATTCACCACTATAAAATTCCTCCATGTAACCAAAAACCACTGGTACCCTAAAAGCTCTTAAATTTTAAAAACATTAAAAAAACAACAACAAACAAATATTTGCACCCAAGGCGAGTGTCTCACTCGCCTCTCGCTCTCTCGGGCACCTCCTGGAGCCAGAGGGTCCGACGCAGCCAGTTCCACCCTGGAAGCAGTTGAAGTTATTCCAGAGGCAATCAGGCCACCGAGGATGTCCGCCCAGACAGCCACCCGTGACCTGGAGACTTGCTCCGCCCGCGTCCGCCCGCGTCCGCCCGCCCTTCTTCCGCGCGGGACACACCTGGCGGGGCGCGCCTCTCCCCCGCCCGGGGCCACCTGGCGCACAGCTCCCGCCGCCGGGCCCGCCCCCTCGCGGCAATGCCGGGGCTCCTTGCCGGCCAATGGGAGCGCGGCATGCAAATGAGCAGGTGCGGTGGCGGCCCTCCCGGAGCGGCCTCCGGGCTCCCGGGATGTTAGAGGCGCTCAGGGCGGCCGCTGAACAGACGCCGGGCTGCGCGCTGGGAGCTGCGGTCTCCGGCCATGGCCCCCGCTCCGCCCCCCGCCGCCTCCTTCTCGCCCTCCGAGGTCCAGCGGCGCCTGGCGGCCGGCGCGTGCTGGGTCCGCCGCGGTGCCCGTCTCTACGACCTCTCCAGCTTCGTGCGGCACCACCCGGGGGGCGAGCAGCTGCTGCGGGCCAGGGCGGGCCAGGACATCAGCGCCGACCTGGACGGGCCGCCGCACAGGCACTCGGCCAACGCGCGCCGCTGGCTGGAGCAGTACTACGTGGGCGAGCTGCGCGGGGGACCCGCAGGTACAGTCGGCCGGGACCCCCACCCCACCCCACCCCCAACCCAGCCCTCCACTCCCGCGCGAGCCTCCACTCACCTGCCCTCTAGGAGAATCCAAGGTGACAGCCTCTGCCCTCCCTTCCCTCGCTTCCCCTGTCTTCTCTCCAGGCAACAGGTCACTGTCGTCCCCCACAACCCCTCCTTCCTCTCTCCAGGAACTTGCTCTTCCTTCCATTCTTACCGCCTGGCCCGTCTCCGTGCTAGCTCTCCCACTTCCCCAGCACCCCTCCTTCCAGCGTGTTCTTCTTTCTGCCACCCCTGCCCTCCAACAACCTGGGTTCCCGTTTCTGGCCGCAACCTCCAAGACGCCCCGTTTTTCCTTCCTCTTCCCTTATCGGCCTCTCCCTCTTTGCAACCACTCTCCGTTTCTTTGCAACCACTATCCCATTAATTGGATAATGGGCTCACCTGTCCCCCACCTCTCCATCCCACTTCACTTCTGCTTCCAAGAGGCACGAATCAGTAGCTCTTCTCACCAGCCTGGGTTTCCTGGTGCCGCCCTAGCCTTGCAGCAAGGCTCCTGTGGGTGGGTAGAGAGGCCTGGGCCATGTCTGGGGTGGACTGTGTCCTCCAGCCCTTCAGAACTCCCCTTATATCCTGTCCTACACGCTGGCTTGGGAGTCCAGAAGAGTGAAATGAAAGGCATGAGCCGGTTGTGCTAAGGAAAAGCGACTTTGAACCAGAATATGTGCTGAGCTGCATGCTGCTATGCAGTACCAGCTTATGGTGGTATTTAAGTCCTTAACTAAACCTGGGGCAAGTTCTGTTATTCCCATTTCATAATATGTCATCTGAGGCTCAGGGAGGCTCTGATGAATGTGCCTGAGGTCAAACAGCAAAATAGTGGAAAAGTCACATGAATCTGACTCCAAAATCAATGCTGGCTCCATCCCCAAAATCTTTGGGTTGGGGGAGACAGACCTAGCCCACAGGATTCCAGGTAGGCTCAGGCCAGAGGCAAACCGAATCTCTGGGTGTTCCCCAGGCTCTGGGACTGGTGACTATGGGGCCATCATGCTTAGATATACAGAAGTTCCCCCTTGTCTAAGGGGATACATTCCAAGACCCTTGGCGGATGTCTAAAACCACGGATAGTACTGAACCCTATATATTTATGTTTTTTCCCATAGATACATACCTATGATAAAGTTAAATTTATAAATTAAGAATAGTAGGAAGAGATTAATGACAACAATGATAAAATAGAACAATTATAACAATATACTGTAATAAGAGCTATGTGAATGTGGTCCTTTTTCTCTCAAAACCTCTTATTGTACTGTGCTGACTCTCTTCCGATGATGTAAGATGATAAAATGAGGCTGGCGTCTGGCATCCCAGCACTTTGGGAGGCCAAGGTGGGAGGATCACTTGAGCCCAGGAGTTCAAAACCAGCCTGGGCAACATAGGGAGACCTTGTCTCTACAAAAAAAATACCAAAATTAGCCAGGTATGGTAGCATGCACCTATAATTCTAGCTACTTAGGAGGCTAAGGTGGGAGGATCACCTGAGAGGTGGGAGTTGCAGTGAGCCGTGATTGTGCCACTACACTCCAGCCTAAGCAACAGAGTGAGACCCCCCGTCTCAAAAAAAAAAAAAAAAAAAGATGATAAGTTGCCTCTATGATGTATTGGAGTGAGGTGAATGATGGGTATGGTGATGTGGCATTGGCTACTATTGAAAACCAATTTAAAACATGAATTATTTCTGAATTTTCCATTTAATTATATTTTTGGACCTAGGTCGACCATGGGTTACTGAAACCATGGAAAGTGAAACCATGGATAAGGGGGACTCTTGAAAACCAACAGCTGTCCCCTACTTCTAGCTCTTGCTTTCAAGATGAACCCAGCCAGTACTCTTAAATCTGTGGTTGAAAGGACTTAGCACTCACTGTTTCGAGTGGCTTTTCATTGGACCATCCTACCTAATTTCTCATTCATTTATGTAATCATGTAAGAGGTTCCTCAATGGGTTGATAGCACTCTGCTGGGTATGGTGAGGCATCAATGAACAAAATAATTTGGTTCTTGTCTTCATGGAGCTAACAGGATAATGGGGGAAGGAGAGGGAACACACAGATCATATAATAGTTGCTTAATTAATGGTGCTATCAGAATATGGGTCTAGAGTGGAGGAGCATAGAGAGAGCCTTCTTGAGACAGTGACATTGATGCTGAAGGCTGATTGATAGACTGGGCTTAGCCAGGTGACATGTAGCAGGAAGAACATTTCAGGCAAAGGGGACAGTATGTGTGAAGGCTCTGGCAGGAATAGCTTGACATAGTAAAAGATCGGAAATAAAACCAATGTGGCCAAAGGCTGATGGGCAAGGACAAGGATGTCGGAGGAGGCCAAAAGTCAGCTGGGGCCACATCACACAGGGCTTCGTAGGTGTGGTCAGGATTTGTGACTGGACTCTAACAAAAATGGGAAGCCAGGTGAGCCTGGGAAGCGCAGGCTGCAGTGAGCTGAGATCGTGCCACTGCATTCCAGCCTGGGCGACAGAGCGAGACTCCATCTCAAAAAAATTGGAAGTCATGGAAGAGATTCAGGTGGGGTTCATGGTTAGATCTGCATCTTTGGAAGAAGACCCTGGCTGCAGTGTCAAGAAGAAACAGAGAAAACATAAGTGGGCGTGAGGAGATCAGGCAGAATGCTACTGTGGGACTGCCACTCAGTGGTTGTGGCCACAGGGAAAAGGGGGATGAACTTGGGAGATTCTCTAGACAATATGCTGGGACTCAGCATTCTACAATGGGAGCCCAGTTTAATCTTAGAAGTTGGTGTTTGGTGTTGGGGTGTGCTGAAGGGTTTTGGAGAAGATACAAGAAACACTGAGTGCAGGAGGCCGGGTGTGATGGCTCACACCTGTAATCCCAGCACTTTGGGAGGCCGAGGCAGGCGGATCACTTGAAGTCAGGGGTTTGAGACCAGCCTGGCCAACATGGTGAAACCCAGTCTCTACTAAAAATACAAAAAATTAGCCAAGTGTGGCATGGCATGGTGGTGCACTGAGCATGGTGGTGGACTCCCAGCCACTTGGGAGGCTGAGGCGGATGGATCACTTGAGGTCAGGAGTTCAAGATCAGCAGGGGCAACATGGTAAAATCTTATCTCTGCTAAAAATACAAAAATTAGCCAGGTGTGGTGGTGCATGCCTGTAATCCCAGCTACTTCGGAAGCTGAGGCAGGAGAATCGTTTGCACCTGAGAGGCGGAGGTTTCAATGAGCCAAGATCACACCACTGCACTCCAGCCTGGGCAACAGAGTGAGACTTTGTCTCACACACACACACACACACAAAGAAGAAGAAAAGAAAAACTGAGTGTAGGAAATAAAAGAGGTTGAGACTGCCAGGCTTGCGGTGGCTCCTGGGGGCCCGCCCTGTGTTGTCACTGTGTCCTCTACACAGGAGCCTAGGGTGTGGCTGGTCCACCCAACAGTATCCTGAGTGTGCTTCTGGCCACCCCTGGCCAGCTGCCCTGGACGGCCCCCCCCCTCCCAGCTCTGCTATCCACCTAGCACCATGCTTTGCCTTGCCTGACCCTCAGAGAGGACTCAAGGACCCAGTTTACAGGTGCTTCTGACCTGTATGCTCACCTGTTACCTAACAGTCCCAGGGCAGCCTGCTGCAGATATCCTTATTTCTGGGCCCCAATCTGAGCATGCAGAACAAAACTCAAAACAATGCACCTGCAGACGCATGGCCCAAACTTGACAATGGTCACACTAGCCCAGCACACCACTGGTCTGCCAGCATCTGCCTGCAGAGTTCTAATCTAAGAACTAGTACAGGGTTGTCTTTAAATTGAGAGAGGGGAAGCCTGGGCACAGTGGCTCACGCCTGTAATCCCAGCACTTTGGGAGGCCGAGGTGGGTGAATCACTTGAGCCCAGGAGTTCGAGACCAACCTAGGCAACATGGCGAAACCCTGTCTCTACAAAAAATTAGCTGGGTGTGGTGGCTCGTGCCTGCAGTCCTGGCTACTCAGGAGCCTGAGGTGGGAGGATCACTGGAGCCGGGGGAGGTGGAAGTGGCAGTGAGCCAGATCATGCCACTATACTCCAACCTAGGTGACAGAGCAAGACCCTATTTCAAAAAAAAAACTTATGGTAAAGGTGTCAAAGGAGAAATCTGGGTGTGGGGTATCCTTTCAAAGAAATGCCTGGATGGAGATAATTTCTATTCATCTTGCTAGCTAAGCCCTTCTAGCAAGCCCCAGGCTGCCGTTTGCACTTCCCTCCTCTCCTGCTGGACCAGGGATGCTGACGCACCTGTAGTTGGAGCCCCACCCCTGTCTCTGGAGGAGCAGAAGGGTTTTGCTGGGGAAGGCGAGTGCCGTGAACCAGCGCTGTTGTTTGGGGCTCCTTTCTGAATGGTGCCCCTCCTAAGGGCCTGTCCTGCTGGCTTAGCCCTTGGATGGGAGCATCCTGGCCCTTCCTCCAAGGAGAAGGCCTGACCCTGTTTGTTCCCCCCCCTGCACCCAACTTTGCTGCACTCCCTCTATGTACATACATTCACACTCACACGAAGGCACATTCACAAAACAAGTCCAACTTGTTAGAGCCAACATGCTGTCTGCCACAGCCCTGGACAATGGGAAGCCAAGCTGCCCACCTTCAGCAGGTGACAGAGCCATGGCTGAGCAGGGAAGTCCTCGGGGCGGTGGGGTCAAGAGCCTCACCCCAAGCTCAAGCCAGAGCAGTGCTTTTCCAGTTGCAGCCACATGTTAGCAGAGTATAAAGTTCATTTATTGAGCTGCGACCAGCATTTTTCACCAAAGAAATGGACAAGGAAAGGACTTTAGGTCTAAACCTCCTTCCCAGGCTATACTGTTTCCCAGACTCTGGGCATCCATGAATCACCAGCCCAGGGCTTTTTCCCCCCCCCCAATTTAGTGTACTATACTCTGGTTTCTCGTATAAGTCTTTCACCTTTCACCAGTTTGTTGTACAACTTGAACTATCATATTTAATATTTATCTTTAAACTGATCCACTTTATTTTTCTCATGCTTGGCAAAAATAACAGTAAGACCAAAAGTTTTACATGCATTTTAAAGTGAATGGGGGCCAGGCACAGTGGCTCATGCCTGTAATCCCAGCACTTTGGGAGGCTGAGGTAGGTGGTTCACTAGAGCCCAGGAGTTTGAGACCAGCCTGGGCAACATAGTGAAACCCTGTCTCTACAAAAATTAGCTGGGCATGGTGGCCTGCACTGTGGTCCCAGCTACTTGGGGGTCTGAGGTGGGAGGATCACCTGAGCCCGGGAAGCTGAGCCTGCAATGAGCTGTGATCACGCCACTGCACTCCAGCCCAAGTGACAGAGGAGACCTCGTCTCAATAAATAAGTAAAGTGAATATGGAAGAACTGGGGTTCTTCCTGAGCCCCAAACCTGCCACCCAGAGGGATGATAACTGTCAGAGGGTGGCTCATAGTCCCCCATGTCCCCCAGTCCTGGAGAGGTCCTCCTGTGGGCAGATACCTGACCGTGCCAGCTGACCATGCCCTCTGTTTGAGAAGACCCTGGAGGGGAGGCAAGACTGAATCCCCAGCCAGTATTGTCGGGGTAACTTTGATGCCTGAAGGTCTCCATGCCATATTCTAATTCCACAGGGTGCATCTCTGTCTCAAGTGGCTGATAAGTCCACAGATTCAGCCACACGGATCTGCAAGACTTTGGGTCTGGCCATTCAGAGCTTCAGGGCTTGAATAATTAAATGGGGATGGGCAATAAGGAGGAGATCTAAGTGCAGGAAGACTTGGGGTTCCCACCCCACCCAGATCCTAGAACATCTTGAGCTCAGCCTGTCTTGGAAAACTGGTCTGATAAAAACTGATGCTTGGGGAATTTGCTGAGCTGCCATCACCTTCTGAGCAGAGTGGAGCTGAGAAGTCGGCTCCCTGACGGGGTTGAGATCGCTTGGCCTCTAAGGGGGCATCCCAGGGAGTCTGCCTGGCCAATCAATAGTCACTGCCCTCCACCACCTGCCGGGACTTCTACACTCTGGCCCACTGTGGTGCCAGGTGAGTCTCACCTGGAGGACGAAGCTAGGGCCAGCTGGTGGAGCATCCAGGGCCCAGGTCACTGTGGTTCCATGGCCACCCCAGGGCAGCACAGGCTCCAGGAATGCTCTCTGGAGTCACCCCACAATTCAGTGAATGAAGAGGCTTCGAGACCCAGAATTGAGAAGAAGTTCAAAAGTTAGGATTCTCTGGAGGGAATAACAAGAAACAGACAGGAATCCTAGGAACACATGAGAGTAATTGTCTTTGGAAGTATTCGTGGGAAATGACCTGGACTCACGCTTTGGCAGCAGCATTCATCATCTTCATTTATTTATTTTTTTCTTATGACACATGCTCAGCATTGGTCCATATGTAGTCTTCATTTATGTAGACAGGTGGCAAGCACCCCATGCAGTCTGAAACCCACCACACCACTGAAACAGCCCTTGCTGGCATTCCAGAACCTTCGCCTTCCTGCACCCTGTGGTCAGTGCTCACCTTATCTTACATAGCCTGGCAGCAACTGGTGACACTGTTGATCACCCCCCTCCACCCCAATACACTTGCTTCACCTGGCTGCCGGACACATACCCTTTTGGTTTTCCACCAGAATTCATTTTTGATTGCTTCTCTGACAAATTATCACAAACTCAGTGCCTTAAAGCAACACACATTTACTTTCTTACAGTTTCAAAGTAAAAAATGAATCTGCAGGGCAGCATTCCTTCTGGAGGCTCTAGGGGAGATTCTTTTTTCCTGCCTTTTCCAGCTACTGGAGGCTGCCTGCATTCCTTGGCTCATGGCCCAGCCAGCAATCTCATCATGCCGGCCTCTGCCTCCGTCGCTGCATCTCCTCCTATGACTGACGCTCCTGCATCCATCTTCCACTTAGAAGTACTCTCGGGGTCACACTGCACACACCTGGGTGATCCAGGATAATCTCCCCATCTCAAGATCCTTCACTTAATGGCATCTGCCAAGTCCCCTTTGAAAACCCAGGTAGCATATTCACAGATTCTGCCTCCCACCCCACCCAGCTCCCTGTCATGACTTCTCAGACTCCATTGTTCGTGTCTCTCACTTCTCATTTCCCAGCAAAGTTCACAAAGCTTAAACGTACAGCTCAACTATTTTTTTTTAACCCAGGTAAACATCTCTGTTACCACCACCCAGATCAAGGCCTAAAACTCTTCCAGCACCTAGCACAGGCTCCTTCCTCCTTTAAGGCAAGAGTACCTCCCAGAGGCGGCCACTGTCCTAATCGCTGTCACCATAGGATGCTTTTGTGCGTCCCTCATCTTTATACGGGAATCATGCACTCTGCTGACAGCTGCTTTCAGTCAGTATTATGTCAGGGGTATTACTGATGTTTTTCTTACTCTTTACGGTAACCGTTTCCATTGACTACTCTGTCCTAGAGAATCCATAGGCAGAGGGAGAAAATGGGGAGTAACTGGAACAAGAAGAGCCAGTGACTTAGGGCACCTGCCTGTCTAAGCCACTGACTTAGCCCCCGCTTAGTCCCTCTTCTGGAACATTTCCCCACTGCTACCCTACTTTGGCTAGAGCCTCATTACACTCACTACTGCAATAGTCTCTTGGGCAGGTCTTCCTCTGTTCCCCGTTGTCTATGAACCTTTCTAAAGAGAACTTGATTATGTTATAGCAGTGCTCCTAAGTCTTCAATGGTTCCCTATTGCCATATCCCTTAAGTCCAGCTTGGATGCTTTTTCTTCCACAGAGATTCTCTTTACCTCCTCACCTATACCTGTTTTCCCCCTCTTCTCTAAGAATCTCTTAGCTCTTTACCTGAACCTATCTTACCTCACAGCATTCGTAACATTCTTTTTGTTTCTTTCCTTTTTTTTTTTTTTTTTTTTTTTTGAGACAGTCTTGCTGTGTTGCCCAGGTCCCAGGCTGGAGTGCAGTGGCATGATCTCAGCTCACTGCAACCTCTGCCTCCTGGGTTCAAGCAATTCTCCTGCCTCAGCCGCCCTAGTATCTGGGATTACAGGTACCCACCATCATGCCTGACCAATTTTTGCATTTTTAGTAGAGACAGAGTTTTGACATGCTCTCAAACTCCTGACCTTACCCACCTTGGCCTCCCAAAGTCCTGGGATTAGAGGCATGAGCCACCACACCCAGCCAATAACATTCTTTCTTATTTCATGTATTTTCACTATGGCTCTTGTCTTCCCTATTATTTTGTCTACTAATCTGTGAACTCTCTGAGGACTAGACTTGTCTAATTCATCTGGATTTCTCTAGCACACTGGTACATACCAACACGTACTAATAAATATTTGAATGGTCCGGGTATGAGCTCATACCTGTAATCCCAACACTTTGGGAGGTCAATACAGAAGGAGAGTGAGACCAGGAGTTCAAGGCCAGCCCAGGCCACATAGTGAGACCCTATCTCTACAAAAAAATTTCTAACATAGCCAGGTGTGGTCATGCGCCTGTAGTCCCAGCTACTTGGGAGGCTGTGATGGGAGGATTGCTTGAGCCCAGGAGGTCAAAGCTGCAGTGAGCTGTAATCGCACCACTGTACTCCGGTCTAGGCAGCAGAGTGAGACCCTGTCTCAAAAAATGAATGAATGAATAAATAAATAAAAGTTTGAATAAGTGAATGAATGGAAAACTGAGATATGTGCTTAACTGAAAAGGAATTATTAACATACACAAGATACTTTAAGAATGGAAGATTAAGAAAAATCTCTTTTCTGTGTCTTGTTAGCTAAAGGGTTGGGAGTTGATGAAAAGAATGGAGAACCATCAACAAGTCACTCATTTCTGCCTTTGTCCTCGGTTCTTTGCAGCCAGACAGAGTTAGCAAAACCTCTCCTTCTCTCCATGCAGGCTCTTGCAGTTCACGCATCCCATGAGTCTCCTTCAAGGGTTAGAAGTGAAGTTAACCATACAAAATCTCAATTGAGACCTACATTGCTCTCAGGGTTTTGACCCCCGAGTCCCCATGGAGCTATAAGTACCTGGGTGACATTCATAGGCATGTCCCAGGTTGCCTGGGTTTCTAGTCCTGTTTACTTTTTCTGGTGTCTTTCCATGCAAAATTCTGCAAAGCACATAGACCCAGAACAGTGGTTCTCAGTCTTCTCTAATTGCTGCTATTCTTTTTTTGTTTTAAATTCTAAGTTCAGCAATACATGTGCAGGTTTGTTAAATAGGTAAACTCATGTCATGGGGGTTTGTTATACAGATTATTTTGTCACCAGATGTTAAGCCTAGTACCCATTAGTGATGTTTCCTGCTCCTCTCCCTCCTCCCACCCTCCCCCCTCAAGTATGCCTTGGTGTCTGTTGTTTTCGTCTTTGTGTTCTTAAGTTCTCATCATTTAGCCCACTTATAAGTGAGAACATGTGGTATTTGGTTTTCTGTTCCTGCGTCAGTTTGCTAAGGATAATGGCTTCCAGCTCCATCCATATCACCGCAAAGAACATGATATCATTCTTTTTCATGGCTGCGTATTATTCCATGGTATATATGTACCACATTTTCTTTATCCAGTCTACCATTGATGGGCATTTGAATTGATTTCATGTCTTTGCTATTGGGAACTGTGCTGCAATGAACATACACATTCATGTGTCTTTATGATAGAATGATTTATATTCCTTTGGGTATATACTCAGTAATTGGATTGCTGGGTCACATGGTATTCTAAGGTGGGCAGAAGACTCTAATGACCACTTTCCCCCACCTGCTCTTTATTTCTGATGGAAAAGAGCTCAGCCATGGCCGGGCGTGGTGGCTCACACACTTTGGGAGGCCGAGGTGGGCAGATCATAAGGTCAACAGATCGAAACCATCCTGACCAACATAGTGAAACCCCATCTCTACTTTAAAAATACAAAAATTAGCCGGATTTGGTGGCTCGTACCTGTAGTCCCAGCTACTCGGGAGGCCGAGGCAGGAGAATCACTTGAACCAGGGAGGCAGAGGTTGCAGTGAATGGAGATCGCACCACTGCACTCCAGCCTAGGCGACAGAGCAAGACTCCATCTCAAAAAGAAAAAAAAAAAGAGCTCAGCCATAACAACAAAATTAGAGAACAACAAACTTGATGCGAGCAACGCTTGTAAAGCTTATAACTGAGAAATATGAACCTCAAACTCAGTACTTTATATTGTGAAACACTGCCCCAAAACTGTTATCCAAATACTTCAGTTTCTTACCTTGGTATTTAAATAGCAATAGCAGATGCGCAAATTTAAGGGAGGTGGGATTTGCTTTAACATATTTGAAATCTGATACATACAAAGTATTTTAAAATCCTGTTACAGTAAAGCTAGTAGCCAGCAATTTCATTCGTGCAAGTATGTCATTACATACTTAAGAGTAAACCATGCAACTTGCAATAAACTTGGCCTGAAAATTACCTACATGAATTAGTTGTAATTTCTCCTTTAAAAGGGAGAGTAGAATTCTAGTTCTCTACATTCTCTTGTTCCCAGTAGAACCTTTCCAGTGTTGCTTAGCATTGAATGATGTTCAGATTACCTAATGAGAAATGGAATCAGAGTTTTCAGGAATCTCTAGAAATGGCTGGTTTTCGTTTATAAATTCCAGACAGGGTATGGTGGCATATGTCTTTAATCCCAGCTACTCAGGGGGCTGAGGCACAAGAATTGCTTGAACCTGGGAGACGGAGGTTGCAGTGAGCAAAGATCATGCCACTGCACTCCAGCCTGGGCAACAGAGTGAGACTCTGTCTCGAAAAAAAAAAAAAATCAAATGTTAACAACTCATAATAACCCTCTTAGGTGCTCATAAGTAGCCCCTAGTTTTATGTAATAATAAAAATCTACGAAATGGCATCATTTACTCACAAAGATCAAAGAAAGACCTCAAATTTTAAAGTCAGTTTGAGGCCTACACTTTGAGACTCTGCTGTGGAGGAATAAGGAGCACCTACGTTGGACTGAATAAATCCAGCTTCCATGATCTGGTGTTGTCCCCAAACAGGGGAAAGGGACAGACCAGCTTAGTTTCATAGTTGCTTTCTTTTGTCCCAGGCAGGGTCTTCTGGAACCAACCGTAATGACTTATGCCAATTGGAGACAACGTGCTATAAAAAATTGAGTTGTTCCTTAAGCTCAAGTAGAAGAGTCCTTGAATCCTAGAATAAAAGGCCACTTTTTAAAGTTACTCTATTCTAAATGAGGACCAAAATTTCCTAGACACAGGACAAGGGATTGGGGAAAGGAAATTGATTATATTCAAAAAAGAAACTGACAAGGACTTAAAGATTGCAGTGGTGTGCCGGTTCTTAGGTTGAGCAAACAGTGAGTCAAGTCATGTTGGGTTTGTGGACATGTGTGGTTTTTTCAACAAAATTATATGAGCTGGGTACAGTGACTCACATCTGTAATCCCAGCACTTTGGGAGGCCAAGGCAGGCAGATCGCTTGAGGTCAGGAGTTTGAGACCACCCTGGACAACATGGTGAAACCCCATCTCTACAAAAGCACAAAAATTACCCGGGCATGGTGGTGCATGCCTGTAGTCCCAGATACTCAGGAGGCTGAGGCAGGAGAATTACTTGAACCTGGAGGTGGAGGTTACAGTGAGCCGAGATCATGCCCCCACACTCTGGCCTGGGTGACAGAGTAAGACCCTGTCTCAAAAAAAAAAAAAAAAAAAAAAAATGTGTGGAAGCACAATGTAACATGCTGTAAATTCCACTTTGAACATTCACAGCATACTCCTAAATAAGTCATCTCATTAGCAAGGCTATTTAAGGGCTAAGGGTCTCTCTTCATCCTTTGACAAATACAGGTCTATCTCTTTTGAAACGCTTCTTCCTTTGTTCATTGCCTCTTCTTTGACACTGGCCTCGTTATTTGGCAATGGAATTGTGAGTCAAACAGTTCTCTGTTGCTTTCAGTGACTTCATGAAGTTTTCTATTTTTTTTTCTGCATTAGTGTTTATCTTACTTTACATTTGGTTACATTGCATATTGTTGGATGATAGCAACCTCTTACCATCAAAGAGAGGACACTTTGCCTAGATGGGCAGGGCAAAGATGAGGGAGGAAGTGGTCAGTGTTTGAGCAAGGGCCAAATTTTTTGATCAGCTGACTCATAAATACCTATATGATTTTTGCTGTCTCATGAATATCTACATGATTTTTGCTGTCCTTTGCAACTTGAATCTTCTGGAACTCAGATAAAGAACACTTGGATAACGATGATCCCTGTAGAGCTAATAGTAACGCACCTTAAGTGGATATAGCGATCTATATTTTTCTTTTTTGAGACAAAGTTTCACTCTTGTCGCCCAAGCTAGAGTGCAACGGTGCGATCTCGGCTCACAGCAACCTTTGCCTCCCTGATTCAAGTGATTCTCCTGTCTCAGCCTCCCGAGTAGCTGGGATTACACACATGCGGCCACCTTGCCCGGTTAATTTTTGTATTTTTAATAGAGACAGAGTTTCACCATGTTGGCCAGGCTGGTCTCGAACTCCTGACCTCAGGTGATCCGCCTGCCATGGCCTCCCATAGTGCTGAGTTTACAGGCATGAGTCACCACACCCAGCCTGATCTACATTTTTCAGAGTATTTTTCCATAGATTTTTTTCCCCTTCTAACTTTTATTTTGACTTCAGGGGTACGTGTGCAGGATGTGTAGTTTGTTACATAGGTAAACATGTGCCACGGTAGTTTGCTGCTCTCATCATCCCATCACCCATGTATTAAGCCCAGCATCCATTCTCTATTCTTCCTGACATTCTCCCTCCTCCCACCCTATCCCATAGATTTCCACCTGAACTCTTAAAGTGGGTGGAGCTGATGTAGGAACCTGTAGTTCAGAGACATCCTGCAATATGGGTCTCCAAGTGCCCAATATTTTCAATGCATACTCATTAGGGACAAATCTTAGGCATGAGATTAAGCCAAGGGGTAGCAAATACATTTTTTTTTTTATTATTGTACTTGAGGTTCCAGGGTAATGTGCAGATCATGCAGGATTGTTGCATAGGTACATACATGGCAAGGTGTTTTGCTGCCTCCATTCCCCATCACCTATATCTGGCATTTCTCCCCATGTTATCCCCCCAAACCTCCCCCACCCCCCCACTGTCCCTCCCTTAGCGCCCCCAACAGACCCCAGTGTGTGATGCTCCCCTCCCTGTGCTCATGTGTTCTCATTGTTCAACACCTGCCTATAAGTTAGAACATGCGGTATTTGGTTTTCTGTTCTTGTGTCAGTTTGCTGAGAATGATGGTTTCCGGATTCATCCATGTCCCTACAAAGGACATGAATTCATCCTTTTTTATGGCTGCAGACTATTCCATGGTGTATATGTGCCACATTTTCTTTGTCCATCTATTGTTGATGGGCATTTGGGTTGGTTCCAGGTCTTTGCTGTTGTAAACGGTGTCGCAATGAACATAAGTGTGCATGTCTTTATAACAGAACAATTTATAATCCTTTGGGTATATACCCAGTAATGGGATTGCTGAGTCAAATGGAATTTCTATTTCTAGATCCTTGAGGAAGCGCCACACTGTCTTCCACAATGGTTGAACTAATTAACACTCCCACCAACAGTGTAAAACTGTTCCTTTTTTCTCCACATCCTCTCCAGCATCTATTGTCTCCAGATTTTTTAATGATTGCCATTCTAACTGAGCTAGGAGGGGATAAGGTACCATTCAGAGTCCTCTCCGATCCTTCTGAGTGGGCTGAAGTCAGGCCTCTGAAGACAGAAGGAGAAGAATCCTTAGGCTGAAGCTGTTTGCCTTCTAGACCTCATAAACCTGTCTTCCAGGATGATGTGAGGTGATGCATATACTCATGTGAGGGGGGATTTCCTGGGGGGGAGCAGGCATGCCTTCCTCTGACATGTGATTGACTCCCAGCATGCTCAGTTACTGATTAATCAGTGGATCACTCTGGCTTCCTGGCAGCTGCCCTTCCATGGGGTGAGGGAGTGTAGGTCATAGTGTGAGCTGGGATGAGTGTTGGCTTGAAAAGGTTTACCTGGTGTCACAGGCACTTAGGAAATGCTTAGTTGCTGCAGTTGGATCCTGAAGCCTTTAATTTAGACAATTTTAATGTAGCCAGGCTAGAGAAATACTTCCTTTATGAGCAGTAGGGTCTGTGAAACACCCAAATATGTGGAAAACCTGAAATAATAATGATTTGTGGCTCCCAGCATACTCCCTTAGGGGTCTGGTGTCCTGGGGGCTGGTCTGACTTGCCTGGGGGGTCACTGGTGTGTGGCTCAGCTGCAGCAGTGTTGTAGGGGGTGTCCAGGGGAATGGACAATTTCATCTTTTCCATCATATATGGAAGGGGAGTTGCTAGGTCAGGAAAAACTGCTGCTAAGCTAAGGGTCTTGTCACGTGGTCCTTGAGTGCCTCAGGAGGGGCTGTCCAGGACTAGGTGACTTTGTAGATCCTCACCTCCTTCCTAAAAATCTTGCCATGAGGTTGCAATGGGCCATGTTCACCAGTGCTCCAGCAGACCCCAGGAGAGGAAGAGGGGACGCTTGGGAGGTGGCTGCTGCTTCCCCTTTCCAAGGTGCAAGTTCCCAGTCGAGGCCCTGACTGCACTGCCAGACTGTAGCCCATAGGCAGACAGAAACTCAGGCCAGCGCCCCACCTTCCAGCCAGCATGGCTGTGACTCCCTAAGCAGCCTGATCCAGGACTGCGGTTCCCTCTAGGTTTCCTGGGGAAAGTGGGGGAATTTTCAATGTTCCTTCTATCTAGGTTTCTCTTGTTTTAGAAAACACTGAAGTACTTGTGGGTGACACAGGTGAGCTCATCAAACAGGTTTAAGAAGAGTCTTTAGCAGGAAGAATGGAAAAAGGAGTGGGAAACTCTGACTTCTTCCTCCACCACTCTCGATCACACTCACATAGGTGAGTTTGCTTTGTACTCTGTGTGGGGCTGATTCCAGCCAATCAGCCAATGGCATGTTGCTCCCTCATAGCCAGGAAAAGCCCATCTCAGCAGTCAGAGCTAAGGCCCTTCACAGCAGACCTTCTCCACAGCGGTGGCTGGTCTGACTTGGGAAAAGGGAGGAAGATAGATGCGTCATGAATGAAACATGTGTAGTATGTAGGTGCACATTTAAAGACTGACACAGGCTGGGTGTGGTGGCTCACGCCTGTAATCCCAGCACTTTGGGAGGCTGAGGCGGACAGATCACCTGAGGTCGGGATTTCGAGACCAGCCTGATCAACACAGAGAAACTCCGTCTCTACTAAAAATACAAAATTAGCCGGGTGTGGTAGTGCATACCTATAATCCCAGATACTCAGGAGGCTGAGGTAGGAGAATCCCTTGAACCCGGGAGGCAGAGGTTGCAGTGAGCTGAGATCGCGCCATTGCGCTCCAGCCTGGACAACAAGAGCAAAACTCCATCTCAAAAAAAAAAAAAAAAAAATAACGTAGAAGTTCCCTTATAGAAAAAAATGAATCCTGGAGTACTAACTGCTAGTCCCACCTAAGCATCTTCTCTGTTAGGATAAGAGTATAAAGAATGTCCCAGACTAGATGTCATGAATCTAGACCCATGTTGAGGGAGAGCCTGCCAGATGCATTGGATGGGACGTGACCTGGTAAGGCAGTGGCCCAAGGGGACTCGTGAACTTGAGTGCAGAGCCAGGCAGCCATGATGAGAGCAGAGTTTGTAGGCAGCTACCTGGCCTTGAGCCTTGCGTGCAGCCAAGATCCTAAGGCCTTCAGGGGCTCCCCTGGAATGTTCTAGATACAGGAAGCAGTACCTGCCAAAAGGGCTGGGAAGGAGTTTTCGTGGGCTGTTTCAAATCTACCATGTCCCAGATACTTGCATTTTTCAAAAGCATTTTTTAATATTTTGTAGAGATGGGGTTCTTGCTCTGTGGCCCAGGCTACTCTCAAGCTCCTGGCCTCAAATGATCTGCACGCCTCAGCCTCCCAAAGTGCTGGGATTGTAGGCGTGAGCCACTGTGCCTGGCCGTGAAACTCTCATTTTAATTGACATTAATTCTCACTAATGGCATTTCATTAGGATAGCTGTCAAAGGTTATCACATTTCACAGTATGCTGTTTGTTCAGGGGATGGATAGCATAGTTGATTAAAGTTAGACTGTAGATTTTTTCTATCATAATAATTACATATTAATGTAGTTTATAAAAATTTAAATAGTTGAATGTGCAAAAAAGAATTGTTTCCCTCTCACTCTAGTCCCTCTATAAATACCATCATTTTTTTGTGTAGTCTCACAGAGGTTTTACCCATATACGTGCATATATATATATATGTATGTATATAATTTTTTTCAAGACAGGGTCTCCCTCTGTCACCCAGACTGGAGTACAGTCGTAGGTGCTCTCAGCTCACTGTAGCCTTGACCTCCTGGGCTCAGGTGATCCTCCCACCTTAGCCTCCCAAATAGCTGGGACTACAGACACACACCATCACACCCACCTAACCTTTTTATTTTTTTTTTGTAGAGACAGGGTTTTGCCATGTTGCCCAGGCTGGTCTCAAACTCCTGGGCTGAAGCGATCCATCCACCTCCGCCTCCCAAAGTGCCAGGATTACAGACGTGAGCCACCACGCCCAGCCATGCATATATTATCCTCTTTTTATTTCTCACATAGACACAGACTGCTTGACAACTTATGTCTTTTTCGCCCAATGACATATTTTGTCCCTCTTTCCATATCAGCAATATAGCTTTATGCCATTCTTATTTATTTATTTATTTATTTTGAGATGGAGTCTCACTCTGTCATCCAGGCTGGAGTGCAGTGGCCCAATCTCAGCTCACTGCAACCTGACCTTCTCCATTCTTTTTAACAGATGTTCCTGTTGATGCTTTTTCCCATTGTATCAGTGCTACAAGAAGCATCCTTACACAATCACTTTGCATATATATGCAAATCAACCATAATACAGAGTCCTAGATTTGGAATTTCTGGATCTAAATAATATGCATTTTGGATTATAACAGCTAGTGCTACATTGCCCCCAGAAACAGTTGTACCAATTTTAATTCCCTCCAAAAACGTGTGAGAATGCCTGTTTCTCCACACTTTCACCAATTCTATGTATGTGCAGTGTTTTTGATCATTGTGAATGGATAAAAAATTGCTCCTGTTTACATTCTGATTTATATGATGGATGAGGGAGGTTCCGAGTCTTTCCACGTTTTAAACTTTTTGCATATTTTCGTAAACTGCCTTTTTATGTCTTTTGTCCCTCTTTGTGTTGATTGTTGTTTTTTCTCACTGAGTTACCATATCTCCTCAGATGTAAAGGGTGTTAGCCTGTTTTTGGCATCTGTGTCACTATTTTCCCTCCACTTTTCATTTGTCTTTTGCCTGGCTTAATGTTTTTTTACTTCAGTGCAAAATCTTTAAATTTCCTTGTAGTTCTCTTTCTTTCATTCTCTTTTTCTTCCTTCTTTCCCTCTTTCTCTCTTTTCTTTTCTAAAAAAATAAAATAAAATAAATAAATAAATAAAATTTAAAAAATTAAAAATAAATAAATAAATTTCCTTGTAGTAAAAGATACCAGTTTTATTCTGAGAAAGTTCTGCCTCTACTTTAATATTTTATACATAAAAACAAAATATTTTTGTGTCCTACTAATCATTTTATGTTTAGTGTTTTTTCTTGTTTTTTTTGTTTTCGCTTAAATATTTTGTTTCCCTGGATTTTTTTGGGGGGGGGGGAATAGGGTATATGGAAAAAGATAGGTATTATTTTAGGTTTATATTTTTCCAAATTACTAACCAGTTGTTCTTCAATTTTTTGAATAATCTATCTTTTTCCACTGATTTTTTTTTTAAACCTACCCTTTTCACTTATCAATCATTTACATATATATTTATTTAGGTCTGTTTTTGGACTGTGTTCTGTACCAATGAAATCACTACTGTTTTATTGGGTTTTAGCCGTTCGTTTTTTTCCTCCTTCCATTCCCTCCCAGCCAAAACTCTGCTCCACTAGAGAAGAAAAAGAGCAGGAGGTGTGAGTGATTCAGGAGCCTGTTGCCGGCCTTGACAAACACAGTCAAGTTTGACTTTCAGAGGCTAGGGCTGCTGGGCTTGCCCTGGGCCCTGGGTCATGTGGCTGGAGCAGATAAGAAGCCACTTTGGAGAAACCCATGCAGGCAGCAGCCCCCCGGCAGCGTGTGTGTGGCCTGCAGTGGTTGTCTGTACAAGCAGTAAATGGAATAGCAGTGATTTCAGCCAGGGGATGCGGGCATGGGGAGGGGTGTGGAAGGAGCATGTAGCAGCAGCTTGCCCTGGATCTCAGCCTTCAGGTGGGTCCTTATTCTTCCTGCTTTGTGTTCACAGCCTGTAGTTGGAGGGGGAGGCCTACAGCCCTGATTCCACCTGTGCCTGGATAACCAAGGCTAGGACGGCATGGGGGCAGCCATGTTTGCTGGAGGGAACATGGCGCCTCTCCTGGAAATCCACATGAATCTCAAACTTACTCTCCCTCTGGCAGAGGGAACTGGATACGTGTTCCCTATCTCCTCCTGGTTCCTTTCATCAGAATTGCATGAGGAGTGTATTAAAACAGATTCCTGGGATTTTCTGGGGAAATTGAACTATTGTGTATCTTGATTTGGCCATTGGCTGTAAGGAGGCATATCATTGTCAAACTATACCCTTAAGATTGATTTTTTTAAACTATATGAAAATTACACTTAGTGGAGGAGGAAAGGAGAGGCAAATAAATTTCACACCAGCTTCATAGTCACTCCTAAGCACGTGGCCTCACATTTGCAAGAGTTAGTGCTGCTATACACAAGCCTGTAAAGACTGCTTTGGAAAGAAAGTAGAATGTGAATGGTGAAATCCAGATTAGAGGGGATACATGTACTTCTGGTGAGATTCTCCCAGTTTGCTGTATGTTTGAAATTTTCCCTACAAAATGTTAGACAAAGTACTTAGGAGTCCCCATGGAAATCACTCACGGATGTGTTCTTAAAGAATGAGCAGAAAAATAAAGTAACGGCTATAATTGGTTATATACGGCAAAGGATCACATTTCCCGTGATATTATGTTGGCCATCACCAAGCACCACACACGGGCTGGCTTAAAGCAACAGAAATGTACTTAGGGAGGCTGAGGAGGGTGGATCGCCTGAAGTCAGTTCAAGACCAGCCTGGCCAGCATGGCAAAACCCCGTCTCTACTAAAAATACAAAAATTAGCCCGTGTGGTAGCGTGTGCTGTAGTCTCAGCTACTCTGGAGGCTGAAGCAGGAGAATTGTTTAAATCCACGAGGCAGAGGTTGCAGTGGCCGAGACTGTGCCACTGCATCCCAGCCTGGGCGACAGAGCAAGACTCCATCCCCCGCAAAAAACAGAAATATATTCATTCTCTTACGCTTCTAGAGGCTGGACAGCAGACACCGAGATTTCAGCAAGGCTGGTTGCCTCTAGAGGCTGCGAGGAAGAATCCACTCCAAGCCCCTCTCCGGGCTCCAGTGGGGCTGCTGTCCTGTGGTGTTTCTGGGCTTGTAGTTGGAGCGCTCCCATCTCTGCCTCCATCTTTATGGGTGTTCTCCCCATACAGGTGGCTCTATGTCAATGTCTCCTAATTCCCCTCTTAGGAGGACACCAGTCATACTGAAGTTAGAGCCACCCTTATCCAGCATGACCTCATCTTACATTGATTACATCAAAGATCCTATTTCAGGCCAGGCCTGGTAGCTCACGGTGTAATCCCAGCACTTTGGGAGGCCAAGGCAGGAGGGTCCCTTGAGCCCAGAAGTTTGAGCCCAGCTTTGGCAACATAGGCAGACCCTGTCTCTATAGAAAATACAAAAATTACCAGGATATGGTGGCGTGCACCTGTAGTCTCAGCTGCTCAGGAGGCTGAGATGGGAGTGTCACTTGAGCCTAGGAGTCAGAGGCTACAATGAGCTGAGATCACATCACTGCACTCCAGCCTGGGTGACAGAGCCAGATCCCCCCCAAAAAATTGTGTTTCCAAATAAAGTCACATTCATAAGCTCTGGTGGACATGAGTTAGAGGGGGGAGGGATGGGGAATCGGGGGGGAGGGACACTTTCTCTGGGTGGACATGAGTTGGCGGGGTGCAGGGGGGACACTTTTCCTCCCAGTACAGTTATTTTGTTTTTTGTTCTTGAGATGGAGTCTTGTTTTGTCACCCAGGCTGGAGTGCAGTGGCACCGTCTCGGCTCAGTGCAACCCCCGCCTCCCAGGCTCAAGCAATTCTGCCTCAGCCTCCCATGTAGCTGGGACTACAGGCACATGCTACCATACCTGGCTAATTTTTGTATTTTTAGTACAGACAGGGTTTCTACATATTGGCCAAGCTGGTCTCGAGCTCCTGACCTCAAGTGATCTCCCCACCTCAGCCTCCGAAGGTGCTGGGACTACAGGCATGAGCCATCATGCCTGGCCCCAGTACAATTATTATTAAACAACTTCTGCCACTCAGACAACCTAGATGAAAGTCAGTATGAATGCTCATTGGAGAACTGTGGTTTGTTGCAGAAAATTGACTCCAATAGAGACAGAGATTTCAATATTGAAGAATCGTGAAAAGTTGGATGCTTTACTTGAGTGAAAAGAAATCCATGTGTAACTACAGAATTAATGTGCATAGATTACATTTTAAAAGATCCTAAGGCCACCTTCCAAACCTACAAAATTTAAATCTCTGGAGTCAAGACCTCAGAAATCTGCATTTTTCATAAATACCCTGTGTGACTCCAGAGCACTGTGAAGTTGGTTGTAACTTACTGTCCTAGAAGGGTAAGTGTAGAAGAAAAATGGAGATGGGGAAACTGGAGGTGCTGGACATGGCTTGGCGGGCAGTGTTCGTGGGGTTGTTATTATTATTATTGAGACAGAGTCTCACTCTGTCTCCCAGGCTGGAGTGCAGAGGTGCAATCTCGGCTCACTGCAATCTCCATCTCCCAGATTCAAGCGATTCTCCCACCTCAGCCTCCCAAGTAGCTGGGATTACAGGTGCATGCTTCCACATCTGGCTATTTTTAGTAGAGACAGGGTTTCACTTTGTTGGCCAGGCTGGTCTCGAACTCCTGACCTCATGATCTGCCCACCGCGGACTCCCAAAGTGTTGGGATCATAGGCGTAAACCACCTCACCCTGCTGCTCATGTGGTTATTAGAGAAGCCATATCCTCAAGCTCCTGTGGTTGTGCGTGGCGTTGGTGCAGAGCAGTTGCACTGTGGACACTGACCAGGCAGCCCATGCTGTTGCCCTTTGAGACAGAGGAAGGAGTCCAGGATCTGGAGCCTAAGACTGCTGTAGTTCTGGCTCTGCATCTAACTGACAGTGTGACTTTGAGCAAGTTCATCAACCTCTCTGAGCAGTGGTTTCCTCATGCCCTGCCTCCCTGCAGGATGCTGTGTGGCTACAGGGAGATCATGTGAGAGCCGAGAAACAGGACGCAGGGCTCACACCCAAACAGGAGGGCGAGGAGTCCCTTCAGCTTCAGCTTCTGCTAAGCAGGGGTAGGTTTCTGCTAGGAGTAAGGGATGGGTGTGCTCAGAACCTGAGCTGCTGTGTGCTTGGACCCTCCTGGGCAGGACGGCGTACCCCTGGAGGAGCTAGAGAATGTGACATTCTGGTCTCTCTGAGTTGTCTCTCCAGGCCGGCCAGGGGGATCTGTGCTGACCTCCCATCCTCACTCCATCTTTACCTGGACAGGTGCAGCACTAGACCCAGGACACTCCACTTGGTCAGGGAAGGACAGTCCCTAATGGTGAGGCTGGCCACGGCCCCAGTTTGTCTCAGAGGCTTGCAGAACTGCCTCCCCCCTCCCCACCATCCCTTCCTCCATTCAGCCACAAATATGCTAATATTTCCTCTGTGCCAGGCACCCTGCTTAATCTGGGGACAAAAAGACACCTGGCTAAGACACTCATGGGGCTTACCTCGGAGTGAGACAGACATGATAATTATAGGTGGTGGCTAGTGCTGCAACAGAATAGAAATACTCTGTATGTACCAATGTCCTGGGTCAGAAACATTCCGGGCAGAGGGGAACAGCAAGTGCAAAAGCTCTGAGGCGCAACAGGACCGAGAGGAGACTCGGGCATTGCTGGAGCATGGGGAGGGATGGGGCATGGTGGGGGCTGAAGTGGAAGGAACTGGGCAAGAGCCCTGACTTGGTGGGGCCCATGGGTCATCCCAGGGATTTTGATTTTATGCTGAGAACCAGGGGGCAGCCATGGAGGGTTTTTGTTTGTTTGGTTTTGTTTTTGAGACGGACTCTCATGCTGTCATCCAGGCTGGAGGGCAGTAGCCCAACCTTGACTCACTGCAACCTTCGCCTCCAAGGTTCGAGCAATTCTCCTGCCCCAGCCTCCTGAATAGCTGGGGTTACAGGCATGCACCAGAACGCCTGGCGAACTTTTGTGTTTTTACAAGAGACGCAGTTTCACCATGTTGGCCAGGATGGTCTCAGCCTCTTGACCTCGTGATCCGCCCGCCTTGGCCTCCCAAAGTGCTGGGATTACAGGCATGAGCCACGTACCCGGCCGCCACTGGAGAGTTTTAAGCAAAAGACTGGTGACTTTGCTCTACATTTGATCCGATAGCTCTGGCTGCCATGTGGAGGGCAGACTGGGCTTGGTTGGTGGGGGGGGGTCAGGTCAAGAGTGCAAGCAGAAAGAGAGCTAAGAGGCCATTGCTGTTGTCCAGGTGGCAGTCGGGGGGTAGCCTGAATTGGTGACTGTGAGGATGGAGAGAATTTGAAATCGTCGTGGACGTGGAACCATACAGATCGCTGCTGCACTGGATGCCAGCAGCGAGGGAAAGGAAGAAGTTGAGGACGCTGCCAAGGTTTTGGTCTGAGCAACTGGGTGATTTGATTTATGGAAATGATTAATACTGGGATCGGGGCCCATGTTTGGGATAGGGCCATCAATATTCATTGGGGTCAGGTTTGAAGTGCCAAGGAAACATCAGTAGATTTCAAATAGTGACTGAATATATGAGTCTCGAGCTGAGCTGTCCAAGGTGGGAGCCACCAGCCGTATTAGACAGCACAGATATAGAACATTTCCATCATTGGACAAATCCTGCCAGGCGGCACTGGTCTACACCTGTGGCCCAGTGCCATAGGCATTTCTCTCTGGAATAATGGCACCCACTCTGGTGGTGCTGTCTAGAAAGCTGCTGTCCGTGTGTTGTTCACAAATGGCTCTTTCTTGCCCTCTTGGCTTGACCACACCAGAATGTGTATTCAGTGATGTCCCTTACCTGTGGCCATGTCAGACAGGCACTGACCTCCCAGAAAGACAATTCACCCTGTGGCCATTTAAGAAAGTCACTTCCTGGGGCTAAAGCATCATTTTGGTGATGAGTATAACACATAGAATAGAGGGTATACCCACCAGGCATCACCAGTTGTCATGAGTTCTAGGACTCACTGTGTAGACATTGCTAATTTAAGAAATGTGCGACGGGGCCAGGGGCGGTGGCTCAAGCCTGTAATCCCAACACTTTGGGAGGCAGAGGTGGGTGGGTCGCCTGAGATCAGGAGTTCAAGACCAGCCTGGGCAACGTGGTGAAACCCCTATCTCTACTAAAAATACAGAACTCAGCTGGGCACGGCAGCGCATGCCTGTTATCACAGCTACTCGGGAGGCTGAGGCAGGAGAATCCCTTGAACCTGGGAGGCAGAGGTTGCAGTGAGCTGAGATCACACCCCTGTACTCCAGCCTGGTGGCAGAACAAGACTCTGTCTCAAAAAACAAACAAAAAGCAATGTGCGGTGGGACCAGGCACAGTGGCTCATGCCTGTAATCCCAGCACTGTGGGAGGCTGAGGTGGAAGGATCCATTGAGGCCAGGAGTTTGAGACCAGACTGGGCAACATAGCGTGACCCCATCTGTAAAAAACACAAATTAATAGATTAGCTAGCCACTGTGGCATGTGCTTATAGTCCTAACTACTCAGGAGGCTGAGGGGGAAGGATCACTTGAGCCCAGGAACTCAAGGCTGAGGCTGCAGTGAGCCATGATTGCACCGCTGCACTCCAGCCTGCTGACAGAGTGAGACCCTGTCTCTTACACACACATACACACACACACACACACACACATACACACACACATACACACACACATACCACACACACATACACACACACACATACACACACACACACACACACACACACCCCCCCCCCCAAAGAGTGAAAAAGAGGCCAGAGGCCTGAATCCAATGGACTTCTCTTCTAGAACACACCATGCCACCTGACACAAGTCAGCCAATCTTTCTAAGCATAAACATTCTTAATTGCATAGGGGAGGAGGTTGCATGATCGGGCATGGGGGAGGTGGAATTGTGTGAATCAGCAAAAAGAAGTAGGACGCATGAGGCAGGGTGGTGGTGGTGTTGTTTGGGGTTTTTTAATAAGACAGTTCAGTGACTATTATTGTTTTTCACAGTATAATCATTTGCCATTTTATAAACAGTGGCAAGAGACTATAATATTTTTCTTTCTTAATTTATCAGATTATGGCTGGGTACAGTGGCTCACACCTGTAATCCCAGCACTTTGGGAGGCTGAGGTGGGCAGATCACGAGGTCAGAAGATTGAGACCATCCTGGCCAACACGATGAAATCCCATCTCTACTCAAATACAAAAATTAGCTGGGCGTGGTGGCATATGCGTGTAATCCCAGCTACTCAGGAGGCTGAGGCTGGAGAATTGCTTGAACCCGGAAGTGGACGTTTCATTGAGTCGAGATGGCACCACTGCCCTCCAGCCTGGCGACAGAGCTAGACTCCGTCTCCAAAAAATAATTATTATTATAAAAGACTTATTTAGAAATACTGTTTCTGGAATAATGGCATATGAGGTTGTTGGTAAATCAATAGTCTTGATTCTCCTTTTAAAAATAGCAAAATACAGGATAATTCCTAGATTGGAGTGTTACGCAATAGCTGAAATTTGTTTTATTACACCAGTTGGGTGAGTGAGGAGATAATATATTTTAGGTATGTGAATTTTTCTTGTGAATAAAACATTCCGTAAACTTACCTAAGGTGGCTTGAGGTCTAAGTCTTGAGAGACTACGGTCCAGAAGTGATCTCGGCAAGTCTGCAAAAGGACACGTTTTAAGGAATTCATGTCGTGCGAGCTGTTGATGCTGCTCATTGGAGTTGAAACTCAGATACTCCCATTTTACCCCTGCAGTGAGAGGCAGGATTTTATAAGGAAGGACCCAGATGGGAAGCCTCCAAAAGTCCCTCTTGTTTACCCAGACCAAGCCCAGGCCATGCCCCCTCCAGCTGTGCTCCCAGCGCAGAGATTTTCCCTGTGGGCCTCTCCAGATCCCTAAGTCAGGCATTCACTGGAAAACCCACGTGTCTCCTTGACTCAGTACATTCCTGGAAAGTGTGCCTAATCTGAGGTTAGAGGCTGGAGGGCTGAGGATCCCAGTGGCTGCCAACATTCAGTGGTAACATTTGGTAAATAATGGAGTTAGTGGCTTGAAAACCCACGGATACCCTAGCAAGTTCCCAGCAGTAATTGCATTTTTACAAACCACTGGCCCCTTTTCCGACGACCTGGGTTGCCTGCCCACCTGTGCTGGCTTCTGCATCTGGTGTTGAGGTTGCTGGCTATGGCATCAGAGGGGGCTCATTTCATGAGCAGAAGCAATGCTGGGTCCGTGGTGAACAGAATCAAAGCCCCAGAGCCCAGGACTGTCCTTCTCCTTCTCCCGACACCTGCGCTGGAGAGTTGGCCACAGCCGAGGCATGGGTTTCCTCCTTGTTTTCTTTCCTCCTTTCCTCTTGCTACCATGAATACTGGGATGGTGACCTGCAGAGCCCATCGCTGTGCAATGACTGCAGGGAGGGCGAAGGGTGGGTGGGCTTCAGGGGTTCTGAGGCTTGTCACTTGCCAGGTATGGTTTCTCAGGCCACCATAGGCATCCAGAGCTCAGCCCCTGGCCAGCCCTGACTCCTGGTTTGGATCTAGCAAGGCAGAGGGCAGTTTATTAAGGATGGGTACAAACGGATCCACTGCCTTCATTTCAGCCAAAAGCTTTTACCAAAAACAACTAGCTCTGAGGGGACTGCTCCCTGGGGGCCGCAGACATGGGCTTATTAACACAAAAGCTTCCTCCCCAAGAAAGACTCTTGCTGCAGATATAGATGCGGCTCGCACAGCCTTGGCACCATCATCTCCCTCTGGGGCCTGCCCTTTCCTAGCTGCCAGGAGCCATGTGCCACCCAGGCATGCTGTGACACCTGGACCCCCACCTTTCCCCTGGGCCTGCACGGGGTAGGGGCAGCTGGACCAAGGGCCCAAGAAAACTGTCCCCTTTCAGAAAAAGGGTTTTCAGGCAAAACCCAGGCTGTGGGATAAAAGGCCATCTGTCCATCCCTCGGTGCCCAGCCCCAGCTTTCCTGAACAACATGCCTTTATGCGGGCGCCCCCGCACCCAGCCCCCGCCTGCCGCACACTGCCTCCTTTCACGCTGCCTCTATGGTGGACTTGTTTGTTTGTGGTGCAGAGCGCAGACTTTCTGTTGTTCTTCTCTGTTCTCTCCCCCGTGCACCGTCCAAGCAAACCCTCTCTCGGGAGGACAGGGTCTGGGACTCTGGAGGAAGCTGGGGGCTTGGGGACCTCCCAGGGAGTCCTCCAGGAGGGGAAGAAAGGAGGGTGCATGAGGAACCTTCCCAGGGACAGCCCTGGTAGTGGGCTGCTGTCTGCTCCCCCGCCCCTCCAGCAATCACTTAGGAGATCCTGAATAAGTCATTCGGGCTGTCTGTGCCTCAGTTTCCCCCACGTGTGGAATGCCTCCTGCCAGTCTCTCAGGGAAAGTTGTGTCCGTCCCAGTGAGATGCCACCGCATGTGCGCCGTGGTCAGGGTGCTTGTGGTGGAGGTTGCAGGGCTGTCCCAGCTGCCACCTGGGTGTTGGGCAGGTGCAGAATAGAACAAGGTTTGCACTGAAGAGGGGCAGCGGTTTGCTTCACTGTCCCCACACGCAGCGTTTCCTTGTGGGGAAGCTGGGAAGTGACCTCTCAGGCCCTAAAGAAGGGGGACAAGGCCACCCTGGCTGCAGACGGGCAGCAGTGGGCTAGGAGCAGACCTACTTGAGTGCCTGTCTCCCCCGGGGCCATCTGTGTGGGCTGCCTCTGGAGGCCGGGTGGTAAGGCTGTGCTGATAAGAGCCTGGTTTCTGCCTCATCGCCAGCGTGGGGTGAGGGGTGGACTCATGGCTCCACAGCTCCTCGGATGCCTCCCTCGGCTGTCCCCTCTCCTGGCTAGAGTCCCTC
The DNA here is from genome assembly GCA_036589455.1 of Ateles fusciceps. Lineage (NCBI taxonomy): Eukaryota > Metazoa > Chordata > Mammalia > Primates > Atelidae > Ateles > Ateles fusciceps. Next base: position 15,436,468 of record JAZHEH010003205.1, read on the forward strand.
TCCTTTGGTGGTCGGTCTTGATCCAGGTGAAACTGATTCAGGCCTTGTTAAAGGTTTCCTAGGTTTCAGTAACCAACTGTCACAAACTGGGTGGTTGAACGACAGAAATGTATTATCTCACAGCTCTGGAGGCCAGAAGTCTCAGATGAAGGTGTTGGCGGGGTTGGTTCCTTCTGAGGACGTTGAGGGACAGTGTGTTCTGGGCCTCCCTCCGAGCTGCTGGGGCTGCCGGCCGCTCTTGACAATCCTTGGCCTGGAGAGGTATCCCTCCCATCTCTCCCTCCGTCTTCACACGGTGTGTGTCTGTGGCCAAATCACTCCTTTATAACGCCCACTGTAATTACCTCATCTTAACTAATTACATCTGCAAAGAGCCTATTTCCCAAGAAGGTCCCTTTCTGAGGAACTGGGGGTGAGGACTTCAGTATAGAGATCTTTGCGGGGCACTGGCACAACCCACAGCCTCTACACTGGGAAGTGAGTCCCTGGAGGTAACGTCCCTGGTATGTGACCTGAGTCTCTGCTGTGATTCCTTACCCCTCACAGATTTTGTCACCTTTCTTATTTATTTATTTATTTTTTATTATTTTGAGATGGACTCTTGCTCTGTCACCGAGGCAAGAGTGCAGTGACATGATCTCAGCTCACTGCAACCTCCACCTCCCAGGATCAAGCAATTCTCATGCCTCAGCCTCCCAAGTAGCTGAAATTACAGGCGTCTGCCACCAGGCTCGGCTAAGTTTTGTATTTTTAGTAGAGATGAGGTTTTGTCTTGTTGCCCAGACGGGTATCAAACTCCTGATCTCAGGTGATCCACCTGCCTCGGCCTCCCAAAGTGCTGGGATAATAGGCATGAGCCACCATGCCCGGCCAATTTTGTCACCTTTCTAGACATAAGGGGAGGAGAAGCAAGAAAAACCAGGTCCAACCCCCACTTCTGCTCCCTGACCCAGTGCTTCCTCTAGAAACCAGTCCCCACCCAAGGTTGCCCTTCATCAGACCTTGCTTGGGGCTCAGGTCCCTCTGGCGCGCCTGACTGCCTCCAACCCCACCTGGGCCTTGGCACCACCAGCCCTGCAGCCTGTACCATGTGGGTGCAGCCCAGGCTCCCCACTGGAATTCCCTGTTCTGGCAATTTTCAGGGAGAACAAAATCCCTGTTCTCGTCTGTCCTTGTCATCATCTATCCTGCTCATCCTTCTCTGTGGACAGGGCATCCCGTGGAGCAGGAGGCCTGCAGCTTGCCCAGGAGTTTCAAACTGGGAATACCAGGGGCCACGTTTATATTCATACCTGTGGGTCTGGCCCACATCATTTGTTTTAAATGCAAGTCAAATTTTAAAATCTGGAGATTTTACATTAAAATGTATTTTTCCAGCTTTTCATGGAAATTAGGGGCCAGGCACATTGGCTCATGCCTGTAATCCCAGCACCTTAGGAAGCTAAGTTATGGCTAGGCATGGTGGCTCACCCCTGTAATCCCAGCACTTTGGGAGGTCGAGGCAGGTGGATCATGAGGTTAGGGGTTCAAGACCAGCCTGACCAACTTGGTGAAACCCCATCTCTACTAAAAAAAATACAAAAATTAGCTGGGCGTGGTGGCCCATGCCTATAATCCCAGCTACTCAGGAGGCTGAGGCAGGAGGATCCCTTGAACCCAGGAGGCAGAAATTGCAGTGAGCCAAGATCACGCCATTGCACTCCAGCCTGGGGGACAGAGCGAGACTCTGTCTCAAAAAGAAAAATAAAAGGAAACCAAGGTAGGAGCATCACTTGAGGCCACGAGTTCGAGGCTAGGAAGTCGAGACTAACCTGGGCCACATAGCAAGATGCCCTTTTCAACCAAAAATAATAAGAAAAATTGAGCCCAGGAGTTCAAGGCTGCAGCAAGCCATGATCACACCACTGCACTCCAACCTGGGCAACAGAGTAAGACCCTGTCAGAAAAGAAAAGAGAAGAGAAGAGGAGGAGAGGAGAGGAGAGGGGGGAGGAGAGGGGAGGGGGGGAGGGGAGGGAGGGAGGGAGGAGAAAAGAGAAGGTCTGACACCCCTTGGTCCCCATCCTCCTATGACTTGGTCCTAAGTCAGGGCTGCCCTCTTATAACACAGCATGGCCCCTCTATTTCACTGTAGTCTGCTTCATTCCCTGCAGCCTCCCTGATATAAAGATGCAGTGACAGGTCAGGCACTGTGGCTCATGCCTATAATCCCAAGGAGGCCAAGGTGGGCAGATCGCCTAAGCTCAGGAGTTCAAGACCAGCCTGGGCAACATGGCGAAACCCCATCTCTACTAAAAATACAAAAAATTAGCCGGGAATGGTAGTGCATACCTGTAGTCCCACCCACTCAGGGGACTGAGGCAGGAGAATTGCTTAAACTGAGGCGGCAGAGGCTGCAGTGAGACGAGATGGCGCCATTGCATTCCAGGTGGGACTACAGAGCAAGACTCTGTCTCAAAATAAAATAAAATAAAATCCAGTGACAGTGACATCGATACTGTCCTTGTGGCTTGGGCTGACCAGAGAGAAAATAATGCTTGGTGATGAGCGAGGAATTGGCGTGGTGCTGGGAGCAGTGAGGGTTGGGACTGCTGTCTCAAAGGCTTCTCTCTTGTGTGGCCTTGGACTGTGGCTGGAAGGATCTAAGGAGGTTGAAGTGCCCTCCCTGCCCTCCATTGCCCAGCATATCCAGTGGCTCTAAGCTGGGAAGGCACAATGCCTGCCAACCCCGTATCCTTGGCAGAGCACCTCGGCCATTGCTTGTGCCCAACCTTCTCTCTCCAAGTAGACGTGGGCTGTGGAAGGCTCTTCCTGCCTGCCCATCCCACACATTGGTGGCCTCTCCAGGCCTGGGCTCTCGAATCGACCCAGGCCACCCACCTGCTCACTAATGGATCACTCAGCAGGTATTGGCGGGCCAGGCCTGTGCTGGGGCTGGGGAGTAAACAGTGAGCAGGACTGAGTGGGGTCTCTACCGCGAGGAGCTTACGGGCTAGCTCAGGAGACAATCAACAGGTAAATGCGGCATCAGGAGAGCCAGGTGCCCCCTCGCCACTCAGCAGCCCTGGGCCTGAACACAAGAGTGTCTAGCTATCTCTCCTACCTGCCTTCCCAAGGAGAGAGGCCAGGAGGGACCATGATGAGGGTTTCCGTTCCCAGCACCAGGCTGTTGCCCTAGGACATTCTCGTCCCCCTAAGGGTACAAGAAAGCTGTCACCTGACACAGATGGGTTCGACACCCCCATCAAGCCACATTCGTCCGTACTTGTGCCAATCACTCTGTGAAAGCCATTGTTAGTGTAACTACAAAATCCTTCACTTCCCTTACCAAATACTGAAACCTACTCAATTCAAAGGCATCACCAGCCAGGCACAGTGGCTCAGACCTGTAATCCCAGAACTTGGGGAGGCTGAAGTGAGCAGATCGCTGGAGCTCAGGAGTTTGAGACCAACCTGGAAAAGAGCAAGACCCCATCTCTACAAAAATAAAAAATTCACTGGACATGGTGGTGCACACCAGAAGTCCCAGCTATTAGGGAGGCTGAGTTCGGAGGATCGCTTGAACATGGGAGTTCAAGAGCAACCTGAGCGACAGGGCGAGACCCCATCTCACCAAAAAATTCAAAAATGAGCCGGGCATGGCAGTGAACACCGTAATCCCAGCTTTTTGGGAGGCTGAGGTGTGAGGATTGCTTGAGCCTGGGAGGTTGAGGCTCCCGTGAGCCGAGATCATGCCACTGCACTCCAGCCTGGGTGACAGAGTGAGATCCTGTCTCAAAGAAAGGAAAGAAAAAAAAAAAGACATCATCTAGAATAATTTCCAAATACTAGAAAAAAGAAACCACACATATCTTCATGTGGGGCACTTTTCGGTTTTTAAAGTGTTTAAAAACCACCCCTTTGGCTTGCTTCTGGGACCAGGAGAGCCTTTTAAACCATGAATGTGGAAGTTTCCAAGAAACCTTTTCTAAAAGCCTTTTAAAGCTGGGGTTGTACCCTAGTTCCCAGGAATGACCTTTACACACTTCTGATTCATGGATGGTGTTGCCTGTGGAATTCAAGGGTGAGCTGGCTCAGCTATAAAATCAACACTGGGCAGGAGTCTGGAAAAGGTGGCCCAGATCAGCGTGTGTGGCGTGCGGCGGAGCAGCCACTCGTGGCGGGAGCTCAGTTCCTGGAGTCCTGGTGTCCCCCAGGTGGGAATGGGAGACCTTCTTCAGGAGGGTCTTGGTATTGGCTGTGTGGAGGGAGAGTTTTCTAGACCTGGAATCTGACAACTACACTTAACAAAATAAATCAATGAACAAGGCACTGGAGGACGTGTCCCTGTACCTAGAAGCATTCCTGCTACTGACACTGCGTGACACCGGCTCTGCTTTTCCTTGGAGTCTCCTCCCATGTTGGAGGTGTTTCCATCTTATGATAAGAACCTAGGCTTCTGCCAAGGAGGGGTGTGGTCCCGGTGAAGCCACCCAGAAAGCACCTTGCTTGTTTGGTCAGTCTGAGGTTTATTTGCCAAAAGTGTATCGGTCCTGACATTACTCCCTTGGGTAGCCCCAGGACCCTAGAGCAAAATCAGGAAGGAGGATAGGAAGAGGCCAGGTCCACTCCTTTCCCCTTTGCCCCTCGTTTCCTCAGCCTCCCTAGAGGGGTAGCCCCTCTCCAGCCCTTGACTGGCACTGGTCCGTGATTCAGAGGAATTCTCGGGAGAGAATCCCTGGCCCCTCTGTGCTAGGGATGGAGCCACTCCACATATGACCCGTCCCCTTCCCTTGGGCTCTCAGGAGCAGGACAGAACACCATGGAGCAGGGACTCCTCCACTTTCCTCATGTCACTCAGGATACTTCCAGTTGAATGAAAAAGTTTTCAAAGTGCTGTTTCTGTTTTTAGCCAGCATCTCTCTAAAAAACTAGATTTTTGTGATTTTTGAAGTAGAATCTTAGAACCAGGACATAGCGAACATTTGATTTACTTCCTGTTACACATAGATAATAGAGCCCCACATCAACCAACCTGAGCCCGAAAGAACAATTATGTATAATTAATCCTTGTAAAAACAGAATGTTGTTGTAATTGTTCTGCATTAATACAAAAAAAATTTTTTTGAGACAGAGTCTCGCTCTGTTGCCAGGCTGGAGTGCAGTGGCGTGATCTCGGCTCACTGCAATCTCTGCCTCCCAGGCTGAAGCGATTCTTCTGCCTCATCCTCCCAAGTAGCTGGGACTACAGGCTTGTACCACCACGCCCAGCTAATTTTTATATTTTTGGTAGAGACGGGGTGTCAGCACATTGGTCAGGCTGGTCTTGAACCCCTGACCTCGTGATCGCCCACCTCAGCCTCCCAAAGTAGTGGGATTACAGGCGTAAGCCACCAGGCCCAGCCAATAAATATTTTAAAATAGAGGCCAGACATGGTGGCTCACACCTATAATCATAGCACTTTGGGAGACAGAGGCAGGAAGATCACTTGAGCCCAGGAGTTCAAGACCAGACTGGACAACATAGTGAGACCTCATCTCTGTGAAAAGAAAAAAAGTTAAAAATAATCAAATAGAACCTTTTTTGGTAATGTCAGTATAAAGTTGCCAACTTCCTTCCTTGGAAAGAACTGCCTTTTATTCTGAAAACATGTATTTCCTATATATTTAGTATTAAAAAAATTTCCTCTTGTTTATGAAATGTTGCTGATAGTACATTTTTTAAAAATTGAGACAGGGTCTCACTGTGTTGCCCAGGCTGGAGTGCAGTGGCACAATCATAGCTCACTGCAGCCTCAACTTCCTGGGCTCAGATGATCCTCCTCCCTCAGCCTCCTGAGTAGCTAGGACTACAGGCACATACTACCACCACACCTGGCTATTTTTTTTCTCTGATGGAGACAAAGTCTTGCTTTGTTGCCCAGGCTGGGTCTCAAACTCCTGGCCTTAAGCAATCTTCCCACCTCAGCCTCCCACAGTGCTGGGATTGTAGGCGTCAGCTGCCGTGCCTGGCCTTGAAATATTTTTATTTGGCAAAATAAAACGCTGGCAATTTTGTATCAGTCTTATATACTTTTTGTTCTGCTCATGCCTGTCCTATGTACTCAGCCAAAGGGCACTGAGAATCTGTGGTCGAGATTGTTGGAATTTTGATCCTTTTATCTGGGCACTGCCCTGTGTAGCCCAGAGTGCAAGATGCCTGTTTTGTGTCCTGCCCCACCCCCTCAGGCAGAGAGCCGTATTTCCCCACCACGTGGCAGGGGGGGGGCAGACATGCCCACTCCATTTGTTTCACACCTCCAAGGAGTGTGAGCCCTGCAGAGCCTCAGGGCTTCACCCCCACAGCCAGGCCATCACACCGCAGGAGTCTCAGGAGACCACCGCTGCTTACAGAGACCCAGCATTGAAATGAGACCTGCTGGGGAAATGTGGGTGGAGCATCCAGTATTTGCAAAACCCATGCTAGGCACAGGGAGAAACCGGAAACAGAAATCCACAAGGTCCCTGCCTGTTGGAACCTATCACACCACTGGACAAAAAAAGATGATTATTCCAACATTCAAAAACAACAGGAGGTAAGAAATTATAAATACCAACCAAGTAAAAATCATAGATGGAAAATATGACTTTTCAAAAGTTGGAAAATAGGCCAGATGCAGTGGCTCATGCCTGTAATCTCAGCATTTTGGGAGGCCAAGGCAGGCCAATCGCTTGAGTACGGGAGTTCAAGACCAGCCTGGGCAACATAGCGAAACCTCATCTCTACAAAAAATACAAAAATTAGCCTGGTATGGTGGTGCACGCCTGTAGTCCCAGCTACTCAGGAGACTGAGGCAGGAGAATTGCTTGAACCCAGGAGGTGGAGGTTGCAGTGAGCTGAGATTGCGCTACTGCACTCCAGCCTGCGCGACAGAGCAAGACTCTGTCTCAAAACCAAAAAAAAGAAGAAGAAGAAGATCGTGGCGGTAAAGAGAATATTCTGAGGTGGCACTGCTGGCTCGACCTCTCACTAGCTGTGGGACCGCCCCATGGGCTTGTCCCTTTATCTGTCGAATGGGAATAATCAGTGTGCCTACTTCATGCGGTTGTTAGGAAGATTAGAGGGCTGAGTATATAGTAAACACTCATGAAATGCCAACTTTTGTCCTCATTCTGGACAAGGTGACATTTAAGAAGGAAAATGTAAGGCGTGCTTAGAAAATAATGAGTCATTCCTTCTGGCTAGAAAGAAAAAATAAGGTTAATCCAAGTGCATTACAAGCGAGGAGTTTAGAAATCTAGGGAGAAAACTGTAAACATACGGAAGGCAAAGATAAGCTGGTGTGCAGAGGCCAACCCCATGCTGGCTTTCAGGAAGGATGTGGCCGAGGTGACAGTAGGGCCTTTGGTCAGACTATGTGTGGGAAGCTGGAAACATTCTTCTGGGGACAAAGAGTGTCAGAGAGAGAGGACGCTGGAGAGTGTTGGGAGCTGCTGTTTCTGCTGCGTTGTGGGTGCTCAGATGTGTGTGTCCGTGAGTGAGTGGATGAGAACAGTGGATATGGGTGAGATCCTTGGGAGGGGAAGGATTGGGTCACAGTGATACTGCACCAGGACACCAGCCCCTGCAGAGCCCTGGAAATTCCCCTTCCTGATCTCATTTCCCAGGCTTTCGTGGTTTTCCACTGCCTCCTGCTTTCCCATCCAGCATCCCAGTCTCCATTACACGTCTTCTGGGGCACTCCAGGGAACAGGTCTGTAGGCCCAGGTCACCTTTGGGACCTTGCCAGCTCTCCATGCCTGCCAACAGCAGCAGTCCATAAAGAAAGCATCCAGGCCGGACGTGGTGGCTCACACCTGTAATCCCACCACTTTGGGAGGCTGAGGTGGGCAGATCGCTTGAGCTCAGGAGTTCAAGACCAGCCTGGGCAACACAGCAAAACCCTGTCTCCAAAAAAGGAAAAAAATATATAAAAATTAGCCTGACATGGTGACACGTGGTGACTCAAGCACCAGCTACTCAGGAGGCTGAGGTGGGAGGCTCATGAGCCCAGGAAGTCAAGGCTGCAGTGAACCAAGATTGTGCCACTGCACTCCAGCCTGAGTGATAGAGTGATACTGTCTCAAAAAAAAAAAAAGCATCCAGTGGCCATAGGCTGCGTGAATGAGCTGCGTAGCGTGGTGGCCAAAAAGACCGATGGCTGCTCCGTTGCCATGATTAGGAACAGGATGTTCCGGAAGACGGAGGCCCAAGCCCTGCTGGGTGCTGCGCTGGTCCCATCACACCTTGCCTTGGGCAAGGAACATGGGCCAACCAGCGTGCTTCGAGACTCCATTGTGTCCTAAGAGAGTCCTGGGGAAAACAGACGGCAGGGACTGGGAGTAGGGGGCTGTTCTCAAATATTTACAGGCCTGTCAGGTAAAAGAGAAGAGGCCCATGCAGCCCTAGAGGGAGCGGGAGTGACCCATGGAAGGCTGGAGGCAGCTGGTTGAACATGCAGGGGCTTTTCCAAGGACTGCAAGCGGGAGTTGCATACATGAGGGCTTTGCATTCAGCGCGGAGAGATGAGACAGACGCCCTCTCCTCTGCCTCCAGGGGAGGTTTAGGTGGATTTACCCAGAGCAGGTCTGTGTCTACCACCCTGAGACGACTGAAAAGTGTAGCATACACAAAAACATTGAGAGTACCAGGCATGGTAAGCCCTTCCCTGCTAAGATGAGCCTTGGGTTTTGTTAGGAGAGGCAGATGGGGTTGCAATGAGTGGGATTGTGGGTACAGAGGAGTCAGCCGCCCTACTTAAGGAAGCACTTGAGTGACCTGGAGAAAACTACCCAGGAGGAAGGAAGTCAGTGGTTCACTGGGGCAGGGTGGTGAGGTGTGGGGAGGGCACGCCCTGGGGTATTTTGATGTTAAACGGAATTGGAAGGATTATTGAGCTGCTGTCATGGGAAGAGGAAGGACATTGATATTGACTATTTAGGGTATTTCCTTGTATGATGTGCTATAAAATCCACTTTTCTTTGTCCTCAAGAGAGCATGAGATATTTATACACACACACACACACACACACACACACACACATATATTTTTTAAATCAGGTGTTGGCCCAGCACAGTGGCTCACCCAGCACTTTGGGAGGCTAAGGTAGGCAGATCACCTGAGGTCAAGACCAGTCTGGGCAATATGGCAACACTGCATCTCTATTAAAAATACAAAAACTAGCCGGGCGTGGTCATGTGCACCTACAGTCCCAGCTACTTGGGAGGCTGTGGTGGGAGGATGGCTTAGGCCCAGGAGACAGAGGTAGCTGTGGGCTATTGCACTCCAGCCTGAGTGACAGAGCAAGAGCCTGTCTCAAAAAATAAACAAACAAATGTCAGGAATTAGCTTGGTGATACAGACTAAATATGCTAAGACACACAGACCAAGACAGGACCGCAAAAGCCGACTTTTCCTTGGGTTACATGTGGGTTTTCCCATAAAATGCCAAAACAGTCACTGTCACCATCAGGTTCTCTTGGGTCCATTTGGAAATGAAATGTGCAAGTCATGACAGTAGCCTCTTGGCCATTCGCCAATGCCCAGCCTCCCAGCTCCTGTCCATGGCCGCCAGCACCATGGTTTCCTTCAGTCACAAGGACACAGAGCAGGCAAGCGCTCTCTCTGCCCCCTCCTACGGGGCAACATGGGTTTCACTTAGTGCCAGCCTGCTCGCTCTGGCCTCACCCTGCGTGACGTCAGAGCTGGCTGGGGCTGTGTGTTTTCCTAGCACATCCCATTTCCCTCTGACCTTACCTCTTTTTGAGTTCGATTTAACCTTGAGCCCACTTGGGCACTGCTCTGCCAATCCCACCCCACGTGTGGCTGCTGACTGACTGGCAGCAGGCACTGCTGCAGGGACAGCCTCTCTCACTCCCTGCTGCCTTTCTTTCTTGTGGGCATGTGGCCCTAGAAGCCACAGCCTGTGACTCACCAGTGTGGACCCTTGAGCCCCATCAGGTGCCCTGGGTGCTACCCCTGGGACTCCCTTTGCCAGGTCCCTGCCAGGGACCTGAAGGAGGACTGGCAGGGACTCCTTTCCTGGGGGGATTCCCACTAAGCACGCTCCTTTCCCTGCAGTCTCTCCACCGGCTCACTTCCTCTCCTAGATCTTTCTGACTCTTTTGTTTATGCAGAAATAATAATAATAATTATTATTATTATTTGAGATGGAGTCTCACTCTGTCACCCAGGCTGGAGTGCAATAGTGCAATCTCAGCTCATTGCAACCTCTGCCTCCCAGGTTCAAGTGATTCTCCTGCCTCAGCCTCCTGAGTAGCTGGGATTACAGGTGTGTGCCACCACGCCTGGCTAATTTTTTTGTGTTTTTTTAGTAGAGACGGAGTTTCACCATGTTAGCCAGGCTGGTCTCGAACTCCTGACCTCAGGTAATCTACCCGCCTCAGGCTCCCAAAGTGCTGGGATTACAGGCGTGAGCCACCACGCCCAGCCAGAAATTAATTTTTAAGGGAGATGCAAAATACAAAGAATAACAACGCCCACATCAGGGTCTCTCTGTTTTCGGAAGTACCCAGTGTCCTTGATCTCCACCACCCTGCCCCACCCACAGGGCTCTCACCACTCCTGGCTGCCTCTTCTCGGGGGAGCTCGGGGCTCTGTCCTCTTCCCCCGCCTGCTGTATATAATCCTTTTGTATCTTCTCTTTCTAGGGCTCCATGGCGAATGAGGCTGTAGCCTTTGAGGAAACTCAGAAGACAGATCCTGCTATGGAACCACGGTTCCAAGTTGTGGATCCTGACAAGGTACTTGGCATAGGACTGAGTTGGATGATAACTGGGGCTGGCGGGGGTAAGGAGAGGGAGAGGGTGTGTGGAGTCAAAGGTGGGGGGTGGGCATGATGTGTGCACAGAAGAGACAGGGAAGGGGAGGCAGGTATACACAGCGCACAGGCAGGACCTGGGGTAGCAGACTCAGGCAGGGGCGTGAAGGTGCCTTGCTGGCGGAAAGTTCAGAAAAATAGCAGACAAGGTCTCAGCATGGCGCCAGATCCCAGACACCCCCTGGAGAAGAACTCTCCCACCAGGACCCCTGAAGCTGAGAAGGGGCCGTGATGGGGTTGGCAGGCCCAGACATGCCCACTTTGACCAGGGCGCAAGGTAGAGCTGCCCCTGGCACCTGCGATCATCTGGAAGGGTCACTGGCCAGTGCAGGGCACAGGAGCCTGCTGAGTGCAGGCAGGAGACAGCGCTGAAGCCATCCTCCATGTTTGGGAGAAGCCAGAGGTATCTGCAGTCTTAGAATAAATCTCTTTTGGCATCGATAGGCCAGCGCCTTGCTGTGGCTGAGCAGACCCCATAGACCGTGAGGTGAACCCAGGAGGAGCTAGGCGGTCACGGCGAAAAGGAGTGTCACTCAGCAGCAGGGGAGAAGCAGCGTTGCCTGGGGTGACCTGGAGGGAGCTGGGCGTGGTCCCATTTTATTCTGGCTTAGGAACAGACACAAATATGCATGTCCATAAACCGCTACCCTGCGTGCTCTCTACCTAGGCCGGGCCTCAAAGGCACAGAAACAAACGGGACAGGCCCCTCCTTGCAGGAGCCCACAGCCTGGTGGAAGGGACAGTAACCTCTCCCCACCACAGCCATAAACAGTTGTTACCCCAGGAGGTGGCATGGGGCGCGTGACCAAGGAACACAGGCAAGCAGAGTCGGGGTGGGAATCCCACAAAGCTGACCGTCTGCTGGGCCCCCTTGGCCTTGACCCCAGGAACACAGAGATGACACCTGTCACATGAGATCACGACTGCTTCATCCACCCAGGGCACAGACGCCTTGGGGATACATCCAGAGGCGGAGAAAAGTTATTCTGTGTCACGTCCTTTCCTGAGAGGTGCAAAACGCAGAGGAAGACGGAGGCCGGCCCAAGGAACCCCCCCAGCTTGGGCGCTTGGCGCTGGCAGGGTCAGGGCTTGAGCCTGGAACAGGGGGAGTTCGGAGAGGAACAGGGAGGGTTTGGGAAATGACGAGAGGACCAGAGGGTGAGCTGCAGCGTGTCCCAGCTCAGGCGTGAGTGGCCAGAGGATAGTATCAGAAGAAGCTGCAGAGAGAGGCCCTTGGGGCAGCATCTGCGAGCGTGGCTTAGGGCTTGAATTCTGCAAAGAGCTGGCCAGGACTGAACAAATGTGGCAGCCATCAGGGTGGAGTGCCATGAGCAAAACCGTTCTGGAGGGGAGGAGCTGGGATCTGAGGCTGGCTGGGAACAGGAGGTCCGGCCCACACTGCCAGCTCTGCAGTGGGCCGGCTCCCCAGCTGTGGTTCAGGGCTGACTGCACCGCCCCCCCCCCCCCCCCCCGCTCCCCTGGCCATCACTGCAGGAGGGAAGGGGAGGATTAACCCGGGCTGTGCCACCATCACCTGTGCTGCCACCAAGGCCACACCCAAGGGGAAGAGGGGCCCCCTCCTCCCCCACGGCCTGCTCCCCGCTTGGCTCCAGGCCAGCCATCCAGGCAGCCTGACTCACCTCCCCCACCTCTCTTTCATTCTTTCTCCACACACTCTCTTCCTCCCCCTTGCTTCTGTGTCCCTGTGCTGCAACGGAAGGGTGAGGGCTGGGCCGCAGGAGGATGTGGAGGCCACTCTGAACGGAGCCCCCACCTACCTGGGTGTGCATGGGAACTACCCTTAGCACCCCAGAAATCAGCACAGGGAGCGGGGCTTCCCTGGAGGGTGGAGGGTGCTTTTTTGCTTCTTTCTTTTCTTTTCACTTTTGACTTTCTGAAAAAGGGTACAGCCCCTATCTCATTGACCTCACAGGAGATCCCACTCCTTTAGCAGGAACAGAGAGGCTGGGGTGCCAGCACCCCAACCTGAACCCTCCATCTGCTGCCGACCCAGGCAGGGGGGCTGGGGTGGGTCTTTTGGGTCGGTCCATGGAAGAGCTGGGAGAGAGGCCACAAAGGTGGCAGCTTTGTCTCAGCCGAGGGTCCCAGGCCTGGGTGGGTTTCCACACCTGCCCCTGGGGCCTGAGTGCTTGGTAGGGTTAACCCTTCTGGCTTTGCATCTAAGCTCAGTGCTGTGAGTGCTGCTGAGACTGGAGTCCTGCGCTCCCAGGACCCCGTTTCTCAGCTCTAGAAGCTGGGGACAGAGTGGGCCATGCTGGAAAGAGTAAGGGGACACCGGGCTAGGAGAGCGGGGCAGAGGTAGAAGGATCTGGAAAGACAGTGAGAACGGCTGGGAAGCAAACCCTGGTGCCCCGCCCTGCTCAGATGTGAGGGACAGTCTGACTCTCAGGCTCTGCGTGGAATTTTACCAGAACAGTTTCTAAATCTCCCCTTCAGTGGCCCAGCCAGGCAGGACCCAGGCTTCCTTATGGGGAGACAAGCCAGGCTGTGGGTTCTCACTCTCCACATCCCTCCCCGTTTCTGGAAGACAGCCAGGTGACGTGGCCAGAGTGGCCCGCCACCCCCAGCTCCTGGAAATACCTGTCCCCTTGGTCCCGCAGCCTCTTTTGCCACTTCACCATGTCCTTTTCAGAGCCCTCCCTTGGGAGCCCTCTCCACCCTTCCCTCGCTGGGGACCAGCCTCCCTTTGGTGAAGTGGAGAGATCAGGTGTGATTTGAGGGGGTTTCGGAAGTTCCCTGCCCAGACGCTCAGCAGCGGAGTTAACCCTGAATTCACACCTCTTGTACTGAGCCCTCACCGTGTGCCAGCTGCTTTAAATGTATTATCTGTTGTCTGGTTTAATCCTGCTGACAACAGAGATAAGGATTATAATTATCCTGATTTAACGGACACAGCAGAGCTTAAATCTCCCGCCCAAAGTCACTTCTGGGCACACCAGCAGCCCAGATGCAGCCCCCTGCCCCCCCACGGGTCCTAGAACCCTTCCACCCTGACAGCTGACCATGAATAAGACCCTGAGGCCCATGACTAGGAGAGGGGTTGGCAGAGGGAGGGGACAAGGCTGAGCAGACACCAGCGGTGTCTCGCAAGCCAGCCACATCCTTTTCCCCCATCCTTCCTCGGGCTAAGCCGTATGCCGGCATAACTGGCTTCCTTCCAGCCCCTTGGGGCCGGTCAACGGGTGTGATCACCCTCTTCCCTCAGGAGACAGATAGACCCATCCAGCAGGCATGTCAGCAGTCAGCCCCCCCCCAAACTCCTTGTCCCCACCCCCTGCCCCATATAACACACACCATGACACCAGGGTCCCCAGAGCCTGGCAAGACTGTTGATGTTGGCCATAGTGTTTTACCCATTTAGGACCTCCAGATAGTCCCTGAGGACGCAGGGAAATAGCATCTGGATCAGCAAAGCAGGCAGGTGGGCTGGGCACTGCCCTCTGCTTCCGTGGGTCTTAGAGGACACCCTGGGAGAAGAGTGGGCAGGGAAGGCTGGGAGGCAGGAGATGCCACACAGCGCTCCAGTGATGGAGAAGGCCATTCCCTCCATCTTTTTAATTTTTTTTAGAGACAGGGTCTCACTCTGTCACCCGGGCTGGAGTATGGTGGCAAGATTGTAGCTCACTGCAGCCTCAACTTCCCAGGCTCAAGCCATCCTCCCACCTCGGCTTCCTAAGGAGCTGGGATAGGTGCATACCACCATGCCTGGCTAATTTTCTTAAAATCTTTTGTAGAGATAGGGTCCTGCTCTGTTGCCCAGGCTGGTCTCAAACTCCCGGCCTCAGTGATCCTTCCACCTTGGCCTCCCAAGGTGCTGGGATTGCAGCCCTGCATCTTATGGTTAGTGGTATTATCTGCAGGATCTGGTGGAGTGTACTACGGGATATCAGAAAGTGTGCTGCCAGGGAAAGACCACCCTACCTGGCTTTGGGGCGGGGTCCCTGGGCAGGCCCCTTTTACTGGCCTTCAACCCTAAGGGCGGAGGTCATGCCTGCTCTCTGCCAATGCTCAAGCTGTCTTTCCTCTCTCCCTGTCTCTGGCATCTTTGCTCCCTATCCACTCTTAGCTGCCTAAATCCTCGTGGGATGAGCCTGAGGCCACCTCCCTGGCCTCACATCCCCTGGGTGACAGGAGGGTCATAGGCCTCAGGGGAGGGGGCAAGTGATCCAGAGCCGCCTCTGTGGACTTAAGCTTGTCCCAGTTAGACTGCGCAGGACTTTGCAGCCAGTGTGGCAAAGCCACCAAGAGCCCCACCTCACTGTCCCCACTGACACCGTTGGGCTTCCTCACGGCCTCTGTGCTGGGAAGTCACAGCTGTGGGGGGTCAGATCTGGCTGCCAGGAGGCCAAGCCTGCGCTGTGAACAGGGCACTCAGTCCAGACCCTGCCACAGCACGTGGCCGAACATCTGACCCTGCCTTCTCGTCTGTCAAAGGAGGTCATCATCGGCCCCACCTCGCAGAATTAAGGCTCATGAAGGGAAGGATAGGGGATGTGAGGCCTGAGCCCGGCTGGCCGGTGACCATGGTGCAGACAACAGGCCCCGATTCTGTCGGGGCTCCTCAGCCCACTCCTGCCCACGGCCCAACTGCCTGAAAGCACATCCTCCGCCTCCCTGCTCAGAAAGTTGCCCTGGAGCCATGTGACCTGGGTTTGGGGGGGCATTTCTTTAAACAATTGCCTTAGCTCATAGCTGATGGGGTGGGCAACACAGCTGACACCAAGCAGCTATCCCACCCCTCCCCCCGCCCCCCTCACCACATTTGCCACCCTGGGGAAAAGCAGATTCTGGGCACACCATTCCCCCAAGGAAGTGTCCTATGACACCTGGCCCTGTGCTGCTCAGGAGGGGGTTTCTGGGGAGGAGGAGGAAAGCAGGGAAGGCCCCCTCCTACCCAGGCACCACACCCTTCCGCCCACCCTCTGGGCAGCAGGCTGCCCCTTTCCCCCTGCCTCTGCTGTTGTGGGCCACATTCCTGGCATAGCCTGGGAGAGGCCCTCCCCTTCTCTCTAAGGCAGGGACAGAGCAGGCTGGGGGAGGGGACGTGGACCCCACACAGTCAGCACAAGGTGCTTCAGCCAAATCCACCCCACCTTGCATCTGCTTCCTGGGCCCTGGCCCCTTGGTCAGGTCTTTGAATCACCAAAAAATCCCCCCCCTCCCCAATGAACCGCTCATTCCAGAGCAGTTTCGGGCATAACCGTGCTCCCCACCCACGCAGGCCAGCTTTCTCTTGGCAACCAAGAGTGCTGGAGGTGCCTCTCTAGCCTCGGGTTTCACTGCTGTAAAAGGGGACTTGTTACTGTAGGGGGGAACCGTGGGAGCCCCCCAGATGCCTGGGAACTGGAGGCGTCCTCAGTGGCCTGCTCTCCCCCTTCTCCCCTACCCCAGCCACATACAGAGGCCGCAGATCTGTGCCCATGCCTTCCCTCTGGCCCCCAAGCCTTGGGAAGTAAAGGGTAGATGGGGCCAGGACCAGGATCGAGCCGGGAGGAAGAGAGCCATCGGTGTAGGAGGAGTAGGAGAGGAGTCTTTGGTCAGCTAGAAGAGGGTGGCGGGAGGGCATGGTGCCCGGGTAGGAAGGGGCCTTCTCTGCTTTCCTCCTCCTCCTCTCCAGGACCCCTCCCCCCGGGCAGCACAGGGCCAGGTGGCATAGGACACTTTCTTGGGGAATGGTGTGCCCAGAATCTGCTTCTCCCCATGGTGGCAAATGTGTTGAGTGGGGACCGGTGGGGGGTGGGGTAGCTGCTCCGGGTCAGCCGTGCTGCCCACCCCCATGGCAATGAGCTAAGGTCAGGTAGAGCAGGATCCAAATGTGTCTTGCGTCACTTCCCCTCTCATTGGATCCCAAGCTGTCATCTTCTGCTGACCTCCCTTCTCAAAACCAGGTAACGCCAGCTGTCATGTTGGAAATGACAGCAAGTGAGAGGCCTTGAGCCTCTCGGCACCCAGCTGAGCCTTTCTCCTTCCGTGCTCAGGATGGAAGACAATTAAGAGAGGACACCCTGTCAGTGCATGCACCACCTAAATCACAGTCAAGTGCACAAGGTGCCAGTCCCAGCTCCTGGGAAACTGTGTGGAGGCTGCTACAAGCTGGGAGGAGGGGGAGTGAGGTTCTCTCTTCAGGCCCAACCAATCCTATCTGGAGAGTCACTTGACCTCTCGGGCCTCAGTATCCTCATCTATAAACTGGGTTAGGGATTGGCAGGCCTGAATTTCTGTGCTCATCCGGAAGGCTCACGGGGCTTTCCCTGGAATAGCGGGACTGAGGCCCCAGCCATAGAACTATAGGTATTGGCCTTTGATGACTGAAGGGGGTGTTCACAGGAAGGAGAGCGAGGCCTCCCTGGGATTCCTCCAGAGTGGTCCTTCAGCCCCAGAGTGAAGTGGCCTTCCCTGGGCACCGAGGAGGGCTTCCTTGTGGAGAGGCAGCACGGGCTAGGTAAGAGCTCAGGTGTGAGGCCCTCCATGGTGCCAGGCAGGCCAGCGGCAGCTTGGGACTGACTGTCGGGCACAAGTCCACCGTGTGTGCAAGTGGCACTGCTGGCAGGTCTACCCAGGGAGTAACTGAAATCAGGTCAATCAAATGACATCACATGGCAGACCCCTATGCAGGGGCTCTGCTCCCCACTGCACCTGGAAACACTGCTTCCACAGTCTAGCTCGGGTTTCCACACCAGCAACGTCCTTTTGTTCTGTTTCCCACACAACCAGGTGTGAGAGAGCTAGGCGGAAGTGTCTGCTTGTAACTTACCTAGACATTTATTCCTGTGGCTCAACTGAATTCAACGTATGAATCCTATGCCACTTTTGGCTGGGTACAGTGGCTCACACCTGTAATCCCAGCACTTTGGGAGGCTGAGGTGAGATTACCTGAGGCCAGGAGTTCAAGACCAGCCTGGCCAACATGGTGAAACCTCATCTCTACTAAAAAAAAAAAAAAAATTAGCCAGGCATGGTGGTGCATGCCTGTAGTCCCAGCTACTCAGGAGAATGACTTCAACCAGGGAAGCAGAGGTTGCAGTGAGCTGAGATTGCACCCCTGCACTCCAGCCTAGGTGACAGAGTGAGACTCAATCTCAAAAAAAAAAAAAAAGAAAAAGAAAAAGAATCCTGTGCCATTTTCTACTTCCTTCACAAAATAAGGACGAAATGGATCAATAGGTTAAAATTTGCTGAAACCACTGCTAGGCTGAGGGAGGGGCCTACCCGGCTGCATCCCTGTGCTATGGCTGGAAAAGTTCACAATGAAGGTAGCTCAGTCTGTGTTAAGTGCTCAAGTGAATCACAGGATAGCGATGTCTATCGTGTGTAGCATCCAAAAACGAGACAGAAAAACCAGGGGCACTGGTCGGGCGCAGTGGCTCATGCTCATAAGCCCAGCACTTTAGGAGTCTGAGGCAGGAGGATCACTTGAGCCCAGGAGTTCAAGACCAGCCTGGGCAACATTTTCGACCTGGAAATGGGGCTTTCTATGCCATTTTCGACTGGACACGGGAGTTCACGCCTGTAATCCCAGCTCTTTGAGAGGCTGAGGCGAGATCACCTGGAGTGGCGTTTGGATTATTGCTTTATTTAGTTAGTGCCAGGGCAGGATGGCTCCAGGCTGACCCGGGTCATCTTCCAGCCTGAGAAGCAGGACTTTTTTAGAAATACTTCATCTCTTAAAAAAAAAAATTAGCTGGGTGTGGTGGCATGAGCCTGTTGTCCCAGCTACTCAGGAAGCTGAGGTGGGAGGATCGCTTGAGCTTAAGAGGTTGAGGCTGCGGTGAGCCACAGTCGTCACAGTCATGCCACTGCACTCTCACGGGCAACAGAGCAAGTCCCTGTCTCAAAAAAAAAAAAGAAAGAAAGAAAAAGAAAAGACCAGGGAATTCCTCTGAGAGAGATGGTGGTAAGTTACAGATGTATGTGATTGCCTTTAGAACAACTGCAAGGAAAATACCAAAAAGCATAGATAAAAACCCAACAGAGGGGGCGGTATGGAGTAGTATAAAATATTTCAGACAAAAAGACAAAGGAAGAGCAGAGGAGACAAATCGAAAATAGCAGCCAGGTGTGGTGGCACCTGCTTGTAGTCCCAGCTACTGAGCAGGCTGAGGCAGGAAGTTGTTTGATCTCCAGAGGTCAAGGCTGCAGTGAGCCGAGACGGTGCCGCTGCACTCCAGCCTGGGTGACAGAGCAAGCCCCGTCTCCAAAAGAAAATAGAACTAGAGTAGACCTACTCCAACATTAAATGTAAATGGATTTAGTGCTTCAATTAAAAGGCAGAGGTTGTCTGACTAGATTAAAAAGGAAGACCCAGCTATGTTCTGTCTGCAAGAGATGCACCTTAAATGTAAAGATATACACCAGTTGAAAGTAAAAGTGGTCGGGTGCGGTGGCTCACGCCTATAATCCCAGCACTTTGGGCGGCTGAGGTGGATGGATCATGAGGTCAGGAGATCGAGACCATCCAGGCTAACACGGTGAAACCCCATCTCTACTGAAAATACAAAATATTAGCAGGACTACGCCTGTAGTCCCTGCCACTTGAGCGACTGAGGCAGGAGAACCGCTTACACCTGAGAGACAGAGGTTGCAGTGAGCCGAGATCACGCCACCGTACGCCAGCCTGGGCGACAAGAGCAAGACTCCATCTCAAAAGTATGGGAAAACATAGATCCTACGCACACCAAGCTTCAGGAAACCAACATGATTCTATTACTATCCAAGTGGACTTCAGGACAAGGAGTATCTCCAGGGACCAAGATGGCTCTTTGCTAGTGGTAAAGGGGCCAACTCACCGAGGAGACATAACTGGGCATCCCTGGGCAGATTACTCAGCCTCAGTTTCCCCATCTGCAAAATGACAATAGAATACCCGCCTAGTTCGGGGTATGTGAAGATCAAGTGACTGCACCTGTGTCAGGTGTTTAGAACCAGGCTTGGCACGTAACTAGGGCTCCATGGGGATCAGCTCTGAGTACTACCACAGCTGGGACAGAGCCTCACGCTTTCTCGCCGTGACCCTGGCCCAGCTTCTTCTAAGGTGCAGCTCTTCGGGCTGCAGTAAAATGAGGTGGTAAGCACAGGCCGCTAGCTGCTTCCTCCAGTCTTTTTCCCGGTGGTGGTGGTACAGGGTGTGTGTGTGTATGTTTCGAGATGGGGCAGAGGACTGGAGGGAATGAGACAGCACACATCTGATGACCTCACTTGCTGCTGGACTCGAGGGCTGAGGTCAAGGAGACTGGGGTCAGGAAGGGAGCGGCAACTAGGTGGAGTTTGGATGACTGCCTGATGTAGTTAGTGCCAGCGCGGGAAGGCTTCAGGCTGACCTGGGTTGTCTTCCAGCCTGAGAAGCAGGAAGTGACCGCCGCACCCCCCACCCCCCACCCCTGCCACAGGAAGGCAGCCAGTACCTGAGACCTGCCAAATTCACATGGCAGAAGCCACAGCCTTCTTTGAGCCTTTCACCCTGGCCACAGACACAGAGAGAAACCCAGTGACCTTGCCTGCTTGCTCCAGGAACCCCCACACCCCTGCTCCCAGGTTGTGATGGCAAGACTAGCTTCACCTCCAAACAAGCTAGGGGCACATGAGAGTTCCTGGAAGACCCGCTGGGGCTGCAGAAGCCTTTGGTGGGGGAGGCCTGTGCAAGGATGAGATGGAAGGCAGGTTTCTGGAATCACTGACGGCTGCTTCGTCCAGCTCTTCCACGTGCAGCTCTTGCTCCTGTCCCCTTCCCTCCCTGCCTGTGGTTCCCCACTTCCCTCCTGCAGTGGCCGCCTGACTCCCGCTGCTGAAGATTATCTGAGCATCCGCCACGACACCCTGACTCCGATTGTGGGTGGTGGGCTGGGGCCCACCGGCATCACGGATGAGGGCACCGAGGGTCCCCGAGAAGTAAAGATGCATGTCTAGGATCTCATAGCTGGTAAAAGGCACAGCCAGGCTTTAATGGTGCTCCCCTGACTCCAGGCTCATTGTTCTTTGCTGGATTCGGTCCAGATTAACCTAGCACTGGCTTGTCAGAAATCTTCAAGGGCTTCCCTGTGTCCGGAGCTGAAACCGGCAAACTTTTTCTGACCTTGTATCCCTGAGTGAAAATTGCTGCACACACTCTCCATTACATGTTTATTATATATTTAAATTATTTCTAAAGTATTTGCATGTGTTAATGTACTCTCATAGTCTGTGCATTAGAACACAGTCCAATGCCGTGTAAAGGTGAAATCAAGTCTGCGTAATGGCGCGCTCCTATAGTCTGAGCTACCCAAAAGGCTGAGGCGGGAGGACTACTTCAGCCCAGCAGTTCAAGTCCAGCCTGAGCAACATAGCAAGACCCACCTCTTAAAAAAGAGAAAAGGGCCAGGCGCGGTGGCTTGTGCCTGTAATCCCAGGACTTTGGGAGGCTGAGGCAGGCATATCATGAGGTCAGGAGATCAAGACCATCCTGGCCATGGTAAAATCCTGTCTCTACTAAAATACAAAAAATTAGCTGGGTGTGGTGGTGCGCGCCTGTAGTTTCAGGTACTCAGGAGGCTGAGGCAGGGGAATCACTTGACCCAGGAGATGGAGGTTGCAGTGAGCCAAGATCATGCCGCTGCACTCCAGCCTGGTGAAAGAGCAAGACTCTGTCTCAAAAAAAGAAAGAAAAAGAAAAAGAAAAAAAGACATAAATATATTACAAACACAAATAAATGCAAATAATAGAAATAGGGTCGTTCATATTTTCTCCCTGCCTCTGGGGACTAGCCTGTGAGTACCACTGGGGTACACATACATCCGTGCCTTGGAGACAGCAGGCCTGGAGAATAAGCAACCCCTGGGCGTGGCACAGTGTTCTGTCGTCTAAGCCCTTTCCTTCTGCTGCCCACAGATCATGTCAAGGTGCCAGAAAGCCCACAACCATATTCAACTTTACATCTGTGCCCACACTCCCCACCATCCCTTCCTCTCTCTCCCTTGTCAAATCTTCCATGTTGATGAATTCCAGCCCCAACCCCTCTGCAAAGCCCTCCTCGCCCACCCTGACCCAGGCATCTGTACCGACCATTCTGCCTCTGAGTCTCAGCCTGCTTTGTATCTCCACGAAACCATCCTTGCTTGGCCACATCTCTCTGAGCACTTAATGCAGGTACTGTTACTATATTTTATTTTTGTAGAGACTGAGTCTCAAAATATTGGTCAGGCTGGTCTCAAACTCCTGGTCTCAAGCAGTTCTCCTGCCTCAGCCTCCCAAAGGGCAGGGTTTACAGGCATGAACTACCACAACCAATGATTACTTTCATTTTATAGCTGAGGAAACTGAGGCTCAGAGAGGTTAAGCAACTCTCCCAAAGTCACGCAGTAAATGGCACATGGATTTGTACCCAGGCCTGACTTCAGAGTCTAACTCTAAGCACTAAGCTACATGAAACAAGGTTGGTCTCTTTCATTCCTGTTGATTCTTTCCAGCACCTAGCATAGAAATATATATAAATATTTCTATATTTATTTCCAGAAATTTATATGTATTTATATATAGAAATATTCATATATATTTCTAAAATTAAATATACAGAGAAATATATATTTATACATATTATATATATAATATTAAATAAGTTTCTGAATAAATGAATGAATGAAGTACCCAGATCAACACCAAGAAGAAAGCCTGTGGTATAGGGGAAAAGCTTCTACTCCATTCCTGATACAGAATGTATTGCCTCCTGTACCTCAGGAGTCCTGAGCAAGACTTCAAACTTCAGATGTGGCTGAATCTGGATACTCAGATATCACTACCAGGATTCTGTCACCCTAGCTCTTAGTTTGGACATCTTCTGTGCTGGTGACGCCTTCAGGCAGCCTCTGCTAGCAACTCCAGGCTCGTGCCCTGCCAGTGTGACACCTCCAACAGGAAGAGAGAGTGTCTGACGGCTCATCACACCGGTTTAGGTCGGCAGCCTGTACTGGGTCCTCCTGCTGCTGCCGGGGGGGCTGGGAGGAGCAGCTTGGTCAGTTCTTGATCACTGAAGCTGGAGGGTGGGTGGCCCCACACAGATCGCATGAGCTGAGGTAGGAGGTGGGGGACTGGGATGCTGTAACGAGGAAATGGGGGGAATGAATATGGGAAGACATGAATATCAAGTGTCCACTGGCTTCATCTCTTGCAGGACCTGGTGGACTGGCAAAAGCCCCTCCTGTGGCAGGTGGGCCACTTGGGAGAGAAGTACGATGAGTGGGTTCACCAGCCAGTGACCAGGCCCATCCGCCTCTTCCAGTCAGACCTCATTGAGGGCCTCTCTAAGACGGTCTGGTAAGCTCTTCCCTGAGCCTGTGGCAGGCTGCCCCTCTCTTCTGATGGTGCCAATCAGATATGGAAAGGGAAGGGGCAGTTGGGTCCCTCCCCAGAGCCCAGGTCTATACTGTAAAGCTCTCAAGGAGGGAGGAACATGCCATGGGAATAATTCATCCCTATGCATGGTTTTGTCCGCTAGGTGGGTCACAACCCAACATGTAGCCAGAAACTACATTGAATATGAGGGGTTTCTCAAGTCTGATGCACGTGGGAACAATTTAGCCTGCAATTAGCTCCTCTGCCAGAGGAGGTCAGAGTCTGTCCAGTTGCATAGAGTCTGTAGCCCTGGGGACACAGTTCTTTTCTGCCAATAATTCAACTCAGAGGCAGGAGGCAGATGGGCTTACAGCCTCCCTCCTCTTTTCTCTTCCCCATCCCCCCATACCAGTGTCCCTTTGACTCCATATGCTTTCTACATGTACTTGGGTGTCGTCTTTTTCCCCCTCCGGTGGAAAGCTAGACCCTGCCAGGTGTGGTGGCTCACACCTGTAATCCCAATGCTTTGGGGGGCTGAGGCGGGTGGATCACCTGAGGTCAGGAGTTCAAGACCAGCCTGACTAACATGGTGAAACTGCCTCTCTACTAAAAATACAAAATTAGCTGGGTGTGGTGGCGCATACCTGAAATCCAGCTACTTGGGAGGCTGAGGCAGGAGAATCGCTTGAACTCAGGAGCCTGGACAACCAGAGTAAAACTCCATCTCAAAAAAAAATAGGAAAAAAAAAAGAAAGCTGGACCCTGTCAAGCCCCTGTGCATGTATCTCTCTTACCCTGATGGCCCGCCTGCAGGTACAGTGTCCCCCGTCATCTGGGTGCCCCTGGTGCTGTACCTCAGCTGGTCCTACTACCGAACCTTTGCCCAGGGTAACGTCCGACTCTTCACGTCATTTACAACAGGTAATGCCAGATTCTTTCCTGACTTTCCCCTGAGGATCCTAGAGGGAGGAGACCTCAGTGCTTTCCCTGGCCCAGAGTTTCTGATAGCACAGAACCCTAACGACATCACAAGCATTTTTTGGTGAAGCCTTTCTGTAGAAATAGTCTTCCAAAGAAGAATTTTGTCAGACTCCCACCTACCCCCCAAATGGATACAAAACCCAGCAACACATCAGCAGAAACTAAATGGAACCATTTCATGAGGTGTCAGAGCAATAAAAAAGAGAGAGCATGCTTCTTATTGAGTCTCACACCAGAAAATGCATGATCTGGGATTCTTTGCTAAGAAACTAAATGAAATCACTTCATCGGGTCACGCCGCTGAGAGCTAGACTTGGACTGGCCTATGAATGGAGCACAGAGTAGCAGAGAACTTGGGAGAGAAAGATCTGGGAGTGTCCTGGAGTGTGTCCAAGGCAAAGGCTCATGCTGCGGACCCCCAGGCTGGGAGTAACAGCCCACTAACCTCTATGGGACACTTGCCATGTGTGGGGCCACGTGATCTCCTGGGACTGTCTCATTTGCCCCCTCCCAGCAGCCCCGTAGAAGGGTCCTGTTATTATCCCCTTTAGAACTGAGGAAATGGAGCCTCAGAGATATCAAGTGAGCAGTTCAAGGTCATGTGGCTAGGCTGTGGATACCAGGTTCTAGCAGGGGGCGGGCAGAGGATGAAAAGAGGGGCTGGCATGGGGCAGTGTCTAAAGAGCCTATGAGACTTGGTCTTTCAGGATGGCTGTGGGTTTAGGTACAACCACTGGGGCAGCTAGCCCTGAAAGCGCCTTGCCTACCTTGGGCCTCCAGGTACATGCCACCTGTCTAGGTAGTCATTCTCTCCTGGCTCTGAGCTTCCTGAGCTGCCCTCACTCTGCCAGGAGCAGGTCTTTTGCCTGCATTCTGCAAGTCAAGTGCCTGAATGGTTGAGATGAGAGGGGCCATGGTCATGGCATCGGGAGCTTCATTCATCCACCTGACCCAGGAGCAAGCTGCAGGAAGACCCCCCCAAATCCCAGCCCAGAGCTGCTCCCAGTCACCGAGTTACTGTGGGCACCCCTGGAGCCATGGTGGCCCTGTTCTGCCCAGCTCAGGCACAGCACAGGGCTTGTTGCTCAGAAGACCTGCTCGCTGAATCGCCCACTGTCCGCCCGGCACTCCCCTAACAATCACAAACAGTGGCAGGGCCTCCAGGGCTGGCAGCCGGAGGGGGGAAGGGGATGCTGAAGCTTTGGCCCAGGTCCCTCTGCCGGATTCCTTCAGAGATGCCACTCAGTACCAGCTCCAGCCGGATGGGCAGACAGGGTGATGCTGGGGTGAGGGGGCGGGCAGAGGCTTGACCTATAGGAGAGGACTTTTCTGTGCGGCACGGAGGGTGATTTGAGGGCCCTGTCAGCCCCGCAGCCTTGCCATTGAGCTAAAATGTGCCTATCTTATAAAGATCCAGTATAAATGGTTAGTAAGCCTGTGACCATGATGCCAGCAATTGGGGCATGAGAGATACATCTCCACGTGCCTCCCTCAGCCCCCAGCTTTTCATGCAAGGCACAAGCCACAGGCAGAGAAAATAAGAGCCCACAAAGCGAGGCAAGGGGAGACTCGGCGAGGTCCCAGTGCAGCTGCTGGACAAAGGACACACTGGAATCAATACAGAAGAGTCAGGGTGCCAAGAAGCAGTGGAAGCTGAACGGAGACAGCAGTTCAAGGCTGGCACTCCTAGCTGCGCACATGAAAATGCTTTCAAAAGCTGGGGAGGTGGTGGGGGCACTGCATGCTCAGGATGGCTCCAGAGCAGCTCCTGAGAGCATGTTAGAGTGAGCAGCGTCCCGGAGAGGAGGGGGGAGGCAGGCCTCCGGTGGGGTAGTGTGTAGGGGCTCAGCAGAGGCCAGGACCCAAGTCTGTGCCAGAGAGTGCTCCCTCGAGTCCAGTCCTTTCCCTACCAACAAGAGAGTTAAGGCTGGGCATGGTGGCTCATGCCTGTAATCCCAGCACTTTGGGAGGCCTAGGTGGCAGATCACCTGAGGTCAGGAGTTCAAGACCAGCCTGACTAACATGATGAAACCCTATCTCTACTAAAGATACAAAAATTAGCCAGACGTGGTGGCAGGCACCTGTAATCCCAGCTACTTGGGAGGCTGAAGCAGGAGAATCACTTGAACCCAGGAGGCAGAGGTTACAGTGAGCCGAGATCGTGCCATTGCACTCCAGCCTGGGTGACAGAGCAAGACTCTGTCTCAAAAAAAAAAAAAAAAAGAGAGAGAGCTAAGTGACAAGGGAGGGTGCCTCAGCTCCGGGCAGGGGAGAACCGAGGGGCTGGGAACTCCTCCCCACCCAGCTGGAGTCCCTGAAGAGTTCTGCAAAGAGAATGGAGAGAAGTTGGGAAATAGGAGAACTGCTGGGTGGGACAGACACTCAGACCGTGACTCAGAAATTACGGTGGCCCCTTGTTAAACATCCGACTGTAATAGTACAGTAGTATATATAATAGTAGTAGTGTAATAAGAAAATACGGGCCAGACTGGTGGCTCACGCCTGTAATTCCAGCACTTTCGGAGGCCAAGGCGGGTGGATCACTTGAGGCCAGGAGTTTTAGACCAGCCTGGCCAACATGGTGAAACCCAGTCTCTACTAAAAATACAAAAATTAGCTGGGCGTGGTGGTGTGTGCCTGTAATCCCAGCTACTCTGGGAGGCTGAGGCAGGAGAACCGCTTCAACCCATTAGGCGGAGGTTACAGTGAGCCAAGATCATGCCACTGCACCCCAGCCTGGGTGACAGAGCGAGGTGAAAAAAAAAAACTATAATATAGTATTATTAATATTATTATATAATATACCATATATACTCATCATATAATCAGATATTCTGTTACCTCCATCCTAACCACAGCTCTTCAAGATGGGGAAGGTATTTCCCTGAAAAAACTCTCTAGGTGGTGCCGAGCCAGGATTTGAACCCAGGTCTGCAAATCCAATGCCTGTGCTCGCTGCACTTCACCAAGTGACCTGAAGGACCCCAGAGGTATCAGGGCTTCCCACCAACCAGGGTCTCTCACCAACCAGACCAGCCCAGCTAAGACCCAATGGCCCCTTGCAGTCAAAACCGGCAAAGCTGTTAGGCAAGTGTCTCGTACCACATGTGAACACAGCAGGCCCTGCTGATGAGAGATGTCAGACTCGCCTAAAACCTGGCTTGAGAGAAAGGACCTTTGAAAATGGAGTCTTGGCTGCATTAGATTTTAGTTCCCAGGTGAGCTGTGAAACATGTTTTCATGGCATGGAGATTTGTTTGGAACTGAATGTCCAAATAGGACTTGACCTGGAATCTGGTCCAAAGAGCTGGGAGGTCACCTCTGCCTTCCTCAGCTTTCTCCCTTCCTCAGTGGTCAGTGGGGTCATCTGTCCTGGGCCTGCCCACGGTGGGCTCAAGCCCCCTCGGATGTATTTCCTTAACTGCAACTGGAGCCGCCTCCACCAGTCCTGGTTCTAATCAAATCTCATCCATGCGCAGCCCTGCACAGAGGCTTTATTTTACCTGTCACTCTCCCCGCAAGTCCCTGAGCACCTGCCATGTGAAGCATTGGAGATATAAAGCGAAAGGCCCCAATGCTGCCCATGAAAAACTAGTAACTGAGTAGGGGGCAAATGAGCAAGACCGCAGGCACAGCATGGTGTGATGGGGTGATGTGCGGGGGCAGAGGAGGGGCTGCGAACACAGCCGGTGCCAGTGAAGGGTATCTGCACAGGCTTCCTGGGAGCTGAGTCTCCAAGGATAAGGATGGCAGGAAGGGATTCCGGGGAAGGACACACCAGCAAAATTATGGAGCTGAGGGAAGAGAAGGTGGCACATCCAAGACCACATGAGGTTTGACTTGGCCCCAGGACCGGGTGACAGAGAGGGCAGGCAGGGATGTGGCTGGCAGGGTCAGGTCTCAGAGGACCCTGAGTGTGGTACAGTGGGGTTAGGACTTGTCTGAAGGTCGTGGGGCACCATGGAGGGGTCTGAAGTCCTGTGGAGGTCGTGAGTTAAGGGGAGACTGACAGTGTTGTTGGGGCACGAGGCGATAATGCAACAGGATCAAGAGCAGTGACCCACCCAAGATCTATGTAAATCTTTTTTCTTTTTCTTTCTTTTTTTTTTGAGACAGAGTCTTGCTCTGTCACCCAGGCTGGAGTGCAGTGGCGCAATCTCAGCTCACTGCAACCTCCACCTCCCAGGTTCAAGCAATTCTTCTACCTCAGCCTCCCGAGTAGCTGGGACTACAGGCACCCACCACCATGCCCAGCTAATTTTTGTATTTTTCATAGAGACAGGGTTTCACCATGTTGGCCAGGCTGGTCTCAAACTCCTGACCTCGTGATTCACCCGCCTCAGCCTCCCAAAGTGCTGGGATTACAGGCGTGAGCCACCACACTTGGCCAGGAGACAGATTTTAAGAACTTGACAAGCCAATGGAAAGTGACAAAGTGGAGCCATGAGTCCAGCCTCACTTTTTTTTCTTGTTTTCTTTTTAGCTTTTTGAGACGGGAGGTCTTGCTCTGTCCAGGCTGGAGTGCAGTGGTGCAACCACGGCTTGCTGCAGGCTTCAACTACTGGGCTCAAGTGATCCCCCCTGCCTCAGCCTCCTGAGTAGCTGGGACTACAGGCATGGGCCACCATGATCTGCTAATTTTTTACTTTTTGTTGAAATGGGAACTCACTGTGTTGCCCAGGCTGGCCTCCAACTCCTGGGCTCAAGCGATCCTCCCACTTCAGCCTCCCAAAGTGCTGGGATTACAGGTGTGAGCCACCACATTCAGCCTAGCCTAGCTTTTTAGGAATCTTGATGATGAAGAAGCTGAGTCCATGATGGGAAAGTCTTGCCTACCTCAGAAAGATGAGCAGAAGAGCCAGGAGAGAAGGAGAGACTGAAGGAGGCCAGAGGAGTCCCTTGGGAGGGAGGGTGGGAGGAGGCAGCTGAGGGTTTGCACTGCCGAGCAGGGGGAGCCTGGCAAGTCATGGACTTTGTCCACATCCTCACTCATGCTGGCAATGCCAGGGCTTCCCTTGTAAGGCTGTGGTGAGATGAAATAGGAAGTCATCCATGGAAAGCCCTTGGGTGGCGCCTGGCACACAGGAATCGGTCAGGACACATGTGCTGTTACTGTTTCTCTGATCATCCAGCACCCGTGTGCCGGTGCACACCTCTTCCCTGAGAAGCAAGGAGGATGCCCCACGGTACCAGCAGGATATGTTGTCCTTGGAAGTTGGGGGGAGTATGTGGAGGGGGATAGCTCCCCCCCAAACCCCAGGGCCTCTCTTCTCTGTGAAGTAGGAGGCTGGGTGGAAGGAGAAGAGGTGAAGGGGAGCAGAGAAGGTCCAAGGGCAGCGAGAAGGGAGCTGAACTTGAAGATGCACAGGGATCACCCATCAGGCTGTGTCTAGGGTCTTGTAAAGGTCAAAGGTGCTAGACCCACTGTGTGACTCTCCATGCTCAGCAACTTGGGGGATGGAGTGCAGAGGCAGATTCCCACGATGACCCAGGGGGAGGGTTCGTGGGTGCAAGTGAGGGAGATGGAGTACGGGTTAAAGAGAATGGCTAGGCCGGGCGCAGTGGCTCACGCCTGCAATCCCAGCACTTTGGGAGGCCAGCCTCACTTGAGATCAGGAGTTCAAGACCAGCCTGGGCATCATGGTGAAACCCCATCTCTACTAAAATAAAAATTAGCAAGGCGTGGTGGCGGGCACCTGTAGTCCCAGCTACTCAGGAGGCTGAGGCAGGAGAATCATTTGAACCCAGGAGGTGGAAGTTGCAGTGAGCCGAGATCACGTGCCATGCACTCCAGCCTAGGCAACAAAGCGAGATTCTGTCTCAGAAAAAAAAACAAATGGATGAGGATGAATATGGAGAAAACAGGAGCGAGAGCTGAAATCTCCATGAGGTCAAAGAACGAATGAAGTGGAGGAAAGAACGGAAAGTCGCAAGGACTGCAGGCTGTCTCCGGAGGGTTGGGCAGTGCAAAGCTTTGCTTGTAGATGGCGCCCTCTCCAGTCTTCCATCCCCACCCAGGCCGATCGTCTTCAGTGTTTTCACATATTCCTCCTGAGCTATGACTTCAGGTCTCGTCTGTTGAGATCTCAGTGCTTCTTTTCTCTTGTCCTTCCTGCCCCACAGTCCCTGGTGGTTCACACTTGCCATCATTAACACCCTGGAGGCCGGGTGCGGTGGCTCACATCTGTAATCTCAGCACTTTGGGAGGCCAAGGCGAGAGAATTGCTTGAGTCCAGGAGTTTGAGACCAGCCTGGGCAACATAGCAAGATCTCGTCTCTACAAAAAAAAAAATTAAAAATTAGCTAGCTGTGGTGGCATGCGCCCGTGGTCCCAGCTGCTTGAGAGGCTGAGGTGGAAGGATCACTCGAGCCCAGGACGGGAGGCTGCAGTGAGCTGTAATTAAACCTCTGCACTCCAGCACTCCAGTCTTCCAACCTGGGCGACAGAGAGATACCTTGTCTCAAAATAATGACAATGCCCTGGCTCAGGAGTGTCACCTTCTCTTCTCCAATGTCCTTGGGGCAAGGTCACCCGTCCAGGTAAAGGTCCAGCCCTGGCCATAGCCACTCCTCCCGCAGCCTCTGTAAGGAGGCCTCCAGCCAGTGGCCCATCACTCCCGTAAATGACCCCCAAGACCTAGTCCAGAGCCCCGCAGCCTCCTTCCCATTTTGACCCAAGGGCCCCAGCAGTGTGGCCAGGCCCCGTAGCTGTGGGACAGAGGACAGCAGCTCCCAAGCTGATCGGTGCGGCGAGGCGTGAATGCCTGGAGCTACCCAGCTGCTGTGCACCAGTCCTCACCTCGCTCTCCCTGCCACCCTGCAGAGCATGCGGTGGTGGTGCCCAAGTCCATGTTCCCTGGGCTCTTCATGCTGGGGATCTTCCTCTGGAGCCTCATGGAGTACTTCATCCACCGCTTCCTGTTCCACATGAAGCCCCCCAGCGACAGCTATTACCTCATCATGCTGCACTTCGTCATGCACGGCCAGCACCACAAGGTGAGCGGGGCGGGGTCCCAGCCTGGACCCAGCAAGTGCAGCCCGAACCAGCTGGTCCGGCAGCCGGAACCAGCTTCAGGCGCTGCGGAGCCTCCTGGGAGTCTGGCTGTGGGTTCAGAGTGACAAAACGTTTGACGTGAATCACAGGGGCAACTGGGTCAGGCATCCAAACCTGAGCCAGGCGGGCACAGCGTGGGTGTGCAGCGTCATGCTGACACCCAGACCTCTGTATCCCTGTTTATCCATCACCTTTAATCCTCGAAACAACTCGTTCATTCATTCAGCAAATGCGCAGTGAATTCCTTCCGTGTGTGAGACACTGTTCTAGACAGCATTGAACGAAACAACAAAAAGCCTTGCCCTCCTGGAGCTTCTCCTGAAAACGGTGTCAGGATTCTCCCTGTTCCACAGAGCAGGAGACTGATGCCTTGGGGAGCTAAGGAACTTGCCCTAGGTCACACTTGGCGCAGCCAGGATGTCCTACCCCATTCTGGGGATTCCAGAGTCTGCGCTCTCAATCACCCTTTCCACTGAGGCCCTTCAAGGACTCCACGACAGTCCCAGAAGCTGGCCCTAGAAAATAGGTCTGCCCAAAGGAAGCTGCCTCCCCTATGCCCCCCCATGGCTTCTCTGACCCTGTACTGTGCTCTTCCCCAGCCGGTCTCCACACTCTGTTCTCTGCTGGCTATAAATCAGAGAAAATGTGGCAGATATGATGCTTTCAGGACACCAGTTTAGACCCTTATGCTGCTCAGGCTGAACGTGGGGATTCACGTCAGTTTCCCAGCAGCAACTTAATCTAGTTCATCTCAATGAGCCGATTGAGGGTTTAATTGGCCACCTAGGAGAGTTCTCAGGTTGGTTGGGCGTCACCTTCCCAGCTCTCCCCAGAGTTGATCTGCATCCTTGGAGACTTTCCTAGGGGCCAGTATCAGGGTGGGTGCCCAGTCCTGGGCCAACCTGTCCCTCAGGTATGTTCTCAGAGGCAGCGCAGCCCGGGCCTGGCCTGTGTCCTCCAGCCTCACCTGGCCTCTGCTCTCCAGAGCTCGCTGCATCCGCTGCTGCATTCCTTCCCTGTTTGTGAAGCCTTTTCAGATCCTCTGCCCCATCAGCTATCTTTCCCATCTGCAGGGGACACAAGAACCTTCTGGGGACCTGCTCAGGCCATTCTGGGGCCCCAGGGGCTATCCCAGGCTCTCTCTTTTGGGACATTTCCACCCCAGTCTGTCCAGTCCCCTGCTGCCACACCACGAGGACCCGAGGAGCTTGTGTGGCCTGTAGCCACGTGGGCTCCAATCAGGAACATGTTCTCCAATCTCCAAACCTATCCATCCCAGGATCCTGATCCAGCTGTGACCTGGAGCTGGCCCACACCAGCTCACAAGAGCACCTGGCCCATCCTTTTCTGTTTCTGCCCCAGTGACGCCATCTCAGCCCTTGAAAGCGACAGGGCAGGAGTTTTTACACCGAAGGAATTAGCAAACCTACCAACCAGGGCTGTCCCTCCCTCCCTTTATTTCTCCCTCCATCCTTCCCTCCCTCCTTCCCTCGCTCCTTCCCTCACTCCCTCCCTTCCTCCTTTTTCTGAGAGCTGGTTTTCCAGCACACCACTGGTCCGGTTGATCCTGGTCTGAAGGGAGGGAGGCCCACGGCAGCATCTCACTGTGTCACTGTCACCTGCTTTCTCGCTCTCTCCTTCTCCAGCCCAGAGAGGCTGCAGGATTCCATTCTCAGAATCCTCACCAAGCTGTAGCTAAGATCTCAACTCCGTGCCAGGCCCTCGGCTTCTGAAGCTCAAGGCCTCAGTGAAGCAATGTTCTCTGGTTCACTGTGATGACACCCCCTTGGATCAAGAAGGCCTCCTATTTGGACATGGGGGTGGGGGAGGACATTTCAGGGTCATCCCACCACAGAGGCTGCATTAGCCTCAGCCACCCAGTGCCTTGCTCTCCTAGACATCAGGCTACAGTCTAGGTGCCCTGTCTCCAGAATGCCCGTCTAGCCAGAGGCATGGTATTAAGGGATGGGACACCTGTCTAACACCTGATGAATTCCAGAGTCACAGTGGCCTCTAGAGCATGAGATGGGCTCTGAGCCGCCAGCACACCCTGCCTGTCTGCGTCACACCATCCCCCTCCCATATTCCTCTGCAATCTGCCAGGTCCCTTCCTGGTTCACAAATGGGGGAGTAAGACAGTCTTTCCAGAGCTTCCAGACATGCTGGCCTACCCTCTCCAAAGCCACCAAAGGTGCCAAGCCTACCCAGTGGAAGGTCTGGGCCTCTCCGCCCCTGTCTTCTGCAGGGAGCAGCCCAGGCTTGGCCAGCTGTGGCTACAGACAGGTCCTGGAGTCCCCCGGCTGCCTCCTGATGCCTGAGCCTCTCCATCCGCAGGCACCCTTCGATGGCTCTCGCCTGGTCTTCCCTCCCGTGCCGGCCTCCCTGGGGATCGGTGTCTTCTACATGTGCCTGCAGCTCATCCTGCCCGAGGCGGTGGGGGGCACTTTGTTTGCAGGGGGCCTCCTGGGCTACGTCCTCTACGACATGACCCATTACTACCTGCACTTTGGCTCGCCGCCCAAGGGCTCCTACCTGTACAACCTGAAGGCCCACCACGTTAAGCACCACTTTGCACATCAGATGTCAGGTGAGGATGGGCCTGGGCTTCCCAGCCCCCTTTGTGTGTTCATTGATTTATTTGCCAACTACCGTCGAGCTCCTGTGAACAGCCAGACACTGTTGCGTGTCCTGGGCATATACAGAGGACTCCTTCTACCCTCCTCCCTGGGCAGACATCCATAAATGGCAAAGATTACAAACTGTGATAAATGCCATGAAGAAAATAAAGCAGCCGGGCACGGTGGCTCACGCCTATAATCCCAGCACTTTGGGAGGCCAAGGCGGGTGGATCACCTGAGGTCAGGAGTTTAAGACCAGCCTGACCAACATGGAGAAACCCCATCTCTATTAAAAAAAAAAAAAAAAAAAAAAAACAAATTAACCGGGCATGGTGGCACACACCTGTAATCCCAGCTACTTGGGAGGCTGAGACAGGAGAATCGCTTGAACCCAGGAGGCAGAGGTTGCGGTGAGCCAAAATCACCCCACTGCACTCCAGCCTGGGCAACCAGAGCAAAACTCCATCTCAAAAAAAAAAAAGAAATATTATGTGGGCCACATAAGTCGTGTTTAATTTTCTAGTGGCCACACTAAGACATGAAAACAAACAGATGAAAAGAATTTTAATAACATATTTACTTAACCCAGTATAAGCAAATTATTATTTCAACATGTAATCAACATTAAAAATCATTAACGACTGGCTTAGTGGCTCAGGTCTAGGCCTGTAATCCCAGCACTATAGGAGGCTGAGGCAGAGGACTGCTTGAAGCCAGGAGTTCCAGACCAGTCTGGGAAACATAGCAAGACCTTGTCTCTACAAAAACAAATTTTAATTATCTGGCTGTGGTGATGTGCACCTGTAATTTCAGTGACCTGGAAGGCTGAGGCAAGAGGATTGTTTGAGCCCAGGAGTTTGAGGCAGCAGTGATCTATGATCATGCCACTGCACCCCAGCCTGGGTGACAGAGTGGGACCCTTTTTGTAAAGTCTGTTAAGAAAAAAAAATCATTAGCAACTGTTATACTAAGTCTTTGAAATCTATGGTGTATTTTGTGCTTACAGCACGTCTCAATTCAGATACTGAAGTTTCACTGGAAATACTAGATCCATATCTAGATTTTTTTTTTTTTTGAGATGGAGTCTCGCTCTGTCGCCAGACTGGAGTGCAGTGGCACAATCTCAGCTCACTGCAACCTCTGTCTCACGGGTTCAAATGATTCTCCTACCTCAGCCTCTCGAGCAGCTGGGACTACACGCACACGCCACCACGCCCAGCTAATTTTTGTATTTGTAGTAGAGACGGTGTTTCACTATGTTGGCCAGGATAGTCTGGATCTCTTGACCTCATGATCCGCCCTCCTTGCCTCCCGAAGTGCTGGGATTACAGTTATGAACCACCGCGCCTAGCCTATATCTAGATTTTATAAAATTTGCAAATAATGGTTCACATAGGTAAGTTGCTCCAAACATGCTTAAAAATTTTCCAGTAATACACTTTGGGAGGCCGAGGTGGGCGGATCACCTGAGGTCAGGAGTTCAAGACCAGCCTGACCAACGTGGTGAAACCCCGTCTCTACTAAAAATACAAAAATTAGCCAGGTGTGGTGGTGCGTGCCTGTAATCCCAGCTACTTGGGAGGCTGAGGCAAGAGAATCGCTTGAACCCAGGAAGCAGAGGTTGCAGTGAGCCAAGATCATGCCACTGCATTCCAGCCTGGGCAACAAGAGTGAAACTCTGTCTTTAAAAAAAAAATTTCCAGTAACTGAATCAAGCATCAGTTTTTACATTGACATATTAATTCATCAGAATTAAATAAAGTTAGAAATTCAGTTTCTCTGGAGCTCTAGCCACATTTCCAGTGCTCAGTAGCCACATGTGGCTAGGAGCTAGTTGGACAGTAAAGAGATTAAATGGTCCAGGAAGGTGTCACTGCAGAGGCACCATTAGAGCTGAGACCCTAATGAAGAGAAGCCAGCATCTGGCATCCCAGGAGCAACTGGTGCAAAGCCCTGAGACAGGAATGAACTTAGCCCCCAAGGAAGGGGAAGAAGATGAAGTTGGGGGTGGGAGGGGGCCAGGTATTCTAGAAACACAGGCCAGATAAGGAATTGGGGTTTATTATCGCTTCATGCTGGGGACAATAAAAAACACAAGTTCCCCACCCTTGCCTTGTGCCAGGATGGCCCTGGGAGTTGGGAAGGCCAAGGGAACAGATACTGACATTGTCTCCACCTGGTAACCCTACCCTGGCACCCTGCCCAAGCCAGTGTACCCCTGCTCCTTCAATGCCTCATCTTCTCCCCGTTTGTCTCCCTCTCTAGGATTCGGCATCAGCACTAAATTGTGGGATTACTGTTTCCACACCCTCACTCCAGAGAAATCCCACCTGAAGACGCAGTGACAACTCCTACCCTCTCTGTCCTGCCCTCAGCCTGGCCCTGGCCCTTTCCCGACCCCCACCTGCCATCCAGACCCCCCGCCAGGATGGTTGGCTTGGCCCGGCAGGATAGGCTCTGTCCAGGGCAGAAGGTGCTGAGGGCACCCTGAGGCAGGACCACCCTCCTCACCCCCTCATAGGAGGGTCACATCCACTTGGTGGCCAGGTGGCCCTTGGTGGCCTGCTTCTTCCTGGAGTGTCCCTGCCTGGAGCTCAGCCCACAGGACCGCTTCAGGACCTGGCCACAGGTAGCCAAAAGGGGAAATGAAGAAAACTGACCCCCACAGCCACCTGTGTCACCCGTGTGCCTTAGCATCGTGCCTGGGAGTGGCCTGCATGGTGCAGCTCCCCTGTTCACAGTCAGGGGTGGGTCTGTGAGACCTGTACTCCGTGTCCTCCCTGCTCTCTTTCTGGGGAGGCCTTGGTGGCTCGGAGGTGGACGAGAGTTCTCGAAGAAGAGACAGCATGATGCCTCCCACAGTCCACCCCAGATCCTGGGCAGCCCCTCTGGCCCTGCCAGCTGCCTGTGCCATTGGGCCCAGGGTGGCTGAAGGAGTCCCAGCCCCTTTCTTTAGGACCTGGCAGCTTCTCTAGCCATCCTTTCCTTGCCTCCAGAATCACAGCCCTTCTCGCCAAGAGAGGCTGAGGAGGCTGTTCCACCGCTGGCCGCCCCACCCCGTCCCCACCATTCTTCGCCTCCACCTGGCACAGGTGTCAGCCCCCCACAGAGGAGCCTCCCCTCACCTCCCCCTGCCCCCACCCTCTGCAGATGAGGCTCCTGCCCCTTCTTTTTGTAACCAAAACCCTCACTGCTCCCAGGATGGTCTTATTTATGAACCAGATACATGTTCTGTCTGGTCCCAGACCAAGGAGCTGGTCAGGCAGCCCTTTCTAATCCTACATGTTGAGCTTATGTAAAACACATTGTTTCCTCCTGTTTTTGGTTCCTTTCTTACCCACAAACCATTACTACTTGAAACTTAAAAAAAAAAAAAAAGCCCACCAAGTGTAAAGGCTAAAGAGAAGCAGTTTGACAGACCTTGGGATTTGTACTGTTTACTGCGGAGCTATTTAAAGATTTTGGAATAAATATACAAAACTACGGTTGTGAAACAAAAACTTAAATTGTATATTTTGAAAAATAAAACATCGAAAAGAAACCAAGAAAATGAATTGCTCATCAGACTCCCTCGTGGTTGGGAAGGGGCAGTGGTGTGGGGGAGGGGTGGAGACGGAGGTCGGCCCCCAGGGAGGGGGGATTTTAGGCCTGACCGGGGTGGGTAGAATTGCTGGGGCCTGGTGATGATTAAAAGCTGACCGACTCTCAGCTGGGCGCGATGGCTCATGCCTGTAATCCCAACATTGTGGGAGGCTGATGTGGGAGGATCACTTGAGGCCAGGTGTACAAGACAAACCTGGTCAACAGAGTAAAACCCCATCTCTAAAAAAAAAAAGAAAGGAAGGAAAGAGAAAGGGAAGGGAAGAAAGGAAAGGAGAAAAGGAAAAGAAAGGAAAAAAAGAAAAAGGAAAGGAAAGGGGAAAGAGGGGAAGGGGAAGAGGGGGAAGGGGCAGGGAAAAGAAAGGAAAGGAAAGGAAGGAGCTGACTGAGTTTCTTCTCTCACTCGGCTTTATTCTGTTTCTAAATTCTCTGCAGATAGCATCGCCTCTTATTGCCAGCACCTGGGGGAGCATTACACCCACAGGCCGCTTTGATTGGCCACTGGGGAGGGATCTCTTCTGGAATCTATCCAACCCCACTGAGCTGCCAGTGGACTTTCCTAAAACAGAGGGGGTAAGGCTGCAGCAGCAAACCCCCACCGTGGGAACTGGAAGCTCAGGCGGCTCGGTCTTGCTGAACCCGCTGCCCTGGATGTCTTTTTCTGCAGCCCGACCAGAACCACCTGGGAAGCTGTAAACTGGGCTCCAAGGCCTCGCACTCAGGGTCTAGTTCAGTAGGTCCAAGGGGGTTGGCCCTGGACTCGCCCGTCTGAGGACATGGAAACGGAGGCAAGCTGATGTTGGGGGAGACTCGGGGAGGGAGTCCCGAACCCTGCTGTGTCACCCTGCCCTGTCACTCGTAGGGGCAGCTTTATGTCTGTAGCTCCCAGCCCGAAGGTCCCTGAAGCCTGTCACTGGAACCCAACCCGTCGAAGCAGCAGAACTCATAACCTTTGTTTACTCATGGAGCTGAGCAGTTCACCCTAGACCATCACACCCTGGGAGAGGGAAGCAGAAGAGGAACAGGAGGAGCTCCAGGAGAGTAAACACACACGGCCACAGGGGAGAAAAAGCCTAAGGTGAGCAAGATTTAACCACAACAAATATATATATACATATATGGAAACCTTCTTTAAGAAGAGTGAAACAGGCCGGGCGTGGTGGCTCACACCTGCAATCCCAGCATTTGGGAAGGCAAAGGCGGGTGGATCACTTGAGGTCAGGAGCTCAAGACCAGCCTGACCAACACGGTGAAACCTTGTCTCTAGTAAAAATACAAAAATTAGCTGGGCGTGGTGGTGTGTGCCTATAATCCCAGCTACTCGGGAGGCTGAGGCAGGAGAATTGCTTGAACCTGGGAGGCGGAGGTTGCAGTGAGCCGAGATTGCACCACTGCACTCCAGCCTGGGCGACAGAGTAAGACTCTGTCTCAAAAAAAAAAAAAAAAAAGTGAAACAGACCAGGCATAGAGGCTCACGCCTGTAATCCCAGCACTTTAGGAAGCTGAGGCAGGCAGAGCGCTTTAGCTCAGGAGTTCGGGACCAGCCTGGTCATCATAGTGAGACCGCCCCCCGCCATCTCCACAAAAAATAAACAAAATTAGCTGAGTGTGGTGATGCACACCCATAGTCCCAGCTGCTTAGGAGGCTGAAGGTGGGAGGACCACTTGAGCCCAGGAGGTTGAGGCTGCAGTGAGCCGTGATCACACCACTGCATTCCAGCTTGGGCAACAGAGTGAGACCCTGTCTCAAAAATAAGAGAGTAAAACAAAGCTAATAAGCAAGGCCAAAAAATAAGTGAGTTTATAGCATGGTAATGAGAAGATTTAGAAAGTGACAACACTAGACCGAGCCCACCTATTAATGAAAAGATCCAATTGGTGAGAATCTGATTGATTCTCCCAGAGCTCCCCATTGTGTCCACTCTAACTTTCCAATGGGGCTGGAAGTATCCACAAGGCATTTGGGAGAGAGTGCTACTCTCACCTCACAGGGACTACTTGAGAGTGTAGATTTGTAATTGCCTGCGTTTCTTTTTTTTTTTTTTTTTTTTTTTTTTGAGACGGAGTCTTGCTCTGTCGCCCAGGCTGGAGTGCAGTGGCGCAATCTCAGCTCACTGCAACCTCCGCCTCCCGGATTCTTCTGCCTCCACCTCCCAAGTAGCTGGGACTACAGGCACGTGTCACCACACCTGGATAATTTTTGTATTTTTCATAGAGGTGGGGTTTCACCATGTTGGCCATGCTGGTCTTGAAGTCCTGACCTCGTGATCCGCCCCCCTCAGCCTCCCAAAGTGCGGGGATTACAGGCATGAGCTACCATGCTGAGTCATATTGCCTACGTTTTCACAGAAGGCCAAAATACAGGAAGGCCCCAAGGTCCACAACCCCCAGGCAGTTAGTGCTCATGGAGCAGCCCCCACCTCAGTGAGCATCTGGCGGAGCTGGAGGATTTTGCCATCAAGTGTAAAAGGCAAAGGTTAGATGTTAGAGCAAGCACGGGATATTATCAAACTGCCAACATATCTGGCCTGATGGGAAACGCCTGGACCTGTGGTGTGGGATTGTGTTTATTCCTGTAGTGGGAGAGACACAAAACCAAAAAACTTTGATGTTTGCTCAGGGAGGGGGCTATTTATTTATAGAGACAGGGTCTCACTATGTTGCTCAAGCTAGAGTCCAGTGGCAGGAATCATAGCTTACTGCAGTCTTGACCTCCCAGACTCAAGCAACCCTCCCGCCTCAGCCTCCCAAGTAGCTGGGACCGCAGACATGTGCCATCGTGCCCAGCTAATTTTTAAATTATTTTCAGTAGAGACAGGGTCTGTGTTACTCAGGCTGACCTCGAACTCTCGGGCTCAAGCAGTCCTCCCACCTCAGCCTCCCAGCGTGCCGGGATTACAGGCATGAACCGTAAAGCTCAGCCAACAGGGCCATTTAAATTCTGATCATCATAAAGTAAATCTGCAGATTGACACGCAGTGGTCCTACAAATTTGCCTCACCTGATTCTCCAGGGATGACCCGGCTACCATGGCCAAGAACAGACCCATAGCCATCATATTTATTTCTTGTATTGTGAGGGTCCTTAGCTGACCTGAAGAACTGCCCTCAATTCTGCTCTGTTCCACTCCCGCGTTGGTTCTGACCTCTGATCTCTGCCCTTGAACTTTGTATGATTTCTTATTGTGCCCAGCACAATGACTAACTTGTAACACGGCCCAATAGATGCTTGTCTTGTCTCCATCAGATCTCAGGTGGGGAACTTTAACTGGGCCTTGCCGCCCAGCCTGTTCCTGACCTCTGCTGCCCTCTGGTGGCAGCATGCAGCCCTACCCCATTATTACTGCCCTCAGGGTGACTGTTTTGGAAGCAGGAGTCTGATTTCAAAATTCTGGCCTTTCCCACTTTACCTCTCTTGACTTACGTTCTTGACTCATCTCCCATTTTTGAGAGGAAGCTGGAACGATGTACGTGAATAGTTCTAACTTTCTAAAAAGCCATAATGGTTGCAAAATTTCAACTGGAGTTTTCTTTACAGTTAGATGTTTTCCCCCAAAGACCACATCAGGCTCCAATGAGTAAATCTTATCTATAAAGAATGCTACAAGGTGAATGTAAAATTTCAAAAATTGCAGGACTCTCATCTCATAAGTGTCTGTCTCATCCCAGACACCTATGGCAAAGAAGAAGAAATTAAAAAGAAGGAATTGTTCTGGCAAAAGCAGTGGGGTTGTTTCTTCATTAGGTTTTCCTAAAAATCAAAACCTAAAACAAGCACATGTGTGCAGACAGTCTATTTGGGAGGTGACTGCAGAAATAAAGAGCAAGAACTGGGGATGTCTAGAAAGGGAGAAGTTGGAGCAGTGTAAGGTTGAGTATGTGAGGTTCTCCTACAGATTCTGCAAGGGCATCTTGAGAAGCATAGAGGAAACCTCAGAATTGTCCAATAGGACAGGAGGCTGGAGTATTTAT
The DNA here is from genome assembly GCA_036589455.1 of Ateles fusciceps. Classification (NCBI taxonomy): domain Eukaryota; kingdom Metazoa; phylum Chordata; class Mammalia; order Primates; family Atelidae; genus Ateles; species Ateles fusciceps. The sequence goes on from JAZHEH010003205.1 coordinate 15,477,851, forward strand.
CTACCAGCTTCCACTCCTATTGGTGAGGACTGTCTTCAGGGACATGGATTCCCCCCCACTTATGGACTTCCCTGGCATGCAAGCCAAGTAGATGCTGGCTTTGGCAAAAGTCCTTGGACAAAAGCAGGAAGACAGAGGTATGCATTTGCAGTGGGATTCTATCAGTACAAGTTGAGAATGAGCTTGCTAGGCAGGAACTATCCACTGGAACTGTGGCTGAAATCAAAGCTGAAACAGAGTTCACACAGAACTTTCCACCACAATTGAGGTTAAGATCAGAGGTAGACAGACAGGACATGATGAGGAGAAAGAGATGTGTTCGCTATGAACCCCAAAGGGTTATATCCTCAAGGTAAGAATGAACCAGGAAGAAACCCACCTCCCCAGGGCACTGCTAGTGAAATCGCCTGCATGCAGTGGGTAAAGGGTCTCTTGAAGATGCAGAGCCACAAGCAGAGTCCTCATGGAAGTCTGAAGCCTAAATTCATGCGAACTGCATCATCTGAAATACCTCAACCCAAAATGGTAGTGTAAAATAACCCTGGCTGGTGGGGTATTCATTGCTTTCTCCCAGGAAGCAATTAAAATTAAAATTGTTCTGGCCGGTCGCAGTGGCTCACACCTGTAATCCTAGCACTTTGGGAGGCCAAGGGGGGGGCAGATCATGAGGTCAGGAGTTCGACACCAGTCTGGCCAATATGGTGAAACCCCATCTCTACTAAAAATACAAAAATTAGCCGGACGTCATGGCGTGTGCCTGTAGTCCCAGCTACTTGGGAGGCTGAGGCGGGAGAATCACTTGAACCCAGGAGGTGGAGGTTGCAGTGAGCTGAGATCACGCCACTGCACTCCAGCCTGTGCAACAGAGCAAGACTCCACCTCAAAAAAAATTGTTTTCTGGAGAAATGTATCTTCAATTCAGGCCTCGAAAAATTCCCACAGATAGCCAGGCGCAGTGGTTCACGCCTGTATTCCTAGCACTTTGGGAGGCTGAGTTAGGCGGATCACCTGAGGTTGAGAGTTCGAGACCAACCTGACCAACATGGAAAACCCCCATCTCTACTAAAAATACAAAATTAGCCAGGCATGGTGGCACATGCCTGTAATCCCAGATACTCGGGAGGCTGAGGCAGGAGAATCGCTTGAACCTAGGAGTCGGAAATTGTGGTGAGCTGAGATCACATCACTGCACTCTAGCCTGGGCAACAACCATGAAACTCTGTCTCAAAAAAAAAAAAAAAAAAAAGAAGAGAAAAAAGAAAAAATTCTCATAGATAAAATTCCAAGGATTATAAACCCACAACTTTTTTTAATTGAGACAGAGTCTCACTCTCTGTCACCCAAGCTGGAGTGCAGTGGCACAATCTCTCTCACTGCAGTCTCTGCCACCTGGGTTCAAGTGATTCTCCTGTCTCGTCCTCCTGAGTAGATGGGACTGCAGGCACGCACCACCACACCCGACTATTTTTTTGTGTTTTTAGTAGAGATAGGATTTCCTCATGTTGCCATTGCACTCCAGCCTGGGTGACAGAGAGAGACTCCATCTCAAAAAAAAAAAAAAAAAAAAAAAAAAATAGATATATGTGGTGGTGCACACCTGTAGTCCCAGCTACTTGGGAGGCTGAGCCTAGAGAGTTGCTTGAACCTGGGAGGTGGAGGTTGCAGTGAGCTGAGATCACACCACTGCACTCCAGCCTGAGCAACAGAGTGGACTCCATCTCAAAACAAAACAAAATCATGGTGAGCTATCACTATGCACCTGTTAGAATAGCTAAAAATTCTAACAGGGACAAAACAAAATGCTGAGCATGCAGAGAAACTGAATGTCTTCTACATTGATGGTGGGACAGTAAAAAAAAAAAACAAAAACAAATTTCCAAAAGGTTATACACTATGATTTTGTGTGTAGCAGATCAGTATACCCATCCTTGCAACTGCCATGAGTGTTGACAGCTGAAGGCTCACACAGCTTCCCCCCTCGTCTGGAAGGATTGCCCTGGGCAGAAAGGAGGCTGCCTCTTGTTCCAGAGCTTCATGTTCCAGACCTCCCCACGGAGTCTCCACTGGCGCCCCGGCCCCAGTTCTGTTCTTTTAGAGGCAAATAGTCTGTTGAGTAAATGCATGCCCTTACTTAGACTTCCTGGCTGAAGACGTAGTTAACCTTAAGAAAACCTGACTCCCACTATAACAGGATGCTCTGCAATGATCTTCAACGAGGAAGTGATTTCTTTCCTACTTTGGTGTCTTCCCTCACACACTCCCCACCCCGCCAATATTATCCAGCACGGAGAAGCAAAACCAGAAGCTTCCTCTCTCTCCACTTGCAGTCCTTCCCACGCTGTGTCCTGGTTATAACAGTTCCCTGGTCCTTATTCTATTCTGAATCCCCATCCTTGAGAGAAGGCCTGGCACTGGGTACGCCGTAGGTACGAGTGACTTTGGGGAAGATAGGGAGAGTGTGGAAAGGACAGGCGGAGCAGAGCAGGAGGAAGGGGAGGGGCCGCGGCTCCCAGCTGCCTAGAAAGCGGCTGCGGTTTCCCTCAGGGAGAGATCGGGGCTCCTAGTGGCGCCAGCCGAGTGCAGGGCGCGGACACCAGGGAAGGGGGCGCAGGGGAACTCCCGCGGGCCTCGCGTTCGCAAACTTCTCCCCTGGGCAGCAGGCGGTCGTGGGAGAGAAGGCGGAAGAGCCAGCTTTCTGAAACTGTGCACGGGACAGATTGTGCACGGGAAAGAGCGTTTTGGAACTGTGCCTCCGGAAGGGTGAAGGTGAGCATGGGGTCTCCCCCGGGAGGCGGCGGGGCGAGGGGCTGCAGCCAGATTCCTAAGTGGTGTTGGGAAGAACCGTGGCTGAGGGTGGCCCCGTCTGAGTTCCTGGAACTCAGGACCGAGTTGGTTTCATTTCCTGGACTTCGATGGTGGAGCCGCCTGCTGGGATCTCCCACTACCCTCTGCCAAAGCCAGACGCCCAGCAGCGGTGGGGGTCGTGGAGGGCAGGGGCACGGGAGCATGTAACCTGATGTCTTCTTAGAAAAGGGAGCCTTCAGGTTTGTAGGCTGAAGGGGGGAGGGGGGAGAGAGAAAGAGGAGAGAGAGAGAGAGAAAGAGGAGAGAGAGCGAGAGAGAAGAGAGAGAGAGGAAATGCCTGATAACCTTATTTATTTGGAGGGCAGGAAGAAGTGAATTTGTATTTTTATCACCATTTAAATATTTTTCACTGTTAAAATTCGTACCGGACGTGGTGGTTCAAGCCTGTAATCCCAGCACTTTGGGAGGCCGAGGCAGGCGGATCGCCTGAGGTCAGGAGATAGAGACCATCCTGACTAACAGGGTGAAACCTGGTCTCTATTAAAAACACGAAAAAATTAGCTGGGCATGGTAGCACGCGCCGGTAGTCCCAGCTACTCAGGAGGCTGAGGCAGGAGAATCGCTTCAACCTAGAAGGCGGAGGTTGCAGTGAGCCGAGATCTCACCACTGCCCTCCAGCCTAGGCAACAGAGTGAGACTGTCCCAGAATAATAATAGTAACAATAATAACCTGTTTTCTCATCGTAACATACGAACATAATCCCCTTTTTATTTATTTATTATTAGAGATGGGGTGTTCCTCTGTTGCCCAGGCTAGAGTGCAGGGGCACAATCATAGCTCACAGCAGCCTCCGAACTCCTGGGCTCAAGTGATCCTCCTGCCAGATCCTCCCAGGTAGCTAGGACTACAAGGTACACACCACCATGCCCAATTAAGTTTTTTTTTTTCTGTAGAGCCAGAGTCTTGCTTTGTCGCCCAGGCTAGTACCGAACTCCTGGGCTCAAGTGATCCTCCTACCTTGCCCTCTCAAAGTGCTGGGATTACAGGTGTGAGCCACCGCAGCTGGCCTGAACATATTCTTAGTTGTTTGTTTTACATATTATAAATAGCACTGCAGTGAACATCTTAGTAGCCATCTATCTACACACACAAACTTTTCTACAGCCTAAGTTCCTAGAAATTCAAATTGCCCAGTGTGTATATATTTATATTCCCTTTCTTCCCTTAGAGATCATATGCTTAATAAGCCCTTAAACAATTTCAGTTATTGTAGAGTGCTTTTTTCCCAATGCTTTGAAGTTTTTAATATATTTTAATATCATACAGGCAAGTCCCCTTTTCTTTATTTTTTAAAGTCCTGGTTATCCCTACTAATTTCCTGTTTCAAATGAACTTTAAGATCATTTAGTTTTAATGCCAAAATATGTCATTGGATGTTTTATTGGAACTCCATTAATTGGATTTACATTTGGGAGGGATTGCTGGGTTGGTCTATTTTAGTCTTCCCAGCCAGAAATATAACACTTCTCTTTCTTCAAGCTTTGTTTTGTGCAATTTTCCTTTTCTTTCTTTCTTTTCTCTCTCTTCCTTCCTTCCTTTCTTTCTTTTCTTCTCCCTCTCTCTCTCTCTTTTTGGATGGAGTTTTGTTCTGTTGCCTAGGCTGGAGCACAGTGGCGAGATCTCGGCTCAGTGCAACCTCCACCTCCTGGGTCGAAGCAATTCTCCTGCCTCAGCCTCCCAAATAGCTGGGATTACAGGTGCCTGCTACCACACCCAGCTAATTTTTGTATTTTTAGTAGAGATGGGGTTTCACTATGTTGGCCAGGCTGGTCTCAAACTCCTGACCTCAGGTGATCCACCCACCTTGACCTCCCAAAGTGCTGAGATTACAGGCGTAAGCCACTGTACTGGCTGCGATTTTCTTCATACCATGCCACAACTGTATAATTTATTATTTTAAATTGTTTGTCACTTCCATGGGTGGGATATTTTCCCCATTTTCCTTTCTGATTGATTAGTGCTGAGATTTGGCTTTCCGATGAGGCTGGTAGTAAGATAATTGGAGCTTGGAGCTAGGAAGCTGAAATCTGTGAGATTCCTTGAACGACATTGTCACATTTGCTTCTGTTTCTGGTGCAACAGAGGAAGTGTAAAACCCTTTGCCCTCACAATTCCCAGGAAACGGCCTGGAAGCTATCTTCTTAGCTTCTCGGAATAGCTGGGTAGTCTGAGATCTGCTCGTCTGTGTAGGAGTGCCCTAATAACTGTTAGCTCCCGCCGGGTGTGGTGGCTCACGCCTGTAATCTCAGCACTTTGGGAGGCCAAGGCAGGTGGATCACCTGAGGTCAGGAGTTCGAGACCAGCCTGGCCAACATGGTGAAACCCTGTCTCTAAATAATAAATAAATAAATAAATAAAATAACTGTTAGCTCCCTTGCCCGATCACTTATAACTCTCAGGCAACAAAAACCCAAGTATATTGATAGCTCATTTATTTAGTTTCACTTCTGCCAGTGCCTTACTCATGTTTTAAAGCCATATTGGGGCTCCAGGCCAATTATTTTCTCCAAGCTGTTATTTAATCCATAAACTGGTAATAATACTTAACCTACCGATTTCAGTGAGCTATTTTAAAAAACCACTAACTTTGTTTTTTGTTGTTACTGGTGGCGGTGGTGGTGGTGGTATTTTTGAGACAGGGTCTCATCCTGTTGCCCAGGCTGGATGGAGTCAGTGGCACAATCATGGCTCGCTGCAGCCTCAACCTCCCAGGCTCAATCAATTCTCCCTCTTCAGACTCCAGAGTAGCTGGGGCTAGAGGCAGGCACCACCACACCCAGCTAATTTTTGTATTTTTTTGTAGAGACAGGGTTTTACTATGTTGCCTAGGCTAGTCTCGAACTCAGGCTCGGGCGATGCTCTGGCCTCGGCCTCACAAAGTGCTAGGAGTACAGGTTTGAGCCGTCACACCCGACCCTAACTTTATTTTAAATAGTGTGAAAACTGGTTCCATGACCTTGTGATTATTTGAATGCAACCTCCCTGAATTGCAGCATCTTCACCTGTTTGTTTTTTTGAGACATGGTCTCTCTCTGTTTCCCAGGCTGGAGTGCAGTGGTATCATCACAGCTCACTCCAGCCTCGACCTCCCAGGCTCAAGCGATTCTCCCACCTCAGCCTCCTGAGTAGCTGGGGCTACAGATGTGTACCACCACATTCAGCTGATTTTTGTATTTTTAGTAGAGATGGGTCTCGCTGTGTTGCCCACACTGGTCTCTAACTCCTGGCCTCAAGCAGTCCTTCCACCTCTACCTCCCAAAATGTTGGGATTACAAGCATGAACTACTGTACCCAGCCAGTATCTTCATCTGTTAAATGAAAATAACCATGGAGAGCTGGAGGTTCCAAAGCACTTAGGATGTAGTAGGTGAGAGATCTGTTGTCATCGTTAGTATCATCATTCATTACTGAACTCCATTGGCTTTAGCTGCAGATAAAGCAAACATGATTCAAACTGCCTTAAACAATCAGGGAGGTTATTTGGTTGATGAAACCTGTAGCTGGGGGATGGGGTACAGTTCAGTGTCAGTTCAAACCAGTGGCTCAGTGTTGTCATCAAGTGCTTAGATTCTTTCTCTCTTTCGATTCTACCGTGCTCACGTTAGCCTCATTCCAAGCTTTAGGTCAGGGCTCTGTGCTTCCTCACTCACGTTCAGAGAAGAGAGAGAGAGGTTGAGAGTAAGAAGCTGGCATTGCAGCCTCAACCTCCTGGGCTAAGGGATCCTACTATCTCAACTTCCCAGGTAGTCGAGACTACAGGTGTGTGCCACCATGCCAGGCTAAATTATTTAAACATATATATATATATATATATATATATATATATATATATATATATATTTAGATGGTGCAAACTCTGCCTCCCAGATTCAAACAATTCTCCTGGCTTAGCTTTCCAAGTAGCTGGGATTACAGGCGCGCACCACCACACCAGCTAATTTTTGTATTTTTAGCAGAGACAGGGTTTCACCATGTTGGCCATGCTGGTTTCCAACTCCTGACTGCAAGTGATCCACCCTCCTCAGCCTTCCAAAGTGCTAGGATTACAGGTATGAGCCACCATGCCTGGCCAATTTTATATTTTATTTATTTTATTTTATTTTTTATTTTTGTAGAGAAAGTGTCTCACTTTGCTGTCCAGACTGATCTAGAACTCCTGGCCTCAAGCAATCCTCCTGCCTCTTCCTCCCAAAGTGCTGGGATTATCGGTGGGCACCACCTCGCCCAGCTGCATTTTTCTTAAAGGACTGTTGGAAGAAACTGAACAAATCTTTGTACTCTTGCCTCTGTCAAAATTGGAAAAATGAAAGTTAGTCCACGTTTTAAGAAAAACAGAAGCATATTTATCTGTGGCAGTAAAGACTATCCTAGCCCAGCTCACTTCACTCATTTGAGTTACCTGCCTGGCCCTGAAGTCCCTATGCTTTAGCAGGATATATTTGTAATAGGTGAAAGTGATGTAAACATATCGACCAGAAAATACAATGGTTTACATGCAATACAAGTTTATTCCTCAATCACTTAACAGTCCATGGCAGATGTTCCAGGTCTGTGGGCAGCTCTCCTCCAAGTGATGATCCAGGGAACCAGGACCCTTCTTAGGGCTCCACCACCCCTAGGCCCGCTTCACCCTGAGCATGCAGCCAGCAAAGCGAGAGCTTGTGGAGGTGGCAAAGCTGCCCCAGTCCGAAGTAGAGCCAGTCACATACACTCACACCCCATTGGTGAGAACTAGTCACATGGCCACATCACGCTGCAAGGAAGACTGGGAGATGTAGTCCCGGCTGTGCCAGCTCTTCTCAGCTACAGCTCTATTATTATGGAAGGGCAGAACAGATTTTGGTGGGCAGCAAACCATCTCTATCTTGCATAAAAATGGTGGGGAGACCTCCTCAGGCATTTAAATCACAGATCCCTTTGATTCTTTCTTAGCCAAGTGGTGAATATGCAGGAGATTTGGGGGATTTCACCAAATTCCATTCGTTTATTCCAGGTATGGAAAATTTGAAGCATATCATCACCTTTGGCCAGGTCATCTACAAACGGTGTGAAGAGATGAAATACTGCAAGAAACAGTGCCGGCGCCTGGGCAACCGTGTCCTCGGCCTGGTAGGGTCTCTGGAGATGCTCCAGGACCAAGGAAAGAGGAGGGTGCCCTCTGAGAGGTTAACCACAGCCATGAACCGCTTCAAGGCTGCCCTAGAGGAGGCTGATGGAGAGATAGAAAAGTTCAGCAATAAATCCAATATCTGGAGGTTTCTAACAACAAGCCAGGACAAAATACTCTTCAAAGACGTCAACAAGAACCTGAATGATGTCTGGAAGGAGCTCTCGCTGTTACTTCAGGTTGAGCAACACCTGTCTGTTTCACACATAAGCCAAGGAGCATCCTGGGCACAGGAAGATCAGCAGGATGCAGCCGAAGACAGGCGAGCCTTCCAGATGCTGAGAAGGGGCAAGTTGGGTTTTTGGTGGGGAGTGGAAGTGCAGCCGAACGCATTTTAGTCTCACTTTAATTCACTAAAGGAGCAGCAAGGATGACGTTTGAGCAGTTGTAACACACTTGTAGCTTAAAACCCCTAACATTCTTTGGCCCAGATATATGGTAGGGGCTGGTGAAATTTGGGCAAGCCAGCGTTGGGGAGGTGTTTTGTTTTGCTTTGTTTTTTGAGATAGGGCCTCTATCATATGGGCTGGAGGACAGTGGCACCATCATAGCTCACTGCAGCCACAGGCTCAAGTGATCCTCCCACCTCAGCCTCCTGAGTAGCTGAGTATATAGGTGTACCCACCACCATGCCCAGCTCATTTTTATTTCATTTTTTGTAGATAGGGAGTCTTGCTATGTTGCCCAGGCTGGAGTAGAACTCCTGGCCTCAAGTGATCCTCTTACCTCAGCCTTCCAAAGTGCTGGGATTACAGGCACCCAAGAGGTCAAGGCTGTGGTGAGCCATGATTATTCCACTGCACTGAAGCCTGGGCAACTGAGCGAGATCCTGTCACCAAAAACAAAGAGCGTGGGGGCCAGCATGAGAAGTAAATCTCCCTCCTTGACCTCAGGGGGCCCTGTTTCCCTTTCTGAGGACATGAGACCTTCCGTACTAAAACTGGGAAAGTCTAATGGAAAAAGTATAGACAAACTGATAATCTCATCCATTGTTGGCGGAAGGATATTAGTGCAACCTTTATCAAAATGTGAGATACACAATTTATCAGTTTCTTGAATACGCTTCTGGAAATTTAAGTATATGTATTTTATTGTTGTGACACAATCAGCATCATACCAAACACATTGTTCTATTTCCTCTTTTCTCATTAAATAACTCAAATATCCTTCTATGTAAATATCCTCCCATGTAAATATCCATAGAGTTGGCCGGGCATGGTGGCTCACGCCTGTAATCGCAGCACTTTGGGAGGACAAGGCGGGCAGATCATGAGGTCAGGAGATTAAAACCATCCTGACTAATGTGGTGAAACCCTGCCTCTACTAAAAATAAAAAAATTTAAAAAATTATCCCGGCATGATGGCACATGCCTGTAATCCCAGCTACTCGAGAGGCTGAGGCAGAAGAATCCCTTGAACCTGGGAGGCGGAGGTTGCAGTGAGCTGAGATCGCACCACTGCACTCCAGCCTGGACGACAGTGAGACTCCGTCTCAAAAAAGAAAAAAAAATCCGTAGAGTTCTATAGCTTGTTTTGCTACTTGGCATCTACCGTACTGTTTTGTTTTGTTTTATTATCATACCAGCAGCATACAAATAAATACAAAAACAGCACAATATATATACCCATTATTTTTTCCCATTTTTTTGTGATAAAATATACATCATGTAAAATTTACCATTTCAACCATTTTTAGATGCCAATTCAGTGGCATCAAGTATATTCAGATGGTTCTGAAACAGTCACCACTATCTATCACCAGAAATTTTTTTTCTTTTTTTGAGACAGAGACTCACTCTATTGCCCAGGCTGGAGTGCAGTGGTATGATCTTGGCTCACTGCAATGTCTGCTTCCTGGGTTCAAACGATTCTTGTGCCTCAGCCACCTGAATAGCTGGGATTACAGGCGCGTGCCACCACACCCAACCAATTTTTGTATTTTTAGTAGAGATGGGGTTTTACCATGTTGGCCAGGCTGGTCTCGAACTCCTGACCTCAAGTGATCTGCCTGCCTCAGCCTCCCAAAGTGCTAGGATTACAGGCATGAGCCACCATGCCCAGCCTATTTCAAGATATCTTTATGAGAAATTCCCACAACTGGAATTACTAGGTATAATCACTGGGTCAAAGACTAGAGGCGTTTCAAATGTTGGTCAACGTTGCACAAATATCACTCTTACCAACAATTCATGAGGTTATCTGTTTCTCTATAGTTTTCCCGTAAGAGACTTTCTCACTTTTAGTACTCAAGGTTTCATGTTCCCAGAACTCCTTAGTCCTGGGCAGACAGGGATGACTGACCACTGTAAATAGTGTGTTATAAATTTTCACACATTTCTGAGTATATAAGTTGTGATAGGTTCAATTATGCTGTGCTTTAAAAAGCAACAGCAACTCAGTGTTCTAAAGAAACAAGTTTAGGTTGGGTGCAGTGGCTCACGCCTATAATCCCAGCACTTTGGGACGCCAACGTGGGAGGATCACCTGAGGTCAGGAGTTCGAGACCAGCCTGACCAACATGGAGAAACCCCGTCTCTACTAAAAATACAAAATTAGCTGGGCATGGTGGCGCATGCCCATAATCCCAGCTGCTCGGGAGACTGAAGCAGGAGAATTGCTTGAACCCAGGAGGCGGAGGTTGCAGTGAGCCGAGACTGAGCCATTGTACTCCAGCCTGAGTGACAAGAGTGAAACTCTGTCTAAAAAAAAAAAGGAAAGAAAGAAACAAGTTTCCCTTCCCATGGCAGGCAGCGTGGGAGCTCTCTCACTCCTTTCTCTCTCTGCCTAATAAATCGCTCTCTGCTAAAAAAAAAAAAAAAGAAGAAGAAGAAAGAAAAGAAACAAGTTTATTTCTCATTCAGGCAAAGTCCAGGAGACTCTCCAAGGTGAATGTCCTCCTTCCAAGATACTTTCAATAGTATAGCACTTTGGTGTTGACACAAACTTTCCTCACTTCCAAAGCAGCCAGGTTGGAACCTTGTGCAGAGTCAATTAAATGCTCCCTCTAGGAAGTGACAGACATCTTTTTCCTTCATTTCTTAGCCAAAGCAAGTCACCCAGCCACGCTTTAATGCATTTCCTATGTGTTTAGAAGTAGAAATCTGAATATTGGTGATCAGTAGTCATCCCTACTATAATGACTATGATAAGTAAAAAATGATATCTCAACAGTTTTAATTAGCATTTTAGTTTTGATTAGCATGTGATTTTAATTTCTGTTTTTGAGCATTCACTGCCCTTTTTTCCTGCAGATAATGAAAACATAGAAGCTTCATTGAGACGATTGGAAATCGACATGAAAGAAATCAAGGAAACTTTGAGGCAGTGTAAGTTATCATGTGCCCTGCTGTTTCTGATGGCCCCCAAACTAGAAGTCATCAGTTTAGTGGGACCCCAACCTCCCCCTACCCTTGCGTTTGTCCTTTTTCTGTGCTGGATGGCTGGAAGCAGCCCACAGGTTTGGGGATCTATTCATGGCTAGCCCCTGCTTCTGTCCATGGAATAACATCTGGAGGGGGCTTCTTGACCAGTAAGATATCTTCTAACACATGTCAAAGTGCTTAAAAACTCTATGAATAGCATCAAAGCTTCAGTTCAAGTTGCTGAATTTCCAAGAAAAAATTCAGATCAAATTTAAAATGCCCACTCATTCATTATTCAACAAAACTGTGAGTATCTGCTTTATGCCAGAGGCCATGCAAAGAGGGAACTAAGATGCAGAGGACACTGCCTTCCAGGAGCTCACGGGGTAGAGGAGGGAAGTGGAAAGACAGACAGTGAACACACAACAGCAAGGTTACTGAGCTTGAACTGTGTCCCTAACTACTAGATGTGAAGTGACTAAACCAGATGCCAGATGCTCAAGTGACAAGCTCTGGGGAACAGGAATAGAGAGACTTCCAGAATGAGAGAGACAGATCTGGATGAGGGTTAAGGCTGGAGGGACAGGCAGGATTTGAAGAGGAGAGAAAGGAAGTGCATGACACCTTCTGTTAAGCGTCCCAGCTGTGTCTCTACCAGTCACTCAGAGGCACTGGAGCCGCTCCCAGCCAGGACCAGCTCTGGTTTATGGTGAGGGCTTCCCACTTCTATCACAAAGATGCCACCTCCCTTAGTGTCCCTTCCTCTGCTCATTGACTCTTTTGTCTTCCTTCCTCCTGGGGCTGAGGTCAGATTTACCACCAAAACGCATGCAGGAGACCCTGCAAGAGCAAGTCAAGGAGATCAAGAAGGAGCAGCTTTCAGGATCCCCGTGGATTCTGCTAAGCGAAAATAAAGTCAGCACACTTTATAAAGGAGAATACCACAGAGCTCCAGTAGCCATAAAAGTATTCAACAAACCCCAGGCTGGCAGCATTGGGTAAGTTGTTTTATGTGGTTCTCTCGTGCATACCAATACTTACTATCTATAACTCTCCAAAGAGAGAGGTGTATTGTCTCCATTTTTAGATGAGGAAGCCTGGACCCCAAAGGGTTAAATGACGTGCTCTCCACTATTAAGGAGCAGAGTCTTGACAAATGTATCTTTCCACCTCGGTTCTAGAGTCTTCTTTATTCACAATACATGTATTTTTTAAAAACTTCCCTTTTAACCCTGTTTCCAGTGGCCCATCCCCTCTCCAGACAGTAATTCTAGTGTGTTTTGTTTGTGTGTGATCTTGTAAAAGGTATGCATCCATTTTTCACGTTCACAACCGATAGAGTTACGTGTACGTTGCCTCCTTTCCTCACTTTTCTCACTCAACATCACGGAACATGTTCCATACTTGGAGTCCGTAATTTCTGTCTGCCATCCATGGTGAAGATCCACATTTTGTCAACTTTTTTTTTTTTTTTTTTTTTTTTTTTTTTGAGACAAGACCGCACTCTGTTGTCCAGGCTGGAGTGCACTGGAGTGCAGTGGTAAGATCATAGCTCATTGCAGCCTTGACCTCCTGGGCTCCAGCAATCCTCACACCTCAGCCTCCCAAGTAGCTGGGACTGCAGGTATGCACCACCACACCCAGCCAATTTTTAAATTTTTTGTAGAGACAGGGTCCCACTGTGCTGCCCAGGCCGGTCTGGAACTCCTAGGCTCAAGCACCTCCTGCCGCAGCTTCCCAAAGTGTTGGGATAACAGGCGTGAGCCATACATTTTGTCTTTTTTTTTTCTGGTGATGGAACCTGGTCAACTTCCAACTTTTCCCCCACCAAAAAAATGCCATGCTAAGTATCCCTTTAGGGACCTGTATAAGAAGTCTTTGGGATCTAGCACCAGGAGAGGAAGTGATGGGCCGTAGGATATGTGTATATGAAGTGACTAAGTACTACCAGGCAACTCTTCAGAATAGAGTGTCTATGGCTATACCTCCATGAGCAACCTCACCAACCCTTAGTGTTATCCAGCTTTCTAATTATTTTCCTCCTTATAGTTATAAAGTGATCAATATCTCGTAGTTATTTTAACTTGCATTTCTGTTTTTAACTAATGAATTCAAACCCTTGTTTACATGCTTTAGCTATTTGGGTTTTCTCTTCCATAAATTGCCTGTTCATATCCTCTGCGCATTGTTCCCTCACGATTGCTGCTTTTGTCTTGTCTGCAGATCTTTGTATATTTTGGAAATCAAGCACTTGTCAGCTTTAGATGTTACAAGCTTTTTATCTGTACTCTGGAGGTGTGCTTCACTACCTCTAGATCTTAAAGGCATTCTATATTTTCTTCTCTTAATTTTAGTTCATTTTTCATATTTAGGTTTTAATCCTACTGGAATCCACCTTTGGATGTGATATTATATAGGGTCAACTTTTATTTTTAGCCACATAGTCAGTTTTCCCTGTACCATCTATTAAGTGGTCTATCTTTTCCCTATTGATTTGTGGTACCATATTTATTGCATATTAAGTTTTTATATAGACATGGATCTGACTCTGATCTCTCTAATCTGTCCCACTGATCAATTTGTCTACTTTTGTACCAATAACACACTGCTGCTGTTTTTTTCATATGACTTTGTATTAAGTTTCAAAATATGGTAAAGAATTTCCTCCTCTTGATTCTTCTTTTTCAGGTTGACTTAGCTAAATACATATCAAAGAAAGTCTTATCACACTTCTCAAAATACGCATCAAGATTTTGACTGAGACTGTATTTTTAACAGCTTTATTGAGATATATTTTACATACCATAAGATTTACCTATTTAAGATGTACAATTCAATGGCTTTAAATATATTTACAGGCCAGGCACGGTGGCTCATGCCTGTAATCCCAGCACTTTGGGAGGCCAAGGTGGGTAGATCACCTGAGGTTAGGAGTTCAAGATCAGGCTGACCAACATGGTGAAACCCTGTCGCTACTAAAAATACAATAAGTAGTCAGGCATGGTGGCAGGCCCCAGTAATCCCAGATGTGGTGGCGGGTGCCTATAATCCCAGCTACTTGGGAGGCTGAGGCAGGAGAATCACTCGAAACCGGGAGGTAGAAGTTGTCGAGAGCCGAGATCACGCCATTCCACTACAGCCTGGGCAACAAGAATGAGACTCCATCTCAAAAAACAAACAAACAAACAAAAAATTCTTTCAACAATATTTTAGGCACAAAATGTTCAGGATAAGACTTGTAATTTTTTTGTAAATTTATTCCTAAGTATTTTATTATATTTTTGCTATTAGAAATGAAATTTTTTTAATTTAATCTTTTGACTGTTAATTGCTGGCAGATTTTTGTAGTCTCTGAAACTGCCCTGATTCTCTGGCAGACCTTGGACAAGCCCCCTTTACTCTTTGAGTCTAAGAGTAAATGAACAGACTGGATTGAGTTGGTGGTTCCAGTGATCCTCTTTAATAATTTACCTGCCCATATTCCTTAAGGCCCACATTTTGGAAGGAATTTTGGTTATAATATTTCACTTAATAAATATCCTTATCTTTATTTTATTTTATTTTATTTATTGTTTTGAGAGGGAATTTCGCTCTTGTTGCCCAGTCTGGTATGCAATGGTGTGATCTCGGCTCACCACAACCTCCACCTCCTGGGTTCAAGTGATTCTCCTGCCTCAGTCTCCAGAGTAGCTGGGATTACAGGCATGTGCCACCATGCCCAGCTAATTTTGTATGTTTAGTAAAGACGAGGTTTCTCCATGTTGGTCAGGCTGGTCTCGAAGTCCCAACCTCAGGTGATCTGCCCGCATCAGCCTCCTAAAGTGCTGTACGTGGCATATCCTTATTTTTATTGATCAAAGATACACACAAGGGGATGGGCACCGTGACTCACACCTGTAATCTCAGCACTTTGGGAGGCATAGGCAGGCAGATCACTTGAAGCCAAGAGTTTGAGACCACACTGCCCAACTTGGTGAAACCACATCTCTACAAAAAAATACAAAAATTAGCCGAGGCTGGGCATGATGGCTCATGCCTGTAATCCCAGCACTTTGGGAAGCTGAAGCAGGCGGATCACTTGAGGTTGGGAGCTCAAGACCAGCCTGACCAACATGGAGAAACCCTGTCTCTACTAAACATACAAAGTTAGCTGGGCGGGGTGGCGCATGCCTGCAATCCCAGCCACCTGGGAGGCTGAGGCAGGAGAATCACTTGAACCCAGGAGGTGGAGGTTGTGGTGAACCGAGACTGCGCCATTGCACTCCAGCCTGGGCAACAAGAGTGAAACTTTGTCTCAAAAAAAAAAATTAGCTGAGCATGGTGGTACATACCTGTAGTTTCAGCTCCTCAGGTGACTGAGGCATGAAAATGGCTTCGACCTGGGAGGTGGAGGTTGCACTGAGCCGAGATTGCACCACTGTGCTCCAGCCTGGGTGACAGAGCAAGACCCTGTCTCTAATTTAAAAAAAAAAAAAAAAGACATACACCACAATCTGTCAGAGTACGTGCTAAACAACATGTTATAGCCTAAAAATAATAACAAACACTTGACTTAAAGACTTAGTTTGCCTACTAAAGCCCTGTAGGTCATTAAAATACAGTTCTATTAGACTATTTGAACTGTTGAAAAGATATTAGCAACCCCATTAATATCTCACAGATGCCAAGGGACTAATTGTGCTGCCGCAGGCACCCAAGGGGTTCCACGTGTTGTCATCAGTAGCTGAGTCCATCCTGGTACCAGTTCTTACCCCCAGGAGATGCTGATATCCCCATGCCCACATACGCAGAGCATCACTACACTGAGTGTTCTCTAAGGAACCTTCCAGTTCTGAAATCCCATTTCCTCCTTTTATTTTCATAGAATGGTAAAGCAGACTTTCAATGATGAGATCGAAACCGTGAAGAAATTTGAATCTCCCAACATCCTGCGTATATTTGGGATTTGCATTGATGAATCAGGTAAGGAGTGCTTCTGGGAATGACCAAGCTTTTGATGGCCTGGAATATACCGTCTGTGTTTTAATGTGTTGCTTTTTTTTTTTTTTTTTTTGGAGACAGTCTCACCCTGTTGCCAGGCACCAAGTTAGAGTGCAGTGGCACGATCTTGGCTCACTGCAACCTCTGCCTCCCAGGTTCAAGCAGTTCTCCTGCCTCAGCCTCCCAAGTAGCTGGGACTACAGGCACGCACCACCAGGCCCAGCTAATTTTTGTATTTTTAGTAGAGATGGGGTTTCACCATGTTGGCCAGGATGGTCTCGATCTCCTGACCTCGTGATCCGCCCACCTCGGCCTCCCAAAGTGCTGGGATTACAGGCGTGAGCCACCGTGCCCGGCCTTTTTTTTTTAAAGAACACCACAAAGGCTGGAATCTACACAGTGTGATTATCAGTGTTAATTTTTTTTTTTTTATCCCAAGATGCATGTTCTTATCTTCTTTCAGGAGAGCAGGGCTGAAGCCTGAGGGTTGGTTTGCACTAACATGGCCATATCTTCTCCTTTCAGCCCATTGGGAAACAAGGAGTACATGTTTAGATGCCAGTCTGGAAGAGGGGTGCATCTTGTTCCTCTAAAACATTATAAAGCTGCTAGGTGCGGTGGCTCACACCTGTAATCCCAGCACTTTGGGAGGCCAAGACGGGCAGATCACTTGAGGTTGGGAGTTCAAGACCAGCCTGGCCAACATGATGAAACTATTTTTAGTCTCCATTAAAAATTAAAAAATTAGCCAGATGTGGTGGCGGGTGCCTATAATCCCAGCTACTTGGGAGGCTGAGCTAGACTCTGTCTCAAAAAAATAAAAAAATTAAAAATAAAGGCAAACGTTCAGCAGTGTTTATTCTCCTGGGGGACCGCTCAGGTGCCTGGCTCAGCCATGTGTCAGTTTTGCAACTCAGGTCCATGAATGGGGATGTCAACTTCTTGTCTGAGTCCTCATCTGCCCCTGCCATGTGTGCCCCACTCATTCCTCCCACACAGACGTACGAAGCTCTTTCTGAGCACCATGTGAACAAGACAGACACATTTCCTGCCAACCTTGGGCTTCCAGCTGAGTGAGGAAGACATTTCCCAAACAACTACTCAAGCAAATATAGAATTATACCAGGAAAGGGAGATGGAAGTAAAAGAAGAAAAAGAACTTTTTTTCTTTTTTTTTTGAGGCAGAGTCTTGCTCCGTCACCTAGGTTGGAGTGCAGTGGCACAATCTTGGCTCACTGCAATCTCTGCCTCCCAGGTTCAAGCAATTCTTCTTCTCAGCCTCCCAAGTAGCTGGGACTACAGGTATGCACCACTATATCTGGCTAGTTTTTGCATTTTTCATAGAGACCAGGTTTCATCATGTTGACCAGGCTGGTCTCGAACTCCTGGCCTCAAGTGATCCATCCACGTCATCCTCTCAAAGTGCTGGGATTACAGGAGTGTGTCACCGTGCCTGGCTGAACATAATTTTTTTTTTAAGGTAGAATTATGACAAGCCAAGTATTATGGAGAAGAGGATGGGAATTCTGGGTGTATTTGGTCCATTCAAGGAGGCCGGGGGAGCAAAACTGTAGGATGAGAGCTGGGGAGAAATGGGACTTACAGCAGAGCCAAGTCTGTGTCAGCACAGAGCCCAGGAGAGGTGGGCCGCAGACAGCAGGAGCTCCGAGTAGGGCGGGTCCTCACAGTGTCTTGCTCCTTTCCACCAGTGACTCCGACTCAATTCTCCATCGTCATGGAGTACTGTGAACGCGGGACCCTGAGGGAGCTGTTGGATCAGGAAGAAGACCTCACACTCGGCAAGCGCATGGTGCTCGTCCTGGGGGCAGCCCAAGGCCTGTACCGGTATGACGGGGTGAAAAGATGCCACGAAGGGTTGGATGGGTCTGTCCACACTCCTGATACTCCAAGAGATGGTGAGAGAACAGGCCAGAAGCCCCAGACAGTCCCCTCCCATACAGTTTTACTATTTACTCGGATTACAGATAGGAGGGAAGAGGAGGCTTAACCCAGGGAACACCAGCTCTCAGAACTGAAGGTTGAATTTAATGTCCACACTGTACTTGTAAAGTTGGATGGGCCCTAATTTTGGAGTGGACAGATTTAGCATAAAAATAAACATATCCAGTTAAATTTGAATGTTAGGAAAGTAATGATAATATTTTAGTATAAGTACATCCAAATATTACATAGTATGTACTTATACTAAATATCAAAAATATCAAATTTTATTTTATTTTTTGAGACAGTCTCTCTCTCTTGCCCAGGCTGGATGTGATGTGGTCACAGCTCACTCAGCCTCCTGAGCACAAGCAATCCTCCCACCTTAGCCTCCTGAGTAGCTGGGACTATAGGCGTGCACCACCACACTCAGCCAATTAAAAAAATTTTTTTTTGTAGAGACGAGGTTTTGCCATGCTGCCTAGGCTAGTCTCAAACTCCTGGGATCAAGCAATCCTTCTGCCTCAGCTTTCCAAAGTGCTGGGATTAGAGGCGTGAGAGTCACTGCACCCAGCCCCACATTTTGGATAAACATTTCTTTTCATATAACTATCGCCCATGCAATTTGTGGGCATGCTTGTACTAATATATATGTATATTAGCACATGAATATATATATTCATCACTTACCAGAAACTCAAATTTAATGGAGTGTTTTGTTTTTTATTTGGCAACTCTACCTGTTCTCACCTGCAGAATCTATGGATCCTTAGGCTCAAGGTGTCCCTAAAGGTTAGTCACCCACAAACCATGTGCAGGGTTTTAACTGTAATGCTACCAGTATTATTTACCCAACATTTTTCACTACATTGATTCACTTTTTAAAAATGTGAATAAAGGCTGGGCACAGCGGCTCACGCCTGTAATCCCAGCACTTTGAGAGGCCGAGGTGGGTGGATAACTTAAAGTAAGGAGTTCGAGACCGGCCTGGCCAACATGGTGAAACCCTTTTTCTACTAAAAATAGGGAAATTGGCCTGGCATGGTGGCAAACACCTGTAATCCTAGCTACTCAGGAGGCTGAGGCACAAGAATCACTTGAACCTGGGAGGCGGAGGTGGCAGGCAACTGATATCACGCCATTGCACTCCAGCCTGGGAGACAAAGTGAGACTCCGTCTCAAAAAAAAAAATTGAAATAAAGTTTTTAAGAAGGATACTTTACGTTTTTATTTGTTTATTTTTTTGATACAGAGTCTCACTCTGTCGCCCAGACTGGAGTGCAATAGAGTGATCTCGGCTCACGGCAACCTCTGCCTCCTGGGTTCAAGCCATTCTCCTGCCTCAGCCTCCCAAGTAGTTGAGATTACAGGCGCCCACCAACATGCCCAGCTAATTTTTGTATTATTAGTAGAAACGGGGTTTCACTATGTTGGTCAGGCTGGTCTCAAACTCCTGACCTCAGGTGATCTGCCTACCTCAACCTCCCAAAGTGCTGAGATTACAGGTGTGAGCCACTGCGCCTGGCCAAAAACTGACACTTTCTATTACTCCCATAAATTGAAAAACAATGTCACTTGCCAAAAATAGGTGATCACAAATGAAACCAAGACAATGTAATTAAATTCTGGCTGGATGAGGCTGCCTGCCTGAAGCTCTGCCATCCAACCCACATTCTCTTTGTACAATGGAGATAATGGCAGAGTTAGAGAAGTTTTAAGGATAGCCAACACCAAACCCAGACTTTCTCCTGATGTAATCAGAAGGACTGGAGTAAATTGGAAGGAGAATAATTTTCTCTTTATATAATCTTGCATACCACCTCATCCCATACTTTTGGAAATACTGTCTTAGCTACTCATTTGAAATTATCAAGTTTATTACTTCTCAACTCCCTAGTGAATTTAAGAAGTATTTTTGGTTGTTGTAGGGGACACTGTTAATATCCCTCCAAATGACTTCTGATCCTTTTTACCTGCTCTATATACCCATCCCCCACTCAGCATGCTTTGCTGCTAAAAGTTCACAGCTACAATCTTCAGAGGATTGCCCATGGGCACTGGAGCCCTTTCACCCTTACAGACAGCTGAAAGTGCCCACAAGTTTTATATCCACCTGTCCCTGTCCTCCCTAACACAGTTCATAACTATCGACTGGTGTGAGTACAAAAGGCCAGTTCCTTTGCCACCTGTGGGACTCACCCTGAGGTGTAATTGTGCCCCACCAGTGAGACCACCTGAGCCTGGGATTTCACCTGAAATCAACCTCTTGCTTGATTTCTTCTCTTCTCTTTCCCCATCCTGCTTCTTCTACTCCCTCACCCATTTCTTCTGTGAGCACCTTGTTTTCATTTGTTTGGGGGACTTTGGGAGGTTTTTTTGAGACAGAGTCTCACTTTGTCACCCAGGCTGAAGTGCAGTGATGCGATCTTGGCTCACTGCAACCTCTGTCTCCTGCGTGCAAGCGATTCTCATGCTTCAGCCTCCCAAGTAGCTGGGATTACAGACGTGCACCACCACGCCCACCTAATTTTTTGTATTTTTATTAATAGCAGAGACAGGGTTTCACCATGTTAGCCATGCTGGTCTCAAACTCCTGACCTCAAGTGATCCGCCCACCTGGGCCTCCCAAAGTGCAGGGATTATAGGCATGAGCCACCACACCTGGCCAAGGCAGCACCTTCTTGATACAAATCCCTCTTACCCAAATCCTTGGCTCAGGATCTGCTTCTGGGAGAATCTGAGCTCAGGCAGACACCGTGACCACAACACAACCCGGAACACAGGGGCTTCGTGAAACCAAGGTTCTCTTGTCTGGAAGTCAATGGGTCCCCAGCTTCACATTCTGTTTTGACCTGAAGGGTCCCAACAAGGTCCAGCCAGCCAGCCATGCCTCTGAGCACAGTGCTTCCCAGGCAAAGCAACACTGAGGCACCTTTGTCCTTCTCTACCTCAAGGGACCTCTGATGCCAGATTCCATGCACTCCACAAGGGATGCCATGCCTCCTTGTGCTGTGAATCTCAGCTCTGCTCCATACTCACAGCTTGTGGATTCTCAAACTTTGCCTCCGCATTTCAGTTTTTCCTGCCTATCTGTGGACAGGCACCCATGGTACTGTCCAGCCTCATCAGCCCAGTCATGGTTGTCAGTCCCCCCCCAAGAAAGTTTGTGCAAAGGTCACTAATACTCCCTGCCTTTGGCTGTGTCAGGCTACACCATTCAGAAGCACCTGAACTCCACAGAAAAATCAGAAGCTCAAACTTCCTGGTAACTGAAGGCTACCAAGTGAAGGTGAGTGTGCCTTCCACAGGGCTCTTTGGGTCAAATCTGCATGACTGTTTGGTGCTAGAAGAGGGGCACAGATGTCTCAGAAAGGCTTGATTCTTGCCTTAGTTTTATGTTTTATTTTATTTTATGTTTTTCAAGACAAAGTCTCTTTCTGTTGCCCAGGCTGGAGTGCAGTGGGGTTATCTTGCTCACCACCACCTCCACTTCCCCAGTTCAAGTGATTCTCTTGCCTCAGCCTCCCCAGTAGCTGGGATTACAGGCACACACCACCACGCCTGACTAATTTTTGCATTTTTAGTAGAGACAAGGTTTCACCATGTTGGCCAAGCTGGTTTTGAACTCCTGGCCTCAAGTGATCCGCCCGCCTCAGCCTTCCAAAGTGCTGGGATTACAGGCATGAGCCACCACACCTGGCCTTGCCTTAGTTTTAGAACTGAGTTCAATTTTAGTTTTTAGTTTCAGAACTAAGTTTCACTTTCTGTATGCCCACCACATGACAGACTCCATCCATGCCTCCTGTTCTGATGCCTGCCTTCCCTCATGGCCATTTAGCAGGGATGGACTAAAAGCCATTTCCCCTTAGATGCCTGGACACCACATCTATGTCCCTACAACTCACAAGGGGGAATCTTCTTAGGTTTAAGGAGTCAGACTTACAGGACAGGCCTAGGCCACAATTGTCATTCAGTTACTTAGAAGGATGTCCTACAGAAAGCACAGTGTCAGCAGCAGCAAACCGTTCCCTCCAGCGAGAGTCCTCGCAGTCATCCAGGAGATACTCTCTGTCCGAGCCATAGGTGCTGGAGAAAGAGGCTCCCATTAGGTGGCGTGGGTCATCCAGGCTTAGAAGCACATGACCTGCAGGAGTCAGCATCTCTGATAACAACCCTGCAGGCATGCCTTCCAGTGTTTCTGCAAGAGACATGTCAGTTGCTGTTTTGAGAGCTGCCCCATGGCTGAGCATGGTGGCTCATGCCTGTCATCTCCACACTTTGGGAGGGAAGATAGGAGGATCACTTGAGCCCAGGGGTTCAAGACCAGCCTGGGCAACATAGTGAGACCCCCACCTCTTCAAAAAAATTAAAAATCAGCCAGTGCACACCTGTAATCCCAGCTGTTCAGGAGAGCAAGGCAGGAGGAGGATGGCTAGAGCCCAGGAGGCTGAGGCTACAGTGAGCTATGTTCATGCCACTGCACCCTAGCCTGGGCAACAGAATGAGATCCTGTCTCAAAAAAGAAAAAATTGCCATAGAGCATTCCCATCAGCTGTTGACTGTGTAGTCTACTTACCCCCTCTATCTGGTCCAGAAGCAGTCTAACAATCAGCAGTCATTTCTATCATCAGCAGCGTTACTAAGGGCCATAGGTTACAAGTCTACCTTTATCAGCTTTCCAGGGGAACAGAGCTAAGAAGTTCACTGGAAGTCAGATTTTCATACAGAAGAGGAAAAGATTTTGTGAACTCAATGTCCACAGTTCCCAAATGCGAAAAGAATTTTAGCAGTTTTCTTTGTCATCCATAGATGGTTTTCTTTCTTCCAGTCTGATGAGTGTCAGAGACAGCCCTCAATTAACAGCAGACAGGCCTTTTTTGCCTTTCAGCTGCCTTTCTCCCTCTGCGATGATGATAGAAGTACTCCCAAAACAGTGTGTCTGCTACTCTCACAGTCTTCAGCCTGACTCTAAGATGTGCTATTCCACCTTTCATCCCTGGTATCCCGTATGGTGCTAGATGTCAGAGAATGTCAGTGCTCAGGAAACATATGAGCAAATGAATGAATGAATGGGGGATGAGCCATCTAAATGCCTTATCTTATTTCTCACACTGCCGCTAGATTTGGGTACCTGGCTGAGTTTGGGGCTGGCAGCCTTCTGCACACCAGTGGTGCCAATGGCAGCTGTGCATGGGACAAGAACATATACTCTCACTGACTGTGCTGTGGTTTAAGAACACCACGTGTAGCCAGGTGCGGTGGCTCATGCCTATAATCCCAGCACTTAGGGAGGTCGAGGCAGGAGGATCACAATGTCAGGAGATCGAGACCATCCTGGCCATGGTGAAACCCATCTCTACTAATACAAAAAATTAGCCAGCCACGGTGGTGCGCGCCTGTAGTCCCAGCTACTCAAGAGGCTGAGGCAGGGGAATCGCTTGAACCCGTGAGACAGAGGTTGCAGTGAGCTGAGATAGTGCCACTGTACTCCAGGCTGGCGACAGAGCAAGACTCTGTCTCAACAACAACAACAAAAAGAACGCCATGTGACCATGCAGGGCGGGGGGATGACTCAGACTTGTCATGTCACACCAAAGCCAAAGGATCAGGCTGACCCCCTATAGGGTCAGATAGTACAGAGGGGAATGCCCTCGTGATATTTTTCCACCTGCTTCTCTGGGAGAAGGTGAGATGGGCAGTGGCACTGTGACCCCTCTCCACCCTCACTGAGTGGAGTTCAGTCCTTGATTGAGAAACCCTTACATTTTAACATAGCCATACTGGCAACAACTACAACTTAGCAGGTCTTACCAGTGCTTTATGACCATTATCTCAAGTAATCCCCACTGCTTTCACCCCATTTTATACAGGAGAAATCTCTTTGTGTTTCTCTTGGTTGCTGCACTATGATAAGTTGAACCCGTAATGTTAACCAAAAGAGTAGCCACACAGACAGAAGTCACTACAGGAAATAAATCCCTAAGGCAAAAGACAATTCCCTGGCAATTGTGTGTAGCAAGAACCCCTGCCCTTACTCCTCCACCCAAGATCTTGCTTGTTTCTTTCTGTGTCTAAGTTGCCTCTCTATCTAGCTTGCAGGATTTGAGTTGAGGAAAACACAGACTTCCATCAGTTTGAAAGCTACAAGAAAAAAGACAGAGGCAGTCAAATCTACAGCATATATCTCACCTCAGAAACTGGAAGATATACATTATCTGTATGATATAAAGTGTGAAATATACAGGTACATTCATGTTCTGGTGCAGATTCTAACTCAGATATACAGGATAGGAAAACCCAAAAGGTCCTCCAAGGACCATTTAAGCTCAACTCTGTTGAACAAAGTTGAGTAGTAATAAAAAAAATTCACTGAGCTTTCTGGCAGTGGCTAGAGGGACATGGGAAAGAGGAAACTAGTTATGGTTGTTCAGTTTCTTGCTTTTCTTTTAGCTTTGGAATCGTCCTCTGGGAAATCGCCACTGGAAAGATCCCGTTTAAAGGTAAAGAATGTGAAGGCTGGCTCAGCAGGAATTGGGTCCCCATCCAATAGACCAGAAATTCCCCATCAGTGCTGCCCCTGGCAATTTGTTGTTTCCTGTGGGGACTGCCCGGGCTGATCAGTGGAATCTCTTGTTGTTTCCATATCTCAGAGTCCCTAGTTCTGATGCCAGCCATCATCAGAGAGATGTACGAGTACCGGAGCAATTTTTTAAGGCTCTCATGCTATCATTTCCAGGCTATAATTCCGATCAGATCTACGATCTGGTGGCTGTGAAGCGGCAGCAGGAGCCACTGGGTGAAGATTGCCCTTCAGAGCTGCGGGAGGTCATTGATGAGTGCCGGGCCCATGAGCCCTCTGCACGGCCCTCTGTGGATGGTAGGGATTTTTCTGGTGTAAACATCATGAACCCCATGTTTATTTCACATTTATGAAAGATTTCCTTTCACCAGTTCCAAGGCAGCAGTTTACAATGAGGAGTGATTTTATCCAGGGAACATTTAGCAACATCTGAAAGCATTTTTGTTTGTCATAAGGCCAGGGAGGTAGGATGGGTTGTGCTCCTGTCATATAGTGAATAAAGGCCAAGGATGCTGCTGGCCGGGCGTGGTGGCTCACGTCTGTAATTCCAGCACTTTGGGAGGCCGAGGCAGGCGGATCACCTGAGGTGAGGAGTTTGAGACCAGCCTGGCCAACAAGGTGAAACCCCATATCTCACTAAAATTAGCTGGGCACAGTGGTACATGCCCATAATCCCAGCTACTCAGGGGGCTGAGGCATGAGAATCTCTTGAACCCGGGAGGCGGAGGTTGCAGTGAGCTGAGATTGCGCTACTGTACCACTGCACTCCAGCCTGGGTGACAGAGCAAGACTCCATCTCCAAAAAAAAAAAAAAAAAAAGAATGTTGGCCAGGTACCGTGGCTCACGCCTGTAATCCCAGCACTTTGGGAAGCCAAGGCAGGTGGATCGCCTGAGGTTAGGAGTTGAGACTGGTTTGAGACCAGTCTGATCAGCGTGATGAAACCCCGTCTCTATTAAAAGTACAAAAATTAGCCAGGCATGGTGGCATGTGCCTGTAGTTCCAGCTACTTGGGAGGCTGAGGCAGGAGAATCACTTGAACCCAGGAGGCAGAGGTTGCAGTGAGTCAAGATTGCACCACTGCACTCCAGCCTGGGCAACGGGGTGAGAGTCCATCTCAAAAAAAAAAAAAAAAGAGAAAAAAAGAATGCTATCAACACCCTACAGTTCACAGGACAGCCCTCCACAGCAAAGAACTATCCAGGCAAAATGTCAATAGTGTAAGGACTTCCAAAGGGCATTGTTTTATCCAAAGTGGTTTGGAAAAGCAGATTACTTTGCTCCTGCCTATTTCCTTCCTTACTTTTTGTCTGTATCTATTTATCTTTAATCTTTTATCTTTTTCAGAGAAGAGGTCTCATTGTGTTGGCCAGGCCAGAGTGCAGTGGCTATACAGAGGGAGGATCATGGCGCACTACAGCCTCGAACCCCTGGGCTCAAGTGATCCTCCTGCCTCAGTCTCTAGAGTAGCTGGGACAACAGGCACCACCACAGCAGGTGGTGGTATTGACTTTTTGTCTTTCTGTCTCTCTTCTTTTTTCTTCTCTCTTGCTTTCTTTTTGTCTCTCTTTCTCCTCTTTCCTCCCTCCCTGTCTGCCTTCGTTCCTTTTTTCAGCATCCTTGGGATTATTTCCTTGATGCAGACTTTATCTCACCATGTCATCAGCTGCTTTCCTTACACTGTCCCCCTCTCTGGGAGCCTCTCTCTCTCCTACATTAAACCTAAATCTCCCAGACTTCCCACAAAGCCCAGACAAAAGAGAGAAGGGGCCGGGCGCGGTGGCTTATGCCTGTAATCTCAGCACTTTGGAAGGCCAAGGCGTGTGGATCACTTGAGGTCGGGAGTTCAACACCAGCCTGGCCAACAGGGTGAAACCCTATCTCTACTAAAAATACAAAAATGAGTTAGGCATGGTGGCACATGCCTGTAATCCCAGCTACTTGGGAAGCTGAGGCAGGAGAATTGCTGGAATCCCAGAGGCAGAGGTTGCCATGAGCTGAGATCGCACCACTGCACTCCAGCCTGGGCTACAGAGTGAGACTCCGTCTTGAAAGGAAAGGGAAGGGAGAAGGGGTAGGGGGAAGAAAAGAAAAAAGGAACTAAAGAGCCATGAGTTCAGACTTTTGAGGCAGCTTCCAAGGATGTTCTGTCTACTTACAGAAGTGTCTGGCATGAGGACTGTTCTTCAAGGCCTTCTCACAGGTGGTCTGTTAGGAAAACCTCTAGCACTACCTGAGAGATTGTCTCATCTGTCATCTCTCCTCTCCCTTCATCCACATCCCTACCTTTCAGAATGAAAAATCAAAGTCACAGTAAAGTTTCTGACTGACCCTTTCTCTTCACCACCACAGAGCAGAAGCGCAGACTTAATGATGCTTCCTAAAAATTTGGTCTTTGGGGTGGATGGGAAGCCAACAGTGATTTATATGATGCCGTCCTCTGCTTCACACTTTCCTCTATCTTCTTTCTTCTTCTACCAGGCTCCCTTACAACCTAGGGTCCTCCTGGTATTAAGGAATCTAACAACAGAGACTAATTCACAATAAAATGTGAGTTTACCCCCTCCTATGAGGTGTTTATGTTTCAAAAGTTGATCAAGTAAGAGAACTTTATATCATAAAGGCATGAGTGCTGGTGGTGGTTTAGGCACCAGCCAGACCAGGGGGAAGGCAGGTTCTAAACTATTGTGCAATGTAGAAATGTCTTTGTGCTTCTAACTTGGCTCTCAGCTCCCTGCTCTGGTCTAATTTTCTGTTCATTCATCCACAGAAATCTTAAAGAAACTCTCCACCTTTACTAAGTAGCGTATTGAAATCTAAACCAAGGAGTCCCTGGACAAGAAGCTGGGGAGAGGCACAAACTGGACATCTCTCTCTCATATCCTTTGGCACTGAGTTATTTATGGGTGCAAGGAGTGTGCGCACTTCTCTGTTACAAATAGAAAACAATTCCAGTCATACAGGACACATCCCACTTCAAATGATATTTCCAAAAATATACCTCTGACAGTAGCTTTGATAGATGGTTTGTCAAATGTAACTTTCTGGGTATCCACACCTCTCAACAATGTAATTTGCAGCTCCTCCCATCCATAAATGAATCCTGTTTTCCCACCCTTGAATCTGGGCTGGCATTGTGACTTGATTTATCATTAGAATGTGGAAGAAGTGACTGTGTGCCAGTTCCAAGCCTAGGTTTCAAGAGGCCTTATAAACGTCTGTTGGAACCTTACCCAGCCATGAACATGTCGAGTGAGCATGCTGGAGAATGAGAGACCACATGAAGCAGAAACATGCTTTCCTAGCTGAAGTCATACCAGACCAACCAATATGGCAGCTAACACAGTTATGTGAATAAGGTCAATCAAGACCAGAAGAACCACTCAAGCAGAGCCCAGCCCAAATTGCCCATTCAAACAATCAGGAGCTAAATAAATTATTGTTGTCTTAACACTAAGTTTTGGGGTGCTTTGTTAGACAATAAAAGTAACTGAGCAAACACTTTGATTCTTCCTCTTGCCCAAAAATCAAGTATAAACTTCCTATTCAGATATCTATACCCTACCATACTTTCCAATCAGATCCCAGAGCTCTTCTACCAGAGATAGCAAACTCTAATACCTATAGGGCCTAGGAAGGAATCTAAATGGATGACTTGAGCCTGGAAGGGGCTTTAGTGAACAGATGAGTAGGAACAGGCTCTGCTCAACTCTAGTTTATACTTTGTCACATAGAACGGGATCCCGACATTTCTAGAGCTTTCCATTTTGTCAAGAGCTAGAAAATTGGATTTTTCTATGATGTCGTTATTTTTAAAGGTTCGTATCTCATTAAAAATTATTTTAGGCAGGGTATGGTGGCTCACGCCTGTGATCCCAGCACTTTGGGAGGTCGAGGCAGATGGATCACGAGGTCAAGAGATTGAGACCATCCTGGCCAACATGGTGAAACACCATCTCTGCTAAAAATACAAAAAACATTAGCTGGGCATGGTTTTGTGTGCCTGTAGCTACTCAGGAGGCCGAGGCAGGAGAATTGTTTGAAACCAGAAAACGTAAGTGCCACTGCACTCCAGCCTGGCGATAGAGAGACTCTGTCTCAAAAAAAAAAAAAAAATTAGCTGGGCATGGTAGCCATATGCCTGTAATCCCAGCTACTCATGAGGCTGAGGCATGAGAATTGTTTGAACCTGGGAGGCGGAGATTGCAGTGAGCCATGACTGTGCCACTGAACTCCAGCCTGGGCAAGAGAGTAAGACTCTGTCTCAAAAAATAAAAAATATTTTAATGCTGATAGGACAAACAAAATATGTCCGCATAGGAGCTGCCAGATTTTAATCCCTGCCAGTCTCAAACCCACGTTTGTGGTGCTTTCATTCTAGATTTTTTTTTTTTTGAGACGGAGTTTCACTATTTTTGCCCAGGCTGGAATGCAATGATGCAATCTTAGCTTACTACAACCACTGCCTCCCAGGTTCAAGTGATTCTCCTGTTTCAGCCTCCCAAGTGGCTGGGATTACAGGTGTGCACCACCATGCCCAGCTAATTTTTGTATTTTTAGTAGAGACAGGGTTTTACTATGTTGGTCAGGTTAGTCTCAAACTCCTGATCTCAAGTGATCTGCCCGCTTTGGCCTCCCAAAGTGCTGGGATTACAGGCATGAGCCACCACGCCTGGCCTCACTCTAGATTTCTTACACCTTTGTTCCTGGTATGTGCTTTTCCTAGGATAGACTAACCCTTGCCTCTCAAGTTACTTTTTTTTTTTCCCCAGAAATCATTCTAAATCACTCAACAGCAAATGTGCTAGACATTGTTTCAATCATTAAGAAAACAGCAACAAAAATACATTTGGATCTTGTATTCTAGTAATCATCTCTGGTGAATAAAGTTATGGCTGATTTATTATAAATGATTATTATAATATTATTATGAGACAGGGTTTCACTGTGTTGCCTGGGCTAGTCTTGAACTTCTGGGCTCAAGTGATCCTCCCACCTTGGCCTCCCAAAGTGCTGGGATTACAGGCATGAGCCGCCACACCCGGCCTTACTTTTTCATCTTTTATTTATCCTTGATTTTTTTAAAACCTAGAACATGTTTGTTTTTTTTTTTGTAAATATAAAATGCAGAAGAAATACATATGATTATTTTGTAGAACTTATTGGTAGGTATTATTATTTTATTTTCTTCCTTCTTCCTTCTTTTTTCCTTTTTCTTTTCTTTCTTTTCTTTCTTTTTTTTTTTTTTCCAGAGGCAGCGTCTGCTGTGTTGCCCAGGATGGTCTGGAACTCCTGTCCTTGAGATATCCTCCTTTGTCCTCCCAAAGAGGTTGGGATTACAGGCGTGAGCCACCATGCCCAGACACTGTTTTCATCTTTAAAGTCATTTGTTCTATTTACTGCAGGAATTACAGGGAAAATTCTCTCTGGTAGATGAATTATTCATACTCTGGCAGACCCACAATTATTATAGGTGAATTTACTGAAAAACTGATAAAGATTAATCTTCAGGGCCTTTTAATTGCACAAAATGACTTCCAAGTCCCTGTGCCTGATTTCTCCCAACACTTATTTATGAAAATTTTCAGATACACAGAAAAGTCAGTACAATTGTACTCTGGACAACCGTATACCTACCACCTAAACTCTACAACTAACAATTTATTGTATTTGTTTTATCATGTACCTATTTATCTGCTTGTGCTTCTTTCTATCCATTAATCCATCCTAATTTTTTATACACTTCATTCCTAAACACTTCAGCATTTAAGCCATTAACTGGAGTTTACCTCTCTATGGGCTTTTTTTTTTTTTTTTGAGACAGAGTTTCATCCTTGTTGCCCAGGCTGGAGTGCAACGGCTCCATCTCCACTCACTCCAACCTCCGTCTCCCGGGTTCAAGCGATTCTCCCACCTCAGCCTCCCAAGTAGCTGGGATTACAGGCATGTGCCACCACGCCCAGCTAATTTTGGTTTTTTGGTAGACACGGGGTTTCCCCATGTTGGTCAGTCTGGTCTAAAGCTCCCAACCTCAGGTGATCCGCCCGCCTCAGCCTCTCAAAGTGCTGGGATGAGCCACCACACCCGACTCTATGGGCTTTTTTAGGCGAGTGGGTGGAGAGGTACGATTTTGCTATGAAAACTTTGTGTGAAATGCACAAATACTAAAGATAGCATTTGATGAGTTTTGACAAATGCATACATATGAGTAATCCAAGCCCTGTCAAGATAGTGAACATTATGGTCAGGTGTGGTGGCTTATGCCTGTAATCCCAGCACTTTGGGAAGCCAAGGTGGTGGGTGGATCACTTGAGGTCAAGAGTTCAAGACCAGCCTGGCCAACATAGTGAAACCTCGCCTCTACTAAAAATACAAAAATTAGCTGGGCGTGGTGGCACACACCTGTAGTCCCAGCTACTTGGGAGGCTGAGGCAGGAGAATCACTTGAACCCAGGAGGCAGAGGTTGCAGTGAGCCGAGATCACACCACTGCACTCCAGCCTGGGTGACAGAGGTAGACCTTGTCCCAAAAAAAAAAAAAAAAAAAAAGAATATCCCTTTCTACTTTTCTTTCCTGTGTTTTCTCCCACTTCACCTCTTGTCCACGTTTTTTTTTTTTTAATGTTTATTATTATTTTTTATAGAGACAGGGTTTCAGCATGTTGGCCAGTCTGGTCTTGAACTCCTGACCTCGTGATCCACCTGCCTTGGCCTCCCAAAGTGCTGGAATTACAGGCGTGAGCCACCACGCCTGGCTTGTCCACGGTTTCTTTGGTGTTCTTCTGGGTATGTCGAGAATTCGGTGACTGGCAGAATAAGAGATGCATGCTTGAAATTTCCAGTCACGCTATTGACAACTAAGGTTTCGTTGTTTGAAGCCATTATAGTTTCAGCTATAGGAATACTCACTGAAATTACTAAACCATCTATATGAAAATGTTTTGAAGTGTCCATCCTTTTCCTTGGAGTTCGTCTTCACCCTCTTGTAGATTCCCTAGTCAATGCCTGCAGAGGTCCGCCTTTTGAAGATCCACTTGTCCACTCAGTCCGTTATTCCAGCTTGAGAATAGCTCTCGTTGTGCTCAACTCTTCTTTGCTTGAGGGTTACTGGAGTCTTTGCGCTGCCCTTTAGCGGTTCTCTCTTCCCAAGCTTGAGCTCTATTTTAGAGTCTTCTTCATTGTATCCGTCAGTATCATTACTTCCATTCTGCCTTGTATTTTCTGCTGAAGAAGAAATTGTTGGCAGAGGGGTAGATCTTGATTCTGTTCCTTGCTCCCTCAGTTTCAAAAGCTTTTTCTCACGTGGCTTCCCAGCCAGCAATAGAACCAGGATTCACTCCGTATTTCACGAGCTGTTCCAAAAGATCTTCATTAGTGAGCTCTGTTACATGCAGATCGTCTTTATCATCTTGTCTGGGTTTATGTTTTGTGGCTTTCCTGCCAGCTGCGGCCCCGGAGCCGACACCGGGGTGGGCTCGCGCTCCTTGTAGCTGGAGAATTCCAGGGGACCCCTTGCTGTTGGCGCCGGCGGCGAGCAGCGGCCCTGCTAAGTGATTTGAGACTGTTTAGTAGCTCAGATCGACTGCAGCGGTTTGAGATGGAAGAGATTGGGATGGGGGCGGCGAGAAAAAAAATGAGATGGAAGAGATTGTGTAGGCAAAGTCTTTTGCGTGAGCTCCTCAACCTCATGAGAGGATACATATGAACTGGACTGGCTACGCCTTTATAGGCTCCAAAATTCAAAATACTGAAGTATTTTGAAATTATTCGATTAGCTACTATACTTTGGATGCAGATAACTCCTTCACTAAAGCGTTAGGGACAAGCAGCAGGAGTCACAGTTTTAATATTTTCATCTCCAAAATGGACCGAGAAATCGTGTAACTTTCTCCCGCCAGAAAGTTCAAATAAAAAGCGCTTAAAAAAAAAAATTCCTTCCCCTATATTTTTCCGGGGCCGGCGCAAGGTGACTGACGTAGATTCTTGCCAATTGTAGGAGGCTTCCTCGAGCGTGGTCGCGCTTCGTCAGTTCATGAACAACTAGCCAATGAGAGCGCCGCTGCTTCAGCTAGCGGGGGACCCATTGAAGAAGAAGAGTGGGTATTGGTCACAGCCTGAGGCTTCTGTCCAATAGGAGCATGCCTGCCAGCGGCTCTGGCGCGGAGCTTGAGCGGTTCGGTAAGTGGCCGTTGGCGTTGGTGCGTTTGGAGTTTGGCTAAGGTCGCTAGAGTCTTCGGCGGGCTCGCGAGCCCGGCCGCGACCTACTGGCGTCAGGTGAGGAGGGCTCTTGCTTCTCCCCAGGCTTTGGGCCTCTAGCTCCTGGATAACTTCCCCACGCCTGATTCCTAGATTGGGGTCCCGGAGACACCTCACGAGGTGGGGCTTGCGGGCGGGCTCCGGCGGCCTGAGGTGATTCGGGCCCTCTGGGCGGCGCCAACAGTCGGGGCTGCGGAGCCCGAGTCCCCGCACTTTCGGGATTGCTGAGCGTGGGGGCTGGGCAGGCAGGAGCGCGGAGCGATCACGGAACGAGCGGAGTTCGCCGCTGCCGGGTCTTCCGGGCGGGGCTGTGGGGTCGCCCGGTCCCTCCCCCGAGAGCCTCGCCTCGGGCTCCTCAGCGGCGTGGCCTGGTGTTAGCTATGAGCGCCGGTTCTTCATCACTTTCAAGTTAACGGAAGAACTTCGGTTATTTCATCACTTTCAAGTTAACGGAAGAACTTCATTTTTAATTTCATCACGGAAACTGTGGCGGCTTGTATTATCTCCGTTTTACAGGCCAACAGGTTGAACCGAGAGTTTAGGAAACCCGCCTACAGTTTCCCATGCAGTAAAAGAGCAGGAATTTGATACCTTTTTCTTTTTTCTCTTTCCTTTCCTCCTCTTTTCTCTCTTTTCTTTCCTGTTAAAGAAGTCTCCTTGTTGCGCCCAGGCTGGAAGAGCTCACTGCAGTCTCGAACTCGCAGGCCCCAGCGAGCCTCCCGCCTCGGCTTCTCACAGTAGCTGGGACCACAGGCACGGCCACCACGCCCAGCTCATTGTTTTATTTTTCTTATTTATTTTACTTATTTATTTGGCCTATTGCCCAGGCTGGAGTGCAGTGGTGCGATCTCGGCTCACTACAACCTCCGCCTCCCGGGTTCAAGCGATTCTCCTGCCTCAGCCTCCCGAGTAGCTGGGATTATAGGCATGTGCTATTACACCTGGGTACTTTTTGTATTTTTAGTAGAGACAGAGTTTCACCATACTCGCCAGGCCGGTCTCAACCTCTGATCTCAAGTGGTCCTCCCACCTCGGCCTCCCAAAGTGCTGGGATTACAGGCATGAGCCGCTGCACATGGCCTGTTTCATTTTTCTTTTTGTAGAGACGGAAATCTCACTGTGTTGCCCAAGCTGGTTTCGAACTGCAGAGCGTAAATGATCCCCCTGCCTCGGCCTCCCAATGTCCCAGGGATCACAGGCGTGAATCTTCCAGCCGGCCAGAGCAAAGATTTAAACCGAGGTTGGCCCGACTTCCCCACCCACCTCCTCTGAACCTGTTAATTGAGGACTTGTCCCCACCTGTTGTGGCTTTGATTTAAACCTGAGTAACAAAAATGATAAGTCGGAGTTTAACATGTTAAGCCTCGACACTCACAAGGCACATAAAAAACAGCATTTGTGTGACATGCTCAAGGTTGGGGCTCCCAGCCCGTGATCTTGCTCTAGGCACCTCCTACTAGTCCGCAGTGGTTAGGAATCCTCAGCTCCCGAGCGGCACCGTTCCATAGAACTTTCTGTGGCGAGGAAAATGTTCTGTATTTCTGCTGTCCTGTATGGGAGCTACCTGCCCTATGTGGGTTTCTACCACTTGAAATGTGACCAGCACAACAGAGGAAATTACTTTTTTTTTTTTTTTTTAAGACAGGGTCTGTGTCTCCCAGTCTGGAGTACAGTGGCACAATCTTGGCTCACTGCAGCCTAGACATCCCAGGCTCAAGCGATCCTCCTCAGCCTCCTGAGTAGCTGGGACCACAGCTACTAATGGCTAATTTTTTGTGTTTTTTTTTGTAGAGACGGGGTTCTGCCATGTTGCCCAGGCTGATCTCTAACTCCTGATCTCAAGCTACCCGCCTTGGTCTTCCAAAGTGCTGGGCTCATAGGCATGAGCCACAGCTCCTGGCCGAACTTGATTTTTATTAAATAAACATATGTGGGTAGTAGCTATGGGAGTGGACAGTGTGACCCCGTAGATTCTGCTCTTTTTGGTCATTTTCTACCTTTTATCTTCACTAAAGCTGAGTTGCTTAATGTCTCTAGAGTGCATCTAGAAGTAGCTTGGGCCTTATATTCTGACACACAATTGTTGGGAGACTGTTGTTGTGCCCTAGAAACACATTGAAAGCTTTTAGTTAGCTAGCCAGCTGCAGTAGCTCACTCTTGTAATCCCAGTACTTTAGGAGGCTGAGGGAGGTTTACTTGAGCCCAGGAGTTTAGTACCAGCCTGGGCAACGTGGGAAGCCCCATCTCTACAAAAAATGTTTAAAACTTAAAGTATCTGACATTGTTCAGTTTGCAGACTTTTTACTTTCCCACTTATTTTCACTGCTGTGTCACTCTCCATCCTGGTCCTAAGGCTGTGTGGTTCAAACCTCCAGTTTTCTTCAGCATAGCGGGAGGAGGCTTTTGTTTTTTGTTTTGTTTTGGCTGGCTGGTATTTGTTTGAGTAGGAGACAGGCTAACTATCTTATTGGCTTTTAACCAACCCCCCTCTTTTATCTCCCTCTTTCAATAATGCCTTTTCTGGTACCTGGTTTTTACAGTCCCTTTAAGTGGGAATTAGCTTGCTTCTCAATAACACAACCCTCACCCCAACCACTGTGCCCTTTGCAGGCATTTGAGTTTTATCTTTTGGCTCTGCTAAGTAGTCATCTGTCATCAGTTTCTCCTTTATGGCCTCAAAAAACTGGTATGCATATCATATCCTGTTTGCATTTGCATTGTCCTGGTATATTTATCCTTTGTTTAAAAAATGTTGGCCAGGCACGGTGGCTCACGCCTGTAATCCCAACACTGGGAGGCCGAGGCCAGTGGATCACGAGGTCAGGTGTTTGAGACCAGCCTGGCCAATGTGGTGAAACCCTGTCTCTAGTAAAAATACAAAAATTTGCAAGGTGTGGTGGCATGTGCCTGTAGTCCCAGCTACTCGGGAGGCTGAGGCAGGAGAATCACTTGAACCCAAGAGGCAGAGGTTGCAGTGAGCCGAGATCGAACCACTGCACTCCAGCCTGGGGACAGAGCAAGACTCCATCTCAAAAAAAAAAAAATTGTCTCGGGTAGGGGGAGTTATGCTTATGGGTTTTTAGGAATGACTGGAGTGGAGAGAGAAGGATACATACATGTGCTTTGTATACCATGTTTATTTGAATTCCCTCCATTTATTCAGCCTATTCCATTCTGGCCTCTAACGCCATCACTTCAGGGAAACTACTTTTTTAGGTCACCTGTCCTTGTCAAATCTAGGGGCCATTCTTCTCCCCCCGGTAGCACTTGACACTTAATCGTTCCCTCCTTGAAACATTCTTTTTCCAAGACACTACAGTCCCATGTTTCCTCCTACTTTGTAATCTTCCTTAACTGGCTTCTGTTACTCTGTTGTCCTTTTACCAGTAGTGTTTCTGGCTTTATAGTCTTTGGCCCTCTTCTATGATTCTTTTCCTCCTTAGGTGGTTTAATCTGCTTTGGTGATTTTAAGAAGCATGACTCTCCTGAAGATTCTTAAAGCTGTCTGTTTCTTTTCATCTACACTGCTACCACTCTTGCCTAAGTCTCTGTGACCTCTGGTCTGGACTCCCACAGTAGCCTCTACACTGGTCACCTAGCTTGTGCTCTTGCACCCCTACAGAAGAAACTCCTTACCCATTCCTGACACAGAAGAAACTCCTTACCCAGGCCCGTGGGCCCTTTAATGATGGTATCCTGCTCATCAGTCAAACCCATGATCATCAGGGACCTAAGTTTCCTTCTGAAACTCTTCTTGGCTCTTTGCATAGCCAGCTTTTTTAATCCTCCATACCTCAGGCCAATTTTCACTCTTTTAAAGAGTACTTTCCTCACAATTGTGTCTTAGTTTGTCCTTCTTGTCTCCTCAACCCCAAATATCATAATCTATAATTTTCTCATGTATTTGTTTATTAGCATCCCACTTGCAAGAATGTAAACTCTGATACGCAGGGTCTTATCTGTCTTTGCCTCTAGGGTGTCTGTCTGCATAACAGATGCTTAATAAATATTAGTTGAACACCCATTTCCTCATAAGTCAGATGAAAATAAAAGCATGTGCCTTCACAAAGTAATTGAGGGATAAGTTATACTGATGTACTTTTTAAACTAGGTGGTAGGAGCCAGGGGCAGTGGCTCACGCCTGTAATGCCAGCACTCTGGGAGGCCGAGGCAGGCGGATCACAAGGTCAGGAGATCGAGACCGTCCTAGCTAACATGGTAAAACCCTGTCTCTACTAAAAATACCAAAGAAGAAATTAGCCAGGTGTGGTGGCATGCTCCTGTAGTCCCAGATAGTCGGGAGACTGAGGCAGGAGAATTGCTTGAACCCATGAGGCACAGGTTACAGTGAGCCAAGATCGTGCCACTGCACCCCAGCCTGGCAACAGAGCTAGACTCTGTCTCAAATAGAAAAAAAAAAAACTAGGTGGTAGGGAGGCACAGTGGCTCAATCCTTTTGTCCTGTCGCATAAGGAGGCAAAGCCAAATAGATATTCGAAAAAAAAATTTTTTTTTTTTTAATTTAAAAACTAGGTGGTAGTTTTCAAAGTGATGTTATGGAATTAAAGATGGGAAACATAATGAAAAGAACGTAGGTGCTTAATACTTGTTGAATAGACTAATATGATGGAATTAGAAATGGAACAAAAATAATGATAGGATAAAGTTTGTGCAGCCTTTTTGGAAAAATTAGATAAACTTTCATTTTGAGTTAGTAACTCAGTTAAATTTGCAAATGTAAAATTTCTCTGTCCTTTGTAACTGTTGATGCTGTAAAAGATTTATATTGCCTGCTAAAATTAGATACAGCATTGTATGTATTTGATTTTGGTGAATGTCCATATTCAGCTTGAGACACAGAACTGCAGCGTGTCTGAGAGATTACTTTTAGACCCAGCAGTTTAAACCCCTTGGTTTATAGATCTATTTTGGAAGATAATACTATCATCACAGGACTTCATGTTTTCTAAGGGCAAACTGAAAAACTGGTTATAAATGCTTGTTATAGAGAAGAAACTCAATTACCAAACATTTCTGACCGTAGTTAAAATCCTCTCTTGAAGCTTCTCAGTCTTGCTAAGAATGATCTTAAATATAAATTCAGGAAGAACTAAATATGATTCTGTCAGCTACATAGCATGTTTTATCTATTTTATTAATACTTTTTACAAATATTGTTTCTCTAGTGATGGCTCAGGAAGCAATGGAATATGATCTTCAGGAACAGATAAATCATGCTGCAGAACAGCCAGCTCCTGCTGACCTGGCCAGCAGCCAAGGGGGGACCAGCCCTACTCCAGCTTGTTCCTGCTGATGTGCTCAGCAGCCAAAGGGGACCACCCATCCTCGAGCCGTTTCCTGCTGAAGTGGTCAGTAGCCAAGGGGAACCAGTCCTGCTCCAGCCTGCTCCTGCTGAAGTGGCCAATAGCCAAGCAAGACCACCCCTGCTCCAGCCTGCTCCGCAACTGTCCATTGACCTGACAGAAGAAGTCGAGGTCGTGGGGAGTAGACAATGTGGAGAACATCAGTCCAGGGGCTTCAGAACAACATAGGCGGGTGTCTGGTGCTAATCACAACATCCAAGAATCTTCATTGCATCCAGTGACCAGCTTCATCAGTGGGCTACAGAGACTTCATGGCATTCTGGAATTCCTGAGGCCTGCCTCTTCAAACCACAGTGCAGGGCCAATAAGAACAAGAAGGAGGATATCTGCTTCACGGAGGACAAGAGCCGGAGGATCTCAGAGGACAGACAGTGCCAGGTAAATAAATACATGGATAAGTTCATGATCATTACTGTACTAGAAAATATGAAACTGAGGCTCTGCCATTCAGGGACTGACAGTGTGACTTTTGGCAAGTCAGATAACTTTTGACCCCCATTTTTTCATAAGTCAAATGGAAATAAAACGCTTGCCTTACTTCACAAAGTAATGAGGGGGATAAGTTAAACTGTTGTGTCTTGAAAACTAGGTGGTAGTTTATTGGCAATCTCCGTAGATTAGCTGTTCTTCGGATTGTGTCTTGTACACCACAAATTATTTCTTAGCTTGCAAGTCTACTCCACTCACCCAAATTCATTATTCACTGGCACTCCACTCCACTTAGAGGCACAGTTAATACTCGTTCATAGTCTTTGCTATGAACTTGCCTCTTGAAGAGCTTAGCTGTCAAGTGTTGACAGGGTTATTATGAAGAATAACAATTGTCTATATCGTGTCTGGTTTTTTGTTTTAAAACTGAGTCTCACTCTGTCACACAGGCTGGAGTGCAGTGCCATGATCTTGGCTCATTGCAGCCTCCATCTTTTAGGTTGAAGCGATTCTTCTGCCTCAGCCTCCCAAGTAGCTGGGATTACAGGTGTTTGCCATCACGCACAGCTAATTACCCTGTTTTTTCAACTAGTTTGTTTTATTTCACATTTGGTCTTCTAAGTGTTTTCAAAATGCTTAGAAATTTAATTCAACCTTTAATTTGTATGTGAAGGAAACTTGTACCCTAAGAGAGGGCTTTGTTCAGGGTCTCATAGCTATAGCATAGAAGAGTTAGGACTGGTATCGAAACCTGGATCTGCCTTGTTTTCTACACAGACAAATGGAGGCAGCATTGATCAAATCCCTTTGTTTTCTCTTTCTTCTTTTTCTTATTATTTATGTTTTGTTGTTTTTTTTTTTGAGACAGGGTCTCACTCTGCTGTCCAGGCTGGAGTGCAATGGTGCAATCACAGTTCATTGCAGCCTCAGCTTCTCTGGGCTCAGGTGATCTTCCTGCCTCAGTCTCCTGATTAGCATGTGCCACCATACGCACATTTTCTAACACTGTGAAAATATTGAGATGATACTAAAAAGTAGTAGCTAGGTTATCCATTACTCCTGTTTTACAAATGACGAAGCTGATGGGATAATTTGTGATTTGGTTGAGATAAGGCTGGAATTGGAATTGCGCCTTCTGAATCTAGATTCAGCATCCTTTTCATGGATCCTGCTGATTTTATGTTGGGGCTTGCCATGACTGTGGCTCCAGTCTCTGTGTAGTACCCATCAAGAATGACAGATGCCTAGTTCTGTGTTGACAAGTATTGCCAAGCATATTACTCTGTTTTTTTTTTGTTTTGTTTTTAAGGCAAGAGTCTTGCTCTGGCACCCAGACTGGAGTGCAGAGGCGTGATCTCAGCTCACTGCAACCTCTGCCTCCTGGATTCAAGTGATTTTTGTGCCTCAGCCTCCTGAGTAACTGAGATTACAGGTGTGCACCACCAGGCCTGGCTATACTCTGTTATTTTAAGATGTCATTACTCACATTATAAAGGCAGGGTAAGATTTCATACATTGTGTTACAAGTGAAGGCACCTTTTGGTGCAATCTGGGGGACCCTGCCAAAGTAAGTGGGCTAACTTTCCATGGCTGAGAGTTGTGAGTGGTGTCTCCAGGAACTGGCTGTCAGGAGGCCTCTTGCAGTAGTCCTCAGTTTTGGTTATCTATGCAGTCATTCTTGTTGGGGAACACAGAGCAGATTCCTCTTGGTCAGGCACACTGACTTGTATTAACCAACTCATGGGTGATACTTATAAACCAGATGCCAACTTACAAAGCAAAATAGAACACCAGAGAGCCACACAGAAGCCAGACTCTAGTCAGAAAATTGCTTGATGTGGCTGGGCTTGGTGGCTAACACCTATAATCCCAGCATTTTGGGAGGCCAAGTCAGGCGGATCCCTTGAGGCCAGGAGTCCAAGGCCAACATGGTGAAACCCTGTCTGTACTAAAAATATAAAAAATTAACCGGGTGTGGTGGCACACACCTGTGGTCCCAGCTACTCGGGAAGTTGAGGCACTAAAATTGCTTGAACCCAGGAGGTGGAGGTTGCAGTGAGCTAAGATCTTGTTACTGTACTCCATCCTAGGCGACAGAGTGAGTCTCTGTCTCAAAAAAAAAAAAAAAAAAAAAAGTTGCTTGTAGAATCTGCTCAGGGAATGATTTATACAGAATGTAAATGTCGAAAGATGTCAGTCAAGCTATTTGGCAGCCATAATCTGTCTCCACAAAGGGAATAAACCTAAAGATCTAAAAGGTCAGGAAGTGTGCAATTAAGTGGAAAGAACATGAATTCTGGAGACAGATAAATGTCATATTAAAACTTTTTTTCCTAAAATATGGGCTTTCCCAGGACTAATTTACTTGTAACTTCTGAATTTCTTGAGATGAATTTCTCAGTGTGATGTTTGACATTTACTCACCTGACAGACTGTCCCTTGGCCAGGTGTTGAAAGCCAGGGCC
The DNA here is from genome assembly GCA_036589455.1 of Ateles fusciceps. NCBI lineage: Eukaryota > Metazoa > Chordata > Mammalia > Primates > Atelidae > Ateles > Ateles fusciceps. The sequence continues at coordinate 15,519,278 of JAZHEH010003205.1, forward strand.
AAGGTGAACAACTTTTGACTCAGAGTTAGCCAAGAAGCCAAAGCTACAGAAAGTAGTGAGCTCTTCTTCCCAACAGGCTTACCTGAGGTCACAAACTCCTTTCTTGTTTGTTTGAGGCAGCTTCATTGTGGCTGCTGGGGTCATTCATCAAATAGTGATAACACTCCTCTGTGTGATAGACTAAACTTTGCCCTAGATATATTGGTGAATAACACAGATCACAATACTTGCTGTCATGGAGCGTGTGGAGTCTAGGACTACAGAGGGTAAGGAAGGAGCAAAATATATTTAATTCAAAGGTGATAAGTGCAGGGAAGGAGGAGGATTTCTTGGGTTCTAAATCTGTTCCCAGGGAGAAACCTTAGCACTGCTTCCTATTGGTTTTCATAGTTCCCCTTTCCTGTGTTCTTGCATGACTTTGGAAGTTGTTTGCTACATAAAAGCAATATTAAAGTGATTTTTTAAAAATTGTTTATCACTTTTTTACTGGGTTCTATGTAGAATGTTATTGATACACATGTCAACAGCCTAACTCTAGTGTGTATTTGATTAAATCCTCTTATAAAATGCTTTTCTTTTTTTTTTTTTTTTGTTTTTTGTTGTTTTTTTTTCTTTTCTTTTTTGTTTAAAATACTTTTCTTATATGTTTATTCTCATGGTAGCTATAGCTGCCGTTCACTCAAAATGTCAAGAAATGAGTTGGTAAACTTGCTTAGCACTGTTTAAAAAGAAAACCTGGCTGGGCTCAGTGGCTCATGCCTGTAATCCCAGCACTTTGGGAGGCTAAGGCAGGCGAATCACCAGGGGTCATGAGTTGGAGACCAGCTTGGCCAACATGGTGAAACCCTGTCTACTAAAAATACAAAAATTAGCCGGGGGTGATGGCGGGCACCTATAATCCCAGCTACTCGGGAGACTGATGCAGGAGAATCGCTTGAACCCAGGAGGTGGAGGTTGCAGTGAGCCGAGATCTCGCCACTGCACTCCAGCCTGGGCCACAGAACAAGGCTTCATCTCAAAAAAAAAAAAAAAAGAAAGAAAAGAAAACTCGGGGTGATGTCAGTGAAAATGGCAGAGTAAGGAACACAGAGAATTATCTCCATAAAAGCAGTGAAACAGCTGGCAGAAATTTGTCAGAATCAACTTTTTCATAATTCGGGAAACTAACAAAATGCTTATAGCAATCCAGGGAGTGATTATTAAAGAAAAACAGCTGCATCTCAGTGAGCTCTGTGGCATTCCTTATTCTTGTCCCCTTTTCCAGCTCCTTAGTAGTCTTGAAAACCAACTGCCTGTAATCTTAGTAAAAACCAGCAGCCTGGCAGGCACCAGAGGAAGCAAAATGGGATTGGAGCACCTTCAAAGCCTCATTCCCAGAGAATTATCTTTATGTCACCTATTTGGTGGTTCTTTGGAAAACCCTACCTGCAAGACTACTCCTGACTCAGAGCAATGCTGAGGGTGAAAAGCCTAATTATCTTCCCTGGGGCCTGCCTGAGGTAATGGATATTCAGTGGGACAAACAATAGACTAACCAATAAGAGGGAAAGAAAAAGCTAGGAATGAGATCAATTCAGTCACACCTTCAGGCTCCAGTTCTAAGTCTAGTTCTCTTGCTCTTAATATCTGCATTACTTCCTCAACTGAAGTCTTGAGCCCCTCAAAGTCATCCATAAGCATTGACATCACCTTCTTTTAAATTCCTATTAATGTTGTTATTTTGGCCTCTTCCCATGAATCATGAAAGTTCTCAGGGACAGCAAGGATCTGGGCGCAGTGGCTATAATCCCAGCACTTTGGGAAGTTGAGGGGGGGTGGGGCAGATTGTTTGAGCTCAGGAGTTCAAGACCAACCTGGCCAATATGTTGAAACCTTGTCTGTACAAAAAATACAGTAGCTGCATGCCTATAGTTCAGCTACTTAGGAGATTGAGATGAAAGGTTCCAGTGAGCCAAAACCATGCTACTGCACTCCAGCCTGGGTGACAGAGCCAGACTGGTGGATCCTTTCAAAGTTTTCAGTTTACTTTGTCCAGATCCAGTTGAGGAATCACTGGGAGCTATCATCTTAAATTTTTTTTAAAAGATTTCCCCCACAGCTAAGAGTCATACAACAGAATATTTCTTTTTTTGAGGGGGGATGGAGTTTCGCTCTTGTTGCCTAGGCTCGAGTGCAATGGTGTGATCTCAGCTCACCACAACCTCTGCCTGCCAGGTTCAAGTGATTCACCTGCTTCCACCTCCTCGCCTCCCAAGTAGCTGGGATTACAGGCATGCGCCACCATGCCCAGCTCATTTTGTGTATTTTTTAGTAGAGACGGGGTTTCTCCATGTTGGTCAGGCTGGTCTCGATCTCCCGACCTCAGGTGATCCACTCACTTTGACCTCCCAGAGTGCTGGGATTATAGGCATGAGCTGCCATGCCCCGCCAAAATTTTTCTTTTCTTTCTTTCTTTCTTTCTTTTTTTTTTTTTTTTTTTATTTATGAGACAGGGTGTCACTCTGTTGCCCAGGCTGGAGTACAGTGGTGTGATCTTGGCTCACTGCAGCCTGAGCTCACCAGGCACAGGTGATCCTGCCTCAGCCAAGGAAGTAGCTGGGACTAAAGGCACAAGCCACCACATCCAGCTATTTTTTTCTGTTTTTTATAGAGATGGTGTTTCATTAAAGTACTGAGATGACAGGCGTGAGACACTGTGCCCAGCCTTGTTTCTTAAATGATAAAACTTGAAAGTTGGGCTGCAGAATAGATATTATGTTAACAGACATGAAAATAGCAATCACCTTCAGAGCTCTTGGTTTACTGGGTGCATTGTCAGTGAGCAGTAATATGTTCAAAGGCATCCTTTTTTCTGAGTATTAGGTCTCAACAGTGGGCTTAAAATATGCAATGAATACTCAGTAAGACATGCTGTAAATAGATAAGCTGTTATCCAGGCTTTGTGGTTCCATTTATAGAGCACAGACAGAATAAGTTTAGCATAATTTTCAAGGACCCTAGGATTTTCAGAACAGTAAAAGAGCATTGGCTTCAGCTTACATCACCAGCAGCATCAGCCCCTAGCAAGAAGGTCAGCCTGTCCTTTGAGTCTTGAAGCCAGCCATTGACTTCTCTCCAGCTGCGACAGTCCTAGCACGGCATCTTCTTCCAATAGAAGGCTGTTTCATCTACATTGAGAATCTGTTTAGTGTAGACACTTTCATCAGTTGTCTTAGCTAGATTTTCTGGATAACTTGGTACAGTTTCTGTGTCAGCACTTGCTGTTGCTTCTTGTACTTTTATGGAGACAGTTTCTTTCCTTAAATCTCATGATCCAGCTTCTGCTTGCTTCCAACTTTTCACCTGCAGTTCCTCACTTCTCTCAACTTTCATAGAATTACAGAGAGTTGGGGCCTTGTTCTGGATTAGGGATTGGTTTAAGGGAATGTTGTGGCTGGTTTGATCTTCTATGCAGACCACTAGAACTGTCTCCGTATCGGCAATAAGGCTATCTTATCCTTCATGTATTCACTGGTGTAACACTTAATTTTCTTCAGGATCTTTTCCTTTGCATTCACAACTTGGCTGTTTGGTGCAAGAGACCTGGCTTCTGGCTATCTCAGCTTTTGACATGCTTTCCTCACTAAGCTTAATCACTTCATCTTAGTGATTTAAAGTGAGAGATGCCTGACTCTTCCCTTAATTTGAACACTTAGAGGCCATTGTAGGGTTATTCATTGGGCTAATTTCAGTATTGTTTTGTGTCAGGGAATAGGGAAGCCCAAGGAGTAGGAGAGAGACAGGGAAATGGCTGGTTGGTGGAGCAGTCATCATACACAACATTTACTGATTAAGTTCATCTTATATGGGTGTGATTCTTGGCACACCAAAATAATTTTACAATAGTAACACAAAGAAAACTGACCTCATGTCACCACAACAGATACAGCAATCTTGCAAACGTTTGAAGTATTATAGGAATTACCAAAATATGACAGACAAAAGTGAACACATGCTGTTGGAAAAAATGGCATCAATAGATTTTCTCGGTGTAGAATGACCACAAACCTTCAATTTGTATAAAACGCACTATCTGCAGAGTGCAGTAAAATGAAGCACAATAAATTAGGTATGTCTATATACTTTTGAAATACATTAGTATTAATCCAAACTAGATCGTTATAAATGAAAGTATTAATTGTAATCTCAAGGATAATTGCTAAGAAAACTTTAAAATATGTAGCAAAAAATGACAAGAGAATTAAAATGGCATACTAGGAAATATTTAACACAAAAAGGCAGTAATGGAAGAATAGAGGAACAACAAACTCAGAAAACGAGCCAGGCGCAGAAATGTGGTGAAACCCCCTCTCTACTAAAAATACAAAAATTAGCTGGGTGTGATGGTGCATGCCTGTAGTCCCAGCTACTCAGGAGGTTGAGGCAGGAGAATCACTTGAACCCACGAGACAGAGGTTGCAGTGAACAGAGACTGTGCCACTGTACTCCAGTTTGGGTGACAGAGCAAGAGCGAGACTCTGTCTCAAAAAAATAAATAAGTAAAGGAAAAAAGTGGAGTATTGAGTGAGTACTGACATCCCCTAGTATTATTAGTGAACTGGCCATTTCTCCCTTCAATTTTGTCAGCCCCTTTAGGGGCTCTGTTGTTAGATGCACTAAAGGGTTTTTTTACTTTTTTGAGACAGAGTCCCGCTCTGTTGCCCAGGATGCAGTGTAGTGGCGCGATCTCGGCTCACTGCAACTTCCGCCTCCCAGGTTCAAGCGATTCTTGTGCCAGCCTCCTGAGTAGCTGGAATTACAGACATGTGCCACCACGCCTAGCTAATTTTTGTATTTTTAGTAGAGACGATGTTTTACCATGTTGGCCAGGCTGGTGCTCAAACTCCTGACCTCCAGTGATCCACCTGCCTCAGCCTCCCAAAGTGCTGGGATTACAGGCATGAGCCACAGTGTCCAGCCATAGGTTTTTATATCTTGTAGACAGATTGACACTTTTACCATATAATGTCCTTCTTTGACTCATAACAACTTTTATCCTAAAATCTAGCAACCCTAGCTCTCTTCTGATTATTGTTTGCATAGTATGTATTATTCTATCCTTTTATTTTCAACCTATTAATATCTTTGAATATAAAGTGTGTCCTGTTGACAGTATTTAGTTGGGTCACTTAAAAAAAAAATCGTGCTGCTGATTTATGCCTTTTGATTAGAATGTTTATCCATGTACATTTAACATTATTACTGGTAAGAATTTGTCTGCCATGTTGCTATTTGTTTTCCGTTTTGTTTTGTTTTGTTTTGTTTTGTTTTGTTTGAGAAGGAGTCTTGCACTGTCACCTGGGCTCGAGTGCAATGGCTTGATCTTGGCTCAGTGCAACCTCCACCTCCTGGGTTCACGTAATTCTCCGGCCTCAGCCTCCTGAGTAGCTGGGATTACAGGCACATACCACCATACCTGGCTAATTTGTATTTTTAGTAGAGACAGGGTTTCACTGTGTTGGCCAGACTGGTCTCGAACTCCTGACCTTGTGATCCACCCACCTCGTCCTCCCAAAGTCCTGAGATTACAGGCATGAGCCACCGGGTCTGGCCAGTACTCCATTGTCAATATTGAGTAGAACACCTAGACAGAAAATTAAGGAACTGGAAGACTTGAACAATAGTATCAAACTATGAAACCAATTAGGCCTAATAGACATTTATAGAACATCCCACTTAACAACAGCAGAATACACCTACTTCTCAAGTGCACATGAAACATTCTCCAGGATAGATCATATGTTAGTCCATAAAGCAAACCTCAATAAATTTAAAAGGATTGAAGTTATATGAAGTAGGCCGGGCACAGTGGCTTGTGCCTGTAATTCTAGCGCTTTAGGAGGCTGAGGCGGGAGAATCACTTGGGCTCGGGTGTTCCGAGACCAGCCTGGGCAACGTAGTGAGACCTTATCTCTACTGAAGAAAAAAAAAATGCTAGGCATGGTGCCACATCCCTGTGGTCTCAGCTGCTCAGGAAGCTGAGGTGGCAGGATCACATGAGCCCAGGAGGTTGAGGCTATAGTGAGCCGTGATCCTGTCACTGCACTCCAGCCTGGGCAACAGAGTGAGACCCATTCTCAAAAACAAACAGCAAAAAAGAACTTATATCAAGTAGGTTTCTGACCACAGTAGAATAAAATTAGTTATCAGCAACAGAATGAAATTTGGGAAATTCACAGATATGTGGAAGTTAAATAACACACTCCTCAATAATCAAAAGAAGAACAAGCAAAACCCAACAGAGGCAGGCAGAAGGAAATAATAAAGATTAACATATAAAAACTAATCAAAAAGTTGATTCTTCTAAAAGATCAACAAAATTGACAGACTTTTAGCTAGACTGACCAAGAAATAGAGAAGACTCAAAGTACTAAAATCAAGAATGAGAGAGAGGACATGACTACCAAATAGAAGAAAACTTTTTTTTTTTTGAAGTCAGGGCCTCGCTCTGTCGGCCAGGCTGGAGTGCAGTGTGCAGTGGCATGATCACAGCCCGCTGTAGCCTCTATCTCCCAAGCTAAAGCATGCCTTCCCAGTAGCTGGGCTCACAAGTACACACCACCACTCCCAGCTAACTTTTAACTTCTTCTGTAGAGTTAACATCTCCCTATGTTGGGCAGACTGATCTCAAATTCCTGGGCTCAAGCCATCCCTTCCAGAGTGCTAGAATTACAGATGGGAGCCGCCTCGCCCTCCCAGAAAATAATATATATATATATACATATTCTAAACAAGGTCGCACTCTGTCACCCATGCTGAAATACAGTGGCGTGATCACAACTCACTGCAGCCTCAACCTCTTAGGCTCAGGCGATCTCACGTCAGCCTCCTGAGGAGCTTTGACTGCAGGCACGGCACCACACTCAGCCTTCCTTATAAATTCTATCAAACGTTTAAAGAGGTATAATAGTAACACCAATACTTCATAAACTCTCAAAAAATATGGAGGGAATCTTTTTTTTTTTTTTTGAGATGGAGTCTTGCTCTGTTGCCAGACTGGAGTCCAGTGGCATGATCTCGGCTCACTGCAACCTCTGCCCTCTGGGTTCAAGCTATTCTCCTGCCTCAGCCTCCTGAGTAACTAAAGGATTACAGGCACACACCACCATGCTAATTTTTGTTTTTTTCAGTAGAGATGGGGTTTCACCATGTTGGTCAGGCTAGTCTCGAACTACTGACCTCATGATCCACCCTACCTCAGCCTCCCAAAGTGCTGGGATTACAGGCATGAGCCACTACCTGGCCAAGGGAACATTTCTTAACTGATTCTTTGAGGCCAATTTGCTTTAGGAAAGCAAGGTTGGTTCAACATATACAAAAAGAGTTGAGGGAAATACTAATACAATAAAGGGGAAAAATGAACATCTCAGTAGAAACAGAAAAAGCATTTAACAAAATCTAAAACCTTTTTATGTTGAGTAAAAGCACTCAACAAACTAGAAATAGACTGGAACTTAACCCTATAAAGGGCATCAGTGAGGAACGTGCAACTAACGTAATGAAAGGTCAAAGACTGAAAGCCTTACCCCTAAGATGAGAAACAAGGCAAAGATGTCTGTTTTTGGCTAATGCCCTTTTCGGACTTAGCCCACCTGCATCCAGGTGAATAAACAGCCATGTTGCTCACACAAAGCCTGTTTGGAAGGTCTCTTCATTCAAAGCGCGAGTTTTTTCAACATTTGGTGCCGGAAACCCAGTACAGGGGAACACCTACCGGGGAGACCAAACTGCCCGTCCCTGTTCTTGTGCTCCCTCCATGAAGAGATGTACCTACTAACCTGGGGTCATCAGACCAGCCCACAGACACACACCACCAGCTAGTTTGACAGGTATGTCAGGTCTCCATATGCAAGCCTGAAGCCTGAAAGTCTGAAGTCCTGCTTGCCTCGGCTGAAGTCTCCCACCCCCTGCCTGTGTTCAACATTGTCCCTGATTGCTCAGCGGAGCTTCCCACAAGCCCCTCACCCAACCCTGCCATCTTATCTGTTCTTATAATAATGTTAATACCTCTCACCCAACCCTGCCATTGTAACTGAACTTATATACTCTTGCCCCTACCCACCACCACTGTAACTGAACTACTCTGCAACACCCCCACCCCAAAAAAACTACCCAAAGCTGTAAAACCAACTCCTATCCCACTGCCCTTTGCTAATGCCCTTTTCGGCCTTAGCCCACCTGCACCTGGGTGAATAAACAGCCATGTTGCTCACACACACACACACAAACACACACACACACAAAAAAAAAGATGTCTGTTTTTGCCACTTCTGTTCAACATTATACTGGAGGTGCTAGCCAGGGCTTTTAGGCAAGAAAAAAGACATAAAAGACATTCCAATTGAAAGGGAAGAATTAAAACTATTGTTAAGTGACATTATTTTGTATTTGTCATCAAGTTGTGAAAGAAGCCAGATGCAAAAGACCACATATGTTATACACTGCATATGAAATATCCAGAATAGGCAAGTCCATGAGACAGAAAGTAGATTAGTGATTCCCAAGGGCCCCGGGGAGAGGAGGAGGGGGAAATGACTGCTTGTGGATACAGGGTTCCTTTTATGTGTAACAAAAATGTTTTGGAACCAGATAATGATTATGCTTATGATTACATAACCTAAAACCACTGAATTGTACACTTTTAAATTGTGGATTTCATAGTATATTAATTATATCTCAATTTCCAAAAAAGAAAAGCAACTCGATTGCTATTTATTTTGGTTTATTGACATTTCTGTTTTTAAAAGGGCAAAAAAAAAAATCTGTGTATTGAGTTGGAGACTGAGTAATGTTTCTTTTGTTCTAGTTAGCATTCAGTCATATTTTTTTTTTAGTAGAAATTCCTAATTCATCAATAAATTGCAGCCAAACTACTAGAAATAAAAATTTTTCTGTGTAAGCAGTCCCCAAAAATGTTTCTGGGTAATAATCAGTATTTTATTTAGTGTCATAATTATTAAAATTATAGTAGGTCACCAGTCAGTAATTTTTAGTAATTTTTAGTGAGGTAGTATGTTTTAAAGTTTGGAATGCCCTTTTATTAAAAAATAAAATAAAATTTTCCCCCTAGACAATCTCACTCTGTCGCCCAGGCTGGAGTGCAGTGGCGCCATTTCAGCTTCCTGCAACCTCCACCTCCCGGGTTCAAGCAGTTCTCCTGCCTCATCCTCCTGAGTGGCTGGGATTACAGGTGTGTGCCACCATGCCTGGCTAATTTTTGTATTTTTAGTAGAGATGGGGTTTCACAATGTTGGCCAGGCTGATCGAACTCCTGACCTCATGATCTGCCCACCTTGGCCTCCCACAGTGCTGGGATTACAGGAATGAGCCACTGTGCCCAACCTTAAAAACATTTTTTTTTTAATAGAGATGGTGTCTCACTATGTTGGCTAGGCTGGTCTCAAACTTCTGGCCTCAAGCAATCCTCCTGCCTTGACCTCCCAAAGTGCTGGGATTACAGGTGTGAGCCACAATGCAATTTATATTTTTTCTTATGTTATTATTTTTTTGAAAATAGAGTCTCACTCTGCCACCCAAGCTGGAGTGCAGTGGCATAGTCAGCTCACTCACTGTGGCCTCAAACCCCCAGGCTCAGACGATCCTCCTGCCTCAGCCTCCTGAGTTTTTTGGATGTTGTTTGTTGTTGTTGTTGTTGTTGTTGTTGTTTTTGAGACAGGGTCTCGCTCTGTCACCCAGGCTGGAGTATAGGCGCCATCATGACTCACTGCAGCCTCAATCTCCCAGGCCGAAGCAGTCCTCCCACCTTGGCCTCCAAGTAGCTGAAACTACAGGTGCACGCCACCATGCCTGGCTATACTGTGTATTTTTTGTAGAGATGGGGTTTCACCATGTTGCTCAGGCTGGTCTCAAACTTCTGGGCTCAAGTAATTCACCCACCTTGGCCTCCCAAAGTGCTAGGATTACAGACATGAGCCACTGCACCTGGCCTAATGTCTGTCTGTTTGTGTGTGTGTGTATGTCCCTAGATCCTTCCTCAGGAACTCTTTTTAATATAAAGTTTCATTGATTTGGCTGGGTGCAGTGGCTCACGCCTGTAATCCCAACACTTTGGGAGGCTGAGGCAGGTGGATCATTTGAGGTCAGGAGTTCAAGACCAGCTTGGCTAACAGGGTAAGACCCTGTCTCTACTAAATATAAAGTTTCATTAATTCTGTGATACAAGTGGCCTCAAACTCCTTGGCTCAAGCTGGAGTGTGATTTGTTATTCCAGGAGTTGGGGAAACTGAGGTACTGCAGTGGTTATTTTAAACTCAGCCAGCCAAGATAGATTTGGAGTGTTAGATTTGGCCCCAGTTGTTCTCGTTATCCTAAGTTATTTTTTTGATGTCAAATTATGTTTTTTATCGTAAACTAGCATTATTTAAATTTTAAAAGAAAAATACTGTCCTAAAATGAAAGATGAAGAAATCACAGAATCCAGACCCTGTACTGTATTCCAAAATACCTTGGTCTAGGTGACTGCAATAGCAACATCACATGAGGCCATATTTGGGTAACAAGTCCCTTTTTCTTCTTGCTCACCTTCCCTTTTCAGCTACCCAGTACCAGCATACAGATTGCTGAGTTGTGTCCTTTAAAGTTATTGACAATATGGCCAGTTGCCAGTGAAATAGAATTAGCTTTGTCTTTTGTTGTTTTTTTTTTTTTTGGTCTTTTTGTTTTTTTTCCTTTTTGTGGAGAACGGGGTCTTGCTATATTGCCCAGGCAGGTCTCGAACTCCTGGGCTCAAGCTATCCTCCCGCGTCTGCCTCCCTAAGAGCTGGGATTACAGGCGTGAGCCACAGCGCCCTTAACAGAAGGATCAAGCTCCTATGTGGGCTAATGTGGCAGTGGTTGAGTGGTGAAAGATAATATCCAGGAGGCCAGTCTCCCTTATCTACTATTCCTGCTTCAGCTTTCGAAGGCACCATTTAATGGCCTGGAGACGGGTTGAAGTGATAGGATTTACTTTAAATCACTGTAGATTGTTTTTGTGATGATAGTTCATTGTACTGTAATTCTATTGTCTTCCTCTGTACATAGGTTGAGAGCACCATTGGATGCTTACTTTCAGGTGAGCAGGACCCAGCCTGACTTACCAGCTACCACTTACAATTCAGAGACTAGGAATCCTGTGTCTGAAGACTTGCAGATATCTAGTAGTTCTGATTCTGACAGTGACAGCTCTACAGAGTATGGAGAGGTTGTTGACCAGACAGAGGAATCTGGAGCTGTCATTTCAGAAGGTCAGTATTTTATCCAGGTTTGGACTCAGAAGTCTAACATCCATGAAGCTTAAACTTCAGAAGGCTAGAAGCTCTAGATTTGTGCTTTAATACTTTCCCTTTTCTCCCCTAAATGTTGTGGATTCCTGTTTTATAGTATAGAGCCTTCATTGGCCATAATAGAGAGAGGATTTGATCTGACTTACAGCTCAGTGTAATTTGTGACCCAGTGAGTCAGTCACTTTGTAATGGCATTTTATACTCTCTCTCGCTTTTTTAGGCATCTGAGAAAATAGATTCCTTTTTTTTCTTTTTCTTTTATTTTTTGACAAGGTCTGGCTCTGTTGCCCAGTGACAACTAGAGTGCAATAACAACAATCTCGGCTTACTGCAACCTCTTCCCTTAGGCTCAAGCCATCCTCCCACCCTAGCCTCCCAAGTAGCTGGGACTACAGGCACACATCATGACAGTGGCTAATTTTTTAAATTTTCTGTAGAGACAGGGTTTTTCCATGTTGCCCCAGCTGGTCATAAACTCCTGAGCTCAAGAGATCTACCTGCCTCAGCTTCCCAAAGTGCTGGGATTACAGACAGGAGCCACTGCACCCGGCCTGGATTCTTTATTTAAGAGAAGTTTTGTTAATTCAGCCCCCTGTCTAGGCTGACACTTTCGAGTCCTAGTATGTTAGGTGTTATGCAAGTGGAACTTTATTTAACAGTCTTAGGCAGAGACCCCCCTAAAGTAGATGTCCTGCTTACATTAAAAACTTTCTAATCCCCAGAGGGTACTCTTTCAGTATATTTTCCCACTGAAAAAATATTCTTGGATTATGAGTTGAAATACAATAAATATGTAAGTTCGTATTTATATAATTTTCCAAAACCTCATTTGTCACTATATAAGTTGTTAGAACCTCAACTCATTACTCCAAAAACTAGTAAATAAGAATATATTAATATTTTGACTTCCTGTATAAACTGTATTTAGGACAACCAGAGAGTTGATGAAGTGTATGTTTTTTTATTGTTTTTTTATTTATTTGTTTTTTTGAGACAGGGTTTCATTCTGTCGCCCAGGTTGGAGTGCAGTGGCATGATCACCGCTCACTGCAGCCTTGACCTCCCATGCTGAAGTGATCCCTCCACCTCAGCCGCCTGACTAGCTAGGACTACATGTACATGCCACCATACCTGGCTAATTTTTTTAGGGATGGGGTCTCCCTGTGTTGCCCAGGCTTGAAAGTTTTCTTAAATAAAAAATTTCAGCTGATTGCAGCAGAAACGATAGAAAAGTCATCATTTTGTGACTCCTGATTAAATGATATATCTAGGCACAGATCATCAGTGGATCCTAAAACCAGTACGTTGCAGGGTTGATGGGAATCTTTTTAATACAGCGACCAGGATGATACCACCTGAACCCATTGGTCAATCTTAGCATCTCAAAAAAACAGGACAAGACCATATGTACCTCTTAATGTGCTGTAATCTGAAATACTCATGCCACTTAGGAAGTACTGTACATACACACACACACCAGCCCCCCACCCCCCACTGCCAAAAAAAAGCCCTGAATCTACTCAAGACTCTTTTCTAATAACCAGTTTGCATAGTCTGTAGTAAAAGGAGTGGAGAAACAAGGTAAATAATACCTCAGAGATGTCATCAATCATTTTCATTAAAAATGTAGAATGTTTTACAAATAGAACATCTTTCTAGACCTAAATGTATATGGAAATTTAACATATTGTAAAGGGAATATCTCAAATCAGTTGGGACAATTTTTAATGTTTTATATAACAGTAAACCAGCATAGTATATGATTCCACTTACATAAAATGTCCAGAAAAGGCAAGTCTAAAGAGACAAGATTAGTGGTTGCCTGGGGCTACAGGTGCAAATCTGAAGTGACTCTAAATGGGCATCAAGGATCTTTGTGGGCTGATAGAAATATTTTAAATTGGGTTATGGTGATGGTTGCACAGTGCTAAATATATTGTATATAAAAGTTAAGCAATTTCAGGCCGGGCATGGTGGCTTACACCTGTAATCCCAGCACTTTAGGAGGCTGAGGCGGGCAGATCACGAGATCAGAGATCGAGACCATCCTGGCCAACATGGTGAAACCTCATCTCTACTAAAAATACACAAATTAGCTAGGCATGGTAGCGCGCGCCTGTAGTCCCAGCTACTTGGGAGGCTGAGGCAGGACAATCACTTGAACCTGGGAAGCAGAGGTTTCAGTGACCCAAGACGGCATCACTGCGCTCCAGCCTGGTGACAGAGTGAGACTACATCTCAAAAAAAAATAATAATAATAATAAGTTAAACAATTTCATGAAGAAGCAGTCAGCCAAATCCAGGATGTGTAGGACATTTCATTAGACAAATTATCTGACAAATCATTGACAGAGAGGGAAAAAAATGGGTGAGGGGGGAATTGTAATAGAATGAAAAAGACTTAAGAGACATAAGCTCATTATGGATACCTTTTTTGAATTCTGATTGGAATAAATCTGTAGAAAGCAGCTTTAAAACTGTTGGTATGGATGCCTGGGTATTCAGTGGTATTGGAGGACTATTGTTAGGTATGATAATTACACATTGTTTATGTTAAAAAAAATTTTTATCAGTGTTTGCAGAAGTTTTTGCAAGTGTAATGACATTTTAAGGTTTGTTAAGTATTCCAACCAAAAGAAAATAATGGAATCAGGGCTTAGGTGGAACAAGACTGGCAAAGTGTTGATTATTTTTTCAATTGAGTGATGGGTACTTGTGGCTTACCTATACTGTTCTGTCTACTTCTATGTATGTTTGAGAATATCCAAAATAAATTTTTAAAAATAAATTCACTGACAGTACCTGGAGAAATTGTCATCTCTTTTGCAGGAGCACTTTCAATTATAAATGGGAAGCTGTAGTAAGTCAGACTCTCTCTTGCTATCTTCTCATACCTGACATATCTTATTTTGTATTTTCCCTATCCTGTCATTTTTGGAAATGACTTGGCAGAGCAACTAGCAGGTGTCTCGGCAGAGCAAGAAGTTACATCTATCAGTGGAGGTGAAACCCTCCCCAAACAGGTAACATGAACATCATTTTATTTTATTATTTTTTTTTTAGTTTATTTATTTATTTTTTTAATTTGAGACTGGGTCTTACTCTCACCGAGGCTGGAGTTCAGTGGTGCAGTCATAACTCACTGTAGCCTCAAACTCCTGGGCTCAAAGATCCTCCCACTTCAGCCACTTGAATAACTGGAACTACAGATAATGCCACCATACTCAGCTAAATATTTTATCTTTTGTAGAGACAGGGTCTCACTATGTTACCCAGCTGGTTTAGAACTCCTGGGCTCAAGGGGTCCACCTGCCTCAGTCTCCCAAAGCATCGAGATTATAGGCATGAGTCACCATGCCCAACCTGAATATCCTTTTAAATAAAAGATTGGGGTTTTTGGCCGGGCACAGTGGCTCACACCTGTTATCCCAGCACTTTGGGAGGCTGAGTTGATCACATGAAGTTGGGAGTTTGAGACCAGTCTGGCCAACATGGCGAAACCTTGTCTCTACTAAAAAAAAAAAAAAAAAAAGGAGGGGCTGCAGTTAAAATGGGAAGCTTGCAGGCTTTGTAGGGAAGAGGTCCAGGTGTGTGTCCTAACCCAGTTACTCATTATTTGTGTGACTGCTTTCTCTTAGATTTAAAAATGGGGAGGGAGGAGTATTGAGGATAACCTGTCCCATCTAGCCAACAAGTTTAAGTATCAGTTGAAAAAATATAAATGTGCTTTATAAATTATCAAGCACATTAGCTGGGTGTGGTGGCACACACCTGTAGTCCCGGCTACTTAGGGAGGCTGAAGCAGGATTGCTTCAGCCTGGGAGGTCAAGGCTTCAATGAGTCATGATTGCACCACTGCACTCGAGGACAAGAGTGGGACCCTGTCTCAAAAAGTTAAAATAGAAAAAAACTATCAGGCAGAATATGATTAGTAGGTGATAATTTTTAGTTTTAAAAATAATGGGCCAGATGCAGTGGTTTACACCTATAATCCCAGCACTGTGGGAGGCCAAGGCAGATTGATCATCTGAAGTCAGGAATTTGAGACCAGCCCGGTCAATGTGGCAAAACCCTGTCTCTACTAAAAATAGAAAAATTACCTGGGTGTGGTGGCTGGTGCCTGTAATCCCAGCTACTCAGGAGATTGAGGTAGGAGAATTGCTTGAACCTGGGAGGCAGAAGTTGCAGTGAGCCAAGATAGTGCCAGTGTACTCCAGCCTGGGAGATTGAGCAAGACATCATCTCAAAATAATAATAATAATAATGATGATGATGCTGGCCGGGCGCAGTGGCTCACACCTGTAATCCTAGGACTTTGGGAAGCCAAGGTGGATGGATCACCTGGTGGTCAGGAGTTCGATACAAGCCTGGCCAACATGGTGAAACCCCAACTCTACTAAAAATGCCAAAGTTAGCCATGTGTGGTGACATGGGCCTATAGTCCCAGCTACTCAGGAAGCTGAGACAAGAGAATCACTTGAACCCAGGAAGCAGAGGTTGCAATGAGCCGAGATCGTGCCATTGCACTCCAGCCTGGGTCACAGAGCGAGACTCCATCTCAAAAAATAATAATAATAATACCTATACTCATTGTCCTCAATATGAGTTACTGACATCTGCTGTGAATTCTGCCAGTCTCAAAACATCATTTATCTCCTTTTTGCATATTTCTATATGCTCTTTGTGTTTTTATTTGAGTCTGGCTCATTTTTCCCAGCTTATTACATCTTAGCTTTCTGTTATCAGTACGTAAAGTTGTATCTTGTTCTTATTAATAGCTGCATGGCATTCCATCATACAAATAAATTTTGAGTTAATTCTTCCCTTATCATGTAAAGTATGGTGACACACGCCTGTGTTTTCTTAACTGCTTGGGAGGATAATACTTTTTTTTTCAGAGACAAATCATGCTACACTGAACTTTTTTTTTTTTTTTTTTTTTTTTTTGAGACAGGGTCTCAGTCTGTCCCCCATGCTGGAGTGCCAGTCATAGCTCACTGCAGCCTCAATCTCCTGGGCTCAGGTGATGCTCTTATCTCAGCCTCCTGACTACTTGGGACTTCAGGCATGTGCCACCACACATGGCTAATTTTTAAATTTTTTAACAGAGACAAGTTCTCGCTGTGTTGCCAGGCTGGTTTCAAACTCCTGAGCTCAAGTGATCCTCCTGCCTTGGCCTCTTAAAGTGCTAGGATTGTAGGCATGAATCACCACATGTGGACTTCATGGAACAATCTCTTTTTTTTTTTTTTTTTTTTTTAAATAGAGACGAGGTCTTGCTATGTTGCCCAGGCTGGAGTGCAGTGGCTATTCACAGGCGCGATCCCACTACTGATCAGCACGGGAGTTTTGACCTGCTCCATTTCCGACCTGGCCTGGTTCAACCCTCCTTAGGCAACCTGGTGGTCCCCCGCTCCCGGGAGGTCACCATATTGATACCGAGCTTAGTGCGGACACGCGATTGGCATAGCACACTACAGCCCAGAACTCCTGGGCTCCAGCGATCCTCCCACCTCAGCCTCCTGAGTAGCTGAGACTACAGGCACGTGCCACCGTGCCCAGTGAAACAATCTTATATAATTGTCTTAGAAAATATTTGTGACTATGATCATGGGATGCATAATGGTTTCAGTCAGTGACAGGCCACATGTATGATGGTTGTCTCTTAAGATTATAATACGAGGCCGGGCAAAGTGGCTCATGCTTGTGATCCCAGCACTTTTGGAGGCCGAGGCAGGCAGATCACTTGAGGTCAGGAGTTTGAGACCAGCCTGGCCCACATGGCAAAACCCCATCTGTCCTAAAAATACAAAAATTAGCCAGTCATGGTGGTGTGTGCCTATAATTCCGGCTACTTTGGAGGCTAAGGCAGGAGAATCACTTGAACCCAGGAGGCAGACGTTGCGGTGGGTGGAGGTCACACTACTGCACTCCAGCCTAGACTCTGTCTCAAAAAATATATATATAATGTATATGTATAATAATAATACTACATTTTTGTTGTACCTTTTCTGTGTTTAGATACACAGATACTTACCATTGTGCTAGAGTTGCCTGCAGTAATTGGTACAGTAACATGCTATACAGGTTTATGGCCTAAGTATGTAATAGGTTATACAGTCTAGGTTTATTTAAATACTTCTGGGATCATTCAGTGACAAAATTGCCTAAGGCTGCATTTCTCAGAATGTATTCCCATTGTCAAGCAATGCATGGTTGTATATCCATGAGATATCTCTAGTAGAGAGATTGCTATGCCAAAGGAAAGATATACGTGTTTTAATTTTCATGGATAATACCAAATGGTGCCACTTTATATTTAACGCAACAGTATATAAGCATGTCCATATCTCATTTACCCTTAACAGTGCTTATTGTCATCAGACATCAATTTCTACCAATCTAATAAATGAAAATGTTCTCTTTAATTGACATTTCTTTATAAGCAAATACTTATACTGACCATTGTGTTTTTCTTGTAAGCTGTTTATATCCTTTCTTTGTTCTCTTTTTTTCCTCCAATACACATGAGCTAAATATTTTATAGCTGCTATATCTTTATATGGATAGCTGCTTTTCTTTGTTTGAATGAAGGAAAAAGTATCCAAGAATTTTGTAAGATCAAAGAGTAGTGTAGTTTTCATAGCTTATATTATATTTTGCCACATTGCATTCTAGAATGGCAAGTGATTCATAGGTGTTTCAAGTTTTCTGCCACCCTTTTAATTACATTTGTATCACTTTTTTGCACTTTTGTTCATTTCTTAGAGTTGCACATCTTCAAGATTGATTTTACATTTTCTCTAATATGAATATATTCTGATATCCATCTAGCCATCTTCCCAGAAGTCCAAGCCTCTGTCACCTTCTGCTTCTGTGGATGAAGAAGAAGGGGACATTTGCACAATATGTCTGGAACAGTGGACCAATGCTGGGGACCACCGGCTCTCAGCATTACGCTGTGGGCATCTCTTTGGGTATAGGTGCATTTCCACGTGGCTCAAAGGACAAGTTCGAAAATGTCCTCAGGTAAGGACCATAGGTAAGGACACACTAACATGTTAAATCAGGCAAATTCCTAAAACCACTCTAATTAATGTCCTATTGGATTCTTTAGTGCAACAAGAAAGCCAAGCACAGTGACATTGTTGTTCTTTATGCCCGCACCCTACGAGCTTTGGACACCAGTGAACAGGAGCATATGAAAAGGTAGGTGGTGAGAGTATGCCTGGCTGTAATGTTCCCTTTTGGTTCATCGTAGGCACATCTGAAAAAGGAGATATGAGTCACTCGTAGTGAGGTTTTACTTGACCTGTGACTTGGGATCTCTGGGGATCATTGGCAGTCTGTCTTATGTTGTTATTTATAATTCATGTCTGATCATCTTCTGAAGAAGGTCTGCATCATTTGCCTTACATATAGCATTAAACATACAGCATTAAACAAGGATCTGGCACATTACTCAACTGTCGCCATTTTTGCTTCTCATGTCCCTGAGTCCCCCAGCAGTTCTCTATACAGAAAACTCTTTAAGTGAAGCTTTGTACATATACAGTACAATATAAAAAATTAGCAGGATTTTGGAAGCACATAAACAGTTGCTAGTAACACCACTCAGTGTATGCTTCAAAAATATTAACAATACGCACCATTGAGAGAGGTGCAGGGACATGGATTCTCTTACACTTTACTGGTTAGGATGTACACAGGCAAAGTCGTTTTGAGACGTCCTTGGAAATGTGTCTCAAAAGCCTTTGATCTAATAATAATTGCTCAGGCATTTGTTCTACAGAAGCATTAAAGGGTGTGTACAAAGATTTACTTAATGACACTCCATTTAGCATTGTTGAAAATCCAAGGCAAGAGGATTGCTTAGTTGAGTGAACGGTGGTGCGTGTCTGGACAGAATACTATACAGTGTTCAAGTGTGCGCGTGTTGTCCTGTGGAAGCATGTTAGTACTATGATCGCATTTTTGTGAACTAGAAAAAGAAAACACGACTGGTGCGATGGCTCACTCCTATAATCCAGCATTTTGGGAGACCAAGGTGAAAGGATTGCTTGAGGTCAGGAGTTCAAGACCAAACTGGCCAACATAGCGAGATCCTGTCTCTTTTAAAATTTTTTTTAAAAGAAAGAAAAAAAAATGCTATAGGTAGTCACCGTACAGATTATTTTAATTTTCTTCCTTGTTTTTACTCTATGTTCCAACCAGTACTCACTTACAGCATTTTTAAATAATGGAAGATGTATACAGAGAGGAATTTTGTTAAATAGGCAAAATCTATAGGTGTAGCTGTTAGTGGGTGATTATATTTAAAAACAATTCACTGATTACAATAGTCAATTCGTGTACTCTCCAGCCTCCTTAGAAAAAGTGAAGAATTTCGAAATGCCAGTACAGACTAATAAAACGAACAGCCTTGTACCCAATTTTATCAGATCTTTGTATTTTGCCATATTTGCTTTGAGCCTTTTTGAAAAGAAGTAGGCTGAGTATAGTGGCTCATGCCTATAATCCCAGCACTTTGGAAGGCTGAGGCAGGAGGATTGTTTCAGACCAGCATGGGCAACATTGTGAGACCTTGTCTCCACCAAAAATGGAAAGAATTAGCCAGGTGTAGTGGTGCACGCCTATAGTCCCAGCTACTCAGAAGGGAGGATTGCCTGAGCCTGGGAAGTTGCAGCTGCAGTGAGCTGTGGTCGTGCCACTGCACTCCAGCCTGGGTGACAGAGCAAGACTCTTGTCTCAAAAATAGAAATAAAAATAAAGATAAATCTGTTGACCAGGTCAAGAAGCAAAAAAGGGAAAGAAAATTTTAAAGAAGAAGTAAATTATAGATATAGAAGAGCCAGGCGCAGTGACTCACGCCTGTATCCTAGCACTTTGGGAGGCTGAGGCGGGCAGATTGCCTGAGCTCAGGAGTTCAAGACCAGCCTGGGCAACATGATGAAACCCTGTCTCTACTCAAAATACAAAAAATTAGCCGGGCATGAGGGTGCATGATTGCTACCCCAGCTACTCAGGAGACTGAGGCACAAGAATCACTTGAATGTGGAAGGTGAAGGTTACTGTGAGCCGAGATTGCGCCACTGCACTCCAGCCTGGGCAGCAGAGCAAGACTCTGTCTCAGAAAAAGAAGAAGGAACACTAGAAGCCTTCCTGTGAACTAAGTTCTCCTTAATTCCATAGGTAACTGCTTTCATGAATTAAATGTTCATTCCCAAGAGTGATTATGTATTTGATCAACTACATATGTATTTGTAAATTATACATAGTATGATTTAGAAAGTTTTTATACTTTATGCAAATGTTATGTTAGATTATAATTTTTTCTTCTGTAGTTTGCCTTTTTGCTTAATACTATGTTTCGGGAGTATATCCTAGTTGATACACCTGGCTCTAGTTTCTTGATAGTATTCTAGTTCTCTAGTCAAAATTTATCTGTTTGTATTTTATATTGGTAGACATTTAGGTTGTCTCCAGTTTTTGTTAATATCAGCCATGCTGATGAAAGTCAGGTCTAGCAATGGAATTGCTTTATTATAGGGTACATTTATTTCAATTTTACCTAGATATTGTCAAATTACTCTTGTTTAAAAAAAAAATGAGAGATTTCTCATTTTTCTATACCCTTGCCAATTTTATTTATTTATTTTTTGTGAGACAGTTTCACTCTTGTTGCCCAGTCTGGAGTGCAATGGAGTGATCTCAGCTCACCGCAACCTCTGCCTCTCGGATTCAGGCAATTCTTCTGCCTCAGCCTCCTGAGTAGCTGGGATTACAGCTGTGCACCACCACACCTGGCTAATTTTGTATTTTTAGTAGAGACGGGTTTCTCCATGTTGTCAGGCTGGTAACGAACTCCTAACCTCAGGTGATCTGCCCACCTTGGCCTCCCAAAGTGCTGGGATTACAGGTGTGAGCCACTGCACCCAATCCAATTTTATTTTTATTTATTTATTTATTTATTTATTTATTGAAATAGAGTCTAGCTCTGTTGCCTAGGCTGGAGTGCAGTGGCACAGTCTCGGCTCACTGCAACCTCTGCCTCCCGGGTTCAAGCAATTCTCCTGCCACAGCTTCCCAAGTACCTGGGACTACAGGCACGTGCCTCCACGCCCAGCTAATTTTTTGTATTTTTAGTAGAGACAGGGTTTCACCTTGTTAGCCAGGATGGTCTTGATCTCCTGACCTTATGATCCTTAGCCTCCCAAAGTTCTGGGATTACAGGCATGAGCCACCACGCCCGGCCCCCTTGCCCATTTTATATTAGATTAAATATTTTTCCCAGTCTTGTTGCATGAAGTAGTATTTCACCTTAATTTAAATTACCTGAATTACAATTGAGGTTGAACGTACTCTTTCATGAGCAAAAGAATTCATATGTTTTATTCATTTGTATTGGGTTGTTTGTTTCTTACTGATTTGTAGGAATGTTTTGGTCAAGAAAAATTTTTTTAAAAAGACAGCGTCTTCCTCTATCACAAAGACAGGGTCTTGCTCTATCATAAAGGCCAGAGTGCAGTGACGCCATCAAACTCCTAGGCTCAAGCAGTTCTCCAACCTCAGCATCCTGAGTACGTGGGTCTACAGGTGCATGGCACCACACCTGATTCATGATTTATTAAACGGTATATTTTTTCTGTACAAGTGTTCATTGCTACTTCTATCCTACATTAAGTTTCCAGCCAGGTGCAGTGGCTTACGCCTGTAATCCCAGCACTTTGGGAGGCCAAGGCAGGCAGATCACGAGGTCAGGAGTTCGAGGCTAGCCTGACCAACATGGTGAAATCCCGTCTCTACTAAAAATACAAAATTAGCCAGGAGTGGTGGCATGTATCTGTAATCCCAGCTACTCAGGAGGCTAAGACAGGAGAATCGCTTTAATGCAAGAGGCGGAGGTTTCAGTGAGCCAAGATCGTGCCACTGCACTTCAGCCTGGGCGACAGTGAGACTGTGTCTCCCAAAAAAAAAAAAAAAAATCAAGTTTTCATGTATGAATGGACTACAATAGTCCCCCTTAGCCACAATGAATACCTTCTAAGAGCTCCCAGTGAATGCCTGAAACTATAGTGTGTTTTTGCCTATACATACAAATCTAAAGGTTAATTTATAAATTAGGAACAGTAAGAGTTTAACAACAATAACTAATAATAAAATAGAGCGATTATGCCAATATACTGTAATAAAACTTATGTGAATGTGGAATGTGGTCTCCATCTCTCTCTCTCTCACCATATCTCAATATTTGTGGGTTGTGGTTGATGATATCGGAAACCATGGGAAATAAAACTAGATAAGGGGCACTACTGTACTCTTGTTCCATGGTCTTTTTGTTAATTCTTGCTCCAATATTCCAAGTTATAATTTATTGTAGCTTTAAAATATGTCCCCCACCTTGTTCTGCAAAAGTGTCTTTTTCTATTTTTGGCATTGTTCTCCATATTAGTTTTTTAAAGTTCATTTCTTAAGTTTCATGAAAAAAACCTTTGGGATCTTGATTGAAATTGCATCACATTTATAGAGTAACTTAAGAAGTACCATCTTTGTTGTGATTAGTCTTTCCAGTCATGAACATTATGTAATATCCTTCCATTTATTCACTATTTTCTTGTGTCTTTCACAAGTATATTTTGCTTCATAAAGGCCCTGCCTAGCCTTTTACTTTACAGTCACATGCTGCATAATGACCGTTGGGTCAGTGACAGATTGCATATACAATAGTGGTTCCATAAGATTATAATGGAGCTGAAAAATTCTGTTGTGTAAGTCTTGTTGTTTTCATTGAAATGTCTTAGTGCACCAGTTGTGGTGGCTCATACCTGTGATCCCAGCACTTTGGGAGGCCAAGGCAGGTGGATCACTTGAGGCCAGGAGTTTGAGACTAGCCTGGGCAACATGGTGAAACCCTGTCTCTACTAAAAATCCAAAAATTAGCTGGGCGTGGTGGCATGCCTCTGTAATTCCAGCTACTCAGGAGACTGAGGCAGGATAATCTCTTGAACCTAGGGGGCAGAGATAGCAGTGAGCCAAGATCATACCACTGTACTCCAGCCTGGGCCACAGAGCGAGACTCAGTCTCAAAGAAAGAAAAGAAATGTCTTAGCACAATGCATTACCTTTTCTATGTTTAGATACATAAATGCCATTCTATTATAATTCTTTATAGTATTCAGTACGATAACATGCTATACAAGTTTGTAGCCTGGGAGCAACAGTATCCTAGGTGTGTAGTAGGCTATACCATATAGGTTTCTTTAAGTACCTTCTGTAATGTTCTTATAACAGAATCGCGTAACAACATGTTTGTCAGAACATGCCCACATCATTAAGCCACACATGATTGTATTTCTAGATTGCTGTTAAAATTGTTGAGAATACATTTTTAAAATTACATTTACTAATCAGTTATCTGATATGGGGTCCGCTATTAATCTAATTTTCTTGGTCTTGAGTCCAGCAACCTTGCTAAACTATAATTGTGGGTTCTCTTGAATTTGCCATAAACATAATAAGAACAGCTTTATCTCTTCCAATTTTTATATCTTTTTCTTCCATATCTCATTGGAGTGGAATTCTGTCATTGCATTTCATATTTTAAGCCTGTTTTTAGGTACATACAAAAGTATGATTGTTATTCTTGGTGAATGTGTCCTTATGTTACATTGTTCCTCGTTTTGCCTGTTTATGCTTTTTCCTTATTTCTAATTGGTCTTTTGTTAGTGTTTGCTTGATGTATACTTTCACTCTTTTTAACTTCAGTTTCTTTTTGGGATTATATTATTTGAGTATCTCATGAACAACGAAAGGCTTATTGTTTTCTTTTTAATCCAATAACCTTGGCCTTTTAACATGTCAGTTTAATCTTTTATAATTTGCCTTAGTTAAAGCACTGGATTGGCTCTGTTCTCTTGTTTTGCCTGTGACATTTTTAGTCTCTGTTTTCTAGTAGTAGTCAAATTCCTGACCATCACTCCCTGCTTACCTCAAAACCTGTTTCTCGAGAGATTTTTCTCTTTTTGTAGTTTATTCACTGTCATAACATATTTATAGCAAAGTACGTGCATCATAGCATGAACTTAACTCTGCTATCTTGATGGGAAGTCTTCTGTAGCCTTCCTAATCCCCATGTGTTGCTGGCTTTACCCCTCTAGTTCCCTGCTAAAGGAGCAGAGGCTAAGGAAGCAGGCCGAGTTAGAATCAGCACAGTGCCGGCTCCAACTGCAGGTCCTCACTGATGAGTGCACTAGGCTTCAAAGCCGTGTTCAGGTACGTTTGTCCTTTCTAACCCAAAGAACTTTTGGAATAGGAATGGAAGAAGAATCTAAATGTTACGTGTATTGATCTCAGAAATAAATAGGATTTGCCAAGTTGTTTAGGAAATAAACATGACCAACTCCTTATTTTATTTCTGATTAGGGAATCTGTTCAAAACTTACTACATACTTTATGATACCTATAGTCTGAATTTTATTTTATTTTATTTATTTATTTTATTTATTTTTTTATATATATTTTTTGAGACAGAGTCTCACTCTGTCACCTAGGCTGGAGTGCAGTGATAATGATCTTGGCTCACTGCAACCTCTGCCTCCTGGGTTCAAACGATTCTCCTGCCTCAGCCTCTCGAGTAGCTGGGATTACAAGCGCCCGCCACCACGCCCAGCTAATTTTTGTATTTTTAGTAGAAACAGGGTTTCACCCTGTTGGCCAGGCTGGTCTCGAACTCCTGACCTCAGGTGAGCCACTGCACCTGGCCTTACAATCTGAATTTTAGAAAAAATTAAATAACCAGCCAAGAATTCCAAACTTGTTTAAATAATTTTACTTTCCTAAGTCTACCAGTCATACAAGGGCTTTACTAGGAGTTTGAAGGTTACAATGAGCTGTGATTGCACCACTGCATTCCAGCATGGGTGACAGAGTGAGACCTTGTCTTTTTTTTTTTTTTTTTTAAGGACTTCAAACAAAACCACCATTAAGGACTTCTACCCCTTACATTATGATGCTGTGCTTTTTTTATTTCACTTGCTTGTTGAAATACTGTAAAACTCAGCAGTTGTCTAGGATTCATGTTAACATTTTCGTATAATGGATAAGAAATTTTTCTGTATAAGATCAAGGAATTGTGTTTGAGGGGAATATGAAATTAAAAGCTTTGTATTTATTAAATCTTTTTTATTTTAGGACTTGCAAAAACTTATGTCTCATCAAAATCAGAAGTTAAAGCAACCCAGGGGCTCCCAAGCATGTGTCCTGAGCGACTTACCCTCCAGCCAGGGCCAGCACAAGTACCACTTCCAAAAGACCTTCACAGTATCTCAGGCAGGAAACTGCCGGACCATGGCATACTGTGATGCCCTGAGCTGCCTGGTGATATCACAGCCTTCTCCTCAGGCCTCTTTTGTTCCAGGTAAACATTCTAGAACCCCAGTTTTCATGTTCATTAGACTCCATATATTTATTTCCTCTCCCTTTTTGAAAGATTCAAGACTCAATAGTGGGCAAACACTTACCACAGCTCACCAAATTACCTTTCTCTGTCAGTCCCTTGTTAATGCAAGTACCCCAGGGTGCTGCAAAGATGTCTTTACTGTCTATTGACTTCATTCTGTAAATTTATTAACGAAGAGCATGGAAATACTGATAACCACCAGGCATGGTGGCTCACGCCTTTAATGCTAGCACTTTAGGAGGGTGAGGTGGGCGGATCACCTGAGGTTGGCAGTTCGAGACCAGCCTGACCAACATGGAGAAACCCCATCTCTACTAAAAATACAAAATTAGCCAGTCATGGTGGTGCGTGCTTGTAATTCCAGCTACTCGGGAGACTGAGACAGGAGAATCGCTTAAACCCGGGAGGCAGAGGTTGTGGTGAGCTGAGATCTCACCATTGCACTCAAACCTGGGCAACAACAGCAAAACTTTGTCTCAAAAAAAAAAAAAAATTAGAAATACTGATAACCATGGTAAAGCAGGAGATGGTGAAGTCCTTGATATAGTCCAAGGAGAAGGACGTATATGTCCTATTCAACTTACAGATTCACTTTAGACTGGAAATGTTTGACAAACCACTACTCTAAGGGTTAATTCGAGGTGAAACAAAATTTAATACTTATTTTCAGTAGTGTTCAGGTTAACAATTTCCAAATAAGAGAATTTAGAAAGTACACTGATTGTTTTATTAATACTAAGTTAATGTTCTCTCAACATATTTTGTGCTTTTTAAGCTTAATTTTAGATTTTCTAAATGTTGGAAACCAAGTCTTTTCAAATACTCAATTAAATCATTTCTAAATCTTGCATATGTTTCTTTCTGCTATCTTCAGCATAAGATTTCTGCCAACTGTGAAATCCCTTTTCTTTAGTGTGGTTTCTCTGTTTTCCCACTTAGAGCTTCCATTCAAATGCTTCAAAATTACGTCTACCAAACTTAGGTGTATGAAGGGTTGAGTGGAATCTCTAGGTTATCATAAATTTTTCTATTCACTGATACCAGGTCTGAGTTGAGAGGCTATCAGGGGCCTCCTCCAGCTGGGGGAAAGTAAAAGGATAATTTTGTAATGTTCCTTTATCCCATCTAAGTTTTTAATAAAAATTTATCATCAAAACCAACAATTTGGACAAATACTATCTTGTAATATCCCCCAAATTGGGAATGTGTTCTGGTCTTTTTTCTTAAAGTGTCCATTGCAGTCTGCTTGATAGTGTGCTGGTGCTGATTTTTCCTTGTTCCCCTAAATGATTAACTCGGTGTGTACTTATGTTACCTTATTGGTTTTTTCTTGTTTTTTTCTTTTTGAGATGGAGTCTTGCTCTGTGCACGGGCTGGAGTGCAATGGCAGGCATGATTTCAGCTCACTGCAGCCTCTGCCTCTTGGGTTCAAGAGATTCTCCTGCCTCAGCTTCCCAAGTAGCTAGGACTACAGGTGCACGCCACCATGCACGGCTAATTTTTGTATTTGAAACAGGGCTTTAGCGTGTTGGTCAGGCTGCTCTGTCGAACTCCTGACCTAAGGTGATCCACCCATCTCAGCCTCCCAAAGTACTGGGATTATAGGCCTGAGCCACCATGCTTGGCCACCTAGTTGAGATATCTACCTGTCTGTCTGTGTGTGTGTGTGTGTGTGTGTGTGTGTATACATATATATGTATATATGTACGTATATACACACACACACACACACATACAAAGTACTTAATAGTTTTAAAAGGACATATTTTTAGGCTGGGCACGGTGGCTTACGCCTGTAATCCCAACACTTTGGGAGGCCAAGTTCACGATGTCAGGAGATCTAGACCATCCTGGCCAACATGGAGAAACCCCATTTCTAAAAAAAAAAAAAAAAAAAAAAAAAAAAGGGACATATTTTTGGTGGTTATTTTTCCCCCCTTCAGGAATGTGCATTTTGAAATGTCATCTGTTTCATTTCATTTCACACAGATGTGACATATCTTGACAAATTATTTATTTTCATTCTTTATCGTTCACTCTTCCTTCTGCATCTAGAGTGTCTGTGGTTCAGATGAAATATTCTGTCTCAACAGCTTTATGGAAGTATAATTGACAGGCAATAGACTGTAAATATTCAATGTATACAATTTAATGAGTTAATACACCCCTAAAACCATCACTACAATCACAATAACTTTATTTTATGTATTTATGTATTTTTGACACAAGATCCAGTTCTGTCGCCCAGGCTGGAATGCAGGGAGAGGGGCGTGATCTCAGCTCATTACAACCTCTATCTCCTGGGCTCTAGCCATCCTCCAACCTCAGCCTCTCAAGTAGCTGGGACTACAGGCTCAGAGCACTACGCCCAGCTAATTTTCGTATTTTTTGTAGCAATGGGGTTTCACCATATTGCTCAAGCTGGTCTTGAACTCATGAGTTCAAGCCAGCCACCCGCCTCAGCCTCCCAGAGTGCTGGGATTACAGGCTGAGTTACCACGCTCAGCCATGAACATATGTATTACCCCATAAATTTCCCTATGGCCTTTTGTAATCTCATCTGCCCCACCCTCCTGTTTCTATCCCCCACGCAGTCCCTGCTTTTTGTCACTACAGATTAGTTTGCATTTTCTAGGATTTTACCTAAAAGGAATCATACAGTATTATTTTTTGGTCTGACTTCTTTCTCTCTGCATTATTTTTTATTGTAGTGTATATTAGTAGTTAATTCCTTTTTAATGGGTAGTATTCCATTATGTGTGTATACAATAGACTTGTTTATCCATTTACCTGGACATTTGGAATGGAATATACTTTTTCTTTTTTTCTTCTCTTCATTGTCATGAGGCAAGCATGGGTTGTACTTTTTTTCGTTTCTTTTTCTTTTCATTTTGTTTGTTTTGTTTGAGACAGAATTTCACTCTTGTTGCCCAGGCTGGAGAGTGTAATGGTGCAGTCTCAGCTCATTGCAACCTCTGCCTCCCAGGTTCAAGCAATTCTCCTGCCTCAGCCTCCCAAGTAGCTGGGATTACAGGCACCCATCGCCATGCGCAGCTAATTTTTTGTGTTTTTAGTAGAGACGGTTTCGCCATGTTGGCCAGGCTTGTCTCAAACTCCTGACCTCAGGTGATCCGCCTACCCTGACCTCAGGTGATCCGCCTACCCTGGCATCCCAGAGTGCTGGGATTACAGGCATGAGCCACTGTGTCCAGCCTGGGTTGTACTTTTTAAAATAAATTATAGGCCAGGCATGGTGGTTCATGCCTGTAATCCCAGCACTTTGGAAGGCTGAGATGAGCAGATCACTTGAGGCCAGGAGTTTGAGACCAGCCTGGCCAATACGGTGAAACCTCATCTCTACCAAAAAATACAAAAGTTAGCCAAGCATGGTGGCACATGCCCGTAGTCCCAGCTACTCGAGAGGCTGAGGCAGGAGAACCACTTGAACCAGGAGGCGGAGGTTGTGGTGAGAACGAGATTACACCACTGCACTCCAGCCTGGGGGACAGAGTGAGGCCCTGCCTCAAAAATGAATAAATAAATTATAACATAGGAGAATTTTTATTTTGTTTGACCAGCTGGTTCCCAAGGACTTACATGCCAAGAATGGTGGACAAAGGAGCTACTTGTAAAACTAATTTGCATTGCCCTAGGTTCACTTTCAGTGATCTGTTTCATACTCTCTTGCCTTTGACAGGCTTTGGTGTTAAGATGTTGAGTACTGCCAACATGAAAAGCAGTCAGTACATTCCAATGCATGGCAAACAGATCCGTGGACTAGCTTTTAACAGTTGCTCCAGAGGCTTACTACTGTCTGCTTCCCTAGACAACACTATTAAACTGACCAGGTGAGTGATTTGGGGAGGAAGGTGGAGACTGGGCTGTTTAGTGTTGAGTAGCATGAAATTAATACCAGTGTTATGATGACCTTAGCTCTGTTTTTTTTTTGGTCTGAGACTTTGTCTTCTGAGATCCATTTAAAATATATTGCTTTTAGGAGTGTTCACAGGAGGTTACAAAACTAAGCATAGTATCCTGTTTTGTTAAAATTATATATGTTACAAAAGATGTCTAAAGCGTGTTTTAAGGAGATGAGAATAAAATTCTAGGCTGGTGGAGGCCAGGCGTGATGACTCACGCCTGTAATTCCAGCACTGGGGGAGGCCTAGGCAGGCAGATTACCTGAGGTCAGGAGTTCGATACTAGCCTGGCCAACATGGTGAAACCCCGTCTTTGCTAAAAATACAAAGATTAGCTGTGCATGGTGGCAGGCATCTGTAATCCCACTTACCAGGGAGGCTGAGGCAAGAGAATCACTTGAAGAATCACCTGGGAAGTAGAGGTTACAGTGAGCTGAGATCGCACCACTGTACTCCAGCCTGGGCAACAGAGCAAGGCTCTGTCTCCTAGTAAGTAAATAAATAAAAATAATTTAAAAATAAAGTTTGTGGAATGATAGGATGGAGGGAGATTTGGTACCTGACATCACAGAGTCACCATACCAGGTTGGGACTGCTTACTGCTGGTCCTGGTCTGTTACCTGGATAATTCCGAGTAACAGAGGTGTTCACCAAGCACTCACTGCCCTTGGGTGACTTCTTTTATACCCTCACTTACTTACTTACTTACTTACTTACTTATTTTTGAGAGAGAGAGTCTCTCTGTCACTGAGGCTGGAGTGTAGTGGCATGATCTTGGCTCACTACAGCCTCCACCTCCTGGGTTCAAGTGATTCTGCTATCTCAGCCTCCCGAGTAGTTGGGATTATGGTTGTATACCACCTGGCTAATTTTTTTTTTTTCTAGATGGAGTCTTGCTCTGTCGCTAGACTGGAGTGCAGTGGTGCGATCTTGGCTTACTGCAACCTCTGCCTCCTGGGTTCAAGTGATTCTTGTGCCTCAGCTTCCCAAGTAGATGGGATTACAGGCAAGTGCCACCACACCCAGCTAATTTTTGTATTTTTACTAGAGACGGGGTTTCACCATGTTGGCCAGGATGTTCTCAATCTCTTGACCTCATGATCCACCTGCCTCGGCCTCCCAAAGTGCTGGCATTACAGGCGTGAACCACTGCGGCTGGCCACACCTCGCTAATTTTTGTGTTTTTAGTAGAGGTGGGGTTTGCCATGTTGGTCAGGCTAGTCTCAAAACTCCTGACCTCAGCTTCCCAAAATAGAAGGATTACAGGGGTGTGCCACCATGCCCATCCCCTTTATTCTTTTACTTCCTTACAACTGAAGAGGAAAACCTGTGGCCCCCAAAACAAATGTTCCGGAATTTAAAGGAGTTACCTGGGCAGATCTTAGAAAAAATAGGGAATCCAAATATTTTGGGCGTGTGAGTATGTTCTCAGTAAGGATTAAGGATCATTTAAATGATACTCTTTACATCTTTGTCATGTATTTGATTTTCTTAATGCAGTTATAAAAGTCTCTTGTAACTCCACAGCCTGGAGACAAACACCGTGGTCCAGACTTACAATGCTGGACGTCCTGTCTGGAGCTGTTGCTGGTGTCTTGATGAGAATAACTACATGTATGCTGGATTGGCCAATGGTTCGATTCTAGTATATGACATGAGAAACACAAGCAGTCATGTCCAGGAGTTAGTAGCTCAGAAAGCCAGGTAGGGAGCCACTTACTCTGTTCCTGGTAGTAATAGCTTTCTCTTGGCTTATTATTATGTTCATTATTTCTTCAGAGGGTGTTTCACAGTCAGTCAGAAATCCTCACAGAGTTTTTGAAGATCCACTTGATGTCACTTCAGAATCAGTAACATTCTTACCAATAAGAGTTTATATCCATGATATTTCATATGACAGAGAGTTCTGGTACAATTACAGCCAGGTTCATAGTCAGTAATCATCTAACATGGCAAAATAGAGTCAGATCTCTGTTCAGAACCTAGCTCCACTGCTTACAAGTTGTGTGACCATAGTTGTATGTCTTGGCCCATTGAGAGCTTCATCTGTAAAATCTGGTCAGCGTAGGCCACTTGATTTAATAGCTACATGTCTAGCACATAGGAAGAGAGCAGTTAAAGCTAGCCTAATAAAAAGTGATTTAAAACTTACCTAATCCAAAGCTAAACCAACTTGTTCGAAGATACTGTATTATTATTTATCATTTAATCCATTTATGAGATTGAGAAGTTTATAAAGTCAGCCCAAGTTCTGAGGATGGATGGCCACCAGCACCACTATGTCTTAGAATGTGTTGAGCTGCCCTGTTAAGTTCTCAGAAGGGGAGTAGGATCTGTGACCTGGCCAAAATGAAAAGTATCCTAAGAGATAATTTGTTTCCAACTGGATATATTAAAAAGAGCAAGGAGAGCTAAACATAAAAATATCAATAAAGTAGTAATTATTTACTGAAACCTATGCCCACGTAGAGTAGACAGTAAAATACAGCACAGGTTTTTTTTTTTTTTTTTTCCTTAAGACAGCGTCTTACTCTGTAAGCCAGGCTGGAGTGCAGTGGCACGGCCGTGGCCTCACTGCATCCTCTGCCTCCTGAGTATCTGGGACTACAGGTGTGTGCCACCACGCCTGACTAACTTTTGTATGTTTAGCAGAGATGGGGTTTCACCGTATTGGCCAGACTGGTCTCAAACCCCTGACCTCAAGTGATTCTCCCTCGTTGGCTTCCCTAAATGCTGGGATTACAGGCGTGAGCCATGACGCCCAGCAAGTACCAACTCAAATACAGCAAGTTTTTAAATGGCAAGGAAGAAGCATTTGTATATATTGTTCATTTTTATTTTTGTTTACTTTGATTACTGTTATTGTGATGGGGAAAATGAAATAAAACAAGCAAAGCAGACACTTTGGCAACTTTGGCATGAACGAGTTCACAGCAGAAATGAGTTCCTAGGAACACGGTTTGAAGGATGATATCTGAGAAAATTCTTGGTGTATAGTCCTGGTTATATGCTTGCAGAAGGAAATTTAGAAAATCTAAAACAGTCCTGTTTCTGAATTTAAATGTAGCTGCTTTTAGCTGTATTTTAATTGTGGGGTCTGTCAGCTATAACTTGGAATCTTTATTTTGTTATGTATTTAAGCTTTGTTTCTTTCCTGATTTTTCTTTGTATGTGACTAACCCCATTTCCACAAGCTTTGCACCAGTCAAGCTTCCTAGTAAATTGTGATCTTTTTATCCCTTAAATTTCTTAGTTATTTTTTTCCTTTTTTTTTTTTTTTTTTAGACCATCTGGTATCTCCCTTGAAATTAGGTGCAGAATATTATATGTGTACTCTTTTGTTTCTACAGAGAGGGTTGATAATTTTTATCAGATGTCAGAGGATAGTGACTAAAGGTGTTTAACCTCTGTAGAGGTAGGACTGTGCTTGAGGGTTCCTGGTAAAGGGGTCTAGAGCCATCGAGTTTTGGAATGTAAGATACAGTTTCCTTTCTTTCCCTTCAGATGTCCACTGGTCTCCCTGTCATACATGCCCAGAGCTGCCTCAGCTGCATTTCCATATGGTGGGGTGCTGGCTGGAAACTTGGAGGATGCTTCCTTCTGGGAACGGAAAATGGACTTTACTCATTGGCCTCATGTGCTGCCCTTGGAGCCAGGGGGCTGCATAGACTTTCAGACAGAAAACAGCTCCCGGCACTGTCTTGTGACCTACAGGCCTGGTGAGTAGTGGAATGTCCTTGTGGGGCCTCCTTTGGTTTATTTGGGAGCACAATGGTAGAGAAGAGGGAAGGAGAGTTTGATCCTATTCTTTGGGTGGCTGTGTTACCCCTCACAGGCTAACAAGATATGTTGTAGCTCTGGCTACTGTAGGAAGGATGGTGTCTCCAAACTCCCCCACAGAGCCTGCCTTCCTGCTCCTTACATGTGAGGACTGAAGCACATTCTCCTGGGTCCTCCTGGAAGTGAATTAGCCACTCAGGAGCCCCTGCAACTTTGAACAGTAGTGGAATGAGGGCGCCAGCT
Organism: Ateles fusciceps; assembly: GCA_036589455.1. NCBI lineage: Eukaryota > Metazoa > Chordata > Mammalia > Primates > Atelidae > Ateles > Ateles fusciceps. Next base: position 15,553,003 of record JAZHEH010003205.1, read on the forward strand.
CTTTAGGTCATTCAGCCACCTTGAGATCACTTTTTTGTCTTCTGCCTGCCCCTCATTTCCCCTGAGAGAAAAGCCCAGATTAGGGCAGCCAAGTAGTACCCGGCGTATTGTCTATTCCTCCTGATTTGGGCCGACAAAGGTAAATGAAGGGAGATGGACAGCAGTGATTGTGTGGGCTCAGCCAGCTGAACATCTCTGTCTTCGGAATCAGAGGTGGAACCCCTAACAGCAGACTGTGCTTCATTCACAGCTTCTTTCTAGGCTAAGTGGCACGAATCTAAATTCCTGGTAAACTATACTGATGGTTAGCATTGTAAGTTTTTTCTAATTTGGTCTTGAGGTCTCTGTCAGGAGAGTGGCTATAAACTCTAGCCCTGTCCTGCCAAGCTCAAGGGAGTTAGTTGTGAATGTTCATAGTGTGTCTTTCACAGGATACTCCTTTGTGCTGGTACATGGCCTAATGCCTGTCTGACACATGACCAGGTGTCCCTCTCACAGGGAACTTGTTTATACTGGCAGGTACCCTTGTGGCTCTTGTCTGACCTGTGTCCAGTTTATTTCCTTTGAGATAGTGACTCTCTAGGAGAGCCCTGAATAGGAAAGAAGCTAGGTTCAGGTGTGTTGGTCAGGTGAGATCCAAAGGAGGCAGTGCATAAAACACATGAAATAATGGAAACAGCTTACTTGATAGATCCCAAAGAAAAGACGGCAGCATGCTTCAGAGGGCCAATGGGAAGAAGGGATTAGGCCATCCAGGATAGGGCACCCTAGGGGCGGGGTGGGGGTTGAGGGGAGGGACAAGTGGGCTATATTGCGAACTTCGCTCAGGGAAAGGACATTGTAACTAGGCCAGAGTTGACAGGGTACATCTGGGTTTCAAATAATTTATGCCAGCCCTAAAAACAGATGCTGAGGTAACAACTGTATTAAACAAATTTATAACAGGCAGATGTTTAGTTAGTTAGTCATTAAATGCCCCCACTTCTAGTTGTGGGTAGATCTACTCATGTTTTTAAGTTTTGTTAGAGCTGAGAAACATCTCAGTAGCACTTCACTCTAAAGACCCTTGGGCTCTTTGTCATCCCACAGCTCTGCTGTCTCCAAGACTGTGATTTGCTGTAACTGGTGTAGAAAGCCTGGGGGTTCTATTTTGTTCTCTGGCTTTTGTTTGCCTCCCAGCAGAATTTCAAATACATGTTTCCCTTTCTGTAATAGCATGCTTTCACTTTATAAAAAAGTGCAGTCCCTAGGGCTAATGAGGTTCTCACTGGGGGAAGGGAAAAACCTTTTACTGAGAATTCTTGAGAGAGAAATCCCCCAGCAGAGATCTGTCAGGAGACTGATCTTACTAAAACAGAAAACTCACTCTCAGAATTGTTTTTCTCTTAAGCAAAAAGCTATTGTAGATGACTTGATTTCTGGCCTACGGTTCTGAATTTCATTGATGCTGTGATATTTTGTTCTTGTTCTTTTATTTGTTTTGTAGCTATTTTTGATGTTTTAATGCATTTATGACTTTTCCATCCAAGTAGGTTGTAAGTGTCTGAGATTTGGGTACTTGGTTAATTTTTTTTGTAGCATACCCATGGTGCAGCACTGATTTCTTTGTCCCATAGATAAAAATCATACCACCATACGAAGTGTGCTGATGGAAATGTCCTACAGACTGGATGACACTGGAAATCTGGTCTGTTCCTGCCACCCTGTACATACATTTTTTGGAGGACCCACTTGCAAACTGTTGACCAAAAACGCCATTTCCAAAGCCCAGAGAATGATGGCAACATCCTGGTCTGTACTGGGGATGAAGCAGCAAATTCTGCCCTGGTGAGCCTGTAATTTTTTACTTTCATATAAAAAGTAGTTTTGCTTATTCAGGTTTTTATGCTGAAGAGGAAAAAAAAGTAGTTTTGGTTAAAATATTGGTGAGGGGAAAACTTGAACATTTTTTTACAGAAGCTCATAAAGCAAAAAAGTTCTGCTATGTAATCCCACATATCCACATACATGTGTATGTGATGTTGCCTGGTTTGCATATGAGTTGTGCTTTCCATACTGCCTTGTAGTTTCTTCTTTTCCCATTTAACTTCCTATCTTAGAGATATTTTCATTTCAGTATCTGTAGAGTCACCTCATTTCTTTTTAACTGAGCCACAGTTCCAGGGGTCATACTGTGTGTGAATCTTTAAAGAAAGAAAGTAAAGACAGTACTGAAACCTCAATAAAATAGTTAATTCAGGCCTCAGCTTCATTAATTCAGGATTAAACAAACAGATGAAAGATTGATGGGGAATTTTACAGCGGAAGAATCAGCCTGTTACCACCTGAACATGTTGATCAATTTTAGCGTCACGGTAGGTGGCTTAACCGAAAATAATTGGGTCTTTTTGATGTGATGACAATAGGAAGCACATGGTGCCTCCTATGAAATGTTCTTTTTTTTTTTTTTTTTTTTTTTTTTTTTTTTTTTTTGAGACAGAGTCTTGCTTCATCGCCAGGTGCCAGGCTGGAGGGCAGTGGCCCAATCTCAGCTCACTGCAACCTCCGCCTCCCGGTTCAAGCAATTCTCCTGCTTCGGCCTCCTGAGTAGCTGGGACTACAGGTGCATGCCACCATGCCCAGCTAATTTTTGTAATTTTAGTAGAGATGGGGTTTCACCGTGTTGGCCAGGATGATCTCGATCTCTTGACCTCATGATCCACCCGCCTTGGCCTCCCAAAGTGCTGGGATTACAGGCGTAAGCCACCGCGCCTGGCCTTTTTTTTTTTTTGAGACAATAATCCCTCTGTCACCCAGGCTGGAGTGCAGTGGCACGATCTTGGCTCACTGCTGCAACCTCCACCTCCCTGGTTCAAGTGATTCTCCTGCCTCAGCCTCCTGAGTAGCTGGGATTACAGGCACCTGCCACCACGTCTGACTAATTTTTGTATTTTTAGTAGTGACGGGGTTTCACCACGTTGGCCAGGCTGGTCTCGAACTCCTGACCTCAAGTGATCTGCCAGCCTGGGCCTCCCAAAGTGCTGGGATTACAGGCGTGAGTCACTGCACCTGGCCGAGATGTTTATGAACCTGAGTCTAATTAAGGCTTAGAGCAGCATCGTCTAATACAGTCACACTAGCCACATGAGCACTTTAAGTGTGCTTAGTGCCACGGAAGAATTTAATGTTTTACTTTAATCAAGTTAAATACAAGTAAACTTGTGTAACTAGAGGCCACCATATTGTATAATGTCACTCTAGAAGCTAGCGCTTTCACTGGAGTTGCAGGGAATAGAGGAGAACAAGTTTAATGATAGCACAGAAAGCATATATACCAGTCCAGGTCGGGGGTGTTCTCTAAGACAGCTGATCCAGCTTCCACAGTAAGTCAATGGCAGAAGAAAAAAAGATGGGAAGGTTGGGTCTGATCTAGGTTAAAAGAGATAATTAAAATTTATAAACACCAGATGTAATGTAGACCTTACTTGATCCTGATTCAAATAAACTGGATATAAAAAGATATCAGAAAATGCTGATTATGCACCAGATATTAGATAATACTATAGAATTATTAATTTTGTTGTACATGATAACATACCACATATAAGAAAATGTCTTTTTTTTTTTGAGACGGAGTTTTGGTCTTGTCCAGGCTGGAGTGCAATGGCGCCATCTCAGCTCATCACAACCTCCACCTCTGGATTCAAGCTGTTCTCCTGCCTCAGCCCCCCAAGTAGCTAGGATTAACAGGCATGCACCACCACATCCAGCTTATTTTGTATTTTTAGAAGAGACAGGGTTTCTCCATGTTGGTCAGGCTGGTCTTGAACTCCTAACCTCAGGTGATCTGCCCACCTCAGCCTCACAAAGTGCTGGGATTACAGATGTGAGCCATCACGCCTGGCCTGTCTTCTCCACCCCTCCACCCCCCGAGACAAAATCTCACTCTGTTACCCAGGCTGTAGTACAGTAGCACAATCTTGGCTCACTGCAACCTCCTCCTCCTGGGTTGAAGCAATTCTCTTGCTTCAGCCTCCCACGTAGCTATAGAAGTGCACCACCACGCCTGGCTATTTTTGTATTTTTAGTAGAGATGGGGTTTTGCCTTGTTGGCCAGGCTGGTCTTGAACTCTTGACCTTAAGTGATCTGTCCGCCTCAGACTCCCAAAGTGCTGGGATTATAGGCATGAGCCACTGTGCCTGGCCCTCTCTACTTTTTTTTTTTTTGTTTTTTTGAAAAAGGGTCTCTCTCTGTCACCCAGTCTGGAGTGAGGTGCAATCTTGGCTTACTGCAACCTCTACCTCCTGGCTTTAAGTGATTCTCATGCTTCAGCCTCCCAAGTAGCTGGGACTACAGGTGTGTGCTACCATGCCTGGCTATCTCTACTTTTTAATACTTTAAAATGTTTTTCTTTGCTTTTTTTTTTTTTTTTTTTTTAAGAAACAGTATCTTGCTCTGTCCTGGCTGGAATGCGGTGGTGTCATCATGGCTCACTGCAGCCTCCTCACCTCAAGCAATCCTCTTTCAGCCTCTTGAGTAGCTGGAACTGCAGGCATGCACCACCACACCTGGCTAATTTTTAAATTTCTTGTACAGATGGGAATCTTGCTATATTGCCCTAGCTGGTCTCAATCTCCTGTCCTCAAGGTATCCTCCCATCTCTGCCTCCCAAAGTGTTGGAATTACAGCTGTGAGCCACGATGCCTGGCCAATAATAAATTTTTAGAGGCCAGACGCAGTGGCTCATGCCTGTAATCCCAGCACTTTGGGAGACCAAGGCGGGTGGATCTTCTGAGGTCAGGAGTTTGAGCCCAGCCTGGCCAACATGGTGAAACCCCATCTCTACCAAAAATACAATAAAATCAGCTGGGTGTGGTGGCAAGCACCTGTAGTCCCACCTACTTGGGAGGCTGAGGCAGGAGAATTGCTTGAACCTGGGAGGTAGAGGTTCCAGTGAGGCAAGATCATGCCAGGGCACTCCAGCCTGGGCGACGAGAGCAAGACTCTGACCGCCCCCCCCCTCCCCACCCCCAAAAGAAGGTGAGTTCCATGAGGCCAAGGACAGGGACTTTATCTTATTGGCCCTTCTGTGCCTAGATGAGCCTGGCACATAGATTGAAGGAATGGAATCTGGGCTCTATTTTCAGATCTACTTACAGGTAGACTAATTGCTGATTACAGTAGGTGAGGCTATACCTGAACTTTGTCAGGCGTGCTAGCTTTGAGTAACCTTGCGAAGGTTAGGGATGGCCTGTTTTTCTCTCCACGTAGTGTTCTCTCTGTAGCCTTTTCCGACTTGCTTGACGATAAAGAAAGCAAGTCCCTTGGGTGAACTGATTGACTTCTGACCCTTCTCTCTGCTTGCTTTCTTCAGCTGTGGGATGCTGCCAGTGGCTCGTTGCTCCAGGAACTGCAGACTGCTCAGCCTGTCTTGGACATCTGCCCATTTGAGGTGAACCATAACAGCTACTTGGCCACCTTAACAGAGAAGATAGTCCACATCTATAAGTGGGAGTGACCATGGTCTTGAAACCTTTCGGGCATGCTGCTGGTTAGGTTTAAATGTTGTTTGCTAGCACCTAGCAGCCCCAGGCAAGATCCCTGTTTACTGTCTGCAGCCTAGAACATTGAGGATCATGGTTTGTTCCATTAGTATGATTCTAGGACTCTGTGTCGCTGAGACGCTACAGATTGTGTATCTGTTATGTCCACTAAAAGAATAATTGATGGGTACTTTATCAACATTATCCGTTTCTTGGGTTTAAAGCCTTCATTAATCATTATTGTTTGCTGGGAATTCTTATTTTCTATGTGATTTTCTAGACCTTAGAGAGTGTCCTCTCATCAGTCATCTAGGATGTGTGTGGGCAGTAAGCGTTTTCTGGGGATATGACAACTCACCTGAGTTTTTTTGTCACTTAGGTATCCTTGAAAGGACTAACCATCTTGATACTGATTTGATGCAACATAGATGTAAAGAGTATTTTTCAGGTGAACACAAGAGGGCACTGTAGAACCTTATGTCTGGTTTATTTCTGACCTTGAAGGCTGACAATCTTTTAGTAACTTGTCTTATCCCCACAGAAGTATGTGATAGAGCACATCTGGGTGTGCTTTGTGGCAACAACACTTGGTTGTTTTTTTTGTATTTTGAGATGGAGTCTCGCTCTGTTGCCCAGGCTGGAATGCAGTAATGTCATCTTGGCTCACTGCAACCTGCAACCTCTGCCTCCCGGGTTCAAGTGATTCTCCTGCCTCAGCCTCCGGAGTAGCTGGGACTACGGGCACGCATCGCCATGCCCAGCTAATTTTTGTATTTTTAGTAGAGACGGGGGTTTCATCATGTTGGCCAGGATGGTCTCGATCTCTTGACCTCGTGATCCGCTGGCCTCAACCTCCCAAAGTGCTGGGATTACAGGTGTGAGCCACCGCGCCCGGCAGGAACAACACTTGTGTTCTAGGTATGAAGTGCTGGAACATTGGCAGGCCCAGTGATGGAAGCAGCTAGTGAACTATTCCCTTTGCTAATGACTTGTGCATTAAGTTCCTAATTCTCCTAAATTGCTTTGTGAGAAGTAAGGAAAGAGGCCAGTTGTTTGAGCAGTGGGGAAGGTTTTGCTTTTTCTAGCCAGCCTAAGATCTCAGGATTGGTTTTATCCAAGCTAGTGCTTAAAAGAACACTATCTCTTGCCTGGAAAAGATGAGGGGTGTATCAAAGCTTTTACTTGAGTCTCCCCCTAGTGTCAAAGATTAGGAGCAATAACATAAAGGAGTTTACAAAATTTATTCAGACTGCTGTTGAAAACATGAGAAGTTCCTGGATGTCAGATAAGCAAAAAAATAATAAAAATAAAAAAAGAAAATATGAGAAAAACTTGTCTGTCCCATTCTGAAAGAGTTCCTATCTAAATAAAGCCAATCCCTCAGTCTGAGGGGCTGTTCATAAGTGTTTTTTATACTTTACAGGTAAAGCCTTCCCTCTGTGAAGGTGATGTTTGATTCCAGTTTCCTCTGATTTGCTTCCCTAACCTTTTTTTAAAATGTTGTTAATAAAATGGCTATTCTCAGGAATAGTGTTTGGGAAACCTATGTGAATGGCAGGGAGGTACCCACCAACATTCATTCCATACCTAGATTGACCAACTTTGGGAGCATCACTTCTCTCCAATAGAGGGCTGAGTTTATATTTTATTTTTTTGCTTTGCTCAGACTGCTTCGCCAAACCACTGTCCTCAACAGAATATGCTTAAAGATGTGGGCAGGTCAGTGTCTGCAGTATTATTTTCTCAAATAATTGGTGAAGAGATGTTATTGTTTTTATTATAAAACACTTCTGACCTGTCAGTTCAAGAGCTATTTTTTTTTCTCCCCCCGCCCCCCAGAGCTATTTGTAAGATCTTTCTCTCCAGCAAGGGGTTATTGCATTAGATTTCCCCAGAGTTCCAAGTTATAGTTGTGCCTTTTAATGACCCTTTAGTATTTTAGGACATCATTTTTTCCTTTTTTAAATTTTTTGTGGAAATGGATGTTTTACTATTTTGCCCAGGCTGGTCTTGAACTCCTGGTCTCAAGCAATCCTCCTGTCTTGGCCTCCTAAAGTGCTGAGATTATAGACATGAGCTAGTGTACCCGGCCCCTATTAGAAGACGTCTTTTGTAAAAGCTAGCTTCTAGAACCCGAGAAAAGTTCTTTTCTCAGAGGAGATACTCCTTTTGATATGTTGATGATTAAGAGTGGTTGCCCAGGCTTGGAGTTTCAGTGGCAGAATAGGATTGGAGTTAAAAAGCAGAACTCATCTGGCTTCAGCAGATTGCCACTGAGAAGATACAGGTGGTCAAGCCCTGGCTGGCTTAGTCTTTGGGCCTCGGCAGGGTTAGGATTTGACTTGCTTTGAAGTACACTCAACTGATGCTGATTGATTGCCCTAAGAATAGGAAGCAAGGGACTTAACTATGAGAGACCTTAGGTGAATCCTAAGTCTTGCCAGTCCTTGCAGTTGTACATTAAATTTGGATGTTTTGGAAGCAAATTCATGTGACTGTGACTAATTTCTCCAAAGGAAAAAAACTTCGTCCAGCTTGGCCAACATGGTGAAATTAAAATTTTGTAATAAAAATACAAAAATTAGCTGGACACAGTGGCACACGCCTGTAGTCCCAGCTACTTGGGAGGCTGAGGCAGGGGAATCGCTTAAAACCGGGAGGCGGAGTTTGCAGTAAGCTGAGATTGTGCCACTGCACTCCAGCCTGGGCGACAGAGGGAGACTGGCTCTATCTCAGAAAACAAAACCTTGTCCCCATTCCCAATCCCTGTTGCAGGACATCACATAGATGGTAATGGGACAAGGGGAATAGATGCAGGCTTTAATCTTCTGGGTTCCACCAGGCTCTCTGTGCCATCATATTCCTTTGCCACTGTATCTAAGGTTTTTTCCCCCACTTGAGGATTTGGAGTTAAACAAACTCAAAATATCTTGTTGTTGTATGTATCCTTGCCCCTGCTTTGAAAACAGGGCAGTGAGAACTCTGCTTGTTTGTACGCTATGTTTTAATGTTTCTGTTTTATGTTTTAATGTTAATGTGAAAATAAAGACTTTGTCATGTATAACGGCCTAGTGTCTTTTGTCTCTTTGACTTCTAGAGGCAGGAACATGTCTACCTTTTGGGAGAGGGGTATAATGCCAGCCTGGTAGATTTCTCCTTTTTTTTTTGAAACTGAGTCTCACTCTGTTGCCTCAGGCCTGAGTGCAGTGGTACAATCTCAGCTTACTCACTGCAGTCTCTGCTTTCTGGGTTCAAGCGATTCTTCTGCCTCAGCCTCTCAAGTACCTGGGATTACAGGTGCCTGCCACCATGCCTAGCCTATTTCCATATTTTCAGTAGAGATGCGGTTTCACCGTGTTGGCCATGCTGGTCTCCACCACCTGACCTCAAGTGATTTGCCCATCTTGACAGCCTCCCAAAGTGCTGGGATTACAGACATGAGCCACCTCACCGGGCCATAGATTTTCTCTTTTTCAAACTAATGAAGTAGTTGAGGCTTTAACTTGCAGTTGTGTTTTGCTGTTGCCAATGAAAAGCGATGTGTTTGCCTCTTAAGAACCATGTGTCCTGACCAGGTGTGGTGGCTCATGTGTCTAATCCCAGCACTTTGGGAGGCTGAGGTAGGTGGATCACCTGAGGTCAGGAGTTCAAGATCAGCCTGGCCAACATAGCAAAACCTCATCTCTACTAAATAATACAAAAATTAGCCAGGTGTAGTGGCAGGCACCTGTAATCCCAACTACTCTGGAGGCTGAGGCAGGGAGAATTGCTTGAACCTGGGAGGCAGAGGTTGCAGTGAGCTGAGATCACACCACTGCACTCCAGCCTAGGTGACAAGGCGAGACTCTGTCTCAAAAAAAAAAAAAAGACCTGTGTTGTCCTGGTTGTGGGTCTATTTATTCTCAGATCTAGGGATCTACATTTCCCAGACTCTCTTGCCTGATGGCTTCCTGCTAGTTTATTTGAATCCAAGAGACTGTAAAGTGGGAGGAAGAGAAAGAAGGAGAGGACTTTTTTTCCCTTTATTTCTTTTAGTCGTTGGCAGCACTTCTGACAGTGGCAGCAGCAGTGGGCAAGTATGGGTTCCAGGGTTCCTGCTCAGCACAGGTCTGGCCACCTGCCTCAATTTCTTTGTTCTGTTTGAATTCAAGAATCTTCATTGCCATAAATCATGGTGCTCTGGAATTAGGCTAGAAAGGCTGAAAATGTTTTCCAGCTGAACAGCAAATGGAGTATACCAGATTACAGGAGAGCTGAATCCATAGGTATAAGCTTACTAACTTCATGGAGCTTGGTGCTCTAAGGGAAAATGACAGAAGTCCTAGGATAGAAGTAAACCCCAAATTACTACAAAACCCGACACCATTGTTTTTCATTTTTCACAGTACCCATGTTTTTGTTTCCCATGTCAGTGATTGACTATAAGTGAAATTCTGAAAAAAAGAAAAAAAAACTTTCAAGAGACAGGTCTCACTGTCACCCAGGGTAGAGTGCAGTAGCACTATCCTGTCTCAACTGCTTCCTCAAACTCCTGGGCTCTGGTTACCCTCTCTGAGCCTCCTAAGTAGCTGGGACTAAAGTTGTGGACCTCTGTGTCCAGCCAATTTTTTTTTTTTTTGGTAGAGATGGGGTCTTGGTGTGTTGCCCAACTGGTCTCAGACTCCTTGTTCAAGCAATCCTGTCTCAGCCTCCCAAAGCATTGAGATTGCAGACATGAGCCACCATACCTGGCCAAAATTCTAAAAATAGACATTTGTTTGTCCTTGTCCTTAGTCAACTTACATTTGCGGTAGCAATCTCTGCTGTTTTATCTCTTTATAGTTTACTAATAAGTAATCTATTAGTAAATATATATTACTAATAAGTAATTCTTAATGTTATGGAATATATATTATTACTTTATTTTAAAGGGGAAGACACAGGTTAAAAATCCTATTAAAAGCCAGGCGCGGTGGCTCATGCCTGTAATCATAGCACTTTGGGAGGCTGAGGCAGTTGGATAACCTGAGGTCAGGAGTTGAACACCAGCCTGGTCAATATGGTAAACCCCTGTCTCTACTAGAAATCAAAAATTAGGGGCCCCCTCCCGCCGGGGGCGGCGGGCGGGCCGGGCGGGGCCGGACCCGGGGACCCGATATTACGGGGGGGGGGCCGCGGGGGGAAAAAAAACAAAAATTAGCTGGGCATGGTGGTGCATGCCTATAATCGCTCCACTGCACTCCAGCCTGTGCAACAAGAGCAGGACTTTATCTCAAAAAAAAAAAAATTATAAAGGAAAATGACAAGTGATATTTAATTGAATTTTGTGTGTCTTGGTCTTTCCATTCTATACTTGGTGTTACCAGCAGCTAAGCAGGAGTTGAAGAGCCTGAATGAAAGCTCATTTTCACTCTTCATAGCTCTGTCTCCAGAACACCCTAGGGGGGAGCCCCCACAAATTATTTCTTCTGCATTGAAAATTAAAGCAGATAGTCATACACATGATATGGCACTACATTCTTCCAAATAGGGTCCTGGGTGCTGAGGCTGGGAACACCACTGTCCAGTAGAAGAAAAAATCGGTTTGCAGAAGAGTCCGTGACACATGGGCTAGACGTGCACAGCAGTGGTCATCAGAGAGGTCAACTGAAGAGAGGAAGAAGGCAGTGGAGCTGTTGGGCTTGCTCTAGAAAGCAGGGTGCAGGGCCAGCTGAATAAGGAGCCTATTGTTGAGATGTGAGGAGTGCCATGAACCCACACTGGTCCCTGAGGAGTAACAACAGGTTTATCCAGTTACGGACACCAAGCAGAAAGCCTTCCCTAGAGGTTGCACATGGGCCGCAACTAAAATACCAGGATTTGGATAAAGCGGGGGTTGAACATTGAGGGGGGAAACAGGAAGTTCAGGACATCACTGAAGATATGCTTAGGAAAAAAAAACCTTGGCCAGGCACGGTGGCTCACGTCTGTAATCCCAGCACTTCGGGAGGCCGAGGCACGCAATCGCAAGGTCAGAAGTTCCAGACCAGCCTGGCCAACATGGTGAAACCCCGCCTCTACCAAAAATACAAAAATTAGCTGGGCATGGTGGCATGCACCTGTAATCCCAGCTACTCAGGAGGCTGAGGCAGAGAATCGCTTGAAACTGGAAGGCAGAGGTTGCAGTGAGCCAAGATCGTGCCACTGCACTCCAGCCTAGGTTAAAGAGCGAAACTCAGTCTCAAAAAAAGTTTCTTCCACTCTTTTACCAAGTATTGGTTGAAAGGAGTGCTGCTGAAACTGTAATCAAAGGAAGCATTACGCTTCAGAAAAATCTCAAGGAAAAATATTGCAAGCAACAGTAGTCACTGTTTGATTGGGTTCTAAAGGGAATGATGAAGAGATTCAGCCTGTTTGCGTGAAAGCTGGAGATAAAGTTCTTCTCTCAGAACATTGGAGGCACCAAAGTAGTTTTTTTTTAATTTCCATAGCACCAAAGTAGTTCTAGACAACAAGGATTGTTTCCTATTTAGAGATGATGATGTTCTTGGAAAGTACATTGACTGAAATAAGTCGCTGTTGAAATGGCATCAACATGAAGCTGCCCATTCTACTGAAGTTCTGAAATCTTTTGTTATATAAATAATTTCTGTATCTTGCTTTTATAATAAACTAATGATAACTAACAAAAAAATAAATAAAAACAATGTTCCATTGGGAGGATGGGAATTGGCAAAGATTAGAGCCACCATTAAAGAGCTAAAGAACATAAGTGTGGTTCTGAAAGATGGTGGAGAGTGAAAAATTTTCCCAATAGGTAGAGATGGTGGCTGTGCCCTTAGTCATTTCACTTTGCATGGAAGATGAGAATATATAAAGATTCCTGGACAAGGTCCAGTGGCCTGGCCTGGGGTAGAGGCATGGGGATGAACATATGGGAGTGGGTACAATATATAAAGATTTTTGTATCTCTTAATAATGCCCACCAGAAAGCCTCCACCGTAGAAGAGGCACTGAGCAACCACGTAAGCAAAATGACTCAGCTAACTGACATGAGCTAGGCTTCAGCTCCTGCAGACCTGACATGCTGGGCACAGGAACAGAGCAGCCACAGTGACAGACATGGAAGTGACATATGAGCTCAGCAGCCTGGAGTCCCACTCACCAAGGCAGATACAGCTACTGCAGCCTCTGAATGTCCAACTTGTCAGCAACAGGGAGCAACACTGAGACTTTGATAGGCACTGTTCATCCAGGCACAGTGGCTTATGCCTGTAATCTCAGCACTTTGGGAGTCCGAGGTGGGTGGATCATGAGGTCAGGAGTTTGAAACCAGCCTGGCTAACATGGTGAAACCCCGTCTCTACCAAAAATACAAAAAAATTAGCCGGGTGTGCTGTAATCCCAGCTCCTTAGGAGGCTGAGGCAGGAGAATCGCTTGAACCCAGGAGGTGGAGGTTGCAGTGAGCTGAGATCGAGCCACTACACTCCGCCTGGGCAACAGAGCGAGACTTCATCTCAAAAAAAAAAAAAAAATATATATATATATATATATGTGTGTATATATATATATATGTATATATATATATATATATATATATATATATATATATATATATATGCCTTTCACATCTCCAACTGTGAGAAATGTAATTGACCAATGGTCCCAGCTGCCGTTCTCTAAACCCATCACTGTGTTCACTGTGAGGCCATACTCCCCAAGGGTTGCTCCCAGCCAGTGTCTGAGCTTGGCAGAGATGTTCCCATTTCTGTGAGGGTTTGCTTCTTCTTCTTTTTTTTTTTTTTTTTTGACACAGAGTCTGGCTCTGTAATCCAGGCTGGAGTGCAGTGGCCCAATCTTGGCTGACTGCAACCTCCTCCTCCTGGGTTCAAGTGATTCTCCTCCCTCAGCCTCCCGAGTAGCTGGGACTACAGGCATGTGCCACCATGGCCAGCTAGTTTTTTGTATTTTTAGTAGAGATGGGGTTTCACCGTGTTAGCTAGGATAGTCTTGATCTCCTGGACTCATGATCCACCTGCCTCGGCCTCCCAAAGCGTTGGGATTACAGGCATGAGCCACCGCTCCCGGCCTCCTTTTTTCTTTTCTTTTGAGACAGAGTCTTGTTCTATCACCCAGGCTGGAGTGCAGTGGCACCATCTCTATTCATTGCAACCTTCGCCTCCCGGGTTCAAGCAGTTCTCCTGCCTCAGCCTCCAGGGTAGCTGGGATTACAGGAACGAGCCACCATGCCTGGCTAATTTTTGTATTTTTAGTAGAGGTGGGGTTTTGCCATATTGGCCAGGCTGGTCTTGAACTCATGACCTCAGGTGATCTGCCCACCTTGGCCTCCCAAAGTGCTGGGATTACAGGCGTGAGCCACCGCACCCAGCCTGGCTTTACTCCTACTAAGTGTTTTGCATGGCTGATGTTATCTGGAAAGTGCTTCTCAGAGAACCCAGAACGACACACCAGCAGGCAATGTCGGAGCAGACAGTGGAACCTGGCTGGGCTAAGCTGGTTCTCCTAACCACAGTGCTATCCCCAAAGCAGGTGATACATAGGACTGCTCCAAAAATTATTGCTGATTTAAGTGAATGAATATAAAAATGACAATATTGACGAGTTAATTTTCCCAGGGGGAAACCAGAAATGTTGAGACTTGGGGGAAGGGCATTAACAGATAAGAAAAAAATTTCAGGGTAAAAGTGTTAAAACTGTATGGGTCAATGTTACTTCTGTTTGATCTGGAAGTCTTGGATACGGCAAAGGTCAGGAAGTTACCGAAGGGAAAGAACACCACCAGTGCAGTCATGCACTAGACCGATAGTAGCCAAAGAGCAGCAGAGACCAGTACTGAGTTAGTTGTTAGGGGTGGCTCAGGACCATAATCCCAGCACTTTGGGAGGCTGAGACAGGAGGACTGCTTGAACCTAAGAGTTTAGACCAGCCTGAGCAACAGCAAGACCTCATCTCCGCTAAAAAAAAAAAAAAAAAAAATTTTAGTTAGGCATCGTGGCACATGCCTGTAGTCCCAGTTACTTGGGAGGCTGCAACAGGCAAGAGGATCTCTTAAGCCCAGAAAGTCGAGACTACAGTGAGCTGAGAAGCTGTGACTGTGCCACTGCACTCCAGCCTGAGCAACAGAGCTAGAGTCTCTCAAAAAAAAAAAAAAAAAAAGAAAAGTACAAAGAAACTTTTGAAAATTGTTCCCGGTGGCCAGGCACAGTGGCTCATGCCTGTAATCTCAGCACTTTGAGAGGCTGAGGCGGGGCGGATCACGAGGTCAAAAGATCAAGACCATCCTGGCCAACATGGTGAAACCCCATCACTACTAGAAATGCAAACATTAGTTGGGCATGGTGGCAGGCATCAGCTACTTGGGAGGCTGAGGCAGGAGAATCTCTTGAACCCGGGAGGCGGAGGTTGCAGTAAGCCAAGATCGCGCCACTGCACTCCAATCTGGTGACAGACCAAGACTCTCTCAAAAAAAAAAAAAAGAAAGAAAATTGCTCCTGGTGATGCGGCTGCATGGTCAAGTTTCCAAAAGATTCCTCTACTTTGAAAGCTGCCATAATCTTCAAATGAAAAAGATACTAAGAAATGGGAGAAAGTGGTCTGCCCCAACCTCCTCTTTCACTTTGCGCAGTAAGTAAGGGAAGGTAAGAGAAGGCTTCAGGGAAGTATGACCCTTTTCAGCAACTCTCCAATAGCAAGAGGCAGCGTGACATCCAGTATGTCTTCAGTGATGCTCCCTGTATGCCCGAATCATGCTTAGCGCTGGAAAGGTAATTGTGAGGTCGTTGAAGTCCCCCACCTCTGTCAGCTTTTGCTTGGGGATTATATTATATCCTTGCTAAAAACCCTCCAAGAGCTTCCCGTTGCATTTAGCTTTAAGTAGATAATAAGCCTAATGCAATTGTTTTCTATTTATCCCATCTGTTCCCTGTTACTTTATTCCTATCCTTTTTGCCTTATTTTGGATTAATCAAATGCTTTTCTTTTCAGTGTTTTTTCTCCTTTTTTTATTTTTTGAGACAGAGTTTCACTCTTGTTATCCAGGCTGGAGTGCAGTGGCGCGATCTCGGCTCACCGCAACCTCTGCCTCCTGGGTTCAAGCAATTCTCCTGCCTCAGCCTCCCGAGTAACTGGGACTACAGGCTCACGCCACCATGCCCAGCTAATTTTTGTATTTTTGGTAGAGACAGGGTTTCACCATGTTGACCAGGATGGTCTCGATCTCTTGACCTCGTGATCCACCCGCCTCGGCCTCCCAAAGTGCTGGGATTATAGGTGTGAGCCACCGTGCCCCACCTTTTCTCTTTTTTATTTGAGACAGAGTCTCATTCTGTTGCTCAGGCTGGAGTACAGTGGCACGATCTCAGCTCACTGCAATCTCTGTCTCCCTGGTTCAAGCAATTCTCTTGCCTCAGCCTCCCTAATAGCTGGGATTACAGGTGCACACCACCATGCACTGGTAATTTTTGTATTTTTATTACTTTTTTATTTTTATTTTTATTTTTTCGAGACAGAGTCTCACTCCGTCTCCCAGGCTGGATTGCAGTGGCACAATCTCAGCTCACTGCAACCTCCGCCTCCCAGGTTCCAGAGATTCTCCTGCCTCAGCCTCCCAAGCAGCTGGGACTACAGGCACGTGCTACCACACCCAACTAATTTTTTGTATTTTTAGTAGAGACAGAGTTTTACCATGTTGGCCAGGTCCTGAACTCCTGACCTCAAGCGATCCGCCCACCTCAGCCTCCCAAAGTGCTAGGATTACAGGCATGAGCCACCGAGCCCAGCCAATATTTGTATTTTTAGTAGAAATGGGATTTCTCCATGTTGGCCAGGCTGATCTTGAACTCCTGACTTCAAGTGATCCGCCTGCCTCAGCCTCCCAAAGTGCTGGGATTACAGGCATGAGCCACTGCACCCAGATTGTTTTTTCTCTTCTATTAGCTTTACACTTACACATCCATGTGTTGTTTTAGTGTTCACCCTAAACTCTTGGGCCTAGCTATTATAATCTGCATCCTTGATTATATGCTATGTGCTATGGGAGTCATATATTTTACTTTTACATATGTTCTAAATCTGTCATTATGGTTGTCTAAAATAATTAGTGCTATTAATTGTCCCCATATTGACCCTTCCAGTGCTCCTACTTCTTCCTGCAGTCCTAGGCTACCAACTGGGATCACTTTCCGTCAGCCTAGGTATGGGAAGAAGAAAAGTTCTTTTTTAAAGTTTCCTTTCTTGTTAAAGAGTAAGTGTGCTAATAACTTCGTTAAGCCCTATCCTATGTAGCTGTTAAACATGCTGTGCTTACAGGCATGTAGTACATTCTATGTCTTTGTACTTTAACAAAGGTATCTGTGCTGGACATGTTCACAGGCATGTCCCAGCTCTCCATTGCTTTTACCTGTTCAGAAAAGTTTTAAGTTATTAGCCAATCAGGTTTTTGTTTTGATTGTGAGGTCTGGCTCCAGCCAGCGGAGATCAGACACACTGGTAAGGGACAACCCCAAATTCGTAAGGAATAAATGTGTCTGTTTTTGCTTTGTTCACTGTGTTCTCGTGGCAAGATGGCTGGTAAGAGTACCCTTCCTGCAGTCCAGGAAGTAAAAATTGCATTGCTGAAAGATTCTTTGTCTCAGTGCCCTGAGCATCTATTTCCAACACTAGGGTAATGCAAGTCAGCTGGCAATGAATTCTCTAGGCTTTTGTATGTATGAAAATGTCTTTATTTCACCTCCTTTAAAAAAAATAGACCCTGGCTGGGCTCGGTGGTTTATGCCTATAATCCCAGCACTTTGGTAGGCTGAGGCCGGTGGATCACCTGACATCAGGAGTTCGAGACGAGCCTGACCAACACAGAGAAACCCCGTCTCTACTAAAAATACAAAATTAGCTGGGTGTGGTGGCAGGTGTCTGTAATCTCAGCTACTTGGCGGCCGAGGCAGGAGAATCAGTTGAACCCGGGAGGCGGTGGTTGCAGTGAGCCAAGATCGCACCCCTGTACTCCAGCCTGGGTAGCAAGAGCAAAACTCCGATTCAAAAAAAAAAAAAAAAAAGACCCAATTGTATTTTTAAAAATTTTATGTCAACATAAAAGTCACCATTTTAACTTTTTTTTTTTTCTGAGACAGGGGCTCTTTTTTTTGAAGACAGGAGCTCTGTCATTCAGGCTGGAGTGCAGTGGCGCAATCATAGCTCACTGCAGCCTCAGACCCTGGGCTGAAGCCATTTTCCCACCTCAGGAATGTGCCATCACACTCAGCTAATTTTTTATTTTTGGTAGAGATGGAGTCTTACTATATTGCCCAGGCTGGTCTGGAACTCCTGGAGTCAAGTAGTTCTGCCTCAGCCTTCCAAAGTGCTGGAATTACAAGCATGTGCCACCACACCTGGTCTCATGGAACTTAAATCTATAGGTTGATTTCTTTCATCAATCTGGGAAAACACATGACATTGCCTCCTCAAATTTTGAGCCTGCCCTATTCTCTTTCTCCTCTCCTTCTGAGACTCTACATTTTGACCATGTCCTACATATCTCTTATTTTTTAAAATTCTTTTCCTTCTGTTTTGTTTTGTTTAGGTATTTTCTGTTAACCTGTGGCCAGTTCACTAATTCTGTCTTCTGCAATGTCCTGTCTGCTGTTAAAATTATATAATAATTTTTTTTTTTTTTTGAGATGGAGTCTCACTCTCTGGCTGGGCTGGAGTACAGGGGCATGATCTCAGCTCACTGCATCCTCTGCCTTCCGGGCTCAGGTGATTCTTGTGCCTCAGCCTCCCAAGTAGCTGTGACCAAGGCACATACCACCATGCCCAGCTAATTTTTGTATTTTTAGTAGAGACAGGGTTTAGCCATGTTGGCCAGACCGGTCTGGAACTCCTGGGCTCAAGTGATCTGCCTGCCGGCCTCAGCCTTTCAAAGTGCTGGGATTATAGGCCACCATGACTTGCCATCATATAATACATTTTAAATTTAAATTTAAATTAATTCTAGAATGTCCATTTGATTTTTTTGTTTGTGTTTTTTTTTGAGATAGACTTTCTCTCGTTATCTTTTTATCTGCGTGGTCTAGCAATGAATCAAAAATTATAGAGGCTCTGGATGATGTAATTTTTCTTTCAAAACTGAAAGTTTTGAAGTTTTCTTCTTACAGACAGAGTAGTGGTGGATCACCTTGATCTCACTGAGGCATGTTTTAGGCTTTATTGGGATTGGTCTATTGTAGTTTTGTGCTTTATTCTAGGGCAAGGTCCTTATTCCTAGGGTGTTGTACTTTCTCCTGGGATGTGGCCTTTATTCCTAGGGTGTAGCCCTTTTAAGGCCTCAGTTAAAAGCCCAGAGTGTTTGCCAAGGTTTTTGTACCTTGGCAGGGTTTAAACTTTAACAGTGATTTCCCTAGCACTTGTGGGGCTGCTGAAGCTTCTGTTCAGTTATTACTCTCTTAGCTATTGTTTGCTTCTGGCTTTGTTAAAGTCTCATTCTGTGCATGCACAGTTAGGAGTCAGCCAGTGACTTGAGAAACATTTCTTCACAGATTTTTGACTTTTTGGCTCTATCTCTGGTTTCTTAAGGGTCTGCAGTGTTTTGGCCCTTGTCTCACTCACTTTGGGGCTCTGAACTCTCACCTGTGTATTTTTAGCCCAATAAAGATGGTTACTTTCAGCCAGGCACAGTGGCTCATGCCTGTAATCCCAGCACTTTGGGAGGCCGCGGGAAGTGGATGACGAGGTCAAGAGATTAAGACCACCCTGGCCAACGTGGTGAAACCTCGTATCTACTAAAAATACAAAATTTAGCTGGGCGTGATGGCACATGCCTGTAGTCCCAGCTACTCAGGAGGCTGAGACAGGAGACTCACTTGAACCCTGGAGGGGGGAGGTTGCGGTAAGCTGAGATTTCGCCACTGCAGTCCAGCCTGGCGACAGAGTGAGACTCTGTCTCAGGGGAAAAAAAAAAAAAAAAAAGAAGATTGTTACTTTCTAGAAGAGCTTGATTCCTCTGAGCCACAAATAGGACAGTATGCTTTAAAAAAAAGTGTGAGGCTGGACATGGTGGTTCATGCCTGTAATCTTAGCACTTCAGGAAGCTGAGGCAGGTGGATCACCTGAGGTCAGGAGTTTGAGACCAATCTGACCAATACAGTGAAACCCCGTCTCCACTAACAATACAAAAATAAGCCGGGCTTCGTGGGCAGTGCCTGTAATCCCAGCTACTCGGGAGGCTAAGACAGGAGATTGCTTGAACCCGGGACGTGGAGGTTGCAGTAAGGTAAGATCGCGCCACTGCACTCCAGCCTGGGTGATGGAGCAAGATTCCGTCTAAAAAAAAATAAAGATAAAAATCTGGGCTGGAGCTTCCCTGTGTATACCACTTTTCTCAAGGATGGTAGCCTCTCATTTCCTGACTGCATTGGTTTCTTATTCCTTCCAAAGATATTTTATATGCTTCATCTAGTTTTTATGGTTTTATTCCAGTGGAGATACAAACTCTTAGTCATGTTTGAAATCAGAAGCATCCCCTATTACATGTATGTATATGGCCTTATATTGGCCAGGCTTGATGGCTTACACCTGTAATCCCAGTACTTTGAGAGGCTAAGGCAGAAGGATCACTTGAGCTCAGGTTCAAGACCAGCCTGGGCAACAGCGTGAGACTCTTGTCTCTATTAAAAATAAATGTAATAATTAAAGAGAAGAGAAAAGGCTTTATATGATCTGACTTCTGGCCAGTTCTCTGACTCACCCCACTCACTGCTTCTTCCATTCCTCTTTTTCTCATTTCAATTCAGCACACAGGCCTTCTTTTTGTTTTCTTTTTTTATATTTTGAGACGGAGTTTCGCTCTTATTGCCCAGGTTGGAATGCAATGGTGCAATCTTGGCTCACCGCAACCTCTGCCTCCTGGGTTCAAGCGATTCTCCTGCCTCAGCCTCCCAAATAGCTGGGATTACAGGTATGCGCCATCTTTTTTTTTTTTTCTTTTGACTGAGTCTCACTCCATCACCCTGTCACCCAGGCTGGAGTGCAGTGCTGCAATCTCAGCTCACTGCAACCTCTGCCTCTCAGGTTCAAGTAATTCTCCTGCCTCAGACTCCTGAGTAGCTAGGATTACAAGCGCCCGCCACCACACCCAGTTAATTTTTGTATTTTTAGTAGAAATTGGGTTTCACCATGTTGGTCAGGCTGGTCTTGATCTCCTGACTTCAAGTGATCTACCCAGCTCGACCTCCCAAAGTGCTGGGATTACAGGCGTGAGCCACCTCGCCTGGCCCCCCCTTTTTTTTTTAATTTTTCTGAGACATGGTTTCATTCTGTCTCCCAATCTGGAGTGCCATGGCACGATCTCAGCTCACTGCAACCTCCACCCGCTGCTTTCAAATGATCCTCCCGCCTCAGCCTCCTGAGCAACTGGGACAATAGGCTGCACCACCATGTCCAGTTAATTTTTGTGTTTTTTAGTAGAGACAGAGTTTCACCATGTTGGCCAGGCTGGTCTTGAACTCCTGACCTCAGGTGATTCATCTGCCTTGGCCTCCCAAAGTGCTGGGATTACAGGTGTGAGCCACCGTGCCTAGTGGGCCTTCATTTTGAATGCTTATTCCCACCTCCTTAGAATGTTGAACTAGTTATTAACGTCTGATTTTGGAACATTTTAGATTCCTCTTTCCATGGTTGCCATCTTTATGCCAACTGGCATAAAGATACAGGGAAAAAGCCAGGTGCAGTGGCTCACACCTGTAATCCCAGCACTTGGGGAGGCCAAGGCAGATGGATCACCTGAGGTCAGGAGTTCGAGATTAGCCTGTCCAAAATGGTGAAACTCATCTCTGCTAAAAATACCAAAATTAGCTGAGTGTGGTGGCAGGCGCCTGTAATCCCAGTTACTTAGGAGGCTAAGTCAGGAGAATCTCTTGACCCCAGGAGGCAGAGGTTGCAAAGCCGAGATCACATCGCTGCACTCCAGTCTGGGTGACAGAGTAAGACTCTGTCTCAAAAAAAAAAAAAAGATATAGGGAAAAGATAAAGAGATAAAAGAATAAAAGATAGGGAAAGGCTCTCTGAGTGATAACTCAGTTATGACCCTGAGAGCCTTTCCCCAGCTACCTTTATATAAAGCCTCTCTCCTGCCCAGTCACACCATGTCTTTTATTGTTATTTTCTTCATAGCATTTATACTATCTGAAATTATCTTGCTCTGTGTTTACTGTTTGTTTCTCATATGATCCATTTATTTATTTATTGCCTAATACTAATGCTCACAAAATAATCTGGTTCTTGAGCAATGCCTGGCACATTAAACAACAAAATGCGGTCTGGGTGCAATGGCTCATGCCTGTAATCCCAGCACATTGGGAGGCTGAGGTGGTCAGATCACCTGAGGTCGGGAGTTCGAGACCAGCCTGACCAATATGGAGAAACCCTGTCTCTACTAAATATACAAAATCAGCCGGTCGTAGTGGCATATGCCTGTAATCCCAGGTACTCGGGAGGCTGAGGCAGGAGAATCGATTGAACCTGGGAGGCAGGAGTTACGGTCAGCTGAGATAGCGCCATTGCACTCCAACCTGGGCAATGAGCGAAACTCCGTCTCAGAAAAAAAAAAGAAGAAAAAAAGCTCCACAGGCTGGGTGCAGGGCTCATACCTGTAATCCCAGGACTTTGGGAGGCCGAGGTGGGAGGATCACTTGAGCTCGGGAGGCTGAGGATGCAGTGAGCCATGATCATGACATGACCTTGTACTCTAGTCGGGGTCACAGAGCAAGAGTCTGTCTCAAAAAACAAAATACCAAAATTACAAAAAAAATTATAATTAGCTGGGTGTGGTGGCACACACTGGTAGTCCCAGCTACTGAGGAGGCTGAAATGGGAAGACTGCTTGAGCCCGGGAGGTTGAGGCTGCAGTCAGCCATGATCATCATGCCACTGCACTCTAGCCTGGGCAACAGAGGGAGACCCTGTCTCAAGACAAACAAACAAAAAATGCTCATGGCTGAGTGCGGTGGCTCATGCCTGTAATCCCAGCACTTTGGGAGGCTGAGGTGGGTGGATCACTTGAGGTCAGGAGTTTGAAACCAGCATGGACAACATAGTGAAACCCGATCTCTACTAAAAATAAAAAAATTAGCAGGGTGTGGTGGTACACACCTGTAATCCCACCTACTTGGGAGGCTGAGGCAGGATACTTGAGGCAGTTGAACCTAGGAGTCGGAGGTTGCAATAAGCTAAGATCGCACCACTGCACTCCAGCCTGGGTGGCAGAGTGAGACACCGTCCCAAAAAAAAAGAAAGAAAATGCTCAACAGATGCCTACTGGATGAATAAGAAAGTGACGATCAGGAAACAAAGGGTACAATAAAGGGTAAAAAGAATTCCCTGTTTCTGATTGAGATAGTATATTTTATACTGAAAAGCCAATGATTCCAGGAGACCCGAGTTAGGATAACTGTCTCCATTGGTGTAGGGGTTCGTGGCTTCTGTAAGGTCTAAGCTTGCCTGACCCAGTCCAAGCTGGCCAGGTTCCCAGATTCATCTCAATTTCTTGTTTCTTGGTCACTGAGATTTCAAGATAGGCATGTGTACTCCTCCGTATCTACAGAGGCAATCTGTGGCTGCTATTGGGTTTCCTCAGTTCAGCCTGAAGGATAAGCAACTGCTGGCCTAAGATTGTCAATTTTTAGTTAAACTGACTAAGATAATCTCCCACTTGTCTAAACAGATGCAGACCCAGCACTGAAAATTAATGGAGTCCAGATGCGGTGGCTCACGCCTGTAATCCCAGCACTTTGGGAGGCTGAGGTGGGTGGATCACCTGAGGTTTGGGGTTTGAGCCAGCCTGGCCAACATGGTGAAACCCCTTCTCTACTGAAAATACAAAAATTAGCCAGGTATGGTGGCACATCCCAGCTACTGGGGAGGCTGAGGCAGGAGAATTGCTCGAACCCAGAAGGTGGAGGGTACAGTGAGCCGAGATCGTGCCACTGCACTACTCTAGCCTGGGTGACAGAGTGAGACTCCGTCTCAAAAAAAAAAAAAAAAGAAAAATTAATATACCCTAATGATACCTCAAGGACTTCTGGTGATGTCTCCAGCCTGCTTGACTGAAATTTATTCTATGACATGTGTTTGCTAATGAACATGGGGCTGCCTTAGTCAGTGCTCAAGGTTACCAGCAGCCTCATGATCATTTTATGGCAGTAGCAAGGGTGACTGTTGGTGGAGATGCCAACAAGCTCTCATTCCCCATGATAGAGGCCCAGGGTCAACCACAGTGGGCAATTTGTATTCACAGAACATCTTTACTCTCAGAGTCTCCTGGGTTCCCTGAGTTCCTGACTTCTCAGATTCTATATATGTCTAATCTGGTCTTGACTGCTCATTTGTGGATCAGGACAGCAAAAGCTGCATTTCTGGACACAATGACCAGTGGAGATTACACATCCCACACGGCTCTCATTCCCCAACATGTGCATAGACAGAGTGGGATAAGAGTGCATCAGGGTGGTGGGAAGACCCAGGGATTCTGGTGGCCAGCCTGGCTGTCTACAGGCTGGCAGAGTTCGTCCTGGCCAGCTCATTTAATCCCTCCTTGCAGAACTGTTAACATCTCTGTGCCATTCTTCAGTTAAATGAGAACCTAAACGCAGGCCTGATGCACGGCTCAGATTACACAGCGGATGTGAAGAGGCTTTGGGAACATATCCTCTCTCCTAAGGACAGGGAGGGGACGCTAGTGTGGGGGTGCCTGCGATGTTGTGCAGGTCAATAACGTTACCGACACACTGACTTAACTCGAGTCCTCACAGATGTGTTTCATTAATATTTTTTCATCCCTTAAACATGAATCTAAATGCTGGCTTAAAATCAGGATTCATGCACCAAGAGCTTCCCAGTTTATTAACAATACTGGCTGTGACTTTTTGATTTTCATATTGTGGGCCAGGCACTTCCCTTATTATTATTTCGAATCTTGTCAATGATACTTTACATTTCAGCTCTTGCCTACTCCGCCAAAGAGCAAGGATTATAACCTTAATTTTTTTTCTTACCCAAGAACCTATGCTCTTAAGCCTATTCACTACTGTCTCTCTCTTTGGCTAAGAAAGACTTTTGAGGCAGGTGGCAGGAAGGAAGGAGGGAGCGATGCAAGGAGAGGCTTTCCGATTCCGGAACACACCTGGTGGTGCAAAGTTCACCTCTACATAGAAAGTTTTTGTTTTCCAAGTCATTGAACTGGCAACATATTCTAACCGCCATTTTGGTTGTGGCAATCCCAATTCCCTTGATTTTTTTTTCTATGACGACAACAAAAGGAATTAGACAAGGCCGCCCTGCTCGGGCTTTTTAAGAAACCCCAGCAACCCCCGGGTAAAGAGCGCCGCTCTCCCGCCCGCCGGTCCAGGGCGTGTGCTGTTCCCAGCCCAGCCTCCTCCTTCGCCCGGCTCTGGGCTGGCAGGTCGGCGCGGGGAGGGGCGGGGCTCAGCGGGGCCACGCCACCACGCCCAGCGGCTCCGCCCCTCATTTAAATACGCGGCGCCGGCGAGTGCGTCGAGCTCGCCGCGGACCCAAGATGGCGGCGTGTGGACGTGTACCGAGGATGTTCCGCTTGTCGGCGGTGCTGCAGTTGCTGCTGCTCGCAGCGGCCGGGGCCGAAAAACTTCCGGGCCAGGGCGTCCACAGCCAGGGCCAGGGCCCCGGAGCCAACTTCGTGTCCTTCGTAGGGCAGGTTGGAGGCGGCGGCCCGGCGGGTCAGCAGCTGCCCCAGCTGCCTCAGTCATCGCAGCTCCAGCAGCAGCAGCAGCAGCAACAGCAGCAGCAGCAGCAGCAGCAGCAGCAACAACAACAGCAACAGCAACAACAGCAGCCTCAGCCGCCGCAGCCGCCTTTCCCGGCGGGTGGGCCTCCGGCCCGGCGGGGTGGAGCGGGAGCTGGCGGGGGCTGGAAGCTGGCGGAGGAAGAGTCTTGCAGGGAGGACGTCACCCGCGTGTGCCCCAAGCACACCTGGAGCAACAACCTGGCGGTGCTCGAGTGCCTGCAGGATGTGAGGGAGGTGAGGTGGTGGGGCCGGGAGGGCCAGGCCTGGTGCGGGCTCGAGGTGTTGCCGGCCTTGGAAGCCTCTGACGCCGGTCTGCTGCTTTCCTCGCTTCTTCGGTGGTGCACTCGCTCTTCCCTCTTCGCTCCTCAGTCCCAGGCGCATTCAGGGAACAGGACCCCACCCCCACCCCTTTTCTTCCCCCTTTTATGCTCCTCCCTGTTGCCGGGGTCTGGGACGAAGACCTGGGCTCCTGGCCACAATCCGCCGAGGCCCAGAGCGTGTCTGTTCGTTCTTGTCTTTTGTGTGGTGCTCCATGCAGAGTGTCTTCTCGCCGAAGACCAGTTTAGGATTTTGCCATCAGTTTCGACTAGTACAATTGTGGCTAGCCATTTAAACATTTAAAAAAATGTCTGGCGTACTTAGGTTGTAAAGAATGATCTATTTATTAGCAGTAGATGTTTGATCAGCTGTTTGCTACAGTAGATGTAATTTGCAAATCCGTATTCTTGGTGCTGAAATTAATATATGCTTTGTTTTTTTCACTTCCTTTGGTCAGTTTGCAATGAACCCCATGTTTTAGCTGCTAACTCCCAGTGACTTGGCGTCCCAAAGCTTGAAAAGTTGAGGAAGCATTTGAAGCTGTGTTTGTGTCTGGTTTATGGGGTCTTGCCTTTCTGAGGTCTGAATGTGATTTTAACAGTATCTCTTAATGAAATCTAGATTTGCCATTGCTTGGTGTAATTCAGTTAAGTGACATTGATAATTTATAATCTAGGTTTAATGCTGCAGACTACAAGTGTATATTTGACAATTCTCAAAGTTTGGGAGCTTTTTCCAGACGTGTAGGTATATGGAATTAGCCCAAAGGTTGACAAATACAATGAAACTGCTGCTTGAAACTGGTTTTAGTTCTTTTGTATTACCAGATTTGTTTTAGGCGTACAAGCTCTAGGAAGACCACTGGTTTGTAGAAATTTGCTACTCCTAGCATTCCCCTCGCACCCCCCGCACCCCCTCCCCCCCCCCCCGCCGTTCATCTCATGCTCTAGTGTTCTATACAAAAGTAATTCAGATAGAGGAAAAGACATCCATAAGCAGGAGACAGAAAGAAAGGTCAGAACCACTAGAAATGTGAGGCCTTACCTGACTTCTCTTCTTCAGCTTGAAGACTAGAAGGATAGGTACAGCTAAGATTTCTAACTCTGTCAAACTTTTTGGAATTTTCTTTTTGCTCTTTGAGGACACATAATAGATGTCGTTTCCTCAAACTGAGATCCTAATACTCGCAACTAAACACATTATTAGTGGTTTGTGGGTAGAGGCAGCACATTGTTAGGGAAAGTGGCAAAAAGTGGCCTATTCAAGGAGTGTATATATCCTTCTTCATGGGTATTCCAGGAATTTGGAAACCTCCACTTAAAAGGAGGCAGTTTTATGTTCCAGAGGAGAAAAAGTGTCATGTAAATTGGAAATGGGGATTTTGGGGGACTGAGGGGCGGTGGAAGGGCTAGATTTCCAATTTGATGTTTTTTCCTCCAATTTTTATACACAGAAATAATGAAAGAAGAGTACTGTGAATACCTATGTATATTCTTCAGGAGGTAGAGTTATTTTTAAATATATTTTCTTTTCTTTTTTTAGACGAGTCTTGCTCTCTTGCCAGGCTGGAGTGCAGTGGCGCAATCTGGTCTCACTGCAGCCTCCACCTCCTGGGTTCAATCGATTCTCCTACCTCAGCCTCCTGAGTAGCTGAGATTGCAGGAGTGTGCCACCACGCCCAGCTCATTTTATTTTTAGTAGAGACGGGGGCTCACCATGTTGGCCAGGATGGTCTCGATCTCTTGACCTTGTGATCTGCCTGCCTCAGCCTCCCAGAGTGCTGGGATTACAGGCATGAGCCACCGAGCCCTGCCTATTTTTTTTTTTTTTTTTTAAAGAGCCAAAGGAAATTTCATTATGCTTAGTCTGGGAGTTGATTGAATCTGATCTATGTGTTTGAAAGAGCATAACTTAAGTAAACTAGGCACATTTGAAGAAATATGTGTGGAATATGTTTTTTTATTTGCTGTTCAGTAAGTAGAACTGTTTGATAGTGAAAGAGATGTACGTCCTTTTCTATCCCTTTGAAAACACATGCAGGGAACATTGCCCTATCTGTACCCATTATTGGAATTATGAAAAAGCAGGGCATATGAGTACAGTTGTTCCTTGGTATCACTGGAGGATGGTTGCAGGCCCCCTGCAGATACTGAAATCTGAGGATGCCCAAGTACCTTATACTGTATAAAATGACACCGTATTTCCATGTGATCTGTGCACACCCTTCCCAATTCTTGTCATCTCTAAAATACGGTATCTCATACATTGCCTACGTATCACTTCATTCGTGTGGATTCACTGTAGTACTTGGCATATGTCAAACTTAACTTTTGCTTTTTGGAACCTTGTGAAACTTTTTTTCTGAAAATTTTTTTTTTTTTTTTTTTTTTTTTTGGAAACCCAGGCTGGAGTGCAGTCATATAGCTCACTGCAGCCTCATTCAGCCTTCTGGGTTCAGGAGCTCACTGCAGCCTCAACCTTCCTGGTTCAAGTGATCCTCCCACCTGGGCTTTCCAAAGTGCTGGGATTGGTGGTGTGAGCTACTGTGCCTGGTGTTGGGATTCTTTATTTTTTTTTTTAATGCTCTCAGATGAGTCATGCTTTTAAAAAGTCCTAGTATGTCGTGGGTCCACTATTAAATAGTATATGTAACAGCTAGTAATGGTGTGTTAGTAGTCCTGGTTGTGTGTATGTAATTAGTAGTAGTTTAAGTTATTTAAAAAGAAAGAAAGAAAACTAGAAAGTACAGAGCAAAAAAGAAAAAAAATATTCCCTGGGCTGTTCTAGTAGGTGGAGTAGTAATACCAAAGGAAGAGAAGAAACTGCCCCCTAGTATGTGATAAAGAAGACATGCTTGATGTTGAGTCATTTTAAAACACTTTGTATTCTTGGTTGAAATGGCTAATAGCACCTTTTTTTTTTTTTCCCAGTAGTGTCTTGTATTTGGAAGTTTCAGGTGGAGACCTTGGTTCCTTAGAAGTTTGTGGTGTTCCATCAGGTACAGTGGCGCACACCTGAAATCCTAGCACTTTAGGAGGCTGAGGCTGGAAGATTGCTTGAACTCAGGAGTTCAGTACCAGGGCAACATAGTGAGATACTGTCGCTAAAAAAGAAGTTTATGATGTTCATAGATTAGATTTTTTTTTTTTTTTTGAGGCGAAGTCTTAGTACTCGTTCAGGCTGGAGTATAGTGGCACAGTCTTGGCTCATTGCAACCTCCACCTCCTGGATTCAGGCGATTCTCCTGCCTCAGCCTCCTCACCACCTGGGCCAGGCTAGTCTTGAACTCCTGACCTCCTCCTGCCTCCATCTCTCAAAGTGCTGGGATTACATGCATGAGCCACTGCGCTCGGCCCATAGATTTTCTTGCACAGTAGTAGAGACAATAGTGTAGTGAGTCCCCAGATATACATCACCCAGCTTCAAGTGTTCCCATCTTTTTTATTTTTGAGATGGAGACTCACTCTGTTGCCCAGGCTGTAGCGCAATGGCACGATCTTGGCTCACTGCAACCTCTGCCTCCTGGGTTCAAGCGATTCTCCTGCCTCATCCTCCTGAGTAACTGGAACTACAGGCATGCACCACCACACCCGGCTAATTTTTGTATTTTTTAGTAGAGACAGAGTTTCACCGTATTGGCCAGGGTGGTCCCAAACTCTGATCTTGTGTTCTGCCCTCCTTGGCCTCACAACATTTTGGGATTACAGGCGTGAGCCACCTTGCCTGACCCCACCCTTTTATTTTTAGGGCACAGTGTTGGGAGACTGTTATATTTTAAAGCAAATCCCAGGTACTATGTCATTTCAAATACTTTGATGTATATCTGTGATAAATACTTTTTGAAAACTAGAAGCTGTTTTTTTTTGTATTTAAATGTGTAATGAAATCATTCTTTTGCAAGTAATTCTGACGCTAAAAAAAGAAAAACATAAAAATCTTCTGACTCTCGTAACCTTTTGTTGTTACATCAGTCTCAGATTATAAATTTCCGCCTAAGCTTTGCACAGAGTGAATGCTTTGTAAATGTTAACGTTTCAGTGTTGGAAACCGTAAACCCTCTTTCAGACTCAGGTAAACATATTTGTTACTCTGTACTTAACCTTTCACTTAACTGTATGCTTGAGATAGTGGAATACACCATCTCTGTTGTCTCACTGTTGATAGTCATGTGAGGTGGTTAGTGCTAGTATTACTCTTTTAGCAGAGAAATAGGTTCAAAGAGCTAAAGTAACTTCTCTGATGTAGCCTAAGTTGTAGAGCTGGTATTCATCAGGTCTTTTTTGACTTAAAAGACAATAGTCTTTGTAATCTACCATGGGTGGTTGTGGTTAAGGAAATAAGTATGTGACTGTTGAGAATGTCACAGGTTTATAAATGTATGCTAAATGGGACACAAGAACAATTGAGTTGTAACAGTGCTTTGAAGTATGTGTAGATTTCTCAGGTAAACAGATCAGCATTATCACCCAAAGCTAATTTAATAAGTGTGAGTGCATCATGAACAGAATTTCTGCTTAATGAAAAGAGTTTCAAATCCCAGCTCACCTTAAGCAGGATTTTTGCTGGAACAATGGAAGCATTTAGTTGTATTTCCTTGATATTTATATTGAATCCATGGAACATCACAAAAAGTGAACTGAGACAAGAGCTGTCAGTGCCATTAACTAACAAAAGACTGTGAGCAAGTCATTACATCTCTCTCTGCTTTCTGATATGCTAAATGGGTAGTTGGGGTGTACGGTATGATTTCTAAGATCTCTGCCATCTAATCTACATGAGTCATTTCCTGTATATATTCTCTGTATATATATATTGAAAAGTTCCTAGGATTGTATATGTAGCAGCTCCTGATTCCCTCCATGAATATTCATTCATGGAGGGAATTGGTGATAATAATCCAAACAGCAATTAATCCGAACATTGTTTGGCCTTAGGATATATTAAGATTGTTTTGTTTGAGCTAATATGGTATTTCCTCCTATGCTGTCTCTCAGTGGTTGGAAACAATCTAACCACATAATCAAGTCATTATTGATCTTCTATTATATGTCTGTCATTATGGAAGGACACTAGTACTTTAAGACACCACCATTACTTACAGTTGGTTTGATAAATGAGATTATTGTGATCAAGAAGCAGTTATATGAGAGTTTTAATCACTTGATGTCATATAGAGAGTAAATTATTTTAGGGCAGTGAGATAAGCACAAAATTAAGATTTAGATTTGTGTGAAACCCAGCTCTGCTATTCTTAGCTTAAAATTTCTATCACTTTTTTTTTTTTTTTTTTTGAGATAGAATGTCATTCTGTCACCCAGACTGGAGTGCAGTGGTGCATTCTTAGCTCACTGCAACCTCTGCCTCTGGGTTCAAGTGATTCTCCTGTCTCAGCCTCTGGAGTAGCTGGGACTACAGATACGCACCATCACACCCGGGTAATTTTTGTATTTTTAATAAAGATGAGGGTTTTGCCATGCTGGCCAGGCTGGTCTTGAACTCCTGACTTCAAGTGATCTGCCTGCCTTGGCCTCCCAAAGTGCTAGGATTACAGGTGTGAGGCACCGCACTAGGCCTTTTTTCTTTTTCTTTTTTTTTTTTCTTTTGAGATGGAGTCTCATACTGTCACTCAGGCTGGAGTGCGGTGGTGTGATTTTGGCTTACTGCAAGCTCCACCTCTCCGGTTCAAGGGATTCTCCTGACTCAACCTCTCAAGTAGCTGAGATTACAAGCACCTGCTACCACGCCCAGCTAATTTTTTGTATTTTTAGTAGAGAGGGGGTGTTTCACTGTGTTGGCCAGGCTCGTCTCAAACTCTTGACCTTGTGTTATGCCCGGCCTAGCCTCCCAAAGTACTGGGATTACAGGTGCGAGCGACCATGTCCAGCCTCCGGTCTTTTTTCTTATGCAGGGACTGTCAACTTTAGCTCTGTCCTTGTCCTTTTTCTTTGAGAGTCTTGCTCTGTCTCCCAGGCTGGTTGCAGTGCAGTGGCATGATCACAGCTCACTGCAGCCTCGAACTCCTGGGCTCAAGCAGTCGTCCCATTTCAGCCTCCTGAGTAGCTGGGACTATAGGTGCACACTGCCGCTTAGCCTTGTTCTGAGTGGAAATATACATGAACTCATGAAATAGAAATGCTACGTATACTTTTCTAATATTTATGAAACTAAATATATGACTATAAAATATACAGTACCAACACCACCTGAAATCATCTTGCATATCACCAATAGCACATGCTTCGGAAAACACTAACACTGGATTGTCTATCTCTTTTTTTTTTGAGGCAGAGTTTCTCTCTGTCGCCTAGGCTGGAGTGCAGTGGTGCGATCTCGGCTCATTGCAACCTTTGCCTCCCAGATTCAAGCGATTCTCCTGCCTCACCCTCGCGTCTCGAATAGCTGGGATTACAGGCGCCCACCACCACACCCAGCTAATTTTTGTATTTTTAGTAGAGATGGGGTTTCATTTCACCATGTTGGCCAGGCTGGTCTTGAACTCCTGACCTCAGGTGATCTGCCTACCTCAGCCTCCTAAAGTGCTGAGTTTACAGGTGTGACAACGCTCCCAGCCTTGGATTAGCTCTTTTTTTTTTTTTTGAGATGGAATCTCAGCTTTGTTGCCCAGGCTGGAGTGCAGAGACGCGATCTCGGCTCACTGCAACCTCCACCTCCTGGGTTCAAGCGATTCTCCCCTCTCAGTCTCCCAAGTAGCTGCGATTACAGGCGCCTGCCACTGTGCCTGGCTAATTTTTGTTTGTTTTGAGACAGAGTCTTGTTCTATCTTCCAGGCTGGAGTGCAGTGGTGCAATCTCAGCTCACTGCAACCTCCGCCTCCCGGGTTCAAGCACTAGGTGGGATTACAGATGCCTACCACCATGCCTGGCTCATTTTTGTAATTTTAATAGAGACGGGGTTTCACCATCTTGGCCAGGCCAGTCTTGAACTCCTGATCTCGTGATCCACCCGCCTTAGCCTCCCCAAGTGCTAGGATTACAGGTGTGAGCCACTGCGAAGATTCTTCCAGCTCTGGTGCTTCCTGATTTTGTGATCTGTGGGAATACAAAACGTATGCAAGAGAGTCGTAGCACAGGTGAAAAGGGGAGATGCTTTGAGGAATTATTAAAGGGGCTGTATTGACTGAAATAGACAGCTTGAGAATGTTTTCAGTCCAGAACATGAAGGGTCTTATATGCACCTCTGGCTGGTTCTCCAGGAAGCAGGATGCTTGTATCCCTACCTGAGATAAAAACATTCAGGTAGATAATTGAGAATTACCTGTAAAGTAGCATTGTCATTTATGGCAAATGCTTTTTAAGAAGTCTCTTGATGACCGTGCTTTATAGTATATAGTTGTTTAATAATTTATTGTTATTAGAAGGAAATAAAATACTTGAACAGTCCAAAAGATGAAATGCTATATTTCTCTTTTGTACATTTCTCCTAATGTGTCCAAAATAAATTTAATCAGCAGCAGTAACAAAAATCTCCTCCTTATTTATTTGTGTATTTTAAAAAGCGATTAAAATGGTTTATAGGGGGCCGGGCGCGGTGGCTCACGCCTGTAATCCCAGCACTTTGGGAGGCCGAGGCGGGCGGATCACGAGGTCAAGAGATCGAGACCGTCCTGGTCAACATGGTGAAACCCCGTCTCTACTAAAAATACAAAAAAATTAGCTGGGCGTGGTGGCGCGCGCCTGTAGTCCCAGCTACTCGGGAGGCTGAGGCAGGAGAATGCTTGAACCCAGGCAGCGGAGGTTGCAGTGAGCCAAGGTCGTGCCACTGCACTCCAGCCTGGCGCCTGGTGACTGAGTGAGACTCTGTCTCAAAAAAAAAAAAAAAAATGGTTTATAGGGTATCATGCAAATTAATTTTTCTTCTTTCAGCAACCTGTGTGCAAGACACTGTGCTCAGTTTTCAAGGATACTACTAATACTAATAATAGGTAGCATTTACTGAGGGTTTTCTGTGTACCCTGTCCTGAGGGGTTCGATGCTTTCTAGGCATTAGGTCATTTAATCTTATGAGAGATGTTTTATTGTTATTATTGATTTTGTTTGTTAGTCTGTTTTTGTTTTCGAGACAGAGTCTTGCTCTGTTGTCCAGGCTGGAGTGCAGTAGCGTGATCTTAGCTCACTGTAGTCTCTGCCTCCCGGGTTCAAGCGGTTCTCCTGCCTCAGCCTCCTGAGTAGCTAGGACAATAGGTGTACAGCACCATGCTCAGCTAATTTTTGTTTTATTTTTTAGTAGAATTGGGGTTTCACCATGTTGGTCAGGCCGGTCTCGAACTCCTGACCTCAGGTGATCTGCTTGTACCATCTATCACTAGAATTTTTTTTTCTGTTTTCTTCTTCTTTTTTTGAGACTCAGTCTCGCTCTGCTGCTAGGCTGTAGTTTGGTGGCATGATCTCAGCTTACTGAAACCTCCTCCTCCTGGGTTAAAGTGATTCTCCTCCCTCAAGCTCCTCAGTAGCTGGGACTACAGGTACCCACCACCACGCCTACCTTGTTTTTGTATTTTTAGTAGAGAGGGGGTTTCACCATGTTGGCCAGGATGGTCTCGGTCTCTTGACCTCGTGATCTGCCTGCGTCACCCTCCCAAAGTGCTGGGATTACAGATGTGAGACACTGTGCCCAGCCTAATTTTTATATTTTTAGTAGAGATTGGGTTTCACCATGTTGGCTAGGCTGGTCTCGAACTCCTGACCTCAGGTGATCCACCTGTCTCAGCCTCCCAAAGTTCTGGGATCACAGGCGTGAGCTACTGTGCCTGCTGATTTTTTCTTTTCTTTTTTTTTTTTTTGAGGCAGGGTCTTACTCTGTTGCCCAGGCTCGAGTGCAGTGGCATGATCATGACTTACTGCAGCCTCTGCTTCCTGGACACAAGTGATCCTCCCACCTCAGCCTTCTCAGTATCTGCTCCCTAGTAGTAACCATGCTCAGTTAATTTTAAAAGCAGCTTTTTATAGAGATGAGGTCTCACTATATTGCCCAAGCTGGTGTCTAATTCCTGAGTTCAAGCAGTCCTCCTGCCTTGGCCTTCCAGAGTGTTGGGATTATAGGCATGTGCCACTGTGCCCAACCTATTATGGGCTATTATTTTTAATGAGAAACCTGGCTCTAAATAGCTTGCCTCAGGGCTTGTAAGTAGTAGAAACGAGATTTTAAAGCAAGTCAGTCCAGCTGTATGATAGCTGTTTTTCCCCCACTGTTCCTAAGGCAAAAGTAAGCTAGGACTGCACTGTCTACTGTGGCAGTCACCAGCCACATGCAGCTAGTAAACAGTTTAAACACAACCTGTTTGAATTGAGATGTACTGTAAGTGTAAAATAAAATACACGGTTGATTTTGAAGATTTAGTACCAAAAGGGATGTAAAATATCCCAATCATTTTTTTTTTGAGACAAAGTATTATTCATGTTGCCCAGGCTGGAGTGCAATGGCATGATCTCGGCTCATTGCAACCTCTGCCTCCCAAGTTCAATTGATTCTCCTGCCTCAGCCTTCTGAGTAGCTGGGTTTACAGGTGCATGACACCAAGGCCGGCTAATTTTTGTGTTTTTGGTAGAGACGGGGTTTCACTATGTTGGCTATGCTGGTCTGGAACTGCTGACCTCAGGTGATCCACCTGCATCAGCCTCCCAAAGTGCTGGAATTACGGGCATGAGCGACGATGCCCATCCCCACAATAATTTTTTTGTTTTTTTGAGACAAGAGTCTTGCTCTGTTGCCAGGCTGGAGTTCAGTGGAGTAATTTCAGCTCACTGCAACCCCTGCCTCCCAGTTTCAAGTGATTCTCCTGCCTTAGCCTCCTGAGTAGCTAGGATTATAGGTACACACCACCACGCCTGGCTAATTCTGCCTTTTTAATAGAGATGGGGTTTTGCCGTGGCATGGTAGCTCACACCTGTAACCCTAGCACTTTGGGAGGCCGAGGTGGGCCGATCACAAGGTTAAAAGATTGAGACCATCCTGGTCAACATGGTGAAATCCTGTCTCTACTAAAAATACAAAAATTAGCTGGGCATGATGGTGCATGCCCGTAATCCTAGCTACTCGCTAGACTGAGGCAGGAGAATTGCTTGAACTGGGACCCACTAGGCAGAGGTTGCAGTGAGCTGAGATCGTGCCACTGCACTCCAGCCTGGGCTACAGAGAGAGATTCCATCTAAAAAAAAAAAAAAATTAGATATATTGGCTTAAATAATAAATTATAAAATCAATTTTACTTTTTAAAAATAGATATGCCTACTAGAAAACATAAAATTATGTATGTGCCTCACATTATACTTCTGATGGGCAGCACTGATCTAGAAGAAAAAGATGTCTTTACTAAAAACCATAATACATGTTTTAAAGTTGTAAGTGTCTTAAGAGAAGGATAAATTACATGCTATAGGCATATGGTAGAAGAAATGGTTGAGAGAATCAGAAAAAAGCCCTTCAGTACTTTTTAATTCTTCTTAAATTGGTGGTTCATATTAATTCAATTCTTAATTCAGCTACTTTAAAATGCCTCCTAGGCTGGGAGCAGTGGCTCACACCTGTAATCTCCACACTTTGGAAGCCAGAGGTGGGCAGATCCCTGAGTTCGAAACCAACCTGGCCAATGTGGTGAAACCCCGTCTCTATTAAAAATACAAAAATTAGCTAGGCGTGGTGGCACACAACTGTAGTCCCAGCTATTAGGGAGGCTGAGGCTGGAGCATCGCTTGAACCAGGGAGGCGGAGGTTGCAGTGAGCTGAAATTGCGCCACTGCACTCCAGCTTGGGCAACAGAGTGAGAGCCCATCTCAAAAAAAAAAAAAAAAAAAAGCCTCCTAATGGATGGATTTCATCTTCAGTATGCCTAATTTATGAGTCGTAAGGGGCACTTTAGCTCCGACTTGAGAACAATACTCTGATAAAACTGGAAGTCAGTCAGTGACTCATCTTTATTTGGTTGCCATTAGATAAATTTGAAACTTAAGAAAGAATTCTAAGTGATGGCCCTCAGAACTGTGCCAGTACTACCCTTTGTATCTGCATTAAAATAGAGTGTGAAGGAACAAGGAGTGTGGACTGGAATCTAAAAACAATGACTGAAGAGAACCAGGCATCTGTATTCATTCAGCTTTAATAATTTTACTGAAATTGGAAAATTTTGTTTGACTGAATGTGTGGTATATACAGGACCTGTACATTTTCCTTGAATAACACCTATGATTCTTTATACAGTCAATCATAGTAAACATGGGTACTGACTTGAATCCTAGATCCGTACACTTGTAAAATGGAATAAGTTCTTAAAATGTTATTGTGTTTCTTTTAAAAATAAATGTGATAGGCTGGGCGCAGTGGCTCACGCCTGTAATCCCAGCATTTGAGAGGCTGAGGTGGTTGGATCACCTGAGGTCAGGAGTTCGAGACCAGCCTGGCCAACATGGTGAAACCCTGTCTCTACTAAAAATACAAAAATTAGCCAGGCATGGTGGTGGGCACCTGTAATCCCAGTTACTTGAGAGGCTGAGGCCATAGAATTGCTTGAACCCGGAGATGGAGTTTGCCGTGATCCGAGACTGCGCCATTGCACTCCAGCCCAGGCAACAAGAGAGACACTCCATCTCAAAAAAAAAAAAAACAAAACTTAATGCTCTGGTACCTAGGAAGGTTTCACTTATAATTTAAGTTTAAACTAGAAAGACAACCCTGCAAGTCACTGAACGGAATTCTCAAAACTCTTGCTCTGGCCAGATCAGCTCTGTAATGTGACAAACAGCATGAAGTCGCCGGTACCTTCAATGATGAAGAAAGGAGTATAATGGAGAGTTTTAATCATGAACAAATATCATGCCATCTGTTAATTAGTACCATTGTCTCAGTCCATTTTGTGTTGCTATAACAGAATACCCAAGACTGGGTAATTTATAAAGAAATAGTTATTTGGCTCATGGTTCTGGAGTTTGGGAAGTTCAAAATTGAGAGGCGGTATCTGGTGAGGGCCGGCTTGCTGCATCATCCCATGGCAGAAGGTTGAAGGGCAAGAGAATGCAAGAGGAAGGGTGGGCTTGCACAAGGAATGCATAGAATTCATCCTTTTATCAGAACTCCACTCCCAGGTAACGGAGGTAAGGGCGTTAATCCATCCACGAAGCCAGTGCTCTCATGACGTAGTCACCTCTTAAAGGTCCACCTCTCAACACTTGCATTGGGGAGTAAGTTTCCACCACATGAACTTTGGGGGACATATTCAAACCATAGCAGCCATTTACTGAGCATTCACCTGTTATATATGAAATAAAAATCAGAAGAGATAAGGTCCTGTAGTCAAGTGGAGCGTGTGATAAAGGAAAAGCATTGTGGTAAATGGAAAAATAGAATGGGTTTTAGAGCTGCAGTCCTGGATTCAAATCCTAGCTCACCAGTTACTATGACCTTTGGCAAACTGATCTCTCAAACCTTCAGTTTACTTACTTATAAATAGTCTTTCCTTTTCCCTTTATTGTTTTAGGTAAGATCATTCAAGATAGTGCTTTTTGTTCACTGTATTAAGAGAAATGTAAAATAAACTGAAGTGCTTCACACCTTTCATATAATTCTTGCAAAGCTTATATAATGAAGCTTTGGAATAAGGTCAAGAACATTTATAAGCAGACTGGGCATGGTAGCTCACACTTGTAATCCCAGCACTTTGGGAGGCCTAGGTGTGTGGATCACCCGACATCAGGAATTCAAGACCAGCCTGGCCAACATGGTGAAACCCCGTCTCTACTAATACAAAAATTAGCCGGGTGTGGTGGTGCGCACCTGTAGTCCCAGCTACTTGGGAGGCTGAGGCAGGAGAATCGCTTGAACCCAGGAGGCAGAGGTTGCAGTGAGCCAAGATCGTGCCATTACACTCCGGCCTGGGTGACAGAGCAAGACTCCATCTCAAAAAAAAAAAAAAGATAAATTCAAAAATTACTGAAATTTTTCTGAAAGGTAGTGACTTTTCAGAGGGAAAGTAATATGTAAGGCCTTTTGCTCTCATATTGCCAAAGCTGGAACATTTCTCTGGACTGTGAAACAGTCTCTAATACTAAGATATGAATACTAAACTTAGCCATACATTAAGGACAGTGCAAATAATTTTCAGTATGTAAGTCTTCTTTCAGAAGTAACTAGGCAGGAGAGTTTTGAAATAGTTGAAATTCCACAATTTCATTTTTATATTTTAAATTTTTGTATTTTAATTTTTTTTTAAAGAAAGGCCCTCCTTTGACACAATTTCATTTTAAAACTCTGAGTTTGGTAGGTTTACTGGAACCTGACTACTATGTGTATGAATAGCAGCATTTAGTGTGCCTGGTGGTGGTGGTTTTTCTTTTTTAAGTATTATAAGAAATTTCAAGAATTTGTACTGTTGGTATACATTTTTTTTCTTTAAAGTAATTAATTTGGTTCTCATTACAAAATACAGGTGAGGAGCACAGGCAATGCCTGTAACCCCTCTGCTGCACATCTCCCCAGTATGTGCTTCTATAAATACCCTTTGTAAAACAGCAAGCTCAGGCTGTCCCCAAGCGCTTGCACATTCTAACAGCTGCAGAGTATACTGCATGACCAGGTGGAAAGTTAGACAGAAGCCACACTCACAAGGTAGGGCCCCTCCAATTAGTCTTCCACCTCCCTTTTGCTAATAGTAACTGGTTGCTCTTCCTATTGGTCATAGATAAATTACACCTGCACAATTCTCCGAGTGCTTTCGGGTAACCTCAGAAGGCAGTGACTAAAACCCTTTCCTTCCTCCCAGCTTCCTATGTCTCTGGCTGCCTGTGGCACCTGGACTGCTGCTGCCCCTGGGTCCTGCACATTCCAGGGTGACGATGGAGGAAGGGCAGGCCAGAAGGGCAGGCCAAGCATGAGGAATTAACAGTCTTCATTGGGCTCAGACCAGGAGTCCCTGGGTCTGGAGGACTTCTGTGTATTTGTCAGTTTCCTTCTCCACATTCTTCTTGGGCTGTTTCCATAGCCTCATGAGCTGTTTCTTCTTCCAGTAGTGGATCTTGGCTTTCTCCTTCCTCTTCTCCTCCAGGGTGGCTGTCACTGCCTGGTACTTCCAGCCAACCTCGTGAGCCAGGTGCCCCAGATATGCAGACTTTCTTGTATGCTTCAGATGCATGACCTTGAGGGCAGCAGGAACCACCATCCGCTTTTTCTTGTCATGGGCTGGTGGGATGCTGTCAAACACCTTGAGGCGGTCCAGGGTGGTCTGGCCTCGCTTGGTCTTGTGGGGCAGCATGCCTCGCACACTCTGCTAGAGAGGCTGGTGGCCCGGAAGTGATAGGCGCCTCGGGGAAGGGTTGGTGTTCATCCGCTTGCGGAGGAAACCCAGGTACTTCAACTCGTTTCTGTGGAAATTGCCAGAAATGTTGATGCCCTAACAGCATGTGACCACCACCTTTAGCCCAGGAGTACCTGCTTAGCCACAGTGGCCACCAGGTGACCCAGGAGATGGCCTCGACCATCAAGCACTAGGATCTGCAACTTTGCCATCTTTGGCAGCCAGCTGGGAAAAAAGCTATTAGCATACTTTCATTATTTATTTATTTATTTATTTATTTTTGAGGCAGAATCTCACTGTCACCCAGGCTGGAGTGT
The DNA here is from genome assembly GCA_036589455.1 of Ateles fusciceps. Classification (NCBI taxonomy): domain Eukaryota; kingdom Metazoa; phylum Chordata; class Mammalia; order Primates; family Atelidae; genus Ateles; species Ateles fusciceps. The sequence continues at coordinate 15,593,247 of JAZHEH010003205.1, forward strand.
AGTGGCTGGATCTTGGCTCACTGCAACCTCTGCCTCCTGGGTTCAAGCGGTTCTCCTGCCTCAGCCTCCTGAGCAGCTGGGACCACAGGTGCCCACCACCATGCCCGGCCAAGAATTTGTACTATTGATATACTTTCATTTTCAACTTGAAAGTATATCTGAAATAGGAGAAATTAGGTTACTGAAAGCAGAAGTCACAAGAAATTGGTGTGCTTCCCTTCCTCTTGTGGAACTTCCCATTCCGTAGCCTAGATTCTCAGCCTGCTTGCCCATCATTCGCACTAGTTCCCTACACATCTCGCTGCCCCACACCCACAAATAGTGTAGCGGGGTGGGCTTCTGGAGAGTACAGACTTACAGCTTCAACATTTGCAGGACTTACATGTAAATGTTATTTGTGGGAAAATATTTTGTATTCAAATATTTTTCTGCACCAAAATATTTCCCAGTGCCCTTCCCTCAGTACAGCCCACTGCTTCTCTTCCCCTGCCAGCTAGTTCTCCTTGAAGCAGTGTTTTCTTCCTTTTTGTTAGATTGAATCATAAGAAATTACCAATATTTTATCACATTTGACTTATAAAAACACTTTCATATGGTTTAACCTAATTCTTTTTTTTTTTTTTTTTTTTGAGACAGGGTTTCACTCTGTCATCCAGGCTGGAGTGCAGTGGCCCGATCTGGGTTCACCACAACCTCTTCCTCCTGGGTTCAAGTGATTCTTCTGCCTCAGCCTCCCAAGTAGCTGGGATTACACATGCATACCACCACACCCAGATAATTTTTCTTTTTTTTTCTTTTTAGTAGAGACAGGGTTTTGCCATGTTGGCCAGGCTGGTCTGGAATTCCTGACCTCAAGTTATACGCTTACCTCGGCCTCCCAAAGTGCTGGGATTAGAAGCGTGAGCCACCACACCCAGCCACTCACGAAATACTCTTGATTTTAAAAAAAAAAAAAATGAATATTTGTCTAATAACCTTTTCCCTAAATATTTAATTATTCTTAGTCAAGTTGCTATTTGGTTTTCAGTTTATGGAACCCTTTTCATCTCATTTGCAGTTCTTGATAACCATGTGTGGTAGATAGGACAGATGTCAGCCTTGTTTTACAGATAAAAAATAATGAATCAGATTTTGATTTGCTCAAGTCACATAATATTAAGAAACAGGCTCAGTGTGGTGGCTCACGTCTGTAATCCTGGCACTTTGGGAGGCTAAGGTGCGTGGATTTCCTGAGCATAGGAGTTTGAGACCAGCCTGGGCAACACGGCAAAACCCCTTCTCTACAAAAAGAGTAACAATTAGTCAGAGGTGGTGGTGAGAGCCTGTAGTCCCAGCTACTCATGTGGCTGAGGTGGGAGGATCACCTGAGCCTGGGAGGTTCAGGCTGCAGTGGCAACAGAATGGGTAACCTAGACATCAGAGCAAGACCCTGTCTCAAAAAAAAAAAAAAAAAAAAAAGAAAGAAACAGAGCTTAAATTCTAATCCAAGTCTTTTTCAGTTCAAAGCCTCTGTCCTTCCATGTTACCACATTGTTTCTCTGCTATTTTTCATATTTACATGGATAACATATTTTCATACTATATTTTATATTTTTATGCCCCTACCATTTTTATTTAAATACATCAACAAATATTTGAACACATACTATGTGCCCACTATTTCTTCAAATAGATTTTTGTCCCTCTTTCTCTCCTGGGCTCTAATCTTATGAAGGTTAAATTGATTGCTATTGTTCCACAAGTGGCCTCTATTTTTAATCCCCCCACCAATCCTTCCACTGTTTTTCTTCTCTCTGTGTTTCATTTTGGATAATTACTATTGCTGTATCTTCAGGATCACTGATGTTTTCTTCTGTAATTTTCAGTCAGCTATTAATACCATCCAGTGTATTTTGTATTTCAGATACTGTATTTCACCTATAGAAATTTGATTTGGGTCTTCTACCTATATATTCCATTCTCCATTATGTCATGTTTTCTTTTACACCCTTTAGTGTACTTGTAATAGCTGTTTTGTTTTTGTTTTGAGATGGAGTCTGCTCTGTCGCCAGGCTGGAGTGCAGTGGCACAATCTTGGCTCACCGTAACTTCCACCTCCCGGGTTCAAGCAATTCTCCTGCCTCAGCCTCTTGAGTAGCTGGGACTACAAGCAAGCACCACCATGCCCGACTAATTTTTTATTTTTAGTAGAGACGGTGTTTTACCATGTTGGCCAGAGTGGTCTCGATCCCTTGACCTCGTGATCCGCCCGCCTCAGCCTCCCAAAGTGCTGGGATTACAGGCATGAGCCACTGAGCCTGGCTGTAATAGCTATTTTAAGGTCCTGATGTGCTAATTCCATCATCTCTGTCATTTCTTGGTCTTTTTCTATTGATTAATTTTTCTTATTAGTCATATTCCTGCTTCTTTGCAAGTGTGGTGATTTTTTACTGGACTCAAGGGGGATCCCTCTTTGGATCTCCTGTGACCATTCTCAATGCAGAACTCTTTCTCTGTTCTCACTTTTTCTTGGTTCCAGTATTCAAATCTTGCAGATTCTAGCTGCTTTAGATCTCCTACGTTTAACTTCTCTCCTCCACTTAGCAAGACCATCCGATTTTGTTTGGGTTCCCTTTCCCTGTGTTGCAGCCTGGAAGCCACTTACATGCAGTAAGCTGAGATGGTCATCGGCTCACCTGATTTGTTTCCTTCTCTCAGGGATCATAGGTTTAATGCTGCCTGTTGTCCCGTGACTGAAGGTTACTTCATATATTGTGTCTTGTTTACAATGGGAGTAAGGGGGAGAGTTTCTATAGTAGTTAATCCTCATGAGTAGAAGTAGAAATCATTACTTTCTGAATTTAACTTGTGACATACTAAATGTGGGAAGGAATGGGTAGAATTTGTTAGAAAGGGAGATTAATAAGGCCGGGCGTGGTGGTGGCTCACGCCTGTAATGTCAGCATATTGGGAGGTCAAGATGGGCAGGTCACCTGAAGTCAGGAGTTTAAGACTAGGCTGGCCAACATGGTGAAACCCTGTGCCTACTAAAAATACAAAAAACTAGCCAGGCGTGGTGGTGGGTGTGTGTGATCCCAGCACTTTGGGAGGCTGAGGAGGGTGAATCACAAGGTCAGGAGTTCGAGACTAGCCTGAGCAACATGGTGAAACCCCATCCTTACTAAAAAAACAAAAATTAGCTGGGCGTGGTGGTGTGCACCTGTAGTCCTAGCTACTTGGAGGCTGAGGCAGGAGATTTGCTTGAACCCAGGAGGCGGTGATTGCAGTGAGCCAAGATTGCACCACTGCACTCCAGCCTGGGTGACAGAGTGAGACTCCGTGTAAAAAAAAAAAAAAAAAAAAAGGGAGATTAATAATTATTAAAATTACGGCTGGGCACGGTTGCTCACGTCTGTAATCCTACCACTTTGGGAGGCCGAGGCGGGTGGATCACCTGAGGTCAGGAGCTCGAGACCAGCCTGACCAACATGGTGAAACCCTGTCTCTACTAAAAATACAAAAATTAGTTGGGAGTGGGCAGGTGCCTGTAATCTCAGCTACTTTGGAGGTTGCAGCAGGAGAATCACTTGAATCCAGGAAGTGGAGGTTCAGTGAGCCGAGATTGTGCCACTGCACTCTAGCCTGGGCGACAATAGCGAGTGTCTGTCTCAAAAAAAAAATTATTAGAAATACAAATGTGTGTGTGTGTGTGTGTGTGTGTGTGTGTGTGTGTGTGTGTATTTTGATCCAAAGTTCTGACTTAGTTGAAAAAAAAAAAATTAGCGGGGCTTGGTGGTAGGCTCCTGTAGTCCCAGTTGCTCTGGGACTAGAGACTGAGGTGAGGTGAGAGGATTGCTTGATCAGAGGAGATTGAGGCTGCTGTGAGTTATGATTGTGCCTCTGCACGCCAGTTTGGGCAACAGAGCAAGACCCTGTCTCAAAACAAAACAAAACAAAAAAAACACCTTTTTCCATTGCCCAGTGGAAAAATATTTTAGCATAATATAATTTCATTGTGTGTCAGGAAGGTCAACTTGTCTTGTAACTGAGTTGAGCTAATAATAAGCCCTTTACCAATGTACAAGATAAAATTTTCTTTCAGTTCATTTATTAATTAGGACAAAACTAACTTCCATAAGACAACCAAAAATATCTGTGGTTGAACACAAGAGAAATTTTGGGGGACTGTCAGCCATCTGGTGAATCTAGAAACCCAGGTTCCTCTTATCTTGTGGTTCTATTCATATCCTAGGACCCTGCCCTTTTTAATTGTTTTCCTTATCACTTCTCTCTTTCTCACTCATTGAGATGAAATTCATATACCATAAAGTTCACCCTGTTAATTACCTGTTCTTTTTTTTTTTTTTTCCCCCCAAGACAGAGTCTCCCTCTGTTGCCCAGACTGGAGTGCAGTGGGGTGATCTTGGCTCACTACAACCTCTGCCTCCGGGTTCAAGGAATTCTCCTGCCTCAGCCTCCTGAGTAGCTGGGATTACAGGTGCCTGCCACTACACCCGGCTAAATTTTTGTATTTTTAGTAGAGATGGGGTTTCACCACGTCAGCCAGGCTGGTCTTGAACTCCTGATTTCGGGTGATCTGCCCACCTCAGCCTCCCAAAGTGGTGGGATTACAGGCATGAGCCACTGCACCTGGCCTAACCACGTGTTTTTAAAAGCCCTGCCCAGGAGGTGATCCGTTCTGCTCGTGTTCACACTCCAGTGGTAAGAACTTTTCACATGGGTAATGCACTCCAGGTGAGAACTCTGCTCTATGAAAGAGGAACACAAAGTTTTAGCAGATAGCTAGCAAGCTCTGTCACAGGTCAGGTTTATGTACCAGCCTTTGATTTGTCATATTGAGAAGTTTATGTTCTTCCTCTTTTCTCTTAAGAAAGTGATTTTTGTTAACCAGTGAGGTTTTAATATTTTCTGCTTTAAATGTTGGAAAAAGAGATGCTTTCTTGTGATCAATTTTCAGTGTTATAATTGTTATTTATTTTATTTATTTATTCTTTTTTTTTTTGTTCTCAGTGTTATAATTTTTAAAAATTTCGAGTGTGGAAGTAGTTCCAGCTTTGTGTGGTGATCTCAGTTCCACTTTTATACTTGCTGAAGGGTCAAGGCCTTATGTCTTGTCCCTGGTCATTAAGGCCCAAGCCCTAGGTTAATGAGACAGACTCCTTTTCCTTCCTTCCTTTCTTGGAGCCATGTTTTTTGTTTTTTATTTTTGTTTTATATTGTTTTTGTTTTTGTTTTTTTTTTTGAGATGGAGTTTCCCTGTTGTTGCCCAGGCTGGGGTGCGCAATCGCTTTGAGGTTTTATTTGTTTTTTTGTTTTTTGAGACAGAGTCTTACTCTGTTGACGAGGCTGGAGTGCACTGGTGCAATACCAGATCACTGCAACCTCTGCCTCCCGGGTTCAAGGGATTCTCCTACCTCAGCCTCCTGTAGCTGGGACTACAGATGCACACCACCACACCCAGCTAATTTTTTTGTATTTTTAGTAGAGATGGATTTCACCATGTTGGCCAGGCTGGTCTCGAACTCCTGACCTCGGGTGATCCACCTGCCTTGGCCTTCCAGAGTGCTGGTATTACAGACATGATGAGCTACTGCACCCAGCCAGTTTTACTTAGAGTTTTTGAATCTGTGATTTGAATTTAAGGATAGGTGTTTTTTTTTTTTTAATTTTTAAAATTTATTTCAGTAGATATTTGGGTAACATGTGGTGTTTGGTTAAATGAATACATTCTTTTTTCTTTTTTGTTTTCTTTTTTCACATGAATAAATTCTTTAGTGGTGATTTCTGAGATTTTGGTGCAGCATTACACAAGCAGTGCACGCTGTACCCAATGTGTAGTTTTTTGTCCCTCAGCCCCCTCCCACCCTCTCCTCCAAGTCCCCAGAGTTCGTTATATCATTCTTATGCCTTTGCCTCTTCACTTGATCTTAGTCAAAAGGCCGAGAAGCGATGCCTTTGCCTCTTCATCGCTTACTTAGCTCCCTAGAATTTAAGGATAGGTTTCTAAAGTGAAACTGACTGAAACTAATTGGTAAGAATGTTATAAATAATATTAATCGTGCTTTATAAGAAACACACCCTGAGAGATGGTTTATAGATGTATTGCTAACAAAATTTGGTTAATTAATGTTAGGCATTTATGATCCAATTAATAGTAACATTTCCAAGTTCATATTATTGTCTACAAGGAGAGTAAAGGAGAGTCAAAGAAAAGAGTCAGTGTTTTTCAAAGCCATGGCTAGTGGGAAGGGTCCTAAGTAGTTGGCATTAATTGTTCTTGTCAAATCTGGCGCTCCGTTGAAATATCTGTATTAATTTAGTTTTGTTTTTGAGGGACCTAGGAGGTCTATAAAGATTTTTGGGTAGGAGAATGTCATGATAAAATAGGTAAGGAAATCACTCAGGGCACTATTAATTGAAGTGAGGAAGACTGAAGGTGCTGAGAAAACTGCTGTTACAGTGGGACCTCAAAGTAAAGACTTGGGCCAAAGGAGACTAGTAGCAAAGGAGATAAAGTGGGATTGATGGGGACTCATTATCAAGGAAAAATTTACAGTAGTTTTGTTCATTTGTTTGATAAATTTGGATAAATATTATTTACTATATGCCAGCAACTTAATTGTAGCTGCTGGGAATGTGGTGATGATGATACCCTCAGTTCCTTGTAAAAGACATGGTCCCTGCTCTTATGGAGCTCACGGTCAAGTGGAGGACGTAGCCATGGTGAGAGCTGTAAAAGGGAGATGTTTGGACATTATTGGCTAATTGGGGATTCTGGAAATGTCTTCCTGAGAAGATGATGATGGAGCTGAAGGAATGGTAGAATTTAACCAGGTGAAGAGAAGTCAAGGTTTAGGCGGGGGCGCTGTGGCTTATGGCTGTAATCCCAGCACTTTGGGGGGCCGAGGCGGGTGGATCACCTGAGGTCGGGAGTTCAGGACCAGCCTGGCCAACATACTGAAACCCGTCTCTACTAAAAATACAATAATTTACTGGGTGTGGTGGTGCATGCCTGCGTTCCTAGCTACTAGGGAGGCTGAGGCATGAGAATCTTTTGAACTCGGGAAGTGAAGTTTGCAGTGAGCCAAGATCATGCCATTTCACTCCAGCTTGGACGGCAAGAGCAAAACTCCCTGTCCCACCCCACCCTCCCAAAAGGCTACCTCCAAAAATATATACTTTGTGCTGAATTTGAAATGACAGCTAGGCATTTCAAGCAATTTCCAGTAAGAGGATATAAACTTGGAACAAACTCTTGAATTGAGTCTAAATTTTAGAGTCATCCAGCTTAAAAGGCTGTGGTTGGGACTATGAAAATGGCCGAGCCCTCTTAAAGAATATGTAAATGGAAGAGTATGATTTCAAGGACTGAGCCCTGGGGAAAGCTTGCAATGAAGGGTTGGAAAGAGGCTTGTGGAGGGAATTACAGGGAACTAGGAGGAGTGGTTGGGAGTTAAAGAAGATTTACAAGAGTTTAGTTGTAGAAGCCAAGGAAAGGGAAATTTTAATTGTGAGAGTCAAGAAAACAAATTTAAAAGGTAGTAAACCCTTGGGTAAATAGAGTAACACAGCTAAAGTTAATGACTAAGAAAAGAGCATGGTTTTTGCTGACAGAGATAGAATACCTTCTTTAGAACCCAGATTTTGACTATTAGAAAAATTTGATAGTGAGAAGAAGTGAGACTATCTAAAAGGGAGGACATTCCTGTTAATAAAGATCTTTCAAGATTAAGGAAATCCTAGCACCTCGGGATGTTGAGGTGGGCGGATCACCTGAGGTCAGGAGTTGGAGACCAGCCTGACCAATATGATGAAACCCCATGTCTTGCATGGTGGCACATGCCTGTAATCCCAGCTACTTGGGAGGCTAAGACAGGAGAATCACTTGAACCTGGGAGGTGGAAGTTGCAGTGAGCTGAGATCGCGCCATTGCATCCCAGCCTGGGCAGTAAATTTGAAACTCTGTCTCAAAAAAAAAAGAAAAAATATTAAGGATATCTATTTTTTTATTTATTCAATTTTTTTTCACCCCAATCTTATCTGGGAAAATCTATTTTAAAGGCAAAGAAAAAGGGAACCAACAGAGAGGTCGAGAGATTGGAAATGCTGGAGAGGAAGAGGGTGCATATAAAATGCTACTCAAGAAGGGAAGGAGAAGAGGGTTCATGCCAGCGTGGTGTTACAGAACACGATTTGTATTTTTTTTTTTTTTTTTTTTTTTGAGGTGGAGTCTCGCCCTGTCGTCAGGCTGGAGTCAGTGGTTCAATCTCGGCTCACTGTAGCTTCCACCTCCCAGGTTCAAGTGGTTCTCCTGCCTCAGCCTCCCAAATAGCTGAGACTACGGGTGTGTGCCACCACGCCCAGCTAATTTTGTTTCACCATATTGACCAGGATGGTCTCCATCTCTTGAACTCATAATCCACCCACCTCCACCTCCCGAAGTGCTGGGATTACAGGCACGAGCCACCGTACCCGGCTTTTTTTTTTTTTTTTTTGGAGACAAATTTCTCCTTCTGTCTCTTAGGCTCAAGTACAGTGGGGTGATCTCAGTTCACTGCAACCTCCGCCTCCCAGGTTCAAGAAATTCTCCTGTCTCAGTCTTGGAGTAGCTGGGATTACAGGTGCCCGCCGCTATGCCCAGCTAATTTTTTGTATTTTTAGTAGAGACAGGATCTCACCATGTTGACCAGGTTGGTCTTGAACTCCTGACCTCATGATGCACCCACCTCAGCCTCCCAAAGTGCTAGGATTATAGGCGTGAGGCACCTCCTAGCCTTTTTTTTTTTTTTTAAATCTTAAATTGAATCTCCATACTCGTTAAATAATAACTCCCCATTCCAGAGTCCCTGGCAGCCACCATTCTATTTTTATCTCTGTGAATTTGACTATAGATATTTCATATAAGTGGAATCATGATATTTGTCCTTTTGTGTCTGGCTTATTTCACTTAGCATCATGTCTTTAATGTTTATGCATGTTGTGGTATGTGTTAGAATTTCCTTCCTTTTTAAGGGTGAATAACATTCTATCATCTGTATATACTACATTTTGTTTATCTGTTCATCTGTTGATGGACACTTGAATTGCTTCTACCTTTTGGCTTTTGTGAATAATGCTGCTGTGAATGTGGATATACAAATACCACTTCACGACCCTCTCTTCAGTTCTTTTCGGTATATACCCAGTAGTGGAATTATTAGGTCATATGGCGATTCTATTTTTAAGTTTTTGAGAATTGGGCATACTGTTTTTCACAGCAGCTGCATCATACTACGTTCCCACCATCGGTACACAGAGATCTGATTTCTTCACATCCTCACCAACACTTATTTTCTGTTTGTTTGTTTTTGAGACAGAGTCTCACTCTGTTGCCCAGGCTGGAGTGCAGTGATGGGATCTTGGCTCACTGCATCCTCCGCCTACTGAGTTCAAGCGATTCTCCTGCTTCAGCCTTGCAAGTAGCTAGGATTACAGGTGCCCGCCACCACGCCTGGCTAATTTTTTGTATTTTCAGTAGAGATGGAGTTTTGCCCTGTTGGTCAGGCTGGTCTCGAACTCCTGACCTCAGGTGATCCTTGCCCACTTATTAATCAGGCTGTTGGTTTTTTGTTGTTGAGTTGTTTTTTTTTTTCCTTTGGAAGACCTAACACAATTATGTTGTTGAGTTTTAAGAGTTTATTATATATTGTGGGTATTAACCTCTTACCAGATAGAGGACCTGCAAATATTTTCTTCCTTTTCGCGGGTTGCCTTTTCTTTTTCTTTTCTTTTCTTTTTTTTTTTGAGACTGAGTCTTGCTCTGTCACCAGGCTGGAGTACAGTGGCACGATTTCAGCTCACTGCAACTGCCACCTCCCAGGTTCAAGTGATTCCCCTGCCTCAGCCTCTGGACTAGCTGGGACTATAGGTGTGCACCACCATGCCCAGCTAATTTTTGTATTTTTAGTAGAGATGGGATTTCACCATGTTGGCCAGGATGATCTCGATCTCTTGACCTTGTGATCTGCTCACTCCAGCCTCCCAAAGTGCTGGGATTATAAGCATGAGCCACCGTGTCCAGCCCTGGGTTGTCTCTTCACTGTATTGATTTTTTCTTCAATTCTGATGTAGTTTACTTTATTATTTTCTTTTGTTGTCTGTGCTTTTAGTGTTTTATCCAATAAATTATTGCAAATTCAGTGTCATGGAGCTTTTCTCCTATGCTTTCTTCACAGTGTTTTATAGTTTTAGATTGTACATTTAGGGCTTTGATTCATTTTGAGTTAATTTAAAATTTTGTTTTTTAAATAGGGTCTCTGTTTCCTAGTGGGGGGTGTAGTGGTGTGAATATGGCTCACTGCAGCCTTGACCTCTTGGCCTTAAGCACTCCTCTTGTCTTGGTCTCTCAAGTAGCAGGGACGACAGGAAGGTGCCACCAGGCTTGGTTAAGTTTTTTTTGTGTAGAGATGGGGGTTGTGCCATGTTGTTCAGTTTGGTCTCAAACTCCTGGGTTCAAGCGATCCTCCCACCTCGGACTCGCATAGTGCTGGGATTACAGGTGTGAGCCACTGTACCAGGCCTAAAATTTGTGTTTTTGATTTAGCATCTTTTATACCTGATAAATAGCCTTTAGGATTTAGACCTGTGTTTTAAAAAATGGTACAACACGAGATTCAGCTCTTCTGGAAAAGTCATGCTAAGGTCTTTATATGAAGATCTCTCAAGGTTTTTTTGTTTTGTTTTGAGACATGGTCTCATTTTGTCACCCAGGCTGGAGTGCACTGGTGCAGTCATGGCTCACGGCAGTCTTGACCTCCCAAGTCTCAGGTAATCCTCCTGCCTCAGCCGCCACCACCCCAGGAGCTGGGACTATAGGCACAAGCCACCACACCTGGCTAATTTTTGTGTTTTTAATAGAGATGGGTTCTCACCATGTTACCCAGGCTGTTTTTTTGTTTGTTTGTTTGTTTGTTCATATTTTTAAGAGACAGGGTCTTGCTCTGTCTCTCGGGTTGGAGTGCGGTGATGCAGTCATAGCTTACTGAAGCCTTGAACTCCTGTGTTGAGTTTTAAAAGCAATTTACGAATTTAACTTCTCAAATTGTGCGTGTTATTGCAACTCAGCATTCCTAGGGCAAACCTGAACCCTGTTGTTCAGGATTCTAACGCATTCATATGGATCAATAAGAGCTGGCTCTTAATAAACACAGACATAAATGTAGAACTCTCAGGACACATTTACCTACTTTAATCTAGTTAAAGATTACTTAAATTCTTCGTGAGACCATGTCATTTTGGAGAAAAATACTGTTTCATAAACCTCTTTTTAAATTTTGTTTTAACAGAATGACTCATGATATTCCATGTAAATTGTATGGGGGGATTTTAAAAAAACACAGAACCAATATATCTACATCAGATAGCTTTTTTGTGCATTAGGTCTTCAGAACATACTCCTGTACTCTGAGGCGGCCTGTGTTCTGGCAGACATGTGGATTTAATCTCTTCCTTTCTCTTTAAAGCAAGTGGCATATGCATCTTCATAGTTTTCAGTCAGAGTGCTATCAGGTTTATAATAAAAGACTACAGTCAATCTTAGTTCTCTCCAGTTTCAACTCTTTTAGCTCTTATTTACCTAATTTTTATTTATTTATTTTTTTGAGACAGAGTCTTGCTGTGTCGCCAGGCACCAGGCTGGAGTACAGTGGCGCAGTCTCAGCTCACTGCAATCTCTGCCTCCTGGATTCAAGCAATTCTCTTGCCTCAGCCTCCTGAGTAGCTGGGACTACAGGCGCACGCCACCACGCCCAGCTAATTTTTGTATTTTTTAGTAGAGACGGGGTTTCACCATGTTGGCCAGGATGATCTCGATCTCTTGACCTCGTGATCTGCCAGCCTCGGCCTCCCAAAGTGCTGGGATTACAGGCATGAGCCACCTTGCCCGGCCCTTACCTAATTTTTAAATACAATGTGTGAGCTTTCCTCTTGGTTTTTTAAGTATTAGACATTCTCCGTTGACTTCTTACAAGCAGCATTTAGTTCTCATAAAACACATTTCACAGTATTTACTCTGAAATTGAACTTCATGAAGTAAGGTATCCTACAAAGCTAGAGGATGAAATGAACTGTGCAGTGCCACAAAGTGTATTTGGACAAGGCAGTAGCTGCAGATGATGGCATTATTTGGCTGAGTTCTACAGAAAGCTTTTATCTACATTAATGAGATCAATTTTAGTCCATTTCCTTCTTGTCTTTGTCTTACTCATCAGTCATGAGTCATCACATACTCATAATAAACAACTTTTCAAAAAGAGATCAAATGTATTGCAACTTAGGTCTGATTAGTTAAACAAAAACAAAAAAATACCTCAAACAACCAAAATTGTATCTTACTCATTCTTTTAGTTTTAACAGAGGACAAGGAGCAAATCCAAATGATTGCTCTTAGAATGTGTTTGTTTAGTTTTGTTTTTAAGAGACAAAGTTTTGCTCTGTTGTCTAGGCTGGTCTTGAACTTCTGGCCTCAAGCAATCCTCCTACCTTGGCCTCCCAGAGTGCTGGGATTATAGGCATGAGCCACTGCACACTTTTAGTCCCAGCACTTTGGTGAGCCGAGGCGGAGGATCACTTGAGCTCAGGAGTTTGAGACCAGCCCAAGCAACATTCTGAAGCTTCATCTTTACAAAAAATAAAAAGAAATAAAATAAAATAATAATAAAATAAATAAAAACAAAATTAGCCGGGCATGGTGACTGGTGGTGCCTGTGGTCCCAGTTACTCAGGAGGCTGAAACAGGAGGATTGCTTGAGCCTGGAGGTCAAGCTTGCAGTGAACTGTGATGGTGCCACTACCCTCTATCCTGGGTGACAGAATGAGACGATGTCTGCAAAAACAAAAATAAAAAGAATTTTTTGTGTGAAGTCAGAAATACTTCCCCCTCCTGTTTTACAATTTTTCATTATTATATTTGGGATTTTTTTTTTTGAGATAGAGTTTCACTCTTGTTTACCAGGCTGGAGTGCAGTGGTGCCATTGCTGCTCACTGCAACTTCCGCCTCCCTGGTTCAAGCGATTCTCCTGCCTCAGCCTCCCAAGTAGCTGGGATCACTGGGGCCTGCCACCACGCCTGGCTACTTATTGTATTTTTACTAGCAACAGGGTTTCACCACGTTGGTCAGCCTAATCCTGAACTCCTGACCTCAGGTGATCTACCCCCGCTTGGCCTCCCAAAGTGCTGGGATTACAGATGTGAGGCACTGGGCCCCGCCCAGTGGGATTCTTGTTACAGGTTAAAGTTTCTCTCTTTTTTTTCCTTTGAGACGGAGTCTCACTCTTTTCGCCCAGGCTGGAGTGCAATGGTGCCATCTCTGTTCACCACAACTTTTGCCTCCCGGGTTCAAGCCATTCTCCTGCCTCAGCCTCCCAGGTAACTGGGATTATAGGTGCATGACACCACGCTTGGCTAATTTTTTTTTGTCATTTTTGTAGGGATGGGGTTTCAGTATGTTGGTAAGACTGATCTCAAACTCCTAATCTCAGGTGATCTGTCTACCTTGGCTTCCCAACGTGCTGGTATTACAGGCAGGAGCCACCACACCCCACCCCTCAATGTCTATTTTTTAAAATAAGAAATGGGCTTACACCAGTAATCATAGGTGGCTTGCACCTGTAATTGCAGCATTCTGGGAGGCCAAAGTGGGAGGATCGCTTGAGTCCAGGAGTTTGAGATCAGCCTGGGCAACATGGGAGAGACTCCTGTCTCTACAGAAAAATTAAAAACAATTAGCCAGGCATGTTGACACGCACCTGTGGTCCTAGCTGCTTGGTAGGCTGAGGCAGGAAGATTGTTTGAGCCCAGGAAGTTAAGGCTGCAGTGAGCTGTGTTCCTGCCACTGCCCTCCAGCCTGGAAGACTGACAAAGTGACACACTGTCCCTTTAAAAAAAAAAAAAAAAGGGGGAGTTGTTAAAATTTATATGCAGGATACACGGTTTCCTCCAGAAGGTAAAAATAAAAGTATTTCTTCAGCTACTCAATTCAGTATCTATTCATGAGTAAAGAAAGTATACTCAGATTACATTTAAAATGAAAACAAAATTTTTTTTCTTCAGCAAGTTTCATTATTTTTTGTTTAGCAAGTTTTGTACCTTAAAAAAAAAAAAAACTAGAGTAGATTTGTTCTCTTAATTTCTCCAGCAACCTTATTTTGTGAAGTGCTCATTTATGCCCCATTTATATCTCAGACCAGAGGTTGCATACTATAGTCCAGGGCACAGATCCAGCCTCACAACCTGTTTTTGTATGGCTCTGGAGTTAAGAATGGTTTTTATAATTTTTAAAGGTTATTAAAAGAAGGTGATGCCATAGAGACCACAAGAGATTGTATGTGTCCTACAAAGCCTAAAATAATTATGGTATGTCTCTTTACTGAAAAAATTTGCTGACACCTGTCTTAGACTATAATATATAGTATCACAAGTACATGCAGCTCATTTAAAATGCTCTATGTTCCATCCAAATTGTGGTGTCATTTTAAGTTAGAAAAATGTTTTGCTGTATTCTCTTTACATGTCTTGCATTTTTATAGAAATTCACTGAATTTGTCAGTCTTTATAGTTAGTGTGTTCATTAACTAGGGCCAAATGTGTATGTATGACACCACAGACTTAAATTAGATTTTTTTTTTTTTTTTTTGAGAAGGAGTCTCTCTGTCACCCAGTCTGTAGTGCCGTGATGCAATCTCGTCTCACTGCAGCCTCCGCCTCACGGGTTCAAGCAATTCTGCCTCATCCTCCCGAGTAGCTGGGATTACAGGCAACTGCTACCATGCCCGGCTAATTTTTGTATTTTTAATAGAGACAAGGTTTTGCCATGTTGCAGAGAGAGAGCTCAAGCGTGTGAATGAGTGCGTGCACATGCATCAGAGCACACTGTTCTTGTGTGGTTATTGTTGGTTGTATATGGTTTCATGATACTACTTATTTGTTGGTGATGAATTTGAATATGAAATCAATATTTTCTCATTGATATCTGTAACTACAGCATAAACATACAGATATCTTTGAGGCTGTATTTTGATATTATACTTGGTGGTATGGTTAGTTTCGTTGAGTTCTATAATATTGGTAGTTAGCTTCCAGCAAAAGTCTCCTAGTTACCTGATCATAATATTTTGTTACTTATAATATTTTTTAGATTCTAAAACATGTTTTTAATTTTTCATCTTAACATCTTTGAAATCAGAATGCATCTTAAATTTGTGACATCTTATGATTGTAGAATATTTCTCCCCTAGTGGTACATCAAATAATGGTGCATCTTGAAATGAATGTATGATTCAGACCGTCTACTCATTTGTGTTACCTGTTAGGTGCAGTGTTTTCTTGTTCTTTATGTGGATTCCTCCTCTCTCTTTTTTTTTTTTTTTTTTTTTTTTTTTTGAGACAGAATCTTGCCCTGTCACCCAGACTAGAGTGTGGCACGATCTCGGCTCACTGCAACCTCCACCTCATGGATTCAAGAGATTCTTGTGCCTCAACCTTTCAAGCAATTGGGACCACAGGTGTACACCACCATGCCCAGCTAATTTTTTTTTTTTTTTTTTTAAGACGGGGGTTTCACCATGTTGGTCAGGCTGGTCTTGAACTCCCAACCTCAGGTGATCCGCCCGCCTTGGCCTCCAAAGTGCGTGCATTACAGGCGTGAGCCACTACGCCTGGCCTAATTTTTTGTATTTTTAGTAGAAATGGCATTTCACCATGTTGGCCAGGCTGATCTCAAACTCCTGGCCTCAAATGATCCTCCTCCTCGGCCTCCCAAAGTGCTGGGATTACAGATGTGAGCCACTGCACTCACCTAGATTCTACCTTTTGTTTTTTATTTTGGTTTTGTGGCCAAAATTTATTATTTTGGAAATCTTTAATCATTCAGAGGCTGCTTTGGGGGTTAATTCTGATATTTGCATTTTGAGTTGGATGATAAGCGCCATCTTCCTTAGCTAGTCAATAGAGCAGTTTAGGAAAATGAACAGTTAACATAGTGTTTTGAGTACTGCATTATCCTGATCTGTTACTGTTAACAGATGGCCTGCAGCCTGGTCTTTTATATTAGATAGTATTTTGCTGAATATACCATAGAAGAAGAACATTAACGAGAAAACCTGTTTAGCGTTAACTTTAGCTGAGATTTTCTTGGATGCTTGCAACTGTGAACACCCTCTGAATTTAAATAGTCACATCCTGTTGATGGGAAAGAATTAGAAATTACATAGTGATTGTTTTTCCACTTGATCTTCACCAAAGGCTGAGAAGCTTAGTGGTTTTTAGACCTTAAGTATCGCTCAGGCTGAGCTGCACAATAAGAGTGTGTGTGTGTGTGTGTGTGTGTGTGTGTGTGTGTGTGTGTGCGTGTGCACGCGCGCACTTTGCTTATTTCCATGGAGAACCACAAGTCTGTAGCTTAAAAAGAGGCGAGACAGCCTGGGCAACATGGAGAAATCCTGTTTCTACAAAAAATTAGCAGGGTGTAGGGGGGTGTGCTTTAATCCCAGCTACTTAGGAGGCCGAGGTGGGAGAATTGCTTTAGCTTGGGAGGCAGAGGTTGCAGTGAGCCGAGATTGCATCACTGCACTCCAGTCTGGGTGACAGAGCTAGACCCCATTTCAAAAAAAAAAAAAAAAAGAGGTAAGATAGGGAAAAACAGAGTCAAGATAGGCTGGGCTAGGTGGCTGTAATCCCAGCATTTGAGATGCCAGGGTGGGAGGACAACTTGAACCCAGGAGGGCTAATTAGCCAGGCGTGGTATTGCATGACTGGAGTCCCAGCTACTCAGGAAGCTGAGGTAGGAGGATTGCTTGAGCCCAGGAGGTCGAGTCTGCAGTGAGTTTGATGGTGCCACTGTAACCAGCCTGGGCAACAGGGTGAGACCCTGTCTCTGTTTAAAAAAATAAAATAAAAGGGCTGAGCGTGGTGGCTCATGCCTGTAATCCCAGCACTTTGGGAGGCTGAGGCGGGCAGATCATGAGGTCAGGAGTTTGAGAACAGCCTGACCAGTATGGTGAAACCTTGTCTCTACTAAAAATACAAAAATTAGCTGGGTGTGCTGGTGGATGCCTGTAGTCCCAGCTGCTCGGGAGGCTGAGGCGGGAGAATCGCTTGAACCTGGGAGGCAGAGGTTACAGTGAGCTGAGATTGTGCCACTGCACTCCATCCTGGACAACAGAGCAAGACTCCGTCTCAAAAGAAAGGGGGCAAGATAAAAGGAGGAGGAAGATGAGAATTAATGCCAACTTTAGATATATAGGCAAAAGTTTTTCAATTTAAGTCACTGGTTCTTAATCCTAGTTATATCTAGGATGACTTTAATATAGCATTATCCAGATGTTTCAGGCAAATTAAATCAGAATGTCTGAGAGTGGATGCCAGCATTGAATTTTCAGAATCATTTTAGATACAATTATCATTGTACTTAAAAAGCAACATTTTTTAAAAAATAGATTTACCCAGATATTTAGCACTTTCTTTGCTCCCTGTACCTTCTTGTATCTCATCTGCCTTCAATACATTCTTCAGAATTATTTTAGTGAAGATCCTCTGAGGGCTGTCTGGGTTTTTTGTCTGGAAATGTCTTTATTCCACCCTATTCTTAAAAGATATTTTTGCTGGGCTTATGTGTCAATTATCTATTTCTGGGTCTAAGGATATGTGAAAAACCAAAGAGTTTTTCTTACTATCTACTCTCAGTAGTCACTCAACACTTCTGCCACCAGAGGTATGGATTTTTTCCCCCTCAACAACCAATTCTGCAGATAATTCTGCAGTGTATACCCAGTAGGTGTCCTCTTAATTCATTCAATCCTCGACACTGTATATACGTGGAAATAGCATCGGATCCAAACAGGTTGAGAGCTCAGTCCCATAAGACAGCCCCTCACTTCAGACACCAGTTCCAAACACAGGTTTGACCTGTGCTTTTGACCAACTTGCTATAAATTGGGCTTCCCACAACCACCATCCCCCCCTCCCCACCCCTCACCATCCTTGGGTTCAGTGAATTTGCTGGAACGGGTGACAGAACTCAAGGAAGCACTTTTATTTACACATACCCATTTATTTTAAGGAATATTATGAAGGACACAGATGAACAGCCAGATGGAAGAGGTGTATAGGGGTGAGGTATGGGAGAAGGAGCAAGGAGCTTCCATGCCCTCTCTGGGCAGACCACTCTCTATGAACCTGTGTCCATTATCTGGAAGCCCTGAGAACCCAGTCCTTTGGGGTTTGTATGGAGTCTTCATTACTTAGGCATGATTGATTACATCACTGGCCTTTGGTGATCAACTTAACCTTCAGCCCCTTACCCCTCCCTGGAGGGTGGGGGTGGGCCTGAAAGTCCCAACCCTCCAATCATGCCTTGGTTTTTCCAGTAACCAGACCCATCCTAAATTAGCTCCTTAAGGGCCCCAGACATCATTCATTCATTAGCATACAGAAGACACTGTTATCTCTCCAGAGACTCCAAGGCTTTTAGTTAGATCTGTGTGTCAGGAAACAGGCACAAAGACCAAATATGTATTCCACAGTATCACAGACTGGGAACACACCACCCCAAACTTTTTTATTTTTTTTACTTTCACTTTGTTTTCTAATCTTTTTAGTATTTTTAAAATTATTATTATATTTTTTGAGACAGGATCTCTCTGTCACCCAGGCTGCAGTGCAGTGGTGCAGTCACACCTTGACCTTCTGGGCTTAGGCTATCCCACCTCAGCCTTCCAAATAGCTGCGATCACAGGTGTGCGCCACTGCACCTGGTTAATTTTATTATTATTATTTGTAAAGACAGGGTCTCCAAATGTTGCCCAGTCTAGTGTCTAACTCCTGGACTCAAGTGATCTTCCCACCTCAACTGCCCAAAACACTGGGATTACTGGCATGAGCAACTGTACCTGGTCCCAAACTTAATGACTCAAGAACAACCACTGCTTATTTGCCCCTGAATCTGTGGGTCAGATTTTTGGGCAGGACTGAATGGGATCCCTTGTCTCTCTGGTCTGCATAGTTATAGCTGGGCTCATTCATGTATCTGTAGTCACTTGGCAGGTCAGCTGTAGTCTGGACAGACCCAGATGGCTTCACTTACATGTCTGGTAGTTTGCTGGGGTGAAAAAAGCAACTGGGCTCCGTGTCTTACCATCTAGCTCGCGATCTCACTCCTTCATATGGCTGGGTTCAATAATCAATATGGAAAGGACAAGCTCCAGTGCACAAGCACTTTGCAGTCCTCTGCTGCTGAATTTGCTTATGTTTCATTGACCAAAGCAAATCAGGTGGCCAAGCCCAGATTCAAAAGGGGAAAAGTTCCAAGTGAGGTGTGGTTAAACAACAACAACAACAACGCTGGGGTTCATCCCACAGACCCCAGCTGAACAACAGATGAATAAATTCACTCACACACAGAATACAGTGAACAAATGGGCCAAGGGATCATGAGCCACTCACAGCGAGAGATCGTAGTTACATCACACTGACTAGATCACCTTCTCCCCATTATTCAGTATAGATTTAATAACAGAGGCTCTAAGTCAACACACTTGTAGAGAGAGATTAAAGGACAGGTTCTGATGCCCAAAGCAAACACCATTAGAGGGTAATCCCCCTGATTGACCTCCCCCCTAGAGGGCCTTCCGGCTCAAAGTTTAGTTTTAAGACCACATGAGTTAAACAAGCTAGCTAGGTAAACTACTCACATTCCTTTGTATTTGCGCCTCTCTGGCTCCTGCAAAGAGACGCTGGCTGCCTTCAACCAAGAACTATAGAAAAAACCATTAGGCCTTCCAGAAGGGTTTGAGACTGTATTTTATAACTTTCTGTAACATTTTTCCCTTAATATTTTTGCCACCACTCTGAGTGAATTCCCACAAAAAACTCCACCACAAAGAGTGAAGGAATTATAATCCGTCTCTTTTTGGGGGGCTGAAGGGTGGTAGGAGGACAGGGTCTTGCGCTGTCACCCAAGCTGGAGTGCAGTGGTGTGATCGTAGCTCACTGCAGCCTCAAACTCCCGGGCTTAAGCCATCTTCCCACTTCAGCCTCCCAAGTACTTGTGTCTATAGGTGTGTTCCACCACACCTGGCTGATTTTCTATAAGGACAGGGTCCCGCTATGTTGACCAAGCTGGTCTTGAACTCCTGATCTCAAGTCATGCTCCTGCCTTGGCCTCCCAAAGTGTTGGGATTACAGATGTGAGCCATTGTGCCCGGCCTGACTCCATCTCTTGATGGCATGAGCAGTAATGTCACATTCAAAGGGCTGTGCTTTCAGAAAGTGGGGGCAGGCAGGATTTGTGGCCTTGAAAAAAATCTATCACAGTTTAAAATTTTAGGTTGGAAATTTTTTTTTATTCCATTGTTTTTTGGCTTTCATTTTTGCTGTTGAGCAGTTTATTCCTATGGCGGCTTTTAAGATTTTCTGAGGCAAGGAAATGCTTCACAATTATTATGTGAATTAAAAGATAAATGTAAAGAGACAAATAGCTGGTAGTTTGCTGGTACCAGTAGAGACAAATAGCTGGTGGTTTTAGGATGTTTTTGCACCAAAGTTTATTAGACAGCTGGACAAATGCTTAAGTCAAGTGTGTGTACAAAGGCAACTAGAAGGAAATAGGTGATACAGAAGTGAAAATATTCATTGGATGTATTATTTTGATTGATTTTTTATTAATACAAAAGTGAAAATAGTTTGTAACTATGGAGCAGAAAACAGTTCTCTTTTCAATAAAATTATGAACCATCAAAATTTTCCTTTTTTTCTTTTCTTTTTTGAGACAGAGTCTCGCTCTGTCACCCAGACTGGAGTGCAATGGTGCAGTCTCGGCTCACTGGAGCCTCCACCTCTCGGGTTCAAGAGATTCTCCTGCCTCAGCCTCCCAAGTAGCTGGGACTACAGGCGCCCACCACTATGCCCAGCTAATTTTTGTATTTTTGGTAGAGATGAGGTTTCACCTTGTTGGCCAGGCAGATCTCAGAGCCAACAAAAATTTCAAAACTATTGCAGTTTTTTTTGTTTTTGTTTTTTTGAGGCAGAGTCTGCTGTGTTGCCCAGACTGGTCTCAAACTCCTAGGCTCAAGTGATCTGCTGGCCTCAGCCTCTCAAAGTGCTGGGATTACAGGCTTGAGCCACTGTGCCCTGCCAAATCCACTGCTTTTTTTTTTTTTTTTTTTTTTTTTTTTGAGCTGGAGTCTCACTCTGTTGCCCAGGCTAGAGTACAGTGGCATGGTCTTGGCTCACTGCAACCTCCGCCCTCCAGGTTCAAGCAATTCTCCTACCTCAACTTCCCAAGTAGCTGGGATTACAGGTGTGCCCCACCATGTCCGGCTAATTTTTTTTGTATTTTTAGTAGAGACGGGGTTTTGCCATGTTGGCCAGGCTGGTCTTGAACTTCTGACGTCAGGTGATCCTCCCACCTCGGCTTCCCAAAGTTCTGGGATTACAGATGTGAGGTACTGGACCTGGCGCTGTTGAATTTTGATGATGCAAGTGCAAATAGAAGAACCAGAAATAATGATAAGCTAGACTCTGTTAGGGATGTATTTGAAATCTGGAAGCAGTATTTATGAGGTAGATAGGTTCCAGGTTTGTGAATGGCAGTTGATAAGCTGGACATTGTTCAGTTCAGGTATATATACCTTCAAACTCAGGGAAACATAGAATAAATACTTGGGTGTACTGTGTTTAAATGTCTATTGAGATTTTTTTGCCTTTCTGCTGATTCTTATTTATGGTGTCTTGTTTCAGAAAGGATTTTTATTTGCTTCTGCTAGGGAGTTCTGACCACTCCCTTCTAAGACCATCTTACATCATTCTCACAGTTTGAGGTTTTCTGAAACACCCACACAGTACAAATCTGTGCTCAGATCTGTGGAAAGGCTGGTTTACTTCTGGTTCACCCTTGCCTCAAGAGTGTAGCCTTTTGAGATGCCAGCTTAAAGTGAGGACTATTTCAGTAGATTTCCTACCTTGGGCAGGTCTTAGTCTTGGTTTCTGCCCACACGGCCCTTCAAAAAGGAGGGGTTCCCCCTTTTTTAGCAAGTACCTTGAAGGCAAGAGTGAGGTTTTGAGCTCTCCTGTGTTCCTGGGTATGTACCCCCCTTTTCATTCAGCTCTGGCTTAGGAGTAGTTTACAGTATTTTTTGGCTCTTTGTTGCTTTTAAGAAGAGTTTTATCTTCCAGCATTTTTAGTTGTTTATAGTTAGAGGGTTATTCCAAATAACCATTTCAAGAAGTGGATAACTACATTTATTTTTAAGCTTTCCTGTTACTTTGCATGTTCACCTGATTTAGGATATTATTTTTTAAGCACTTTTCAAATAGAAAATATACGTACAGGCTGGGCGCAGTGGCTCATTCCTGTAATCCCAGCACTTTGGGAGGCCGAGATGGGCAGATCACGTGAGGTCAGGAGTTCTAGACCAGCCTGGCCAATATGGTGAAACCCCATCTCTACTAAAATCATAAAAATTAGCCATGCATGGTGGCGTGTGTATGTAATCCCAGCTACTCAGGAGGCTGAGGCAGAAGAATCACTTAAACCCAGAGGCGGAGGTTGCATTGAGCCGAGATGGCACCACCTCTCTCCAGCCTGGGTGACAGAGGGAGACTTGTCTCAGGAAAAAAAAAAAAAAAAAAAAGCAGTAAAATTACTATGATACTTCTTTCTACTTTATCAGAGTAAGAGTTAGGTAAAAAGTTCATGTTTCTCACTGTATCAGTTAGGAGTTATGATTCTTTTGTAGTAACATGAAGTCCTTTCAAACTAGCTTCAGCTAAAAAAGAGAATTTGCCTCATATAACTGTAAAGACAAGGTTTAGCGCAGGCTTTAGGCTTAGATAGGTATTGGTACTTGGCATCTTAGCAGGACTGGTTTCTTTTTTACCATCTGCTTCTGGGCTGGCTTCCTTCACAGTCTCCACATTGTGGCAAGGTGGCCAAAGTAGCTTTTATTCCTCTTCCTCCAGCATTATTGCAAATGTTGTATTGTTTGTCATTGTCTGAGTCCCTGAACTGGTTAAGAATGTTATGTGCATAGTCTTGGATTATTTGGACTCATTTGCACGATCTCTGTCAGGAATGAGACCCGACCTGGAGCTCTCAGACTGAGATTGACGGAGTTGGGTGAATTCCCAAAAGAAAGCCAGGAGGCTGGAGAAGCAGCCAATGAAAGTGTACCATATATAGTAAGGTTTCAGCACAGGAAGCAGTGATTTTTATCTTTGGGAGTTTTACTTCTGATGTGACCCAAATGAAGAACAGTTCTGTGTCCTAGAAAACCCCCAGTGCTTTGTATTTGCTTCTGTCATTAGAAAAAGAGATACCTGTCAATTTTTCATTTCAAATTCCAAAGAGCTGGCATTGCAAATTTTAGTGAAACTACTGTGAGCCAGGCTAGAGCTAAGGGAAGTGTTATAACATTGGTAATTGAACTTACTCTGTTCCTCCCACCAGCAAAACAAAAGAAACAGCTAACTCCTCTCTCTCTCTCCTGCCCCCATACACACCCCACACAACACACACACAGACACACACACACACACACACAGACACACACACATATATCATCATATAATTTTACTCAAGATTTTCTCCTGTAGAAAATTCAAAAACACCAGATTTAAGGAGACCAAGTGGCTTTAAAGGTTTCCTTAGATTCTTTTTCTGGGTAAAGACAATTTTCTTTTTCTTAGCTTCCTAGTTATAGTTTTGCAACATCTTAAACATTTTCTCCTCTGATACCTGTATTCTTTCCATGACTATATATACTTTTCATTCACATCTTAGCAATATGTGTCAGGTTTAAAATAATTAATGTTTAAATATTTCTGTTGTTTATTTAAGGTTTTCTGCAGGGTATTATTATTTTCCTAGTATGGAGAATAATTTGTGGTGGAAAAAAATTTGTTGTATCTTCTACCTCCCATCAAATATCTATTATGCACTTTTTTCCTTTCTGAGTTCTAGGGTTGGGAATAGTTTTATCTCTGTAATGCTACTAAAATTACACTTTTGAAAGTATGAGAAGAATAATCTAATATTATGACTGTAGGATATGAAAGGCAAATTACAACAGAATAGGCATGAAGGGGGAAACAAAGAGATCTGCTCAGAGGTTATTTAACTCATTTAGAGAATGAAGATGGTGGTCTGGATTAAAATTATGACAGAAGGAAAAGAGATAGACTAAATCTAAACAACACTAAAGAAAGATGACAATGGAGAGCTCTTAAAGGATTAAAGTATGGGACATACAGGAGAAAAATCAAAGATAACCCAAAAGTTTCACTGGGTATGTGGGGGGTTGCTCCGGGGGAAAGGTGAAGCCATGGTAGAAAGAGAACTGGCTTGTGGACAAAAATAAATTATGTTAAATAAATAAATAGGAAGAAGAGACAAATCTCCTGTAGAGAAGAATCACAAATAATTTATGTAGATAATTTCCCTCTCCAGGAGGTGGAACTGCATTTCTTTCTTGAATGTGCTGAACTTGGTGAATTGCTTCCAAAGAGTAGCCTATGGAAGGGTGGAGGAGGAATCATTTCACAGTGAAGAAACCTTGGCCAAGTGATCAAGGTGAACGTTATCAGTGAGGTCATACTTGTAGCATGTATGCCCTTGATATGATGTGTTGAGAATGGTGCTTTGCCTATGTGGTATTCCTCCAAAAAGCCCATAACCCATGAGGAAAACGTCACACAAACCCAAATTGAGGGACCTTCTACAAAATACCTGACGAGGCTTCCTCAGAACTGTCAAGATCATCAGAACAAGGAGGCTAAGGAGGCATGGTGACTAAATCCTGGATGGGATCCTGAAACGAAGGGACATTAGAAAACGCTGCTTTAAACAAAACCAAACCTAAACCAAGCTTTTTACATGGGGAAAAATTCTGGATAAGATACCTACTGTTTTACCTAGTGTATTAGGCGGCATTCTCCAGAGAAATAGAATCAATAAGATTTGTTAAAAGAAAAACTTCAAACAAATTTAACAGAATTTAACTGTGCAAAGAATGATTTGTGAATCAGGCAGCCTCTCGAACCAGAACAGGTTGAGAACCACTCTGGTGCTGCTGTGTGGTTGGAGAGGATTTATAGACAGAAAAAGAAAAGTGACATACAGAAAATGGAAGTGAGGTACAGAAACGCTGGATTGGTTACCGCTGGGCCTTGCCTTTGTCTGAACACAGTTTAAGCAGTTGGCTGTCTGCCAGTGGTTGAAGTGTGGCTGCTGTGATTGGCCCAGACTCAGCTACTTGTTACACGAGTAAGTTGCAGTTTGTTTCCTCTTCTAGTCAGATTACAGTTCCCTGTGTAGTAAGAAATCTTTAGGCCCAAACTTAAAATATGTAAGAAGGTGACTTTAGGCTAAACTTAACGATTCCCCACTTTAATCAACCTTCAGAATGTTGTTGTTGTTTTGAGATGGAGTCTGGCTCTGTTGCCTAGGCCGGAGTGCAGTCATGAAATCTTGGGTCACTGCAACTCTTGCCCCTACCCCTACCCCAGTTCAAGTGATTCTCCTGCCTCAGCCTCCCAAGTACTGGCGATTACGGGCATGCACCACCACACCTGGCTAATTTCTGTATTTTTAGTAGAGATGGGGTTTCACCATGTTGGCCAAGCTGGTCTTGAACTCCTGACCTCCAGTGATTTGCCTGTCTCAGCCTCCTAAAGTGTTGGAGTTACAGGCATGAGCTACTGCACCTGGCCTGAATTTTGTATTGTTTGTCAATTTGAGAGGTTGACAAAACTTTAGCATGGATGTGACTGTGTCACTATCATAAATGTACTTATTTGGTCTTAAAGCCCACTGGGAAGTAACAAACTGGGTTTTGCGAGGTGGAGAACAAGGATTTCAGGTTAGTTTTCTGTAGGGATTAGAGCAGAGGCAACCTCCTTATGCTGGAATCTAATGTTTTCAAGAAAGGAATAAAAAACCTGGGCTGTTTGGGGATCTTTCTACTTCCTTAAAGTTTCAGTTTGATTATGTCGCATTTAGCATGAGTGACTCCGTTTAGGTTTGATCTGGTCTAATCTGTTGACGCCTATTGAATAAGTTGAGTCCAAAACAGTGGGTTGTCATAATTTTGTTTAACAGCTTTACCTTTCTGGTCAACGTGCTCACTTAGGTGTGAGTGTTACCAAAACTTAGGACTTTAGTGCTATTCAGTTACCATCCTTTCCAGTTTCCAGTCGCAGCAGTCTATTCACAGGTTTTGGTGTCCTCATGATCACCCCTGTCTTGAGTGTTGATCATTCCTGTTGAAGAGAGACCAGTTGACTTTATATAGACGGCTACATGCAAACATTTATAACTTTTGAGAGAATACAGTGCACCAGGAAGACTACTAGACTGTTAGGAGGGATAATACCAATAGTTTGGAGTGTGCTCCTTGGCCAGAGTTCGCATGAACCAAACCAGCTAAGTCAAATAGATTAAAGAATGAGCAAGATAAACAGTCTACTTGTTTCAACCAAGCAGCCAGTTCATTAATCCCCTGCAGCTGAATCTCTGTAATATCCAATATGTTCATCCACATGTCAGCAAGGCCTGCTGTGGTGGCCCACACCTATAATCCCAGGATTTTGGGAGGCCAAAGCAGGAGGATCACCTGAGGCCAGGCGTTCAAGACCAGCCTCGGCAACATAGCAAGACCCTGTCTCTAGAGAAAATACAAAAATTAGCTGGGCCTAGTGGCATGTGCTGGTAGTCCCAGCTACTCCAGAGGCTGAGGTGGGAGGATCACTTGAGCCCAGGAGGTTGAGGCTAAATGAGCCATGATTGAGCTGCTGCACTCCCATCTGGGTGACAGAGTGAGACCCTCTCTAAAAGAAAAAAAAAATTAAAGCGTCAGCAACTGCACAGATACTTGCCTGATTAGCCAGTAGGCAACCTTGAGCCATTCCATTATCCAGTAGACCTTTAGCAAGATAATGTAAAGAAGTCTGTTTGGTAACCATAGCCTTTGCAGTAGAATCTGCTATAGAGCATATCATGAGGAACAAATTTCTTTCTTTTTTTCTTTTTTTTTTGAGACAGGGTCGCACTCTGTCGCCCAGGCTGGAGTGTAGTTGTGACACTATCTCCACTCACTGAAACCTCCGCTTCCAGTTCAAGCAATTCTCCTGCCTCAGCCTCCCGAGTAGCTGGGACTACTGGTGCATGCCACCATGCCTGGCTAATTTTTGTATTTTTTCTAGAGATGGGGTTTCCCCATGTTGACCAGGCTGGTCTTGAACTCCTGACCTCAAGTGATTCACCCACCTCAGCCTCCCAAAATGCTGGGATAACAGGCATGAGCCACTGCGCCCAGCCCATAAGGAACAAATTTGTAGTCACTGCATCATTTACTCCAAACTATGGAAAAAGTGACCTAACAATGATGACCATCCAGAATGATAAGGGCTTCCTAGCAGTGTTCTTTGTAATCTCTGATGTAGGTTAAGAGGAGAGAACCAGTATTCTGTTTCTGACGGAACCATTAAAATTCCTAGCCCACATTCAACTTTCATCTTACATCCATTAAGACCTAATCCTGCGTATGGATAAGGTTGGGTGTAAAACTTTTCACAAATAAAAGTGTGCCCTATGGGTGCACCACAAGACCCTTTTTCTGTTGTTCATGGAGGCATAAACAAGGAAAACATCGAGAGATAAGAGTCTCATGATGGCAGAGAAGTCTTTGTCCATGCTCTTGGGAATGCTATCCATGTCTAGGGTGCTGTCTGCTTCTGGGGAAAACCTTTCCTGGTTAGCTTTACCTTAAAGTTTCCAATGGGTGTACAATTCCAAGGATCTGGAGGGGCCCTTCTGTGTTGTGATATCAATTGACCCAGTGTTCAAGGCCCCAAAGTTTTGCTTCATTGTGGAAAACAAGGACAATCTTTTCCTGATTTTGTTTCCAGAAGAACCAACCTCCAGGTTCTAGATTGTGAAGGATTCGATTGTCCTCAGTGGGAGAATCATGAAAAACTTCCTTTGTAGCCAGCGCGGTAGCTCACTCCCGTAATCCTTGTGGTTTGGGAGGCCAACGTGGGCGGATCACTTGAGGTCAGGTCTCTGGAAGCCAGGAGGTCGAGACCAGCCTGACCAACATGGTAAAACCCCATCTCTGCTAACAGTACAGAAATTAAGCCGGGCATGGTGCCACATGCCTGTAATTCCAGCCACTTGAGAGGCTGAGGCACAAGAATGGCTTGAACCAGGAGGTGGAGGTTACAGAGAGCCGAGATCGCGCCACTGCTCTGCAGCTTGGGTGACGGATCAAGACTGTCTACAAAAAATAAAAATAAAAAAAAAGAAAAGCTTCCTTTAGCTGGTGGAAATACTTTTTCATATAATGTGTTAAAGTCTTGCAACATTTATTCATATCAGAGTTTAGGAGAGGGAAATACATGAGGTTCTGTTATTAGCGGCATAGGCCTTCCAGTGACTATTTCATAATGACTCAACTTACATTTTCTTTTTTTTTTAAAAAAGATAAAATCAGTAATAGTAACATATCAACTTATATTGTCTACTGGAAGTAGATGTGATTGTTATCAATCCACTCTACCTTTGACCAGGGCAACCAGTCAATTCAGTTAGCTTTGCCTAAAGCCATTGTGTCTGTAATACCTTACTTAAGTGTTTTACAACTTCTCCAGTGAAACCAGTACCATTATCACTGGAGCTTTCTCCCAGGAATGCCCCATGAGGGAAATCGATTTTCTGATAACCTTTTACCTACTGTTATAGCATCAGCCTTCTTGCACGGGAAAGCTTTTACCAGAAAACATGTGTTGAAAATGACAGTTGAATGAAATTCCTCTATAAATGTTCAAATGGCCCATCAGGTACCTGAAGTTTTAATTATCTTCCCAGGTGTTATAGGTTTGATAAACCAAACATGAGTCATAAACCATTTTTAGCAATTTAGAGCAGTCACCATGCCAATATATATGTTTTCTATTTGGAACATTTTCTGTCTTCCATGACAAGTCATGGAGTGCAGAGCTTTTAGTAATGGAAGCTTTATGGACTCAGGAAGGACCAGGTGGTTGTGCAGGCTCTCTGTGAATCCAAGCTTAACATTGGATTTATAGCCTTTTAAATACCAATTTTGTTTCTCCAATTCAGGTGCATAGCACTCTTCATTAAATGGGTTATCATAGGTAATTTGACTTGGAACCTGGAGTTCATTCAAATTGCATATCTTAACAGTTTTAGTACTGGCTGATTTAGCATGAAAATCTGGCAGAGTATTTTCTTGGTATTCAGTTAATTTTTGTCCTGCTTGGGTTAGTTTTACAAACCAGTTTCTTTATTAAAGTTTTGGGAATTCTTACCCAGTCCAGTAGATGAGCCTAAAGTTATCAGAAACCTGTATTCAGTAGTGCTTATTAGGATCCTTTCCGTGAACTTTCTTGAAGACATATTGCTCTAGGATTTTACTTGCTTGTGAAGAGCTTTCAGAAAATGCATCAGTATAAGCAATTAACTGTGAAAACAACTTAAAATGATCAGAGTTAAAGACATAATTGACAAGAAGATTTGATTATGGCCATGAAGAATGTGAGGGTGCAGGCCTGGCTGCCAGTGTTGAGGGCGGGGACCTCAGCCTTCTCGGGCTCCTCACAGGCATGCTGCCCCCCCATGCCCCGCTCTGGCACCAGCAGAAGGAAGGTACTGGCTGCTGCAGGATCCTGCCTTGCTGCCTGTTGGCCCAGAGCCTGCCCCATCCCTCCAGCTGGGGGACCCTCAGATGCTGTCATGCGACCAAGCAGGACTGTGCAGGACCGCATGGTGACAGAATGTTATCTCTTCTAAAAATTCATTCAATTTGAAATAACCTTTAAATTACTTCTAAACTATTTTTCTCAGTAAACACATATTTTTATGCCTTTATAGCTTTCCTTACAAAAATATATCTTACTTCCTTTACATATTCTATATACAGAATTGCTTCTCTCCTTCCTTCATTCCCTCCTTCCTTTCTTTCTTTTTTTATTTATTATTATTATTACTATTTTTTTTTTAAAGGCTAGTCAAGTGAAGCAGTGGGAGTGGAGAAGGAACAAAGAAATCTGTAACTGGTTGTGATCAATTAGTTGTAAACACCACTGCACTCGGACCAGCCTCCCTCCTTCCTTTCTTCCTGTCCTGTCCTGTCCTGTCTTGTCCTGTCCTGTTGCCTAGGTTGGTCTCAAACTCCTGGCTTCCAGATACCCTCCTGCCTCAGCCTCGAACTAGCTGGGATTACAGGCCTGAGCCATCATGCCCAGCTCAGGTTTCATTTTTCTTACAATTAGTTCCTTAAGCTGTGCCTTCTATAAAGAGTTTTTAGGGCCAGGCATGGTGGCTCACACCTGTAATCTCAACATTTTGGGAGGCCGAGGCAGACAGATCATTTGAGGTCAGGAGTTTGAGACCAGCCTGACCAACATGGTGAAACCCTGTCTCTACTAAAATAGAAAAATTAGCTGGGTGTGCTGGTAGGCACCTGTAATCTCAGCTACTCAGGAGGCTGAGGCAGGAGAATTGCTTGAAGCCAGGAGGCAGAGGTTGCAATGAGCCGAGATTGTGTCACTGCACTCCAGACTGGGCAGCAGAGCGAGACTCTCTATTCAAAAAAAGAGGTGATAAAAATGTTGAATCTTTTTAGAAGCTCCTGTACATTAGTAGGCATCCCTAGGTAATCCTCATTTTAAAATTCACTATTTAAAGTGCATTGTTGTTAATTTGGATTGTTCCACTGTAATTTTAAATTACCTTTAGTAAGATTTCACCATTTGTGTAAGCATTTGTTGCTTTTGGGGCCTAATACTTCATACATTTATAGGTAGGCAGAACTGAAAGGTAGAATACTCAGTTCTTCAGAAATTAAGGATCTTGGCCAGGCGTGGTGGCTCACTCCTATAATCCCAACACTTTGGGAGGCCGAGGTGAGTGGGTCCACCTGCGGTCAGGAGTTCAAGACCAGCTGGCCAATATGGTGAGAACCCGTTTTTCCTCAAAAAACAAAAAATTAGCTGGGCATGGTGGTAGGCACCTGTAATCCCACCTCCTCGGGAGGCTGAGGCAGGAGAATCACTTGAACCCGGGAGGCAGAGTGTTGCAATGAGCTGAGGTCGCACCATTGCACTTCAGCCTGGGCAATAAGAGTAAAACTCCATCAAAGAAAGGGGGGGTGTTGTGGGGAAGGAGAGAAAGAAGAAGAGGAGAGAGAGAGAGAGAGAGAGAGAGAGAGAGAGAGAGAGAGAGAGAGAGAGAGAGAGAGAAGTTAAGGATCTTATATTTACATTGAATCTTGGCTTTGGCTCTCAGATTTCCTTGATCAACTTAACCAATGACTATTTCCTACCTAAAGAAGCAAGAAAAAGAAGCAAAGGGGATAGAACAAAAAAAAAACCCTGCAAATTTTTGAAAGCCGTATTTCATACTCCTTGGAGCATTGCTATTATGGCCAGTTTCTGTCTTCCCAGTTAAACATCTGAAGCCCCTAACTGGATCCAAGCCAGTTAATTACCAGAGCCAGTCCCATCCTCAGCCCAGTCCAGTTTCTGTCACAATTTCTGAAATCAGTTCGGATAAAAAAATTTGCTCAAAAATCCAAATCCTTGATTACAAGAGAAAACTTAACCACTATTCGCAGTTGCTGCATGAGAGTAATGGGCACAGTGGGCCTTGTGGGTCCCTTGCTTAGTCACTTGGTGCTCCTGGGGGTCTCTGGAAGCTCTGCTTCAAATCCCACTTCTAACACCATCTGTTAAAAGAAAAACTTTGGACACATTAAACTTACTAGTTTAATTGAGCAAACAATGCATAAATCAGTGAGCCCATGAGCCAGAATAGGTTGAGAGCAACTCATCCTGCCACATAGTCAGAAGGATTTATGGACAGAAAAAAGGAAAGTGACACAGAAAATGAAAATGAGGTTCAGAAACAGCTGGATTGGTTCTAGCGTGGTGGCGTTTGCCTTACCTGAACATAGGTTAAGCAGTTGGTCTGAGTGGTTGAAGTGTGACTGTTGTGATTGGTTTAGACTTGTCTGCTTGTTCCAAGAGTAGGTTGCAGTGTACACATCTAGTTAGGTTACATTTCCCTGTGTACTGAGAAACTGTTAGACCCAATTTAAAATATGTAAGGAGGCAGCTTTAGACTAAACCTAATTT
This sequence comes from Ateles fusciceps, assembly GCA_036589455.1. Classification (NCBI taxonomy): domain Eukaryota; kingdom Metazoa; phylum Chordata; class Mammalia; order Primates; family Atelidae; genus Ateles; species Ateles fusciceps. Next base: position 15,625,432 of record JAZHEH010003205.1, read on the forward strand.
TTTTTTTCTATTTTAAATACAGACCAGGTCTCACCATGTTGCCCGGGCTAATTTGGAACTCTTGAGCTCAAGTGGTCCTCCCACCTCACCCTCCCAAAGTGCTAGGATTACAGGCATGAGCTACCACGCCTAGGCTAAACTTAATTTAATAGATGTATAATATCTCTATAGAGATATTATATATAGAAAGCAGTTTATTATAAGGAATTGGCTTATGCTGTTATGAGGCTGATGGGTCCCAATATCTGCAGTCAGCAGGCTGGAGAGGCAGAAGAGTTGATGGTGTGATTCTAGTCCAAATGCTGGCAGGCTCAAGACCCAGTGTTTCAGTTCAAGTTTAAAGGTAGGAAAAAACTGAGGTCCCAGGCTGGGCACAGTGGTTCATGCCTGTAATCCCAGCACTTTGGGAGGCCAAGGTGGGCGGATCACCTGAGGTCAGGAGTTCAAGACCAGCCTGGCCAACTGGTCTTGGTGAAGAACAGTTGGTGAAACTCGTCTCTACAAAAATTAGCTGGGCTCGATGGCGGGTTCCTGTAATTCCAGCTACTCAGGAGGCTGAGGTGGGAGAATTGCTTGAACCCAGGAGGTGGAGGTTGCAGTGAGCTGAGATCCTGCCATTGCACTGCAGCCTGGGTGACACAGTGAGACTCCATCTCAAAAAAACCCCACAAAAACTGAGGTCCCAATTCAAAGCAGTTAGGAGGAAATTCCCTCTTTCTTGGAATCTTGAGTCCTGGGGGAGATTCAGCCTCTTTGTTCTATTCAGGCCTTCAGCTGTTGGGATGGGACCCACCCACGTTGGGAAGGACAGTCTCCTTTGCTAGTCTACCCGTCCAAATGCTAATTTCATCCAAAAACAGCACTGTAGACACACCCAGAACAATGTTTGGCCAAATGCCTGTGGCCCAGTCAAGTTGACACGAAAAATTAACCGTCATGCCTGATAAAATAGCTAGTACAAACTGAATAAAATGTGTGCCATTGTTGGTTCTTTAGTTGTGAGATTGCACTATGTAAAGTAAGCTCTTAACAACAGGGGGAAAAGGAGAAGGCATACAGGAACTCTGTGTACTTTTTCAGTTTTTCCATAAATCTAAATTCTCCAGTTTTTTTTTCCAAATAATAAATTCAAAATAAAATTATGTTTTAAGCATGTTACTTTCTAGATGACAGTGGACAAAGTGGATACACCAAGAAACTGAAAATCTGTATGTCAGAGGCTGAAGATGAAAAGTGAAGTCTTCATCAGTAGAGACATGATACAAAGATGTGATTCTGTGGGAATGAGTAATGCAAGAAGAGCAGGCGAAGAATTAAGTTCTAGGGATGTCTAGAATTAGTGGGGGAAGAAGAGATCCAAGACTATCTGGATATTTCACTATATAAAATGAAGATGAGAGAGGTTTTAAGGAGGAGAGAGCCTGGCCTAAGAAGGACAGAGGATTAAGGAGGAGTCATATTTTTATTTAACTGTATTTGTGACCCCCCAACATTGCCCCTCCGCCCCTTTTCTAGAGACAGAATCTTGCTCTGTCACCTAGGCTGGAGTGCAGTGGTGTGATCCTAGCTTGCTGCAGCCTCTAACTCCTGGGCTCAAACGATCCTCCTGCCCATAGCCTCCTGAGTAGCTTAGACTACAGCTGCACACCACCATGCCCAGATAAGTTATTTTTTTAAACAGCAGAAAGCCTAAAGATGGGGTAGAAAGCATTATTTTTGATAGTAAAAGTCATGTGAAGCAGGGAATAAGGAAATGTACTCAGATACCTCATTTAAAAAGTAAAAGGGCAGGCACAGTGGCTCATGCCTGTAATCCTTGTACTTTAGAAGGCTGTGGTAGTAAGAGTGCTTGAAGCCAGGAGTTCATGACCAGCCTGGGCAACATAGGGAAGCCCCTTCTTTACAAAAAAATTTTTTTTTCTTTTCTTTCTTTCTTTATTTGTTTTTCAGTTGCCAAAATATAGATCATGCTTCAACAAAAAATTTTTTAAATGAGCTAGACACAGAGGGGCACACCTGTAGTCCCAGCTACTCGGGAGGCTGAGGTGGGAGGATTGCTTGAGCCCAGAAGTTCTGGGATGCAGTAAGCTGTGTCTGTGCAACTGCATTCCAGCCTGGTGACCGAGTGAGATCCCCTCTCAGAAAAAGTAAAAAGTAAAAAGAAGATGTACAGTCTGTGACAAAATAGGTAACATAATTAGGTTAAAATTTTATTTTATTGTAGGCCATAATTAAATGTTTGAAGATAGATTGAAACATTTATCTGCCCTTCTTTTTTCTTCTGACTATTTTAATCCACCATGAAACTTGTAGGGTAAAAATAGTTAATATAGCAAACTTTCCCTAACCTTTGGGAGTAAGAAACAAATCACAAAAAATTTTAAAGCCAAAAATAAAATTGGAGATTCTTCACATTTTCTTAAAATGTCTTAAGGTTCTCAAGTCTTGAAATTTATGAATGCATATCCATGGAAACATGGGTGAAAGCCGTGCAGGTTAAAGTCAGACTCGTTGGAAAGCAGGTGCTCAGCAAGTTAACAAATATTATAAAATCCTAAATTATACTTAACCTTTTTGATATAATCTTCAATAATATAGTTCAAACATTTGTGCACGCACTTTCATTTTATTATCCATTATTCATAATTGAGCACATGGAAGGCTGACTTAACACGCTGAAAACAATCTGTTACATTGAGATGCTACTTTTTGCTGATACTAATAACACTTGAATTTTCCCCCTTGTCCCCCCAAACCCAATAAAATAATCATTTCACAGATAAGCATCAAAGTGGTGATGCTGCCAAAAGTGAAAGGTTGGTGAGCTAGTACTACCTTCACTCAGTAGCTCAAAAGATTGTCAGCTGGTGAACACATAATATAAAATCAGCATCAAAAAGGCTCTTAGGTACATAAGTATATAATATATGAAAATCAGACTGTGAAAGTTGAAGACCGTCTATGAATAAAAATGCAAACATTTAAAAATCTTAACTGCCTACAGTTTCAGGGTTTTTACTGCTTTCCTTATGTTAGTGTGTGTCTAGCATTTAAAATTTTTCTATTTTGTTTAGCTTATTTTCTTCACAAATGACTAGTGTTTTCTATAAGAAGGACTCATTTTATTATCCCCTCAGCACGGAGAAACTGATTAAAGGCCTATAATCTTAAAGACAGGGCACTATCTATGGCTGGGCGTGGTGGCTCACGCCTGTAATCCTAGCACCTTGGGAGCTGAGGCAATGGATCATTTGAGTCCAGGAGTTCAAGACCAGCCTAGGAAACATGGTGAACCCGGCTCTACCAAAAAAAAAAAAAAAAAAACAAAAAAAAACCACACAGGATACTTTCTACCAAGGAATCAGCTAACTGCATCCACATAACTGCACCAGACTTCTTTCAGATGTGTGGAAGTAGAAGAGTTCCTTTTTAAAGTTTCCTTTCTTGTTAAAGAATAAGTGTGCTAATAACTTTGTTAAGTCCTATCCTATGTAGCTGTTAAACATGCCGTGCTTGCAGGCACGTAGTACATTGTATGTCCTTGTACTTTAACCAAGGTATCTGTGTTGGACCTGCCCACAGGCATGTCGCAGCTCTCCATTGCTTTTACCTGTTTAGAAAAGTTTTAATTTGTCAGTCGGGTTTTAGTTTAGATTGTGAGGTCTGGCTCCAGCCAACAGAGATCAGACACAGAAGTAAGAACAACCCCAAATGCGTAAGGAATAAATTTGTGTGTTGTTCTTTGTTCTTTGTGCTCTTGTGGCAAGATAGCTAGTGAGAGTACCCTTCCTGCAGTCCAGGAAGTAAAAATTGCATTGCCGAAAGATCCTTTGTCTCAGTGCTGATTTTTCTTTGTGGCACTGAGCATCTATTTCCAACCTCTATTTCCAACAAGATGCTTCTGGGATATGGTCTTCTGACCATTATCTTCAGCCTCCTTTGCTTCCTGTTACTTGCTCAGTCTCAAAGCTCCTGACTCAGGCTTTTGGTCTGTTTTCCTGAAATCTGCAGCTGGACTAGTACCTGAATTAACCATGGCCAGTTTTGGCCTACTAGTATCTACCAATTGAACTCACTTCCACCTACTCACACTCTTAGGCTAAGTGGTCACCCATAAATCAGCCTATACGCTGGTCCTTCCCCAGACCCAAAGAGAATTTCTTGCCTATTTTGCTATCTAAAGACCTCTATGATTAAAAATTTCCTTTGAGTCTTACAGCTTTACTTCAGCACACTTATTATTATATAGTAATGGATAAGCATGAAAGATCTACAAAAATCAAACAAATCATACGCAGTTACAGAAAAATTTTTAATATTCGAGGTAAGGATTTACAAAGCTATGGAATCAAGGTCCTGGGTTTCTTCTAGTTTGCTCAGCTCTTTTTACAATGATTGTAACAACCACATAAACTTCTTGCTAACCCCACACCAATTAGGGGTGCTGTTGAAACTGGTCAGTTGCAAAAATACAAAGACTCTTTTTACTGATAATCTTTAACATATGGGGAGTAAATCTTTCTCCTGCGAAATTATGAAATACTTCCCTATTCCTGAGCACTGAAAATCAGAATACATTTTATTTTTGAGATTGCAGTTAAATAAATAATTGCCATATTAATTCTTTAAAAGCTATATTATTAGCATTGTTTTTATCTGCCTACATTTGGAAATAGCCTGTAAACAGACTATTACACAGTTTCAGCTGTGCTTTTACTTCTTGGGTAAAGACTGTTAGGTTGTAATAATAATATTATTTTATTATTTATTAGTAGTAAATATGTATATTTGAGACAGAGCAAGACCCTGTCTCAGAATTATGTATATATAAAATAATAATGATAATGGAGTAATAATAATGGAATTGTTGGAATAATAATAATGAACTTGTAGCCTCCACCTCCCAGGTTCAATATTATTATTCCAATCTACCGCCCAGGTTGGAATGCAGTGGCATAATCCTAGCTCACTGCCAGCCTCTGATGCTGGGCTTAAGCAATCTTCCCGCCTCACTCTCCCCAGTAGCTATGACTACAGGCGTGAACTACCACCCCAGGTAACTATTGTAATTTATTTGCAGAAGCACAGTCTCAGCAGGTTGCCCAAGAGTGTATTAGATTATTTTGTGTATCATCTGTATACTTCATACAAAAGCTGATTTAAATAAAAGTGTTTGGGTAGTCCCAAACAAAACCCGATTTTTTTTTTTTTTGAGATGGAGTTTTGATCTTGTTGCCCAGGCTGGGGTGCAATGGCGCAATCTCGGCTCACCATAATCTCTGCCTCCCGGATTCAAGTGATTCTTCTGCCTCAGCTTCCTGAGTAGCTGTGATTAGAGGCATGTGCCACCATGCCTGGCTAATTTTATATGTTTAGTAGAGACAGCTTTCTCCATGTTGGTCAGGCTGGTCTAGAACTCCCAGTCTCAGGTGATCCGCCCACCTCGGCCTCCCAAAATGCTGGGATTACAGGCACGAGCCACTGTAGCTCCCAAAACCAAAAATTTTATGGAAAGAGGTCAATTTATCCTAGTCAAAGAACTTTAACTTTTTAGTAAAGTCACAATTTATTGTATAATGGTAAGATGATCATTAGGTACTTACTGTTGGTTGTAATTAACTGTTAATTGTAATATAAAGTAGATGAATTATCCTCACCAGCTGGCTGGGCATGGTGGCCTCATGCCTGTAATCCCAGCACTTTGAGAGGCTGAGGTGGGAGGATTGCTTGAGCCCAGGAATTGGAGACCAGCTCGGGCACCACAGTGAGACCCTTCTCTACAAAAAATTTAAAAATTGGCCTGGTGTGGTGGCATGTGCCTAAAGTCCCAGAGATTCAGGAGACTGAGGCAGGAGGATTACTTGAGCCTAGGAGGGTGAGGCTGCAGTGAGCCATGATCTTGCCACTGCAATTCAGCCTGGGTGATAGAGTGAGACTATCTCAAAAGAAAAAAAAAGTTGAATTATCACCAGCTATAACTGTCTTTGTGTGACTTCGTGACTTGATTTTTCCACAGAGATCTTTTAAATCTTAGGGTAATTATTCCTCAAACTCAGCATGTTTCTTTTCTTTCTTTACTTTTTCTTTTTTTCTTTAGAGGCAGGGATCTTTCTCTCTGTTGCCCAGGCTGGAGCACAGTGGTGCAGTCACAGCTCACTTGCAGCCTTGAACTCCTGGCTCAAGTGATCCTCCTGCCCAGCCTCCCCAGCTTCTCCAGCAGCTAGGACTGCAGGCACATACCACGATGCCTGGCCCATCTTTTAATATTTTTTGTAGAGACGAGGTCTCTCTTTGTGTTGCCCAGGTCTTGAACTTCTGGGCTCAAGCAGTCATCTTGCCTCAAGCTCCCAAAATGCTGGGATTGCAGGTGTGAGCCACCACACCCAGCCTGGAATCCCATTTTAAATGTACTGGTGGAGCTGACAATGTAAAGGAAACTTGCTTTAAGTTTTGTTTTTGTACAGTGGATACTTTCACAACATGAATAATTGCCCAATTTTATGTTTTGTCAATCTGGGACAGATCACTAGACAAAGACAAGATTATAATTTGGGGAGTTTGCTTTCTTAATCCAGTTTTCAATGAAGGAAAAGTCGTAATTTGTAAACTTATTTTTAAAACCACCATAGTGATCATTTGATCAGTTTGTGAGAATGGCCCATCTGGTTGGTATCTCAAAGTACAATTATAACTGTTTTTTTTTTTTCCACCACAAAGTCTTATAAAATAAATTGAAGGTAATTATATCTTTTTATTATTTATTTTAGAGACCAGAATTTGCCTAGTCATCCAGGCTGGAGTGCAGTGGCGCCATTGTATCTCATAGCAGCCTCAAACTCCTGGGTTCTGGTGATCCTCACACTTCAGTCTCCCAAAGCACTGGGACTATAGGTGCATTCCACCACGTCTAGCTGCAGTTACATCTTTTTATATTAGTGTGTAATCTTTACTTGGGCATGTCAGTAGGTCCACTGCTGAATGGAGAGCTAAAATGACAAACAATGATGTCATTTGCTTTGCAAGTTGAGGAAATGAATATTAATAAGACATTTTTTTTTATCTCAAAGTTTTACCTGTTTGTTGTCAAAGAATATTAATAAGATGTAGCCACCAAAATGTAATTTTATTCATGCATTTTACCAAAGTTCCTTTCTATACAATTGTTATTTTCTTGACTGTTCATTTTCATCATGATTTAATGAAGTCCCATCTGCTCAGTTTAAGTGACCATTTAAAATTTAGCCAGAATATGTTGAGAAAGTACTGGAATCTCTCCCATTTATTTTTTTTTTATTTTTATTTTTTGAGATGGAGTCTCATTCTATCGCCTAGGCTGGAGTGCAGTGGTGTAATCTCTCCTCACTGCAACCTGTGATTCCCGGGATCAGTTGATTCTCCTGCCTTAGCCTCCTGAGTAGCTGGGATTACAGACATCCACCACCATACTCAGCTAATTTTCCTATTTTTAGTAGAGATGGGGATTCACTGTATTGACCAAGCTGGTCTTGAACTCCTGACCTCAAGTGATCTGTCTGCCTCGGCCTCCCAAAGTGCTGGGATTACAGGTGCAAATCATCCCGCCCAGCTCTCTTCCCATTTATTGAGGAAATCCTGTCTTAAATCATTTGGTAACAAAGTAGGGTTTAAATAATTCTGAGGAACTGTACACATTGTTATGTGTCTGCAGACAATACTGCAGACTGATTTTGTGCAAACGGTAATTCCCTCGTGATCTCCCATAGATGACTATATTTTATTGTTGTACTTGGTTCTTAAATACTCTGTCATTGCGATTTTCTTAGGCCTACACTTTGGTTGAGAATTTTATTTTTTATTTGTTTATTTTTTTCAAGATGGAGTTTTGTTCTTGTTGTCCAGGCTGGAGTGCAATGGCGTGATCTTGGCTCCCTGTAACCTCCGCCTCCCAGTTTCAAGCAGTTTTCCTGCCTCAGCCTCCCAGGTAGCTGGGATTACAAGCATGCGCCACCATGCCCAGCTAATTTTTGTATTTTTAGTAGAGATGGGGTTTCTCCATGTTGCTCAGGCTGGTCTGAAACTCCCAACCTCAGGTGATTCGCCTGCCTCGGCTCCCAAAGTGCTAGGATTATAGGCATGAGCCACAGCGCCCAGCCAAGAATTTTAAATAATCTCATAAATCTAGACTGATAAATTGTATCTTTGTATATGTGAGTTGTGCTGTTGTTAGATAGTTATCTTTGTATATGTGAGTTTTGCTGTTGCCAGATAGTTACTTCTGTTTAAGAGCTGTTTACCAAATTATGGAATTTGGATATGCAGTGAAAATTCAGCTTTTAGAAGCCACAAGAAGACCAAAATGATAGCAGAATATAATAACTGAAGTTGCAACTGCTATGAAGTCTATACAGTTTTAAAGGATGTTCCAGAAAATTCCCATTTATTTAATATGTACTGTTAAGCTAGAATCTGTCAGAATAATCAAATTTTGAAGAAAGTAGTAGCCGTGCGTGGTGGTGCACACCCGTGATTCCAGCTAGTTGGGAGGCTAAAGCCGGGAGTATCACTTGAGCTCAGAAATTCAAGACCAGCATGGGCAACATAGTGAGATCCTGTCTTTAAAAACAACTTTTTTGTTTTTGAGACAGAGTTTTGCTCCCGTTGCCCAGGTTGGAGTGCAGTGGTGCAATCTCAGTTCGTTGCAACCTTCGCTTCCCGGGTTCAAGAGATTCTTCTGACTCAGCCTCCCAAGTAGCTGGGATTACAGGCACCTGCCACCACACCCAGCTAATTTTTTGTATTTTTAGCAGAGGCAGGATTTCACCATGTTGGCCACGCTGGTCTCAAACTCCTGACCTCAGGTGATCCACCTGCCTCGGCCTCCCAAAGTACAGGGATTATAAGTGTGAGCTACTGCACCCGGCCAAAAACAATTTTTTTTTTTTTAAAGAAGTAAAACAAGGACCTATGACACAATTGTGAACTTAAATATAAATCGTTTCCAGAAGTAGTGAAGACAGTCAGAATCAAAGCACAGGTTGAACATTGGCTTAAGCAAAAAGACCTGCATCTTTTTTTTCCCCCCTGTCTATAAGTTTATCCAATGCAAAGTAATCCTCTCCAATTTTACTGAGGTCCCTGACCACGTCCATGACCAAACCTGCCTCTAAACTGGAATTTGGTTGCTGACCCAGCCCCAGCCTTGGCTTTCTTAACGGACCAGGGGGCACAGCACTTCGTCTGTGGGTGTCGTTTGGTTTCCCTTCTTGTGAGTCACATGTGTCACTCACCCTCCAGACATTTAGGCCAAAGCCCGCCAGTCTCTGGACGGCTGTGGTATAGGGTGGCAGGCACAGTCTAGCTGGGCAGATGGAGGTAATAATCACAGAGATACTGGATACCCTTGCTGGTAAGGTACCAGTAGAAATATCTCCAGGCAAACTTCCTTCATATAGCCTCAGGACTTGAGAGACTGCATGGCCTTCATGGTGTGAAGGTTGGGCACATTCTTGTCTGCCAGCTCCGGGTGCTTAGGCAGGTGGACATCCTTCTTGGCCACCATGACTCCCTTCTTAAAAAGGAGTTCATAGATGGCAATCCCGTTTTTCTTAGGCATTAGCATCTTGGTGGCTGCAGGGCCCAGGGCTGGGGCTGGAGGGACCTGCAACATAATAGAGATTGCATCTTCCCAGTCAAAACACTTGAAGGAAGAGGTAATAATCCATCCCATAGAAGACAATATTGTTTTTCAAATAAATGCTGAATGTACTTTTGATTACTCAGAAAACATTTATATAACCTATTTTCCACATTCCCCCAAACTAGGTCATAGCAGTGGCTTAAACTGTATACAAACTTCAAACTTTTTAGATAAAACTTAACTCCTCAGTAGGAAGGGTCAAGGACTGGTAGCAAAAGGAAAACTAGGAAGATGTTTGCTGTTTTCTCTTCTTTATAATTAACTCCCTGTTCTAGACTACCTTCTGTTTTATCTACTTGGACTACTGGGGAAGATATTTAAGAATCTGCAGGTGCAAAAAGTATCTTTAAAAAGATACCTTCCCCACTTCCCTTCTCTTTTTCTCCCCAGTAATTCTCCTGGTACATTTGAAATGGGCTGTATGACATCATCATAGACTTTGGTAATGACATGTAAAGGCAGATCCCCTTCCCCCCATACATAAACACCCACACCTGTACACAAACTAGCCAACTGACACTTTAAAGTTGTATTTTCTTTTATTAAAAAAAAATAAGGGCTGGGCATGGTGGCTCATCCCAGCACTTTGGGAGGCCGAGGTGGACGGATTGCTTCAGCTGACGAGCTCAAGACCAGCATGGGCAACGTGGCAAGACCTCCATCTCTACTAAAAATTAAAAAAAAAAAAAAAAAAAAAAAAAAGTAGCCAGACATGGTGGTGTGCACCTAAGGTCCCAACCTATTTGGCAGGCTGAGATAGGAGAATTGCTTGAGCAGGGGGATGGGGGGGGGGATTGGTGGTAAGGTTGCAGTGAGCTGAAATCACACCCCTGTACTCCACCCTGTGTGACAGAGCAAGACCTTGTCTGAAAAAATAAATAAATAAAATAAAATAAATTATAGCCTTGAAGGAATGAGAAGATACAATTCTCTAAGACCCCAAAAGCATTTCTCATTTCCTTCTGTCATGGGTCTATGATTAATTTATAACTTTTAGATACTAGTATTCCAGAAAATGGCAGCAGAATGTAAGACAGAAACAATTGTTAAATTGCTTTTCAGTAGTAATGATCTATACTTTGGCATACTTTGGCTTTCTCAAATCGGAAGTCCAAGTAGTCTTACCCCAGTGGTTCGTAAACTTGAGCATGCATCACATCACCTGGAAGCCTGGTTAAAATGCAGATTGCTTGGTCCCACTTGTAGTTTTTGATTCAGGTAGGTCTGGGGTGGGGCCCATGAATTTACATCTCAGACAAAGGATGCTGATACTGATGCATTCTGAAAGCCACAGTAGCTCTTACTTATGTTTTTCATTAATTTGGGTTGGCCAGGCCAAAGCCCTCTAAGTGAATATTACTTCTTTACAGTTCACCTTGCTTTAAGTAATTTGTGTATATTGTTGTGCAGGGTACTGGAGGGCGGGCCAATGGAGTTTTCACTTGTGATTTGAGGTTCGACCTAGTCCTTATCTTAAAAACTTACTGCTTTATATGAAGCAGTTCATAAAACCCGTTTTGCCAGCTCAGGACTAATGAAAAACTATTTTTATTACCTATAATTAACCTAATTCAGGAAAAAGAGCAGGCTTGGGGGGAAAGGCTAGCCCTAGAGACAAGTAAGGAAGCTCAAAAATTGCTTTCCTGAGATTAGTGTTACCACCCCAGTATAGCATTTGAAATTGTTATTAGAATTCTTGAACCTAGTTGCTCAAATCTGAGGCTGAGTTTGTAGGTGTTAAATAAGTTGTCTGTTAGATTCAACATGGATACTTCCAGGGTTGCTCTAACTTGAAACATTAGATTAGCTTATTTGATAGGCTGGAGTGTGTTGTGCAAAACTTGGAATGGTGGCTACAGAGGAATGAGAGATTCCATCCCACTGGTACTGTGTCTCAGCTTCTCACGTCTACTTTCCTTGTTCTGCATTATCAAAATACAGTATTCCAGAGCCATATCTATACAATTCACCTTGGTAGTATCACTAAACAAAATTTCATTTAAATCTCTAAATTTTTTTTTTTTCAGAAGATTGCTGCCAAGCTTGTCCCTCTCTTGACTTTTGTTTGAGTCTTTGTCTTCTTTCTTTTTTCTTTCTTTTGAGATGGAGTCTTGCTCTGTTGCCCAGGCTGGAGTGCAGTGTTGCCATCTCAGCTCACTGCAGCCTCTGCCTCACAGGTTCAAGTGATTCTCCTGCCTCAGCCTCCTGAGTTGCTGGGATTACAGACACGTGCCACCACATCTGGCTAATTTGTAACCTTCTTTTCTCTTTTTACAAACAAGTCTGCAAGTAGATGGCTAATTTTTATATGAGTCTTTGTCTTATTTCAAACTCTGAGAACAGTTACCTAATTGAGTCTTAGATGATAAAATCCAGTATTTAAAAAATCTTAAAACTAAAAAATATTCTTATTTAAAAAATTATGTTTTAAATTTGGAGTTTATCATGTTTCATGGCCCAAAATAGCACATTGTGTTTTTGGCATCTTCTGTCCTGCCTGTGCCAGTGAAAAACCACACCATATGGTATGACTGCTGTTACTCTAGGAAACCCACACATGGCGGAGACATTGCCAGGCACGAAGCCGAGGCGCTGTTCGCATATGCTTCTCTTTGTAAGCCAACATATTGACCAGGATATATTAGGATTCCAGTACATCACGGTATCCTATCAGTTGAGACTTAGAGCTCTTTCTCCAACAGCTTCGACGTTTGGCCACGTTATGAAAACACATACTCCAAACAAAATGGACTCTCTTACTCAGCTTCACGAAGAAGCTTTTGAATGACTACTGCCAGAAAGGAAATCACCTTTTAAATACAATCAATAAGTACTTCAGTGTCCCTTAAGTTCTAGCACCCCTCCACCACTCTGTCCTTTTAAAATTATTTTTATTTTAGAGATGGGATCTTGTTCTTTTGCTCAGCCTGGAGTGCAATGGTGTGATCACAGCTCATTGCAGCCTCAACTTTCCCCGACTCAAGCAGTCTTTTCATCTCAATCTCCCAAGTAGCTGGGAGTATAGGTGCTCACCACCACGCCTGTCTAATTTTTTAGGGGGTAGGGGGCTCAGACAGGGTTTTGCTGTGTTGTCCAGGCTGGTTTTGAACTCCTGGGCTTGATCCTCCTGCCTTGGCCTCCCACAGTGGTGGGATTACAGGCATGAGCCACCACGCTCGGCCCCCTTTCCTGTTGTTTGTTGTCTGTTTTATAGAGTAGTCATTTAGTTCATTGTGGGCTTCATCAAGCATTTCTTAATGTTATAAAATTACTAGTAGGGCTTTTTAGTATAAAATTAGCAAATTCTCCTGAAAATAAAAGATACACAGATTTGTTCACCAACTTTGTCCAGTCATACTTGGAATGACTATTGAACATGCTATGCTGGCTGTGCTAGGCACTGTGTATAAAAGACGGGAAAGACAAAATTCCACCTGCAAGGAACATGTAAAAAGGTTATAATACAGTGCAGTACTTTCCTAGAGAGACAGAAAGTACTCTATGGTCATATCTTGAGTTGACTCATAAAATTAAACTTTGCAAAGACTCAAAGGAAAATATTAAATTTTTGCAGTAGGAGAAGTGCTTATTAGTGTTATTGCCTGGTCAATCAAAAAATGCTTAAAGCTCAGAAGTTTGTAAGATTGGTTCATTTGCTGATTGGCAAATGACTGAAAAAATTAAATGTCGTTTGGTTTTCTTTTCTTTTTCCTCTGAAAAATTAAATGTCGTTTGGTTTTCTTTTCCCCTCCCTCGCTCCCTCCCTTTCTTCCTTCCTTCCTGTCTCACTCTGTCACCCAGGCTGGAATGCAGTGATTCGGTATCAGCTCCCTGCAACCTCTGCTTCCTGGGTTCCAGTGATTCTCCTTCCTCAGTCTCCCAAGTAGCTGGGATTTTGGGTGCCTGCCACCACGCCCAGCTAATTTTTCTATTTTTAGTAGAGATGAGGTTTCACCATGTTGACCAGGCTGGTCTTGAACTCCTGACCTCAAGTGATCTGCCTGCCGCTCCCCCGCTGCCCCACACACAAAGTGCTGGGATTACAAGTGTGAGCCACAGCGCCCAGCCCTGTTTGGTATTATTTCCAATAATTCATCATCCAATAGTCTTGTGCGAATTTTTAGAGAAATGAAATTTAAATTGAGGCTAAAAGGCCTGAAAAATTGTCCACAAAGCAAGTTGTTTGGGAGAAGCTGTTGATGTCAGTTTGACCCTGTAAGCTGTTTTTGGAAGCCTAGAGGTCAGATTTCTGTCAGCCAAATAACATACATGGAATGCCAGTGAATACCTAGAATTGTGTGGTAGGCCAAGCTGTGATTACTGTCTTCAAAGAACTTTCTTAAATATAAATATCTGGACCGTTAAGAAAACTGCCAGAGACTGCAGAGGTTTTGTGATCAACCAAGGATTTATTTCATTTGAATTCAGATATTTTCAGGAAGAATTTAAAGATAGACATAATTTGGAGCCAAATTTATGCCAGCAAAATCATTTATGCCGTTGCCTGCTTTGTGATGTTATGGTTGTACCAAGTAAGAATTGGAACACAGGTTCAGAATACCTACTTTCTGGCGTCCTATGGCAGATATTTTTAGAATGCAGAGCAGCTAAAGTGCTCGCTGTGAGTCAGGTTCTCACTCAGAAATAGATATTGACTATGGACTTTACAAAAATAAAAATAAGCTGGGCGTGGTGGCGCGCGCCTGTAATCACAGCTACTCGGGAGGCTGAGGCAGGAGAATTGTTTGAACCCAGAGGTAGAGGTTGCAGTGACCTGAGATTGTGCCACTGCACTCCAGCCTGGGTGACAGAGTGAGACTCCGACTCAAAAAAAAATTTTTTTTTTTAAATTTTTTCTTTCTCAGTTATTCTTCTGTCTTGGAAATACAGTTTTGAGCCATCATCAGTAGATTAAATGAATACTTTATATCAAAAGGATACAACTTTTGGTATCAGAGATAATTGAAATGATCCCTCTATGGAAGTGGAAATTTTTCACAGATATCAACTGTTGTGAGTTGGTGATTATGCTATCAGAGTTTGTCAGAGGGTTTTGGAAAGATAGGACTCTAATTTTTATGGGAGAAGGGTTGAAAAAATGTATTTTTTCTCTCTTCATCTTAGCTCAGATTCAAAGCATTTTTATTCAGAGCATTTTCATGCAATTAATGATTGGCTTCTCCCAAAACATAGCACTAATTAACTAGTAGAATAGGCATTGAAATGAACAATTTCATAGTCTTACCCTATGAGTTGCTTTCCTCACTATGCCAAAGAACGCTAAATGTGAAAAAAAAATTATTTTGTCATAAATAGAAACTGAGCCTTAAGCCAATACACAGATGCAAGACACTTTTGTTGTGGCTGATCTATTTTGGAGGCAATTACTTATGTAAGCTGGATCTGCTTAATCTTAAATTCTAAAGCGAAATGTGATTAGTCATATTTGAAAAAAGGATCTTCTCTTCATTTTTTCTGTTTTTGTTTTTCTGGGACTTTAAAGAGACGATGTATAATTGTATTAAATGAGCTATTGGTGAAGTAAGGAAAAGAGTGATGAGGTGATTTACATTTATAGAAATGGTTTTTGTTTTTAATTGAGGCACTACTTCTACATCCCCCCTTGGAGACAAGGGAACACAACAAAACTAGAAAAGTTCAGGAATTTGTAATGGCCCCAAAATAGCATAAGAGACTGTCTTAAACCAGGGAAGTCAACTTCCTATTCTTATGCATCATTTTTTATGCCCCCTGGAAGCAGAGGCAGTTCTAGCAGCCAGTTGAGTAAATTATTTTGCTAGGTTTGTGTTGTGATGCTTTGCTCAGTGGTAAGCCTTTGGGGAAAGAAGGCTTCTCTGTCTTTTCAAACTACATTAACATGATGGGTCCAAATTATCCATGTTACCCACTTTTAGTCATGAATCCTTCTCTCTCTTTTTTTTTTTTTTTTTTTTTTGAGATGGAGTCTCAGTCTGTCGCCCAGGATGGAGTTCAGTGACACTATCTCAGCTCACTACAACCTCTGCCTCCCGGGTTCAAGTGATTCTCCTACTTCAGCCTCCCAAGTAGCTGGGATTGCAGGTGCCTGCCACCACGCCTGGCTAATTTTTGTATTTTTAGTAGAGGGGGCGTTTCATGATCTTGGCAAAGCTGATCTCAAACTCCTGACCTCAGGTGATCCGCCCACTTCAGCCTCCCAAAGTACTGGGCTTATAGGTATGAGCCACCGCGGTCAGCCTAGTCACGAAAACTTCTAATCATAAATCCTTATCTTTGTTTATGGCCTATACTAAAGTTTCAGAAGTCTTAAGTCAAAGCCTTGTATTTTATTTAATTAATTAATTTTTTGAGACAGAGTCTTACTCCAATCACCCAGGCTGCAGTGCTGTGATACGATCTCTGTTTACTGCAACCTCTGTCTCTTGGGCTCTAGCGATCCTTCCACCTCAGCCCCTACAAGGAACTGGGACTACAGGCACATGCCACCACACCTGGGTAACTTTTTTATTTTTTGTCATGACAGGGTTTCGCCATGTTCCTCAGGGTGGTCTGGAATGCCTGGGCTCAAGCAGTCTGCGCGTCTCAGCCTCCCAAAGTGCTGAGCTTACAGGCATGAGTTACAAAGCCTTGTGTTTTAGACATTATATTTCCCACAAGTCTTCTGAAGAATAGTAATTATGATTATGAAAATTTCATAGACACTATGGTAAGATCTGAGCATCTTTGAAACAATTACAGTAGTGCAGCTCAGGACCTCCTTTTGTACTGCTCTGTACTACCTGTGCACAGGTTACTTTCAGGCGATTTTGGTAACAAACTCAGACATTTAAACTGAGTTGTTGAAGTCATTGATCTTGTTTTATTAAAGTTGACCAGTTGGTGACAAACACTTACTTTTACAAAATTAATCAACTTGAGTTTGATGTGATGAGAGAAGGATATTGACTGGAAGTGGTAGGCTCAAAACATTTCCTAAGTAAAACTTACAAAAGAGGGCCGGGCGTGGTGGCTCACGCCTATAATCCCAGCACTTTGGGAGGCCGAGGAGGGTGGATCACGAGGTCAAGAGATCAAGACCATCCTGGTCTGCATGGTGAAACCCCGTCTCTACTGAAAATACAAAAAAATTAGCTGGGTGTGGTGGTGCGCGCCTGTAGTCCCAGCTACTTGGGAGGCTGAGGCAGGAGAACTGCTTGAACCCAGGAGGCGGAGGTTGCAGTGAGCCGAGATTGCGCCATTGCACTCCAGCCTGAGTAACAAGAGCGAAACTCCATCTCAAAAAAATAAAAATAAAAAATAAAAAACTTACAAAGGAGATCTTAGTTGACCAATACCGTCTTGGTTTGTTTGTATATTAAAAGATGTCTGCATCTGAACGGTTGAACTTAAATATAAAGTTGAGCTTAAATACAAAGATTCCTTAGAACTCTAAAAGATAGGGGTGAACAAAACCCAAACTATTTAATCCTCTGCTGTTTACTTAGAAACAAAAACCCAAATGAAATGCAAAATAGATATCTGAATCTAGGTTTGTATATAAGTATTAGATTGAGAGATTAGGCTCTGGAACACACAGAAATTCCACACATACTGTTCTGTGCTCGGAAAACTTGGTGGAGTGGAGCAGGCACCGTGGCTCATGCCTGTAATTCCAGCACTTTGGGAGGCTGAAGTGGGTGGATCACTTGAGCCCAGGAGTTCGAGACCAGCCTGGGCAACATGGTGAAACCCCATCTCTACAAAAAATACAAAAATTAAGCAGGTGTAGTGCCATGCACCTATAGTTCCAACTGCTAGGGAGGCTGAGGTGGGAGAATCACTTGAGTCTGGGAGATTGAGCCTTCAGTTAGCCGAGATTGCACCGCTGCACTCCAGTCTGGGTGACAGAGCAAGACCCTGTCTCAACAACAACAACAAAAAAGAAAACTTGATGGAGTGATTTAAATACTGTCTCTTTCCATTAGGATTAGATCTTTCCACCAGAATTTCCTGAATTTATTCCTTTTTTCTAGTTTATTCTAATGTAGTTGAACTAATTTAAACTGAACTTACCTTCCTATAGCCAAGAATCTGCATATCTACAAACTTATTTCTGAAGTTGAAGCTTTTCTTTTTCTTTTTTTTTTTCAATTTTTGAGATGGAGTTTCACTCTTATTGCCCAGGCTGGAGTGCAGTGGCACGATCTTGGCTTACCGCAACCTCCGCCTCCCGGGTTCAAGCGATTTTCCTACCTCAGCCTCCCCATTAGCTGGGACTACAGAGGTGTGCCACCAAGCCTAGCTAATTTTTGTACTTTTTTTAGTAGAGACGAGTCAGGATGGTCTTAATCTCTTGACCGTGATCCACCCACCTCGGCCTCCCAGAGTGCTGGGATTACAGGTGTTAACCACCGCACCCAGATCTGAAGTTGAGGCTTTAACAGAACACTTCTTTTGTATTTTTTCTTATTTTTGAGGTTGGTTTATTTTGGAATTGGGGCAGCACATAATTAACACTCTTCTAGAAGGATACAATAATTAATGTTACAAGTATAGATAATATTTATTACATACTTATAGTGAGCGTTGCACTAGTTGCTTTACCTATTTTGCTCCACTTATGCTTACAAATGAAATACTCTTATTCCCATTTATAAATAGGGAAATTTAGGCTTACAAATGTTAAATAATGACCGAGCATGGTGGCTCATGCCTGTAATCCCAGCACTTTGGGAGACCGAGGCAAGTGGATGGCCTGAGATACAGAGTTCGAGACCAGCCTGACCAACATGGAGAAACCCTGTCTCCACTAACAATACAAAATTAGGCCTGCGCGGTGGCTCACGCCTGTAATCCCAGCACTTTGGGAGGCTGAGATGGGCGGATCACCTGAGGTCAGGAGTTCAAGACCAGCCTGGCCAAAACACTGAAATCCTATCTGTACTAAAAATACAAAAACCATCCTGGCGTGGTGGCGTGCGCCTGTAGTCCCAGCTACTCAGGAGGCTTAGGCAGGAGGATTGCTTAAACCCAGGAGGTGGAAGTTGCAGTGAGCCAAGATCACGCCATTGCACTCCAGCCTGGGTGACAGAGTGAGACTCTGTCTCAAAAAAAAATACAAAATTAGCCGGATGTGGTGGCAGGTGCCTATAATGCCCAGCTTCTCAGGACGCTGAGGCAGGAGAATCGCTTGAACCAGGGAGGTGGAGGTTGTGGTGAGCTGAGATTGTGCCATTGCACTGCATGCAGCAACAAGAGCAAAACTATGTCTCAAAAAAAAAAAAAAGGTTAAGTAGTTTGTCCAAGATCTTGCAGCTAGTACCTGGAAGAACCCAAATTTGATTCCAGATCTCTCTTTCCAAAATTTATGCTGCATACCCAAATCTATAGATTGTATGGTAATGAATGCTTAGAAATACTTAAGAGTCTTCTTTGTTGTTCGACTAATGGAGATGAACATTCTTTATTAGGGAGGAAGTGCATTTTTCAACCATTGACATACTTAATGAGATGTTTTAAAACTATAATTCTAAGAGGATCTGCATCTGTTCTGCCCATTTCCATTTGCTTCTCCAAACCATTTCTGTAACAATATTTCCCCTTCCTCGGAAAGGTTGTCATCTGTTTTTCTGGAATTATATAAGATTTGCAATCAATTGGGGTCAAGCTGTCTTGCATTTTATCCCATCTCCTCCTATTCTAACTGAAGCACAGGGAATTAGAATTTGTTCAGGTCATGCAGTGATCACTGGCTCAGGTGGAGTACCATCAGCAGGATTCTCCTGGTCTTTTGTGCTTTGCACTTTGGTTTCAAAATCAATTAATTTCATAATAGAAAATTAGCACTTTAAAAGGCACAGATGTGATTTGGAAATTATGGATAATTCTTAGATTGCATCTTTGTTAATGTTTTACATTAGCTTATCAGTATTCCCCAAACTATAATATATTTTGATATAGTGGTAATTATTGATGTGTACCTTTTTTCTACCAACTGTAAAATGATGTTATCTAACTGAGAAGAAATGTAGGGACCTTTTGAAGATTTTATCAGATTTTTATGCACATTACTAATGTTTGGAAACCTAGAAGATGCCATTTTTTTTGTTTGTTTTTTGTTTTAGAGATGACTTCTCACTGTTTT
This sequence comes from Ateles fusciceps, assembly GCA_036589455.1. NCBI lineage: Eukaryota > Metazoa > Chordata > Mammalia > Primates > Atelidae > Ateles > Ateles fusciceps. The sequence goes on from JAZHEH010003205.1 coordinate 15,645,231, forward strand.
GTCCAGGCTGGAGTGTAGTAGCTATTCACAGGCTCTAACATAGCACAGTACTGCCTCAAACTCCTGGTCTCAAGAGATCTTTTCACCTCAACCTCCCAAGTAGCTGGAACTGCAGGCATGTGCCACTGAGCCTGAACTGTTTCTGTTTTTTTAATATTTTTTTCTCCCAGTTTAGCCCTAGGCTCTTTCTTTGAGCTATGTGTCTTTCAGAATTGTGCAGTGAAGTGTACTGTGTTAATTCAGATGGAAGTCCAGTTCCTGAATCCAAGCTGTACTCTTCAGAAGCACCAGTAATTTGCACTGGGTTATACAGAAAGAGTTCTGCACATTCTGGTAGCTCAGCCTTATTTGCTTTTGCTTAGGCCAGTTCAGATAAACAATGTACTCACCAGGGGTCAGTATGGAAGAATGTGGCATGTGCAGGTACTTGGGTCTGGGAGCATGAGAAATTATATTTAATTTCAGGACTTTTTTGTATCCTGTAATCTTATATCCCTCTTTTGTATTTAATTTTCTGTATTATAGAAGTAATATAGTTGGATTGGTGGTATGAGCTACATTGACAAAATCATTCCAGATTTACTGGGTATAAACATTAATGATGTCAGATATCTGGAAATTTTTTCTTTTAGTCTAGTTTCCTGTTTTGCATTTGGTTTAGTAGCTACTGATTTGACAAATTTGTACCTTTGTTCAGCTGTCCTAAATCATGTGACAGCACAGAGGGAGGAAAGAATGTAAAGGATGCCATATCAAAATTGGTAATTCTGTTCACTATTCATACAGTGCCCTTCAAGAGAATTGTTTCACACTGCTTTCTAAAACCCCCATGTAAAAGTTGGCTATACTATTCATATTGATACCATATCATCAAGTAGTTAACGTGCTTTTCTTAGAGTAGAACTATCATCTAGGACTCCAAGAGGGCAGATTGCTACTTGCTATGTGCCAGAGGATGTAAATATATCATATTCCACCCCCCCCCCCCCCCACAACACCCCTTTGAAATAGACAATGGAAGGGGAAAAAATAGGAAAATATGAACTGGGAAAGCATATTATTCAGCTTCCTTGCTGTCCCAGTCATCAAGATGTATTCTGAATATTTTCCAAGGTGTGTATGTATATCCTAAACTGGAATGACCTTTGATTTTTTTTTTCTGTTTTTTTGAAGGAATGAAGGGTTTTATTGAAAATGAAAATACACTCCACAGTGTGGGCCTGACCATAGGGCCTGTTACACAGTTTTTGTAAGTTTAAATACTCTCTACTTGGGGTATGCCCTACGTAAATGAAGAGGATAAAGTAAAGTTACAAAGTCATTTACTCGGTGTCTACCCTATGGAGAGGATAGTTCCTGTTATAGCTGAAGTGTTAATCAGCCATATGTTCCTTGCTTCCAGACTCTATTTTCCTGTCTCATCTTCCCACTTAGAGAAGTGACTGTCATAATTCTTCATGAGAGGCAGAGGGACCGATGGTCTTTTTTTCTGTAATTGCTTCATGCTGACTTAGAATGTACCTATTGGGGATCACAGAACTCTTGCCCTGTTCTGTCTAGTGGAGGCAGGGTAGTTTCTTGATGGCCCAGGGTGGTGTCTACATCTGGAACTGGCTGGAGCCCTTGTTGCATGATCATCTGAAGCTTGATGGTCTCTCGAGGGTTCCAATGGGTACATTGAACCCAAAAGTTCAAGGTCCCAAACTTTTATTGTAGTGTGGATGGCAAGGACAGTCTTTCTCTGATGTTTCCAGAAGATTCACACCATGAAAAGTTTCTCTACCTCTTCCTCCTGGCTGGCTCACCAAAATATGTTAATGGTGGAAGGTGTCCAAGTTCTTGGCATCTTGAACAAAGAATTGGACAAAATGCACAAACAAAGCAAGGAAGGAATGAAGGGTTTTATTGAAAATGAAGGTACACTCCACAGTCTGGGAGTGGACCTGAGCAGAGGGGCTCAAAGGCCTTTTTTTTCCTTTTCTTACACATGGTATAAAAATTTAAACGTGCAAAGAGAATGTAAAAATAAATCTTTTTATGTATCCTTTCAGAAATAATCTGTACACATACAATAAAACATGTATGTCATGTATTTTGAATTCTTATTCTTTGCCTGTATGAAGCCTGGCTTCTTAATGTTTTTGTTGTTTAAAATGGTCAGATTTTATACAGCAGATGAAAGGCCAGTGGTAGCACATATTTGCAAGGCCTTCTGTAATTTTTGAAGGCCTTCTACATAACTTTTTTCCTGATGCTCATAACAGCCCCATGAGGTAGGTAAAGCAGGATTTGCCTTTTTTTAATCTACACGAAATTTGAAGCTTAAAAAATTATGTGACTTCATCAAGGTTGTTATGCAATACATGTGTGATGGAACTGGAATCAGAGCCTAAGTCTTATGGCTGTTAGTCCAGAATTCTTGTTTCCATTTTGCCTCTCAAACGTGATGGCTTGAGGGGATCTACTATCCTGTATCTTCTTTTATGAGATGTCAAAAATACTGTGAGCAGCTAATTGTGGAAGAATTTTTATGCTGTATTTTGGTAGTAGTGGTGTGGTAGTTACAACCTCACAGTTCAGAAATATGACCTTTTTGATGTATTTCCTACAAAGCAGTTTATAAACATCATTGCTGCTTTCGTTACATGTGGATACCATAACTGACTTTATTCAGGCAACTGAGTGTTGAAAACAAGGTCTTTTATCCCTTGATAGCTGTGTGCCTGCCATGGCTAGGAGCCAAGGGGATAAACCTGTCCGAGGGTTTTCCCCTTGATGCCAAAGTAGAATCTGAACAAGCATTTGATAGAGTGCCTGACTCTGTTTCCTTCCCCCATAATTGAGATAAAAATGCTTGACACCAGCACCAAACTGTATTCTAGATTTCTAAGTCATCTCCTAGGGGGAAAAATGAGTGGGGTGAGAGGGAAAGTTTCAGATAGTAGGCTCTCATGGAGCTGTTTTTTTGTTTGTTTGTTTTGAGACAGAGTATTGCTCTGTTGCCAGGCTGGAGTGCAGTGGTGTAATCTCAGCTCATTGCAACCTCCTCCTCCCGGGTTCAAGCGATTCTCCTGCCTCAGCCTCCCGAGTAGCTGGGACTACAGGCACATGCCACCACACCTGGCTAATTTTTTGTATTTTAGTAGAGATGAAGTTTCACCATGTTGGCCAGGATGGTCTTGATCTCCTGACCTCATGATCCTCCTGCCTCACCCTCCCAAAGTGCTGGATTACAGGTGTGAGCCACCGTGCCTGGCCTGGGGGATGATTTTTTAGTCCCAGAATAACTTATTCATTCACAATGGAGAAATGTGCCAGAGAGTCCTTGCATAATCAGACTTTAAAACTTCTGTCATTGGCCGGGCGCGGTGGCTCATGCCTATAATCCCAGCACTTTGGGAGGCCAAGGCGGGTGGATCACGAGGTCAAGAAATGAAGACCATACTGGTCAACATGGTGAAACCCCGTCTCTACTAAAAATACACAAAAATTAGCCGGGCCAGGGGGGGCCGGGCGCGGTGGCTCACGCCTGTAATCCCAGCACTTTGGGAGGCCGAGGCGGGCGGATCACGAGGTCAAGAGATCGAGACCGTCCTGGTCAACATGGTGAAACCCCGTCTCTACTAAAAATACAAAAAAATTAGCTGGGCGTGGTGCGCGCGCGCCTGTAGTCCCAGCTACTCGGGAGGCTGAGGCAGGAGAATGCTTGAACCCGGGCAGCGGAGGTTGCAGTGAGCCAAGGTCGTGCCACTGCACTCCAGCCTGGCGCCTGGTGACTGAGTGAGACTCTGTCTCAAAAAAAAAAAAAAAAAAAAAAAAATTAGCCGGGCGTGGTGGCCCACTCCTGTAGTCCCGGCTACTCAGGAGGCTGAGGCAGGAGAATTGCTTGAACCCAGGAGGCGGAGGTTGTGGTGAGCCGAGATCGAGCCATTGCACTCCAGCCTGGGTAACAAGAGCGAAACTCTGTCTAAAAAAAAAAAAAAAAATCCTGTCATTGCAAAATAATCCTTACATTTCTTAAATGTTAGGCAGTCCAGATGGGAAGTTGATGAAAAGATCGGCTGAGCTCTGTGTATGAAAAGAAAATCTCTAAATATTCCTCTGAAGGGATGGCCTATCTCCTATAGTTATAAGCACCTTGCTTCTAATTCCTGATAGTAAAATTAAGGGGAAGCATGAGGAAAGAGTTTACATTTTTTTCTTACACAGTAGAATTTACATTTTATAAACTTTATAAACTTTACTATTTATGCTTCTAACATGTACATTTAATACTTTATAAAATTTGTATTTTATAATAAGACATTTTTATATCTATGGGTTAATAAATATTATAATCCAATATAAAAGTCATTATATGTGCCATACTGTAATGACTCAGTTTTTGTTCAGTAACTAGATTGCTATATTTATATATATGTGTATGCATTTTTTTTCACTCACAGGTCAACTGTGAACTATATTCTTATTTGTTACTTTTTGTTTCCTGCTCTGGGCATAGAAGATGAGAAATTATGCTAATTTGAATATTTCCATTTGGTCAGTTTAGTGTTACAGTGTTCTTAAACAAAAATAAGATGTAATTTGACTTCTCAAAGTAGAGTTTGGGACAGAGCATCTACTCTACAGAGATGGATCATTCAGGATGTGAAGAGTTACTCAGTCTTTTTTGTGGGGTGGAGGGAGGTCAACCATTAGGTCCAAAGCAGTGGTTTTGAGTAATTAGCAATTGCTGTGTGTTTTCATATTTTCAGAATAGGAATATAACCTCACTGAAGATGATTTAATTAATACTTGACAAAGGTGAGAGTCCTGTCAGTATATTTATACCTATAAGTAGTATGCTCTCTGAATCATTCTGCTAATTCCCACTGTAACATACATATACCCTTTTATTTTATTAGAATTAAAGGGTGTTGAGGAGATTTTTCATTTTAAAGATACACGACAAGTGTTAACCTCAGCATAGCCCCCTCACTGTTCTATATTTATGTGAGACCTTTCAAGAACCAGTGATAAAGGAGCTCTAATTTGTCTGTAGGGGTCTTGCCTATTTTTTACCCCTTTTAAAACTTAATGTGTGCTGGGTGTGGTGGCTCACGCCTGTAATCCCAGCACTTTGAGAGGCTGAGGCGGGCAGATGACAAGGTCAGGAGTTCGAGACCAGCCTGGCCAACATAGTGAAACACCGTCTCTACTGCAAATAAAAAATTAGCCAGGTGTGGTGGCAGGCACCTGTAATCCCAGCTACTCGGGAAGCTGAGGCAGGAGAATCGCTTGAACCCGGGAGGTAGAGATTGCAGTGAGCCAAGATCACGCCACCATACTCCAGGCTGGGAGACAGAGCGAGACTCCGTCTCAAAAACAAAAAACAAAACAAAATAAAAACTTAACATGTTTCTGTAGGCGTGAGTAACTATGTAACATTTGACAACTGTTATCCCACTGCTCACTTTGGAAGCACACAAATAATAAAAGTAAATCAAATGACCACACTGTGTTTAGCATGACATCTTAATTTGGACTATGAAAAACCATTATTGGATCAATGTTGGAATTTTTTACTAAAGCCTTGTAGTTATCCTAGCATTTATTAGGAAATGCCAAATGAATAAGTCTAAGAATGGTTGCCACGGGGTCCCTCCCTTTCTCTGCCATTGGCACAGAATGTGCCTTTCCAACAACGCCACCCACAGCCTACAGCTCCACCCTGCACAGCTACCTCTCAATTGCCTCAACCTGCACACAGCATCCTTAACCAAACCATAAGCACCTTTAAGACCTAATTCAAATCACCCTCCTCCATGAAACTTTCTCAGACTGACTTTATTGCCATACTCATCTCTTAGGGTTGGCGGTGCTTTTTACCTTCCTTAAAATATCAGGACCCCCTTTCCCCGTAAAAACTCCACATTCAGCCTTGTATGATGATTAGATAGATGTGGACTCAAGTTTCATCTCCTCTACCACACTAATGCACTTGAGAGCCAGCTTCTGTATCTCATGCCTTTTTAAGAAAAAAGAAATCTCCCATTGGACCTGGACAAGAACTCCTTTTTGAAAAAGTGGTTGAACGTTTAAGACTTATATAAAAGCAGCTACAACTGTTTAGTAAATCAGAATGTTGTTGGAAAGCATAAAGCCTGTGCTAATCAATGTCCTTTTGGAAAAACAATACTCAGCCACTATCCCTGGGGACAAATAAGAAACATAAATTCCAATAGAGCCAGAATAAGACACTAAGAAGAAAGTAGTTCTAAACCTGAGGGTTAAAATTCCGCTTAGACTTGCTCAGGAAAGTTTCCCACGACTGAAAGATGGGTTTATTTTGTTAGATACCAGCTACATTATCTTCATTTTCTTTGGGGCTTCGGAACAGGTTAATAAATGAATTGTTCGTGTGATGGGAAGTGACTGGGTTCTTAATGAATAAACTCCCAGAAGACTTGACTTACTACTGCAGCAGAATGTCTCCGATCGAAAGGAGGCTTTAGGTTATCGCCTGCCTTCAGATTTTTCTCAGGCCATAAAAGCACTGATACTGTCGGTATCTTTTGTTTGTTTTCCCCTGGGGGATTCATAAACAAAGTCTGTTGTTACTTAATTTAGTCCCAGGCGTCTTAGAAAAAGGACCTTATTCCTTTATGTGATCTGATGGATAGTTCAACTTCAGTGGAAACTGTAGAATGTTCCATATTTTAGACAACAGCCAACTCCCAAGCATTTCTGTTTCAAAAACTGGGACACCTTCCAAAATAGGTTTATGAATCCTTTAATTTCTCCTGCCAGACTCATTAACTCAGCCTGTTCACCTTGGGGAAATCATAGTTCCAGACTTTCTGTAAAAATCTTCCTACTAAGTGAATGTGGTAGTTGATTTGAGAACATTCAGACTCAAGTGGTTTATTCTGAAACTTGTTTGTTGTGACTTTGACTAGCAGAGAATAATTAAGGTGAAACAGTAGTGTAACCATCCTAATATACAAATTATCTACATTTAAAAACTTGAAATTCAATAAGTAAAATTTTAAATTTCACGTCAGATTTTATTGACTCATAAAGCTGGGAAGAACCCCAGCCAATGTTTGACCAGTATTTCTTAATTTTTGCTTGTCTTGTGGATCTTTTTGAGATTGTGATGGCTGTTATGGATATTCATCTCAGAAAAATATGTATACACACAAATGCTTGCATTCAATTTCAAGATGATCTCAGACTCCCAATGCCTGTCATGCAGCCTAGGGGAAGAAATTCCCATTCTAGTTCAAAGTCTGTCTTTAGGGGTCGAGAGAAGTTAAATGATATTACCTAAAGTCACACAGCTTCTATACCTAAATTTTCTGTAGAAAAGTGGCAGGGTTCTTTTTTGTTTTTTTATGGGCTTTTTTCCCCCCCATTTCTGACTACACCCATCATATTCTTTTATTTTTTATTTTTATTATTGGAAATGGAATTTTACTCTGTCGCCCAAGCTGGAAAAGTACAGTGGTGTGATCTTGGTTCACTGCAGCCTCCATCTCCCAGGTTCAAGCAGTTCTTAGCTTCAGCCTCCTGAGTAGCTGGGACTACAGGTACGCACCACCATGCCCAACTAATTTTTTTTTCGTATTTTTAGTAGGGACAGGGTTTCACCATACTGGCCAGGGTGGTCTGGAACTCCTGACCTCGTGATCCACCTGCCTTGGCCTCCCAAAGTGCTGGGATTACAGGCATGAGCTACCGCGCCCGGCCCCATCGTGTTCTTTATGGAAGTCAGCAGGTGTCTCCAAGTACTCGGTGCTTATCCCTTTTCCTGCCTTTGTTTGCTATGTCATTTATACAGCATTACCCAAGTTCCTTCTCTGTTTTAGTCACTGATGCATTAGGATGAGGGATGTGCTAAATTCTCTTTCATTTTCTCCTTCTGTTTATAATAGTTTATTGATACTAATATGTATAGCATCATCAGTGTCTTCTCTAAAATTTGATCATAAAATTAGCAGCTATTTATGATGCTTTTCATAACCTTTCTCTTACAGTTTTCCATTGTAAGAGGACAGTTTTATTTCCGATGAGTAAACACTTGATATAAGAGACCCTTCTTTCGAAGCCCAAATTTCTCTCTTCAGAATAAGGAGTAGCTGATAATGTGGCATAGCTCAGCTTCTAATTTAATGCCTCCACAGCCTAGGAGCCAGCACTTGACCCCTGATTTGAAGAGTGCAGGTAGAGGTAGGAATCATAATGATGAGAAGTTCCCCTCTTTTTCTCTATCTTGGTCATGTTCTTTCTAACATATGAAAAATTAGTAAGCATCCCCCAGTAGATACATACTCATAAAATATTAGTTACACCAATGTTAAATGCATTATAAAAATACATTAAAACATAAAGGATGGGCTTTTTTAAAAACAGAAGCTCTGTTATGTTCTTCCTGAGCCCCAAGGGATCATGTAACTTCTTCCTTGAGGAATCACTTGACTCCTTTTGGAGATCACTCTTCTAATTCTTTAGGCCTGTCTCAAGTCCCTCCTCTTGCTTGTTTGATTTCACTATTTTAACTGTACAACTGGATTGTAAACAAGTTGAGATTAGAGACCAGATGGAGTCTTGCCTTTGTATCCTGCAACAATGCCTAGCACGGTTTTGAGTTCGTCATCATTATTCAGTATATACTTGTTGGTTAATTTCTTGGAATCATCTCAGAGCATTATTTCACTAATTATTACTAAAAAGGAAAAAACATCCTCAGTTTTATTTTAGTAATCTGGGTATTATTCCTCAAGCTATTTATCTTCTAGGATTAAAGACAAGTGAGCCTATCTGTACTTACAGTTTTGTGGAAATAGATGTATTTTATCTGATGAAGTGGTTTAATTGGACATAATGAGAATGGTGCAGTGTGAGAACCAGCCCCGAATCAGCACCCGCATCTGTTTTCGTTCCTTGAGATTTCTGTTAATTGGTTCTTTATCAAATGACTGAGTGCCAAAGCATAGTGTTTTCTTATTTTTTTAATTTTTATTTACTTTATCGAGTTCATTCATGCTGACATTATTGATGCTCCCACCATTCCCAGGGCAGTATAAAGTACTACTTTGTATTTTATATTTTGCAGTCTCTGTTCTGTTCCTCCAAACCACCACTATATTCTTGGATTCTAAAAACCCTTCCGAATATCTGAAATTAATTGTTCACAGTTATGCTAACAATTCTTCATAGCGATTGGTTCCATGAATCTCAAAGACCTAACATCATTACCTTGTTCTTAAGGCATTTCTATTTTTTCATCTTTTCTTTCTGGGTAGAGAAACTAAACCTAGGCAAAGACTGAGCATACTGGCTCATGCCTGTAGTCCCAGCACTGGAAGGCTGAGGCAGGAGGATCACTTGAGCCCAGAAGTTTGAGATCAGCTTAGGCAACATGGGGAGATTGGTCTGTACAATAAAATTCTAAAAACTTTGCCAGGCTTCATGGCACATGCCTTTAGTCTCAGCTACTGGGGAGGCTAAGGCAGGAGGATGACTTAAGTCCAAGAGGTAGATACTGTATTGAGCCATAACAGTGCCACTGCTCTTTAGCCTGGCAACAGAACAAAACTCCATCTCCAAATTAAATGAATGAATGACTGCAGAAATAAGACCCATTTATAGTCATCTGCAAATCAATAATCAAGATAGCAAAAGAGATGAAAAGCAAGTTCTGGTGCCCAGATTTGCACTTTGTGGGGTTTTTTTTTTTTTTTGAGACGGAGTTTTGCTCTTGTTGCCCAGGCTGGAGTGTAATGGCGTGATCTCAGCTCACCACAACCTCTGCCTCCTGGATTCAAGCAGTTATCCTGCCGCAGCCTCCAGAGTAGCTGGGATTACAGGCATGCACCATCATACCCTGCTAATTTTTGGTATTTTTGGTAGAGACGGGGTTTCTCCATGTTAGTCAGGCTGGTCTCAAACTCCCGACCTCAGGTGATCCGCTCGCCTTGGCCTCCCAAAGTGCTGGGATTACAGGTGTGAGCCACCATGCCCGGCCCAGATTTGTGCTTTGTATCTCCATGGATTATGTCATTTCTTCATGAAGGGTACAGTAGTGCTCTTTGCTTTCCAATGTAATTGACTAATTTCAGATCATAGCTGTTACAGATTCTGATTTAAAGGCTTTGAGATTTTTAATTTATTTGTTTGATAGATGTATTAGTCATTTTTTCTTCATAACAGACACCCTAAAAATGTCATGGGCTTAAAATGACTTGGGGCTTGTTTTTCTTGCCCATGGGTTGTTTGAGATGGCTTTGCTTCAGGCTGCAGGTTGAGGGTTAAGTTCAGGTCTGCTTTGCATGTCTCTCCTTTTTGTACTACCGTGGTCTCATGGGGGAATGTCAAGGGTGCAGGCCAAACCACCCAGGCACATTTAAAAGCCTCTGCTCATATTGTGTCTCCTAAAACTCCATTGGCCCGAGCATGTCAGTGGCCTATATTACATTATGTTACATTAACAGTATTAGCAAGCACACAGTACTGCACCTCTTAGAAAGGAATGACATAATCCATGGAGACTCAATTAACTGCAAATGTGGACTCCAGTGCTTGTTTTTCATCTCTTTTGCCATCTTGACTTGCTCAAGGTCAGCAGAGCTGGGTATATACTTAGTTTATAGCAGGAGGCAGTACAGACTTAAAAGACAGAGGATCTGCATATGAAATCCTATGCAAGTGAAAAATGGAGAGAAACCATTCAGTTTCCCGCTATAGGGAAGCAAGCCATTAAAACAGTAATTTGCTAATGTAGTCCTGTGGACTGTAAACGTGACAATACTTTTTTTTTTTTATGGGGAGCTTACATCTTATTTGACTACATTATTGTGAAAGTTCTCCAGTACTCTGAATTTCTTTTAAGAATGCTGCTTTAATCGAAAATTGTTGTTTAGTAGAATAAGTGTAAGTAGAGAAGATTGTGATATTAATTGCCTTCCATGCCTTATTTGAGAAAGAACTGGAATTGCTAATTGATTAGGAATTCCTAATCTGGAAAACTTAAAGGATAGATTGCTAATCTGGAAATTCCTAATCTGGAAAACTTAAAGGATAGATTGCTAACTGGAAAACTTAAAGGATAGATTTTAAAAGGATAGCATAGAAAACTGCCTAAGTCTTGTAAATAAACTATTAAGAGCTACAAGTTAAACTTCAAATTAAGGTAGGGGGAACAGAGTTAAGCTAGGTTAACTCAGTGTGGAAGCTCATTTCTGAGACTCAGAAAGGCACCTCAAAAATTTCTATTAATTTGTTAATAGAAAGTGCATTAAAGTATTTGCTCTTAGCCAAGTAGGGAGAAAGTTCAGAAGTACTGTGTTATATAATATAATCTTATGATTACCTAGCAACCTAATTGAATTCAATTTTAATATATGTTGTAAGTATAAATATGAGTTTGTATGTTGTTAATGCCTACCATATTCTGCAGTGGAATTAATAGTTCCATAGGGAAAACCTTTTTCTTTTTGAAGTAATTCTGGGTGTGTCTACTTGAATTGTTCTATTTTCTTTATTGCCTTATCTTTATCCTTGAATAGAAAACGTCTTTTTATTTTTAAAATAGCATGTTTTACTACCTAAATTGATAATATTTAGGTTATTATAGGCACACAGAATTCACTTCATTTAAACAGATTAGAATACTATGGAAACTCAAAGGAAATGGTGCCTTTTTTTTTTTTTTTGAAATGGTGTCTCACTCTGTTGCCCAGGCTGAAGTGCAGTGATGCAACCTCAGATCACTGTAACCTCTGCTTCCTGGGTTCAAGCAATTCTCCCACTTCAGCCTCATGAGTAGGTGGGACTATAGGTGCATACCACCATGCCCAGCTGATTTTTGTATTTTTACTAGAGACGGGGTTTCACCATGTTGGCCAGACTGGTCTTGAACTCCTGACCTCAAGTAATCTGCCCGCCTCAGCCTCCCAAAGTGCTGGGATTACAGGCATGAGCCACTGCGTCTAACCAAGAAATGGTGCTTTATTACAGTGTGCTTTATTGCAGTTGTGTCTCCTTTGAAGGCACAAACAAGGAAACTAAAGGAGATATGTATTGCAAAGCTATGTAATATTATGTAAAACCTAGTCCACTCTTTTTTCTTTCATGGAATTCAAAGTTCATTTTATCCCTGGTATGTGTAACTGGCTTTACAAAACAAATGTATCCATAGGAATGTGTTTCTAAATGTTTTTAAAACTTTTTGTTTTTAATTACAGAATCACAGGAATTTTCAAAAACAGTACCTAGAGGTCTTATGTACCTATCATGTAGCTTCCCCAGTGGTGACATTAGACCAATTTAAAAATCACTGATAGGGGCCGGTCACAGTAATTCACGCCTGTAATCCCAGCTGCTTGGGAAGCCGAGGTGGGTGGATCACTTGAGCCCAGAGTTTGACACCAGCTTGGGCAACATGGTGAAACTCCACCTCTATAAATAATGCCAAAAAAATTAGCTGGGCATGGTGGCATTGTGCCTGTAGTCCCAGCTACTCAGGAGGCTGAGGCCAGAGGATCCCCTGAGCCTTGGAGGTTGAGGCTGCAGTGAGCAATGATTGCACCACTGCCTGGCAGCCTGGGTGACAGAATGAGACCCTATCCCCCCTGCAAAAAAATTGAGGGACCATCTGTGCAGTCTTTAATAAACCTGAATTATAAAGTGTCCTGTAGGGATCCTTATGTCATTGTTGCTTTATTTATTGCTTTAGCACATTCTGCTCCATTCTCCCCATCTTCACATTGCACCGTTGATTGGGAAGGGATTAAGTTTCATGTACTTTTCTGGTACATTTTTCCCCACCAGCCTGAAAGATATGCAAGCTCCATTTTACTGCTTACATTGAAGAAACATTTGGTTGAATATTCAGATTTCTTGTTTTGAGTTTATTTTGGTGGTGTTTGAAAACTTGAAAGGTTCTATGTATTTTTTTTACATCATCTCTTTTTTTTTCTAGCCTGAAAATGAAATTTCTTCAGACTGCAATCATGTAAGTATGGATTTTCTGTGATGCACCATATGTGCTTTATAGACAGATTTTGGGCTGCTCTTCCTCTTGTTCTGGAAAGTGCTATGTTTTCTTACAGTCTCTTAATCTTAAAAGGACAACAAACTTTAAGGACCTGGGTAAAGTCAACAAATAATCCTTCATTGTAGAAGCCTGCAGTTTCTCCCAAATAATATTTATGTACTTAAAGTTAAATTTTTCTTCAGTTACAGCTACCGTGTGAAAATAATTGTCTGCTTTATCAAGTCTACAACTTTAGAATTTCCTATTTTAAAGCTCTCTCATTTAGTTATCACACAGTCATCTTCTATTTGCCAGACACTACGGTAGCACATTAAAAGGAGACTGATGTGAAATCAAGTCTGTGCAAAAAGTATTGAGTACTTTGGTAGAAGTTTATACAGAAGACACTGGAGACACAAAAATGAATTTTGTCCAGGTGAGTTGATGTCAGGAAAGGCTTAATAATGGACATGAGGCCAGGCATGGTGGTTCACACCTGTAATCCCTGCTCTTTGGGAGGCTGAGGCAGGTGGATCACTTGAGACCAGGAGTTTGAGAACAGCCCAGCCAACATGGCGAAACCACGTCTCCACTAAAAAATAAAAATTAGCTGGGCGTGATGGTGCGTGGCTGTAATCCCAGCTACTCCGGAGGCTGAGGCAGGAGAATTGTTTGAAGCCAGGAGGCAGAGGTTTCAGTGAGCCAGGATGGTGCCACTGCACTCCAGCCTGGGCAACAGAGCGAGACTCTGTCATTCATTCATAAATAAATAAATGAGATAACACTTGATCTGGGTCTTAGAAGAGGCATACATATATATATGGCTAAAGTCACTCTATCACATTGTAGAAGGTAGATTAGACTGGAGACTGTATAAGCAGAGACAGGTTGGCTATTTAGATTACTACTTATTCCTTTTTTTTTTTTTTGAGACAGAGTTTCACTCTTGTTGCCCAGGCTGGAATGCAGTGGTGTGATCTCGGCTTACCATAACCTCCATCTCCTGGATTCAAGCTGTCCTCCTGCCTCAGCCTCTTGAGTAGCTGGGATCCTAGGCATGCGCTGCTACGCCTGGCTAATTTTGTATTTTTAGTAGAGACGGGGTTTCTCCATGTTGGTTGGGGTGATCTCAAACTCCTGACCTCAGGTGATTCTCCCAAAGTTCTGGGGTTACAGGTGTGAGCCACCATGCAGCCTAGGTTACTACTTACTCTTATGAAAACCTAGGTAAATCAGAGATTTGAAGTACAAAATAAAACCAGAAGAGTAGTAGAAGAATAGAGGGAAGGCTTTTCTAAACATGAAACAACCCCAAAAGATGTTTTAAAAATATGTATCTGCGTCTGTATCTCATTACATAAAAAGCTTTATCCCCAAAAAATGCTTTATAAAAATGTATTTGCAATGCAGATGAAAAGGACTGTATTTGTTAATAGAAAGTGGTATTAATAAACATAACAGATATGAATAGACTGTTCACAGGAAAACAAATAGATGTCCAATAAACAATAAAAAGTTTATTCTCAGCCGGGCACAATGGCTTACGCCTGTAATCTCAGCACTTTGGGAGGCTAAGACAGTGGATCACCTGAGGTCAGGAGTTCAAGACCAGCCTGGGCAACATGGTGAAACCTGTTTCTACTAAAAATACAAACAATGAGCTGGGCATGGCAGCGCATGCCTGTAATCCCAGCCACTCGGGAGGCTGAGGTGGGAGAATCGCTTGAACCCAGGAGGCAGAGGTTGCAGAGAGCCAAAATCACACCATCTCACTCCAGCTTGAGCAACAAGAGTGAAACTCTGTCTCAAAAAAATTTATTCTCCCTCGTAATCAAAAACAAAAATTCAACAAAAAGCAAGTATACTGTTGTCATCCATTTGATTAGCAAATATCAAAGATTTGAAAAATGATGCACACCTGTAGTCCCAACTGTAGTTCCAACTGACCCTTGAGCCCGGAGTTCAAGGCAGCAGTGACCTATGACTGCAATACTGCACTGCAGCCTGGGTAACAAAGTGAGACCCCCGTCTCTTAACAAGAAAAAAAAAAAGGATAAATACACAGTATTGATAAGGATGTGTGTATTTAAGCATTCTCTAGCCTATAGATCAGCAAACCACAACACATGGGCCAAATCCAGTCTACTCTTTGTTTTTATACATAAAGTTTTATTGAAACAGCCACACCATTTATTCACGTATTGCCAGTGGCTGCTTTTCACACTAGGATGGCAAAGTTGAATAATTGCAGCAGAGACTATAGGTCCCTCTAAACCTTTACTTTCTGACCCTCTGCAGAAGTTGTTCGCTGAACCCTGTTCAAGCCTATGGATGGGAATATAAACAAGCTATAAAACAGTCAACCTAAAATGCATATGTTTTGACCCAGCATTTCTACTTCTATGAATTTATGGATAGTTATGCTTAAAAGCATGGACAGGTCTTAAAAAAAAAAAAAAAAAAAAAAGGCCGGGTGCGGTGGCTCACGCCTGTAATCCTAGCACTTTGGGAGGCCGAGGTGGGTGGATCACCTGAGGTCAGGAGTTCAAGACCAGCCTGCCCATCATGGTGAAACCCCATCTTTAAAAAAAAAAAAAAAAAAAAAAAGAATGGACAGGGATGTGTCTGTAAAAGGATATTAGTTGTGACATTATTTATAAAGCGAAAGATGAGGGGAAAACCTCAAAAATCCATCAGTAGAATGAATCGGACAGAAGAGAAACCGAGAAAAAAGTTGATTTGTGCTTTAGAACTCTCAAAGAGCCAGCCAGGCGTGGTGGCCCACGCCTGTAATCCCAGCACTTGGGAGGCTAAGGTGGGCGGATCACTTGAGTTCGGGAGTTCGAGACCAGCCTGGCCAACATGGTGAAAACCCTCTCTACTGAAAATACAAAAATTAGCCAGGAGTGGTGGAGCACCCCTGTAATCCCAGCTACTCAGGAGGCTGAAACAGGAGAATTGCTTGGACCAGGGAGGTGGAAGTTGCAGTGAGCCTAGATCATGCCACTGCACTCCAGCCTAGGCGACAGAGTGAAACTCCACCTCAAAAAAAAAAAAAAAGAAAAACTCAAAGAGCCGAGGAATAGGAAGGATATAATCCTGCTGAAAATGGGGGGACAAATAGTATCCATAAAACAGGGGACTTGGTTGAAGGTTTATGTGTAATATGTAAGAAGCAGTCAGGACTCTTTAGAGAACAATTATATAACCCAGAAATTCTTTTTTTTTTTTTTTTGAGACAGCGTCTCACTCTGTCCCCCAGGCTGGAGTACAGTGGTACGATCTCAACTCACTGCAACCTCTGTCTCCTGGGTTCAAGCAATTCTCCTGCCTCAGCTTCCTGAGTAGCTGAGATTACAGGCATGCGCCACCACACCTGGCTAATTTTTGTATATTTAGTAGAGACGGAGTTTCACCATGTTGGTCAGGCTAGTCTTGAACTCCTGACCTCTTGATCTGCCTGCCTCAGCCTCCCAGAGTGCTGGGATTACAAGCGTGAGCCACCGCACCTGGCCCAGAAATTCTATACTATAGTATTCATAATGTCCAGCATGCTATCAGAAATGGCTAGATATGAGACAAAGCAGGAAGATATGAATGATAATCAAGAGATAAAGTAGCCAATAGAGATTCAGAGAAGAGATAGTTCATATATTGGAATTAATAACAACAGACAAGGACTTCAAATAGCTAATAAAATAGAGGAAAATAAAATATTTTTCTATAAATAAAATACAGGAAAATTGTAGAGGGAGAGACAGAATGGGATAGAAGCAATCTTTGAAGAAATAATGCCCAAGATATTTTTCCAAATCAAATGAGAGGCATTAACCCACAAATTCAGCAAGCTTAATGAACCTCAAGAGAGATCCATCCATGCTTAGATAATTTTTTTTTTTTTTTTGAGATGAAATCTCACTCTGTCGCTCAGGCTGGAGTGCAATGGCGCGATCTCGGCTCACTGCAACCTCCGACTCCACCTCCTAGGTTCAAGCAATTCTCCTGCCTCAGCCTCCTGAGTAGCTGCGATTACAGACACCCACCACCATGCCCAGCCAGTTTTTGTCTTTTTGGTAGGGAAAGGATTACACCATGTTGGTCAGGCTGGTCTTGAACTACTGACCTCAGTTGATCCACCCCCGCTCAGCTTCCCAAAGTGCTGAGATTATAAGCGTGAGCCACCGTGCCCAGCCTAGACACATTATTAACAATCTGCCAAAATGGAAAGATAAAAAGAAAATCCAACAAGCAGGCAGAGAAAAAGAGACATTCTCTTGAGGGAAGAAAAATGACAGCTGACTTCTCAACAAAGCAAGCAGTAGAAACTAGAGGACAATCGAAACAACAAATGTAAAAGGTTGAGAGAAAATGCCAACATGGAATTCTATACCCAGGAAAAAATATACCTTTAAAAAATGAAAATAGGCCAGGCACTGTGGCTCACGCCTGTAATTGGAGCATTTTGGGAGGCCGAGGCGGGCAGATCGCCTGAGGACAGGAGTTGAAGACCAGCCTGGCCAACATGGTGAAACCCCCTCTCTACTAAAAATACAAAAAGTTAACCAGGCATGGTGGTGTGTGTCTGAAATCCCACTATTTGGGAGGCTGAGGCACGAGAATCACTTGAACCAGGGAGGCAGAGGTTGCAGTGAGCTGAGATCCCGCCACTGCACTCACCTTTGGCCAACAGAATGAGACTCTGTCTCAAAAAAAATAAAATAAAATAAAAATAAGACCGGGCTCTGTGGCTCACGCTTGTAATCCCAGCAATTTGGGAGGCTGAGGCGGGCAGATCACGAGGTCAGGAGTTTGAGACCGGCCTGGCCAATATGATGAAACCCCGTCTCTACTAAAAATACAAAAATTAGCTGGGCGTGGTGGCACACACCTGTAGTCCCAGTTACTTGGGAGGCTGAGGCAGGAGAATCACTTGAACCCAGGAGCAGAGGTTGCAGTGAACTGAGATCACGCCACTGAACTCCAGCCTGGGTGACAGAGCGAAACTCCATCTCAAAATAAATACATCCATAAATACCCCGGTTCAAGTTATTCTCGTGCCTCAGCCTCCCAAATAGTGGGATTTCAGACACACACCACTACACCTGTTTAACTTTTTGTATTTTTAGTAGTAGAGAGGTTTCACCATGTTGGCCAAGCTGGTATTCAACTATGTGTCTATTTACTTATGTATTTTGCCAGACAACCAAAAAGCTGAGAATATTCATTTCCCACATTCCCACGCTATGAGAAATCCTAAATTCTTGAAGCTGAAAGGATTACAAGTTGAAACAGAAATAGCAGCACTAGAAGAGAGAAATAATAGATAAATATGACTATTATTGTTTCATTCTTTAAGAGAACTGACTTGGCTGTGCATGGTGGCTCACGCCTGTAATCCCAGCACTCTGGGAGGCCAAGGTAGTCGAATCACCTGAGGTCAGGAGTTCAAGGCCAGCCTGGCCAACATGGTGAAACCCCATCTCTACTAAAAATACAAAAAATAGCCAGGCATGGTGGTGCGCACCTGTAATCTCAGCTACTCGGAGGCTGAGGCAGGAGAATCACTTGAACCCAGGAGGCAGAGGTTGCAGTGAACCTGGTCAAAAAGAGTGAAACTCTGTCTCAAAAAAAAAAAAAGAAGAAAAGGAATAAGAATAGCATTTTACTTTGGAATATTCTTGTATTGTATGCTAGGTAGCATAATATCGATTCAGTTTGGACTGTGACCAAGTTAAGGATGCGTAATCAGGATACAGAGTTGTTTCACATGATGATTGTTCAGTTAATGATACTTAGCCATCATGGCTTAAAAGTTTATAGAACTTTATCCAAAACACAAAATATTCCCTGTGACATTATTGTTTTAGGCAAATTTGCATGGAGTGACTTACTCAGCACTAGTCGGACTATCACTTGGAACAAATGTGAGTTCTGCCTCGTAGTTATGAGTGATAAAAAGGAGTGATAGCAGGGAGTGATGAAGCATCTTTTGTTCCTCTTCAGTGTCTTGCACATACAGTATTTCTCCATGTCAAAAGTGGTTTTTGGTGTTGGTTTTGTTTTGCTTTTTGAGACAGGGTTTTGGTCTGTCACCCAGGCTGGAGTGTAGTGGCATGATCACGGCTCACTGCACCCTCAACCCCCTGGGCCCAAGTGATCCTCCCACCTCAGCCCCCTGAGTAGTTTGGACTACAAGTACACACCACCATGCCTGGCTAATTTGTGTGTGTGTGGTTTTGTTTTGTTTTTTTTTGATATGAGGTTTCACCATGTTGCCCAGGCTGACCTCTAACTCCTGGGCTCGAGCAGTCTGTCCTCCTTGGCCTCCCAAAGTGTTTAGGACTACAGATGTAAGCTGCTATACCCAGCCAAAAGTGTATTTTTTAAATCTCAAAGATTCTTCTACAGGTAATGTCATGAATCCTTCCACATCAGGAGTTGGTTCTAAGTACCAAAGTTCTAAGGAATAGAATTATAAAATATGTCTTCATACTGATACTGAATGCTTGTCTCATAGTCAGTCCTCTGATTTTACATTACTTTCCAGAGAATGATTCCCTCATACCCTCCCTTTTACCAACCATCACCAACTCTCAAGCCTTCTCTCTCTCCTTTGGAGAGTGCAGTGAACTTTCATTATGTTATATTTAATGTATAATTTATATTTTACTTTAAAATTGTTGTTTGTTATTTATATACTGTTTTCATTTTTCAGTTGGTATTTCTCTCTCTGAAAATTGTGTGGGTATCTGACAAACCTGAATAACTTCTATTTATTTATTTATTTTGAGATGCGGGTCTTGCTCTGTGGCCCAGGCTGGTCTCCATCTCCTGGTCTCTGGTGATCTGCCAGCCTCCCAAAGTTCTGGGATTACAGGCATGAGCCACTGCGCCTGACCAGATAACTTGAACTTCATCAAAATAGAAAAGTTTTGTGCGTCAGACAGTATCAAAAAAGTTGATTGGCAACCTATACAATGAGAGAAAATATTTACAAATCATGTGTCTGGTAAAGGATCTAGTTTTGAGATCATACAAAAACTCTTCCAACTCTAGAATAAAAAGCAGATTTTAAAATGAGCAATGGATTTGAATAGGCATTTCTCAGAAGAAGACATACAGATGGCCAGTTACACATGAAAAGATGCTAAACATCATTGTCATTAGGAAATGCAGGACTGGGTTGGGTGGCTCGTGCCCTTAATCCCAGCAGTTTGCGAGGTTAATACCAGAGGATAGTTTGAGGCCAGGAGTTCAAGACCAGCCTGGGCAAGACCAATCTGGGCAACATACAGAGACCCCTGTCTCTACAAAGAAGAATTTTAAAAATGGAGCCAAGCATGGTGGTATGGTCATGCCACACAGCCTGGGCAACAGAGTGAGACCTTGTCTCTTTAAAAAACAAACAACAAAAGGAAATGCATATCCCAACCACAATGAGATATTACTTTGCACTCATTAGGAAGGATGGCTGTAATCAAAAAGGTGGACAATAACAAATGTTGGCATGATTCTAGAGAAATTGTTGTTGGAATGTCAAATAGTGTAGCCAGTGTAGAAGACAGGTTAGCTGTTCTTCAGAAATTTAAACAGAGTTACTGTATGACCCATGAGTTCCACCGTTGGATGTATACCCAAGAGAGTTGAAAACATATGTTCACACAAAAATGTGTACATAAGTGTTCATAGCAGCATTATTAATAAAAGCTGACAAGTGGAAACAGTCCAAATGTCCATTAACTGGTTAATGGAGAAATAAAACATGATATATCCATACAGTGAAATATCACTTTGAAAAATATGAAACACTGATACATGCCACAACATGGATGAACCTCAAGAACTGGACTCAATAGATCACAAAAAGGACACAAAGAAAGATTAGCAGTTTCAGTGGCTTGGAGAAGTGGGGAATGGGAAGTGACTGCTAATAGATAGAGTTTGTTTGGGGAAATATTCTGGACTTAGTAGTGATGATTGCACAACCATAACCTCTGAGTTGTACTCTGGAAGGGTGAATTTTACAATGTGAATTCTGTCTCAACACAGTAGTATCTAGTCAGCCACCATGGAATCACCATACAGCTTCAGATATTCAGATTGATACTGTGTCATTTATATCCCTGTATGCTTCCTCTCCTTTTGTATTCATTTGAAGCATAACCCAGATGTTATATCATGTTATCTGTTAATATTTCAGTAAATACTCTAAAAGATAAGGACGGGCTGGCGTGGGGGGGGGGGGGGGAGGATAAGGACTTTTAAAAAAATGAAATTATAGTACCATTGTCATACCTTAAAATGCCATAATTCTTTAACATCATCAAATATCCAATTAGCATTCAAATTTCCAATTCTAGCCCCCACCCTAGAAGGAAATTTATTTAATCTGATAAATCATGGCTATAAAAAGGCCTACAGCCTCATACTTAATGGTGAAATAATACTTATGCATCATACTTAATGGTGAAATAATACCAGCTTTCTACCCAAGATTGGCAACAAGACATAATTACTCATTATCACAGAAGTCCTAGCCGGTGCAGTAAGGCAAGTAAAAGGAAATAAAAAGGTAATAATTGAAAAAAATTAAGCTGTCATTATTATTATTATTATTATTATTTTTAGATGGAGTCTCGCTCTGTCACCCAGGCTGGAATGCAGTGGCTCGATCTCGGCTTACTGCAACCTCCACCTCCTGGGTTCAAGCAATTCTCCTGCCTCAGCTTCCCAAGTAGCTGGGACTACAGGCACATACCACGCCCGGCTAGTTTTTATGTTTTTAGTAGAGATGGGGTTTCACCATGTTGGCCAGGCTGACCTCAGGTGATGCGCCCACCTTGGCCTCCCAAAGTTCTGGGATTACAGGCATGAGCTACCACGCCCTACCTGTTATTTTTTTTAAATGCACTATCAGTAGAATCATAAACTGTCATTTATAGACAACATGATTGTATAAATAGATAATCCAAAATAATTTACAAATGGACTGGCACGTAATCTATAGATGAACTTAGTAAAGTCACGTGATAGAAGGTCAGTATATAAAATTTAATTGTATTTTTATATATTAGTAACAAGTAAACTTTTTAAATGTATTAAAAATAATATTTTAAAGTAACATATAAAGCATCAAATACTTAAGAATAAATCTTACAAAAATGTGTAAGATTCCTCTGCAGATAACTGTAAAATATTATTAAGAGAAATTTGGAGACCTAAATAAATAAACGAGCAATTGGTGCTCATGAGTTGGAAGACTTGATGTTACAAACATGTGAATGCTCATTATATTGACCATAGATTCTGTGCAATCCCGTATTTACTGTTATCAAAATGGCCAGGTGATTTTAAAATTTATTTGGAAACTCAGAGTACCTGTTAACAGCCAGAGCGATCTTGAAGAACCAGGCAGAGAGACTCTGCTACCTGATGGAAGAGTGAGTGTAAAGCAGTGGTAATTAAGGCAGTGTGGTAGAAGCAGACTCATACATAAATGGATACTTGAATAAATAATCTCAACCCTTACTATATGCCATTCATGCAAAATCCATTCTGAATGCCTTGCAGATCCAAATGTGAAAAGTAAAACAGTAAAATTTCTAAATAGGAAAATATCTTCATGACTTGGAGATTGTCAAAAATTTCTTGAATGGTTGTCTGAAAGTATCTCATGTACTCCATAAATATATACACCTACTATGTACCTGCAAAAATTAAAAATTAAAAAACATATTTCTTAAATGGGAAACAAGAAGCACTAAGTGTAAAGCAAAAAGACCGATAAATTGGATTACATAAAAATTTATTTTTATTTTTTTAAATTTATTTTTTAATATAGAAATGGGGTTTCACCATGTTGGCCAGGCTGGTGTTGAACTCCTGGCCTCAAGTGATCTGCCCACCTCGGCCTCCCAAAGTGCTGGGATTACAGGTGTGAGCCACTGTACCAGGCCAGAATTTGTTTTATTAAAGACAGTATTGCTGGGTGCAGTGGCTCTGCCCTGTAATCCCATCACTTTAGGAGGCAAGAGTGAGAAGACTGCCTGAGCCCAGAGTTTGAGACCAGCCTGAGCAACATGGTGAAACTCTGTCTCTACAAAAAAATATGAAAAATTAATTGAGTGCGGTGATGCAGGCCTGTGGTACTAGCTACTGCGGAGACTGAGGTGAGAGGATCACTTGAACCCAGGAGGTTGAAGCTGCAGTGAGCCCAGGAGGTTGAAGCTGTTCATGCCACTGCACTCCAGGCTGGGTGACAGAGTGAGGTCCTGTCTCAAATAAATAAATAAGCATCCAATATTAAGAGTATGAACAGGCAAGGCATAGAGAAGGAAAAATTTGGTAATACATACATCTGACAGTGTATCCAGAATTTATCAGGAAATCACACAATGGAATAAAAAATATGTAAGATAAAAAAATATGTAAGATACGTAATCTGCCATGTCTCAAAGATGATGTCTGAATGACCTAAAAACAGTGAAAAGGTGCTTAACCTCACTTAGTAATCAGGGACATGGAAATGAAAACCTCAGTGACATACCAGTACCTATACCACTAGAATTGCTGAAATTAAAAAGACTGGCAGTGCCAATACCAAGTATCTTTGTGAATATGGAACAATAGTGATAATGTCAATGAGCACAGCTAGTGCTTTCAAGCCATTTGGCATTCTTAACTAAAGCTAAACGTAAGTGTAGCAAATGATACAGCCATTTGACTTCTAGGTATTTACCCAACACAGATACTTGTTTACCCAGAAGGGCTAGAACATTTGTAGCAGCTCACCACAGCCCTATGAGTAAAAGGTTAGCAAAACCCTTTCCCCTTTTTCATGAGAGTTTGAATTCTGTTAAGTTCTTAATTTCCCTTTCCCTTAACCTAATAAGAGTTAAAATGTCAACTAAGTACCTAGGCAGCATTGTTTTAATTAAAATGACCCCGACTGGTAAATTTTAGATGGGCTATGAAGAGCTGTAAATGAATTATAAATGCCCAATTGGGATGCCATACTTCAGGCTTCACTGGAATGTGGTGACTCTTAGCCTGGATGTATCCTTTGCAGGGACCCTGGAGACTATGCCAGAGGGTTGTTACAACAAAGGATATTGGTTCCCATGGGGCCTGAGGCTTCTGAGCCAAGACACTTCCTTTCCGTGCCCCAGTGACTAGACAATAGTCACAACAGCCATGGGGGGAGAAAATGCCTGCAGATGGCTCTATGAGCTGCAGCCAGGACTCACATTGAGGAGGGACAGTTGATGCTGCCCTCCTGGCAGTTTGTTGTTACTGTCTTTTTCAGCCCAGACCTTTCCATAGAACCTCAGACTTTAGCTGCTGCTTCCACATTTCTACTTTGTCTAATAGTCATTTCCAGCGCGAAGCTCTTGATTTTCTGCCCCTAAACCTTCTTTTCCTGTAATCTTTCCCATCTCCACTAGTGGCTCCTCTATTCTTCTGGTTGCTTGAATGAAAAACCTTGATTCTTCTCCTCCTGTTACACTTCCCGTTCAATCCGTTAGTAACCTTCTGGCTGCTCCTCGAACTAGATCCTGAATTTGACCATTTTCGCTGCTAATGCCCTGGTCCAAGCCATCATCAGTTCTCTCCGGGACTTCTGTGATGGCCTCCTAAGTAGTCTCCCTCCTGCTTAGTCTATACTCCACGCTACAGCTGGAATGATCCCTCTGACATGTCAGTTCATATTACTGTTCTGTCCAGAAATACTGATTAGATTCCTAAATCTTTATGGCCTGCAAAGCATGCAAAGTACCAGCTCTCTGACCTCTTCTGCTATGACTGTTGACCCTTACCAACTCTACTTAAGCCACAGTAGCCTTCTTGCTATTCTTCAGATACTCAGAAAATGTTCCTGACTCAGGACTTCGGCATTTGCTATTCTTTCCACATGGGACATTCACCTTTTGTGGCTATTCATTTTCCTTGTCTTCCTCTCTCATAGAAAATAGCACTCCCTTCCCTCACTTTCAGTTTGCTTTGCTCTAGCTTATCACCTGACACATTTACTTTATTATTTGCACCTTATCTTTCTCTCCTTCATAGAACGTAAACTCCTTGAAGCCTTTGCCCTTTTTGCTCACTGCTGCCTGTCAGTGAAATTTCACCATCCTGGGAATAAACAAAATACCTTAAAGCTTTCCGAGAAGAAAAACCCAGTTCAAAATCAAAGTAGCGGCAATTTGAGTAATATACATTTTTTCATCAGCATCCCTAGAAGCTAGAAGACAGTAGACCAGTGCTCTAAAACTACCAAAAAATGATATCCAGTTAAAGTAATATACTGTCATGGTTATTTGGGAAGAGACTTGTTTATAAGGAAATGTATACCTGGCAGAACAAGTAAATTTTCAAATAAAAGTTGAGGACATTCAAAAGATCTAAATGGTTATCTGAACATCTTTTGGCAGAAAATCTATTTCTTGCTCAATTGTGGGACATCTGACTTTGCATTAGATAAAGTAAGGAAATATTCTGCAGCTTGTATTTATAATTTATCTGGCTTTTGTTACTATTTGTTCTAAGCTTTTGAGATACCAAAAAGCTTTTCTTTTTCTTTCTTTTTTTTATTAATTTTTTTTTCCTCTTTCTTTTTGTTGGTCAGGCTGGTCTCAAACTCCTGACCTCAGGTGATCTTCTTTCTTTTTTCTTAAAAAAAGAAAGAAATGGCTGAGCATGATGGCTCACGCCTATAATCCCAGCACTTTAGGAGGCCAAGGCAGGTGGACCACCTGAGTCCCAGGGGTTCAAGACCACCCTGGCCAACATGACAAAACCCCATCTCTATTAAAAATCTCTATTAAAAATCTAAAAATTAGCCAGGTGTGGTGACACATGCCTGTAATTGCAGCTGCTAGGGAGGCTGAGGCAGGAGAATCACTTGAACCCGGGAGGCAGAGGTTGCAGTGAGCCGAGACTGTGCCGCTGCGCTCCAGCTTAGGCAACGGAATGAGACTCAGTCTCAATTTAAAAAAAAAAAGGAAGAAAGAAAATGGCAGGTCAGCTGCAAGGGGGTCAGTAAGGAGACATTCTTTCATTGGTTTGAGGTACACATAGAATAAAGTGTTGTTTAAATTTTAGAATACAAAATTTAACGACCAAGCAATAGTGACTTAATTCATAAAAACAGTGATGTGTATTCACCTAGATTCTAACGTTGTCATTTGAATCCCTGGGTCCATTTGTGCTTCTAAGGAACCAGGAGGCCCGTGATTCCTTCAGTCAGAACTAAGCTTTTCTCGTATCTACTTTCGGTTTGGCCTCATATGTTTCATTGGTTAAATTTGTCATTCATCATGGTATAAGTTTATTCAGCAAATATTAATTAGTGCCTGCTGTGTTCCATACACTCTTCTAGGCACTCAGGATACTGTGGTAAGCAAGGCAAGATTCCCAGTGCTCTTGGAGCTTTATGATACATGGTGGCCAGGTTCCACTTCTTTTCTCTAAACAACTGTTGTTGTTTTTGAGGTGGAGCGTCGCTCTGTTGCCCAGGCTGGAGTACAGTGGCATGATCTCAGCTCACTAATTACAACCTCCGCCTCCTGGGTTCAAGTGATTCTCCTGCCTCAGCCTCCGGAGTAGCTGGGGTTACAGGTGTGCATCACCACACCTGGCTAATTTTTGTATTTTTAGTAGAGACAGCCTCTACAGAGTCTCTGCTTTGTCTCTCCAGCTGAACAATTTAAAGGCCCATTTCTGCTACTTTTCAGAAATTGGATCACTTACCAAAATCTTTTTATGGAAGCTTTGAAGGTAAAGTAATATTTAGTCATTACCTGTGAGTAATAATGGCTTTAGATATTTTCTAGTGTAAGATGTGTTAAAACAGTTGTATAAAGTGGACCTTATGGTGTATGTGTCAGATGTTTTAAGGAAATGAAGAGGCTGGGCACACTGGCTCATGCTTGTAATCCCAGCACTTTGGGAGGCCAAGGCAAGGGAATTGCTTGAGGCCAGGAGTTCAAGACCAGCCTGGCAATATAGTGAGATCCCATCTCTACAAACAAATTTTTTAAATGAATAAATGAAGATAAATATGCCTAGAAACTAGAGCCTGTGCGACTCTTCTGGGGAAACTGATCTGTGGAAAGCACTGATGCTTGTGAGATCTGAGACTAAATCCACCAAATCCGAGCTTCTGGATTAGACTTTTTGGTTTAAGCAGAATTAAGCTTATACAGCCTATTTATATTTTCCTTGAAAACCTTGCCAAGGATCCTAATTTTTCATTTTTTTCTTGACTGTTTAATGATTTCTAATTTATAGCTTTAAAAAGTTGTCCTTTAGTAAAAATGACAAAAGTATATCTGAATAGTCATTGTTTTATTTTGCTTTTCTCCCCTTTAATCTAGGAATGTAATGGCATTTTATCCTGCTTTCTGTTTGTTATCTGACATGCATATGCTTTGTCTGATTCTGTATGATTGGCTTTTGTCATTTCAAGTAATACTGATAATAAATTTCATATTATTCTAACTGGAGTTTTGTTTTGTTTTGTTTTTCCTCTCTTATCTAGTTGTTGTGGAATTATAAGCTGAACCTAACTACAGATCCCAAATTTGAATCTGTGGCCAGAGAAGTTTGCAAATCTACCATAACAGAGGTAAGTTGTGAACGAATTTTGGAGGTAGCTAATGGCTTAGAAGAGAAAATTACGTCTGTTGACCAGACCAGCCCTTATAAGAAGAATGACTCAGTTACTTTTCTTAGAATTCACATCTGTCTTGGTTGAAAGTTAGGAAGTTGGGGGGTGTAATTAGACTCTTTTTGTTAATGTCCACCTACACTTACCTTAGGGTACTATTGATTAAGGCAGTTGGAAATCAGGTTCTATTGGTCTCACACAGCAAATGAAAGTGCTGAGGTAGTAAGTGCTACTCTCACACGTTGGACAACTTATGTCTGAAGCATATAAGCACGGTTAAAAGAGGCCTGTCAGCATTCCTGTTTTGACTGTGCAGTTGGATCACTTGAACCACAGAGGTATATACTTAAAATAATAGGAATTAGTGTTAAAAAGGTTAAGATTTCTTAAATCATTTAAAAATAATTGGCCCAGTGTAAACAACAACATTAATAATAAAAATGAAAGTTGTGGTACTTGAAATGTCTTTTTTTTAGGGTTTTTTTTTTTTTAAATCAGTAACAGAAACTCCAGCAAGCCAGAGTTTCTGCGTGCTGGAATATGAGAATCACAGAGAAAACAGTTGCTATTTTTCCACCCCAGAATTAACAGTCATAGATCTCACACCATATTAATCTGTCCCTCAAGCTGGTCCTATTGATGAATTAAGTCAGGGCCACATTCTTCAGAGCTCTTAAAGAAGACCCTGTCTCATCCAGGTAAGCCATCAGCCTATTTTCCTCATGTCATTATGGAGTCTCATAGAACCTGTTTTCTCAAACCTTCTAATACTGGATCAGATATGTTTTATTCTTTTAAAGTAGTGACCCTTCATGTTTACCCTGGGGCTTCCGAGCAGAAAGGCTTATCTTTGGAAAATTGATCTTTAGCTCCTAGCTTTAATATTCTACATCTCAAACTCCCTTAGCTAGCTATACGACTAAACCTCTACCTTTAAAATATCAAGACCCAAAGTGTTTGCTTAATAACAAAACTCAATACAAAGAAATTAGTCCCAGGCTTGAACTTTAAATGTTTGTATTTTCCCTCTGTATTGTGGTACTGTACTATCTATAAGTAGTTTTTTTATGTTTTTGAGACAGAGTCTCACTCTGTAGTCCATGTTGGAGTGCAGTGGTGCCACCTTGGCTCACTGCAACCTCTGCCTCCTGGGTTCCAGCAGTTCTCCTGCCCAGCCTCCCAAGTAGCTGGGATTACAGGTGCGTGCCACCACAGCTGGCTGATTTTTTTTTTTTTTTTTTTTTTTTTTTTTAAAGACGGGGTTTCACCATATTGGTCAGGCTGGTCTTGAACTCCTGACCTCAGGTGCTCTGCCTGCCTCAGCCTCCCAAAGTGCTAGGATTACAGGCGTGAGCCACCGCACCTGGCGGTTTTTGTATTTTTAGTAGAGACAGGGTTTTGCCATGTTGGCCAGGCTGGTCTTGAACTCCTGACCTCATGTGATCCACCATGCCTGGCCATAAGTAGTTTTTTTGAGAGACACATTGGATGACATACATAGACACACGCACACATATATGTTTGTTTTGCCCCATGTTGTGTCACCATTAAATGCATATCAGCTTGATTGCCCTGGGGGAAATTTAGTTGGAAAAAAAAAATATATATATATATATATATATATATATATTCACTAGAATAATTTCACTCTTTGTATTAGGCTGGCTTCCATATAATGTGTCTATCATGATTGTCCTCTGTGACCTTTTTGGGTGTTTTGGTTTTGTAAAAGATTAGTGTTAACAAGGACACTTCTCCCTCTCAAAGGAAGATTATACTGGAGTCAGGGAAATTAAATATCAGGAAGAACACAGTTGCCAACAAGACATTTCATTCTAGATTTTCCTTTTATCGTCTTTCTTAAATTTGGAATCCTACTCCCAGGGGAGAAAAACAACATCGCAGGAATACCTGCAAACTATTAATACAAGACAAACTTAATCTCCAGGATTGTGCTAAATCCTACCTGCTTTCCTCCTGGCTCCTGTCAAAAAATAGAGGACCGCAGCATTTTGCTAATGGTACCTTGTCAACCTGCTCCCCAGCCACTTTAGAGTTTCCTTCTATTTTTAAATACGTTGATGATGATTGAATGCCTCTCTTTACTGTTAATCTTAGAAGTTTAATAAGATAGAAGGAAAAAGTGCTATCCAACAGAGTGAAGAAAGGTGCAGACTTCTCATTGAAACACCACACCCTGTTGTGATAGGAGTAGGTGCCACATCTCTGTGTTTCAGTGAAATCTCAAGTGATTGTAGCTAAAATTTACATTTAGCTTCTTATTGAGGCTGCAGTTCAAAATGTGCTCTTGGTTTTCTTAGAGGTGTTTTAAAACTTCTGGTTGCCCAGTATTAGGGCCTGGAAAAATGTTTCTCTGTTTCATTAAATGGGTGCCTGCCACTAGTCCTATTTTTTATCCAGTGTTTTTTCTGTGGTTGAATTACAAGTGCTGGGATTTTCAAGCATCTATTCCTCTTCAGTTTTCAAACTTAACTCTGTTTTGCTAGGGAAAAAAAACTTTTCCAGGAAATACAGTCCTGGCTCTCTTTTTTTTTTTTTTTAAATTTTGAGATGGTGTCTCGCTCTGTCACTCAGGCTAAAGTGCAGTGGCATAATTTTGGCTCATTGCAGCCTCCGCCTCCTACGTTCAAGTGATTTTCCTGCCTCAGCCTCTCAAGTACCTGGGACTACAGATGTGCGCCACCACACCCGGCCAATTTTTGTATTTTTAGTAGACAGACACAGTGTTTCGCCATTTTGGCCAGGCTGGTCTCAAACTCCTAACTTCAACTGATCCACCCACCTCGGGCTCCCAAAGTGCTGGAATTACAGACATGAGCCACCGCACCCAGCCATGGCCTTCTTTTTAGGCATCACAAAAACTTAACTTGGTGTTAAACTAAGAGAATTGCATTCATCTTAACTGTTGAAAATCTCTACTGCCTCTGAAGCCAGTGTGAGACTATTTACTAAATTCTCAAGTTTGCTTCTTTAAAAGTAAACACAACTGGCCAGGCACGGTGGCTCACGCCTGTAATCCCAGCACTTTGGAAGTCCGAGCCGGGTGGATCATAAGGTCAGGAGATCAAGACCATCCTGACCACCATGGTGACACCCCATCTCTACTAAAATACAAAAAAAATTAGCCAGGCATGGTAATGCACAGCTACTGCGGAGGCTATAGTCCCAGCTACTGCGGAGGCTGAGGCAGGGGAATCACTTGAACCCGGGAGGCAGAGGTTGCAGTGAGCCGAGATCACGCCACTGCACTCCAGCCTGGCGACAGAGCGAGATTCAGTCTTAAAAAAATAAAAATAAAAAAAGTAAACACAACTTTCTGTTTTGAACTATTTTTGTGGTCTGGATTTGATACTGGAGTTAAGAGGTGAAGAGACTCATTTGCCTGTAGGATATAATTCATCTGTGGTGTGTCCTTTGTGCAGCACCTTTTGGAAGAGGAGATAGTTTGTTTTGCCCTATGGACATGCTTATGATAGATAGCCTAATGGGGAGAATGGTCTCTGCTGGTTTTAAAGTACAAATAAAACACTCTTTCTTGTTTATATTCAAAATAAACATTTCCATTTAACTCCTTCCTCTTGTCAGAATTGCCACTTCAGTTTGTTTTAATTTCTCCACATGCAATAGGCTTTTTTCCAAACAACCTTCTCTGTGTGATAATTCAAGCTTATAATTCTATTAGTAGGTTTTACTTTTGCCTGAATTTCAGCATTTTGGGGCTAGTTTGATTTATTAGCGTTTTGTGGTTTGGAATGCACTTTGCAGGAACACTACCATGCAGAATCGCTCTGTGCCTGTTCCACTAGATCATATGTCTAAACCACCCAAACTAGTTTTGCAGTGGCCTTCCCAGACTTCTTGCTAAACTGCACGGAACGTTGTTTTAAACATGTTTCTGTCCCAGACCACAGCGGTTAAGTTTGGATTCTACTAATTTCAAAAACACATGTTCAATCCATAGTTAGTTCGGAACACATTAATGTGATGTCAAGAAGTAGGCCCGGTGCGGTGGCTCAGGCCTGTAATCCCAGCACTTTGGGAGGCCAAGACGGGCAGATGACCTGAGGTCAAGAGTTGGAGACCAGCCTGCCCAACATGACAAAACCCCAGCTCTACTAAAAATACAAAAATTAGCCAGACGTGGTGGCGTGAGCCTGTAATCCCAGCTATTCGGAGGCTGAGGCAGGAGAATCACGTGAACCCAGGAGGTGGAGATTGCAGTGAGCCCAGATCATGTCATTGCACACCAGCCTGGCTGACAGAGCAAGACTCCGTCTCAAAAGATAAAAAATAAAAATAATGTCATGTCAATAAGTAATATTACACCTTCTCTCCTGTCTCTCTCTGGCCATTAGGTTTACCTAACAATAAGAGTTTGCCGTGTAGCTTGGTTTGGGATGTGCAACTAGACTTCCCTTCTGCACCTGTGTGTCGGACCTTCCTCCCTAGATTCATCCCCTCACTGTTCATTGCACTCTTTGCGTGGTTACAAGGACTTCTCCATAAGATCAAGCCAAAGCTGCAGATGTTAACAGCTCTTTTCACTCCATTTAGAAGTGAGCGTTACCTAAGCATTTGGTTATGTATGTAATTTCTTGGAAAACACGTTAATCAGGTTTTTCTAAAAGGCACAACAATCTGAGTAGCGACGACACAGTATTTTTCTTTAAAATGAATGTATTCCTAAATGTTTTCCTTGGATATATTCCTAAGAATTTTTCTTTATTTTCTCCGAAGAATTAGGAAATCAACAGGAAAATATCAGGCATTTTTCTCTTTCATAAATATTGTTTGATACAAGCACGGAACACTTTTGTAAAACAGCCACTTTATTTTGCGCAGATTAAAGAATGTGCTGATGAACCAGTTGGAAAAGGTTACATGGTTTCCTGCTTGGTGGATCACCGAGGCAACATCACTGAGTATCAGTGTCACCAATACATTACCAAGATGACGGCCATCATTTTTAGTGATTACCGTTTAATCTGTGGCTTCATGGATGACTGCAAAAATG
The DNA here is from genome assembly GCA_036589455.1 of Ateles fusciceps. Lineage (NCBI taxonomy): Eukaryota > Metazoa > Chordata > Mammalia > Primates > Atelidae > Ateles > Ateles fusciceps. Next base: position 15,677,952 of record JAZHEH010003205.1, read on the forward strand.
ACATCAACATCCTGAAATGTGGCAGTATTCGGCTTGGAGAAAAGGTATCTAATACTACATTGGCTTCAACAAAGGGTCTTAAAAATTTGGTATGTGAAAAGCTTTGTATAACTGATACGGGGAAAAAATTAGGACTGGAGTGACCTTAGGTTGAAATTAACGAAACTTGTTCAGACAGCCTAAAAGCTAAGGCTGGTTGACACTGCATTTCATGTGTTTGTAGTGAAATATTTCAGTACTGTATGGGAAACAGAGGAATTAATACCTGCAAAGAGTGGTGTTATTTTCACAATATTAGACTAATTGCTCATTACCTATAATATGTCTCTGGCAATGGGGGACACCTGAGTTCTGTGGTTTTTTTTGGTTTTTGGGTTTTTTTTTTGAGACAAAGTCTCCCTCTGTTGCCCAGGCTGTAGTGCAGTGGTAGGATTTCTGTTCACTGCAGCCTCCGCCTCCTGGGTTCAAGCAATTCTCCTGCCTCGGCCTCTTGAGTAGCTGGAACTACAGGAATGTGCTACCATGCCTGGCTAATTTTTGTATTTTTAGTAGAGATGGGGTTTCACCATGTTGGTCAGGCTAGTCTCGAACTCTTGACCTCAAGTGATCTACCCATCTCAGCCTCCCAAAGTGCTGGGATTACAGGTGTGAGAGCTACCCCACCCAGCCGAGTTCTCTAATCTTTCCCTGCGTATACCTCGTGGTTACTATAAAAAACAATTACTTAGCATACTGGCTGCTGTCCATCTATAAAATATTAGAAAATTTTAAGATTTGTGAAGATACTTCTAGTTTGTTGGAAGAAAGGTCCTCTCTAAGTGGGATATATTATTAACCTTCATCTCAGAGGAACTGATTTTAGTAAAGACGGGAAAGAATATAACTACCTAGCTAGTTTCTTGCACAGTTATATCTGATCTTATTTTTGGACTTAGTCTGCTGAACAGAAGGTCACAATAGAGATTTGGCCAGGTTTATTCTGAATTTGTTTGCTCAGCAAAAGTGAAAAAAACTCATGAAAAGTAATGGATGCCAGTGGGAGAGAGAGTCTGAGACCTCTAGCATGAGCTGTTAATTGCTGCTGCTCATTAATCTGCTGTTCAGGAAATACGATGGAAAATAAAACCCATTCGTCCCTTTGCCGTGTATTTGTTCATAGTTGGCAGGCGTCACTGATAAAGGGGACATGGTGTTGGGATCCTGGAGCTGAGCACACAGTTCAAATGAAGGGTTTCTTGCTGTGTATTGTCTGGCTGTCACCGAAGCCCTGATGCCCTTTGCTTATTATCAGCACAGGGCCTGGTCCCTTATCAGAGGGTGCTGCTGAGTTGGTCTTGAAAACTCTGTGAGCTTGGCATAAATCTTTCAGGCAAGTAAAGAAAGGGCAGCTTTAATAAAGAACACAGTGTTTTCTTTCCCAGCAGACTCTAAAAATGGCACAAAAGCACTTAAGTCATTCTGATGATTCAGGAAGCTCCTCTGACTTTTTTTAGGATGTTGAAAATTATACCCAATTCCAAACCTGACTCCTTTTAAAATGTCCACATGGTGTTCCAAACATACTTTTCAGGAATCAGCGATGAGGCTTTTTCACCCTCATGATGAGTGCTCCATGCAGTAAAGCCAAGAGTTTCAGTCCCTCTGTGGAGTAGTTCTTGCCTGGTAACCACCAAGGTAGCAGCCCATTAGCCTCCCTCTAGCTCTCTAAATTGTCACCTGTGTATATGAGTTAGTAAGTCTGTAGTGACTGAAACAGTTGCAGAAAATAGTACTGTTGGAGCCAAAAGGCACGGCAGAATTGTTTATTCAACTTAGATAAAATAGCAAAAATCGTTTCTATGGACCAAAGATAGAAATGACACTTCTGTCATTTAATCTTTCAGTATGGCTACTAGTTAGGTGAAATTTCAGTTTATACCAGGTCATTATGCCAGCATCAAAGGCTTTCTTATATTTAGGGGACAGTGAGATGGACTCACACTTGAACTTGAAAAAGCCTCTTCCTTCCTCTATCATTTACTGTGTGCTACAACCAAGTGTAAAAAAGAGGAAGGCATGTGCTCAGCTCTTCTGTTCCTTTTCTAACTGTAGTTTCTTCTCTGAAGCCAGTTATTTAGATAGAAAAATTATCCTGAAAATTAATGAAGTGGCTTCTGAACACAGAAAACAATAGGCTTGTCAGTTTCAAATTTGCTGCCACTGAAGCTTGAAACTCTTCTATGACTGGTTGTGACCTCACCTCCTCCATAGGTCAGAGGAGAGGAGTAATGGTTAATCTTTTTGTACCTTGCCCTTGTATGAACACATAAATGTAATGATTTCAAAACTATGAGTTTTTCAAAATGTTAAATTTTAGAGCAAAGAAGATGTATTAATAAAGCCTTTAGCATTTTCTATGGTAATAAATGCTGTTAAAATGAAAGGGCAGATTTCCAAAAGTAAAAGTTTAAATGATTTACGTCATCTGAAGAAAAAGAATGTGACTTCCAACAAAGGAACTTCACTGCGGACATGTGCAACAGTACTAGTGCTTTTATGCTTTTCTCTCAGTAGCTGTATCATTTTGTTATTTCCTGCTTCTAACCAGTTAATTTGATTAATTCCGATAATCCTTTTTTCCTTTATCCACTGAGGTAGATCAGAGAAGACAGCAGAAGCATTGTAATAGAGAATGGTTTATAGCAGAGATGAAAACCGAGTTCTCGCCTACTATTTAGAAGTTAGTGTTAGCCTCTGTTGTAGTTTGAGTTTTTTTGTTTTTGTTTTTTTTCGTGGGGGTCGTTGTTGTTAAAGGACAAGGAGTATGGGGAAGAAAAAATACTGCCTATCAAACTTCTAAAAATGGATGAAGGCATTGGCAGTTTTTAGGCAGATGTTTTTCTACCGTAATAAAGTTAACAAAAATTTATTTTAAGTTCATTTATAGGATAATTTATTACTCATGTGCCAAGCCTGTGTATAAATAATTTTTTAAACCTAAGTGGTCTTGTTTTCTCATAACATGGAGGTGTGTAGTTCACCTCACTTACTTTATCCATGCAGTCTTCGTTGTCAGATATTTGTATGCATTTCAGTTACAAACTCAAATGGGATGCACTAAAAAGCTCAGAGACTCTGAGGAACTCCTGAAATACCATTATTTGAAAAAAGTATCTATCTGAAAGTTACAATGAATGGAAACATCTAGTAGAAGTATTTTTTGAACTGATACCAGTGTGTGGTGCTACACACATGCACACATTGCTTATTGATGAGGATACAATGAGGATACAAGGACACGTTCTGAGAAATGTGTTGTTAGGCATTTCATCACTGCGTGAATATCATAGAGTACACTTAGCAGACCTAGATGGTGTAGCCTACTACACACCTAGGCTATGTAGTGTAGCCTATTGCTCCTAGGCTACAAACCTGTACAGCATGTGGCTATGCTGAAAAACTGGAGGTATTTATAACACAATTATAGTGTTTATGTATACAAATACATATAAACATAGGAAAGGTACAGTAAAAAATACAGTATTCCATTGTTGGGTGTAGTGGTGCATGCCTCTAATCCCAGCTACTCAGGAGGCTGAGGCAGGAGGATCACTTGAGCCCAGGAGTTTGGGACTGCAGTGAGCTGTGATCCCCTCCGCTGCCCTCCAGCCTGGGCGACAGGGCAAGACCCTGTCTCTTAAATAAATAAATAAATAAATAAATATAAAGAAGAGTGAAAAAAAAAAAAACAAATTTTAGGAGTTTTATAGACTCTACCCACTACCCAGATTAACCCCAGGTCTAGATAAATAAATGATGACTGTTAGCTAGGCACTTTATGTTCTACAACTCAAATGAGTTAGTTAACTCCTGTGAGCCTCTGTTTATTCATGTACCCAGTAGGTATCAGAGCTGTATTCTTTCTTCATATGTATGTCAGGAGATAACAAACACTTGGAAATTAAGGTGCTATAGAACAAATCCTATTATAATAAAATAGGAAAAAAATACATTCTTTGATTAATTAGAAATTTTGTCTGAAGTAGATGTTACCCCTACTTGGTTTTAGGAATAATCTTCTTCTTCTTCTTCTCCTCCTCCTCCTCTTCCTCCTCATTCTACTACTACTACTACTACTACTACTACTTCTCCTTCTTCTTTTTTCTTCTTCGTTTTTTTTTTTCTTTTTTGAGACGGTGTCTTACTCTGTCCCCTAGGCTGGAGTGCACTGGCACGAACTTGGTTCACTGCAAGCTCCGCCTCACAGGTTCAAGCAATTCTCTTGACCTCAGCTTCCCGAGTAGCTGGGGTTACAGGCACGTGCCACCATGCCCAGCTAATTTTTGTATTTTTAGTAGAGATGGGGTTTCACCATGTTGGCCAGGCTGGTCTCAAACTCCCAACCTCAGATGATCCACCTGCTTTGGCAACCCTAAGTGCTGGGATTACAGGCATGAGCCACCACGCCTGGCCAAAATCTTTTTATTATACACAGATTATTTCATAGATACGTATTTTATTCTAACAAGATTTTGAGTGTGTCTGTATAAATAAGTGATAGCACTATATTTTAAGATGCTTTGGTTTGCTGTATTAGTGGTTATACCTTAAATTGTTGAAGCATATCTTATGAGTATAGATTAGGACTCTTGAATGGAAAATATTTAGGGGAACTATATCATATTTTGCATGAATGAATGTTTGTGGTTGCTATGTCGGTGATGAAATGTGCAATTAAAGATAATTGGATGGTTTTTAGGAAAACTCTCAAAAGCAGTTTGTGTAAACAGTGGTCATCTTGTTAATCCCATTAAGATAAATCCAAAACATCAACATGAGTATTAAACTACAGATGGTGCATGTTGGGGTATTTGTGGACACTACAGAGTAGGAAAAGGAGAAAGAAGGTCTCTGTAACTTCTTAGTAGATTTTGTGGTTTGTTGGTTTTTAACTTGACTGAAAGCACTGTTACTTGGGAAATGCCTAGTTTTTAGAGACAAATGAACAGAGATTTCAGCAATGTAATTTCAGTATTGACATGAACTATGACCAGAACATTGAGCTGATGTGTTTCTTAAGAATTTTTGACATTTTAAATTTTTGTAAATTCAGGTTCTTATTTCTAGTGCTAACTAAACTATAGTAGTTAAACTTCCCAGGATCTTTGTTTCCGTTTGTAGCATGCAAGTATTATATTCCAACTGAAGGTCATTGAGGGCATTTTCTTTAACTTCCACAGTGTGGTTGGTTCTGACTTGATTTCTCAATAGCACATTAATAAGCTAACTCCGCGTTGGTGTTTTATAACTGTGTGTGTGTGTGTGTGTGTGTGTGTGTGTGTGTGTGTGTGTGTGTGTGTGTGTGTGTGTGTGTGTTAGCCACATGTTTTTTATTTGAAACCCATGGGTGAAAGTTTTAAAATATTAATATCCTCGCTATTTTAGGATGCACATTCACAAGGTGAGGTGGTATCATGCTTGGAGAAAGGCCTGGTGAAAGAAGCAGAAGAAAGAGAACCCAAGATTCAAGTTTCTGAACTCTGCAAGAAAGCCATTCTCCGGGTGGCTGAGCTGTCCTCGGATGACTTTCATTTAGACCGGCATTTATATTTTGCTTGCCGAGATGATCGGGAGCGTTTTTGTGAAAACGTGAGTCAGCTCAGAAACTGTTCTGTTCTTCCTTTTTTTTCACACATAGATACTTTTGTTTTAATTAATTTAATTGTAGTGTTTTTTGAGAGGCTGAGTCTCACCCTTGCCCAGGCTGATCTTGAACTTCCAGCCTCAAGCAATTCTCCCACCTCAGCCTCCCCAGTTTTTGAGACAGGGTCTTGCTGTGTTACCCAGGCTGGAGTGCAGTGGTGTGATCATGTCTCACTGCAGCCTCCAACTCCTGGGTTCAAGTGATTCTTCTGCCTCACCCTTCCAAGTAAACTTTTTGTAAGTGGAGGTTGCTATGTTGCCCAGACTGGTCTTGAACCCTTGGCCTAAGATGAGCCTTCTACCTCTGTCTCTGAAAGTGCTAGGATTATAGGCACGAGCCACTGCAACTAGTCATAAAATATTTTTTAACACTCTAATATAAAATAAGCCATCAAGAAACCTCACATGTAGAAAAACTGCAGAAATGGAAGATGAGCTTGGTCCCAGTACAGCAGAAAGTGGTAACTGGATATTCAACCTTGATAATTGAACATTTAGTTAAGAGTTGGCTTCTGATGATCTCCACATAGTATTTTTTCTGCTTTATCTCACTTCTCAATTTCAGTTCTTGGAAATCTGTTTTATCTATAGGAATTTTGTTTTACCCATGATCCTATTCACATCTATTCAGTGGCTAAAACTTTGACACACATTTATATGTTTTTGGCTAAGGTGAAGAAAATAGCAGGTGGCTAATTTTTAAAACCAAATCCTTGATTACCACCTCCTGACTCTATAGGACAGCTTTCTAACGCTTTAAATAGAATGGTCTCTCCATCCTTACAACAAAGGACTGAAAGTAACTTGTGTATACTTCCACTCTGCCTGCTGGTTGGAATTAACAGCTTTAACCATCAGAGCCACTGATGTAAGAGTTTTTTTAACTCTAGCATACGCCTGTAAAAAACAAGACTCAGAGGCTGGGCATGGTGGCTCCCACCACTTTGGGAGGCTGAGGCAGGCAGGTCACTTGAGGTCAGGATTTTGATACCAGCCTGGCCAACATGGTGAAACCCTGTCTCTACTAAAAATACAAAAATTAGCTGGGCATGGTGGCGGGTGCTTGTAATCTCAGCTACTCAGGAGGGTGAGACAGGAGAATCACTTGAACCTGCAAGGCGGAGGTTGCACTGAGCTAAGATCATGCCACTGCACTCTAGCCTGGGCAAAAGAGCAAGGCTGTTCCAAAAAAAAAGAAGACTCAGACTCTGACACTTCTCTTGGTTACTTAATTAACAAAATATATCTGAGAACAAATGACAAATGCCAGATACCATGGGAGTATTTTTTTTTCATCTTTACTGCAGTCACTGTTTTTGTTTAAAGACTAGTAAATTTTATAAATTTTATAAATGTTTATCCAAAGGTGCTTACCATTGTAATCATTTAATAGAAAGTTCTGTATGAGATTGTGGATAATGTTCAGCATAACTACTTAGCTAAAGTAAGAATAATGTGTATGTTCCATATTACAGACACAGGCTGGTGAGGGCAGAGTGTACAAGTGCCTCTTTAATCATAAATTTGAAGAATCCATGAGTGAAAAGGTAAGTATTACTTTGAAACTAATGAATGTTTTGATTTTTTAAAAGCTTTCTCAAATTTTCTCAAACAATACTTATAATCTTATACAAAAATGTAAATGACTGATAAACCTCACTCCTTTCAAAGGTGAGGTACTTGGGTTTAAGCATCTTTGGCTGAAACCAAGAAAATGAAGCCCTGATTGTGATATAGATAGTGAGAAGCCAAGTGAAGTTCTCACTGTGGTTGTTTTTTCAGTTTTTTGTATTTTTTTTCCTGAGGTGGAGTCTTGCTCGTCACCCAGGCTGGAATGCAGTTGCGTGATCTCGACTCACTGTAGCCTCTGCCTCCCAGGTTCAAGCGATTCTCCTGCCTCAGCCTCCCTAGTAGCTAGGTCTACAGGTGCCTGCCAGCACACTTGGCTAATTTTTGTATTTTTGGTAGAGACAGGGTTTCACTATGTTGGCCAGGCTGGTCTCGAACTTGTAACTTCAGGTCATCGGCCCGCCTCTCACTGGTTTTATGTACAATGCTCAGTGTGATTTTATATGAAACCACACTGAGGCCAGCCCTGCCTATTCAAGAAGTTTAGGTTAACCAAATCAATGTGCTTTGTAGGTAATTATTTAATTTTTCAGCAGCTGTATCATTAAGCATCCCCTTTTAGTTCTCTGTCCCTGGATGAATGCAGGAATCGTTGATGACTTTTGAAACAATTAATTTTGCTATCTTGTCATTTACTTTCCAGTGTAGCTGAAGAAATGTTTCTCATTTCTGTTTTCTTATGTCATTTGAATAATCTTATTCAAATCTTACATCATTATTCAGATGATATAGAATAATTGAATAATTTTAATTTAAAATATAGACTAGAATATCCCAAGTGTTAATGTTAGTTGCCAGTTTGATGCTGGTGAAATTTGTGTTAGGAGTATTGTTAAAGTGGAAAAGAATGCTGTGTGTCAAGTTAATGTTTTGGGATCTGTTTTGGACACTGCTATTGCAGCAATACTTCGCAAGTGACTACAGAATTTCTAGGTTCCCCACCCCCTTACCCCTGTCTCACGCCACACTAGTTTAGCTCAGTTGTGCAAATTTTAACCAGACTGAAAGATAGATATGTTGGTAATAACTGCAGTTGTTGACATGTACTTGACCAAGTCGACATGCTCATCTTAGAGGTACACATCAACAGCAAAACCACGAGTGGTCTCACGGCTCTTGCTGTACTCTTTCCTCAGTGTCGAGAAGCACTCACAACCCGCCAAAAGCTGATTGCCCAGGATTATAAAGTCAGTTATTCATTGGCCAAATCCTGTAAAAGTGACTTGAAGAAGTACCGGTGCAATGTGGAAAACCTTCCGCGATCCCGTGAAGCCAGGCTATCCTACCTGCTCATGTGCCTGGAGTCAGCTGTACACAGAGGTAGTGTTCATTTCTTTTTTCATATCTGTTCCTTTTGGGATTCATACTCTAAAGTTTTTCTTATGTAAATGTTAGTTTCCTCCCATATTTGCTTTTTTTATTTTCCATGTTTTTTAATTAATTACTACTTTTTTTTTTTTTAAAGAGAGATGGAGTTTCACCGTGTTGGCTGGCCTGGTCTCAAACTCCTGGTCTCAGGTGATCCTCCCACCTTGGTGTCCCTGAATGCTGGGCTTATAGGCATGAGCCACCATGCCCAGCTGAATATTTTTCATTTTTGAAAATTGTGTGGCATTTTGGGGAGACTTGGGGTAGAACATTGTGCAGCATTTTGGGGAGACTCAGGGTAGCATGATTTAGCGTATGGGGCAGACTTGGCTTCAGTTTTTGGCTCTATCACTAAACCAACTGTCTGGGTGACCATTTTTTGTTTTGTTTTGTTTGAGTCTTTTTATTTTAAGTTTTCCCCATTGGCATTTATAGATCAAAGAAGTTCGGGGGAGCCTATAGTTAATATCTGAAGTGTAGTCTTTTCCAAAAGTTTTAAATGTGTAGGCCAGTGAAGATTGTTCTTTGGCTTTCATTTTTACCCCAGTAGTTATTGATAAGAATTTCACGGGCAAAGTATTTGCATTACTAGTGCAGTAGTCTAACACCTGCTTCATGCAGAACACTGACAGGAGAAGCCTGAATATCTGGAGTCTAAGCCTATGTTATGCTACTAAAGCTTTTGCTAATTCTAAGCTTTTCAGGTGTTAGCATGACTGGTAGGTATATTGTATTACAGATAGAAATCCGTACTTTTAATAGGTGGTGATTTGTGATGCTAATACATACCATTACCTTCCATAATATTATGACTTACATCCTAACTTAGGGCGACAAGTGAGCAGTGAGTGCCAGGGGGAGATGTTGGATTACCGACGCATGTTGATGGAAGACTTTTCTCTGAGCCCTGAAATCATCCTAAGCTGTCGGGGGGAGATTGAACACCATTGTTCCGGATTACATCGAAAAGGACGGACCCTACACTGTCTGATGAAAGTAGTTCGGGGGGAGAAGGGGAACCTTGGAATGAACTGCCAGCAGGCGGTAAGGAGACATTTGCTATTGCCATTTTGAATGTCACATTTACCAGCTGAGGAGCCTCTTCCTGATGCTGTCCCACCTTGCTTTATCTGGATCATTTGTGATATCACATTGAAAATTAGGTACTGAGTACCAGAGACAGAACGTTGTTTCTTCAGGCATATCTTAGTAAGAATGTGGCATTTGCTACAGAGCAAAAGTTTGAGCTCATAATCAATAAAAAGAATTATCTTCTTAGATAGAAAGCATTATTTGCTAAGAGTTTCTAAGGAAAGGGCAGCTTGCTAGACTGGATTTCCTAAACTCAGAATCAAGGCAAACCAGGTTCTGATCCATGAGGGACAGGCCCTCTACCAAGAGAGAATTTGCCTGTCTAAATAGGCTTGATTGAGTTGAGGCTGAAAGAGAGAGTTGATATAAATTGAAATTTTTTCTAAGAGTTTATTTTTGTTACTGATTTGCACCATGGCATGAATTCCTGGCCCAAAGAATCAAGAGAGCATGTTGTTTTTGAAATCACACTGTCTTTTCCTCATACACTAGGGCAACTATGCATGGAAGAGTCATTTTCTTTTTAATTTAGGTTCCAGGATACATGTGCAGAATGTACAGGTTTGTTACATAGGTAAACATGTGCCCTGGTGGGGGTCTTTCTTTTTCTAGCCCTACACCTCACAGTTAGCATACTTTGCTGGAGAAGATAAAGTTCTTCTTGATCTAGCATCTTATGAACAGTTGAATAACTACAGGTCAGGTACGAAACGCAAAGTTAAAATATTGGAGATTTAGTGCATCTGTTTCATTCCTGTCGTCCATGTTGATTGCTCTTTACTGGACAGGAGTCTTAGAGCAACTTAACATACCATGTGCATCAGTGTGCCCTGTGCAGTGAACTTTACTTTAGGGAGCACAAGAGGTAGTTTCACTTTGTATCCTAGAATAGAAACTTGAGACTCTCTCGTTAGTTAAACTTTAGAAAACCACAGTCAGTCTTATTATTTTGTAGTTGGCATTTTATTAAAAACTGTATACCAGCCTGAATTTTATTTTCCTGATAATCGTGTAAAATCAGAATTTTACAGTCTGAAACAAAACTTTGAAGACAAACACAACAGTTTTATACAATTTGGATGTGGAGTAAAATTTCATATTAGCTTTTGTTACTCACCTTGATCCAAAGTAGACACCAGTGCGTGTATGCATGTGTGTGCATATGTATGTGTGTGCGCATGCGTGCCTATGCTTCCCATGGTGGGAAAACAGGCAAATGAAGCTTCTTCTCTAAAATACCAAGCTGGTGCAGGAGGGAAGGCTTCTGTGGTATCCTGGTGGCCTGGGCCACTGACCAGAGCCCAACACCCTCACCAAGGCCTGTTCTTAAATCAGAGCAGCTAGTGTGTTGACATGGTCTTCAGAAGGGAAGGAATCTGCTGTTTCAGTTTGCCACAGTGTTGTTCCTAAGGTACAGTTCTTGCTGGTGACTGTCCTGGGAAACTTGTTTGCCTGTGTAGGTCCTAGGACCCAGACCAAAAATCAGTCAGGAGACAGCCTGTATTTGCATTTCATCCTTAAAGCAACATGGAAAGGTTGTTGGAGGAGGGTCAGGAATGAACCCACCTTTTTTTTTTTCAAGACAGAGTTTCACTCTTGTCGCCCAGGCTGGTGTACAATGGCGCAATCTCGGCTCACTGCGACCTCCGCCTCCCAGCTTCAAATGATTTTCCTGCCTCAGCCCCCCGAGTAGCTGGGATTACAGACATGCACCACCATGCCCGGCTAATTTTTGTATTTTTAGTGGAGATTGAGTTTCACCTTGTTGGTCAGGCTGGTCTCGAACTCCCGACCTCAGGTGATCTGCCTGCCTCAGCCTCCCAGAGTGCTGGGATTGCAGGTGTGAGCCACCAAGCCTGGCCTAAACCTTTTTATTGAGGCTATGCTTGTAGTAAAGGATACAGAAAAAAGAAAATAGACTGGTTTGACTTTATTTTGAGGCGCCTAATTCACAACCAAGGCTTTTTAAAATCTAGCTGGTTGAAAGAACCAGTGGTTCAGCTTGAAAGATACGTAAGTACTGCCCACATCACCTTTTGTGCCCAGAAGGAGGGTACTTTCCAAATCTAAGAGAGGGTGGCTTCAAGTAGTGAAACATATGATTTTACTCATATTAAATTTAGCCAAATGGGGTCAGGTGCAGTGGCTCACCCCTATAATCCCAGCATTTGGGGAGGCCAAGGCGGGCAGATCACGTGAGGTCAGGAGTTCATGACCAGCCTGACCACCATGGGGGAAACCCCATCTGTACGAGAAATACAAAATTAGCCTGTGGTGGTATGTACTTATAGTCCAGCTACTCGGGAAGCTGAGGCAGGAGAATCGCTTGAACCTGGGAGGCATAGGTTGCAGTGAGTTGAGATTGCACCACTGCCCTCCAGCCTGGGCCACAGAGTGAGACTCCATCTCAAAAAGTAAAAAATTTTTAAATTAAAATAAAAATAAATTTAGTCAACTGGGAAAGAAGCGTTTTATTTGATTTTTATGGACCCAGGGTTTTTAGCTTTTGCCCACAAAAACTGAAGGCCTAAATGATCCAAAGGGAGAAAAATGTCCTTAGTCTTCTACAGTATCCGTCCCCAGTCAAATTGATGAATGTTTTAAAATAATTCATTTTGGGGGGAGTTTCTTTTTATTTCTTTTTTGTTGTTGTTTTGTTTTTTAAGTGATGGGATCTCGCCATGATCGCCAGGTTGGTCTCAAACTACTGGGCTCAAGCAGTCTGCTTGCTTTGGGCTCCCAAACTACTGGGATTACAGGCATGACCCACTATGCCTGGCCTTTTTTTTTTTTTTTTTCTTTTTCAACATTTTCTTCCTAATACAGCAGACTTCAATACCTATTCTGTGGTTGACCATTTAGTTCTCCCTGTTCTCTGCTTGGTGATTGATTTAGTGATTTCTCAACAGGTAGTAAGCTGTAAAGCATAAGAATAATTATCATCTTGTTGAGTTCATACTCTCCCAAATGCACCATAATTGTGAACTGTGAAATTCTCTTCATGGCTCAGTAAGTCTGGGCCTAGGCTCTCCTAAGCCAAAGATAACTGCCAGTCTGTTCTCTAGTCATCTCTCTGAAGCATTTTCCCAGGTTTTCCTAAGCATGCCAGGGGCTAGAATAGGTGTATAATCATGTAGCAATTCACATTTTCAGTGTTTATTTCACATACTACTGTTACTAAATTCCAGAGTGGCAGTGATCCCTGGAGCTGTTAGCCCATTAGGCTCTAGAGGGCATTCATTTTCACCTGTAAATAACTTCAGTCCAGTGCATTTATTGTTTCTTAAAGTTTGCCTGTCAGTCATGGATATTTAACTGATACAGTTCTTGCAAAGACTTGCACACTCCCATGTTGCTTCAAACTTTTTTAATAAAAAGATGTATATACTTTGGTTTTTGTCAACAAATGTCGTAAGTAACATTGGTAATCATTCAATAGTGATTTTCCTACCAGCTAACCACAGCATTTTGTAGCTTTTCTGAACTGCCACCAAGAATTTTTGGTGTAAATAACTTCTATCCTAGAATATTGGAAATCTTTCATGTTTCTCTCATCTAGATTACCACGTTTTTTTTTAGGATAATAGAAGTTTGTGGTTTTTTTCCTTTATTTCCTTTTGATTATGGCTCTCTGATAAATTTGTGATGAGGTCATACATCTAACCTATGATCCCACAGGTGTTCCAGTGAAGACCCTGTGGGATCATAGGTTAGCTATATAAGGATCAGAGGACAAATCAGTGACACAAAATGATTCCAGTTCTTTAACTTGGCAAAAGGAAACCCAAACCAGTAAGGATTATAGTTTTCAAATGTGCTTTCTGTTACTAAAGATTTCTACACCAAGACCAGGTGTGGTGGCTCACACCTGTAATCCTAGCACTTTGGGATGTCGAGGTGGGTGGACCGCTTGAGTTCAAGACCAGCCTGGCCAACATGGCAAAACCTTGTCTCCACTAAAAATATAAAAATTTAGCTGGGTACCATGACTCACGCCTATAATCCCAGCACTTTGGGAGGCTGAGGTGGGTGAATCATGAGGTCAGGAGTTCAAGACCAGCCTGGCCAACATAGCGAAACCCCGTCTCTACTAAAAATACAAAAAATTAGCCGGGTGTGGTGGCGGGCACCTGTAATCCTACCTACTCTGGAGTTTGAGGCAGGAGAATGGCTTGAACCCGGGAGGCAGAGGTTGCAGTGAGCCAAGATTGCACCATTGCACTCCAGCCTGGGTGACAGAGCAAGACTCTTCTGGGTGACAGAGCAAGACTCGGTTTCAGAAACACACACACACACACACACACACACACACACACACACACTTAGCCAGGACAGAGCAAGACTCGGTCTCAACACACACACACACATACACACACAATTAGCCAGGAGGCCGGGCATGGTAGCTCATACTTGTAATCCCAGCACTTTGGGAGGCCAAGGCTGGCGGATCACAAGGTCAAGAGATTGAGATCATCCTGTCCAACATGGTGAAACCCTATCTCTACTAAAAATACAAAAAAATTTATCCAGTCATGGTGGCAGGTGCCTGTAATCCCAGCTACTTGGGAGGCTGAGGCAAGAGAATTGCTTGAACCTGGGAGGTGGAGTTTGCAGTGAGGCAAGATCGCACAACTGCACTGCAGCCTGTCAACAGAGCAAGACTCCATCTCAAAAAAAAATTAGGAGTGCTGGCACATGCCTTTAGTCCCAGCTACTCAGGAGGCTGAGGCTGAAGAACCACTTGAACCTGGGAAGTGGAGGTCGTAGTAAGTGGAGATCATGCCACTGCACTCCAACCTGGGTGACCTCTGTCTCAGGAAAAAAAAAAAATGATTTCTACTCCAAAATACCATGTGCTACTTATCTGTAGTAATAATGATCTTTCACGTCTATAAAATGCTTTGCAGTTTACCCAATATTCTCCCGTATATTATTTCTTTTTTTTCTTTTTTCTTTTCTATGCCACCTCAGAACATGCCACATTAATATTATTTCTTACAATTTTTTGCAGTTAGAGAAACCAAAACTTAAAGGTAATCAATATGTCCATGTTCTCAAAGCTAATCTGTCACAGCCAGAACTATTAATAGAACTTATTTATTTTGATTTTAATTTAGAGCCTTTTCATCTACTCCCTTCCTCAAAGGCAGGAAAAAAAAATATATGAAGCACCTATTCTCATGCCCTTCCTTTATTCCATGGCAAGACAGAAAAGTAAATGTTAAAGAATATAGTTTCATTTCTGGCTGCATAATGACAAGTATTTTTCTATGTACTTATAATGAGCAAGCTCGAGTTTGTTTACCTTTTGGTTGTAGAAAAATAGTTGAGGAAAATGGGAAATTATTAGTACTGTAATCTTGTTTTTTGCAACTGATATTTCTTCAAGTTAAATGAAATTGCTCATGTGCTTTTAATAAAGCACAGCACACTTGACTTAATACCATTATCTTTGCAGGGAAATTCAAATTCTAGATTCTTATGACCAAATTAGGTCTCTCGTTGAAAATGTTCTTTATTTACTCTTTTCCACTCAATTCTGACTTTGCTATGAGCACCACGTTTAGTAATCTGATTAACATGTGGGCAGATAAAAGCGAAGATGCAGGCTTCCCATTCATGTTGTAAAGACTTCCAAGGATTAAGCCAGGCGCGGTGGCTTAAGCCTATAATCCCAGCACTCTGGGAGGCCGAGGCAGGTGGATCACGAGGTCAAGAGATGGAGACCATCCTGGCCAACATGATGAAAACCCCTCTCTACTGAAGATACAAAAACTAGCTGGTGTGGTGGCGAATGCCTGTAGTCCCAGCTACTCGGGAGGCTGAGGCAGGAGAATCACTTGAACCCGGGAGGCAGAGGTTGCAGTGAGCTAAGATCGAGCCACTACACTCCAGCCTGGTGACAGAACGAGACTGTCTTAAAAAAAAAAAAAAAAAAGACCTCCAAGGATTAGTAAGAATGTAGATAAGCAGTCCCCACAGTGACTCAAATAGAAAAATCTGCAATCAAAGTGGAGAGACCATTTGGAAAAGTATTTGCCAAGAGCTCTTGAGTTTGGCTAGTGACAACTGTCGACAACTTTATTGAAGTACATTGTGGTAAATAAGACTGAGGAGCTCATTGTATGAAGAAGACACTGCTCTTCCCTAGCACCTAAGTGACTTACTTTCTTCCCTCTTAATTTGTTTTAATCCAGCTTCAAACACTGATTCAGGAGACTGACCCTGGTGCAGATTATCGCATTGATCGAGCTTTGAATGAAGCTTGTGAATCTGTAATCCAGACAGCCTGCAAACACATAAGATCCGGAGACCCAATGTAGGTTATCTTATCCATGGTATTTATCCATATTGTATTTTACTTGGCAGCAGAAGGAACATTCCTTCAAATGACTTTTGGGTGATTTGAGATCTTAACTGAAATTTTGTTGAACAGGTTGAACATATACCAACTTTTAGTAAAACTAGTATTGGAATTGAAACCTAGGATCTGCCTCCTCCATGATATAGAGACCCTAGACCCAGTATTGTGATGGTGTTTATTGACAGTGACTGAGCATGTATGGACTTGTATATTAGGTTACTGAATAATTTTATATAATGATCAAATAAAAATGAGAGAGAGAAACACTCAGGATAAGTGACACATACTTTGGCACTCTGTAGTTTTCAACCTAGTTGTATATTGACTCATTGTATACATTGACTACTTGGTAATCATCAGAAAATACTTGAGGTCAGACGCAGTGGCTCCTGCCTGTTATCCCAGCACTTTGAGAGACCGAGGCGGGCGGATCACGAGGTCAAGAGATCAAGACCATCCTGACCGATATGGTGAAACTCCATCTCTACTAAAAATACAAAAATTAGCTGGGTGGGGTGGCACGCGCCTGTAGTCCCAGCTACTTGGGAATCTGAGGCAGGAGAATCACTTGAACCTGGGAGGTAGAAGTTGCGGTGAGCTGAGATCGCACCATTGCACTCCACAAAACAAAATGTGGTAGTTGGAGGGAGTGGTAATGGACAAAATGAATATTAGAGTTTCATCCAAGATCTAGAAAAGCTGAATAAATGCTATATTAAAGTATTAATTCTTATACTTTAGTTTTATTTTTTATTATGTAAAAACAGCTCTTAAACCATGGTTGAGTGCAATAACTCATGCCTTTAATTCCAGTGCTTTGGGAGGCCGAGGTGAGAGGATTGCTTGAAGGCATGAGTTTGAAACCAGCCTGGGCAGATTAGCTAGGCAACATAAACGCTTTTAAAATTAGCTGCCATGGCGGCATATGCCTGCAGTCCCCTCTGCTTAAGAGGTTGAGGTGGGAGGATTGCTTGAGCCCAGGAGTTCAAGGTCACAGTGAGCTGTGATCATACCACTGCACTCCAGCCCAGGTGACAGAGTAAAACCCTGTCTCAAAAAACCAAACTGAAACAAAACCAGCTGCAAAATAAGAACAGCCTCCAGCGGGTGGAGAGGAAAAAAAAGAACAGCTTCTTTATTCTGCAAAAATTTTTGTAACCAGCAGTTGGCCACACCCAATAATAAAGTGAATATAGTCCATGTTTATCTCATTCTGCTGTGCAAGAACTCTTGTTGTTCATGCTGTGCTAGAGAATTATAAAATTAGATTCTTCTTTTAAAGCTTTCTGTGGGGTTAAACACACTCAAAAGTAATTAAGAATATTTACTGGCTGGGCGCAGTGGCTCACGCCTGTAATCCTCGCACTTTGGGAGGCCGAAGCAGGCACATCACCTGAGGTTGGGAGTTTGAGACCAGCCTGACCAACATGAAGAAACCGCATCTCTACTTTAAAAATGCAAAATTAGCCTGGCGTGGTGGCGCATGGCTGTAATCCACCCAAGTGGCTGAGGCAGGAGAATCACTTGAACCTGGGAAGTGGAGGTTGCGGTTAGCTGAGATCGCGCCATTGCACTCCAGCCTGGACAACAAGAGCGAAACTCCGTCTAAAAAAAAAAAAAAGGAATATTTACCAATGTAAAAATAACCACATCAACCAAAGAGGGGGCTGGGGAGAGGGAAAAAGGAAGGAAGAACTGCTGCAGTTGAAAATAAATTTAAGATACTTATCAGTTAACCTTTTCTGGGTCCTGATTTGAACAAACTTGTAAAAAAAATAATAATAATAATTGAAATAATTTGAAAACAAACAGGATGTTAGATGATAGGAAAGTTTTCGAAATAGTTTCTTGGTGGTGTGATAATGGTGTTAAGTTCTTATATTTTAAAGAAACATGCTGAAATATTTACAAATGAAATGATAAAGTATCTCGGATTTTGCTAGAAAATATCAGCAAAGGGGCCTGGAGTTGAAACAGACCTGGCCATAGATTGATAAAGTAATGGGGAGGGAATGTGGCTGTTACATGATTCTCTACTTTTGTGTGTATTGGAAAGTTTTCATAACCAGTTAAAAATACAGCAGCTGCACACTGCCCCTAGGCATGCAAAGTCTTAAGTGCTGAGTGGCTCTGAAGTTGATAGAAGGCATAATCACGGTCAGGTTCAGTTAATTTGAGTGATTCTCAGAAAAATAAATCTGATTGCCCTAAGAAAATAGCTAAAAGGCTTTTTCTACAGACCAGGGAAATATTATGTAGACATTGAGTTCTGAAAACTTCTCTCCTGTTACAATTTTACTCATTTTATGGCTAGGATTTTGTCGTGCTTGATGGAACATTTATACACAGAGAAGATGGTGGAAGATTGTGAACACCGTCTCTTAGAGCTGCAATATTTCATCTCCCGGGATTGGAAGTGAGTATTTTGAAGCCAAAGTAAATGTACTGCCTTAGCCTGTTCTCCTGTGTAGTCACAATTACCTGTATTTATTAAAATAATCAGTAGGAAACTCTTTTTGTTCAGTTTTGGGACAGCTAACACACTCCAGTCTCCTGAAAAAGACTATGCTTTATCACTTTCAGAACATAATCTAAAAGCAGAGTGAGCCTGCTCCCAGTCTGTACCACACATCCTTGTTCACCACTACATTGGAAGTCAGGGTCAAAATGTTTCTGATACCACAAAGATCTGTCTAGAAAGAATGATGACACCTGTGGGGATGGCAGAAGCACCTTCAGATTCGTCTCTAAGAAGATAATAGTGCACTTGTATTTTTATTGATTTGCAATGGATTTGGGAATTCGCTTTTATTTCGTTAACTATTTAAAGTTATCAAGTCTATCTTAAGAAGTTTTTGTCAATAAGTGACAACTTGATTCTCCAATTTCCTTCTCATTCTGTTAACACAAAGTGATGGGGATGGGAGGACGAACTAGGAGAAGGATCTGTATTATAGCCAGAATCACTGAGTTCATTGGCTGTCATTCCGCCCTCTTTCCTTGTCTTGCTTCTCACCCCCACTCCGAAGCAGCCAGTACTGGATCCGACTGCTTCTCTAGCTTTTCATGTTCAGTGGCTTCTCCATTAGGTTGTTAAGCCACCTTGGTGTGGTAGTTAACTTTTTTTTGGTGATTAATATATATTTTGGCCAGGCACAGTGGCTCATACCTATAATTCCAACACTTTGAGAGACCTAGGCAGGAGGAAAGCTTGAGGTCAGAAGTATAAGGCCAGCCTGGTCAACACAGCTAGACCTTGTCTCTACAAAAACTATCAATAATTAGCCAGGTATGGCAGTGTGTGCCTATAGTCCTGGCTACTCAGGAGGCCGAAGCAGGAGGATCACATGAGCCCAGGAGCTCTAGGTTACAGTGAGCTGTGATTATGCCATTGCATGCCGACAGTGAGACCCTATCTCAAAAAGTGTGTGTGTGTGTGTGTGTGTGTGTGTGTGTGTGTGTGTGTGTTTGCCCTCACACTTTACTAAGAAAGAGATTACCTGAAGATTCAATGTATTCTTGTTTCTGTTTCTTCAGATTAGCCCTGGAAAGGACCACAGAAAGCTGGGCTGTAATTTCCCTTTGCTTACTCAGGCCATCTAAACCTAAATAGTCTACTGAGTGTATTGCCTTAATCAAAATCGCATTTTCTCCTCTTCTTTTTTTTTTTTTTTTGAGACAGAGTCTCACTCAGTCACCAGGCGCCAGGCTGGAGTGCAGTGGCGCGACCTTGGCTCACTGCAACCTCCGCCGCCCGGGTTCAAGCATTCTCCTGCCTCAGCCTCCCGAGTAGCTGGGACTACAGGCGCGTGCCACCACGCCCAGCTAATTTTTTTGTATTTTTAGTAGAGATGGGGTTTCACCATGTTGACCAGGACGGTCTCGATCTCTTGACCTCGTGATCCGCCCGCCTCGGCCTCCCAAAGTGCTGGGATTACAGGCGTGAGCCACCGCGCCCGGCCCCCTCTCCTCTTCTTTAATTCCTTCCCCCCCAATAAAAAAAAAAGTGCTGCATAGTTACTCATTAAATATTAGCTCTTCATGATTACTCATTAAATATTAGCTTTTTTCTCCCATTAAATAGCCCTCTACCAAAGTTGGCAATGTAATATGGACAGAATTAAGGATGCCCTGGTCTGATTTGGAGAAGCAGGCTCATTGTCTAATCCACTGTGTCCAGATTCAGAGTTAAATGTCGAGGCTTATACATTGATAAGCACCCCTCAAGTAAACCAAGAAGATAACCACCTTACCTTGCACGGGAAGAAGAGAGCAAATTGCATAGGAGACTATCTTGCCATTTCCTGATCATACTGAGTCTAATATATTCCATAGGATTGAACTTCATTCATACTTAGAAAAAGATATTTAGTAAAAAGTATTAAGTAAAAAGTTGTGAATTGCCTGGTTTGGCTACAACCCTAGTTTTCTGTTTTCAACCAGGGCATGTTAGTGCTAAGTCTGTCCTTAAAATGTTAGGCATCTAACATAGCCAAAATTACATCTTTGAAGGAGAATTTAAATCTGCTGTAGAAGGTTAACAAACCTGTAGAAGGTTATCCTCCTCCCTAGGTCTCCCACAGCGCTGACTATTGTGTGTTCATTAAGAACAGAATTCATGGCGGGGTGCGGTGGCTTATCTCTGTAATCCCAGCACTTGGGGAAGCCAAGGCAGGCTGATTGCTTGAGCTCAGGAGTTTGAGACCTGCCTGGGCAACATGGCGAGACCCTGTCTCTACCAAAAATACCAAAAAAAGCTGGGTGTGTGCCTGTTGCTCCAGCTACTTGGGCGGCTGAGGTGGGAGGATTGCTTTCAAGCCTGTGGGGCGGAGATTGCAGTGAGCCAAGATAGCGACATTGTCCTCCAGCCTGGGTGACAGAGAAAGAGACCCTGTCTCAGAAAAAAAAGAGTATACTTTTACATATCTTCTGTCTCCACAACCCTGGAAGTGATTATCAGTGAGTATACAAGCAAGCAAGTTGTAAAAACCCTTAGCCTGTGTTAGAAGGAAATGTCTGTTAATTAGTGGCTATCTTTTAACTCTTAACGTTATAGGCTGGACCCTGTCCTATACCGCAAGTGTCAGGGAGATGCTTCTCGTCTTTGCCACACCCACGGTTGGAATGAGACCAGTGAACTTATGCCTCCTGGAGCTGTGTTCTCTTGTTTATACAGACACGCCTACCGCACTGAGGAACAGGGGAAGGAGGGTATGCAGTCAATATTGACTTCATTTCTTCTTACTGTCATTAGTTTTTTTAGTTGTTTGCTCTATATTCTTCTGATTTCAGTCGTCTTAGGAAAACTTTTTTAGACTATTTTGTGGGGAGAAGGTTCTACACTTCTAGAAACTTCCTCATTCTATTTTTAGGGGAAAAGGTTTTCTACACTTCTAGAAACTTATTTTTTAGACTATTTTGTGGGGAGAAGGTTCTATACTTCTAGAAACGTCTTCATTCTATGAGTGTACCTAGAATTGCCCTACCAGCTTCTATGGTCTGATTTTATGTTTTTAACAAAGTGGGTGGGGAAGATTTCCGGATTTTTTTCTTTAAATTCCCAAAATCTGAATCACAAATGGACAATTAAATTCTGCTGTCCTAACTTTATTTAGCTTCAAGGATCCATTGGAAACTTTTAGCCAGGCTACAGATGGCTTTTACGCTTCTGTTCTTGGCAGCTGAACACATTCGCATTGTCTGCCCATGAACTGGTTGGAGCAGAAACCTCCATACCTCAGTCTCCTGGTATTTGTCTGCCCCAACTGCTGCCTTTTGTTGGGATGTTTGTGTGGGAGCATCGGCTGCTTCCCGGGGTACACTGACATGTGCTTGTTCTCCAGGATGGCTTTCTCTACCTTCTGAGACACTCCATTGTCAGTCCTCCCTTTGTTCCAGAGAATAGAGATGGTATCACTTCTCATTCATCCTTAGAAATACCCCTTCTGAGCTTAATGCAAAAGCCTGGCTATCTCTAATTCAGAATGAGGGGACTCAGAAGGAAATGGCATACTTCAGTTGCTGCACCCTAACGCAGTGTTTATACTGCTGTATAAGAAAACATGGCAATTTGTTATTATTGTTTTTTTTTCTCTCTCGTGTAATGAGCCTCTCTCATTAACCATGGGGACTCCCCAAATCCTGGCATCTTTCTAGTCACTATAGTGACTGGAAAGTAGGAGGTTTCTTCTCTTTTAAATAAGAAAGAGTTGGAGTCTGGGGTGCTAGTTTTCTTTTCTTTTTTTTAATTGAGGTGAAATTCACAGGACATAAAAGTAACTTTTTTTTTTTTTGAGACAGAGTCTTGCTCTGTCGCTCAGCCTGGAGTGTGCTGGTGCGATCTTGGCTCAGTGCAACCTCTGCCTCCTGGGTTCAAGCAGTTCTCCTGCCTCAGCCTCCCGAGTAGCTGAGATTAAAGGAGCCTGCCATCATGTCTGGCTAATTTTTTTTTCTTTTTTGTACTTTTAGTAGAGATGGGGTTTCACCATGTTGACCAAGTTCGTCTCGAACTCCTGACCCAGGTGATCATCCCACCTCAGCCTCCCGAAGTGCTGGCATTACAGGCATGAGCCCCCGCGCCCAGCCAAATTAACCATTTTAAAGAGAAAAATTCAGTGGCATGTAGTACATTTACAGTGTTGTATGGTCATGATATCTATCTAGTTTCAAAACATTCCATGACTCCGAAAGGAAACACCATGTCCATTAAACAGTTACTCTCCATCCCTCCTGTCCCAGGTAGGCTGCCCTTTTTTTTTCTTTTTTGCAAGAGAGACTATACCTGTCAGTAACAGCTTTCTCATGGCCCTTGGAAAAATACTAGTTTTCACCTGTGGTAATTCTGCATCACTCATCTAGAAGAGTCTAGTCTTGTCTCATAATAACTGTTGTGTCTGCATTTGCCTGCTTTTTCTGATTTAGGTCAGTTTGAACTCAGTTCTCCTAAGTCAAGTACATATGCTCTCTTGAATTGGATCTGACCTTCTACTTGGCATTCATAGACTGGCAAATTAGTTTTGCTAAACAAACCAGCAAACACAAAGCTTTCAACTAACCTAGTCTGAATGAAGCCAGTTCACTTTTATCAGGATGCTCTCATAAAAGAATGTTTTTTATATGGTAAATTAGAAACTGCTGAATATATATAATCGCATTCCTAAAGATAAGGCCTTTTTGAAACCTTCTGCAACATTTAATTTTTATTCTGGAAGATATTTGAGGTATAAAATTTGGGAGATAAAATACGGGATTATTTGTTAGTTTCCTCATAACAGGCTTATCTCATATTGTTGTGTTTTTGTTTTGTTACCTTTCAAGTATTTAGCCCATTTTTTCTCCTGCAGCTCTCACGGGAGTGCCGAGCCGAAGTCCAAAGGATCCTACACCAGCGTGCCATGGATGTCAAGCTGGATCCCGCCCTCCAGGATAAATGCCTGATTGACCTGGGAAAATGGTGCAGTGAGAAAACAGAGACTGGACAGGTAGGTGACATCGCTTGCTGTTTATCTTACAGTAGTGATGATCTTAATGTTTAATGTTTTATCCAGAATACAAACACCAGAAAATCCATCTTTCTTTACCTGACAGACGTGATTTGATGTATTAGTCAATATTTTCTGTAGAAGAAATTCTCAGGAAAATTTTATCTTTGGTCTGTGTATCAGGAATAGTTGGCAGCTAGTTTGTCTTTGCATTATGATTATTGTATTTTGTAATTATTTTCCCTCCTCCTGTTGCTTCTTAAAATGTCTAGAGCCAAAGATATGGCCTGCTTCTTGCAGGTATGTAAGATTTCATAGTAGGCATTTTTGTAGTAAGCTTACTACTGGCTCCATTTCACATTCTCTTAACATGTTTTCCTTTCCTTTTTGTTCGTCATCTTTACTTATTTCACTCATTTTTAATTCATTTTCTCTGTTAAGTTCTTTTGAGATAAGCAGGGTAGAAATCTATGCATATGTGAGTACTGGTCTGCATGAAGAGTGGACATGCCCTGGAACAGGCCCACAAAATAAGTAGAAATTGATTTTTTTCTCATCTGGTTGGCAAAATTGAAGCTTAGAAAAGCTAAGTGTATGTATTTCCTTACCTAACATTCAATTCATTTCATTATATAGCCTCTCCATCCAGGAGCAGGCCCTAAGAATTACCTGCCTGCTGTGATTGGCTCCTTAGTACTACGTCCTAGTTTAAGGGAAAGAAGGAAAGATGCATGACTACAGGTTACATGGGAAGCTAGCATGTCTTCCATCTGAAAGCAGGATACTCAGCAGTAGAATAGCTGCATGTTTAAAACCACATAAATACTCAAGGAACTCAGGTTTCCAGTTCCATTTGTACCACTACAAAACCTCTTCTGGAAGTGCAGTGTGAAAAAGTCACACATACTGGAGTTGGACATTTTAAAGAAGAAACATGGTTGCCCACTCAGGTCTGTTGAGCATAGGAGTATCATTTTCAGCAGTCTGTTTCCTGAGCTTGCTACAATTCTGTTGGGTTTATTATTAGAAAATGCCAATAGTTGAGCTTTCTGTTTCCTCTGTCCAGTGAAGCAAGGGATATGATGATTTGGAATCCCAGAAAATAGTTTCCTTTAGAACTCCCAGTAAAGTAAACCTTAGAAAGCTGCCCTACATTACAGCCTATTGTGGAGAAGCTAAACTTAAGGATTTTTTTTTTTTTTTTTTGACAGAGTTTCACTTTGTCACCCAGGCTGGAGTATAATGGCATGATCTCAAAATACTAGGATTACAGGCGTGAGCCACTGTGCCCAGCCAGGATTCAGATTCCATTAATAGGATCTTTCTGTTAGCTATATATTTTACCCCCAAAGTTTGGTGCATTTTCCTTTAGTTCTTCTTCCTTCTTCTTCCTTCTTCTACTTCTCTTTCTTCCTCTTCTCCCTTTCTTCTTCTTTCTTCTTTCTCTCTCTTCTCTTTCTTCTCTTTTCTTCTTCCTCCTTCTTCCTTCCTCCTTCCTCCTCTCCTTCCTCCTTTCTCCTTCCTTCTTCCTTCCTCCTTTCTCCTTCCTTCTTCCTTCCTCCTTTCTCCTTCCTTCTTCCTTCCTCCTTCTTTCTTCTTCCTCCTCCTCCTTCCTTTTCTTCTTCTTCTTATTCCATTCTGGCTGTTCTATAATTCCCATAACTCTTTCCTTCTCATTCTGATTCTGATTCTGAAACAGAGCGATTTTTGCAGAATACTCAGTAAGTTAAACTTGATCCTTTAACGGAGCGCTTTGCTCAGAAATAGCTGTCGATATGCTTTGGGAAAGTGAGCTGATGTTATACTTGAAACCTCGAAACCTCTGAAAGGAATAGTAATAGACTAGTGCTACAGATAGTTCCAGCTCGGTATCCAAAGCCCAGACAAGATTGCTTTTAGATACCTAAACCCTAATGTGTTCACTTGTTTTCCTTCAGAGAATCCTTTTGATGTGTACTGGAGTTAGAATCCCAGATCTGACTTACAGGAGTTATCAGTTCTATCCTGTGTTCTGGACCCCCGGTCCCCAACTACTTTGCCAATAAAGAGTCTTAAAATAATCTGTGCTCTTCACTGTGAATTTGTCTGTTAATCATTAATGAAGTGCCTATTTAAAATGTGAGGTAAAAGGTTATTAAAGCACAGATTCAAAATGGAATCAAGGCCTGATAAGGTTTTTAGAGTTTGATTCTCCTTGCACTTGTAAATTTGCCCTTCTGAGGGATTTGCATGGCTCTTTTTTTTTTTCTTTTTTTGAGATGGAGTTTTACTCTTGTTGCCCGTGCTGGAGTGCAGTGGCATGAACTTGACTCACTGCAACCTCCGCCTCCTGGGTTCAAGCCATTCTGCTGCCTCAGCCTCCCGAGTAGCTGGGATTACAAGCACCCACCACCACATTAGCCTAATTTTTTTATTTTTAGTAGAGACGGGATTTCGCCATGTTGACCAGGCAGGTCTCAAACTCTTGACCTTAGGTGATCGGCCCACTTTGGCCTCCCAAAGTGCTGGGATCACAAGTGTGAGTCACCATGCCTGGGCTTTGCGTGGCTCTTGGACCCACTTGGCCGTCATAACCACCCTGCTACCTCAGGTAATTATCTTTCCAACATTCTTAGTCTGGAGGATTAAACAAAGCTTTTGTGTTTTGTTCAGTGAAGTAGTTTTAAA
Source organism: Ateles fusciceps (assembly GCA_036589455.1). NCBI lineage: Eukaryota > Metazoa > Chordata > Mammalia > Primates > Atelidae > Ateles > Ateles fusciceps. The sequence goes on from JAZHEH010003205.1 coordinate 15,704,235, forward strand.
AAGAAGAGAAAGGGCCAGGTGCAGTACTCACACCTGTAATCCCAGCACTTTGGGAGGCTGAGGTGGGCAGATCACGAGGTCAGTTCCAGACTAGCCTTAGCCAAAAGGGCGAAACCCCATCTCTACTAAAAATACAAAAAATTAACTGGTCGTGGTAGCAGGTGCCTGTAATCCCAGCTACTCAGGAGGCTGAGGCAGGAGAACAGCTTGAACCCTGGAAGTGGAGGTTGCAGTGAGCTGAGATGGCACTCCAGCCTGGGCAACAGAGCAAGACTCCATCTCAAAAAAAAAGAGAGAGAGAGAGAGAGAAAGGACTATTGAAAAGGAAAGTGTCATGACACTGGTATCTATACTTACATTTCCCTGATTCATGTATGTGACTAATAAATGCCAGTGGCTTGCCTTTATATTTGTAGGAGCTTGAGTGCCTCCAGGACCATCTGGATGACTTGGTGGTGGAGTGCAGGGATATAGTTGGCAACCTCACCGAGTTAGAATCAGAGGTAAGTGGTATGCAGGTTACTCACTGGAGGAGAGTGGCTGCCAGCAGCCTGGCCTTTTGTGCTTGGTTCTACTGTTTCTAGATTCCTGAGAGTGCAGATTCTGTCAGTCGAAAGAAACCTATCAAATTCTCCCTATTTGCTTTATAAAGAAGTGTATTATGTTGCTTTGTGAACGCCTTCCCTCATTTCTCTGGAACAGCACTCTATACAGCCCTTTGGTTTCCTTCATAAATTAGATTTATCACAGTCATTAGACCTGCCTTTGTTTCCCCCTTAAGATAGCAGCTGTACTTCAAATCACTTAATCACATTTAAGAGCAATCTGCAGATTCCCATTCTCTTATCCTGTGCTCTTTTAGTTAGGTCATTTGGTAGTATTTGTGTGTTTCAGAGCATAAAAGCTGGGGACTTCCAGTAAACATGAAGATTGAATACATAGTGTTTATCCCTGTTCCATCCTGAAACTCCCTAAAATATTAAAAATTCAATTAGAAACCCTCATAAAGCACTGGCACTTTATTTAGAAATTCAGAAGAGGGCAGCTAAAAATGTTCAAGTTGTTTTGTGGGGGGCAGAAATCAGAGAAGTGGGGGAACTACCATTTTGTCGTAAACCTTTTCGTATTCTTTGAATTGTCATAATTGGCATTATGTAAAATTACATTTCTCAACCAATTCTTTTTGCTTTCTAGTTTTCAGAAGTTGGTTGCCTTCTCTCATTTTGTCATCTCTCACATTATTGTCATCATGGACTTATGAGAGCAGTCTGGGGTGTACAGCTCTTTAAAAGGAAGGTGTTCTTTCAGGAGCTAGTGCTACATGGGTTTCTCTGCTTAAAGGCATTACTAGTCTGTGTTCAGCAGAAACAGTGGTTTGGCATCTGCTTTGAGGGCAGTGCTCTGGCTTATGAGCTTATAAACTGAAGGTGGATATCAGTTACCACTATTTTCATTTTGAACTGCTTAGCATTTTGGAAAAATCTCCAAAAGCTTTGCATACTCTAATGTCATTACTAACTTTGTTTTACCTCACTTTTCTTAATTCTGCCTTCTTATTTGTTCAGGCAGAAAGGGAATATGCCTCTAAAAATTTGCCTTTCAAAGTATAACAGAGGAGCAGTTCTATATTTATTCTGGGGCTGTCTACCTCAAATATTAGAATCGTTTCCAAAAGTGCATATTAGATTCTTTGCCCATCAAATATTACTTATTCAGAAAGAGAAACTGCTCCTCCTCTATCCTGGCTCTTTCTAAAGCAAAATTATTAATATATTTAATCTTCTACAGGATATTCAAATAGAAGCCTTGCTGATGAGAGCCTGTGAGCCCATAATTCAGAACTTTTGCCACGTAAGTGATGTCTGGAGGAACAAGGGTTAAAAACAGAAACAGATTCACAGGGACTCTGCCCTGAGTATCTCAGACTCATCTCTGTCGTCAGCATATATTACTCTTGAATGATAGCCAGCTTTGACAAGTTAAAATTTAAAATGTAAACAGGCCGATATGGTGGCCAATACCTGTAATCCCAGCACTTTGAATCTAAGGAGACTGGATCACTTGAGCCTAGGATTTCAAGACCAGCCTGGGCAACCTCACAAAACTCCATCTCTACAAAAAAAATTAGCTGGGCGTGGTGGCACGCGCCTGTAGTTCCAGTTACCCAGGGGGCAGAGGTGAAAGAATCACTTGAGCCCAGGAAGTCAAGGCTGCAGTAAGCCTTAAATGCGCCAGTGCACTCCAGCCTAGGCAACAGAGTGAGACCGTGTCTCAAAAAAAAAAAAAGTAAACAAGGTCAAGAGAGAGGTGCCACCATCCTGGAGCCATGTTTGATTAGCCTTTGCAGGTAAGCAGGTGTGTGGCTGGCAGTAGGTATTGAGATGCCTTTTTTTAAGAAGAGATGGAGCAGCGAAGCCTCCATCAGTATGGCAGAGTTGATTCCAGTGCATCAGCCTAGGAATTGTTAGCAGTAATAGTGGCTCTTCCTTCAGTTGTCTCCTAGTACCTCAATATTGACTGAATCATGATTATTTCATATTCAGTTATTGAACTGCTTAAATTATGGGAGTGAAACATACCCAGAAACCACTGGGATCTGACAGTTGGGAGGCTGTATTAGAGATTATCCCAAAAGCTAGCTGCTGACATCATACAAGGAAAGTTTAAAAAAAAAAAAAAAAGCCTATAGTCTTGTCTTATGCAGAACATGCCACTGAATGTATACACCTTTGTGATTTCTCAGGCTTATTTTGATACAATCTATGGTGTGTCTTTTTTTTTTTTTTTTTTTTTGTGAGGGCTTCTAGAATCAATCCTGCTTGCATTTATTTAGGACTGGGCTAAATAAATTTTTGTTCATTAATTGTTACCAATGAAGTATAAATGTGTGCTGTCTTCCCCAGGATGTGGCAGATAACCAGATAGACTCTGGGGACCTGATGGAGTGTCTGATACAGAACAAACACCAGAAGGACATGAACGAGAAGTGTGCCATCGGAGTCACCCACTTCCAGCTGGTTAGTGACACCTAGCTGCTGATTTCCCATCATAGCTGCCTGGATGGTGACTGAATCTCTTCCTTTTTGGAACATCAGAGGACCTCTGATGTTCTGTTAAAACCGTTTTTTCCAGCTGGGTGTGGTGGTTCACGCCTGTAATCTCAGCACTTTGGGAGGCCGAGGTGGGTGGATCACTTGAGATCAGGACTAGCCTGCCCAACATGGTGAAACCCCATCTCTACTTAAAATATAAAAAATTAGCCAGGCGTGATAGCGCTTGCCTGTAATCCCAGCTACTGGGAAGGCTGAGGCAGAAGAATCACTTAAACCTGGGAGGCAGAGGTTGCAGTGAGCTATCACACCTCACTGCACTCCAGCCTGGGCGACAGAGCAAGACTCTGTAGGTAAGTAGGTAGATAGATAGATGGCAAGACTCTGTCTCTGGATGGATGGATGGATGGATGGACGGACGGACTCTGTCTCCAGAAAGATACATATATATTTATATATATATATAGAGAGAGAAACGCACTCAGGACTCTGCAGATGGATGGATGGAGGTTGGACAGATGGAGAGAGAGAGATGGCGAGGCTCTGTCTCCAGAAGAGAGAGAGAGATAGCGAGACTCTCTCTCCAGATAAATAGATAGATAGATAGATAGATTTAGATTAAGATAGATTTAGAGAGTTAGATAGATAGCCAGCTAGCCCACCCACCCAAGCTGACATTTGAATAAGATAGTTTGAGCTCTTTATAGTTACCACATGTAACTACAGGAAGTGTTTCTGGTACAACAAGGGCTTCCTTTTGGGGAAGATGAAATCTGGTCAGCTGTGTTAATTGACCCCTTGTTAGGGCACACAGCCTGCCTGACTGTACATTCAGCAAGTGGTGTTGAGCGCCTCTGAAGTCGAGGCACTGGGGGACATTGGTGAGATGGATAAGCCCCTTGACCTTGTGGACTCTAGATTCTGGTGAGAGAAGATGCAAAAACAAGTGTGCAAATAAATGGATAGTCTTAGGTTGTTCTAGAAAGAAAAAGCAAAGCCAAATAAGGGGCTGGAGGGTGAAGAAGAAAGGGGGCTCCATAAAGAGGTACTTGAATAGAAACCTCAAAGAATAGCAGAGCAAACCATGCAAAGGACTGAGAGAAGAGTAATTTAGACAGAGGCAACAGCATGCGTGTGATTGGAATGACCGTGAAGCCAGTGTGCCTGTTTTGGTGGAGTACTGGAGAGATTAGCAGGTCGTGGTGTCTCAGGTGTGGAGCAAGCCACACAGGGTCTTGTAAACAGACTTGTGGGAGCTGTATGAAACGTGTCCCCTACCACTACTGACTACTACTTGCCACAGAACTTCCAACTTTCTTTTCACCCTTCAGGTGCAGATGAAGGATTTTCGGTTTTCTTACAAGTTTAAAATGGCCTGCAAGGAGGACGTGTTGAAGCTTTGCCCAAATATAAAAAGAAGTATGTAAATTTTAATTGTTTCATTCCACTTTCCCAAAGTCCCTCTTAACTCCTGAATGAATATGTGAGATGTCAGGCAGCCCCTCCTGCTGCCTGGTGGGGTTGGCTCTGGAGGCCTCCTGATCTCTCCTTTGATACTGTGGCAAACACTTGGACTGTCTGGACAGAGCATCTGGTGGTGGTAGGTGTCATGTGGAGATCCGGTAGGCTAAAGGAGCATTTTTAATTGTTCCAGGTAAGGCCATCTGACTGATGAAGCAGGGATGGATTGTGTGCTTAGAGAAGCAGGGTGCAGTGTGAGTGAAAGAGGCGAACTGACTTCTTCCCCTGCATCGTCCCATTATGTCATCTCTTCTAAGATGCAGCAGTTTTTGTACTTGGTTAGATACTTAGTGAAGAAACAGAATCTTTATTCATTTAAGAATTAGGTCTTGGCCAGGCGTGGTGGCTCACACCTGTAATCCCAGCACTTTGGGAGGCCTAGGCAGGTGGATCATGAGGTCAAGAGATCAAGACCATCCTGTCCAATATGGTGAAACCCCACCTCTTAAAAAAAAATTTTGTACCAGTGGATGAATGCTTTGTTTAAAAAAAAATTAGGCCTTAATGAGGAAATTGATAAGCTTTTTCAGCATGGCTGCCCAAATTCTTCCACGTTGATCTTTGAAAGGCACATTTCTAGAACACTTGCCCTCATATAAACCAAGTTCCCAGTTTGCTCAGGTTTCTCTACCTTTCAGGAGCAAGTTTCATAGCAGGTCAAAGGCACAGTCCTAGAGTTAAGAGCAGCATTCCTCTGTGGGCAGAGGTATTTAACAGAAGTGTTGAACTGTTCTTGTACACATGTGCCCTCTCTGGCTTCCCCCTCCAGTCAGGAATATAGTCAGCGTTCAGGCTGCTGCCTACCTTTCACGACACCCACAGTCAAATTGCACCTTTTAGCACCCTGAAAAAACATGCATACAGCAAAGACATTCCCCAAAAGGGTGTCCTGAATTCTCAGTTAATGGCATGACCCCTGCCCCAGCAAGACTCTCAGGTCATTTGCCCTTGTGTGGCTTCAGCTAGCTTCAAGCTTCTCCTTTCACTCACAGGGTGGACGTGGTGATCTGCCTGAGCACAACTGTGCGCAACGACACTCTGCAGGAAGCCAAGGAGCACAGGGTGTCCCTGAAGTGCCGCAGGCAGCTCCGCGTGGAGGAGCTGGAGATGGTAACGCCTCCCAGCCTCTGCTCCCAGAAACCACAGTGGGCCGGGACTTGGAAAGCTGGGGGAGAGGCTAGGACAAGGGGGAGGCTTTTTAGCCATTACTGTGAGGGTTGACTTGAAGTCTTGTGCTAAAGTTTTACCATACGACCATTAGCTTCCTGTGTCATTCTTCTGATTTGGATTGATAAAACCTTTCTTACCACACGTGACAGGAAGTCCAGCTGTAAGACAGGCTCTAATTAAGCATGTGATCCAGTCACTGGATCAATAGTGTCCTTGGGGGCTGGGCACAGGTGGCTCACACAAGTAATCCCAGCACTTTGGGAGGCTGAGGCAGGTGGATTGCTTAAGGTCAGGAGTTTGAAACCAGCCTGGCCAACATGGCAAAACCCCAACTCTACCAAAAAGACAAAACTTAGCCAGGTATGGTGGCACACGCCTATCATCCCAGCTACTCAAGAGACTGAGGCAGGAGAATTACTTGAACCCAGGAAACAAAGGTTACAGTGAGCCAAGACCATGCCACTATACTGCATCCTGGGTGACATAGCAAGACTCTGTCTCAAAAAAAAAAAAAAAAAAATACTTATTTCAAGCTGGAAGGTTTGGTTCTCTAACTTTGAATCTAGCTCTTTAATTAAAGTAATAATAAAAGTAGAACCCTATGTTTATATAGTGGTTTTGACTTTCCAAGTCATTTTCACATCTCGCAGCAGTCCTGTGAAGGACTAGATATGGTGTTTCAGGGTAGACATGGCATTCTATTTTGCAAAGAAGGTCCAAGACCATGCAGCTAGTCGGCGACGGATTTGAAAGTAAAGCCTGATTCTCTTGCTGCAAGGCCACTTTGCTGTGTAGAAGCCGGGGTCACTAGACAAGATGCAGTCACCAAATAAGTCTATAGAACATTTGACATCTCCACCCTAAACCAAGCTCACCTTTCCATGCTGGCTCCCTCATGCAGACAGAGGACATCCGCTTGGAGCCAGATCTGTATGAAGCCTGCAAGAATGACATCAAAAACTACTGTTCCGCTGTGCAGTATGGGAATGCTCAGGTAACTTTTTGCTTTTATTTATTTATTTATTTATTTTCTTTTTAATTTTTTTCTTTTTTTTTTTTGTTATTTTTTTCTTTTTTTTTTTTTTATTTTGCTTTTATTTTTTAATTGTAAAATAATTTGAAGGTAACATTTAATCTTTTCTCAAAAGCTGGTGCCCAAAGAGGGTTACTTTGTAGTCATTAATTTTTTGCTATTAAGACAGGACCCATCTCATCCCATCCAACCTAATCATCCCTTCTTAAGCTACACCAGGCTGCTTTTTCCAGAGTTCTTCACCTTCACTCTTCTCTAATTCATTTCCTTCCCTTTTCCAGATTACCTCATCCTTCCCTACATTGTCTGCCTAGTAAACTCTTAATGATCCTTCAGATGCCTCCTCCTCTGTAGCATTCCCAGTGCTCTGCACCTCCAAAATTAACTGTTTTCTCATTGTGTTCCCATTGCAGAGAAGTTCTTAATTAGAGGTCACATCAGAATCACCTAAGACACTTTTTTTAAATACGCAGAAACAGAACCCTATCCAGAATTGCCAGGAGTGAAGTACAAACAAGTGATTTTTTAAAAAATGTTTTCCTTATGACTCAGCTACCTCTTCTAGTCAAGGGCCATGGGGCTCTAGCCTTTGAGATAATTACTTCGTTGTCCTCTTATATTTACTGTTGCCGATGCAAAGTCTGATGTCAGTTTGTGTCTCATTGCTTTGTAGTTAATCTATTTCTGATAGGTTTTAGAGTCTTCGCTTTATCTGTAGTGATCTGTAATTTCACTGTGATGTGATTAGGTATGGTTTTTGTTTTGTTGTGTTCATCCTGGTTGGCTCGTTCAGTCTCACAATCTATGTCTTCTTTCATTTCTGGGATATTCTCAATCATTGCTGTGTCACATGTTGCTTTCCCTTTCCTTCTTTCTGGAACTCCTGTTTTAGACAGTTGGAGCATCTGAGTCTGTCTTCTATGTCTCTCTTTTTTTTTTTTTTTTTGGAGACAGAGTCTCACTCCGTCACCAGGCGCCAGGCTGGAGTGCAGTGGTGCAATCTCGGCTCACTGCAATCTCCGCCTCCTGGGTTCAAGCAATTCTCCCGCCTCAGCCTCCCGAGTAGCTGGGACTATAGGCGCTCACCACCATGCCCAGCTAATTTTTGTATTTTTTAGTAGAGATGGGATTTCACCATGTTGGCCAGGATGGTCTCGATCTCTCTTTTTTTTTTTTTTTTTAAAGATGGGGTTACACCATGATGGCCAGGCTGGTCTTGAACTCCTGACCTCAAGTGATCCACCCACCTCGGCCTCCCAAAGTGCTAGAGTTACAGGCATGAGCCACTGCGCCCGGCCTTTTTTCTTTTTTTCTTTTTTTTGATCTTGATCTTGATCTCTTGACCTCGTGATCCGCCCACCTCAGCCTCCCAAACAGCTGGGATTACAGGCGTGTGCCATTACACCCAGCCCCCAGGTCTCTTTAACTTTTTCTTTGGTACTTTTCATTTCTTTGGCACTACATTTTAGGTAATTATTCAATTATCTTTCCCAGCTTATAATTTATTCTTCAGGTCTGTCTATTCTGACACCACCAATCAGGTTTTGTTTTCCATTTCCTAGATTTCTCATTGCTTCTTTCATAACCACCTGTTCTTGATTCTTACTTACTGTTGACTTCTGTGTTGTTCTGAGGATTTTAAATGTATTTTAAAATTCTTGTTTTGATTGCTCTGTCACACCTTTCCGTCAGTTTTTGAGCCCTTGGTTCATTTTATTTATGATCTTTCTTATGATATTAGTGTTCCTCAACTAGTTAGTGATTCCTGGTTGTGCCTTGAGGATTTCCCAGATGTCTGATGGCTTCCTGCTATAGCCCAGCTGCTGCACCTTCCCATCTACTTTCCTTCTTTCTTTTCATATCTAAAGGTTTAGTGTAGGGAAGGGGAAAATTTCAGGATATACTTAATTCACTCTCTTAAAATTCATCTCATGACAATTTGTGCTTTTGTGTTTTGAGTGATAACTCATCTTTTTTAAATTATACTTGTTTACATAAGTTTGCCATGTGCATCTCTGAATTTACGAGGCTAAGAATTGGGTCTGATTCATAACCGGCATCCAGTAGTCTTGCTCAGGTAGTAAATAGTGGGTTGAATTGAACCTCCTGGCTTGTGCCTACTGTCTAGTTGGGGCTGTTGGCTCCGGGAAAATGCAGATAGCCTATTGTGTGCTCCAGAAGGAATCTGGACAAGAAGCAGCTCTGGAAGGTAGAAGAAACCAGATATCCTGGGTATGTTTCTTTCCCGTTAGACTCCAGCGCACCCTGCCAGTCATACTGAGTTTTATCCTGTTGAGTTTGCTGTCAGCTCTAAAGTTGTAAATCTCTAAACATAATTCTCCTTGGTGAGAAAATCCAGATTCCTATTGCCTGGGAATTAGAAATGGATAGAGAAATGGGAGGCACACTGGAGCCAAATGCTTCAGTCAAACACATGGATAATCAGTCCCTAACATCGCTCAACTTGACTGTAACTCTTATGCCATAGATTATTGAATGTCTGAAAGAAAACAAGAAGCAACTAAGTACCCGCTGCCACCAGAAGGTATTTAAGCTGCAGGAGACAGAGATGATGGACCCGGAGCTAGACTACACCCTCATGAGGGTCTGCAAGCAGATGATAAAGGTGAGCGGCCTACACCAAAGGGCGGGCATGGGGGAACAGCAAAACAACAAAGCACAAACAACCACAGCACTTCCTCAGGCCCAGCTTTCTCCCAGCGTGGTCCCTAGACCAGCAGCAGTGGCAGCAGCACCCCCTGGGAACCTGCGGATTCCTGGGCCCCCTCCAGATCTGCTGAATTAGAAGCTCTAGGAGTAGAGCACAAAGCTTGTCTTAATAGCCTCCCCAGGGGATTCTGATGCAGGCTGAAGTTTGGAAACCACAGATCTGAGAAAACTGACCTTGCTTTGACCTGAGGCACAAGTAAATGGATGTGCAATAAATAAATGATTGGTTTTGAGGACAACTAATGGTATCTGTACTGAGAAAGTGACCATCTAGTGTTCCGATCATCCATCTGCCACACTCAGAAGATTGTTCTGTTCTACAGATTGTTTTGCTTCATTCCCTCCTTCACCAGATGTTCTCTGCATCAGGGCTGAGCTGAGTACCTAGATGTCAGTCCCTTGATCTAGCCACACACATAAGGAGATTCAACTCAAGGTTCAGATGGGTGAGGTGGCTCACGCCTATAATCTCAGCACTTTGGGAGGCCAAGGCAGGAGAATCATCTGAGCTCAGGAGTTAGAGACCACCAGCCTGGCCAATATGGTGAAACCCCATCTCAACTAAAAATAAAAATTAGCCTGATGTGGTGCACGCCTGTAGTCCCAGCTACTCAGGAGGCTGAGGCAGGAGAATCGCTCGAACCCCGGAGGCAGGGGCTGAGGCTGTGACTGCAGTGAGCTGAGATCATGCCACCGCACTCCAGCCTGAGCGACAGAGCAACATTCTGTCTCAAAAAAAGAAAAAATTTTTTAAATTTAAACTCAAGGTTCTAGCTCCTTTATTTCAGCTTTCCTTTCAATTAAAATGCTACTTTTTACACTATCAAATAAATTTCGGAGAGAATTTGGAAGTTACAATGTAAATCTTTTTAACTGGCCTGTTGAAATTGAGTCATATGGAAATGTCAGGCTCTGATCTGAGAGAGCTTTGTAAGATTTTCTAAAAGTCAGTGAGCAATCCCTGTCCCTGTAACAAGATGTCAGCAGATTATAATCACATGCTTTAGAGAACTAGAAACAGAACTGGGAAGAGAGGCTCAATGCTCAAGTGTCTCAACTAGGGTGTATCAGACATTGACACTTGAAGACCTGTGGATTTGCAGAACAGAGATGGAGTTTATTACTAGTCCAAAACTAATCCCTGATTTAAAGGACAGCAGTAAGTGTACAGGGCTCTAGTTCTTTACTGCTTGGTAGGATTATAGCCCTTTAGTTAAGATGAACCAGTGAGTCCTTACCCCACATCCTTATTCACATTGGTTAGTGGAGAGTCCTAGGTTTTCCCACAGGAGTTGGGTAGAGAGGGCTTGAGGGCTACACAGCCACCTGGTACAGTGTTACATTCATGCTTAAACAATAAGTAGGTCCTGAGATGCCATTTAACTTAACATTGACTTCTAGATAGGAAACCAATCCCGTGCCAGAGTAAGAACCAGTGAGGTAGTAAAAGAAATGTGAGAAATACAGTAGAGAATAAGAAAGGGAAAGTTGGGGTGGGGTGCTTGTTCAGGCTTAGCTGCTCCTCTTGTACCATGTGATGCCTTTAGGCTGCTGCTTTCATCAGCTTTCTGATAGATGTTAAGGGTGGTCACAGGCTAGTCCAAGTGCAGTGGTGTTTACAATTAATTGATCCAGCCAGTTACAGATTTATTTGTTCCTTCTACACCCATGTTGCTTCACTTGATCAGCCTTTAAAAAAAAAAGTGGCAAAGAAATGGTGGCCCACTCCTATATCCCAGCACTTTGGGTGGCAGAGGAAGGCAGATCACCTAAAGTCAATAGTTCAAGACCAGCCTGGCCAAAATGGTAAAACCCCATCTCTACTAAAAAAAAAATAGAAAAATTAGCTGGACGTGGTGACGCATGCCTGTAATCCCAGCTACTCGGGAGGCTGAGGCAGGAGAATCACCTGAACCCAGGAGGTGGAGGTTGCAGTGAGCCAAGATCACACCACTGCACTCCAGCCTGGGTGACAGAGCAAGACTCTGTTTCCCCAAAAAAAAAAAAAAAGTGGTCGCAGGTGGAGTTAATTGCCATATTTGGATAGCTGTTTTTATAAAACTGTTTCTTTGCAGAGGTTCTGTCCAGAAGCAGATTCTAAAACCATGTTGCAGTGCTTGAAGCAAAATAAAAACAGTGAATTGATGGATCCCAAATGCAAGCAAATGATAACCAAGCGCCAAATCACCCAGAACACAGGTAAGATCTTGGCTTGGCTCTCCTGGCCCCGCTGAGTATCTTAAAAGGAATTCAGTGGCTGTAGAGTGACCTGATCAAACTCCTGGGAATTTGAAGGGAGGAGTCTGAGTATAAGCAGGAGACTTCCTTTTCTGAGGAGCATCCAGAAAAATGGAGGGAGAGTCAGACTAGAGAGGAGGCCAGAAGAACCAGAAAACTGCCCTTCAAGAACATTCAGAAGGAATCAGGGCCAGCATTCCTTGGAAAGAGAAAATGTAGAAATTCAAACTTGATGAGTGTGGCAGGAGAATGTATGGGTAACCTAGTTCGGAACAGAGACATTTGAACTCTGGGTTGGAAGACCTCGTAACTTCGTGGGCACAGTGAGTTGGATATTGTATTTCCTTCTCAGTATTCTCAAAAATATCTGTTACGGGGAAGGTTGCTGATGTCTGCTTGATTTTTCTGAGGACTCCTTAGACTGTTGGAATCCCCACAAAACCCCTCAGAGTAGAAAGATTCCTGAGAACCTCCAGAAGTTCTCATTAACTAAATCATATTGCAATTAAAAACAGTGTAGTGAGAGCTCAGTAAATGTTTATTGAATAGACAAATTCATGGTTGTAGTTATGGTTATTGACATAATATGCTCCCTTTAGGAAGGTGGATATCTAAAAATGTGTGAATCCAGGTGGAATGTTTGTCACACACTACTGCTTTCTGCTCTAGATTACCGCTTAAACCCCATGCTAAGAAAAGCCTGCAAAGCTGACATTCCTAAATTCTGTCACGGTATCCTGACTAAAGCCAAGGATGATTCAGAATTAGAAGGACAAGTCATCTCCTGCCTCAAGCTGAGATATGCTGACCAGGTAAACTGGCTTGGGCTCTCTACAAAGGTATATTTATGGAGCCTCTATCCCTGGGAATTTTCTCTTTTGAAATCCCTAGCTTGTTCTGGTTTTCCAAAAACCTTTTTCATATCTTCCCCAAGTCAGGGGGCTAAGGGCCCAGATCAAAAGCAGACGTTTTGTTTTTTTTTCTTCTTTTTATTTTTTTCATGTCCTGCTTTTGCATTTTCTGATTAGCCGATGTATCCTCCCTTTGTCACACCCAGCGCCTGTCGTCAGACTGCGAAGACCAGATCCGGATCATTATCCAGGAGTCCGCCCTGGACTACCGCCTGGACCCTCAGCTGCAGCTGCACTGCTCAGACGAGGTGGGATTTGCTGCAAAGTTGGTTGCACACGGAGCCGCTCAGAGAAGTTTTCACCGGAGAAAAGTTGTTTACTTTCTCTCCCTACAGTCCTGAATAATCTGTGGTGAATTGAAGGCCGTCTTCTAGGCTCTCCATGGTCTGCATTCCTGTTCTGTGTAACACTGAATTCGATTTGGTGTTAGTCCTGACCCTGTACAGCATTGGTTCCATATTTCTCTGCTGAACAAGGGTATTCTTTCATTATAGCTCTCCATGTAAATTTGTTGTTCCCTTCTCCTTATTCTGTATGGTCAACTCAGAATACCCCAAGACTTCCCAGAAAGATAAAAGTACTTCCAGCTGGGCACAGTGGCTCATGCCTATAATCCAGCACTTTGGGAGACTGAGACGGGTAGATCACTTCAGGTCAGGAGTTTGAGAACAGCCTGGCCAACATGGTGAAACTTCGTGTCTACTAAAAATACAAAATTAGCCTGGCATGGTGGTATACACCTGTAATCCTAGCTTCTTGGGAGACTGAGGCAGGAAAACCACTTGAACCCAGGAGGTGGAGGTTACAGTGAGCCGAGATCACACCACCGCACCCCAGCAACAGAGCAAGACTCTGTCTCAAAAAAAAACAAGGCACTTCTATAATAGCTGTAAGGAAGTGCCCATCCTTGGAGATTATTGGACTTCTTAGCTAGAAGAAAAAGGCCATGTGTACAGCCCGTGTTCAACATATGTCAGTTTCAGGAGCTCACAGCAAAAGTGTTACAAAAAAGCTTGCTCATAAAACTGTCCAAAGAAAGGTAAGGTTTTTGACCGGCACAGTGGCTCACACCTGTAATCCCAGCACTTTGGGATGCCAAGGTGGGCGGATCATGAGGTCAGGAGTTTGAGACCATCCTGGCCATAGTGAAACCCCGTCTCTACTAAAATACAAAAAATTAGCCAGGCGTGGTGGCACTGCATGCCAGCCTAGCAACAGAGCAAGACTCTGTCTCAAAAAAAAAAAAAAAAAAAAAAAAAGAAAAGGTTAAGGTTTTTGTCTTTGCTGTGGGCTATGGGCTGTGTTTCTCAACCCCTGTGTATGTGTGCGTGTATGTGTGCGTGTATGTGGGTGTGTGCGTGTGCACACTTTCTCAAGTTGTGAATCTGGGTTAACCCTGAACCTATGTGAATGTCAAGTGTTTGCTTTTCATATTTTATTTGTTTATATAACCTTGCTTCTATGGAATCAAGTAGCAGCCTTCTTTTTGACAAGTCCTGAGATCTGACTCCAGTCTCAGTGTTGACAGCGTAGATACATTTATTGATTTTCCATTCGGTGTGCCAGTCCTTGTGAAGAATGAAGCCTGGCATCCAATACAGGAGGAGGGGCATGAAACCCACCAGGAAGCTGTTTGAGATGAGCTCTGGCGCAGGTGTGGGAGGATCATCAAACTGACATGTTTAGAGGCCAAGGGTTCTGGTGATAGCAGTGCTTCCACCCCTGGCTTGTAAAACAGTAGTGGACCACTAAAGAGGGGCACAGATTCCTCAGTGTCCAGTGCTGACTGGAATCACTGGACTCATCTGCTTTTGAGACTGTCGGTTCAGGCTGGGTGTGGTGGCTCATATCTGTAATCCCAGCACTTTGGGAGGCCAAGGCGGGAGGATCACCTGAGGTCAGGAGTTTGAGACCAGCCTGGCCAACGTGGCAAACCCCGATCTCTACTAAAAATAAGAAAATCTGTCAGGCGTGGTGGCACACGCCTGTAGTCCCAGCTGTTTGGGAGGCTGAGGGAGGAGAATCACTTGAACCTGAGAGGCAGAGGTGGCAGTGAGCCCAGGTCGCACCTCTGCACTCCAGCCTGGGCAAGAGAGCTTGAGTCTGTCTCAGAAAACAAAAAAAAAAAAAAAACTGTTGGTTCATTTCTGTGCTCAATGGGGTGGCCTTGTGTTTTGTGTCTCCTGAACAGATCTCTAGTCTGTGTGCTGAAGAAGCAGCAGCCCAAGAGCAGACAGGTCAGGTGGAGGAATGCCTTAAGGTCAACCTGCTCAAGATCAAACAGAATTGTGTAAAAAGGTAACCACCGTCACCTTGTTTTCCTCACTACATTTTCTTTTTTTCTTCTTCTTCTTCCTTTTAACACTAGTGTGCCTACTTTGGTAATAAAACCAAAAATCTAAACCTTCTGCCCACCACTCTTTTCTTGCTGTTCCTTCTTACCAAATTTTCATTTGGTTCTTGACTGCTCATCTCCTATAATGTGAATATTCTTTTCACAGGCACTAGTTACACGTGCCTGTGTGTCATCCGCATGACTAGATCATTGTTTAAAGATACTGTGCGTGTAATACCAAAGCAAAGGGCCAGTACCAATATGTCAGTAAATGTTCCACATTCATAGAAATCAATGAAACAAACTAGTTCATTTCGGAAATGTCATATAAAAACATTTGTCAAAGTATGACCACTAAGCATACATTATCTTGCAAAATTGAAGGTGAAATAATGTACTTGATCTTTTTTTTTTTTAAATAGCCTTTTATAAAAGAGTTTCATTGATGTCATTATGGAATCATTGAATATTGTATGCAGATGTTTTCATCTGCTAAAAATGTTTCTGATTCCACATTGTCTGAGGACTGGTGGGGAGTGGGTGAAAGCTAGATCCATACATTTTCGTCTTCTCCTTTATCATCACATGTTCCCATATAACTTTGGGGAGGATTTTGGAATATTATTTGGCTTTTGGTTTTCGGTTTTGATTTCTGTTATTGCTGTTTTATAGAGACTAGAGTCTTGAATGGAGCACACTAACTTTTATATATGGCAACATTTCCAACCTGTCTTTACTCCCATAGTTCCCTTATATATAAATGGAGAATCTGCGGAGTTGATTTCAGTTCCATCATGTTGATATTCCTCTCATTCAAAATTATCTGTAAACACAAATAAGAATTGCTTTTGTAGTAGATGTTATGCTCTGTCCATTCTACTTCTCTTTCTGAGGATGACAGAGGTATAGTAGAACATTTTGTAAACAAATATGCCTTTATCTAATTGAGTTTTTTTTTTTTTTGAGATGGGGTCTCACTCTGTCTCCCAGGATGGGTGCAGTGGTGCAGTCATAGCTTACTGAACCTCAAACTGGGCTCAAGCGATCCTCCCACCTCCACCTCCCAAGTGGCTAGGACCACAGGGCCCACAACTATGCCCAGCTAATTTTTTTTTTTAATTTTCTGTAGAGATGGGGTCTTGCTGTGTTACCCACACTGGTCTCAAACTCCTGGCCTCAAGTGATCTTCCTACCTTGTCCTCCCAAAGTGCTGGGATTACAGGCGTGAGCCACCGCTCCCAGTCCTGATTAAGAATTTTAATATAGCATACTACTCTGATTTTAAGATTTCACATGTTTTCATATTTCTTTTTTTTTGAGACGGAGTCACCCACTCTTGGCCGGGCTGTAATGCAGTGGCGCAATCTTGGCTCAACGCAACCCCCCGTCTCCCAGGTTCAAGCGATTCTCCTGCCTCAGCCTCCTGAGTAGCTGGGATTACAGGTGCACACCACCATGCCCAGCTAATTTTTGTATTAGTAAAGATGGGTTTTCACCATGTTGGTCAGGCTGGACTCAAACGCCTGCATGATCCACCCGCCTCGGCCTCCCAGAGTGCTGGGATTATAGGTGTGAGCCACCATGCCTGGCGTTTTCATATTTCTTTTTTATTTTTATTTTTATTTATTTATTTTTTTTAAGATAGGGTTTCACCATGTTGGTCAGGCTGGTCTTGAACTCCCGACCTCAGGTGATCCGCCCACCTTGGCCTCCAAAGTGCTTGGATTACAGGCGTGAGCCACCGCGCCCGGCCCTCATATTTCTTTATGTAACACAATAGTTGTATAACACCAATAAAAATATTAACATTTAGGTATATTAAAACAGTATGACATGACATATGGGAATGCCAGAAACCCAGATCTGATCTTATGGTCACTTACAGTCCCCTGCTTTTTTTAAACATACAGTTTTGTATCCCTAGAAAGGTAGTTATTCAATTAAATTGGGCGCTAAAGATCTGCATTCTGTACGTCATCATCACCTTGCCACCTGTCCCAAAGTGGTCTCTGTTGTTAGTCCTCAACTTTCCCCGCTTGACTTGTTGATTTGATTTACAAACAATGGATCTGATGCATTTCCCGTACAAAAGCTCTGTCTGCAATGACCCTCCCTTTCCAGGAAGTGTTAAACATGCTGAAGGAAAGCAAAGCAGACATCTTTGTTGACCCGGTTCTTCATACAGCTTGTGCCCTGGACATTAAACACCACTGCGCAGCTATCACCCCTGGCCGCGGGCGTCGTAAGTCTCTGTGTTCACTCTGATCCTGTCTGAACTCTCTTGGGAAGAGCAAAGACTCTCTCTTAGACATCAGTTGCAGCTACTGTGGTCTGTAGCTGTAACCCAGTCACAGACAACATTCCCAGGGGACCTGAGTGATGCCAAAACTAGGCGTTTGTGGCGTCATGAAATTAAGAATAAGCCTGCAGGTTTGAACTGACCTAGTCATGACCAAAGCTCAAGATTTGATGAGAAGGGAGAGTTGAGGTATTTATCAGGGAAGCAGGAGTTAAACCATCATCATGGTCCTTTCCCTGTACCCAAACCAAAAACCACTTCATACACTTCCCCAGTGGCCACAGTGGACTCAGTAGATAGGTTCTCTGAGGAGGGAGCCAAAGCAGGTGTGAAAGTTCTTTCTGAGCCACGTATGCCCAAATAAAACTAAGAGAAGTTATTTGGTTTTGTTTTATTTTTATTTATTTGTTTTTTTGAGACAGTCTCTCTCTGTTGCCCAGGCTAGAGTGTGGTGGCATGATCTCGGCTCACTGCAACCTCCACCTGCTGGGTTCAAGTGATTTTTCCCATCTCAACCTCCCGAGTAGCTGAGACTGCAAGCACCCGCCACCATGCCTAGCTAATTTTCGTATTTTTTAGTAGAGACAGGGTTTTGCCATGTTGGCCAGGGTAGTGTCAAACTCCTGACCACAAGTGATCTACCCACCTCTGCCTCCCAAAGTGCTGGGATTACAGCCATGAGCCACTGCGCCTAGCCTGTTTTTGTTTTAATTTTTGGAGACAAGGTCTTACTATATTGTAGTCTCAAACTGCTGGGCTCAAGGGACCCTCCTGCCTCAGCCTTCCGAGTATCTGGGATTACAGGTGTTTGCCACCACATCTGGCTCTTAAAAATAAGGAGGTTTTAAGAGAGACTTCGGATGCCAACCCTGGAAGTTACATGTCATTTCTCTCCATTGTTGGATCCTGGGTCAAGTTTCCTAGTATGTCTTTAACTTTGTTGAACCTACAGATCTGAATTCTCTGGTGGTTGTGGACCTTTTTCCCCAACTTTAGAGGAATTTCTCTATTCTGCAGTTTCAGGTCCTTCCTATTACTTGTTTCTCCCACAGAAATGTCCTGTCTCATGGAAGCACTGGAGGATAAGCGGGTGAGGCTGCAACCTGAGTGCAAAAAACGCCTCAATGACCGGATTGAAATGTGGAGTTACGCAGCAAAGGTAAGGACCAAAAAAATCTCCTTTTTTTTTTTTAAATAAAAATATATGGAACACTTCACAAATTTGCATGTCATCCTTGAGCAAAGACCATGCTGCTCTTCTCACTGTGGTTGTCCAGTCTCTTTTAGATATTGTACTGGCCTTATCCGTGTCGTGAGACTTTCAGTAAGTGTGTTTGAAAATGTGGTCGGTGTGTTTTTAAAATTCCTTGGCTGTCCCGGAGCCTGGAGCCGTCTCCCTGTAGGTCGGGCTGTCTGCAAGGCTTTGCCAGGGCCACCCATTTCTCACTTCGCCCACGGTTCATAAATGAAAAGTGAGTCACCCAAAGAGAGAAGAGATGTTACACCCATGCAAAAGAAAGAAATCCAGCCTCGCCTGTCTTGAAGCTTGTTTTTATCATTTTACACAGTCTTTAGGAGAAAAATATGTATGTGAGGCCAGTACTCATCTGGTCTGGAACATGGAGAAGAAGGGGATGAAGAGACTGTAGAACACTCGTGAATGTGTATGATACCCAGCTCTTGGGCTAGGGGGAAATTTTTCCTATAGAGGTTCAGCCTCAGTGAGAAGAATAACAGTTCTTCCTGTGTATACAT
Organism: Ateles fusciceps; assembly: GCA_036589455.1. NCBI lineage: Eukaryota > Metazoa > Chordata > Mammalia > Primates > Atelidae > Ateles > Ateles fusciceps. The sequence goes on from JAZHEH010003205.1 coordinate 15,723,277, forward strand.
TGCTTTGTAGTTTACATAACACTTTGGTGGACATTTTACCTCATTTGAAACTTGAAACCCTGTGAGGTAAGTACAATGCCTATTTCCTCACTTTACAGTGAAGGAAACTTGACTTCAGAGGTCATGACTTGCCCAAAGTCCCTCAGGTTTTTAGATCCATGCTTTTGTATCAGCTGACATTGGGATAGACATTTGCAGTGACCTAAGATCAAGAGAGTAACTCCAGGACTGCCCCTCCTTCCAGCCATTGCTTTTATCACCCATGTACTTCCAAGTCAAGGGTAACAAGGCAAGAGGAGCAATCAGAGAAAGTCTTCATAGCTAGACAGCAGGAAGCTACAGGGGAGGGCTCCTGTATATCACAGTAGTCAGCACTCTCCTCACCCTTCTCCCAAGGGAAGAAAGCCGCCTTTGAAGCCCGTGGCTCAGCAAAGCAGCAGCAGGAGATGCTGTGTTAGTTCATTCTCCCTCATTATGTCCACAACTTTGAGCTGCATGTTACTGCTTCAGAGTGACTCAGAGTAATTCACAGCTTGTTTTGTGTTGGCAGCTATTGGAGCTCGAATCTCATTCATCTCACTCTTTCCTACTCTGTCTGTGTATATGATATGAGCATAGAAACAGCCCAGATGCCTCTGGGCCAAACCATCTCAGCAGCCGGGATTGGATGCAAAAGAATAGGGGCATGTGCACCTGGGGACCCTTTTGGTCCTGATTCTGCCATAGTGGGCTACCATTGAGGTCTGCTGGGGAAAGCAGTGGAAAACTGAGGGTGAAAACTAGCTGAGGTTAAAGTATAAATGTCCACAAGTAGAGGGCAGTTAACTGTATTCTGTCAATATAAGTTAGTTTATGGTGTAGTGGCGTGAACATGGCTCACTGCAGCCTCGAACTCCTGGGGTCAAGTGATCCTTTTTGAGTAGCTGGGACCACAGGTCATGCCACCACACTCAGCTACTTTTTTAACTTTCTGTGGAGACGAGATCTTGTTTGTTGTCTGGGCGGGTCTCGGCCTGCACATTGTTTTTGTCGTGGGAAATGCTTATGATATAATGGTGAGTGAACAAAGTCAAAATACAGGCTGGGCATGGTGGCTCACACCTCTTATCCCAGCACCTTGGGAGACTGAGGCAGGAGGATCGCTTGAGCCCAGGAATTCGAGACCAGTTTGGGCAACATAGGGAGACCACAACTCTACAGAATTTTTTTTTTTTTTTGAGTTGGAGTTTCACTCTTGTTGCCCAGGCTGGAGTACAGTGGTGCAATCTCAGCTCACTGCAACCTCCACCTTCCAGGTTCCAATGATTCTCCCGCCTCAGACTCCCGAGTAGCTGGCATTACAGGTGTGTGTCACTACTGTTGGCTAATTTTTTTATTTTTAGTAGAGATGGGGGTTTCGCCATGTTGACCAGGCTGGTCTCGAACTCCTGACCTCAGGTGATCTGCCTCTGTGGCCTCCCAAAGTGCTGGGATTACAGGTGTAAGCCACCATGCCTGGCCAGAAAAAAAAATTGTTTTAATTAGCTGGGCATGATGGTGTACCTGTAGGCTGAGGTAGGAGGATCCCTTGAGCCCAGGAGTTTGAGGCTGCAGTGAGCTGTGATCACACCACTGTATGCCAACCTGGGCAACAGAGCAAGACCCCAACTCACTGAAAAAAAAAAGCCAAAATACAGAATTTACAAAATGTAGAATATACAAAACAATCTCATCTTTTTTCTTTGTTTTTTAAAGAAAGGCAGCAAACGCAGTTAAAGAGCATAAATCAAAAGATGGAACCCATGGCCTTATAGAAGTCATTTAACCACATTCATCCCTGGGCCAGTGACTCTCCATCCGGAGTATAGGAGTCGTGAAAACTGCCTGCTAGGCTTGGTGTGAGCACTAAATGAGCGAGGGCAGGGGGAGCCCTTTGTCCAGGGCCCAACACATCCATAGTGTTATGATGTTAGTGGAGATCACAGTGATGGAATTGTGGGTGACTGCACTACTTTGTATCTTCCTGTATTTCTACTTTTGTACAGTAGACATGTATATAGTTTTATGATCAGGAAATAGTTGTAGCTTTGTGTTGATTTTTCTTTTTCTTTTCTTTCTTTTTTTTTTTTTTTTTTTTTTGAGACGAAGTCTCACTCTGTTGCCCAAGCTGAGTGCAGTGATGTGATCTCGGCTCACTGCAACTTCCACCTCTCGGGTTAAAGCAGTTCTCCTGCCTCAGCCTCCTAAGTGGCTGGGACTACAGGCACACACCACCATGTCCAGCTAATGTTTTGTATTTTTAGTAGAGATGGGGCTTCACTATGTTGGCCAGACGGCTCTTGAACTCCTGACCTCGTGATCCGCCCGCCTCAACCTCCCAAAAGTGCTGGGATTACAGATGTGAGCCACTGCACCTGGCTGTGTTGATTTTTCTTATCTCCTGCCCTCCCTCTCCAAAAAAAAAGACATAAACTAGGAACTGAGAGGGGATAAGTTAGAACTAGCACTGCCACTAGCTCAGTGCTCTTTGAGATAATCACATTGCTCTGTGTCATTCTAGGTGGCCCCAGCAGATGGCTTCTCTGATCTTGCCATGCAAGTAATGACATCTCCGTCTAAGAACTACATCCTCTCTGTGATCAGTGGGAGCATCTGTATATTGTTCCTGATTGGCCTGATGTGTGGACGGATCACCAAGCGAGTGACACGAGAGCTCAAGGACAGGTAGAGCCACCTTGACCACCAAAGGAACTACCTATCCAGTGCCCAGTTTGTACAGCCCTCCTGTATAGCATCCCCACTCACCTCGCTCTTCTCAGAGGTGACACCAACACCCGTGTTAGAGCATCAGCAGGTATCCACTGCGTTGTCCCGTCCAGCCTCCACTCATGTCCATGGTGTCCTCCTCCTCACCGTTCGTGCAGCAGCAGCTGGCCACTGGGGTTCCTGCCTTTGTTGGCAAACTTGGGTTTACCTGCCTGTAGACAAGCTCTCTCGTACCAACAGAACTACCGGTACTTCCAGAACCAACTCACCTGACCTGCAACTCAAAGGCTTTTTTTAAGAAAACCACCAAAAAAAAATTTTTTTTAAAGAAAAAACGTATATAGTAACGCATCTCCTCCAGGCTTAATTTGGGCAATGGGGTTATTTCTTTCATATGACTGTGTAAAACCAAGACAGGACTTAGAGGGGGAAGCACACCACCCAGTGTGCCATGACTGAGGTGTCTTGTTCCTCTCTACAGAAGCACCTTGGGGCCGAGCCAGGGCTATGGTCTTCACCAAGGAGTGGGGTGGGGCAGCCGCTCCCCAGGCTGCGTGGGGTCCTGCTTTCTTCTGCTGAGAAGGTGACGATTTCCAGTTTCTACCCTAATCAGCCATTGCCGGCCACAGTTCCAAGGCCATGGGTATTCTATGGTCTCCTCACCTCATCAAAGCAAAGCATGAGCCTCCCTAGACAAGGGCAGCTGGGGGAGGGGAGGGGGACTGGAAGTCTGTGAAGTTGGACAGTCCACGCATCTGCACAGAGAGGCTGGATTCCAAGTCCCCAAGTCCCCGGGCAGCAGGATCCTAGGAACCTTCCTCCTCCAGGGCAGCACAGGACTCAGCTGCCTCTGGACCGGCCCTGCTCAGGCTGCAGTCACTCCGGAAGCTCTGTCCTTCACCAGGAGGCTGGACTGTGGTGGGAGGGGTCCTTGAAGACGGGTGTGGGGGAGCAGCAGGGCAGGAAGCAGGAGCCAGGAGTTTGACTTACTTTGCTTTATTTTTCAGGCTGCAATACTGGTCAGAGACAATGGCTTATAAAGGTTTAGTGTGGTCTCAGGATGTGACTGGTAGTCCAGCCTGACCTTTCTACACACTCCAGACAAACTTCCCAGACAAGCTCCTTTGTGCCTCCACGTGGAGAGGGTGTGGAAAGTTATCACATTAAAAGATGGAGGATTTGCTCCGTTTTTTTTTTCTTTCTGTCCATTTGCTGCGTGTACCCACTCTAGTAGGCATTGGCTAAATGTTGTCTTTTGGTGATTCATCAACCTTTGCAGAATATGGGCTTTACAGAAGCATATTCTTGGCCTCATTCCTCCAGTGTGGAGATGCCAAGTCTGGGGTGTGAGAGGGAGGAGTCCAGGCATCATGGTTCAGCCTGGCACACCTTTGGTTGAGTTTGGGGCATGAAATCACAGTGGCTGCACAAGAAAGCAGTGTGTACAGTAGGAGATATATTTATATAATATATATTTTATTAACCTGTTAGATGTCCACAAAGTATTATAAATCACGTGCCTAAAACTGTCCATGTAGACCAAGGCCCACCCTTGGCGCCCTCCCCCTCCCCCGCCTCTGCTCTGCACGATCGGCGCACACTGCAGGACTTGAGCGACACTATCTTCCCCCGAAGGGTGTTCAGTACAAAGTGTGTCAGTTTGTGGATGCATTGATCCAAGTTACTCCTTGTCTAACCTGACTGACATGTATTTGAATACTGTGGTTTTCTTTCTTTTTTTCCTATTTTGCTGCCCTTCCTGGAGGCAGTGGCTTCCAGAAGCCAACTGTCTGTCCTCCTGCCAGGTCATCAAGGGAAGCTGCTAAGCTGCTTAGTCTCCTCGGTCCTGCTCATAGGGTCTTCCTGATTGTCCACAGCTGTCTGTCCTCCTGCCAGGTCACCAAGGGAAGCTGCTAAGCTGCTTAGTCTCCTCGGTCCTGCTCGTAGGGTCTTCCTGATTGTCCACAGCTGTCTGGGATGCTTCAGCCTCCTAAAACTGGAAACGTGGGGTGCAAGTAGCACACCCCTTCTCCCACCACTGCCAGCCGGAGTGAGTGGCCAAGAGTTCTCTACAGGTTCCCCTGGGGGCTGGGGGCTTCTGAGACTAATATCAAGAACCAGGAATGTCATGTATATGCAGGTTCCCACGGACGTGTCTGGTGTGGTTTGCAGGTAGGATGGATGTCCACCGTTTGACCGGGTCGGGTATTCTTCATCTCTGCATTCTCCTCCCCCAGTGTGCGTAAACCCTTATACTTCTCATCCTCTCGATATTTGTGTTTCCGAATTGAGAGAAAATCCCATTTGTCATCTGCAAATTTGGAAGTTTGATGAGGAATTTGGCTCTTGAAACATTTGTCATCTTTAGAAGTGGTCAGAATAGAAAAGATAGCTCTGCCAGTATCTTCAGTTGCTCATTACAAGAAAGTCTTTCATCATCCTACTTGGAGCGTTTTCTGGTGACTGGCTCTTGAGAGGCCCAGGCAGGACCCTGAGCAAGTTTTTCTAAGTTCCAAAGCCAGCGAAATCTGAACTGGCTGCACTCATTGAGTCCCTCATTTGGCAAAACAAAACAGGACAGGGCCACCCCTAGTTCCTGGCTTCATAGGTCAGTCAGTTGGCTGAGAACTCCTCAGAAGAGTAACCACGATCTTTCTGTGGATGTGAGTGGATGATGGACTCTGGCCTGCATCTCCTCTCCTGATGTCGAGCCCATGAACAGTAATAGAAGGAGAGGGCAGGGGTGTTGCCAAGGCTAAGGCTTCCGGTACTTGCTGACAGTTACAGCAGCTGGGTCGCTGTCATCTGGACTTGCCAGTTCATGCCAGTGTCTCAGCAACTCTTATACTCAGTGTGCTCCCAAGCCCTCTAGAGGCACCTGGAGCCTGGGCTGCCCAGCTGGAGGCACTGAAGTACTGAAGGTGAGCTGTGTGGGCAAACTATTAAGAACAAGATGAACTGTTCCCAGCGGAGCTTCTCCCACAGAAGGGGAGCTGTGTGAGGCCTTCACCTGGGTACATGCTGGACTTCTGCTGCTGTTGCTTCTGTCCCTAGACAAGCCTGCTGGCAAGAAGCACCAGCAGGGGGAGCCGTGCATGCCATAGGCTTGGGATCACTCCAGGGAAAGTGATCTTCCCCGCGGCTACCACTCCCAGCTCTCGTTCTGAGCCAGTACATCCTTGGAAGCTAGGAGGATTCTAGCGTGGCCGGTGAGCTAGTCTTTAGTGAGCAGGTGTTGACTTGAACACATTGCAGGCCTTTGGCTGTCTCATGCTGTGCTTACTCTCCTTGGGAACAGTGAGCCACTTAGCTGGCCCGGGTGGGGATGCATCCTGGTGAAGGGACAGCTTTCCCTGAAGATGCCACAGAAAGTTACTGTCTGATTTTATTTGTTTCTGTTTCCTGAGATCAACTAACAGAGGAATCCAATGATGAGGGTGTCTACATTCATGTTTTATGTTTTATCAAGGCAGATGGGAAAGGGAATTATGTGGTTAACTTCTGTTGGGCTTCCCAAGAGAAGATTCTCTTCTTAGGTCATTGTGACTCCTAGAAGTATCTCCTGTCCTCCCAGCCTCCAGGCCTGTGGTGTGACTTCTGCCCCGAAGTTTCTACTACAGTGAGTCATCTGGGGAGAGGAGGTTGCTTCACTGAAAAGAGGCCTTCCCTTCCCGTTTCCTCCCCTACCTCCTTAGAATATACTGTAAGTCAGAACTTAATCTAAGGAGAAAGAAGCTGGACCAGGAACCTCGGAATTCAGCCACAGTCAGCCTAAATTTTGGCTATAAAAGCGAAAGAAGAATATGGGTGTTTTTTTTTTTTTTTTTTTTTTTTTTGAAATGGAGTTTTTGCCCTGTCTCCAGGCTGGACTGCAGTTGTGCAATTTCAGCTCACTGCAACTTCCGCCTCCCAGGTTCAAGTGATTTTCCTGCCTCAGTCCCCAGAGTAGCTAAAATTATAGGCGCGCATCACCATGTCCAGCTAATTTTTGTATTTTTAGTAGAGACGGGGTTTCACCATGTTGGCCAGGATGGTCTCGATCTCCTGACCTCGTGAACTACCCACATTGGCCTCCTAAAGTGCTGGAATTACAGGCATGAGCCACCAAGCTTGGCTTTTTTTATTTTTTATTTTTTTAAGGCGGAGTTTCACTCTCTTGCCCAGGCTGGAGTGCAGAGGCGCGATCTCAGCTCACTGCAACCTCTGCCTCCCAGATTCAAGTGATTTTCCTGCCTCAGCCTCCCAGGTAGCTGAGATCACAGGTGTGCACCACCATGGCGGGCTAATTTTTTTGTATTTTTGTAGAGACGGGGTTTCACCATGTGGCCACGCTGGTTTCAAACTCCTAACCAGATGTGATCCACCCACCTGGGCCTCAGTTATGTGCATTTGGGTATATTGTATGTCAGTGTCTTGTGAGTTTGGAAAACCTGAAAGATCACAATGCTTCCTTTTATTTCTCACCATTTGGGCAGCACCTGAGCGGTTTTGTAAAATACAGCCACTGGTGCTGTGGGTCTCTCTGGGGCCTTGAGGGACACTTGCTTCCTCCCCCGCTCGCCCTTCTCTCCACTAGGCTTTGGTTCCCAAAAGGCCTGAGGCCAGGTCTAAGGTTCCTGCCTGCCTTCCCTCCCATTGGTCTTTGCTTGTTCATCCCTCTAACTGCACCCCCTCTTGGTCCTCCCTCCGCAGACTTCAAATAATAGGTAAGTCATTAGCAAACCAGACTGAATCTTCAGAGTGAAGAGCTCCCCAGAGCCATCTGGTGAGATCATTGTGGGGGACCCAGGGAATGTTTGTCACCTGGATCACGAAGGTGGGGCTGTCTCCTCAGGTTGGTGGTGACAGGATCCTTATGGGTGGTCCTCTCCCTCTCTGCTCTAGCACGACACACGTGTAGGAGGCTGTGCTGTGTGCAGTGGAGAAATCTCCCTGGGCCAGGAGAAAGTTCAGACAGTGCCTCTGGATTGTGTTTTGCCTTCCCCCAACGTAGAGTTGACATCTGGACCCCAGAGCCCAGCAGGGCCTTCTGTCACACATGCTAGGGTGAGGTAAACTGCCTCCAGGTCCCCCCTGCAGTGTGCTGGGTGGAGGCCCCCGGAGAGCCGGCATTGGGAGAGCTTCCTGGGCAGCTTCCCCCAGCACAGTGTTCCCAAGCCAGTCCAGCCGGAAAACGGACTGTACAGCAAATGCTGTGTGAGATCTTAGGCCTTTCACTTTTTTTTTTTGAAAGAAAGAAAAAAAAGTACAATTAACAAGCCTCTTTTGTAAATGGGTTTCCTTTCTATGTATAAAATCCTGGCGGTCCCTTGTTTTTACATGTTCATGCTGTGTAATTTTGAGATGTTACTGAGATATGTTCTGAACATAATGTGCATTTTTTTCTGTACAGATGAAATGGGAGAATTTAATAAAGAGTTTGCAGGTTTTTACTTGTTAAATCTTCTCTGTGGTAACTGGAAGGAACCTCTACCACCTCTCTGCTAGTGGAAGCAGTGACTGTTACCTTGCCAGCTGATGCTCACAGACCTTGCTGATCAGGTCTTTCATTCTTGGCCGTTTACATCCAGCAGAATAGCACTGGAGGACTGTTGGAGGACAGGGGACCTTGATCCCCCTTGGTTTCTGTATGCTAGTGGCAGAGCTGGAAGTCACATCTGGGGTTTTCTGACTCTTGAGCCAATGTGTCCAGAAGTAATCATTCTGCTGATGTGTTTAAGCCCACATCATGAGGCTCTGTCCTGGAGAGAGCAGAACCTGGCAGCTCTGCCTACAGATCTGACATGTGGATGGCTGGTCGTGAGAAGTGCCTAGTCTTCACTGGCCACTCTTCCCCCTCACCCCCTTGTTCTCTCACTCACATCCCAGCAGCCCAGTCCCTGCGTCAGTAGCCATCACCAGACCCCCTCCCTGAGCCTTTTCTGCTGCTGCTTCTGCTCTCAGCAATGTTAATTTGCATCTAAGTGTTAAAAATGAATGGCTTCAGGAATTTGCATGGTAGTAGGGGTTCCTTGAAGTGGTAATATCCCTACTATGATTTGAGGAATGAGATGTGCTGCGAGAGGAGGCAGTTACTTGGGACCCAGGGTTTGTTCTCAGAACTCACCCCCCATCATAGGCAGCTGCCACCTAGGAGGTGGTGGGCCCGGACATAGAGGAGAGGTTGGGGAGAGGTTAAGAGTAGAGGAGGAAGGAGAAAGAGGGACTTGGGGGCCTTGTGAGTCCTCACTGCAAATCTCACTCTGTCTAGGGAGCCCAAAGCAGCCATCAGTCTCTGCATGTGGGGAGCCTATCTGTGAGTGTCTTGGAGAGGCTGCCTGCTTTGATCTAAGCTTAGGAAGGTGGGCTCCATGGTTCAGGCTCCTGTTACTAGTGCACCGTACAAGGGAGATTTTGGTTCACCTACCCACTTACCCAGCTCCTCTCTGCCCCATAAGTGGATGCCACAGCCCCACAGGCCCTGGCAGCTGGTGATGGAGACAGCTGCCCAGCTGAAGCCTCAGCAGCCTGAATGTATCACCCCACCCTCAGATTTTATGTGTGAAGATGTTTCTGGTAAAGACTTCCTGGCCAGCATAATCCTCAGAGGCATTTGGCATTTGTCCTCAAAGGGGGCTAGGAATTAAAGGGTTGTAGCCAAAATGAGAACCTTAGACATCCGACTCTCACTTGATGAAAGAATGAGGTACAGAAAGGGAGGCCCTTCTCAGACAGCTGACCAGCAGTGCCCAGGAGTACCTGCCCACCAGGTATTGTCCCTCTCACTGGCCAGATTGGTTTGGGGATCTGGATAACCAAACTAAAACCCCAGCTTCCATCAGGTTGCAGGGGAAGATAAGAAGAAGATCACCAACCCAGGAGCCTGTACACTCCCTGGACAGGCCTTCCCTGGGAGCTCTCGGCCTCAGCCCTAGATTCCCACCTCCCTTGCCCACAGCAACCCACAGCACAACTGTGTCTCCTCGACCACCCTGTACTTGGGGGAGACACTTGGACGATGTGGAAAAGAAAAGTGAGGAGGACAGGGGCAACGTCTCCCAGGCAGCAGACTAGGAGGAAGCTGGCTCGAACGAGGAGGTAGAGGCTGGAGCACAGGCAGCTCTTCTAAGGACTAGGCAGTTGCTAAGGCTTGGCTGGCATACACCAGGGCCCTGGCAGGAGTATGCCTTTCTCCTGCCTGGGTCCCGGAGCTGTGATCTCTCCTTGACCCTTTTAGCTGAGAGACCCCTTAGGGTGGGCCAGATAGCAATGATTTCTCCAGAGAGCAACGAGGTTCAGGCCATAGAACTGAGCTGCACCCAACAGCCCCAGGTAGCAGTAGGTGACGGCAGTGAAGTCTATTCAGGTTTCACTGTGGGACACACAAGTTCAGGTGAAAGGTTGGGCAGGCCTCTGACGTTGCGTTTTCATGGTATTTTCCTATATACCACTGCCACCTCCCAAAGAGCCAGCTCTCTGGCTCACTTATTCTCTGGGAGGTTGTAATATCCCCGTTTTGTAGATGGAAAAGTTAGGCTTAAGTTCTGTGTAAGGACAGCGGTGATTTCTTTTTTGTTCACTCTGTAGCCTTACAACTGGGTGTAATAGGTAGGCGGTGGATCTGAGGCCCAAAGAAGGTAAAAGACTCACCAGAGAGGCCCCAGAGAGCTGGGGAGAGAACCAGAGACTGGGTCTAATACTTTCCCAGATGTTTCTTTTGGTTTGAGACAGAGTCTCGCTCTGTCGCCGAACCTGGAGTGCAGTGGCATGATCTCAGCTCACTGCAACCTCCACCTCCCAGGTTCAAGCAATTCTCCTGCCTCAGCCTGCCAAGCTGGGATTACAGGCACATGCCACCATGCCCAGCTAATTTTTCTATTTTTTGTTGAGTCGGGGTTTCTCCATGTTGGCCAGGTTGGTTTCAAACTCCTAACCTCAAGTGATCCACTCACCTCAGCCTCCAAAAATGCTGAAATTACAGGCGTGGGTTTTGTTGTTGTTGTTGTTTTGTTTGTTTTTGAGACAGAGTCTCACTCTGTCACCTAGGCTAGAGTGCAGTGACACAGTCTCAGCACACTGCAACCTCTGTCTCCCAGATTCAAGCAATTCTCCTGCCTCAGCCTCCCTAGTAGCTGGGATTACAGGTGCCCGCTACCATTCCTGGATAATTTTTGTATTTTTATTAGTGACAGGGTTTTGCCATGTTGGCCAGGCTGGTCTCAAACTCCTGACCTCAGGTGATCCTCCCCCTCTTTGGTCTCCCAAAGTTGCAGAGATTACAGGCATGAGCCACCTTGCCTAGCCTGTGAAGTTCTTAAGATGGAGATTTACAAAGGAAAATGAAAGCCAGAGGTGAGGTTTTGGTTTAAGTGAGTTGCAGAGGCAATAAGAACTGAAGGGTCAGGATTGTGGAGAGGAGCGCTGACTGCAGCCACTCGCATTTGCAAACTCTGGCCAGAGGCTGAGGATCCAGGTTTTTTGTGTTTTTATAGTCTCAACAGCTGGAGTGACAAAATTTAGAGGCTTGAATGGCTTCAAATAGATGACTAGGTCTCAAGCCATTTGGGGAAATCTGAATACGTACAAGAAGGGAACCTAAAACACCAAACCCAGACCTCTCTAAAGCAGAGCAGTATTTTGCCAAGTCACAGTGCTGAAGTAGATAGTTTTCAAGATCTCTCAAAAGGAGGGAACCTGGTGAATACAACAGAATTTCGGTTGAAAGACTTGGAGAGCTAGGCCCTGGGAACAGAGGCAAGTGAGAAGTAGATAGAACCCTATCAACACTATATCCCATAGACCTCAAACTAATAAACACAGAAGGGATTACAGAATTAGAAAGTCAGCATTTGACCACCACCATAGTAAAATTGTCTCAAGCAAGTCGCATCAGTGGATAAAAAACTAGTGGGGCTGGGCATAGTGGCTTATGCCTGTAATCCCAGCACTTTGGGAGGCCAAGGCAGGTGGGTCTTTTGAGGTCAGGAGTTCAAGACCAGCCTGGCCAACATGGTGAAACCCCATCTCTACTAAAAATACAAAAATTAGCTGGGTGTGGTAGTGCACGCCTGTAATCCCAGCTACTCAGGAGACTGAGACAGAAGAATCGCTTGAACCAGGGAGGTAGAGGTTGCAGTGAGCCAAGATCATGCCATTGTACTCAGCCTGGGCAACAGTGAGACCCTGTCTTAATTTTTTAAAAAATTTAAAAAAAAAAGATAACAGTTGATGTAGCTATACTATATCAGACAAAGTAGACTTTAAGACCAGAAAACATTATTTGAGATAAAGATGTACACTTAATAATGTAAAAGAGTCAATCCATCAGAAATACATAGACCCAACCATGTCATTCATTGTATTGTAAATGTCTAAACGCCTTTATATGGTTTGGCTCTGTATCTCCACCCAAATCTCATGTCGAATTATAATCCCCAGTATTGGAGGAGGGCCCAGGGGAAGATGATTGGATACTGATGGCAGAATTCCCCCTTCTCTCTCTCCTGCTCCACCATGGAAGATTTCCCTACTTTCCCTTCACCCTCCCCCATGATTGTAAGCTTCCTGAGGCTTCCCTAGCTATGCTTCCTGTACAGCCTGCAGAACTGTGAGTCAATTAAACCTCTTTTCCTCATAAATTACCCAGTCTCAGCTAGTTCCTTACAGCAAAGCAAGAACAGACTAATACCTCAATTAAAAGTCGGATTGGATTTTTAAAAATAAAACACCAGCGGCCGGGCGCGGTGGCTCACGCCTGTAATCCCAGCACTTTGGGAGGCCGAGGTGGGTGGATCACGAGGTCAAGAGATCGAGACCATCCTGAACAACATGGTGAAACCCCATCTCTACTAAAAAATACAAAAATTAGCTGGGCGTGGTGGCGTGCACCTGTAGTCCCAGCTACTCGGGAGGCTGAGGCAGAATTGCTTGAACCTGGGAGGTGGAGGTTGCAGTGAGCTGAGATTGTGCCACTGCACTCCAGCCTGGCGCCTGGCAACAGAGCAAGATTCTGTCTCAAAAAAATAAAAAATAAAACACCAGCCTAGGTAACACAGCGAAACCCCCCCATCTCTATAAAAAAAATTTTTTTTTAATTAACTGGGTGTGGTGGTTCGCACCTGTAGTCCCAGCTGCTCAGGAAGCTGAGGTGGGAGCATAGCTTGGAGGCTGGGGAGGTTGAGGCTGCAGTGTTCCGTGATCACACTGCCCTCCAGCCTGGGGGCGACAGTGAAAGCTTCTCTCAAATCAATTATTAAAAGCTGCACAGCCTGGGCAACATGGTGAAACCTCATCTCTACAAAAAATACAAAAATTAGCCAGATGTGGTGGTATATGCCTATAGTCCAAGCTACTTGGGAGACTGAGGTGGGAGGATAACCTGAGCCTGGAGTGAGCTGTGATCATGCTACTGCCTACTGGAGCTCCAGCCTGGGTGACAGAGACCTGAGACCCTGTGTAAAAGAAACAACAAAAAAAAACACTGCAGAAAAGCTTTTATAATACTTTTTTTTTTTTTGGCTGGCCATGGTGGCTTATACCTATAATCCTTGTACTTTGGGAGGCCGAGGCAGGCAAATTGCTTGAGCGCAGATGTTCAACACCAGCCTGGGCAACATGGTGAAACCCTGTCTCTACCAAAAGAGATAAAAAAGTTAGCCAGGTGTGGTGGCATACACCTGTAGTCCCAGCTACTCCAGAGACTGAGGCAGGAGGATCACTTGAGCCCAGGAGGTGGAGGTTGTGGTGAGCCGAAATCTGACACTGCACTCCAGCCTGGACGACAAAATGAGACCTACCTCAAAAAACAAACCAAGGCATGAGGATTGGAAAGGAAGAAAGAAAACTTTTATTATTTGCAGACAACTTGATGGTATATGCAGTAAATTTTTAAATATATAAACCATTAGAATTAATAAGTTGAGCAAGGTCACTGAATATCAGGTGAACACAGAAAAATAAACTATACATAACAGCTACAAATAGAAAATGAAACTTACAAAAGAATACCATTTATGATAGCATCAAAAGCATCAAATACTTAGAAATAAGTCTAACAAAATTTAACTAAATGGAGGGATATACCATGTATGTGCATTGGAAGACTCGGTATTACAAGGTTTTCAGTTCTCCCAAACTGATATGTGGTGGGTGTCGAAGTCATTTCAACCAAATCCCAGCATTGTTTTTTTTTGTGTGTGTGTGTTCTGTTTGTGTGTGTGTGTGTGTGTGAAAATGGCAAGCTGATTCTAAAATGTATATGAAAATGTAAAGAACCTAGAATACCCAAGGTGATCTTGAAGAACAAGAAACCTCCCATTTATACTACCAGGAACCAAGAGTAAAAAGTTACTGTAATACGAAGACAGTGAAGTGTTGGTACAAGGATAGACAAATGGACCGGATGGAACAGAATCCAGACAACAACAGAAACAAAAGCACTGCCTCTGGCACTTACGAATGTCACTCAAGAGGATCAGGAGCAGAGCATTAGATTCGTGTCAAAAAATCAGGGAACCCAAGGTTATCTCATATGAAGTCCTCCGGGTCTCGCCATGTCCAGCAGTGTTCTTTTGCTTTCACTCCACCTTGGAGAAGAAGGAAAACTGTAAAATAGTTTGTAGGCAGATCCCAACTTTGGTTTGAACTTCAGAGAGCCTCTGTGAGTAGTAACTGGTATGAAATCTGCATGCAAAACCTGGGCACCTGCCATACCAAAGATGATCAGGATGCCCACAGAGCAGGGTCGTGTGCCACTCTCGGGTCAGAAACCTGGCATCTAACTTTTTAGAAAGATGTATCACATATAACACCATTCAATTCAGCCATTTAAAGTATACCCCTGCCCGGACACGGTGGCTAACAACTGTAATCCCAGCACTTTGGGGGGCCAAGGCGGGCTGGTCACTTGAGGTCAGGAGTTTGAGACTACCCTGGCTGGTATAGCGAAACCCTGTCTCTACCAAAAATAGAAAAATTAGCTGGGCGTGGTAGTACCCACCTGCAATTGCAGCTACTCGGGAGGCTGAGGCAGGAGAATCACTTGACCCAGGAGGTGAAGGTTGCAGTGAGCCAAGGTTGCACCAATGCATTCCAGCCTGGACAACAGAGTGAGACTCTGTCTCAAAAAAATAAAGTGTACCCCCATCCACCCCATCTCCTTTTGTACCCATGAAACTTTCTGTCTCTCGATTTGTCTATTCTGAACACTTTCAATAAACGTAACCACACAATATGTCACCTTTTGTGGCTGGATTCTTTCACTTCATGTAATGTTTTCAAGGTTCATTCAGGTTGTAGCATGTATCAGAAATTTATTCCTTTTCGTTGCAGAGTAATTGTCCATTGTGTGGATGTACTGTGTTTTTTTAATCCACTCATCAGTTGATGTTTGCATTGTTTCCACCTTGGCTATTAGAAGTAATGCTGCTGTGAACATTCCTTGTACACGTTTTTGGCCCCTAATTTTCAAAACACATTACAGCAGCTCAGTTCCCTAACAGGGGCCACTGATGTAATCGCTGTTCTTGGAAAGGAAAGTGGGAAGTCCTGGATGGCCCCGAAGCGAAGCACTTCCCTTGGAGGCCAACATGGTGCGGCACTCGCACAGTCTGTGGGTCACTTCTCCAAGCAGCAGAGAATTCACTGAGAGGGGTCCACTGACACTAACAATGGAGAGTTTTCTGTTGCTTTCACTCTGCTGCAGAGAAGGAACACTGTAAAACAATTTGTAGGTGGATCCCAACCCTTTTTTTTTTTTTTTTTTTTTTGACAGAGTCTTGCTTAGTCACCTAGGCTGGAATGCAATGGTGCGATTCTGACTCACTGCAATCTCCACTCCTGGGTTCAAGCCATTCTCTTGTCTCAGCCTCCTGAGTAGCTGGAATTACAGGCACCCAGCATCATGCCCGGTTAATTTTTTGTATTTTTTTAGAGATTGGGTTTCACCATGTTGGCCAGGCTGGTCTCAAACTCCTGACCTCAAATGATCCACCTGCCTCGGCCTCCCAAAGTGCTGGGATTACAGGTGTGAGCCACCACACCCAGCCAAGTGGATCCCAACTTTGGATGAACTTCAAAGATCCTCCATCAGTAACTTTCCAGAAGTTGCTGGTTACAGGTTGCCAAGATGTCTGTCCATTTGGCCCTTTGATCAGCTGCTTCCTAGGGAGGATTCCATTGTCATTTCTTTCATTCGGTTAAATTTGTTTCACTCAGCTATCATTGCAACCCACAGGGGAAAAAAAGAGGCTGAGGTGGGAGGATGACTTGAGGCCAGGAGTTTGAGACTAGCCTGGGCAACATAGTGAAAGCCCATCTCTTAAAAAAAAAAAAAAAAAAAAGTGTAGCTGGATGTGGTGGTACACATCTGTAGTCCCAGCTACTTAGGAGGCTGAGGCAGGAAGATAGCTTCAGCCGGCAGATCAAGACTACAGTGACTGTGATTGCTTTACTGGACTCAGCTTGGGTGCCTGAGTGAGACCCTGTCTTAAAAAAAAACCTATACATCAAGTCTTCTAACTGAAGAACAAGTTACTAAGCATAAATTGACCTACGGGAAGACTGACGTGAGAGTCTGTAGTATGAGAAGTCAACTCGAGGACCAACTATGCCTTCATGAGGGGGGTGGGGTAAGAGAGGGAAAAGCATTTGAGTGTTCCTGAGGTTAGGTCTAGTCACTTGGCAGTGCCTGGTAAGAAACGCAGGAAACGAAAACACTCCCATACCCTGAGGGAGGAGCTTCTCGATGTGGAGTATCAGATCATCTGATGAGCACAGGCAACTTCAAAATAAAGGCAAAGCAGATTTTGCTCAGTTATACATCAGTGTAACTGTCACAGTGTCCAAAAGTGTTCACAAGAGCAGCAGTGAAAGGATTTAATTACGGCGGGGTGAAGTGGCTCATGCCTATAATCCCAGCATTTTGGGAGGCCAAGGTGGGCAGATCACGAAGTCAAGAGATGGAGACCATCCTGGCTAACATGGTGAAACCCCGTCTCTACTAAAAATACAAAAAATTAGCCGGGCATAGTGGCACATGCCTGTAGTCCCAGCTACTCAGGAGGCTGAGGGGAATCACTTGAACCCAGGAGGCAGAGGGTGCAGTGAGCCAAGATCATGCCACTGCATTCCAGCCTGAGCAACAGAGCAGGACTCCGTCTCAAAAAAAAAAGGATTTCATTACATGTTGACAGAAAAATTATATTCTGAGACGTAACCACTGTTAGATACAAAACAGGAAACCCACAGCTGATAGGGCTGTTAGAACTGATGGATCAGCAGATAAAACCAGAGTGGCTTTATATAAGCGTTGTGATCAGAGGCTACCATCAAGAGAGCCTGAAATCATCAGAGAGCCTATAACCAAACCCCAAAGGGAAGGACAGAAAGAAAAGCAAGAATTTTCATTTTTTAATTAGGTGAACTTTAAGAGATATTGCTTTATAGAACAAAGCACACATATGCATCATTATGTTCCCAAAAAAAAAACAGAAAAGAGAAGTTTTTTTAATAAAGTTCACTTGTACTTTTCATTACAAGTAAATTTTACCAAAAAACAAAACTAAACAATATTGAACTCTAGGCTGGGTATGGTGGCTCATGCCTGAAATCCCAGCACTTTGGGAGGCCAAGACCAGAGGATCCCTTGAGGCCAGGAGTTGGAAACCAGCCTGGTCAACATGGTGAAACCCCATCTCTACTAAAAATACAAAAATTAGGCATGGTGGCACACGCTTGTAATCCCCGCTGCTCGGGAAGCTGAGGCCAAGAATCGCTTGAACCTGGGAGGCGGAGGTTGTAGTGAGCCGAGATGCACTCCAGCCTTCCAGCCTTGGTCTCAAAAAAAAAAAAGAATTGTTGATATAAAAGGTGAAGTATTTGGGAGATGAGTTGTCACTTCCATTGTAGAGGAGAAAGCTCCTAACGAGTCATCTTCTTACAAATAATTAGATGCTCTGGACAATGTTTAGAAAACAACTATTCAAGAGCTCTGGAAACTGAACAAAAACAGGCAGTTTTTAGAGGGGAGTCAAAACTTGGAGCAAACAATCTGCTGCACGTGGGAGCTAAAACGCCAATAGTGAAACTCACCATGTTTCTGGAAAGAAGGGAAGTTGCTTCAGTAATCTGGGCTGACAGAGAGCAGGGAGAGAGCCAAAGAGGGGAACTCCCAATTCCACCTGTAAACTCAAGCCTCTGGAAAATATGCATATGTGTGACAAACTAGAAGCAGTTTAGAAACAAATTAGAAACAGTAACTACTATTTGTACTATTTATGCCTATTCCCACCCCCCTTATAAATACTCATGAAAGACTCCAAGAAAGGCAGCCTCCCTAGCTCCCGTCTTTGCTGTCTCATCCTTAAGAACTGCCTGCCCTGAATCCTCTCTCTCGGGGAAATGTCTATTCAGTACTTAACTTTTTTTTTTTTTTTTTTTTAGGTAGAATTTGGCTCTTGTTGCCCAGGCTGGAGTGCAATGGCACAATCTTGGCTCACCACAACATCTGCCTCCCAGGTTCAAGCAGTTCTGCCTCAGCCTCCCGAGTAGCTTGGATTACAGGCATGCGCCACCACGCCTGGCTAATTTTGTATTTTTAGTAGAGACTGGGTTTCACCATGATCGTCAGGCTGATCTCGAACTCCCGACCTCAGGTGATCCACCTGCGTCAGCCTCCCAGAGTGCTGGGATTACAGGCGTGAGCCACCACGCCTGGCCTTAACTTTCAAAATAATCTTTTTCCTTTACAATACCTGACTCTATGTTGCACTTCTTTTGCTGTGTGTATCGTTTAAATTCTTTTAAACCAAGAAGAAAAGAACCAAGGCCTCACAATAGCTGTCAACAGGAGGGTCGCTCCTGTTGAGAGGAGCGGTGAGCTGTGATAGGGTCACCACATTCCAGCCTGGGTGATAGAGTGAGACCCTGTCTCAAAAAAAAAACAACAACAAAAAAAACTTCCAGGTAAAGGAGAATGTGGAATGTGTCACAAGTATGGGCTTTCATTTGTGTTTGGATGAGATTCTAGCCAGCCTTCCCCATGTCTGCCCCCTCTTCTGTGGCCAGTGGTCCCAGCCACCTTTGTTCTGCAAGGCTGGTAGCAGTTGGTTCCCGTGCGGATGGGCTGGGGAAGACTGGGCACAAAGCGTTCCTGTGAGGCTGCTGAAAGGTAGAGGATAGGTGCAGAGGTCGGGTGTTCAAACTCGTCACCCAGTGGGGGAGGTTCTAGAGCACAGCAGCAGAGTGGGCCATCTGCTCTGAGGAGGAAATGAAGCGCAAACTTCCAACCACACGCAGGGCCCAGAAGCTGCTGGAAAGCACAGGGCCCATGCTAGCCAAGATCACCAGGGGCAGGGAGGAGAGCTGCTCACATATGATATGCACACCGGGGCATGTCCTGGGCATGCAGAGATAGCTCCCTGCACTCAGACCATTGTCCCAACTCCCAGGCTGCATCCTAGAGGAAGTCTACACTAAGCCCACGTAGTTAGTAAACAGACATCACTGCCAGTGGCACTTGTGGACTCCAGCCCAGCTCCCATCACAAGCAACTCACCAACACACCTGGGCCTGGGTTCTTTTCTTCTCCAGCTGAATATCTCTTGGCCTCCTTGGGTCATTTCATTTTGCTCATTTCCAGTCATCTGTCAGAACCTGGAAACCCAAGGGGCTAGGCCATGCAGTTCATCTTGTGAGATTAATTAAAAAAAAAAAAGGCTGGGCATGGTGGCTCACACCTGTAATCCCAGCACTTTGGGAGGCCGAGGTGGGTGGATCACCTGAGGTCAGGAGTTTGAGACCAGCCTGGCCAACATGTTGAAACACCGTCTCTACTAAAAATACAAAAAAAAAAAAAAAAAAAAAAGCCCGGGTGTGGTGGATGCACCTGTAATCCTAGCTACTTGGGAGGCTGAGGCAGGAGTAATGCTTGAACCCGGGAGGTGTAGGTGAGCCAAGATCGCACCATTGCACTCCAGTCTGGGGGACAAGAGTGAGACTCCATCTCAAAAAAAAAAAAGAAAAAGGAAAAAGTGATTCGAGACCAGCCTAGCCAATATGGTGAAACCCTGTCTCTAAAATAAAAATTTAAAAAGGAAAAAGTGACTGTCGTGTATGGGAAAATTTTTACAACGGGCCAGGTATTTTATGTGCATTAGTTGAGTCTCAAAAAAAGGTGTGTCCCTGCCCATTTTACAAACAAATTGATGCTGTGCTGGCCAATTTTGTGTGTCAACTTCGCTGGGCTTTGGTGCCCAGATGGTTGGCAAACACCAGCCTAGATATTGTTATGAAGATACTTTTTGGATGTGATTAACATTTAAGTCAGTAGACTTGAGTAAAGCAGATGACCCTCCATAATATGTGTGGGCCTCCCCCAATCAGTTGAAGGCCTTAAGAGAAAAGACTAAGCTTCCCCCCAGGAAGAAGGACTTTGGATTCCAGACTGCCTTCAACTCAAGACGGACTGCAACATCAACTCTTCCCTGAATTTCCAGCCTGCCCTGCAAATTTCAGAGTTGCAAGTCTCCACAATCATGTGAGTCAATATCAATTTTTCTCTCTGTATATCCACATGTTCCATCTCATATTGGTTTTGTTTCTCAGGAGGACTTGACTAATAGCCCTAGGAAAGGTAACCTCCCAAGGTTATACACCAAGGATACACCAAGAGGAGGCAATGGAGGAAAAGGGCACGTTGCTCTTCTCGAGGCTGCACCAAAGGAGCCTCAATCTCAGTCTCCCTGTGCCATGGAGGCCACGCTAGATGATCAGCCTTGAGAGGGAGACTGGCATAGCCTGACTCCGTTTGTTATGGGTCCCGGTACACCCGTTCTCTGCACGAGATGCTGTGTGAACTCAGGAGGCTGAAATCATGCGCCACAGCGCCACCTACTGGCCGGGGAACGTGAACCAAGGCAGTAAACGAATCGCATGTGATCTGTGAGCAACTGAATCGTCTCATTGTAAAGTTGGCAATCACTTAATTTTTTTTGTTTGTTTTTGAGATGGAGCCTCGCTCTGTTGCCCAGGCTAGAATGCAGTAGCGCGATCTCGGCTCACTGCAACTTCCATCTCCCACGTTCAAGCGAT
This sequence comes from Ateles fusciceps, assembly GCA_036589455.1. Taxonomy (NCBI): domain Eukaryota; kingdom Metazoa; phylum Chordata; class Mammalia; order Primates; family Atelidae; genus Ateles; species Ateles fusciceps. Next base: position 15,744,091 of record JAZHEH010003205.1, read on the forward strand.
TCTCCTGCCTCAGTCTCTGTAGTAGCTGAGATTACAGGCCCAGGCCACCATGCCTGGCTAATTTTTTGTATTTTAAGTAGAGACGGGTTTCATCACGTTGACCAGGCTACTCTCGAACTCCTGACCTCAGGTGATCCACCTGCCTTGGTCTCCCAAAGTGCTGGGATTACAGGCGTGAGCCACCACACCTGACCTAAAACATTTAAAAATATTTAAAATTATTAAATCTTTTTTTTTATTTTAAGATGGAGTCTTGTTAGTTGCCCAGGCTGGAGTGCAGTGTCATGATCTTGGCTCACTGCAGCCTCCACCTCCCAGGTTCAAGCAATTCTCCTGCCTCAGCCTCCTGAGTAGCCGGGATTACAGGTGCATGCCACCACTGCCAGCTAATTTTTGTATTTTTAATAGGGACAGGGTTTCACCATGTTGGTCAGGCTGGTCTCAAACACCTAACTTTGTGATCCACCTGCCTCGGCCTCCCAAGTGCTGGGATTATAGGCGTGAGCCACTGCACCTGGTCTTTTTTTTTTTTTTAAGACAGAGTGTTGCTCTGTCACCCAGACTTTACTGCAGTGGTGCTATCTTGGCTTACTGCAATCTCTGCCTCCTGGGTTCAAATGATTCTCTTGTCTCAGCTCCCGAGTAGCTGGGTTTACAGGCACACCATACTTGGCTAAATTTTGTATATTAAGTAGAGAAGGGGTTTTGCCATGTTGGACAGGCTGGTCTTGAACTCCTGACCTCAGGTTATCCACCCTCCTTGGCCTCCCAAAGTGGGGATTACAGGCATGAGATACAGTGCCTGTCCCAAAATCTTTAAATTTTAAAAGACGTTTAAAAATTTTTGCTCTCCACTTTTCCCCATTCATTTAATCATCTGTTAAACAGGCACAATGTGAAGTGTTGGAGTTTCAAAGAAGTTGAGTCCTTCTCAGAGGGATTTACAGAACCATCAGGGCAGAGAACCATATCAAGCCATCAGAAACGGGTGCGTTGGGACCCCAAAGTGGGCCATTCTCTTGGAAAGAAAGTCTTCACTGCGGGATGGTGGTGGTCTTGGGCTGAGCTTTTGAAAGACAGGAGGGCTCTGTCAGTACAACTTGAGGGGCATGGGGTTCATGTGATCCTCAATTTGGGATTTTCCACAAGCACAGGGGACGGCAACCAGGATGCATTTGAGTGAGCAAAAGATGGGAGTGGCAAACCTCTCCGTGTGACTGGAGAACAGGGTGTGAGGTGAGATCCAGCTGTGGACAGGGCGCATGCAGCCGGCTGCAGGCCTCTTATCACACGCAGCACAGCGTGGGCCCGAGCCCTGGGGCAGTGCCGCCGGCCACACCCTGGAGACTCTGGCTGGCCAGGCTGACTTGGAGTTTTGTCTCATGACAAAGGGGAGTCTCTCGATGGTTTCAAGACAGTGAATAAAGTAAGTGACCTGCCGTGTTTTACAAAGACAACGCTGCACAGGGAGGATGGGATGACACAAGAAGCAGGAAAATCATTAAGAGATTGTTCTCGGCCAGGCGCGGTGGCTCACACCTGTAATCCCAGCACTTTGGGAGACCAAGGCAGGCGGATCACGAGGTCAAGAGATCGAGATCATCCTGGCCAACATGGTGAAACCCGTCTCTACTAAAAATACAAAAATTAGCCGGGAGTGGTGTTGCACACCTGTAGTCCCAGCCACTTGGGAGGCTGAGGCAGGAGAATCACTTGAACATGGGAGGCAGAGTTTGCAATGATCTGAGATGGCACCACTGCACTCCAGCCTGGTGACAGAGCAAGACTCCGTTGCAGAAAAAGAAAGAAAAAGAGATTGTTCTCGAAGTCAGGGCTGACAGCCCTCTCAACCATAGCAGTGGTGGTGGGGGACAGAGAGGCTGGAACAGAGGAGAGGCACTGAGGAGACAGACCCTGTGAGGCTGGGTGATGAGTGGGAGGTGGAGGGGAGAGGCGAGTAGGGACACAAAGTGAGTCCCAGGTTTCTGTTGTGGTTCACCGTCCCTGGGACTGGATAAAGAAGGGGCTGATGTAGAAGACAAGATGAAAATATTGTTGTAGATGTGAGCCTACAGGATTCCCAGGTGTAGGTGCTCCAGAGTTAGTTGGATAAGCAGAATAAGACCGTTGACTTGCAAGTCTGCAAAGATTGAAGATTTCCTTAAGGAGGCATAGACCGGCCGGGCGTGGTGGCTCGCGCCTGTAATCCAAGCACTTTGGAGGCCAAGGCGGGCGGATCACCTGAGGTTGGGAGTTCAAGACCAGCCTGACCAACATGGTGAAACTCCGTCTTAAAAAAAAAAAAAAAAAGGGCATAGACCCTGATTTCATTTTTTTTTTTTAGACAGAGTCTCACACTGTTCAGGCAGGAGTGCAATGGTGCAGTCTCGGCTCACTGCAACCTCTACCTCCCGGGTTCACATGATTCTCCTGCCTCAGCCTCCAGAGTAGCTGGGATTACAGGTGCACACCACCACGCCTGGCTAATTTTTTGTATCTTTAGTAGAGAGGGGGATTTCAGCATGTTGGCCAGACTGGTCTTGAACTCCTGACTTCATGATCCGCCCACCTTAGCCTCCCAAGGTGCTGGGATCACAGGCCTGAGCCACCATGCCTAGCCCTGATTTCATCATTCTTATATAAGTGCACTATCAGAGAGTCTTTATTTGAGCTGCAAAAAAGGCTACCTAGCAAACCAGCTCAAAACTCAGTGCCTTACAACAAAGCATTCAGTGCCATGCTCATAACTGCAGGTGACTATGGTCTGGCTGGACAGCTGTGCTTCAGGCTGAGGGTCAGCAGGCTTGGCTTCAGGCTGAGTTCAGGTCTGTTTCAAGTATCTTTCGCCTTCCATGATCCAGCAGCTACTCAGGACATAAACTTGTAACAAGGGCTGATGACATGCCCAACACCTCTTAAGACCAAGCTCCAGATCTGTGCACTGTGGCTTCTGCCCACCTTAAAAAATACGTTTGGTTGAAGCCAAACCACATCAATGGAACAGGAATCCTACTCCCCCCCATTTCACGCACTGCAAGTCACATGGCAATAGGGAATGAGGAATTGAAAACAATATCCTATCTACCATAGCTAGCTGCATTCCTTCTGGTTACACTGCCTGCTCTTTTCTGTCTCTGTGTCCAGCCATTAAGTCATCCAGGCTTAGATGCCCTCCTGGCCACCTGTCCTATTGCATAGTGCACAGATCGTTGGATTCAGATATTCATCATTGGAAGAGCTCCATTTCTAGCTATTCCTCCTAGCTGTGTGATCTTGGAAAAGTCATGTTACGTCTGTGTCTACTCCATCTACTAAAACTTAACCTCATGAGATTGCCAGAAAGATTAAGTGAGCCAGTACAGAAGGAAAAACTTTGTCCTCTGCATTTTCATTAAGACCCAGCCCAAGCCTTCCCACTTAAAAAAGCTTTAAATAACTACCATTTCTCCCCAGGACTCTTAAATAGTCGACATCCAGTGGCTTCTAGATATAAGAGAAGTTCCTGGAGAATTCTTTTTGAAAACTTAAATTTGGCCAGGTACGGTGGCTCACACCTGTAATCCCAGCACTTTGGGAGGTTGTAGTGAGTGGATCACATGCAAGACCAGCCTGGCCAACGTGGTGAAACCCCATCTCTACTAAAATACAAAAATTAGCTGGGCTTATGGTGCACACCTGTACTCCCAGCTACTTGGGAAGCCAAGACACCAGAATTGCTTGAGCCTGGGAGGTGGAGGTTGCAGTAAGCAAAGATCATGCCACTGCACTCCAGCCTGGGTGATACGGCAAGACTCTATTTAAAAAAAAAAAAACTTAAATTTTACTTTGTTTTTAGAGACAGGGTCTTGCTCTGTTACCCAGGTTGGAGTACAGTGGTGTAATCATAGCTCACTGTAACTTCTGATTCCTAGGTTCAAGTGATCCTCCTGCCTCAGCCTCCTGAGTAGCTGGGACTACAGACGTGTACCACTATACCAACTTATTCTTTTTTTATTTTGTAGACACCGGGTCTTAATGTGTTGCCCAGGCTGGTCTCAAATTCTTGGCTTGAAGTTATCCTCCCACCTCAGCCTCCCAAAGTGCTGGGATTACAGGTATGAGTCACCACACCTGGCCCTGAGGAAAATTCTTTAGAAATACTGAGTCTGTCCTTCAGTCCTGTTGCTCTCAATTTCTTCACTGGGTATTATTTGAGATCTCCCCAGTGATTCTAATGTACCAGTCTCTACATTGCTTTGCTGTTACTTGAATAGGTCATTTCAGGCATTAAAGACTTGGATGGGAGTCCTAATTTTATTTTCTGCAACTTGAGAATGTACTTTTCTAAACCTCACTTTTCTCATTGGTGAAGCAGAAATTTTCTCGTGTCTACAGTTTCAGGGACGTTTCAATGAGATAGCACAGTTAGGGCATTTAGCACAGTGCCTGGCAAGGCAGCTGGTTTTACTTACTCTGTCTTATATGGACTCTGTGAAATAGCTCCAGCACAGCACTGAGTCCATCGCAGCTGATTTACTGCAGAAATGCACTGTGATTTGTGGATGGAAGTTGGTGTCGCAAAAGAGTACTGATTAGTACTCGTAACCTTCTCTTCTTATGCATGGTGTGAACGAGAACATACACACATCGCTGCTTTCCATACAAACACAGGCTCGTGAGTACATGAGAAGCACTCCAGGTGGCAGGTCCTTCCTGCGAAGTCATTTGTAGGCAGGTGTTCAGTCTAGTAACAGCAATGAGAATTTCAGAGGGAGGAGGGAGACCTTCCCCACAGCCATGGCGGTGCAATGCCTGCATCTTAGGGACCTCAGATCAAAATTCATTCTTACACTGTACTAACACAGGAACGTCAAAGGTTGTCTGTACAGTGTTTATTCTGTGTGGTGGCAAATACATTTGCCAAGTCACTGCAGATGAAGATTTCACAAGAGGACAAATGTAATTAAAACATCTGTTTAGGGCAGGGCATGGTGGCTCGTGCCTCTGATGCCAGCACTTTGGGAGCCCAAGGCAGGTGGATCTCTTGAGCTCAGGAGTTTGATGCCAGCTTGAGCAACATAGTGAAACCCCATCTCTACCAAAAAATAGAAAAGTTAGCTGGAGGTGGTGGCACATGCCTGCGCAGTCTCAGCTACTCAGGAGGCTGAGATGGGAGAATCACTAAAGCCCAGGAAGTCAAGGCTGCAGTGAGCCGTGATCACACCACTGCACTCTAGCCTGGGGGACAGATCTCAAAAAATAAAAATAAAAGAAGCAGGGGGCGTAGAACAACAACAACAAAAATGAAAACACTCTGGCCGGGCATGGTCGCTCACGCCTATAATCCTAGCACTTTGGGAGGTGGAGGCGGGCAGATCACAAAGTCAGGAGTTTGAGACCAGCTTGGCTTGCTCTGTCGCCCACGCTGGAGTGCAATGGCACAACCTCGGCTTACTGCAACCTCTGCCTCCCAGGTTCAAGCAATTCTCCTGTCTCAGCCTCCCAAGTAGCTAGGATTACAAGCATGTGCCACCACGCCTAGCTAATTTTTGTATTTTTAGTAGAGATGGGGTTTCACCATATTGGTCAGGCTGGTCTTGAACTCCCAACATCAGGTGATCCACCTACCTCGGTCTCCCAAAGTGCTGGGATTACAGGCATGAGCCACCACGCCCAGCCTGTTTATTTTTTAACTAATTTATTAAAAAAGGAGATGGGTCAAATTGTCTCTATTTGCAGACGACATGATTGTATATCTAAAAGACCCCATCGTCTCAGCCCAAAATCTCCTGAAACTGATAAGCAACTTCAGCAAAGTCTCAGGATACAAAATCAATGTGCAAAAATCACAAGCATTCCTATACAACAATAACAGACTTAAAGACAGCCAAATCAAGAACCAACTGCCATTCACAATTGCTACAAAGAGAATAAAATACCTAGGAATACAACTAACAAGGAATGTAAAGGACCTCTTCAAGGAGAACTACAAACCACTGCTCAACGAAATAAGAGAGGACACAAACAGATGGAGAAACATTCCATGTTCATGGTTAGGAAGAATCAATATCGTGAAAATGGCCATACTGCCCAAAGTAATTTACAGATTCAGTGCTATCCCCCATTAAGTTACCAATGACCTTCTTCACAGAACTGGAAAAAACCACCTTAAACTTCATATGGAACCAAAAGAGAGCCCGCATAGCCAAGTCAATTCTAAGCAAAAAGAACAAAGTGGGAGGCATCACAGTACTGGACTTCAAACTATACTACAAGGCTACAGTAATCAAAACAGCATGGTACTGGTACCAAAACAGAGATATAGACCAATGGAACAGAACAGAGGCCTCGGAGGCAACACAACACATCTACAACCATCTGATCTTTGACAAACCTGACAAAAACAAGCAATGGGGAAAGGATTCCCTGTTTAATAAATGGTGTTGGGAAAACTGGCTAGCCATATGCAGAAAGCAGAAACTGGACCCCTTCCTGACACCTTATACTAAATTTAACTCCAGATGGATTAAAGACTTAAACATAAGACCTAACACCATAAAAACCCTAGAAGAAAATCTAGGCAAAACCATTCAGGACATAGGCAAGGACTTCATGTCCAAAACACCAAAAGCATTGGCAACAAAAGCCAAAATAGACAAATGGAACCTAATCAAACTCCACAGCTTCTGCACAGCAAAAGAAACAGTCATTAGAGTGAATCAGCAACCAACAGAATGGGAAAAAATTTTTGCAGTCTACCCATCTGACAAAGGGCTGATATCCAGAATCTACAAAGAACTAAAACAGATTTACAAGAAAAAACAAACAAGCCCATTCAAAAGTGGGCGAAGGATATGAACAGACACTTTACAAAAGAAGACATACATGAGGCCAACAAACATATGAAAAAATGCTCATCATCACTGGTCATTAGAGAAATGCAAATCAAAACTACATTGAGATACCATCTCATGCCAGTTAGAATGACGATCATTAAAAAATCTGGAGACAACAGATGCTGGAGAGGATGTGGAGAAATAGGAACACTTTTACACTGTTGGTGGGAGTGTAAATTAGTTCAACCATTGTGGAAGACAGTGTGGCGATTCCTCAAGGACCTAGAAATAGAAATTCCATTTGACCCAGCAATCCCATTACTGGGTATATATCCAAAGGATTATAAATCGTTCTACTATAAGGACACATGCACACGAATGTTCATTGCAGCACAGTTTACAATAGCAAAGACCTGGAACCAACCCAAATGCCCATCGATGATAGACTGGACAGGGAAAATGTGGCACATATACACCATGGAATATTATGCAGCCATCAAAAACGTTGAGTTCGTGTCCTTTGTAGGGACATGGATGAACCTGGAAACCATCATTCTCAGCAAACTGACACAAGAACAAAATCAAACACCGCAGGTTCTCACTCATAGGCGGCTGTTGAACAATGAGAACATATGGACACAGGGAGGGGAACATCACACACTTAGGTCTGTCGGGGGGAAATAGGGGAGGGATAGTGGTGGGTGGGGAGTTGGGGAGAGATAGCATGGGGAGAAATGCCGGATATAGGTGATGGGGGAGGAAGGCAGCAAATCACACTGCCATGTGTGTACCTATGCAACAATCTTGAATGTTCTTCACATGTACCCCAAAACCTAAAATGCAATAAAAAAAAAAGGAGGTGGGATCTCACTATATTGCCCAAGGTGGTCTCAAACTCGTGAGATCAAGGGATCCTCCCACCTTTGCCTCCGAAAGTGCTGGGATTACAGGCGCGAGCCACCACACCTGGCCAGACCTCCAGTGGAGGCCAATCATGGTGACGGAGAAGGAAATCAGGGACAGATCTATACCATTTGTTTGCTACTTACTGCATGTAAACAGAAGGAAATTAACACATCAAGTGTCACTTTATTTCATCCACCATCTCCTGCAGACAACCAGGTTTCTCCCAAATTAATGTGCTTGGAAATGGCTTGAACCAAATGGTTCATGAAGAAAACCTATGATATGTTTCATGAAATTGCCACATCTGGGCATCAGGAAATCCTTCCCAGAGAATGCCTCAAGTCAGTCAGCCTTTTCTCTTTTTTTAGGCAGGTAGGTGTCCCCCAAGATTAAATCTTAGGTAAAATATGAAAGTATCTAGTACAGGAGCCTATGGCATAGTTTCAGTCCTTTGGCAGTCAGACCTCATCTGGGCTGTCTTTGTGTGGGTTGACTGGCAAGTGGGGTATAAACTAGGTAGGCTGTGGCCTGGCCTGGTGACAGAGGGCTCCCTGGAACTTGACTGCCACTCCCTAAGAGCAGAAACCCCCCTCTTTCTTGCACACTGCTGGATCCCATCATCCTGCACAGTGCCCTGCAATAAAACACAGGTGGCCTGCAATAAAACACAAGATTAGGGCAGGCACAGTGGCTCACACCTGTAATCCCAGCACTTCGGGAGGCTGATATGGAAGGATCACTTGAGGCCAGGAGTTCAGGACTTGACTGGGCAACATAGTGAGACCCCATCTCTACAAAAAAAAATTATTTAAAAAAATTAATAAAACGGCCAGGCGCCGGTGGCTCACGCCTGTAAACCCAGCACTTTGGGAAGCCGAGGCAGGTGGATCACAAGGTCAGGAGATCAAGACCATCCTGGCTAACATGGTGAAACCCCATCTCTACTAAAAATACAAAAAATTAGCCAGGTGTGGTGGCATGCGCTTGCAGTCCCAGCTACTCCGGAGGCTGAGGCAAGAGAATCGCTTGAACCTAGGAGGCGGAGGTTGCAGTGAGCCAAGATCATGCCACTGCATTCCAGCCTGGACAACAGAGGGGAGACTCCATCTCAAAAAGAAAAAAATTAATAAAACACAAGATTGGCTTGTGTGGTGAGACAGTATTGAATCCAACAAACGGCACCTGGATAGTGGGGGTCCAAGATGCAATGGTGGCTGCACCATGAGACCCTTATCCATATAATATTTAGTGGATGTCATGCCAGGCACTGTTCTGGGTGCTGAGAAGATAGCTGTGCATAAGACTAAGGTTCTGTCGACAGAGACTGTGTAACACCAGTGAAAGGCAGTCAACAAACTTATATTTTTGAGACAGTGATGAGTCCTGGAAGGAAAGAAAAGGCCGATGCGGGCCGGGCACGGTGGCTCACACCTGTAATCCCAGCACTTTGGGAGGCCGAGGCTGGCAGATCACCTGAAGTTGGGAGTTCGAGACCAGCCTGACCAACATGGAGAAACCCCCTCGCTACTAAAAATACAAAAGTAGCCGGGCGTGGTGGCGCATGCCTGTAATCCCAGCTACTCGAGAAGCTGAGGCAGGAGAATCGCTTAACCTAGGAGGCGGAGATTGCAGTGAGCCGAGATCTCACCACTGCACTCCAGCCTGGGCAACAAGAGCAAAACTCCGTCTCAAAAAAGAAAAGAAAAGGCTGATGTGACGGTGAGGAAGGGGTGGGTGGAATCTTCTCTGAGGTTTGAGTGAATGATTCCTCTTTCTCTGAGCTGAGCCACGCTGAGCCAAGCTGAGAAGCTGTGAGGATTAAGATAGGGCCGGGAACTCCGGTCCGCTAGTCCGGCCTCCAAGGTGGGGGGAGACCATCAGAATGGATTTCCGATCTGCTCCGCGAGAGCCTCGCCCAAGAAAGCCCTGAGCCACTTCCCCCAAGAGCCGCGCTCCCAAGGGGGTGAGAAGTCTTTCCCCTCGGACTGTATGTGGCTTAGGACTGCGGACCCACTGGGTGTGGGGCAAGCCCTGGCACGGGCCTCGAGGGGAAGAAAGAACCCCGCGCTCCCCCACACTCCACGGGGCTTGCGGCCATCTCAAACGTTCCGCTTCCACGTGCAGAAAGCACGCAAGTCCGACGCCCCGGGTTCTAAAACGGCCCTCGGAGTTAAAGGCCTCCACAGCCCGCCTCTGACGAGGGCAAAGAGGCCCCGGGAGCGTTGCCTCCCGAGACCCAAACAAGCCCACGTGGCAGGGGCGGGGCTCCGCGGTGACGTCACGGCGCGCTCGTGCGCGGCTGAGGTGACGCCCCGCCCGCCCCCGCGCCCGCCGTACCCTTGCCCGCGGGCCGTAAAAGCGCGGAAGGTCGCGGTTTCGGCTTCCCCCGGAACTTTTTTACTCGCTTCGCCCCGCCCCTTTCCCAACCCCGATCCCCGCTTTCCGGCCCGAGGCGACCCCCGACAACCGTTGTGGCTGGCGTCTAGCTCCCGCTGGGCTGTCGCTGAACGCGGAGCCCGTGGGGGGCCCGTGAGGTAAGGAGACAGCTGCGGGGCGACTCTGGCTTCGCCGTCTGCGTGCGCCTGAGCGCCCCGGGACCCCCGGGTTCCCCTCTTTCTCGTTTGGTTTCTCGCGGGGGTGGTCTCCGCTAGCCCCCGCTTCCAGTCGGTTCCGCCTGGCCTCTCACGAAGGCGCGTCCAGGCGCCAGGACTCGGTACTCGGAAGGTTGTCCGGTCGTGCCCTGGCTCGTGTCCTCGGCTTACCCGGGGCCTGCGCACCGTTCCCCCCAGGCACCTGCACCTCAGCCCGGATGCCAGGGTGGCGGTAGTGACTGCGCCTCGGGCTCCCCCCTCACGGGCTTGCACACCCCTGCGGCGCAACTCCAGCTCGTCCAACCCGATCCTACGTCCCTGCAGGTGGAACTGTTTTCCCGCGTTGAGACGTGCCGTCCGCTTGCGCTTTATAACTAGTAAGACTGCTGCAGAGTCCGGAGGAAGAAGTCACCTAGAAATGTCTGGGCCAGGGCAGTGAGCTTCCTTGTTAATGTTTGACCTTTGGGGGCTGATGTGTGATACTCGGATTTGAATCAAGAATTCTCCAAGCCCATTTCTCGCATCCATGTAAACATAATGTACGGGATGAGGGGGGGTGGTGGAGGAGGAGCCAGCCCGACGGGTAAGCTTTTCCAGTGACAGGGACTTGTGTTATTTTTCTTCTTCTTCTTTCTTCTTCCTCTTCTTCTTCTTTTTTTTTTGAGACAGAGTCTTGCTCTGTCGCCAGGCTGGAATGCAGTGGCGCCATCTCGGCTCACTGCAACCTCTGCCTCTCGGATTCAAGCAATTCTCCTGCCGCAGCTTCCCGAGTGGCTGGTACTACAGGCGCGCGCCACCACACCCAGCTAATTTTTGTATTTTAGTAGAGACGGGGTTTCACTATGTTGGCCAGGATGGTCTTGATGTCTTGACCTCTAATCTGCCCTCCTTGGCCTCCCAAAGTGCTGCGATTACAGGCATGAGCCACCGCACTCGGCCACTTGTGTTAATTTCTTAAACTCGCGTGATCACCTGGTTCACTTGTTGAAAAATACAGCTCCCCTGGAGTAGCAGGATCAGAATCTGCAGAGATGGACCCTGGGAATTTGTCGTGGTTTTTTTGTTTTTCACACGGAATCTCGCTCTGTTGCCCATGCTGGAGTGTAGAGTCTCGCTCTGTCTCCAGGGTGGAGTGTAGTGGCATGATCTCAGCTCACTACAACCTCCGCCTTCCAGGTTCAAGCGATTCTTCTGCCTCTGCCTCCGGAGTAGCTGGGACTACAGATGCCCGCCCCCCTCAACCCCCGCCCCGCCCCGCCGGGCTAATTCTTCTATTTTTAATAGAGACAGCGTTTCACCATATTGGCCAGGGTGGTCTCGAACTCCTGACCTCGTGATCTGGCCACCTTAGTCCTCCCGAAGTGCTGGGACTACAGGTGTGAGCCACCGCACCCTCTGGAGTCTGTCGTTTTTAAGCAAGTGTCCCAGGTGGTTCTTTTGCTGAGGCAAGTGTGGGGAAACGTTGTGTGAGCCCACCCATGCTCATCCAGTCTTCCTTGTGACCGTCAGTCCACTGTGCACAACGCTGAAGCCATACAGAGGAACAACTGGAAGTTAGAGCTAGCACCGTGGTCTTGTTGGAATAAGCAGATCTGAGTAGAGCCAGCCCCAGTCTTATGGTTGTTTAGCAGAAGTTACTCTTCCTAGCAGCGAATATTATAACGTCATTTTCCAAAACTTTTTAAAAATATTTGTTTTAAAGCATATGTGCTTTATTTCTGTTTCTGACGTTTTCAGTTTCTTCTCTCCTATCTTTACCTCCTTTGCTATCAAGCTTTGCTTTGGTTTTGCTGCCAGCCCTACTAGGCTTAGGTTTGGCAGCAAAGGCACTAGACTCTGGTGCCTTAATTTCCTTCGTTGTTTACCTTAAGCCCTTCTTTTCCTCTGCCCTCATGCCTGTTGCACCAGAGCAAGCAGAAAATCAACGCCAAGACGAAAGTATGCCAAATTGCAAGGTCTTTATTGCCGGCGGCCACGGAGGACTCATGTCTCTCTAACCCGTGGCCCCGAGCTCAGGGGAACAAGGCATTTAAGCTGCAAAAGCACATCCTTGTTCAGGGGGGGCCCAGGGGTGTGCAAGGCAAGCTGTCTGCACAGAAGCTAAAGTTAGTGGTTTGTTGCAAGGGGGAGAGGGGTAGTAGTGAAAATTTTTACCCTTAACACTTCTGAGAATTGCAGTACAATAACAGTTCTGAGAACACCTTAGCCCAGGGCCCAGGTGGCTTCTCTATAAGATGGCAGTGCTTAGGCTTCTGTTTAGCCCCTATCTCAGTGCCATCGTCACCACTTCACTCTTTTGAAGGTCATAATAAACACAAGGTCAGAAATTCTTTTTTGGTGCCTAGCACCCTGGGCTTTTTTTCTTTTCCTTTTTTTTTTTTAGGTGGAGTCTGGCTCTGTTGCCCAGGCTGAAGTGCAGTGGCACGACTCAGCTCACTGCAACCTCCACCTCCTGGGTCGAAGCAGTTCTCCTGTCTCAGCCTCCTGAGTAGCTGGGACTACAGGCACAAGCCACTACGCCTGGCTAATTTTTGTGTTTTTAGTGGAGACTGGATTTCACCATATTGCTCAGGTTGGTCTCAAACTCCTAACCTCAGGTTATTCACCCACCTTGGCCTCCAAAAGTGCTGGGATTACAGGCGTGAGCCACTGCACCTGGTTTTTTTTTTTTTTTTTCTCATTCCCGGTGTTTTTAATTCTGTGCTTTTGAAGATCATCTTAATTTTTTAAGTAAAAAAAAAATTACAGTTGATGAGCTGCCAGTTCTTCACACATACAATTATCATTGAAAGACAGGAGTCCCCACCTTTTTGCAAACAAACAGGCAGAATAATCTCTGTGGAGACCTCATGGCCAGGTGAGGCGGCTCATGCCTGTAATCCCAGCACTTTGGGAGGCTGAGGCAGGCAGATCACAAAAGGCCAGTAGTTGAAGACCAGCCTGGCCAACATGGCAAAACCCTGTCTCTACTAAAAATACAAAAATTAGGCCAGGTGCGGTGGCTCACGCCTGTAATCCCAGCACTTTGGGAGGCCAAGGTGGGCGGATTACCCAAGGTTAGGAGTTTTGAGACCAGCCTGACCAACATGGAGAAACCCCATCTCTACTAAAAAAAAAAAAAAAAAAAATTAGCTGGGCGTGGTGGCGCATGCCTGTAATCCCAGCTACTCAGGAGGCTGAGGCAGAAGAATCACTTGAACCCAGGAGGTGGAGGTTTCGGTGAGCAGATATTGAGTCATTGCACTCCAGTCTGGGAAAGGAGGGAAACTCCATCAGTAATCCTCACTCTGTGCAATCAATCCCAGCTCTGAACTCCAGGGAGGAGTTCAGCTCCTGCCTTCCCCCCCTTGTAGGGGCCCTCGTGATGAATATATACACTTCATACCATCTCTCAGTCTACCTGGGTTTCCTCACCTGAGCTGTAGTCCCAGCTACTCGGGAAGCTGAGGTAGGAGGATGAATGAAGCCATCGATTCTCAGGGTCTCTCATCTATAAAACACAGGTGATAACTATCTGGATGACTACTGATTTTCCTCCAGATCAGATGAGACCCAGCAAATCGGGAAGGAACTGAAGCCTCTAAACTTGGGACTTGGGCTCTGTCGATAAGGCCAGTGGACAAACAGGGCAGGGACTAGGGCTCCCCCTTTATACACATAGAAGCTTGGCTCCAGGCTGATGCTGCTGAGATCTTTGCCCTGTATTCCCAGCTACTTGGGGAGGCTGAGGCAGGAGGATCACTTGCAACCAGGAAATTGACGTCATAGTGAACTGTAATTGCACCCTTGCACTCCAGCCTGAGTGACAGATCAAGATCCTGCCTCATCTTTTGCCTAAACAGGAGCTTCCAATGGGCCTCTTTATTTCTAGTCTCTCCTCCTTTCCTCCTCCACACAGATTTGACTTTCAAAAAGGTAAACTGTGATCCCAGCTACTTGGGGGGGCTGAAGCAGAAGAATCGCTTGAACCCAGGAGGCAGAGGTTGCGGTGAGCCGAGATCACGCCATCGCACTCCAGCCTGGGCAACAAGAGCGGAACTCCATGGTCGCATCACTGATGGCAGAGAGACGCTGTGTCTTGGTAGAGGCTGGCCCTTACAGATGAACTGGGGTGAGGGGGGCTCATGCTGGGTCAAGGTCACTGTGATCTTTGGTTGATCAAACCCAGTTGTTAGTCTGGTTTCCATCTTCTTCCTCTTTACAGCTGATGCTTACTTCATCCTCCCGGGCTTTTCTTGCCCACTAACTGTTCTCAGAGACGCCCAGCTTCAGCAGGCTCCTGACCCCCATGGGCAGGACAGGGAGATGTTCTCCCCTGTACACAGACTTTTTTTTTTCTTTTAAAGGCTGGTTATAACTCTGTCACCCAGGCAGGAGTGCAGTAGCATAATCTCGGCTCCCAGGCTCAAGTGATCCTCCTGCCTCAGCCTCCCGAGTAGCTGGAACCACAGGTGCATGCCACCGTACTCAGCTAAATTTTTGTATTTTTGGAAGAGATGGGGTTCATCATGTGTCCCCAGGCTGGTCACAAACTTTTGAGCTCAGGCGATCCATCTGCCTCAACCTCCCAAAGTGCTGGGATTATAGACGTGAGCCACCACGTCTTTGGGCTTTTTAAAAATGTTTATTTTTGTTAGTTGAGACAGGGTCTCACTCTGTCACCCAGGCTGGAGTGCAGTGGTGCAATCATGTCTCACTGCAGCCTCCACCTTCTGGACTTAAGTTGCCCTCCTACCTCAGCCTTCTGAATAGCTGGAACTACAGGCGTGTACTACCACACCCAGCTGATTTTTTTTTTTTTTTGTGCCTATAATCCCACAGAGAGGATCTTGCCATGTTGCCCTGGCTACTGGGCTCAAATGATCCTCCCACCTTGGATTCTGAAAGCACTGGGATTACAGGCATGAGACACTAGCCGGCCCACCCTGGGATTTTAAAGGTTTGTTTTTTTTTTTAAGAGTCGCTCTGTTGCCTAGGCTTGAGTGCACTGGCGTGATCTCTGCTCACTGCAACATCCGCC
Organism: Ateles fusciceps; assembly: GCA_036589455.1. NCBI lineage: Eukaryota > Metazoa > Chordata > Mammalia > Primates > Atelidae > Ateles > Ateles fusciceps. The sequence continues at coordinate 15,759,423 of JAZHEH010003205.1, forward strand.
TCCCAGGCTCAAGTGATTCTCCCACTTGAGCCTCCCGAGTATACAGGCACCTGCCACCATGCCCAGCTAGTATTTGTATTTTTAGTAGAGACAGGGTTTCACCATGTTGGCCAGGCTGGTGTCGAACTCCTGACCTCAGGTGATCCACTCATCTCAGCCTCTCAAAATACTGGGATTACAGGTATGAGCCACTGCACCTGGCCTAAAGTTTTTTTAAATTCCATCTTAAAACTCATCCGTCACTGTGTTTCTCTGCCACCTTTGCAATTCTCTTTCTCCTGTTAGGGGGATGTGTCTAATGGTTCAGTCCTCACAGCTGCCCTTTCCTTACCATCTGCTTTTATTTGGAAGGTAGCATGGAGTCATGACTAAATAGCAGACTGCTAGTGCCAGGTTGGCAGGGTTCTGCTACTCACCAGTTTGGTAGGACCTTGGGTGAGCCACTTCCTCTTACCTGTGCTTGTTTCTTCAAGTGTAGAATAGAAATGGTAATGTCTACCTCACAGGGTTGTGAAGATTAAATTAGTCATATACATAGGCAGTGTCTGGTGCATTGTAACTCCTTATAAAAATAGTAGCTTTACAAATGGCTGGGTGTGATGGCTCATGCCTGTAAGCACTTTGGGGAGGCCGAGGTGGGTGGATCACCTGAGGTCAGGAGTTCGAGTCCAGCCAGGCCAGCATGGTGAAACCCTGTCTCTACTAAAAATACAAAAAATTAGTTGGGTGTGGTGGCACATGCCTGTAATCTCAGGTACTTGGGAGCCTGAGGCAGGAGAATCGCTTGAACCGGGGAGGTAGAGGTTGCAGTGAGCCGAGATCACGCCACTGCACTCCAGTCTGGGCTACAGAGCGAGACTCCGTCTCTAAATAAATAAACAAAAATAAAAATAATTCTCTCTCAGGTATTTATATATTCTCTCAAATCTGGGGGCCTACCTTTGAGATCTCTGAGTGATTGATTTTTTTCCCCCCATCTTCTTCGTTCTATGTTCTCATTCATGAACAGAGAATATTTCCTAGGTACCTGTGCTGAATGCTAGGAAAATTGAGCAATTTAAAAGGTTTCTGCTGTTAGTTCCATTATAATAGGGAAATAATAGGTCAGGTGTGGTAGCTCATACCTGTAATTCCAGCACTTTGGGAGGCCAAGGTGGGCAGATCACTTGAGGTCAGGAGCTTAAGACTCCGCCTGGGCAAGGGAGTGAGACATCCATCTCTACAAATATTCATAATTTTAAAATTAGCTGAGTGTGGTGGTGCACACCTATGGTCCCAGCTACTCTGGAGGCTGAGGTGGGAGGATTGCTTGAGCCTGGGTGGTTGAGACTGCAGTGATCCATGATCATGGCACTGTACTCCAGCCTGGGTACCAGAGTGAGACCTCGTCTTAAAAAATAATAAAGAGTGGGTCATGGACCTGGTTCTTAAAAAAATAAATAAATAAATAAAAATAAAAAATAATAAAGAGGCCCGGTGTGGTGGCTCATGCTTACAATCCCAGCCCTTTGGGAGGCCAAGGTGGGCAGATCACGAGGTCGGGAGATTGAGACCATCCTGGCCATGGTGAAACCATGTCTCTACTTATTTCTTTTTTTTTTTTTTAAAGATGGGGTTTCACCATGATGACCAGGCTGGTTTTGAACTCTTGACCTCAGGTAATCCACCCACCTCGGCCTCCCAAAGTGCTAGGATTACAGGCATGAGCCACCACGCCCGGCCCATGTCTCTACTAAAATACAAAAAATATTGCCAGTCGAGGTGGCATGTACCTGTAGTCCCAGCTACTCAGGAGGCTGAGGCAGCGGAATTGGTTGAACCCAGGAGATGGAGGTTGCAGTGAGCCAAGATCGTGCCACTGCACTCCAGTCTGGCGACAGAGCAAGACTCCATCTCAAAAAATAAAATAAAGAAAGAATAACTACCACTCACTGAGTGCTTCTTAGATGCCTGTACCATGTTCTTCCTGCATTGTCTGATTTAGTCTTTGCAGCAATCATGTGAGGTAGGTGTTCCTAGCCCATGTTACAGATTAGGACCTCAGGCTGGGCGCAGTGGCTCACACCTATAATTCCAGCACTTTGGAAGGCCGAAGTGGGTGGATAACAAGCTCAAGAGTTCAAGACCAGCCTGGCAAATGTGGTGAAACCCTGTCTCTACTTAAAACATACAAAAATTAGCCGAGCATGGTGGTGTGCACCTGTAGTCCCAGCTACTCGGGAGGCTGAAGTAGGGGAATCACTTGAACCCAGGAGGCAAAGGTTGCAGTGAGCCAAGATCTCACCACTGCAGTCCAGCCTGGTGACATAGCAAGACTCCATCTCAAAAAAAAAAAAAGGACCTCAAAGCATAGAGATTTAGTAACTTGCTGAAAGTCATACAGCTAGTGAGAGGTGGGGAAATGTTTTCAGACTCAGTCCTCTCCACCCACAAAGCCTGGATTCCCTGCTGTGTTGGTATGTTGCTTCTTTGATTGGCAAACAGACGATTGTGCGGCGTGGTAAATTCTGTCCAGGGAGAAGTGCAATTTGTTATACGAAAACATAGAAGAGCCACCTAACCAAGTGTTGGGGTAGGAGAGTGAGTGTGTCAGATAAGATGTCAAAGAGGCTGTAACCTGAGGAGATTACCTGTATTTGGGGGAGGGGTGGCAGGAACCATGCCAGGAGGGAACAGCATGCACAAAACCCAGAGCTGAATAGAACATTCACGCCTCACCTGATATCTTTGAGGAATTACAGATTGTTCAGTCTGGCTTGATCACCACAGATAAGAACCAAACTGTGAAGGAGCTTGCAATTGATAGTGAAAGAATTTTTAGAGGGCATCAGAGAGTCACTGAGGCCAGGCTTGGTGGCTCATGCCTGTAATCCCAGCACTTTGGGACGCTCGAGGTGAGTGGATCTCCTGAGGTGAGGAGTTTGAGACCAGCCTGATCAACATGGTGAAACCCCATCTCTAAAAACACAAAAATTAGCTGGGCGTGGTGGCGCACACCTGTAGTCCCAGCTACTCAGGAGGCTGAGGCAGGAGAATTGCTTGAACCTGGAAGGTGGAGGTTGCAGTGAGCCAAGATTGTGCCATTGCACTCCAGCCTGGGCGACAGAGTGAGACTCCATCTCAAAAAAAAAAAAAAAAAATTTAAAAATGCTGATGAAAAGAAGCAAAAAGGGAGGGAAACATTGCAGGTACATGAAAGAGACAAAGCAGTTGATGGAGCTAGGGGCAAGAGAAGAGGAGGAAGTGGGATCCAGGGCACTTGGGGAGATTAACTTTCGTTTTATAAAAGAAGAAAGGAAGAGATGGTTGCAGATGCAGGTGTCTATAGGAAGGGTTTCAGGGAACGAAATGAAACAGGTTTTCTGCTTAGAATGAGGGGAAGAAAGGAGGTGAGACTGAAGGTTAAGAGAGAGGAGCAGCTGGACTCAGAAACAATACAAACAGAAGTCTGCCTGTGGCTTACCATGTGCTAGCCTAAGCCACCAAGGAGCAGGGCAGTTTTCGAGTATAACCAAGTGGTAACGGGTCAGACGCCAGGAGGATGACAGCAAAGTCAATGGGACAGGGTTTGCCATTTGTCAGCGGCAGTTCTCCAGGAAAGCTGCATTGCCGTTGGGACAGAGGGTAGAGAGAATGTCAGCATAGGGGTGGTTGTTTACCTTTGGGAAAGGTATTCTGGAGAGTGCAGTAGAGGGGCTTGAGCGGGAGGAAAGCAAAGAGAGCTTGGGTGAGGGAAATAGGTCATGTGGAGATGAGATTATGGAAAGACTAGCAGGGCAGAGAAGCCTTTATCTTGAGACGGAGCTTAACAGGGACCAGGGATGAGAGTCATGGTAGCAACCACAAGGTGGCCAAGATTATTTGTCTCCAGTTGGATGGGATATCTGCCTGGACACAGTGTGTGTTTGCATTGGTTGCAATTCTGCAGAGTCCTCTGAGAGACCTCGGCCTTACACGATTTTGGGTTGATTGGGGAGCATCTGTGGGTCCTGTGGCTGACAGTGGAGGCGGTGAGATGACTAGCAGTGAGCTGCCCTGAGGCCCCCCAGTCTACCACCTCTCATCTCAGAGTCCTCATCTTCCTGTACAAATGACTGCATGGACAGCCAGGAGGTCTTTCTTTATTCAGTTTCTTGAAACTTGAACAGTCATCTGTTTTGCTGTTAGATTAAGTTTGTTAAAACCCTGCCTTGGCCAAGTGCAGAGGTTGACGCCTGTAACCTCACCACTTTGGGAGACCAAGGTGGGAGGGCCACTTGAGCCCAGGAGGTCAACTCTGTTTTTCTTATAATTCTACCATCTGCTCTCCACCATGAAGCTAGACTGACCTTTGAAAAAAAAATCCCCCCACCCCCTCCCCCCCCCCAAAAAAAACATCCCAGATCATTTCATTCTCCTGTGTTAGTGATTTTCCTTTGTACTTAGAATAAAATTCCAGCTCCTGTTGATGGCAAGCAAGGGCTCTGTGTGATTGATTTCCACCTGCCTCTCCAGCGTTGTTTTAGATCTTGTCTCCCACACCCCATGTTCTGTATGTGCTGACCTTTTTGTTCTTGGTCAGTCTTACCTCAAGGCCTTTGCACATGTGTAACTGGTTCCCTATCCTTCAGGTCTGTTTCCAAATGTCAGTTCCTTGGAGGCTGTTCCTGACCATTCCATTTTAAATATGCCCCTAGTTATTCTATCACATCAGTTTTATTTACTTGTTTTATTTGTGTGATTGACATACGCAAACTCTCAAATGTCAATTTCATAAAGATAGGGACTTCCCCATTCTTGTTCACTGCTAGCAGAATGAAACTCAGTATGCCCTCAGATATTTGTTGAATGAATGACTACTGTTCTTTGTCTTATCCTTTTCTCATTAATCCCATGCACTGAGTTGAATGTCATGAAATATGTTTGGTTTCTCTGTCTAGTTTGAATTCCTGAGATCTCCTAGTTGGTGAGAGAAGTGATGTCTGCCGGTTGCTGTCAGTTGTTGGAAGACAAAGAACCAGCCCAGGATGGCAGAGCTGGTCCTCTGCAAGAAGCAGCACGTCAGCTGCCGAGGCGCGTTCCGTGGCCCTGCCCACCCAGGCACAGGTGGTCATCTGTGGGGGGTGGAATCATGGGCACATCCGTGGCCTATCACCTCTCCAAAATGGGGTGGAAGGATATTGTCCTTTTGGAGCAGGGCAGGTAAGTATCAGACTGCATTTGGTCATGACTGGCCGTGCTATACTAATAAGATTCCCTTGTTCCCTCTCCTTACAGAGATATTGCCCTAAGTTCCTAAGTAGCATGAGAAGAATCAAAGTGGAATCTCCTGAACTTTGTTTAAGATGACTAATAATGCTCATGTTCTCTGATTTTTAGAGAGGTGGCAAATTTCCTTTTTCTGTCTTTTTTTGTTTTGGTAGACAGGATCTCCCTTCTTACCCAGGCTGAGCTCGAACTCCTAGTCTCAAGCAGTCCTCCCACCTTGGCCTCTCAAAGTGCTGGGACTACAGGCGTGACCCACTGTACCCAGCAACATTTTAGACTTTGACAAAAATTTGCATTTGTAGATAATGTAGATTGTATTTAAGCAAAGTAGACAACTGCTTGTGTTCACTTAATTGCTAGGTTCTTAATATTGTTCTCATTCTCCAAAAGAAATATGCCCTGTAGGCTTTGTTTCTGTGTGCTTGCCTTCTTTTAGGTCAAATGTTTTCTGCTCTTTTGACTTGTAAGCTAAATCCCTTTATATTTATAATAGTTACAGAGATTACAGAATGGATTCTTATAATCCATCATTAATTAATATTCTACCACTACACAAGTAGTATTAGATTCATATAACAATATTGGCCATGTGTGGTGGCTCACACCTGTAATCCCAGCACTCTGGGAGGCCGAGAGGGTGGATCACCTGAGGTCAGGAGTTTGAGACCAGCCAGGCCAACATGGTGAAACCCCGTCTTTACTAAAAATACAAAACTTAGTTGTGCATGGTGGCACATGCCTGTAGTCCCAGCTACTCAGGAGGCTGAGGCAGGAGAATCACTTGAACCTGGGAGGCGGAGGTTGCAGTCATTGGAGATTGTGCCACTGCACTCCAGGCTGGGCAACAGAGTGAGATGCTTTCTACAAAAAAAAAAAAGAAAAAAAAAGAATATAGGCCTTTCACTGTGCTAATTTTCAACCTGTATTTAGCTAATGTTGTTTTCTTTTTCCTTCTTTTTTTTTTTTTTTTTTGAGATGGGATCTTGCTCTGTCACTCACGCTGGAGTGCAATCACGCTATAATAGCTGACTGCAGCCTTGATTTTGTAGGTTCAAGCAACCCTCCTGCCATAGCCTCCCAAGTAGCTGAGACTACTGGCATGCACCACCACATCTAGCTAATTGGCTAATTTTTCTATTTTTCTGTAGAGATGAGTTCTCCCTATGTTGCCCAGACTTTCTTTTTTTTTCTTGTTTGAGACAGAGTCTTGCTCTGTCATCCAGGCTGGAATGCAGTGGCATGATCTTGGCTCACTGCAACCTCCACCTCCTGGGTTCAAGCAATTCTCCTGCCTCAGTCTCCCGAGTAGCTGGGACTACAGGCACGTGCTACCACACCCAGCTAATTTTTGTAGTTTTAGTAGAGATGGAGTTTCACCATGTTGGTCAGGCTAGTCTCGAACTCCTGACCTCGTGATCCACCTGCCTTGGCCTCCCAAAGTGCTGGGATTACAGGCATAAGCCTCGGCACCCGGCTACCCAGGCTGTTTTCTTATGTTCAGACTCAGGTCAGAGACTTTTACAAACACCACTGTTTTGAGATACAATTTGCATACCATGCCACTCATCCTTGTTAAGTGCCAAGTCTGTTCACAGAGTTGTGTCTCTATCATCACAACCAGCCCATACATTTTTGGCAGTAAGACCACAGAAATTAGGCTGGACTCTCTACGGTGCACCACATCAGGAGGTGCATGCCTAACTGTCTTACTTCTGGTGGTGATAACCCTGATCATCCAGTTATATTGGTGTCCTCCAAGAATCTCTAGCACAGAGTCCCTGTTTTCTTCCCTTGTAACGGGCCAGTGCCCTGTGAGGAGAGATGGATTCTGAGATTATGCCAATATCCTGTTCATATCAGACCCCCCACCTACTGGGCTTAATATCCGTTGACAACTGTTTCCTGAGTCAGCCACCACCATGATGGTTGACAAATGTTGATTTTCTGTCATCCTTCTGCATTTATTACAGTTGGCATATTGCTGTCAGAAAGAGATTTCCTTCTCCCCCATTTATTTACTCAATTATATATCTGAATATATATACACATACACATATCAGTTTAGACTCATGGATTTCTATTTTATTTAGTGGATACTTTTCCTTTTTTTTGAGACAGAATCTTGTTCTGTCACCCAGGCTGGAGTGCAGTGATGTGATCTCAGGTCACTGCAACCTCTGTCTCCTGGGTCCGAGCAATTCTCCTGCCCCAGACTCCCAAGTGAAGTGACTGGGATTACAGGCTTGTGCCACCACGCCTGGCTAATTTTTGTATTTTTAGTAGAGACAGGGTTTCACCACGTTGGCCAGGCAGGTCTCAAACTCCTGACTTCAGCTGATCCGCCTGCCTCAGCCTCCTAAAGTACTGGGATTACAGGCGTGAACCACGATACCCGGCCTGCAGTGGATACTTTTAAGAGCAAAAGTGAGTTTTTGTGTTTGTTAATGTTTTTGAGATGGTCTCGTGCTGTCACTCAGGCTGGAGTGCAATGGTTCGACCTCAGCTCACTATAACCTCTGCCTCCTGGGCTCAAGTGATCTTCCCACCAGAGCCTCGTGAGTAGCTGGGACCACAGGTGCGTACTGCCATGCCTGGCTAATTTTTTGTATTTTTGGTAGAGATGTGATTTCACCATGTTGACCAGGCAGATCTCAAACTCCTGGGCTCAAGCAATCCACCCACCTCAGCCTCCCAGACTTTTAGGGTTACAGATATGGGCCACTGCACTTGGCCTCATAATGCTTTCTTGATGTCAAAGTCTTTCTACTATTTATTGAAATTCTTTTAAATTTAATTATCAGGTATTTCCACAAAAAATGATAAACTAATTTCAGTGTAAATGTTCATAAGTGGGAGACCCTAGGGAGGTTCATTTTTGCTTTAATTTATTGCTTCAAGATTATATAATGCCTTATAATCGACATAAGACAAACTATTTGAGCCTCGCACTTAAAAATATTTATGCTGCCCGGGCATGGTCACTCACGCCTGTAATCCCAGCAGTTTGGGAGGCGAAGTTAGGTGGATCACCTGACATCACGAGTTTTGAGATCAGCCTGGCCAACATGGTAGAGGCCTATTTCTACTAAAAATAAAAAAGTTAACCGGTAGCGATTGTGTGCGCCTGTAATCCCAGCTACTCAGGAGGCTGAGGCAGGAAAATCGCTTGAACCCGGGAGGTGAAGGTTGCAGTGAGCCAAGATTGTGCCACTGCACTCCAGCCTAGGTGACAGAGCAAGACTTGGTCTCAAAAAAAAAAAAAAAAAAAAAATTGTGCGTCAGCCAGGCACGGTGGCCCATGCCTGTAATCCCAGCACTTTGGGAGGCTGAGGCAGATAGATCACCTATAATCAGGAGTTGGAGACTAGCCTGGCCAACATGGCAAAACCCTGTCTGTATTGGGCCCTAGCATTACTGTAGCTCTTTACATTATGTTGCTACCATAAATTAGAAAAGTTTTTTTCCAATTTAAAGTTTATGTACTTTTGAATAGGCAATGTATTTATATGATTCAAAATTGAAAATATGTAAAGAGGCTGGGCATGGTGGCTCATGTGTATAATCCCAGCACTTTGGGAGGCCAAGTGGGTGGATCACCTGAGGTCAGAATTTAAAACCAGCCTGGCCAACATGGCGAAACCCCGTCTCTACTAAAAATACAAAAATTGGCCACATGTGGTATCTCACACCTGCAATCCCAGCACTTTAGGAGGCTGAGGTGGGTGGATCACCTGAGGTCGGAGTTCGAGACCAGTCTGACCAACGTGGAGAAACCCCGTCTCTACTAAAAATACAGATTTAGCTGGGTGTGGTGGCATATGCCTATAATCCCAGCTGCTTGGGAGGCTGAGACAGGAGAATTTCTTGAACTCAGGGAACCCAGGAGGCAGAGGTTGTGGTGAGCCAAGATTGCACCATTGCACTCCACCGTAGGCAACAAGAGTGAAACTCCATCTCCAAAAAACAAAAAAAAGCCAGGTACCGTAGCAGGTGCCTGTAATCTCAGCTACTTAGGAGGCTGAGGCAGGAGTATGGCTTGAACCCAGGAAGTGGAAGTTGCGGTAAGCCAAGATCATGCCATTGCACTCCAGCTGGTTGACAAGAGCAAAACTGCGCCCCGCCCACCCCCCCCCAAAAAATAAAAGAAAATATGTAAAAGGGTGTACAAGAAAAAGATACCTTCTCAATCTGACTTTTTCTGTCAGGCTGGAGTGCAGTGGTGCAATTTTGACTCACTGCAACCTCCACTTCCTAGGTTCAGGTGATTCTCCTGCCTCAGCTTTCCGAGTACCTGGAACCACAGGTGCGTGCCACCACGCCTGTCTAATTTTTGTATTTTTAGTAGAGATGGAGTTTCACCATATTGACCAGGGTGGTCTTGAACTCCTGACCTCATGATCTCCCTGCCTCAGCCTCCCAAAGTGCTGAGATTATAGATGTGAGCCACCTTGCCCGGCCTTTCATTCTTTTTTATAGCTGCATAGTATTCCATCATATAGATGAACTCCAAATTTTTTATTTTATTTTATTTATTTTATGATCATGTCTTGTTGTGTTGCTTAGTCTGAAGTGGAGTGGCACAATCCTAGCTCCTGCAGCCTCAAACTTCTGGGATCAGGGGATTTTCCTACCTCACCATCCCAAGTAGCCTGGATAAATTTTTTTTTTTTTTTTCGTAGAGACAGGGTCTGGCTATGTTGCTCAGGCCAGTCTTAAACTCCTGGTCTCAAGTGATCCTCCCACCTCAGCCCCTAAAAGTGCTGGGATTACAGGCATTAGCCACTGTGCCTGGCCTAAACTCTCCAAAAATTTTAAATTTGTCCCATGTCAATGAATGTTTTCTCAGTCTGTTGCCCAAGCTGGAGTATAGTGGTGTGATCATAGCTCACTGTAACCTCTACCTTCTGGACTCAAGGGATCCTCTGGCCTCAGCCTTCCAAGTAGGTGGGACTACAGGCATGTGCCACCACGCCTGGCTAATTTTTTTTGTTGTTGTTGGTAGACATGGGATCTCCCTATGTTGACCAGGCTGATCTCAAACCCCTGTCGTTAAACAATCCTCCTACCTTGGCCTCCTAAAGTGCTGCGATTATAAGTGTGTGCCACTGTGCCCGGCTTCTTTCTATCTTTTGGTATTAGAAACAATAGTATAGTGAGAAACCTTGACCTTGTTTTCACAGATAGATGAATCTACCTAATAGCATTTTGCATCCATCCTGCAGGCTGGCTGCTGGCTCTACCAGGTTCTGTGCTGGCATCCTGAGTACTGCCAGGCACTTGACCATTGAACAGAAGATGGCAGACTACTCAAACAAACTCTACCATCAGCTAGAGCAAGAAACAGGGATCCAAACAGGTAAGCAAGTGTCTGCCATTTACTGGTTTGCCTGTCTCCCAGACTGTTAGATTCACTTCTGTATTTGGCCCTCTGCCAGGTTTGCCTGCTGCTTTGGTAATTAAGACTTGGGTTTTTATGATCTTAAATTTATTAAAAAAAAAAAAAAAGACTTGGTAAATTTTAGGCCAGGCTCTGCCACCAATCAGGGCAAGTCACTTAGCTTGTTGAGCTGTCTTCAGTTTCCCCATCTATAAAATGAAGGCGCTCAGTGAATATCCTGATCCTTTTCAGATCCTATAATTCTTGTCATATGAAAGTTTTCCTGGGCTGTTTCCTATGTATGACTCATTGAAGCATAGTAAATGGCAACACTTGGCTCCTAAACAAAGAGGAGGAGAAAGAACTTCAGCTTAGGGGCTGGACAGTTAAATCATAGTTTGACCCGCTGAAATTTCACCACCTGCTATTAAGTATATTTATGTATTTTTTTTTTGAGGCAGAATCTCACTCTGTCACCCAGGCTGGAGTGCAGTGGTGCAATCTTGACTCACTGCAACCTCTGCCCTGCCCTGACTCCCGCCCCCTCAAGTTCGTGTTCAAGCGATTATCCTACCTCAGCCTTCCTAGTAGCTGGGGTTACAGGCACACACCACAATGCCTGGCTAATTTTTGGATTTTTAGTAGAGATGGTGGTTATCCAGGCTGGTCTGGAACTCCTGACCTCAAGTGATCTGCCTGCCTCAGCCTCCTAAAGTGCTGGGATTACAGACGTGAGCCATTGCACCTGACCTTAAGGATATTTTTTATTATAAAGTGTAGACATGTACTTTTTCTTTTCTTTCTTTTTTTTTTTTTTTTTTTCCTTTTTTTAAATTTGAGACAGAGTCTCGCTCTGTCGTTCAGGCTGGAGAGCAATGGCACAATCTTGGCTCACTGCAACTCCCACCTCTCAGGTTCAAGCAGTTCTCATACCTCAGCCTCCCAAAATAATTATACAACTCACCATAATGTAGAATCAGTGGGATCCCTGATTCTACATTATGGTGAGTTGTATAATTATAGAGCTTGTTTTCCTTCAACTAGATGGTCCCATCTGGGTGTGACTGGAGACACTGACAGATTATTAGGCATTAGAGTCTCATAAGCATGCTACCTAGGTCCCTTGCATGTGCAGCTCACAACGTGGTTCGAGATCGTATGGGAATCAAATGCCGCTGTTGATCTGAGAGGAGCTGGAGCTCAGGTGGTAATGCTTGCTAGCCCACCACTCACGTCCTGCTGTGCAGCCCAGTTCCTAACAGGCCTCAGACCATTGCCAGTCTGTGCTCTAGGGGTTGAGGACCCTTGCTTTAAATCATCTCTGGATTGTTTATAATACCTAATACACTGCCTGTACATCACTTCCTTTGTGTGGATTCAATACAGTACTCGGCACAGGGCAGATTCAAGTTTTGCTCTTTGGAGTTTTGTGGAATTTTTTTCCTGTGAATATCTCTTATCTGAGATCGATCTAATCCACAGATGTGGAGGGACAGCTGTATTCTCTGCTGATCATCTGAAAATAGTTCTTTCAGGTGAGGTGTTATGTTAACTACTTTTTAATTCAAAATACTAGGTCACTCTAAGATTTTTCATTCCTTGACTATGCTGAATATTAGTTTCTGCAGTGCTTCAGTTTGTGTGTGATAAAATTTTTTTGTCAAGTGAATGGAATCAGTGTGACTATTTAAAAGTTCTAATAGTCTTTTGAAAATATTCCATATAATAGACTGGGCATGGTGGCTCATGCCTATAATCCCAGCTCTTTGGGAGGCTGAGGTAGGCTGATTACTTGAGGCCAGGAGTTTGAGACTAGCCTGGCCAACATAGTGACTCTCTTATCTCTTTAAAAAAAAAAAAAAAATTATAAAAAAAGAAGCTTTGATACAGGGAGATTAAGCCAATTTTTTTTTTTTTTTTTTTGAGACAGGGTCTTGCTCTGTCACCAGGCGCCAGGCTGGAGTTCAGTGGCACAATCTCGGCTCACTGCAACCTCTGCCTCCCGGGTTCAAGCACTTCTCCTGCCTCAGCCTCCCGAATAGCTGGGACTACAGGCATGCACCACCACACCCAGCTAATTTTTGTATTTTAGTAGAGACGAGGTTTCACCATGTTGGTCAGGATGGTCTCGATCTCTTGACCTCGTGATCTGCCCGCCTCGGCCTCCCAAAGTGCTGGGATTACAGGTGTGAGCCACCGTGCCCGGCTAAGCCAATTTTTAAAGTCAGTGGTGAATTTGTTTATTTCAGAGGGAGTCTCACTCTGTCATCAGGCTGGAGTGCAGTGGCGCCATGTCTACTCACTACAACCTCCACTACCAGGTTCAAGCGATTCTCCTGCCTCAGCCTCCCAAATAGCTGGGACTAAAGGCACCCGCCACCATGCTTGGCTAATTTTTGTATTTTTAGTTGACACAGGGTTTCACTGTGTCTGCCAGGCTGATTTTGAACTCTTGAGCTCAAGAGATCCATCTGCCTTGGCCTCCCAAAGTGTTGGGATTATAGGTATATGCCACCACAACCGACCAACAAATTAGTTAAAAAAAAATTATTTAGTGAGTTTTAAAAAACTTAAAAAATGTACAGAAACATAAGAAATAAAAGTTGAAAATTTTTCCTACCCATGGAATATCCACCAAAAAGCAACATTCTGCGTTTAGTTTGTACCCACTTGGACTACTTTATTTGGTATGTGTTGTACATGTAGGTTACATTTTTTTCTTTTTTAAAATTGATGTAGTTTTACATATTTTGGGGGGTACATGTGACTTTGATACATGTATACGACGTGTAATGATCAAATCAGGATAATTAGTGTATCTTATCACCCCAAATATTTATTGTTTCTTTGTGCTGGGAACATTATAATTCTGGCTATTTTGAAATCTACAGTAAATTACTGTTAACTATATTTTTCTATTTTACTATTGAATACTAAAACTTACTTATTCTATCTAACTGTATTTTGGTAGCCTTTTTTTTTTTCTTTTTGAGACGGAGTCTCACTCTTTTGCCCAGGCTGGAGTGGTGCAATGGCATGATCACGGCTCAGTGCAACTTCCACCTCCCAGGTTCAAGCGATTCTCCTGCCTCAGCCTCCCAAGTAGCTGGGATTACAGGCACCTGCCACCACACCCAACTAATTTTTGTATTTTTAGTAAAGATGGGTTTCACCATGTTGGCCAGGCTGGTCTCAATTTCCTAACCTCAGGTGATCTGTCTGCCTCAGCCTCCCAAAGTGCTGGGATTGCAGGCATGAGCCACCCTGCCTGGCCTCACTTAAGAATGTTTTATGTAGCCAGGCATGGTGGCTTATGCCTGAAATCCTATTACTTTGGGAGGCCAAGGCAGACAGATCATGAGGTCATGAGTCTGAGACCAGCCTGACCAATATGGTGAAACCCCATCTCTACTGAAAATACAAAAGTTAGCCAGGCATGGTGGGGCACACTTGTAGTCCCAGCTACCCGGAAGACTGAGGCAGGAGAATCGCTGGAATCTGGGAGGCAGAGGCTGCAGTGAGCTGAGATCATGCCACTGCACGCCAGCCTGGGTGACAGAGCAAGACTCTGTCCCCTGCCCCAGAAAAATAATTTTTTATGCAAAAATGTATAAGTTTATTTATTGTAGTGCTGTCTAATTGCAAACATAGGATTGCTACTTAAATGCCCATATGTAGAAAGGAGATTGCTTGAAAAAAATGTTACAAGTCTCTTAGTTACCTAAGAGACTACTAGGTAGGTGAAAAAAATGAGGAAGATCTCTGTGAACTGCTTTGGAGTAAATTTTTGAGTAAAATAGAGCGTAAAAGAGATAATATACTATGCTACTTTTGTGTAAGAAATAAAGCAAGCTATGCTGGCTCGTGCCTGTAATCCCAGCACTTTGAGAGGCCATGGTGGGAAGACCTCTTGAACCCAGGAGTTTGAGACCAGTCTGAGCAACATGGTGAGACCTCACCTCTACTAAAACTTTTGACTTTTTGAGCTCAGTGAGCTGTGATCATGCCACTGCACTCTAGTCTGGGTGATAGAGGGAGAACCTGTCTCAAAAAAAAAAAAAAAAAAAAAGGGAGGAAGGGCCCCATATCCAAAAAAAAATTAAAAAGAAAAGAGAAAGGAAGAAAGAAACAAAGAAAGGGAGGAAGGGCTCCATATCTTTTTTTTTTCTTTTTCTTTTTCTTTTTTTTTTTTTTGAGAGGGAGTCTCGCTTTGTTGCTCAGGCTGGAGTGCAGTGGTGCGATCTCGGCTCACTGCCACCTCCACCTCCCATATTCAAGCAATTTTCCTGCCTCAGCCTCCTGAGTAACTGGGATTATAGCCATGTGCCACCACATGCAGTAATTTTTGTATTTTTAGTAGAGACAGGGTTTCACCATATAGTCCAGGCTGGTCTTAAACTCCTGACCTCGTGATCCACCCAGCTCAGTCTCCCGAAGTGTTGGGATTACAGGCGTGAGCCACCACGCCGAGCCAGAAGGGCCCCATATCTACAAAAAATTAAAAAATTAGCAGGTTGTAGTGGTGTATGTCTGTAGTCCTGGATATTTGAGAGGATGAGTTGGACAGTCTGCTGAGGCAGACTCCTTGAGCCCAGGAGTTGAGTTCAAGGATGTGGTGAGCCATGATCACAGTCCTACTCGAGCCAGTACCACAGACCAACCTTGTCTCTTTAAAATGAAAAAAAAAGGCCAGCCACAGTGGCTCACACCTGTAATCCCAACACTTTGGGAGGCCGAGGCGGGTGGATCACGAGGTCAGGAGATCGAGACCATCCTGGCCAACATGGTGAAACCCCGTTTCTACTAAAAATATAAAAATTAGCTGGGTGTGGTGGCGGGTGCCTGTAATCCCAGCTACTTGGGAGGCTGGGGCTGAAGAATCACTTGAACCCGGGAGGTGGAGGTTGCGGTAAGCCAAGATCACGCCACTGCACTCCAGCCTGAGCTACAGAGTGAGACTCTGTCTCAAAAAAAAAAAAAAAGATGAAAATCTATAAATTTGTATTGGATGAAATGTAATCATCCTCAAATTTTAAACAAGCATATTTAGTCTTGTACTTTTAAAAATCACCATGTGGCTATATCAGTATTCTCCAAGAAATGTGCTTTTATTTTCCTCTTCAAAAAAAGAAAAAAAGAGTTGCATCCTCTGACCAACTGTATGAGAGTGCTTGCTTATTTATTTATTCATTTTGAGATGGAGTTTCGGTTTTAATGCCCAGGGTGGAGTGCAGTGATCTCTGCTCACCACAACCCCTGCTTCAGTCTCCCAAGTAGCTGAGATTACAGACATGCGCCACCACTCCTGGCTAATTTTGTATTTTAGTAGAGACAGGGTTTCTCCTTGTTAGCCAGGCTGGTCTCGAACTCCCAACTTCAGGTGATCCACCCACTTTGGCCTCCCAAAGTTCTGGGATTACAGGCGTGAGCCACTGCACCCAGCTGAGAGTGCTTATTTATTTATATACCTCTCCATGTTGGTTTTTTTTTTTCTTTTTGAGACAAAGTCTCAGTCTTGTCACCCAGGCTGGAGTGCAGTGGCATGATCTCAGCTCACTGCAACATCCACCTCCTGGGTTCAGGAGATTCTCCTGCCTCAGCCTCCCAAGTAGCTTGGGCTATAGGCGCCTGCCACCATACCCAGCTAATTTTCGTATTTTCAATAGAGACTGAATTTCACCATGTTACTCAGGCTGGTCTCAAACTCTTGATCTCAGGTGATCTGCCTGCTCGGCCTCTCAAAGTCCTGGGATTACAGGCGTGAGCCACTGTGCCCAGCAGCATTGGGTATTATTTTAATTTTTTCTCTAATCTTTGAGATGGAAAAGGTTGTCAGATTCTAATTTACATCTCTTTCAACTAAACATCATTTCATAGGTATACTGGCCATTTGTATTTCTTTGAATTGTCATTTAATACTGTATGTCTAATTTTTATTCTTACTGATTTGTATGAATTCTGTTTTGTGACTCTTAACATTTTTTTATTTTGATCAGACAGGGTTTCACTCTGTCACCCAGACTGAAGTGCAGTGTCACAATCTGGCTCTCTGTAACCTCGACCTCCCTGCCTAGGCAATCCTCCCACCTCAGCTCCCTAAGTAGCTGCGACTACAGGTGCATGCCACCACACCTGGCTAATTTTTGTAGTTTTTATAGAGACAGAGTTTTGCCATGTTGGCCAGGCTGGTCCTCGAACTCTTGGACTCAAGTGATCTGCTTGCTTCGCTCTCCCAAAATATTAGGATTATAAGCGTGAGCCACCATGCCTGGCCAGTGACCTCTGTGGACTTCTAAGGTTTGGGCTAGAGCAGTTCTGGCATTTAATTTGCTTTGTCAAAGGTTAAAAGTCATTGGCCAGGCGTGGTGGCTTCACACTTGTAATCCCAGGCGTGGTGGCTCACACTTGTAAAGCGTGGTGGCGCTTTGGGAGGCCAAGGCAGACAGATCACCTGAGGTTGGGAGTTCGAAACCGTCCTGACCAACATGGAGAAACCCTGTCTCTACTAAAAATACATGGTGGTGCATGCCTGTAATCCCAGATACTTGGGAGGCTGAGGGAGGAGGTTCACTTGAACCCGGGAGGTAGCGGTTTCGGTGAGCCAAGATTGTGCCATTGCACTCCAGCCTGGGCAACAAGAGCAAAACTCTGTCACACACACACAAAAAAGTCCTCTGTGGAAAATAGTGGAACTTTAACTTTGTTAATGGGTGGCATATTGAGTCTGTTATGATATATAGTTCTCTCTGGGGGAAACATGATTTAACCTAGTGTAGCATGGTTTTTGTTGTTGATGTTGTTGTGATGGAGTCTTGCTCTGTCACCCAGGCTGGAGTATAGGGGTGCGATGTCAGCTCACTGCACCCTTCGCCTCCTAGGTTCAAGTGATTCTCCTGCCTTAGCAGTAGTGGCCGGGATTACAGGCATGGGCCACTATGCCCAGCTAATTTTTATATTTTTGGTAGAGATGAGGTTTCACCGTGTTGGCCAGGCTGATCTCAAACTCGTGACCTCAGGTGATCTGCCCGCCTTGGCTTCCTGAAGTGCTGGGATTACATGCATGACCCACTGCAGCCAGCCTAACATGATGTATTGCATAGGTGAATGTACACTCCTATCCCGTATGTAATCTTCATAATGAGTAGAAGGTAACTGCTGAACACTTTGTCTCCTTTTTTTTTTTTTTGAGACTGAGTCTTGCTCTGTCACCTGGAGTGCAGTGGCTGGAGTGCAGTGGCACAATCTTGGCTCACTGCAACCTCCGCCTCCTGGGTTCAGGCAGTCCTCCTGCCTCAGTCTCCTGAGTAGCTAGGATTAGAGGCACCCATTCCCAGCTAATTTTTGTATTTTTAGTAGTAACAGAGTTTTACCGTATTGGTTAGGCTGGTCTCGAATTCCTGACCTCAGGTGATCCACCTGCCTTGGCCTCCCACAGTGCTGGGAGTACAGGCATGAGCCACTGTGCCTGGTTCTCTTCGTCTGTCTTAAGGTGAAATTCAGAGTGTGGTTAGCCCATAGATCACTAGCCGAGATCACTGTACTAGGCCAGCTATTTCTAAAATAGAAGGCTCAGAAATTTCTGTTCTTCCAAACTGGGACATTCTTATCATGTCAGTGAAGGGCATATTTACCTGATGATTGCAAGAGAAATTAAGAAAACATAAAATATCCTATTTCTTTTGAAAATAAGATACCAAATTGCTTCAACTTTTTCTTCATAAGAATTAAGAGTCATTGCATTTTAGGAAGATTATCATTGGCCCATATGTAATTATGGTTCGATATTAGGCATGTTGATCACAAACAACAGGAATTGACTCTGGCCAGCTTGGAGCTTGTTGGGAGGACCTTAGGGCCTGTGGAGTTGGCAGGAGGCTGCCAACTGGAGGCAGGCTAGAAGCCAGAATGTGGGGGACTGCACAGCAGGCAGTCCCTCAGCAGGAACAGGAACAGCCTGGCCTGGATAATGCTGCCCTGGAGGTGGTGACCTCCAGCCATTCACCTATGTCCTCAAGACTGAGTATTCCAGGAAGGTCTGACTGATGAGTTGAAGTCACATGCTTACCATTTGGCTGTACTGGGAAGGAGAAGAGAAGATCTGACCGTTAGTAGCTGATGTTCTTTTGAGTGGCCTTTGCCAAGGATTGCATTCCCTGAAGACTAGGAGGAGAAAGGGTGAAATTGCCTAAAGGAGGAAAGAATAGGAATGGGTTCGAGGTTGCATCCCTGCCCAAAAGAGTCTTTTTTTTTTCCCCCTTAGACAGTCTTGCTCTGTCTCCCAGGCTGGAGTATAGTGGTGAAATCTCTACTCACTGCAAACTCTACCTCCTGGGTTCAAGCAATTCTCCTGCCTCAGCCTCCCCGAGTAGCTGGGATTACAGGCTAACCACCACACCCAGCTAATTTTTATATTTTTAGTAGAGAATGGGTTTCACCATGCTGGCCAGGCTGGTCTCGAACTCCTGACCTCAGGTGATCCACCCGCCTTGGCCTCCCAAAGTGCTGGGATTACTGGCATGTGCCACCACGCCCAGCCTAGAATTTCATTTGATCCTTACAACCTCACAAAACTGAGCTGAGAATGTTTGGTTAAGGCATGGAGCCTTAGTGCATCTGAAGTTCTTAAAATTTTTCCTAGAAGCTCAGAGAAGCTGATTTACCTGCCTGAGGATATTGAGTGACAGTCCCAGGACTCATTGCAGGTCTTTCTAACCCGTAATCTAGTGGATTTTCCACTCTCCCATCCTATATTCGGTCTGATCTGTCTCATTTGGGCTCATTTTTCTTGTAGGTTACACAAGGACAGGCTCAGTCTTTCTGGCCCAAACTCAGGACCGGCTGATCTCTCTGAAGCGCATCAACTCAAGGCTGAAGTACGTAAGAGTCTAGAAGCGTGTCCTGACTTTACCACACTGGCCTCTGCCAAAGAGCCTGTGAATGTCATTGTCCCTTGTGTTCTGTGGCAGTGTTATAGGCATCCCTTCTGAGATCATCTCCCCCAAAAAAGTGGCCGAGCTTCACCATCTCCTCAACGTGCACGACCTGGTGGGGGCCATGCATGTTCCCGAGGATGCAGTGGTGTCCTCCGCTGACGTGGCTCTTGCCCTGGCAAGTGCCGCCTCCCAAAATGGTGAGCATGTTTTTGCATTTTCTTAAGATGGGTTAGAAGGGAAGAGGTTACCTGAGGAAGTGTCCAACTCAGGTTTGGACACTTTGGGGTACTCAGCTTCCATTTTTGAACAGTGTGTCTTATGATTTTATTTATCTGTTAATAAGTGTTTCACCTCAGGGCCACATTTTTAAAGTTCCAAAGAACTTTAGTTTTGATTGATGCCCTTTAGTTTTAGTGCTAATGAATGCCCTTTTTTTTAGAGACAGAGCTTCATTCTTTTTGCCCAGGCTGAAGTGCAGTGGTGCAATCTTA
Organism: Ateles fusciceps; assembly: GCA_036589455.1. Classification (NCBI taxonomy): domain Eukaryota; kingdom Metazoa; phylum Chordata; class Mammalia; order Primates; family Atelidae; genus Ateles; species Ateles fusciceps. The sequence goes on from JAZHEH010003205.1 coordinate 15,779,471, forward strand.
CCTCACTGCAACCTCCGCCTCTTGGGTTTATGCGATCCTCCTGCCTCAGCCTCCCGAGTAGCTGTGACTACACGTGTGCACCACTACAACTGGCTAATTTTTGTATTTTTAGTAGAGACGGGGTTTTGCCATGTTGACCACACTGATCTAGAACCTCTCACCTCAGGTGGCCTGCCTGCCTCGGCCTCCCAAAGTGCTGGGATTATAGGCATGAGCCACCACACCTGGCCAGTTAATGCCATTTGGACTTAAGGTCCGTTTCCCCCCCTCAGGACCTGAGAAGCTCCAAGGTGAAAATACACCTTGGAAGCTTAATACACAGCTGAAATCATGAGCCCGTGTTGTATTGAATGAGGGGGAAACCTTACTAGTCTCCAGGGTATCATATTCATGGCATGAGCAGATTAGGACTTAAGGTGCACTGTTTGCATCTCTCTTCTCTGCTCCATAGTTTATGATTCCTGGAATTTAATTACTGTGTTCCAAAGTCTGTTTTTAAACTGACTTGCTATTTTCAATCTTGGGCAAGGCCCATTTACATAGTCTCAGGATGTGATTCTAGGGTTTTTTGTTTTTTTAAAATTAAAGCATTGAGCCAGGCATGGTGGCTCACGCCTGTAATCCCAGCACTTTGGGAGGCCAAGGTGGGCAGATCACCTGAGGCAAGGAGTTCGAGACTAGCCTGACCAATATGGTGAAAACACCATGTTGTTAAAAATACAAAAATTAGCCAGGTGTAGTGGTGTGTGCCTGTAATCCCAGCTACTTGAGAGGCTGAGGCAGAGAATTGCTTGAACCCAGGAGGCGGAGAGTGAGCCAAGATTGCACCACTACACTCCACCTTCGGCAACAGAGTGAGACTCCATCTCAAAAAATATGTGAAATAAAAAAGCATTGACTTGACTTTGCCAGTGTTTCTTTTGGATGGAGAACCTGCTGCAGGTGCCTTCATTCTGGAACATCAGATGAAGCACCAACTCTTTCTTCTTTACCTTGGAACAGGTGTTCAGATCTATGACCGGACATCTGTTCTTCATGTAATGGTCAAAAAAGGTCAAGTTACTGGAGTGGAGACAGATAAAGGACAGATTGAATGCCAGTATTTTGTCAACTGTGCTGGCCAGGTAGGTCAGCACCAACACTGGGCACTGATTTTCTTATATTATCTTTGTCTCCAGGATTTTTTTTGGTGTAGAGAAGAATAGTGTGATTGATAATATAGATATCAGTCACTACACTGTTTCTTGTACGGTATTCTAAATCAGAAGCCTATACTTAGTCCACAAATAGAAGCATGTGTGACCTTGCTCTTCGTCCACACTGGGCTGATTGGTGCTATCCTGGTCAGGAAAGCCAGCAAATGGTCAGGTGTTGACATGAATCCTTGGCACTGGGTCGTGGTGTTACATTCATTCTACAACCTAGCAAATAAAATATTAGGCTATTTTATTGTGTCAGGAATGTGGACACTAATTTCCAAGACACTAGGCTGTTTCTTTTAAGGCAGATTGCCTTCCATGCTGTGATTCTGAAGTGAACTGGGAAATACTTCTGCCATGAGAAGTTCATTTAGTGATTGCTATTTGGGGTTTGTAGTTGAGCCCAGGCATTTTATCGAAGGACCTCCTTTGGTTCCCATGAGCTCCTTGACTAGCTGGTAAATACCTCTCCCTTTGATCTCAAAGTAATTTTTATGACTTAAAAAATATAGTATTGCTCCTCATCCAAATAATTGAACTAAAGCAGGCTGACTTCCCATACCTGACACTGTAGCAAGAGCCCACATAAGCCACTTGGAATTAATCTCTTTTCAAGAGGCTGAACTTGCTCATTTGTATTTCTGTTCCTCTTCCCACCCACAAATCAACCTGTCCATTTGTAGTGGGCATACGAGCTGGGTCTGTCCAACGAGGAGCCGGTTAGTATCCCGCTACATGCCTGCGAACACTCTCTACCTCCTGACTCGCCCCTTGGAGACCCCTCTGCAGAGCAGCACACCAAGTGAGGACTTGTACTTTTTTAAACAATCTTGTTTCTTTGCCAGTATCCTGTCCTCTGAAAAGGAAAACTTTCTGCTAAGGACAGACTGTGTCTCAAAGAGTCTTTCATTTCTAGAGCATGTTACAGGGAGGTGGACCCAATTCTGACTTTATTAACTCTTTATGAAAGGATGGCCAATATTTCCATTAATTTTTTTTGCTTTTATTTTTTGCAAGCTAATTTTAGTCCTAAACAGAGGTCATTGAGAATATTTGGACTGTTTGTTGACTTTTTAACTTGAATGCTGTAGATTGTAGAAATGTCGTAGATGAACAATAGACTTAGGTGGGTTAGTGGTTCCAAGCACTGTAGGCGAGGGTTCTCATATCCTTTTGATGGTCTTCATGCCGAGAATGGGCTCTGCAATCCCCTTTTATGTTAAATTTTTGCTTGGCACAGTGACAGTTACATGGTTTGCTTTTGAGGACTAGTCAGAGCTTCTAGGTAAGGAATAATCAGAGAAACAGTCTGCATTGAAAGTCTAAATGGGATGATCTCCCCCATGACCTCAAAAGGTATTTTAAAGCTAATGAATGCCTGTGTTCATTGAATGTTATTTCATTAGTAAAGCCATTAATGGGTGTTGTTTTGTTTTTCTGTCCATTTAGAAAGCTGGCTTGCTTCTAAACCCTTGTTTTACTTCCTCCACTCCCCACTCCCGTGTCATTCCTCTTCCTCAGCTATTGTGGATGCTGATGGAAGAATTTATATTCGGAACTGGCAGGGTGGCATCTTGTCTGGGGGCTTTGAGAAGAACCCTGGAAACCAATTTTCACTGAGGGCAAGAACCAGCTGGAGATTCAGAATCTACAGGAAGATTGGGATCACTTTGGTATGTGAACTGGATTATAACAACAGTGCCATATTGGTCTAAGATGTTATATTTTTCTTTTTCTTTCTTTTTTTTTTTTGCCCAGGCTGGAGTGCAGTGGCATCATCTCAGCTCACTGCAACCTCCACCTCCCGAGTTCAAGCAATTTTCCTGCCTCAGCCTCTCGAGTAGCTGGGAGTACAGGCGGGTGCCACCATACCTGGCTAATTTTTATATTTTTGGTAGAGACAGGGTCTCGCCATGTTGATTAGGCTGGTCTTGAACTCCTGACCTCAGGTGATCCACCTGCCTCAGCCTCCCAAAGTGCTGAGATTACAGATGTGAGCCACTGTGCCTGGTCTTTTTTTTTTTTTTTTGAGACAAGAGTCTTGTTCTGTCACCCAGATGGGAGTGCAGTGGTGCAATCTAGGCTCACTGCAACCTCTGCCTCCTGGGTTCAAGCGATTTTGTGCCTTGGCCTCCCGAGTAGCTGGGATTATAGGTGCGTACCACCACGTCCAGCTAATTTTTGTATTTTTAGTGGAGACGGGGTTTCACCATGTTGGCCAAACTGGTCTTGAACTCCTGGCCTCAAGGGATCTGCCTGCCTTGGCCTCCAAAGTGCTGGAATTACCGACGTGAGCCACCGCACCCAGCTGGTTTGTTTTGGTTTTCAATATTGTTTTGTTAGTGTAGTCTTTTATTAAATTTTATTTATTGAATAAATAATATAGTTACCTAGTTCCAAATTTAAAAGATATGAAAGAGTCTCTAATGAAGAAATTCCCTCTGACCCTTGATGGGCTTTCTGTTTTTAATAATTCTTATGGGGAATTTCAAACTTTTAAAAGTGGATAGAAGCTGGGCACAGTGGTTCACACCTGTAACTCCAGCACTTTGGGAGGCCAAGATGGGAGGATCATTGGAGCCCAAAAGTCAAGACTAGCCTGGGCAACATGGCGAGACTGGAAACTGTGTCTCTACTAAAAAATAAATAAATAAATAAACGTGGTAAAAGTAGTGTGATGAGCCCCCATGTACCCATCATCCAGAACATTGCTTTTTTTTTAAATTTGAAATGGGGTTTCACTTTGTTGCCCAGGCTGGAGTGCACTGTCACGATCTTGGCTCATTGCAACCTCTGCCTCTCTGATGCAAGCGATTCTCCGGCCTCAGCCTCCCGAGTAGCTGAGATTACAGGCGCTCACCACCACAACCGGCTAATTTTTGTATTTTAAGTAGAGACTGGGTTTTGCAATGTTGGCTAGACTGGTCTTGAACTCCTTACCTCAAATGATCCGCCCACCTTGGCCTCCCAAAGTGCTGGAATTGCAGGCATGAGCCACTGTACCCAGCTCAGAACATTGCCTTTTATTAAAATCTCTGTGGCTGCCATTTAAGAGCTTTTCCACTCACACTGATCCCTTCAAGATTATTATCTGTAGGTACATTTTAGTGCTATTCTTTGCTGCTTTCCTTTCTAACCAGTATCTTTTTTCCTGTCTTTATACCAAGTATTTTGCAGCTGAATCCTGTAATTCTACCAAGGTTTCTGCTTTCCTTTTTTTTTTTTTAGATGGAGTCTCGCTCTGTTGCCAGGTTGGAATGCAGTACCATGATCTGGGCTCACCGTAGCCTCTGCTTCCTGGGCTCCTCAGGCGATTCTCCTGCCTCAGTCTCCCGAGTAGCTGGGACTACAGGCGTGCACCATCATGCCCAGCTAACTTTTGTGTTTTTAGTACAGAGAGGGTTTCACCATGTTGGCCAGGATGGTCTCAATCTGTTGACCTCGTGATCCGCCTGCCTCGGCCTCCCAAAGTGCTGGGGTTACAGGCGTGAGCCACCATGCCCAGCCCTCTGCTTTCTGATAAATGGCCCAGTTGGGTCTTCTTAAAAAAAAAAAAATTCTCTTCCAAGAGATTTTCTGAAAGGAGAGGGAGTAAAAATGTAGAGGGGTTGAAAGCGGTTTAATTCCTTCCTTAAAGGTGAGAACTGTATTTGGGTTTGTTGTTATTGCTCAGAGCCTCTATTGAGTTCCCTTCTGAGGAGGATGCCAGAATTAGAGAGTCTGGAGATCATGAAGTTGGTGAATTGCCCAGAGACCTTCACACCAGACATGAAGTGCATCATGGGCGAGTCTCCTGCAGTGCAGGGCTACTTTGTCCTGGCAGGAATGAACTCTGCTGGCCTTTCATTTGGTGGAGGAGCTGGAAAGTAAGTCTTTTTCACTCAAAGTCAGCAGTGAATATAAGTCAGGTTGTGAGTTTCTTCCCTTCAAGAATAACTTGTTGTTAATATGGTGTGTGGTATATTTAATTAATCTAGTATGTTAAGACTAATGAGAAGATGCATGTAATTTGAGAGTTGTATCCTTCTAAGTATGGGAGGCTGCCCATGTTCCAGAAATGTCATCAAGCAAAATGTTTTTGCAGCTTGTCTTTTGGAGTTAGCCACAGATCCTGTGGGGTATTCTTCTGTACTTTTTCAGTTGTAACAAATATTGGTCATTTGAGTGTGTATTTGAGTTTGGTAGCCAAGTATGTTGATTGAGGTAGGTGACTGAACGAGGTAATTCAGATTTTGTTTTTGACGCACTCTTTCGCCTAGGCTGGAGTGCAATGGCATGATCTCGGCTCACTGCAACCTCCACCTCGTGGGTTCAGGTGATTCTCCTGCCTCAGCCTCCCAAGTTGCTGGGATTACAGGCATGTGCCACCATACCCAGCTAATTGTTGTATTTTTAGTAGACATGGGGTTTCACCATGTTGGCAAGACTGGTCTCGAACTCTTGACCTCAAGTGATCCACCCGGCTTGGCCTCCCAAAGTGCTAGGATTACAGGCATGAGCCACCGCACCCGGCCACAAGTTTTCATTTAAAAATTAGACATTAATGAGCATTAAGTAAGCCAGTCACAAAAGGACAAATGCTGTATGGTTCCACTTATATGAAGTTCCTAGAGTCGTCAGATCATAGGGACAGAAAGTACAATGGTGGTTGCCAGATGCAGGGTAGGGGAGCTGTTCTTTAATGAGCACAGAGTTCCAGAAATGCAAGAGTTCTGGGGTGGATGGTGGTGAGGGTTACACAGCAGTGTGAATGTACCCACTGCCACTGAACTCAACACTTACAAACAGTTAAGATGGTTAAGATGGTAGCCATGATGAAAAGTGTATTTTAAATTTATGACACCAGTTCTCTTGAATGATTTGTAGAATGGCTCTGAAAACAATTGCAGAAGAGGAATTACCAAAAACATGGAGCAAAGGAGATCTGGTCACATAACTGTATAATCTCCTTGAGGTGACTTTTTTTTTTTTTTTTTTTGAGACGAAGTTTCACTCTGTCACCCAGGCTAGAGTGCAGTAGCGTGATTTTGGCTCACTACAACCTCCGCCCCCTGGGTTCAAGCGATTCTCCTGCCTCAGCCTCCTGAGTCTGGGACTATAGGCGCATGCCACCACGCCCTGCTAATTTTTGTATTTTTAATAGAGACAGGGTTTCACCATATTGGACAGGCTGGTCTTTGAACTCCTGACCTCGTGATCTGCCCGTCTCAGCCTTCCAAAGTGCTGGGATTACAGATCTGAGCCACTGCACCTGGCCAAGGTTACTATTATACAGAGAAAAAAAACCATTGGATTTTTAAATTACAGTATATTTATATGTGTTTTAGTCTTATTTCTTTATAGATGTGGTTTATAACTTTTTTTGATACAAGGTCTTCTCCTTTTTTTTTTTTTTTGATACAAGGTCTTATTCTCACTCAGGCTGGAGTACAATGGCACCATTATAGCTCACTACAGCCTCAAACTCCTGGGCTCAAGGGGTCAGCCCGCATCAGACTCCTGAAGAACTAGAACTACAAGTCATGTGCCACCACACCCAGCTCATTTTGAAACTTTTTTTTTTTTCCCTTTGGTAGAAATAGGGTCTCACTATGTTGCCCAGGCTGGTCTCAAACTCCTGGCTTCAAGCAGTCCCCTGCCTCAGCCTTCCAAAGTTCTGGGATTATAGGTATCAGACAATGTGCCTGGCCGGCTTATATCTTAAATACTTCCTAGGGGAACCTTATCATGAGGTGTAAAATCCTCATTTTGAGAGCAGTACACAGACCCATGTTTGTTTCTTCCAAAAAAGTTAAGGAAATTGCCCAAAACTATTCAGCTAGTCTGTGGCAATATAGGATCTTTTGATTCTGTTGGTTCTCAATTTCTAGAATATTACTTTTATCTTCTCAACCTGAGCCCCAACAAATGCCCTCTATCTGTATAGGTACCTCGCTGAATGGATGGTACATGGTTATCCTTCAGAAAACGTTTGGGAATTGGACTTGAAACGTTTTGGAGCCCTCCAGAGCAGCCGTACCTTTCTGCGCCACCGGGTCATGGAAGTCATGCGTAAGTGAAGCTTTATCGCAATTGCTTCTAGTTGCAGGTATCTTCCCGGTGGCCCGTGTTGTCATTCAGAGGGGGGCAGAGTTTTCCTCAGTTCCTTAACAACTGCTTTGATTTGGGCATCTGATTTGACTGGTTCGGCCCTGAGTAGGGGGCATTATGCTCCACATGATACTTACATAACATTTTCTTTGGTGCATTGACCTTGTTTCTTTTTGGGAACAAGAAAATAGAACAGGATTTACAGATGGTACATAGCAGCTTCCTAAATATTATTAGCAATGTCTCCTTCCCAGTTTGACTTGAGAGACACTGTGTTGAAGTGAACACATTCTCACTCCCCTATTAGTTTTTGAGATAGTTGTTTTCTTTCCAAGTCAGATAATTTGCCAAGTTATTCTCAGAGCTTCACACTTTTGTGAGTGACTTTCATCGTTAATCACCCTACAGCAGCAAGATTGGAAACTACTTATAAATACAAAACATACATTCCTAGATCAGGTGCAGTGGCTCATGCCTGTAATCCCAGCACTTTGGGAGGCTGAGGTGGGTGGATCACAAGGTCAGGAGTTCAAAACCAGCCTGGCCAAGATGTCAAAACCCTGTCTCTACTCAAAATACAAAAATTAGCCAGGCATGGTGGCGGGGGCCTGTAATCCCAGCTACTCGGGAGGCTGAGGCAGAGAATTGCTTGAACCTTAGAGGCAGAGGTTGCAGTAAGCCAGGATAGAGCCACTGCCCTCCAGTCTGGGCGACAGAGCAAGACTCCGTCTCAAAAAAAAAAAAAAAAGCTATATTCCCTTGTTCTCGCCCTGCTGCAACTTTGAAGGATGGCCACTTCATCTTAATTTGTTATTCTACCTTGATCTCTGATTTATTTCCTAGGAAGCCCTTAGAGACAGCTTTTGTATCAGGAACTGAAACAAACCATGTGGATTCAAGTTGTAATTTCATTTTCCTATACTGAGGAGCTGTTCTCAGACTTTGCCAAATGATATGTCAATATTTTGAGCATACTTATGCTCAGGACTAAGCTTCTGAGTTGGTTGTGACCACCATTCTTGGTTACAGGTAACTGTTGGTTTGGTAGTTGGACAGCATTGATGGTGAGGACTCTGATGGTCTTTAATGCCTGAGTACTCACTTTGGGTCTGAGAGAGAGCGTCCATCCATGGAGGTGAAGGAACTAACAGTAATATGTTTAACTCTAAGGTTAATTTTAGCAAATATTTTAGTAATTGCAGCAAATATTTGGTAGAATATTACTTTTATCTTCTCGAATATCACACCTGTCTATTGTAGCTTTGATGTATGATCTGAAGGTTCCCCCGCTGGGACTTCCAGACTGGTAGGCAGTTACGCACTTCTCCTCTCTATGACCGGCTGGATGCACAGGGAGCCAGGTGGATGGAGAAACATGGATTTGAGAGGCCGAAGTACTTTGTTCCCCCTGACAAGGGTAAGAAGTCACATCCTCTTTTTTGCTCCTTTTTTTTTTGATCCTGGAAATTAATAAAATGTATTTTCAGATGCGTAAGCTAGAATGTGTTCACAGAAGAATGAATAAGAACCACCTGTTAGACTACACTAAACGCTATAGGGAGACTCCCTAGTGCAAGCCCCCTTGTTTTCTCTCCACCTTGTGATTTTTCCATTCTGTAGACCTCCTGGCATTGGAGCAGAGCAAGACTTTCTATAAGCCAGACTGGTTTGACATTGTGGAGTCTGAAGTCAAGTGCTGTAAGGAAGCTGTGTGTGTCATTGACATGTCCTCTTTCACAAAATTTGAGATAACAGTAAGTATTTGGGAACCAAAATAATGGATTAGGAAACTTTGCATATTTATTGAATGCCTTTTGTTTTTCATCTTCAAAACTGATTCCTGACTGGGCCCAGTGGCTCATGCCTGTTTTCCCAGCACTTTGGGAGGCCAAGGCGGGCAGATTGCCTGAGGTCAAGAGTTCGAGACCAGCCTGGCCAACATGGTGAAACCCCATCTCTACTAAAAATATAAAAATTAAGGCCAAGAGTGGTGGCTTACACCTGTAATCCCAGCACTTTGGGAGGCAGAGACAGGCAAATCACCTGAGGTCAGGAGTTCAAGGCCAGCCTGGCCAACGTGGCGAAACCCCATCTCTACTAAAAATACAAAAAATTGGCCTGGAATGGTGGTGGGCACTTGTAATCCCAGCTACTTGGGAGGCTGAGGCAGGATAATCGCTTGAACCCAGGAGGTTGCAGTGAACTGAGATGGCGTCATTGCACTCCAGCCTGGGTGGCAAGAGTGAAACTGTCTCAAAAAATATATTAGCCAGGCGTGGTGGTGGGCGCGTGTAATCCCAGTTACTCGGGAGGCTGAAACAGGAGAATCTCATGAACCCAGGAGGTGGAGGTTGCAGTGAGCTGAGATTGCAGCATTGCACTCAGCCTGGGCAACAGAATGAGACTCCATCTCAAATTTAAAAACCTGATTTCTTAAGAATTCTGGTATATTTTAGTGTTTCATCTGTACTGTAACATTTTTCTGAATTTTTAGCTCGTTGTTTCTGGTTTGTAATGTGTTAGGCCTGTTTATCGTAAGAATCAATAGCTAACATTCCCTGCAGCTTCCTGCAGTAGAGTAGGTCTGCAAATGTTGTCACATGGGTATTGGCTGATTGAATTTTCTCAGCAAGGTTCATTGCTGGTTGGGCCATGTTGCCCAGCCAGGTGCCCCTGCGCTCACTCTGTCTGCTTCATTCCCTAACCCTACAGTCCACTGGGGATCAGGCATTAGAAGTTCTGCAGTACCTCTTCTCCAATGACCTGGATGTGCCTGTGGGCCACATTGTTCATACCGGCATGCTCAACGAAGTTGGAGGGTATGAAAATGACTGCAGCATAGCACGACTGAGCAAGCGCAGGTGAGATGAGCTGACGCCCCGCTCTGTTCCCCTCCAGGCACGTTTATTCCTTAGGGGCACTAGAGCAGAGGCTCTCAGGCACCTCTCCAGGAACCATAAATCCCAGGGACTAAGAACCATTTCATGAAATTAAAACCAGTTTATTAGCAGCCCTAAACAAAAAGAAATGACCAGGAGGAAAAGAAAAAAAGCCCACCAGATTTTGTGCCCTACTGGGAGAAGATGCTTTGTCTTTTTTTTTTTTTTTTTTGAGACAGGGTCTCACTTTGTCACCTGGGCTGGAGTGCAGTGATGTGCTCATGGCTCACTATACCCTTGACCTCCTGGGCTCAAGTAATCCTCCCACCTCAGCTCTCCAAGTGGTTGGGACCACAGGTACCCGCCACCTCACCCAGCTAATTTTTGTATTTTTTGTAGAGATAGTCTTTTGCAACATTGCCCAGGCTGGTGTCGAACACTTGAGCTCAAGCAGTCCACCCACCTTGGCCTCCCAAAGTTCTGGGATTACAGGCGTGGGCCACTGTGCCCAGCCGATGTCTTACGTTAGTAAATCTGTATAATTTCTTGGCACTAACAGGAAGACAGAATTTTGTTCTGTCATTAGGTGGTGTATCCTAGAATGGTGCTACTGGCCTTCTGTGAAAGCTAAGAAATCATTTCCTAGTATTTGCCTTATTGCTTTGAAACTAAATGAGAGTTTGATTGCTTCCTGATCCTTTTTCTGCTGCCTGGTTTTGATTATTTTGTGGTCTCACTTTTCAGTTTCTTCATGATCTCTCCAACCGACCAGCAGGTCCACTGTTGGGCCTGGCTTAAGAAACACATGCCGAAGACAGCAACCTGATCCTGGAGGATGTCACCTGGAAGTACACGGGTACGGGGGCTTCTGGGCTCAGCTGCGTGGAAAAGGCCGACTCATCCAGATGTGTCGTCCACGTTTGCCTTCTTTATATTTGACTCTCAAAAATGAACATCAGGGTTAGCAGAGAAGCGAATCTCTGCTCATAGAAAATTGATCTTTAGCCGGGTGTGGTGGCTCACGTCTATAACCCCAGCACTTTGGGAGGCCGAGGCAGGCAGATCACCAGGTCAAGAGTTTGAGACCAGCCTGGCCAATGAGGTGAAACCCTGTCTCTACTAAAAATAAAAAAAATTAGCTGGGTATGGCAATGCACGCTTGTAGTCCCAGCTACTCTGGAGCCTGAGGCAGAAGAATTGCTTGGACCCGTGTGGCAGAGGTTGCAGTGAGCCGAGATCACCCCACTGCACTCCAGCCTGGGTGACAGAGCGAGACTCCGTCCTAAAAAAAAAAAAAAATTGATATACTTCCTTTTCTTTTTTTTTTGAGACAGGGTCTTGCTCTGTTGCCCAGGCTGGACTGCAGTGGTGCCATCACAACTCACTGTAGCCTCAATCTCCTGAGTTCAAGCGATCCTCCCATCTCAGCCTCCACAGTATCTGGGACCACAGACACATGCCACTGCACCCAGCTAATTTTTAATTTTTTTGTAGAGATAGGATCTCCCCATTTTCCCCAGGTCTCAAACTCTGGGCTCAAGTAATCTGCCTGCCTCCTCCCAAAGTGCTGAGATTACAGACATGAGCCACTACACCCAGCCCCTTCCTCTTTTTATAAGTGGAGTGTGAAATGAATTAGTGGTTCGGTTCTTATTTGTTTTATTCACTGCTATATCCCCTATAGCTTGCATGTAGGAGGTCAATTATTTATTGAATGAATGAGTAAATAATACTTAGAGTATTTCTTTATTTACTACCTAAGTAATATTTTCTTCAAAATGTCTGTGTGTGTGTGTGTGTGTGTGAGTACCTAATTTTTAAGGATGACTTGGTTCCCTGATTTTCTCATCCTCGGCAGTCTTGGCTTAACACCTCCTGCCCTCCCACCTAACTGATCCTGCCCCTCAGCCCTAGCAGCGTTTGCCCTCCCAGGCCCTCATTCTCAACTCCTTATAGTAGCAAATATGATTTAAATTCTGCTTCTAGATTGGCAAACTATAGAATGTTACTGAACAAAAGTCATGTTCTAGCCTGTGTTAGAATAGATGGCGTGTAATTGGCACAAGCTGCTGTCACGGACATGGGAGTTCGGAAAGCATTAGGATATCTTTGAAGTGGATTTCACTTATCTGAATGTAAAGTCTGTATACTTTTTGACTGGCAGATCTCCTCCAGGTACTTACTTGGTTTTGGGGCTTCGTCCATCACATAGCCATGCTGGGAAGAGAATGGGAATTGTGTAGGGTGGTTCTGGCCATCCCTGCAAGTGGGCTTGTGTCTTATTGGCCAGGACTTGTCTTGCAATCGGAGATCTGGAATGTTGTCTTCCTTGGTATCAGGCAGAGGAAGCATATTCAGGCAGGCTCTCTCAATGCAAGCAGCAGTCAGTAGCTGCCTTCAGCAGGCCCTGTTGGCAGAGGTGTGTTTACCAGAATTGGGGTGTTTAGCATCCATCCGTGGAGTGCCTAAGCAAGGGGGCATTGCTGGTCTCAGCACCCAGGCCTGGCCATGGCTGAGCAAGTCTACAGTAGACCTTTCCCATTGGTTCAGCTGTTCAGCAGGAGAGCTGGACATCTCTTGTTCTTTTCCATTTAGCCCTTAATCTGATTGGCCCTCGAGCTGTGGATGTGCTGTCCAAGTTATCCTATGCCCCTATGACTCCAGACCACTTCCCAAGTCTCTTTTGCAAGGTGAGTGCTGGTAAATTTCTGTTTCTTAAATGGGCAGAGAATATGTCTCTCATAGCGGGGGCAGTTCCATATTCCTACTATGACGTTAATGCCCACGAAGAGTGTCCTGGCCAAGCACAGGGGCTCACGCCTGTAATCCCAACACTTTGGGAGGCCAAGGCAGGCAGATCACCCAAGGTCAGGGGTTTGAGACCAGCCTGGCCAACATGGTGAAACCCTGTTTCTATTAAAAATACAAAAATTAGCTGGATGTGTTGGTGCACGCCTGTAGTCCCAGCTACTCAGGAGACTGAGGCACGGTAATCACTTGAACCTGGGAGGCAGAGGTTCCAGTGAGCCGAGATTGCACCACTGCATTCCAGCCTGGGTAACAGAGTGAGATTCTGTCTCCAGTGAAAGTGTGTGCTAGCTGGGCGCAGTGACTCATGCCTATAATCCCAGCAGTTTGGGAGGCCAGGGCAGGTGGATCACTTGTGAGGAGTTCGAGACCAGCCAGGCCAACATGGTGAAACCCTGTCTCTACTAGAAATAAAAAATTAGCCAGACGTGGTGGCACATGCCTGTGGTCCCAGCTACTCGGGAGGCTGAGACATGTGAATTGCTTGAACCTGGGAGGTGGAGGTTGTAGTGAGCTCAGATTGCACCATTACACTCCAGTCTAGGCAACAGAGTAAGACTCTGTCTCAAAAAAAAAAAAAAGTGGGGGGGGGCTGACCTTTATTAGCAAGGAAGTGACTGAGTATATTTATGTTTTACACTCCAAGCTTTACTTATTTAGTAAGCATTAGGATATCTTTGAAGTGGTTTTAGCTTCTCTAAATGTAAAGTCTGTATACTTTTTGGTTTCTGTAACAGTGGATTAAAATTTGAAGTTACAGGGTTATGACGCTGACACCCAGAAATGCCCATCGAGGTTAGGTACCTTCTCTCCATACACAGAGTAACTTCTGTTATGTGGCATCTTCAGGGAAGAAATTGTGTAGGTGAATCTTTGAACTTCTTACATAATTTTCTTTCCTATAAGTGGCTACCACAGCTGAGTGAAACAAACTGTAACTGAATGAAAGCAGTGACAATGGAATCCTCCCCAAGAAGCAGCTGATTAGACAGGGCCAAGGGACAGCCATTTTGGCAACCTGTAACCAGCAACTTCCAGTTACTGATGGAAACTCTGAATTTCAACCAAAGTTGGGATCCACCTACAAATTGTTACAGTTTTCCTTCTCGGAGGCAGAATGAAAGCAATAGAAAACTCTCCACTGTTAGCCATCAGTGGTCCCCTCCCAGTGATCTCTGCAGCTTGGAGGAGTCACCCATACCCTCTCGCCTGGCGAGTGTCGCATCCAGTCTGCGTACTATGGAAGCGGTTTGCTTCATTGCTCTCCGGGACTTTCCACTTTATAGGAAAAGCAGTTGCATCACTGGCAGGAACTGAGCTGCTGTGTAACATGTTCTGAGAATCAGAAGCCCATCTTTGACCCCAGGGTAGCAGATGAGTCATGTCTGTGGGCATTGAGCATCATCTTTTGTATGGCAGGTGGCCAGGCTTTGTCTGCCGAGTCCCCCAGAGAAGACACTTGTCTTGTCCTCGTTATGTCTGCTATCCCTGACTAATACAACGACCTGGCAAGGAGGAATATTTTGTGTTTGTCACGGACTTCCCTCCGCTCTCCACCATCAGCTTGGCTAAAACTCGTGAAATGGTAACAGTAGCAGGCAGAGATGTCGTAGAGGCGGTGCTCCATTCTCGGTGCCTCAGGACCTGGAAATGCACCACTTTCAGGATGAAACTCTTGCCTTGACACCTGTCTCCCTCAACAGTAAACAGAGGGTGAAGCATTAATGAAAGGTTTTCCCAGGCATCCCTCCCTTGACAAGCGGTGTGAGTGCCCAGACTGACTGCTGCCTTTGTCCCTGCAGGAGATGAGCGTGGGCTATGCAAATGGGATCCGCGTGATGAGCATGACGCACACAGGAGAGCCAGGATTCATGCTGTACATCCCCATAGAGGTGAGAGGGCACCCTTCCCTTCCCAGAACCGCTGTGGGGTGCAGGCGCTCCCAGCACTCACCGGCACTGGCGGATTTGGAGGGCTGTGTCTGATTGGGCCTTGGGAACTGAGGTACCCTACATTGAAGAAGAGATCTGACCATTTTTAACTAAGTTACTTAAGTTTTTTTGAATAGGTAATACGTTTAAAAAGTATTTGGCATCATCTGATTAGTTCTCCCCAACAGCCACCAATAATATTAGTATTACTTTTATATGTCATATCAGATTTTTATGCATATGCAGGCAAATTCACAGTGACTTTTTTTTTTTGAGACAGGGTCTCACTCTGTTGCCCAGGGTGCAATGCAGTGGCATGACTGCAGCTCACTGCAGCTTTGGCCTGCTGAGTTCAAGCCATCCTTTCACCTCAGCCTCCCAAGTAGTTGGGACTGTAGGCATGTGCCACCATGCCTGGCTAATTTTTGTATTTTTTTGTAGAGATGAGTTTTCCATGTCATTCAGGCTAGTCTCAAACTCCTGACCTCAGGTAATCCACTCACCTTGACCTCCTAAAGTGTTGGGATTATGGGCGTGAGCCACCATACCCAGCCAAGCACCCCCCCCCTTTTTTTTTTCTTTTTAAAGATGGGGTTTCACTATGATGGCCAGGCTGGTCTTGAACTCCTGACCTCAGGTGATCCACCCACCTTGGCCTCCCAAAGTGCTAGGATTACAGGTGTGAGCCACTGCGCCCGGCCCAAGCCCCCTTTTTAAAAACAGAAATGGAAGCATACTGCTATTCTTCATCCTTTTTTTTTTTTCACTTCACAGTATTTTTTTTAATTGATACAGGGTCTCACTCTGCTGCCTAGGCTGAAGTGTGGTGGCGCAGTCTTGGTCACTGCAACCTCCATCTCCTCAGTTCAAATGATTCTCCTGCCTTAGCCTCCTGAGTAGCTGGGATTACAGGTGCACGACACCAGGCCTGGCTAATATTTGTATTTTTGGTAGAGATGGGGTTTCACCATGTTGGCCAGGCTAGTCTCGAACTCCTGACCTCAAGTGATCCACCTGCCTCAGCCTCCCAAAGGATTACAGGCGTGAGCCACTGCACCCAGCCTCACGTCACAATTTCTCTTAGAGCTCTTTCTTTGTTGGTAACTAAAGAAAAGAGCTTCCTCGTTCTTTCTTTTAAAATTTTTTAACAATGGCATAGCATTCCATTGTGGTACTAATTCATTCCAGTACTAATAGACATTTATGGTATTTCCAGTCTTTTGCTGTTAAAAAAACGTCTGCAGGCCGAGTTCAGTCTTACCGTATGCAAATAGTAATAGTTTCCTTCTCCACAATCTTTATTCCTGTAATTTCCTTCCTTTGTCCTATTGTTACAGGTAACAGTGATTGAAAGCCTTAGGCATGCTTGTTTTCTTCTTAATGCTCCTCATATTACTCGTAGTGATAGGTTTTCTTTTAATTTTTTTTTTTTTTTTTTTTGAGATAGGATGTTGCTCTGTCACCCAGGCTGGCTTACTGCAGCTTGACCTCCTAGGCTCAAGTGATCCTCCTGCCTCAGTTTCCTGAATAGCTGGGACTACAGGCATGTGCCAACATGCCCAGCTAAATTTTTTTAATTTTATTTTTGTAGAGGCGGGTCTTGCTGTGTTGCCTAGGCTGGTCTCAAACTCCTGGACTCTAGTGACCCTATCGCCTCAGCTTCCCAAAGTATTGGGATTACAGGTGTGAGCCACCACCCCATCCTTAATTATTATTAATAATTGTTATTATTATTTTGAGACAGGGTCAAACTCTTGTTGTCCAGGCTGGAGTGTAGTGGTGTGATCTTGGCTCACTGTAACCTCCACCTCCCAGATTCAAGCAATTCTTCTGCTTCAGCCTCCTGAGTAGCTAGGACTATAGATGTGCACCACCATGCCCAGCTAATTTTTGTATTTTTAGTAGAGACAGGGTTTCACCGTATTGGCCAGGCTGGTCTCGAATTCCTGACCTCGTGATCTGCCCACTTGGCCTCCCAAAGTGCTGGGGTTACAGGCGTGAGCCACCACACCTGGCCTATTATTATTTTTTAGTGCAATGGCATGTTCATAGCTCACTGTAGCCTTGAACTTCTGGGTTCAGGCAGTCTTCTACCTCAGCTTCCTGAGTAGGTAGAACCACAGATGCCCAGCTACTTTTTGTAGTGGTGAGAGTCTCAGTATGTTGCCCAAGCTGGACTCAAACTCCAGCCTCAAATGATCCTCCTGTCTCAGCCTCCCAAAGTGCTGGAATTACAGGCGTGAACCACTGTGCCTGGCCCTCTTTTTAGTTATTTGAGCCACTGTGACTGGCCCTTTTAAGATTATTAAATAAAGCCCAGGTGTAACAACCCATGAAATTTCATCTGCTTTTTTACACTCAGAAGTATTATAACAATATGAAGAAATTGTTCAAGACTTGGGAAGAGTTTAAACATGCAACTCCCATGGTTTGCCTGTGCAGACAGGTTGATTCTGAGTTCTTTTTTTTTTTTTTTTGATTCTAAGTTCTACACATTGGTTCAGATGTTGTCACCTGGGTGCTTGTGGCCAAACCTCATGAGGAAGGGGAGGCTCTCTGGCTCTCGCAGCTTCATCCTTGCTTGGAGGCCTTGGTTTCAGCCTTCTGATTTCTCTGAGCTGTTCCCATTCTTAGGATTTTTCATGAATCCAAGAGATTAATTGTGCCATTCTTGGACCTTTTTAAGCTGACTTTTGTCGTTAGGAAGCTTATGTTTGTCTCTTTGAGAAGAAGTCTTCCAAAACATGGGGGCAGGGAGCAGGTTTTTGTTTTCTTCCCCACTAAATCTCTGGTATTTTGTGAGAAAGATGAGTAAATGGTGGAGACCCACTCTTCTTTGATTTTCCAAACAATAGTCATGTTGTTGGATCTGGCCCAGCACTAGTCACCTGGTTACAGCTTTCCTCCTTGGTTGTCCTCTTACCTAAAGTACCCGGGATTGAGCTTGATGTGGGAGAGCACCACACTCCCCAGAGACACCAGCTCTGTATTCTCCTCGTCCTGCCGCATTCTGTGGCTCCCCCTCTCTCACCTTGGCTGATTCAGGTGTTTCCCTTACACACATACCACAGGCAGGTGTTGCATGCAATAGCATGGATTCCTTTTTTCCAAATTTAAGGTTGTCTTCCCAGTGCGGTGGCTCACACCTGTAATCCCAGCACTTTGGGAGGCCAAGGCGGGTGAATCACCTGAGGTCAGGAGTTTGAGACCAGCCTGGTCAACATGGCGAAACCTTGTCTCTACTAAAAATACAAAAATTAGCCGAGTGTGGTGGTGGGCTCATGGAATCCCAGCTACTTGGGAGGCTGAGGCAGGAGAATCGCTTGAACCCAGGAGATGGAGGTTGCAGTGAGCCAAGATCGTGCCACTGCATTCCAGCCTGGGCAACAGAGCAAGACTCTGTCTCAAAAATAAATAAATAAATAAATAAAGTTGTCTCGATCATAGTGATGTGTTTGGTGGATGCCTATTCAGCTACAGTGGTGCAGTTTTTAGAAACATATTGTGCTAGCATAAAGAACTGCAGTACCACTGAAGCTGGGTTTTTGCTGTCTTGCTTTGTATTTCATTTTACAGTGTTTTTTTTTTCTTTTATTTATTTATTTGTTTATTTATTTATTTTTTAAAATAAAGACGGGGTTTTACCATGTTGGTCAGGCTGGTCTTGAACTCTCGACCTCAGGTGATCCACCCGCCTTGGCCTCCAAAGTGCTTGGATTACAGGCATGAGCCACCACGCCTGGCCCATTTTACAGTTTTTAAAGCGAACAGTATACTCTGATTTTTGTTGGACTTTAAACTTAACAGCATATGTTCAGACAGAGATTTAATGTTTGCTTCCAGTTTGGAAAACTTCCTGTTCACTTAATCTGATAATGTACATGATTCTGAAACCGAGAAAAGAGCAGCTTGAGAGCCTGAAAGCTGTGGGACATTAGCGGGCGAGCCCTGCCTTCCTGGCTCCCCTGGCTTCATCCGATGTGTGCACGCATCTCAAGTTACCTGTGAGAGCTGGGCCTCACAGCTTGAGCCAGCACATGAGGGAATGACAGTGGTTGGGAAATTGGAGCAAAAGAACAAAGTCAGAATCAGATGAAGACTGTGGAGGGTGAGTGGGCTGTTGCAGAAACGATGATAGGATTGGCCATTACCAAATGGTGAGAGTGCTTCTGCAAGTTGTTGTTAAGGAATTGCTGAAAAGCCGGGTGTGGTGGCTCACGCCTGTAATCCCAGCACTTTGAGAGGCCAGGGAGGGGGTAGATCACCTGAAGTCAGGAGTTTGAGACCAGCCTGGCCAACATGGTGGAATCCCATCTCTACTAAAAATACAAAATTAGCCGAGTGTTGTGGCGAAGGCCTGTAATCCCAGCTACTTGGGAGGCTGAGGCAGGAGAATCGCTTGAACCTGGGAGGTGGAGATTGCAGTGAGCTGAGATTGCACCATTGCACTCCAGCCTGGACAACAAGAGCAAAACTTCGTCTCAAAGAAAAAAATAATTGCTGAGAGCTAGAATCACCACACAAGACATTTTAGAGAGGTGAAAAGACATGGATCGTGCTGTTACGGAGCTTAAGTCCAGGCTGGGGTGACCCCAGCTTGTCACTCCTGGACTGTGCCTGAGTGCATCAAGGATGAGACATCCTGGGAGTTTTATGCGCCTCCTCTCATCCACGTTAATAGTGTGAGCCGTCAGCGCTTCCACACATGTTCCATGCTTAATTCTGAAGGTCTACCGCTTACTAACTTTCCATCTCTTCCTATAGTATGCCCTGCATGTATACAATGAAGTGATGAGTGTTGGGCAGAAATATGGAATCCGGAATGCTGGATATTATGCTCTTCGAAGTCTCCGAATTGAGAAGTTTTTTGCCTTCTGGGGTCAGGATATAAATAACCTCACCACGCCCCTGGAATGTGGACGAGAGTCTCGGGTGAAATTAGAGAAGGTACTGTGTTTATCCAGACTGTACTTTCACTCAGCTTCCTGAGTAGTGAATCTGTACTGGAGTAGGAAGAAGAACTGATATGGCAGAAAAAGAGGAAAAAGATTGAGGCCTTGATGTCAGTATTAGGTAAATGGGACGAGAGTATCCTGAGAATGAAAACTTTATAGGATGAAATATCTTCAAGTGAAAACATAGTAACAGTGGCTCACACCTGTAATCCCAGCACTTTGGGAGACTTGTGGCAGACTGATCACCTGAGGTCAGGAGTTCGAGACCAGCCTGGCCAACATGATGAAACCCCGTCTCTACTAAAAATACAAAAAATAGCTGGGTGTGGTGCCTAGTACCTGTAGTCCCAGCTACTCAGGAGGCCGAGACAGGAGAAATCGCTTGAACCCAGCAGGCAGAGCTTGCAGTGAGCTGAGATTCACCACTGCACTTGAGCCTGGGAGACAGAACAAGACTCTGTCTCAAAAAAAAAATACCATAATAAATAATTAGACCACACTTGGCCAGGTGCAGTGGCTCATGACTATAATCCTAGCACTTTGGGAGGCCAAGGCAGAAGGATCACCTGAGCCCAGGAGTTCTACATCAGCCTGGGCAATACAGCGAGACCTCATCTCTATATTAAAATTTCAAAAAAGAAAAACAAAAACCCACTTATTTCTAGTGCTTTGCTGTCTGAAAGACAGTGCTTTCTGGGAAGCTGTTCCGAGTTGATTTGGTGACTCATTAATATGCCACGAATATTAGTCATCGTATAGTCAGCTGCCTAATTTTTGTGGGGCTTTTTTTGTTTTTGATTTTGAGGCAGGGTTTCACTCAGTCACCCAGGTTGGAATGCAGTGGTGCAATGTTGGCTCACTGCAGTGTCTGCCTCTCATGCTCAAGTGATTCTCCCATCTCAGCCTCCCAAGTAGCTGGGAGCACAAACACACGCCACCATACCCAGCTAATTTTTTGTATTTTGGTAGAGACAGGGTTTCGCCACATTAGCCAGAGTGGTCTCAAACTCCTGAGCTCAGGTAATTCACCTGCCTCAGCGTCTCAAAGTGCTGGAATTACAGGTGTGAGACACCCTGCCCGGCCTAATTTTTGGTTCTTTTGTTGGTTTTTTTTTTTTTTTTTGGAGACTGAGTCTTGCTGTCTTGCCCAGGCTGGAGTACAGTGGCCCAATCTTGGCTCACTGCAACCTCCACCTCCCAGGTTTAAGCAGTTCTCCTGCCTTAGCCTCCCGGGTAGCTAGGATTACAGGCATGTGCTGCCACGCCTGGTTAATTTTTGTATTTTTAGCAGAGGTAGGGTTTTACCATATTGGTCAGGCTGGTCTTGAACTTCTGACCTCAGGTGATCCACCCACCTCAGCCTTCTAAAGTGTTGGGATTACAGGCCTGAGCCACCATGCTCGGTCTGAGTTTTTTTGTTTTGTTTTGTTTTGTTTTGCTTTTGAGACAGAGTCTGGCTCTGTTGCCAGGCTGGCTGGAGTGCAGTGGCACAATTCACTGCAGCCTCCACCTCCTGGGTTCAAGCGGTTCTCCTGCCTCAGCCTCCCGAGTAGCGTGGGACTACAGGCACATGCCACCACGCCCAGCTAATTTTTGTTTTTTTAGTAGAGATGGTTTCACCCTGTTGGCCAGGATGGTCTCGATCTCTTGACCTTGTGATACATCCGCCTCGGCCTCCCAGAGTGCTGGGATTAATAGGTGTGAGCCACTGCATCTGGCCTGTTTTTTTTTTAAAGTAACATATGAACATGATTTTTTTTTTTTTTTTAAAGAAAATCGTAATTCAAGGGAATGTCCCGTGAAAAGTGAGTCTCTTTCCCCACTCTGAACCTCACCTAATCTGCTGGAGCCAGTGTCTCGTCTTTCCTCTTAGAGGGCATCAGTGTAGTCCAGTCCTGTTCAAGTATAATGTCCCCTCCCCCACTTTTTTTTTTTGACATAGGTGGTTGGGCTTGCTGTATTGTACCATGCTTAATAAGGTAACCCTGTTGGCACAGTAGAGCTACAGTATTCTTTTTGAGCAATGACATGTAATGATTTTTCTGTGGTATAAAAGTAGGCAGGGCACAGTGTAGCTCACGCCTGTAATCCCAGCACTTTGGGAGGCCAAGGCAGGTGGATCACCTGAGGTCAGGAGTTTGAGACCAGCCTGGCCAACTTGGTGAAACGCTGTCTCTACTAAAAATACAAAAATTAGTCAGGTGTGGTGGTGCAGGCCTGTAATCCCAGCTACACGAGAGGATGAGGCACGAGAACTGTCCCAACCTGGGAGGCAGAGGTTGTAGTGTCCCACCTGGGCAACAGAGCAAGGGTCCATCTCAAAAAAAAAGGTTTGGAAAATACAAATCAGGACATTAAAAATCACCCATATTTTGTCTATTTGAAGATAATCACAGCTGGGCACAGTGGCTAACACTTGTAATCCCAGCACTTTGGGAGGCCTAGGTGGGCAGATCATGAGGTCAGGAGATCAAGACCATCCTGGCCAACATGGTGAAACCCTGTCTCTAGTAAAAATATGAAAAAATAGCTGGGCGTGGTGGTACATGCCTGTAGTCCCAGCTACTTGGGAGGCTGAGGCAGCAGAATCACTTGAACCTGGGAGGTGAAGGTTATAGTGAGCCGAGATTGTACCACTGCACTCCAGCCCAGCCACAGAGTGAGACTCCATCTCAAAAAAAAAAAGATAATTGTTAATAGTTTTATTCTAGTCTTAGTTGTTGTATATGTGCATATATAAATGTGTATGCATTGAATATAGATATATGTACATGGTTTTCTTTTGGGATTATATAAAAAACAGTTTTTTGTTTTTGTTTTTTTTTTTGGAGACAAAAGTCTTGTTCTGTTGCCCAGGCTGGAGTGTAGTGGTGCCATCTTGGCTCACGGCAGCCTCTGCCTCCCAGGTTCAAGCAATTCTTTTGTCTCAGCCTCCCGAGTAGCTGGAACTACAGGCATGCTCCACCACACCCAGCTAATATTTGTATTTTTACTAGATATAGGGTTTTGCCGCGTTGGCCAGGCTGGTCTCAAACTCCTGACCTCAGGTGATCCACCTGCCTCAGCCTTCCAAAGTGCCGGGATTACAGGCGTAAGCCACCGTGCCTGGCCAGTATAAAAACATTCTTCTAAAGTACTGTACTGATAGGGTATTTTATTAAGTGAGTGAGTTTTTTTTCTAAATGATTTTGTTCTATCTGGTTTTGTGACTTTATGTTTATAAGATAGGAAACAAAATGTGTACCTCTGTTGTTACGAAAATTCCTGAAGGGTATTTTATATTGCAAATGCAGTTTTTCACATGGTGGCAAGCACACCATTTCCCTAAAGCTAGCAAGGTTGTGGGAGGAGGTGGCCGCGCCCAATTGCAGTGACACCAGGGGACCCTTCCCATGCTGCTGCTTTCTGTGCAAAGGGTCTGAGTGTCGCTGGGTGACTTCACCGTTTCTTTCTTTTTAGGGCATGGATTTTATTGGTCGCGACGCCCTCCTGCAGCAGAAGCAGAATGGAGTGTATAAACGCTTCACCATGTTCATCCTGGACAACCATGACACAGACCTAGACCTTTGGCCTTGGTGGGGAGAGCCCATTTACCGGAATGGGCAGTATGTTGGCAAGACAACCAGCAGTGCCTACAGCTACAGCCTGGAGCGCCACGTTTGCCTCGGCTTTGTGCACAATTTTTCTGAGGACACGGGGGAAGAGCAGGTGGTGACAGCGGATTTCATCAACCGGGGAGAGTATGAGATTGACATCGCAGGATACCGCTTCCAGGCCAAAGCCAAGCTCTACCCTGTCGCCTCCCTCTTCACCCACAAGCGCCGAAAGGATGACATGGAGCTGAGTGACTTACATGGGAAGTGATGGCAGGGCAGCCTCCCGACCTCCCCATCATCTTGTCCTGGAGCAGGCGTCGTCTTGGAGCTTCTCTTCCTTCTGCCTCCGTTCCTCTTTGGAACATACTCCAAGGGGTGTACATTACATAAGGCTAGAGACTGCTTTTCCTGCTTTCCCTTCAGGCCCTGTGTTTCCCTCCAGCCTTTTTTCCATATTCTCTGGAGTAGAAAATGAGTTGGGTGCCCAGGAGTGCCCTGCACGCTTTCAGGGAGTGTCTGTTTTCCCAAGGTGAAACTTAAAGGAACCTTCCTTTGCCTCCTATCTGTTATCTCCTTGATATAATTTTGAACTTGACCTACTTTAAAATTTTTTGCTTTGCAGCCTCCCTTGTTCTTCTGCTTCCTCCTCCTAATATTCACTCTGGGCTCTTCTTCCCTTTCCACACTCAACTTCTCATGGTGGCAGGACATGTGTCTGACAGGCAGGACAGAAGCAAGCTCCACTGTGGACCTGAGTGATGGTTACAGCTGGTTTCAAATTCTGCATCTCAAAACAGGGCAAGCCGGGGTGGTGCAGGCCTCGGGGCACGAGTCCTCCTCTCCCTTGGGTTCTGTTTTCTCGGAACAGCCTGTTAATTCTGGTGGGGTTGCCTTGTGTCGGATGCAGCCCTGAGGAACAGCACATGCCTGCAGCCAGGCAGCTCATTCTCCTGTTCCACTGCACTGTGGGCTGGCACTTGATACCTCTGGCAAGAGGACGATCATCTACCTCACTGATGAGAGGCAGCGCATGGACATTTTCTGTTCTGGAGTGGAGACAAGCAGTTAACCTGGCACTGTCTTCTCCGTCCCTGCAGAAGCAGTTAGCAGACCTTTGGGACAGATGAATTTCTTTATCTCTTGCTAATCTCTTTAATAAGGTTGCTTTTTCTTTCTTAGTCGAGTAAACAAGTAAGCCATAGTGTTTGAAAGGTAGAAACCATGTTGCCTTTTGTGTTGCTTCTCTCAGTCAAAAGGATCTGACCTCAGAAAGTCTCCCACCAGTGACACTGAGCATTCTGCTATGGAAATGATGCTGCTTTTCTCTCACCTGTCCAAAGGTCAGGTTCTCCTCTTCCCCTGTTTTGTTTTTTTTCCTTGTTGTAATTAGAATCCTCTTCTATTAATCACTCTCACTATCCATCGTTACCACTGTCCATCCACCACTTTCTTGTTCTAAGGCATTGAAATGACTCTGCCGAGAGCTGCCAGGTAACAAAGACTCTTGTTAACCAAGCGCTAGTGTAGCTTCTAGCAACTTAGGGCCCTGTCCCCAGGATGCCCTCAGTCCCCCTCTTAAAATGCCTGCCTGAAAAACTCATTGCTGTCAGAAAAATTTACTGTTCAGCCCAGCCCAAACTTAGTAATAGACACAGGCCCCTGAACTTCCTCTTAGAGCAACTACTTAGAAAGCTTGCAATTACAACATCCTTCTCTTACTCTTTGAGATGTAAATCTTCCAGCCAAAACTGTCTTCATCAGGACCTGAGAATCTCTTTGAACGTCAGGTCAGCCTCACCTGTCCCCTTCACGGTTGGCCCATAGTGATGCTTCTCTCCCTTTAGAACAGGGAGGGGAAGGGATCGGGTGTGTTGTCCTGGGCACCTCAACCTTGCTGGCCGTGCCGAGTTCCACAGAGCTGCTGGAATTCCAGGTTCGACTCTCCTCCAGCACAGCAGAGCCGCACAGAAGTGACCCATGTTAGTTCACTGAGTTCTGAGTCTGCAGGGTGTACATTGCATAAGGCTAGAGACCACTTTTCCTGCTCTTCCCTCCAGCCGTTTCTCCGTATCCTCTGGAGTAGAAAATGGCTTTGGGTGCCCAGGAGTGCCCTGCATGTTTCAGGGAGTCTCTATTTTGCCAAGTTGAAACTTAGATATTATGGACTGCTGTCCAGCTTCAACACTTCATTTTACCCTTGCATGTAAACTGGCGTAATCTGACTTTTTGTTTAAGTGCAAACAAACTGCTATAAGAGACTAGTTAAGACTCTAACCTTTGATGTCTTGGGATCTTGGAAGCATTAGCTCTGATAGGTCTGTAAGTGTATTAAGGGAGATCTTCCATTTCATTAGAGTAGCGTAAAATACTCGGGTGTGTGCCTTCTCGGGTTTCTTTTGGGATCTCTTTTACCCACTTACTCACTCTGGCTCCTTCTAGACACTTTTTGCCATTTCCCCAGCTAGACCACTTCTAGTGATTACTGACTTTAGTGTCCACCTTTTTGGAGGGTTCTAGTTGGCTTATTAAAGGAGCTTGCGATTAGATTCTGTGTGGGGGCTCAGTTATCTTGGAGCAAGTGTGTACTTAAACAGCAGAGAGATGCTGCCTCTAGGCAGACAGGAGAGAGCAGGAGAGGTGTTGCCGGCTGGAGGGCCAACCAGTGAACAGCAGCAGTGAAGGCCTTAGGAGAGGAATAGGCCCTTGGCCAACGCAGTCATTACCAGCAGGGAGCAGACTAACTACAAACGTGCCAACAGGTGACTGAGCTGCAGGCATCCCTGCTCTTCCAAACACGTAGCGCTTGCACCCTCCAAAGTCATCTTTGTAAAGGGAAATGTATTTGCAATTGAATCGAGAAGGATTTAGTTACACATAGACTTAACTCTTCAACCTTAACTATGGCAATACATTTGGGCTTTAACTGTTAATATAGCACTTACCAGGATCCAAATTGAAAGAATAAAAGCTGTCTCCATGGTTTAAAATCAAATAGTACCATCATCACGATATATTATTCAAGTAGAAGTTTCATCAGAAGTGTATCCCACATAGGGTTTTAAGACTTGTATTACTTGTATTCTCTTCTGCCCTTATTAATCTCCAAGTAAGTACTAGAGATTGACATGTTTTTAATTAGCTGTTCTTAGAAGTCAGAAAATCTGATGCTGTGTCCAAAATTATGCACTGACTTTTTGTTGAACTAGAGCCAGAAGTCCTGGCCTCCTGTTAAATGATGTCACAGTTTCCCCCTCTGAGCAACAGACTGCTTGTCTTGCTAGGAGAGGAGGATGGGGTGGGTGAGCACTCAGGCTGTCCATTGAAACACCTTGTGCATGAATAGGGTCATGTTCCTAAGACTGACAGGGTGTGGATCTTCTAGGACATCGCTTGTTTATTGAGTGCCCCAAACATACAGATTTCTCTTCTAGCACTTTAAGTTCATCCTTGAAGTCTCTCCTGGTTCATTCAGATATAGGCTGTGCAAGTCTGGTGGTTTTCTGTAATTGGTCTAATGTGAGCTCTGTGAACAAACAGATCTGACAGTGAATGAATGACTTTTCCCTGCTTCTGGCATAATTGCTTTGCCTCTGTCTAGTGCCCCAGCATCTTAGCTGGTCGAGAGGAGAGAGCAGCATAACTTCCTGATCACTGGTGTCAGATGACGGAGCTTTCTGGACTCCTCAGAGGCAGTGGCCTCTGAGCGAACAGGGGAGGCCAGTAGATGCTCCAGTCCTGAGGCACAGCTGCACATCTAGCAGGATTAGGAGCAACAACCACAGCCTTCTCATCTGTGTGTCATTTCCAAGGGTTTGCCTTGTGTGTCAGCTCATTCTGGGGAGCCTGTTAGTCTTCTGTCCCTGCAGATTTGAAGGATTCTGGACTCTTGTGAATGGGTGGCTGGACTTGGCTTTATGGAATTGGGTGATTTTTTTCTCTCTGCAATTACCTGTCATAGCATTTTGTGCTCACCATGGGGGATGGACTCTACCTTCTCTTGTCAGTGTACGCCCTCTGAACCTGGGAACACAGAGTGTATTGGCCTCAAACAGATGGAGACCCAGGGTTGCCAGTTTTCTGTGGGCCTTCCCCTCCCTTGAAATATCTTTAATTACCTCCCGTTCATTGACAGGCCATGTGTGATTCCTGTTCTTAGCACTGCCGGGGTCATTGACTTCCATCTAAGCTTGCAGCAGGAAGATGATCCTTCTGTGATCCTTGGTGCTGAAGCCAGAAAAGCTTTCATTCAGGAACTGTGACGAGCAAAAAGGGACAATCACTAACTGTTCACCTGGGCCACGCTCCAGCAGAGAACTGCACAATGACCACTGTATTTTTCACACTCTTCCAGGGGGCCCTGTCCCCCACATTCAAGAGCTCTCATTCAGGCCAGGGACACAGAGACTATGTAGCCCAGTGATTAAACCCCTGTTTTCTCTGGCCCCAGGAGGGGGAGCCCGGCCACTCCTGTTTGGTTCTCATCGGGAGGCACGTGGCCCTGGATCTCTCCTCGTGCACACCAGGAGTTTAACCTGCTTGCTTGTTTTCCTGGATTGTTGTTTCCAAGAAAGTAATTAAAACAGGAAAAGTAAATCTCCAGCTTCCACAGTATACTACCTGCCTTTGCATGCATTTAAAAGTTAGCCGCCTACCTTCCCACCGTCTTGGTGGCAGTAGTGGTGCAAGAGTGACAGGAGATTTCCGAGAGTGTTCAGTGCTTCACTGAAGACAGGACCCATAACCTTCATTTCTGGCTCTGCTTCTCCTCTGGCATGTGGACACATTTGCTGGCATTTGGCTGAGTCTACACCACTTTTTGAGAACCTGAAATGGAAGGAATCTTCTGTGACTCAGTCTCTGTATCGGCCCTAGAAGACTGGCCTTGTGGAGCAGTTTGTGTTGGCTTGCTTTCAGGGGTTAGCTACAAGGTTCATTTTTATGTCTCTGTTGTGTCTTGGCCAGTGTAGTCAATAAGGGTCTTTAATATCTAAGACAGGTTTGGTTGGCTGGACGTGGTTGCTCATGCCTATAATCCCAGCACTTTGGGAGGCCGAGCAAGATGGGAGAATCACTTGAACCCATGAAATGGAGGTTGCAGTGAGCCGAGATTGCACCACTGCACTCCAGCCTGGGTGACAGAGTGAGACTCTGTCTCAAAAAATAAAAATAAAAAAAAATCTAAGAGGTTTGGTCAACAGTGGTTAATAATGAATAATAACCTCCTGCCATTCTAATTTTCCTTCTGCATGCCAGCCCCGACACATCCCTCACAAACATTGATAAAAGCAGTACTTTGTCAACACAATATAAAGAATGTTCACCTTGCACATGTCATTTCAGGCACGTGGATTCAGGCGAAACACAGTTGAGTGGAAGAAATGGTAGATGTGGGAGGCTTGACCCAGGCCCTGTGTACACGAAGTAAGTGGTGAGTGAGCCGTGGGTCTGTCTGTCAGCGCCTCCCTCCCCCACCACCACTTCGGGCCTCCACTTTAAGGTGCTGAGTTGTAAGGCTCCTCCATTTTCAGTACAGGGCTCGCCTTTGCAGCTCTGATCACTACCAGTACACTCTTTTTCAGGACAACTGAGTGTTTTTGTATGCCTTTGCCTTCCCTTTGTCCATGACAAGAGTTGTTTATGATTCTTGACTTCTCTGAGCAGAGTGTTTATATCTCTTGGAGAGGTACACATTTCTTCGTGGGCCATTTTTCTCATTCTTAGATGCACCCGTTTTCATCCTTTGCAACCCATCTTCTGCCTTCTTGTTTTCCTGTCTGTCAAAGACGGAAATTACAGGAGATAGGGAGGATATTTTAGCATCTCTTTCAAAAGATCTATGTCAGGATTTCCTTTGCACACCAAGAACTGGAGCTTAGAGCCCCGCTCTTCTCTAAGCCAGGTTCTAGTGCCTTACACTCCAGCATGGCAGATGGTGGGTGCAGATTGGAAGAAAGAGAAAGAAAAGTCCATCTCAGTGTGTGGATTCCCATCCACCCGACATAGCCTCTCTGTCCTCAGAACAATGGGCATGGGGTAGAAAGCTCTTTCAGTGAAGGGTTTTCTAGCAGCTCAGTTAACACTTTACTCTCCAGTCAACACTCGGGGATGTATAAAAACGCCATTGAAATTACTGTAGAGTCCTGTGACTCATCATCTGTGTTTGTCAGTGTGCACTTCAGCTCAGCCCTTCTCTGTTCCTGTATAGTATCACTGTGGCCCTGAAGACACCCGAGGCACTTCAGTAAGTGGGATCTTTTCCAAAGATCCTGGGTGACT
The DNA here is from genome assembly GCA_036589455.1 of Ateles fusciceps. Classification (NCBI taxonomy): domain Eukaryota; kingdom Metazoa; phylum Chordata; class Mammalia; order Primates; family Atelidae; genus Ateles; species Ateles fusciceps. The sequence goes on from JAZHEH010003205.1 coordinate 15,809,205, forward strand.
TTGGATGCACGGGATGACCGAGCATTTCTGCCCCTGTGAATGTGGCACTAACACTGTGCACTGTGTCTCCACCAAGGAGAGTTCTATTGAGTTTCTTTTCAAGGTTTATAAATGAATAAACAGACATTTTTAACTACTCTGGTACGGCTGCTTGTGAAATGTTCATCTTTAGTGACTTAAATGTGTTTGCTCCCACAAAGCATAAACATCGGAGAGGAGTGTGCAGTACCTACCAGTGTTACCACAGTGTGAGGAAGGATTTGGGAACGGGAGCGAAGATGCAGGTGTTTATCTTACCTTCCCTGCAGTGATGGAGTGGCTGCGGAAGGAAATCTCTCCTTCTCCTGAAGTTCCGACTGGCCGTCTGCCTGCAGCTGACCTCATAGGAGGAACCTGCGACCTGGCATTCCACGTAGGCATGTGTGCGCTCAAGTTTGTGTGGAAAAGCAAGGGGTAGCGGTGTTCTCACACTGGGAGCAACACAGAGAAGCAGCCAGTGCACTTTTTCTACACCAGCTTCCATCCACAAGTTAATCTCTGGACTTTACCTGTTCATCCACCTATTTTTTTTTTTTTTTTTTTTTGAGATGGGATCTTGCTCTGTCACCCAGGTGTGAGTGCAGTGGTGCAGTCTCGGCTCACTGTACCCTCCGCTACCGGGTTCAAGCAATTCTCCTACTTCAGCCTCTCGAGTAGCTGGGATTACAGGGACGCGCCACCACACTCAGCTAATTTTTGTATTTTTGTAGAGTTGGGCTTGACCATGTTGGCCAAGCTCATCTCAAACTCCTGACTTCAAGTGATCCACCTGCCTCAGCCTCCCAAAGTGCTAGGATTACAGGCGTGAGCCATAATGCCCAGCCCCAACTAATTTTTGAGTAGCTTTTTTTAAGTAGTTGTAGTTTTGAGAATCTCATAGGTTAACATGTTTACAACAATCTCTTTGTCTTGTCTTCTAAATCAGCCTCTTCTATTCCAGTTCAGGAATGGTCAGCCACACCAGAAATCTGGGAGTCACCTGATGTTCCTACTCGCCTCTGCCTCCACCTCCAGCTCATCCCCCAGCCTCACAGGGTCTGTCTGCTCAGTGCCTCTCCTCTGTTGCGACCACTCTGTGTCCCCCGACTGCTGCTGTGGTTGAGAGGGTTGTCAGCCCTGACTTCGAGAACCATTTCTTAAATGATTTTCCTGCTTCTCGTGTCATCCCATCCTCCCTCTGCAGGGTCGACTTTGTGAAATACAGCAGGTCACTTTATTCACTGCCTTGAAACATTTGACAGACTCCCCCTTTGTCATGAGACGAAGGTCCAAGTCCTAGACCTGGCCAGTCAGGGTCTCCAGGGTGTGGCTGATTATGCAGCTGGGTGCATGCTCCCCGTCCACAGCTGGATCTTTTTATTATTTATTTTTGAGATGGAGTTTCACTCTTGTTGCCCAGGCTAGAGTACAATGGCGCTGTCTCTGCTTACTGCAACTTCCACCTCCTGGGTTCAAGTGATTCTCCTGCCTCAACCTCCTAAGTAGGTGGAATTACAGGTGCCCACCAGAATGCTCAGCTAATTTTTTGTATTTTTAGTAGACATGGGGTTTCACCTGTTGGCCAGACTGTTCTTGAACTTCTGACTTCAGGGGACCCACCCGTCTTGGCCTCCCAAAGTGCTGGGATTGCAGGTGTGAGCCACCGCACCTGGCCCACAGCTGGATCTCGCCTCACGCCCTGCTCCCTAGTCACACCGAGACATTTCCCACTCCCATCTTTTGCTCACCAAAGTCTCTCCTGGTGGCGGTCCCTGTGCTTGTGGAAAGTCCCGAATTGAGGATCACATGAACCCCCACCCCCTCAAGAACCCTCCTGTCTTTCATTTTATTTACTTATTTATTGAGACAGGGTTTTGCTCTTGTTGCTCACGCTGGAGTGCGTTGGCAGGATCTTGGCTCACTGCAACCTGTGCCTCCCGATTCAAGCATCAGCCTCCCAAGTAGCTGGGATTACAGGCATGCGCCACCATGCCCTGCTAGTTTTGTATTTTTAGTAGAGATGGGGTTTCACCATGTTGGTCATTGGTCAGGCTGGTCTCGAACTCCTAACCTCAGGTGATCCACCCACCTCAGCCTCCCAAAGTGCCGGGATCACAGGCATGAGCCCCTTCTGTCTTTCAAAAGCTCAGCCCCAGACCACCATCCCACAGTGGAGCCTTTCCTTCTCCAATAAAATGGCTCCCTTTGGGGTCCCCCACGTGCCTGTTTCTGTCTTGATTTGGTTCTCTGCCCTGCTGGTTCTGTAAATCCCTCTGAGAAGGACTCGACTTCTCCCAAACTCCAACACCTCACATGGTGCTTGGCACTTAACAGATGATTAAATGAATGGAGAAAAGTGGAAGGCAAAAATCTTTAAAATGTCTTTTAAGCCTGTAATCCCAGCACTTTGGGAGGCCGAGGTGTGCGCATCACGAAGTCAGAGAGAGATCGAGACCATCCTGGCCAACATGGTGAAACCCTGTCTCTACTAAAAATACAAAAATTAGCCGGGCGTGGTGGCACACACCTGTGGTCCCAGTTACTCGGGAGGCTGAGGCAGAAGAATTGCTTGAACCCAGGAGGCGGAGGTTGTAGTGAGCCAAGATTGCGCCACTGCACTGCAGCCTGGCGACAGAGCAAGACTCCATCTCAAAAAAAAAAAATGTCTTTTAAGATTTAAGAATTTTAAATGTTTGAAAATTTGTAAATGGTTATTTGTCAACTTTACAACAGGACGATGTTGTCGCCGGCCAGTAGGTGGCGCTGTGGCACATGATTTGAGCCTCTGGGATTCACACAGCTGCTCAAGTGGAGAACACCTTGCCGGGACGCATTAGCACCAAGTCAAGCTACGCATCTCCCTCCCAGGGGTGATCACCCAGCGTGGCCTCCATGGCATAGGGGGACTAAGATGAGGCTCCTTTAGTACAGCCTCGAGGAGTGATGTGTGCTTACCCTCCAGCAGCTTGTTCTCATGAAAGGCTCCACAATTAGGGACCTTCAGATGCTTAGATCTGGGGTATCAGCTGACTCAAGCACCTCAGAATCCCAGATTGTTGTGGTAGGTTAAGGGCATTTGGAGTTTGGGTTTACTGGCCTGGGCCTGAATGCCAGCCTTTCCTCTTCCTTGGTGTATGATCTTGGGAGGTTACCTGTCCTAGGCCTCCATTTACTTGTTTGTAAAATTAACAGTGATGCCTGCTTTATAGGGTTGTTATGAAACTCAACTACAAAATACTTGACCAAGACTGGTCAAGACACGGTGGCTCACTCCTGTAGTACCAGCACTTTGGGAGGCTAAGGCGGGCAAATCACCTAAGGTCAGGAGTTCAAGATCAGCCTGACCAACATGGTGAAACCTCGACTCTACTAAAAATACGAAAATTAGCTGGGCGTGGTGGCACACACCTTTAATCCCAGCTACTCAGGAGGCCGAGGCAGGAAAATCGCTTGGACCCGGGAGACAGAGGTTGCAGTGAGCCTAGATAGAGTTACTGCACTCCAGCCGGGGTGACAGAGCGAGACTCTATCTCAGAAAAAAGAAAATAAAAATGTACTTCATTTTCTCCTCAGCCCAGCTGGTCCCCCCTCTGCTGCTGTGCTCTACGCATTTCATCTCAATTGGGTGACATACTTGAATATAGCAATTATAAAAACAGCAACCTCAGAAGAATACCTGGCATCCAGACCACCCCAGCCCATTTCCACAAGGTACCAACTTCTGTAAGCCTTAAAGAGCTAAATCATTCAGGCTGGGCACAGTGGCTCATGCCTGTAATCCCAGTACTTTGGGAGTCCAAGGCGGACAGATCACTTGAGGTGAGGAGTTCAAGACCAGCCTGGCCAACATGGTGAAACCCTATCTCTACTAAAAATACAAAAATAGCCAGGTGTGGCGGTGCCCATCTGTCGTCCCAGCTACTTGGGAGGCTGAAGCAAGAGAATTGCTTAAACCCAGGAGGCAGAGTTTGCAGTGAGCCGAGATTGCACCACTGCACTCCAGCATGGGCAACAGAGTGAGACTCTGTCTCAAAAAAAGAAAAAAAAAAAGAGCTAAGCCATCCAGATCCCTTGGTATAGATACAGGGGGAGCTTGGGCAGTCTCATCACAGCAGAACCTCAGCTCTTGGCACATTCTTTTCTTTATTACCAGCTTTTGAAACTGAAGTGTAGGAGAGTCTTGGTATAGGAGAGTCTGAGTGACAGCAAGCCCTGCAGGACTTAGGCATTGATAAAGCACAGTCCCCATGCACAACAGTAGTCCCACAACCAGAGAAGGGGACAGAGAAACATTTTAAGAAGTAGCAGCTGACCAGCAGATCAAAGTTGCAGTGCACTGTGATTGCACCTATGAATAGCCACTGCACTCCAGCCTGGGCAACATAGTGCGACCCTATCTAAAAAAAAAAAAGAAAATGGCCAGGCGTGGTGGCTCAAGACTGTAATCCCAGCGCTTTGGGAGGCCAAGGCAGGAGGATCGCTTGAGCCCAGGAGTTTCTGAGACCTGCTTAGACAACATGGCAAGATCCCATCTCTACCAAAAATACAAAAAATTAGCTAGGCATGGTGGTGCGTGCCCATAGTCCCAACTAGCTGGGAGGCTGAGGTGGGAGGATCACCTGAACCCAGGAGCTGTGAGCATGCTACTGCACTCCAGCCTGGGTGATAGAGTGAGCCCCTGGCTGAAAGGAAAAAAAAAAAGTAGCTGGGTGTGCTGGCACGCGCCTGTAATCCTCACTGCTCAGGAGGCTGAGGCATGAGGATGGCTTGAGCCCAAAGGTTGAGGCTATTCTGAGCAGTGATGGCACCACTGCACTCCAGCGTGGGTCACAAACTGAGGCCCTCAAAACTAAAATGGCCATACATTTTAATTTTTTTTTCTGTGTTGTTCATTCTGTTCCCTTGATCTATACGTCTATCCTTCTTCCATATCTTATAGATTTGATTACTAGAAGTTTCATAGCAAGTTTGGAAACCAGGGAGTACACATTTTCCAATTTTATTCTTTTTTGGACATGTTTTGGTTATTCTAATTCCTTTGCCTTTCCATGCAAATTTTAAGATCCAATTCTCAATTTTTTTTTGAGATGGGTCTTGCTATATTGCCCAGGCTGGTCTCAAACTCCTAGGCTCAAGGGGTCCTCTTGCCTTCTCCTCTCAAATAGCTGGGATTACAGGCACATGCCACAACACCTGCCCTCTCGATTGCTTTAAGATAAACAAAACAACAAACATTCTTTGGAAGTCTGATAGGCATTGCATTGAATTAAATAGACAAATTTGGGGAGAATTACCCTGTATCTTTACAACATTGAGTCTTCCCCTGGCCGATGTGGTGAAATCCGGCTCTACTAAAACTACAAAAATTAGCTGGGCATGATGATGCATGCCTGTAATGTCAGCTATGTGGGAGGCTGAGGCAGGAGAATCGCTTAAACCCAGGAGGCAGTAGTTGCGGTAGGCAGAGATTGCGCCACTACACTCCAGCCTGGATTACAGAGTGAGACTCAGTCTCAAAAACAAACAAACAAAAAACCTGTTGAGTCTTCCAGTCCATGAATGTGAAATGTCTCTGTATTTTTCTAGATATTTGATTTCTCTCAGCAATGTTGTTTTATGGTTTTATGTGTATGGATTTTTTGTGTGTGTGTGTGGTTTTATGTGTATGGATTTTTTTTTTTTTTTTTGAGACGGAGTGTCTCTCTGTTGCCTAGTCTGGAGTGCAGTGGCACAATCTTGGCTCACCATAACCTCTGCCTCTTAGGTTCAAGCGATTCCCCCTGCCTCAGCCTCCCAAGTAGAGTAGCTGGGATTACAGTTGTCCACCACCACCACACCTGGCTAATTCTTTGTATTTTTAGTAGAGATAGGGTTTTACTATGTTGGCCAGGCTGGTCTCGAACTCCTGACCTCAAGCAATCCATCTGCCTCGGTCTCCCAAAGTGCTGGGATTACAGACGTTAGCCACAGTGCCCGGCCATGTGTGAAACTGTTTTCTCAGTTTCTTTTTCGGATTGTTTATTGCCAGTTTATACAAATACAGTGGATTTTGGTATGTTAATTTTGTATTCTGGGACCTTTATTCTAGTCAGGTTTTTTTTTTAAACATTCCTTCAGATCTTCTACAGTAGAATTATGTCATCTGCCAATGAAGATCATTTTACTTCTTTCTTTTCAGTATAGATGCCTTTAGTGTATTTTTCTTAACTTATTGCACAAATTGCACATTCAAAAATGTTTAGCGGGACTGGGGAGAAAGACATCCTTGCCTTGTTTCTGATCTTAGGGAGAAAGTCTTTAGTCTCACTGTTAAGTATGATGTTAGCTTTATGTTTTTCTTTTAAGATGGAGTTTAGCTCTTGTTGCCCAGGCTGGAGTGCAATGGTGCAATCTCGGCTTACAGCAACCTGTGTCTCCCGGGTTCAAGCGATTCTCCTGCCTCAGCCTCCCGAGTAGCTGGGTTTATGGGCATGCGCCACCACACCCAGCTAATTTTGTATTTTTAGTAAAGATGGGGTTTCTGCATGTTGGCCAGGCTGGTCTCAAACTCCCAACCTCAGGTGATCTGCACACCTCAGCCTCCCAAATGCTGGGATTATAGGTGTGAGCCATGGCGCCACGCAGCTGTATGTTTTTCATAAGGGCTATATTCGTTTGCTAGGGCTGACATACAAGGTACCTCACACTGGATGGCTTAAACAACAGAAATGTATTTTCTCAGAGTTCTGGAGGCTTAAAGTCCAAGATCAAGGTGTCGGGGGTGGGGAGGTTGGTTTCCTCTGAGGACCTCTCTCCTTGGCTTGTTTACAGCTGCCTTCTCGCTGTGTCTTCGCAGGATCTTCCCTCTGTGTGTCTCTTCTTATAAGGAGACCAGTCAGACTGGATCAGGACCCACCCCAGTGACCTCATTTAACTTTAATTACCTCTTTAAAGACCTTGTCTCTTAATACAGAGACACTGAGGTAATTGAGTTAGGACTTCAGCATATTACTCTGGAGCTGGGTGTGGTGCCCCATGTCTATAATCCCAGCAGATGGCTTGAGCTTTGAGAGCAGCCTGGGAAACATGGTGAAACCCCATCTCTATGAAAAATACAAAAATTAGCCGGACGTGGTGGCGCACACCCCATAGTCCAGCTACTCAGGAGGCTGAGGTAGGAGGATGTCTTGAGCCTGGGATGTGGAGGTCAAAGGCCTGGAAGCACAGGTCGCAGTGAACCTAGATTGTGCCACTGCACTCCAGATGGGCAACAGAGCCAGACTTTGTCTCAAGAAAAATTAAAAACTAAAAATTTAAATAGACATATAATTTTTTTTTTTTTTTTTTTGAGACAGAGTCTCATTCTGTTGAATGAGACTCCAGGCTGGAGTGCTGTGGAGCAATCTCAGCTCACTGCAACTTCTGTCTCCTGGGCTCAAGTGATTCTTGTGCCTCAGTCTCCCGAGTAGCTGGCATTACAGGCAGGTGCCACCATATCCACTTAACTTTTGTATTTTGAGTAGAGACAGGATTTTGACATGTTGGCCAGGCTGGTCTCAAACTCCTGACCTCTGGTGATCTGCCCACCTCAGACTCCCAAAGTCCTGGGATTACAGGCATGAGCCACTGCACCTGGCCTAATTTTTTTTTTCTTGATACAGAATCTTGCTCTGTTACCCAGGCTCGATCACAGCTCACTGCAGCCTCGACTTCCCAGACTCAAGCTGTCCTCCCACCTCAGCCTCCCAGGTAGGTGGGACTGTGGACATGTGCTACCACGCCCAGCTAATTTCTTGTATTTTTTTTAGAGACAGGGTTTCACTATGCTGCCCAGGCTGGTCTCAAACTCCTGAGCTCAACCAGTCCTCCCACCTTGGCCTTCCAAAGGGCTGGGATTATAGGTATGAGCTCCTATGCCTGGCTTGGATGCCTGGACATGCAATTTTTAGAATAATATGTGGCCATGACTCTTCTAGAGTTGAATGTATTTTATTTTTCAGAGACCATCAACAAGATTTCATGGCTTTAAAGAAAGGAGCTGCTTCAGGAAGAGAGAAAATGGCTTGAACGGTATAGCCTTCAAATGTAGACTGAGAGAAGAGGTATCAACTCTGCATGAGCTGGAGCGGGGTGGAATAGACACACAGGTGATAAAGAAAATACAGTAAAACGTGAACCCTACAACCTGGGTGGTAGACGAAAACCCTGCAGTAGCCTCACCTGGGAAAAGTTGCCTTGCAAGATTGAGGCTGCCCATTCTGCAAACCCACCCTAGCCACCAAGCAGGCAGCAGTAAAAAGTCTAGACCCAGCCAAGTACGGTGGCTCCTGCCTGTAATCCCAGCACTTTGGGAGGCTGAGGTGGAGGGATCACAAGGTGAGGAGAAAGACCATCCTGGCTAACACAGTGAAACACTGTCTCTACTAAAAAATATATATATACAAAAAATTAGCCGGGTGTGGTGGCACACACTTGTAGTCCAAGCTACTCGGTAGACTGAGGCAGGAAAATCGCTTGAACCCGGGAGGCGGAGGTTGCAGTGTGCCAAGATTTCACCACAGCATTCCAGCCTGGGCGACAGAGTGAAACTCCGTCTCAAAAAAAAAGAAAAAGAAAAAGTCTAGACCCAGTAGGAAATACCATGGAAACCAAGTTGCAATGCGCGGGTTAGGGGCCTAGCAGAGGGGCCGTCCAGCTCTTCACCATTGGATACCGGGTCTCAGGAGTGGGAGTGTCATTCTCAGGGTCACACAGCGTGTCAGTTCCAGACTATGCCTTCCAGTGTCTCGTTAATCTTTTATCCATTCAGCTTCTCTTCTGGTTCATGAATCCAGCTCTCTTAGGACTTTTTTTTTTTTTTTGCGGGGACAGAGTCTCCCTCTCTCGCCCAGGCTGGAGTGCAGTGTTGCCATTTTGGCTCACTGCAATCTCCACCTCCCAGATTCAAGCAGTTCTCCTGCCTCAGCCTCCTGAGTAGCTGGGACTACAGGCGCCTGCCACCACGCCCAGCTAATTTTTTGTATTTTTAATAGAGACAGGGTTTCACCATGTTGGCCAGGCTGGTCTTGAACTCCTGACCTCAAGTGATCCGCCTGCCTTCGCCTCCCAAAGTGCTGGGATTATAGGCGTGAGCCACCACGCCCGGCTTGGGACTCTTCTTGGAGTGAGTCAGGGCCATGGGACCCTTCAAAAGTTGCTCCACCCTAATCCCCAAAATATATTCTCCTCCCACCTGTCTCAAGCACCTGGCCATGTTTGCCATGGAAGCCCAAGAGTAGGAAGTGGTCTTTTATTACCCGACACAGCAGAGCTTTAGAAAGTGAACTGGGAAAGATCCGGATGTGAATTAAAGCACTGGGAATGGAAGGCAGAAAGCCTGGATTAGTGGGGGATGCTCCATGCACTTGCTGAGTGACCTTGGACAAGCACCTTAGACACACTGAGCCCGCTTCCTTGTCCGCATGATGGGCATCCCATCTGCTACTGCACCGGGTTCTTGTGGCAATAACTTGAACTCACACCTGCAAACAGGCTCTGTGGGCTCTATAAACACAGGTGGCTTGGCCAGGCGTGGTGGCTCACACCTGTAATCCCAGCACTTTGGGAGGCTAAGGTGGGAAGATCACTTGAGCCCAGGAGTTGGAGACCAGCCTGGACAACACGACAAAACCCTGTTTCTACAAAAAAAAAGAAATTAGCCAGGTGTGGTGGCACACACCTGATCATGGCTGCTTGGGAGACTGAGGTGGGAGCATTGTTTGAGCCTAAGGGTCAAGGCTGCAATGAGCTGAGATTATAACACTCCAGCCTGGGTGACAGAGTGAAACTCTAAAAAAAAAAAAACAAACACCAAAAACCAGGTAGCTGTTATTAAGCATTGCTAGGACCTGCATGTGGTGGCCCTGAGGGTGCTGGGTTTCTGTCTAGGAAGAAGAAACTCCTGAACCCCTAGGTACTGTGGGGGACATGCAATTCCAGGCCGCTTCATGGCTTGTGTGCCTAGGCTCGTGCCCATCCCTGGCACCCATGACGATATCCACATTCCACTGATGTTTCCCTAGGAAAGCCAAGCCCACCTGCATCTCAGCAGAACTTCCACGGAGTTGGAACCCCGCTCTGAGAGTGTGTGGGCTCGAGGGTCGGAGGTCTCACAAACTCCAGAAGGAGGACGGAGTTGGTTTGCAAGGCTGTCCTTTGGCACGGTTGAATAACCTTTAATCTGCCCCAAGAGGAACATGGGCATCAGGCCATGGCCTGCAGGACAGCCGTGTATTTTCTGAGAAACGTGGCCCGAGGTGCAGATCTACTCCAGCGCACTCTGGTGGGGTCATGCCGGCCATAGCCGGGCCACAGAACATCATGGCAATGGGCTGCCCTCCTGCTCCGCCCCCTGTTTGTCTAGAGGCAGACTAGATCCCAGCAGGACCAGAGTTAGCCAAGGGCATCACGTGCTCTTGTCCCCGCCTGCCCTGCCTCCTCGTGCCTCACTCCCTCCTGGCCCGTCACGTGAGTGACGGTGGTGGGCACTGGGGCCCACCGACACTGCCTGGACAGACGTTCCGAAGGCACCCTTTCCCTCCCACAGGTGCAGCCCCAGACCACGCCTCACCCCCCGCCCGAGCCCACAGCTTGCACCTCTCTGGTGTGCAGTTACCTCTTGCCTATGTTTAATTCATGGCTGGGGTGGTTGGGCCGAGCTTCCCAAGAAAAGAAAGAATTCCCCCTGGGTCTTGCCCAGTTCCTGCTCACCAGAAGGACCAGAGCTGAGGTCCTAGCCTCCTCCCAGGGCCTGGGGTTGGGGAGTGGAAGCCATCAGTGGGCTCGGAGGGCACCGTCCTAGCCAGGACACGGGCATCGGTCACTAATCTGCAGCCCTGGAATGTCCGCGGGCCAATCAGTGGGGTCTCGGGGGGGCTCCCCCAAGGGCGCTAATAATCCTGCCATGATTAGCAGGGGCCTCGGGGTGAGTGCGCACGGCTCTGCCTGCTGTCGGGGGCGGGCTGTCCAGGCAAGGCCCGGGCAGGCAGGCATCCCCCGGAGCTGTCGCTTTCATGCCAGTGCCGACGGGAGGCTGTTTGGACACTCTGATTACTCACTCACTAGCCCCCCCTCTTTGTCCACCAGCCCAGCCTGACTCCTGGAGATTGTGAATAGCTTCATCCAGCCTGAGAAAGAAGCCAGGAGGCTGAGCCAGGCCGTACTTAAAGTGCCCAACAGGCCCAACAGACCCATGCTGCATCCGGAGCCCTCCCTTGGCTGGGGGGAGCCTCCTGCCTGTGCTCCTGGCCCTCCTTGGCACCACCTGGGCTGAGGTGTGGCCGCCCCAGCTGCAGGAACAGGCTCTGCTGCCCAGAGGTAAGGGTCACCTAGTGAGGATGAGGAGGAGGCACCAGCGAGAGCTCTGTGGGGCGGGTGCTGGGAGACTTCTGGAAAGCTGGTCAGGACTGAGCCCAGGCTGTGCTGGTGGTTTGATGAGGGAGCCCTGGGACAATCCTGGGTGGTAAGGGGTAGATGCTGGACTGAGGAGGAAGGAGGAGGAAGGGGGCCAGGGCTGGGGTCAAGGGAGAGTGGTCGAAGGAGGCTTTGGCGGGAGCCTGGAGAAACCCAGTGGCCCAGAGAGCCCAGACAGGGGCCTGCTGGGAGCTAGCTGCCCCCCTACACCCAGTTCCCACCCCCCGTTCCCCTCCCGCCACCCCGGCCCACGCCTGCTGTACCTGGTCTCTCTCTCAGCCTCCCTCTGTCGCTATGCCCCGGTGTCCCACACCCACCACACTCCTCTCCCATTTGTTTCCCAAGGGCGGGGACGCGTGCTTTTTTTGCAAAGTATTGGGTCCAGGTCCCCGCCATCCTCGGGCAGCCTGACCTTCCCTCTCCACCCCAGCCCTGAATAGGAAGGAGAGTTTCTTGCTTCTCTCCCTGCACAACCGTCTACGCAGCCGGGTCCAGCCCCCTGCAGCTGACATGCGGAGGCTGGTGAGTACCCAACCCAGCTGGGCTCAGCTAGGGGGGCGGCCGGAGGTACAGACCCCGGAGGGCTGCTCGGGAGGCCATGCCTGTCTGGGAGCCCTTCTACCTGACCAAGGTGGGCAGGCACAGCTGGGCTCCTTACCCCCCTGGGGGACCGAGGCCCTGGTTGCTGGGGGTCTCTGCAGCTTCTTAACGCCCCCCCACCCTTAGTTCAGGAGGTGGGGCCCCACAGCTCCTACTCACCTGAAGGGCAGGACCTTGGGCCTTCCCGGGCATCTTGTTGCCACGGAGACCAGGATCCACAGTAGGAGCCAAATCCCCTCCTCCAGGGAAGGGGGAGCTTCATAAGGAGCCCCGCAGGCCAGGGAGGGAGAAGGTCCTGCTGGGCTGGGGAGGGGCTTCTGTACGGCAGGGACCCAGCGCTGCCTCCTGAGCTAATCTGGGCCACTAGGACGGGCCTTGCCCATGTTCTCTGCCCCTTCACTTGTCCACATTTTCAGCAGGAGCCAGGGATCGAGGGTATAATGTCCCCACCAGCCCAGCTGGGGCTGCAGGGTTGGGGCTGTCATCTAGGGGCTCAGAAATGCTGCCTCTGGGACTGTAGCAGCCCCAGCCCCTGTAAGCAGGCTAGGGAGCCACAGAGGGCGGTGGGGGTGGGAGGTTCCCCATGGCTGCTTCCCATGAACTCCTCCGAGGCTGGCAGCCACGGTGGTGACCTTGAGCACTCCAGAGTCAGTTTCCCAGGAGGTGGGGGTGGGGTGGCTAAGTGGGGGAGTCGATTCTCCCCCCTTTTCCCTGCCCTGAGCAGCTCTGCCCCCTCCTCAGCCTCAGACCTAGGCAGCCAGGGCTGCTCCTAGCTGTGACCTCTGGGGTGGGTGCTCCTGCCTAGGAGCCCAGGCTGCAGCAGTCGCTGGCTGGCAGTTGGCACCGTTTCCAGGGCCCTTTTGTACCTTTATGAAAATGAAGAAAAACTTCATTTTAATAAAGGTACAAGTAGTGCCCAATGGCTTAGCCTCCCTTGTGGTCTGGCCCCAAGCACCTCTCCAGGCCTCTCCGGGGCACCCCTTATTTGTACACAGTGGAGACTGAAGGTCTTGTGGAGGTGTGGGGCTGCTGAGGGATCTCGGGGAGCCCCCAGCCCCTGGCCCAAGCCTTCGTCAGAGGTAAAATCCTAATAGCCATTAGTGCAGGGCCAAGTTGGCTGGGGTGCAGCCCAAGGGGCTCCTCCCTCCCTGCGTCCACTCCATCCTGCAGGCACCTCCCTGCTCCATTTACAGATGAGCTCAGGGAGTCTTGGGAGGTTAGGAGACTGCGGCAGGTCACCCAGGGGTCGCGATTGCCAGGTCCCTTGTTTAAGAAGAGAGAGGGGGCTGGGCGCGGTGGCTCATGCCTGTTGTTCCCAGCACTTTGGGAGGCTGAAACAAGCAGATCACCTGAGGTCAGGAGTTCGAGACCAGCCTGGTCAACATGATGAAACCCCATCTCTACTAAAAATGCAAAAAAATAGCTGGACGTGGCAGTGCATGCCTGTAATCCCAGATACTCAGGAGGCTAAGGCAGGAAAATCGCTTGAACCCAGGAGGCGGAGGTTGCAGTGAGCTGAGATCGCGCCATTGCACTCCAGGCTGGGCGACAGAGTGAGACTCCCATCAAAAAAAAAAAAAAAAAAAAATTAGTCAGATGTGGTGTCACGTGCCTATAATCCCAGATACTTGGGAGGCTGAGGCAGGAGAATCACTTGAACCTGGGAGGTGGAGGTTGCAATGAGCTGAGATCACTCTACTATACTCCAGCCTGGGCAACAGAGCAAGACTTCATCTCAAAAAAAGATAAAGACGACGGAGGGGCAGGGGTCAGCTGTGTGTGGTGGGAGCAGGTGAGTCCGGCTCCTGGGGGGGCAGAGAGGCATGGCTGGAGGGCTTTTTTTTTTTTTTTTTTGAGATGGAGTCTTGCTCTGTTGCCCAGGCTGGAGTGCAGTGGCACCATCTTGGCTCACTGCAACCTCCATCTCCCAGGTTCAAGCAGTTCTCCTGCCTCAGCCTCCCGAGTAACTGGGATTACAGGCATGCGCTACCACACCTGGCTAATTTTGGTATTTTTAATAGAGATGGGATTTCACCATGTTGGCCAGGATGGTCTCGATCTCTTGACCTAGTGATCCACCCACCTCGGCCTCCCAAAGTGCTGGGATTACAGGCATGAGCCACCGTGCCTGACTGGCTGCAGGGCTTTTTGCATCACAGGAGGGTGGCATGGCCGGGTGGGGAGCAGTGGAGCCTTACTGACAATGGCCAGGGCCCAAACACAGAACCAGTCTGCAAGGCATGGGCACTGCTCACAGGAGGAGACGGGAGAAAGACAACAGGAGCCCATCCCACTGCCTGGGCAGGGCCGAGGGTGCCCCACGACAGGACTCGGGAGACAGAGGCTCAGTCCTGAGAGGAGCTGGGCTCCTGGTCAGGCATCACAAGCATCAGTGCTTCCTCCAGCAGGACTCCTCATCCAGTGCTCTCTTTGCCTCATGACCTGGCCCCCAGTGGATGTCAGAGACGTCAGGGGAGTTGAATCTTTGAGGCCTGGCCCAGTGGTCAAAGGCCTCCGACAGATGTCTCTGTTTGTGCCCCCTTAGGACTGGAGTGACAGCCTCGCCCGACTGGCTCAAGCCAGGGCCTCCCTCTGTGGCACCCCAGCCCCGAGCCTGGCGTCTGCCCCGTGGCGCACCCCACAAGTGGGCTGGAATGTGCAGCTGCTGCCCGAGGGCTCAGCGTCCTTTGTTGAAGTAGTCAGCCTGTGGTTCACAGAGGGGCAGCAGTACAGCCACGCGGCAGGGGAGTGTGCCCACAACGCCACCTGCTCCCACTACACACAGGTGAGTGTGTCTCAGGGGAGGCCAGTGTGCCAGCTCCCAGATACAGGCTCCCGCGGGGCCATCTCAGAAGAGGATACAGTTTGTCCTAAATGTTTGGATTCCTTTTCCTCTAATTTGTTTAGTTTTCCTTTTTTTTTTTTTTTTTTTTTTTTTTTTTTTTGAGACTGAGTCTTGCTCTATTGCCCAGGCTGGAGTGCAATGACAAGATCTCAGCTCACTGCAACCTCTGCCTCCCGGGTTCAAGCGATTCTTATGCTTCAGTCTCCTGAGTCGCTAGGACTGCAGGTGTGCGCCACCACACCTGGCTAAGTTTTTGTACTTTTTGTAGAGATGGGGTTTCACCATGTTGGCCGGGCTGGTCTTGAACTCCTGGTCTTAAGTGATCCACCCGCCTCAGCCTCCCACAGTGCTGGGATTACAGGCGTGAGCTACCATACCCGGCCTCTATTATCGTTTCTAGTTTTCTTGATGTGAATGTTTAGATCATTAATTTTAAATCTTTTTTTGTTTCTACTATATACATTTAAAGCCATAAATTTCCCTTTAAGTGATTTCAGCTGCATCGCATAAGTTTTAATATTGTTTTCATTGTGATTTAGGGATGTTTTCTATTTCCAGTCATGATGTTTTGTTTGTTTTGAGACAGGGTCTGGCTCTGTCGCCCAGGATGGAATGCAGTGGTGCGATCTCAGCTCACTGTAGCCTCACCTTCCTGGGCTCAGGTGATCCTTCCACCTCAGGTTCAGAGTAGCTGGGACTACAGGTGTATGCCACCATGCCTGGCTAATTTCGTGTGTATGTGTGTGTTGTTGTTGTTGTTGTTGTTTTCAGATGGAGTCTCATTCTGTCGCCAGGCTGGTGGAGTGCAGTGTTGCAATCTCGGCTCACTGTAACCTCCACCTCCCGGGTTCAAATGATTCTCTGCCTCAGCCTCCCCGAGTAGCTGGGAGTACAGGCACGAGCCACCATGCCCAGCTAATTTTTGTATTATTAGTAGAGATGGAGTTTCACCCTGTTGGTCAGGATGGTCTTGATCTGCTGACCTAGTGATCTGCCCACCTCAGCCTTCCAAAGTGCTGGGATTACAGGCGTGAGCCACCGTGCCCGGCCAGGTAATGTGTCTGGCCAATTTTTTGTATTTTTTTTAGAGACAGGGTTTTGCCATGTTGGCCAGGCTGATCTTGAACTTCTGAACTCACATGATCTGTCCAACTCAGCCTCCCAAAGTGCTGGGATTACAGGTGTGAACCACCACAACTGGCCATGATATTGTTTTAGTTTTGGAAGTGTATCTTTAAGTTTCTAAACTATGTTCTCTTCTTTACTTATGTCTACATTATTTACTTTAAATTTCATTGCATTTAATTCATAGAATGTGGTCTGCAGAATATGTTGATTCTTTGGTATTTGTTGAAACTTGCTTAGGGGTCTAATGTGTAGTCTTGCTTTGTGGTTTGCAGAAGTCCCATGCATTCCTAAAAACGATGCATATTCTTTAAGCGTTAGATACATGTATATGATCTCATTTTCACATCTCCTTGCTACAAGCCAGTCTTGTACATGCCATTTTTAGTTGCTACTGGAGAGTTTTTTTCACTCTTCCTGTATATTGACTATTTGTGCTATTTCCAAGTTGTCACAGATTCTAAGACTTTAAACTGGTTTGCAGACCTGTATCCATTAGCTTTTGCTGCATGACATACTACCCCAAAATTTAGCAGCTTACGATTCTGCAGGTCAACTTCTTGGGTTGGGCTCAGCAGGGAGGTTTTCTGGACTTGGCTAGGTCCACTCATGCACCCACAATCAATCAGGGAGCCGGCTGGGAGCTGGCTGTGCAAAAAGGCCTCTAATGGTTCATCTCTGCCCCATGAGGCCTTTCAACCTGCAGCAGGCTATACTGAGCTTGTTCATGTGGTTGGCTGAGCATGGTTCTATGAGAATGAGTGGAAATTGCAAGTTCTCTAAAGGCCTAGGTTCAAAATTGGCTCAGTATCACTTCTGCTGCATTCTGGTGGCCAACACCAGTCGCAGGACCAGATAGATTCAAGAAGTGGGGAAAGAGACACCTCTCCTTGCTGCAAAACCTGGAAAGTCACATTTAAAAGGGTAGGCTAGAGCAAGAAGTGAAGGGTTGTGGTCATGATGCAGTCACAAGGCCCTTGACGTCCCAGTCTTTTTTGGCTACTCCCCTCCACCCATCAACAGTCTCCCCTGCCTTCAGATACCTGCTAGCCCTCCCTTCTCCATCCCCCCTCTCAACTAAGAAAGCCTTCCTGGACTATTCCCACCCATGCTTCTAGCCCTGCCCAGGACAGCTGCTGCTTTTGAGCCCCTGAGGAGTTGAGGGAGCCTTCTGTCTGCCTGGATGATGGCAAAAGCTGTGTACTCCTCCCCAGGGGTAGTCAATGGTAGGGTTTCTGAGCTCCTGTGTCTCCTGTAGCTCGTGTGGGCCACCTCAAGCCAGCTGGGCTGTGGGCGGCACCTGTGCTCCGCAGGCCAGGCAGTGATGGAAGCCTTTGTTTGTGCCTACTTTCCTGGGTAAGCGCTGCTATCCCCTGCTGGGCTGTCTGGGAGGTGAGGAGGGATGCTTTCACCCAGGGTGAGATGCTCACCCACCCACCTGAAAGTCCCTGATACCTTGCTCTGCACCCTTGGTGGGAGAGGGGGAAGAGAGGAAAGGCAGAGGGTGCTGAAGATTCTGGCCACATAGAAGGTGCTGATCTGTGGATGCCCCTTCCTGGATGCTCGTCCCGGTATCAGGGAGTTTGCCCAGGATTCTTTTGGAGATCATCTCTTCTCTCCCAGGGAATCACGCTATCTCACCTAGCTCCCTGACTCTCTGGCTGGGCCACAGGAGCTGAAGGAGCCAGAGAGTCAGGCAGCAGGGCCCGCCACTGCCTTGCCCAAGGCCAGGCCCTCCCACACCCTGTGGTGCTTGCTCATCCTCACAGAGGGAACTGGGAGGTCAACGGGAAGACAATAGTCCCCTATAAGAAGGGCGCCTGGTGTTCGCTCTGCACAGCCAGCGTCTCGGGCTGCTTCAAAGCCTGGGACCACGCAGGGGGCCTCTGTGGTGAGTGCATGAGGGCCCAGTCTGGTCACCCTGGGTGGGTGACAGCATCCTACCCAGTTGTCCCGGAAGCCCTGGCCCTTAGCACCCTGGGAGGCTCCTGCTGGGAGGAAACCTTCTCGGAGTCCCCTCCTCTTCTGACCAGAGGTCCCCAGGAACCCGTGTCGCATGAGCTGCTGGAACCATGGACGTCTCAACATCAGCACCTGCCACTGCCACTGTCCCCCCCTGGCTACACAGGGAGATACTGCCAAGGTGAGGGCACTGGAGCCTGGGTGTGCCCAGCCCTGCTCTCACTCCAGGTCCTGGGTCTGCCACACTTCCTGAGAGTCTCAAGGGTGTAGGGGTGCTGACCGTGCACTCACTGAGTCTGCCCACTGCATACATTCATTCAACAAGCCTTCACTGAGCACTAGCTGTTTGCCAGACCCTGAGCTGTGCAGGAGATTCACAGTGAAATCAGGTTCAGATGCTTAGACTGAGGAGGAGGACAGAATTAGGATCCAGAAGTGGATTCTGTCCCACTACCCTCCACCCTAACCCACTCTGTGACCATAGGCAGGTCACCTCCCAAATCCCAATTTGTGTCACTCTACAATGGGGATCCAACCAAAGACCCAGGGGTGACAGCAATCAGAAGCCTTGCTGGGTTCTGCCTCTGGGAGGGGTATTCTTGCTGTGGCTGGCATTCCCTGAAGTTCGAGGCCTGTGGAGGGCAGCATGGAGTCCAGGAGGCTGGGGGCTGAGCCTCTGCCCCCCTGTCCTGCCCTGGCAGTGCGGTGCAGCCTGCACTGTGTGCACGGCCGGTTCCGGGAGGAGGAGTGCTCGTGCGTCTGTGACATCGGCTACATGGGAGCCCAGTGTGCCAGTGAGTCCTGCCCCAGGGCCCCCAAAGAGCTAGCCCCTCCCAAGACCCCCCTTAATGGGGCATCAGCTCCCAGGAGCCCCATTGTGTGCCTCTCTTTCCAACTCATTCAGTGACAACACGTTGGGAGCTTGAAACTGGCCACAGCGTGGATATTTACACCAAAGAAATTGGCAAATGCTACAAACCATGGACTTTTTTTTCTTTAGAGAGAGAGAGAGCTCGGTGTTCCACATTTGCCAGTACACTGTTGACTCTCACCACCCACTCTTTTGGAGCAGGTGGCCAAAGAAGGGGCACTCTGAGCTTAGCTCCCCAGCAGGGCAGGAAAGGGCAGGGATTCTGAAGTTCACACACAGACTCAGGCTCCCTACCCCAGCCAAGGTGCACTTCCCCTTCCACACCTGTGACCTGAGGATCGACGGAGACTGCTTCATGGTGTCTTCAGAGGCAGACACCTATTACAGAGCCAGGATGAAATGCCAGGTGATGGTCACCCTACCTTCCCAGGAACCCCCCCCCGAGGGCCTCAAGTGAGGGTCTTAATCGAGGGACCCTGGAGTGAGAGATGATCCCTTCAACATCTCTGACCTCACCCTCATCATCAGCACAAACAGGGGCCATGGACTCTGAGGCTCATAGAAGCCAGGAGGTCACTTATTGATCTGAGGGGCCAAGGTCAAGGCCAACCTCTATCTAAGGGAGTTCCAGCCACTGGTTGCCTTGCAGGAATGCAAGGTCAGGGTGGCCACAGCTCAGGGTTGCTGAAGAAAACCAGCAACCCAGACTTCCACTGGCAACCCTAGAAACCACAATTAATTATTGGGGTTGGCAATCAACCTGGATATATTTAAGACACTGTGCAGATGAAACAGAACCTCCTCAGGGGCCAGACCCTGCCTGACCTGTGGGCTGCCAGGTGGGTCCCTGTGCACAGGAAGAAGAGAAGCAGCCAGGGAGCAGAAGGGACCCTGCTCTTGGAAGGGAGGCTGTGCATCCTGGAGGTGATGACAGCCTGGCCAGCACCCACACATGGCATCGTCGGCCATGGGCAGGAGTGGCAGGAAGGGGCAGCTTGGGTTCTGGGAGCCCAGCCTGTGTGACCCGGGTGGGGATTGCAGAGAAAAGGTGGGGTGCTGGCCCAGATCGAGAGCCAGAAAGTGCAGGACATCCTCGCCTTCTACCTGGGCCGCCTGGAGACTACCAACGAGGTGACCGACAGCGACTTCGAGACCAGGAACTTCTGGATCGGTGAGTGCCCAGCTGATGGGGGTGCGGTGAGTAAGGGGTCACGATGCCCCACCCTGCTGCAGAAACCTGGGGCCATGGCAGCCGCCAGCAGATGGCGAGGGGCGAGGGTGTGGTGATGGCCTGGAGCCCAGAGAGGGGCTGGCTGCTCACCCTCATTCCCAGGGAGGCCCCAGGTGGGGAGCACGTGGGGGCTGGCAGTGCTGGGAAGAGGGGCCAGAGAGGCAGCTAGCAGCAGACTCCAGGCTCTGAGTGGGCCGAGGGACCTCAGGTCATGGGCCAACCTCGACTACCCTGGCCCAGGGCTCACCTACAAGACTGCCAAGGACTCCTCCGCTGGGCCACAGGGGAGCACCAGGCCTTCACCAGTTTTGCCTTCGGGCAGCCTGACAACCAGGGGTGAGTGTGGGGTGCCTGCCTCTCCTGGGCCCCCTTCTCACTTGGGCTTGCCTGGTGGGGCCTCTGGCTACACTGAAGAGCCCCCCCATCCCGCTGCCTGGCTGGGCGCTATGAGGGTCTGGGCCTTCCCTGGTGCCTGCCCAGGTGCCAGAGAGTCCTGGGCACAGCTGGTGCGGGCCAGCGCTGGGGTGAGGGAGATGTAAGCCGGAAGGCATGTCACATGGGAGAGAGGGACCCAGGAAGTCTCCATCCGTCTGTCCCCAGTGTCCCCTGGCTGTGACTCCATCCCTCCAACTGTCACCCACTCACCCCCCTCCCTCCATATCCCCACCCTCTGCCTGCATCAGTTACAATGACACCAGCATTCCTTAGCTGTCACCCCCCTGCACTCATTCACAACACAACCCCGCACCTGCTGACCCTCCAGCCATCCGGTACCAAGAACCCTCTGTTCATGGGGCCCTGCCCTGCTCTTCAAAGCCCTGAAATGCCCAGTGCTGGGGTGGAGGTGGCCCGGCTGCAAAACCACCAAGGATCCAGCGATTTCAGCCAGCCCTCCTTGCCAGCAGCCAGCCTGTGCCCCTGGCTTGTCGCCTGGAGGAAGTCCGGGCCTTGTTGGGGTACCAAGTACACCTCTCACATGGGGCCGTATTCCAGTCCCCCACGTCCCCATCGGCTGGTGTGGTTGTGTGCTGCCATGGGGTAGGCGGAGCTGTTACTCCAGAAAAGGCTTCTCTGAGAAGTGGTCTGGAGAGCAGGGATAGGGGATTGGGGCGGGCCTGGCTCCCAGCAGCCCCATCTGCAGGTGGGGGCACCGGGGCCTCTGAGATGCAGGGGGCCTGATGGGTGGAGGGCTTAGGCCTCTCCCGGACCCCGGACTGCAGTCCTACCACCTGAGCACCGCTCCCTGGCCCGCAGGTTTGGCAACTGCGTGGAGCTGCAGGCGTCAGCTGCCTTCAACTGGAATGACCAACGCTGCAAAACCCGAAACCGTTACATCTGCCAGTTCGGTGAGGGTCTTCCTGAGGCTCCCCTTCTCCATCCCTGTCCCCTGGGGGTACTGCTGGCCTGGTCCAGCCTGCAAGGGTATCTAGGTGGCAGGTTCCAAGTGGGTCTGGGCACACGGGGCCATGGAGGATGGCCTGCTCAGGGCCTTGTACCTGTGGCCTCCTGAGCCCAGAGGGGCAAAGAAGGGCCCAGCACCACACAGCAAGGCATGCAGGCAGGACTAGAGCTGCAGCTCTGCGGGGGGATTTCTCCAAGGACCCTCTCCCCCTGTCATGAAAGCTGCTGCCTGGGAACCTGTTGGGTTCTGGGAGCCCCGTGAACTACGGTGCAGGCAGAGGTGAAACCTGGCCCAGCACCAGCTCCCAGCAGCCCCTGCTAGGAAGGTCTAGAGCGCCATGGGGACCACGGCCATGGGCACTTTCAGACCGAGTGCTGCAGGCCCCCATCTCGGGACTGCCTGGGCTGCCACCGAGCCCCGCTCTCTTCTGCTTCCTTCTAGCTCAGGAGCACATCTCCCGGTGGGGCTTAGAACCCTGAGGCCTGGCCGCACGGCTCCCTCGCCTGCCCTGGGTGCACCGGCTCTGCTTACTTGTCTGCCCACTTGTCTGGAACAAGGGCCAGGCTAAGACCACATGCCTCAGGTCCAAAGAGGTCTCAGACCTTGCACAGTGCCAGAAGTTGAGCAGAGAGAGGCAGGGAGGCCAGTGAGGGACAGGGAGTGAAGGTTAGAAGCTGGGGCCCTTCGCTGCTTTTGATTGGGAAGATGGGCTTCAATGAGGCACCAAAGCAGAAGTCCTGGCCAGCGGTCCAAAGAGACTGCTTTTTTCCACCTGGCACAGACCCTCTGGGGCAGTGGAGCTTCCCTGTGGCATGAACCCCACAGGGCATTAAACTAAGTTATGAATCAGCTGAATCTGTGTGTGTTCATTTCGAAGGGGAATTCAGATGACCCAGGGCGACACTGGAGAGACCAGAGGGGGCCTGAGGCTTCACTGTGATGGCCTCCACCCAGCAATTCTCTTTCCTGGTCGCCCTCATAGTGCAGGACAGTCTCTGGAAGTTTTGGGGCTCCCCCAGGAAGAGGGAGACCAGATTTTACCTCAGTGAGGGGCAGTTCTCATGGCTGGGCTCCAGGCAGGCAGGGTATTAATCGAAGCTGCTCTGAATGTCTGGCAGACCACACGTGTGTCTTGCTCCCACTGGTGGAGTGTCATTGCCATGGTGGTCAGATGGTGGTCAGAATCTGGGCTTCCCCAGCTCCCTCGTCCAGCTCCTCAAACGTCACAGTGGGTGGGTACCTGTGTCGGGCACTTAATAGACATTTGACACCTATTAACTCACACCCTGGCATTCCTCATCCGCAAGGCGTTATCACTACCCCAGTTTACAGCTGAAGAAATGAAGGCACAGAGAGATGGAGTCACTTGCACAAGATTACACAGCTGGGAGTTTAATCCAGCGAGTCTGGCTTTTTTTTTTTTTAAGACAGAGTCTTGCTCTGTCACCCAGGCTGGAGTGCAGTGGCAGGATCTTGGCTCACTGCAACCTCCCGGATTCAAGAGATTCTCCTGCCTCAGCCTCCTGAGTAGCTGGGACTGTAGGCACTTGCCACCACGCCCGGCTAATTTTTATGGTTTTTGTAGAGACAGGGTTGTATCATGTTGCCTAGGCTGGTCTCCGACTCCTGGGCTCAGGCGACCTGCCCGCCTGGGTCTCCCAAAGTGCTGGGGTTACAGCGTGCGCCCCCATGCCAGCCCAGTCCTCTCCCGCTGCCATGGCTTCCCAGGGCTTTGCCTGTCTAGTGGGTGCGGGCGGCTGTCCTGCGTCCTGGCTCAGTGAGGACCCACGCGGGGCGATCACACCGATGCCCCCGGCCCTCTCTACCTCTTTGAAGGCGCTGAGCCCCCCAACCCCTGCCCAGGCACTGGCACAAGGTCGTCTGCGAGGGCCAGGCCTTCCTGATGGCTTTCCAGCTCCGTCTGGTCCCCGGGTCAGCTAGCGGCCGCGCCTCCTCCTCCGGGACCCGTGGCCCTTCCCTTGGCTGGGGCCGCGGCCGCACCGGAGAGGGCCCTGCGCTTGGCCGCGGGAGGTGGGTGGCCCAGGAGCGCGCTCGCCGAGGCCGGGGCGCGGTGGGGGCAGCACGGGCAGGGCGGCCGGACCGAGACCCAACCTCCCATCCCGCCCCAGGCCTGGTTGGGGATCGGACAAGCCATCGTGAGTGGGGCGAGCGCAGGTGTCCTTGGGGGGCCGCGGCAGACACCGGTTGCGGCAGACACCGGTTGCGGGACGACCTGCTCCCGAGGGGGTCCGCAGGCCACACGAAGAGAAACGGGGCGCCTTCAGTCCCCGCCGCGGTCCGCCCCGCCCGAAGCTTTGGCTCCCTGAATCAGCGTCGGGGCAGGGATCCGGGGTGGGGTGCGAGAGGCTGGGAAGCTGGGGAGTCCAGCGCCGCCTCTGCAGCCGGCAGCCCTTGGCTGACTCATCCTCTCCTTCCGCGGTTCCCGCAGGGCTGGGCCTAGGCCGCCCTCACTCCCTCTCCCCTGCAGCCTCCCTTGCGTTTGTCATTCACTCCGCCAGGCTCTCCTCTGCCTCCGCCTGCGCATGCTCAGCGATTAGGAGAAAAAAGACCATGACATCAAAAGGTGTTGGCAAAGGAATCGTGATTATTGTGATACAGAAAGACTCTGCACGTCAGAGGGGATGCCTGTAGTGAGTTCTGGAAACTTACAAGGCCTGACTTACAATATGCCTGTATCTGTGGAGTTTCATCTGGGGAACTTTTATTTTTCCTTGAAAGGGTAAACTCTTAGCCGGAGTATGTCCCTCAGTCTGTAAAAGTCCATGGTGCCCTACATCTATTAGGGGAGTGAGAAGGGGGCAGTGGGCGTTGGAGCGGCTTTTTGAAAGCCCCCACCTATGTTTAGCGTGCTGTCAGAGGCGTGTAAACCGGAGCAACTCCATCTTGAGTGGGCGCTGGGTAAAATGGGCTGAGACCTCCTGGGCTGCATTCCCAGACGGTGAAGGCATTCTAAGTCACAGGATGAGATAGGAGGTCGGCACAAGACACAGGACATAAAGACCTTGCTGATAAAACAGGTTGCAGTAAAGAAACCTCCCAAAACCCACCAAAACCAAGATGGCGATGGGAGTGACCTCTGGTCATCCTCACTGCTACACTCCCCCCCACCCCCCCCCGCACCATGACAGCTTACAAATGCCATGGCAATGTCAGCAAGATACCCTGTATGGTCTAAAAAGGGAAGGCATGAGTAATCCAGCCCTTTTGTAGCATAGCATCAAGAAATAACCATAAAAATTAGCAACCAGCGGCCCCCGGCTTCCCAAAGTGCTAGGATTACAGGTGTGAACCATCACACCTGGCCTCTAATACGTTTATTCGTATTGCTGAGGCTGGGGATTGCTTGAGCCCGAGGGTTTGAGGTGGCAGTGAGCCATGATCCTAGGCTATATTTCAGACTGAGTGAGAGACTGAGACCTTGTCTCACAAAATAAAATTTAAAAAGTCCTTATCTCGGGGTGAGAAAGCCGAATACAGGGGTCTTCTAAGTTGGTACCCAAACCAGCAGCGTCGGCATCACCAGCGAGCTTGTTAGGCAAATTCTGGATCACCCCAGTCTACTGAATTGGAGACCTTAAAGATGGGGCTATCTAAGTTTTAATAAGGCCTCCAGGACCTCAGCTGCATGCTCAAGATTGAGAACCAATGGCCAAAGCAAACCGGTTGAGTCTGAAGTCAGCCCACCTGGCTTTGAATACAGGCTCTGCCACTTAATAACTGCAATTTAGGGCAAGCGAGTAACTTAACAGCTAGGTTAACCAGTTGTCCAAGTTTGCCTGGCAATGTTCTGATTTCAGCATTAAAAGTATAAAATTTGGGGGGAGGGGAGAAAAAAAAAGCATGAAATTACCGCGGTAGCTCACACCTGTAATCCCAGCACTTTGGGAGGCTAAGGTGGGGGGGTCACCTGAGGTCAGGAGTTCTAGACCAGCCTGGCCAACGTGGTGTAATCCCTCTAAACCTCTTTTTGTTAACATAAGTGATGTGCTTTTTTTTTTTTTTTTGAGATGAAGTCTTGCTCTATTGCCCAGGCTGGAGTGCAGTGGCACAATCTCAGCTCACTGCCACCTCCAGGGTTCAAGAAATTCTCCTAACTCAGCCTCCTGTGTAGCTGGGATTACAGGCAACCACCACCATGCCCAGTTAATTTTTGTATTTTCAGTAGAAACGGGCTTTCACCACGTTGGCCAGGCTGGTCTCAAACTCCTGACCTTCAAGTTATCTGCCTGACTCAACCTCCCAGAGTGTAGGGATTACATTTGTGAACCACCACGCCCGGCCAGTGAAGTGCTTTAAACTGTGCCTCGCACATAGTAAATGTGCAGTAAGTGCTGACAATCATTGTCATTAGTATTATTTTTGATTGACACAGAGTCCCCCAGCTGGAGTGCAGTGGCTCGATCTCGGCTCACTGCACCCTTTGCGTCCTGGGTTCCAGCGATTCTCCTGCCTCAGCTTCCTGAGTGGCTGGGATTACAGGCACCCACCACCACACCCGGCTAATTTTCTGTATTTTTAGTAGAGACGGGGTTTCGCCATGTTGGCCAGGCTGGTCTCAAACTCCTGAGCTTGTGATTCGCCCACCTCAGCCTCCCAAAGTGCTGGGATTACAGGTGTGACGTTGTCATTATTAGCTACTAGCTAATAATTAACATTATTTGGCCACAATTGAGTCCAGGTTTCAAGCAACCATCAGAGCAAACAATTGGAACCACCAGCGTCCGAAGCTGTCCCTGTAGAATCCTCATATCAGTACATTCATCCCTGTGTGACACCACCCTCCTCCCTCGACCGTCCTGCACCCTCAGAATTCGTTCTCACAGCAGCTTCCCAGGTTTTTGCCAATATCAATTTAAAAAAAGTTTTAGCCAACCATATACTGTAAATTAATATCAATTAGCAAAATCTTTTGTTTCTTTTGGCAATTCAGTGTCTTCCCAGTGTAGTCTTTTGATGATTCACTACCCTCCTAGATTTGGCCCCTGGGGCCTGCAGGGATCTGACTTGTTATTTAATTCTGGAGAAAATAAGGGGTAGGGTAGGGCTTATGAGACTCCTTTGGGGCAGGGTCATTACTGGATGTGTTACACAGGGAAGCGCTTGCTGCTGGCTAGCTCCTTGCTCACAAGAGGCTCTTCCTCCCGCAAATGCAATGGGGAAGGGGGGAACCCAGGCCGGCCGAGGTTCTGACATCTTTAGCACACGGCTTCTCACGTCACCCAGGACATCCAGGTGGGCAGCTTGGGAAGTAGGAGATGCAGGTTGGAGGAAGAGGCTACAGCCCACCCTGGAAGTAACAGCCCTCCCTCCCCATGATGCAGCTGGCCTTTGTGTCCCCCACTGAAATCTCATCTTGAATTATCCCCAGGTGTCAAGGGAGGGACCAGGTGGAGGTACTTCATCACGGGGGCTGTTTCCCCCGTGCTGTTCTCGTGACAGTGAGTGAGTTCTCACGAGATCTGAAGGTTTTAAAGTGTGGCATCTCCTCTTTCTCGCAGTCACCCCCCTCTCACCACGCTGAGAGGAAGTCGTTAGTTTCCCCTTCCACCATGATTGTAAGTTTCCTGAAGCCTTCCAAGCCATGTGGAACTGTGAGTCAGTTAAACCTCTTTACATTATAAATTATCCAGTCTCGGGTTTGTTTATTTTGCTCTTGTTGTCCAGGCTGGAGTGTAATGGCCCAATCTCGGCTCATTGAATCCTCCGCCTCCTGGGTTCAAGCGATTCTCTCAAATAGCTGGGATTACAGGTGTGCACCAACATGCCTAATTTTTTATTTTTAGTAGAGACAGGGTTTCACTATGTTGGTCAGGCTGGTCTTGACTCTTGACCTCAGGTGATCCGCCCGCCTTGGCCTCCAAAGCGCTTGGATTACAGGCGTGAGCCACCACGCCCAGCCAGTCTTCCCTATCTTTCCGTACAGGCTAATTTGAATAGCCTCTGCTCTCCACACTTCACTCTTCCCTAAAGACCTTTCTTTTTTTTTTTTTTGAGACAGTCTTGCTCTTTTGCCAGGTGCCAGGCTGAAGTGCAGTGATGCAATCTTGGCTCACTGCAATCTCTGCCTCCCGTGTTCAAGCAATTCTCCTGCCTCAGCCTCCCAAGTAGCTGGGGCTACAGGCGTGCGCTACCACACCCTGCTTGTATTTTTAGTAGAGACGGGGTTTCACTATGTTGGCCAGGATGGTCTCGATCTCTTGACCTTGTGATCCGCCCATCTCGGCCTCCCAAAGTACTGGGATTACAGGCGTGAGCCACTGCGCCCGGCCCCTAAAGACCTTTCAAAGTGTGGGTCCCTTTGGTCATTCTGTAGCCATTGGATCAAGCTTTCAGTTTTTTTTTTTCTCTCAGCTGCAAAATATGAACACATTCAAGTTTTGTTTTGTTTGATTTTAAGACAAAGTCTCATTCTGTTGCCCAGGCTGGAGTGCAGTGGCGTGATCTTGACTCACCACAACCTCCGCCTCCCAGGTACAATCAATTCTCTTCCTCAGCCTCCCAATTCCCTGGGATTACAGTCACCTGCCACCACACCCAGCTGATTTTTGTATTTTTAGTAGAGACAGGGTTTCTAACCATGCCTTGAGCCAAGAATTTGAATTCTGAGCTCGTCTTTCTTTTAAGCTGTGTGGTGGTGTTAATGTGAGCGCCCTGCCCAGCAGATTTTGACTTGGGTGCAATCTTTATCCTCTATAGCAGGAGGCACTAGGTCTCCCAAAGCTTTGCCTTTGATGGGTACTTTGTTCGGCGGACCATGGGATTAGCTGTCTTGCTAGGGCATGCCATGGAGCTGGTGGTGTCTTGCCCCTTAATACTGGCTGGATTTTCACTGTCCTCTGGCCACTCTGCAGGCTTAAATTGCTCCCGTTTCCTTTGGGGCTTCTTGCTCTGACCGGTCCTTGTCGTATTTTTTTGTGATAATCAAGGTTCTTAGTTTTAAGCAACAGAAACTAACTCTGGCAACTCTAAGCAGAAAAGGAGTTTGTCAAAGGTACTGGCTAGTTCCCAGGACCTCTGAAAGGGTCAGAAAATCAATGTCGAAGAGGCCACTGGGCAAAGCTGGCCAGGTGAAGACCCCATGGTCTCTGCTGGCACAGAAGCTACAATTGGTACCATGGAAGTGAGACAGAGAAGCCGGCACCTTTGCAAGCTGGATGTAGCTACTTCCACCATCACCGGCAGTTGTTGATATGATGCTTCTTCCTGTCTGTCACTTTAATTCAAAGTGAAGGCCAGGTGCGGTGGCTCACGCCTGTAACCCCAACACTTTGGAAGACCAAAGCAAGAGGACTGCTTAAGGACAGGAGTTTGAGACCAGCCTGGGCAACAGGGCGAGATCCCCGTCTAGCCGAAAAATAAGAAAAAATAAAGCTGGCCAGGCATGGTGGCTTATGCATGTAATGCCAACACTTTGGGAGGCCCAGCCAGGCAGATCACGATGTCAGGAGTACAAGACCAGCCTGACCGACATGGTGAAACCCCATCTCTACTGGAAAAAAAAAAAAAAAGCCAGGCATGGTGGCATGCACCTGTAATCCCAGCTACTCTGGAGGCAGAGGCAAGAGAATCGCTTGAACCTAGGAGGTGGAGGTTGCAGTGAGCCGAGTTCGCACCACCGCACTCCAGCCTGGGTGACAGAGTGAGACTCCATCTTTCGGGGAGGAAAAAAAAAAGAAAAAGTAGCTGGGCATGGTAGAGTGTGCCTGTAGTCCTCGCTACTTGAGAGGCTGAAGTAGGAGAATTGCTTGACTCCAGGAGCTCAAGCCTATGGTGAGTTGTGATCACACCACTACACTCCAGCCTGGGTGACGAAGTGAGACCTCTGTCTCTAAAACAAAAACAAAATAGGCTGGGTGTGGTGGCTCATGCCCGTAATCCTAGCACTTCGGGAGGCTGAGGCAGTGGGATCGCTTGAGCCCAGCTCGGGCAGCACAGTGAAGCGCCGTCTCTACAAAAACTACAAAAATTCGTGGGCATGGTGGCACTCCTGCAGTCGTAGCTACTCGGGAAGCTGAGGTGGGATACTGTGCCATTGTACTCCGGCCTGGGTCACACAGTGAGGTCCTGTCTTACACAAACACAATTGGGTGTATGGGTCTGATTGGAATAGCTAAGTCAGTGCCCAGGTCCAAGCTGCAAGGGAGACCAGGGAAGTGAGGTGGAAAAGGGCATTTTCAGCTGTTTCCAGGGAAGGCAGGCTCTGTCTCAAAGTCTGGGGATATCTCTAACATGGGAAGGGGGGTTCAGATGTGGGGTGCCAGAAAAATGGCTCCTGTCCACTGTACTAAGCTATCTTGGGCTGGGTGCTATGGCTCACACCTGTAATCCCAGCACTTTGGGAGGCTGAGGTGGGTGGGTGGCCAGCAATCAGGAGTTGAAGACCAGCCTGACCAACATGGTGAAACCCCGTCTCTACTTTAAAAAAAAAGCCGGGCATGGGGTTGTACACCTGTAGTCCCAGCTACTCGAAGGCTGAGGCAGGAGAATTGAACTTGGGAGGTGGAGGTTACAGTGAACAGAGATCACGCCATTGCACTCCAGCTTGGGTGAAGAGTGAGACTCTCTCTCAAAGAAAAAAGCCACCTGGTACATCTGGGACTCAGCCTACAGTGCTGGCTTTGTCAGCCCCATGTTCTGACCTGGGCCTCACCGACCACTGCATTCTTTGTAGGGTCAAGTAGATAGAGAGCAGCTCTGTGCAAAGGCAGCGAATCCCAGAGCTGGCAGATCCAGGCCCTGCCTGCATTGGGTGTCCTGAGTGTCTGATGTCATCTAATTCTTGGAACAGTGTAGTGGTCTTGAGGCAGGGGAGTGAGATCTCATTGCTCTCAAGTTGTTCTCCACATGCCCCGGGCACATCTGTCAACCACTCTGTAAGACATGGCTGTTAATAGCACCTGCTTTGTGAGATCATTGTGAGAATTGAATGAGAAGAGGGGGTCGGCACCCTGGCTCATGCCTGTAATCCCAGCCCTTCGGGAGGCTGAGGCAGGTGGATCACCTGAGGTCAGGAGTTCAAGAACAGTCTGGCCAATATAGTGAAACCCTGTGTCTACTAAAAATAACTGCGTTGGCCAGTTACCTTTTTTGGGGGTGCAGGGTCGGGGAGATGGCTCCTCACTCTGTTACCCAGGTTGGAGTGCAGTGGCGTGATCACTGCAGCCTTGGACCCCTGGGCTAAAGCAATTATCTCGCCTCATTCTTCCAGAGAGCTGGGATTACAGGAACAAGGCACCGAGGCTGGCCCAATTTCTTGATTTCTTGTCATTCATCAGCGTGGCCTCTGTTTCTTTATTTTTGAGACGAGTCTGGCTCTGTCACCAAGCTAGAGTGCAATGGCACGGTCTCAGCTCACTGCAACCTCCACCTCCTGGGTTCAAGGGATTCTCCTGCCTCAGCCTCCTGAGTAGCTGTGTATTTTATTTATTTATTTTATATATATTTTTTACATAAAAAGACGGGGTTTCACCATGTTGGTCAGGCTGGTCTTGAACTCCCGACCTCAGGTGATTCGCCTGCCTTGGCCTCCAAACTGCTTGGATTACAGGCGTGAGCCACCACACCCAGCTAATTTTTGTATTTTTAGTAGAGACAGTGTCTCACCATGTTGGCCAGGATGGTAGCAATCTCTTTACCTCATGATCTGCCCTCCTCAGCCTCCCAAAGCACTGGGATTACAGACGTGAGCCACCACACCTGGCCTGATAATTGCTCTTATGTCTCAGGGTTCCTGAACAAAATACAAAAGGACTTTGGAAAGTATCCTCTGCTGTGCAAATGAGAAGTGCTACTACTGTTTATCCTGAGACTGGAAGGAGAAGGGGGGAGATGTGACTTTTCAGGGAGCACCAGGTGGTGTAAGTGACAGAAAGGACAATCTCATGCCTGTAATCCCAGCACTCTGGGAGGCGGAGGTAGGCAGATCACTTGAGGTCAGGAGTTTGAGACCAGCCTGGCCAACATGGTAAAATCCCATCTCTACTAAAAATACAAAAATTAGCCATGTGTGGTGGTTGGCACCTATAATCTCAGCTACTCGGGGGGCTTGGGCAGAAGAATCCTTGAACCCAGGAGGCAGAAGCTGCAGTGAGCAAGATTGTGCCACTGCACCCCAGCCTTGGTAACAGAGTGAAACACTGTCTCCAAAAAAAAAAAAAAGCAATCGCAGATGTGATGGAGTTCCCACCCCGGGGCTCCCTGAGGGATCAGGCTGAGGAGCGCATTTAACTGAAATCTTCAGGAGTTGAGTGTTGGGGTAGATGGTCCCTGAGAAGCAGAGCAGCTGAGGCGGAGCTTCCTCCGGGAAGTACTCACCTGTTCCTTGTTGATTTCGTGGGGTCCCAGGTTTCAGAAGGAAAGTAAAGAGGAAAGGCTGTGAGTTGCCTCCAGGCCTGTCCCCGGCCTCTTCTACCTGGCTTCCCTTTGTAACGAGCAAAGGCTGCGGTTCCCAAGACCTAAGCACTGCGAGTTGCAGAGCCTGGAGGAGGCTTCGAGGTCAGCCACTTTGGGCAGCTTGGTGAGCGAGGTGGATGTGCCGGGACGGCCGTATTTGTGAGGCCTGGAGCAGAATGAAAATGTGGGGCCCTTATTCAAAAGTTTCTAAGAAAAAAAATTTTTTTTTTTTGAGACAGAGTCTCACTCTGTCACTGAGGATGGAGTGCAGTGGCACGATCTCAGGTCTCAGCTCATTGCAACTTCTACTTGATGCGATCAAGCCATTCTCCTGTCTCAGTTGACCTCCCAAAGTGCTAGGATCACAGGCGTGCACTAGAATTTCAAGATGAGGACAACTGAGCCTAAATAAAAGCGCAGGGCCTTTCCAAGCAGGCCTGTCTCAGTGTGACTGTATTTGGGAATAAGAATGGGGTCCTGCCTGTTCCTGCTGTCATTGCATACCATGGGTCCTGGGGCAGAGGAGACTGGATTCAGCTCCTTGGTGCCCAGCGATCCTGGCTCATGGACACCTCTGGTTCAGCAGCCAGGGGATTCCTGACTCCGGGCCCAGACGTGACTCTAAACATTGCTGCAGAGACTCCTTCCCAGAATCGTACGAGCACTCTGCCAGTTCCAATGGCCGGCCAGCTGCCTTCAGGTCACAAAAGAATCGGGGGTTGGTCTCAGACCAGGCGAACCCTCCAGACCCCATCTCTGTCCAGATAATGAAGGGGAGTCCAGGGTTCCCTGCCTCCCCCAGTTTGCCTTCACTGCACAGCTGGTACTCAGCCAAGCCTGTTGTGGGGAAGGAGGGCCTGGCCTGAGTGTGAGCTGTCCAGGTCCTTGGGTTTTGAACAAAGAATTGAACAAAACCCAGAAAGTAACAAAGGAATGAAACATGGGGCAGAAGCAGTGCAAGGGGTTTTTTCAAGCGGGAAAGCACTCTGCAGGGTGGGAGTGGGCCTGAGCAGGCGGCTCCAGAGCCTGGCTACAGTTTCCTGGGTTTGAAGTCTTCCTTTTGAGGTTCTGTTGGCTACCTCTTACCTGGATGAAGAATTTGGTCTGTGGCTTGTACAAGGCTGATGTGAACTGGCACCCTGTGCAGATGGAGGGGATGACCTGTGATCGCCATGTGGCTAATCCAGGGCGCTCTCCCCTTCCCATCTGAGACCTGGAAGTGGGAGGGATACAGGGAGAGGCCTTGGACCCTTTCCTACCTGGGTGTGGGGAGGTGGGGTTTCCCCTTCTGCTTTAGCTTTTGGAAGTTGGTGTTTGTTTTTGAGATAGTCTTATTGTGTCACCCAAGCTGGAGTACAGTGGCACAATCTTGGCTCACTGCAACCTCCGCTTCCCAGGCTCAAGTAATTCTCATGCCTCAGCCTTCCAAGTAGCTGGCGCTACAGGCGCACACCACCATGTCCAGCTAAGTTTTTGTATCGTGGTAGAGATGGGATTTTGCCAATTGCCCAGGGTGGTGTCAAACTCCTAAGCTCAGGCAGGCAGATTTGCCTGCCTCAGCCTCCCAAAGTGCTTGAGGTGACAGGTGTGAGCCACTGTGCCCGGCCCAGAAGTTGGTGTTAATTGGCCTCAGGTTCCCTGCTCCCAGGCACATTTGTTTTAACTGTAATTTGAGAAAATGATCATGAGGCCGGGCGCGGTGGCTCACGCCTGTAATCCCAGCACTTTGGGAGGCCGAGGTGGGTGGATCACGAGGTCAAGAAATCGAGACCATCCTGGCCAACATGGTGAAACCCCATCTCTACTAAAAAATACAAAAAATAGCCGGGCATGGTGGCACGTGCCTGCAGTCCCAGCTACTCGAGAGGCTGAGGCAGAAGAATCGCTTGAACCCAGGAGGTGGAGGTTGCAGTGAGCCAAGATTGCACCACTGCACTCCAGCCTGGTGATAGAGCAAGACTCCATCTCAAAAAAAAAAAAAAAAGAAAAGAAAATGATCACGAATTGGCCTTAGATTCCCTGCCCCTGGACTGTGGTGTGCTCGGTTGACGCAGCTGTCAGAGGTGAGCAGGACTGGCCTTGTTCTCTGCCTGTAGACTCTATTTCTCGACTTGGCTTGCATGTGTGACTGGAAACTTCTACCTGCCCTTTTAGATGCAGATGGGCCTTTCAGGCAGTGACATAGGATTTTTCTTGGTCACTTATCAGCCATAGACCTCTGGCCAGTGATGCCCTCGCGCGGGCCTGGGGTTGCCGCAGGAGACACCCTGTCCACGTGACCCACCAGGCTGCATCTGGCCTGCACTCCCATGAGGATCCTGTGGCCACCATGACTGTGTGCTCGGGCCCGGATGGGAGGGTGGGAGCGGGTGTGTGAGCGAGCGAGTGTGGGGTCCACCTGGCCATTCCAAGTGCCAGCACAGAAGCTGGCTTTGTACGGTTGTGGCTGGACCAGCAGTGTCATGTGCTACTTCCATAGTGGACTCCAGGATCCAGACGAGGGGGAACATGATGGTGCCCAGGCAGGGGTGTCCACAACCCCAAAGCCTCAGAGGGTGTGTTACAGCGAATTAGCTCTTTTAGTCCCACTGTCCACAGCCTGAGAGACAGTAGTGTGTTAACAGCTTTGTCAGCCCCCTGCCCTGCTCTGGCCCATGGCTCTGAAGCTGGCTTAGCTCTGCTACTGCCTCTGTTGTGTGGGGCGGCTGCCCCTCAGCTGGTGGAGGACAGAGGGCCATGATGTTACCTCCTTCCCCTGTACCCACATTCAGTGGGTCCTGAGTTCTTGTGCCATGTCCAAGAAGAATGAGGTCACACTGACAGAGGGAGGAAGGCAGAGAAGCATTTCACTGAGCAACAAAACAGCTCAGTGGAGAGGGGGATGCGAGGTTGGTCAACAGCCTGGAGTTGGGTGGTTTCTATCATTGTGGCTGGATCAGGGGCTTTTACGGGCACAGAATGTGGAGGGGCAGGCCATAGGCAGCATTGGAAAAGTTAATCTTTGACTGGTTCCTTCTGAAAATGCTTTTTAACCAATCGGGAAAGAGTGGGCAAACAGGAATAGAAGTTCTCACTCTGGGTCCCGTGTTTCAGGCTGTTTTTGGCTTCATGGTGGGGTTTCACGGGGACTTGCCCCTATCTATGTAGGATCCATCTGCCTCCTTGGACTCTCAGCAGCAGCACCTACAGCCAGTGTGAGGAGAACGGCAATCGTGGGACGGTGGCCTTTGAGCCCTGCTCTGTGCTTCCTGGGGCCCAAAAAATCCATTAGGAGCTGGTCTGCAGGATATAGGACTCCGTTGTTTTTCATTTTTGTTTTATTTATTTTGATCTACCCATGTACACACTGATAGGATTCCTTAGTATTTTCTTAAAAATGCCTCCTGCTAACACTTAGCTGGCATGGTTCATTGGCAACTACACTCTAGGGATGTTAGTTCTAGACTAGCATTCCCATAAATTTTTTTAAAAAGTGAATCTGGGTGTGGTGGCTAATGCCTGTAATACTAGAACTTGAGAGGCCGAGGCAGGAGGATCACTTGAGGCCATGAGTTTGAGATTAGTCTGGACAATATAGTGAGATCCCATCTCTTGAAAAAAAAAAATGCTGGGTGTGGTGATGCCCATTTGCAGTGCCAGCTACAGGTGTGAGCCAGTAGGCGGGTGTTAGTGCTGTGAGCCTGGAAGGTTGAGGTTGCCACGAGCCATGATTGTGCCACTGCCCTCCAGCCTCGGCAACAGGAGGAGATTCTCAAAACAAATGTGGGTAAGAAGTTTTTTTTTTCTTTCTTTCTTTGAGACAGTCTCACACTATCCAGAATGGAGTGCGGTGGCGTGATCTCAGCTCGTTGCAACTTCTGCCTCTTGGGTTCCAGCACTTCTCCTGCCTCAGCCTCCCAAGTAGCTGGGACTACAGGCGTACACCCCTGCGCCTGGCTAATTTTTGTGTTTTTGTAGAGACAGGATTTCATCATGTTGACCAGGCTGGTCTTGAACTCCTGACCTCAAGTGATTTACCTGCCTTGGCCTCTCAAAGTGCTGGGGTTATAGGTGTTAGCTTAGGGGTTATTTACTTTGTATTTCAAATCTGCTAAATTTACTTAAATAGGATTTTATAAAGCATTACTGACCTCTTTTTAAGATGGGATCTCTGTTGCACAGACTGGTGTGCAGTGGTACGATTGCTGTTCGTTGCAGCCTCGAACTCCTGGGCTCACATGATCCTCCCACCCCAGCCTCTCGGATAGCTAAGACTACAGGTGCACGATTCCCACCAAGCCTGGCTAATTTTTGTCTTTTTTTTTTTTAATAGAGATGGGCATCTGTCTGTATTGCTCAGGCTGGTCTTGAAGTTCTGGGCTCAAGTGATTCTCCTGCTTCAGCCTCCCAAAGCGCTGGGATTACAGGCATGAGCCACCAGGACTGGCCTTACTGGCCTCTCTAACCTGCCAGTAACTGGGGCCACCTCTGCCAGGAACACGTTCATCTGAGTTCAGTCCAGAGGGGGAACCCAGCGTGGCTGCTGCGTCTTGTGTGTGCACCTTGACTTTCTGTGAAGTTTTTACTGTTGACTTCAAGGTAAATAATCTGGGTCTTAGGTCTGTGAGGTTGTCTGTCTGAGGGCAATGACTTGGTAAACTTGAAACTTAAAAAAAGAATTTTTTTTATGGCCAGGTGCAGTGGCTCATGCCTGTAATCCCAGCACTTTGGGAGGCTGAGGCGGTGAGATCATCTGAGGTCAGGAGTTCGAGACCAGCCTGGCCAACATGGCAAAACCCTATCTCTACTAAAACACAAAAATTAGCCAGGTGTAGGGGTGGGCACCTGTAATGCCAGCTACTTGGGAGGCTGAGGCAGAAGAATCACTTGAACCCAGGAGGTGGAGGTTGCATTGAGCGGAGATCGCACCTCCAGCCTGGGTAACAAGAGTGAAACTCCGTCTCAGGAAAAAAAATAAAAAATAAAAACAAAAATACACACAAACATACACACACATATAAAACTTTTTTTTCTTTGTATAGAGATGGTGGTCTCACTATGTTGGCCAGGTTGGTCTTGAACTCCTGGCCTCAAGTAGTCCTCTCGCCTTGGCCTCCCGAAGTGCTAGGATTACAGGGGTGAGCCACTGCACCCGCTGAACATTAAACTATTTTGTAAAAAGAAGGCTGTGCACAGTGGTTCACCCCTGTAATCCCAGCACTTTGGGAGGCTGAAGCAGGAGGACCACTTGAGGCCAGGAATTCTAGACTAGCTTGGGCAACATAATGAGACCTCCACCTCCATTTAAACAATATAAACAAGAACAATAATGAAAAAGTGCTGCTTTGCTTCCTCCTTGGCCTCTCTGGCCATGGTGGCAGCAGCCAGAGCTGGGGCTTAACTTGGGCAGGTGTGGAAGGGGGGCTGGCAGCAGGCTGGCAGTGGGCAGGCTGTGGGGCAGAGGCTGTCTGCCCTGGGCAGGCAGGAGAGAACATTTGAGAATTGGCCCGGACGAGGGCTGGATATCTCCTCAAAAGACCCGAGGATCCCAGGCTCCCCCACTCCTGCCTTTGGATGGTGAGCACACTAAATTCTGGGACCTGGGCAGTGCTGGATTCGGGTCTGAAGGAAGCAGTAGGGTACCCTTCCCCACACTCGGGGCGGCTTTGTGTTGAAGCCATTTGTCTCTTGTCTTGGGGAACCTCTAGGATGACCCCCAAGGTCTGACCCCAGCTCTGGGTAGGTGTGCCTGGGGCTGGAAGACGCCAGGCTGCGTGTGTGTGGCCCTGGTGGGGGAGGTGGCGGGCGGCGCGTGTTTTGATGCTTTGCAGGGAAGCCCCAGGCTGAGCAAGGGGGGCCCTGTGTGCTGGTGTGGCCTAGTCCCTGAACCCCGGCCCCTGCGTCCCTTCCCTTGTCTCTCTCACCCTGTTCTGTTCTCTTGCTCCCAGTAGATACAGTCATGGCTCAAGAGCCCAAGGCCGGCCCTGCCCAGCCAGGCCAGAAGCAGCAGCAGGGCACAGCTGTGTTCCGGTGAGTCTATTGGGGGAGGGGGGTGGGGCAGGTGGGGGAGTGAGGCTGAAGGCTCTTGGGCTTGTGTGGGGGCTCTGGTTCTCCTGGGACAGGACAAGGACCCCAGAAGTCCCCGAGTGTGTGGCTGGGGCCTCCTCCCTGGGCCTTAGGTTTTGTCACCTGAGGGAGATGACCCAGTGTATTCCAAAGCCCCCCCCTCACCAACCTTTTTTTCTGAACTGAAGTCTTGCTGTTATTACCCAGGTTGGAGTGCAATGGCACATTCTTGACTCACTGCAACCTCTGCCTTCTGGGTTCAAGCAATTCTCCTGCCTCAGCCTCTTGAGTAGGTGGGATTACAGGCATGCGCCACCATGCCTGGCTAATTTTTGTATTTTTAGTAGAGATGGGGGTTTCACCATGTTGACCAGGCTGGTCTCGAACTCCTGACCTCAGGCAATCTGCCGGCCTCACAATCCCAAAGTGCTGGGATTACAGGCACGAGCCACCGTGCCTGGCCGCAAAGCCCTTTCTAGCTGGTGCCACCAGGCCCCGTCCTGATCGAGGCAGTACCCCTCCTCCTGACTGGAACAGCCTGGATCCCCCCCAGGTGAGGCTTCCTAGGGGGTAGTGTCTGGGCGCAGTTTCTGGGTCTAGACCTTTGGGAGGTAGCAAATGGGAACATTTCTGGTTGACGTCATTCCCCTAACTTGGGAAACTTAAAGCAATTTTAAGGAAATTTTTTTTTTTTTTTTTTTTTGAGACAGGGTGTCACTCTGTCATGCAGGCTAGACTGTGGTGGTGCGATCTCAGCTCACTTCAACCTCCTGCTGGGCTCAAGCAGTCGTCTTCCCTGAGTCTCCCAAGTAGCTGAGCTCACAGGTGCATCCACTACGCCTGGCCAATTTTTTTTTTTTGAAGACAGTCGGGCTCCATCGTCCATCACCACGTGGCTCTGGGCGCAGTGTTGGCTCACTGCAATCTCCACCTCCTGAGTTCAAGTGATTCACCTCTCAGCCTTCCCAGTAGCTGGAATTACAGACACATGCCACCATGCCCAGCTAATTTTTGTGTTTTAGTAGAGACGGGGTTTCACCATTGTTGGCCGGGCTGGTCTTGAACTTCTGATTTCAAGTGATCCACCCCCCCATCCCTCATCCTCCCAAAATGCTGAGATTACCAGTGTGAGCCACTGCGCCTGGCCTAATTTTTGCTTTTGGCAGAGACTGGGTTTTCCCATGATGGCCAGAGTGATCTTGATCTCAAGGGATCCTCTCACTTTGGCCCCCAAACTGCTGGGATTAGGCCAGGCGCCTGGCTTACACCGTGGCGGCGGGCGGCGGAGCCGGTGGCGGGGCAGACGGCGGCACTGAGGTGGCCGCTGTTAGGAGCAGCGCTGCCCTCGATGCCCTGCCACCCACAGCTCCAGTTTCTTTGGTTTTCCCCTGTCTCCTCTCCCCCGGAAGTGGGAGGGCAGAGCTGGAGTGTGGGCTGCTCTGATATGTCTATGTGCCTCCACATTGAGCTCCAGAGAGATTAGGCCAAGCCGCTCCCTGCCAGCAGCAGCCGGGCACCCTGCAGTGTGCCAGTGTGGGCGGCCTCCGCACCACATTTGTTTTGGACTGCTGAGCAGATGTGTACTCATGGGCAACGCGCAGTGTTGTGTTGTTTGTTTGGTTTTAGAGACAGGGTCTCGCTCCACCGCCCAGGCTAAAGTGCAGGGGTGACATGAGTCACTGTAGCCCTGAACTCCTGGGCTCAAGTGATCCTCTGACCTCAGCCTCCAGAGTAACTGGGACTACAGGCACATGCCACCATGCCTAGCTAATTATTTAAGTTTTTTCATTTTAGCTGGGTACAGCGGCTCAGGCCTGTAATCCCACCGCTTGGGAGGCCAAGGCTGGCAGATGATGAGGTCAGGAGTTCGCGACCAGCCTGACCAACATGGTGAAAC
Organism: Ateles fusciceps; assembly: GCA_036589455.1. Lineage (NCBI taxonomy): Eukaryota > Metazoa > Chordata > Mammalia > Primates > Atelidae > Ateles > Ateles fusciceps. Next base: position 15,849,044 of record JAZHEH010003205.1, read on the forward strand.
CCCATGTCTACTAAAAAGAAAAAAATTAGCCAGGCATGGTGGTGCACGCCTGTAATCCTAACTACTCAGGAGGCTGAGGCAGGAGAATTGCTTGAATCCAGGAGGCAGACGTTGCAGTGAGCCGAGATCGTGCCACTGCACTCCAGCCTGGGTGACAGAGCGAGACTATATCTCAAAAAAAAAAAAACAAAAATTTTTGTTAAGAAATGCTGATCTCTAGAAACAAAAAAATAACCCAGAGATAGGGTTTCAAACTCCTGGGCTCAAGTGATTCTCCTGCCTTGGTCTCCCAGAGTGCTGGGGTTACAGCCGTGAGCCATTTTGCCTAACATGTTTTTTAATGTGGCCATTTTTGAGGCTGGTCATCCCTTCATGGGATTGAATATTTTCCACCCACCTCCTGGCCCCACAGGCTTGGATCCAGTCATCCAGCCCTCCCTGGGTACTTCTCCCGACAGGGACTGAGACACCATTCAGAGGGGCCTGGTATTTGAGACCTGGGGCAGACTGGGTAGAGATGGCCTCCTTAGACTTGACTGTTCCCAGGAGGCTCCAGCAAGGATGGCCAAATGCTTCCCCAGCAATGAAGGTGGCAGTGGGTGGGGGCTGTGGTGGTGGCTCAGGCCCCCTTGGGATGGTCCCCAGAGAAGGGGACTGCTCAGGGCTGGGGCCGTGCGGGGCAGTGAGCTGCCAAATGGTCTCTCCCTGAGAACTGCTCAAGTCCAGTCATGTGATTTGGGTCTCAACATGGAATATGTGGCCCAGCGAGGTGGCTCCTGCCCGTCATCCCAGCACTTTGGGGGGGCTGAGGCGGGTGGATCACTTGAGCCCAGGGTTTAAGAAAAGCTTATGCAACAAAGTGAGACTCCCATCTCTACAAGACATAAAATAAAAATTGGCCAGGCACGGTGGCTCATGCCTGTAATCCCAGTACTTTGACAGGTCAAGGTGGGAAGATCACCTGAGGTCAGGAATTTGAGACCAGCCTGGCCAACATGGTGAAACCCTGTCTCTACTAAAAATATAAAAATTAGCTGGGCATGGTGGCAGGCACCAGTTACTCGGGGAGGCTGAGGCACGAGAATCGCTTGAACCTGGGGGGGGCAGAGGTTGCAGTGAGCCAAGATTGTGCCACTGCACTCCAGTCTGGGCAACAGAGCAAGACTCGGTCTCAAAAATAAATAAATAAATAAAAATTAGCTGGTGTGGTGTTAAATGCCTGTAGTCCCAGCTACTCAGGAGGCCTGATGTTGGGAGGATCACTTGAACCCAGGAGGTCGAGGTTGCAGTGAGTTGAGATCGTGCCATTGCCTGGGTGACAGAGTGAGACCATGAAACATGCTTAAGGAATTCCGCAACATGGAGGGAAAGCCATAGTGGAAGGACTGCCCCCTCCCCCAGGTCCCCGCCTCCTGCCCCATAGCCCAGCCCTGAGAACACTTGAGGTGGCTTGGCCTCTGCCCCTCAGAGCCATTCCGACGGTGCATTTTCTATCTTTCTGTGGGAAGTTCCTAGATAGCAGGCTGTGACCCTGTGGCCAGAGCAGGGGAGCAGCTGCAGCCACTGCCCCCGTGCAACCAGGCCCTTCCCCTTGGGGAGAGAAGGGCAAGGCTGCTCACTCACCTGGACACAGGCTCCAGCCCGAGCACTGTCAAAGGCAGGCAGGGCAGGGAGGCCCCTCAAGGGAAAACCCCTTGCCTGAAACGGGCAGCTGCAGATGGGCACGCACCGTAATGCAATCTCTCAGCATTTATCTCAGCTTGGGTGGCAGTCAGCAAAATCCCTTTCAGTACATGGCTCGTCTCTGGGTACTCACAAAAGTACACTTAGGCCGGGCAGGGTGGTTCATGCCTGTAATCCCAGCACTTAGGGAGGCTGAGGCTGGAGGATCATGTGACCCAGGTTTGAGACCAGCCTGGACAAGATAGAGTCCTGTGTCTACCAAAAATAAAATAATTAGCTGGACACTAATTACTTTTTTCGCCTATGGTCCCAGCTACTCAGGAGGCCGAGGCAGGAGGATCTTGCTCTTGTGGCCAAGGCTGGAGTGCAGTGATGTCATCTCTGCTCACTGCAACTCCGCCTCCGGGGTTCAAGCGATGCTCCTGCTTCAGCCTCCGGAGTAGCTGGGATTACAAGTATCTGCCACCATGCCTAGCTAATTTTTTGTGTTTTTAGTAGAGATGGGGTTTGATCATGTTGGCCAGGCTGGTCCCGCACTCCTGACCTCAAGTGATCCACCCACTTCGGCCTCCCAAAGTGCTGGGATTACAGGTGTGAGCCACCATGCCGGGCCAAGATACTGTCTGTTTTGTTTGTTTGTTTTTTTGAGATGGTGTTTCACGTTTAACTCTTGCTGCCCAGGCTGGAGGGCAGTGGTTCGATCTCGGCTCACTGCAACCTCCACAGTTCTCCTGCCTCAGTGTCTGGAGTAGCTGGGATTACAGGCGCCTGCCACCTTGCCCAGCTCGTTTTTGTATTTTTAGTAGAGACGGGGTTTCAACATGTTGGCCAGGCTGGTCTCAAACTCCTGACCTCGTGGTCCACCTGCCTCAGCCTCCAAAGTGCTAAGATTACAGGTGTGAGTCACTGTACCTGGCCCCAAGATCCTGTCTTTAAAAAAAAAGCCCTGGCACCGTGGCTCATGCCTGTAATCCCAGCACTTTGGGAGGCCAAGGCAGGTGGATCACAAGGTCAGGAGAACAAGACCAGCCTGGCCAACATGGTGAAACCCCATCTCTACTAAAAATACAAAAATTAGCTGGGCGTGTGGTGGTATGTGCCTGTAATCTCAGCTACCTGGGAGGCTGAAGCAGGAGAATCACTTAAACCCAGGAGGCGGAGGTTGCAGTGAGCTATCACTCCACTGTACTCCAGCCTGGGTGACAGAGGGAGACTCCATCTTAAAAAACGAAACTCCTTGGCCAGGTGTGGTGGCTCACGCCTGTAATCCAAGCACTTTGGAGGCCAAGGCAGGCGGATCACCTGAGGTCGGGAGTTCAAGACCAGCCTGTCCAACATGGTGAAACCCTGTCTTTTATTTATTTATATATATATATATATATATATATATATAAATAAACCCAAAACCAAAAAATGCTGACAACAGGCTTTTTGGGAAACAGGGGAAAAAAAAAAAACCCAAAACAAAAAACACTGAAAACAGGTGTTTTGGGAAACAGAAAAGAGGTAAAGAACGTCGTGGGGGAGAAAAGGAAACCTCACCTTTGTATTGGTCAGGAATCAAAGCCAGGTCAGGAATCAAACTTCCTACATGGCAGGCAAGAAGTCTACCCCTGAACCACCAATGCCTTGATGAGCAGGGCATCACCACTGTGGCCCGGGTGGTTAGAGGCCCAACCCCACCCAGCCTGGTCTGTGTTTAGCCACAGGGGTGGACTGCTCGTCCTGGTCAAGGGCACTTTTCTTGGCAGTCCTGCTTGGAGGCCTTCATCTCCAGTGCTGTCTTGGCCCCAGCCCTCGCTGCTGGGTCCTTCCTGGCCTGGGGGGGGTCCCTATTCACCTACCCCGAGGCCAGACCCACCTCACCATGGGGAGCAGGCTTGCCTCCCTCTCCTGACCGAAATCAGAAGCTTCCGAGGCTGCCCACCCAGACCTCCTCAAGCCACAAAGCAGGGGTGTGAGTGGGGGAGTGGCCGGAGATGGAAAGGACAGGGCTGGCACCCAGGATGTCCTCCATCCTGCCCCTTCTGTGCTGGCCCTGACCTGGGGGCAAGGGCAGGAGGACCAGAAAGTTTTTTCAGAACTTTATACCACCCCCACTGTGTGTCCCCTCCCTTTCCCCCAACTCAGGGCCCGCCCCAGCCCCAGGCACAGGAAGGGCCTGAAGCTCTTGCTGTGGGGTCCCCAGAGCTTCCTGCCCAGACTGGGATCCCGCTGTCCCTTTGCATGCTCCCTTGACCCCTCCCGGCACAGGTGCCCTGGGGTGCTTGGTGTGTGAGAATCGGGGAGTCCCACTTTTGTGAGCCTGGGCCGTTGGGGCCTGTCTTCTCTCCCAGGGCCTGGAACAAAGGCCAAGGTGGCCTGGCCGATGCCCTGTCCCTAGGTCTGCCCGCTGGCCTTGGTGATTCCCATGCAAGGACTGAAGGTTTTCCTGTGTCCCACTGGGGCTTTGGCTCTGACACACGTCTTCCCTTTCATCTTTTGCCAAAGGCTCTGGGTACCAGCACTGCCCGGCTTCACAAAGCAGCCTGAAGGGGGGCTGGGCTCTGGCTGCCACAAGCCTGTAGGTGATGGTGTCGTGTCCCCCCCTGCCACCTGGCCTCTAATAAGACCCCTTATCAGAAGCTGACTGGGTAAGCTGGTTTGCTGTGCTCTCCCAAAGTGACCTTGGGCAAGTCTCTAGGGGCTCTTGCCGTGAGGAAGGCTGGTGTTCTAAGAAACAGTTGTGAACTTCAGTTTTCCACGTTCATCTGGGCCCCCGGCAGAGCCCTGTCCGTGGACAGTGACTCATTTGTCTCCTTCGCTGCAGCAGCAGCAGTAGCTACCACCTGAACTACGAGCTGTGCAGTGATGACGTTCCCTGAAGGTGGGCAGGGCCTGCCCCTGTGTCCTTCAAGTGAGCAGATGGGGCTGGCTAGCCTGATGCCCTCTGTCCTGTCCCCAGGGTCTGTGAATACCAGAGGATCCCCCCCACTCAGCAACCACGTGCCTGTCAAGAACCAGAGGGCCCACAGGGGACTGGGGGTCAGGAGCGGCTTCAGCCCCCACAGGGCCTCCAGGAACGGCCCCCTGCTTTCTGCACAGAAAAAGCGTGAGTGGGGGCCACAGCCGCACCTGCAGTGTGAGGGAGCAGCCGGGAGGCTGCGCCAGCTGTCAGAGCAGGCCCAGAGCCCAGCTTGGGTACTGACCCCAGCCCCTGTACCCACAGCGTGGACTGAGGAGCTTCATGCCATCCAGGGGGAGCTTCAGCAGATCAAAGCCCAGGTGGACAGCCTGCTGCAGAGCCTGGAGCACATGGACCGGCAGAGGGGCCCACCCACAGGTCTGATCCCTACACACTGTGCAAGCCCAGCTTTCCCCACCCCTGAAGATGCCCAGCCCCCGGGGCCCCGCCTGGGCCTTTCCCAGTCTTCAGGCCCCCCTCCTTGGAGTGTGCTCCTCCACTTCTCATTCCTGGGTTGTTCTTGAGGCTCAAGGACTCTTGTGGCTTCTAGGTTGCCCCCACCCACTCAGCAACCACCTGGAGCTAGAGTCACGCGTCCCAGCCCTTCCACCTGTTACCCTCTCAAGTCATAGAGGCCCTAGGTCATTGCTGGGCATCAGGTGGCCTCTCTAGGATCAGCTGCGGCCTCCAAACCCAGCCACTGACTGATGACTGTCTGCACAGCCACAAAGGACAGTGGAAAGAACAGGGGTCCTGGTTGCAAGGGTTCTTCTTGCAGCTCTGAGTCCCCGCAGAAGCCCCAGAGCCAGAGGGCCAGTCCATGGGTAGACGGCTCTGAGGGTAGCACAGACACGGAGCGGACAGTGAGTGGCCTGGCCCCGCTTCCCCATCTCCACCCTACATGTTTGGTTCCTCGTGGCCCCGCTGTGAGCAAGGGAGGGCCCATGGTTATAGCCGCAGTCGGCAGTGGTTAAGAGGGAGAGGTGTGTGCCCCTGCCAGAGCCATGCCAAGTAGGCTGGGCCCGGCCCTCTGTTTTCTGTCTCCCAACTCCAGGCTTGGAGGGCTCAGCTATGCCAGGGTTGGTTCTGGGCTGAAATACCTTCTCCTGGAAGGCACTGGGGGGACAGGGGCAGCACTGTAGAGGGGGATGCCACAGTTGTGCCCCATGGCCCCAGACCCCTTGTGTGAGACCCAGCTGGTAAGCTTGTTAAAACCCAGGTTTCTGCCCTCTTCCGGGCCCCATCTCCACCTGCCGTTGCTGGGTCTCCAACTGTCCCATGGGCCATGCCCTCCAGAGAAGCTGTGGCACACAGACCTTCCTGGAACTGGTAACAGCCCTGTGTGTGAAATAAGAGGGCCCGAACATTCCCTGCCCTACCATCACCTCTGCTCTCAGTGGTCTGAGGCAGGCCATGCCTGGCCCACACTGTGGCTGGAGCCCTCCCCCATCCACCCACACAGCTCTGTTCTTGGCCTGCTGGGCTCAGGAGGGCTCTCACTGCTGCCCAGGGCCTGAGTCACACCTGTAACATCTGAATGGGCTACATGGAGGCAAATGCTTTCTTTTGCCTGGTGGTTCTGAGTTCCTAGATCTGAGGTAGAATCTAGAGTAGCCCTGAGCTGCCAAAGCTCTGGGGAAATGGAAAGTGGGGTGCAGGGAGACTAGATGTTGTGAGCAGGTAGCCCCCTCCTTTCCTAGCCTCCCAGCTCCTCTGCCAATGTCCTGCTTCTATTTTCCCTATAGGTGGAGGACCATGTATAGGACCAGGACAGGCAAGAGGCAGCAGGCTCTCCTCCAGGCTCATCACCTCGAGGCATTCTGCGGTGGCTCCTTTCCTTCCCTTGCCTAGGTTGTGAAGACCTCCTGGTAGCACCCATGCAACCTGAGATACCCATTCTGGAGCTGGGTCAACAGAAGAGAACACAGGGCTTGGCCAGAAAAGCAGAAAGCTTCACTGTAGCAGCAGGTTTAGCTTCGTAGGAGGTTGCATTTCACGATGACAGTCCTGGGACTGACAGGGTTAGAAGGGAGGTGGCCTGGGACTGTACCAGGTCGCCATCCTCATGAAGCTAAGGCTGAGGCTGTCTTCCAAGGGACAGGTGACAGCCCACCCCCACCCCCCACCCCCCACAGCGCTCGGGGGCAACCCTCAGTCCTGAGTGCAGACATGGCCACGGCTCCTCTTCACTCCCCTCCGGATGCACCAACAGCCAACAGACTTCCCTGGGATCCCAGTCTCCCTCCCTCCCCGAAACAGCTGGAAGGTCCTCAGCGTGCATCCCACACCACCCTCTTGGGGTTCCAGACTCGCCATCCACTCTCCGAAGCCATCCTTCAGAATAACATGAGCTGTCTCCACTGGTGTGATGCCATTTCAGACCTGCTCTAGAAAGATAAGTCGAAAGGGAAAAAATGAAATTCATAAATGTTTTTCCTGGTCAGGGCTTCTTGGTGTGGCTCCAGAAACTCATTCTGGTCGTTGGGCTGCCCCGCATCGGCCCTTCCGTGAGAAGCCAAGTGCAGAGAGGGGACCAGGCTGCCCTCCCTTCTCAATGGCAGTCACCTGGCTGCCTCCAGAGCAGCCTTGAGACCAAACCAGCAGAGCTGGGAGCCACACATAAAAGACCCCCGCCTCGTGGTGAGTCAGGCCGTACCTGGCTTTCCTGGCAGTTCACCTGCCCTCTCCGGGCGCTGCTCAGGGTTTTCCTCCCAGGACCACGACACCACGTGAAGACGCCCGGGACCCCAATTCCCACCGGCAGTGGAGGCCTCTGGTTGTGCCGTTCTCCACGTGGCCAAGGACAGATCTGGCTTGCACCCAGAGCAAAACCCGTTCCAGCTACCCAGCCCTGAGCTGGGTCTTGCCCAGCACCAAACCAGCGTGGGGAGCTGGGGTGCACTAAGCGCGCCGCTGGGGCCATACAACAACTCTTCCTACTTTTGTCACATCTCAGCAGCTGTCCTGGCTCTGGTTTGTGTGGGAGCAGCTTCTCCTTCTATAAAGCACAGCGCCCACATCCAGCCCTGCAACTGTTCTTTGCAGCCTATCTGTCCTGTTCACGTTGGTCTAAGGAACAAGACCCGTTAAAGGCGGTGCTGTCACGACCCCTTGCCACCTAGGATGTAAGAACAGAGGAGGAGCCGTGCTCTCTGAAATCCTGTACCAAGAAGAATCACAACAGAAGACGTTTTTCAGATACAAAAGGGTTTTTCTTTTGGCTCAGACACGGTAAGTGAGAAGGCACAGCCCTCTTGTCCAGTCTCTCAAAAATCGCCCAGTTTCACTGGAGGCAATCTCTGGCCGTCCAGCCCTTAAATGACTACAGCTTCCAGAAGTCTTGCTGAAGTCGTTTCCAACTTGGAAGTCAGGCTGCGCTCACAGGTTTCCTCAATTGGGTCGCAGCTGAGAGCTGGCTGAAGGAGAAAAGTTCCTTTAATGAGGTTTGTGAAAAGCCCTTCCACCACCACTGCTGTCTGGCGCCTCGGCTCTGCTCCAGCCTCTCCAGGTGCTCTCCGGGGCTCCGGCTGTTTATCTCGATGCAGGCTCGAGGCCGACGGCGCGTGTCCTCTCGGGGACAGAGACAGCACGGTCCTCGGCGTGGCGTTCGTCGTTGTTCAGGTTCCTGGTTCAGGACGGGGCGGCGGCGCCCCTGCGGCGGGCGGCCCGCACCAGGCACTGCTGCAGCACGGGATAGAGGCGCTGGCAGCCCTCGAGGCCAAGGCGTACGGCCTCCACCCAGCTCTCGGTGAGGCCGCCCTCCCCCGCTGCCTAACAGCCCGGCCACCTGATTGAGCACGGGCATGAGCGCCACGGTGAGGCCGGCGGCGGCGCGCTCCTCCTCGAGTCGCGTGGGGTCCAGTAGCCAGGTGGGCGCCGGCTCTGGCGCGAGGCTCAGGCCGCAGCCCACCACCAGGTCGTACATCTCCACGCCGGCGTCGGCCAGGGCGAGCGCGGCGGCGGTGAGCGCGGCGGCCAGGGCTGAGCCACCGTCCTCCAGCAGTAGCGCCGACACCTCGAGCTGTGCACGCGGGTATCGGCCCAGGCGCACGGCCGGCTCCAGCGCCTCCTGCAGCGCCAGCGCCAGCTCACGCTCCTCACCGCCGCTGGGGGGAGCGCGGCGCCGGCGCCCCGCGAAGGGGGCGCGGCGGAAGTCACAGAGCAGTCGACCACGCAGCGCGGCCGGGGCCTCGCCACCTGCTCCGGCCGGACCGCCGCCGCGCTCGCTGCCCTCCGCCTGGCGCGGGCCCGACACGGCGCACAACACCTTGGTGCCTCCTGCCTCCAGGTAGGCCGAGCCCTTGGCTTGGCTCAGCAACCCCGCGCGAGCGTACACGGGTCGCAGCCGCGTCGGGTCGCGGGCAGCGGGCACTTCATCTTCGCCGGCCGAGTACAGCTGCGGCGGCTGCGATTCCTCAGGGCCGCGTATGCGGCGGTGGTCCCCAGGCATGGCGGCGCCTGGCGTGCGATCCGCTTCTGTCCGCTGCCCCACCGCGCACACCAGCTCTTCCGTTGCTTAAAGACGCGCGCCTGCGCGAAGGATGCCGGGTGGCGAGCAGCGGCCTTCACTATAGCGCCCCCTGAAGGCCCGGAGGGAGAACGGCCGGTGTCCTCAACGCCCTGGTCCTGCTAGTGCAGGCCGGCCGCATTCATCCATCCAAGCTGGGAGGGGGAGAGCAGCTACAAGAAAGAGGCTTCTCTGCTTCCAGTAACTCCACCCCTCGCTTTCTATTGAACTATGAACCCCTCCCTCTGTGTCACCTTACCTATTTGGCTTCCATCGCCACAAACGTTTGAAGCAACCCCAGGGGCTACTCCCAAAACTCAAGAGTTCTGGGGCTGGACTCCGTAAACACTACAGCAGCCAGCAGGAGTCACAGCATTTATTTATTCTAGACAGCAGGGGCCAAGGGCAGTGGAAACGGCGAGCCCCCACTGGGAACGGGTAGAGATCATGCGGCGTCCATTATTGCACATGGTCCTTTATTCTTCGCAGCAAAAATGATTCCCCTTTGGGGGGGCTGTCCGCTCTAGATGCGTGTCGCTGCACAACAGCAATGCTGGGGTAGTGTGGTTCTAGACAGATGGCACTGACGTGGAGGGCTCAGGGCAGACACAGAAGGAGCACTGAGTCACAGGACCTCTTCCAGTTATTGTGGGGTTAGGAGGATGGTGGGAGCTCCCTAAGGGTCCCAAGATTCCAATGTTCTTATAACAGAGGAGGAACTCCTGGCTGGACCTATGGATCCAGTACCAAACTCCTCCTTCCCCCACCTCAGTTCTTCACATCCCTGAGGCGCAGCTGGGCAAAGGAAGTGGCCAGCTGCAGTGCCTCCTGCAGGCAGCCAACGTTCTTGCCTGTGGCCTGCGCAGACACATCTTTGCCACCACCTTTACCATCCATCAGGCCTGATACCTGCTGCACCCATTCGCTGGCTTTTAGGCCCCTATTGGCTGCATTCTGGAAGATAGATAGGAAGTGAAGGGGGAGTTAGTTAGAACAGAAGATAAATGAGGGAGAAATGGAGGAAAAGAAATCATGCAGGAGCCATTCCCCACTCCTGCCCAGGGGTGATGCTGCTGGCAGCTGAGACACACTTAACGGCTGGTAAAGGGGGCAGTCATAGCCACAGCGAGGAAAAGGACACAGTGGCAAAGCCAGGTATCAACCACATAGACATCTTCACCAATGAGAAGGCCTGGGTCAAGGGCAACAGGTACCCAGTTTCAAATGCCAATTGTACACACACAGGCCTTAGCGAATAAGCTTAAGACCCAGACTGCCCCCCAGTGCGTAAGTTCGTAGGCAGTTCTGACCTGGGGGGACTTGACACAGGCACGTGATTTTGCCAGCCTCATTGTCCACAGTGAAGAGCATGGCAGACGTCTGAGGGGGAGTGCATCTTGAAGAGCTTCAAAGCTTCATTCAGGGCCTAGGGGGCAGAGCCGGCTCAGGCCATAGTGGTGGAGCAGGGACCCTGCTCTCCACTCAGGTGAGAGTTTGCAGTCCACAGCAAGGCTGTCGCACACCCCATCCCAGAGCAGGTGCTGTCTAGGCCTAGGTGGAAGACCCAGCACGGGGCCCAGCCCACACCCGGCCCAAGCGTGTCCCACATATGCAGGGAGCTGCTGCTCCTCCCACCCAGAGCCAGATCCCTCCATGGCTCAGCCCCCACCTAAATCCCAGAAAGGGGGCCCTTAGAAAACCCCTTGGCAAGAGCCACAGAGGCCACGTGTCAGCCACCAGAGGGCTGCTGAGCCCCAGGATAAGGGCCCTGGTCCCTAGGTTACCTTGGCTGAGGCACCACTCTCCATCTCCAGGATGACAAGGGGCTGGTTGGGGTTGCTGTCAATAAGCTGCTTTGTCTTCTCCAATACCTGCAAGAAAAAAGTCCAAAAAAACAGCAGGCTGTGAAACCCAGGCCCGATCCTGGTGGCCTTTGCCTAGGAACCGCTCTGGCCACCGGCACTGCCAGGACTCACTCGCTTCTGGACATCAGCTTTGCTGGCTCGGTCCAGGTCATCCATGACCTTCTTTAGGGATTTGAGAGTCTCCCGCAATTCGTCCTTCTGCCACTGGGGGATGACTGCGGTGGCCAGCACCTAGAACCAGAAAACCATATGAATCTGGGCCACAAATTGCTGGGATGTCAGGGTTCAGCCCCCTCAAACCTGCCTAAACCCAAGTCCCCCCCTAACTAGTGTTCTGGAAAGGAGAGAGAAAACACAAAGGTGTCTTCGGTCTTTGAGTTCAGTCCCTTCAGAAGCAGCTGTGGCAGGTGAAACAAGCAGGGCTAGAGAGAAAGCAGTAGAGAGCCGGGCTCTGAAGTCAGACCTGCTCCTTACCAGGTTGGGAACAGCCTGTGAAAGGCTTCCTTACAGCCTGAAATGTGAATAAACGAGATGTAGGCTAGGAAGCAGGGGCGGCTTCAGCTCATCCCCCCACCTCCCTCCACACCCGTGCCCACACATGCTGGGGGAAGAACTCTCCTGCTAGCAGCAACGGGAGCAGCAGGCAGTGTCCAGGGTCAAAGGCCAGGACCCATAGGGCACCTGCTACAAGGCTGCCGGACAGTCAGCACAAAGACCCATTCCACCAAGAATCACGGCCAGACTGATACAGGAGATTTCCTGAAGACAGGGCATGCCTCATGCATTAGGCCCTGGGGGAGGGAGGGATGGACAGATGGAGAAAGGGAGCCCGCCCCTACCTCTCCAAGGTCAGCGATCTCCCTCTGCACATCCTTGTTTGGAGCAGTCTGGGCCTTCACTTTGGCTTCCATGACAGAGAGAGATGTCTTCAGGCTCTCTGCTTTCCTGAGGGCCTGGGAGGGAAACATCAGGTCAACCCCAGGCAGGCCTGAGTCAGCCTCACTATCTGGTGTGGGAGCAGTGCCGGAAGCCCCAGCGGCAGGCCAGGCAGCAGCACATCCCACCACACCAAAAGTAGATGTGGGGCGCAGATGCTGCCAGCCCCAGCAAGGAACGCAGTGCTCACATGCACACTGGCAAAGGCTATACCCAATTCAGACTCAGGGGTAATCAAGCTCAAGCATCAGGAGCCCCTTTTAACCCAGGAGTGGCCACCCCTGGGGCTTCCAGCAGTAGTCAGACATAAGCCCCAGTTCCCAAGACAGAGCATCCATCCTCTACTGCATGGCTTCACACTAAGCCTGCCCCTGACCCTGTACACAGATCAGCGATGGGGGCCCTGAAGCCACAGCAACTCTGTCTTCCCCCTCCTCCACATGGAGACAGTAGGGGGTAGATGGCCAGATTCACATATATTTTAAAAGACTAAACCCAGGAAAGCTAGAGAATCTTGTGTGGGGGTAGCTTTCTTCTGCCATGCAGGGGTGTGGCCCAGCATCTATTTTCACACTGACTGCAGCAACCTCACACAGCACTGTTGCTCTAGGGATTCGCAGACTGGGCTCCTCTTGCCACCTTCAAATAAGCCACAAACCAGCCAAACCTGCTCACCTTCTGGGCTTCAGCACCTGTGACAGCCACAATCCTCCGGATACCCTTGGCAATGGCTTCTCTGTCACGATCACAAAAGCTCCTGCATGACTCGAGTTCCGCAGATGCCTGAATGGCAGAACACGAAGTCCCTGGCAGCCCTTGGCTGGGGTGCACCAGCCCTGAGCAGATCCCACCCAAGGAGGCTCTCTCAAGGCAACGGAGGGCGAAGGCCCTTCACGACTCAGAGAATTTCAGAACACAACTATGACTGACCCGAGGACAAGAGAAGCAGGAATGAGGCTGGGCACTGTGGCTCACGCCTGTAATCCTAGCACTTTGACAGGCCGAGGTGGGTGGATCACCTGAGGTCAGGAGTTCAAGAGCAGCCTGCCCATCAAGGTGAAACCCCATCTTAAAAAAAAAAAGAGAAGCAGGGCCGGGCGCGGTGGCTTACGCCTGTAATCCCAGCACTTTGGGAGGCTGAGGTGGGTGGATCACCTGAAGTCAGGAGTTCGAGACCAGCCTGACCAACATGGTGAAACCCCGTCTTTAAAAAAAAAAAAAAAAAGAGAGGCAGGAATGAGAGTCAGGGAAGGCCTGGGCATGAGAGTATTCTAACAGCGAATGAGACCACAGCTCGCTGAGCCTCACTCAGTCAGTGTTCTCAGCTGTCAAAGTGGGAGATTCTTCCCACACAGCTGCTGTGAAAATCAAATGAGATAAACAGAAAGTGCTCTGTGGTCCCTAATATCCAATACGATATTACTGTGAGGCTCTATGTGACAGTTTTGGTCCTGGGGTGGAACTTAAGCTCTATTTTAGTATCCCTGCTTCCTAGGTGACAAGAGTGGAAGATTACTTTTAAAATCTTACCACAACCGCTTAAACAGAGAGGTTTTATTTCTCACTTCTTCAGAGAACCAAAAATGCTCATTACCTCATCCTCATTCTTTAAGGGTAGTATAAAGTTGTCTTTTTTTTTTTTGAGATGGGAGTCTTGTTCTGTTGCCCAGGCTAAAGTGCCGGGCACTATCTTGACTCTGCAACCTTGGCCTCCGGGGTTCAAGCGATTCTCCTGCCTCAGCCTCCCTAATAGCTGGGAGCCAGGTGCATGCCACCACTCCTGGCTAATTTTTTTATTTTTAGTAGAGACGATGTTTCACCATGTTGGCCACGCTGGTCTCGAACTCCTGACCTCAAGTGATCCGCCCGCCTCAACCTCCCAAAGTGCTGGGATTACAGACATGAGCCACCGCACCCGGCACTGGGTATAAAGTTTGTGAAAGCTGTTTCCTATAATCTAAAGGGTATTAGCAATAGGTAATCAGGCAGAGTGGGACTCGTTTGAGGGCCCATTTCAGCTGGGCAGAAAAGCCTGGAACCCAATCCCCCAGACTCCTACCCCACTCTCTGTACATCCCCCTTCCTCCCTGCCTGTCAGAGGCCTACAGGAGACCCTGGAGGGTCTCGACCATGACATTAAGAATGTTCTTTTCATGGCTGGGCGTGGTGGCGCATGCCTGTAGTCCTAGCTACTTGGGAGGCTGAGGCATGAGAATCGCTTGAACCCAGGAGGTAGAGGTTGCACTTGAGCCGAGATCATGCCACTGCACTCCAGCCTGGGCAACAGAGCAAGACTCCACCTCAAAAAACTAAAATTAAAAATAGTACTTTCACAGGCTTCATCTTTCCAGGTCACCATGACCTTCCCAAAAAGGCCCAGAGAGCTACAGAGGAATCCAAACTGGCAGAAGTGGCTATCCCAAGCCAAACTGAGCTGGGTCAACCCATGGCCTGCTCAGAGGCTCTGAGACAAGGAATGCCCCAGATGCTGCCCAAGTTGTCAAAGGAAATTAGGTGAGGTGCCAGGAAAGGGAAGGGCTAGGACCACATCAGGAGCTCAACAAACATTCCAGGCCTTGCTGAATCCTGAATTCACATGAGCCTTTTTGTAAGGATCAGCCCAGCAAACGACAGCAAGCAACTGTGGTTAAGTATGAATACAGTCTTTTCCACCTTATCCTCCTGGGAATGTTTCATCAGGAAATGTTAACATCAGACACGGGGGTCTAATGAGCCAACTACAATGCTGACTTTTTTTTTTTTTTTGAGACGGAGTTTAGCTCTGTTACTAGGCTGGAGTGCAGTGGTGTCATCTCAGCTCACTGCAACCTCCGCTTCCCAGGTTCAAGCAATTCTCCTGCCTCTGGAGTAACTGGGATTACAGGCACATGCCACCACGGCCAGCTAATTTTTATATTTTCAGTAGAGACGGAGTTTCACCATGTTGGCCAGAAGCGTCTTGAACTCCTGACTTCAAGTGATCCACCCATGATCCAACTCCTGACCTCGTGATATGCCCACCTTAGCCTCCCAAAGTGCTGGGATTACAGGCATGAGCTACCACGCCCGGGCCAGATACTGAGGTTCCTGGAACATTATTTAGCAATTGCATTTCTGAAGACTTCACTTCAACCTTAGAAAGACTGGAGTTGGTCTAGCCCAAGACCTACTTCCTCAGAGGGTGATGCCAGATGACCCATCTACTCTGCCCATCCGTGGTACTCACGTTCCCCCACAGAACTCAACAGAAGTCAGGGAGCCAGCAGACCCAGAGGGGTCATCCAGCAGCTCGGACACTGGGACCCCAATGGAGACGACTCGCACAGGGTCAGGATAGGTCTCATCAAAAACAGCCCGTAGGCCCTGGATGGCTTTTGCTGCCGCCAAGGGGCAATCCTGGGTGTAAACAGGCTGCCAGACAAAGAAGAGAGAAAAGAGCTGGAAGACATCCCTGGAGGTGCAGTAGGAAGCAGCAGGAGAGCATGGTCCTGCAGGCAGGACTTGGGTTCTGACTTGGCTCTGCCCAGCACATGCCATGAGCTTCCTGAATCACATGTCACATACAAGTCAAGGGCATCAAGGTGGGAACTTCTATTTTGTTAAACTGTGGACCAAATCTTATGTAAACAGACTTAACTAGAACAGCTCTGGTTCTCTTAAGGTGGGGGATGGAGCAAAGGCCTCTCCCCTCTCCCTTCCACCAACTACCACCACTGCCCCCTACACAAGCACAGGTTGAGAATCACTGCTTTAAGCAAATCTACGTGCAGCACAGAATCTGGTATAACAGAGAGAGCACTGCACTGCCGAGACTGTGGTCAGACAGTGACAGTGCAGGGAAGGTAGGGGTTCAGCCACCGCCCATCCTACCTTAGCTGCCTCAATCATCTCATTAGCAATCTCTTCAGCCTTCTTGATCTGTTGGGTGGACATGGCCCCCTTGGCAGTGAAGTCAAATCGAAGGCGGTCAGGAGCAACCAATGAGCCTTTCTGGTCAGCTTCCCCAAGCACTGAGCGCAGGGCGAAGTTCAGAATGTGCGTAGCTGTGTGGTTGCTCATGACGGGTCTTCGTCGGGGCTGCAAAGGACAAAGGGGCTCTTGGAGACATCTGTGATAGACTGCTAGTCATCCCCCCAGAACCTGCTCCCCCTAGTGCTGCAATTTTTAGTTGGAAATATGGCTGTGCTGAATAAAGGTTACACTTCCCATCTGCCCTATGGCTAAGTGTGCCCATGTGACTAAGTTCTGGTCAACATATTTTGAGCAAAAGTAATGTCTACCATTAAAGGGATGGGATATATCCTCCCCTTTCTGTTCCACCACCTACAATAGTGATTGCCAAACGATGGCCTATGGCTAAATCTAGCCTGTCATCTGTTTTTTTATTTAGAGACAGGGTCTTGCTCTGTTACCCAGGATGGAGTACAGTCGCATGATGATAGCTCAGTGCTGCCTCAAACTCCTGGGCTCAAGTGATCCTCTTGCCTCAGCCTCCCAAGTAGCTGGGACTACAGGCACACATCACCACCCCCAGCTAACATTTTTTTATTTTTTGGAGAGATGGGGTCTCACAGTGTTATCCAGGCTGCTCTCAAACTCCTGGCCTCAAGCAAACCTCCCGCCTCAGCCTCCCAAAATGTGTGCATTTTCTAAACAGGTTTACTGGAACACACCCACACCTGTTCGTTTACATACAGTCAATGGCTGCTTGTGCACTCCAACCACAGAGCTGAGTAATCATGACCAAGAGCATGTGATCCGCAGAACCAAAAATATTTAGTATCCAGTTCTTTATACAAAGTTTGCCAACCCCTGGCATAGAAAATGGATCTGATACCTACCCTCTGGACCAGGAAATCAAAGGCAACACCCCAGTAAATAAAGTGCAGTGTCAGGAGAGGAGAAGCCAGGCCCTCTGAGTCTGTGGGACAGAACCTCCATATCCGCTCGAGTGTTTTAGAACATACACTGCTATCCTGGTTTGAAGCTACTCTTACTCTGGAGTTCAGTCACATGCCACAGAGCCTAGCTCTGTCACATGCCACAGAGCCTAGCTCTTCATTCTTCAGCATCCTTGGCTCCCGAAGAAGTATGTGAGGTTAGCAAAACAATCCCTGAAAACAAGTCTACAGGATCTTAACTGAAATCACTGGTGAAATCAATGACTTAGGAACATACAGATTTAACTCTTAGTTGCATCCCTCACAATCCAAATGCACTAAAATTAACCCCTGTGCTCTACTTGCAGTGTCACTAGGGAGTGATAACAATGACAGGACAATTGAAAGCCAGAAGAGGAGATGATTACTAACCAGATCCAATGGGGGCCACAGTAACCCAACTCACCTCATCAATAAATAGCCGGACCTGATCCCCCACTTTCAGGTCACCGTAGATAGTTCCGATGTGGAGCACATACCCTCCTCGCACCTGAGCATTCTTCACTGTAAACTCTGTTTTCTGAGAGGGGTCAAGGAGACAAATAAATCCTTAATAAATTTTTTTTTTTTTAAATCAAGTAGATAAAGTCAATTTTCCTTCTTTGAGACAGAGTTTCGCTCTTGTTGCCCAGGCTGGAGTGCAGTGGCGTGATCTCAACTCACCAAAACCTCCGTCTCCTGGGTTCAAGCAATTCTCCTGCCTCAGCCTCCAAGGTAGCTGGGATTACAGGCACGCACTACCATACCCGGCTAATTTTGTATTTTTAGTAGAAACAGGTTTTCTCTATGTCGGTCAGGCTGGTCTCGAACTCCCAACCTTACGTGATCCGCCTGCCTTGGCCTCCCAAAGTACTGGGATTACAGGCATGAGCCACGGTGCCTGGCCTATTAATTTTCCTATATTTTCAGTATAAACTTGTATATATAAAAAATTCTCTTTACGTATGTAAAAAATATCTTTACATATGTAAATTTACATAAATTGTACATACAAATTCCCTAAAACACTCTTTAACGGTGTGTGTGTGTACATACACATATAGCATTAATATTATTAAATATAAATAGGCCAGGCACGGTGGCTCACGCCTGTAATCCCAGCACTTTGGGAGGTTGAGACAAGTAGATCACCTGAGGCCAGGAGTTCAAGACCAGCCTGGCCAACATGGTGAAATCCTATCTCTACTAAAAAAAATACAAAAATTAGCCAAGTGTGATACATGTGCCTGTAATTCCAACTACTCAGGAGGTTGAAGCAGAAGAATGGCTTAAACCTGGGAGACAAACGTTGCAGTGACCTGAGATTGTGTCACTGCATTCCAGCCTGGGTGACAGAGAGATTCCATCTCAAAAAATAAAATAAAAAATAAATATATTTGTGCACACACAGACACACACAATATTAAGGAACATCTTAGAACATTTTGTTTTGTTTTTGTTTTTTTTGAGACAGAATCTCACCCCGTCACCAGGCACCAGACTGGACTGCAGTGGCACGATCTCGGCTCACTGCAACCTCCGCCTCCCAGGTTCAAGCAATTCTCCTGCCTCAGCCTCTTGAGTAGCTGGGATTACAGGTGCGCACCACCACGCCCAGCTAATTTTTGTATTTTCAGTAGAGACGGGGTTTCACCATGTTGGCCGGGATGGTCTCGATCTCTTGACCTTGTGATCTGCCCGCCTTGGCCTCCCAAAGTGCTGGGATTACAGGTGTAAGCCACTGTGCCCAGCCAAACATTTTTTTTTCTGAGACGGAGTCTCGCTCAGCTGCATGGGCCGGAGTGCAGTAGCACAATCTTGGCTCACTGTAACCACCGTCTCATGGGTTCAAGCGATTCTCCTATCTCAGCTGATTCTCCTATCTCAGCCTCCCAAGCAGCTGGGATTGCAGGCACCTGCCATCATGCCTGGCTAATTTTATTTCAGTAGAGATGGGGTTTCACCATGTTGGCCAGGCTGATCTTGAACTCCTGACTTCAGGTGATCCGCCCACTGGCCTCCCAATGTGCTAGGATTACAGTCCTGAGCCACCACGCCCGACTGCATCTTACAACATTTAAAAGCCTCTGTAAGCCTAAGGAAACAAAGTAACTTATTCAGCAGCAGCAGAGTTAGAGGCTGAGTTTTCTACAAGGACATCTGCCCTTCAGAGAGCTGCCTCTCCTTTTTATGAGAAAAGTTTGTCAGAAACTTGCAGTCTAGCTGCAAAAATATTCTGAGAGTACCCAATGGCCAGGAAAGCAACAGGTACAAGCAGCAGCTTCCTCAGCTTCAGAAATACTGACCATGGAACCCAACCCAAAGGTGTATGGGGTCTGCTCCCAAGGCCTGAAGCACTGTGGGGCAAGAGCAGCTCCCTGGCTCCACACCTGGCCCTCCTCCGCTAACAAGGAAGAAGAACTGTTGGCTCACATCCTCACTGCTGTCATCCACCTTCACCAGGTAGCCTTCATCATAGATCTGCCCTCCTTGCTCGGCATAGAAACAGGTCTTGTCCAGCACCACTCCACACTCCTGGCCCGTGGACACCTCTTCCACAAACATCTTCTCCCTGCGCAGAGCCAGCACCGTAGCCACTGTGTTCTCAAATACTGCTCGAGGGGAAATGCATAGAAGTGGGACAGTGGGTCAATGACCTTTTCACACTTTCTTAGCTGGCTTCTGCTGCATTCTCTTTCTCAAACTCTTCTTAGCTCCTAATTGTCCAATTGTACTTTGGAAGCAACCCCATTAGACTCTATGAAAGGGCTTTGCATGCTGGCTTTCCATCAAAGAATGCAACACTCAGTCGGGTGACCAACTGTCCCAATTTTTAGAGCTGAGGGGTTTCCTGATATGCAGGCTTTCAGTGTTAAAACTGGGACAATGGATTACCCTAACTTTGAGCTACTGAGCAGAAACTTAGTGCATCATATTAGTAGATCTTTAATAGTAGTAATAAATTCCCTAGTCCAAGATAAACTCACAAAAAATGTACTCATTTTGTAGACTTGCTTGAGTAGATTGAGGTATAAGACTGTTCTTGGGAGGCTGAGGCAGGAGAACTGCTTGAACCCAGGAGGCGGAGGTTGCAGTGAGCCGAGATCACGCCACTGCACTCCAGCCTGGCGCCTGGCAACAAAGCAAGACTCTGTCTCAAAAAAAAAAAAAAAAAAAAAAAAGATTGTTCTTGGCAGGGCGCAGTGGCTCATGCCTATAATCCTGGCACTTTGGGAGGCCAAGGTGGGCAGATAACCTGAGCTCAGGAGTTTGAGACCAGCCTGGCCAACATAGCGAAACTCCATGTCTACTAAAATAAAAAAATTAGCCGGGCATGGTGGAGTATGCCTGTAATCCCAGCTACTTGGGAGGCTGAGGCAGGACAATCACTTTAAGCCGAGAGGTGGGAGCTGCAGTTAGCCGAGGTAGTGCCACTGCACTCCAGCCTGGGTCACAGAGCAAGATTCCGTCTCAAAAAAAAAAAAACAAAAAAAAAAAACATTGTTCTCTAACAGGGCAAAAAAGCAGCAAAAACATGTATAGCCTTTTTTTTTTTTTGAGGTAAGGTCTTACTCTGTAGCCCAAGCTAGAGTGCAGTGACACAAACATGGCTGACTACAGCCCTAATCTCCTAGACTCAAGTGATTTTCCTGCCTCAGCCCCAAAGGTAGCTGGGACTACAGGCATGCACCACCACACCTGGCTAATTTTTGTATTTTTGGTAGAGACAGGGTTTCACCACGCTGCCCAGACTGGTCTCAAACTCCAGAGCTCAAATGATCCACTCACCCTAGCGTCCCAAAGTGCTGGGATTATAGGCATGAGCCACTGCGGCAGCCTATAATAGCATTCTAATAGTCACTGTGGATTGTATCAATGCCAACTGCCCACTTTTCTGCAAGATGTTATAATTAGGGGAAACGGGATAAAGGGTAGGAGATCCTTCCTACAATTTTTTTTTTTTTACAACATCCTGTGACTATAATTATTTCAAAGCAAGAGTTAAGAAAACCTCCAGCCAAGGGTACCTATGTGTGTAACAGTGCACAGCGTGACTGTACAGCACTTCAGAAGGGGCTGTCAGCAGTCTGCTGGATAGCTAATCTTGAGAAACAATCTTTGAAAAACCCCCCCAGATATGGGGGAAGAAAGCTCAGAAGCAGGAGCACAGCAACATACCGTAGTTACCACTGGAGTCTGAATGGTAATTGTACTTTGGGGAATCATCTGTGACCTCCAGACCCTGCGCCCGGAGCTCTTCGATAGCGTAGATGTCCAGCATAATGAGGTCTTCCCCACCGGCTCCCTTGCCCTGTGATTTAAGCTGTCAGTGAGAGAAACAAGCATAAGTTACCCTAAAGCAAAAGAAAAGGGACTCTGAAGGACTGGAACTTTCTAAACTATGCTCAGCATAAAGCTTTTCTCAATCCTGCCACTACTGACATTTAGGGCCAGATCATTTTCTGTCGTGGAAGCTCCTCTTACAGTGTGGGATGCTGAGCGGCACCCTGGCCTCTATCGACTACACGACAACACCATCTGCCCTTGGTTGTGAAAATCCAAAGTGTCTTGAGACATTATTGCTAACTACCCCCTGGAAGGCAGACTCGCCCCCACTTGAGAACCACTGTTCTGGGGTAAAAGCACTTCAAAGACTTTAACGGAAGGAAACATGCTTGCTCTGCAGCCAAGTGGTGCTGGGTTGGAAGATGTTGGGTTTTCTGCTCACTCTCCAAGTTCTTTACCTGGGCCAGTTTCCTCTCCTCTTCAAAGCCATCCATGTCTACCAACAGGCCCTTCTCTTCGGCAATCAATCCAGTGAGATCCACTGGAAACCCATAGGTGTCATAGAGGAGCCAAGCAGTGTCTCCTATACAGCACAAAGAAGGTGTGTCAAAAACCAGAGATGGCCCCTTTTCCATGCCAAGCCCTCCAAGAGGATGCTGGGATTGGCAGAAGGGATTAAAGAGACAAGGCCAGTCACTAACAGCCCTTTGTGTTCATCCAAAAATCCAGCACATCTTTTCCAGTTGACCTGAAGAAAGCACAAGGGGTGTCCTGGTACAATGCTGGTTTTTTTTTTGAGATAGAGTTTTGGTCTTCTAGCCCAGGCTGGAGTGCAATGGCCCGATCTCGGCTCACTGCAACCTCAGCTCCCAGGTTCAAGTGATTCTTCTTCCTCAACCTCCCAGGTAGCTGGGATTACAGGTATGCAGCCACCAGGTCCAGCTAACTTTTGTATTTTTAGTAGAGACAGGATTTCATCATGTAGGCCAGGCTGGTCTCTAACTCCTGACTTCAGGTGATTTGCCCGCCTCAGCCTCCCAAAGTGCTAGGATTACAGGTGTGAGCCACCATGCCCAGCCCTGGTTTTCTTTTTTTTTTTAAAACCTCACCTGGATGATTTTCTGTTTCTTTTTTTTTTTTGAGACAGAGTCTCGCTCTGTTGCCCAGGCTGGAGAGCAGTGGCATGATCCTGGCTCACTGCAACCTCCACTGCCCGGGTTCAAGCAATTCTCCTACCTCAGCCTCCCAAGTAGCTGGGATAGCAGGTGCCTGCCATCATACCTGGCTAATTTTTCTATTTTTAGTACAGTCAGGGTTTCACTATGTTGGCCAGGCGGGTCTCAAACTCCTGACCTCGGCCTCCCAAAGTGCTGGGATTACAAGCATGAGCCACCGCGCCCAGCCTGACAATTCTATTTCTTGATCTGAACATAAGTGTGTTCAATTTGTGAAAATCCATCAAGCTTTTCTCTTGCTCATTATACTTAATAAAAATGGGGGAAAAATATTTCAAATTAATTTTCCCCAAATTGCAAAACAGTATATACCAAACATTCCCACTTTTGCCTGAAAAATACACACGCAAAAAGTACCTACATGTATTTGGATGCAAACAGAGAGTATCCTGAAGACTTATACATCAAACCGTTAACAGTTGTTATCTCTGAGAAATGAGTCTGGGAAAGAGGATTTTCACTTTCTGAACACTTTTATATTCTGTATCATTTGAATACTTTGCCACAACGATGCATTACTTTTACCATTTTACTATAAATTCCAGTTTGCACCAAAAGCAGTTAATCTAGCTATGTTTAGTCTCAGAGACATAAGAGCTTATGGTCAGTCTGTGAGAAAGGGTTTGCCTTTGCCATAAAGATGAAACGGCTGGGATGGAGAAGGGCAAAACTGGTCCCTACCAGGAATGGTCTTGCTGTCTCCCCAGGCTCAGAATTTTCCTGTCCAAGATGCGTCGCCCTCTACTGAGAGTCTTGAGAAACTGCACCTCTTCTTCATTAATGATGTCCTTCACCATGTCTGGGTCCTTCTTCAGCTCAGGAAATGCATCTCCCTGACAAAGGAGAAGCAAGACGAGGGGCTAGATAAAGCCAGAGACTATTCCCTGACCCCTCTTAAAAAAGCTCCTGGCCAGCCGTGGTGGCTCACGCCTGTAATCCCAGCACTTTGGAAGGCCAAGGCAGGTGCATCACAAAGTCAATAGATCGAGAACATCCTGGCAAACATGGTGAAACCTCATCTCTACTAAAACACAAAAATTGGCTGGGGGTAGCAGCACGTGCCTGTAGTTCCAGCTACTTGGGAGGCTGAGGCAGGAGAATTGCTTGAACCTGGGAGGTGGATGTTGCACTGAGGCAAGACTGCACCATTGCACTCTAGCCTGGAGACAGAGCGAGACTCCGCTTCAAAAAAAAAAAAAAAAAAACAGCTCCTTAGTAGTGCACAGTGGCTCACGCCTATAATCCTAGCACTTTGGGGGGCCAAGGCAGTGGACTGCCTGAGCTCAGGAGTTTGAGACCAGCCTGGGCAACATGGTCAAACCCTATCTCTACTAAAATACAAAAAATTAGCCAGGCATGGTGGTGTGTGCCTGTAATCCCAGCTACTTCGAAGGGTGAGACAGGAGAATCGCTTGAACCTGGGAGGTGGAGGTTGCAGTGAGCCGAGATAGTGTCACTGCACTCTAGCCTGGGTGGCAGAGAGAAACTCCGTCTCAAAAAACCAAACAGCCAGGTACAGTGACTCATACCTGTAATGCCGGTACTTTGGAAGGTGGGGTGGGTGGGTCACCTGAGGTCAAGAGTTCGAGACCAACCTAACCAACATGGTGAAACCCCGTCTCTACTAAAAATACAAAAATTAGCCAAAAGTGGTGGCAGACACCTGTAATCCAAGCTACTCAGGAGGCTGAGGCAATAGAATCGCTTAAACCCAGGAGGCGGGGGTTGCAGTGAGCTGAGATCGCGCCATTGCATTCCAGCCTAAGTGACAGAGCAAGACTATGTCTTAAAACAACAACAAAAACTCCTTACCAGTATGCCCTATCCTACCCAACCTTCTTAATGGATTCTTTAGCACAGAAGAGTAACAAGAGAAATAAACCTACCAGGGACTGGACGACAACATCCACTAACGTAGCAAAGAAGCCCCTGCTGGCATTGAGCTTCTCATGGGCATATCGAACAGCTCGGCGGAGAATACGTCTCAACACATACCTGTAAGAGGCAGAAACTAGTCACCAACATTCCCAGCTGAGGATTTTGTCATGAGTCCCTTGGAATCCTACCCAAACCTCTTTCAGGGAACTTTCTTTTACCCTAAGCCTGCTTCTTTTGCATTCCCCAGTCATTAATTTTAGCGTAAGACTCAGTAACGTACCCACAAATACCTGTCAAGGCTTGCCTAGGGTAAACCTTGGTTTTCCTTTCACATTCGGTTACTCAGAGAGGAAGGCAAGAAGGACAGACCAGATGTGTACTCGATGCCTGTGATCCCAGGTCCTGCCTGTCAGTAACAGAGCTTCCCAGGGCTGGTCAATACTTACCCCCCACTTCCCTGCCCCTGCCAATCTCTATCAGGCAACTTTAAATACAATCCTTACCATCTGTACTCAGCAGCAGAGATTTAATATAGTGGTGACTCTGCAACACTAGCTGAAATTCCCTTCATCCCTTAAAAAAGAGGTGGGGGGATTTTTCCGACTACCCAAAAGACAAGGAAACAATAATGAAGGATGGCTTTAAGTTTCATAAAGAGGCCAGGGCAGTGGTTCACACCTGTAATCCCAGCACTTTGGTAGGCCAAGGCAGGTGGATCATTTGAGGTCAGGAGCTGGAGACCAGCCTGGCCAACATGGCAAAAACCCATCTCTATTAAAAATGTAAAAATTAGCCTGAGTGGTGCTGTGTACCAGTAATCCCAGCTATATGGGAGGCTGAAGCAGAAGAATCACTTGAACCAGGGAGGCAGGGGTTGCAGTGAGGCAAGATCACACCATTGCACTCCAGCCCGGTTGACAGAGTGAAACTCCATTAAAAAAAAAAAGTTTCATAAAGAGTCAGCACGCATGGTGCCCGTCCAAATACCACCCAGTGTGCAGCATACTTACCCGCGCCCTGTGTTGTCAGGACGGCCACCATCAGCCAGTGCCACAGTGATGGTCCGAGCGTGGTCAGCTAGCACCCGGTAGGCCATATCAATCCCATCAGCATCCTCGGCACCAACTTTCCCAGTGTACGGTCGGGCACCTGTGCCCTACGGACAAGAATCAGAAGGCAGCCGTTTAGGAAGCAGCCCTTCTGGCGCTGCCTCACCCGAGGAGGTTCCTAGAGGACTGAGGAGCATTAGAAGAAAGGATGCCGTCTTGCCAGATCCTATAACCCCAAGGACGTGACACTGGTTAAGTAGAGAGACTCCAGCCAGCCCCTAAACAAAAAATTACACTGTCTCAGGTCTAGAGCCCCACATTATTAATAATGAAGCAGGCAGATGGAAACGGGTACCCTTGGCTGGCAGAGCATATGGTCATTTTTCTCCTTGACAGCAATGCTAACAGTCCAGCCTGGAAACCTCCACAGAAGTATGCAATATTTGCAATAGGACCAGTACCTTCTGAATGGCTTCAAAGTAAGGGACAAAAAGGTCAGTGTCATAGTTGGACATCTTATTCTGCAGCACAGATACCAGTCGCTCCAGGCCCATCCCTGTATCAATGCTTTTCTTGGGAAGAGGTTTCAGAATGCCATCAGTTTCCCTGTATGATCCAGAAGAAGAGGAGGTTGAAGCAGACACTCAAGCTGCCACTTCTCCAGTCCCTGCTGGATAAAATTCATTTACAGAGCAGTTTGCAGGCTGTGACCATCTGCCATCTGCCTGGTTTGGTGGGAAGAGGGAAGTGGAGGGAGAAAGGAAGGAGAGGTACTCTGGGGTCTGTGTAAGTGTAAGGTAAGGCCGGGCACGCACGGTGGCACACACTCAGGAATGAGCTTTAATACAGCAGCCCAAATTACAGCAAGCATGACATTATGGGAATGGCACTCAAGAAGCTATTATGTGAGATAAGGCTTAGTTCATGAAAGAATAGGCCCATCCCTCTCCCAGAGATCAGAGGGGGAAATCTGAGAAATGAAGGAATGGGCCTTCAGCCAAGAAGACAGCCATGCAGCTCCGAGTTCCTCCTCCCCTGCTCAGCTCAAGGAAAGGTACTGCTCTTAGCAGGAATGGAGCAGGACCCCAAGGCCACCTGTTATACTGGATGAACACAAGGTTCCAGATCTCCAGCACATTAGGGTCATCCTGGTTGACAAGGTGTGCGGCGTCCCGACCACCAATCCGGTCGTAGTGGATCTCACTGCAAGGACCACAGGGGCCCGTGTCACCCATCTCCCAGAAGTTATCCTTCATGTTGCCCGGGAGGATTTTGGTGTCTTCCAGCCTGATAAAGGAGTAAAGATAAGCCCAGTTACAGCCCCTGACAAGGGTTCTGCCCAGACTTGCAACCACCATAAAAGAAATTCTTAGGATTGGCCAGGCGCAGTGGCTCAGGCCACTGCACTCCAGCCTAGGCGACAGAGAGAGACTGTCTCAAAAAAAAAAAAGATATTTTAATAAAGAAGTTCTAACCTCCAGCAAGTACTAATGCCAAGCTTGCTCATAATACCTGCTAAAGAAACAACGTGACTCTTCTCAAGAGTATCTACAATAGAAGAGAATACAAAATATACACACGCTATGAATGAAAGTCAATGAAAATACACAAGGACAAGGGTAAGGCCTAGAAAGGAACACATAATAATGAAAACGTTGGCCATGCGTATTGCTTGAGCTCAGGAGTTCGAGACCAGCCTGGGCGAACATGGCAAGACCGCCTCTCTCCAAAAAATACAAAAAAAATTAGCTAGTTGTGCTGACACACACCTGAAGTCCCAGCTACTCAGGAGAGGGTCATTTGAGCCCAGGAAGTTGAGGCTGCAGTGAGCTGTGACTACATCATTGCACTCCAGCCTGGGCAACAGAGTAAGACCTGTCCCCCCGCCCACACAAAAAAGATTGTGCTTCTTAATAAAGTATAGATATACAGTACATGAAGCCAAGTAAAACAGGATTTTAAAAGCCAGGGTCAAGATTAATATTTAATTTTTACACGTGTTACTACCCACAATTCCAACTATACTTAGACTACAGAGTCAACAAAGTAGAAGTTTTAGATCAAGTAAAAGAGGAAGCTGGATTGGAATAACAAACCTAGAGTAAAAATAATTGAAAAAAAAGAGAAGCAGCCCTGTTTCCAAGTACAATAAGAAGCTATGCACTAAAGGACAAAAGAAGTAAGTAATAAGAACAAGAAAATGAGGCAAACACATCATGGGCAGCCATCTACAGAGGGCACACACCCCATGTTCCGATTTTGTTGATGCAGCACTTCACGAATTCTACTAAGCTCACAGCACAGGACACACAGCTCACCTATTATCTTAGCTTTTATACTATGTGATTATACTTTACTTTAAAATTATATTATGTTAAAAAAAACTGGCCAGGCACGGTGGCTCATGTCTGTAATCCCAGCACTTTGAGAGGCCAAAGCGGGCAGATGGCTTGAGCTCAAGAATTCAAGACCAGCCTGGGCAACATGGCAAAAACCTCGTCCCTACAAAAAATACAAATATTAGCCAAGCAGGTGGCACATGCTTCTAGTCCTAGTTACTCAAGAGGCTGAAGAGGGAGGATCACCTGAGCTCAGGAGGTCACGGCTGCAATAAACTATGATTATACCACTGCACTCCAACCCAGGTGACAGAGTGAGACCTTGTCTAAAACAAAACAAAAAACAAAAAATTTCCTTTTTCCTAGTCTATTACATTTCCATAAGAAACAAAGTGTTTCATATGAAGAATACCACTCTGTTGAAAAAGACATACACATACATACACACAAGGTTACAGTAGCATGAAGAAGGCCGGGAAGACCACATATGGGATATCAAACTATTAATGATGATCAATTGAGGGAACTTCCACTTCCTATTTTCTACATTTCTATAAGGTTTTAATTTTTACAACATACACATAACTTATAAAACATGTATGTACAAAAGGCAAAAAATAAACTTGTTTTGGCTTTCAACAACAGAATGACTGGCTGGGCACAGTGGCTCACATCTGTAATCCTAGCACTTTCGGAGTCCAAAGTGGGTGGCTCACCTGAGGCCAGGAGTTCAAGACCATCCTGGCTAACATGGCGAAACCCCGTCTCTACTAAAAATACAAAAATTAGCCAGGTGCAGTGGCGCACATCTGTAGTCCCAGTTACACAGGAGGCTGAGGCAGAATAATCACTTGAACCCGGGAGGTAGAGGTTGCAGTGAGCCAAGATTATGCCACTGCACTCCAGCCTGGGTGACAGACTGAGACCCTGTCTCAAAAACAAGCAAACAAAAACAATAGAATGATCGAATGTACTAAGAAGCAATGAGGCTGAGCACAGTGGCTAACACCTGTAATCCCAGCACTTTGGGAGGCCAAGGCGGGCAGATCATGAGGTCAAGAGAACAAGACCATGCTGGCCAACATGGTGGGTAGAGAGTGAGAGTAGCCCACCCCTCTGGGGGAATCAGCAGCAAGGCTGCTGTGAACTTTGAGTAAACTCCAGAAAAGCAAAACCATAATAGAAAAACGTGTATGTCTCAAAAAAAAAAAAAAAAAAAAAAAAGAGGCCTAAAAAAAGACAACCAGCTCTCACTAACCTTACTGCAAAATAGTTAGCTAAAGTATGTTAACTAAAATGTAAAAATTATAATCACAGGCTGTTCTAAGAAACTGCACCCTCCCTCTGCTGTATACTTTGTAAACATTTAAAATAAAGTACTCTGAGGCAGGCCGGGGCCAAAGAGACTGACACCATCAGCTTTTTGGACCGCCTGGCCCAGATTTTTATGTCTGTCTGTATGTCTTTCCTTATCCCCTGCCGTTCCCTCTTAGGTCTTTGAATCCCTGTGCAGCGCAGGATCCAGCACACGCCAGAATGGTGAAACCCCATCTCAAAAAAAAAAAAAAAGAAGCAATACATGCATCTAAAGATATGAATGCATCTAAAGATAATTACTCTTACTCCTCTTCATTTGCATCTCAAAATGCACCCCGAGATGGGAAATGGCCAGGTACTCCAGGTCATAAGACCCCACTCTGGCCTTGTCATTTCACCCCTCCATACTCTCAAGAAATGATCTGCATTCTTACCCCAAATTTTGCCAGATCTGTTTGCACTCCAGATCTGGTTCTAAGCCAGCTGCTTCATCCCCGCCAAAGTAAGTAACATAAAGTCTTTCAATGGGAATGCCAAACTCTTGGGTGAGGAGTTCCAGAGCCATCTTACAAGCCAATTCCTACAAAAAGAAGAGAGAAAGATACAGAACATGGCCAAAGGAAAATCTATTTAGTATGAGACCAGACCCTAGGAACACAGATAAAAAATCTCAACACGTTCACTCTAAACTCAATCAGATTCAAGATCGGTTTATGTAAGAAATCCAAATATACATTGCAATCATCAAATTACAGGCATCACTTCCAATGCCATTCATTCCTGAATCAGCTAGATGTTATTTCACATTTTAAAACACACAAAATTAGAACCCAGTTCCCACTGTGGAAGTGACCATTTTCCTCAAAACTCTAGTGGTTCTCCTGCTCTGAACTTACCTTAAAGTAATCTCCAAAAGACCAAGAACCCAACATCTCGAAGAAGGTATGATGATACACATCCTTGCCCACATCGTCCAGGTCATTGTGTTTGCCCCCAGCCCGGATACATTTCTGGGTATTGGCAGCTCTGCTCAGCTTTGCCATGGGGTGAGATGGGTCAATTGTGTTCAGGAAAATGGGTTTAAACTAAAAGAGAAAGGGAGCAGTTCAACTTTTAAAGAGACACAGGCGATGTCAGGTGGCCACACATTGGCAGGAAGAGACCCCCACACACTACAATTCATGATTAACATGCCTGGAATATAGATACTTGTCAGAACAGGTGGCCTGATGGAGCCAAAGCAGAGGTAGCCTCTCACAGAGCAGCTTCTCCTTGGACCTAGATCCCTAACAGTTCCCACCACCACCAGTGACACCACCTGCAGAGGGGCAAGGCCTGCCAGATATAAGATAACAGCCAAAGGTTGATGCGGTAAAGCCTG
This sequence comes from Ateles fusciceps, assembly GCA_036589455.1. NCBI lineage: Eukaryota > Metazoa > Chordata > Mammalia > Primates > Atelidae > Ateles > Ateles fusciceps. Next base: position 15,879,384 of record JAZHEH010003205.1, read on the forward strand.
GGCTTCTTCACAAGCCTCTGAGGTTCAGGGCTTATACCATCTTTCTGGAAGAACTTATTCTGAAAACTGGTATATTCATTTGCCAGTAAATGTGAGGAGGAAGAAAAAAATCGACACATATTAGGGGGAATAAAATCAGCACACTAATGAATAATTAGATGTCATCCACCTAGGATGACCTTTGAGGATGTATCAGGTCATGCTTTGATGTATCACTATTATTTGTATAACTTTGCTTTATTTTTCCCACTAGACCTGTTCAATTCACTGTTATCCAATTTGGTAACCACTGAACACTTTTTTTTTTTTTGGGAACGGAGTCTCTGTCACCCAGGCTGGAGTGCAGTTGCGCGATCTCAGCTCAATGCAACCTCCACCTCCCGGGTTCAAGTGATTCTCTCTCCTCAGCCTCCCAAGTAGCTGAGATTACAGGCATGCACAGGCAAACTCAGCTAATTTTTGTATTTATAGTAAAGCGGTTTCGTCATGTTGGCCAGGCTGGTCTCGAACACTTGACCCCAAGTGATCTGCCTGCCTCAGCCTCCTAAAATGCTGGGATTATAGGCGTGAACCACTGCGCCCGGCCATACCACTATACACTTGTGACCATGTAAAACTGAATTAAAATTAGGCTGGGCAAGATGGCTCATGCCTATAATCCCAGCACTTTGGGAGGCAAAGAAGGGAGGATTCCTTTGAGCCCAGGAGTTCAAGACCAGTCTGGGCAACATAGGAGACCCTGTCCCCCGTTTTTATAAAAATTAAAAAGTAAAATTAAATAATTACTAATGAATATATATATATATATATATATATACTTTTTTTTTTTTTTTTTTGAGACAGAGTCTCACTCTGCTGCCCAAGCTGTAGTGCAGTGGCGTGATCTTGGCTCACTGCAACGTCCACTTCCTGGGTTCAAATGATTCTCCTGCCTCAGCCTCCTAAGTACCTAAACTACAGGCACGCGCCACCATGCCTCCCTAATTTTTTTATTTTTAGTAGAGACAGGGTTTCACTGTGTTGGCCCGGATGGGTGCTTGAACTCCCGACCTTGTGATTCGCCCACCTTGGCCTCCCAAAGTGCTGGGATTACAGGCTTGAGCCACCGCACCCAGCAATATTTTTAAAAATTAGAAATTCTCAGCCGGGCCCATACTTTTTTTTTCTTTCTTTTTTGAGACAAAGCCTCACTCTGTCACCTGGGCTAGAATGTAGTGGTATGATCTCAGCTCACTGCAATCTCCACCTCCCGGGTTCAAGCGATTCTCCTGCCTCAGCCTCCCGAGTAACTGGGACTACAAGCACCCGCCACTACGTCCAGCTAATTTTTCATATTTTCGTAGACGGGATTTCACCATGTTGGCCAGGCTGGTCTTAAACTCCTGACCTCGTGATTTGCATGCCTCTGCCTCCCGAAGTGCTACAATTACAGGAGTAAACCACCATGTCCAGCCAGCCCATAATTTTTTTGTGAAACCAAGTCCCACTGTGTTGCCCAAGCTGGTCTGGAATTCATGGGCTCAAGTGATCCTCTCGTCTCAGACTCCTGAGTAGATGTAATTACAGGGGGCACTAAGCCCCATTCTTCATAATTTTATAGTTAATATTACTTGAGGTAAAATATGTTCCCACTGTCTCTAACTTTCCATTCCAGAAAAGACACCTGAGAGACACCTATAGGTGGAGAGAGATCCAAGATGGCCGATTAGCAGCAGCTCACGATTGTAGCTCCCACTGAAAGCGCAGAGAGTGAATGGACGCCACATTTTCAGACGAATTTTCATAGCCTACGGACCAAGAGATTCTTGGCGGAGAAGCCCCACGGGTCGCCAGTGCGACCCTTTTGGAGGGCGCGGCCGCTTTGCAGGCGCCCCGACGCGGCGGTTCTCAGTCCGGAGTATACGGGACTGAGTGCCCTTTTGGTTGGCGTTTGGAGCTCCGGGAAAGCAGAGTCTCCCGTTCAGCTGATTAAAAAGCGGACTGAAGTGGGGAACCAGACCGGGAGATTCCCGGGCAGAAAAGTGCCACGAATCTTAACGCCGCTGTTTCAGCTGGCGTAGTGGGTCGCCGCAGGGGAAGCTGGTCCCCCCCCCCAACAACAATAACAAAAAAACAGCAGTTGGAACTGCTGAGGATTAAGCGTTTCACACCAAGTACAGCTCAACCCGGGAAGGTCCAGCTCTGTGGGGGGAGGGGCGTCCGCCGAAGGAAAATTAAGAAATAGAAAAAGCTTTATAACCAACAAGCTTGACGTCCACTCAGAGACCTAATCTGAAAGTCAGCAATTACACAGACAACAGGTGGATAAATCCACAAAGATGGGAAGAAACCAGCGCAAAAAGGCTGAAAACACCCGAAATCAGAATGCCTCTCCTCCTACAGAGGATTGCAGTGCCTCATCACCAATTGAACAAGGCCTGATAGAAAATGAATGTGAGGAATCAACAGAATCAGGCTTCAGAAGGTGGATAATGAGAAACTTCTGTGAGCTAAAAGAACATGTTCTAGCCCAATGCAAGGAAACTAAGAACCTTGAAAAAAGGTTTCACGAAATGTTCATGAGAATGGACAATTTAAAGAGGAATATAAGTGAATTAATGGAGCTGAAAAACACAATACGAGAACTTCAAGAAGTATGCACAAGTTTTAACAGTCGAATTGATCAAGCAGAAGAAAGGATTTCAGAGGTCGAAGACCAACTTAACGAAATAAAACGAGAAGACAAGATTAGAGAAAAAAGGGTAAAAAGGAATGAGCAAAGTCTCCAAGAAATATGGGACTATGTGAAAAGACCTAATCTACGTTTGATAGGTGTACCTGAATGTGACGAAGAGAATGAATCCAAGCTGGAAAATATTTTTCAGGATATTATCCAGGAAAACTTTCCTAACCTAGCAAGGCAGACTAATATTCAAGTCCAGGAAATCCAGAGAACACCACAAAGATATTCCTCAAAAAGAGCAACCCCAAGGCACATAATCATTAGATTCATCAGGGTTGAAACGAAGGAGAAAATACTACGGGCAGCCAGAGAGAAAGGTCAGGTTACCCACAAGGGGAAGACTATCAGACTCACAGCTGATCTCTCAGCAGAAACCCTACAAGCCAGAAGAGAGTGGGGGCCAATATTCAACATCCTTAAAGAAAAGAACTTTCAACCCAGAATTTCATATCCAGCCAAACTAAGTTTCATAAGTGAAGGAAAAATAAAATTTTTTGCAAACAAGCAAGTACTCAGAGATTTCATTACCACCAGGCCTGCTTTACAAGAGCTTCTGAAGGAGGCACTATGTATAGAGGGGAACAACCAGTATCAGCCACTTCAAAGGACCCATCAGTAAGCTGCATCCAGATCCATCTTACATGCAAGGATATGCAGAGACTCAAAACAAAGGGATGGAGGAAGATTTGCCAACCAAATGGAGAGCAAAAAAAAAAAAGCAGTAGTTGCAATTCTCATCTCTGATAAAATAGACTTTAAAGTAATAGAAACCGAAAGAGATAAGAAGGACATTGTATAACGGTAGAGGGATCAATGTAACGGGAAGAGCTAACGACCCTAAGCCTATGCGCACCCAATATAGGAGCACCCAGATACACAGGGCAACTTCTTGGTGACTTACAAAGAGACTTGGACTCCCACACAATAATAGTGGGAGACTTTAACATTACATTGTCAATATTGGACAAATTAATGAGACAGAAGGTTAAGAAGGATACCTGGGACTTGAACTTAAACCTCAAACAAGTAAACTTAATAAACATTTACAGAACTCTCTACTCCAAATCCACAAAATATACATTTTTTTTTCAGTAATGCATCACATTTATTCTAAAAGTGACCACATGGTTGGGAGTAAATCACTCCCTAGCAATTGCATAGCATTTCATAGGTTTAAATGAAATATTGGTTGGCTGTTTGTTTGTTATTTTCCTCCCTTATTCCTTCCTGTCTCCATTGTATAACACAATTATTAGTATAAAAAAAGCTTTTAATATCCATTTGTAGACTGCATTCTAGCCTGGGCAATAGAGCAAGATTCCCGTTCTCTCTTCCCTTTTTTTTTCTTCTTTTTCTCTTTATTTCATTCTTTTTTTCTTCCTTCTCTTTTTCTCTTTAAAAAAAAATAAAATAAAATGACTTACTACAAAAAAAAAAAAAAAAAAGAAAAGACACCTGAGAGAAAAGAAAATGTCAACTTATCCCAGAGTGAGGAGCATCCTAAGGGCTGCAGATGCACTGGGTGAGCAGGCTCCAAGAAAACCATCACAGGAAAGCCCTGAGAGCACCATCTAGCCTGAACCCCTTCCAGCCACGATAGCCTGGGAAGTACTGTTCACTGTCAAAGACATGCTGACCAACTCCTCTTAACCTTTAATAAACTTGTCATGCTTTCATCAACTCAACAGTTAACCTTTTCTCCAACAATAAACCTTTCAAATGTCTTTTTCTTTTCTTTTTTGAGACAGGGTCTCACTCTGTTGCCCAGGCTGGAGTACAGTGGCATTGATCAGGGCTCACTGTAGCCTTGACCTCCCCAGGCTCAAGCGATCGTGCCACCTCAGCCTCCCAAGAAGCTGGGACTAGAGGCATGCACCACCACACCCAGCTAATTTTTCGTATTTTTAGTAGAGACAGGGTTTCACCATGTTGCCTAGACTAGTCTGGAACTTCTGGACTCAAGTGATCTGCCTGCCTTGCCCTCCCAAAGTCTTGGGATTATAGATGTAAGCCACTGCGCCCAGCCTCAAATATATTTTTAGTTCAACCTCCCCAAACAAACCATACTAATAAATTTTCTTTATCAATGGATCCAGAATGGTACTGGTGGTCAAGAAAGGGGTTAGGTGGGCTGGGCGTGGTGGCTCACACCTGTAATCATAGCACTTCGGGGAGCAAAGCAGGAGGATTACTTGAGGCCAGGAGTTTAAGATCAGCCTGAACAACTTGGTGAGACTCCATCTCTGTATATAAACTAAAAAAATAATTTAGGTCAGGCAAGGTGGCTCACGCCTGTTCCCAGCACTTTAAGAGGCTGAGGCGGGTGGATCACCTTAGGTCAGGAGTTCAAGACCAGCCTGGCCAAAATGGTGAAATCCCATCTCTACTAAAAATACAAAAATTAGCCAGGTGTGGTGGCACATGCCTGTAGTTCCAGCTACTTAGGAGGCTCAGGTAGGAGAAGTGCTTGAACTCGGGAGGCGGAGATTGCAGTGAGCCAAGACTGCGCCACTGCGCTCCAGTCTGGGTGACAGTGTGCAATTCTGTCTCAAAACAATAAATAAAATACTTTAAAAAGCTGGCATGGTAGTGCATGCCTATAGTCCTAGCTACTTGGGAGGCTGAGGTATGAAGATCACTTAAGCCCAGGAGTCTGACGCTACGGCATACTACGATCATGCCACTGCACTGCAGCCAGGGTGACAGAGTGAGACCTTCTCTCTCTAAAATAATGACAGCTAATATCTGAGTACCTACTATGGGCCAAATACCATGCTAAAACATTTTGTATCCATTACCTTATTCGCATCTCATTGCAACCTATGGGCAGGCAATATTGTTCCTCATTTTGCAGTCAAAAAAACTGAGGCCCACAACATACAGTTCTACAAGATCACACAGGGGGTGACAGAACCGGAATCGGTCTGACCCAAGGGCTGTGCTGTTATCTCTGCTCTGCTGCCTCTTGTGTGAACAAACAGCCAAGAAAAAAGGAAAAACCCTTACCTGGTTCATGCCTGCATTGGCAAAGAGCAGAGTGGGGTCATCCAAAGGGATGGTAGCAGAGGAGTGAACATAGGTGTGCTTGTTCCTCTTGAAGAACTCTATAAATCGCTGCCGGATTTCACTTGCTGTTAGAGTCGAGTCCATCTTGAAAGTCACCCCAAAGAACTAACCAAAGAAAAAAAATGAAGGAAAATTAGGGGAACTGAAAGTCAAAGTAGGCATTACACAAGATTCCCAGCTTCTCAAGCCAAGTCAAAGCAGGACTCAGGTGAGCTGCTTGATCCTAAAACCTCTATGTTATAATGTACAAGGCTAAAATCATCATCAAAGCAACACCACAGCAACAGCAGACAGCAGCCCCATTCGTTCTTCCTTCCCATGCCAACCTTGAGAGGCTCAACACGCCAGCACACCAAGCACAGCACTGCTGAATGTCCATTCGTTCAACAAATATGTATCGAGCATCTGCTCTGTGCCAGGCCCTAGACCAGGAATTAGAAAAAAAGGGGGACAGAAGATGGCCGATTAGCAGCAGCTCAGGATTGTAGCTCCCACTGAAAGCGCAGAGAGTGAGTGGACGCCACATTCTCAGACGAATTTTCATTGCCCACGGACCAGGAGATTCCCGGCGGAGGAGCCCCACGGGTCGCCAGCGCGACTCTTTTGGCCAGCGCAGCCGTTTTGCAGGCGCCCCGGCACGGCGGTTCTCAGTCCAGAGTATAGGGGACTGAGTGCCCTTTTGGTTGGCGTTTGGAGCTCCGGGAAGGCAGAGTCTCCCGTTCAGCTGATTGAAAAGCGGACTGAAGTGGGGAACCAGACCGGGAGATTCCCGGGCAGAAAAGCGCCACGAATCTTACGCTGCTGTTTCAGCCGGCATAGTGGATCGCCGCAGGGGAAGGCTGGTACCCCCTCCACAAAAAAAAAATAAAACCAGCAGTTGGAACTGCTAAGGATTGAGTTTCACAGCAAGTACAGCTGAACACAGGAAGGTCCAGCTCTGTGGGGGAGGGGCGTCCGCGAAGGAAAATTAAGAAATTTATCACCAACAAGCTGGACGTCCACTCAGAGACCTAATCTGAAAGTCAGCAATTACACAGACAACAGGTGGATAAATCCACAAAGATGGGAAGAAACCAGCGCAAAAAGGCTGAAAACACTCGAAATCAGAATGCTTTTCCTCCTACAGAGGATTGCAGTGCCTCATTACCAATTGAACAAGACCTGACAGAAAATGAATGTGAGCAATCAACTGAATCAGGCTTCAGAAGGTGGATAATGAGAAATTTCTGTGAGCTAAAAGAACATGTTCTAGCCCAATGCAAGGAAACTAAGAACCTTGAAAAAAGGTTTCACGAAATGTTCATGAGAATGGACAATTTAAAGAGGAATATAAGTGAATTAATGGAGCTGAAAAACACAATAAGAGAACTTCGAGAAGTATGCACAAGTTTTAACAGTCGAATTGATCAAGCAGAAGAAAGGATTTCAGAGGTCGAAGACCAACTTAACGAAATAAAACGAGAAGACAAGATTAGAGAAAAAAGGGTAAAAAGGAATGAGCAAAGTCTCCAAGAAATATGGGACTATGTGAAAAGACCTAATCTACGTTTGATAGGTGTACCTGAATGTGACGAAGAGAATGAATCCAAGCTGGAAAATATTTTTCAGGATATTATCCAGGAAAACTTTCCTAACCTAGCAAGGCAAGACAATACCCAACTCCAGGTGATACAGAGAACACCACAAAGATATTCCTCAAAAAGAGCAACCCCAAGGCACATAATCATTAGATTCATCAGGGTTGAAACGAAGGAGAAAATACTACGGGCGGCCAGAGAGAAAGGTCAGGTTACCCACAAGGGGAAGACTATCAGACTCACAGCTGATCTCTCAGCAGAAACCCTATAAGCCAGAAGAGAGTGGGGGCCAATATTCAATATCCTTAAAGAAAAGAACTTTCAACCCAGAATTTCATATCCAGCCAAACTAAGTTTCATAAGTGAAGGAAAAATAAAATTTTTTACGAACAAGCAAGTACTCAGAGATTTCATTACCACCAGGCCCGCTTTACAAGAGCTTCTGAAAGAGGCACTATATATAGAAAGGAACAACCAGTATCAGCCACTTCAAAAAACCTATCAGTAAGCTGCATCCAGACCCATCTCACATGCAGGGATATACAGAGACTCAAAACAAAGGGATGGAGGAAGATTTGCCAACCAAATGGAGAGCAAAAAAAACCAAAAAAAAAAAAAAAAAAAAAGCAGTAGTTGCAATTCTCATCTCTGATAAAATAGACTTTAACAGAAACAGAAAGAGATAAGAAGGATATTGTATAATGGTAGAGGGATCAATGTAACGGGAAGAGCTAACGACCCTAAGCCTATGCGCACCCAATATAGGAGCACCCAGATACATAGGGCAACTTCTTGGTGACTTACAAAGAGACTTGGACTCCCACACAATAATAGTGGGAGACTTTAACATTACATTGTCAATATTGGACAAATTAATGAGACAGAAGGTTAAGAAGGATACCCGGGACTTGAACTTAAACCTTGAACAAGTAAACTTAATAAACATTTACAGAACTCTCTACTCCAAATCCACAAAACATACATTTTTTTTTCAGTAACACATCACATTTATTTTAAAAGTGACCACATGGTTGGGAGTAAATCACTCCCTAGCAATTGCATAGCATTTCATAGGTTTAAATGAAATATTGGTTGGCTGTTTGTTATTTTCCTCCCTTATTCCTTCCTGTCTCCATTGTATAATATAATTATTAGTATAAAAGAGCTTTTAATATCCATTTGTAGACTGTATTCTAGCCTGGGCAATAGAGCAAGATTCCCGTTCTCTCTCCCTTTTTTTTCTTTCTTTTTCTCTTTATTTCATTCTTTTTTTTCTTCCTTCTTTCTTTTTTTCTCTCTAAAAAAAAAAGAGCCCAAAGCACTAGTAAAACACATTGAATGACAAAGATGGAAACAGGCCAATTTAATTTTGAAAGAGGCATATATTTTCATCACGAGTCTTTACTGACACTATTAACCTCTACAGTCCCTTTTGCTAACTTATATTGGTAGTAATTACTTTTGCTCCAACCTAATAATTTTATATAGATGTTCCCATATTTGTCACTTATACAATGTCACGTCAGCTTGCAAACAAATAAGGCCATAAAAAAAAAAAAACAAAAAAACCCAAATAAATGTTCTCAAAAGTTTTATTAAAAAAAAAAAAGAAAAAGGGGGCAAAAACCCTCACTTTAGTCCAACTGGGGAAGAGGGAGAGAGGCTCAGGAGACCAGGGTTCCAGTTCTAGCTCTAAGTCTTGAGGGAGTCACTTCACCAACAAAAGGAGGGGTTCATACAAGATCATCTCTAAAGAACCCTTCAACTCTGTGGTAATCTATAAGCCTAGAACTGCAAAGTTCCATTATCCCCAAAGCCAGGGTCTCTAGGTTTGGCCTGATGTCTTGGCAAGGCTGCTGTCAGCAGCAGTGGTCCTGGGGATGGGCCTATATGTACAAGGGACCACCTATACACAGTAGAAATGTACCTACTTCTATGTAGCCTATGTGCCCCAAGAACCCTAAAGGCAAACAGCTGCCTTCCAGTCACTAGATTACTAGGAAGTGGGGAAGCTGTAGCCCCACTGTGGAGGCACAGCTTACTGAAAGTGAAAGAACAAGAAAATCAGTGGAGAGGGAAACAATCTTAGACTTGCAAAGCTCTTTCAAAGGTTGGGCATGGTGGCTCACGCCTGTAATCCCAGTACTCTGGGAGGCTAAGGAGGGAGGACTGCCTGAGCCTGGGAGTTTGAGACCGCCCTGAGCAACATAGCAAAACTTTGTACAAATAGTAAAAAACTTAGCCAGGCATGGTGGTGCATACCTGTGGTCCCAGATACTTTGGAGGCTGAGATGGGAGGATTGAGCCCGGTAAGAGTGAGGTTGCAGTGAGCTGTGACTGTACCACTACACTCCAGCCTGAGCGACAGAGCGAGACCTTGCGCCAAAAAACAAAAACAAAAAACAGCTGTTTCACAGATATTACAACCTCCCTGAGAAGTAGGTTGGAGAGAAGTGACAGGCTTTGGTTACAGTGCTGATCACTGACATCGTGCTGCAGTGCTGTGTGTCTAGAAAAATGAGAACCATCTCACTCACAATATAATCAAAAAGTCTCTAGAATTCTAGACCCAACTGTAACCTTAATTCACTTTGGTCTGAGTTTAGTTCCTTTTCTGTAAAACAGCAGTATCTAGGCTGGGCACGGTAGCTCACACCTGTAATCCCAACACTTTGGGAGGCCAAGGCAGGCAGATCACGAGGTCAGGAGTTCGAGACCAGCCTGACCAATATGATGAAACCCTGTCTCTACTAAAAAGACACAAAAAATTAGCTGGGCATGGTGGCACAGTCCAGATACTGGGGAGGTTGAGGCAGAAGAACTGCTTGAACCTGGGAGGCGGAGGATGCAGTGAGCCAAGACTGTGCCACTGCACTCTAGCCTGGGTAACAGAGCAAGACTCCGCCTCAAAAAAAAAAAAAAAAAAAAAAAAAAAAAAAAAGGCAGTATCTACCCTGTCTACTCAACTGAGGTGCTGTGAGGATCAAAAGCTATACTGTATATTTGGAAACAATCTGTAAAATGGAAAACCTTAAAGGAATAGAATGGATAACACTACTTTTAAGTTGCTTAGCTGAAAGTTTTCTTGTTTTTTCTGGCTCTGTCCAGGCTGGAATGCAGTGGGATGATCATAGCTCACTACAGCCTCAAACTCCTAGGTTCAAGTGATCCTCCTACCTCAGCCTCCCGAGTAACGAACTACCGGTACACACCACCATGCCCAGCTAATTTTTTTTTTTTTTGAGATGGAGTCTCATTCTGTTGCCCAGGCTGGAGTGCAGAGGCACAATCTCAGCTCATCTGCAGTCTTGACTCCTGGGTAACTTGGATTACAGGCATGTGCCACTACACCCAGCTAATTTTTGTATTTTTAATACTGACGCTGTTTCGCATGTTGGCCAGGCTGGTCTCGAACTCCTCATCTCAGGTGATCCGCCAGCCTCAGTTTCTCAAAGTACTGGGATTACAGGCGTGAACCTCCACGCCCAGCTAATTTCTCTTTTTGTTATAGGGGTCTTGCTATGGGGTCTCAAACTCCTGGTCGCAACCTCCCAAGGTGTTGGGATTACAGGCATGAGCCACCATGCCCAGCCAAAGTTTTTTTTTATGAGTAAGATACAATAGACACATACAGGCTGAGCACAGCAGCTCAGGCCTGCAATCTCAGCACTTTGGGAGGCCTAGGTGGGCGGATCACCTGAGGTCAGGAGGTTAAGAGTAGCCTGGCCAATCATGGTGTAACCCCATCACTACTAAAAATACAAAAATGAGCCGGGCATGGTGGCAGGCACCTGTAATCTCAGCCACCAGGAGGCTGAGGTGGGAGAACCACTTGAACCTGGGAGGCAGAGGCTGCAGTGAGCCGAAATCATGCCATTGCACTCCAGCCTGGGCAACAAAGCAAGACTCTGTCTCAGGAGAAAAAAAAAAAAAAACAGAGAGGTAAAAAATGAACAGGAGATCCTGACTCTCAGTTTTGTGTTTAACCACAATTACGATTGATTTATTCACAAATGAATTCGTTACTCAAACAAAACCCCTTTGGGCAAAAGATGGTGCAACCATAGATAAAGCAAAGAGCTGGCTGAAAGTCTCAGATGGGACTTGGTGTCCACAATCAGAGTCAAAGCTGGAGTTTTTGGAAATGTCACATATGGCTGGGCGCAGTGGCTCAAACCTGTAATCCCAGCACTTTGGTAGGCTAAGGCAGGTGGATCACAAGTGCAGGAGATTGAGACCATCCTGGCCAAAATGGTGAAACCTCATCTCTACTAAAAATACAAAAATTAGCTGGGCATGGTAGCGCGTGCCTGTAGTCCCAGCTGATCAGGAGGCTGAGGCAGGAGAATTGCTTGAACCCAGGAGGCGGAGGTTGCAGTGAACTGAGACTGGGCCACTGCACTCCAGCCCGGCGACCAAGTGAGACTCCATCTCAAAAAAAAAAAAAAAAGAAATATTGTGACGCCACATTCTTCCTCATCCCTCCTTATCACGGCTCTCAATGAATCTTTTAGTTTTTTGGAGACAGGGTCTTGCTCTGTAGCCCAGGCTGAGTGTAGTGGCGAGATCTTGGCTCACTGCAGACTCCACCTCTCTAGCTCAAGTGATCCTCCCACCTCTGTGCCTCCCAAGTGGCTGGGGCTACAGGTGCATGCCACCATGCTGAGCTAATTTTTTCTATTTTTGTCTAGGAGACTGGGTCTCTCCATGTTGCCCAGGCTGGGCTACCCATGAATCTTCACGATGGTGGCAAAAATGAATTTACAGTAATTCTGACTTTGCAGCAAGTTTCAGCAAGTTCATTGCTCCTCCACTAAATGGGCTCCAAAGGTAAATAAGCAGCTACTTCCCAAAAGACACATGAATTTCCCATTTTCGCTTACTCATTCACCATAATGAATGCACACTATGTGCCAAGAATCATACTGAATGAGAGCCTATGTCCTTCCTGGGAAGACCATCACATACAGAATTAACTGCAGCATTGTGTAAAAGGACTGAATATATTAACTATGGGCCTACAAAGGCTGGAACTATTAAAAGCTGTGTCCCCACATGCATTTATTTACCCCCATTTAATTATTCAATCTAAATTTATATTTATTCAATATTAATTCAATATAATTGCAAGGGAATTGACCAGTTAAAAACTTTTTTAAAATAAATAAATAAATATAATTACTCAACATAAATTCATTCATTTGTTCACCGGAAAGCTGTATGGGATAGAGGTAGCACAAAGGCAGAACCTCAGGTTCCACTTAATAGTAGAAGCTGTAATGGTCTTGGGTACCTTCAATCACACTGTGGCTCCAACACCACCAGTCTGCCTCTCTGTTACCCAGGCCAGAGCACAGGCAATGGTGCACATCACTTGGCCTTCCAGGCTCAGGTGTTCCTCCCACCTCAGCCGCCAGAGTAGCTGGGACTACAGGCACGTGCCACCACACCTGGCAAATTTTTCGTATTTAAAAAAATTTTTATTCTGCCAGGCGCAGTGGCTCACACCTGTAAACCCAGCACTTTGGGAGGCCAACGCAGGTGGATCACCTGAGGTCAGGTGTTAGAGACCAGCCTGGCCAACAAGGTGAAACCCCCTCTCTACTAAAAATACAAAAAAAAAAAAAGGAAAAATGAGCCGGGCGTGGTGGCAGGTGCCTGTAATCCCAGCTACTTGGAAGGCTGAGGCAGGACAATCACTTGAACCTGGGAGGCGGAGGTTGCAGTGAGTTGTAATCGTGCCATTGCACTCTAGCCTGGGGGGACAAGAGTGAAACTCTGTCTCAATGTAAGTTTTTTTGGTTGAGACAGGGTCTCATTCTGTCACCCAGGCTGGAGTGCAGTGGCACCATTATGACTCACTGCAACCTCCGCCTCCGGGGCTCAGGTGATCCTCCCACCTCAGGCCCTCAAGGACTGGGTCCACAGGTGATCACCATCACAACTGGCTAATTTTCTTGGATTTTTTTTTTGTAGAGACCAACTGGTCTCAAATTCCTGGGCTCACCTCCGCCTCCCAAAGTGCTGGGATTACAGGCAGGAGTCACTGCACTAGGCTGCCACAGGACCTTTTAATACGCTCTTCATGTGCCAGGTAAGCTGTCTGCCTCACTCCTTTCCCTTTTCCTCGTAAATTTCTCATTTTTCATGTATCAATTCCAAAGAAATTTATTTGCTGGGCACAGTGGCTGATGCCTGTAATCCCAGTACTTTGGGAGGCTGAGGCAGGAGGGTTGCTTGAGGCCAGGAATTGAAGACCAGCCTGGTCAACATGGGAACACCTGAGCCTGGGAGGTCAATGATTTTTTTTTCTTTTTTTTTAATTAGCCAGGTGTGGTGGTAAGCGCCTGCAGATCCAGCTACTTAGGAGGCTAAGTCCAAAGGGTCGCTTGAGCACAATAGTTTGAAGCTGTACTGAGCTATGGTCATACCAAAACACTGCAACCTAGGGTGAGACCCTGACTCAAACAAAAACAAACACAAAGACACTTATTTAGAAAACCTTCCCCTTCTTGATAAGGCTTCCCTTACTTTACTGTCTCACAGCCTCAAGTGTTACCCTTCGTAATTTCCACATGCACTTCATGGTTTGTTAAATGTGCACCCATCACGCTGTCAGTTCCATCCCAGAAGCAACGACTGTTCTGGGCTATTTTTTTTTTCCAAAAGGGAGTCTTGCTCTGTTACCCAGGCTGGACGATCTCGGCTCACTGCAACCTTCGCCTCCCGGGTTAGAACGATTCTCCTGCCTCAGCCTCTCGAGTAGCTGAGATTACAGGCGCGCGCCGCCGCATCGGCTAATTTTTGTATTTTTAGTAGAGACAGGGTTTCACCATGTTGGCCACGCTAATCTCGAACTCCTGACCTCAGGAGATCCGCCCGCCTCGGCCACCCAAAATGCTGGGATTAAGGCGTGAGCCACCGCGCCCAGCCCTGGGATATTACAGCACATCCTCAGCATCTAATAGTGGTTGCTAAATACATATTTCGTGACCAGGTACACTAATCCTTTAACAGCAAGCTCGGAATTAACTCACATGCGTCAAAGCACACCGAGAAATACAAACTGTTTTATAGAACAGCTGAAGATGACGGTCTAGGTGGGCCTGGACCGGCATCAGCTGTTAATTTTAAGAAATGAAGGAAAGGTTGGCTCACAGCGGGACTGCACCCAGCTGACCCATCCTTCCTCCCGTGCCCCCACCCGCCCCTAGGAGATTAAAAACAAGAGAGAGAAAACCTCAGGATGGCAACCGTGACCCTCTCAAGGACTTGGTGCTCAGCAAATCCACCCGAGGCCATGACACCCTCAGCGCTCCCGGGGGCGAACGCAAGGCCACACCGTTCAGTTCCCGCTCTAGCCCAGGCTGGGCTTCTCCAGGCCACGCGGGACCTCGCCCAGGAGCCACCGCTGCTGCCGAACTTTTCCCCCCGACGCCCCGCGCCCAGCCACTCTCCTAGCGCCGCACAGCTCTCCCAGGACCGCCTACCTCTCCTAGGGTCGTCGTCCCCAACGCCTCCCTCAGAGTCCCCGGAAAACGCCCGCTCTACCTGCTCCCGCAGACGCGCAGATGTACCCGCCCGAGGCCAACGCCAGTCGCAACCCGCTCCACCCTGTCCAATCAGAGCGCGCCGATGGAGAGCGCCCCGCCGCGCCTTACCTCATAATATATTATTGGTCAATATAAATGTCAGTCAAACTGAGGACGAATCCGCTCATTATTGGGTTCCTCGGAAGGCGGCTCTAAATTGGCTGATGCAACCGCGAGAAAAGATGGGATGGGGTGCGTCACGTGATCGAGATAGGCACCGTTTCCTGGAGGTCCACTTTTTGGTTTCCAGAGGCGAAGTCCCAATACCACAAATGACATAGTTAACAAGGGGAGACGGTAACGTGTTTGGTAGAGGTCACAGATCTTAGTGTAGTTCTGTTTATTTTAGTTGCTGCATGATACACAGTCTTTAAAGATTCTCACTCTGACATTGTGCCCAAGGTTACACTTGTCCTGGGCAGACCTTGAATTTGGTATGGAAGAAATAACTTGAGTAGTTGAGGTACAATTGGATCCGCATCTGGTCCTCGATTTGTCTTTGAAAAAAATAGTTTATAGGCCTAGGGGGAGAAGGGTGAATATTCATACATATATATATGCACCAGGTGCAGTGGCTCACGCCTGTAATTGCACTCTGAGAGGCCAAGGTGGGAGGATCGCCTGAGACCAGCATGGTCAACGTAGTGAGACCCTATTACCAAGGCATGGTGGCGCATGCGTGTAGTCCCAGGTACTTGGGAGATTGAGGTGGGAGGATCACGAGCCCAGGAAGTTGAGGCTGCAGTGAGCCGTGATTGTGACACTTCATTCCCTTGGGTGACAGTGAGACCCTGTCTCAAAAAATATGTATATTTATATATTAGGCATTGTATCAAACATTTCACATGCTTATTTCATTTAATTTTTCTTTTTTTTTTTAAGACACAGTCTCACTCTGTGACCCAGTGTGGAGTGCAGTGGGGTGATCTCAGCTCACTGCAACCTCTGCCTCCTGGGTTCAAGCGATTCTCCTGCCTCAGCCTCCTGAGTAGCCTGGACTACAGGCACATGCCACCACACCCAGCTAATTTTTGTATTTTTAGTAGACACGGGGTGTTCACCATGTTGGTCAGGCTGGTCTCAAACTCCTGACTTTGTGATCTGCCCAACTTGGCCTCCCAAAGTGCTGGGATTACAGGTGTGAGCCACTGTGCCTCATTTGATTTTTAAACTGTGCATGAAGTCAGCTGGAGTCCCCTTTTTACAAATAAGGAAATTACCTTGCACAAGTTCATACCCAATAGTAAGTTGCAGAGACAGGATCCAAACCTGTGTCTATTTAACTCCAAAGCCCATGCTCTTAATCACTACACTATTACCTACATCATCTGATATATCCAAATACACGGGTAATAAATTGTGCTGCTGATCATAACTCAGTTACAGACGTTGCAGAAAAATATTACTTTTTATGTAAAAGAGCATCCTATACAAAAAGAAGGTCAAGCCCAAAAGCCAGTAAAAACATAAATAATTTAACTTCCCAGTTCACAGCAAGTCACTAATAGTAATCATCAAATCTAACATTTGTTGAGCACTTAGTATACAGCAGGCATCAATCTAGGCTTTTAATCATCACAACCTTATAATGAGTTACTATTACTCTCTGCTTTTAACAGAGTAAAATAAGGCAGAGAGAGATTAAGTAACGCAGCTGAGGGGGAAAACCAGGAGACACAAGTGTTTATTCTGATCCACAGTGCTCTAAATAGCATATATTTAGCCTAAACAATCTGGAAAATTAGACTACCATGCCACTACAATTGAAATAGAAAGCCAAAAGGTATGTACAAATTGTACTTTCAAAATAAAATAATACAGGTTGTAATCTCAATAATTTAGTTCTGCTGCCAGAGTTGTTGCTACTAGGATAGTACCTTCACTAATAAAATACTTATAAAGAAATTTAAAAGATTTTTTATTCTCCATTAAGAGAAATTGCAGGCCAGCACAGAGGCTGACACCTGTAATCCCAATACTTTGGGAGGCCAAGGCAGGAGGTTCAGTTGAGGCCAAGAGTTTGAAACTAACCTAGGCAACATAGTGAGACTGTACCAAAAAAAAAAAAATCTTTTTAATAAGCTAGTGGCATTCACCTGTAGTCCCAGCTCCTCAGGAGGCTGAGACAGAAAAATCGCTTGGAGCCCAGAAGCTGAAGGCTGCAGTGAGCTATGATCTCACGACTGCACTCCAGCCTGGGCAACAAAGCAAGGCCCTTGTCTCTTTTCTCTTTTTTTGAGACAGAGTTTTGCTCTTGTTGCCCAGGATGGAGTGCAATGGAGCAGTCTCAGCTCACTGCAACCTTCACATCCTGGGTTCAAGCAGTTCTCCTGCCTCAGCCTCCTGAGCAGCTGGGATTACAGGCACCTGCCACCATGTCCAGCTATTTTTTTTTTTTTTTTTGTATTTTTAGTATAGATGGCATTTCACCATGTTGGCCAGGCTGGTCTTGAACTCCTGACCTCAGGTGATCTGCCTGCCTCGGCCTCCCAAACTGCTGGGATTACAGATGCAAGCCACTGCGCCCGCCCCCTTGTTTCTTTAAAAGAGAGAGAGAAAGAGGGGGGGGGGGGGGAGAGAGAGAGAGAGAGGAACTGTAATTGAGGCCCAAAAGTCTCATTCTTCTATAATTATCTAATGATATTTTTCTGTGATATTTTTCTCTTGTAGATGTCAACTACATGCTAGAAAGAAAGCTTAGTGCAATGTGCAAATTATATATTTTAGGAAACTACTGGAAAGTTCTTGATTTATTCTAGGCTAAGCAAATAGGCCTATAGGTGGACGTGAGCAATATGCACATGACTTGCTCTCCAGTAGAGCATTTGTTGAACTTCGTTTTGGGGCATGAGAAAGATAACAAAAGGACTCAAGATAATACAACAGCTGTGATGGCACCACTACACTCAGCCTGGGCAGCAGAGTGAAACCTTGGCTTAAAAACAACAACAAACAGAAATAGGCACAATGGCTTATGCCTTTAATTGCCACACTTTGGGATTCTGAGGTGGGTGGATGGCTTGAGCCCAGGAGTTTGAGACTAGCCTGAGCAACATGGCAAAACTCAATCTCTACAAAAAAATACAAAAATTAGCTGGGCGTGGTGGCATGCATCTATAGTCCCAGCTATTCAGGAGGCTGAGGTGGGAGGATCGCTTGGGCTGGCGAAGTAGAGGCTGCAGTGAGCCATGGTCGTGCCACTGCACTCCAGCCTAGGTGAAAGAATGAGATGCTATCTCAACTAAAAACAAAAGGAAGAAAGAAACAGAAACAAATGAAAAAACTACGATGAACATAGCTTTGGATGAATGCAGCTCTAGACTCTTAACTCTACCAAGGCATCTTAGCTACTTTTAGCATCTATAAAATGAGCTTACAATGCTCACTTACTCGGTGCTAAGTCAAATGGGGATGGCTGAATTTTTAAGGGCCTCTAAAGGAATATTTCAGTTGAGCTTATTATTATTATTATTTGGCCTAATGTACTTTTCAGACAATAAAACACTATAGGAATCACCTAGGATCTTAAAATGCTGCTAAATTGAATAGGTCTGGGGGTAGGGCCTGAGAGCCTGCATTTTTAACAGGCTTCAGGTGATACCTATGCTGCTGAGAGATGACAGTTGGAATACCAAGGGTCTAGATTAGAGGATGTGTATCTGCACCTAGTTGTTCAGATGCAAAAATTTTAAAAAGTTTGACCTATCTGGGAGATGCTAATGTCTCATCATTCACCAAAGGACCACTATGTGTTAGTCACTGAAGATCAAGATTAAGGAAGGCAGGCACTGCCCTGACCTCATGGAGTTCCCAGTCTCACCAGGAAGCCAGACATTGAGCAGGAAGCAAAGCCCTCTGCCAAAGGCTTGCGCTGGTCTTTGGCCCCAAGGATCCCTGGGCGCATGCCCGAGCTCTGTACCGTCCCTCAGCTGATTGGCTGACAGGATTTCCAGGCCTCAGCCAGTGAGGCTCGGCTTGGACAGGGCCAAGAGTGGCGGTTGATAGAGCGTAACCACCACGCTGAGCCGCGATGGCCGGGGCTGCGGGCAGTGTCCGAGGTAGTGCCCTGCAGCAGTTTCCCATCACCCTGCCTTTGGGCGACGTGAGTATATGCGAGGGTAGAAGCCAGACCCTTTCCCCCCCAGATTTAGGCGCCTTCCTCGCCCCTACTCCTGGGGGAGAGGAATAATAATACTATTTATCGAGGCTTCGGTCCAAGGTCTTAGCCTTGTGATCTAGAATCCTCCAACTGTAAAGTGGGTACTTCCTGTGATTTCGGGGGAAACTAAGACTGCCTAGGCTCACGTGGGAGTAAATGCAGGATGCTGAATTCAAATCCAGATGCTCTTACTCCCCGAACACTCTTCCCTTCACACCCACTTTGGAAACTAGGTTCCTTCGTAGCCGGAGTTTGTGTTTCTCTCTCTCTCTCTCTCTCTTTTTTTTTAACTGATTCTCACTCTATCGCCCAGGCTGGAGTGCAGTGGCACGATGTCAGCTCTCTACTTGCCGGGTTCCAGCAATTCTCCTGCCTCTGCCTCCTGAGTTGATGCGCCACCACGACTGGCTAATTTTTGCATTTTTAGTAGAGACGGGTTTTCCTCATGTTGACCAGGCTGGTCTGGAACTCCTGACCTCAAGTGATCCACCCACCTAGGCCTCCCAGTGTGCTCCCATGCCCGGCTTTTAGCGGGAGTCTCACAATTGGGGGTGAATTTAGGAGAGTCTGGAATCCCAATGCTCAAAATTTTTGAGTTTTTTGTTTTGTTTTGTTTTGAGACAGGCTGGAGTGTGGTGGCACGATCACTACTCTCCGCAGCTTTGAACTCCTGGGTTCAAGCAATCCTCCCACCTCAGCCTCAGGAGTAGCTGGGACTACAGGCTCATGCCACCACGCCCAGCTACTTAATTTTTTTTTTTTTTTTTTTTTTTAGTAGAGACGGGGGTCTCCCTATGTTGCCCAGGCTTGCATATTTATTTAATAGAAGAAAAAACACATGCTAAACACATGTGCAGGAAGGATAAACACCAAATTTAGGATAGCTGCTGTCTTCATGGGATGAGTATACAGAGGTTGTCAATTGAACCTTAGTAATTTTATTTAAGTTTTGAAGTGGGAATCTAAGTATTTATTATATTATTCCCCTTCTTGTTTGTCTGAAATATATTTTTAAAAGGGAAACACGGAGCCAAGCACAAATGCACACATCTGGAGTCCCAGCTACTTGGTAAGCAGAGGCAGGAGGGCCTCTTAAGCCCACAAGTTCAAGGATATAGTGTATGCTGTAATTGTGCCTGTGAATAGCCACTGAACTCAAGCCTGAGCAGCATTGCAAGACCCTGTCTCTAATTTTAAAAAAATAAAAAAGAAACATGCATATGGAAAATAATTTTAGGGGATAAAGTGTACTCAATCCACTCCCACCCTTCTAGAGTCCCTCACCAGGGGCAGCCACATCAGTTTTGCCTGTATCTTATGCATTTTTTTTTTTTGAGATGGAGTCTCACTCTGTCACCCTGGGTGGTGTGCAGTGGCGCGATCTCGGCTCACTGCAACCTCTGCCTCAGCCTTCTGAGTAGCTGAGATTACAGGTGCCTGCCATTACACCTGGTTAATTTTTGTATTTTTAGTAGAGATGGGGTTTCACCATCTTGGCCAGGTTGGTCTTGAACTTCTGACCTCGTAATCCACCCCCCTCGGCCTCCCAAAGTGTTGAGATACAGGCGTGAGCCACCACGCCCGGCCACAATTTTTTCTTTCTTTCTCTTTTAATTTGTTTGTTTATTTATTTATTTATTTATTTGAGACAGAGTCTTGCTCTGTTGCCAGGCTCCAGGCTGGAGTGCAGTGGTGCAGTTTCAACTCACTGCCACTTCCAGCAATTCTCCTGCCTCAGCCTACCGAGTAGCTGGGACTACAGGCGCGTGCCACCATGCCCAGCTAATTTCCTATTTTTTTAGTAGAGATGGAGTTTCACCCTGTTGGCCAGGATGGTCTCAATCTCTTGACCTTGTGATCCACCCGCCTCGGCCTCCCAAAGTGCTGGGATTACAGGTGTGAGCCACCACGCCCGGCCATTTTTTTTTTTTTTTAAAGAGAGAGGGATGGTTTCACTATGTTGTCCAGGCTGGCTTCGAATTCCTGAGCTCAGGCGATCCTCCAGACCTCAGCTTCAGGAGACTGCAGACACAGACTACTGCTTCTGTCTTCTTAGGCATTTTCTCTAGTGCATAGAAGCATATATGGGACTTTGGGGACTTTTTGGGGTGGGGGTTCCTGTTTGTTTTGCACAAGTGAACCTACTATATATGGTCCTGCACCTTGGGTGATGTAATTTTTGACCTCATTAAAATGTTTTGCAAACTTCATTAACCTCTATCCCTGTGAAACAATATAATTTATCTGGCAAAATATCCCTAGGGTTGCTTCTGAATTGATGAGATGTAGGTCATGGCTACCCAGGTCGTGTTTGCCTTTTTCTTTTTAGCACATCCTCATGTGTCAAAAACAAAAAAACATGGCCAGGTGCAGTGGCTCACGCCTGTAATCCCAGCACTTTGGGAGGCCAAGGTGGGTGGACCTCTTGAGATCAGGAGTTTGAGACTAGCCTGGCCAACATGGTAAAACCCCAACTCTACTAAAAATACAAAATAGGCAGGTGTGGTGGCACGCACCTCTAATCATAGCTACTTGGGAGGCTGAGACAGGAGAATCCCTTCAACTCAGGAGGTGGAGGTTGCAGTGACCCAAAATTGTACCACTGCTCTCCAGCCTGGGCAACAGAGTGAGACTGTCTCAAAAACAAACAAAAAAAACCAAAAACCTCTTCTGCAGTTAACCCTGTGAGCATGCAGGAAAAAAGAATCATAGCAAGTAGAGTGTTCTCTGGAACTGCTTTACCCTTTTTCAAAACGTTTTTACTCCTACACTACAGGTAAAATTCCACAGATAATCCACCATAGCTTAATTTTTTTTTTTTTTTTTTTGGTATTTATTTATTTGAGACAAAGTCTTGCTCTCTCGCTGGGCTGGAGTGCAGTGGTGCAATCTCGGCTCACTGCAACCTCTGCCTCCCAGGTTCAAGAGATTCTCTTGCCTCAGCCTCCCGAGTAGCTGGGTCTACAGGTGTGCGTGACCACACCCAGCTATTTTTTGTATTTTTAGTAAAGATGGCGTTTTACCATGTTGGCCAGGATGGTCTCGATCTCCTGACCTCATGATCTGCACACCTTGGCCTCCTAAAGTGCCAGGATTACAGACATGAGCCACCAAACCTAGTCTATTTATTTTATTTTATTTTTAAACAGTTTCACTCTCGTTGCCCAGGCTGGAGTGTAGTGGTGCGATCTCATCTCACTGCAACCTCTGCCTCCCGAGTTCAAGTGATTATCCTGCCTCAGCCTCTCGAGTAGCTGGGATTACAGGTGTGCACTACCATGCCCAGCTAATTTCTATATTTTTACTAGAGATGGGGTTTTATCCTGCTGACCAAGCTGGTCTCCGAATAGCTGGGATTACAGGTATGCGCCAGCACACCTGGCTCATTTGTATATTTTAGTAGAGATGGGGCTTCACCATGTTGGCCAAGCCTGTCTCAAACTCCTGACCTCAGGTGATACAGCCTCCCAAAGTGCTGTAATTACTGGTGTGAGCCACCGTGCCCAGGCTCATGGCTTGAAATTAACTTATTATTGTGTAATATGGGCAAAATGAAAGAGGTTCAGATTTAGTTTTTTCAGATTGTAGGAAAATGTGTAGTTTCTAGGGAAGTAACAAGGGAAGAGGAGCTTGTTTGATTCTAGTTAGGAGAAAGCAATTATTTCACTTACTCCTTATTTTACATCTACTAAAAGCCCAGGACATATTTTCCTATTTATTTGTTTGTTTATGAGGCAGAGTCTCACTCTGTTGCCCAGGCTGGAGGGCAGTGGCACAAACACTGCCAAGTGCAGCCTCAACCTCCTGGTCTCAAATGATCCTCCCACCTAAGCCTCCCAAGTAGCTGGAACTACAGGCATGTGCCACCACACCTGGATAATTTTTAAATTTTTCTTGTGTAGGAATAAAGCCTTGCTATGTTGACCAGATTGTTTTCAAACTCCTGGACTCAAGCACTCCTCCCACCTCCCACCTCCCAAAGTGCTGGGATTACACATGTGAGCCACTGTGCCTGGCCAATCCTGGCACTTTGGGAGGTGGAGGTGGGAGGATGACTTGAACCCAAGAGTTCAAGACAAGCCTGGACAACATAGCAAGACTTGGTTCTATCTTAAAACAACAAAATGAGGCCAGGCGCGGTGGCTCACACCTGTAATCCCAGCACTTTGGAAGGCCGAGGCGGGCGTCGCACCCATGCCCGGGACCATGGCCACTGACTCATGGGTCAGGAGATCGAGACCATCCCAGCCAACATGGTGAAAGCCTGTCTCTACTAAAAATACAAAAATTAGCTGGACATGGTGGCACACACTTGTAATCCCAGCTACTTGGGAGGGTGAGGCAGGAGAATTGCTTGAACCTGGGACGTGGAGGGTGCAGTGAGCTGAGATAAAGCCACTGCACTCCAGCCTGGCAATAGAGCAAGACTACATCCCAAAAAAACAAAACAAACAAAAAAACCCACCCAAGTGCTGAGATTACAGGTGTGAGTGACCACACCTAGCTCTATTTAATTATTTTACTATTTTAATGTAATATTTTATTTTTTGGAGACAGGGTTTCACTCTGTCATCCAGGCTAGAGTGCAGTGGCTCACTGCAGCCTTGACCTACCGGGCTCAAGTGATGCTTCCACGTCGGCCTCAAAACATTCTGGGATTACATGCATGAGCCACCACACCTGGCTGTTTTCTTCCTTTTTAACATGCTCCCAATTATACAACCCTTACAGAGGAGAATTGCAATTCCTGTTCTTGGGATACCAATTTATGAATGCAGGTGCAATTTTGTTACATGCATAAGACTGCATCGTGGTCAACTCAGGTGAGCTGAGATTCTAACTAACACAGGCCAGCTAACTCTAAAAGTCGTGCATTTACTCCTTAGACTGCTCTGCTTGACCCTTTTCATCCCTGGCTCTTGTCGATTCTCCCAGGAGCTGTGTGTTTTCAGTTCCACAACCCTCCTTGCTCTTTCTTGTTTCTGATGCTCTACTGGAACACTTTGCCCTGGCACCTTCCTTGAGTATTTTCAAAACTAAATACCTGTAAGTGGTATTGCTACATTGTCAGTGGGACAGGCCTTTAACCAAATGGCTTGTTTGACAGGGCTGATTGCCAACACCTGGACATTTTAAATTACCAATGTGAAAATCAGGGAAATAGCTCTCTGCTTGTTTTGGGTTTTGGTGACTATTGGTAATGGTTTTCTGTTTTGATATATTTAATCTGTGTTAGTGCCTTCTCTGCCACTGTGTTGGGCGGGAATCTGATTTTGTTCTTTGGTTAGAGAGCCAAGTTGACCAGAGGTTAGGCATTTTAGGATAACTATCTCAGCTCAGTAGGAAAGCCTGCCTTGCCCGCGGTTTAGGGGTACGAATCTGAGGGTGACAGAGCAACAGCCCAAAGCGGGCAAGGGGTGGCCAAACAGGAGCGGCCTCCGACGTCACTGTTGCGCGCCGCTTCCGGTCTGGAGCATTGTAGTGGGGCTGGAGCACAGCCTGCCGTGAACCCCCGAAACCTCCCATCAGCACACCGTGCCATCCCTCGAATCCGCCAGCCCGAGCGTCCCACCCGCGCCCGGGACCATGGCCACTGACTCATGGGCCCTGGCGGTGGACGAGCAGGAAGCGGCGGCCGAGTCGGTGAGTTGGCTTCAGCCCTGAAAGGATCAAGGGACGAGTTCTGGCTGGGTATTTGATCCCTGGGAAAGGATGCTTCCTAGGTTAATTAGAGCTAGGGTGGGGTGGGTGGTGGGAGGATAGGGATGAAGCCCGGACCCCGAGCTGGCTTTGTTTACGCAGCCGCCTCCGCGTTACATAAGTGCAGGTGAGTGCTCCTATCGCTGAAGTGGTCAGCCGCCTGTCAGTCTTCCTGGAACCAGAAATGATCATAGTTTACACTCATCACCCTGGATTGTGTTTTGTTTGTTTGCTTTTAATTGAAATAAAACATGGTCTTGCTAGGTTGCCCAGGCTGGTCTGGAACTCCTGGCCTCAGGCAATCTTCCTGCCGAGGCCTTTCAAAGCACGGGGATTGCAGGCTGAGCCACCACTGCAGGCTGCCCTGGTTTGTAATAGCCATTTTAGATGTCATTCTCCACCTCTGCATTCAGAGCTTCTTTGGCTCAGGGACCATGTCTTTGCTCATAGTTGTGTGCTTGCACAGTGATGAATGATGGACCCAGTAGGTCTGGCAGTCAGCAAATCCTTTTCTCATCCGCTTCACTTTGTTCTTTTTTCTGGGCATGACATATGGTAAGCAAGATATGTATTAAACACTACTGCATAGAATTAATTTCTCCCAAGGAAACATTTTAAATTTTAGTAGGCTTTGAACCTACTTCTGTTAGTACTTATTTCTATGACTTCTTCAAGAATAAGAACTTTATTTTTTATAGCTGATTAAAAAGTAAGTTGTATATACACATCGTTTAAAGGTCAGGTGTTTTTAAAAACAATGGTTCCTGCCATTTTTTTTCCTCCCCAGAGGCAACTCCTTATTTTTGGAGACAAGTTCACACTCTGTTGCCCAGGCTGGGGTGCAGTGGAGTGATCTTGGCTCACTGCAGTCTCTGCCTCCTGGGCTCAAGCCATCTTCCCACCTCAGCCTCCTGGGTAACTGGGACTGCAGGCATGTACCACTATGCCTAATTTTTGTATTTTTTTCTTTTTTTTGGTAGAGATGGGGTCTTGCCATGTTGCCCAGGCTGGTCTCGAACTCCTGGGTGCAAGTGATCCACGTACCTCAGATGTGAGGTACATCTGTACTGTAATGTGTAATTACAGATGTGAGCCACCATGCCTGGCCTCTTTTTTCTCTTTCTTCATATATATTTTTTGAGAGAGCATCTCACTCTGTCACCCAGGCTGGAGTGTATTAGCACAATCTTTTGCTAACTAAAACCTTGGCCTCCCAGGCTAAAGTGATCCTCCCACTTCGGCCTCCTGAGTAGCCAAGACTATAAGCATGTGCCACCATGCGCAGCTAACTTTTTAATTTTTTGTGAAGATTAGGTCTCACTATATTACCCAGGTTGGTCTCGACCTCCTGGGCTCAAGCCAAGCTCCGACTTCGGCCTCCCAGTGTTGGGATTACATGCGTGAGCCACTTCACCTGGACTTTTACTTTTCTATAATATTTATTTTACTTGGAATTTTTTTTTTTCAGAGTCTCACTCTGTAGCCCAGGCTGAGGTACAGTGGTGCAATCTCGTCTCACTGCAACGTCCACCTCCCAGGTCCCGGTTCAAGCAATTCTCCTGCCTCAGCCTCCCAAATAGCTGGGATTACAGGCACATGCCACCATGCCCAGTTCATTTTTGTATTTTTAGTAGAAACGGGGTTTTGCCATGTTGGCCAGGCTGGTCTCGAAATCCTGACCTCATGATCCACCTGACTTAGCCTCCCAAAGTGCTGGGATTACAGGCATGAGCCACCATGCCAGGCTACTTGGAATTCTTAATTGCCTTATGTTTTTGCTTTTTGTTTTCTTAGTTATCAATTCAACCCCAAACTCTTCCAGTTGTCTAAGTTTAATCTCAGGATGCTTAGACTCATCAAATATTCTATCAATTCTATTTCTCCCAGGCCTTTTAGGTCTGCTTCAAATTGGACTAGTTACTCCTGTCTTTAGAGCACAGTTCATGTTGAAGGATAGAGGGGGAACAGAGCAAATTTCCCTTCAACCTCATTCTGCAGGTTCCTTCCTCCTTTCTCTTGTTTTTTGGATCTCTTGTATCCCTTCCTTTCTGTACCCCCACTCTTCATCTTTCTTGATTTATTACTTATTTTAGTGCAGTCATCTGTCAGCTTTCTGGAGGTGTATGGGAAGTAAATTACCTTAAGACTATTGCATGTCTTAAAAAAAATCTTATTTTGCCCTGTAATTTGGACAATAGTTTGGCTGGGTATAAAATTGTAGGTTGAAAATTATTTTCTTGCCAAATTTTAAAAGTATTGTTCCATTGCCTTCTAGATTTCTGTATTTGTTGTTGCAATGTTTGAGACCATCCTGATTCTTGATATGACTTGTTTTCCCCTTTCTAAGTTTGGAGAATCTTCTGTTTGTCTTAAATATTCAGAAAATTCATGGTGATATGTCTTGGTATGGGTATATTTTATCCATATTACTGGCCCCTGGGTGTGGGTACTTTCAATCTGAAAAAATCTTATTCTTCAGTTATGAGAACTTTCCTTGAATAATTTCATTGTTGATTTCTTCTCCTTTTTTTCTTAATTCCCTCTTTTCCAGAGCACTCTCTCTCTTTTTTTTTTTTAAGACAGGATCTCTCTGTGTTGCCCAGTCTGGAGTGCAGTAGCTATTCACAAGCACAATCATAGTGTACTACAACCTTGAACTCCTGGGCTCAAGGGTTCCTCCTGCCTTAGCCTCCCTAGTAGCTGGGACTACTGGTGCGTACCACTGCATGGCTTTTCCAAGAACTCTTACTAGATGAATGTTGGCTCTGTTGGACTGGCCCTTTAATTTTTTTGGGGGGGGGGGGGCATGGGGATGAAGTTTCACTCTTGTCCCCCCAGGCTGGAGTACAAAGGCTCGATCTTGGCTCACTGCAACCTCTGCCTCTTGAGTTCAAGTGATTCTCCTGCCTCAGCCTCCCGAGTAGCTGGGATTACAGGCATGCGCCACCATGCCTGGCTAATTTTTGTATTTTCAGTAGAGACGGGGTTTAACCATGTTGGCCAGGCTGGTCTCAAACTCCTGACCTCAAGTGATCGGCCCGCCTCGGCCTCCCAAAGTGCTAGGATTACAGGTGTGAGGCACCGTGCCCAGCCAGCCCTTTAATTTTTAAAAAGTCAGGCTTATAGAGGTATAATTTACATAGAGTAAAATTAAACTTTGTTAGTTAACAGTTGTATGTATTTTGACAAAAGCATACAGTGCTGTAACCACCACCACAGTGAACACATAAATCATCTCTACAAAGAACTACAGCTTCTTATAGTTTGCTCCCACTTTTCACCCTTCTCTGGCAACTGCTGTCATTATAGTTTTGCCTTTTCCAAGATGTCATAAAATGGAATCATATCATATGTAACCTTTTGAAAAGTCTGGCTTCTTCCACTTAGTATTATGGATTTGGAATTCAACCAAGTTGCATGTATCGTAGTCTTTTGCTTTTTATTGCTGAGTAGAATTCCATTGTGGATATACACAGTTTGCTTATTCTTCTGTTGATGGCCTCTTGGGTATTTTTCAGTCTGAGACAACTATGAAGAAATCTACTCTATAAAGTAAGGTACAGATTTTTGTATGGACATATGTTTGCATTTCTCTTGGGTACAGTCAATACTGAAGAGTAGGATTTACTGGGTTATGTGGTGTGTAACTTTATAAACTATATGCCAAACTGTTTTCCAAAGTGTACCATTTTGCATTCCCAACAGCAGTGGATGAGAGCTTCAACTGCCACACATGCTTCCCTGCACAGTATTGTCACAGTTTCCTTCATTCTAATAGGCACATGATGGTGCCTCATTGTGGTTTTAACTTACATATCTCCCTAATGACTAATGATGTTGAAAATCTTTTCATGTGTTTATTTGCCATCTATGTAACTTCTTTGAAGTGGCTTTTCAAATCTTTTGCCCATTTTTAAAGTAGGATTGTTTTTGTTTTTAGTTGGGAAGGTTCTTTATATATTCTGGATAGAAGTTTTTTTTTTTTTTTTTGAGACAGGGTCTCGCTCTGTCACCAAGGCTAGAGTGCAGTGGCGCCATCTTGGCTCACTGAAACCTCCACCTCCTGGGCTCAAGGGATCCTCCCACCCAGCCACCAGAGAACTGAGACCACAGGCATGCGCCACCTCTGGCTAATGTTTGTATATTTTGTAAAGACAGGGTTTTGCCATGTTGCCCAGGCTGGTCTTGAACTCCTGGGTTCAAGCAATCCTCCCACCTTGGCCTCCCAGAGTGCTGGGATGGATAACAGGCATGATAAATCCTTTATCAGATATGTTTTGCATATATTCTTCCAAACTACAACTTGTCTTTTTTCAACAGTACTTTTCAAATAATAGACATTTTCAATTTTGATTAACCTAATTTGTCAATATTTAAATGATTAGTTCTTTTTATGTTCCAAGATATATACCTTATCCAAGGCCACAAAGATTTTCTCCTGTGTTCTCTGGACGTCTTATAGTTTTAAATTTTACATTTATGTCTGTGATCCATTTTGAGTTAAATTATTTTGTAATAGGAGGTATGGATGGAGGTTCATCTTTTTCACAGAGATGTCTTAACTATTCCAGCACCATTTGTTGAAAAGTCCTTTAGTATTCTTTTTTCTTCTATTTTTCATCTTTGTCTCTTTTTCTTTTTTCTATATTTCCTGGCAGATTTTCTCAACTACTGTCTAGTGTATTTCATTTTCACTTCTACTATCATATTTTTAATTTCAGGAACTTTTTTCTTCTTCCTTTACTGTTCCTTTTTTACAGACAATACCCTGTACTGCTTTCATGGTCATAATATCCTCATCATTTAGAGGATATTTTTCTTCTTCTCTCTGCCCAGTTTCTGTTTCATGTGCAGCGTGTTTTATCTATATATTTTCGTGTCTACTTTTTCATGATGACTATTTCTCAGATGTCTATAATCCTTGCTTGGCCATTCATATTTAAAAGTGGGTGACTACAAAGATAACTGGAAGCTCTAAACCCATGAGTGGGACTTGTCTATTCTGACCTTAACTGTGTATCTTTAGTGGCCCATATCAGTGTCCTGAGAACTTTTCCTCCCGGTTCTGGCCAGATTTTGCAGAGAGGGATCCTCTAATCTCCTGCCTAGATGGTGGAGGTCTGACTCAGTGTTCTGGAATCTAGGGTAGAGGAAGGGAGGGGGAGGTCTCAGCACTCAGAACACCTACTTCCACTTAATGCTCCTGTTTTCATTATGTCATCCCCTCCCTTAACTGTGGCCCTTATCCATTTGAACATTTCTCAGGCCTAACCTGGCAGGCATTGTTAAATGAGTAAAGGAACTGTGTAGTTTGTTATTCTGTTACATGGCTCTGTTGCAAAGAAACTTTTGACCATTCACTCTCAATATGTACATATCTATTTGGCAATCACATACTTTACTGTATTATTATTTACTAAATATATTATGTACGTTATAAAGCAAATACAAAATAAAGGCTGAGATAAAAATGAAATAACGCTTTCCTGTGCTTCCTTGCGCTGGCTTCATATTTTTTATTAGCCAATATCTCGAGGCACAGTATACACTTAGAAAAAACGATATCATTAGTCAGCATAGAGATAAATCTGTATTTCAAGTAGTTCTGAGAGATTTTTAATTAAAAAAAAAATTTTTATTTTTTAGTTCTGAGAGTTTTAACTATTTTAACTTCTTGTTAGGTCAGTTTTTTTTATTGTTGTTGTGGTTGTTGTTGTTTTTGAGATAGGATTTAACTTTGTCACCCAGGCTGGAGTGCAGTGGTGTGTTCATGGCTCACTGCACCCTCGACCTCCCAGGCTCATGCAGTCCTCCCTACCTCAGCCCTGAAAGTAGCTGGTACTATAGGTGTGCACCACCACACCTGGCAAATTTTTGTACCTTTTGTAGAAATAGGGTTTCACCATGTTGCTCAGGTCAGTCTTGAGTTCCTGAGCTCAAGCGATCCACCTGCCTGGGCCTCCCAAAGTGCTGGGATTACAGGCATGAGCCACGGGCCTGGCCATTCACGTCAGGTTAAATTGTCATTGTTTTAACCTATTAATGTGCCTACGAGGGTTTGTTAGGAGTAGGTAGCTTTGTCATTTTCTTTTTGGCCTGAGTTTGCGTCATACAATTATCTTTCACATAGAACAGAAACTCATAATAATCCAGTGATAATAAAAACTCAGGTGTAAAATGATTAACTCTTGCTGTTTTTAGCAGGCCCAAACCAGCCATTTTATTAACCTTACAACAACAAATTCCTGCATTTTATGAAACAGAATTTTGGAACTCTATTATTAGCACATTACAGTGAGATTAAAGGGTACAGTTCACTGATTTTTTGTCTATTCAGAGGTGTGTAGCTTATATCACAGTCAATTTTAGAACATTTTCATCACCCCAAAAGCAAACTCTGTACATATTAGCAATCACTCCCTGTCTTCCTCCAAACTCCCCAGCTCTAGGCAACCATTAATCTACTTTCTGTCTCTTTAGATTTGCCTCTTTTAAACATTTCATATAAATGGAATCATGGTATGTGATCCTTTGTGACTGGCTTATTTTACTTAGCATAATGAACTAAGTTTCATTAGTTGTAGCATGTATCAGTACTTTATTGTTGCTAAATAATATTCCATTATATAAATATACCAGATTTTATTTATCCATCAATTTCTGGACATTTGTATTATTTCTACTTTTTAGCTACTATTAATAATGTTGCTTTGATCAATTAATGTACAAGTTTTTGTGTGGATGTATAGTTTCAATACTTGGGTATATATCTAGAAGTGGAACTGCTAGATTATATAGTAGCTCTGTGTTTAACTTGTGAGGAACGGCCAGGATGTTTTCCAAAGAAGCTGCATCATTAATCTTTAAGATTAGTATTTTCTTTGAGGTTACATATTTAGTATTGTCTATGAATGGCACTTTTAAAAATTTTTTTGGAGACAGTCTCGCAGTGCTATTCTGGAGTGCAGTGGCACCATCTAGGCTTACTGCAACCTCCACCTCCCGGGTTCAAGCAATTCTCAGGCCTCAGCCTCCTAAGTAGGTGGGACTGCAAGCACATGCCACCATGCCCAGCTAATTTTTGTATTTCAGTAGAGACAGGGTTTCATCATGTTGCCCACACTGGTCTCAAACACATGAGCTCAGGCAATCCACCCACCTCAGCCTCTCAAAGTACTAGGATTACAGGCGTGAGCCACCACATCTGGTTGTATGTATATATATGTGTGTGTATGTGTATATATATATGTGTGTGTGTGTGTATATATATATATACACATATATATACACATATATACACACACATATATATACACACATATATACACACATACACACGTATAAAAATATACATATTATATATATATTTTTTTGAGATGGAGTTTTGCTCTTGTTGCCCAGGCTGGAGTGCAATGGCATGATCTCAAATCATCCACAACCTCTGCCTCCTAGGTTCAAGTGATTCTCCTGCCTCAGTCTCCCGAGTAGCTGGGATTACAGGCATACACCACCATGCCCGGCTAATTTTGTATTTTTAGTAGAGATGGGATTTCTCCATGTTGGTCAGGCTAGTCTCTAACTCCCGACCTCAGGTGATCTGCCCACCTCAGCCTTCCAAATTGCTGGGATTACAGGCGTGAGCCACCGTGCCTGGCATATGTGTGTGTGTGTGTGTGTGTGTGTATTTTTTAATAGAGATGGGGTCTCACTCTGTTACCCGGGCTGGAATGCAGTGGCAAGATCATAGCACACACTGTGCCCTGGATCTCCTGTGCTCAAGCAATCTTCCCACCTCAGCCTTCCTGGTAGCTGGGACTACAGGCACATGCCACCATGCCCAGCTGCATTTTTTACTTATTTTATTTTAAAATGTATTAAAATTTATTATTTATTTTACCCATTTATTTTTTTTGACACAGTCTCACTCTTTGCCCAGGCTGGAGTGCAATGTCACAATCTTGGCTTACTGCAACCTCTGCCTTCTGGGTTCTAGTGATTCTCCTGCCTCAGCCTCCCAAGTAGCTGGGATTACAGGCGCCACTATGCCTGGCTAATTTTTTTTGTACGTTTAAAGTAGAGGACAGGGTTTCACAGTGTCAGGCTGGTCTCGAACTCCTGACCTCAGGTGATCCACCCACCTGGGCCTCCCAAGGTGCTGGGATTACAGGCATGAGCCACCATGCCTGGCCTATTTATTTTTTAGGAGATGGGGGTCTTGCTTTTTTGCCCAGGCTGGTCTTGAACTCCTTGAGTTCAAGGGATCCTCCCTCCTCAGCCTCCAAAAATGCTGGGATTAAGGCACAAGCCATCATGCCCTGCTGATATTTTTACTTTTAATCTTTGTAGAGGTGGAGTCTCACTATGTTGCCCAGGCTCGTCTCAAACTCCTGGCCTCAAGTGATCCTCCCACTTCAGCTTGGCCCTCTTTTTCAATTTAGAGGCCAAGACTGATGAGTAGGACTTTCTAAATCTCCTACCTCACAATTTTGCCTAAGACGATCCCTATTCAGGATGGTTAATTTACCATTAAATGTTTCTTCTTCTTTTTTTTTTTTTTTTTTTTTTTGAGATGGAGTTTTGCTTTTGTTGCCCAGGCTGGAGTGCAGTGGCATGATCTCAGCTCACTGCAACCTCCGCCTCCCAAGTTCAAGCAATTCTTCTGCCTCAGCCTCCCAAGTAGCTGGGATTATAGGCATGTGCCACCACACCTGGCTAATTTTTTGTATTTTTAATAGAGATGGGGTTTCTCCATGTTGGTCAGGCTAGTCTCAAACTCCCAATCTCAGGTGATCCACCTGCCTCGACCTCCCAAAGTGCTGGGATTACAGACGTGAGCCACAACGCCCAGCCTCTTCCTTCTTATGTTTCAAGAATCCGTTCTCAAGTAGCTTTTGAATAAAATGAAGTGTAACTGAATAGTTCTCAATTATTTTGACATCTTAAAAACTAAAATATTAAAGGCACTGAAAATCTGGCTATTATAAAAGTAGGGCTTTGGGCAATCTGGAAATAGTGGGAGTTTTTAACTATTTGTCTGTCTTGCCTTTTCATTAGTTTTCTTGATTTCAAAATAGTTTCCAATCAAGTTGCAAGAAAAATTGTTTTTTTCTTTTGATTCAAATAAATAGAGCAAAGAAAGGTATCTGAACTAATTCTTTCAACATAAGTTTCAGCACTCAGTTCCCTGACACTAAGGTGGGTAATGCAAACTTTAGTGCTGCTTTTGTGTTGTAGGCTTTGAGATCCTTACAGCCAAGCAAAGGCTGTGAGTAACTTCTAGATTCTACAGGAACCTCTTCAGAATTCTGATACATCGTAATCAAAAGGACATCTATCACTTTTATTTACAGTGTTGCTACCACCTTTTCCTACACATTTCATTTTACTCTGTTAACTTTGAGTTGAACAATGTATCAACAAAAGAATGTTAGCCCAGTGTGGTGGCAGACACAAGCAGTCCCATCTGCTTGGAAGGGTGAGGCAGGAGGATCCTTGATCCTGGGAAGTTGAGACTGCAATGAGCCATGATAATGCCACTGCACTGCAGCCTGGGCAACAGAGTGAAACTCAGTCTCAAAAAAAATAAATAAGTAAAAATAATTTTTAAAAATGATCCTTTCATTGTTGTGTGTTCTTTTATTGTTGAATATTAAAAATACTTTATGGGCCAGGTGTGGTGGCTCACGTCTGTAATCCCAGCAGTTTGGGAGGCCAAGGCAAGTGGATCACCTGAGGTCAGAAGTTCAAGACCAGCCTGGCCAACATGGTGAAACCCTGTCTCTACTAAAAAGTCAAAAATATTAGCCAGGCATGGTGGCGGGTACCTGTAATCCCAGCTACTGAGAGGCTGAGGCAGGAGAATCACTTGAACCCAGGAGGTGGAGGTTGCATTGAGCTGATACTGCGCCACTGCACTCCAGCCTGGGCAACTGAGCCTCCATTTAAAAAAAAATAAAAATAAAAATAAAATTAGCCAGGTGTGATGGTGCATTCCTGTAATCCCAGCTACTTGGGAGGCTGTAGCAGGAGAATCGCTTAAACCTAGGAGGCAGAGGTTGCAGTGAGCGGAGATCCCACCGTTGCACTCTAGCCTGGGCAACAAGAGCAAAACTCCATCTCAAAAAAAAACAAAAAGAAAAAAACCTTTATGGTAATGGTTATTTCTAACTCATTTATACCTCATTAACTCATTTAAACTTCAGGTCTCTGTTATTTATTTTAGATAGTAATTATCACCACAGGAATGAGTACTGTTTACTCCTGTCAACTTGCTATTTAAAAAAAAAAAAAAGTTGTTTTTTTGCTTTTTTTTTTTAAAGATGGGGTTTGGCCGGGTGCAGTGGCTCATGCCTGTAATCCTAGCACTTTGGGAGGCCGAGGTGGGTGGATCACCTGAGGTCAGGAGTTCAAGACCAGCCTGGCCATCAGGGTGAAACCCCATGTTTTTAAAAAAAAAAAAAAAAAAAAGAAAAAAAAAAAGACGGGGTTTCCCCATGTTGGTCAGGCTGGTCTTGAACTCCCAACCTCAGGTGATCCACCCACCTCGGCCTCCAAAGGGCTTGGATTACAGGTGTGAGCCACCACGCCCGGCCAGTTGTTCTTTTTTGAGACAGGGTCTTCTTGTCATCCAGGCTGGAGTGCAGTGGCATCTTCATGGCTCACTTCATCCTTGACTTCCCAGGCTCCAGAAATTTTCCCACCTCAGCCTCCCGAGTAGTTGGGGCTACAGATGTGTGCCACCACGACTGGCTAGTTTTTGTATTTTTGTAGAGATGGGGGTTTTGCCATGTTTCCCAGGCTGGTCTCAAACTCCTGAGCTCAAGCAGTCCACCCACCTCAGCTCCCAAAGTGCTGAGATTAGCGGTATGAACCACAGCGCCCAGCCTCTCTTTATCTTTTTAACAGCCCTGAGTACTAGACCAGGTTAATTGTCAGGATGTGAGGAGTCCTTTATTTATTTATTTATTTTGAGGTGGAGTTTCCCTCTTGTCGCCCAGGCTGGAGTGCAGTAGCACGATCTCAGCTCACTGCAACCTCCACTTCCCAAGTTCAAGCGATTCTCCTGCCTCAGCCTCCCAAGAAGCTAGAATTGCAGGCATGTGCCATCACCCCCAGCTAATTTTTGTATTTTTAGTAGAGATAGTGTTTTTCTATGTCAGTCAGGCTGGTCTCGAACTCCTGACCTCAGGTGATCCACCTG
Organism: Ateles fusciceps; assembly: GCA_036589455.1. Taxonomy (NCBI): domain Eukaryota; kingdom Metazoa; phylum Chordata; class Mammalia; order Primates; family Atelidae; genus Ateles; species Ateles fusciceps. The sequence goes on from JAZHEH010003205.1 coordinate 15,915,400, forward strand.
TCTCAGCCTCCCAAAGTGCTGGGATTACAGGTGTGAGCCACTGCTCCCAGTTGTTTGTTGTTTTTTTTATTTTTACTTTTTTTTAAGTTCTGGGGTAGATGTGCAGGACATGCAGGTTTGTTACATAGGTAAACATGTGCCATGGTGGTTTGCTGCACCTATCAAACCATCGCCTAGGTATTAAGCCCAGCATGGTATCCCCAACTACCCTCTCCCATTAGTGTGTTCTTTATCCTTCAGAATTAGTGAATGATTTTTCTGCTTTATGATTTCTTTTTTTTTTCAATTGGCCTTCTCCAGTTGAATGATTTCCTTTTTGTTAGTTTTCTTTTTTCTAATCTCTCCACTGTGTTCCCTTTCTGCTTCCTCTCTCCCAATACCAAAGCAAAAAGACACCAGAAACTTCCAATCCATTTCCATGAAGAGAAATGGGGCTCCTCCATTCCCAACAAACCACCCATTAAAACATTTTTTTGTTTTCCCCTCTCTACTGTCTTTCCCTTTTCCCCTGTTCTTGGACTTAGAAGGATAGCAGAAATGCAGCCTGATGCGGTGGTTCACATTTATAATCCCAGCACTTTGAGAGGCTGAGGCGGGAGGATCACTTGAGCCCAGGAGCTCAAGACCAGCCTGAGCAACACAGTAAGATTCTTACTCTACAATAAATAAAAGATTAGCCGGGCAGGCCAGGTGCAGTGGCTCATGCCTGTAATCCCAGCACTTTGGGAGGCTGCGGTGGGCAAATCACGAGGTCAGGAGATCGAGACCATCCTGGCCAACATGGTGAAACTCTGTCTCTACTAAAAATACAAAAGTTAGTTGGGCATGGTGGCATGTGCCTGTAATCTCACCTACTCAGGAGATTGAGACAGGAGAATTGTTTGAACCCGTGAGGCATAGGTTGCAGTGAACTGAGATCGTACCACTGGACTCCAGCCTGGCAACAGAGCAAGAATCTGTCCCCCGCCAAAAAAAAAAAAAAATTACCCAGGCATGGTGATGAGCTCCTGTAGTCCCGGCTACTTGGGAGGCTGAGGTGGGAGGACTGCCTGAGCCTTAGGAGGTTGAAGCTTCAGTGAGCCATGATCATGCCACTGCACCTCTTTAACCTGGGCAACAGAGCGAGACCCTGTCTGCAGAAAAAAAAGAAAAGAAATAACTGTTAGGTTATGATTTTCTTTCTTCTTTCTTCTTTCTTTTTTTTTTTTTACTAGATGATGTCTTAGGCCTTGCTTGATATTTTGTGATTAGGGTTAGCTTTAGCTTGAAGGGTTACTTAGGCCAGAGTTTCCATCTAATCCCTATGCTGGGGTCCGAGACTTCTGAATGCTTTCTGACCTTTAAAAAAAAAATTTTTTTTTTTAAATAAAAATTTGCGACTAGAGCACTTAGTTTGCTCCGTGCTACATCCAAAAACTAAAAATAGTCTACTACTCTGGGCATATTTCCTGTAGGGTAGCCCTGCTCCTCAAGGAGCAGAAAAAAATGAAACAACCCCGGTCAGGAAGGTATTCGCATTCTAATAGGGGGAGATAAGACCTGCTAGGATATCCCTAATGTACAGTATGCGATCAAAATCTTAATAATTCATTCTTTGAAATGTCTCTTTGCTCTGTCTCTTCCTTTCTATTCTCACTTCACCCCAGTGAGTATTTTGGTTACACAATGTGGCACAATGCACCAGGCCATTCCCAACTACATCAGACACCAGCAAAATGTGACTTGAACATGAGTCTGCACATCAGCATGCTGTGGTCTTATGTCTTGAAAGTATCTTGCAGCATGACTGATGCCTACCCACACATGCTTTTCTTCTTTTTTTTTTTTTTTTTTTTGAGACAAAGTCTCACTCTGCCAGACTGGAGTGCAGTAGCTCAATCTCAACTCACTGCAACCTCCGCTTCCTGGGTTCAAGCGATTCTGCCCTCAGCCTTCCGAGTAGCTGGGACTATAGGCGACTGCCACCACACCCAGCTAATTTTAGTATTTTTAGTAGAAACAGGGTTTCACCATGTTGGCCAGGATGGTCTCAATCTCTTGACCTGGTGATCTGCCCGCCTTGGCCTCCCAAAGTGCTGGGATTACAGGCGTGAGCCACCATGCCTGGCCTCACAGATGCTTTTTTGTTGCAGTACTCCTTTCCCAGTTCTCCAAATTATGACTGCATTTTCAAAATCTCTTTAAATTTCCTCGTTTGAAATATGATTTAGAATGGAGCAATTCCCACACACACACACACAAAGAAATATGAGAGAATGACAACTCTAATGATATGCTACAGAAAGTTTATAATCAGGGCGTTAAGCAAACTCACAAATTATAATTCTCTCCTAGAATTGTAAGTAGAAGGTACAGATTTGGAGCATTTTTTTCCACTGATGTATTTATGAGAAATGTTGTTTATTCTCATCAGACATTTAGTAAACAGAACCACCTAATGAATTGGTCCTAATGAATATACCTTGAGAATGGCTGTTTTATCACCAGCTTGATTAGGGAGGCTCTGTTGATGCCAAATCTTGTAAGTGGTTTTCCTGACACTTTCCCCCTCCCCCATATTCTCCATTTAGTTGAGCAACTTGCATCTTAAGGAAGAGAAAATCAAACCAGATGCCAATGGTAAGTAACTAACAGCTAGTATGAAAACAAATGTGATTTCCTTTCTGTTTTGGCATAACAGCTGTCTGGAAAAAAAAACTGTATTTGTACTAGGCAGGGCATTGGCAGATACTGGTAACCATTTGATTTGTGAATCAACAAACTGGATTGTATGACCAAAGTGTTTTAATTTTTTTATTTTTACTTGTTTACTTTTTAAGAGACAGGGTCTTGCTCTGTTGCCCAGGCTGGAGTGCAGTAGTGCTATCATGGTTCACTGGAGCCTCAACCTCCCAGACTCAAGTGATCCTCCGCCTCAGCCTTCTGAGTAGCTGGGACTACTGGCACAACCCACTATGCCCAACTAATTTTTTATTTTTGATTTTTTATAGAGATGAGATCTCCCTATGTTACCCAGGTTGGTTTCTAACTCCTGGGCTCAAGCAGTCCTCCCACCTCAGCCTCCCAAAGTGTTGGGATTACAGGATTGAGCTACTACATCTGGCTTCAAAGTGTTTTTAATATAAGAATGAGGATTGCACACTGACAGCAAGGGAGGGGGTGAAAAAAATGAGGATACTTAAGTGGGACTAATTACTAACCATGGGACTATATTGACAAAGACTAATGTTTTTCTTAATGTTCTTCAATTTGGGATGAGATAGACAAAGTATGAGCAACCTGACAGTTTATTCTTAAATCATATTTATCAAAAATTTAAGATTTCCATTAAATTAGTGTTGATATACTTTATATTATAGGAAGGAAATGTAACATCTGCCTTTCTCGAAATTCACTTACAATCTTTTTTGTGTGATTTTATATAACCACAGTATCATTCGACTATAGATTTTATGAATAATTTATAGGCTGGGTATAGTGGCTCACACCTGTAATCCCAGCACTTTGGGAAGCTGAGGCCGGCGGATCACCTGAAGTTAAGAGTTCAAAACCAGCCTGACCAACATGGTGAAACCCTGTCTCTACTAAAAATACAAAAATTTGCTGGGTGTGGTGGTGCACGCCTATAATCCCAGCTATTCAGGATGCTCAGACAGTGGAATCTCTTGAATCCAGGAGGCAGAGGTTGCAGTGAGCCAAGATCGCACCACTACACTCCAGCCTGGCCAAGAGTGAGACTCTGTCTCAAATAAAGAAAAACAAATTTATACACATGAATATTTTTTGTTGGTCTTGGTGCTCATTTGTTATATACATGAATCTGAATGACATCATTGTGTTCACATATTGATAAAATACGATTTGCATAGATATTCCTCTTTTGAGCATCTAGGTAGTTTCTGATTATTAATCGCTCTAATAATCTTGCTATAATATTTCGGAAGTACTGATTCAATGAGGCAAATACTAGTTTTTGAGGTACGGCGAGGAGACCTAGAGTAGGAAAGAATAGAAATATGAGCAGCAGTGTTTTATACCTTTGTTTATTTAGGGATAATAAAATGTTTTTTATCAGTGCCTCGGTTTCCTCATTTATTTTTTGCTCCCCAGGCCTTTACAAAAACTTCTAGTGTCATAGAATTTGAATTGTGTCAGCTGTTGGGTATCGGATGTGATTCTGAATGATGGCCACTTTGTGTCTGCTAAAGGTGCTGTTGTCAAGACCAATGCCAACGCAGAGAAGACAGATGAAGAAGAGAAAGGTAATGCAGCCATGGAGTTTTATATAATAACAAGCTTCTGCATTCTAAGAAAGTGGATTGTTGTCTTCAAGAAGCTTGCTACATGCATTGGTAAAAAGAAAGTTAAGCAAACAAAAAAAAGAAAGAAAAAAGAAAGTGGATTGCTATGAAGTTTCATTTTTATAGTCAGTTTGGCTTGACTTTAATAGGAGATACAGTGCTAGCATAAAGTTCAATAAATAGCCAATAGGTGAAGGAATTCTAATGGTTTACATTTAAGGAAATTTCACATTGAACAAGTGAACAGCTGAACAGGGTGTTATAAAAGAAATTTTAAGTTGCCTCTCTATTGTTCAATAAAATTAAGCTTAATGATGTTTTGATACATTTAACATGGATGATGAGATCAACTTATAAAATATTAAGGTATAGACTTTAATTCCTAATTTTTTTTTCGTTGTTGTGATATGTTAATTACTTTAGGTTTATATAGACTGCAAACTGGAGAGTAAATATGTGGGTCTGGATAGAAGGAATAGATAACTGCAGGTAAAGAGGGCTGTTAGAATAGAGTATGGAGAAGAATATGAGGCCTAAATGGGTGGTGTGAGTATCATAACCTTTTTTTAAAATAAAACTATTTTAATTAATTAATTAATCTTTTTTTTACTAAAAACGGGGTTTCACCATGTTGGTCAAGCTGGTCTTGAACTCCCGACCTCAGGTGATCCGCCCACCTTGGCCTCCAAAGTGCTTGGATTACAGGCGTGAGCCACCACGCCCAGCCTACTATTTTAATTTATAAGTCAAAACTATGATGTACCTTGAATTTGAATGATCTGTACATTATTATTTAAAACACAAATGGGAATTGAATTTGAATAAACATCTGGTAGGTTTCAAGGACTTTTAAAATTCTTTGCTTTTGCTGGGCACGGTGGCTCACACCTGTAATCCCAGCACTTTGGGAGGCCAAGGTGGGTGGATCACGAGGTCAAGAGATCAAGACCATCCTGGCCAACATGGTGAAACCCCGTCTCTACTAAAAAATACAAAAATTAGCTGGGCGTGGTGGCGCACATCTGTAGTCCCAGCTACTCGGGAGGCTGAGGCAGGAGAATTGCTTGAACCCAGGAGGCGGAGATTGCAGTGAGCTGAGATTGTGCCACTGCACTCCAGCCTGGCGCCTGGCGACAAAGCAAGACTCTGTCTCAAAAAAAAAAAAAAAAAATTATTTGCTTTTTTTTCCTGACAGAGGATAGAGCTGCCCAGTCCTTACTCAACAAGCTGATCAGAAGCAACCTTGTCGATAACACGAACCAAGTGGAAGTCCTACAGCGGGATCCAAACTCCCCACTGTACTCAGTGAAGTCTTTTGAAGAGCTTCGGCTGTGAGTATTTATTCACTTCCTGACTCTTCCCTTTGCACTGAAATAGAGATCTTAGGCCTGTTATAGATATCTTTTTACTTTTTATCACAACAGAACAGTTTTAGCTAACCAAGTTTTTTTTTGAGACAGAATCTTGCTCTGTCCTCTGTCTCCCGGGTTGGAGTATTGGAGTGCAGTGGCTTGATCTCGGCTCACTGCAATCTCTGCCTCCCAGGTTAAAGCAATTTTCCTGCCTCAGACTCCTGAGTAGCTGGGATTACAGGCATGTACTACCATGCCTCGCTAAGTTTTGTATTTTTAGTAGAAAAATGGGTTTCACCATGTTGGCCAGGCTGGTCTCGATCTGCTGACCTCATGATCCACCCACCTTGGCCTCCCAAAGTGCTGGGATTACAGACATGAGCTACTGCGCCCAGCTGCTACCCAAATTTTATAAAAGAATTTAGCTGGGTGCAGTGGTGCATACCTCCAGTCTCCGCACTTTTGGAGGCCAAGGTGAGAAGATCACTTGAGGCCAGGAGTTCTAGACCAGTCTGGGCAACAGAGCAAGACCAGACTCTATCTAAAAAATATAAATAAATACTTTAGGTGTTTGGGATATATAGTAAAATTTCCAGATGATCTACAAAAGCTTTAATTGTATTAACATGTATTCAGTTCAGCACAGCTCAATTATTGTTGATTATAAACTATGTATAGGCCAGGCACAGTAGCTCACACCTGTAATCCCAGCACTTTGAGCGGCTGAGGCAGGCAGACCACTTGAGGTCAGGAGTTCAAGACCAACGTGGCCAACATGGTGAAACCCTGTCTCTACTGAAAATACAAAAATTAGTGGGGCATGGAGACATGCACCCGTAATCACAGCTACTCGGGAGGCTGAGGCACAAGAATTGCTTGAACTTGGGAGGCGGAGGTTGCAGTGAGCTGAGATTGCACCATTGCACTGCAGCCTGGGCAACAGAGCAAGACTCTGTCTGAAAAACAAACAAAAATCTATGTGTAAACAGTAAAAGAGAAAAATCCTCCAGATACTTTGCTGCTTTCCTCAACCAAAGAGACTATGACTTTCATCTTTAACTGTTTTTCTAGGAAACCGCAGCTTCTCCAAGGAGTCTATGCCATGGGTTTCAAATCGTCCATCCAAGATACAAGAGAACGCATTGCCACTGATGCTCGCTCGAGCCGTATGTGTCCTGTTACAATACATTTCATTTTAGATCTTCCATTTTTAGATTGAAAATATTAGAAGAGACCAGCATTATCACTAGAATTATCTAGTACCTTTCATTATTAACAAATATTTATTGAGTGCCTGGCATGTAACAGATACTATGCTAGGCACTTATATACATTAGTCAACAAAACAGACCAAAATTCATGCCCACAGGAGCTTACATTTCTAATTTGAAATGTAGATAATTCATTTTTATTAAAATATAACAGGCAATAAATTACAAATATTAATGCTACTGAATAGTATACTTAAAAGTGGGTAAAAGGGCAAATGTTAAATATTTTTTACTTCAATTAAAAATAATAAATTTTGGCTGGGTGCAGTGGCTCACACCTGTAATCCCCATATTTTGAGAGGCCAGGGCAGGCAGATCACTTGAGATCAAGAGTTCAAGACCAGCCTGGCCAACATGGTGAAACCCCACTCTACTAAAAATACAAAAACTAGCCAGGTGTGGTGGCAGGCACTTGTAGTCCCAGCTACTCGGGAGGCTGAGACGAGAATCGCTTGAACCTGGGAGGTGGAGGTTGAAGTGAACCAAGATCGCACCACTGGACTCTAGCCTGGGCAACAGAGTGACTCTGTCTCAAAAAAAAAAAAATTATTATAATTATAATAAATTTTGGCCAGGCATGGTGGCTTATGCCTGTTATCCCAGCAATTTGAGAGGCCAAGGCAGGCAGATGGCTTGAGCCCAGGAGTTTGAGACCAGCCTGGGAAGCATTGTAAGACCTCATCTATATTAAAAGGCAAAACTAAAATAGAAATTAAATGTGTAACTCTTTATTCTAACTACAAAGGGCAACAGATGTTTTGACAGGGAATCTATTTTTCTTTTTTTTTACTTTTTTCAGAGAATATGCCAAGTAAGAGAATCTATTTTTCTTTTTTTCCCAACCTATATAAGCACTGAGAGACAGGGAATCTAGATGTTTCAACAGAAATAGAATCAAGAGTTACCACTGTGGCGGCCAGATGCCGTGGCTTACACCTGTAATCCCTGCATTCTGGGAGGCTGAAGCGGGCAGATCACTTGAGGTCAGGAGTTCGAGACCACCCTGGCCAACATGGTGAAACCCATCTCTACAAACAAATAAACAAACAAACAAAAAAAGCCAGGCACTGTGATGCATGCCTGTAGTCCCACTACTCAGGAGGCTGAGGCACGAGAATTGCTTGAAACCCGGGAGGTGGCGGTTGCAGTGAACTGAGATTATGCCACTGCACTCCAGCCTGGGCAACAGAGTAAGACCATGTCTCCAAACAAACAAACAAAAAAGAGTCACCATCACCTCAGGCACAAGGAACAGCTTATTTTTGTGAGATTTTAAAATTCCACTTGTGGCTGGGGGTCTTCCCCCATGGCTTCACTTTTAGTTCAAGTTTCTTCTGTTCTTTTTTTTTTTTTAATCCTGCTGGAAGACCTCATTTTCCTTGTCCATCTCTTTGGCCTGCTGCTGCTGCTTTTTTTTTTTTTTTTGAGACAGGGTCTTGCTCTGTCAGCGGGGTTGGAGTGCAGTGGCACAGTCTCAGCTCACTGCAGACTGCAACCTCCACCCTCTACCTCCTGGGCTCAAGGGATCCTCACACCTCAGACTCCCAAGTAGCTAGGACTAGTATGTACCACCATGTCCAGCTAATGTTTGTATTTTTTGTAGAGACAGGGTTTCAGTATTTTGCCCAGCTGGTCTTGAACTCCTAGGCTGAAGAAATCCACCCACCTCAACCTCCCAAAGTGCTGAGATTGTAGGCATGAGCCACCGCATCTAGGCTGGAGTGCAGTGGTGTGATCTTGGCTCACTGCAACCTCCACCTCCCAGGTTCAAGCGATTTTCCTGCCTCAGCCTCCCGAATAGCTGGGAGTACAGGTACCCACCACCACACCCAGCTAATTTTATGTATTTTTAGGAGTGGCAGGGTTTCACCTTGTTAGCCACGCTGGTCTCAAACTCCTGACCTCAAGTGATCCACCCACCTTGGCCTCCCAAAGTGCTGGGATTACAGGTGTGAGCCACCATGCCTGGCCTTGCCTGCTTCTTGAGCTGCTTCAGAGGCTGCTGCTTGCCACCTTCAAGGCAAGACTTGGTTCTTGCCACTGTTGCTCCCTACCACCAAAACCTACATCTTGTTTTTTTTAGGCATTTCAAGGTAGATTACACTTTTAAATCAAGTGGTTAAGGTAGGATCTCCTGAAGTAGGTGATAGCTGGGCAAAGACTTGATGGAGAGAAGAGAATTAGTATGTTACCTGGGGACAGTTGTCCCAAGCAGAGTACAGCCAATGCACAAGCCCTAAGAAAGAGCATGGCTAGCCTGTTCCCTGAGCAGCACTGGGGCCGTGTGCTGGAGCGAAGTAAGGGAGAGAGTAGTAAGAAATGAGAGCTGAGGTGTAATGGGGAGCAGATCGTGCAGGACCCTGTATGCCATTATGAGGCTTTCAACTTGTACTTTGAATGAAATGAGGAATGACTGGAAGGTTTTTGAGCAGAGAAGTAACGTGAGCTGACTCACATTTTAAAAGAATCAGTAGACCCACTGCAATGGCTCACACCTATAATCCCAGCACTTTGGGAGGCTGAAGCAGGAGGATCACTTGAGCCCAGGAGGTCGAGGCTACAGTGGGCCAAGTTGACCAGGCTGCACTGCATTCCAGCCTGGTCAACAGAGTGAGACCTAATTTCAAAAGAAAAAAAAAAAGATGTGGAGTTCCTCAAATCCCACCAGAAAACCTTCTTTCTATAGTGCTTTGTTCTTGTGAAGCTGGCGTATGTAACTGCTACACTATCCAAGGTCTCTTTCTATACATGAATTTTTAATACTGATTTTTTTAAACTTTATTAATTAAAAGGTTACTTGAGATTTAAGCTCCTAACCAGTTTGTTTCTTGTTCAGCCCACAGAACTTAATTGCCCAATCTCAGTCTGGTACTGGCAAAACAGCTGCCTTTGTGCTGGCCATGCTTAGCCAAGTAGAACCTGCAAACAAATACCCCCAGGTAAGGACTTGGGAATTTAGGTTTTCTACTAAGGCATAGATAGAAGGGGATTTCCATTTGATGGATTAAAAGCCAAGCTATGGGCCAGGCACAGTGGCTCATGCCTGTAATCCCAGCACTTTGGGAGGCCGAGGAGGGTGGATCACCTGAGGTCAGGAGTTCTAGACCAGCCTGACCAACATGGTGAAAACCTGTCTGTATTAAAAATAAACAATTAGCCAGGCATGGAGGCTGAGGCAAGAGAATCACTTGAACCTGAGAGGCGTTGGTTGCAGTGAGCTGAGATCACACCATTGCACTCCAGCCTGGACCAAAAGATCGAAACTCTGTCTCAAAAAAATAGAAGCCAGGCTATGAATAACTTTTTACACAAACTAAACTCCTTAAATTGAGCACAAATAATATGATATATCTTCCAATGGCAACAAAAATCCTGTTTCCTTTTCCATGAGCCAGTTCTGGGATACTTCTTACAAGCCTGGCTCCTTTAGTTGCAGGAAAACCCGTTTCATCTGCAACTGTCATCCATTAGAAAGTTCTGAGAGCTTTCTGAGTAAGTGAAAAGAAAGCTAATGCCAATTGGAACTTTAGATCCTTGCTCGTGGGTGGGTTTTTGTATTTCAATGGCTGGTATCTGTTTTCAAGTGTCTTTACCCAGCCAGAGCTCTGACCCCTAAGAATTCTAGCTATGACCTTGTAGCTTAAAGAATCAAATGGTAGCCGGGTGCAGTGGCACGTGCCTGTCGTGCCAGCTACTAGGGAGGCTGGGTGGGCGGATCACTTGAGCCCAGGAGTTCTGGGCTGTAGTGTGCTATGCCAATCGGGTGTCCGCACTAAGTTCAGCATCAATATGGTGACCTTCTGGGAGCGGGGGACCACCAGGTTGCCTAAGGAGGGGGTGAACCAGCCCAGGTTGGAAACAGAGCAGGTCAAAACTCCTGTGCTGATCAGTAGTGGGATCACGCCTGTGAACAGCCACTGCACTCCAGCCTTGGCAACATAGCGAGACCCTGTCTCAAGAAACAAACAAAAAAACAAAGAATCAAATGGTGTACACTTTAATGTACATATTCTTTCCTTCAGCTTCAGCTGGAGGAGTGGCTGAGTCCTAATGGTAATTCCCCTTTGCAAAAGAGCTATTGTCTTGAATTTGCACTCTGCACTCTTTCCCTACCAGTGTCTATGCCTCTCCCCCCAACATACGAGCTCGCCCTTCAAACAGGAAAAGTGATTGAACAAATGGGCAAATTTTACCCTGCACTGAAGCTAGCTTATGCTGTTCGAGGCAATAAATGTGAGTATGTGAATGTGATCCCAAATCATTAACCTAATTCTTTTTATTTTGAAATGTTTTAAAACATACCCAATAGCTAAAATAATACAATAAACACATGTATTTTCTCCACCTAGATTCAAAAACTTAACATTTTGCCATATTTGCTTTATATATACACGTATACATTTTTGTCAAACCATTTGTAAGTAAACTGCAGACATGCATCTCATGAGACATTCTTTGGCATACCTGTGGATACCCTTATCACAACCAGAAAAATTGGTTGCCTAGAATAACTAATATCCAGTCAATTTTTATTCCTCCCCAGCTGTCCCCAAAGTGTTCCTTTATGGCTGTTTGGTTTTTGAACCAAGATGAAGTCAGCGTTTAGTGTTTAGACGTTGCATTTCGTTGTTGTACTTTGTTTCTTTCGATCTAGAATTGTCCTCCTACCTTTTTCTCTCCCTATTACATTTAACATTTTGCACAGACCAGACCAGTTGCTTTTCAAAGAGTCTACATTCTAGATGTTTATTTTTATTTTTATTTATTTATTTTTTTTTTTTTTTTTTCTTTCTTTTTTTTTTTTTTTTAAAGATGGGGTTTCACCATGTTGGCCAGGCTGGTCTTGAACTCCTGACCTCAGGTGATCCACCCACCTCGGCCTCCCAAAGTGCTAGGATTACAGGTGTGAGCCACCATGCCCGGCCTATTTTTATTTATTTTAGAAACAAGGTCTTGCTCTGTTGCCCAGGCTGGTGTGCAGTGTTGTGCGATCATAGCTCAGTGCAGCCTAAAACTCCTGGTCTCAAGCAGTTCTCTCACGTGGGCCTCCCTAACAGCTAGGACGACAGGTGGACATCACTGCACCCAGTTAATTTTTTTTAATTTTTTTTTTTTTTTGAATAGAGTCTCCCTCTGTTGCCCAGCCTGGAGTACAGTGGTACAATCTTGGCTCACTGCAGCCTCCACCTCCTAGGTTCAAGCAGTTCTCCTGCCTCAGCCTCCCAGGTAGCTGGGATTATAGACACCACCACCATGCCTGGCTAATTTTTGTATTTTTAGTAGAGACAGGGTTTCGCCATGTTGGCCAGGCTGGTCTTGAACTCCTAACCTCAGGTGATCAGCCCGTCTTGGCCTCTCAAAGTGCTAGGATTACAGGCATGAGCCTCCGTACCCGCCACACCCAGCTAATTTTCTAAAAATATTTTTTGTAGGGCGGGTGTGGTGGCTCACGCCTGTAATCCCAGCACTTTGGGGAGGCCAAGGCAGGTGGATCACGAGGTTAGGAGATCGAGACCATCCTGGCCAACATGGTGAAACCCCCATCTCTACTAAAAATACAAAAATTAGCCGGGTGTGGTGGCATGCACATGTAGTCCCAGCTACTTGGGAAGCTGAGGCAGAAGAATTGCTTGATCCCAGGAGGCGAAGGTTGCAGTGAGCCGAGATCAAGCCATAGCACTCCAGCCTGGGTGACAGAGTGAGAAAAAAAAAATTATTTTTGTAAAGACAGTGTCTTGCTATGTTGCCCAGGTTGGTCTAGAACTCCAAGTCTCAAGAAGTCCTCCTGCCTTGGCCCCTCACAGTGATGGGATTACAGGTGAGGCACTAGGCCAGGCCTGAATTTGTTTAATTGCCTAACTTACTTCTCTTCATTGGAAGAATACAAACCTGGCTGTGCACAGTGGCTCATGCCTGTAATCCCAGCACTTTGGGAGGCTGAGGTGGGTGGAACACCTGAGGTTGGCAGTTTGAGACCAGTCTGACCAACATGGAGAAACCCCATCTCTACTAAAAATACAAAATCAGCAGGGCATGGTGGCACATGCCTGTAATGCCAGCTATTTGGGAGGCTAAGACAGAAAAACTGCTTGAACCTGGGAGGCAGAGGTTGCGGTGAGCCAAGATCGCACCATTACACTCCAGCCTGGGCAACAAGAGCAAAACTCCATCTCAAAAAACAAAAAAAAAAAAAGAAGAAGAGCCAGGAGCGATGGCGCGTGCCTGTAGTCCCAGCTACTCGGAAGGCTGAGGTGGGAGGATCGCTTGAGCCCAGGAGTTCTGGGCTGTAGTGTGCTATGCCGATCGGGTGTCCACACTAAGTTCGGCATCAATATGGTGATCTCCCGGGAGTGGGGACCACCAGGTTGCCTAAGGAGGGGTGAACTGGCCCAGGTTGGAAACGGAGCAGGTCAAAACTCACATGCTGATCAGCAGTGGGATCGCGCCTGTGAATAGCCACTGCACCCTAGCCTGGGCAACATAGTGAGACCCCCATCTCTTAAAAAATAATAATAATAATAAATAAATAAAAAAGAAAAAGAAGAAGAAGAAAAACCCAGAATGTTCATGGCTATTGGCTCTGGGGCTTATTCTGTTATTCTTTATTGTTATTAAATTTTTTCAGGCCAGGCGTGGTGGCTCACACCTGTAATCCCAAGACTTTGGGAGGTCAAGGCGGGTGGATCACAAGGTCAGGAGATGGAGACCATCCTGGACAACATAGTGAAACTCTGTCTCTTTAAAAAAAAAAATTTCTACACTAGTTTGTTTTACAACTAATATTATTTAAGTAATTTTAAAAGTGTTGTTGCCCATGCACGGTGGCTCACACCTGTAGTCTCAGAACTTTGGGAGGCCGAGGCGAGTGGCTCATTTAAAGGTCAGGAGGTTGAGACAAGCCTGACCAACATGGAAAAACTCTGTCTCTACTAAAAATACCAAAAAATTAGCCAGGCATGGTGGCACACACCTGTAATCCCAGCTACGCAGGAGGCTGAGGCAGGAGAATCGCTTTAACCTGTGAGGAGGTTACAGTGAAGCAGGATCACGCCACTGCACTCCAGTCTGGGTGACAGAGTAAGACTCTGTCTCAAGAAAAAAAAAAAAAGTGTTGTTAGAGGTTTGGTTGCTTTTTTTGGATCTCTGAAATAAATGTGACTTTATGACTTGCAGAAATCAAGTCTACATACAATGTCCTAATGCCAACTTGAAGCCAGTTCTGAAAAGTAAGTAATATAATGAAACTTATTGGAAAATAATCATTTAAAATTTTCCAATTTGGATTCAAGTTAGAAGGGCAGATAATTCTGAATACTTTTTTTTTTTTTTTTTTTTGTGAGATAGGGTCTCCCTCATCGCTAAGGCTGAAGTGCAGTGATGCAATCCTGGCTCACTGCAACCTCTGCCTCCTGGGCTCAAGTGATTCTTGTGTCTCACTTTCCTGAGTAGCTGGGATTACAGGCGTGCACCACCATGCCTTGCTAATGTAAAAGCAACTGACATATTTGAAATAGATGACAGGATAGCTGAGGGGGGGAGAGTGTATTAGAAAGATAAGAACTGTGAAAGAGTCTGCCTAAGAGGAAGTGTCCTAGTCTAGGTAGAACATTGTTGGCAAAAAAAAAATAATAATAATAAAGATCAGGTACTTCAGAGAGAATTGTATGATTCTAGAGGAGAACAATGTCACTGAAGAAGTTTCATCTTCTAATTGTTTATATCCTTACTATCTATGTCTTTTCAGCCTTTTTTTTCTAATTTTTGAATTTTTGTGGGTACATAGTAGGTGTGTATGTTTATGGGGTACATGAGATGTTTGATACAGCTGCAGTGAGCCATGACTGTGTCTCTGCACTCTAGTCTGGGCAAGAGTGACACCCTGTCTCAAAATAAATAAATAAATAAACATAAAGGGTTGGATGCTGTTGAATGATAGGAGGAAGCAGAAGGGAACTGATGCTTATTGAAGGTTTGCTGTGTGGGGATTTGATCCTGAACACAGTACACTGAGATAGGTGTCATCTGGCCACTTCACAGCAGAGAAACCAAGGCTGAAGGGAACACTCATGTGTGCTTTGAAATCTGGAAATAACTTGTTCTCCTAGTCCTAGAGGGATGGGCAGGGCTTTGATTTCCAGAGCGGGCTTTGCCTTTGAAATACCCATGAAAGTCACCTGGGTCTCCACAGTGGAAAGAGGTCAGAAGATCAGTGAGCAGATTGTCATTGGCACCCCTGGGACCGTGCTGGACTGGTGCTCCAAGCTCAAGTTCATTGATCCCAAGAAAATCAAGGTGTTTGTTCTGGATGAGGCTGACGTCATGATAGCCACTCAGGGCCACCAGGATCAGAGCATCCGCATCCAGAGGTAGGGATCTCGAGGGGCAGAGGACCTCTCAGCCTCCTCTTCTGTAGCGTCTTCTCCCTTTACTTCAGACGCCTCCTCTGGCTTCTGCCTGGGTCTTGGCTCTGGTATTCTCAGCAGCATTTGTTTGACGGGCCATTTCCATGTCAGCAGCAACCACAGTCCCTCCAAGCCTGGGTTAAGAAAGGAGATCTAGGGGCTCTTCCCCCATCCCTACCCCCCAACCCAGGCCTGCTGCTCCTCCTCCCCGAGATGCTCCTCCCCCCATCAGCCTTCCTGGGCACCTAGACCCTCCCAGCTGGGGAGGCTGTGCTTCTGTTGCTTCGCGGGGACACCTGGGGCCACATGCCGGGGCCTTCCCTTGCAGGATGCTACCCAGGAACTGCCAGATGCTGCTTTTCTCTGCCACCTTTGAAGACTCTGTGTGGAAGTTTGCCCAGAAAGTGGTCCCAGACCCAACGTTATCAAACTGAAGCGTGAGGAGAGACCCTGGACACCATCAAACAGTACTATGTCCTGTGCAGCAGCAGAGACGAGAAGTTCCAGGCCCTGTGTAACCTCTACGGGGCCATCACCATTGCTCAAGCCATGATCTTCTGCCATGTGAGTAGCAGCAGCAGGCCTGGCCCCTTCCTCTCAGCCAGCTTCTAGCAGGGCTCAGGAGGACTGGATGCCCCCTGGGTGCCATGGGAAGAAAGGAAGTGGTTTGTTCTCCTAAGGTTTTAATGAGTTATAAGAGAGAGACTTTTATTCCACTTCTTAGTGATTACTTGGGGGGAAAAAAACCCAAGTAACAGCGAGTGAAATAATTTTTAGATTTTAAGAATATAACCTGGGTGGCCAGGCAAGGTGGCTCACATCTGTAATCCCAGCACTTTAGGAGTCCAAGGTGGGTAGATCACCTGAGGTCAGGAGATCAAGACCAGCCTGGCCAACATGGTGAAACCCCGTCTCTACTAAAAATACAAAACATTAGTCGAGTATGGTGGTGCGCACCTGTAGTGACAGCTACTCTGGAGGCTGAAGCAGGAGAATCACTTGAACCCTGGAGGTGGAGTTTGCAGTGAGCTGAGATTGCACCATTGCACTCCAGCCTGAGTAACAGAAACTCCGTCTTAAAACAGAAAAAAGAATATAAGCTGGGCAAGTACTTGTAGGCCCAGCTACTCAAGAGGCTGAGGTGGGAGGATTGCTTGACCCCAGGAGTTCAGGCTGGTATGGGCAACACAATAAGACCTCATCATTAAAAATATATACATAGCTGGGCACGGTGGCTCATGCCTGTAATCCTAGCCCTTTGGGAGACTGAGGCGTGAGGATCTTATTGAGCCCAGGAGTTCAAGACCAGCTTGCACAACATAGTACGATCCATCTCTACAGAAATTTTTAAAAATTAGCCAGGCATGGTAATGCATGCCTGTGGTCCCAGCTGCTTGGGAGTCTCAGGTGGGAGGATTGATTGAGCCCAGGAGGTGGAGACTGCAGTGAGCTGTGTGTGCCACTGCACTCCAGAATGGGCAACAGAATGAGATCCTGTCTCAAAAAATATATAAAATTTAAAAATACATATGGGTGGCCGGGTGTGGTGGCTCATGCCTGTAATCCTAGCACTTTGGGAGGCCAAGGCAGGTGGATCACAAGGTCAAGAGATGGAGACCATCCTGGCCAACATGGTGAAACCCAGTCTCTACTAAAATACAAAAACTAGCTGGATGTGGTAGTGCGCACCTGTAGTCCCAGCTACTTGGGAGGCTGAGGCAGGAGAATTGCTGAACTCAGGAGGCAAGGTTGCAGTCAGCCAAGATCACGCCACTGCATTCCAGCCTGGCGCCTAGCGACAGAACAAGACTTATCTCAAAAAAAAAAAAAAATGAGTTTTTTTGTTTTTTGTTTTTTAAGAGATAGGGTCTTGCTTTATCATTCAGGCCAAAATACAGTGGCATGATCATAGCTCACTGCAGCCTCGGCTCTTGTTACTAGGGCTACAGGTGTGTGCCCTATGTGTGTCAGGCTAATTATTTTTATATTTGTAGAGATGGGGTCTTGCTGTGTTGTCCAGGCTGGTCTCAAACTCCTGGCCTCAAGTGATCTTCCAGCCTCAGCCTCCCAAAGCACTGGGACTACAGGGATGAGCTACCATATCTGGCAAGAATATAGAGTATTTAGGAATGAAGGCCTTTGGCTAAAACCACACCTTCCTAGATAAAAAACTAACAGCAGTTAGGTAACTTATTTGAAAAGAAAGGAATCAAAGATGACTAAAATTCTGTTTGAATCAAAATTCATTGTTTTTGAGATGGGTTCTTCCTATGTTGCCCAGGCAGCCTTGAACTCCTGGGCTTAAGTGTGTAGCTTGTCCTGCAGGTGTGTACCACCACGCTTCATTTGAGGAATTCGAAGCCTAACCTGCTAACTGGATTTCGCAGGGCCTTCATGTATTTTAATAGTGGCAAGCCACTTTTCTGCAGTTGTCTTCATTTTATTTTTAAAAGGTTTCATCATATAAAACAATTCTTTTCACTCCAGACTCGCAAAACAGCTAGCTGGCTGGCAGCAGAGCTCTCAAAAGAAGGCCACCAGGTGGCTCTGCTGAGTGGGGAGATGATGGTGGAGCAGAGGGCTGCGGTGATTGAGCGCTTCCGAGAGGGCAAAGAGAAGGTTCTGGTGACCACCAACGTGTGTGCCCGCGGTGAGCAGAGGATGTGTCCCACCTGTTCTGCCAGGCTTGGGGTCCCAGGCCCAGTTAGAGCCAGAAATCCTTGTATACAGGAAAGTCTGATAGTCTCAGAGAGATAGGTGGGGTTGGTGACAATATTCCTTTCTAGGGAGAGTGTTTGGATTTCCTTCAGGTGATAAGAACTCCCACAGAAGCCAGGTGTCCTGACTTGGTGGAAGGAAATGTACAGGCATCTGACTGGTAGAGAACGGAGCCTGCTCATCCAGGGGGTGCCCATTTCCAGAACATTGTGTCTCCCAGAGGCTTACTGACAGATTTCATAATTTCATTGGTACCTGTCAAAGTTCTATTCTTTTCCTCCAGGTTCTGCTCCCTGCCTGTATGTGCCCTCTCTTGTACCCAATTCCCAGAGTTGGCCTGTCCCAGTTTTTTTTTTTTTTTCTGAGACCAAGTCTCACTCTGTCCCCCAGGCTGGAGTGCAGTGGCACAATCTCGGCTCAATGCAACCTCCACCTCCCGGGTTCAAGCGATTCTCCTGACTCAGCCTGGGATTACAGGTGCCTACCACCACGCCTGGCTGATTTTTGTATTTTTAGTAGAGACGGGGTTTTGCAGTGTTGGCCAGGCTGGTCTTGAACTCCTGATCTCAGGTGATCTGCCTGCCTTGGTCTCCCAAAAAGCTGGGATTACAGGTGTGAGTCACTGCGCACAGCCCCTAAATTCTTTCCCTCTACCCAAAGTTGATATGCATTGACTTACCTGTGGACAACAGTGATTTTTGTCTCCTGTCCCTACTTCTCTCCAACTCTCAGGGACTCATCACCTCTCCCTGCACCCCGGTCCCTGGCCCCTGCTAGTTTGGTTTCTGTGCCTATAGTTTTGCCTTTTTTGGGCATCATCTAAATCTCATACAACCTGGACTTTCGGATCTGGCTTCCTGCACTCAACGGCATGGGTCTGTTAGTGCCGCGGTCCTTAATACTGAGTCATGCCCCATTGTATGGATGGACCACATGACTGATTTGTCTCCTGTCCTTAGTCCTCTCAGCCTCCAACTCTGCTTCCTGTAGGGATTGACGTTGAACAAGTGTCCGTCGTTATCAACTTTGATCTTCCCGTGGACAAGGACGGGAACCCTGACAACGAGACCTACCTACACCGGATCGGGCGCACAGGCCGCTTTGGCAAGAGGGGCCTGGCAGTGAACATGGTGGACAGCAAGCACAGCATGAACATTCTGAACAGAATCCAGGAGCATTTTAGTGAGTCCTGGGGAGGGTCCTATGCCTGGCACCCTTTCCTAAGGTGGGCAGGGTGGGGAAAGGGGTAGGATCTTCTGTAGTCCCAAGAGAGCCTTTGCCCCTGGCACCCTCCCCTCCTTTCCGAACATATGGAAGTTCTCAGGGAGCACACCTGGAAACTTCAGGACCCAGGGACTCCAAGGACAGTTCTCCTATGAGTAGGCTTGGGAACCTGGGGCTCTGACTGTTGCTGTCAGTAACTAGGGGCCCTGCTGCTCCCTGCTCAGGCACCAGGAGCCTTTGGGGCTGAATGAATGATTGCTATGGCCCAAGGTAGGGCACATTCTCGGGGCAGGGTAAAGACCTGTGTATTTTTCCCCCCCAGATAAGAAGATAGAAAGATTGGACACAGATGATTTGGATGAGATCGAGAAAATAGCCAACTGAGAAGCTCCACCAGCCACTGGTGCCAGCCCTGGCACTGCCCCAACACGGGAGACAAGTACGTTCAGGGCACAGGCCCCGACATCACCCCAAGGACAGCGGCACGAGGAGAGAAACTACCTACCTCACTTCAAATTATGTTTGGACTTGACAAAAATGTGTGCAAATGATGGGGGATGGTAGAAAAATTATTTACACAATATTGGAAGATTAGGCATGAATACACAGAGATTTACCTTGTGGAAGTTTCATCTTTTCATTTGGCCAGCATTTCCTTCATGCTACTCTAGATGCTGCGGCTGATTTCTTACCCAGGATCTCCTGTGGCAGCCCGTGCTTGTTCTCTGGTTTGGAGTGGGTGGGCCAGCCTCCAGCTCCTGTGGAAGTAAGGGAATAGCGGTGAAAAGAGAACACAGAGAGAGAGGCCTCCAATAGAATAGGTGTGTAAGCCTAGCCATCATGTTTGGAATGGCATGAGGCAGCAGAGGAGGCCTGAGAGCTGCTGCTTTGGACCTGGGGTGGGACAGTTCACCTGAGTATTGCCAGGCCCCCATCCTAATGTCCACAGCAGAAGGGGATTTGTTAAATAAGCGTGGACCAAAATGCCAACCTCTCAGACCTTTATATATGGGTTTGTGCCACAGGACTGTGGCCTATTCTCGGTGGGTACAGTCTGTGTAGAGTGCGCATCTAATTAGTAGTGGGTCCTGTGCCTGTGCTTAAGCAAGTCCTTTGGAGACGTCATCGTGGAGAATTACTGGTGGCCCTAGCCTGCCACAAAACCTGATCTCGTGAGCATTTGCAGCATCCTTTTTGTGTCCTTAATATCATCTTACTCTATGGTAGCCCCAAGCAAATGTGATCTGAGGTTTAGTGAAAATTGTAGTTTCAAGTCTCTAATGGCCAGCTTCAAGGCAGTTCTAGACGTGGTCAGCAGTCGTCACAAATTCTTGCTTTGTCTCCATACCCAGAAGGCAAGTTTTGTCAGAGCTGGGCAGTGGTTTCAGGTATTTGACATCTTTATTATAAAGGGCTTCTGAACATCTGTGTTTACTACCTTTGGAATACAAATGGGTGCAGAGGGACTAGCTGCACTGCTGCCATTTATCTGTCCAAGGCAACAGTATCACCAAGGCCTTTGCTTCAGCCTTACTTGACATCTTGGTGCAAGACAGTCAGAGCAAACAGTAGTAATGGACACTACTCACACCTGGCCAAGGCTGTTGGTACCCACAGAATGACAGCAAAGATGAAAGGAAACTGAATTTTGCAAGAGCAATATGAAACCTCAGCCAAGAGGAGTACTCTTCAGTTCTTTGGGTTTGGTACAGAGTGGCCACTTGCTCTAAGACCTGAAAGAAGAGTTTTATATGCTAAGAACTATTGCAATCCTAGGTCTTCCTTATAGGCATCTCTGTATTTAGGCCAGATCTGTCTTCTGGGAAGGCAAGGGGCCAGTGTCAGTCTCCAGATGGTTTCTTTAATCTGACAATACAAAGAGACCAACAGACTGCCAATTCTATCACATTCCTAGGGTGGTTACTTGACTATGTAAAGTCTTCGCTATGCTTCTGGTTAACCCTGACACATCTTGGAATTCTTGTAAGGAGAAAAGAAATTTTTATACTTTTTTCTCCTTCCCTGCGTCCTGTGGACCAACCCTGAAATAACTAAAAACAAGGGCAATAATTAAAGAAATATAGACTCTTCAGTAGGCCACAGGCAGACCAGACCCCCACCTTCTTCTCACAGCACATACAACCTCTCTACTGGTATAGCCCCAAGTCTGAGAAGGAAAGTGGGAATGGGGGGGTGCTGTAGACTGTTTGACAGCAGGAGGAATGGGAATATGGTAGAAGTATAGGTCAACAGTTCCTGTTTTTGGAGACAGAGTCTCACTATTGCCCAGGCTGGAGTACCATGGCACAATCTCTACTCACTGCCACATCCACCTCCTAAGTTCAAGTGATTCTCCTGCCTCAGCCTCCCGAGTACCTAGGACTACAGGTGCCCACCACCACGCCCAGCTAATTTCTTGTATTTTTAGTGGACACAGGGTTTCTACTATGTTGGCTAGGCTGGTCTCGAACTCCTGACCTCAAGTGATCCACCTGCCTCAGCCTCCCAAAGTGCTGGGATTACAGGCGTGAGCCACCGTGCCTAGCCAACAGTTCTTAATTGGGGTTTTGGACCTCTAAGAATTCACTGGATGGGTTTCATGGAGTCTATGAATTATATATGCAGTAATTTGAGTTTAGATGTACTTTCCTGGGGGAGACTCACAAAGAGTATATGTCTTTTAAAAAGGTAAGTCCCACTGTTGTGGATGGTTCTGGAGTGTCACCCCAGTGCTACTACAGCTCATATTTCTTCCTTATTCCTTCCATTCCATTCCATTTGCCTGGCTCCCCAGGGCCATAGCTGCCTCTGGGACCTTGTGTAGCCTAGAGCCAAGAGTGATGTAAATCTGCATTGAGCTTGCTTAGCTTTGGTCCCCAGGGATTCTTTTACTGTGTTTAGTAAGTACCTGTATATGAAATGATAGCTGGTCAGGTTGACTCATGCCTGTAATCCCAGCATTTTGGAAGGCTGAGAAGGGAGGACTGCTTTAGCTTAAGAGTTCAAGACCAGCCTGGGTAACAAAGGAGACCTGTCTCCACAAAATAATTTTTTTAAAAAAAGCCAGGCATAGTAGTACATGCCTGTAGTCCCAGCTACTAGGGAGGCTGAGGCAGGAGGATTGCCTGAGCCCAGCAGTTCAAGGATGCAGTGAGTTATGATTGTGCCACTGCACTCCAGCCTGGGTAACAGATCAAGACCCTGACTCAAAAAAAAAAAAAAAAAAAGACCGGGCGCGGTGGCTCACGCCTGTAATCCTAAAACTTTGGGAAGCTGAGGCAGGTGGATCACCTGAAGTCAGGAGTTCGAGAACAGCCTGGCCAACATGGTAAAACCCCTTCTCTACTAAAAATATAAAAATTAGCGGGGTGTGGTAGTGCATGCCTGTAATCCCAGCTACTCGGGAGGCTAAAGCAGGAGAACTGCTTGAACCCGGGAGGCAGAGGTTGCAGTGAGCCGAGATTGCGCCACTGTGCACTCCAGCCTGGACGACAGAGTAAGACTCCATCTGAAAAAAAAAAAAAAAAACTGCTCTAGAACAGAGAAACTTGGGAAAAGGAATTTTTGGCCCCATGGAAAATTCTGGATATATTCATTACCTATAAACAATTTTATTATTTTTCTTGAGTGTTATTCATTGGCTATATGCATAAGAACTGTTGATGTATTTTTCATGTTAATGGAACTTAATTATGACGTTTTCATATTACCAAGAAATCATTAATAAGTATAAGAAAGAGCCAGGCGCGGTGGCTCACACCTGTAATCCCAGCACTTTGGGAGGCTGAGGCGGGTGGATCACCTGAGGCCAGGAGATCAAAACCAGCCTGGCCAACATAGTGAAACCCCATCTCTACTAAAAATGCAAAAAGTTAGCTTGGCATGGTAGCGGGCGCCTGTAATCCCAGCTACTAGGGAGGCTGAGCCAGGAGAACTGCTTGAACCCGGGAAGCAGAGGTTGCGGTGAGCCAAGATCACTCCATTGCACTCCAGCCTGGGCAACAAGAGCAAAACACCATCTCAAAAAAAAAAAAAAAAAAAAAAAAAAAGGAAACAGCTGGGTGCAGAATGTCACAGCTGTAATCCCAGCTACTTGGGAGGGTGAGACAGGAGGATCACTGGAGGCCAGGAATTTGAGACCATTCAGGGCAAACAGCAAGATCTTATGTCTTAAAAAGTTTAAAAAAGAAAAGTAAGCCAGGTGCGGTGGCTCATTCCTGTGATCCCAGCACTTTGAGAGGCCAAGGCAGATGGACTGCTTGAGTCCAAGGGTTTGAGACCAGCCTGGGCAACATAGTAAGACCCCGTCTATAAAAAATAAAAATAATTTATTTTAAGCAAGGATTTCAGAAATCAAAAAAATAAATTAAAAAAAAAATCGGTCAAGTATGATTGTTTATGCCTGTAGTCCTAGCTACCCAGGAGGCTGAGGTGGGAGGATCACCTGAGCCTGGGAGGCTGAGGCTGCAGTGAGACGTGTCCATACCAGTGCACTCCAGCCTGGGCAACAGAGCAAGACCCCATCTCCTAAAAAAGAAGGTAGGAGAAACAGCATCATGTTTTTGCTTGCTGGTATTTGAGGTTTTTTTGTTTGTTTAACAAGGAAAAGGACTAATGTCAAGTTTAGCATTCTGTGCATTGGGATTGCCCATGACTGAGCTCTGCAATCCTTCTGTACTGGCATGGTGGAGGTGCTCAGGGTCACACTGGTTAAAGTTTTCTGAAATCTAACATGTAAACATATTTAGGAAGTTATCTTTGAGCTTAGACAAAATTCACTCTAAATGCTCTGTAAAGCCAAGGGAGCTTTCCGTTGATATGTAGATCATTGTCCCAGTGTTGGACTGAAATGCTTGGCTCAGCAGTTTTCACAGTAATGCTGTAAATCACAGCTTTCCAGTGAAGACTGTAAATGCAAGGAATTCACCATGAGGTGGGTTTGTGTAGTTTTTCACACATAGAACTTATCAATTTATGTTATCCTATCACAGTTACCAGTCACTCCATCCTTGTTCAGGTCAGAAGAAATACATGCAGAAGAAGCTGAAGCCACAGTAACAGCTGGTGGTGGATTGGAAGCATCAGGAGCCCAAGTGAAATGTATCTTTCCAATAAGCAGGACATCCCACATGGATCTAGAATGCATACATTAGAGATCTATTTGCAATTTCTCAAGTTTGGTGTCAAGCACTTTGAATTTTTTTTTTTTTTTTTTTTTTTTTTTTTTTTTTTTATAGAGGGGGGGTTCCCCGGGCGGGGCAAACTCCCGCCGGGGTTCCCCCCCCCGCCCCCGGGGGCCCCCCCCCCCCCGTTTTTTTTTTTTTTTTTTTTGAGACGGAGTCTTGCTCTGTTGCCCAGTGCAGTGCTGCCATTTCAGCTCTCTGCAACCTCTGCCTCCTGGGCTCAAGCGATTCTTGTGCCTCAGCCTCCTGAGTTGCTGGGACAAGTGCCACCATGCGCGGCTAACTTTTGGATTTTTAGTAGAGATGGGGTTTCACCATGTTGGCCAAGGTCTTTAACTCCTGATCTCAGGTGATCTGCCCACCTTGGCCTCCCAAGGTACTGGAATTAAAGGCGTGAGTCACCACACCTGGCTAATTTTTGTGTTTTTAGTAGAGACGGAGTTTCACCATGTTGGCCAGGCTGGTCTCAAACTCCTAGTCTCAAGCAATCCACCCACCTCGGCCTCCCAAAATGTGGGGATTACTGGCATGAGCCACTGCGCCTGGCCAGCTTTGTTAATTTCTACAGCAAGTAGGATTATGTCAGAGGAACAAATTAAATACTCTATTCATCTGATTTTTTTTTTAACTTTCCCCGCCTTTGAAAAGCTCTGACTTTGTATTTAACATCAATGGAAGGGACAACCTCAGAAAAAGCTGCAGTAACCTCTACTCTCATGGACCGTTCTGGTTAACTCCCCACACTTCACTGACTATTTTGAGACTTTCACTCACCTGATAATTCCAACCCTATCGTCCCCCTCAGGTGTCAGCAAATGAGCTTCTCACTCCAAGAAAATGGCTAACATTTGAAAACTCCCTCAACCTTCCACCACCAGAACTTCCTCTACAAACACTGGTCCTTCCCTCTCCCTCCTGTTCCAATGAGAGATGCATCCCTGTTATCTAAATTGCTCAGCTGGGTGAGATTACTCACACCTCATCTCAGCAACTTTGGGAGGCCAAGGCAGGAGGATCCCTTGAGCCCAGGAGTTTGACACCACCTTGAGCAACATAGAAAGACCTCATCTCTACAAAAAAATATTAAAAATTGGCCAAGTGCAGTGGCTCACGCCTGTAATCCCAGCACTTTGGGAGGCCAAGGTGGACGGATCATGAGGTCAAGAGATTGAGACCATCCTGGCCAATATGGTGAAACCTCATCTCTACTAAAAATACAAAAATTAGCTGGGCGTAATGGCACGCGCCTGTAGTCAGTTACTCGGGAGGGTAAGGCAGGAGAATCACTTGAACCTCGGAGGCGGAGGCTGCAGTGAGTCGAGATCGCACCACTGCACTCCAGCCTGGCGACGGAGTGAGACTTCATCACACACACAAAAAAATTAAAAATTACCCAGGCATGGTGGTTCATGCCTGTAATCCCAGCACGTTGGAAGGCAGAGGTGGACAGATCACCTGAGGTTGGGAGTTCAAGACCAGCCTCACTAACATCGAGAAACCCCGTCTCTACTAAAATAAAAATAAAAAATTAGCCAGATTTGGTGGTGCATGCCTGTAATCCCAGTTACGCAGGAGGCATGAGCCACCATGCCAGGCCAGTTCTTCCATCATAATCTCCCATGGTGCCCCGTACTTCCTGAATCAGCATTATCTTAGGCAACCTCTGAAGGTCTACATAGCTTCTCTCATTCACTCCTTACAACAAAGGTGTTGTGATTCCTACTTTACAGATAAGGAAGCAGGCACAGAGAGATCTTGTAAGTAGGCCCAGACAATCTGGCTCCAGGGCCCAACTCTTAACCACAAGGCTGTATTTGCCTTATGCTGCTTTTGGGACTCCCTGGTTAAGCATCTGTCCTCACTTATATATTTAAGTCCAGTAAGAGCAGGGAGTATATCTAACTTAATCACCGCTGAATTCCTAGCTGGCAGCAGAGAGGTACTGCAGAGAAATCTGCCCTGTTAACATGTTTAGCACCAGGTGTGGTGGCTCACACCTGTAATCCCAGTGCTTTTGGGAGGCTGAGGCAGGAGGATCGCTTGAGGCCAGGAGTTTGAAGTTACAGCGAGCTATGATCACATCACTGTACTCCAGCCTGGGTGACAGGGCAAGGCCTTGTCTCTATAACAAAAACTAACAAACAAACAAAAACAGAAGTGGGCCAGGCTCAGTAATCCCAGTACTTTGGGAGGCCAAGATGGGAGGATCGCTTGAGCCTAGGAGTTTGAGGCTGCAGTGAGCTGTGTTTGTGCCACTGCACTCCAGCCTGAGTGACAGAGCAACAACAAAAACATCCTCACACCCTCCTTTTTCTTTTAACAACACAAATAAATTTATTACTACTTGTATTTTTTTAAGTTGCATTTTTTCATTACATTGCTGTGTCTGTTTATTACCTACACATAGAGTGCAATGCAAAGACAGTAGGCATAAAATTTAATGAGTTTTGACAATTGTAAACACCTGTAATCACTGCTTCAATTAAGATACAGAGCATTTTCAGCCTGGCACAGTGACACCTGTAATCGCAGCACTTTGGGAGGCCGAGGTGGGCGGATCACTTGAGGTCAGGTGTTTGAGACCAGTCTGGCCAGTGTGATGAAACCACGTCTGTATTAAAAATGCAAAAAATTAGCCAGGCATGGTGATGGGCGCCTGTAGTCCCAGCTACTCAGGAGGCTGAGACAGGAGAATCACGTGAACCCAGGAAGTGAAGGTTGCAGTGAGCCAAGATTGCACCACTGCACTCCAGCCTTGACAACACAGCAAGACTCCATCTCAAAAAAAAAAAAAAAAAAAAGATATACAGTATTTTCATCACCCCTGAAGTTCCCTTGTACCCCTTTTCCAGTCAATCCTACTCACCCTAGCTCATCCCCAGGCAACCACTGTTCTGATTTCTATCTCTATAGATACACCTGTTTTGGGCTTCTATGAATGGAATCATGCAATATATACTTTTTGTACCCGTTCTCTCACACACACAATATAATGTCTATGAGATGTCAAATCTCTCCACTTGATCTTAGCCAAAAGGCCGAGAATCGATGAGATGTCAAATCTCTCATCCATGTTATTGCATGTATTTCATTTATTTATTTAGACAGAGTCTTGCTCTGACGCTCAACGTGGAGTGCACTGGCGAGATCTTGGTTCACTACAACCTCCGCCTACCGGGTTCAAGCGATTCTCCGGCTCAGCCTCCCAAGTAGCTGGGATTACAGGCGCCCCACCACGCCCGGCTAATTTTTGTATTTTGTAGAGATGAGGTTTCATCATGTTGGCCAGGCTGGTCTCGAACTCCTGACCTCAGGTGATCCACCCGCTTAGGCCTCCCAAAGTACCAGGATGATAGGTGTGAGCCACCACACCTGGCCCTTTGTTTTAATTTTTAATCAACATTATTGAGAGGTACCATTTATATACAATGATAATTTAAATACACAAGTTCTCAAACAAAAATTAGCCAGGGGTGGTGGTGCACTGCTATTGTCCCAGCTACCAGGGAGCTGAGGTGGGAGGAGCACTTGAGCCTGGGAGATCCAGGCTCCAGTGAGCTGTGAATGGCCCACTGCATTCCAACCTAGGTAACAGCAAGATCCTGTCACAAAAAAACAGTTATTCTTCCTTGGGAACTGCTTATAAAAAGAAAAAGCAGGCCAGACACAGTGGCTCACACCTGCAATCCCAGCACTTTGAGAGGCCCAGGCAGGCAGATCCTTGAGCTCAGGAGTCCAGGGCCAGCCTAGCCAATATGGTGAAACGCTGTCTCTACTAAAAATACAAACATTAGGCTTGGCGCAGTGGCTCATGCCTGTAATCCCAGCACTTTGGAAGGCCAAGGCGGACGGATCACCTGAGGTCAGGAGTTCCAGACCAGTCTTGTCAACATGCAGAAACCCCGTTTCTACTAAGAATACGTAAAAAATTAGGCGGGCATGGTGGTACATGTCTGTAGTGCCAGCTACTCAGGCGGCTGAGGCAGGAGAATCGCTTGAACCCAGGAAGCGGAAGTTGCAGTGAGCCAAGATCGCATCATTGCACAATAGACAAAGGGACTCCATCTCAAACAAAAACAAAAAACATTAGCCAGGCTTGGTGGCACATGCCTGTAATCCCAACTACTCAGGACGCTGAGGCAGAGGTTGCAGTGAGCCAAGCCCCGCCACTGCACTCCAGCCTGGGTGACAATGAGACTCCATCTCAAAGTAAATAAATACAGTTCCATGAGTTTAGAAATACAAAGTAGCATGACTTAACTGTCTATGTAACCAGGCCCCAATCAAGATACAGAATAATTCTATCACCCAGGAGGTTCCCTCATGTCTCGCTCAACATCTTCTCCACAGGCAAACTCTGTGGATTTTTATCAGCATAGATTTCATTTTCCCTGTTCTTGAACCTCATATAAATAGATTATACAGTATGTGTCTAATTATGCAGTCCTTCAACATAATGGCCAGGTGTGGTGGCTCACCGCTGTAATCCCAGCACTTTGGGAAGCCAAGGCAGGAGGATCTATAGAGCGCAGTTCAAGGGCAGCCTGAGCAATATAGTGAGATCCGGTCTCTGCAACAAGTTTAAAAATTAGCCGGGCATGGTGGTGTAGGCCTGTGGGCCCAGCTACCTGGGAGGGTGAGGTGGGAGGTCAAGGCTGCAGTGAGCCGAGATAGCACCACTGCATTCCAGACTGGGCGACAGAATGAGACTCCGTCTCAAAAAAAAAGAAAAAAGAGAAAATGTATTGTGTGTTGTATTTATTTGTAGTGGTGGAATTATGGGGTTTACAGGCCTTTTGTTGCATTTTGGTTTTGTTTTCTTACCTGTGGTCGCATTCCTAGCAGTAGAAACTGGTATCATATAGTATTCTCATGGAACTTTCCTTTGTTTAAAGTCCTCCTACAGTTCAGAGACCTACACATTTAATATGAGATGTGACAGGCTTAAAAATAAATGTTGGGTTATTTCAGTGTGAAATAAGGCAATAAACGGAGGGCTAACAGTTCTACTTTGTAGAGCTCAGAGATTTTAAGAAACGAGGAGGAGCCGGGCGTAATGGCTCACGCCTGTAAATCCCAGCAATTTGGGAGGCCGAGGCGGGTGGATCACGTGAGGTCAGAACGTGGTGGTGCAGGCCTGTGGGCCCAGCTACCTGCGAGGGTGAGGTGGGAGGTCAAGGCCGCAGTGAGCCGAGATAGCACCACTGCATTCCAGCCTGGGTGACAGAATGAGACCCCGTCTCAAAAGAGACCAGCCTGACCAACATGGTGAAACCATGTCTCTACTAAAAATACAAAATTACCCAGGCGTGGTGGCGGGCGCCTGTAATCCCACCTACTGGGGGAGACTGAGGCAGGAGAATCGCTTGAACCCGGAAGTCAGAGGTTGCAGTGGGCCG
The DNA here is from genome assembly GCA_036589455.1 of Ateles fusciceps. NCBI lineage: Eukaryota > Metazoa > Chordata > Mammalia > Primates > Atelidae > Ateles > Ateles fusciceps. The sequence goes on from JAZHEH010003205.1 coordinate 15,945,250, forward strand.
AGATCGCGCCATTGCACTCCAGCCTGGGCGACAAGACCGAAACTCTTCTCAAAAAAAAAAAAGAAGAAAGAAAGAAAGAAAAAAAAAAAAGAAATTAGGACGCTGCGATCCGGGAAGGGTGAGCAAAAAGCGCGGGGTTTGCCTACCAAAGGAGGGGCGAGGCCGGCGCCGCGCAGAATGATGACGTCTATGCCGGGTGGGAACTGACGTCACCTGTGCTCATCGCTGCTTCCGGTCCGCGTGGGGTGCTTTCTCGTGCTGGTGGCGGGCTTAGGGTCGGCGTCGGGGCGCGGTGCGGCTCATATTTTCGCAAGTGGGTCTCCCTTTTCCGGGACTATGGCCACCGACTCGTGGGCCCTGGCAGTGGATGAACAGGAAGCGGCTGTAAAGTCGGTCAGTGGCTTCAGCTCCAGGCGGGGAGGATGTAGCAGGGGCCCAAGCGGAATCTGCTTAAAGCTCAGGGAGCTTCCCGGGTTGGGCAGGCCTCTGGGCAACGCGCTCCTGGAGTTTGCTGGGGCACTTGCCCTTGATTTGCTCGTGGGGCTAACGAATCTAATGTCGAGCTTTTTATCCCCATCTGGGCTGATTAGGGACTTCATCCTTTGGTAAATTCGCCCCACTATGTATGCTGTCATTCATCTGTTGACCTCTTTCTCAGAGACGATTGTAAGGAGAGCCGAGTTTAGATGCGGATTCTCTTTTTCATTAAGCAACTATTCTTTGCATGTTTTTCTGTGCTACTCTGTATTAACATTTCTTAGATCCATGCTTAACGTGGTTGGTAGTTTGTTGCTCTTTGCAGAATAACAGATTCGCTTTTAGATTTAATAGCTCAATCTACTGCAGATGTTGGAAGGAGGCACTACACATTGTTTCATTGATGTTTAAAGTGACAGTTTCATATGCTTGTTCTTTAATAATTTGCATTTAACTGGAATGTAATTACAGCGTACACTGTGGTTTTTCGTTCTTATATCTAAGACCTAAAGTTTTGCTTTGTTTAGTGTTAGTGGACTGTTGGTTTTTTAACAGTCCCAAGTCTTATGTAATTCTTCTTTTTCGAGACAGAGTCTCGCTGTGTCTCCCAGGCTGGAGTGCAGTGGCGCAATCTCGGCTCACTGCAATTTGTACCTCCCGGGTTCAAGCGGTTCTTCTCCTGTTTCAGCCTCCGGAGTAGCTGGGACTACAGGCGCGCGCCACCACGCCCAGCTAATTTTTTTTCTTTTTCTTTTTTCTTTTTCTTTTTCCAGTAGAGAGGGAGTTTCACCATATTGGTCAGACTCCTGACCTCAGGTGATCCATCCGCCTCAGCCTCCCAAAGTGCTGCGATTACAGGCGTGAGCCACCGCACCCGGCCCTTTTAATCTCTTTTTAAGAGATGAGGTCTCATTATGTTGCCCAGGCTGGTCTCTAACTCCTGGGCTCCAGATGGGCTTTTTTTTTTTTTTTTTTTTTTGAGAGGGAATTTCGTTCTTATTACCCAGGCTGGCGTGCAACGGCGCCATCTCGGCTCACCTCAACCTCCGCCTCCCGGGTTCAAGTGATTCTCCTGCCTCAGCCTCCCGAGTAGCTGGGATTACAGGCATGCGCGACCATGCCCGGCTAATTTTGTATTTTTAGTAGAGATGGGGATTCTCCATGTTAGTCAGGCTAGTCTCGAACTTCTGACCTCAGGTGATATGCCCGCCTCCCCCTCCCAAAGTGCTGGGATTACAGGTGTGAGCCACCTCACCCAGCCAGTATGGGGATTTTTGAAAGGGACATTGACAGGATTAAATCTTAGGGCTGGCAAGATTTATTGAACCACAGAGAACAGAGTATGTTAGAAGTGATGGCTAACAGAAATATTGGTGTGGAAGTTATTCTGATAGTCCCAAGATAGAGGGCCTGTGTTGGGCAGTGGAAGTAAAAATGAGGGGATGGACATAAGAGATACGAAGGTAGAATGGGTAGGACTTGCTAACATAATAAAGGAGAGAAGGGAGAGAAAGCCAAAGGTTTCTGTTTTCAACCTGGATTCTACTGGTATTACTACTGTCCCAATAAGAGGAATAGGAAAGTGGAAGGAAGGCCACATTTGATAGAATGGTGAATGGAGTCGGCGGGCATGGTAGCTCACACCTGTGATCCCAGCACTTTGGGAGGCGAAGACAGGCAGATCACTTGAGGTCAAGAGTTTGAGATCAGCCTGATCAACATGGTGAAACCCTGTCTCTACTAAAAATACAAAAATTAGCCGGGCGTCGTAGTGAGTACCTGTTAATCCCAGCTACTCAGGAGGCTGAGGTATGAGAATTGCTTGAACCTGGGAGGCAGAGGTGGAGGCAGAGGTTGCAGTGAGCCGAGATCATGCCACTGCATGCCTGGGCTACTGAGCGAGACTCTGTCTCAAAAAAAAAAAAAGAGGAGAAGGATGGTGAAGGCCAGGCGCGGTGGCTCACACCTGTAATCCTAGCACTTTGGGAGACTGAGGCAGGCAGATCACTTGAACCCAGGAGTTCAAGACCAGTGTGGGCAACATGACGAAACTCAGTTTCTACAAAAATCAACAAAAAATTAGCTGGGTGTGGTGGCGGAGCACTCCTGTAGTCCCAGCTACTCGGGAGGCTGAGGAGGGAGGATCACCTGAGCCTAGGGAGGACAAGGCTGCAGTGAGCTGTGATCATACCACTGCACTCCAGCCTGGGCAACAGAGTGAGACCCTGTTTCAAAAAAAGAAAAAAAAAAGAGGGAATGCTGACTTCAGGTTTGGCTGTTCTGAATTTAAGATAAGGAGACTTCTTGATAAGTACCTGTTGCGGGAGTCCCCAAGAGACGTCCAGGTTTGATGATTTGTTAGGAGAACTCACAGGACTCAGTATGTAGTTGTACTCAAAGCTATGATGTATTATAGTGAAAAGATACAAAGCAAAATTAGTGGAAGAAAAAGGCTCATGGACTAAGTCCAGAGGAAACCAGGCAAACTTCCCAGTTACCTCCCAATGGAGTCCACAGAGTGTGCTGAATTGTTCCAGTAGCAAATTGTAACAGCACATGTGAAGTGGTGTCAGGGAAGCTTGTTAGAGACTCTACTTGGGGCTTTTATTGGGGGCCTGTAATATAGTCACCCTGGGCCTAGCATGTACCAGAATTTCAGACTTCCAGAAGGAACGCGGGTGTGTAGCATAAATTACATGTTTTTACAAACAGTTGAGGCAGAATGACCCCCTCTTACCAGGTCTAGGAATGGTGGGAACCCTCCCAAAGTCGAAGTTCCCAGGTGACAGCCAAGGGCCAACCTTGCAAGCAGGCTTTCCTAAGGAGAGTGGTCAGGCGTGCTGTGTTCTGTCCGCACAGTACTCATCAGGCATTTGGAAAGATGGCACTGGAGTTCAGGGGAAGGAGCAGGTCAGGTAGAAACTGGCAGTTTCCACAAAGTAATTACAAAGCAGTATCAAGGGCATGATCCTTGCACTCTGGAGATTAAAATGTAGTGATTAGCTTCAGATCTCTGAAAGACAGTTACTGATAACTGCTTTCAAACCTTGTTAAATCTGTGCCCCTAACCTTGGTGTAATATGAATATCAGGAATATAGACCTAAACATATTTGGTATCTGGTTCTAAGCGTTCAGTTTATCAGAACGCTGGTGTAAATAAATGCTTCCTTATAGTTGGAGAAGACGTTTTTTTTCCACCACATAGACTTGTGTACCTTCACTTAATAAATGATTCATGGTCTTAGGTTATTATATGGCTCTGCTCTCTAGTATAGAGGTAACTAATGAAAATGACAGAAGGCTGGTGCAGTGGCTTACACCTGTAATCCCAGTGCTTTGGGAGGCCAAGATGGGAGGATTGTTGAGCCCAGGAGTTTGAGTTCAAGTAGGCATGGTGGTCCACACCTGTGGTCCCAGCTACTAGGGAGCCTGAGGTGGGAGGATTGCTAGAACCCAGCAGGTTGAGGCTACAGTGAGCCATGATTGTGCCACCGCACTCCAGCCTAGGTGACAGAGTGAGACCTTGTCTCAGAAAGTAAATAAATAGAACTTAAGTTGGGAGAGAAGCAGAGGTTGAGGTTTTCTAAGACTTCCTCCTCCCCCATTATATTTAGTCCACCCCTTGTCTTGTTTTAAGGCTGCTGAAGATACTTGAAATGGTGTTTTCACACAGACTTGCAGCAATTCTGCTTTGAGGGAACAAACCAGCTCCCTGAATACTGGTGCTGAAAGTTTCAGACTAGACTTTTACTAGGAAGTTTCTCTTAGAGACCTTCCTTTTATTGGGTCATTTGCTTAACTCTGTTTTCTTTTATTCCTACTCAGATGACCAATTTGCAGATCAAGGAAGAGAAAGTCAAAGCAGATACCAATGGTGAGTCACTAGTAACTACAAGCTAGAAAAGAGTTCCATCTGGGTGGCTGCTTTGCACTCAGAGCTGCATTGTACAGAGAGCTGTCATTTAGTGTAACCTTCAGCTGTTTACAAGCAAATAAATTAGGTTTTGTTACTGAAGGGACATATTAATTTTTCACATTTTATTTATCTTTTCACTTATTAAAATTAAGAGTCTCTGTTGGATTGTACTGTCTCTGTTGAATTGTACTGCTGTTCATTTGAGAATATTTTGGCAAATTTTAAATTAAAAAAATTTTTTTTCTCACCAGATTTTAAACATTTTATTTGAGACAGGATCTCACTCTGTCATGTAGGCTAGAGTGCAGTGGTGTGATCTTAGCTTACTGCAACCTCTGCCACCCAGGCTCAAGAGATCCTCCCACCTCAGCCTCCCAAGTAGTTGGGACTACAGGTGTCTGTCCACCACCACAACCATCTAATTTTTTATAATTTTAGTAGAGGTGGGGTTTTGTCATGTTGCCCGGGCTAGTCTCGACCTCCTGGGCTCAAGCGATCTGCCTGCCTCGGCCTCCCACAGTGCTGGGATTACAGGCCTGAGTCACTGTACCTGGCCTTATTTTATTTTATTTTATTTTTTAAATTTTCTATTTTTTTTGAGACACAGTCTCACTCTTTTGCCCAGGCTGGAGTGCAGTGGCTCGATCTCAGCTCACTGCAACTTCCACCTCCCAGGTTCGAGCTATTCTCCTGCCTCAGCATCCTGAATAGCTGGGATTACAGGCACATGCCACCACGCCCACCTAATTTTTGTACGTGTGTTTGTGTGTGTGTTGTGTTTGTGTGTGTGTGTGTGTGTGTGTGTGTGTGTGTGTATGTATGTGTGTGTATGTGTGTGTATTTTTAGTAGAGACAGGTTTTTTCCATGTTGGTCAGGCTGGTCTCGAACTCCTGACATCGTGATCCACCCACCTTGGCCTCCCAAAGTACTGGGATTACAGGTGTGAGCCACCGCACCTGGCCCCTAATTTTATTTTTTTAAATAAAATCCAAATCCTGCAAGAGCAGTGCACCTGGGTTCAAAACATGTAAAGGATAATAAGGTACAAGGATTGGGGCCCACCCTAGTGACCTCATCTTAATTAATTACAGCTGTAGCAACCCTATTTCAACACAAGGTCACATTCTGAGGTCCTGGTTAGGACTTGAATATATGAGATTGGGTTACACACAAATTAGATCATAACACCATCCTATCCCATAAATAGCCGCTGTTCATGGATTTTTAATTTCTTCCAAAGACTTTGTGCAAAGCAAATATAAGTGTAGATTATCATATTCTCTCTCTCTCTTAACCAAAAGGTGGCATGATATAAATAGTACACCTGTATTTTCACTCAACAGTATGACTTGGCAAGCTTTCCATATAATTTCCTCCCTATTTTTTTTTGTTTTTGTTTGTTTTTGAGGTGAAGTCTCCTGTCACCCAGGCTGGAGTGAGTGCAATGGTGTAATCTCAGCTCAGTGCAACCTCCACCTCCCTGGTTCAAGAGCTTCTCCTACCTCAGTCTCTCGAGTAGCTGGAATTACAGGCACCTGCCATCACGCACAGCTCATTTTTGTATTTTTAGTAGAGATGGGGTTTCACCATGTTGGCCAGGTTGGTCTTGAACTCCTGACCCCAGGTGATCCACCTGCCTCAGCCTCCCAAAGTGCTGGGATTACATGTGTGAGCCACCATGTCTGGCCCTTCCATGTGTTTTGTGATTATGTGATACTGCATTGTGTCGACACACCATGATTTTTTTTTCTTTTTCTTTTTTTTTTTTATGAAACACATTGTCCAATAGAGCATATACCATGATTTTTTAAGCAATCATAGATGTTTGGGTTGGTCCCAATTCTTTTGTTATTGTAAATAATGCCTCATGGAATAACCGTGAATTTAGCTCTTTTTACACGTATGCAAGGGTTTTGTACGTTAGATTCCCCAAAAATGGATTTGCTAGGTGAAAGCTATATGCATTTGCAATTTTTTCTTTTTCTTTTTTTTTTTTTTTGAGACCCAGTCAGGAGTGCAATGGCTTGATCTTGGCTCACCGCAACCTCTGCCTCTTGGGTTCAAGCGGTTCTCCTGCCTCAGCCTCCTGAGTAGCTGGGATTACAGGCATGCACCACCACGCCCAGCTAATTTTATACTTTTAGTAAAGACGGGGTTCCTCCATGTTGGTCACGCTGGTCTCAAACTCCTGACCTCAGGTGATCTGCCTGCCTGGGACTCCCAGAGTGCTGGGATTACAGGCGTGAGCCACCGCGCCCAGCCCTATTAGTTTCAAAGTATTCTCCTTAAGTATTATATCAATGTTTCTGTCAGCAAGAATGAAAGTGTTTCCCTACAACCTCATCACAGAGTTCATAGTCAAACTTTTAGAATTTGCCAATCTGATAGGTAAAAGATGGTAGACTATGTTTGCTAATAAGGCTGTATTTTAAATTAGGGTTAGTAAGAGGTAACATATTCTGATCTGTCTGAAATTAGTTAAAATTTCTAAAATTTTAAAATTTTCACCTGGGTACAGTAGTTCATGCCACTAATCCTAGCACTTTGGGAGGCCAAGGCAAGAGGATTACTTGAGGCCAGGAATTTGAGACCAGCCTGAGCAACATGGCAAGACCCATCCCTACAAAAAAAATTTTCTTTAAAAATTAGCTGGGAATAGTGGTGCATGCCTGTAGTGCTAGCTACTCAGGAGGCTGAAGCAGGAGGATGTGGTGGCATGCACCTACATGGGAGGATCACTTGAGCCCAGGAGGCTGAGGATCACTTGAGCCCAGGAGGTTGAGGTCACGGTGAGCTTTGATTTCACCACTGCACTTTAGCCGAGGCAACAGAGGGAGACTCGGTCTCAAAAAAAAAAATCAAAATGTAAAAATTCACTAAACATAAAGAAATGCCAACTATTTATATTTTAAGTACTTAAAATACATTTCAGGCTGGGCGTGGTGGCTCACGCCTGTAATCCCAGCACTTTGGGAGGCTGAGGTGGGCGGATCACTTGATTGAGGTCAGGAGTTCAAGACCAGCCTGGCCAACATGGCAAAGCCCCGTCTCTACTAAAAATACACAAATTAGCTGCGTGTGGTGGTGTGTGCCTGTAATCTCAGCTACTCAGGAGGTTGAGGCAGTAGAATTGCTTGAAGCCAGGAGGCAGAGCAGTGAGCTGAGATCTCGCCATTGCACTCCAGCCTGGGCGACTGGAAAACTCCGTCTAATAAATAAATAAAATAAGATAAATTTAATTGTATTTATTTATATTGTCCCACATGTTAGGTGGTTCTCATATTTACCTTTCTAATTATGACAACTGTTTTCTTGTGTAGGTATTATCAAAACCAGTACCACTGCTGAGAAAACAGATGAAGAGGAGAAAGGTAACTACTCTTGGATGCCCTTGGCAAGAGACAGTATGACCCAGGGCTTGCCTTCCTGGAGCCAGAGGCACTCCGAGCTATAAGATCCAGGAGATGAGAGGAATCAGAGAAGAAATTGTCAGTGAGAGGAGGAGAACCAAACAAGGCCTGATACAGTGGTTCACGCCTGTAATGCCAACACTGTGGGAGGTCGAGATGGGAGGATTGCTTGAGGCCAGGAGTTTGAGACCTACCTGGGCAACATAGTGAGACCCTGTTTCTACAAAAGATTTCAGAATGAGTTGTGTGTGATAGTGCACGCCTGGACTCCCAGCTACTTGGGAGGCTGAGGTGGGAGGATCACCTGAGCCCAGCAATTCTAGGCTACAATGAGCTATGATTATACCACTGCACTCCAGCCTGGATGACAGTGAGACCCCATCTCTAAAATAAATAAAGTGAGACCTATCAGTGTGGTGGTTTTTCTCCAGCCATGCTCGACTGCCCAGGTGCTAGTGTAGAGAGGGAGAATGAGTGGCTTCATTAGGGTGGGTTTGCCAGATGAGTGTGAAGATCTACTGGTTTCTTCCTGACAGAGGACAGAGCTGCCCAGTCCTTACTCAACAAGCTGATCAGAAGCAACCTTGTCGATAACACAAATCAAGTGGAAGTCCTCCAGCGGGATCCAAACTCCCCCTTGTACTCAGTGAAGTCTTTCGAAGAGCTTCGGCTGTGAGTATTCGCTCCTTTCAACAACTCTTCCTTGCCAGTCTCTCCCCCAATAAAACTTAGGATCTCAGAGATTCTTGTGATAATTGTACTTTTACAAAGTTAGTGTATTTTCTTCTTTGGAAAGAAATCACATGAATAAGTCACATGATTCATAAGTCAAAAAGTACAAAAAAATTTGCAGTATTAATCTCCCACCCTTGTGTCTTGGCTACCCTGTTCTCTTGGTAGGAATTTTTAAATGCCTCAAATTTATTCATCATAGCTAAAAGTCTTATTTCTTTTATGCTCTTAGAACTTTCAGTAAAATAGTGGCTGACAGGTGATTTCTGGATATCAGGAACATTTCTGATTAGGTAAGCCCTTAAGTGAGAATATGTCTATTTGGTTTAAAAAAAAAAAAAATAGGCTGGGCGTGGTGGCTCACGCCTGTAATCCCAGCACTTGGGAGACCATGGCAGGTGGCTCACGAGGTCAGGAGTTCAAGACCAGCCTGACCAACATGGTGAAACCCCATCTCTACTGAAAATACAAAAATTAGCTGGGCGTGGTGACTTGTGCCTGTAATCCCAGCTACTCAGTAGGCTGAGGCAGGAGAATCACTTAATCCGGGGGCAGAGGTTGCAGTGAGTCAAGGTTGCGCCACTGCACTCCAGGCTGGCAACAGAGCAAGACTTCATCTAAAAAAAAAAATAGGTAAGCCCTTTTGTTAGACTGTAGGGTTTATGGTCTTAAGAACAGTTTATCTGCTTTTAAAATCTGGGGCAGGGCACAGTGACTCACATCTGTAATCCCAGCACTTTGGGAGGCCAAGGCAGTCAGATCACAAGGTCAAGAGATTGAGACTATCCTGGCCAACACAGTGAAACCCCGTCTCTACTAAAATACAAAAATTAGACAGACGTGGTGGTGTGTGCCTGTAGTCCCAGCTACTCGAGAGGCTGAGGCAGGAGAATTGCTTGAACCCGGGAGATGGAGGTTTTAGTGAGCCGAGATCGTGCCACTGCATTCCAGCCTGGCGCCTGGTGACAGAGCAAGACTCCATCTCAAAAAAAAAAAAAAAAAATCCGTCAAAAGAGCCTGAATTTCTTGTATCTCAGTGGAAAGCGCTGAAGGTCATATTATGTTTTTCGTTTTCTTCAGTAAATTAGTAAAGAGGATTAAGTGTGGATCATTGTGTTATATACCTGCCACAGTACTGGGTGTTATTAGGAACACAGGATCTACTTATTATTCTTGCCTGCCAGGATTGCATTCACAGAAAGTAGCTGATGAATAAGAATGTGGTGGAATCGGCCGGACACGGTGGCTCATGCCTGTAATCCCAGCACTTTGGGAGGCTGAGGCGGGTGGATCACATGAGGTTGGGAGTTCGAGACCAGCCTGACCAACATGGATAAACCCCGTCTCTACTAAAACTACAAAAATAGCCAGGCGTGGTGGCACATGCTTGTGATCCCAGCTACTCGGGAAGGCTGAGGTAGGAAAAACGCTTGAACCTGGGAGGCGGAGGTTACAGTGAGCCAAGATCGTGCCATTGCACTCCTCCCTCAGCAACAAGAGTGAAACTGTCTCAAAAAAAAAAAAAGAATGTGGAATCAGTGGATTCTTTGCCTTAGTTCAGCAAAATCTACAGCATGCCCACTGTCGACAAATAGAGGCCACATTCCTTTCAGCTATTACCGCTGAGTAAGAAACACAAAACAAGAAAGCTAACTAGTTGTTAAGTAATCTTGAAGAACAATTTTATTTTTTATTTCTATTTATTTATATACTTTTGAGACTGAGTCTCACTCTGTTGCCCAGGCTGGAGCACAGTGGCGCAATCTTGGCTGACTGCAGCCTCTACCTTCCGGGGTCAAGCGATTCTCGAGCTTTAGCCTCTAAGGTAGTTGGGATTACAGACATGAGCCACCACACCTGGCTCATTTTGGTATTTTTAGTAGAGACGGGGTTTCACCATGTTGGCCAGGCTGGTCTCAAACTCCGGGCCTCGAGTGATCTGCCTGCGTTAGCCTCCCAGGCTGCTGGGGTTATGGGCATGAGCGAAGGTGCCCAGCCTGATTTATTTGTTTGTTTATTTTTTAAGATGGAGTCTTGCTGTGTCACCCAGGCTGGAGTGCAGTGGCATGATCTTGGCTGGCTGTAACCTCCGCCTCCCAGGTTCAAGCGATTCTTCTGCCTCACCTTCCCCAGTAGCTGGGACTACAGGCGAGCGCCACCACGTCTGGCTAATTTTTGTATTTTTATTAGAGATGGGGTTTCACCATATTGGCCAGGCTGGTCTCAAACTGCTGACCTCGTGATCCGCCCGCCTCAGCCTCCCAGAGAGCTGGGATTACAGGCGTGAGCCACCGCGCCTGGCCCTTTTTTTTTTTTTTTTTTTTTTTAAATAGAGACATGGTGTCACTGTGTTGACCAGGTTGGTCCTGAACTCCTGTCCTCAAACAGTCCTCCTGCCTCAGCCTGCAGAATTGCTAGGATTACAGGTGGGAGCCTCTGCACCTGGCCCAATAACAATTTTCTTTTAAAATAGAGATGAGGTTTCACCATGTTGCCCAGGCTTGTCTCGAACTCCTGACCTCAGGTGATCCACCTGCCTTGGCCTCCCAAAGTGCTGAGATTACAGGCATGAGCCACCATGCCTGACCTAAAGTGTGACTGTTTAAAAATTCACTTACAGCCGGGTGCAGTGGCTCACACCTGTAATCCTAGCACTTTGGGAGGCCGAGGCGGGCAGATCACCTGAGGTCAGGAGTTTGAGACCAGTCTGGCCAAAATGGTGAAATCCCATCTCTACTAAAAGTACAAAAAAATTAGCTGGGCATAGTGGCACACGCCTGTAGTCCCAGCTACCCAGGAAGCTGAGGTAGGAGAATTGCTTGAACCAGGAAGCAGAGGTTGCAGTGAGTTGAGATTATGCCATTGCACTCTAGCAGTTCACCTTGGGCAACAAGAGTGAGAAACTCTGTCTCAAAAAAAAAAAAAAATTCTTAGGAAATTATCTTTTTTATGTGTTTCCTCTGTCAAGGGCTTTATTCATCAAATCTGTCATCTCTACTTCTATTCCTAAGCTGTTTCAGGGCAGCTAGACATGCGGTATTATTCCCTTAGAGTGATAGTTTGCTCTTCCAACGGGCTTTTTATATTCCTTTCATTTAGACGACGTGAGCTCTCAGTGTAACCACTGATGAATTGTCCTCTGTAAAAGGCAGATTCTGTCTGATTTAGTTGTTGGTGGGAAAAGGAAACAAAGAATGAAACCAATGTCACCTAATATAGTTGGTCTGCTTTGTACTTAAAATATGTGATTTAATCTGCAAAATCAAAGAAAACTGAGTCAGTGGAAGTTGGATCATTTGAGTCTCGGATTAAGTAGTGACTTTGTTTCCTTGGCAACCATATTAGAAGCTGCCAAGTGTCACAGCGTTTTCTCCCAAATGGAAGACACAAAAGATTATGTTTTTAGAGTTTTTTGTGTCTGAGAACCAGCATACGCCACAATTTGCCTTTTAGAGAGCCTGCTAAACTCCAAGGAAGGCTTAGAAAACAGTTGGGGTTGTCTTTTCTTTAGAAACAATCTGGTACGATTTTTCTTAAACATCTTGTCAATTTCGAGGTAGCAGAGAGCTTGTTGTAAATGCAATGTAAGAGCAACTTAAATGGATAATTCTTGTGTCGCTGCTTACATAAGAAGTTGGTGTCCAGGTGCAGTGGCTCATGCCTGTTGTCCCAGCACTTTGGGAGGCCAAGTTGAGTGGAGCTCTTGAGCTCAGAAGTTCAAGACCAGCCTGGGCAACATGGTGAAACCCCATCTCTACAAAAAATTTAAAAAAAAGTTAGCGGGGTGTGGTGGCATGTGCCTGCAGTCCCAGCTACTTGAGGAGCTGAGGTGGGAGGATCTCTTGAGGCCCGGGAGGTGTCGGTTGTATTGAGTCCAGATCACACAACTGCACTCCAGCCTGGATGACAGAGTGAGATCATCTCTATTTAAAAAAGAAGTAGTTAGTGCTTATCTGTTTATTTTGATTAGACATGAGTGAATCTGAGCATTTATTAAGTTTAGTAGGTTAATCGAACCACCTTATTTACTGTATATCAGCTACTAGAAACTGGCTTCATGAATTTTCTTTTTTCTGACTGGGTGCTATGGCTCACGCCTATAATCCTAGCACTTTGGGAGGCCGAGGCAGGTGGATCACCTGAGGTTAGGAGTTCAAGACCAACCTGGCCAACATGGCAAAACCCCGTCTCTACTAAAAATACAAAAATTAGCCGGGCATGGTGGTGCAAGCCTGTAATCCCAGCTACTCGGGAGGCTGAGACAGGAGAATCGTTTGAACCTGGGAGGTGGAGGTTGCAGTGAGCTGAGATCGTGCCACTGCACTCCAGCCTGTGCGACAAGAGCAGGGCTCTGTGTCAAAAAAAAAAAAAAAAAAAAAAAGACCTGGCACGGTGGCTCATGCCTGTAATCCCAGCACTTTGGGAGGCTGAGGCGGGTGGATCACAAGATTGGAGTTCAAGACCAGCTTGGCCAACATGGTGAAACCCTATCTCTACTAAAAATTTAAAAATTAGCCAGGTGTGGTGGCAGGTGCCTATAATCCCAGCTACTCTGGAGGCTGAGGCACAGAATTGCTTGAACCTGGGACGGGAGATTGCACCACTGCACTGCAGCCTAGGCAACAGAGCGAGACTCCATCTCAAAAGAAAAAAAAAAAAGGAAATTTTTTTTTTCCTCCTGCCTCAGCCTCCCGAGTAGCTGGGATTACGGGTACCCACTACCATTCCCGGCTAATTTTTTGTGTTTTTAGTAGAGACAGGGTTTCGCCATGTTGGCCAAGCTGGTCTGGAACTCCTGACCTCATGATCTGCCCACCTTGGCCTCCCAGAGTGCTGGGATTACAGGTATGAGCCACTACACCGGCCTTTTTCTTGCTCTGTAGCCCAGGCTGGAGTGCGGTGTCACGATCTTGGCTCACTGCAACCTCCGACTCTTGGGTCCCAGTTCAGGCAGTTCTCCTACCTCAGCCTCTCAAGTAGCTGAGATTATAGGCACGAGCCACCATGCCCAGCTAATTTGTGTATTTTTTAGTAGAGATGGGGTTTTACCATGTTGGCCAGTCTGGTCAAACTCCTGACCTCGTGATCCGCCCGCCTCGGCCTCCCAAAGTGCTGGGATTACAGGTGTGAGCTACCGTGCCGGCCTGGCCTTTTTTTTTTAAGGAGATAACCTGACTTTGTTGCCCAGCCCTGAGTGGGGTGGTGTAATCATAGCTCACTATAGTCTTGAACTCTTAGGCTCAGGCGATCCTCCTCCTCAACCTCCCAAGTAACTAGGACTACTGGTACATGCCACCATGCCCAGCTCATTTTTGTTTTTTGTTTTGTTTTGTTTTTTGGAGACAGAGTCTCATTATGTTGCCCAGGCCAGTCTTGAACTTCTGGACTTCTCAAACAGTCCTCCCACTTAGGTATCCCAAAGTGCTAGAATTACAGGAGTTAGCTACCACGCCCAGCCCATCAATTTCCTTACCTCTTGATAGTCCCAAATATTTGGACAGCTGGCTTTGGAAGGAACATTGAACAAAAAGACTTCTAAATCTTAGCAGTATAGTCAATATTGTTTCTTTTCTTTTTTAAAAAAAAAACACTGGGTTTCACCATGTTGGCCAGGGCGGTCTCGAACTCCTGACCTCAGGTGATCCGCCCACCTTGCCCTCCCAAAATGCTGGGATAACAGGCGTGAGCCACCAAGCCCGGCCGGTTGTTTATTTTCATTTATTATTATTTTTTGAGATGGAGTCTCATACTGTTGGCCAGGTTGGAGTGTAGTGGCTCAATCTCTACTCACTGTAATCTCTGCCTCCCTGGTTCAAGCGATTCTCCTGCCTCAGCCTCCTGAATAGCTGGGATTACAGGCGCGCGGTACCACGCCTGGCTAATTTTTTGTATTTTTAGTAGAGATGGGGTTTCATTATGTTGGCCGGGCTGCTCTTGAACTCCAGACTTCCTGATCTGCCCACCTTAGCCTCCCATAGTGTTGAGATTACAGGCGTGTGCCCTGCCTATTTTCATTTATTTACTTTTTTTGAGATGGTCCCACTCTGTCACCTGGCTGGAGTGTAGTGGCTCAATCACAGATGACTGCAGCCTCGATCTTCTGAGCTTAAGCAAGCCTTCCACCTCAGCCTCTTGAGTAGCTGGGACTACAGGTGTGCCCAGCTAATTTTTGTAATTTTTATAGAGACGGAGTATCACTGTGTTGCACAGGCTAGTCTCGAACTCTTAGGCTCAAGCAGTCAGCCTGCCTTGACCTCCCAAAGTGTTGAGATTACAGGCATGAGTCACTGCACCTGGCCTATTTTTAGATATATTTTATTTAATGCTATGAATTAATAATCACTACCCTTACTGTGTTCACGGAACACTTGTCCTCCAAGGCCAGCCAGATTTGTGAGTCTGCTGAAAGCATTAATTTCTCTGAGAAAAGAAACCAGTCTGTATTTTGTGAATTGTAGAATAGTTACAGATTAAGATTCGTTAGGGAAAGGCTGTAGCTTGGTTTAGTTTGGTTTTTAACAGTGTTTTTTAAGGCATAGGAAAATAGGTCTGACAGAGGTAGGAAGCATTATTATCATTCCTTACTAGATACAGAAAAAGATAAGATTCTAGGCCTGTAAAACAATTCCAACTTCTAGGCATCCATCCTCTGTCTTTCTGGCTTCCTAGGAAACCACAGCTGCTCCAGGGAGTCTATGCTATGGGCTTCAACCGACCATCCAAGATACAAGAGAATGCGCTACCCATGATGCTTGCTGAACCGTGAGTATGCAGAGCCAAGCGCATCTCTCCCAATGTGATTAAGTCAGTCTTCCACAAACTGCGTTTTTGTGCCTGAGAACAGGAGAGGCTGTTTGGGGCCACGTGTTTCTTCAGGTAAACAGCTTAGGCAATGGCAGAAAGAATCGGATGGAGTTAGGTAGAATTTCTGCCTTTCCCAGTTAACAGTAGAAACTGATACAGAAAGGTAGTGCTTTATTCTATGCTATCTTAAAAACTGAGCTGAAGGCCCGGCGCAGTGGCTCACTCCTGTAATCCTAGCACTTTGGGAGACCAAGGCGGGCGGATCACTTGAAGTCAGGAGTTCGAATCCAGCTTGGCCAACATGGCAAAACCCTGTTTCTACTAAAAATACAAAAATTAGCCTGGTGTGGTGGCATGTGCCTGTAATTCCAGCTTCTTGGGAGACTGAGGCAGGAGAATCGCTTGAACCCCAGAGGCAGAGGTTGCCGTGAGCTGAGATTGCACCACTGCACTCCAGCCTGGGTGACAGAGCGAGACTCTTGTCTCAAAAAAAAAAAAAAAAAAATTGGCCTGGAAAATACTGTTTTGATGTAAATAGCGTTGCAATGAATTAAAAAACAAAAAAAATATTATTTGGAAATTTTTGAGACCTACACAAATTTTTGAGACCTTGGTATTATTCTTGGTAAAGAATAATACCAAGAACACCTCTGTAGCCCTATCCTGCCAAGAAAGGAAGCAGGTCCAGTTGATAGTTGAAGCCCCTGAATTCCCCTCCTTCCACATCTTTCTCCCACCCCAACCAGAGTCAGTGCCATCCTGAAATGAGTCATCGTTATTTCCGGTTGCTTCTTGTGACAGGGTCTCACTGTGTTTCATCGGCTAGAGGGCAGTGGTGCAGTTATACCCATTGCAGCCTCAACCTCCTGGGCTCAAGGAATCTTCCCACTTCTCAGCCTCCTGCATAGCTGGGAATATAGGCATGTGCCACCATGCCCCACTGACTTTAAAAAAATTTTTTTATAGTTTGGGAGGCTGAGGCAGGTGGATCACTTGAGTTCAGGAGTTTGAGACCAGCCTGGCCAGCATGGTGAAACCCCATCTCTACAAAAATACATAAAAATTAGCTGGCCGTGGTGGCCGATGCCTGTAATCCGAGCTGCTAGAGAGGCTGAGGTGGGAGGATCGCTTGAACCCAGGAGGCGGAGGTTGCAGTGAGCTGAGATTATACCACTGGGTGACAGAGTGAGACTCTGTCTCAAAAAAAAGCATTTTTTTTTTTTTAAAGAAAAAGAGTATTGCTCCTTGCCTTAAGTGATTCTCCTGCCTCAGCCTCCCAAAGTGTTGGGATTACAGGCATGTGTTACTGCACCTGGCAAATTTATCTCTTTTTTTCTTTTTTTTTGAGATGGAGTCTCCTCTGTTGCCCAGGCTGGAGTTCAGTGGTGCGATCTCAGCTTACTGCAACCTCTGCATTCTGGGTTCAAGTGACTCTCCTGCCTCAGCCTCCTGAATAGTTGGAATTACAGGCTGTGCCACTACGCCTGGCTAATTTTTGTATTTTTAGTAGAGACAGGGTTTCGCCATGTTGGCCAGGCTGGTCTCAAACTCCTTTCCTCAAGTGATCTGCCCACCTTAGCCTATTATTATTTTTTATTTTTATTTTTTTTTAAAGACAGAACCTTACTCTGTCCCCGAGGCTGGAGTACAGTGGTGCAGTCTTGGTTCACTGCAACCTCTGCCTCCTGCGTTCAAGCAATTCTGCCTCAGCCTCTCAAGTAGCTGGGATTACAGGCGTCCCCACCCCCCGCAGCTAATTTTTGTATTTTTAGAAGAGACAGCGTTTCAGCATGTTGGCCAGGCTGGTCTCAAACTCCTGACCTCAGGTGATCCACCTGCCTCGAACTCCCACAGTGGTGGGATTACAGGTGGGAGCCACCATGCCCCCCCCATTTATCTTTTTTAATGACAAACAGCCACCTGTTCCCATGATGCTGGTTCCCATAAAGTGGAATGTAAAACATCCACCTGACTTGGCATCTTCTCCATAAAGCTGGGGAAAGGCACACACAGAAGCAGCCAAAGTCTGGGAATGCATCAGGGCTCAGCCAAAAATGTCACTGGGGACTTGCCTGGGCACAGATCGTACTCTGCACACTTGATTTTCCTGCGACCCTTGTGGTGCAAAACTACTGTACCCTAGCTGTACTAGCGGCTAGAATGAGAATTTCTTTGTGTAAGCCCATTTAAAACAATCATTTCCTTTATGATTTAAGCAGCTTTTTAACAGCATATAAAAAATGTATCAAAGTAATTTGTGCTCAGTGCAGAAAACCTGGGTGGTAAGAGAAGCATGGGGGGAAATTTGCCTTCCATTTAGAAAGAATATTTTGATGTGTTACTGAGTTTCACCAGTATAAGCTTCATTTCTGTTCTTCCCTGATCCAGCCCACAGAACCTGATTGCCCAGTCTCAGTCGGGCACTGGTAAAACAGCTGCCTTTGTCCTGGCCATGCTCAGCCGAGTGGAGCCAGCAGACAGGATACCCCCAGGTGAGGGCCTTGCGGGACTGGGTGTCCTGGGTTGCCTGCTCTGGGGAGCACAGTGCCATCTGAAGCTTCTGGCGCCTTAGGCTGTGGCGTAAGCAGAGAGAGAATTCTTCCTACACTGGGAGAATACACGGAAGCAGCAATCTTAGATCATGGCTTCCAAAGGCCTCCACCACGTCAGGGCTGCCTGCTGCAGGCTTCGGTCTATAGCTGAAAGCTGGGCCTGGGTGGGAGAACCTGCTTCCCTGTGTTATTCAAGTGCTAATAACATCAGCAGGCTGGGTGCTTTCAGGCCTGTTACCAAATGGCTCTCTTAAACTCATCCTTGATGATTTTTCCGTAGTGTCTGTGCCTCTCCCCAACATACGAGCTGGCGCTTCAAACAGGAAACGTGATTGAGCAGATGGGCAAATTTTACCCAGAGCTGAAGCTTGCCTATGCTGTTCGAGGCAATAAATGTGAGTATAGCAGGTGACACCTGAACAGTGAGCAGGGTGGGGTCCGGTGTTTGAATTTTGAAGATGCGATGACATTCAACTTGCTAATTGAGTCTGACCCTGGAGCCTAACTGCATTGCTGTTAGTACATCTACCTGAATACCTGCTCATTTGTTAACAGTTTTTTTCAGTCTTAAAATAAGATTTTTGGTTGATTTAAAAAAAAAAAATTCATGCATAGCTCGGGGTTCTTAATATCTAGAGTTCTTCACTCAGAGGGTAGAGTTTTGAATTTGGCCTCCAGACTTCTGGGACGTGCTTACTAAAGAGGGATTAACAGGACTGAGGATGGAAGGTCGGGAGCAGCTCTCTTTCTTTAAAAGTAAGCAAGACCAGGTGCAGTGGCTGACACCTGTAATCTCAGCCCTTTGGGAGGCCAGAATGGGAGGATCGCTTGAACCCATGGTTTGAGACCAGCCTGGGAAACATAGTGAGACAAAAAATAAAAACATTAGCCAAGCATGGAAGTGCCACCTTGTAGTCCCATCTACTTAGGAGGCTGAGTCAGGAGGATCAAATGAGCCTGTGTGGTCAAAGTTGCAGTGAGCCATGACTGTGTCACTGCACTCTAGTCTGGGCAGCAGAGTGATACCCTGTCTCAAAATAAACATAAAGGGTTGGATGATGTTGAATGATAGGAGGAAGCAGAAGGAAACTGATGCTTATTGAAGGTTTGCTGTGTGGGATTTGATCCTGAACACAGTACACTGAGATAGGTGTCATCTGGCCACTTCACAGCAGAAGAAACCAAGGCTGAAGGGAACACTCATGTGTGCTTTGAAATCTGGAAATAACTTGTTCTCCTAGTCCTAGAGGGATGGGCAGGGCTTTGATTTCCAGAGCGGGCTTTGCCTTTGAAATACCCATGAAAGTCACCTGGGTCTCCACAGTGGAAAGAGGTCAGAAGATCAGTGAGCAGATTGTCATTGGCACCCCTGGGACCGTGCTGGACTGGTGCTCCAAGCTCAAGTTCATTGATCCCAAGAAAATCAAGGTGTTTGTTCTGGATGAGGCTGACGTCATGATAGCCACTCAGGGCCACCAGGATCAGAGCATCCGCATCCAGAGGTAGGGATCTCGAGGGCAGAGGACCTCTCAGCCTCCTCTTCTGTAGCGTCTTCTCCCTTTACTTCAGACGCCTCCTCTGGCTTCTGCCTGGGTCTTGGCTCTGGTATTCTCAGCAGCATTTGTTTGACGGGCCATTTCCATGTCAGCAGCAACCACAGTCCCTCCAAGCCTGGGTTGAGAAAGGAGATCTAGGGACTCTTCCCCACCCCTACCCCCAACCCAGGCCTGCTGCTCCTCCCCCGAGATGCTCCTCCCCCGTCAGCCTTCCTGGGCACCTAGACCCTCCCAGCTGGGGAGGCTGTGCTTCTGTTGCTTCGCGGGGACACCTGGGGCCACATGCCGGGGCCTTCCCTTGCAGGATGCTACCCAGGAACTGCCAGATGCTGCTTTTCTCTGCCACCTTTGAAGACTCTGTGTGGAAGTTTGCCCAGAAAGTGGTCCCAGACCCAAACGTTATCAAACTGAAGCGTGAGGAAGAGACCCTGGACACCATCAAACAGTACTATGTCCTGTGCAGCAGCAGAGACGAGAAGTTCCAGGCCCTGTGTAACCTCTACGGGGCCATCACCATTGCTCAAGCCATGATCTTCTGCCATGTGAGTAGCAGCAGCAGGCCTGGCCCCTTCCTCTCAGCCAGCTACAAGCAGGGCTCAGGAGGACTGGATGCCCCTGGGTGCCATGGGGGGAAAGGAAGTGGCTTGTGAAGATGTAAGAGACAGGTTCTCCTTTAGTGGGTAATCATAGTATCCCAAGGGATACATAGCCTAAACATAGAGGCCCTGCACTTTGTATCTTATTTGTGGATAATATATTATTGCAAAACCAAGAAAATCAACTCATATTTGTACCCTAGGTTAAATATTTTGTGGTATATATATATATATATATATATATATATATATTTTTTTTTTTTTTTTTTTTTTTTTTTTTGAGGCAGGGTCTCATTCTCTCGCCCCGCCTGGAATGCATTGGTGCAGTCTTGGCTCGCTGCAGCCATGACCTCCCAGGTTCAAGCTATCCTCTTGCCTCAGCCCCCACAAGTAGCTGGGACTTACAGGCCCACCCCACCACGCCTAGCAGAGACGGTTTTGCAGTGTTGCCCAGGCTGGTCTCAAACTTCTGAGTTCAAGTGATTCATGTACCTTAGCCTCCCAAAGTGCTAGGATTACAGGTGTGAGCCACCACGCCCAGCCTCTACAAATATTTTTGTAAGATTACAACCCAGGTGACATTGTTACTTCCTGTTGCACTATATCTGGTTTATAATTTTAAGAAATGTAGCCTTTAGCTGCTAAGTTTCAGGTATAGCCTTCCAGATAAAAAATACCTTCAGCTGGCTGAGGTGGCTCATACCTATACTCCCAGCGCTTTGGGAAGCCAAGGCAGGACAATGGCTTGAGCCTAGGAATTTTAAGATTACCCTGTCTCAAAAAGAAAAAATATATACTCAAATACTTTATCTCTCAATCGTTTTTTTCCTCCAGACTCGCAAAACAGCTAGCTGGCTGGCAGCAGAGCTCTCAAAAGAAGGCCACCAGGTGGCTCTGCTGAGTGGGGGAGATGATGGTGGAGCAGAGGGCTGCGGTGATTGAGCGCTTCCGAGAGGGCAAAGAGAAGGTTCTGGTGACCACCAACGTGTGTGCCCGCGGTGAGCAGAGGATGTGTCCCACCTGTTCTGCCAGGCTTGAGGTCCCAGGCCCAGTTAGAGCCAGAAATCCTTATACACAGGATGGGGTTTGTTATATATGGGGTTGGTGATGTCTTTCCTGTATACATGGATATACAGGTTGGAGTTGGTGACATACTCATTTCTAGGAGAGACTGTTTGGATTTCCCTCAGTTGATAAGCACTCACACAGACCAGGTGCAGTGGCTCACGCCTGTAATCCCAGCACTTTGGGAGGACAAGGCGGGTGGATCACCTGAGGTCAGCAGTTCGAGACTGGTCTGGCCAACATGGTGAAATCCTGTTTCTACTAAAAGTACAAAAATTAGCCGGGCATGATGGTGTGTGCTGGTAGTCCCAGCTACTCGGGAGGCTGAGGCAGGAGACTTGCTTGAACCCAGGAGACAGAGGTTGCAGTAAGCCGAGATTGCGCCATTGCACTCCAGCCTGGGCGACAGAGAGACACTGTCTCAAAAAAAAAAAGATCTCCCACAGAAGCCAGGCATCCTGACTAGGTGGAAGGAAATGTACAGGCATCTGACTGGTAGAGAACGGAGCCTGCTCTTCCAGGGGTGCTTGTCTCCAGAACATTGTGTCTCCCAGAGGCTTACTGACAGATTTCATAATTTCATTGGCACCTGCCAAAGTTCTATTCTTTTCCTCCAGGTTCTGCTCCTTGCCTATATGTGCCGTCTCTTGTACCCAATTCCCAGAGTTGGCCTGTCCCAAATTCTTTCCCTCTATCCAAAGTTGGTATGCATTGACCTACCTGTGGACGACAAGTTATTTCTGCCTCCCATCCTTAGTCCTCTCAGCCTCCAACTCTGCTTCCTGCAGGGATTGACGTGAACAAGTGTCCGTCGTTATCAACTTTGATCTTCCCGTGGACAAGGACGGGAACCTACAACGAGACCTACCTACACCGGATCGGGCGCACAGGCCGCTTTGGCAAGGGGGCCTGGCAGTGAACATGGTGGACAGCAAGCACAGCATGAACATTCTGAACAGAATCCAGGAGCATTTTAGTGAGTCCTGGGGAGGGTCCTGTGCCTGGCAGCCTTTCCTAAGGGGGGCAGGGTGGGGAAAGGGGTAGGATCTTCTGTAGTCCCAAGAGAGCCTTTGTCCCTGGCACCCCCACCTCCTTCTGACCATATGGAAGTTCTCAGGGAGCACACCTGGAGACTTCAGGACCCAGGGACTCCAAGGACAGTTCCCCTGTGACCGGGCTTGGGGGACTTCGGCTCTGACTGTTGCTGTCAGTGACTAGGGGCCCTGCTGTCCCCTACTCAGGGGACACATTCCCAGGCAGAGTAGAAACCTGTGTATTTTTCCCCCCAGATAAGAAGATAGAAAGATTGGACACAGATGATTTGGACGAGATCGAGAAAATAGCCAACTGAGAAGCTCCACCAGCCACTGGTGCCAGCCCTGGCACTGCCCCAGCACAGGAGACAAGTGCGTTCAGGGCACAGGCCCCGACATCACCCCAAGGACAGCAGCATGAGGAGAGAAACTACCTACCTCACTTCAAATTATGTTTGGACTTAACAAAAATGTGTGCAAATGATGGGGGGGCAATAGAAGGAAAATTTTGCATTTTGGAAAATCGGGTCTTTTCACCACTTTTTTAAAGCCACATTTCCCCCATCTTTATAGTAATCTGGTCACATTGGCATTCGTGGCCCCAGGACCCCCTCCTGATTTTGGCTAGGCATTGTGGCAACAGCTCCAGCCCCTGAAGAAATGGTAGACATGGAGATTATGTGGAGGAGGCCTTGCGGGACATGGTGTGGACCCTGCCACCATGGATGGAACAAGGGAAGCGGTAGCAGAGAGGCCAGAGCTGCCCCCGTCTGTCTTTTCACTGGACCCTTCACAAGTGTTTCTCCTGCCCTTGGGGCCGTCTTCCTTCTCCTGACACCCAGAGACTTCCTTGGTCATCCCTTCTCCTTTTCACCTCCGTTCTCCGCAGCAGAAAGTAGTCCTCTGTCTCCCTGATGAGCAGCTCAGCTACTTTTGTAAACTTCGGATTTGGGGGAGAAACATGGAAGTCAGTGAATCCTGACCCCTCGAGAGAGAGTCATCTGGCAAGGGCTGATGAAGGGGCTGGGCCTGGGCCTGCCTTCTCCTCCTCTCAGATGCTCCCTCTGCTTAGGCCCCTGGTACTTAGTCGTGGCAGCCAGGAGACTCCAGGTGAGTTTCTGAGCACACACGTAGTTGGTTCTTACCCCTGGGGTGTCACAATGGGCCTGGAGCTGAGTAAGAGTTTGGAATGGAAGTTATGACCAAGGGAAAACTCTGATTATGCTGCTTATCCATAATAGTGGATGTTGCGGGGTACTTTGATTCCTACATCATATGAATAAGGACAGATTGGCCAGGCGCAGTGGCTCGCACCTGTAATCCCAGCACTTTGAGAGGCAGAGGTGGGCGGATCGGTTGAGCTCAGGAGTTCAAGACTGGCTCAGGAGTTTAAGACCAGCCTGGCCTTGAACCCCCAATGATGATGAAATAATGATGAAACCCCATCTCTAATAAAAATAGAGAAAACTTAACCGGGTGTGGTGGCACGCACCTGTAGTCCCAGCTACTGGGGAGGCTGAGGCAGGAGGATCGCTTAAGTCTGGGTTGAGGCTGCCGTGAGCTGAAATGGCGCCACTGCACTCCAGCTTGGGTAACAGAGCGAGACCCTGACACAAAAAATAAATAGAATGGATAAATTATAGCTGTATGCATCATTCATTATGCTAAATAAGACATTTTAGAGTAATTACAAGAAATGCTTTACTAATGATTTGTTTTAATTTGTATTTTTCCGCTTATTGGACAAATATATACTCATTTTAAAAAGACGTGTGTGTATAAAGTAAGAGTGCTCTCTATCCCTACTCCTCTGGGATCCTGATTCCTGGATATTGCCTTTTATTTGTATAAACTAACCCATTTTTCTTTAAAAAAAAACAGGAACATTCTATTCACACTACTATGTAACCCGCTCTTCCACTGATCAGCCTGTGTTAGACATGTTGATATGTCCAGCACACATCTTCCTCGCCCTGGAAACATTGTCCATTGTCCTTCCAGTATGTGGCTGTCCCCCGCATTTATCTCCTGGTTCCTCTAGTGACAGGCATGGGGGATTTCCACTACATGGTTGTTACCCACAGTACCACAATGCAGATCTTTTTTTTTGAGACAGAGTCTCACTCTGTAGCCCAGGCTGGAGTACAGTGGCGTGTCTCTGGCTCACTGCAACTTCTGCCTCCCAGGTTCAAGTGATGCTCTTGCCTCAGCCTCCCAAAGCGCTGGGATTACAGGTGTGAGCCACCATGCCCAGCCCAAACACCTTTTTTTTTTTTTTAAAGATTTCTTTATTGCTTATCTATCTTTGTAGAGATAGGGTCTCACTTTGTTGCCCAGGTGGTCTCAAACTCCTGGGCTCAAGCAGTCCTATCTCAGTTTCCCAAGTAGTTGAGATTATAGGCATGAACCCTTTACCCAGCCTATAATCTTTGGCTTTTGTTTTTTTTTTGAGACAGGCTCTTACTTTGTCACCCAGGCTGGAATACAGTGACATGATCTCAGCTTACTGCAACCTCAGCTCAGTGTCAAGTGATCCTCCTGCCTCAGCCCCCGCAAGTAGATGGGACTACAGGCCTGCACCATCACACCCAACTAATTTTTGTATATTTTGTAGAGATGGGGTCTCTCCATGTTGTCAAGGATGGTTTTGAACTCCTGAGCTTAAGGTGTCCCAGAGTGCTGGGATTTATAGCCATGAGCCACCACTCCCAACTTTGTTCTTATTTTTAAGCACTTGTAAAAATCACTTCAGGATATATTCCTGGAAGTAGAATTGTTGGGTCAAAGAGTAGGGACATTTAAAATTTTAATTCATTGCCAGTTATGCTTGCCAAAATGTTTTTACCAATTTATGTTACTGTGATACAGAAATACGTATTACCTTACATGCTTGCCAACACTATTATCGGTGTTTAAAACTTTGCCAGTCTGAGTGGCAGAAACAGATTACATCACTGCTTTTTTGATTTTGATTTAGTGAGGCTTGGCAAACATTGTTTATTGGAAAATACTCTGTTAGAGAGCTACCCAATGGGCAGCTCTCATTATTATTATTACTATGTTTTATTGAGATGAAGTCTTGCTCTGTCGCTCAGGCTGGAGTTGCAGTGGTGTGATGTCGGCTCACTACAACCTCTGCCTCCTGGATTCACACGATTCCCATGCCTAAGCCTCCTGAGTAGCTG
This sequence comes from Ateles fusciceps, assembly GCA_036589455.1. NCBI lineage: Eukaryota > Metazoa > Chordata > Mammalia > Primates > Atelidae > Ateles > Ateles fusciceps. The sequence continues at coordinate 15,970,579 of JAZHEH010003205.1, forward strand.
GGAATTACAGGCGCGTGCCACCACACCCAGCTAATTTTTGCATTTTTAGTAGAACCGGGGTTTCGCCATGTTGACCAAGCTGGTCTCGAACTCCTGACCTCAGGTGATCTGTCTGCCTTGGCCTCCCAAAGTGCTGGGATTACAGGCGTGAGCCACTGCGCCTGGCCCTGGCCTGTATCTTACTATTTGAAAGGAAGTAATTACGTACATGCAGCCCACACCTCAAGGAAGTTACGCCCTCCTTGAGGGCAGAGCAGCTACCTACATAAATTACTGAACTCTTCTGCAAGGGAGAGTTATCTCTTTTCCCTCATTGATTGATTTATTCAATCATGTACAGTATTTGTATCAATATAGACTGGTGATCATTTGGTTAAGGTGGTAACTTTTAAAACTTTTTTTTTTTTTGAGATGGAGTCTCGCTCTGTTGGGTGCCCAGGCTGGAGTACAATGGTGCAATCTCGGCCTACTGCAACCTCCGTCTCCTGGGTTCAAGTGATTCTCCTGCTTCAGCCTCCCGAGTAGGTGGGATTACAGGTGGCCACCACCACGCCTTGTTAATTTTTTGTATTTTTAGTAAAGACGGGGTTTCACCATGTTGGCCAGGCTGGTGTCAAATTCTAACCTCAGGTGAACCACCTGCCCTGGCCTCCCAAAGTGCTGGGGTTACAGCATGAGCCACCGCACCTGGCCTAAGTGTGCTCAAGTCTTAGTTAAGGTTTATTTCTATTTAAAGCAAAGACAGCTGAGATGTCACACTCTTCCCTTTCATGGTCTCCAGTGCGGTGCCTGTGGTAACAGCATTTCACAGGAAGCACCAGGGGACTGACTGACACGGCCCCACAAGGGGGCAGCATCTCTTCCCTCTGTGGTCCCCTTTACCCATTCCATGACATGGTAGACACAAAAAAGATATTTATTGCAAGAAGGCCCTCTGTGTTTCACTGCATATGTTTATGTATTGGTTGAATTATTTTTGTAATTTTAAAAAGGAAAGGCAAAGAGGCCGGATGGAACTGGGCGTCCCAAGTGCAGATGCCATATGTTTCTTCTGCTTCACATGCTTCCCCCCTGGAGAGAACCAGTCTGCCAGAGAGAGCCTGTGCTGTTCTCAGCAGCAGAAACAGTTGCTAGAGGAAAGGTGTTAATTCCACACTCTGAGGACCAGGCTGGTCCAGATACCCACAGCTCCCGCAAGCCTCACAGAGGTGGGAGATGGGGGACCTCCTCTTGTTTTTTTGTGGGTTGATGGTAACCCAGACATAGACTTGATGCAGAAGCTGTGATTTTTTTTTCACAAGAGTAGTGTGAAGGAGCGTGGATTCTTAATTCACACTTAAAAGGGAATACTTTTATTTTTAAAAATATAGTTTCAGGCTGAGTATGGTGGCTCACATCTATAAGCCCAGCACTTTGGGAGGCTGAGATGGGCAGATCACCTGAGGTCAGGAGTTCAAGACCAGCCTGGCCAACATGGTGAAACCCCATCTGTACTAAAAATACAAAAATTAGCCGGGTGTAGTGATGGGTGCCTATAATCCCAGCCACTTGGGAGGCTGAGGCAGGAGAATCACTTGAACCCAGGAGGCAGAGGTTGCAGTGAGCCGAGATGGCACCACTGTACTCCAACCTGGGCGACAAAGCGAGACTCTGTCTCAAGAAAAAAGATTATATATACACACAGACACACACATGTATGCACATATACATACAAACGTGTATATATACATAAAGTTTCAGGATTTACCTTCCCTTCACCTAGCAAGGAATAATGCATCTTACCTTGCCAGTCAGTCACAGAAGGTACTGCCTTGTCTGCTGCCTGTGGATGGGTAAAATACATTTTGTTTTGTTTTTGAGATGGAGTCTCACTCTGTCACCCAGGCTGGAGTACAGTGGCGCCATCTCAGCTCATTGCAGCCTTAACCTCCGGGTTCAAGTGATTCTCCTGCCTCAACCTCCCGAGTAACTGGGACTACAGGTGCATTCCACCACGCCCTGCTAATTTTTTGTCTTTTTAGTAGAGATAGGGTTTCACCATGTTAGCCAGGATGGTCTCGAGCTTCTGGCCTTGTGATCTACCCACCTCAGCCTCTCAAAGTGCTGGGACTACAGGTGTGAGCCACTGGCCTCACTTTGACGTATTTTGTATTTTGGCCAAAATACTTTTAAAATGTTTTATTTTGGCCAGGTGCAGTGGCTAACCCCTATAATCCCAGCACTTTGGGAGGCAGAGCCGGGCAGATCACCTGAGGTCGGAGATCAGCCTGACCAACATGGAGAAACCCTGACTCTACTAAAAATACAAAATTAGCTGGGCACTGTGGCACATGCCTATAATCCTAGCTACTTGGGAGGCTGAGGCAGAAGAATCACTTGAACCTGGGAGGCAGGGGTTGTGGTAAACCAGGATCATGCCGTTGTACTCCAGTCGGGCCAACAAGAACGAAACAACATCTCAAAAAAAATTTTTTTTAAGAGTCAGAGTCTCAGCCAGCTTCGGTGGCTCACGCCTGTAATCCCAGCACTTTGGGAGGCCGAGGCGGGCACATCATGATGTCAAGAGATCAAGACCATCTTGGCCAACATGGTGAAACCCTATCTCTACTAAAAATACAAAAATTAACTGGGCATGGTGGTGGACGTCTGTAGTCCCAGCTACTCTGGAGGCTGAGGCAGGAGAATGCTTGAACCTGGGAGGCGGAGGTTGCAGTGAGCCAAGGTCACGCCACTGCACTCCAGCCTGGGCAACAAGAGCAAAACTCCATCTAAAAAAAACCACAGTCTCACTCTGTCACCCAGACTGCAGTGCAGTGGTACAATCGTAGCTCACTGCAGCCTTGAACCCCTGGCCTTAAGCAATCCTCCCACCTTGGCCTCCCAGAACACTGGGATTACAAGCATTAGCCTGTAATTTACTGCCTGGCGGTAAAATACTTGTGTCCTTCCCTCCTGCAGGCATGCTATGTTGCCTAGGCTATGGTGCACTGGTGAGATCATAGCTCAATATAGCCTCTATCTGTCAGGCTCAAGTGATCCTCCCATCTCAGCATCTAAGAGCAGCTAGAACTACAGGTATGCACCACCACGTGAGGCTAATTTTTTTTTTAGAGATGGGATCTCACTATGTTAGTACCCAGGCTGGTCTGGAACTGCTGGACTCAAGCAATCCTCTCACCTTAGCTTCCCAAGGTGTTGGGATTATAGGTGTCAACCACTACGCCCAGCCCTAGATTTCTTTTTGTTACTTAAATTTTGTTTTCAAGAAGTAAGTTTGAATCTGATACTCCCATATTTTAAAAACATCCATCAGCAGGGCAAGTTGGCTCACACCTGCAGTCCTAAGTGCTCGGACGCTAAGGTGGGAGGATCAGTTGAAGCCAGGAGTTTGGCATCATCCCAGTCAACTCCATCTCTAAAAAGATAAAATGAGAAATTAGTTGGGTGTGGTATCATGCACCAGTAGTCCTAGCTGCTCTGGAAGCTGAGGTGGGAGAATCACCTGAGTCCAGGAGTTTGCGGCTGCAGTGAGCTCTGCACCCACCTGGGTGATAGGAGGCCCTGTCCCTTAAAAAAATAAAAAGGAGGCCAGGTGCGGTGGCTCACGCCTGTAATCCCAGCACTCTGGGAGGCCGAGGCGGGTGGATCACCTGAGGTCGGGAGTTCAAGACCAGCCTGACCAACATGGTGACACCCCGTCTTTAAAAAAATAAAAAAAGGTCTCCATCATGACAGAGGAGTTAAAGAAACAACCCGAGGCTGGGTGTGGTGGCTTACACCTGTAATTCCAGCACTTTGGGAGGCCGAAGCAGGTGGATCCTGAGGTCAGGAGTTCTTCAAGACCAGCCCGGCCAATACGGTGAAACCCCATCTTTATTAAAAATACAGACATCAGCTGGGCATGGTGTTGCACTTCTGTAATCCCAGCTACTCAGGAGGCTGAGGCAGGAGAATCGCTGGAACCTGGGAGGCAGAGTTTGCGGTGAGCCAAGATCGCGCCATTGCACTCCAACCTAGGCAACAAGAGCGAAACTCCGTCTCAAAAAAAAAAAAAAAAAATCAGCTGGGCTCCATGGCTCATGCCTGTAATCCCAACCCTTTAGGAGGCCGAGGTGGGCGAATCATGAAGTCAGGAGTTTGAGACCAGCCTGACCAACATGGTGAAACCCCTTCACGCCTGTAATCCCAGCACTTTGGGAGGTGGAGGTGAGTGGATCACCTGAGGTCAGGAGTTAGAGACCAGCGTGGTCAACATGGTGAAACCCCGTCTCTACCAAAAAGACAAAAATTAGCCCGGCATGGTGGTGAATGCCTGTAATCCCAGCTACTCAGGAGGCTGAGGCAGGAGAATCACTTGAACCCAGAAGTCGGAGGTTGCAATGAGCTGGCTAATTTTTGTACTTCTTAGTAGAGATGGGGTTTTCATCATGTTGGCCAGCCTGGTCTTGAACTCCCGACCTCAGATGATCCACCCGCCTCAGCCTCTGAAAGTGCTGAGATTACAGGTGTGACCACCTCGCCCGGCCTTAAAACACCGTCTTTGGCCGGGCGTGGTGGCTCACGCCTGTAATCCAAGCACTTTGGAGGCCAAGGTGGGTGGATCACCTGAGGTTGGGAGTTCAAGACCATCCTGACCAACATGGTGAAACCCCGTCTTAAAAAAAAAATAAAAAAAAAAACCGTCTCTTAAAAAAAAAAGAATAAAATAATCAGCTGGTGTGGTAGCAGCTGGGATGCTGGGACCACAAGTGCCTTGTTAAGGGCTGAGTGCAGTGCCTGACACATACACACCCTCCCAGGAATGTCATGGAGAATAAACTTGAGTGCTGGGGAAGCGTGTTTGGTAACCCTCAGCAGTCATCTACCAAGTGACCACCTCTTTCCAGGTTTACCAAATCCAAGTTCCAATGCCCCAGGCCTATTCTGGTCAGACACCCCCTGGTCCTGTGCCGCAGTCCCTGAGCTTTGAGTTCTGGCCTCAGGGAGTGAAGTCCCAGTCACCTTACACCTCCCCCTCGTCCTTGTTCCCATCAACTGTAAACCTGTGAAACCACCCTTAGGTCCACAAGCAGCACCAACCAAGGCTCCCTGAGCCGGGTGTGGTGGTGGGCGCCTGTAGTCCCAGCTACTCAGGAGGCTGAGGCAGGAAAATCGCTTGAACCTGGAAGGCAGAGGTTGCAGTGAGCCGAGATCGAGCCATTGCGCTCCAGCCTGGGTGGCAGTGAGACACCGCCTCCAGCATCTGTTCCAGAGATGGCTGTTTCCTCCCTTGTACCATGTACAGTCAAGATGTGGGTCGCAGGCTCGGCACAGTGGCTCATACCTGTTATCCCAGTACTTTGGGAGGCTGAGAAGGGAAGACTGCTTGAGCCCAGGAGTTCAAGAAGTCAAGACCAGCCTGGGCAACATGGTAAAATCCTTTTTTTTGGGATGAGATGGCACCACTGCACTCCAGCCTGGGCGACAAGAGGAAGACTCTGCCCCCCCCCCCCCAAAAAAAAATCGCAGGTCACCTGTATCATGATGGAAATGGGGCTGTGTAGAGGCAGGGCTGTGCCGGAGGGGGAAAACCTGGCTTAGATGCACTCTCTGAGAGGTGGGGACAGTGCAGCCTGTGGTCACCCAAATGCATCAGAGCCTGATGGAGACCCGGAGACATCACGCTGATAGAGGCCAAAGCGGTTAAAGGACAGCCACTGCAAGGAGCTGCTACCAGGAATTCTCTCCAATGAATTCCTCTCTTAGAGGAAATGGAAGAGGGGGATGAGTTGAATTTCAACCAAAATGCTTGTAGCCTCTCAGATTTCAGTGCCATGGGGATTTTAGAGAGCAGAGTTCAGGAATGAGGTGCCCCCTTTATAGGGGGTGTCTGGGAGTCATCTTGCCTCTCCCATATCCCCAAACATTCTCAGCCATTATCAGTCATAGCTACCTTCCAGAGACCGCCTTCTCCCCCACCATCATGCCCATTTCAGAACAATGAAGGACTAGAGAGTTTTTTCTTTTTAATTCAGAAAGAGGGAAGGAAATAAAAAACAAAGTTTGTTTAAATAACTATTGCAGAAAAGATCTGGCTGGATGCTGGGACCTACCTCTTAAAGGATGGGTATTTATTTAATTTTTTGAGACAGTCTCGCTCTGTCGCCCAGGCTGGAGTGCAGTGACACAATCTCAGCTCACTGCAACCTTCACTTCCTGGGTTCAAGGGATTCTCCTGCCTCAGCCTCCCGAGTAGCTAGAATTACAGGTGCACACCACCACGCCCGGCTAATTTTTGAATTTTTTTGGTAGAGACGGGGTTTTGCCATGTTGACCAGGCTGGTCTTGAACACCTGACCTTAAGTGATCTGCTCACTTCAGCCTCCCTAAGTGCTGGGATGACAGGTGTGAGCCACTGTGCCTGGCCGGATTCATGATTTAAAACAAAATAAAGAAATAAATTACTCTGCTCAATACTGTTTGGCATAATTGCATTGTTTTTCATCTTTTCAACACTCAAAACGGTCTCTTCAGGAAGCACTGAGATGGGAGTGGCAAAACTGGCTGGGGCCTAGCTCGCTAAAACGGTGGTGGGGGGGGCCCCCGAGAGGCATTCTGCTGCCCTCCCATCACCCCCATTTTTACTCTTCCTACTTTCGGAATTGGGAAGGACCACACTCAAACTAAGTTCCCAATATATTAACTTTCAGAGGTGCCCACGGCCCGTCCCAACCCTCCCCTAACCAAGTCCCTGCCGGTCCCTGTTCCCCCAGCCAGCTGCAGGAACCCACCAAGGGCCAGGAGGCTGCCTGGTGGTGTCAACTAGGAAAAAGGGGGAGCATATGCACCGTCACTGTTGGGAAGGGGGTTCTATTAGTGGTTTGAGAGCTTCACGGAAGCCCTTTCCCCCTTCTAAACTTCCCCAGCCTCGAAGGGGGAGAATTCACCAGCAGCCCAGACAGGGACCTAAGCTGGGTTCAGTCATGCAAGCAGCTTCCAGGTGGAACCCTAGCCGCGAGCTTCCCAGCCCTTCTAGAGCAGGAGATGGAGAGCCGGGTAGAGGGAGACGGCCTGCTCCCCCGGCTGGCTGCGGGCTGGGCCAACTCAGGATTTGCAAAGAATCTGCGGGTCGGCCACCCCCTGGTAGCTTCGGCTTAACCAAAACATGAGCCCTAAGCAAAGTCACCCCCAGGTGAGAGGCGATGGGTGAAGGAGGTGCATGCAGCGAGCAACCGGGCCCATCGCCAGCCTCCTTCCGCCATTCAGCCACCTCCCCAGAGCCGGCCGAAGACTGGGGAAGGGAGGGAGCCGGGGAGGCAGGGTTTTTTTCCAGAGCAACAGGTAGGCTGGTGAGGAGGCCCCGGGCCCAAGGAGAGGCGCTGAGAAGGCTGCGGGTGAACAGGAGGGCCGAGGACATACGTGAGTGAGAGCACCTTGCACTGGAGGGGACAGGGCTTCCTCGAGCCCTGCCCCTGTCCCCTCCACCTGTCCGGAGTTCGGCCCGGGTGCACCCTACCCTGCAGGGGGACGCCACTCCCGGCTTCCTGGAGACGCGGGAGGCCCTGGGGGAGCGGCCGTCCACAGTGCTGCCAAGGCGGGACGGGGTGGGACGGCGGGTCCGCGCCCCCGGCTCCGTCGCAGACAGCGTTTCTTTGGTGGGTCTGCACGCGCCCATGCGGGCCGGCGGGGAAAGGGGCCAGGCGGCCACCGCTCTCCTGAGGCCCGCAGCGACCGCGGAGGGGCGCTCACTCTCCTCCCGGGCCGGCCAGCGACTCGAGACGCTCCTTCGGCGGAGCCTGAGAGAAGAGCTTCGCCGAGGCCCGCGCCATGCTCTCCTCAGAAAGCGGGAAAGAAAACACTAACCCAAAGCATAAAGAAGTGGGGGACTGAGCGGCCGCCCGGCCTGCCCCCGAAGGCCATTGATTGGAGGAGACGGGACCCAGCACCGGAAGTTCTCCTTGAGTCGCAAGATTAGCTGGGAGAAACAAGCTCCGCCCGACTGCAGCGCTGATTGGTGCGAGGCCCGGCCGGTCCCCAGAGTCTCGTGATTGGCGGAGGACAGCAGGAGCCCCCTGTACTGCAGCATGATGGGTCCCGGGTCCCAGGTCCCGGGCCGGAGGGCGGGGGCCTGACGGTTGTGCCGGGAGGGGCACGGCGAGGCCCGGCTGAGTTACCCCGATAGACCTCAATCTTGCTGGCCTTGGCCAGCATGTCGATGATGTGGGCCTCGAAGTCCGCGTCGTGTACGCCTGTCTTCCGGAACTCGCCCGCATACCGGTTGTTCTCCCAGTAGTGGTGCCAGTTGCCCCCGGCTGTCGGCCCCGAACCCGTACACGTTCACCTGCGGGGAAGCGCGGCGCAGCGTCACCCCAGGCGGGGGGGACTCAGAGGACGGCTGGGGCAGCCTCGGGATGACAGGGAGGACAGGGGAGGGGGGAGACCCGGGGGAGATTTCGGACCCGCCAGGCCTGGCCTAAGGATATGGACTCACATGGGGACACCACCTTCCCTTTGCAGTTGTCCTTCCTCTGCAGCCCTTGCTAATTCCTCCTTTGCTTTTTTTGTTTTTTGAAACGGAGTGCTTTTGATCAGCACCATTGCAATGAAGCACTTGCTGGCAAGGTGGGCGTACTGGGCCTCAGCTCTGCTCTTGGTGGCACGGCAGCCCTGGCCACTGGTGGAACGGGTTCTCTGAACGACTAAGTTCCATTTTTACACGAAGTTGGCTTGGGGCTCAGAGCTGGTGGGGGCAGCCGTTCAGCTGGAATTCAACTACATACACTCTCCATTCTATTTATGTTCTTTTTTTTTTCCTTTTTCAAGACAGAGTCTTGCTCTGTCTGTCGCCCAGGCTGAAGTGCAGTGGCGCCATCTCGGCTCATTGCAACCTCCACCTCCTGGGTTCAAGTGATTCTCCTGCCTCAGCCTGCCGAGTAGCTGGGATTATAGGCCTGCCCCACCACACCCGGCTAATTTTTTGTATTTTTACTAGAGACGGGGTTCCCCCATGTTGGGCAGGCTGCTCTCGAACTTCTGACCTCAAGTGATACACCCACCTCAGCCTCCCAAAGTGCTGGGATTACAGGTGTGAGCCACTGCACCCTGCCAATAATTTAACTTTTTAATGAAGTGATTTTGGATTTAGTAAACCCATGACAGCAAAAAACATTTGGGAAAGGCAGATCTATGCTTTACAGGCTGGAGGTGGGGGAAACCAAGGCCATGTGGATTCTGCCTACAGAACCACATTCCTCTGGAAGCCTGCTAAGACCGGAGAGGGGCTGCACTCCTCTGTTCCATGGGTTCCCACTACCCCTGCCACAGGCCTACCCACCTCATCGCACACATGCAAGGCAAAGAAGAGCACCAGCATCCCTGTGGAAGGGTATCGCCCGTGATGCTCTGTCCACCTGTCGTGGATATACTTGAAGAAGGCTGGATTGTAGATCTGGACCTGGGAGAAGAGATGACAGGTACATGAGGGGTTTAGGGGCAGAGATTCAGGCTAGACTGAGCAGATTCTGCTTGTCTATGCCCGTCAGCAGACATGTGTCTGTGTCTCCTGGCTTCTGTGGCATCTGCTAGGGTCAGGCATCCCCGGCAGATGGGGACCCTGAGGTTCTGGAGGGGGAACTGGAACACACCTGAGCCAAAGGACCAGGCGCATGGGCTGGGCCAGCACTGTTTCCACTGAGGTGGGGAGGAAGTGAGGAGCTTACCTTTTCTTTATCCACTCGAAGGAAGGACTTCACTGGAGCGTAGGTGCTGTAAGCAGACAGAAAGATAACATTTCAGGCCAGGTGCAGTGGCTCATGCCCACAATTCCAGCACTTTGGGAGGCCAAAGCAAGTGGATCACCTGAGGCCAGGAGTTCGAAGCCAGCCTGACCAACATGGCGAAGCCCCATCTCTACTAAAAATACAAAAATTAGCTGGTCCATAGCTGTTATTCCAGCTATTTGGGAGGCTGAGGTTTCAGTGAGCCGAGCTGGGAGGCAGAGGTTGCAGTGAGCCGAGATCACACCACTGCACTCCAGCCTGAGTGACAGAGTAAGACTCCATCTCAAAAAATAAAAGAAAGGTAACATTTTAGGTAGCCCCATGGGACCTAGGAATGCCCCTCCCCACCAGGTCTGAGTGATGTCAGCCCCACACCTTCCAGACTGCTCTGCTTCTGGACTGCTCTCCCGTGGCTCGTTCATCACTGCCATGCCTTGCTCCAGAGCCTCCAATGGCTCCCCATGGCATCCAAAATAAAATGGTGATGTTTTAGGCAAGTGCTGGGGCCTTCCCTAGTCCAGCCCCAACCTTCCTCCCCAAGCTCTCTGCTGTGAGCTCTCCATTAGAGCTGGCAATCATCTCAAATCCGCCATGTCTCTGCTCTCACAGCTGCCCTCGATCCACTACCCTCAGTCTTCGCACAGACCCCACCTCTCTGTAGCCAGCCATGGCCCCCGTAACCTACATGCCATTCTCTGAATGTCTATGGTACTTCGACTCTATTGCACTCATTTTAGCCCTCAGGTCTCCCAAACATGACATAATGAATATCCTAAAGTCAGGAAACTGTAACTCATTACTTTTGTGTTTATAAAATACATGGTGACAATAACCAAAAGGTGGTAACAAACAAAGTGTCCACTGAAGGATAAACAGATACACAAAAGAGGTATATCCCTACAATGGAAGCGTTGTCAGTCTTTAAAAAACAGGAAATTCTGACACATGCTACAACGTGGACGAACAACAAGGACATTATGCTAAGTAAGTCAGACAAAAAGACAAATATAGTTATGATCTGACTTATATGAGGCATCAAGAATAGTTAAATCAAGCCAGATGCAGTGGCTCACATCTGTAATCCCAGCACTTTAGGAGGCCAAGGCGGGTGGATCATGAGGTCAAGAGATCAAGACCATCCTGGCCAACATGGTGAAACCCTGTCTACTAAAAACAGAAAAAATTAGCTGGGTGTGGTGGCACGTGCCTGTAGTCCCAGCTACTCAGGAGGTTGAGGGAGAAGAATCTCTTGAACCCAGGAGGCGGAGGTTGCAGCGAGCCGAGACCGTGCCACCACATTCCAGCCTGGCAACAGAGCGAGACTCTATCTCCGAAGGAAAAAAAAAAAAAAGAATAGTCAAATCAGACCAGGTAAGATGGCTCATGCCTGTAATCCCAGCACTTAGGGAGGCCGAGTTGGGCAGATCATTTCAGGTCAGGAGTTTGAGACCAGCCTGGCCAACATGATGAAACCCCGTCACTACTAAAAAGAATGAACCCCATTCCTGTAATCTCAGCTACTTGGGAGGCTGAAGCAGGAGAATCACTTGAACCCGGGAGGCAGAGGTTGCAGTGAGCCCGGATCATGCCACTGCACTCCAGCCTGGGCAACAGAGCGAGACTCGGTCTCAAAAATAAACAAAAAAAAGAATGGTCAGATCACAGAGACACAAAGTAGAATAAGCTTACCCGGAATTGAGGGGGAGGGAGCAATGGAGAGTTAGCGTTTAATGTGTACAGTTTCCATTTGGGATAATGAAAATGTTCTGGAAATGGAGATGGCTATACAACAATATGAATATACTTAATGTTACTGAGCTTTACACTTAAAAATAGTTAAAATGGTAAACTTTATATAGTGTTTATTTTCCCACACAACAAAAATACATGGTGAAACAGAGAGTAAATTAATGGTTGCCTTGGGCTGGAGGTGGGAGGAGTGATGGCTTAGGGACCCAGGGATATCTAGATTTTTATCTTTAAAGACTCTTAGAACATGAAAATGTTCTTTTTTTTTTTTTTTTTTTTTTTTTGGCAGAGCCTTGCTCTGTTGCCCAGGCTGCAGTGCAATGGTACAATCTCAGCTCACTGTAACCTCTGCCTCCCAGGTACAGGTGATCCAATCCTCCCACCTCAGCTTCCAGAGTATAGAGGCATGCCACCATATCTGGCTATTTTTTTTTTTTTTTTTGTATTTTAGTAGAGACGGGGTTTCACCATGTTGGTCAGGATAGTCTTGATCTCCTGACCTTGTGATCTACCCGCCTCAGCTCCCAAGTGCTGAAATTACAGGCTTGAGTCACCATGCCCGGCCAATTGTTTTTTTTTTTAGACAGAGTCTCTCACTGTCACCTGGCCTACAGTGCAGTGGTGTGATCTCGGCTAACTGCAACCTCTGCCTCCTAGGTTCAAGTGATTCTCCTTACCTTAGCCTCCCAAGTAGGGATTATAGGCACCCACCACCATGCCCAGCTAATTTTTTTGTGTATTTAGTAGAGACGGGGTTTCACCATGTTGCCCAGGGTGGTCTCGAACTCTTGGGCTCAAGCAATCCACCCTCCTTGGCCTCCTAGAGTGCTGGGATTATAGGTGTGAGCCACTGTGCCCAGAAGAACATGAAAATGTTTTAAAATTAATTGTGGGGCTGGGTGTGGTGGCTCATTCCCTGTAATCCTAGCACTTTGGGAGGCCAAGGCGGGCAGATCACCTAAGGTCAGAAGTTTGAGACCAGCCTGGCCAACATGGCAAAACCCCATCTCTACTAAAAATGCAAAAATTAGCCGGATCCGTGGTGATAGGCACCTGTAATCCCAGCTACTCGAGAGGCCGAGGCAGGAGAATCACTTGAACCTGGGAGGCAGAGGTTACAGTGAGCCGAGATTGCGCCACTGCACTCCAGTCTGGGCAACAGAGTGAGACTCCATCTCAAAAACAAAACAAAAACAATTAATTGTGGGCCGGGTGTTGTGACTCACACCTGTAATCTCAACACTTTGGGAAGCCGAGGCAGGTGGATCACTTGACATCAGGAGTTTGAGACCAGCCTTGCCAACATGGTGAAACCCTGTCTCCACTTAAAATACAAAAATTAGGCCGGGTGTGGTGGCTCACGCCTGTAATCCAAGTACTTTGGGAGGCCAAGGCAGGCAGATCACCTGAGGTTGGGAATTTAAGACCAGCCTAACCAACATGGTGAAAACCCGTCTTAAGAAATAAATAAATAAATAAATAAATAAAAATACAAAATACAAAATACAAAAATTAGCCAGGTGTGGTGGCATGTGTCAGTAATCCCAGCTACTCGGGAGGCTGAAGCACAAGAATCACTTAAACCCAGGAGGCAGAGATTGCAGTGAGCCAGATTGCCCCACTGCACTCCAGCCTAGGCGATATAGTGAGACTCCATCTCAAAAACATAATAAAATTTTTAAAAAATAAAATTAATTGTGGTCATGGTTATACAACTCTGAATATATGAGAAGTTACTAGATTATATACATTAAATAGGTGAGATGTATGGGATGTGAATCATATCTTGATAAAGCTGCTAAAAAATATACTTGGTGAACTAGATTTCCCATGGTTCCCAGTTATGATGGGATAACTGCCCCCAGAGAAAGTCCTCAGAAGGCAGAGCTCCCTCAGTTGGGAGCCACCACCCAGAAAGGAGACCAAAACCAGATGGTCCTTCCTCATCTTTCCACCATCAGTATGCTAGGTGTCACCACGCAGGAAGTGACACAGAACAAGCTGTGCCTTCAGCTCACCCACCATCTTAGGCCCTCCCCTTCTCACCAGCCCCTCTTGGCCAAAAATGTTCAATGAAAGGAATTCTACAATCTGGCCCCCAGGAAGACTCGCCCAAGGTGTTCCTGTCACCCCATATTCTACCAGGGCCAGCAAGAGGCTCACAATCGGATCTGCCCTGTGGACAGGGCGCTGGCGATCCACAGAAGGTCCAGGGCCTTGAAGGGCACCAGCACGAAGCTGACGTTGGCGGGCAGGTCTTGGCACTCTCAGGGTACATGAAATGGTGGGTGGTTCGGCTGCCAACATCCTGCTCAAAGCCCACGGTTGGTGCCTGATTCATCCTGCAGGGACAAGAGGGTGACATGAGAATCAACTGCCATGGAAACTGGTACAAGATTCTTAGAGGACAGTTTGAGGCCATCCATCAAAAATGCAAATGGTGTATACTCCAACCCAGCAATTCCATTGCTAGAAATCTATCCTATAAAAATGGCTGCACAGGTGTGAAAAGATGTGTATGAGGATATTCACTGCAGAATTATTTACAATAGTAACAACAGAATCAATCAAACAGGCCAGGCGTAGTGGCTCACGCCTGTAATCTCAGGACTTTAAGAGGCTAAGGTGGGCAGACTGCTTGAGGCCAGGAGTTTGAGACCAACCTGGGCCAACACGGTGAAATCTCATCTCTACTTAAAAAAAAAAAAAAAAAAAAAAAATTAGCTGGGTGTGGCAGCATGCACCTGTAATGCCAGCTACTTGGGAGGCTGAGGCAGGAGACTGGCTTGAACCTGGGAGGCAGAGGTTGCAGTGAGCCAAGATCACACCATCACACTCCAGCCTGGGTGACAGAGCAAGACTCTGTCTCAAAAAAAATAAAATAAAAATAAAAACAAAAAAGCAATGGTTACTCTCAGAATAAGATTGGGGGCTTAACCCATTTTTATTATATGTGTTTCTATTTATTATTATTATTATTGTTGAGACATGGTCTCTGTCGCCCAGGCTGGAGTGCAGTGGTGCTATGTCGGATCACTGCAACCTCCGCCTCTGCCTCCTGGGTTCAAGCGATTCTCCTGCCTCAGCCTCCTCAGTAGCTGGGACTACAAGCATGTGCCAGCACGCCAAGCTAATTTTTGTATTTTTAGTGGAGACGAGGTTTCACCATGTTGGCCAGGCTGGTCTCGAACTCCTGGCCTGAAGCAATCTGCCCACCTCAGCCTCCAAAAGTGCTGGAATTATAGGCGTGAGCCACTGAGCCTAGACAATTTTTGTTTGTTTGTTTTTTTACATCTCATCTGTCACCCAGGCTGGAGTGCAGATCATCATGGCTCACTGCACACTCGACCTCCTGGGCTCAATCGATCCTCCAGCTTTAGCCTCCTGAGTAGCTGGGACCACAGGCGTGCATCACCACACTGTATTTTGTTCTCTATTTTGTAGAGATGAGGGTCTCACTATGTTGTCCAGGCTGGTCTCAATCTCCTGAACCCAAGCAATCCTCCTGTCTCAGCCTCCTGAGTAGCCGGGACTACAGGCAGATGCCACTATGCCTGGCCTACTTTTATAATTTTTTAAAGAAATAACTTTTAAAGAACAGCCTTCCACAGCTTCCACTGACCTGGCTATTCTGCCAGGTTTCTATAAGACGGTGAAAACAAGATAGGAAATCCAGCCCCTGGGCTGGATGGAAGCCTCACTCCTGCCACCGCCTACCACCCTGTTCCTATCTGCCACTTTAAGACCCTGTGGGCCCTTCTACTCCAAGGCCAAGAGAAATGCCCCAAGTTCTGATGGTGTCTGCTGTTGGTGTCTCTCGTGATGTGCAATGTCCCCTCTCCTGCCGCTGTCTAGAGAGAGGGGACATTGCTGTGGCTTCTGTCTGGAAAACCTCTCCGTGGGTATAATAAGCCAAGAAGGCTTCTATTTCCTTTCAATTTGTGCAAAATATAGGACAAGTAAAACCAAAGTTCCCCTTTTTAATAAGCATCTTACATAACAGGTGAACCAGGCTTAAACACAAACCTGTTGGTCTTTTTTTTTCTGCTATGACTGTTCATGAGGACATTCCTGTCTCACCTGGACCACCTTGTTGAATCATGACTACCAAGGCAGGGTGACTGTAACCTGGCCCTCCACTAGGAACACAAGGACCCAGGGAGGAAGAGAGCGCAGTCTCTAGGTGGCTCTCCCAACTTTTTATGCCAGTTCTGTAAAACTAGCACAAACATTCCCTGTCCTTACAGTGGCTGGCACCAGCTAGCTGGGCTAGGTGAGGACTTGCTGCGTTGCAGGGGCTCCCACGTTGTCCTCATCAGGGATGGGACTGGGGAGGAACATGGGCTGTGCTGTCCAGGATCCCTTTGCCCCACTGGTCACACGGTTGTGCCTCCTACCTCTTATTTTCCCTTCCCTTGAGGGTCTGGAGGGTGCTTTGGGGTGGGAGCCCTCAAAGCCTAGAGAGTGTCTGGGTCTTAACCACTTCTGTTCTAGTTGGCTTCAAGCAGATGCCCAGAATTTCCTCCAGAGAAACTAACATGTTCTGTCTCCAGAACAAGGATCTAGTTCCTGTCTCCCTCTCCCAAATTCATGTTTTTCAGTGAACTGCCCCTTTGAGGCTGGTCTTTAAATTGCTGAGAAGTATTTTTCCCCACCCATGAATAATTCCTAACAGATCGTGGGCTGCTAAACTCCCATGCAGGCACTGGTGTCCTACGGTCACACTGACAGTCTGGATCTGCCTACTGCCAAGCACCCTGGGACCTGTGAGGAACAGAGCAGTTGGAGAGGAAGCCTTAACAGGGGGATGTCAGAGCCAGAAGTATGTCTCAGCTGCCGGGGGGTATGGCAGGGGTAAGCAGGAGGTGGAGGAATTGGGCTGGTGACACTCAGGGTGGCTGGGGATCTGGGCGGAGGCAGGAGCTAGGATCAAGGTGTACTCCTTCTCTTTTTTAAAAAACTAGAGATGGGGTTTTGCCATATTGCCCGAGCTGGTTTCAAACTCCTGGGCTCAATCAATCATCTCGCCTCAACCTCCCAAAGTGTTGGGATTATAGGCATGAGCCACCATGCCCGGCCAAGATGTACACTTGAGAAGACCTAAGTGACGAACTTCATCTCATCAGAGATGGCGACACTAAGAGATCCTGCAGTGCACCAGGCTGCAGCTGGCCCCAGCTGGCTTCTCAAGACCCACCGTCTGCCTTCTCCACTGACTTGGCAGCCCGAGCTGTCATGAAGTCCCCCGTGGGACCTGTCAGCCAGGCTCACCCTGCGTTCCGCACACATTAGTGGCCATGCTACAGAGCCTGCCCCTCCTCCCTCGCTTCCCCTGTGTCTGGCCAGACACCAGCTTCCAAACATCTGGGAATTAAAGGAGCAGAGGTCCCAAAAATGTTTCACAGCCTCCACAGGGAAAGGGAAGGAACACGGCACTGTAACGGGGGACAAGGTTTCATTTCAAGGCTCTGACTCATCCTGGAGAAGCCACACCCTGGAAAGGGGCCAGAGCAGGATGGCGAGGATAAGCTGCATCTCTGGGACTCAGGGACACAGCATTCTAAAAATCTGTCTGTCCTTGGCTGCCTCCAGCAGCCAAAGAAGTACTCAGGGACAGGGGCGCAAGCAGGGTGTGTGCTCCCTGGCTAGGACCTCACGTTGGCTGCCTAGTCCCCTTCACTCCTGCATGTATCTGTAGTGCGCCTACTGTCTAGCAGACACTCTCTTGGAGTTGTGGATGGATCTTCTGGCCAACTGAGGCAGGACCAGCTCAACTGGACTTGGAGTGGTCCACAGGGCTCAGAGGACAAATAGGAGGAGGAGAGGGTGGCGAGGTGGGTGGGGCACAGGTGGGTCAGGCCATCATCGTGCTGTAATTCAGCTCAGCCCTCCAGTGAGTCTTTTGTCAGTCTTGCTTTCAGAACCACTGGTTCCAAACCTGGATATGCCTACAATTGAAGTCACCCCCACCGCCATCTGTTGTTTTTGTTTTTGAGATAGGGTCTTGCTCTGTTGCCCAGGCTGGAGTACAGTGGTACTGTCAGAGCTTACCACAGTTTCAAACTCTTGGGCTCAAATGATCCTCCTGCCTTAGCCTCTCCAGTATCTAGGACTACAGGCTCACAGCAGCATGCCCAGCTTATCCACTGCCATCCAGTTCATTACACACACCAGCAGACAGCCAATTACTACCTGGGACACCCCTTCCAGAAAGTGATTCTGGGGTCCACTCTATACACCCCCCTTCCTGAAAGTGATTCTGGGGTCCACTCTATACACCCCCCTTCCTCACCTGGCCCTGTGAGGAAGCATCTATAAATTGCTTCTCTCCTCTCCTCTCCTCAGCAGATAGCCAATTACTACCTGGGTCACCCCTTACAGAAAGTGATTCAGGGGTCTGTGAGGAAGCATCTATAAATTTCTCCTCCCCCTCTCCCTCTCTCTCTCCCCCCATCCCCTCCCCCTCCTGCTTCTTCTCTCTCTCTCTCTCCCTCTCCCCCCTCCCTTCCTTCTCTCTCTCTCTCCTTCTTTCTTTCAGATGGAGTTTCTCTCTTCTTGCCCAGGCTGAAGTGCAATGGCACAATCTCAGCTCACTACAACCTCTACCTCCTGGGTTCAAGTGATTTTCCTGCCTCAGCCTCCCAAGTAGCTGGGATTACTGGCACATACCACCATGCACAGCTAATTTTTGTATTTCTTGCAGAGACAGGGTTTCACCATGTTGGCCAGGCCAGTCTCAAACTCTTGACCTCAGATGATCCACCTGCCTTTGACTCCCAAAGTGCTGGGATTACAGGTATAAGGCACCGTGCCCAGCCTTATAAATTTCTTTCTGCCAGTACTGGCAAGGCGACTTAGAGCCAGTCCTTTTGGGCCTGAATCAGGGCTTCCACCTAGGAGCTTCCTGACCATCACTGAGGGGCCTGCCCAGTGAAAGCTCAAACTTGATGCAGGTGCTTCAGGCACCTGAGAGCACTGTTCTGGGCTTTCCGAGTGCCCAGGCTGCACTGAAGTGACAGATGCCTCAATCCCCAACCTGGCCGTGGTATCTGGGGAGGGGAGTGGCTCCTCTAAGACCAGCTCCTATCCCATCTCCCTCCCATTGGGGTATCAGCAGTTGGAGGATACGGACACCCTTAGGTTGCTCGGAATCCTGGACAGGGTCTGGTCCATTCTGCTCACCCTCCCACGTGCACAATTTCCCAACGTGAGGAAGGTCTTACATGGAATGCTGAATGCCTCCGAGACATATTGCTGCCTTCATGTTGCTATGGATACAGGAACAGTTTCTAAGACAAAGCCCTCCCTTCTGCCTCCTGGGAAACCTGGTCTTTCTGCAATGCTCATCCTAAGAGATGCGTGAAAACTGGGCATTGGCAGGAGCCCCGTTCTTCAGGCTCCTCCTCTACCAAGGAGTCAGGTGGAAGGATCCCCCACTGTGGCATTTCTCCTCTCCAGCCAAAGTCAAGGGGGAACGTCAGAAAACACAGGCTCTGGAGCAGAGCGAGCATCCCATGTTCAGGTCACGAGCCTGCCCTGTATTCCCTGTTCACGCCCAGGCCTTCATTGCAGAGTCTCAGTCAGGACTGAAGCTCCTCCCAAGCCTTCTCCCTTCCTCATGGCTGGGCATAGAGGTCTTGGGAATGAATGAGCCCCAGAGCAAATACCAAACAGCTCCCTTCGGTGCCCAGAACATCTGCCTTCCTTGCGTCTGCCAGAGAGAATCCCTGCTGCTATGAAGCACGATGCTAGCTACGCTTGGGGCCCGCATTCCTTGGCCAGCTACTGAGAGGACGAAGAGGATAGGGCTGGTTTCTGATGGGAATTTTTGTTTTGAGACAGGGTCTCAGTCTACTGCCCAGGCTGGAGTGTACTTGTGCAATCATAGCTCACTGTAGCCTCAAACTCCTGGGTTTAAGCACTCCTCCCACCTCAGCCTCTCAAAGTGCTGGAATTACAGGTGTGAGCCACCCTGCCCGGCCTCTGGTGGGATTTTTCACCGAACATCAGCCAGGAGTCTAATGTCGGCTCTTTCCAAAGGAATTCAGAGCCTTGGAAACAGAGTGCAGGCTTCCAGCAAAGCTTAGATTGGGGATTCTGCCTCCCTATCCACCCCAAACAGGCAAAGGAGAGAGCTGCAAGCCTGCCATGGAAGGCTCTGGGAGGCAGGGCCCCACAGCACCCTGATAGCTGTCAGCGTGCACCCTGCCAGACAAGGCAGAGGAGGCAGTCGCCCTCCCAGAGGCCTGTCGTGGGCCCACCCTCGGGCTCTGCAGGGTCTCACCTCATGATGAAGTTGTGCCCGTCTATGTCCTGCCCATAGCCAGAGCCCCGCAGGTTGCCTGAGTTCCCCACCACCGCACATCGCTGGCACTGGTGGGGGTCCGGAAGCGGTAGGGGTTCTCGCCGGGCACTATCTGGAACAGCTTCTCCAGCACCTCGTTGGTATTCTGTGACTTGAACTGAGGCTGCAGCATCTGTGGAAGGGAGGGGAAGATGGGAAAGAAGGAAGGGGAGAGGCGTGTGAGGAGGGAGGGGCCCTGGCCTCCCCTCCTCTGCCTTCACTCTCCCGTGTCTGGGCACAGGCTTCTTTATCCAGGGCTTTGCCAGGAAACAGGGATTCTTTCCTCTGGGCAGTGAGGGTCCCTCCCTCTCTCAATGACAGCAGAGTCCCCGGTTGTGAGTCTCAACATCCGGAGATTGGGGTGCCCTGCTAGTCAAGGGCGGCTCTGAGGCACTGGAGGGGGCTCAGGGGTCAAGGTGCCCTCCACACATTTTCTGGGGACGTGCAGGCCTAGGCCACAGAGGAGCGCAGCCTCCTTCACGGGCTCCTTCCCAGTCAGCCTACAGGGGGCATCCCAGGCACTCAGGCTGAGGACTGCAGTTGCAGAAGCTATGTCCAGGGGACAGTCCAGCCAACTCCCTGAGTTCCCAGGGCAGGGCAGACAGGCTGATAAATTCTTTCAGAGCCAGAACAGGTGGAATAAAACTGGTGTCTCCTCCTACCAGTGAGACCTGTACCAACCAGCTGATGGTCAAAGACCATGAAACAAGGCAGCGTCAACCAGACACTTACAGGCCAGCAGGTGCCGCACAGGAGTGATGTGGCAGGTGAGGTCCACGGCCAACAGATCTGAGCCCCGGGCAAAGAGGGGCAACTTTAGCCAACTGCTGCCACGTGGGATCATCAGCCCAGAAGGGCCAAATTTTCCCATTTTTCAAGAGACACTGAAAATGAGGATTTCATGAAATAAGAAAAATAAAATCCTGATTTTTTTTTTCTTGAGACAGAGTCGCACACTGTCACCCAGGCTGGAGTGCAGAGGCGCAATCTCGGCTCACTGCAAACTCCGCCTCCCAGGTTCAAGCCATTCTGCCTCAACCACCCAAGTAGCTGGGATTAAAGGCACCTGCCACCATGCCCAGCAAATTTTTTGTATTTTTAGTAAAGATGGGGTTTCACTATGTTGGCCAGGCTGGTCTCAAACTCCTGACCTCATGATCCGCCTGCCTCAGCTTCCCAAAGTGTGATTTTATTTATGTATTTATTTATTTATTTATTTTTGAGACAGAGTTTCACTCGTTGCCCAGGCTGGAGTGCAATGGTGGGATCTTGGCTCACCGCAACCTCTGCCTCCCAGGTTCAAGCAATTCTACAGCCTTAGCCTCCCAAGCAGCTGGGATTACAGGCATGCACCATCATGCATGGCTAATTTTGTATTTTTAGTAGATACGGGTTTTCTTCATATTGGTCAGGCTGGTCTCAAACTCTTGACCTCAAGTGATCTGCCCATCTTGGCCTCCCAAAGTGCTGGGATTACAGGCATGAGCCACTGTGCCTGGTTGAAATCCTGATTTCTTAATGTTGATAAGTAATGCAAATATTTTAAAACATTGAATGAGCTGCACTTGGCCCATGGGCCACCAATTGGTAATGTCAATTAAAATGCTCTGTGGGGGCCATGCGCTGTGGCTCATGCATGTAATCCCAGCACTTTGGGAAGCTGAGACAGGTGGATCACCTGAGGTCAGGAGTTCGAGATCAGCCTGGCCAAGATGGTGAAACTTTGTCTCTAGTAAAAATACAAAAAATAGCCGGGCATGGTGGCGGGCACCTGTAATCCTAGCTGCTTGGGAAGCTTGAGCAGGAGAGTCACTTCAACTCAGGAGGTGGAGGTTGCAGTGAGCTAAGATGGAGCCACTGCACTACAGCCTGGGCGACGAGAGTGAGATTCCATCTCAAAAAAAAAAAAAAAAATGTTCTGTGGCCAGGCGAGGTGGCTCATGCCTGTAACCCTAGCACTTTGGGAGGCTGAGGCGGGTGGATCACTTGAGGCCACGAGTTCAAAACCAGCCTGGCCAACACAGCAAAACCCAATCTCTACTAAAAACACAAGAATTAGCCAGGAGTGGTAGCACGTGCCTGTAATCTCAGCTACTCAGGAGGCTGAGGCATGAGAATCACTTGAACCAGGAGATGGAAGTTGCAGTGAGCCAAGATCGCACCTTTGTATTCCAGTCTGAGCAAAAGAGCAAACCTCCGTCTCAGAAAAAAAAAAAGAAAAAAAAAATGGAGGCTGAGGCAGGAGAATCGCTTGAACCTAGGAGGTGGAGGTTGCAGTGAGCCAAGATCACGCCACTGCACTCCAGCCTGGGTGATAGACCAACATCGTCTCAAAAAAAAAAAAAAAAAAAAAGAAAATGTTCTGTGGGCCAGTCATGGTGGCTCATACCTACAATCCTAGTGTTTTGAGAGACTACACTGAACTATTATTGTACCACCCCACACCAGCAGGGATGATAGAGCAAGACCCTGTATCTAAAAAACACAAAAATAGGCTGGGTGCAGTGGCTCACGCCTGTAATCCCAGCACTTATGGAGGCCAAGGCAGGTGGATCACTTGAGGTCAGGAGTTTGAGACCAGCCTGGCCAACATGGTGAAATCCTATCTCTACTAAAAATACAAAAATTCAACTGGATGTGGTACTAGGCACCTGTAATCCCAGCTACTCAGGAGGTTGAGGCAGGAGAATCACTTGAACCTGGGAGGCGGAGATTGGCAGTGGGCCAAGATCACGCCCTGCACTCCAGCCTGGCAACAGAATGAGACTCCATCCCCCAAAAAAAAAAAAAAAAAAAAACCACACACGCATACATAAAAATAAAATAAAACGTTCTCTGGATGGAGCCATAACTTGATGGGTTTGTGGCTGAGCAGGGCCTGCTCAGGGGATGGAAGATTGATCTGTAGAGGGAGCTTGGCTCTGAGACAAGAATTCCTATACAAAAATTAGCCAGGCATAGTTGCCTGCACCTGTAGTCCCACCTACTCCGAAGCTCACGGGAGATCGCTTGAGCCTGCGGCGTCAAGGATGCAGTGAGCCAAGACTGTGCCACTGCAGAGACAGTGAGAACTTGTCTCAAAATAAACCTGTCACAGTAAGAGCCCACAGGGCTCCTAGTGGCCCCAGCTCTGCAGACCCTGGTCCTCGGGCACTCTGACAGTATGGGCCAAAGGCAGGTTCTGTGGCATTGTTCTGATAAGCCTGATCACCTGAGCTCATCCCTCATGGCTTAGGAGCCTGCGGGGGCTCAGTGCTGACACAGCTCCATCTTGACATGTGCAGCAACCAGATGGCCCGCAGACCCCGCGGAGTGACACTCCAGAGGCTTGGCGTGAGGTAGAAGGAATTAAAAGTAGTGGAAAAGTGATGACTGGAAGGACAGGGAGGACCCCCGCAGCCCCGCCCCTTCACCTCCCTTATCCCCTGAGGGTCTCTTTTGCTTGCTTTTTTTTTTTTAACTCTAGAATCAGGCAACACTTTATTTCATAAAATAGATTAAGTCTTCCCTACAAGGCTTTCTTATCCTAGCTCAGTAAAAAGTCTTCCAGCAGTTGCAAAGAACCAAGCAAGGGACTCTGCTCTCATGGTATTTACAATTATTTTGGCTGGGCATGGTGGCTCACACCTGTAAACCCAGCACTTTGGGAGGGTGACACGGGCGGATCATCTGAGGTCAGGAATTTGAGACCAGCCTGGCCAACATGGTGAAACCGTCTCTACTAAAAATGCAAAAAGATTTGCTGGGCGTGGTAGCATATGTCTGTAATTCCAGCTACTCAGGAGGCTGAGGTAGGAGAATCGCTTGAACCTGGGAGGTGGAGGTTGCAGTGAGCGATCATTGCACCACTGCACTCCAGCCTGGATGACAGAATGAGAATCCGTCTCAAAAAACAAACAATTATTTTGGGCCAATGTTTATAAGTTAGAATATTTAGTTTTAAAAATCGGGATTCCTGGGTTTTCTTAAAAGAAAACCCAGATCCAACTTCGTGCAGTAACAACTGCTGGGGCTGAGGGACGGCTGCCTCCTTCTTCCGGGTCAGGCCCCCCATGGCCATGCTCCCCCACTCCCACCTGCTCCCCCACGTCCGTGCTGCCTGCCTGGTCCAGGAGGCACTTCTGGCCTATGCTCAGCTCCTTACAAGCACTGGAAAATACTAGCTCCTTTCATTTTTTTTTTTTTTTTAAGACAGGGTTTCACCATGTTGGTCAGGCTGGTCTTGAACTCCCGACCTCAGGTGATCCGCCCACCTTGGCCTCCAAAGTGCTTGGATTACAGGCGTGAGCCACTGCGCCCGGCCAAATACTAGCTCCTTTCATCAGGTCAGCACTCGCTTTGCCCTTCAGTAATCTGTGATCCTATAAATGGCTCTGGTCAAATGGGCATTACACTTTGTCAAGGCTCTGGGGGCCAGAAATCCAAGAGGGGAGTCCTGAGTGGCTCTAAAACTCGGGGACAGACCCCCAGAGGCGGGCAGTGACTCTTACCATCCACCACCTCTGGACATCCGGTGGAAGATCCATGTTCTCTCGGGTCCAGACGGGGGAAATGTTGCCGTCGAAGTGGCTGTCAAACCAGTCAGAGGCAACAGCGTCGCCCATGCAGCGGCGACAGACACAGCTCTTGCCCGAGAGACCCTCCTTGCTGAGGCGCTGCAGGCCAGCATAGCCAGGCACCAGTTTCACCCGGTGCGTCCCGCCCAGGGCCCCCGAGTCCAGGTAGGGCAGCGTGGCCATGCTGTGGTGTGAGTAGGTGAAGAGCAGGGACATGATGAACACCAGCAGGAAGGCCACGGAAAGGAACCACACCCGCAGGGAGCACTTCATGGTGCCGGCAGGCACGCGGCGGTCACCGTGGCCCCTCCTGTCCCAGCCCACTGAGGGGCCAGCCACGGCGTAGCCTGACTGTTGTGGCACCACATGCAAAGGGCATAAGGGCAGCTGCTGCAGCAGGGGACAGTGGCAGGGGTCCCTTGCCACGCCCTCCCTCAATGTGGGAAGAACGCACGTTGGCAGGAGTGGCTGTCCTGTCCCTGAGTCAGGCAGGCCCCTGCTTAGAGCTTCATCGGGTCTCTCCGTCACTAGCTGGGCCACAGAGGCTCTGCCTCTCTCGCCACTCTGGCGAGGAGGAGGTGAGTCCATCGCAGCCCTTTAGTCCCTTGGGATTGCTGGCTGCCAGCTCTAGGAGTCCCCCTCTTGGCGGCTTGAAATAATCCATCTGGAGCAGTCGGGGTCTTTGTGGCTCATGAGCAGACACTGAGGCGGCCCCTCGTCCCTGGCAGCAGGGGAAGCCCTAGAACTCCAATCTCAACAGAGAGCACATGGGCTTCAGGGGACCTGGGTTCCATGCAAGCGTTGTCCCACCTTGGCTGATCCTCTTGGCCCAACACCAACCCTGAGAGGAGAAAAACAGGAAGTGCTGTGAGCGTCGGACAACTCCACTACAGACTGAGATCCTTCTCGTCGTAGGTCCTGCCCATCTGAGGTGCTGGTCCCTTCTCCTGGTGGCTACAGCCTGAGCTACAGTTGCGTAAGGGTCGCAAAGCTCCTACTGTGGCTGTGGGGTCCTCTGGCGCTGGGAACAGCTGCTGTTCAGCAGGGCACTGTGTCCAATATCTTCTGGGTCAGGCAAGCATGTGCCGAGCTCCCCGCCAGGTCCCAGGCCTCCTTCCTGGTACCTCTGGCCCGGGTTCAGCAGCAGTGCTGCCCATCCCCACTCCCCCCGGGGCCAGCCTGTCCTGCTGTTAGCTCGTAGTAATCCCCTGACAGGTTCCCCTTCACTTGTCAGGTGCCAGGCTGCCTGGCAGCATGACCCTAGAATGGCAGAGAGGGCAAATAACGTGCAGATGAATAGCAGGGGCACCGGGCTCTGTCCCAGCTCCACCCCAAGTCCCAGAGGGGGACAAAGTTAGCAGGAGAGGAGACGCCCACTTAATCAGATGGTGGACATGACCAAGGGGGCTCTGCTTTCTAACTGCACAGACAGCATCACTCTGTGGGACTCCAGGGCCTGGAGGACTAGATTAGCCCAGAGTTTTCGCTCTTTTTTTTTTTTTTTTTTTTTTAATTTTATAGTTATGGAACACTTCACGAATTTGGTGTCATCCTTGTGCAGGGGCCATGCTAATCTTCTCTGTATCGTTCCAATTTTAGTATATGTGCTGCCAAAGCGAGCACGTGTTTTCACTTCTTAGCCAGAAGGTAAACGAGGAGTAAAGTGATTTTCCCTAAGCCACATGCTGGATGGATCAGGTTTAGAAAGTTCCTAGTCTAGCTGTGTGCAGTTAATTCCAGATGAAACGTTAGGGAAAACGGACCAGAGAAGATCCCAGAGGAGTATGGACACTGACTGCCCCCAACAGCGCTCTCTGGAGCCTGTCAGTGCCTGCAGAGGCCTCTCCCAGTAAGAAGGGAGGGCTGGCCAGTCTCTGTGACCGCCCCACTTCTCTCGGCTGTGGATTATCAGTAAGGCATTGCTGGGTCCACTCTGAACCATGAACAGTCCTGCCAGCTCTGGTGCTGGGGGAGAACCTGCCTGTGTCAGGAGGTATGGTTGCTGGGCTTGATCCTGCCCCCGACAGCCCTCTGGGCAGTTGCCTACCTCCATATGTACATTATAACAAAGTGAATGCCAGGGTCCCTAGTAGCACTGACAGCCTGAGGCCCCATGCTGCCCAAGCAGGCAAGAACAGGGAGAAGAGGCCACTTGTAGGGCAGTTGGGGTCTCAGCCATAAGGAAAGGAGCTCGGGATCCATGCCAGGTGCAAGGGAGCTACAGTGGGTCAGAGGAACGCTGAGAAGGGAGCCCCTGAGGGCTGGCTCCGTGCCATGGGAATCCTGCAAACCCAGCTGCCTCACCTCTCCCCCAACCCCCCCTCCAAATCCGCCTAGCCACACTGCTGACCTAGCCCCTGGGCCTCACAGAGCAGCCCTGCTCCCTGTCCTTGTTGAAGTCTCTAGCCCCCTTATGGGGTCTCCTGGCTGCTTCCAGCAGCTGCAGACAAGGTCTCTCAGGCTCTGTGCTCAAGAAACCAGCTGCCCCTCCATTTGTGGCCACGAAGCCAGCAGGGAATGGAACCAGCATATTACAAAAAGGACATTATTCTGGGTGGGAAAATGATGTTCACAAAAGTACAGGAACATATCTAAGGTCACGATCTTGTGAATGGAGGTGGCTTTGGGATGGACCAGGGCACAGAAAGAAGGCTGTAGCCTCCATGAACCACCGAGGGCTCAGAAGTGGAGAGGGAAGGAGACGACATGGAGTTGGCTTCACAGGATCAAGAGTGAAGCCCCACCCACCGGCCTCACTAGCGCTCCTGGCTTTAATCCACGGAGACCTCAGCAGCACTGGCTCAAATGTGCTTCTTCCAATGTTCTGCTGTACCCATTTAGCCAATCCCACTCTAGGCATGGCCTTGGCTGAACTGTCTGTAGACGGGAAGCCAGGTCGTTGTCTCTTCCCATTCTCTCTTTGCCAATGCACGCCCAACATCTAAGGAAAGAACTTGAATTCTTCCAGGGTCCCGCTCCCAGCTTCCCATGACCTGAGGAGAGCCAGTCACCATGCAAGTGGCCCTGGAAGGCAGTGACTTTGCAGCTGATGGGAGACATCCTGGCTTGGCAGCCCCCCAGTGGCCACTGAAGCCAGGGGCTGCACAGAGCTGGCACAAGAGGCTTCCAAAGGAAGCAGCTCCATCAGGGAAGTCATTAACTCCGGGATCGCAGATCAATGCAGGAGGCATCTGAGGTAACTGCACTGCCTGTGAGGAGAGGAAAATCCCTGGTTTTGACAACATGGCTGGAAAGAGCAGAGAAGTAGAGCATCTGGCAAAGGCCCCCGCTTTGGGAACCCCAGGTCCAGGCGTTACTATGCACTTAAGATGCTCAGCTTGTTGTGGTGAGGGCAAATAGAGCAATGAGGAGGAGCTAAAAAAAAAAATCAGAGGTCCCCAGACATGCACTAAAAATCCCAGAAGTCACCTGGCGCTGACCCTCTCACAGTTCATTTCCACCTGTGCCCCTCAGCTGCTCCCCTTCACGACTACTCAGATCATTCACAACTCCATGCACACCTCCATATAAAAAGCTCAGAGGAGGCCAGGCGCCATAGCTCATGCCTGTAATCCCAGCACTGGGAGGCCAAAGTGGGAGGATCACCTGAGGTCAGAAGTTTGAGAGCAGCCTGACCAACATGGTGAAACCCCATCTTTACTAAAAATACAAAAAATCCGCTGGGTGTGGTGGCAGACACCTGTAATCCCAGCTACTCGGGAGCCTAAGGCAGGAAAATTACTTGAACCTGGGAGGTGGAGGTTGCAGTGAGCCGAGATCATGCCATTGCACTCCAGCCTGGGCAACATGAGCAAAACTCTGTCTCAAAACAAACAAACAAACATACTCGGAGGGGGCTGGGCACAGTGGCTCACACCTGTAATCCTAGTGCTTTGGGAGACTGAGGCGGGCAAATCACTTGAGGTCAGGATTTTGAGACCAGCCTAGCCAACACCATGAAACCCCATCTCTACTAAAAATACAAAAATAAGCCAGGTGTGGTGGCACACGCCTATACTCCCAGTTGCTCAGGAGGCTGAGGCAGGAGAACCCTGGAGGCGGAGGTTGCAGTGAGCTGAGATTGCACCATTGCACTCCTGTCTGGGCAAGACAGCGAGACTCTGACTCGAAAAAAAAAAAAAAAAATTAGCCAGGCATGGTGGTGTGTGCCTCTAGTCCCAATTACTCCGGAAGCTGAGATAGGAAGATCACCTGAGCCTGGAGAGGTTAAGGCTGCACTGAGCCGTGATCATACCACTGCACTCCAGCCTGGGCAAGAGAGTGAGATCCTGTCTCTAAATAAATAAATAGCATTCCCACCACCCCAGAAAGTTCTTTTTGCTCCTTGCCAGTCCATACCCAAGGCCCCGTCACTTTTCTGACTTCCATCACCAGAGGTCAAATGTGCCTGCCCTTGAGCTTCACAGAATCATGCATGACAGATGCACTTGGGTGTGCCCTGGAGATCCCCTCTGTCTGCTGTGTGTCAGTTGCTTGTTCTTTTTCCAGGTTCGAACATTTGAGTGTTATGAAAAAAGCTGCATGAACTTCTTGTGCCAGTCTTTTCGTGGGCATATACTCCCACTTCTCTTGGAAATAAATACCTGGGAGTGGAACTGCTGGGTCATAGGGCAGGAGCGTGTTTAATTTACCAGAAATTATCAGCTTTTCAAAGTGGTTGGAGCATTATGCATTCCCACCTGTGAAATATGAGAGTTCCAGAGTTCCATTTGTTTCATGTCCTTGATATTTTCAATCTCTTTAATTTTAGGCATTCTGGTGGGTGTCTAGTAAACGCTACTGTTTTTACTACTAGGTACGTAGGAACCTGTGCACCAGGACCTGTACAGGAATGTTTATAACAGGACTGTGTAATAGCTGAAAACTACAAACAATTCAAATGTCCATCACTATAGAATCGATAAATTGTGGTACATTTGTGCCATACAGTAAAATGAATAAACTCCAGTTTTAGAGATGAACAAGGATGAATATGGCCAAAAAACTATTATGTCGAGTTGAAAGAGTGGTCATGGATAAATGCTCACAGCATGAATCCATGAAAAGCTAAAAAATATGCAAAGCTAAGCAAGACATTGCCTATGTCTCTCTAAAAGACAGTAATAGAGAAAAATCAAGGAAACAACACAAAATTCAGGGAATTCCTCTGGAGGGGGAAGAAAGGTGGATGAAATAAGGAGAGCTGAAGAGGCTTCAGGAGTACTGGGTACCTCATAATCCAGGTGGTGGGTACAGAAGGTTTTTTTCTTTTGAGACGGAGTCTTGCTCTGTCGCTCAGGCTGGAGTGCAATGGTGTGATCTTGGCTCACTGCAGTCTCCTCCACCTCCCGGGTTCAAGCGATTCTCCTGTCTCAGCCTCCTGAGTAGCTGGGATTACAGGCGCATGCCACCATGCCCAGTTAATTTTTTGTATTTTTAGTAGAGATGGGTTTCACTATGTTGGCCAGGCTGGTTTTGAACTCCTGCCCTCAGGTGATCCACCCACCTAGGCCTCTGGAAATGCTGGGATTACAGGCGTGAGCCACCGTGCCCAGCCATGGAGTATTTTTTATGTTTACTCTTTATATTTTTTTGTTGTTGTTTTAATGTGTCCTGCAATTCACAATGTTTATTCTTTTTCTAAAAATTTATATATTTTCTTTATTTTTTTGCCAGAAGGTATTCTCATCTGAACAATATTTATTCTTTAAAGAACACACATACAATATATACTACTTTGAGTCTGTGATGCATTTCATAGTAAAATCTAAAATTCTCTTAGGTTAAAAACATGTTTTGTTTTATTTTTACTTATATAAATAAGTAAAATATAATAAATATATAAATAAAATTTATTTATTTGGGAGACCAGAAAGGAACTGCTGCAATATACCAGGTGGTGGAGAAATGGCTGTATGTACTCTGAAAGGCTTCACTAATAGGGTAGTTGGAGGGTACAAGGAGGGGGCCCATGGGGGAGGGGGAAGAGGGTGGGGAAGAGAAAAGAGAGGAATCAGGGAAACACACAGCCTGTGGCCTGAGCAACCTGGTGGATGGGGTTGCCATTCACTATACAGAAAAAAAAAAACCCAATGGGTTTGGGTGGGAAAAAACAGAAGTTCTGGTTAAACTTAAGCTATCTTTTGGGCCGGGTGCCGGGCACGGTAGTACGTGCCTGTAGTCCCAGCTACTCAGGAGGCTGAGGTGGGAGGATCGCTTGAGCCCAGGAGTTCTGGGCTGTAGTACGCTATGCCGATCGGGGTGTCCGCACTAAGTTCGGCATCCATATGGTGACCTCCCGGGAGCGGGGGACCACCAGGTTGCCTAAGGAGGGGTGAACCCGCCCAGGTCAGAAACGGAGCAGGTCAAAACTCCCGTGCTGATCAGTAGTGGAATCGTGCCTGTGAATAGCCACTGCACTCCAGCCTGGGCAACATAGGGAGACCTCGTCTCTAAAAAAAAAAAAAAAAAAAAAAACATATCTTTTAGGCCGGGTGTGGTGGCTCATGCCTGTAATCCCAACATTTTGGGAGGCCAAGGCGGGAGGATCACTTGAGGTCAGGAGTTTGAGACCAGCCTGGACAATACAGTAAGACCTCATCTCTACAAAAATGTAAAAACATTAGCTGGGCATGGTGGCATGTGCCTGTAGAACTAGTTACTCAGGGGGCTGAGACAGAAGGATCACTTGAGCCCATGAGTTCAAGGTTGCAGTGAGTTGTGATCATGCCAGGGCACTCCAGCATGGGCGACAGAATGAGACCCCGACTCAAGTCTTCTAGACATCCACATGCAGATGGAAAGAGGCAGTTGGACACACCTGTCTGAAGCTCATGGGTGAGGTCACAATTAGAGGGATGTATTTGAGAGTCATCAGAGTACAGTTCGTTCTTAAAAGTACAGGACCGGCTGGGCGCGGTGGCTCACACCTGTAATCCTAGCACTTCGGGAGGCTGAGGTGGGTGGATCACCTGAGGTCAGGAGTTCAGGACCAGCCTGGCCATCATGGTGAAACCCCATCTTTAAAAAAAAAAAAAAAAGTACAGGACCAGAACAAATCTAGGGAGGGCCTGCCACAGACAAGAGTATACGCCTCAGGACAGAGCCTGGGGCACTCTGCTGTCCAAAACAGAGGCCTGGAAAGAAACACGAAATGAGGCAGGGGGGAGAAACAGCCCTGTAGCTGGGAAGCCAAGAGAAGAAAGGTTCCAGAATGAAGGAGGAATTAACAGTGTCAAGTGTTGTGAAAAAGTAAGGTGAGGACTGAGAATTGACCACTGGATGGAGGGCAGTGGTGACCTTCACAATGACTGATCCAGGGGTATCAAGAGGCTGCAGTGGCCAACAAGTACAGGAAAAGATGCTCAATGTCATTAATCAACAGGGAAATGCAAATCAAAACCACAATCAGATACCATTTCCTGCCCATTAGGGTGACTATAATCAACAAGACAGATAATAACCAGTGTTAGTGAGGATGTAGAGACATTGGAACCCTCAGACTTTGCTGGTGGGAATGTGAAATGATGCAGTCACTTTGGGAAACAGTCTGGCCATTCCTCAAAAGATTAAATGTCCAAGCACCATAATATATGACTCAGCGATTCTACTTCTAGGTATATACCCAAGAGAAACGAAAACTTAGATCCACATGAAAACCTGTACCCATGGCCGGGCGCAGTGGCTCACCCCTGTAATCCCAGCACTTTGGGAGGCCGAGGTGGGCAGATCATGATGTCAAGAGATTGGGACCATCCTGGCCAACATGATGAAATCCCATCTCTACTAAAAATAACAAAAATTACCTGGGCATGGTGGCATGCGTCTGTAGTCCCAGCTACTCAGCAGGCTGAGGCAGGAGAATCACTTGAACCCAGGAGGCAGAGGCTGCAGTGAGCCGAGATAGTACCACTGCACTCCAGCCCAGCAGGAGTGAGACTCCGTCTCAAAAATAAATAAATAAATAAATAAATAACCTTGGAACAAATGATTTATTTCGGCATAATTCTTAAAAGCGCCCATGTCAGCAGGGAAATGCAAATCAAAACCACAATCAGATACCACTTCCTGATGGAACTCAAAGTTCCATCAACCAATACATGAATAAACAAAATGTGGTATATCCATACGAGAGAGTATTATTCAGACATAAAAAGGAATGAAGTTCTGATACTTGCTACAGCATGGATGAACCAGAAAACCCCATGTTAAGTGAAAGGAGCCAGGCACAAAAGGCCCCATGCCGGATGATTTATGTAAAATGTGCAGAATAGGCAAATCCATAGAGACAGACAGTAGACTACTGGTTGCCAGGGGAGAATGGGGAATGACTGCCAGGGGGTTGGAGTTTCCTTCTGAGGGTGATGTTCTAAAATCGTTTGTGGTGAATAGACTAAAAGCTACTGACTTGTATCCTTCAAATACATGAACCGCATGGTGTGTGAATTACAGTTTAATAAAGGCATTACAACAAAAGAGGGGGATGGGGCTGGGTGCGGTGGCTCATGCCTGTGATCCCAGCACTCTGGCAGGCCAAGGTGAGCAGATCAACCTGGGGCCAGGAGTTCAAGACCAGCCTGGCCAACATGGTGAAACCACTTCTCTACAAAAAATAACAAAAATTAGCCAGGGATGGTGGTGGGAGCCTGTAGTCCAAACTACTTGGGAGGCTGAGGCAGGAGGATTGCTTGAACCGGGAGGCAGAGGTTGCAGTGAGCCGAGATCATGCTATTGTACTCCAGCCTGGGTGACAGAGTGAGACTGTTTCAAAAAAGAAAGGGTGGGGTGCCGGGCGCAGTGGCTCACACCTGTAATTCCAGCACTTTGGAAGGCCGAGGCAGGCAGATCACCTGAGGTCAGGGGTTTGAGACCATCCTGGCCAACATAGCAAAACGCCATCTCTACTAAAAACACAAAAATTAGTTGGGCATGGTGGCATGCACCTGTAATCCCAGCTACCTGGGAGGCTGAAGCAGGAGAATGGCTTCAACCTGGGAGGTAGAGGTTGCAGTGAGCCAAGATTGAGCCACTGCACTCCAGCCTAGGTGACAGAGTGAGACTCTATCTTGAAAAAAAAAAAGAAAAGAAAATGGGATGGAAGAGAGTGGAATGTGGAATGGGGTCTGGCTGGGAGATGGTCCAGAATGTATGTATACTGATAGGAATGATTTACTAGAGAAGGAGAAATTTATGATGCAGGAAAAGAGGTGAACAGAGGAACAAGGGCTGGGAGCAGCAAGAGGGGATGATGGGATTGAGTGTTGTCTTGGAAGGGCTACTTATGGGACAGGTGGCAAAGCAGAGCAAGTGGCACAGACAGTGAGGAGGGTCCCTTTATTGTTCGGGTTGGAGATTTACAGAGAGACCAGATGTGAAACAGTCTTCTAAGAGAGAAAGAGAGTGACTAGGGAAATTTAGAAGGTAACAAAGCAACAGTATGGTCTATTTTTTTTTTAACAGTCTCACTCTGTTGCCCACGCTAGAGTTCAGTGGCGCGATCTCGGCTCACTGCAACCTCCACCTCCTGGGTTCAAGCAATTCTCCTGCCCCAGCCTCCCAAGTAGCTGGGACTACAGGGCCTCGCCACCACACCCTGCTAATTTTTGTATTTTCAGTAGAGACGGGGTTTCACCATGTTGGTCAGGCTGATCTTGAACTCCTGACCCCAAGTGATCTGCCTGCCTTGGCCTCCCAAAATCCTGGGGACTACCAGTGTAAGCCACTGTGCCCAGCCAACACTATGGTCTTCTAAGAGGTGTGGTCACAAATATAGCAAATTTGAGGAGACCATTTATCAACAAATGTTCCCTGAATGGTCCATGTCAGGGCAGCAAGGGCCCTGAAGACCTCGCCTTCCACCATCAGGAGATGCAACCTTGAGCTACTTCCACCTCCCGGTACAGGAACCTCAAAGGAAACACTCACCAGCTCACAGGAAAAAAAACCCGAAAGCCATGGACTGAGAAGGAGAGTGCCCCAAAAGGAGAACAGCAGGGACTGTTTTGGAGGCTGTAGCAGCTTTAGAGCCATTCTCGGTCAGATTCCAGGAGACAGCCATCATCACATTAACCTAATGGAGCACGGAATAGCACGGCTTCAGACCAGCACAGCTGAACACAACCTTCCTGGCAGGCAGAGAAAAGAAACGTCAAAATAAGGCCCTGAGGCTGGGGGGGGATGGGTGTTGCTTGCCTCCGGGAGGGAGGGGAGAGGGACAGAAGCCTAGCCCAACACTCAGATAAAGCCTCCTCCACCCAATTCCACACAGCCTGAGGACATGTCCCAAAGCTCATTCTAAAGGCATCAAGCCACAGCCTACTGCTCCAATGGCCTGATGCTTTATGAACCTCTGAGTGTTTTCGGGGATAGCCTCTCATTTAGTATGCGCAGAAGTCCCAGGACCAGCTGAACAAGGTCAGCCAGGCAGAAGTGAAGATGCTTTAATACCATGCCAGGTCTGATGACTTCAAGCCTAGAGCTCCTTCCACAGACCCCACTGCCTTCCCAAAGCACTCTTCTACTAACTGGGATACAACCATCAAAAGATTCCCTGTGCCCCAGATCCCTGCCAGCCTAGTAACCCAGAACACTCCCTGTCTCCTGGGGGAGGCAGCACCTGAACCTAGCAGAAGAAGCTGGCAGGGTTAGGGGGTGGCCAGTTATCTTGAAGAGACCGAAAAGCCCTTCCCTCCCTGACAACTCAAATGCAGCGAGGCCTGTCCTTGACCTGTCTGAGAATGGGCCGCTTCACCACCCAAGCTTGGTTAACTGAAGTTACCTGCATTGCAACACCCTGGCATCAGTCTCTGGCATGGACCCCTCAGCACTACCCTAAGGACTCAAGGCCTTTCCGCTCCGCAGCACCAACCCCTCGGGCAGCCCCTGGCTTCCTGCAGGACATCCAGCCTTATGTCCAGCTGAAATCTGAGCTCTGGTACCTCCAATGCTGCCCAGAGCTCGTGGCCAGAAAACCAAAAGGCAAGACCTAACATACTTCTTCAAACCAAGAGTGTCACTTTGGCTTTCAATGAAGTCCTAGAGAAATAAACTGTCAGCCTTCACTGTAGTCCCAGCTACTCGGGAGGCTGAAGCAGGAGAATTGCTTGAACCCAGGAGGCGAAGGTTGCGGTAGATCGCGCCACTGCACTCCAGCCTGGGTAACAAAAGCAAAACTCCATCTCAAAAAAAAAAAAAGACTGACAATTCTCGACCGGCTGTGGGGGCTCACACTTACAATCCCAGCACTTTGGGAGACTGAGAACAGAGAATCGCTTGAGTCCAGGGGTTGGAGCCTCGGCAATATACTGTGACCTTATCTCTATTTTATGAAAAAGTTTAAAACACCTGTGTGGGGAAGACGAGGACTCTCCACACTCTAGACAGCTTTTTCCCCACTTTTTTGAGACAGGATCTTGCTCACTTTGCTGCCCAGACTGGACTGCTGTGGCACGATCACAGCTGACTGCAGCCTTGACCTCCTGCGCTCAAATGATCCTCCTACCTCAGGTCCCCGAGTAGCTAGGACCATAGGCACACGCCACCAGACCTGGCTAATTTTTTTTTGTAAAGACAGGGTCTTGCTATGTTGCCCAGGCTGGACTTGCACTCTGACTCTTGCCTCAGCCACCCAGGTAGCTGGGACTACAGGGGTGCACCACTGTGCCCAGTCCAGACTACTTCTTTTGTTGTTTTTTTGTTGTTGTAGACATGATGTCTTGCTATTTTGCCCAGGCTGGTCTCGAACTCCTGTTCTCAAATGACCGTATCAACTTGGCTTCCCGAAGAGCTGGGGTTATAGGCATGAGCCACCTTGCTCAGCCCTCAGACTTCTTTGCTTTTTATTTCATCTGATACTCTGTTGTTGTTGCTATTTTCAAACAGACTGAGTTTAATCCATTTCACTTTGGACTTACGTTACTATCTTAGAGTTTTGTCTACTCTTTTTCTCTTCCTGACTCCAGCCTCCCTCACCACATATCCCCCGCTCCTGGTTTGGAAATTATATTCCTATTCTTTTAGTGATTAATCTTATATTGTTAGCATATGTACATTTCGATGAAGTCTTCAGTTTTTCAGTAATGCCATTCTCTTCTTTTTTTGAGACGAAGTTTCGCTCTTGTTGCCCAGGCTACAGTGCCATGGTGCGATCTTGGCTCACTGCGACCTCCACTTCCCAGGTACAAGCGATTCTCCTGTCTCAGCCTCCTGAGTAGCTGGGACTACTAGCCACTACGCCTGGCTAATTTTGTATTTTTAGTAGAGATGGGGTTTCTCCATGTTGGTCAGGCTAGTCTCGAACTCCCAACCTCAGGTGATCTCCTGCCTCGGCCTCCCAAAGTACGGGGATTACAAGCATGAGCCACCGCACCCAGACAGCAATGCCATTCTCTTAACAAGACAGAAATTTGGTGTGGTTTAAAATTATCTACTTTATTTTTATTATTCCTCAGTAATGTGGTCAACAATTCTAGTTTTCCCTTTAAAAAAAAAATTAAAGCCCATTTAGATCCTGGTGTTTTTTTGGTTGTTGTTTCTGTTTTGCCGTCTGTGGCAGATACTGCTGGCTGCCTACCAGCGGCCACTCTCTTTTTTGCTTGCCAACAGAATCCTGATTTGTTAGGGCAGCTAAGGACCCATCCTGGCAGATGATGCAAGAGTGGCCAAAGCCAACCAGAGCCAACCACAGCAAGCCTGTCCCTTTTTCACCAGGAATTGGTCTGAGGATGGACTAGCTCAGGCCAATGACACCCAAGGGAGTACCTGCTAAGGCCATGTTGGAAAGATTCTCCTTTCCAAATAAGTGGCCAGGCGCAGTGGCTCATGCCTGTAACCCCAGCACTTTCGGAGGCTGAGGCAGGCAATTACCTGAGGTCAGGAGCTCAAGATCTGCCTGGGCAACATGGTAAAACACCATCTCTACTAAAAATACATAAATTAGTGGGAGTGACGGCAGGTGCTTGTAATCCCAGCTACTCAGGAGACTAAGGCACAAGAATCACTTGAACTTGGGAGGTGGAGGTTGCAGTAAGTGGAGATCACACCACTGTACTCCAGCCTGGGTGACAGACGAAGACTGCATCTAAAAAAAAAAAAAAGCAGCACACGAAGAGAAAGCTTCCTTTCTCCTAAGATCTCCTTGCCTTCCTGCCTGGGATGTTACAGGGTGATGATAGAATGTCTGGAGCTGTGGCAGCCATCTCACAACCATGAGAAACATCTTGCACCCTAGGATGGCAGAGTAGAAAGATCCAGGGTCCTTCATGTTGCTATGTGACTACTGCTCCAACCCTGGAACTACTGACCTCCACACTTCTTGCTATAAGCTAATCCACTGTTTTCCAGTTTAAGTCATTGTGGGTTATTCTGCTACTTACATCCTAATATCCTGTTAATAGTTAATTCAATTTACAAACATAACATGTCCACTGCTGTGCTCACCGTTGGCACTAACAACCTGCTCTTTCTTCAGGAGTTTACTTTTCTTCTTACTGAAGTACATCTTCAACCATTCTTTTTTTTTTTGAGACGGAGTCTTGCTGGGTCCCCAGGCTGGAGTGCAGTGGCGCAATCTCGGCTCACTGCAACCACCACCTCCCAGGTTCAAGTGATTCTCCTGCCTCCCCCCTCCTGAGTAGCTGGGATTATAGGCATGCACCACCATGCCTGGCTAATTTTTGTATTTTTAGTAGAGACGGGATTTCCCACACCTGATATTGCAGTGAGCTAAGATCGCGCCTGGGCAACAAGAGTGAAACTCCATCTCAAAAAAAAGGAAAAAGTTAGCTGGGCATGGTGGTGAGTGCCTATAGCCCTAGCTGCTCAGGAGGCTGAGGTGGCAGGATTGTTTGAACCAGGGAGGTCAAGGCTGGTGGCATGTTCCTGTAGTCCCAGCTACTCAGATCATGCTACTGCACTCCAGCCTGGGTAACAGAGAGAGATTCTGTCTCTTTAAAAAATAAAAAGCTAAAGCCCCAGGAAATGGTCGGTAGCAACTTTTCTCAGGCTACTTTCCAGCCTATGGATTCAAGCAAATTCCTAGCTCTAATTCCATGCTCCAAATGGAGCACTTTATAGCTCTGTTAGCCCAAATTTCTGCTTCCAGACTCAGAGACCAGCAGGCCTGCAGCTTCAGCCCTGCTGTCTTCTTTGTGTTGCTAGTTCTCATCCACAGGGATGTTTATCATTTTGAGTGTGGTAGGGGGTAGAAAAGCAGGGGTATGGATGAATATGTTTTTAGAGTTTTATCTTTTTATGCATTACTGCTATGTGTTTAGAGCATAAATTTACAGTGCCATCTTGACTGGATGAATTGGATTTAACTATTCGTACCAGGGAACTGGGGGATCCCTGCCAATACTAATCTCTTGGGAATAGGTATCAAACCATCTCTAACAAGATTCATAGAACTCTAGCCAACACCATGAGGGAAGGAGACTGAGATACCCTGGGGTAAACTGATCAAAAGGCCCAACTGAAACTGCTCTCCCATACCCAATGCTACCTTCATTCCAGTCCACAGAAGGATAGGCGCAGGGCGTGCAGACATGCAAACGGGATCTTTCAAATGTGGTCTGGGCAGGCCCTCACTGACCAAGTAACATGGGCCTTAAGCCTCTTCCACACCACTTGACCATTTCAGTCTTGCACATGACTAGTGAAAACTGTACACTGGCTGTACGAACACCCCTGATGGAAGGCCCATCTAACCCTCTTCAAGTCTTTAGTCTGCCTGCACAGGCCCAGCCTGAAGTTCCACTGAAAATCAGAACAATTGATTCAGGAGCCAAATTCTAGTCTAGACTGTTAACCAATAAGCCAAGCAAATTACTTTTAATTTCCAGGCAAATATTTTGTTTGTTTGTTTTTGAAATGGAGTCTTAATCTGTCACCCAGGCTGTAGTGCAGTGGTGTGATCTCGGCTCCCTGCGACCTTCACCTCCTAGATTCAAGCGATTCTCCTGACTCAGCCTCCTGAGTAGCTGGGACTACAGGCACCCGCTACTATGCCCGGATAATTGTTGTTTTAGTAGAGATGGGGCTTTGCATTTTTGGCCAGGCTTTGTTTTCAAACTCCTGACCTCAGGTGACCCACCCGCCTAGGCCTCCCAAAGTGTTGGGATTATATGCATGAGCCACCGTGCCTGGCCAAGAATAAAGGCTATTTTGTTTCTTTTAATTAGAGACAGGGTCTCACTCTGTCTCCCAGGCTGGAGTGCAGTGATGTCACCACGGCTCATTGCAACCTCAAACTCTCGGGCTCAAGTGATCCTCCTGCTGCAGCCTCCCAAGTAGCTGGGACTATAGGCACATGTCACCACACCTGGCTAATTTTTTTTCTTTTTTTTTGAGACAGAGTCTCACTCCGTCACCAGGCGCCAGGCTGGAGTGCAGTGGCGCGACCTCGGCTCAATGCAACCTCCACCTCCCGGGTTCAAGCAATTCTCCTGCCTCAGCCTCCCAAGTAGCTGGGACTACAGGCACGCACCACCACGCCCAGCTAATTTTTTTGTATTTTTATTAGAGACGGGGTTTCACCATGTTGGTCAGGATGGTCTCGATCTCTTGACCTCGTGATCCACCCGCCTTGGCCTTCAAAGTGCTTGGATTACAGGCCTGAGCCACCACACTCGGCCTTTTTTTTTTTTTTTTTTTTTTGAGGTGGACTCTCACTCTGTCGAGGCTGGAGGGCAGTGGCGTGATCTTGACTCATTGCAACCTCCGTCTCCTGGGTTCAAACGATTCTCCTGCCTTAGCCTCCTGAGAGCTGGGACTATAAATGTGCACCACCACACCCAGCCAATTTTTGTATTTTTAGTAGAGATGGGGTTTCCACATTGGCTAGGCTGGTCTCAAATTCCTGACCTCAAGTGATCCACCCACCTCAGCCTCCCAAAGTGCTGGGATTACAGGCATGAGCCATCTTGCCCAGCTTCCAAGATTCTTTAACAATCAAAAGGAAGCAATCCTACCTCCTCTCTTCCTCCCGGATGATCTCAGGTATTGGTTACTGCTGACCACCACTCTGACTCCCAGTCTTACCTATTTCTTTCAGCTGCTAATGTATTTCAAAAGCATGAGATGGGTTGCCCTTATTCATGTGGCCAAGGTCAAGATCCTTAACATAAACAGCATTCAGAGATCCCCAAGGCTCTCCTCCCCAGCCTCATCTCTTATCAGACCCTGCTCTCTAGGGCTTACAAACTAATTTGGATCCCAGGCCAAATATTGACCCACATTTATTAAGATTCTACACTGAAACTAAAAAGACATATATGTGCCTCTCACTTAGAAACCCAACAACTCTGAGGGTACAGAGACCATGCTATTTAATTCCTCATCTCTGTACCACTGTAAGGCCTAGCACTGTCCTGCAAGGAGGCATCAATAAATGTTTGCCCAACTGAGTATCATCTCTCTGCATAAGCCCAGGGCTATAAAAATCAGAAGAAATGATGGTTATAAAAAAATGCTTTGAAACCATTTTTATGAATTATGTAAGTATGCATATGAAAGTGATAATTATATTCTGCCCCCCACTTTTCCATCTCTGACATTCTAGAAGTGAGAGCTTTCTCTAACTTCTCTTGGACCACCCAGAAACATGAGGCCTCAGGTACAAACCAGATTGAATAAATCTGAGCCTGTGGGAAACGGGTGTGCGTGTAAAGCTGAACCAGCTGCCTGGACAGTGACAGGGACAGTGGTGGCCTGCTGCTCTTAAGGGCCTGGGAACACACACCCCACAGGGCTGCTGACCTGGATCTCCTGTGGCTCACTCCCCTAAGATCGCAGGCTCAGTCCTCCCACCTGGGGCTTTCCAGATCA
The DNA here is from genome assembly GCA_036589455.1 of Ateles fusciceps. Lineage (NCBI taxonomy): Eukaryota > Metazoa > Chordata > Mammalia > Primates > Atelidae > Ateles > Ateles fusciceps. Next base: position 16,011,810 of record JAZHEH010003205.1, read on the forward strand.
CTCATCTGTTCACCTCAACTCAAAGCATCTCCAGATATACAAAGTACCTAGAGAAACTTGCATTCACATTGTGGGTTTGCCACTTGTCAGCTAGTGACCATGTAACTTGTCTCATGGTCCTGATCTGTGCAATGGAAATAGCACCCATGTCAAAGGGGTTCTGTGAGGATTACATAAAGGCACAAAAAGCACTGACTCCGTGGCTATGGTCCTGGGTTGGGCAAATTGAAGGCCACAGCTCTGCAGAGTTCATGGCCCTGGATAGGCATCACAAGGAACAAACCCCTGCCGCATAGCCCTGACTCTGGCTCCATAGCACCCCAACACTTCCCCCGCCCGCCCTTCCCGTGTCTGGCTAAGCACAGGCACCCTCCTCCCCCACAGCCCTGCTCTCAGCAGGCACCAGAGTCCAGGAAGGTTGTGGTTTCAAGGCCAGCTCTTCCTTAGTTGATCCTTACCCCTAGACCCAGCAGAGGAGGGTGCACGTCCATTCTGTGGGACACGGCCATGACCCCTTCCCTAGCCCCCACTTTAGCACACCATGTAGAGCAGAGACCTGACCTGAGCTGGCTCTAAATGGCTCCCTGAGGCTTGAGGCCAGAGAGCCACAAGCCAGGAGCAATAGTCTAGAATACAAAGCTATTATAATAAGGGGTTTCTCTGCAGGGCCAAAAGCCTTAGACATTAACAGAGGCAGAAGATGGGTGGAAGACCCTGAAGGTAGGAGACAGGGAGAAACCCAAGTCTCCTGGGAGACTTCTGGAGGAAGTGGGAAGTGGGATGAATAAACAATGGTCCAGGGGAAGCCAGAGAGGGTCTGGAGAGTACGGGGTGGCGTGGGGGGGGTTGTTAGAAGTTTATCTCCCAACCCTGCCCTTTGACTGCCTCCAAGGGGCCATTAAACTGGACCACACTACCTCCCAGGGTGAAGGGACTAAGGTGCTGACAGTCTGCTCTGATTTCCTTTAAAGACAGGATTCAGAAAGCCGGGCAGCTTGGCTGCTCATCACTGCTTATGAGTCTGATCTTAGTCACACCACAGATACATAATAAGGAGCCACCGAGGAGCTGTCAGGGTCTTTTTTTCCCTTCTGCGCTCGTCTGCATGTCTGGAGTATGCTTTGAATCACAAGAGAAAAGCAGAGGATGCGTGCGTTCTGCAAACAGTTATTGATCAACACCAGGTAGTGGCAGCAAGACTGGGAAGATCCCTGGCCGCCTCCCTCATGGTCAGGGGCTGCATCACTGACCCCTTAGCCAAGCCCTTCTTCCAAAGGCCTGGTGGCTCCCTCTGGAAACAATCAGGCCAGCTTCCTGCTCTGTCAAGGAGTACAGAAATGGGGCTCCTCTGTTTTGAGGACTTCCTGCAAGCCCTCCAGCCTACCACAAAGCCAGGGCTCCTTGGTTTTGACAGCCATCCTTCCACCAGGAGGGCTGGCCTTCCAAAGGTAGCAGGGGCAGCTGAGCTCAGAGATTGGTAGCCCAGGGTCCCAACTGTAGGCTTTCCCCTCTGTAAGGAGGCAGAGCTGGTGACAGGAACACTTAAGCACCAGTGGGGCACTGCTGCTGAGGGCAGAGCTAGGGCTTCACGGAGGAAGACGCAGGTGCAGTCCTCCACCGATCGCACCCCTCGGCGAGCAGGACCAAGCTCCCTGCCAAACTTACCCTCATCAAAGTGGGCCCTCCTCAGTCTTCACAGAACATGGGTCAGCCCACTCCTCCCCAAGCCCTGGCTTCCCCAGATACACAGACTAGCCTGGTTGTGGAGGTCCAGGTTGGGTGAGAGAAGGTTAGAAAGAACCTCTGTGCGCTCCACTGTCCTCTCCAGGAAAGGGGTGAAGGGAAGCAAAGTGAGCAGTTTCTCCAGGTAACCTTCAACCCTCTGGCAGGAAATCAGCCGGTAGCAACAGAGCCCCCCACACCACCACAGGCTTTCTGGAACAACCTCCAGCAAGGGTACACAGCAGGAGGAGGAGATTCCAGGGCGGGGGACACAAAAGCTCTCCTGAAAAGCCGAGCCAGGGCAAGTCACGTGAAGTAGCAGGGAGGGAAGGGCATTCCCTCCCCCCTCTCCCAACTCTTGGATGTCAACATCAAGGACTCCTGACTCCGGCCACTCTGCCCCTCGCCTAGGAGAAAGCAATGGGACTGGTGCTTCTGCTGTCTGCCACTGCCCTTGCCTGCCCCTTCCCAAGGCTGGACCATGGCAAGCGGCTCTGGTCTGGGTTCTGTCCTCCCTCTACTGTAAGTTCCGGCAGGTTGGCCACCCTGGAAAACATCAGACCAGCTAGACCCCAGCAGCGGCTGATGCCAAGGGGCTAAGGTAGGGCGCCTCCAAGTCTTGCCCATGCATACCAAGGGAAGAGGAGATAGGCTCTGGAACCTCCAGGCCACAGTCCTTTCCGCCCAGAGTTGAAGGACTGGACTTAAAAACCCAGCATCTATCCCCAGATCCTCTGAGGGATGTGAGAATGGGGAGCGAATACCAGGAGAGAGGTCGCAATCCTACCACCAGCACTGCGAACCTGCAAGACGGGCCCAGGCAGTCGGGGAAGTGACTGCTTCAGTGAAAAGGAAAGCCGCAAAACAAGGTCTGTGGAGTCACTGCATAGGCACAGAGGCCCTCGGGGAAACCAGAGGGCACAGTGATCTGGCTGGCATTCTGAAATAGGCTCGGCCCAAAGCTCCAACTCACAAGACAAGCTAAGCCCCTGAGAATGCTGGGAGCATCTGGAACATGAGGCCCTGAGGGTGCAGCAGCCTCGGGTCTCAGAGGCTTCCCTGTCCTAGCCTGGTGACCAGAGGTCAGAACAGTTCACTCACCTGGCTAGTAGTGGCGTCACACTTGAAAGTACAGGAGAAAACAAGGCTCTTATCATCAGCCACAGTCATGCGCCTCACCTCCTCCACAGGGCCAGTATGACCTCTGCCTATAACCTTTCAGTTCTCCGGCCCAGCCAAGCTACGAAGGTGGGGGTGTGTGCCAGAGCTGCTGGGGCCAGGCAATATGGTGACGGCAACAGTCCAGGCTGTAGGCATGGAGGCCTACTTTGTACCAGTCAAATCTCTCCAAAGGGCTCCTATGTTATCAGTCAGGTGGAGACAGCACAACTGACAACTTGACCCCCTCTTTTTTTTTTTTTTTGAGACGGAGTTTTACTCTTTCACCCAGGCTGGAGTGAAGTGGCACGATCTCGGCTCACTACAACCTCCGTCCCTGGCTTCAAGCGATTCTCCTGTCCCAGCCTCCTGAGTAGCTGAGATTATAGGCGCCTGCCACCATGCCTAGTTAATTTTTGTATTTTTAGTAGAGACAGGGTTTCGCCATGTTGGCCAGGCTGGTCTCGAACTCCTGAACTCTGGTGATCTGCCCACCTCCACCTCCAAAAGGGCCAAAAGTGCTAGAATTAAGGTGTGAGCCACCACTCCTGGCCTTGACCCCCCCTTCTTAGTCTATCCTGCCCTGACTTTTCCCTGTGAGGCAGTAGTTCTTTTGATTTCTTGGGACTGCAAGGGAACACCGAGAATGAAATGGGTGTATTGTGCATGCCAACAAGCAGCAGCCTGGAGTCTGGAGTCTCGAGGCACGTCTGGCTCCTGGGGCCCACCCAGATGCTAAGCAGGATGCAGAGCTGATGCCCCAGGCTGGAAACTGAACTTTGTGGCCAGGATCTTATCTACTTTCTTCATTAACATGTGGTGGGGGTTTTCTTTCCCCGCAAACCTAGAACATTCTTTCCTCCAGCCTACCCCAAAAAACTTCCATCAACCCGGCCAACTTCTAACTTGCCAGTTATGATTCTTGTGGCCCAGTGGGAGGAAGGAACCAGGTGGGGGAGACGTCTATAGTTTCTGCCAAGATCAGATGTTGGAGAAAGCCTTTTGTATGGCAGATCATGGGCTAAACTGGCCTGAGCAGTATGGCAAGAGGTAGATCATATTACAAGGCCTACTTGGAACAAGACTGCGCTCCTAAAAGGTCTAGTCACATAGATACCAATCCCCTAGGAGACCTAGGGAAGGAGGCATCCCCTCCCTTCACCACCACAGCCAAGAGCCCTGGGTAGAGAAGAGGGCAGAACAAAGATCTGACCACAGGGTGGTCAAGTAGTTAGGAGAGGATTCCTGGTGGCACAGGAGAGGATTCCTGGTGGCATGGGCCCTGGAAGATAACCTAGATAGGAGGCAAGCCAGCACTAGGAGGCCAGAGAGCCTGACAAAGGGCCTATAGACATCTGCTGGCCCTGGAGGTGGTTATCTCCTGGGAGGGGGAAGAACAGGGCAAAGCCCTGGAAACAAACCAGTAACCTGTTCTTTGTGAGTCAGGCTGTTTTTATTCTTCACACACTCTATCTTTAGCTTTCTTTTGCTCTCCTTTTATATTTAGTAATGTCTTTTGGAAAGGTCAGTCTGTGGCAACTATGCTAATGGAAACTCAAGGAAGGTGTTTGTATCCATGCTTGGACCAGAAGATTAAAGGGAAGCCATGTCCTCCCGCCCAGCCCAGCCCCCTCCAGAGTGAAAGGTAGAGAAACACAGAGTAAAAGATGGAGGGAACCAGAGGTGGGCCCCTTGCTCAGCTGCTGTGTCCTATGGACATTTCCTTTCCAACAGGGACCCTGGTAGTTCCAGCTAGGAAGAGAGGTCATCATGAACCCAAGGCCAGCCTGGTGCCATCTGATAACTTCCGGCACCAAGCCCGCAGGTGGCTTTGGGAAGAATCACTGCCCTGCACCCTGCTTTTCCTGGTCACTCAGGTTCAGCCCTGGGACGTGGGCTGGGGAGGACAGTGCCCCGAGAGCCCAGCACACACCTGCCTTCATGTCTCCTGAGCTCCAGCTGAGGAGTATCCCTCTTCCTGAGGAGCCGAGGACGTGCTGTGACCTACTCAGGCAGGCTCCCTGGTTGCCAGGGGAATCACTTTACCACCTCTGGAAAGTGGCAATATCAGCTGCTGTGAGTAGGCCCAAAGGGGAGCTTTCCCTGGCACTGCCTCTGAGCCTCACCCCTGGGTGAGAAGAGCGAGGGTGGGGGAGGCCAGGGCCCCTCCTCAGTCCCTGCTGCCCATCCTCAGGAGTGGCCTGTCCTCCTGGATCTGGTGTAAGTTGAGTTATAAGCTCCCTGCCAAGACAACATCCATCGTGCCATGCACTACTGTTGTCAGTTTTGGGGGAATGTGGAAGGGAAGGACACACAGACCTTGGTCCATTACAGTGGCCCCAGAGAGCTGTCTTTGTCATCTGGCTTTATTATATAGCTTGGGGTCACACAGGGATTGCCCATATGATGGTGCGGTCAGGGACTGGGGCTGTGCAGGGATGACCTGGGGGCTGTGAGGTGGGGGCCCAGGGCCCACTTTCAAGGCCCCCCCCTTCTTTGAGATAAAGTCTTACTCCAGCCCACGCTGGAGTACAGTGGTGGGATCATGGCTCACTCCAGCCTTGACCTCCTGCCTCAGCCTCCTGAGTAGCTGTGACCACAGGTGTACACACCACCACCCCTGACTCTGCTTTCAAGCTATTTGCCTCCCCCATTGTGAGGCTAGGGTATCGCCACCCCCACATGTGATTAACTCATGCTTATGAGTTACCATTTTGTTTGTTGTTATTGTTTGTTTTTGTAAAGCCAGGGTCTGACTATGTTGCCCAGGCTGGTCTTGAACTCCTAACCCCAATTCTCCTGTCTCAGCCTCCCAAAGTGCTGGAATTATGGGCCTGAGCCCATAATGCACCCAGCCTGCACTAACATTTTACAGTGAACAATGGACCAATGCTGGAGGACCTTGATTCCAGGACTGGCTGTGCTCAATAGCAGAGTAGCTGTAGGTCTTTGGGCAAATCATAGCTCTCTGGGCCTCAGGTCCTCCATTTGTAAAATGACCATGCTAATACCAGCCTGCTAACCTCACACACTCCCTGCAAAGATTAAATGAGCAATGACTGTAGGCTGTGGAGTGCTAGATACCCAAATAACATCGAGTTTCAGCCTCACAGAGAGGAAGGAAATAGGGACAAGAGGGGACACTGTGGCTAAGCCAAAGGCCACAGGAATCTGTGAGACGGGGCTGGGGGATCAGTTAGAACCTGGACCCAGACAGAAACAGGCAGGGTCCTCTGGGTGCCGAGCAGGAGAGGCGGACAGAGGTCAGTCTGGGCTGGCAGACCGTTCAGGAGAGAACTGGCTGTCAGCAAACGTCTGAAGGGCAAGAGGAAAGACACAGGAGGGAGAGGCTCAGAATAAAAGAGGCATTCAGTTCCAAACTTCACTCCTGAGGAGCTGGTGAGCACTGCCCCAAAGCTCCCAGACACGCCAGCATTTTGTTAATATACACATAATGTCATACCCTCAAAGAGCCCAAAGACCTCATGAGGCCAGCCTTGCCCTCTGGACCAGAGATCCCAGCAAAGTGGCTCACCTGTGTAAGACTGAACTGAGGTCTTAAGTCAGAGGCTCAAAGCCCAGAGCACACAGCTGAGCTCTTACTACAACACCCATTCCTGGCTCTGCCAAGCTGAGTCAAATACCTGTCCTCTCACAAATTGGAGGTGATGGAGAATTGAGTCCAGAAGAGCACAATTTTTGTCTTTCTGTACCTGAAACTGGCACCACTGTCCTGGGCATACTCTTCCAAAGGAAGAGACAGATGGGGAATATGAGTTGCCCAAATCCCCCAACAGAATCCAGAAAGCACGGCCACACCAAAGCCATGTCCTCATCCCAGTCCCAGCAAGAAACAGACCAGCAGATGGGTGGGCATTCAGGAAGCTGATGTCACTGAGGGTCTGCATCTCAGACAGAGCCCTTCCTAACACCAGCCACCATACAGATCACCCCAAGGCCATTAGGAGAAAGAGACCATTGGCCAAAAAGTCAGCACTTTAGACCAGGTTCCGGTGGCTCACGACTGTAATCCCAGTACTTTGGGAGGCCACGTTGGGCAGATCACCTGAGGTCAGGAGTTTGAGTCCAGCTAGGCCAACATGGTGAAATCCCATCTCTACTAAGAATACAAAAAATTAGCCGGGCGTGGTAGTGCCTGTCGTCCCTGCTACTGGGGAGGCTGATGCAGGAGAATCACTTGAATCTGGGAGGCAGAGGTTGCACTGAGCCCAGACGGAGCTACTACACTCCAACCTTGGTGCCCGAGTGAGACTCCATCCCGAAACAAACAAACAAAAAGTCAGCACTTCACACGGGAAAGAGCCCCCTGCCTACAAGTCACACAACCTGGGCTCTTGCTTCAGTTCTTCTGCCTCCTGGTTTGGGGACATTGGGCAAATTTCTCAACTTCCACTTCCTGATCTGCAAATGGAATGACTCAATGATTTTAAGTTCCATTCCACATTCTAACATTCAATTTGAACAAGGTAAATTAACAAATGGCAACAGAACTAGGGCAAAGCAAGGTCTCCATGGGTCAAAATGGTACTGGGCACTGCCTCAACATATCACATCTTTTATTTTTAATTTTAATTAATTAATTTTTTTTTGAGACAGAGTCTCACTCTGTCATGCAGGTTGGAGTGCAGTGGCACAATCCTGGCTCACCTCAACTTCTGCCTCCTGGGTTCCAGTAATTCTTTGGTCTTAGCCTCCTGAGTAGCTGGAACTACAGGTGCACAACACTATGCCCAGCTAATTTTTCTATCTTTAGTAGAGACAGGGTCTCGCCATGGTGACCAGGTGATCCGTCTGCCTTGGCCTCCTAAAGTGCTGGGATTATAGACATGAGCTGCTGTGCCTGGCCTATCACATCTTTTTTATGTTGCCCAGGCTGTACTTGAACTCTTGGACTCAAGCAATCCTTCCACCTTAGCCTCCCAAGTAGTGGGGGAATATAGGCATGTGTCACCATGCCTGGTTCAATATAAGACATCTTCATCATGAACAATAGTTCTTTGGGGAACCATCTCTCCCCAGCTGCCATCTCTGTGCCCTGTAACCCAGGCTTGGGTGCTCAGGGTACCAATGCACCCAGCCACAGTACGTGGTCTGGGGTTGGATACAGACTCCATTTCAGAGTGAACCCAGGACTCTTGCAGGCATCCTAAGAGAGATCCTGAGAGGATGGAGGCCTGTGCCACGAGCAGGCACCTTCTATCATGTGGGAACCAAGAGCGGCATCATTTTCCCCGCATGCAGCCAGACACACCCACAGGCACCTGAATCAAAGGTTTCCCTTTCATCAAAGGGCACTTTAAATTGGATTTTTGGCTGGTGTAATTAAAGAAGTCCAAATGATACAATCTTGCACACATGTACAACCCTTTTCCATTTAATTTGCAAAAACTTTATAAAGCTACTTACTTGACATCTGATGCAGAAGGGCTGCCCTGAACCTGCCCCTTAAAATCCCTACCTTTGGGCCGGGCACGGTGGCTCACGCCTGTAATCCAAGCACTTTGGAGGCCAAGGCGGGTGGATCACCTGAGGTCGGGAGTTCAAGACCAGCGTGACCAACACGGTGAAACCCCGTCTTAAAGAAAAAATAAATAAAAAAATAAAAATAAAATAAAATCCCCACCCTTGATAAATCAACCCAGCTCAGAGGCCCACAAGAGCAGAAGTGGTCTGGGTACTGACGTTCAGGGATTCCTGTAAGTAGCTCAGTTCTGGCCAGGACCGAAATCCTTCTCCAGCCAGGGACACTGCCCAGACATGCAGATGGTGAGGGAAACCCTGACTACATCACCATCCAGGGTGGCCTGAGAGTAAGCACTGCCCACCATCGGAGTCCCCCAACCACAGGGATGCCTCAGCAGGGAAGGGTGTCATGCCTTTTGCTGTCGAGCCGTACCTTGAACGAGCTAAAAGGGTCAGGAAAAGAGAACATGACCATGAATATAGAATGTAACAGGAAGTTAGGATCCTACATTCCATTTCTCATCTTGCAATGCATTATGGGGTTATGGGAGCTAAAGCCTTTTTTTTTTTTTTTTTTTTTTTGACGACTCTCACTCTGTCGCCCAGGCTGGAGTGCAGGGGCACGATCTTGGCTCACTACAACCTCTGCCTCCCAGGTTCAAGCGATTCTCCTGCCTCAGCCTCCTGAGTAGCTGGGACTGCAGGCACACGTCACCACACCCAGCTAATTTTTTATATTTTTAGTAGAGATGGGGTTTCACCATATTGGCCAGCCTGGTCTCAAACTCCTGACCTTGTGATCTGCCCGCCCTGGCCTCCCAAAGTGCTGGAATTACATGCGTGAGCCACTGCACCCAGCCCTCAAAGTGTTCTCCGCCGGGCGTGGTGGCTCACCGCTGTAATCCCAGCACTTTGGGAGGCCAAGGCAGGTGGATCACGAGGTCAAGAGATCGAGACCATCCTGGCCAACCTGGCCAACACCGTGAAACCCTATCTCAATTAAAAAAAAAAAAAAAAAGTGTTTTTCAACCTTTAAGAATTATCTCTGGGCCGGGCGTGGTGACTCACGCCTGTAATCCTAGTACTCTGGGAGGCCAAGGCAGTTGGATCACAAGGTCAAGAGATCGAGATCATCCTGGCCAACATGGTGAAACCCTATCTCTACTAAAAATACAAAAAAATTAGCTGGGTATGGTGGTGCGTGCCTATCGTCCCAGCTACTTGGGAGGCTGAGGCAGGAGAATTGCTTGAATCCGGGAGACAGAGGTTGCAGTGAGCTCAGATTTGTACCACTGCACTCCAGCCTGGCAACAAAGGGAGATTCCATCTCAAAAAATAAATAAATAAATAAAATTTTTTAAAAAATTGGCCACAATACAAAAAAAAAAAAAAATTATCTCTGGATTTTCTTTGTGTTGAGAAAGGGGCTCGCTCTGTTGCCCTGGCTGGAATGCAGTGGCACAAAAATGGTTCACTGCGGCCTTGACCTCCAAGGCTCCAGCAATCCTCCCCACCTCAGCCTCCTAGTAGCTGGGATCACAGGTGTGTACCACCATTCATTCCCAGCTACTTTCAAAAATATTTTTCTACCGACAGGGTCTCCCTATGTTTCCCAGGCTGGTCTGGAACTCCTGGGCTTAGGCAATCCTCTTACCTCAGCATCCCAAAGTACTGAGATTACAGACATGAGCCACCATACCTGATCATCTCTGGCTTTTCAAATGATGCCGGTCACTCCCCTGAACACCAGACCCATCCATCCCACTAATTTCTGGATGTTATCCTTTTATCTCTTTTTTTTTTCCTTTTTGTGAAGAACAGGGTCTCACTATATGGCCCAGGCAGGTCTCGAACTACTGAGCTCAAGCTATCCTCCCGCCTCTGCCTCCCTAAGAGCTGGGATTACAGGCATGAGCCACAGCGTGTGGTTCTGGATGCTATCCTTTAGACGATATACCTTAGAGGTATCCCAAAAGTACTTCAAACTCCACCTGCCCCAAATCAAACTCAGCATAATCCAAGCCCCTCAAACCCAGTCTTCTTTCTGCATTCCTAATTCTGGGAAAGGGACCCCCATCCATCTAACCCTGAAACTTAAGAGTCATATGTGAGCCCTTCCTCCTCAGCCTCTCACAGCCAATCTATTTATTATAAATCCCAACTGATTTTTACCACCAAAATGTCTCTCAGTTCTATTTCTTGCTCTATCATTCCATCCAAGGAAATGTCATCCTTCACCTCCAGCAGCCTCCTAACCACTTAAGCCCCAGATCTACTGAACAGACCCCCTCCAATTCCTTCTTCATAGGGAACCCAAGGTCTTCACATAAGCAAATCTCATCAGATCCCCATCTCTAACTCAGCCAGACCTCCCAGTGCTCTGGGGTAAAGGCCCCCAGGTCTGGCTGGCTGAGATGCAGGGTAACCCTGAGACCAAAATGGAAGAGAAAGGTCTGGAAGTCACTGCTCTGTCCACAGCCCTGGCGCCACTCCTTGGGGAGGCTTCAAACTCCTGAGTCAGGCTCAGAATGAGCTCAGTATTGCTGGGTTTGCCCCCTCCCCAGTGCAGAGCTGACCGCAGATGGGAAAGGGAACCCGTGGCCAGGCAGGGGAAACCCAGCTGGGCTGAAGCCAGGAGCTGTGTATTCAGGAGGAGGTGACAGAGCCGCAGCAGCACCACAATCAACTGTCAGTATTTGTGGGGCCAGCTAAGAGAAGACAGCTATCTGGGATTACAAAACTCAAGGAGTCTATCTTTTTCCTCTTATCAGACTGAACTTTGGCAGCCTTGCCATTAACAATTCCTCCCACAATCCCTATAAGCACAATTCTTTGTGATCAGCCCAGCCCAGCCAAAAGCTGCCGGAAAGCCTGCCCCTTCCTCCCTGTTAGGGTGGGGCTTGGGGCCCATCTCTCCCCAGACCCCTCTATCCTAACCCTCCTTCAACACGATCCAGGAAATCTTATGCTGTGTTCAAACTGGATTCCCCCAAGGTCCCCAAATGTTCCCTGGCTTCTCAGTTCAGGCCTTTGTATCCTGGTATGTGTGGCCTTTTCCTCACCATCTTCCTCCTCTTCTCTACAATGAGACTCTACCCCACCCCTTCCAAGCAGGTTTTCAGCTCCTCACAGATCCGCCACGTGGCTGTGCAGCTGACCCAGAGCCTTCCAGGATCAGTCTGTGATCTCCACCGCCCACCCTGGCTTTGGGGAAAAAAACCTGGCTAGAGCAGAGCACGGGACGTAAAGGGGTGGGGGAGAACTTGGCAAAGAAAAAACCAGGAATCCTATTAACTTTCACCCCAGGGCCTAAATGATGGCCAAAGTAAGAAGGGAGGAGAGGGTCCAGATGGAGTTTTCTCCCTAAATCCAGGACAGAGCAGGAGTTGGAAGTGGGGGCGAGGAACTACTAGACACAGGGGAAATGAGCACAGCTCCCTTGGCTGCAGGAGCCTGGATTCTCCAAGGAGATGCCAGAGCAGGCTGGCTGCTGCTGAACACATCCAAACAGGTTAGGAGAAAGTTCAAGCCAATTCCCACAGACATTTGGACCTCATGATGGACTCCTGGGCCCCTCAGTACTACCTCCTTACTCAGGCTGTGGCGCGCTTCTGTCAGTCATATTGACCAGATGGCTTGAGAGTAAATCCCTGAGCACAATCACAGATGAGGTCTCCCAGACTTAGAGAGGGAGTGACTTGCCCTATGTCACACGGCACCAAAACCCTGTGGCAGCGAAGGCAGCAAGAATCCTGTATGCATCCACCCAGACCAAGCCCTGGACTATGTGCCCCCTGAGAATAACAAGCTGCTTCCCCTTGAAGACAGACAAACAGGCCTGCCCTGAGGCTCCTGGGCCCTCGGCCAGCCCAGGCCTCCACCTGGGCCTCTGGACTGCCAATAGACAGCCAGCAGGCCTCACTCTGTCCACACAGCATGAGTGGCAGGGAGTGCCCAGGGACCCAGGCTGGGCAGGAACTGCCAGGACTGGCAGCATGGGTGGAAGATAACGCCCTCCAAAATACCTGAGCCAGGTCTGAAGGGGCTGAGGAATGCAGACAGCTGGGTACTGCCACTTGAGATTAAAACTCACACTCATTCTAGAAGTCTGCCCACTGCGGCTTAAAGCAAGAGTAAATTGCTTTTCAGGCACTGAGGAAAATCCTTCATCAAACAGCCGCCACTGATTTTGGGCTGCACCTCGCTCATATAAACTATTGACCTGCTCCCCATGCCTCAGCCTCTTCCATCTAAGGAAGAGCCAGAGCTGGTCCCCTCAATGAGGGGGAGCCTGAACAGGGTCCCCATTCCTCTCCTTACTATCTCCTCCAACCTATGAACCTGGGATCTCCCCTGGGCCATGCTGGATGCCTCAGGAACCAGCCAAACACTAAACAGGCCTGGATCCAGGGAAATACTAAACCCTCTGGGACAGGAAGGAGCAGAGAGAGGGCCAGGCCCCACAAACTCCCTTGTGGCCTGGCAACCCAAACCAGGGACTCACACTGCTCCCTAGAGCACCCAAAGAGAGATGGGAACAGAGGAGGCAGGGGTTCTCTCCTCTCCCTTCCCTTTCCCATGCAGCCTCATTCCCTTAGGTTGCTGCCATCTTTTCTTGTGCAGCCTACAGATTCCACACAGGCTCATAAAAACTTTCACTTCCCCCTGAAAGTCAGGTTCCAATTTGCTGCCTACATCAAATCGCTGGTACTTTGTGTTTAACTGAACTTGAGTAGGAACAACGGTTGGGGGAAACCTGACTAATGGAGCAGGGGAGATTCCACATTCTAATAATGTCCCTTGCAAACTCAAAGGAAGCCTGCAAAGAAGGCAGGAAGGAGGGAGTGTGGGGGAGGCAGCAGGGGGTGGAGCGGTGGGGGTGGCAGGGCAATCCCCTGACCTGGCCTGTTCTCACCCTCCCTTCTTCACCATCAGCCCTAGTCCCTCTAAGTTCTCTTTAGCCACACAAATAAATAACTTGTTGATTTTTCCACACCAGAGTAGTTCCCTGTAGACCAATTAGCCGTTAACGTTTGTTGCCAGTTTTCTCCCTCCAAAAGCTGCTGACCTGCTGAAGCTGGGGGGTTGCAGCCTGGCCACAGGGCTAGGACTGCTGAGTCAAGAGAGAAAAGGCAGAGCAGGTCCTTGGGTCATGCCTCAACACCTCACAGTCCCCTCTCCACCCATGAGCCCTGTAATGCCACCTTCTAGGAGGAGAGGCCCCTTCGCCTGGGAATTAATAGCATCCGAAGGAAGAAGCTGGGTTGTTTTCAACATCTGATACCAGAACTATGTGTGTTGTGTTAATTATCACCATCATGCAAATAAAATCTAGCCAGGTGGGAGGATCACTTGAAGCCAGGAATTCAAGACCAGCTTGGGAAACATGGCAAAACTCCCATCTCTGGTGGCACCTGTAATCCCAGCTAGTTGGAAGGCTGAGGCAGGAGAATTACTTGAACCCAGGAGACGGGAGGTTGCAGTGAGCTGAGATGGCACCACCACTGCACTCCAGCCTGGGCAACAGAGATTTCGTCTCAAAAAAAAAACCCAAAAAAACAAACAAAAAACTCCCATCTCTAAAAAAAGAAAAAAAAGTAAAAACTTAGCTGGACACAAAATAGTGTACACCTGTAGCTACAGCTGAGGTGGGAGGACCCTGAGCCCAGGAGTTCAAGGCTGCAGTGAGCTATGCTAGCACCACTGTATTCCAGCCTGGGTGACAGACCAAAACCCTATTTAGCATCATTGGCAAAATAAAGAAAAATTACGTTTTTTCTCTAGATTTCCCTTGTCCCTTGTTCACCTTAGTGTACACAGTAGTATCCACTGCATTAATAGATGGTAAAACAGCACATATATTTGAACTGAGGGAAAGTCCTCTTCACTCCAGGAAGATGACCTGCTCTGAGATTCTGCAGGGATAAGGCACCCTTCAGCATAGCTCCTCCTGCCTCCACGCAAGACAACTCTTGCATGAAGTTCCCCTCCCCTCCCACCCATTTCTGCAGCAGGAAACCACCAGTACTCAACTAGAAAGCTGGGAGTGCCCAAAGCCCAGCCTGTGCCCTGGAGCCCTACAAGGTCTGCAACTGCAACAGGAGAGCTTGACAGTATGTTGTAACTACAACAGTGATTTATAAATAGCAACAAGAAATACTCTACGCCAGGCACGGTGGCTCACACCTGTAATCCCAGCACTTTGGGAGGCCAAGGTAGGTGGATCACAAGGTCAGGAAATCGAGACCATCCTGGCCAACATGGTAAAAACCTGTCTCTACTAAAAATACAAAAATTAGCTGGCATGGTGGCAGGTGGCTGTAGTCCCAGGTACTCGGGAGGCGGAGGCAGGAGAATTGCTTGAACCCAGGAGGGGGAGGTTGCAGTGAGCTGAATTGCGCCACTGCACTCCAGCCTGGGGACAGAGAGAGATTCCATCTCAAAAAAAAAAAAAAAAAAGAGGCTGGGCAAGGTGGCTCATGCCTGTAATCCCAGCACTTTGGGAGGCTGAGGTATGTGGATCACGAGGTCAGGAGTTATAGACAGCCTGGCCAATATGGTGAAAGCCCATCTCTAATAAAAATACAAAAAATTAGCTGGGCGTGGTGGTGTGCGCCTGTAGTCCCAAGCTGCTTAAGAAGCTGAGGCAGGAGAAATGCTTGAACCCGAGAGGTGGAGGTTGCAGTGAACCAAGATCATGCCACTGTACTCCGGCCTGGGCGACAGAGTGAGACTCCATCTCAAAAAAAAAAAAAAAAAAAAAAAGTACTCTAAAATGGCTGGTTCGGGACAAGGCAGGGGTCCCTAATGAGGATGGCATAACTGGAGGAAACTGTTTTCCCCAGACAGCAGGCAAAGTTCAGACCCTCTCCTTGTGAAATGTCACTTGGAGATGTCTACCCTAATAGCTGACGAGGATTTATCATTAACAAACATTCTGAGTACAGAGGAAGGACAACTTCATCTGAGGAAGCAGGGCCAGGCCCTTTAGTTGGTAAGGGCTCAGGTGTGTGGGAACATGGTGTGGGAGGGAAGCTGGGACATGGGAACTAGAGGACAGAAACAGAGGAGAAGCCCATCCAGGGCTGCCTGTGGAAACAGAAGGGATGCAGAAGCACCGAGCTGGCAAACCCCAGCTGCGTCCAGGATTTAGAGAACCTCTGGGGCTTGGTGCCCTGCAACCTGCCCTGCTTCAGCGCGAGGCCCTCAACCTCAGGTAGCTCACCAGGATTCCAGGTGTGCCATCAGCACGAACACACAGCTCCTCCAAAGCAAGGGCACATCACCTTGTCCTGAAACTCTTCCTCCTCCTGAGTGCCCCATTTCAGTAAAGGAACCAACTCCTATCACCAGGCACTGAAACTCCAAGCCCCCAGCACATCAAGTGTCTGTCCCGAAGATACCCACTTTTGCAAGCTCTCTAGACTCAGTTCCCTTTTTCCACTTGTACTGCCAAGTGCCAGCCTTCATGACATCTTACTTGGACTCTATCTAGTTCTCTATGTCCTCCCTCCCTCCTCTCCCTGTCCCCTTATGACCCAGCCATACCCTGCCGCCAGTTAGCCCTCAGAAACTAGTGAGACTAAAGCCCCCCACTCCACCACCTGTCAGTTCAAGTCCTCATCCAGCACCTGTCTGTGCTGATTTTTTGCTGTGTCATTTCCTCTCCTTCTGGAGACGTTTACTTTTGGATGCAGTCTAGGGGTTGCAAGGGAACTGCCCAGCATGCCACCAGCCCTTCCCTGGCCAAGGAAGGGAACAAGGGAACAGGGCCCAGCCTGGGCCAACCAGACATTTCGTCCCTCAGATATGAATCCCAAGCAGTGATGACAAAATGACTCAGCACAGCTGGAGCAGATGCATTCTGCCAACAGGGGTGTCCCCGAAGAGACTGCCTTTGGCCCCTGCTGCACCCACTCCAAGACCCTGGAGGGGACCTGGGTCCTGAGTCATGGCTCTGATTTTATAGTTCCCACAGCTTTCTGAGAAGTGTTTTCCTGCCGAAGTCAGCCAATTGCTGCTTGCAACCAAACAGCATTCCTTATGACTTTCTAAATAAATCCCCTATGCTCTAGACAAAGGGACAACTCCCTAAGTGTGCCCTATGACAGCCTTTCTTTGTACCTGTTGGCCTGCACATCCCTCCAGCCCAGAGGCACTGCTTGGAAACCTTCCCTTAGAGGCCCATCCCAAATGCCTTTTCTGAGCCCTCTATGGGGATGATTTCCGACCTCCTGTTATTGGCCACACATTCGCTGTGGATACATTGGTAGGCTTGTCTTATCCCCTCCCAGGGGACAACAACTTGGACATTACTGTCTCCTTCACAACACTCAGCAGAGTTCTCGGCTCAAAAAAACTAGACTTGGCCAGGCGCAGTGGCTCGCGCCTGTAATCCCAGCACTTTGGGAGGCCAGGCAGGTAGATCACAAGATCAAGATTGAGACCATCCTGGCCAACATGGTGAAACCCCATCTCTACTAAAAATAGAAAAATTAGCAGTCATGGTGGCGTGTACCTGTAATCCCAGCTACTCGGGAGGCAGAGGCAGGAGAATTGCTTGAACCCAGGAGGCGGAGGTTGTGGTGAGCTGAGATCACGCCACGGCATTCCAGCCTGCGGACAGAGCAAGACTCTGTCTCAAAAAAAAAAAAAAAAAAGTAGCCCACAGACTTTGGGGGCAGACAATTCCAAAGGACAATTAAGGTTTGCTGAGAACGACAAGGAGCAGGAACTAAGAGCAAGGGGTGTGCATCAGAAAGATATGTGTTTCAATCCCAGATCCTCCTGCTATCTGTTTGTACAAGTCTCCTAAATTCTCAGTTCTTCATCTACGAAGCAGCAGCAACAACGCCAACCTGTGAGGATTCACTAACACCTGAGAGCACGTAGGATGGTGCCCAGCTTGCAGCAAGCCCTCAATGAACAGCAGCCATTATTCAAGCTATTAGCAGCAACTGGTTTAGCAGCCACTCAGCCGGTGTTAGAATCGAGGAGTCCCAGGGCCACTGTGTGACCCACAGTGTATCTCTGATCCTCAGTAACCCTACCCCGGGTCTGTATCTGCCTTATAAATGTTCCACTGACCTGTAAAACAACAGCTGGAAAATGCTTTGCAAAGCACAATGTAAGTGATGCCTCCTGCTTTTCTGAATTTCAAAGACTCCCAGGCATCCCATCCAGTGCGCAGCCATGGCAGGACTCCACTTGGCAGGCACCCCAACTCGCTTGGTTGGGGGAGACAGGCACAGGGCAGACGAGGGCCGGGCTCAGCAATTTGCTTCACTATGGCCACACAGACACCTTTTTCCAAAGCCATGGCTCCTAAATTTCCTGCTTGGTTGTGGAGCCTTCCTTCAAAAAGGAAGCCTTCCTTCAAATAACCGTGGGGCAGTGTCCCCCCAATCATTGCCAACCCTGGGCAGCATCAGAATGAAAGAAAGGCTAAACCAGTGCAGCTGCCAGAACAGCCTGGTAGGAAAGTAAGGTGGAAGAAGGTCTCTCTAAGACTTTCCGTCTAGCTGGGTACAGTGGCTCACGCCTGTAATCCCAGCACTTTGGGAGACCGAGGCGGGTGGAGCACCTGAGATCAGGAGTTCAAGACAAGACCAGCCTGGCCAATATGGACACACCTGCCTCTACTAAAAAAAAAAAAAAAAAAAAGACTTTACATCTGCCTGGATTAATCTCTCAAGCAACTGTGATGGCCCCAAACAAGTGGTTCCCAAAGTATTAGCCCCTGGGAGCTGGAGAGAGATGCAAATTATAGGCTCCACCCAGAGTAAACCAGGAGACTCTGGCATGGGGCCCAGCAATCTGTGCCTTAACCAGCTCTCCAGGAGACTCTGACTCTCAGTCAAGTGTGAAGGACCCTTCCCTAAACCTGTAACCATGAGACCTTCTGCCGTAACTCATTTACTGAACACCCACTATGTGACAAGGACCAGGCGAGGTGGTGGTATTTCAGAAAATGAGGACACATTTGAAAAACATCCGCAGTCTAATGAGAGCCAAAATCAAGTACACAAACACCGCCAAAATAAGGCAGGAAGTGGTATAAAACAACGCAAAGGAATCCGTTTCCGACCCTCTCTCCCCAGACCCCACCCCCTCAGGTCTTCTTTTGCCATGAAGAGATGGAAAAGCCAAGCTGCCTAGCCTCCCAGAATCCCCAATCCTGGTACTGCAGACTCCTTAATCCCAGGTGCCCTCTCAAGAAGAGTGGTCCTAGGCCCGGCACGGTGGCTCGCGCCTGTAATCCCAGCACTTTGGGAGGCTGAGGCAGGAGGATCACGAGGTCAACAGATCGAGACCATCCTGGCCAACATGGTGAAACCCCGTCTCTACTAAAAATACAAAAATTAGCCGGGCGTGGTGGCATGAGCCTGTATGTAGTCCCAGCTACTCGGGAGGCTGAGGCAGGAGAATTGTTTGAACCCAGGAGGCGGAGGTTGCAGTGAGCCGAGATAGCACCACTGCACTCCAACCTGGCGCCTGGCGACACAGCGAGACTCTGTCTCAAAAAAAAAAGAAGAGTGGCCTGTACCCTGAGGCTTGGCTGGAGGAGAAATGTCCCCCGGAGGCCACAGCCAGTGGTTCTTAGAAGCTTGATTTTATCTGGGATTTGCACTCCGAAAGTTCCCTGGAGCCCGTCAGCATGCCACAGCACATCACAACAGTGCACTCCCAGGAAGGGTCACTCCCACAGGCCCCTGGCAGCTTGCAAGCAAGTGCGCAGAGGGAGACATAAACATGCGCACAGACAGTTGGCCCCTGGCCTCCCTTCCTCCATTCTCAAGTTACAAGGTTAAAAGCATCCTATTCACAGCCAAGGGGAGGGCTGGGGAGGGGGTTGCTCAAGCAGTGAACCATCTGGTTCAGATCAAGATTGCTCCTTCAGGACCCCACAGAACTCCTGGAGCCTCCCATCCCTCCCTTCCTCCACCCATCCCTCTGGGGAAACTGGGGGATTGGGGTTGAATGGATGACCACCCCTCACCCCCCGCAAAAAAAAAAGAATCTGAAGACAACAAAACAAAAAACTGAATTATACAGGCAAGTCTGTGCCACCTCTCTGAGCCCTCGTTCCCTCTAAATCCTGAGCACCACGACTAAACTTGAGATCACCGCCCACAGACTCTGTGCCTTCCTCCAGAGATCAGGGCAGCCAGCAGGCATCCCCTCCCTGAAAGGGCAACCCCCTCCAAAGTTAGCAGCAGAAGCAAGATGATGCTTAGGGGTGTGGTCTCCCAGACTCCACTTCCGCCACCATCTCCCTAAAGGCCAGCGATACCTTCCACCTCAGAGGGGCTTCAGAGCCCACCAGGCACGGTAAGAGGAAGGGGTGGCCAACCAGCTTCCAGACATCCATCCCAAAGACAAGGCGGGAGTGTAAGTTACTGGCCAGAGGCTCCAGAGTGCCCTGTTACCCCCGTCGGAGGCTTTGACTGAAAAGAGGCCGCAGGCCCCTGTCTGCTCCCAGCACCTCTCTCTAGCCCATTTCCCCCAACACCACCTTTGACTCAGTCCTCTGCTCCTTTAGGCAGCAGTTAAAGCAAGAGGCAAGATGGGGAGACGAGAGATGGATGCAGCTGGCAAAAGAAATCAAAAGGCTAACTTGAGCAAGCAAGCAATGCGTGGTGACTCCTCTACAGGCAGAGAGGGCCAGGAGTGGGCTATGCGAAGGAAGGAAGGGCAACAGGAGTGGCGGGAAGCTAAGCGGAGACTCAAGTGAGCTCAGCCCAGAGCTGTGGCAGGGGGTGGAAGTTTGGTCCAGTCACAGGGGAATGACTGGGGGGGGAAAATGACTTCCATTCCAAGGCAGAGAAGGAAGAAGAGAGAGGAGAGTTCTCTCCCTAAAGGCCAGCCTGGTTCAGGCCAGCCTCCACGGGACTGGCGCATTGGCCAAGTTTCTGGTTTACGCTGTGCCTCAGTTTCCCCAAAGTAGGAAGGTCGAGCATATGAGAACTGGGCCACGAGGGTGGCTAGGGGGGCAGTGCCCGGTAAGGGAAGATCACAGGGGAGAGAGGAGAGAGGTGCTGATGAGCAGGCAGGCTCTGGTCAAGAGAGGCCCAGGTGGGGCAGAGGCCGGCAACGCCAGGGGTTGGGGGTACGAACTAGGGAGTTGACTGGAAGTCGGGACCGGGGAAAGGAGCTCTTCTGAGGGCTGGGGCTGGGGCTGGGGCTGGGGCTGGGGCCGGGGGCCGGGAGCTGCCGGCAAAGGAGCGGAGCGGGAACTCTGGGAGGCTGGGAACCGCTGGACGTGCAGAGCAGAAGGCGGGGATCCGGATCGAGGCCAACGCGCGCGGACCCCCGCCCACGCGAGGGAGCCTGGCGCCCCTGTCCGGGGGAAGTTGCCAGGCGGGACCCGGCCGGTTTGGGCCGCTGGGCCGCGCCAGCTGCCCGCGCAAGGGAGATGTGGGGCAGCCAGGGGCCCGGGCGCTCGGCATCCCGCCCGCCCTCATCCCGCCCGCGCACCTCAGTCAGCGCCCGGCGCCGCGCGGGCCATACTCGCCGCTCCTGCCGCCGCCACCGCCCGCGCAGAAAGCCGTCGCAGCCGGCGTCCAGCCCCGTTAGCTCGCGGCTCTCTTGTCCGCTGGCCGTGGGCTATCCCGCCCTTGCCCGACCCAGCCCTCCGAAGCGCCGCCGCTGCCGCCGCCTCAGCCCGGCCCCTCCCCCACCCCTGCCCGGCTTGAAGGGAAGGGTGGGGGATGAGGGGCGTCTGCCCCCACCCTGTTCACATCCTCCCCGTCTCTCCCCTCCCTCCGCCCCCCGCACGCGCGCGGGCATGCTGGGATATGAAGTCCAGTCGGCTCTTGGCCGCTGGGGGTGCTCCGCGTCCAGGACTATATCTCCCAAAAGTTAGCGCGCGCACCCCAGGGATTGTGGGCTTTGTAGTTTCGCTAGGGCTCAAGGGGTCCGCCGCTCAGGAGGGGAGAGGGAGGGGGGATGGGAAATCTTCATTCTTAGAAGGTAGGGCTCCGGCGGCTGGAGCAGCCCGCCCCGAGCCGGGTCGGATACCTGGGTCCCCAGGGAAGTGCACACTAGCCCAGGACGCCTCTCAGATGCTGCTGCGGCCAGCTGCGGACAAGCCCGGCCGGTGGCTCTGTTCCCACTCGCGCTCTCGAAGAGCCGCGACCTGAGGCCAGCTTGGCTTCACGCCTGGTCTCTGCAAGCCGGAGCTGCGTTAGGGTCGCTGCGCCCTGGCCCTAGGGGTAGAAAGACCCATCACGGGTGTGGGCGGGGGTTTGGCCTCGCTGGACTTGGGGTTCCCCACCTGGGGAAAGAGGAAAGGGGGAGTATCTGTGGGTTCCTCACCCACCAGAGCCTTTCCCCCATTGCAGGCTCTCTATGCCCGTAGCTCCTACTGTTGAGGGTAAAGTGAATGCATTTTAAATATTTTCCAGTGTCTTTTCTTAGCTTATCCTTCCTGTAACTTCCGCACCTAGTTCAAAACCTTTATGAAACTCCAGATAGACCGCAGTTTCACCCTCCAACCGACTGAAGTGAGGCTGAAGTGGTTCTGAATTTTTGTTGTGTATGGGATCCTCTTGGGGAGGTTGTTCAAATGCAGATTACTGCCCCCTACCCTCAGCTTCTGGTTCTTTAGCTCTAGGGCAGGGCCCAGAATTGGCATTGCTACCCAGTTTCCAGGTGTTGCTCCGGCTGCCAGTTACTACTTTGATAACCTGATAACCTCTGTTGTTGGTGTTTGCTGCCAGCACACTGGTATTCTCTTTCAAGGATGGCCCTTCTGTGGGATAGATTAATAATGACCCTGAAGAGCCAAACTCGGGAAAGGCAGGGTCCCAGTCCAGTCCAGTTTAACACAGGAATGCTCTTTGTTTTTGCTCAAGGTCTCACTGTCACCCAGGCTACAGTGCAGAGAAGAGATCACAGCTCACTGCAGCCTCGACCTCCCAGGCTCAATAGATCCTCCCACCTCAGCCTCCTGAGTAGCTGAAACTGACTACAGGCATGTACCACCACACCTGGTTAATTTTTGTAATTTTTGTAGACATAGGGTTTATATGTTTGTTTGTTTGAGACAGAATCTTGCCCTGTCCCCCAGGCTGGAGTGCTGTGACACAATCTCGGCTCACTGCAATCCCCCACCTCCCAGGTTCAAGTGATTCTCCTGCCTCAGCCTCCTGAGTAGCTGTAGTTACAGGCATGCACCACCACGCCTGGCTAATTTTTGTATTTTTAGTAGAGACGGGGTTTTGCCATGTTGCCCGGGCTGGTCTCAAACTTCTGGGCTCAAGAGAACCACCTGCCTCAGCGTTCCAAAGTGCTGGGATTACAGATGTGAGCCACCATGCTCTGCCAGGAATGCTGTCTTTAATAGTAATAGATAAATCAGTACACTCCCTAAAGGAAGATACCACTTGGGCCATCTGTCTGCAGGTGTTCCAGACCTTAGCCCTTGAAATTTCCCTAAAGCTGGGAAGGTTTTTCTTGTGCAAGGTGGGCACCAAGGGCATGCCTGGTGCTACCTTCCAAGATGGATACAAGCCAGGGTTTGTGATATCAAACCCTAGGACAAGGTTAGTTCACCTCTGCGTGGGCTATAACCTAAGACAGGCTAGGGAAGTGAGAGGTGGGGAGGGCAGATTCCTGGCTTGTCAAGTACTGAGAAAGGTTCTCATTATTTTTGTTTGTTTTGAGACGGAATCTTGCTCCATCGCCCAGGCTGGATGGAATGCAGTGGCACGATCTTGGCTCACTGCAATCTCCGCCTCCTGGGTTAAAGTGATTCTTGTGCATCAACCTCCAGAGCAGCGGGAATTACAGGCATGTGTCACCACACCTGGCTAATTTTTGTATTTTTAATAGAGACAGGGTTTCACTATGTTGGCCAGGCTGGTCTGGAATTCCTGACCTCAAGTGATCTGCCCACCTCAGCCACCCAAAGTGCCAGCACCACACCCAGCCAAGAATTGTTCTCATTCTGACCCAGGTGAGCCCTTCTTACTTATTACCTATTATTCTGTTGTTCTTGCAGCTACAAACTCCTGAAAAGAAAGCTTATTAAGCACCACCCTCAAGCAGGAGGAACCCAGACTTTCCAGCTGTCAGCTGACCAAACTCCTTGACCAAACTCTAGATAGGGTTCCCTAAGCCCTCTTCTCAACTAGGCCTCAACCTTGGCTCATGACATATACAGACTCTTGGTCCGGGTGTGTTGAGTCACACCTGTAATCCCAGCACTTTGGGAGGCCGAGGTGGGCGGATCACTTGAGGTCAGGAGTTCGAGACCAGCCTGACCAACATGGTGAAATCCCATCTCTACTAGAAATAAAAAATTAGCTGTCTGTGGTGGCACGTGCCTATAGTCCCAGCTACTCAGGAGGCTGAGGCAGGAGAATTGCTTGAACCCGGGAGGCGGAGGTTGCAGTGAGCAGAGATGGCGCCACTGCACTCCAGCCTGGGCAATAGAGTGAGACTCAGTCTCAAAACAAAACAAAACAAAATGCCTGCCTGAGAAAGCCGACCACTGCCAAAAGAATAGACTGTTCCAGACAACACCCAACCATAGGCTCCGACTATACTTTCTCATCAGGGCATTTACTAAAAAGGGCTCACAATTGTGAATTCCTTCTCTGATCCTTTGAGATGTGTAAGTATGTTCTACAACTCAAGAGTGTCTTTCTCTTTTTTTTAATTTTTTTTAAGACGGGGTTTCACCATGTTGGTCAGGCTGGTCTTGAACTCCCGACCTCAGGTGATCCACCTGCCTTGGCCTCCAAAGTGCTTGGATTATAGGCGTGAGCCACCACGCCTGGCCAAGAGTGTCTTTCTCAAGGACCTGAAAGCCATTCCTTGAATGTCATCATCCAAAGGATAAGGCCCCTGTCTCCCATTTTTTTGTGGGAGGATAGAATCCTAACTTTGACAATTACCAGATAGTGGACAGAGCTGTACACTGACCAATCCTTTGCAACTTTTCATGTCCCTGACTCTACCGAACTGCTGCTTGCCACCTTCCCTACTCCTTCATCCACTTTAAAACACAGCTAGGCCAGGCATAGCGGCTCACACCTGTAATCCCAACACTTTGGGAGGCCAAGGGGGTCAGATCACTTGAGGCCAGGAGTTTGATAGCAGCCTGGCCAACATAGTGAAACCTCTCTCTACTAAAAATACAAAAATTCCAGACACGGACAGGATTGACAGATTGATAGCTCTTTCTCGATTCCGTGGGTGGTGGTGCATGGCCGTTCTTAGTTGGTGGAGCCATTTGTCTGGTTAATTCCGATAATGAATGAGACTCTGGCATGCTAACTAGTTATGTGACCCCCGAGCTCAAAAGAGAGCCCACATAGCCAAGTCAGTTCTCAGCAAAAAGAACAAAGCTGGAGGCATCACACTACCAGACTTCAAACTATACTACAAGGCTACAGTAATCAAAACAGCGTGATACTGGTACCAAAACAGAGATATAGACCAATGGAACAGAACAGAGGCCTTGGAGGCAACGCCACACATCTACAACCGTCTGATCTTTGACATACCTCACAAAAACAAGCAATGGGGAAAGGATTCCCTGTTTAATAAATGGTGTTGGGGAAACTGGCTAGCTATGTGCGGAAAGCAGAAACTGGACCCCTTCCTGACACCTTACACTAAAATTAACTCCAGATGGATTAAAGACTTAAACATAAGACCTAACACCATAAAAACCCTAGAAGAAAATCTAGGCAAAACCATTCAGGACATAAGCGTAGGCAAGGAGTTCATGACCAAAACAACAAAAGCATTGGCAACAAAAGCCAAAATAGACAGATGGGACCTAATCAAACTCCACAGCTTCTGCATGGCAAAAGAAACAGTTGTTAGAGTGAATCGGCAACCAACAGAATGGGAAAAAATTTTTGCAATCTACCCATCTGACAAAGGGCTGATACCAGAATCTACAAAGAACTGAAACAGATTTACAAGAAAAAAACAAACAAGCCCATTCAAAAGTGGGCAAAGGATATGAACAGACACTTTACAAAAGAAGACATACATGAGGCCAACAAACATATGAAAAAATGCTCATCATCACTGGTCATTAGAGAAATGCAAATCAAAACTACATTGAGATACCATCTCACGCCAGTTAGAATGGCGATCATTAAAAAATCTGGAGACAACAGATGCTGGAGAGGATGTAATAGGGACACTTTTACACTGTTAGTGGGAGTGTAAATTAGTTCAACCATTGTGGAAGACAGTGTGGTGATTCCTCAAGGACCTAGAAATAGAAATTCCATTTTACCCAGCAATCCCATTACTGGGTATATATCCAAAGGATTATAAATCGTTCTACTATAAGGACACATGCACATGAATGTTCATTGCAGCACTGTTTACAATAGCAAAGACCTGGAACCAACCCAAATGCCCACCAGTGATAGACTGGACAGGGAAAATGTGGCACATATACACCATGGAATACTATGCAGCCATAAAAAACGATGAGTTTGTGTCCTTTGTAGGGACATGGATGAACCTGGAAACCATCATCCTCAGCAAACTGGCACAAGAACAGAAAATCAAACACCGCATGTTCTCACTCGTAGGCGGGTGTTGAACAATGAGAACATATGGACACGGAGGGGAGCATCACACACCGGGGTCTGTCGGGGGAAATAGGGGAGGGACAGCGGGGGGCGTGTGGGGGAGTTGGGGGAGAGATAGCATGGGAAGAAATGCCAGATATAGGTAATGGGGAGGAAGGCAGCAAATCACACTGCCATGTGTGTACCTATGCAACAATCTTGCATGTTCTTCACATGTACCCCCAAACCTAAAATGCAATAAAAAATAAAAATAAAAAAATAAAAATACAAAAGTTAACCAGGTGTGGGACAGGCGCCGGTAATCCCAGCTACTTGAGAGGCTGAGGCAGGAGAATCGCTTGAATCTAGGAGGCAGAGGTTGCCCTGAGCCAAGATCACACCACTGCACTCACTCCAGCGTCAGTGACATTTAAAGTGAGACTCTGTCTCAAAAAAAAAAAAAAAAAAAAAAAAACCAGGCAAAGTGGCTAACGCCTGTAATCCCAGCAGTTTGGGAGTCTGAGGCGGACAGATCACAAGGTCAAGAGATCGAGACCATCCTGGCCAACATGGTGAAACCCCATCTAAAAAATAATAATAATAAAATAAAAAATAAAAAGAAACAAATTTGGAATATGGTAAAGATGTCTTTTAAATAATTGTATAGGGGGAGGGGATAGCCTCCAAAAATGGTGTAGGAAAACTGGGGAACTGTCTGCTAACAAAGTTATGTTTACCCTTAATAAATAAATTAATCTAGGCAAAAATCACCAATGGCTACTAATACCGTGAAAAAAAAGACCCTGTGTAATTTGAAGAGATAGAGATTATTGACTCCTGATGAAAGTACTTGATACTCTCAAAGTACTGTTGAAAAAAGAAATCACCCTAAATCTGACAGCTGCGAGTGTCTGATAACGAGATTATGGTCATCAGAGGAACATGTTAAGCAAAACCAGTGGTATGCAATCAACAAAATACAGTAAGAAACTCTACAGACCACATGACCCAGTTTCTTCAATGGGCACATTGCAATTTTTTTTTTTTAAAGACATGGACGGGAGTCTATAAATTAAAAAGAGATATATATATGCCGAACTCAATGGCTCATGCCTGTAATCCCAGCACTTTGGGAGGCTGAGGTGAGCAGATCACTTGAGGTCAGGAGTTAGTTTAAGAACAGCCTGGCCAACATGATGAAACCTCATCTCTACTAAAAATACAAAAATTAGCCAGGCGTGGTGGCACATACCTGTATTTCCAGCTACTTGGGAGGCTGAGGCAAGAGAATTGCTTGAACCCAGGACGTAGAGGTTGCAGTGAGCTGAGATCATGACATTGCACTCCAGCCTGGGCAACACAGCAAGACTCTGACTAAAAAATAAAAAATCAAACATATCAACCATTGCTACGTATGGACTTTTAGAGATAGGATCTTGCTCTGTTGTCCAGGCTTGACTGCAGTAGCAGGATCTGAGCTCACTGCAGCCTCGACCTTCTGGGCTCAAGAAATCCTCCCACCCCCTGCCTCCATGGTAGCTGGAACTGCAGATGTGCACCACCACATCCAGCTAACTAATAACTTTTTTGTAGAGAGGGGGTCTCCTTATGTTACCTCCTGCCTTGGCCTCCTAAAGTGCTGGGATTACCATGAGCCACCGCACCAAGCTTCACTTTTTTTTTTTTTAATGTCTTATTTGACTGGGCATGGAGGCTCACGCCTGTAATCCCAGAACTTTGTAAGGCTGAGGTGGGCAGGTCACTTAAAGTCAGGAGTTTGAGACCAGCCTGGACAACATGGTAAAACCCTGTCTCTACTAAAAATACAACAATTAGCTGGGCATGGTGGCACACACCTGTAATCCCAGCTACTTGGGAGGAGAAGGCAGGAGAATTGGTTGAAACTGCGAGGCGGAGGTTGCAGTGTGCCAAGATTATGCCACTGTACTCCAGCCTGGGTGACAAAGCGAGACTCTGTCTCAAAAAATAATAATAAAAGTAAAAAAGAGACGTATTGGCTGGACGTGGTGGCTCACACCTTAATCCCATCACTTTGGGAGGCCAAGGAGGGCGGATCACCTGAGGTCAGGAGTTGGAGACCCCCCTGACCAACATGGTGAAACCCCATCTCTACTAAAACTACAAAATTAGCCAGGTGTGGTGGTGCATGCCTGTAATCCCAGCTACTCAGGAGGCTGAGACAGAATTACTTGAACCTGGAGGTGGAGATTGCAGTGAGCAGAGATCATGCCATTGCACTCCAGCCTGGGCAACAAGAGTAAAACTCCTTCTTTCTTTTTTTTTTTTTTCCTGAGATGGAGTCTTGCCCCATCACCCAGGCTGGAGTGCAATGGCGCAATCTTGGCTCACTGCAACCTCCGCCTCCTGGGTTCTCCTGCCTCAGCCTGCCGAGTAGCTGGGATTACAGGAGCATGCCACCATGCCCGTCTAATTTTTTATTAATTTTTTTAATTTTTTTATTTTTTATTTTTATTTTTTTTTTTTTATTTTTTTGCTATTTTTATATCTTTAGAAGAAATGGGGTTTCACCATGCTGGTCAGGCTGATCTCGAACTCCTGACCTTGTGATTTGCCCACCTCAGTCTCCCAAAGTGCTGGGATTACAAGGTATAAGCGACCGTGCCCAACCAAAACTCCTTCGCAAAAAAAAAAAAAAAAAAAGAGAAAGAAAGAAAAGAAAAGACATATCAACCAATTGCAACGTATGGACTTTTAGCGATAGGATCTTGCTCTGTTGACCAGGCGGGCTGCAATAGCAGGATCTGAGCTCACTGCAACCTTGACGTTCTGGGCTCCAGAGATCCTCCCACCCCTGCCTCCCAAGTAGCTGGGACTACAGGGGTACACCACCACATCCAGCTAATTGTAAAAAAAAAATTTTTTTAGAGAAGGGGTCCCATTACATTGCCCAGGCTGTTTTCAAAATCCCGGCCTCAAATGATCCACCTGCCTTGGCCTCCCAAAGAACTGGGATCACCATGAGCCACCACACCAAACCTTATTTGTTTTTTTGTGACGGAATCTCACTCTTGTCGCCCAGGCTGGAGTGCAATGGTTCAAGTGATTCTCCTACCTCAGCCTCCCGTGTGGCTGAGATTACAGGCACCTGCAACCATGCCCAGCTAGTTTTTGTATTTTTAGTAGATGTGGGTTGTCACCATGTTGGCCAGGCTGGTCTCAAACTCCTGACCTCAGGTGATCCACCCGACTCGGCCTCCCAAAGTGCTGGGATTACATGCATGAGCCACTGCAGCCAGCCATTTTTTGTCTGCTTTTTTTTTTTTTTAAATGTCTTTTTTAGCTGGGCGAGGAGGCTCATGCTTGTAATGCTAGCACTTTGGGAGGCTGAGCTGGGTGGATCACTTGAGGTCAGGAGTTCAACACCAGCCTGGCCAACATGGTGAAACCCCATCTCTACTACAAATACGAAAATACCTGGGCGTCGTGGCAGGTGCCTGTAGTCCCAGCTACTCAGGAGGCTGAGGCAGGAGAATCGCTTGAACCCTGGGGGCAGAGATTGCAGTGAGCCAAGATCGCGACACTGCATTCCAGCCTGGGCAACAGCCTGCCTCAGGTTCCCGGGTAGCTGGTTCTATAGGTGTGCACCAATATACGTGGCTTATTTTTGTATTTTTAGTAGAGATGGGGTTTCACCATGTTGGCCAGGCTGGTCTTGAACTCCTGATCTACCGCCTTAGCCTCCCAAAGTGCTGGGATTACAGGCTTGAGCCAACGCACCTGGCGCTAACACAAAATAATTATGCAAATCTGTAAGTAAATGACCAAATAGACAGCTTGGCAGGGTGTGGGGTGAGGATCGCTTGAGCCTGGGAGGTCCCAGTCCAGGCTGCCGTGAGCTGAGATTGTGCCACCGCACTCCAGCCTGCATGACAGAGCAAGACCCTGTCTCAAAAAAAAAAAAAAAAAAAAGTAAAAGGAAAATGACTGAGTAGCCAATAGGAAATGGGCAATCATACAGTACTTGTCCTCTTGTGACCAGTGTATTCTACTTAGCATAATGTCCACGAGGTTCATCCATGTTGTAGCATATGTCAGAATTTCCTTCCTTTGTAGAGCTGAATAATACTCTATTATATGTACATACCACGTTTTCTTTATTCATTCATCTTTCAGTGATGGGTTGTTTGCAGCTCTTGGCTATTTCTAATAATACTACTATGAACATGAGTGTACAAATATCTCTTTGAGCTCCTGCTTTCAATACTGTTATTGTCTTCCTTTTTTTTTTTTGAGACAGGGTCTGTTCTCAATTTTTGCTTCAAAATAATCTGGCTGGGTGCAGTGGCTCACGCCTGTAATCCCAGCACTTTGGGAGGCCAAGTCGGGTGGATCACCTGAGGTCAGGAGTTTGAGACCAGCCTGGCCAACATGGTGACACCCCATATCTACTAAAAATACAAAAACTAGCCAGGCATGGTTGCAGGTGCCTGTAATCCCAGCTACTTGGGAAGCTGAGGCAGGAGAATCACTTGAACCCGGGAGGTGGAGGTTGCAATGAGCCAAGATCACACCATTGCATTCCAGCCTGGGCAACAGAGTGAAACTCTGTCTCAAAAAAAAAAAAAAAAAAAAAAAAAGAAACAAAAGAAAAGAAACAAAACGAAACGAAACAGAGGAGATGAGTGGGTACTCTGGGTTAATTAATTATAACATTTTTTCATCCTTGGATATATTTGAAGTTTCCGTAATGAAATGATTTTTTGGCTAGGCAAAAACTAACTGGGCGTGGTGATGTGTGCCTGTAGTCCCAGATACTCGCGAGGCTGAAGCAGAAGGATCGGTTGACCCCAGGGGGGGTCCAGGCTGCAGTGAACCATGATTGTGCTGCTGCACGCCAGCCTGGACGCCAGAGCAAGTGAAATTGCTGAATCACATAGTAATTTTTTTTTTGTCCATAATCAAAACTTTATTGGAAAACTGACACCAAAATAGACCACTGTTGTGTATATTACAAAATCAAACGTAATTAGGAATACATTATCTTGGTAGATGAATTAGAATTGCTAGACTTATGATAAGGCTGTCTGTGAGATAACAGAGATTTAGGAAGTGCTGTGGATCAGCACATTTGTGTTGCTTTCCTCTAAGTGAACACCCTCTGTGAGTCTGGCCTTTCCTTCTGTAGGCTCATACTGTTGAACAACCCACACAAAGAACCACTGTCTGAGCATGCCTGAAAACTATGGTAATTTTGAGACAATCTGAACATCCATAAAAATAAGAATTTGGACTTTGAACTAATGGTTTCTTTTATGATTTTTCTTTTCCTTTTCCAAAGATGGATGTAATAAATCTCTAGCCAAAGACATGTTGATCCTTTCGCAAGCCCTGCCTGTCCCATCCACACCTAGTAATTGTTTTTTGTGTTTTTTTTTTGAGGAGCGCCATACTGTTTTCCATAGCTGCTGCACCATTCTACATTCCCACCAACAGTACCTGGGTTCCAACTTCTCCACATCTTCACTAACACTTGTTATTTTCTCAGAGCATCACTCTTCTTTTTTTTTTCCCCTCTGTACCTCAATGGGATGCAAAGGGAGCATCACTTTTCCCCTTCCCCCTTCTACTTCCCTTTCCTCTCCTCTTTCTCCTTCTCCTTTTTATCTGTTTATTTTTTAGACAGAATCTCGCTCTGTTGCCCAGGCTGGAGTGCAGTGGCACAATCTCCGCTCACTGCAACCTCTGCCTCCTGGGTTCAAGTGATTCCCCTGCCTCAGCCTCCTGAGTAGCTGGGGCTACATGGTGCGCCACCACGCTTGGCTAATTCTTTCTCCTTTGCCTTCTTTTTCTTTTGCAAAGACAGGGTCTGACTGTGTTACCTAGGCTGGTCTGTGACTCCTGGGTTCAAAGTGGTCCTTCCACCTTGGCCTCCTAAAGTGCTGGAATTATAGGCAAAAGCCACCATACATGGCCAGAGTGTCACTCTTTTTTTTTTTTTTTTAGTCTGTTACCAGGCTGGAGTGCAGTAGTACAATCTCGGCTCACTGCAACCTCTGCCTCCCAGGTTCAAGTGATTCTCCTGCCTCAGGCTCCCTAGTAGCTAGGACTACACCACACTCGGCTATTGCATTGTATTGTATTGTATTTTTAGTAGAGACAGTATTTTACCATGTTAGCCAGGATGGTTTCAATCTTGATCTCATGATCTGCCCTCCTTGGTCTTTTTTTCATTTTGGCTAGAATGCAGTGGTGTGATCTTGGCTCACTGCATCCTCTTCCTCCTGGGTTCAAGCGATTCTCTTGCCTCAGCCACCCTAGTAGCTGGGACAACAGGCACGTGCCACCACACCTGGCTAATTTTTGTATTTTTAGTAGAGATGGAGTTTCACCATATTGGCCAGGCTGGTCTTGAACTCCTGACCTCAAGTGATCCACTAGCCTCAGCCTCCCAAATGCTGGGATTACAGGTGTGAGTCACTATATCCCGCTGAGCATCACTTATTATTATTATTATTATTATTTTCAAGATGGAGTCTTGCTCTCTTACCCCGGCTAGAGTGCAGTGGTGAGATCTTGGCTCACTGCAACCTCCGCCTCCCGGGTTCAAGCCATTCTCCTGCCTCAGCCTCGCAAATAGCTGGGATTACAGGCGCCCACCACCAAACCCAGCTAAATTTTGTAGTTTTAGTAGAGGTGGGGTTTCACCATGTTGGCCAGGCTGGTCTCGAACTCCTGACCTCATGATCTGCCTGCCTTGACCTCCCAAAGTGTTGGGATTACAGGCCACTACGCCTGGCCGAATCACTCTTAATAAAAGAAATGTAGATGAAAACCACCACACTGAGATATCATTTTTCACATATCAGATTGGCAACAATCAAAAAGCTTGATAATTATCTTGGGAAGAGTGTGGGGCATTCTTATCCATTGCTAGTGTAACTGGAAATCTGTGCCACCTCTAAGAACAGCTTGGTAATATCTTCAAAATTACAAATGTACAAACCATTTGACCTAGGAATTTCTTTTTTAGTTTGTTTGTTTGAGATGGAGTCTTGCACTATCGCCCAGGCTGGAGTGCAATGGTGTGATCTCCACTCACTGCAACCTCCGCTTCCCAGATTCATGTGATTCTCCTGCCTCTGCCTCCCGAGTAGCTGGGATTACAGGCGCATGCCACCACACTTGGCTAATTTTTTGCTTTTTTTTTTTTCTTTTAGTAGAGACGGGGTTTCGCTATTTTGGCCAGACTGGTCTTGAACTCCTGACCTCATGATCCACCCGCCTCAGCCTACCAGGGTGTTGGGATTAGAGGCGTGAGCCACCATGCGCAGCGTAGGAATTTATTTTCTAATGAAGTATCCTATTTGTATATGTTCAAAGTTACACATAGAGATGGACATTTGTTGCAGCATTGTCAGAGCAAGAGCACAGTGGCTCACTCCTGTAATCCCAGCACTTTAAGAGGGTGAGGTAGGAGGATTGCTTGAGCCCAGGATTTGGAGAACAGCCTGAGCAATATAGTGAGACCTTGTCTCTATAAACAGCTTAAAAATTGAGGGCTGGGTTCAGTGGCTCACGCCTGTAATCCCAGCACTTTGGGAGGCCGAGACGGGTGGATCATGAGGTCAGGAGTTCGAGACCAGCCTGGCCAATATGGTGAAATCCCATCACTACTAAAAATACAAAAATTAGCAGTGTTTGCCGGTGCATGCCTATAGTCCCAGCTACTCGGGAGGCTGAGGCAGAAGAATCTCTTGAACCTGGGAGGCAGAGGCTGCAGTCAGTTGAGATTATGCCATCGCACTTTAGCCTGGCAAATGAGCAAGACTCTGTCTCAAAAAAATAATTAGCTGATTGTGGTGGCACCTGCCTGTAGTCCCAGCTACTCAGGAGGCTGAGATGGGAGGACAGCTTGGGTCTGGAGCCAGAGGCTGCAGTGAGTAAAGAATGAGCCACCACACTCCAGCCTGTCTCAAAAAAGAAAAAAAAAAATGATCTAGATGTTGGCCAGGCATGGTGACTCATACTTGTAACCCCAGTGCTTTGGGAAGCCAAGGTGAAGGGATTGTTTGAGCCCAGTCGTTCAAGATCAGCCTGGGCAACATAGGAAGACCCCTTGCCTATAAAAAATAAAATAAATAAAATTTAGTCGGGCATGTTGGTGAGAGGTTATAGTCCTAGTGAGTTGAGAAGCTCAGGCTGCAGAATCCCTTGAGCCCAGGAATTTGAGATTAGACTGGGCTATGACTGTGCCACTGTGCTCCAGCCTGGGCTACAGAACAAGATCTGGTCTCTAAAAAAAAAAAAAAAGAAAAAAAAACCGTAAAAAAAATACACATGCAAAAACTCAATCAAATTAGAAAAGCAATGAAATGAATGGAATTAAGAAAGCTTCAGTTCATGGTGTCTTTTTTTCCCTTTTTTTTTTTTTTTTTTTTGGAGATGGAGTCTTGCTTTTGTTGCCCAGGCTGGAGTGCAATGGCATGATCTTGGCTCACTGCAACCTCTGCCTCCCAGGTTCAAGCGACTCTCCTGCCTCAGCCTCCCAAGTATCTGGGATTACAGGCATGTGCTACCACACCTGGCTAATTTTTGTATTTTTAGTAGAGATGGGGTTTCTGCATGTTGGTCAGGTTGGTCTCCAACTCTCGACTTCAGGTAATCCGCCCGCCTCGGCTCCCAAAGTGCTGGGATTACAGGTGTGAGCCACCTCGCCCGGTCTCATGGTTCACACCACTTGTTCATACCACTTCACTAGATAATAAACTATTGTAAAGTAGGGAACTGGCCTTTCCTTCCTCCCTCCTTCCCTTCCTTCCTTCCCTCCCTCCCTCCCTCCCTCTCTTCCCCTCCCTCCGTCTCCCACTCCCTCCCTCCCTTCCTTCCTCTTTTCTACCCTTCTCTTTTCTTTTCTTTTTTGACTGAGTCTCGCTCTGTCCCCCGGGTTGGAATGTAGTGGTGCAATCTTGGCTCACTGCAACCTTTGCCTCCTGGGTTCAAGCGATTCTCCTCCCTCAGCCTCCCAAGTAGGTGGGATTACAGGTGCCCACTACCACACCTGGCTAATTTTTGTGTTTTTAGTGGAGACAGGGTTTCTCCATGTTGGTTAGGCTGGTCTCAAATCCCTGACCTCTCAAAGTGCTGGGATTACAGGCGTGAGCCACTGTGCCCAGCCTTTTTTACTTTTTTAGTTTTATTTCTCCAGTGTCAAGGAACTGCCTTTTTTTGGATACAGAGTCTTACTCTGTTGCTCAGGCTGGAGTGCAGTGGTGCAATCTTGGCTCACTGCAATCTCTGCCTCCTGGGTTCAAGGCATTCTCCTGCCTCAGCCTCCCGTGTAGCTGGGATTACAGGCATACACCACCATGCTCAGCTACTTTTTATTTTTGTTTATTTATTTATTTATTTTTTGAGATGGAGTTTTTTTTTTTTTTTTTAACATAAAAAAAAGATGGGGTTTCACCATGATGGCCAGGTTGGTCTTGAACTCCTGACCTCAGGTGATCCACCCACCTTGGCCTCCCAAAGTGCTAGGATTACAGGCGTGAGCCACCGTGCCCGGCCAGATTGAGTTTTTGCTCTTATTGCCCAGGCTGGAATGCAATGGGACCATGTTGGCTCACTGAAACCTCCACCTGTCAGATTCAGGCAATTCTCCTGCCTCAGCCTCCCGAGTAGCTGGGATTGCAGGCATGCGCCACCACCCTCAGCTAATTTTTTGCATTTTTAGTAGAGACAGGTTTTCACCATGTTGGCCAGGCTGGTCTCGAACCTCTGGCCTCAGATGATCCACCCGTCTTGGCCTCCCAAAGTGCTGGGATTATAGGCATGAGCCACTGTGCCCAGCCTCGATTGCATTTTATGTTCCAGAGCTCCCTGTCCAATCAGATTGAGCCTGGAGTTAAGTGAACACATATCTTTACTTGGTTTCTTTCCCTGCCCTATCCTGCTTTCCCTACTCCCCCAATAAATTTCTTACACAAGAATTCCTGTCTCAGGCTCTGCATCTAGGGAGCCAACCTAAGATATCCCTGTGAGCTGTCCTGGCTCCTAGAGGGAATTCCTGCTACCAGTAATAGCTACACAGCTCATCAGGGGCCTGAAGATTTCACCTTCTCCAAGAAGTCCTCTCTCCCAGACCTGGACCCTCACATTCTGGCAATAGGTCGTTTGTTTAACAATAAGGAGGTTGGATGCCTACCCTGTACTAGGCACTGTGCCGAACCCTTTATGTTTATTAGCTCATTAAACTCTCCCAACAATGTAAGTCGATAAATTCTTTTTTTTTTTTTTTTTTTGAGGCAGAGTCTTGCTCTGTCTCCCAGGCTGGAATGCAGTGGTGGAATCTCAGCTCACTGCAGCCTCTGCCCCACCCCTCCCCCATCCCCCCTTCCAGTGATTCTCCTGTCTCAGCCTCCTGGGTAGCTGGGATTACAGGCGTATGCCACCACGCCCGGCTAATTTTTCTATTTTTAGTAGAGACTGGGCTTCACCATGTTGGCCAGGCTGGTCCCAAACTCCTGACCTCAGGTAATCCGCTTGCCTCAGCCTCCCAAAGTGCTGGGATTACAGGCATGAGCCACCGCACCTGATCTGGTAAATTTTATTATAATCTCACAGATAAAGAAGCTGGGCTAAAAGAGGTTGAGTGGCTTGCTCATACGTTAGAAAGTGATGAGAGGCCAGGTGTGGTGGCTCACGCTAGTAATCCCAGCACCTCTGGAGCCCAAGGTGGGAGGATCACTTGAGCCCAGAAGTTCAAGACCAGCCTGGAGGCTGAGAGTCGTGGCTCATACCTGTTATCCCAGAAGTTTGGGAGGCTGAAGCAGGTGTATCACCTGAGGTCAGGAGTTCAAGACCAGCCTGGCCAGCATGATGAAACCCCGTTTCTACTAAAAATACAAAAATTAGCCAGGCGTGGTGGTGCATGCCTGTAATCCCTGCTACTCAGAAGGCTGAGGCAGGAGAATCACTTGAATTCAGGAGGTGGAGGTTGCAGTGAGCCGAAATTGTGCCACTGCACTCCAGCCTGAGTGACAGAGTGAGACTCCATCTCAAAAAAAAAAAAAAAAAAAAAAAAAATCTCCACTGACCTTATGTGTAAAGCGAAAAAAAAAAAAAAAAAAAAAGGATGGGCCTGAGCAATGTAATGAGACCCAATCTCTACCATATAAGAAAAAAAATTGTTTTTAAAGGGCTGAGTGGCTCATCCCTGTAATCCCAGCACTTTGGGGAAGCCAAGGCAGGAGGATTGCTGGAACTCAGGAGTTTGAGACCAGCTTCGGCAACATAGCAAGACCCTGTGTGGTGGCACACACCTATAGTCCCAGCTACTTGGGAGGCTCAGTCAGGAGAATCGCTTGAGCCTGGGCATTCAAGGTTGCTGTGAGCTGTGATTGCGCCACGGCACTCCAAACTGAGTGACAGAATAAGACCCTGTCTCAAAAGAGAGAAAAAAGAAAAGAAAAGAAAGTGATGAGAGCTGGGAGGATTTGTCTAAGTGTAATCCTTGGATTTAACTCTGCTCTACTTTATTTTTATTTTATTTTATTTATCAGTTTTTTGAGATGGAGTCTCACTGTGTCGCCCAGGCTGGAGTGCAGTGACATGATCTTGTCTCACTGTGTCTTCTGACTCCCAGGTTCAAGCGATTCTCCTGCCTCAGCCTCCTGAGTGGCTGGGATTACAGGCACATGCCACCTTGCCCAGCTAATTTTTTCATTTTTAGCAGAGACAGGGTTTCACTATATTGTCCAGGCTGGTCTCGAACTCCTGACCTTGTGATCTGCCTGCCTTGGCCTCCCAAAGTGCTGGGTTTACAGGCATGAGCCACCACAACCAGCTGACTGTGCTCTATTTTATAACAGAAAGAAAGAGAGAGAGAGAGTGTTTCATGGCTCTGTGTACCCCAGAACGTATAACAGTGTGTGTGTGTGTGTGTGTGTGTGTGTGTGTTTCATGGCTCTGTGTACCCCAGGCGGTGAGACCATGTACAGCGCAGAAAGCTACAGTTTTGTATCTGCTGCTGCACTGAGGGCTTCATTTTACTAAAAACCTTCCTTGTGTATCTTTGCTTCTCAGGCAGGGCGGTGCCAGAGCAGCCTGGAAGCTACGTCTCCTCTGCCAACCATATTGCCCTAGGAGGTAGGGTGGAGCCCTTTGCCTCTGAGCTCCTTGGGGGCACATTGTTTTTTGAGCCCCCGCCAAAGCTGCAGTTGCAGGCTTCCCTGCCTCCTACTTTACTGCAGAGCCCAGGCCCTGCATTGCTGAGAACAGCAGCAGTGGGAGGCAGCTCATCACCTCCCTGGAGGCCTCCTGGGTTCACAGAAGAAGAGCAGGCACTGAAGTGGGAGAAGGAGGATGAGACCTGGGCCAAGTGAAGATGGGGGATGACTCCAGTGGGAGAAGACTGAGGGAAGGAGAGAGTGTGGGGGAGGAGGCGGGTGGTGGGAGCTGAGCTGGAGATTGCTCTTCATTCACTCAACCCATTGTGTTTTTTTTTTTATTTTTATTTTTTATTTTTTTATTTTTATTTTTTTAAAGATGGGGTTTCATCTTAATGGCCAGGCTGGTCTTGAACTCCTGACCTCAGGTGATCCACCCACCTCGGCCTCCCAAAGTGCTAGGATTACAGACGTGAGCCACCACGCCCAGCCCTCAACCCATTGTTTTTAACCACCTACCATGTCCTCAGCACTGTTCTAGGGCCTGAGGATACAATGGTGAACAAACCAAACATCCTGCTTTAATGGAGCAGGATGGGAATAACGACAGTAAGCATAATGGTTAATATACATATATTTTTGAGACCGAGTCTCACTCTGTTGCCCAGGCTGGAGTACAGTGGCGCAATCTCAGCTCACTGCAACCTCTGCCTCCTAGGTTCAAGTGATTCTCTGCCTCAGCCTCCTGGGTAGCTGGGACTACAGGCGCGTGCCACCAGGCCGAGCTAATATTTGTATTTTTAGTACAGACGAGTTTCACCATGTTGGCCAGGATGGTCTCTATCTCTTGACCTCATGATCTGCTCACCTCGGCCTCCCAAAGTGCTGGGATTACAGGCGTGAGCCACCACGCCCGGCAATGGCTAATACTTTTTGAGCATTTACTATGGAGTCAAACATTTATCCTACCCTCACAACAATCTCAGACATTTGATACTATTATTAACCCACTTTACAGATGGTTACACAGAGTTAGAGCAGGGTCCATTTCCACTATGACTGACCACAGGGCCTCTCAGGCTCCTTATTATTTTTAAAATTTACATATATTTTATTTTATTATTTGAGATAGAGTCTTGCTCTGTCACCTAGGCTGGAGTGTAGTGGCAAGATCTCAGCTCACTGCAGTCCACCTCCTGGCTTCAAAGGACTCTCCTGCCTCAGTCCCGAGTCACTGGATTACAGGCGCCCACCACCACGCCTGGATAATTTTTGTGTTTAAAAATTGACCACTGGCTGGGCATGGTGGCTCACGCTTGTAATCCCAGCACTTTGAGAGGCCAAGGCCAGTGGATCACCTGAGGTCAGGAGTTCAACACCAGCCTGAACATAGTGAAATCCCTGTCTCTACTAAAAATACAAAATTAGCTGGGCATGGTGGCACACGCCTGTAATCCCAGCTACTCGCAAGGCTGAGGCAGGAGAATTGCTTGAACCTGGGAGGTGGAGGTTGCAGTGAGCAGAGATCGCATCAGTGCACTCTAGCCTGGGTAACAGAGTGAGACTGTCTCAAAACAACAACAAAAAAATTGGCCAGGCTGATCTTGAACTCCTGACCCTCAGTGTTCTGCCTGCTTCAGCCTCCCAAAGTTCTGGGATTACAGGCGTGAGCTACCACACCCAGCCCTAATTTATATATATTTTAGAGATGGGGTCTTGCTATATTGCCCAGGCTGGTCTCGAACTCCCGAGCTCAAGCAATCCTCCCACCTTTGCCTCCCAAAGTGTTGGGATTACAGGCATGAGCCCCTGTACCCAGCCTTAGGCTCCTTATTAACAAAAGATTTGGAAAGTACATTCTTATAAGAGAAATTAGAACTATACAGATAAAGCTCAAGTTCTCCCTGATCGTCCTCACCCTTAGCATGCATTCCTTTCCAGCCCTGTTCCTGTGT
Source organism: Ateles fusciceps (assembly GCA_036589455.1). Taxonomy (NCBI): domain Eukaryota; kingdom Metazoa; phylum Chordata; class Mammalia; order Primates; family Atelidae; genus Ateles; species Ateles fusciceps. Next base: position 16,051,821 of record JAZHEH010003205.1, read on the forward strand.
ATCTGCACGCTATCTGTCCATAAACATTATTTTTGATTCGAGGGGCTTCCCATACATATTGCTCTATGACTTGCTAATTTCCCCTTAACATCACGTCCTGAATATCACTCCCTACTGAACATATAGATCTGCCTTGCACGAATGTGCCTAGTTTAGTTTTCTAGTTGTAAACCGAAAAGCACCTGGGACTGGTCTCAATCAGTTTACAAGTTTATTTTACCAATGTTAAGGACAGCTGTACCTTTCTCCAAAGATGATTTTGAGGGCTCCAATATTTAAAGGGGAAAGGGGAGATACTGGGGGAAAGAGAAAATTTTTTAAAGGCCTGGATAGAGAAGAGGCAAATTGTTGCATTCTTCTGAGTCTGTTTTTTTTTTTTTGACACAGTCCTGCTCTGTCGCACAGGCTGCAGTGCAGTGGCACGATCTCAGCTTACTGCAACTTCCACCTCCCAGGTTCAAGCAATTCTCCTGTTTCAGCTTCCTGAATAGCTGAGATTACACTATTATTGCCAGTATTCCTGGGTAGGTTTTTTTTTTTTTTTTTTTCATATTTTTAGTTGAGATGGGGTTTTGCACTGTTGGCCAGGTTGGTCTCGAACTCTTGACCTCAGGTGATCCTCCTGCCTCGGCCTCCCAAAGTGCTGGGATTACAGGTGTGAGCTACCACACTCAAGTTTTTTTTTTTTTTTTTTTGAGACAGAGTTTCACTCTTGTTGCCCAGGCTGGAGTGCAATGGCACAATCTCAGTTCACCACAACTTCCCCCTCCCAGGTTCAAGGGATTCTCCTGCCTCAGCCTATCATGCCTGGCTAATTTTTTGTATTTTTAGTAGAGACCCGGTTTCTCCCTGTTGGTCAGGCTGGTCTCAAAGGTGATCTGCCCACCTCGGCCTCCCAAAGTGCTGGGATTACAGGTGTGAGCCACTGTGCTCTGCCTTTTCTGAGTCTTTGATCAGCCTTTCACATGTGAGAGGGGGGTAGAGGAATAGTCACTTATGCATTCATCTAGCTCAGTGAATTTGCATTTTTACAAAATAAAAAATAAACATAGGGCAGAGGAAGCAATGAGATATGCATTTGTCTCAGATGAGCAGAGAGATGACTTTGAGTTCTGTCAGTCCAGCACCTCTGAAGGTAAGCCATCAATTTACACTATCAGGGTGAAATTCCACAGAACTGTTTGAAGGTACAGATCTTGGGGCCCAGAAGGAATTTCCTAGTGGGCAAATTGTGAGGGCCAGGCCATATCTAGCTTTTTATCTTTGTAGTCATCTTATTAAGGAATAAAATGGGAGGTAGGTTTGCCTGGTGAAGTCCCCAGACTGACTTTTCCCTTTGGCTTAGTGACTTTGGGGTCCTGAGATTCATTTTCCTTTCACATAGTACCCTACAGAGAGACACTCGGATTGTTTGCAATTTTCAGCCATGACAATCAATGCTGCCATTCACAACTTTCCCCAAATCTCTGCAGATCCCCTGCCCACTACGGAGTTGGAAAGTTTCTTCCCAAAGGACCCACGGGAGGAAACCAGCGCAATTTCTTCTAACTGCAAATCCAATGTAGCTGCTTCCACTTGGGCAAAGTGTGATTTTTCTCCCGAGGAAAGCGGCAGCTCCGGGTCCTGGCCAGAGGGGTTAAAGAAAAAAAAAAACAACCCAAACCAGAAAACAAACAAACAAAACAACAGAAAAGCAACATATTGGATCTCTGAGTCCCAGAAAAGCGGCCTGTGTCTTTAAGGCGCATCGGTCTTTTGGGAGTTGTAGTTTCGAGGGTACTGGAGCGGCCCTCTCCCCACCTCCCGTCTGAATCGCATCCCCCGCTGCCCTTCAGGAAAGCGCTGCCCCAGCCATCCCCCGCTAGCCCGTGCGGTGGCACCTAGCGTGTCTTTTGCCGGGCGGGGACCCGGCCAGGCGAACGCAGAGGTTAAACTACATTTCCCAGCGTGCGCCGCGAGGGTCGCGCAGCCTCGCGTTAAAGAGCCCGCTCGCCGAGCACCGGGCCGCGGCAGGTACGTCTGTCCGCGAGGGTCCCCGCAACGCCCCGGTGCCCCGCGGCTTCCCGGTGCACCCTCCCTGACGGGTAGCACCGAGCTGAGCCGCGAGCTGCCCGGGGTCTTGACAGAGAAGAGTCCCCGGGAAGTCTGCGCCACCCCGGGGAGCCCACAGGGGCTTCTGCGCTACCGCGTCCCCTTGGCCTGGTTCTTCTAGGGGATCCCCGCGACCCGTCTGGTGCGGCGGGACCTGCGGGCGGCTGGGACCGGGAGGGATGCGGGCCCTAGATGATCCTCACCCTGAAGCAGGTGGAGCCCGGGATGCCGGCGCTGCTCTGAATTTGCTTTGAGGCCGCGTCTCTTGCCTCAGTTTACCCGGCCAGGGGTCAGTATTATGCACGAATCTCAGTGATATGTTGTTGGTTAATTTACAGCACGATTTTACTCCTAATTAACTTCTTTCGGTCTGTTATTCAGAAGGCAGCAAATATTCCGTGAACCTTTTTTTTTTCCTCTTTAAAGTTCTAAAATGTGCAGTCCCTGACCCACCTCTCTTCAAAAGGTACATATGAAGAGTTCTTTGTATTTTATTCTGTCTCTGGCTCCCCTGCCATATCCCAGTCTTGGACAGTGTGGGGCTGAGGACATTAAAACATATTTCTTTTCTTTTTTTGAGACGGAGCTTCGCTCTTCCGCCCCGGCTGGTGTGCGGTGGCGCGGTCTCCGCTCACTGCAACCTCTGCTTCCCAATTTCAAGCGATTCTCGTGCCTCAGCCTCCCAAACAACTGGGATTGCAGGCACCCGCCACCACGCCTGGCTAATTTTTGTATTTTTAGTAGAGACGGGGTTTCCCATGTTGGCCAGGCTGGTCTTGAGCTCCTGTCCTCGTAATCTGCCTGCCTTGGCCTCCCAAAGTGTTGGGATTACAGGCGTGAGCCACCTCAATGGCGAGGTCGCACCATCGCTTTCTAGCCTGGGCGAAAAGAGCGGAACTCTGCGTCAAAAAAAAAAAAAAAAAGCCAGGCATGGTGGCTCACACCTGTAATCCTAACCCTTTGGAAGGCCCAGGGGGAGGATTACTTGAGTCTGGGAGTTGTAGGTCAGCCTGGGCAACAAAGCCAGACCCCATCTCAACAAAAAATAAAAAACTAGCGGGGACTCATGCCTATAGTCCCAGCTACTTGGGAGGCTGAGATGAGAGGATCACTGGAGCCTGGGAGTTTGAGGCTGCAGCGAGCTGTGATCATGTCTCTGCATTCCACCCTTTGGTGCCAGAGCCAGACTCTGTTTCTCAAAAACTGAACAAAAACCTAGCCTGCCTTTACTATTAAAAGCAATTGCAAAAGCCAAAATTACTTTTGTACCAACCTAATAGCTATGTTTTTGCTTTTTAAACTGCAGTTTCCTTATCCAGAGCTTCTGTGAGTTAAGAGGCAATTCTTAGGGCTGCTGGGTGGGTCATGTGAAGTGATGCTGAAGTGCCTTTGGCATAATGCCTGAAAAAAGCACTCCATATGTGTTAGCTACCTATGTAATAATCTCTCAGGAAATCAACCCCTCAGCCTTGCTTGATTTCCTTTCCCCCACGCCTTCTCTGATTGTTTTCTTCTTCAGGGCGATGTTAAACTCAGAGAATATTTGAGAGCTTCCAGTCCCTCCTTCAGGGAGGGTTAAACTCTCCTGCTTCCTTGTCTGGCTGCAAAGATCTATCATTCATTGTGTGCCATATACTTTACCTTGTATTTGATGCTGAAAACAGTCCTGGGAGGTTGGTGTCTTTGACCATAATTTTCAGATTAGGAAACTGAGTCTTAGAGAGGTTAAGTAACTTGTCCAGGATCATACAGGAACAGGTAGGGATGGGGTCAGAGCCTTATGGGAATGGTACTCAGCCCAGGACTGTTCCTCTGCCCCTGCCGTTAGGAAGGGATACCCTGCCCACTCTGACCATGATCTGTCACCTGCTCATGTCTCTCCATCACTATGTTGAGGTGAAGACTGGGCTCAGACCTTCTGGGCCATTGGACTTTATTTAGGGCATTTCCTTCTTTTCTGTCTTTCTTTCTTTCTTTTCTTTTTTTTTTTTTTTTTTGGCGGGCGCTGTGGCTCATACCTGTAATCCCAACTCTTAGGGAGGCAGAGGCAGGAGGATAGCTTGAGCCCAGGAGTTCGAGACCTGCCTGGGCAATATAGTGAGACCACTGTTCTCCACAAAAAGGAAAAAAACAAAAGACAAAAAAAAATGTAAATTTTTATTTTTGAGATGGAGTCTCACCCTGTCACTCAGGCTGGAGTGCAGTGGTGTGATCTCGGCTCATTGCAACGTCCGCCTCCTGGGTTCAAGCAATTCTCTGCCTCAGCCTCCCAAGTAGCTGGGGATTACAAGTGCCCACCACCATACCTGGCTAATTTTGTTATTTTTGGTAAAGATGGGGTTTCACCATCTTGGCCAGGCTGGTGTTGAACTCCTGACCTCGTGATCCACCTGTCTTGGCCTCCCACAGTGCTGGGATTACAGACATGAGCCACCCTGCCCAGCCTCTCTTTTTTTTTTTTTGAGACGGTGTTTCGCTTTTATTGCCCGGGCTAGAGTGCAATGGCATGATCTCAGCTCACTGTAGCCTCCGCCTTCTAGGTTCAAGCAATTCTCCTGCCTCAGCCTCTTGGGTAGCTGGGATTACAGGTGCCTGCCACCATACCCAGCTAGTTTTTATGTATTTTTAGTAGAGTCATGGTTTCACCATGTTGGCTAAGGTGGTTTCGAACTCCTGACCTCAAGTGATCCACCCACCTCAGCCTTCCAAAGTGCTGGGATTACAGGCGTGAGCCATCATGCCCGGCCTTCTTTTTTTTTTTCTTGAGACAGAGTCTTGTTGTGTTGCCTAGGCTGGAGTGCAATGGCGCTGTCTCGCTCACTGCAGCCTCTGCCTCCTGGGTTCAAGTGATTTTCTTGCCTCAGCCTCCTGAGTAGCTGGGACTGCAGGTGCATGTCACTACACCTGGCTAATTTTTATACTTTTAACAGAGATGGGGTTTTGCCATGTTGGCCAAGCTGGTCTTGAACTCGTGACCTCAAGTGATCTACCTGCCTTGGCCTCCCAAAGCGCTGGGATTGTGGATGTGAGCCACCCCCGCCCCAGGCATTTCAGGGATTTCTTTATTGCTGTCTTTTTTTTTTCCAGACAGGGTCTGGCTTTGTCACCCAGGTTGGACAAAGCAATGACACCAGTTTACTGCAACCTCTGCCCCCAGGGCTGAAGCGATCCTCCTGCCTCAGCCTCCTGAGTAGCTGGGACTGTAGGCACACTCACCATGCCTGGCTAATTTGTGTGTGTGTGTGTGTGTGTGTCTGGTAGAGATGGGAGTTTGCCATGTTGCTCAGGCTGGTCTCAAACTCTTCGGCTCAAAAGGTCCACTTGCCTCAGCCTCCCAAAGTGCTGAGATTACAGGTCTGAGCCACCACACCTGGCCTCTTGCTGTCTTTCAGTGCCTTTGCTTGGGACCAGATATCATTATCACCGTCACTTGAATAAGAATCCACAAGACCCAGGTATGTTACAACTTTGACTGTGGTGTCTACTGACCTCTGTAACGTGGAGATAATAATGTTTATCTTGCAGGGTCGAAGGCTGTTGTCAGGATAAAAAAAAAAAATCACAGCACCTTAATTACAAGTCTAGAGTGGGTTAGCTCAGTCCAAGTGGCTATGATTAATTAATTAATTAATTACGTTTATTTTGAGATGGAGTCTCGCTCTTTCCCTAGACTGGAGTGCAGTGGCGCAGTCTCAGCTCACCGCAGCCTCTGCCTCCTGGGTTCAAGTGATCCTTTTGCCTTAGCCCCCTGAGTAGCTGGGACTATAGGCATGTGCCACCATGCCCAGATAATTTTTGTATCTTTTTTTAGTAGAGGCGGAGTTCCATCATGTTGGCCAGGATGGTCTCGATCTCTTGACCTTGTGAACTGCCCACCTCAGCCTCCCGAAGTGCTAGGATTACAGGTGTGAGCCACCATGCCTGGCTGACATTTTTTAAGTAGATGAAACTATAGCTTTAGAGAGCAGATCAGTGGTTGTCAGGGATTAGGGATGAGGAGAGAGTGTATGAGGAAGTTTTTTTTTGCAGTGCAGATAGTGGTGATACCAACAAGAATCTATACACATGTTAAAATCATAGAATTGTATACAAAATTTTGTATACAAAAATTTATACAAAAATTTTACTTATGTCAGCATAAAAAATAGTTACATCTACCCATCTTGCTGTCTCAGGAAGCCCCTCTGCTTGGCCAGAATGGAGCAGCCAAAGGGAGTGGATTGGACAGTTGTCATCCTGACCTGCCAGTACAAGGACAGTGTCCAGGTCTTCCAGAGAGGTAGGGGACTCCCCCTTCCCACCTAGCTCCTAATGGAGAACCCCCCTCCCCTTCCTGGCTATGTCCCTCCAACCCTAGGTGCCAGGCAGACCTGGGTTCAAACCCAGATCCCCCCCTTCTCCCTAGCCATGTGACTGCTTATGTGTCATGTCATTTCCCTGTGCCCCCGTGTTCTCATCTGTAAGATGGGAGTAATAGGACTTCTCTCACTGAGTTGGGTGAAGATCTAATGGCCTCCTACATGGAAAGTTATGTCAAGGATGATCAAACACTGATGATCAGTAGGCTTGCTCAGGTGCTTCGGGCCAGGGCACTGAGCTGGGGGGGCAGGTCTCAGCGTCTCTTCCGACCTTAGAACTGGAGGTGCGGCAGAAGCGGGAGCAATCCCTGCTGGGACGCTGTTACTGGCCGTGGAGGACCCGGAGAAGCGTGTGGGCAGCGGAGGAGCCACCCTCAACGCCCTGCTGGTGGCTGCTGAACACCTGAGTGCGCGGGCAGGCTTCACCGTGAGTGCTTACCAGGGCCACCTCCCTGGCCCATGTCCCTGCTGGAACCAGGTCATTTCCAAGATCCCTGGCTCCTCTGGCTCCATCTCCCTGGCCAATTCAGCTTCGACTTCATCATTAGCTTCAGTTTTTGTTTCTGTAAATTGGGTGGATTCATGTCTGCCTTGCCGTCCAGGTGAGGGTGGAAGGCAGGGCCATCTTTTGCAGTGGTTTTAGAGAGTTGGAGCCAATATCTCAAAGTGAGGCTTTCTGGCTTCTCCTTAAACATTCAAAGGTCTTGCTAGCCTGGGCTGTCATTCCCACATAGCACCTAACTGTTCACTGGAACTGAGATGTGGCTGCCTGCTTGGGGCAGAGCATGTGAGTCAGCATCCCTACTGGTCCCATGTCTCCCATGCACCCAGCCACTTCACCCGGTCACCTCGTCTGCATAGCACCCTTGTGTGGAGAGTGAGGTTGGGCACAGGTGTGGACGTGCTCTGCGGAGGGAGGTGGCACCAGCAGGGGGAGAGGACCACTGTAGTCGCCATGGACCTGACTCCCCCTGAGTCACCCAGCCAGCCCCAAGTTGTGGCCTATAACCTCCCCTTCAAAACAGGCAGCAGAGGCTGGGCACAGTGGCTCACGCCTGTAATCCCAGCACTTTGGGAGGCCGAGGTGGGCAGATCACTTGAGGTCAGGAGTTCGAGACCAGCCTGGCCCACATGGTGAAACCCCATCTCTACTAAAAATACAAAAATTAGCCAGGCCTGGTGGCACATGCCTATAATCCCAGCTAATCACTGTAATTCCAGCGATTCTGAGGCAGGAGAATCGCTTGAACCTGGGAGGCGGAGGTTGCAGTGAGCTGAGATCGGGCCATTGCACTTCAGCCTGGGTGACAGAGCAAGACTCCGCCTCACAAAATAAATAAATAAATAAAATTTAGCAGGTAGCCAGGTGTGGTGGTGCATGCCTGTAGTCCCAGCTAGTTTTGAGGTGGGAGAGTTGAGGCTGCAGTGAGCTGGGATCATCCCGCTGCACTCCAGACTGGGTGACAGAGTGAGACCCTGTCTCCAAACAACAACAACAAACCAGGCGGCAAGAAGGTGGCCCAGGTGGAGGGCCCTGGGCTCCCTTACCCAGGAGGGACCAGGGCTGCCCCTTGCCTGCCTGTAGCCATTGGTTTGACCTTGCCTTTTGTCCCTTGGGTACCTGAGTAAATTTGTGTTGGGGTCTCTCTTGGATTTGAGGGGTGCCTGCCATCCTCCGGGGGAGCATTTGCCTGAGGCCTCTGTTCACAGGGCTTTCCCACTCCTGCAGGTGGTCACGTCTGACGTCCTGCACTCGGCCTGGATCCTCATTCTGCACATGGTAAATGAACGTCGGGGCAGGGGCCAAGCAGAAGGCTGGAACTGCAGTTCTTGGAGTTGGGCAGGATTCAGGGGGTGTTCTGCCACAGTGTGTGCAAGGTGTAAATCTGGAAGATTCAGAGTCAATCTAAACGTTCAAAAATTGGGAACTGGCCAGGTGCAGTGGCTCACGCCTGTAATCCCAGCACTTTGGGAGGCCAAGGCAGGTGGATCACCTGAAGTCAGGAGTTCAAGACCAGCTTGGCCAACATGGTAAAACCCTGTCTCTTCTAAAAATACAAAAAATTAGCCAGGTGTGGTGGTGGGTGCCTATAATCCCAGCTACTCAGGAGGCTGAGGCAGGAGAATTGCTGGAACCCAGGAGGTAGAATTGCCGTGAGCCGAGATCACACTACTACACTCCAGCCTGGGCAATAGAGTGAGACTCCTGCTCAAAAAAAAAAAAAAAAAAAAAAAAAAAAAAAATTGGGAGCTGGCTAATATGTACCACATATCCTTCCAGCAGAATATTAGATTAAAAGGTCTATCTAGGGCCAGGCGAAGTGGCTCATGCCTGTAATCTCAGCACTTTGGGAGGCTGAGATGGGAGGATAGCTTGAGCCCAGTATATTGAGACCAGCCTGGGCAGCATGGTGAAACCCTGTCTCTATAAAAAATACAAAAATTAGCTTCTGTGGTGGTGCATGCCTGTAGTTTCAGTTACTAAGGAGGCTGAGAGGGAGGATCACTTGAGCCTGGGAGGTTGAGGCTGCAGTGAGTTATCACACCACTGCACTCTAGCCTGGGTGACCTTGTCTCAAAAAACAAAAATATAGGCTGTGCGTGGTAGCTTACGCCTGTAATCCCAGCACTTTGGGAGGCTGAGGCAGGCAGATTATGAAGTCAGGAGTTTGAGACCAGCCTGGCCAGCATGGTGAAACCCCATCTCTACTAAAAATATAAAAAATTAGCTGGGCATGGTGGCGTGTGCCTGTAGTCTCAGTGGCACACGACTGTAATCTCAGGAATTTGGGAGGCCAAGGTAGGCAGATCACTTGAGGTCAGGAGTTTGAGACTAGCTTGACCAACATGGTGAAACCTGGTCTCTAGTAAAAATACAAAAATTATCCTGATGTGGTAGTGCACGCCTGTAGTTCCAGCTATTTGGGAGGTTGAGGCAGGAGAATTGCTTGATCCCGGGAAGTGGAGGTTGCAGTGAGCTCATATTGCACCACTGCACTTCAGCCTGGGCAATGGAGCAAGACTCCCTCTAAAAAATGGCACTGCAATGCATAATATAATTTAAAAAAATATTGTAAGAGAAAATATCAAGAGAACATTTTTTATCAGCCCTGCCCTGGATGGCTTTCTGCTTGCACAGCTGTTGAGGTGGCTTTGGGCTCTGTGGAGCTCGGGTTTCCTAACCAGTTCTCCTGCTCCCAGGGCCGAGACTTCCCCTTTGATGACTGTGGCAGGGCCTTCACCTGCCTCCCTGTGGAGACCCCCAGGCCCCCGTGGAAGCATTGGTCTGCAACCTGGACAGTCTGCTGGACATCATGACCTATCGGGTGAGGCTGGGCAGTGGCCTATGGGGCCTCATCCTAGATAGAGCCACCTCCTTCCCACTGTTCCCCCAGCTATAATCTATGCTGGCTCAGCTGGGGGCCCCAGGAGGAATGGTTTTGAGGGTGCCTAGTGTTAGTTAAGAGCTTCAAGAAGTTAGTTGTGTCTGGGGGCAGTGGCTCATGGCTGTAATTTCAGCACTTTGGGAGGCCAAGGTGGGAGGATTGCATGAGGTCAAGAGTTCAAGACGAGCCTGGGCAATGCAGTAAGACCTCATCTCTACAAAAATGAAAAAAAAAATTAGCTGGGCATGGTGGCATGCACCTGTCGTCCCAATTACTCATGAGGCTGAGGCAGGAGGATCACTTGAGCCCAGGAATTTGAGGCTGCAGTGAGGTATGATCGTACCATTGCACTCCAGCCTGGGTGACAGAGTGAGACCTTGTCTCAACAACAAAAATTAGTCTTGGTCACATGGGAGGAGTTGTAGCCCCAGGTTGGACAGAGGGTGGGGGCAGACCAGGTCTTAGAGGCCCCTGTTATGTCAACAGCACAGTATCCTAGGGCAAGGAGGGGGCAGATGAAGGGCTGGGCCAGGTACCAGCTGTGTTCTCTGTCTCTTGCCCCTGCAGCTGGGCCCAGGCTCCCCGCCAGGCGTGTGGGTCTGCAGCACCGACATGCTGCTGTCTGTTCCTGAAAATCCCGGTGAGCCTGAGACTCCCTGGGACCACCTTCCCTCATCTCAGCCACAGCAAGAAGCCAGCTCTGCCTTTGTTGCCCACCCTGCCTCTGGGCCTGCCCTGCTGCCCTGTTAGAAGGGTAGCTGGAGGGTGTGGAGAATGAAGCCCTGAGAAGGCAGGGGTTCTCCTGCCCCTGCCTCAGTCTGCCTGTCTATAGGACGGACAGAAGCAGCCCTGCCCCTTCTGCCTACAGGGCTCTGCGGAAGAACTCCGGGAGAGGAGGGTGGGCATTCTCCCAGGGGAATGTCCATTTGGCTTGGAAACCATGTTTCCCTTTTAGAGGTGCCCAGGTGCCCCAGCCCTGGGCTCTGGCTTCCTCCTGGCAGGGGACTCCCTGCCTTGGGTTGAGGCCCCTGGGAGCCTCCTGACTGCCCCACCCCACAGGGATCAGCTGGGACAGCTTCCGGGGGAGCCAGAGTGATCGCCCTCCCGGGGAGCCCGGCCTACGCTCGGAATCATGGCGTCTACCTCACTGACCCCCAGGTAGTGCCCCTGCGGGCAGCGGAGCCGGCCGGGGCAGACTTCAGCCTTCCCCCGTCACTGGGCAGCCTGTCATCCTGGATTTTCTGGCATGCCCCGAATCCAACGAGTTTCCTCTGTGGTAACAGCGCCGGTGCTCCCTTATTCTCACCAAAAATACATTTCACACTGACTGCCTGCCCTGTCTCGATGCCTGGGCTCAGGGCTGCAAAGACATTTAAAGCCTGCCCTCTGCCATCACGGAGTAGAAATCTCAGGCCCCCTGAGAACACCAACGACTGCCAGACTTGCATCCTCAGCTTTCCTTTGGAGGACACCCTTGCTGCCACCTGTGGCTGTGCCCTCCTTCCAGATCCCTTCCTGCTCCCTCCACTCACTCTGTTTCTCCCCACACATAGGGCCTCGTTTTGGACATTTACTACCAGGGCAGTGAGAGGGAGATTCAGCGGTGTGTCAGGCCTGATGGTCAGGTGCCACTGGTATGGCTGCTGGGCCCAGGTTGCGGGGCTTTGGGGACCTTATGGGACAGGGAGGGGAAGGTTTGCCTTCTTTTGACTCCTAGAAGCCTCCAGAACAAGCTAGAGCTAGAATCTGAGGACAGGGTAGCCTTGGAATTCAGGATCTTGTCCTGAACCAGAAAGCGTAGAACCAGGCTGGGCACGGTGGCTCACAACTGTAATCCCCACACTTTGAGAGGCTGAGGCTGAGGCAGCTGGGTCAGTTGAGGTCAGGAGTTTGAGAGCAGCCTGGGCAACATGGTGAAACCCTGTCTCCACTAAAAATACAACAGTTAGCTGGGTGTGGTGGTGTGCACCTGTAATCTCAACTACTTGGGAGGTGGAGGCTTGAGAATCGCTTGAACCCAGGAGGTGGAGGTTGCAGCGAGTGGAGATCGTGTCACTGCACTCCAGCCAGGGTGACAGAGCGAGACTCTGAATCAACCCCCCAACCTGCCAAAACAAAACACAAAACTGTGAGCAAGTCAGGGAGTGCAGTGGTGGTGGGAGGAGGTTAGAGCCCGGCTCGGGACTGCTTCCAGCACGAGGGGGCAAGGATCAGAGAGGCGGGGGAAATCTGGGAGTGGACCACGGTGAGGGTAGAGAGCTGGGGTCGGGAGAAGGCCTGAAAGTTGAGGGGGTCCCATAAGGTGCCTTGGTGGGAGCTGCCCAAGTAAGCCTGGAGTCTGGGTGCTGGAGTGGTCAGAAGGTGACACTCCCTGCCTGTCATGGCACCCAGTTTCATGTGGCCCGTCTGCCTGTGCCCTCCCTGACTTGTACCAGGGTTTTGTGCAGAACCCCCTCTCCAATCATTTTGGGGTCCCTTCCAGGTGTCTGGGGTTGTCTTCTTCTCTGTGGAGACTGCCGAGTGCCTCCTAGCCACCCATGTGAGCCCGCCCCTGGATGCCTGCACCTACCTGGGCTTGGACTCCGGAGCCCGCCCTGTCCAGGTGACTGGGGGAGGGCAGCTAGTGGGGCCTGGTCTGGGGATGAGGTGTTGTATGACCTCAGGCCAGCCACTTCCCCCTCTTCAGGGTAGAGTCTCTGCAGACGGGACTGCCCTGGCTCAGCCTCAGAACTTGAGGGCTGAACCCCTGCCGTGCCAATAGCTGTGCTCTTCCCCTTCCCCCAGCTGTCTCTGTTTTTGACATTCTGCTCTGCATGGCTAGAACGTGACCAGGGAGGACTTCCTGGTGGGGCGACCCCCAGAGTTGGGGCAAGGTGATGCGGATGTAGCGGGTTATCTGCAGAGCGCCCGGGCCCAGCTGTGGAGGGAGCTTCGCGATCAGCCCCTTACCATGGGTGGGTACTGCCTCTCAGCTCCCTGGGGTGGGGAGACCATGGGAGTGAGGACCCCAAGAACGGAGCTGCTCACTGCATGCTGGGCCAGACAGCCCAGCGCAGGGCCTGGGCAGTTCCCCTGTCCTGTGCCGAGCCCCCACTGAGCTGCCTCCTTGTCTTCCTTTTATCTCATTCCTGGGCTCTCCCAGCCTGTCCACATTTTTTGTTTTTTTTTTTAACTTTTTCTTAAGCTATCCTCTACACTGCACACTTTTTTTTTTTTTTTTTTTTTTGAGATGGAGTTTGGCTCTGTTGCCCAGGCTGGAGTGCAGTGGCGCTCTCTCAGCTCACTGCAACCTCCACCTCCCGGATTCAAGCCATTCTCCTGCCTCAGCCTCCTGAGTAGCTGGGATAACAGCTGTGTACCACCACACCTGGCTAATTCTTGTATTTGTAGTAGAGATGGGGTTTCACCACATTGGTCAGGCTGGTCTCGAACTCCTGGCTTCAGGTGATCCGCCTGCCTCAGCCTCCCAAAGTGCTGGGATTACAGGCATAAGCCACCATGCCCGGCCCTAACCTGTCTACTTTTTAGCTGTGTGGCTTTGGGCAGGTTCCTGACTCAGCTCCCCCTAACCAGCTCATCGCCACGCCTGCCCCCATGTGTCTCTGCTGCTGGGAAGCCAGCCTGGCCCCTGAGTTGCAGCAGGCATGGGATTGAGATCAGTACTTATGTCTTTACAGCCTATGTCTCCAGCGGCAGCTACAGCTATATGACCTCCTCAGCCAGTGACTTCCTGCACAGCCTCACACTCCCCAGGGCCCTTGGGGCCCAGATTGTGCACTCCCAGGTGGAGGTGAGACTCTCTGGCCCTCCAGTGCCTGCTGGGTGCCTGGGGTCAGGTGGGATGTGGATTCCTGGGAAGAGAATAGCTCATGCTTGGAACAGATGACCCGAGTGCAGGTGTTACCCCCTGTTTTACACATGAAGTGCTGGAGGCTCAGAGAGGCTAAGTAACACCTAAGGCCACAGAGCCAGTCAGTGGCCAAGTCAGGATTCTGGGTCGAGCATGCCTGATTGAGAAGCTAAAGGAGACCTTTCTTCGGGGTCTTCCTGGGGAGACAGTGGTGGGCCTGGGTCAGTTCAAAGGTGGCCCTCTGGGTGGCAAGGTTGGGTGTAGCTGGACAGGTGGGATGGAAATAGACCTCAGGCTGGGGCCAAGGCAGGTCCAGAGAGGAGTCTAGAGGGTGCAGGGCAGGGGGAGCAGCAGGCCTGGATGCTTTACCCCCAGATGCTTGGCAGGAGGAGGGTTGGGGCAGCCCTGGCCCTTGAACCTCACTCCCCTCCTCCCCTGCTGCACAGGAGCAGCAGCTCCTGGCGGCCGGGAGCTCTGTGGTCAGCTGCCTGTTGGAGGGCCATGTCCAGCTGGGTCCTGGGAGTGTCCTGCAGCACTGCCACCTGCGGGTGAGGTCTGAGGGTGTGGGCAGATCGGGATGAGGGCGCTGGCATCGTGTGTGTGTTGGGGGGGTGCTGGGTGCCTGCCCACCCAGAATGCCTGCCCTGTCCCCGCCAGGGCCCCGTTCACATAGGCGCTGGCTGCTTGGTGAGTGGCCTGGACGAAGCCCAGTCTGAGGCCCTGCATGCCTGGGAGCTGCATGACCTTGTCCTGCAGGGACACCATATACGGCTACATGGCTCCCCCAGGCCGCACCTTCACCCTCGTTGGCCGTCTGGACAGCTGGGAGGTAGGCACTTGCCCTTCATTCCTTCAGGCTTTGGGGAGCCCCAAGGAGTCCTGGCCGCCACCCCAGTGCAGGGTTCTCTGAGCACTGGCACACGGGACAGGCTGTGGGGAGGGTTGGCTGTAGGGAGGAGAGGATGCGGGGAAGGAGGTAGGGTGAGGCTAGGCCGTGAGACCAGGAGTGTCTCCACAGGCCTTTACCTCCCTGCTTGCATCTGCTCTGCCAGGTGGGCTGGGTGGGGACTTTGTTTTCTTTCTGGAGCTGGAGTCTTGCTCTATCACCCAGGCTGGAGTGCAGTGGCCCAATCTCAGCTCACCGCAACCTCCGCCTCCCAGGTTCAAGCAATTCTCCTGCCTCAGCCCCCCCGAGTAGCTGGGATGACCAGCGTGCACCACCATGCCTGGCTAATTTTTTGTATTTGTAGTACATGTTGGCCAGGCTGGTTGGGTGGGGATTTTTATCCCGATTTGACAGGCCAGAGACTGAGGTTCAGAGACGGAGGTGACCCACCTTGGGCTGCAGCCCGTTGTAGTGAGCTGGGCCTGGAACCCAGGATTTTGCTCCAGATTTCAGGCACCTTGGCAGGATTGTTGGGCTGTGGAGCTAAAAGCAGTGTCAGAACTTGCTCCCTGGCTGGGTGTAGTGGCTCAAGCCTGTAATCCTAGCACTCTGGGAGGCCGAGGTAGTAGGATCTCTTGAGGCCAGGAGTTCATACCTGCAGTGAGCCATGACTGCGCCACTGCACTGCAGCCTGGGGTGGGTCGAGTATGTGCTGTGTCTGTCTTCCTGCCCTCACTTGAGCATTTGAGCAGCTGCCGGCCTCCTGGCTTAGTGTCTCTAACCCCTGTGGCCCTGAAGCCCTGACTGCTTCTTCCTCTCCCCCAGAGACACGGGGCAGGCACATATCTCAACATGCCCTGGCGTGAATTCTTCAAGAGGACAGGTGTTCGGTAAGCTGGGTACCCTGAGGGCCTCTGTGGGCCTGGGCAGCTGTGGTGACTGCTGTTCTTCCAGGCGTGTTCCTCCCATGCCCTGGAGCAGCACCGGCCCTGCTACCATCCAGGGGCCTAGGTGGTTTTATGCAGCTGGATTTTTCCCCTAGGCAGAAAGTCAGTCTCTGGCTGTGCTGACTTTAGTATTCTTGTTCAGTGGTCTGGGAAAGGATGCAAGGGAGCCTGGCTCCTGACCTGAATTGTCCACTTGTGCTACCTTGGAGAAGTCTGTCCTGTCCCACGAACTGACGGGTGACTCAGGGCTTGGGGGAGGACGCTGGAGCCTTTGCTTCCTTCCCCACGAATGTGCCTTCTGCCCACATTAGAGCCTTGGACCTGTGGGACCCTACACGCCGCCCGCAGAGTGCTGCCTTCCCAGCGCCCGCCTCTTTCCTGTGCTCCACCCCTCGAGGGCCCTGGGGCCTCAGGAGCTGCTGTGGATGCTGGATCCCCAGGAGGATGGGGGCGAGGCCCTGCGAGCCTGGCGAGCCTCCTGGCGTCTATCCTGGGAGCAGCTGCAGCCATGCCTGGATCGAGCTGCCACACTGGCCTCTCGCCGGGACCTGTTCTTCCGCCAGGCCCTGCATAAAGCGCGGCACGTGCTGGAGGCCCGGCATGACCTCAGCCTGCGCCCGCTGATCCGGGCTGCTGTCCGTGAGGGCTGCCCTGGGCCCCTGCTGGCCACGTTGGACCAGGGTGAGTCTGGGCAGGTAGTGCTGCAGAATCAAGCCGGGGCACCTGCCCTTCCTGTCTTCTGGGCCATCCCCTGAGGGGACTAGGGGGCCATGAGGTGCTTAAGCAGAGAAGGGGCATGCCAAAGTTTACTTTTAGGATTCTTGAAGGCCTCATCCTTGTCAATGGGGTTTGGTCAGAAGTTGAGGCCTGGCAGCTGAGCTCTAGGTCCTAGGCACGTCAGCAAACCCTACATGTTCTGTACCTGGTGCCAGGATGTGGGTGCAGAGTGTGGGGGAGGGGACAGAGTCCCCCAGGGGACGTGGTCAGCTCTGCATGAGGTCCCAGGCACACTGCTGGGGGCTCACAGTCTTAGCCTCCTGGGCCGCACCTGATGAAAAGCGCCAGGACCATGGACACCAGAGCCACACAAGTAGCCGGTGGTGAGGCTGAGACCTGAGCCCAGGTGGTTTGACCCCAAATCCCGAGCTCTTCACCACTATGGGTATCCTGGGTGGGGGTAAAGAGACACCTATGGGCTGGGACTGGCAGAATGAGAGGATCTCTGCCAGGCAGGGGAGTAGGGCTGCAGTTACAGTCAAAGATACATTGTGGAGCTGAGTGCGGTGGCTCAAGCCTGTAATCCCAGCACTTTGGGAGGCCGAGGCGGGTGGATCACGAGGTCAGGAGATCGAGACCATCCTGGCCAACAGGGTGAAACCCTGTCTCTACTAAAAATACAAAAATTAGCTGGGTGTGGTGGCATGCACCTGTAGTACCAGCTTCTTGGGAGGCTGGTAGGAGGATCACTTGAACCCAGGAGGCAGAGGTTGCAGTGAGCTGAGATCATGCCACTGTACTCCAGCCTGGTAACAGGGCAAGACTCCATCTAAAAAAAAAATGATACATTGTAGGCAAAAGCCAGGAGCTGTGAGGGGCCTGGAGCTTATAGGGACTGTTGAGTAGTCTCTCGGGGCAGAGGATATTGAGGACAGGCCTCCTCCCCTGCCACCCCTGACTCCTGGTCCCTCAGTTGCAGCTGGGGCAGGAGACCCTGGTGTGGCGGCACGGGCACTGGCCTGTGTGGCGGATGTCCTGGGCTGCATGGCTGAGGGCCGTGGGGGCTTGCGGAGTGGGCCAGCTGCCAACCCTGAGTGGATGCGGCCCTTCTCATACCTGGAGTGTGGAGACCTGGCAGCGGGCGTGGAGGCTCTTGCCCAGGAGAGGGACAAGTGGCTAAGCAGGTGGGTTTGCTAATGGAGGTCAGATCCCTTGGAGAAGCCCCTGGCCATCTGGGAAGTGGCCCCTGATGGAGGAAGCCCAGAGAGAGGTGGGGCACCCTTGGATCACCCAGGACAGTCAGGTCCCCAAAGCCAGGTAATCTGCCCCTAGCTTGGGGCGGCCTGCCGCCATCCCTCCCTTTTCTCTTGGCAGGCCAGCCTTGCTGGTACGAGCGGCCCGCCACTACGAGGGGGCTGGGCAGATCCTCATCCGCCAGGCCGTGATGTCAGCCCAGCACTTTGTCTCCACGGAGCCGGTGGAGCTGCCGGGACCTGGGCAGTGGGTGGTGGCCGAGTGCCCAGCCCGTGTGGATTTCTCTGGTGAGCCCTTTGTGGCGGGTGGGGGTGAGGGTAGCTGCCCCAGAGCCAGGCTGGCAGCTTCTGTGACCAGCTTGAGTCTTGCCACACCATCATAGGGGGCTGGAGTGACACGCCACCCCTTGCCTATGAGCTTGGTGGGGCTGTGCTGGGCCTGGCTGTGCGAGTGGATGGCCGCCGGCCCATCGGAGCCAGGGCACGCCGCATCCTGGAGCCTGAGCTGTGGCTGGCGGTGGGGCCTCAGCAGGATGAGATGACCGTGAAGATAGTGTGCCGGAGCCTGGCTGACCTGCGGGACTACTGCCAGCCCCATGCCCCAGGTCAGGCACCCCAGGACCTCTGCAGGTGGGCTGGCACACATAGCCAGCTGGGGACTGAGGGCAGAATCGAGAGACTGCAGGCCACTGGGGCCTGGCCTGAGGGCCACCCAGGCTGGGTGAGGAGCCTGAAGGGAATGAAGGGGCTGGGAGTTGCCCTACCTAGACAGTTACAGACAAAGGAAGTAGAGATGACACATGTGTCATCTTTCTTCCCACCGGATGAGTACCGCACTGCGCTGGGAAATCACAAGGGTGGGTGGGGTGTCTGCGTCTGCCCTTGGAGACCGAATTCCTTCCTCATGCCTGTCCCTCTGCAGGGGCTCTGCTGAAGGCAGCCTTCATCTGTGCGGGGATTGTGGATGTCCACTCCGAGCTCCAGCTGCGTAAGCAGCTGCTCCGCACCTTCGGGGGCGGCTTTGAGCTGCACACCTGGTCTGAGCTGCCCCACGGCTCTGGCCTAGGTGAGCGGGCCCTCCCTCCTGCTGCCCACTGACTATCACAATAGTCCAGCCTTGCCTGTGATCCCCCTCCCTGGCCTCTGCCCTGAGAGGGAGTCGGGCGGGACTGGACAGGGTGGAGGCGGTTCATGCCTGCTTTCTCCTCTGCGCCCTGCAGGCACCAGCAGCATCCTGGGCAGGCACCGCCCTGGCTGCCTTGCAGCGAGCCGCGGGCCGGGTGGTGGGCACGGAGGCCCTGATCCACGCGGTGCTGCACCTGGAGCAGGTGCTCACCACTGGTATGTGACTGCCTTGGAGTTGGGGGGAGGTCACTGACATTTTCCCTAGGGCCTGTGGTAGGGGGTGGGGCTCTCCTGGATTTGTATGTGATTGGCCAACAGCCACATAACTGTGCTACTCTTTACAAGTTTCCTTCTTGTCACTTTGACCACCTCTGGTGGTTGTCAACTTGAACTATTCTACCTCTAACGAGGTGTTTCACGAGCACCTACTGAGTGCCAGATTCTGTGCTGTGCCTTTCATGCTTGTTGGGACCAGGTGCTGTGCTTCGTGACTGTGCCTATCCAGGGCTGTGCTTGGGTGGGGCTGGGCAAGCTGGTTTGGACCTTCCACCTGCCCTTCTGGCATCATGCCCTCATTTGAGATACAATCACCTGTGCCCCTGCCCCCACCCCCTGGCCATATGGTGGGGCAGCAAGAGCCCAGCAGTGACTATGATCTCATGAATGTCACCAGTGCCAGGCTTCCCCGCTCCTCCTGGCCATGGAGCCCCCTGGAACCCATGGCCAATGTAGAGCAGCCACAGGCTTGTATGGTTCCAGGTGCACCTCAGGGTGTCAGGCCCCTGGAAGGAAACTGCTGCAAAGGCCTACTGGAGCCTGACTGTGGTGTCTTCTGTCATGGCAGCTCAGGCCTCTCATTTTGCTGTAGTGACTCACATACCATCATAGGTAGTCATTAGCGAAAGGAGCAGATGGGGAAGCCTTTTCAGTTTTCTTTTGAGGTGTACCATTCAAGTTCTACATTTGGCCAACAGACAACTATTTATTGAGAACCCACTCTGTGGGTCCCCTGAGGATAAAATGAGCAAAAATGGGTTCCTGCCCTCGAAAGTCCTGTGGTCTCCTAGAGACAGACATCAATCAGTAACCACTCAGGTGCATGTGTATTACAAACTGTGCCAAGTGCTCTGAAGCAGAGGGGAACGGTTAAGTATTGACATTTCAAGACTCAACAGCTACTTTGCAGCCACCAGGTTTTGGCTGCAAAGTTCCAGATGGCTCCTGCCTTTTGCATTTCATACTTTAAACCCTTGCAGGCCCTTACCTAAATATCAATGGCCTGTCCCAGAAGCAGCTCAAGTTTTTTATTTTTTGTTTTTGAGACGGAGTCTAGCTCTGTCACCCAGGCTGGAGTACAGTGGCGTGATCTCAGCTCACTGAAGCCTCCACCTCCCAGGTTTAAGCGATTCTCTTGCCTCAGCCCCCCAGTAGCTGGGATTACAGGCACCTGCCACCATGCCCAGGTTTTTTTTTTTTTTTTTGTATTTTTAGTAGACGTGGGGTTTCACTGTGTTGGCCAGGATGGTCTTGAACTCCTGACCTCATGATGTGCCCACCTTAGCCTCCCAAAGTGCTGGGATTACAAGTGTGAGCCACTGTGCCCAGCCTAGTTTTGTTATTTTTATATAGCTACAACGGGGAAAATGATACATACTTTTCATTACTTTTTTATTTTTATTTTTTATTTATTTTCCATACTTTTCATTACTGAAGATGGAAAGATGTCTAATAAGTTATGTAAGAGAAAAATAGATCCCAATGAGCTTCTTTCCAACATTAACCACCTGTAAGAAAACAGGGTGCAGGGAGACTCAGGCTACAGGGAAGGTACCTGTCAGCCTCCCCTCTAAAACTCCCCTAGGAGGGGCAGAGGTTAGTGTAAAATCTTTTTTTTTTTTTTTTTTTGAGACAGAGTCTCACACTGTCACCGAGGCTGAAGTGCAGTGGTACGATCTCAGCTCACTGCAACCTCTACCTCAGTCTCCCCAGAAGCTGGGATTACAGGGCGCATGCCACCATGCCTGGCTAATTTTTGTAATTTTGGTAGAGATGGGATTTCACCATGTTGGCCAGGCTGGTCTCGAACTCCTGACCTCAAGTGATCTGCCTGCCTTAGCCTCCCAAAGTGCTGCGATTATAAGCGTGAGCCACTGCACCAGACCGTAGTGTAAAATCTTTATCCTTCAATGTGGTTTGTCCCAATTCCAATTTCACATTAGGTCTACAACAAAACTCAGGCCTTGGGAATTCCAAGCTTTGCTCTGGTGTGAAGCCCATTCCTTTGCTGGGATTGTCCTGGGGACAGAGCTGTGTAGCTCACTGTCCCGTGGAGTTGAGGGAAGCTCTTTCCACACTGATGATCCCAGCCAGGGGTGCAGGGTTGGGAGCCTAGGCTGGGAGAGTGAAGCTAGGCCAGGTAGACTCCCAACAGTGACATGCCCTGGGCTCACAGGAGGTGGCTGGCAGGACCAAGTGGGTGGCCTAATGCCTGGCATCAAGGTGGGGCGCTCCCGGGCCCAGCTGCCACTGAAAGTGGAGGTGGAAGAGGTCACGGTGCCTGAGGGCTTTGTCCAGAAGCTCAATGACCACCTGCTCTTGGTGTACACTGGCAAGACCCGCCTGGCTCGGAATCTGCTGCAGGTGAGCCCCGGCCCCACCATGAGGGAGGCAGGGAGAGGGCCTGCCAGCTGGGCTTGGGTCCTCACTGCCCCTTCTGCCCTGTCTGCAGGATGTGCTGAGGAGCTGGTATGCCCGACTGCCTTCCGTGGTGGAGAATGCCCACAGCCTGGTGCAGCAAACCGAGGAGTGTGCTGAAGCCTTCCGCCAAGGTGAGGGGCTTGCTTCCTCCAGGGGGATCAGGGCACCAGGAGCGAGTACCCTGTCACTTGTGGGTTTGAGGCCAGGGTCATTTGCAGACTTGGCACAAGCTCCAGATACTCGGCCTCTGGGAACAGAAGCCTACTGTCTGTCCTCTCCAGGGTCTCACATTTAGGGGGAAGCCACATCTGAGGACAAAATTTTCATCATGGGAAAGGCCCTCTAGCACCACCTAACAGGAAGCAGATAGGGGAAGGGACTCACCCCATGGCTGAGTTCCAGGGAAGTGTGAGCTGGGCAGGGCCCCCAGTGTGTGGCTGCACAGCTCTCTGGGTGCCGATGGTGCTGGGCGTGGTGCTGTTTGCTTCCTGCACATCGGTCCTCAGGCAGTTCTAGGAAGTGGGCTTGCTACTCCCGGCTCCAGCCGGCACTGGAACCCGGCTTCTTTACCATGACACTGGCTCAGCAGCACCTCTTGGCACTTCATGCAATCTCCAGATGGGTGCTGAGTATCTTGGCCCAGGCACGCCACTTCCCTCTGTCCCACCTCAGGAAGCCTGCCTCTGCTGGGCCAGTGCCTGACCTCATACTGGGAGCAGAAGAAGCTCATGGCTCCAGGCTGTGAGCCCCTGGCTGTGCGGCGTATGATGGATGTCCTGGCCCCCCCACGTGCATGGCCAGAGCCTGGCTGGGGCAGGTGGTGGAGGCTTTCTCTATCTGTTGACCAAGGAGCCACAGCAAAAGGAGGCCTTGGAGGCTGTGCTGGCCAAGACCGAGGTACTACTGATGGGGCTGGGGTTGGTCCAGAGACCTGTGAGGCCAAGAGACCTCACTGTGGCCAACTAGTTAACCAGAGCTATATCTGCAAGTCTCCCTGGTCCTGTAGCCTCAGTCCAGCCTCCAGAAGGCCTGATCTTTCTCTAGAACCTTCTAAACACTTGCTCTCCTGTCCAGGGCCTTGGGAATTACAGCATCCACCTGGTTGAAGTGGACACTCAGGGCCTGAGCCTGAAGCTGCTGGGGACCGAGGCCTCAACCTGTTGCCCTTTCCCATGAAGCTGGCTTCTCACTGCAAGAAGAGAAAACGTGGAGCTACAGTGCCCCCCCACCTTCCTTACCCCACGAGAACCTCCACCTCCCACTCCCCCACCCACCTCTGCAAATCTGCTCCCAAAGGAAGCTGACTAAAGCAAGACCTGGGCAAGCAGAGAGTGCTTGGGACAAGACTGTGACCTGGCTGACAGTGGCCTAAGTGTAGCCTGTTTCTCCTGCACATAAGAAGGTCCCAAGCCTAGTGTCCCATGTGGCCTTTACAAATCCCATGGGTGGCCTTCTCATTCCACGAGGGCCTGGGAAAGGGTTGACCACCAGCCTTGGCATATGGCTGGGAGTCCCTTGGCAAGGCCAACCCTGAAGAGGCCCTTCGAGGCATTTCCTATGGCCTTCCTTAGAGTTGTAGAGACTTCACGCTCAACCCTCATGGGCAAGTGGGAGTGAGGGTGGTGGTCCCTTGCCAAGTTGGTGGCAGTGACCCAGTGATTCACTGCCATCCCAGGCCTTAACCAGCAACACTACAGACCGTGCCAAGTGACCTGGTGCCTGTGGGAAGTGGGTTCTCAGGACTGGCATTCTTGGAATAAATTCACTCTGTCCTTGTAGGTGGTCCTCATAAGTCACTTTTGCTCCTGCTGGGAGCAGTTCCCTCTTTCCCTAGCACCGTGGGGAACTGGCTCTGGGATGATCCAGCTTGTGGTGCTGAGGGCCCAAGAGGGCCACGAGGATCCGGGGACTGGATGGGGGCTCCTGCCATCATGTGGGCCCTGGACACAGCTGTGCACTGTGCTCTGTGTGGGGGAGGAGGCTGAGGTCTTGGGTTTGCCTTCCTATTTCAGTGCTACTGGTAGACCTGCCCTGCCCATAGGATCTGGCCCTTCCTGGAAATAGCACACTGGCATCTCTTCAAGGAGTGGCTTTATTCAGGGATCATAAACATCACAGCCTTGCCTCAAAACCAAGCCTAATTGCTAGGTCCCCCAGATGTATCCAAGTCGTCTAAGGCTGGCAGGGGCAGCTTGTTTGCTACAGCGTTTGAGGGCAAGAGACTGACCACCCATGCAGAAAGCCGGCCTGGGCTGCCTGCTGCCTGCCGTGACTCTCACCTCATTAGGAGCCCAATTCTCTGGGTGGGGAAAGGCTGCCCCCCAATGCCTTGCCAGGCTAGGTCTGAGGGCAGAGCATGGAGTGAGTCCAGGCTGTCTCTGCTGCCAGCTGTAGAAAGGTCTGGGCTATCAGAGCTCCTCCAAGGCAAACAGCCTTGCTCAGCTCCTTGGCTGGGGCCCCTTAGGGAACAGACTCAGAATTGTGATGAGCTAGGTGTGCTCATCCAGGCAGCTACAGGCGCAGCCTCTTGATGTCTTCACTGCGGAAGTCTATGCGCAGGGCCAGCACCTGGCGCACTTCAGCAGGGGGTGAGGCGCCATGTCAATGGGCCGGAGTTGGGTCCCCCAGTAATCGAGGATCTCGGTCACCTGTGGGGGAAGGACAGAGAGACCAGTCTGCAAGGTGGGGCTATTCTGAAAGAAGGCTCTGGCGTCCGCCAGGGGCAGAACAGGAGCACTCAAGAAGGGGAAGGTGTCTTGCAGGGCTGGCTGCTGGCAGACACATGATTTAGAGGGAAGTGGCAGGGATCCATCTTTGCCTCTTTGAGTCATCCCTCCCTGGCTGGGCCAAAGGCACCCCACCTACCCGCTCCAGATTGAGGATGGTGGCCATCTGAGAGAGCCGGGCAAACTTGTCTCGGATGGTCCAGGTGGTCACCGTGGTAAGGTAGGCAATGAGTGACCTCAGCTCCTTGTCAAATTGCAGACCGCCCAGCTGCAGGAGAACCCAAGTCCAGTCACTACTTAGGCCTGACCAAGTAGAACTGGCCTCCAATTGCCCCCAGAGCTGGGTGGCAAGCCCGGCCAGGCCTCAGGTGGTGCCCTGTGGCTCCAGTTTGCTCTAAGGCCTCAGAAGCCAGGGCAGGACTGGACCCAGACGTGCAGGGCCTGTGGGCAGCAGACAGAGGGGGACACAAATCCTGGGTGGTGGCATGACTTGTCTTCCTCAGAGGAGAAACGAGAGCTGCAGACCCATGACCCCTTCACCTTACCCGGTTAAAGGTGGATTTCAGCACCACTTTCTCCAACTCCACAGCAACAAGGCTGGTCATGAGGCCGGTTAGGCTGTCGTAGATGACTGGGGACAGGCTGGCCTGCACACAGAGGCTTGACATCAGCCGAGCCGCACCTAACCCCTCTGCCTCTCCACTGGAGTCTTTGGGGGGTGAGGACAGTTACATGAGGCCACAGGGGAGTGTTTCTATAGGTTAGGGTTGGAAGGGCTTTCAGTCTCCAGAAGGAATGTGATGAGACCCTGCAGGCTGCTGGTTTGGGCAGAGGTGGGTAATTCCCTAAGTGGATCCCTAGGGCCCCTGCTCACCTTGAACTCTGCCATTTGCTGCTCCAGGTTAAGGATGAACTGTTGTACCCAAGGGTCATTGGCCTCATAGTCATTGAATTCTTCCTGTTGTCAGGAAGCAGGGCTGGTCACCATGGGCCTCTAAGAAGTACCATTCGCTGCCACCCACCTCTACCCCGTTAAGAAAATAAGGTAAGACGTTCTTCCTTCCCTGTGCCTTCTGACTCATCCAGTTTAAAACCAGCTCAGACACCCAGACTGGCAGAAACCAACCAGCAAACAGCTCAAGGCTGTAGCAGTGGCCCACATAATGGGTGAAGTTCCTGGCATTTTATTCCTTCTTGGATCTAATGTTCTATAGGAATGAAATCCCTAGGCCAGGAAAAAATGCTCCTAAGTCTATCATAAGTAGGGCAAAAAGAGCTCCAATGCAAGGGAATCAGGTCAAGGCAAACTCCATGTCTTTCTGAGCTCTTCTGACTAGGAACAAATTGCTTGCTGGGAGGAACCTAGTGTTCAAGGGTGAGGGTCGGGGAAGTGGGCCTGGGAAGCATGGAAGGTCTAGTCTGTTCACGGCTCCATTCCCTCCAGCTGGAGATGGGGGTGAGAGGTCATCGGGGCTTGATGGCTTCCTGTGGCCAGGCTGACCTCCTCGATGTTGTGGGAGACCGAGAAAAAGCTGTTGATCCAAGGCTGCACCTGTGGCTTGATGGCTGTGCTGTTAAGCTCCGTGAGCCCTTCCTGCACAAGGACAAGGTGGAGACATGTCAGACACAGCAGGCACACCCCATCTCTTCCCTCTCTCTTCTACCCATCCCTTGACTGCAAGGCGTTCTTCTAGCCCTGAGGCTTTCTGCAGGCCCTGTTGGAGGTTGTAACAGAGCTAGTGCTAATGAAAGGAGGAGCCAGGAACATGCCCCTCTCCAGATCTCAGCTGATTCACATTCAGGGTGGAGATGAGCCTTGAGGCTGTTCTGGTAAACTCTCAAGAGTGATTTCAGAGTGCCCAGTGCTAGGCTATGGCCACAGGTCACAACCGTGTGGCTCCACTTCCTCTGAGCATCTTCTAAGGGCTCTTGACATTGTGGGGCCAAGCGGAAAGTCTAGAAGAACCAGATGTTGGCTTGTCTGTGTGACAACTTCACCAATGAAAAACCAACAGGGCCTTTAGTCTCAAGGGACCTGTACAACTCCAAACTCCAGGGCTTGCTGGCTGCCCCCTCACCCATCCTCCCGGCCTCTTTGCACATGATGAACCAGTTAACACTCTTCTTAGAGCAATGCACAGGCACAGGATTCAATCAGCAGCTGAACCTGGGGCTTACCTGCAAGAGGTCTCGGAATTTGCTGGACACGGCGGCCAAGTCAGAAAGGCAGCTGTCAAACTTGGCCTGGGCCTGCTCCCCTCCAATGCCCTGGCTGAAGAGCTTGGTGCAGTCACTCTAGGGGATAACACTGCTGTAAGACCACTGGGCACACATGGGCCATGGGAGTGTGAGGAGAGGCAGAGAGGAGGTCAATATGCCACCAGCCAGTTCTCCTCCAGCCTTCTCTGGGTGCACCTATGGCCTGCTGAGAGCCCTGGATGGGTTTCAGAAAACCTGAATTCTATCCTGGTGGCTATCCACTCGGCTCCCACTTCCCCTCTGTAATATGGGGGTACCAGTATCAGGGGAAGTGAATAAGAACCAAAATACCAGAAAGTTTTTCATATCTTTAGAGTCACACATTCCTAGGTTCAAGTCCTGGCTCAGTCATGTATTAGCTGAGTGACCTTGGGCAAATGATTTAAAGTTTCTGAGCTTTAATTTTCCTGTCTATAAAATGGGAACATGAATTCCTGCTCCTCATGTATGAGATGAAGCACAACGTGCCTAGCTCAGTGCCTGGCACAGGAGACACTAGCTATTATTGCTAGAGTTTCTCCTTTTCCCCACTTTTGTATTTATTTACTTCTCCTTTTAAAATTTTATTTACATGTACAAAAAACCACAGAAGCCAGTTTCTCTCTTAAATATTTTGGTCTGGCTGCCAAAGAAAGATGGTCAAGATCATAATTAAGGTTTACGGGCTTACGGTATACCTGGCTTTGTTCTAAGCATTTTACTTTAAGTACCAGGCTGGGTGAGGTGGCTCATGTCTGTAATTCTAGCACTTTGGGAGGCCAAGGTGTGAGGACACTTGAGGCCAGAGTTTAAGAACAGCAGGGAAACATAGTGAGAAGCCGTCTCTACAGAAAATTAAAGAATTAGCTGGATGTGGTGGTGCGCCCCTGCATCCCCAGCTACTCGGGAGGCTGAGGTGAGAGAATCCCTTGAGCCCAAGGGTTCAAGGTTGCAGTGAGCTATGACTGTGCTACTGCACTCCAGCCTGGACAACAGAGTGAGACCAAAGTATCTATTCTCCTTAAAAACAAAACAAAATGAAAACCCAAACCCCCCCCCTCAACTATTGTAAGTTACTTTGATCTTCATAAGAAAAGTATCTCCTTTATTAAGTAGATAAAATTATTATCCCCAATGTACAGATGAGGAAACTGAGGCACAGAAGTTAATAATTTATTCAAAGCTGCCAGGCGTAGTGGCTCACGCCTGTAATCCCAGCACTTTGGAGGCTGAGGCAGGCAGATCACGAGGTCAAGAGATCGAGACCATCCTGGCCAACATGGTGAAACCCCGGCTCTATTAAAAATACAAAAATTAGCTGGACATGGTGGTGTGTGCCTGTAATCCCAGCTACTCGGGAGGCTGAGGCAGGAGAATCACTTGAACCCAGGAGGCGGAGGTTGCAGTGAGCTGAGATTGCACCACTGTACTCCAGCCTGGTGACACAGTGAGACTCCGTCTAGAAAAAAAAAAAGTATTCAAAGCCATGACGATAAGTCTTGAAAAGCTGGGGATGGTGGCTCAATATTGTAATCCCTGAACTTTGTGAGCCCAAGGAAGGAGGATCACTGGAGCCTAGGAGTTCAAGACCAGCCTGGGCAACAAAGCGAGACCCTCTCTCTCTTTTTTTCTGGAGACGGAGTCTCGCTCTGTTACCCAGGCTGGATCGCAGTGGCACGATCCCCGGCTCACTGCAATGTCTGCCTCTAGGGTCCAAGCAATTCTCCCACATGAGACCACAGCCATGCGCCACCACACCCGGCCAACCTCTGCATTCCCAGTAGAGACTGCTTCACCATGTTGGCCAGGCTGGTCTCGAACTCCTGACCTCAGGTGATCCACCCACCTCGGTCTCCCAAAGTGCTGGGACCACAGGCCTGAGCCACTATGCTCTCTTATTTTTTTGAGATGGAGTCTCACTCTGTTGCCCAGGCTGAAGTGCAGTGGCACGATCTCAGCTCACTGTAATCTCCATCTCCCGGGTTCAAGCGATTCTTGTGCCTCAGCCTCCCGAACAGCTGGGATTACAGGCACCGGCCACCACGCCCAACTAATTTTTGTTATTTTTAGTAGAGATGGGGTTTCACCATGTTTGCCAGGCTGGTCTCGAACTCCTGACCTCAGGTGATCCACCTGCCTTGGCCTCCCAAAGTGCTGGGATTACAGGCGTGAGCCACCATGCCTGGTTATTATTTTTACTTTTTAAATGACAGGGTCTCATTATGTTGCCCAGGCTGGCCTTGAACTCCTGGCCTCAAGCAATCCTCCTGCCTCAGAGTCCCAAGTAGCTGGGACTACAGGCATGAGCCACCCAGCTACTGTTATTTTTAACTGTTAATACAACTAATAAGTACCACTGCATGCCTCTCACATACCAAGTGCTTTATATTATCACATTCATCTCACAACAGTCCTGTGGGGCAGAGGCCATTATTATCCCTGCTTTATGAATGAGGAGACTGAGGCTCAGGGAGGTTACAGAACTTTTGCTGGGTAGTGGTCAATTGGAGATTTGAACTTGGGGTGTCTGGCTTCAAAGCTCAAGCAATTTCCACTATACTCTGCTGCCTTCCTCTAAAAAATAACAGCTACCAGCTTTATAGAGGATTTGGCAAGCCTTATCTTAATCTCCTATATTTATACAGGGATTTGTCATTTTTATAAGGTGCTTTTGATCCTGATTTAAAAAAAATTTTTTTTTGTAGAGACGAGGTCTCGCTACATTGCCCAGGCTGGTCTCAAACTCCTGGCCTCAAGTGATCTTCCTGCCTTGGCCTCCCAAAATTTTGAGCTTATAGGTGTAAGCAACTTGGCCTCAATCCTGTCTTTTCATTAGCCCACCCAAGAAACCCAAACTAGGGCAGGATGAAGCTATGTATCTCATTTCATAGATGAGAAAACTGAGGCTCAGAGGGTTAAGGGACTTGTCCAAGGTGACACGCCAACTATGTGCTGGAAGATAATAATTTTTTTTTTTTTTGAGACAGAGTCTTGCTCTGTTGCCCAGGCTGGAGTGCAGTGGCATGATATTGGCTCACTGCAATCTCTACCTCCCGGGTTCAATGGTTTCTCCTGCCTCAGCTTCCTGAGTATCTGGGATTACAGGCACCTGCCACCACACCCAGCTAATTTTCATATTTTTAGTAGAGATGGGATTTCACCATGTTAGCTAGGCTGGTCTCGAACTCCTGACCTCAAGTGATCTGCTTGCCTTGGCTTCCCAAAGTGCTGAGATTACAAGTGTGAGCCACCATGTCCAGCCTGGAAAATCTACTCTGAATTCTGATCTTCTAACTCCTAAGCTTTTCACACTGGTCTAAGGATGCCTTGCTATCATGTCAGTTACCAAGGAGTCCCCTCAAGTGTGGCTCAGTGTCACCAGGATGAGTGTCTTCACCAGGATGTGTGTACAGGGCTCTCTTTCAACATGGGAAGAGGTGGCTGCTGACTGCTGATAGGCAATTTCCCTTGTACCTCCAGTGTCTTCTTCAGAGTGGAGATGTTTTCACTGCAGACTTCCACATTGTTCAGAGTCACCTGGGAGATGAGGAAGGAAGAATGTGACTTCCTGCTGACTGTGCCTGCTACCCACTCCAATGCCAGACTGGCTGACAGCTGCACTCCACCAGGATTAGAGAAGGACTGGCTGGAGTTCAGACTTCGGCTAATGAAAGGCCACACCCCTGCATCAGGCAGGACACTCGAGATCTTGGATCAGGCAGAATGGGGAACCAGGCTTGCCCTTTCTGGTTGCCTGATGCCAGGGAGCCTAAAGTCATGGTCTTTAGGTCTTTTTGTACTGTTACCTACAGATCGGAAATGACTCAGGCATACAGGTCTGGGATAAGTTCTGAGGCTCCAAACGGCCAAGCCCCAGATCAGTGATACAAAGCCTGACATTCATTAAAGAAAAACTTCCAGAGAGCCTGCCACCTATGAGGCATTTTCTCATTCTTTATCTCATGGAGTCTGCCAAATACCCCCCCACAGAACAAGCATTATCAAACCCAGTGCATGGGAGGAAATGAGACTCCTCATTTCTTCAGAAGGCAAAATGATTTGGCAGGTGCGGTGGCTCACGCCTATAATCCCAGCACTTTGGGAGGCCCAGGCGGGTGGATCACCTGACGTCAGGTGTTCAAGACCAGCCTGGCCAACGTGGTGAAACCCTGTCTCTACTAAAAATACAAAAAAATTAGCCAGGCATGGTGGTGCACACCTGTAGTCCCAGCTACTCGGGAGGCTGAGGCAGGAGAATCGCTTGAACCCAGGAAGCAGAGGTTGCAGTGAGCCAAGATCGCGTCACAGGACTCCAGCCTGGGGGACAGAGTAAGACTCTGTCTCAAAAAAAAAAAAAAAAAAAAAGAAGGAAAAATCAGTCATCAAGGTCAGACAGCAACTGATTCAGGAAATATTTACTGAGCACCTGGATGTGCCAGGCATGGTTCTAGGCATTGAGAGAAAGCAATTAACAAAACAGACATGGTCTGCCCTCACAGGGCTAACATTCCAGCAAGGAAGCCAGATAGTAAACAAATGCATTATATAATGCCAGGAAGAATAATAAAGCCGGATAAGGGACAGACACGCAAAGTGACAAGGGCACAAAGCTGGAGCCAGGCTTAGAATTCACGTCTCTGAACTTCCAGACAGAGCTAAACAGGTGGAGATTCCTGGAGAGTGGCTACCCCGGGAGGGCACAGAAGCTCCACACCCTTTCCCCCCCATAATTCGCCCTATTCATCTCTTCATCTGTATCCTAGATAACATCCTTTATAATACACCAATAAACTAAAAAAAAGAATTCTGATCTCCCTACTCTGGTCCAAAGACGACTTCTTCCACAACTCAACTGCCTTACAGACTAGGTGCAGAAATACCAGTGATAAAAGTAGTATGGGCATGGCGGCTCACACCTGTAATCCCAGCACTTTGGGAGGTCGAGGCCGGCAGATCACCTGAGGTCAGGAGTTCGAGAGCAGCCTGGCCAATGTGGTGAAATCCCATCTCTACTAAAAATACAAAAATCAGCCAGGTGTGGTGGCAGGCACCTGTAATCCCAGCTGCTTGGGAGGCTGAGGCAGGAGAATCGCTTGAACCTGCGAGGCACAGGTTGCAATAAGCTGAGACTGCGCCACTGCATTCCAGCCAGGGCAACATGAGTGAAACTGTGTCTCCAGTAACAAAGAAAGTAGCATGGGGCAAAAGTATTAAGGCACTAATTGCTCTGGCCATTCGGAGGAAAGAACAAACTGTTTCAGTGTGAGGAATCCAAGGAAGGTTCCATGGCAGAGGTGGTAGCTGAGCTGAATTAACATAAAGGACTGGAACATAAGCTTTGCACAGTGGCAGTATTGTAGCCAATGAGGTTTATCCGAGGCACGATTACTGCTAATTGAAAACTTTTCCCAATACCCCGCCATGACGACTTACAATATAGTTGGCATTGGCAATTTTTTGACAGTCTCTACGGAGACCGAATTAAAAAAAAAAAGAGTGGAACACAATTCTGACAGGAGATGAAGGTGAGAACATTTCTCTACCCCATCAGCCTCTCTCTTGCTCACTGTTCTATTTTTTTTCCTTTTCTTTTTTTAAAGAGAGACGGGGTCTCACTATGTTGCCCAGGCTGGAGTGCAGTGGCTATTCATAGGTGCGATCCCACTACTGATCAGCACGGAGAGTTCTGACCTGTTCTGCTTCCGACCTGGGTGGGTTCACCCCTCCTTAGGCAACCTGGTCCCCCCACTCCCGGGAGGTCACCTTATTGATGCCAAACTTAGTGCGGAAACCCATCAGCATAGCGCAGTACAGCCCAGAACTCCTGGACTCAAGCGATCCTCCAGACTCAGCCTCCCGAGTAGCTGGGATTACAGGCACATGACACTGCGCCTGGCCCTATTCGATATTCTCTTAACAGTCCTTAGGATTTCCCCGACATTCTCTGGTTTATCTGTTTCTTGTCTGCACAGATCTGGCCTGTTTTCTTCATCACTGCATCTCTATACAGCACTGTCTACCTTTCTGGATGATGGAAATATTCTAACTGCACTGTCTGGTATGGTAGCCCCCAGACATGTGTGGCTATTGGGCACCTGAAGCACAGCTAGTGCAACTCAGAAAGTGGATTTTTAATTTAAATGTAAATTTCAATAGCCACCTGTAGCTCTAGAACCCAGAACAGTGCCTGATATACAGATGTTTCTCAATAAATATTTGCAGAATCAGGAAGAGTGAATGAACATATTCTGGAAAGGGGATAATATAAGCAAATGCAGAATGGCAGAAAACCCAAAAAGGTATCTGGGAGATAGCACAGTCAGTTCATAGACACGTGCAGGGAAGTGGCAGGACATAGAGCTGCGAGGGGCAGAGTCTGATGGGGACTTGGGTGCTCTGCTGCAGAGTTACCTCTGTGTCCTGTGGACAGTGGGCTGGCACTGAGGATTTTTAAAGCAGTGAATGCCACATAAGCACAACTGTGGTTCGGGAATACTTATCTAGAGGCCATGTGTGGGAGAAATTAGAGTGCCTGGGGGATCCCACTGCCTGTGAACTGGTGTGCTGGTAGCACGATCAGCAAGGCAGGGTTGAGGTCAGGAGGAGCCAGTCTTCGAGACATGAGTCAAGAGCTTCAGGATTTCAGGGTAAATGGAGGATCTCAGAACCCCAGGGGCTGCAGTTAGGAAGTCCTTCTCATCTTCCCCAGAGTGTTTCCCTTGTCAGTGTCCTGCAGTCAATGCTGAAAGTTATGATGCTGACAGTGCTGCTCAGGCCACTCTGATTGTGGACAGATAAGCCTATAGGTCTTTCTTTAATATACCACAACAAAAGGCCGATCATGTCACAAGTTTCCAAATAACTCCTGTCATGACAGCTGAAGGATGAAGGCCATAACGTAAGTGTTTCCAAGGCATTTAAGAGCGCCAAAATAATTGTCATAATGGACTTACGGATTTGAGTTAAAATGGTATTGATTTCAAAGTTTCCCTTGTACTGACAGCCCTAGTAAGCATGGATTCACTGGGCTTATTCCCTGCCCACAGTGCATGATGTCAGTACGGCTGGGGAATTCATCTTCACAGCCAAATGAATCAAGGTGACATAAAAAATAGGCCCTGAAATGGGAGTGATGACATTTTAAATACATGGTGTCAGGAAAACCAGAAACCTGTCACCAAGCATTTAGCATTGCCTTTCTTTTTGGTCTTATCTTCTGGGGCCTAAAACAATGAAACTGTGTTAATGGGAGGTCCTCACAGAGCAAGCATGCACTGGCCAGTTTTGGAGACATGTAGTCAAGCGGTGGAATACAGAACTGGAAAGGTGGGGATGGGTTAGATTTAAGAGGCTTAAATAAAGACATCTAGCTTTGATGTGGTAGGCAGCAAGGAGCCAGTGATTATTTCTGAGCACAGAAATGAAAGTAAGGTCTATAAAAAAATGAAAGAATACAAACAAGATAAACTTAAGTCGGTTCACGGTCATATGATGCTGGTTGCTAGGCATTTTGGCAAAGTTCTCCAAAGGTAACAAATTTCATAGGCAACAGTTCTTTGGAGCTGACCTGTTTTTGGTAGCAACCATATCCTTGATTGACAGAAACCATTCCCAGGGCAAATATTTTCTCTGACAGGAATAGAGTGGGGCTGCCTAAGTAGCTTTTGTATTGCCTCTGTCTGATAACCAGTTACTATGGGTTCCTCTGCACAGGGGTTGGCAGGTATTAGCGAGTTTAGACTTCTGTCTCTGAAAGTAGCAACTCTGAACTCTTTTGGAGGTCACAGACCCTTTTAAGAATCTGATAGTGGGGTGTAGTGGCTCATGACTGTAATCCCAGAACTAAGGCAGGTGGATCACTTGAGGTCAGGAGTTGGAGACCAGCCTGGCCAACATGACGAAACCCTGTCTCTACTAAAAATACAAAAATTAGGCCAGGTGCGGTGGCTCATGCCTGTAATCCCAGCACTTTGGGAGGCTGAGGTGGGTGGATTACCCGAGCTCAGAAGTTCGAGACCATCCTGGCTAGAATGGCGGAACCCTGTCTCTACTAAAAATACAAAAAATTAGCCGGGTGTGGTGGTGTGCGCCTGTAGTCCCAGCTACTCGGGAGGCTGAGGCAGGAGAATCACTTGAACCCAGGAGGTGGAGGTTGCAGTGAGCCGAGATCATGCCACTGCATTCCAGCCTGGGTGGCAAACGAACTCCGTCTCAAAAAAAAAAAAAAAAAAAAAAATTAACTGGGTGTGGCAGTGCATGCCTGTAACTTACTCAGGAGGCTAAAGCAGGAGAATTGCTTAAACCCGGGAGGTGGAGGTTGCAGTGAGCCAAGATTGTACCACTGCACTCCAGCTTGGGCAACAAGAGTGAGGCTCTATCTCAAAAAAAAAAAAAAAAAGAATCTAAGAACCCTGTGTCCGGAAAAACCCATGTGCACATTTTTGCATCCAACCCCACCTGTGGACTACAGATTTACTGCTCTGCTACTAGATGTTTCCTTCAGGCTCTGAGCCTCAAAAGTCAAGACTCAGAATGTGGCTAATGTAGGGGATGGAGCAGAATGGACCTTGGTCTGTGCCACTCCTGTGCATGCTAAGACAGCGTGAGCCAGAGAGGGCTGATCTTGAGCTTAGGACTCATTTATGTTCTATCTGGCTCACCATAAACTGGGCTGTTGCTTTATACAAATCTTTTTGTCCTTCCATGCTTCTCCTTTCCAAGCTGTTACACAATAGTAAGACTTGCTGCTTTATCACATCTGTCATTCTGGGTAGCAGAGGGCTTTAATAAGGCCTCCTTTCCAGAGGAAGTTGAAAGCCTAGGACGTGCTAGTAGAGCAATGCTGGCAGGTCGGGAGGACTGGTGCCCACTCATGCTGCAGGCCTCTGCTCAGAGAAGCAGTCTGGTGGCCTGGGACAGATGGTGCTGTTGGTTCTGTGGCAGATGCAAGCCAAGCTTGACACTCAGTAGGCTCCCGAGCAGCTGGGCAATGCTCTGGGGAAAGAATGCTAGGTGACAGCTGGGCAGCCCAGCCTCTATCCTAGCTCAGGCTGCTCAGAATATGTCCCTGAGTAAGAAATGGTTTCAGAAGCTTCTAGGAGGAACTTTCCTTAAAGGAGGTGTTTTCCTTTTATACAGACACTGGAGGAAAAGTCTCTAGCTAGAGGCCTATTACACTGTGGCTTAGCAGTCATAGTGTATGTAATTTCTCGAGATAAACCAACCCAGCTCATGAGCTGTGGGGCTACCTACCAGGAAGGACAGCTTCGCTTCATCAGTACTCTCGATGCCTTTGGTGTCAAATTTGCCCTGCTGGAGGCTGCTGTGCATGATGTTCACAGCACTTGTCACCCCGCGCTGGATGTCCTGGAAGGTGGTCGCCGGGAAGCCCATCCGCAGCTTGTTGCACAGAACATCCCTGGGGGGGCAGGAAGGCATAGAGGGATTGACACTGCTCAACTTGGCCTCCAGGACAGAAGGGCCAGAGTGTCCACCACCCTGACCCAGCAGCACAACGTACTCTTTTAGGGGGAATAACCAGTCCTTGAGACCACTGTGGGAGACCTGAGGAGCCAGGGTATGAAAGTGACCAGCACCCACTCAAGGACACTGATGTGACAAGAACATACAGAGGAGACTGGCCAGTCTCTACTGTTTATGAGGCTTTTAGCCATCACCACTGAACTCCAACAAAGCCGTGAGGCTTAGTGAAGGCAGTACTATGTAGGAGTTGAGAACAGGTTTTGAGTCACTCAGCTCTGAATTCCACCTCTTAATTCTAAGTGGTGGATCTTTGACGAGGATGGAATCTCCCCTAAAGCCCAGTTTTCTCATCTATAAAACAGAGCTAATAGTTCCTACCTCATAGGGTTGTTAGTAGGACCTCAAAAGAGGAGGAGAATAGCATAGTGCTGGGCCTGTAGCAGTGGTACCTATTACAACTACCGCTTTCATCTGAACTGCCTGTTCTCTTATCTAAGGGCTCATAGCCCCTTCAGTCTAGTCCAGACAATAGAAATTTGGCCCACAAGATATATGGCTGATCAACAGCTTCCTGGAACCAAGGATACTGTTTTAGGGACAGGAGCTTATGTCCTATATAGAACTGAACTAGAATCATGAGGACAAAGGGCAGAAACAAACGGGCCTCAGGAATTAACAAGGGACTTTCTGCCTAGAAAGGAGAAAGGGAGTCAACTGTACCTGAAGTCAGACTCCAGCTCTGTGGTGGCGAGGTTGATCATGGCACAGAGACAGTCAATGCTAGAGCTGGACAGAGCCCGCCCAATGCACTTCTTAATAATGTAGAAGACATCATCCACCATGCTGGATGTCAACTGGCCCTTCTCATAGGTGTCCAGAGCCACAGCCTACCCAAAAGGCAAAGCCAACACTGAGGGTCCCAGTTCTACATGTCACATTCTAGATGATTCCAGGCACACTGGCCCTAGCTCTGCTCCCTTTTCTGTACCTTGTCCATGTTTCTCCCAACATGGCATGTTCTGGTCACAGATTGGTGTGCATCCTCCTTGTCAAAATAGCTCACTTCCCTATTGATCACTAGGTGAAGAAATTAAATATTTTGGGCCTTAGTCTTGTGGAGATCCGTTACTTGAGGTGTAAGACATCTGCAGAGGCCCTACTTCCCTGAAGTTCCTTACCCACATACCTTCAGGGAGGTGGGGAACAAGTGGGTTCCCTGAAGAGCTGAGCTGAGCTGTTCATTTGTAATGCTTGGGGAAGAAGTCCTAACTAGGTATACAAAGAGCACAACGACTCCAAAGATGCTCTCTAACCATACAAAGTGGTACCACTCAATCTGCATGCAAGAGTATTCTCAAAGCAGGACCAAGAAATATGACATGTCTCAGCCATTTCCTTCAGCCTGGCTTCTTGGACCGGAAGCCCCATTTCCAAGCCATGTGTCCTATGTCCTACCTTATTGACAGTCTCCCTCATGAAGTACTCCTCCATGGTAATATATAAGCCAATCAGCTCCTGCATGGTACAGCTCAAAAGGCAGTTATTGAGGAGTTTGTCCAGACACTTCTGGTGCTCTAGGGGACAGTGAAGAAAGGAATACCCACTTTTTTTTTCCCCAAGGAAAACAGAGCAACTTTCTTCATTTCTTCAGGTCTTTCTAGTCTTTCTTCCAAATATGTACATATTTTACGTGGTTATAATCATGATACAGATAGCAATTTTGTATTCTGCTTTAAAAAATTATATCATAAATATTTTCCATGTTTCCACCTACCTTACTAATTTTTCATGACTGTGAGATTTCACCAGGTGCATAATCCACATTTTAAAAACTACTTTTATTTTTAACTTATTTGTTGTTTTATGTGAAATTGAGAAAAATAACCACGCTATTTTTAGATACCTGGTTATTGCCAAACGTTTTGCCATTACTAGAGATAATAGAAGATCACAATATTGAAGATTATAGTGAATACTTTTGTACAAATAACTTTTTACTCCTTCTCTTTTATTCCTTTAGGATTAATTAATAGGAGTCAAAAGATGTAAGTTTCCATGGCAAAGACAAAAATATATTGGATATAGATTACTTCATTCTTTCTTTTTTTTTTTTTTTTAAAACGGGGTTTCACCATGTTGGTCAGGCTGGTCTTGAACTCCCGACCTCAGGTGATTCGCCCGCCTTGGCCTCCAAAGTGCTTGGATTACAGGCGTGAGCCACCACGCCCGGCCGTTTTTTTTTTTGTTTTGTTTGTTTGTTTTTTTTTTTAAGACGGGGTTTCACCATGTTGGTCAGACTGGTCTTGAACTCCCGGCCTCAGGTGATCCGCCCGCCTTGGCCTCCAAAGTGCTTGGATTACAGGTGTGAGCCACCACGCCCGGCCTCTTTTTTTTTTTAATATGAAGATGGGGTTTCACCATGTTGGTCAGGCTGGTCTTGAACTCCCGACCTCAGGTGATCTGCCCGCCTTGGCCTCCAAAGTGCTTGGATTACAGGTGTGAGCCACCGTGCCCGGCCAGATCACTTCATTCTTTACACCAGTATTGTCCAGTAGAATTTCTGTGATAATGAAAATATTCTGGTCAGGTGTGGTGGCTCACACCTTAATACCAGCACTTTGGGAGGCCAAGGTGGGAGGATCGCTTGGGTCCAGCAGTTTCAGAACAGCCTGGGCAACACAGCAATACTCTGCCTCTACAAAAAATAAACAAACAACAACAAAAAAGAAAATATTCTGTATCTGCTGTCTGATATAATAGCCACTAGCCATGGTAGTGACTGAGCACTTGAAATGTGATGAACAGAACTGAGGAAATAAATATTTTTATTTTTTTACTAAAATTTCTTTTTCCAGAACCCAAGTAAGAAAGATGAATTTAAAATTTTAATTAATTATAATTAAATTTGAATTTGAATTTCAATTCATGAATGGCTATGTATGGAGGGCACAGCTCTGAACAGTGACAGTCATCATTTACATCGACAAGCAAACTCCAGATGAGCACACGATCTCCTTCATACACTGATTCTGTAACTCCCCTGCCATGGATTATTGGCACAAGCCATGCAGAATGCCACAGATGCTGGGTGGGTCTCAGGTCCCCAATCCAAAGAACCCTGCATGTATCTGCCCAGCAGAATTTTTTTTTCCTTTTTTAACTCCTGCTTTAGTAGCCAGCAGGAATTAAATGGTTATCTTAAAAACGCAAAGAATCAATCTGTAAATGAAACTGGACTCTGGTATACCTTTCTAAAAAATTTAAAAGTGTTTATCTTTTATTATTAATTTAATTTAGTTTAACTTTTTAGAGATCGGGACTCACTATGTTGACAAGGCTGGTCTTGAACACCTGGGCTCAAGCGATCTTTCCTCCTCAGTCTCCCAAAGTGCTGGAATCACAAATGAGCCACCACACCCAGCCACAATTTTTATCTTTTAATATAGTGACAGAGTTGTGTCATACTGCTCAGGCTGGTCTTGAACTCTTGAGCTCAAGTGACTCTCCCGCCTCAGCCTTCTAAAGTGTTGGGGTTACAGGTGTGAGCCACTGCACACAGCCCCCTTTCTTATCAATGTCAATTATTCCTTGAAAAATTGTGACTGGGGGAACTGGGAGACTGAGAGGGGATGAGAGGATTCCTATACATTATATATTCTTTTTTTTTTTTTTTTTTTTTAGAGAGTCTTGCTGTCAACCAGGCTGGAGTGCAGTGGTGCGATCTCGGTTCACTGCAACCTTTGCCCCCCAGGGTTCAAGCAATTCTCCTGTCTCAGCCTCCCAAGTAGCTGGGACTACAGGCGCATGGCACCATGCTTGGCTAATTTTTGTATTTTTAGGAAAGATAGGGCTTCACCATATTGGTCAGGCTGGTCTCAAACTCCTGATCTCAGGTGATCTACCCACCTCGGTTTCCCAAAGTACTGGGATTACAGATGTGAGCCACCACGCCTGGCCTACATATTCTTTTTTGGTAAAAAAAAAACACCTTATTGAAGTATAATTTATATCCCATAAAACTTAAAACAGGGAATCAATGTTCTCATCTGTAAAATGATTAGATGGCCTCAAAGATCTAGTCTAATTCTAAAATCCAGTAAATTTAGATTTCCTCCTGGGAGTCAATTTGCCTACAGACCACCAGGGGCTAATAAGTCCCAGTTGTTTCCTTCATAAGAGATCTGTGGCTTAACCATTATGAAACACTGACAATTATATCTCAACCATCCCAAAAAACAGGGGAAATACTTTTACCTTGCTTTACTTCTTCTGAGGCCATGGAGTCTCCCACCTCAAAATCAGAGCTAATCCTCTTCCTGAGGAAGCGTATGTACAGCTCACTGCGGGCATTCATCAGGGTGACCTCAGTCAGGATGGGGTCCAGTTCTCTGAGACACATGGAGCAGAAGGAACAGGAGGACAGTGGATTGATTCCCTTAGACACAGAGCTAGAGGGCAAACAGAGTCCCAAATTCCCCTCCCCACTGGGCCCATAAGGATTGGCTCTGCCAGATGGCCCTCCTGGCTCTGCTGGCCCAATTAGAATCAGAGATAGCTGTCAACCACATTTTCCATTTACCTGTTTCACCTAAGTTACTCCCTAAAATTCTGCCAGAGCTAAATAAAAGGTTGGGAGGTGTGTTTTCTTTTTGAGACAGTCTTGCTCTATTGCTCAGGCTGGAGTGCAGTGGCACAATCTCGGCTCACTGCAACCTCCGCCTCCAGGTTCAAGTGGTTCTCATGCCTCAACCATATGAGTAGCTGGGATTACAGGTGTGTGCCACCATGCCTGGCTGATTTTTGTATTTTTAGTTGATGTTTCACTGTGTTGACTAGGCTGGTCTCGAATGCCTGGCCTCAAGTGATCCTCTTAAAGTGCTGGGATTATGGGCGTCAGCCACAGCACCTGGCTCCTCTGTGGTTTGAATAAAGATTATCTATGTCTCATGTGAAAGAAAACTCCCCCAATCTCTAATTTAGCCATGGCAGGATGTTAGGAAATACCATTAAACTGTGCCCTACACCCATTCATTTATCTGGATAAATAGCCAAAATAATCTTGAAAAAAGCAAAGTTGGAGGAATCCCACTTCCTGATTTCAAAACTAACTA
This sequence comes from Ateles fusciceps, assembly GCA_036589455.1. Classification (NCBI taxonomy): domain Eukaryota; kingdom Metazoa; phylum Chordata; class Mammalia; order Primates; family Atelidae; genus Ateles; species Ateles fusciceps. The sequence continues at coordinate 16,092,689 of JAZHEH010003205.1, forward strand.
CAAAGCCAGAGCAATCAAGACTATGTGGTACTGGCATATGGATAGATATATGGATTAATGGAACAGAATTGTGAGTTCAGGTGATTGACTGATTTTCAATGAGTACTGGGACAATTCAATAACGAATGAAGGGTCTTTTCAGCAAATTGTGCTAGGACAACTGAGATCCACATGAAAAAGAATCAAGTTGAACCCCTACCTCACATGATATACAAAAACTAACTTCCTTTGCACACTGAAGTCCAACAGATCTTTTCTTTTCCCTCCCTCCCTCCAACCTTCCTTCCTTTCCTCTCTCTTTCTTTTTTCCAAGATAGGGTCACCCTCTATCTGCTAGTCTGGAGTACGGTGGCACAATCATAGCTCACTGCAGGCTAAATTTCCCTGGGATCAGGCAATCCTCCCACCTCACCCTCCCAAGTAGCTGGGATTATGGGAGTGTGCCACCATGCCCAACTAATTTTCGTATTTTTAAAAATTTTCTGAAGCAGTGTGGTTTGTATAATTTTTGTATTTTTGATAGATACCAGTTTCCCTATGTTGTCCAGGCTGGTCTCAAACTCCTGGGCTCAAGTGATCTGCCCAACTCAGCCTCCCAAAGTGCTAGGACTACAGGCAGGGGCCACCTTGGCACCTGGTCCCAGGAAGTCTTCACAAACATAAATCTGGTCATACCATATAGTTTCCATTGCTCTCAGAATATAAGACTCTAACGGCCTGACTCCAATGATCTCTCCATATCCACCATTTCAGGCTCTCCCCTACTCTTTGCACTTCAGCTACACTGGCCTTTCAGTTTTTAAAATACCCATGAGCTTTGCACATGCTTTCCTGGCATTATCTGGAACACTCCTCACATCGTACTACTACTTACTCTTAAGGTCTCAGATCTAAGGTCATTTCCTTAGGAATTCTTTCTTCAACTGTCCCAGATTAGGCCACATGCCTTTATGACATGCTCTCCTACACCCTACACTTAGTGTGTCACAGTGGCTGATGGCATCCACTCTAGTGTCACACTGCTTGGACTCCATTTCTCACTCTGCCATTTTCTAGCCGCATGACCTTGGGCAAATCATTTGACCTCTCCAGGCTTCAGTTTCTTCATCTGTAAAATGTTTATGGATTAAATCAGTGATTTTCTACTGAGGGCATTTTATTCCCAGCTCCACCATTCCCCTACTCATACCCCGCTGGGGTCTTTTAGCATCCAGTGGATAGGGGCCAGGGATGCTTCTATGCTGCTCTATACAATGCACAGAACAGTCCCTGTTAACAAAAAATTATCCAGTCAAGGCCAGGCACAGTGGTTTATGACTGTAATACCAGTACTTTGGGAGGCTGAGGTGGGCAGGTCACTTCAGGTCAGGAGTTCGACACCAGCCTGGCCAACATGGTGAACCCCTCTCTCTACTAAAATTAGCCAGGTGTAGTGGTAAGCGCCTATAATCCCAGCTACGCAGGAAGCTGAGGCATGAGAACTGCTTGATGCTGGGAGGTGGAGGTTGCAGTGAGCTGAAATTGTGCCACTAAACTCCAGCCTGGGTGATGGAGTGAGACTCTGTTTTTTTTTTCAAAAAAAATTATTCAGTCAAAACGCCGTTAGTGCAGAGGTTAAGAAACCTTGGATTAAATGATTTAAATTTGTTAAGTGTTTAAATTTGTCAAGTATTTAGAACTGTGTCTGGCATATAGTTGATACTGCACATGTCTTAGCTACGGTTATTATCTGTCTACTTCACAGACCACAGGTGCCACGAAGACAGAATTATGTTTGTTTGCTCACTTTGCTTGCTGCCATATCAAGGACCAGTGTCTGGCCCAAATGTGGACTCAGTAAAACTTTGTTGATTGAATGAATACATTTAAAGTTTGGATTTTCTTTTAACAAGCATATATTATTTTTATTATAAAAAAGAAAAAGTTTGGCTGGATTACAGTGGCTCACGCCTGTAATTCCAGTGCTGTGGGAGGCCGAGGCCAGAGGATCACTTGAGGTGAGAGGTTTAAGACCAGCCTGGGCAACATAGCAAGCCCTCATATCTACAAAAAATAAAAACATTTAGCTGGGAGTGGTGACTGTAATCCTAGCTACTCAGGAGGCTGAGGTCGTAGGATCACCTGAGTCCACGAGTTGGTGGTTGCAGTGACCTATGATTGTGCCACTGTACCACTTCACTCCAGCCTGGAAAACAGACCCTGTTTCTAAAAAAAAAAAAAAAAAAAAAGAGTAAAAGTTTAAAATTTTAGGATAGTAGTTACCTTTGCAGGAGGGAAAGTGGAGAGTCACTCTGGGGGCTTCAAAAGTGTAGTCATGCTACATAAGAACATTTTGGTCAAAAACGAACTGCTAGGCTGGGCATGGTGGCTCATGCCTATAATCCCAGCAATTTGGGAAGACTTTGGGAGGTGAGAGGATCACCTGAGCCCAGGAGGTCGAGATTAGCCTAGGCAACATGGCAAAACCTCGTCTCTACAAAAAAAAAATACAAAAATTAGCCCATCGTGGTGGTGTACACATATGGTCCCAGCTACTTGGGAGGCCAAGGCGGGAAGATTGCTTAAGCCCAGGAGGTCGAGGCTGCAGTGAACCAGGATCATATCACTGTACTGCGCTCCAGCCTGGGCTACAAAGCAAGACCCTATCTCAAAACAAAAACAAAAAACCCCCCAAAAAACTATCTATATACACAACAGTGGTCCCATAATATAATACTGTATTTTCACTGTACCTTTTCCATGTTTAGATACACAGATACTTACCATTGCATTACAATTGCCTAAACTAGTCAGTACAACAATATGCCATTCAGGTTTATAGCCTAGGAGCAATAGGTTGTACCATACAGCCTAGGGGTGTAGTAGGCTAAGTATACCCTGTGATATTCACACAATAAAAATCACCTAACGATGTTTCTCAGAATGTATTGCAGTTGTTGGTGGGGTGTGGTGGCTCATGCCTGTAACACCAGCACTTTCGGAGGCTGAGGTGGACAGACCACCTGAGGTCAGGAGTTCGAGACCAGCCTGGCCAACATGGCGAAACCCTGTTTCTACTAAAAAATACAAAAAATTAGCCGGGAGTGGTGGTACACGCCTGTAGTCCCAGATACTTGGGAGGCTGAGGCAGGAGAATTGCTTGAAACTGGGAGGCAGAGGCTGTAGTGAGCCAAGATCACACTACTGCAATCTAGCCTGGGTGACAGAGTGAGACTCTGTCTCAAAAAAAAAGTATTCTAGTCATTAAATGACATGTGACTGTACTGATTATGACTTATTACACATTTAATTTATACTTTTGTTCATATGATACATTCCACTGAAAAATAAGAATAATTGATAAAACATTTTAAAAACATAGACCACATTGTAACACAGTAGTCTGAATCATATATGACTACCAATTCAGACTCCTGTGGGCTGAAGGAGAGAGATGGATTATTACCTTGGTTCGATTTTTTCTGTTGTAGAATTTCTCATCAAGTTGTTCTGAACATGCCGGAACTGCAATATACCACAGGAATGAGAATACTCTTCCCCACCCCCACCATCTACTGGCCTCTTGCTGGTCACTTCAAACTTTTGGCATACAAGAATGTTTAGGTTTAGTTTGCTTACTAGGCTTACCTTTCCTTCAAGCCAGCAGTGGGCTTTCAGGATGACAGGCCAAAGATTTGTTTTTGGGTTAGATGCTAGTAATACTCACCTCTATTACTGTGCTTAAAAGTCATACTAATGGTGTTCCAATAGACTACTGTCTACAGTCTCCTTGTCTGGAGTTCTAGAAATATGATTGTATGAGGCCACTCCTATTTTTATGTCCTACTTTTACTTTCTCTGCTCAAAGGAAGGAAAAAATAAAGTTCTGAAAAAGCAAACGTTATCTTTAACATCTAAGGAATGAAGGGGAAATTGGGAGACAATTACTTGGACATTTAATACCACCTCAAGTAATAGAATTGTCATTACATCACCAGAGGGCAATGGTTTACATTTTGTGATAGAGAATTGGTCTACCACTTCTGTTGTATTCCTTTCAGGATGCCCCTTTTATTTTCTTCTCAGTCTTGAACGGAGGCCACCATCAACTCAATAACACCTCAAGTCCAAAGTAAGCTGGCAATGGCCAAGATGCAGGCCAGTCTGCACTCAGCATTTATTTTTCTCTTGTTTGCACCTTTTTTCATTTTTTCCCCCTCCAATTTATTCTACTCAGTGTTCCTGGCTAAAACTGCTACCAAACCCCACCTGTAGCTTCCCCTGCTCACCTGCTGGTGGTAGTCCCTTTGTTTGATGAACTTGTCTACCACCTTCTCCACCTGTCTGTCACATTCCACCTGCAGATATTTGATCAGGGTATACAGTCTCCCTGGCCCATAATAGGTCTCCACTATTGGTTGGTGGGTCTCCACAATGCGGGCAATCCCTAGAAGGGAGGAAGCCAGAGGGTTGTATTCCAAGTATTCTTCCTATAACTTGCTCCCATCTGACAGTAAACCAGGGTCTAGCTCAGTCCTTCTGGCCACTACACTTTCTGATATGAACACAAATAGGCCTAATCAATGCTAGGGGTTGCTAAGCAAGTATGTTAAATATGCACCGTGCTTGGTACACCAGCAGGAATTTGGTAAGTTACATTGATACTGTTTTCTACAGCAGCATCTCTGGAAATCAGCATCACTTGCTTTCCAATAATTTATTTTAGGATTAAATTTATTCTTACAGAGTTTGGGGCTTGAGGATTAGGCAGGATCAGAATACTGGAGAGACTCTAATCTTTGCTAATAAGGCACTGAATCTGGAAGTTATTTAATTATCCAACCAATCAAAACACAGCAAACTACATGATTAAATTAAAGTCATCAGGCTAGAAGGGTGAGAAGAAAAGCTAGGATGCAGGTGTTACACAGAAATGTCTCTAGTCTCTCTAGAGTGGAGAAGAGGCTCACCTTCAAACAGAAGAGTAAGTGTATCTGCAAAGATGACTGCAGCTCTCCGATCACTCATGTCTGTCCCCAGCACCAACAGCAGATTCTCCTCAGCTTTACTGGCCACCTAAAACAGGGGAAAACCCACATACATTTCTCAGAAAGGCCAGGCTCACGCCAGGTACGTCTCAGTTTTCCAAAAAGGGCTCCCATTGGCTTTCTTTTTTTTTACATTTCCCTTGATGTTTGGAAGCCCAGGCAGCACAGTGGAAACTCCCTTGAGGGACAATGGGCTGTCTGAGCCTCAGGCAGGACAAGGAACATGGGCGTGGTGGTAGCTCTTCTTCCAGTATTTCCTCCTCATGGAAAATATGGACTGCCATTAGCCAAGGGAGAGAGTCCCCCAGTTTCAACAATCTTCTCAAAGTGTAGCTTTCTATCATTTTAAAAAATAAGAGACAGGGTCTCACTCTGTTGCCCAGGCTGGAGTACAAGGGAGCCAAAGTCATGGTTCACTGTGGCCTTGATCCTCTCACCTCAGCCTCCTGAGTAGCTGGAACTACATGCGAGAGCCATCATGCCAGGCTAATTTTTAAAAAATTTCTGTAGAGATGGGGTTTTTCTATGTTGCCCAGGCTGGTCTTGAACTCCTGATCTCAAGTAATCCTCTTGCCTCAGCCTCCCAAAGTGTTGGAATTACAGGCATGAGCCATTATGCTTGGCATGTTATCATTAACAGCGGTTTGTCAAGCAGGACAAAACCTGGGTACTGCAGAAGGGATTTTTACTGGATTAAAGGTATAAGCCATTTCTAGGTCCCAGGTGGCAAAGTATACTGATTAAAAAAAAAGTACCATAGAGCTGTTGTATTTTGTTTTTAATTAATTTTTTAGAATGAGTAAAACGCACACTTAAACATTCAAAAGGAACAAAGGAATGTTCAGTGAAAAGTGGTTCTTCCTCTATCCTGTGTCTCTTTTTTCTTCAGAGGTGACCACTATTAACCCTTCCAAAATAAATCCTATGCTTATACAAATATATCTTGATTGCTAACTCCCTCATTTTAAACAGGAGTGACAACATATTGTTTTGTACCCTGTTTAACAAGCCACATGTTAAAAAGTAAAATATGTCAGCACTTAGCCCACGGCAGCCAGGCCAGGTTCCCCCCCCCCCCCCCCCCACAACCCCCCCCCCCCCCCCCCGAAAACCCCACCCCCACCCCCCCCCCCCCCCCCCCCCCCCCCCCCCCCCCCCCCCCCCCCCCCCCCCCCCCCCGCCCGCCCCCCCCCCCCCCCCCCCCCCCCCCCCCGCCCCCGCGCCCCCCCCCCCCCCGAGGAACGGTCTCATTTTTCTTAACAGCAGAATAATGGTCTGATAGAGAATTTTTGGTGAGAGGGGGAGTAGACACAGAGACACATAGCCAAAAAATGGCTGAGTGGAGCAGTAGGTCCAGGACTTTGGGAGGCTGAGGTGGGAAGACAGCTTGAGGCCAGGAGTTTGAGACCAGCCTGGGCAACATGGTGAGACCTTTTCTAGAAAAAAAAAAAAAAAATTAGCAGGGCACGGTGGCATGTACCTGTAGTCTCAGCTACTTGGGAGGCTGAGGCGGGAGAATTTGCTTGAGCCTAGGAGGTCGAGGCTGCAATGAGCTGTGACTGTACCACTGCACTCCAGCTGGGCAACAGACCAAGATCTCTTTTGATCAATCAATCAATCAAAACCCAACAACCCTCTGCACAAATGCCTGTTTGACTTGCTTCTCTCCATCTAAGGGGTGAGAGTAGGGAAGCCTTGAGACTTTAACCAAAGCCTGTTTATCAGGATTTAACCTTATATGGTCACCTCCTTCATCTCAATGTGGCTTATTTTGAGACTCAAGCTTGGTATTGAAAACCACTAACCATGAATTCCAATTGCTCTTAAAAGAAGTCAGTTCCTCACTGACAGCTTGAAAAGAGTGATTCAACTTGTCAGAAAAACTTGCATTTTAATTTCGTATGCTTTCACTTGGTCTGTTGGAAATGAAAGTACATTGGCAGATGTCTTGGCCATGCCTGGTACACAGTAGGCTGGCAACGGGTGTGCTGAATGAACACATGCATCCAGTCTTGCCAGCCTACACAGCAAGAGCAGAAAGGGGAGTCAATCCCGAAGAGATAAAGTATCTACAGAAACTGGATCCATCAAGCGCCCCAATCTGTAGGCAGAGAGTCACACAATTATCCTGCCAAGCAATCAGGGTCCATACCTGCTTGCAAAGGTATTCTGAGAACTTGCTTAATCCCTCCTCATGCAAACCCAGCAGTGGGAAGATCTTGAAGAAGCGCTCGACCTGGGGCAGATCACCTTCCTTGGTGGCAATGGCAAACTTCTCTGCTACAATGGCTTTGAGACGTTGCTCAGCTTCCTGCAGCAATTTCAGGTTGGCATCAATCATGCTCCCTGCTCAACAGGCAGAAAATGAAAGTTCAAGTAAAGAATGATACTGTGTCAGGTCCACGCCACTTTGTCTGTGTAATACTATGCATCCAACAAATATGTATTAATCACTTACTATGTGTAAGATGCTGTGCTAGCAATATGTGTAATTACAAGATGAATCAGCCATGATCGTACCATCACAGAAGTTAGGATCAAGTAAAAGAAATAAAGTTTGTGCACAAATAATGACGATGAAATACAGTACACAGTAAGTGTCATAAGAAAGGTGCCAAAAGTCACATTTCTGGTTAAAGTAATCAGAAAAGGCTTCCTAAAGAAGGTGACATCCCACCTCTTAAAGATGGGCAGGATTCTGATACCTGCACAGGCGGGACAAACATTCCAGGCAAAGGGAATGAAATAAGTAACAGAAGGCAGAAAGAGGAAAAGAATATCTGCAGAGTATTACAAGCAGCATGTTCCTTGGCATATGGAGGAGCTTGAGAAATATTTGCATAATGAATGGATGCATAAGTGAACACCATTAAACAAGGCTAGAAAGACAGAATGTGTAAAGATCATGGACGATCTAAAACATCAGGCTAAGAATTTCATTTTAAAAGTAGGCAATATGGTCAAGTGCAAAGAACCCAATGGCCAGAGAATCAGTAGATCTGGATTCAGTTTCCTTTTCCATAAAATGGGAATACAGTAGTCCCCTCTTATCTGTAGGGGATCCATTCCAAGACCATTATGGATGCCCAAAACCACAGACAATACTGAACCTAATATATACTATGTTTTTTTCCTATACATAAATACCTACAATAAAGTTTAACTTGTAAATTAGGCATAGTAAGAGATTAACAACAATAATATATAATAAAATAGAATAATTATGACAATATACCATGAAAAAACTTATGTAAATGTGGCCTCTCAAAGTATTTTACTGTACTGTACTCACCCTTCTTGTGATGAACAGACAGACAAGGTGGTACAAGATTTTATCACACTACTCAGAACAGCAACCAATTTAAAACTAGTAAGATGTTTATTTCTGGAATTTTCCCTTAATATTTTTGGACTGAGATTGACCATGAGTAACTGAGGCTGCAGGTAACTGAAATGGCAGAAAGTGAAATCACACATAAGGGGCACTACTGTAATAAAACCAGCCCCAGGATGGTACAGGACCTACGTATGGCCTACCACCAGATAAAAAAACTTCCTGTCTGGGTGTGGTGGCTCATGCCTGTTATCCCAGCACTTTGGGAGGCCAAGGCAGGTGGATCACCAGAGATCAGGAGTTTGAGACCGGTCTGTCCAACATGGTAAAACCCCGTCTCTACTAAAAATACAAAAAACATTAGCTGGGTGTGGTGGTTAGTGCCTGTAATCCCAGCTACTCAAGAGGCTGAGGCAGGAGAATCACTTGAACCCGGGAGGCGGAGGTTGCAGTGAGCCGAGATTGCTCCAGTGCACTCCATCCTGATAAGAGTGAGACTCTGTCTCAAACAAAAAGAAAAAAGAAAACTTCCTATTGATATGTTTTTACTAGTCGGGTCTGCCTACTTCAGATTACAGATGATTTTAACTAAACTAAAAACCAACAGTTTGGGATGCTGACCCTCTTTGCCCTGTCGGCTGAGCTCAATGACTGACTTGTCCAGGCACAAGTAGCGATGAATGTGGGCTGCAGCTTGCTCATAATCTTCATTCCTCAAAGCAGTCTGAACTCCATCCATGCAGAACTTCAGGTCCAAGATGTCATCAGCTCTCTGAATGGCCTGATAGAGGCGGTTCTGCAAAAAGATTTGGTACTTAGAAACAATGTCCTATTCTTTCAAAAACACCTCCCAAGAAGGTAGGGAGATTCAGGAGCTGAATCTGGTCAACCATATGTCCTTAAGCTATCAAGAGCAATCTCACAAACACCACCACTACTGTTAACATAACTGTTACTGATGACGATCAAGACTATTGATAGCTATCACACAATTTTAATAACATGATCAAATCATTTTCTCTTTATTTCAGTCTCACTCTGTTGCCCAGGCTGGAGTGCAGTGGCACAATCATGGTTCACTGCAAACTCTGCCTCCTGGGCCTAGTTATCCTCCCACCTTAGCCTCCCAAGTAGCTGGGACTATAGTCATGTGTTACCATGCCTGGCTAGTTTTTATATTTCTTTTGTAGAGACAGGATTTTACCATGTTTCCCAGGCTGGTCTCAAACTCCTGAGCTCAAGCAATCTGCCTGCCTTTGTTTCTGAAAGTGCTGGGGTTACAGGTCTGAGCCACAGAGACCTACCTTTTTTTTTTTTTGACAAAAGGTTTCACTCTGTTGCCCAGGCTAGAGTGCAGTGGTGCAGTCTTGGCTAACTACAACCTCTGCCTCCCGGGTTCAAGCAATCCTCCCACTTCAGGCTCCCAAATACCTGGGATTACAGGAACACATCCCTATAACCAACTAATTTTTGTATTTTTTGTAGAGACAAGGTTTTGTCATGTTGCCCAAACCCAAGCTGGTCCTGAACTCCTGAACTCAAGTGATTCTCTCTCCTCAGCCTCCCAAAGTGCTGAGATACAGGAGTAAGCCACCACACCTGGCCTACTTCATTTTTTTACCTAATTGCTCTGGATAGAACCATACGGCCACCAATTCACACATTAAAGTTTTTTTTTTAAACATGCTTGCTTGTTCTAGAGACATAAGAGAAGGCACCCTTGTCTTGTTCCTCATCTTAGGAGGAATCACATCTTTTACCAGTAAGTATGATGTTAGCTGAGGGTTTTTTTTTTTTTTTTTTCAATTTTTGTAGAGACAGGGTGTCACTGTGTTGCTCAGTTTGGTTTCAAACTTCTGGCCTCAAGAGATCCTACTGCTTTGGTCTTTTGGTGTTAGAATTACAGGCATGAGACACCACACCTGGCCAGCTGTGGTTCTGCACAGATGCCATTTATATACAGGCTGAGAAGTTCCTCTCTATTCCAAATTTCTTGAGTGTTTTTACTGTGAAGGGGCACTGAATTTTGTCAAATGTTTTCTTCTGAGTCTATAAGGTGATCATGTGTTTTTGTCCTTTTTTCTATTAATATGGCATATTACTGGTTGGTACAAAAGTAATTGTGGTCTTGGCCATTACTTTTTTTTTTTTTTTCAGATGGAAGTCTTGCTCTGTTGCCCAGGCTGGAGTGCAGTGGCATGATCTTGGCTCATTGCAACCTCCACCTCCCGGGTTCAAGCGATTTTCCTGTCTCAGCCTCCCAAGTAGCTGGGACTACAGGTGTGCACCACCACGCCCGGCTAATTTTCATATTTTTAGTAGAGATGGGGTTTCACCGTATTTGTCAGGCTGGTCTTGAACTCCTGACCTCATGATCCGCCTGCCTCGGCCTCCCAAAGTGTTAGGATTACAGGCGTGAGCCACCATGCCCATCCGGTCATTAATTTTAATTGATTTTCAGATGTTAAATCAACCTTGTATTCCTAGGATAAATTCCACTTGGTCATAGTATATAATCTTCTTTATATATTGCTAGACTTGCTTTGCTAGGGTTTTGTTGAGTATTTTTATGTCTATATTCATAAGAGCTACTGGTCTGAAGTTTTCTGTCATATTTTTATCTGGCTTTGGTATCTTACATTAGATTTCTATTGGCTGGTGCTCCTCTAATCTTTATGTGGTAGCTTTTTTATTTTTTAATAGAAACTGGCATTTATTAACTTATTTATTTATTTATTTTTAATTCGAGACAGGGTCTCACTCTGCAACTCAGGCTGAGTACAGTGGCATGACCTCGGCTCACTGCAATCTCTGCCTCTTGGGGTTAAGTGATCCTCCTGCCATGGCCTCCCAAGTAGCTGGGACTATAGGTATGCATCATCACACCTGGTTACTTTTTGTATTTTTTAGTAGAGACAGGGCTTTGCTATGTTGCCTAGGCTGGTCTGAAACTCCTGTACTCAAGCGATCAGCCTGCCTCAGACTCACAGAGTGCTGGGATACAGGTATGCACCACCATGCCCAGCTAATTTTTGTATTTTTTGTAGAAATGGGTTCTCCTATGTTGTCTAGGCTGGTCTTGCACTCTTAGGCTCAAGCATTCCTACTGCCTTGGCCTCCTAAAGTGATGAGATTATAGGTATGATCACCACGCCAGCTCCAAGGACATTTTGATGTTCGTGTTAGTAGAGGGCAATAAAGAATCTATTGGCCAGGCAAGGTGGCTCACATGTGTAATTCCAGCACTTTAGGAGGCTGAGGTGGGCGGATCACCTGAGGTCAGGAGTGCAAGACCAAGCTGACCAACATGGAAAAAATCCCATCCCTATAAAAAATACAGAATTAGCTGGGCATGGTGGCGTGTGCCTGTAATCCCAGCTACTTGAGAGGCGGAGGCAGGAGAATCACTTGAACCTGGGAGTCGGAGATTGTGGTGAGCCGAGATTGTGCCACTACACTCCAGCCTGGGCAACAAGAGCAAAACACCATCTTAAAAAAAAAAATTAGCAGGGCATGGTGGCACATGCCTATAGTCCAAGTTACTCAGGAGGCTGAGGTAGGAGAATTGCCAGAATTCAGGAGGCAGAGATTGCAGTGAGCTGAGATCGTGCCACTGCACTCCAGCCTGGCAACAGAGTGAGACTGAGGCTCAAAAATAAATAAATAAAATAAAATAAATAAAGACGCTACTATGTTGGGTGTGGTGGCTCACACCTATATATAATCCCATCACTTTTTTTTGCATATGGACACTATGTCTTCTACTTTTTTTATACCTCCCTGTAACTTTTAGCTTAGTTTGCTCTACAGTCAACTTTTTCTCAAGGGATGTCAAGGTGGAAGGGTAACTTGAGCCTAGGAGTTCAAGAACAGCCCAGGCAACATGGTAAAACCCCATCTCTACAAAAAACACAAAAACTAGATGGGCATGGTAGTGCATGCCTGTAGTCCTAGCTGCTCAGGAGGCTGAGGTGGGAGGCTTGAGTCCAGAAGGTTGGGGCAGTAGTGAACTGTGATTGTACCACTGCACTCCAGCCTGGGTAACAGAGCAAGACCCTGTCTCAAGTAAAAAAAAGAAACTCCATGTATTACCTTGGCCAGGTCAAGCTGACGAACTTTGCTGGACACATTCTCAGCCAGGTTGCAAGTAAAGGTGATCATTCCAGCCAGTTGCTTTGCATCTCCCTCAATTAGCTGCAGGTTGGGACTGGAGAAATACATTGTCAGCACATATATAACCATAGGGCATTGGGTAAGAGATAGAAACTTTTTTTTTGCATATGGACAGTATGTCTTCTACTTTTTTTTTATACCTCCCTGTAACTTTTAGCTTACTTTGCTCTACACTCAATTTTTCTCAAGAATGTTTGACTGTAAACTCAGACCTAGACTTGATAAAAAACTAACTTTGCCGGGTGCGGTGGCTCAAACCTGTAATCCCAGCACTTTGGGAGGGCGAGGCGGGCGGATCACGAGGTCAAGAGATCGAGACCATCCTGGCCAACATGGTGAAACCCCGTCTCTACTAAAAATACAAAAAATTAGCTGGGCGTGGTGGCGTGTGCCTGTAGTCCCATCTACTCGGGAGGCTGAGGCAGGAGAATTGCTTGAACCCAGGAGGCAGAGGTTGCAGTGAGCCGAGATTGTGCCACTGCACTCCAGCCTGGCACCTGGCAACAGAGAGAGACTCTGTCTCAAAAAAAAAAAAAAAAAACTAACTTTTTTTTTTTTTTTTTTTTAGATGGAGTCTGGCTCTGTAAACAGGCTGGAGTGCAGTGAACCTCTCTGCCTCCTGGTTCAAGAGATTCTCCTGCCTCAGCCTCCCGAGTAGCTGGGACTACAGGTGTGTACCAACACATCCAGCTAATTTTTGTGTTTTTGGTACAGACAGGGTTTCACCATGTTGGCCAGGATGGTCTTGATTTCTTGAACTCGTGATCCACCTGCCTTGGCCTCCCTAAGTGCTGGGATTATAGGTATGAGCCACTGCGCCTAGCCAAAATTAACTTCTAAAACCAATAAAGACACCCCTAAATAGGTATAGCCAAAGAACTAGAGAACAAATTCTCTCAATTGCTAAGTGAGCACAAGATGCACTAACCAGTACTATCTTAGAGGATGGTGAGATCAAGGAACAACTTTTTTTTTTGAGACAGGGTTTCATTCTGCCACCCAGGCTAGGGTGTGGTGGCATGATCACAGCTCAACATAGCATGATCACGAGCTCCAACTTCTGGGCTCAAGAGATCCTCCTGCCTCAGCCTCCTGAGTAGCTGAGACTACGGGTGCACACCACCATGCCCAGCTAATTTATTTATTTTTATTTTTTTGTTTTTGAGACAGGGTCAAAAGTAATCCTCTAGCTTCGGCCTCCCAAAGTGCTGGGATTGCAAGCATGAGCCACTGCACCCAGCCAAGGAACAACTTTAATCACTAGCAAGTACACATTCTATTAATATGGTGGTTCTCTGCTGGGCGCGGTGGCTCATGCCTGTAATTCTAGCACTTTGGGAGGCTGAGGTGGGTGGATCACCTGAGGTCAGGAGTTCCAGACCAGCCTGGCCAACATGGTAAAACCCTGTCTCTACTAAAAATACAAAATTAGCTGTGTGTGGTGGCAGAAGCCTGTAAACCCTGCTACTCGGGAGGGCGGGAGGGTGAGGCAGGAGAATCGCCTGAACCTGGGAGGCGGAGGTTGCAGTGAGCCGAGATCTCACCACTACACTCCAGCCTGAGGGACAAGAGCAAAACTCCGTCTCAAAAGAAAAAAAAGGTGGTTCTCAAACTTGGACTATGTATTAGAATCAATGGATTACTGGGTAGGCTTATTAAAATACATCTTCCTGGACCCCACTCCCAGAGTTTCTGATTTGGTAAGTTTGGAGTGGGGACCTAGAATTTGCATTTCTAACAAGGTGTGATGCTCGTACTATTGGTCCAAGGACTCTCTGAGAATCATCCAATTAATACCCTTTGGTGTTCACTTTTCCTTGATATAATACCCTTTATTATACTTCAAGCTCAACTAGTGTTTATAACAGAAAGTTAAACAAAATGGTAACTTGTCCAATTGACCCTGCTGGAATTTACATTCACCCTTGCTGAGATGCACAGACTCACCCCATTCGGTGGAGAGTGACCATCTTACTTTCAATGGTGTTTTGCTGTTCCAAAAGAGCATCTAGCTCTCTTTCCACCACTTTCTGAAACACAGAGAAACATCCTGTCAGCAGAAAGATCAGAAAGAATCCTAAGAGTTATCTAATCCAATCACTTGGCTGAAGGGTCAATCTCATTTCCAAATCCTTTTTTCCTTCCCCTATGCTCTCCCTAGAATTTAACCATACTTCAATTTGCACTTACGTTGCATGATTGTTATCTTACATATATCTTATTCCATCTGGCAGATGAGCACCACAATGGGAAGAAATTAACTTTTAATCAGTATCATTAGCATAGTGTCTCATACAGGAAGTCATTTAAAATACAATGCCTGGCCTGGCACAGTGGCCTGTAATCTCAGCACTTTGGGAGGCTGAACTGCGTGGATCACCTGAGGTCAGGAGTTCGTGAGCAGCCTGGCCAACATGGTGAAACCCCATCTCTAGTAAAAATATAAAATTAGTTGGGTGTGGTGGTGGGCGCCTGTAATTCCAGCTACTCAGGAGGCTGAGGTAGGCGAATTGCTGGAATCTGGGAGGCAGAGGTTGCAGTCAGCTGAGATGGCACCATTGCATTCCAACCTGGGCAACAAGAGTGAAACTCTGTCACAAAAAAAAAAAAAAAAAAAAAAAATTAAAGTCTAAACTAATGAAATTTCCAGTGACAGTTATGAAAATTTTTCTTCTTGATGTATAGTCAGTAGCCAGAGGTAATAAATACAACTCTAATTCTCTCTCATTCAAGCCATTTACTGTGCAACCTCAACTTATGTAACGTTTTAATGCTTCGGTTTTTCATCTGTAAAACAGGGATAGCAATACATATCCCATTGGGCTGTTGAATGACTCAAACAGGAAACCATACAAAGTACTTAACATGGTATGTGGCATACAGTTCAACAACAGCCATTAAAATTAACCATACATTTTTATTTTTTGGGGGGATGGGGGCTCAAGAGCTCTTCCTACTTCAGCCTCCCAAATAGCTGGGACTATAGGTGTGTACCAACCTGCTATGCTGTTTAATTTTTTGTAGTGATGAGGTCTCACTATAATACCCAGGCTGGTCTCCAACTCACAGGCTGAAGCTATCTGCCTATCTCAGCCTCCCAAAGAACTGGGCACTTATGCCCAGCCAGCTATACTTTTTTTTTCTGAGATGGAGCTTTTGCTGTTTCGCCCACGCTGGAGTGAAGTGGCACGATCTAGGCTCAGTATAACCTCCACCACCACCACCCCCACCTAGCAGCTCGGATTATAGGCACCAGCCACCACGCCCGGCTTTTATATTTTTAGTATAGACAGTGTTTCGCCATGTTGGCCAGGTTAGTCTTGAACCCCTGACCTCAGGTGATCCACCTGCTTTAGCCTCCCAAAATTCTGGGATTACAAGTGTGAGCCACCATGAGAGGCCATATACATTTTTATTAAAATCGTTCAGTAGGCTCCAGAGGGAAACTTCCTCCTGACAGTCACCAAATACAAATACAGAACTTACATTATTTTGTCTGTAAGATTTCCATAATTTTCCACCCAACATATTGAATGCCTTAATGAATGCAAGCTTAGGAATGTTAAGTCAAAATACTAAATTTTTTTTTTTTGAGACAGAATTTCGCTCTTGTTGCCCAGGCTGGAGTTCAACGGGGCTATCTTGGTTCACTGCAACCCTGGCCTCCCAGGTTCAAGGGATTCTCCTGGCTCAGCCTCCTGAGTAGCTGGGATTACAGGCATATGCCATCACATCCAGCGAATTTTGTATTTTTAGTAAAGACAGGGTTTCGTCATGTTGGTCAGGCTGGTCTCCAACTCCTGACCTCAGGTGATTGGCCTGTCTCATCCTCCCAAAGTGCTGGGATTACAGGTGTGAACCACCATGTCCATAAAGATAGTAAATTTTAAAACACATCTTGCTGAGGCCAGACAAAAAACAAACAAACAAACAAAACACACTAAACTAGGCAGGCATGGTGGTGTGTGTCTACAGTTTCATAGACTCTGATTGCAGCACCACTGCACTCCAGCCTGGGCAACAGAGAGCCGCCCTGTTTCTAAAAACAACAAAACAAAACAATAAAACCCACACACATCTTGCTGAAAAATGTGTCAGAAACTGCTAGAGTTAGTGCAAGTTTATACTTCAAAATACTAAAGATATCAACGATTCCCTCTCCCCTCAGGCTGAAACTGCCTTTTGTGCTCAACTTTGCTAAAAGTTTGGTCTGGGAAATAGCTGATGAGGTTAGATTAGAGCTTAGATCTCTTTTAACTGGCAAGGAACCCAACTGACATTCAAAAGTGAATTGACAGCATCGGGTTGCTACTGAAGATTAAAGGAGGCAGGAGACAGAACGTTATGAACTGAAAGGAATCGGAGCATCAGTCCACACCCCTCATTTGATAAAATGTCAAGGGTGTAAGAGATGAAGTGACTTGCCCAAGCTTAGACAGTTATACCTGAGTCTTAAAATAAGCTCAAATCTCTACAAAGATTTGCATTTGGCCGAAACACTAAAATCATACCCCTAAATCACTCCCCAAAAGAGGAAATCTTAAAACACTTTAAGAAGTTTATCTGCAAAGCCTTCCCTCTTAAATGAGAAAACAGGATGACAGCGTTTCATAATTTGTAAATTAAGCCAATGCAAAATAGCGCTATTATTTTGAGAACCAAGCACTTTGGCATATATTCTCAGACTAACTTTACTCCCGTGGAGAAACTGGTAGCTATGGATCAGGGAAATCCATGGGGGTCTAGGGAAGAGAGACTGCAGATCGCCCAGATATCAGGGAAGACAAGCTTGGCGCGTCCGACAGCGTCAAGAGTTGACAGTTCTTCTCATACACCCGACTACGCTTCCGCTTCTTGGTTTTCCCGTTTTTTTGTATCCCCCAGCAAGGAGAGCTTCCCACAGCCCGGATTTCCCGACTGAAGGCTCCCACTGTCCCTAAATCCTCCAGAAAGGAGGAGGCTCGGTCCCGCACCTCCTCGCCGCAGAGCCGTTCGTATACAGCCTCCAGCTCTTGCAGCTCTGTTAGGGAGCGAATGAGCTCGGCGGAGATTTCGGAGCAGCGGCCACCTCCCACCCCCTCACACGCCGGCTGCACCCCTGATAACTTCGGAGGCGACTCGAGGTCCGCCATCTTGGTCCCCGTTCGGCACTTCCGGTCCCGCGAGGCCCCCCTCTTCGTTGGCGCCTCTTTGGGGCTGCCCACAGAAGTGCCCAATGAATTAATGTGTGTTGTTTTTTAAAGTCTACTTCTAAAAGCCTATTATTTTTCTCTTCTGCTGGAAAAAGCAAAGCAAAAAAGCATGTTTAAATAATTTTTAATGCGATCTGGCGGCAAGACAGAAGCTTTTTTTTTTTTTTAAAAACTTATACTCTTCAGGCGCGGCTTGGGTACCTTTTTCCGCCGCGCGCCTCCGAAAGTCCCTGGCCTGAAGTCTAATGGCGGACGACAGTGGTTTGGAGTTGGTGGTGGCTTAGTCTTTGAAGGGAGGTAGCATCCATCGGATATCCACGCCATCTTTCTCGCTGCAGGGTAAAAAAACAGTCTGGAGACTTCCCTGGGCCCGGGGAGGCGGAGAGCGGCCATATAGAAGGGGGGCGTCCGAGGTTTTGGCGGGTGCGAGGCCGGGGACCAGGAGGAGGTGCAGAGGGATGGTTGGGGCGCGAAAACGGCTTCCTGCAATCATCTCTAGCTTCCATCCGCAGGGTGGGAACATGTCCTAGCTGAAAATAGGTCTTGTGGAGATTGCTTTTAACTTGGGGCCTCAGACGAGGGAGGTCTGACAACCAGCGGGAGATACGGATGTCTTCTGGGAAGAGTAAATGGTACACCGATGAGGAGGAAAGATGTCTTTCTTGGTTATGAGAAAAAGAAAAAGGTGGAAAGATTCCGCGTGTTAAAAGCGTAAATAACGGAAACAGTCTTTAGAGCCAAGACTCGGGTTTGAATTTGTATTTTGATAGTTGGGCAACTTTCTCCTCCTCTCAGCCTCTGTTTTCTCATTTGCGAAGTGGGGGACAGAGTTTAAATGCGGTGATGTTTCCCTGTAAGATGGGGAAGATGCAATGAGCAGTCATACACGCTTTTTGTAATAATGTTAAACGGACGTGGGGGAAGTCTTAAAGCTTACCAAATTTATTTGGTATATATATATTTTTTGTTTGGTTGGTTTTTGAGAAGGAGTCTCGCTGTCACCCAGGCTGGAGTGCAGCGGCGCGATTTCGGCTCAATGCAGCCTCCGCCTCCCGGGTTCAGTGATTCTCCTGCCTCAGTCTCCCGAGTAGCTAAGATTACAGGTGTGTATCTCCACACCCGGCTGGTTTTTGCATTTTTAGTAGATGCACGGTTTCACCGTGTTGACCAGGCTGGTCTCGAAAGCCTGACTTCAAGTGATCCACCCACCTCGGCCTCCCGAAGTGCTGGGATTACAGGTGTGAGGCACCTCGCCCTGCCCCTGTGTATATACATTTTTAGTACTGGACATATCCTCCGAAATGCGCCTTCCTCCATGACCCAATATTAAATGTCACTGGAGAACCTGAATCCAACTAGGTTTGGGAAAATTTAATTCCAAAGGTTTGTAATGAATTGTATCAGTTACAAGGAAAGGGGAAAGTAGACTTTTTTGGTCAGCTACAAAGTATGAAAAGTACCTTGAGGGGAGCTGTTCAGGGATTCCCAAGCGGCTTTTAGCTTTCTCTCTTGCTTTTTTGTTGGTCATTTCTCCGCTCCCTGGTCTTTCTACTCAATCCTTTTCGTTCATCTTTGTGTGTGTTCCTAGAACATAAAAGATATACCTTAGTATCAAGTAGAACATTTTATGTCTCTCAGGACCCATTTCTAGCCTGGAGGATTGATCTTACTACCCTGCTTTTGCCCAGCCCAGAAATTATTATTTATGAGGATGTTTACTCATAATTCTCTCTTCCGGTTTAACAACGAGATGAAATCTGTATGTTATATACCAATGACGTTGGATTTCTCGAGGTCCTGTACTTTTTTTTTTTTTTTTTTTTTTTTTTTGAGATGAGTTCTCACCCTGTCGCCCAGGTTGGAGTGTAGTGATTGACACCCCGGCTCAAGCGATCCTCCCACCTCAGCCTTCCAAGTAGCTGGGACCATAGGTGCGCACCACCACAGCTGGCTAATTTTTTGTATTTTTGGTTGAGATGGGGTTTCCCTGTGTTCCCCGTGCTGGTCTCTAGCTCCTGAGCTCAGGCAGTCCGCCCACCTTGACCTCCCAAAGTGCTGGCGTTTCAGGGATGAGTTACCACGGCTGGCCTCTCTTGCTTTTGTTTATAAATACACTGGGGAAAATAGTTTATTTTGTAGTGGTAACTATAGGTATAGTTTTGAGTAATTATGGCAGAGGTACAGTTTGTGCTGTCTTCAGTCCTGTCTGCTGAGAAGGAATCCTTTTCTGTGACTTTATACTCCTTTAGGGAGGCCACCTCCTGAGGTTTTGTTTTAGTTTTTGATGAGTAAGTTGAAATTTTAAATTCTAACCACCCTTTGAATATGGAGTTATATGAGAGATGCAAATGAGAAAGAAGTACACTTAAGAAACTAATTTTCTTCATTAGATTAGCAAAGGTCAAGTCTTATCATTTTGGCTGGTTGTGGGGAAACGGGACTTGTGCACTGCTGGGCATGTAAATTGTTAGAGTCTCTTTGGAAGGCAATTCGGTAGTACCTAATAGCATTTCCAATGTGTGAATCCCTCAATCCAACATTTCTACTTACAGGAATTAATTTTAGAGATATACTTATGAGCATGTGAATTACCTACATACAAGGGATTTTCTTTTTAGCAGTATTTGTAATAGAGATTGGAAACACCTGAGTATTCAGTGGGGTGTTGGCTAAATGAATATGCCCATTCAGTGGAATACTCTGCAGCTGTAAAATAGAAACGAGACAGCCCTTTGTTTATTGTGTAGGTAGAGTAATACAAAATAAGGGGTGATATAGTGTGAGTGTATAAAATATAGTACTCAACCCTTTATTAAAAAGGGTCAATAAAGTGCTATGAGCCAGGTGCTGTGGAGGCTGACATGGGAGATCCCTTGAGCCCAGGAGTTTGAAGCCAACCTGCCTAGCATAGTGAGACCTTGTCTCTACAGTATAAATATATGTTCTTATTTGTATATATAAAAAATATTTGGAAGGATACATTATACCTTGGTGAAATAGATTCCCCCCAGGGAGAACTGGATGGCTAGGGAATGGGTTCGTGGGAGCTTTTTGCTGTGCCTTTGAATTCTGAACTAAGTTAATGTATAGCCTATTGGAATACAAGTAAACATAGACCTGCTTAGTTTCTGTGACAAATTGCCTAATACTGCATTAATGTTACAGTTTCCAGTTCTCACCATTTTCATTTGTTAAGTGACCTTGGGCAGGTGATTTAATCTCTATATTTGTGTTTTCTTATCTACAAAATGGATATAATACTGCAACTTAATAGGATTCTTATGAGGCTAAAGGCAAAATATATGGCATTGTGACTTGGCATTTAGAGGGTGCTCTTAATTTTTTTTATTTTTTTTTGAGATGGAGTCTCTGTAGTCCAGGCTGGAGTGCAGTGGCACGATCTCTGCTCCCTACAACTTCTGCCTCCTGGGTCCCTGTTCAAGCGATTCTCCTGCCTCAGCCTCCCAAGTACCTGGGATTACAGGCACCCACCACTATGCCCAGCTTATTTTTGTATTTTTAGTAGAGATGGGGTTTTACCATGTTGGCCAGGCTAGTCTTGAACTCCTGACCTCGTGATCCACCTGCCTCAGCCTCCCAAAGTGCCGGGATTACAAGTGTGAGCAGTGGTATGATCTCAGCTCACTGCAACCTCCACCTCCCAGGTTCAAGTGATTCTTCTGCCTCAGCCTTCTGAGGAGCTGGGGTAACAGGCATGAGCCACCTCACCTGGCTTATTGTTTCTTGCTCTTACTCCACTGGTTCTGCTGTCTTCAACCAGAATTTCCCATACAGATATGTCTGTTGAAGTAACAGTCTCCCAGCTATTTTTCTGTTTTCTGTTTCCTCAGTTTGCTTGGATTCGGTACTGTTGGTGTGATCAAGGCCTGGAGGTGTGGGTTAGGTTTGCTGGCTCAGGTTTGCTGCAGCCATGTTCCTGTACAACTTAACCTTGCAGCGAGCCACTGGCATCAGCTTTGCCATTCATGGCAACTTTTCTGGTAAGTTCTTTTAACATCTTTTGAAATTTTAAGTGGATTAATACATATGTTGCTTAATCTTTTGTGGAGGAAATTTTTCCATTTATGACAAAACAGTTGTTGGTAAATGTAAACAATTCAAATTATGAGATGAAGTGTTAAGTTCTGATGCATTATCTATTACCTATTTCAGGTGCATTTCCTAGACACATTGTGTAATGATTCTTGTCAGGGCACACATTTCTTGGCTGCCTACTTAGTGCCAAGTCGTGTGCTTATTGCTGTGAGACATACTGAGATGTGTAAGACCTGATCCTTGATCTTGAATTTGACATCAAGTTAGGTAAAAAGAATGTCTGAAGGTGTTTGTCAGGTTATCAGAGACTAAGTTATCAGAGAGTGATTTAAGTAAAGGGAAAGTTGGACCTTGGTTTGGTGCTTGAAGAGCTAAAACTTTAAATGAGAGAATGGGGAAAGTGCAATTTAGGTAGGGAGTGCTGCCTGCATAGAAACAGGTCATTTGCTTATGTCCATGTGGGGGATATTTTTGTAAAGATGGATTAAGGCCAGGTTTGAATTGTGTGAAATTTCAAATACTGGATTAAGAAATACATAGTTACCAAAAGGGAGATATTAATGTTTATAAAATAACTTTTTCTTGCCATTTGCAGATTTAACATTTGTGAGTTAATCCAAGTAATGCAGGAGGTTCATGATGGTGTAGAGTATTACATAGTTTTGAGGTTTAAATCTGAAAACTGAATGTGTGATAGTGAGCTGCAGCCTAATTGACCACACAGCATTCATATTTCATTTTACTATTTTCCCTGATCCTCATTATGGCTCTTTGTGGGTTTGAGGCTTCATTTGGGTAATTTAGGTATTTGCTGCATTTGATTAAGGAAATATGTGTATGGGAATTTGGAGATTTGTGACTGACTTCATTATATAATGTAATGAATCTCAGCTGGAGTTTGGATAGAGTTTTTGAAAGTACATTTTTTTTTTCCTTGAGACAGTGTCTTGCTCTGTCACCCAGGCTGGAGTGCAATGGTGTGATCTCGTCTCACTGCAGCCTCTGCCTCCAGGGTTCAGTTGATTCTCCTGCCTCAGCCTCCTGTGTAGCTGGGATTACAGGCGTGCACCACCACGCCTGGTTAATTTTTGTATTTTTAGTAGAGGCGAGGTTTCACCATGTTGGCCAGGCTGGTCTTGAACTCCTGACCTCATGATTTACCCACCTTGGCCTCCCAAAGTGCTGGGATTAGAGGCGTGAGCCACTGTGCTTGGTCATTTATTTATTTATTTATTTTTAAAGAGAAGAGGTCTTGATGTGTTGCCCAGGGTGGAGTGCAATGGCAGGATTATAGCTCACTACGTTCTCTGAACTCCTGGGTTCAAACTGTCCTCCCACAGTAGCTTCCCAAGCAGCTGGGACTAGAGGCATATGCCACCACACCTACTTTTTTTTTTTTTTTTGAGATGGAGTCTCGCTCTGTTGCCCAGGCTGGATTGCAGTGGCATGATCTTGGCTCACTGCAGCCTCCTCCTCCTGGGTTCAAGCGATTATCCTGCCTCAGCCTCCCAAGTAGCTGGGATTACAGGTGTGTCCACCATATCCGGCTAATTTTTGTATTTTTAGTAGAGATGGGGTTCACCATGGTCACCAGGCTGGGTTCTAGTTGTTTATAATCTTTATTTTTTGGTGATCTAGGAACCAAACAACAAGAAATTGTTGTTTCCCGCGGGAAGATCTTGGAGCTGCTTCGCCCAGACCCCAACACTGGCAAAGTACATACCCTGCTCACTGTGGAAGTATTTGGTGTTATCCGGTCACTCATGGCCTTTAGGCTGACAGGTGGCACCAAAGACTACATTGTAGTTGGCAGTGACTCTGGTCGAATTGTTATCTTGGAATACCAGCCATCTAAGAATATGTTTGAGAAGATTCACCAAGAAACCTTTGGCAAGAGTGGATGCCGTCGTATCGTTCCTGGCCAGTTCTTAGCTGTGGATCCCAAAGGGCGAGCCGTTATGATTAGTGAGTGATTTACTCTACCCGCTGTGCATTCTTGGTTTAGGGTAGCAATGCTGTGATCTTGGTGCTGTGCCAGTTAATTACCTATGTGGGTTTGACATCATATTTGGATTTACTCTAGGTTTAAAGTTGCATTTCTTTTTAAAAAGAGTTGCATTTTCTTTTAAAACAATGGGAAAAAATCTTAACACACCTTTCTACTTCCCATCTAGTTGGAAATGGATGTTTTTCAATTCCTTTGTCTTTGGTCTAACGACTGCAATGAAATGATATTTTGCTATTAGACAGTAAATATAGTTGCTCTCATCAGCCTGAAGTGATGATTCACATTCATGTCTCTTCTCTGAGAAATTCTTGAAGAAAATTTTATGTAATCTGATCAGGCCTCTAGAGGGCAATCCTCTGAGCAGTCACAAAATCGTTAGATCTAGTGAATAAAGCTAATAATTTTATGAATTACTGTTTTTCAATATCCTTAAATCTAGGACTCATTAACAAATTTTGATGAGGTTGAGGGATAGTATTTTTTTATTTTTATTTTTGAGATGGAATCTTGCTCTGTTGCCCAGGCTGGAGTGCAGTGGTGCGATCTTGGCTTACTGCAACTTCCGCTTCCCGGGTTCAAGCGATTCTCCTTCCTCAGCCTCCTGAGTAGCTGGGACTACAGGCGCCCGACGTCATGCCTGGCCAATTTTTTTCATATTTTTAGTAGAGATGGGGTTTTACCGTATTGGCCAGGCTGGTCTCAAACTCCTAACCTTGTGATCTGCCTACTTCGGCCTCTCGAAGTGCTGCGATTACCGGTTTGAGCCACTGTTCCCTGACAATGGGATATTTAAGATTTCTGTTAGGAAGGAGGGGGCCACAATGATGCCATTGTCTTTTTTTTTTTTTTTTGTCACCCAGACTGGAGTGCAGTGGTGTGCGATCTTGGCTGACTGCAACCTCCGCCTCCTGGTTTCAAGCGATTCTGTTGCCTCAGCCTCCTGAGTAGCTGGGATTACAGGTGTGCGCCACCACGCCTGCCTAATTTTTTGTATTTTTAGTAGAGACGGGGTTTCACCATGTTGGTCAGGATGGTCTTGAACTACTGACCTTGTGATCCACCTGTCTCAGCCTCCCAAAGTGCTGGGTTTACACATGTGAGCCACTGTGCCCAGCTGCCATTGTCTTTTTGAAAAAATTTTTATTTATTTATTTTTAAAAGAGATTGGAGTCTCACTATGTTGCCCAGGCTGGTCTTGAACTCCTGGGCTCAAGCAGTCCTTCTTTGACTTCCCAAAGTGCTGTGATTACGGGCTTGAGCCACTGTGCCTGGCTCCACTATCTATTGTCTATTTTTTTTTTTTTTTTTTTTGGAGAGAAAGTTTTGCTCTTGTTGCCCAGGCTGGAATGCAATGGCACAATCTTGGCTCACTGCAATCTCTGCCTCCCAGGTTCAAGCAATTCTCCTGCCTCAGCCTCCCAAGTAGCTGGGATTAGAGGCATGCATTACCGCGCCCAGCTAATTTTTTGTATTTAATAGAGATGGGATTTAACCATCTTGGCCAGGCTGGTCTCGAACTCCTGACCTCTTGATCCACCCGCCTCAGCCTCCCAAAGTGCTGTTTTGATGATTGAGAACAGAATCCTGAGTTACTATACTTGTAGAGTTAGTGCTGTTAATAATTACTGAAAGAAAACCATGATATGACTCTAGCTGTCCTGTAAGTCTCTCTTCTCATTATCTGGGAATCTCGTATGTTTTATCTTCTTCAACTGCAGGTGCCATTGAGAAACAGAAATTGGTGTATATCTTGAACAGAGATGCGGCAGCCCGTCTTACTATTTCATCTCCCCTGGAAGCCCACAAAGCAAACACTTTAGTGTATCACGTAGTTGGAGTAGATGTTGGATTTGAAAATCCAATGTTTGCTTGTCTGGAAATGGATTATGAGGTAATGGGGGACCATGTCTCTTTGGATTTCTTTCAGTCACCTCAGTGTTTAAGATTGTTTTCTTCCTTGTGCATCTTTTTTCTTCTTTTTTTTTTTTTTTTTGAGATGGAGTTATGCTCTGTTGCCCAGGCTGGAGTGCAGTGGCACGATAACAGCTCACTGCAGCCTCTGCCTCCCGAGTTCAAGCTGTTCTTAGCCTCAGCCTCCTGAGTAGCTGGGACTACAGGCGCTCCCACCACACCCAGCTAATTGATGTATTTTTAGTAGAGATGGGGTTTCACCATGTTGGCCAGGCTGGTTTTGAGCTCCTGACCTCAGGTGATTGGCCCACCTCAGCTTCCCAAAGTGCTGGGATTACAGGCGTGAGCCACCTTGCCCAGCTCCTTGTGCATATCTTATTTCTGTCTTGCTAACAGATCTCCATATTCCAAATGCCTCAGTGAAATTCTTTGGGATGTTTCTGAGGTTAACCAACTATTAAATAGCCTTTCTCTGATTTAAGTAGTCTCCCTATGGAAACAAGGTTTTTATTGGGAAAAGCTTCATGAAAAAGCTGAAGCTATGTTTAAGGTATTTTTTCACAGAGCATACTGTTCTTTGCCTTGAATGGAAGGCAGTATCCTCTAGTAAAGAGATCCCTGGATCCAGAATTTGGAGATTCCAGTTCTTATTCTAGCTCTGCCATTATTTTGTAGTATAAACTTTGTCAAACTATTTGGCATGGCGTGGTGGCATGTGCCTGCAGTCCTAGCTGCTTGGGAGCCTGAGGCCCGGGAATTCTAGGCTGTAGTGAGTTAAGATTGTGCTACTGTGCACTGCAGCTTGGGTGACAGAGTGAGAACCTGTCTCAACAACAAAAAAATTGACATCTGTGGACCTCTGTTTCCTCATTTGCGAAATGGAGTCCTGATGTCCTTTCCAAATCTGTACGTTTTTAGATTTTATGCTGCTGATTAGTTTTTATGCCACTGTTCTCTGTAGGAAGCAGACAATGATCCGACAGGGGGAAGCAGCAGCTAATACCCAGCAGACACTCACTTTTTATGAGCTGGACCTTGGTTTAAATCATGTGGTCCGAAAATACAGTGAACCTTTGGAGGAACACGGCAACTTTCTTATTACAGGTACTTATCTTTCAGAGCTGCTCTGTATCCTTTTAGTTGGTTCATTTTATGCCCAAACCTAATAGGTTTTGCTTAGTAGGGTTTGAGTATTAATTCATTTGTGGTAAATCTGAATACCTTATCTATCTTTTGGAGAGGTTAGAATTTCATGTGGTGGAGTAATTTAAAAAATGTTGGGATAGACTGTCTAGCTCCTTAATAACTCACATTCTCCTGAAGGTAGACAAGTTTAAGGGAGCAGTCAGCTTGGAATATTGATTACTTACTGTTAGTTGCTGTGACAGTTTGGCTGTAGTCACTCTTTACCCCTCATTCAAACCTAGCTCTTTGAAAAGCCAAATGAAATGGACTAAACCCATCAAGATAAAACTTGTGAATTTGAAAACTTACACAAAATAGAAATATTTTTGAAGATGGTTACCAGATTGATTCAAAAATAAATTAAGAACCTCAGTAGAAGGGTATTGGAGAAATAGAAGCAGGAGTTCAAAATCACTCTCCCAAAAGATTTAGGCACAGGATTTTCGTGAAAGCTTTTATTTTCTTGTTGAGGGACATAGATGTATTCTGTTTTAAAACAAGTTTCTTGGCTGAGCGGGGTGGCTCACGCCTGTGACCGTAGCACTTTAAGAGGCTGAGGCAGGAGGATCACTTGATCTCAGGAGTTTGAGACCAGCCTGGGAAACAAGGTGAGACTTTGTCTCGATGAAAAAATAAGAATTAAAAAAAAGTAAAATTCCTCCAGAGTACAAAAAAGAATAAATGCTACTGTGCCACATTATGAGTCTGGTATAACTACAACATCAAAAGTAGGGATGGACGGTAACAAGAAAAATTTGCAGCCTCGTTCATACGGTTGTAGATGGGAAAACCTAACATTCCAGCAAATCAGATTTAATGTTTTAAATGCCCATAGCTAAGTAAGGCTTTTGGACATGCTAAAAGATGGAAAATCTTTTCACCTTTGGAAATCAGTTCACCATTGGAAAATCCATATTACTAATCCATTATATTAAAAGACTAAAGACATACAGCTCTATTTGTGGTCATCTACATTTCAGCAGGCTTAGGTTAAACTGATCTAGTTCTGTTTTGAGTCATTTGCACTTGAATTGATGTCTAAAGTAAAATAAAATGTCTTGTTGGCAGAAGATATTGGAGAATAATAATAAAGGATAGCACTTACCTTTGAGTAATAAATCTTAGAGACTGTTGATACATTAAGCAGATAAATTATGGAAAGTGGATTACATATTTCGTTACTGGTAACGTATTGCCATACCTTTCATTTACAAGGGCTTCATTCTATGAACACATTTTTATTGAGTCCTTGCATTCAGTATGTGCTAAGTCAGTCTGCTGGATCTTGGGATTTCAGTGGTGAAAAATTAGATGTGGTGCCTCCTTAGTGCAAGATTGAGTCTAGTGGTAAATACTGATAAATAACCAAAAAATTACCAGAAACTGCCAGATGCCACGATAGCACAGAGAAGAGGTTCCCTAAACCAAGAAAGGAAAGGAGTGTGTTAGAGAAAGCTTACTGGAGTCTCTGAGACCTGAGGACTAGTTAGGAGTTAGCTAGGTGCAGTTGGGGTGGCAGAGGAAGTTTCAGTTGTAGGCAAAGGGAACAGCATTTACAAAAGCCTAAATACAAGAAATAACATGGCTCATTCAAAGAATTAAAAGCTTATTATGATTTAATTTTTTTTTTTTTTTTTTGAGGTGGAGTCTCATTCTATCACCCAGGGTGGAGTGCAGTGGCTCCATCTCAGCTCACTGCAACCTGCACTTCTTGGGTTCAAGGGATTCTCCTGCCTCAGCCTCCTGAGTAGCTGGGACTACAGGCGCATGCCACCACGCCTGGCTAGCTTTCTGTATTTTTAGTAGTGACGGGGTTTCATCGTGTTAGCCAGGATGCCCTTGATCTCCTGACCTTGTGGTCTGCCTGCCTTGGCCTCCCAAAGTGCTGGGATTACAGGCGGGAACCACTGTACTGAGCCTATGATTTAATTATTAAGGGACTAGGGTAGGAGTAGGGGTGGGGTGAAAGCTACTGAAGGATTCTAAGTAGGGTAGCAATCTGATAGGTAGACAGATTGCTATATACTCTTTCTATAAGCAATTAGAAAGAGTAATTGCTTATGTTTTGGCTAATGAAATGGAGGATATTAAGACTGTAAGCCAGGAGACTGATCAGGAAACTTCTCATTAAACTGAGATATTGGCAGCTGCTAAGGAGATAGAATCAGTAGGGCTGTGGGAGGAGAGAGAATTGAAGGATTATACCCAGGTTTCTGGTTTGGTCTGTATGCTGTAAGGTTGAGAATCCAGGAGGTGGAGTAAGGTTAGGAAGGAACTTGAGTTTGTTTATGAATATGCTGTTAGTAAATTTTACTTTATTATTGTATTTTACTTTTTTTTTTTTTTTTTTGAGATGGAGTCTTGGTGCGGTGGCGCAGGATCTTGGCTTACTGCAACCTCTGCCTCCCGGCTTCAAGTGATTCTTCTGCCTCAGCCTCCTGAGTAGCTGGGATTACAGGTGCCCATCACCAGGACTGGCTAATTTTTGTGTTTTTAGTAGAGATGGGGTTTCACCATGTTGGCCAGGCTGGTTTTGTGCTCCTGACCTCAGGTGATCCGCCCGCCTCCACCTTCCAAAGTGCTGGGATTACAGGCATGAGCCACCATGCCTGCCTGTTATTTTATTTTATTTATTTATTCATTTTGAGATGAAGTCTCACTCTGTTGTCCAGGCTGGAATACAGTGGTGCCATGTCAGCTCACTACAGTCTCTGCCTCCCGGGTTCAAGTGATTCTCCTACCTTAGCCTCCTGAGTAGCTGTGATTACAGGCATGTGCTACCATGCCTGGCTAATCTTTGTATTTTTAGTAGAGATGGGGGTTTCACCATGCTGGCCAGGCTGATCTCAAACTCCTGACCTCAGGTGATCCACCCGCCTCAGCCTCCCAAAGTGTTGCGATTCCAGGTGTGAGCCACCATGCCCGGCGTGAACACACTGTTGTTTCAGATTACCTGTGGAAGTTCATGTCCTGTGGGTGATTTGATGTATTATAGGTCTGAAGATGAGAACTAGATTTGGGTTTAGGGGTAAACATTTGTGTGTTAACTAGGGTGAGATCAAACCTTCCATATAAACACAAACAGTTCTTCATCCTTATCTAGTATGAACATAGGGGAAGAGAAACACTTGGAATGCTTCTTGGTCTCTGGCACATTGCCATCATCAAGTTTTGCCAAAAGAGAGGAGGAGTTGAAAGTTGAAGAAATTCATGTCTGTGTTAAAGTCACTGCTAAGTTTTATTTTCTCTTACAGTTCCAGGAGGGTCAGATGGTCCAAGTGGAGTGCTGATCTGCTCTGAAAACTATATTACTTACAAGAACTTTGGTGACCAGCCAGATATTCGCTGTCCAATTCCCAGGAGGCGGGTAAGATCTTTGATATAAGAAGAGAGATATTTGTGTTTACTTTTTGTGATTATAGTGTAGTCTGTTAGCAAGTTAGTTTTTTTGTAAATTAAAAAAATAAATTCAGTGGTCCCAGGCAGGGACGTAAATGTTGTTTTTAATAAAACTGATAAAACATTTTAGTAAAAGCCAAACATATTCTTTTAGAAAGAGAATTAAAACTAACCTAATTTCCTTTCAGAGGAACCTATGGACAATTATTAATTTGAAATTCTTGAAAGTTTTTAGTTCAGAGGAACCAAACATATTTGTTAGAGATAGATTGTGTTTTATTCTGTTTGGCTTTTTTCCCCCAACATTTTACCTTGAAAATTCCAACATATAGAAAGTTTAAAAATAATAGAACTGTGACTTCCCACATGGCCATCATTTAGTTTAATCAGTTGTTAATATTTTGCTACTTTTGTTTTTTCTTTCTCATGATATATCCCTACACTTTTCTAGGCTAAGCAATTTGAAAAGAAGTTACAGTCATTATGATGCCTCACTCCAATAATCTCCTGAGATAATGGCTCCTGAGAACAAGGCCATTTTCCTACTTAATCGGATTGCCAATATCATACCCTAGAAATTGTAACATTTTGTGTAGTATAGTTACCTTATGTGTAGGTCATATTCATATTTCTCTCATCCCAAAAAGTTTCTTCATAAATGGCCTTTAGTCTCCTTTAGTTTAGGGTATTTCCTTCACCTTTTTTTTTTTTTTTTTTGAGATGGAATCTCGCTCTTGCCCAGGCTGTTGCATTGTTGTGATCTCAGCTCACTGCAACCTCTGCCTCTGGGTTCAAATGATCCTCCCACCTCAGCCTCCCAAGTAGCCAGGATTACAGGCGTGCACTGCCACACTCGGCTAATTTTTTTTGTATTTTTAGTAGAGATGGGGTTTGTCGTGTTGACCAGTCTGGTCCCAAACTTCTGACCTCAAGTGATCTGCCTGACTTGGCTTCCCAAAGTGTTGGGATTACAGGCCTGAGCCATTGCGCCCTACCAGTCTGGACTAATTTTCTTTCTTTCTTTTTTTTTTTTTTTTTGATATGGACTCTTGCTGTTAATCCCAGGCTGGAGTGCAGTGGCACGATCTTGGCTCACTGCAACCTCAACTTCCTGTGTTCAAGCCTTTCTCCTGCCTCAGTCTCCCAAGGAGCTGGGACTACAGGCACCTGCCACCACGCCCAGCTAATTTTTTTATGTTTTTAGTAGAGACGGGGTTTCACCTTATTGGCCAGGCTGGTCTTAAACTCCTGACCTTGTGATCTGCCTGCCTTGGCCTCCCAAAGTGCTGGGATTACAGGTGTGAGCCACTGTGCCCGGCCAGCCAGTTTTCTTAATAGTCTGTCCCATAGTCTGTTTCCTCATGATTATATTGAGTTTAATATTTCTGATATAATTACTACATAGGTGGTGATGTATATAGGTGATATATATTCTCCATGATGTCACACATTGTGTGTATGTAATGTTGATTTATTTCATTGAGATATTAAATTAGTCTCTTTGTTAAGGTGGTGCCTGCCCATTGTCTTCATTGTAATGATATCTTTTCTTTTTTGGTGATTGATAATGGAATTTGATGGTGATCTTTGAGACTAGTAAATATCCCTTTTCCCCAGCGTCTTTTCACCCAGTGGTTTTGGTGTGGCTCCTTTGCCTGAATCAGTTACTGTAATCTTTCCCCCTCACCTCTGGATTATTTATTTGCCTGGTGTTTAACTTTAGGATTTAAGTTAGTTAATCTAATACATAGTACGCAAGTAAGATTCCATCAATTTTAGGTTAAATTGTTCTCGTTAAGGGATGGGAAGTCACTAAGTTGATTAGACATTGAGCACCTAACTGTGCCAGGCACTGTACTTGGCTTTGCAGCAACAGAGAAGTCTAAAACTTCTTGCAGAGCTTACTTGGTGAGAGAAATAGAAACTGTTGGAAATGTTAAAGAATGCAAGCCAGGTGCAGTGGTGTGCCTGTGATCCTCAGCTACTTGAGAGGCTGAGATTGGAGGATCCCCTGAGCCTAGGAGTTAGATTCCAGTCTGGGGAACATAGTGAGACCTTGTCTTGAAAAGAAAAAATATTCAAAATCATAGCTAAGGAGGTACCTTTTAGGAATCAAGGCATTTGATGTACAACAGGGTGGTTTAGATGGAGTAGTGTTTCAGTCACAGCCTGAAATGATGACTCTAAATTTCATGTCTCTTCTCTGACATTTTTCTCTGGAGATAGTTTTTGCCTTATGACTCTGATCAGGCTGTAGAGTGAAATTGGGACTCTTTTGGTTACCCTGGTTTTATTAGATATAGCAGGTGAATTTTGGGCTGTGGGCTTCCATTGCTCTGGCTAGCAGGCCATTCTGGATCATAGCTTGTGCTTGTAGGCCCTGAATGTCATATGTAATCCCTATTGCTAAAGTGCTGAATTCCAGAACTAAGAAGGACCCATTTCTAAGACGTTGATTGTGTATTTGACTTTGCTAGAATGACCTGGATGACCCTGAAAGAGGAATGATTTTTGTCTGCTCTGCAACCCATAAGACCAAATCGATGTTCTTCTTTTTGGCTCAAACTGAGCAGGGAGATATCTTTAAGATCACTTTGGAGACAGATGAAGATATGGTAAGTAGACCATGGATGGACCAGTACAGCTACTCTGTGAGATGAGATAGGCAAGACAGGTAATACTTGACAAGTTAAAATAACGAGAACTTAGAAAGTGGTTGCCCTTGGAACTGGTATGTAAGTATAGAGTCTCTCTCTGATTATCAGATTTTTGGTCTGGTATTCTTACATACAATATAATGCCACTTGTAGTGATTATTTTCAGGTGGTAATAATTGGTGTGAAGAGGATAAAGGTCTCAGTTTCTACTGAAAAGTGGATAATAAATGTGATCTCTTGTTTTGTCCTGTAGAGAAGCTCTGTGAATAGTTGTGCAATTTCTTAGCTGTTTGGATCAGGAATTGGCAAACATTGTTTTGTAAAGGCCACGTAGTAAATATTTACAGCTTTTGTGAGCTACGGAGTCTCCGTCTCAACTACTCAGCTGTGCTGTTACAGCACAAAAGTAGCCATAGACAGTATTGATTGGCATGACTGGCTCATGAGCTGGAGTTTGCTGACCCCTGGTCAGTTATGAAATACAGTATTTTATTTGCTACTTAGCCTGTGCTGTCTTAT
Source organism: Ateles fusciceps (assembly GCA_036589455.1). Classification (NCBI taxonomy): domain Eukaryota; kingdom Metazoa; phylum Chordata; class Mammalia; order Primates; family Atelidae; genus Ateles; species Ateles fusciceps. Next base: position 16,126,150 of record JAZHEH010003205.1, read on the forward strand.
AATAATACTGGGCTGACTTCACTTGTTTGTACACCAGAATCTTTCTTTTCTCTCCAGGTTACTGAGATCCGGCTCAAGTATTTTGATACTGTACCTGTTGCTGCTGCCATGTGTGTACTTAAAACAGGATTCCTTTTTGTAGCATCAGAATTTGGAAACCAGTGAGTAATCCTTCTATTACCCTAGTTTGCCCTGGTTACTATAAAAGTTGGTAGCAGGGGCTGTAATCAGCACTTTGGGAGGCCGAGGCAGGCAGATCACTTGAGGTCAGAAGTTCGAAACCAGCCTTGCCAACATAGTGAATCCCCATCTCTACCTAAAATAGAAAAATTATCTGGGCATGATGGCAGACGCCTGTAATCCCAGCTACTTGGGAGGCTCAGGCAGGAGAATCACTTGAACCTGGGAGGTGGAGGTTGCAGTGAGCTGAGGTCATGCCACTGCACTCCAGCCTAGGCAACAAGAGCGAAACTCAAAAAAAAAAAAAAAGTTGCCGGCAGGAAGGTGTGGCTTCGAGGCTTACAGAGCTTTTCACAAGAATGTGTTCTTTAAAAACAAAAGTTTGTTTTCTGTTTCCCTTTAGCCTCTTTTTCTTACCTTCCTTTATTTTAGTGGCTTCAGTTAGTACCTCTGTGGGTATCTGCAGAACTATCTTTAGATTTGATGTCTCTTCTGAGCTTTTTGCTGAACATTTAATTAAATAAATATTTATTGAAATACTTAACTACTCTTGGGTGCAGTGACTCACACCTCTAATCCCAGGACTTTGGAAGGTTGAGGTGGGCGGATCGCCTGAGGTGAGGAGTTCGAGACCAGCCTGGCCAACATGGTGAAGCCCCTTCTCTACTAAGAATAAAAAATTTAGCCCAGTGTTGTGACGGGTGCCTGTAATCCCAGCTACTCAGGAGGCTGAGACAAGGACAGTCGCTTGAACCTGAGAGGCAGAGGTTGTAGTGAGCCGAGATCACGTCATTGCACTCCAGCCTGGGTGACGAGCGAGACTCCGTCTCAAAACAAAATAATAAGTAAATAAATAAAATGAAATACTATTAAAGAGCCATTCCATAAGCACTTGATTGGTATCTGTCTAGAGTTGAAGCTTATCAGGCCTTCCCTGCCCACAAATATCAGCAGTCCTCCCATCCTCAGTATTTCTGTTAGTGACTAATAATAGGCTAGTTATAGCAACTAAAGTGTGAAATCTCAAAAATTTTTGTATTGTCCAATACTTTCAGTCATGTGCTAAATTCTGTTTTTACTTCTGTATCCCTTTTATTGTGATGCTAATCTGAACTAGTTCACTAGTTGTCTTGTTTCATTGCCTTTCCTGTAAAACTCAGCCTTTTGTAGCATCATGTCATCCAGCAGACAAGACAACCTTGTTGAAATCATTTCCCCTATCCCTGTATCATAATCATAAGTGACTTTTCATTGCCAAATGGAAGAAATCTGAATTCCAGCCTCAAATTTAAGACCACCGTCTAAGACTCCAAATTACTTACATAAGATCAGGTGACATGGTCTTGCCAGTTTGCTAAAGTGCAGACAAACCACATTACTAATCTAATGCTCAGTTTCTCCATAATCAAAATGAAATACTGTCTAGGATTTTGGCAAACCACTTTACTAATCTAATGCTCAGTTTCTCTGTAATCGAAATCAAATACTGTCTAGCCATTTCTGCCTTGTTTGTAGCTATTCTCTCATTATTAAATAGCCTTTTATTCCTCCTCACTTTTTTTTCTTTCATTTTTTTAATAGAGATAGGGTCTCACTATGTTTTCCAGGCTGGTCTTGAACTCCTGGGCTCAAGTGATCCTTTCCCCTTGTCCTCCCAAAGTGCTGGGATTGTAAGCATGAACCACCACACCTAGCCTTTAGTGTTTTTTTTTTTTTTTTTTTTTTTTTGAGATCAACTTACTTTGTCACCCAGGCTGGAGTGCAGTGATCTCAGCTCAGTGTAACCTCCACTTCCTGGGTTCAAACGATTCTCCTGTCTCAGCCTCCAGTAGCTTGGACTACAGGCATGTGCCACCATGCCTGGCTAATTTTTCTGTATTTTTAGTAGAGACGGGGTTTTGCCATGTTGGCCAAGCTGGTCTCAAGCTCCTGACCTCAAGTGATCATCCACCTTGCCTCCCAAAGTGCTGGGATTACAGGCATGTGCTATCACACCCGGCCAAGACTTCTTAGCTTTTTGGCCTTTTTTGTTGTTGTTTGTTTGAGACAGAATCTCACCCTGTTTTCAGGCCTGCTGGAGTGCAGTGGTGTGATCTCAGCTCACTGCATCCTTGACTTCCCAGGCTCAAGTGGTCCTTCCATCTCATCCTCCCAAGTAGCTGGGACTGTTAGCCAGGTGCATGCCTGGCTAGTATTTGTATTTCTTGTAGAGTCTCAGACTTCTGGACTTAAGTAATCCACCTGCCTTAGTCTCCCAAAGTGCTGGGATTACAGACATGAGCCACCACGCCTGGCTGGTATTTGTCCCTTTGTGTCTAGCTCATTTTACTTGGTATAATATTTACAAGATTCATGTTAAAAAAAAAAAGACAAAGATTCATGTTTTGGTAGGCTGTGTTAAAACTTTATTCCTTTTTATGGCGGAATAATCCATTGTACGTCTATACTGTGTTTTGTTTATCCACTCTATTGTTGATGTACACTTGGATTGTTTCCACCTTTTCACTGTTGGGAATAATGCGGTGGTAGATGCTGGTGTGCAAATACCTATTTGAGTCCTCGTTTTAGGAGTGGAATTACTGGGTCATGGTAATTCTGTGTTTAACTTTTTGAGGAACCTCCAGACTTTGTCACAGCAGCTGCATCATTTTACATTCCCAACAGCAGTATGTGAGGGCTTCAGTTTCTCCACATCCTGGCCAGTTGATGTTTTCACATTTGTGATTGTGGCCATCCTGCTAGGTTTGCAGTGGTGGCATGAAGTGGTATCTCATCACGGTTTGCCTTTCCCTAGTGATGAGTGATACCGAGCATCTTTACATGTGCTTATTGGCCATTTTTGTATCTTTGTTGGAGAAATGTCTATTCAAATCCCATTGCTCATTTTTTAAGAGTTGTCTTTTTGAGTTCTCTATGTGTTCTGGGTACTAGACTCTTGTGAGAAATATGATTTACAAATATTTTCTCTCATTTTGTGGGTTGTCATCTTTCTTCCTTTGATTCACAAAAGTTTTAATTTTTTTTTTTTTTTTTTTGAGACGAGGTCTTGCTCTGTTGTTAGGCTGGATGGAGTGCAGTGATCTCAGCTCACTGTAACCTTCACCTCCTGGGTTTAAGTGATTCTCCTTCCTCAGCCTCCCTAGTAGCTGGGACTACAGGCAGCTGCCACCACCCCCGGCCAATTTTTTGTATTTTTAGTGGAGACGGGGTTTCACCATGTTGGCCAGGTTGGTCTTGATCTTCTGACCTCATGATCCACCCAGCTCGGCCTTCCCAAAGTGCTGTGATTACAGTTGTGAGCCACCGTGCCTGGCCAAGTTTTAAATTTTGATGAAGTCCAGTTTATATGTATTTTGTTTGTTACTTGTGCCATAAATAAAACACTCACTGCACTTCCCAGATACTCTCCCTGAATTGTTCTGAAACAAATCCTAGCTGCCGTATTTAGTGATAACACCTAAAAATAATAATAGTGTGTTAATCAAATAGTTCGTGCTTTATGTTGATATCAAATATTATCTTCAGTAGAGAACTCGTTACCAAATATTATTTTCAGTAGAGAACTCGTTACCTAAAGTTTCTCTGCTTCTTCCCAGTTACTTATATCAAATTGCACATCTTGGAGATGATGATGAAGAACCTGAGTTTTCATCAGCCATGCCTCTGGAAGAAGGAGACACATTCTTTTTTCAGCCAAGACCACTTAAAAACCTTGTACTGGTTGATGAGTTGGACAGCCTCTCTCCCATTCTGTTTTGCCAGGTTTGTGGGCCTTTCCAGTCCCTTCCACAATGAGTCTAAAGTTAAACTGAGGTCTAGTCTAAGTAGCTTTATTAACATTTCCATGGACTTGCCGGTGTGTAAAGCAGTTACAGGTAGAAGTTTGAACATAAAAAATCATTAATAAATCCTTGGGCTTTTTTGCCCTTAATGATGAAACTCATGTTTAATGTAAAAATTCAGATCGTCTTCCTGTACAGCCTGCAGGGAAGGAAAAATTCAAACCATACAGAAGGTGAAAAATAAGTCTTCCCCATAGTCTTCTCACCCATCCACTCCATTGAGCCATATTGCTTATATTAACAGCTTCTTGTGACTGCTTCCAGGCGTTTTCACTGCATTTAAAATCATGTATATGTTTATGTGTTCTATCTTCTTTTTCTTTTTAAAATAAGTGGATTCATATACTCCAGAGTATTCTGTAGGTGACCTCTTATCATATAACAGTCCGCATATAGCTGTATTTATTTAATTTTACCACAGTTCCTCTTTAAAATAGTTCTGAGAACATTGGGATCAGTTGGTAACGGGAAGTTTTGAATCACATTCTCAAGAAGGAACCTGAAGTGGCTCAGAATGGAGATTGTGTCTCTCATTGCTGGTGCTCAGTTGTAACAGCTAGGAATTGGATCATGCTGTTGCATCCTCAATTGCCAGGGTTTGAGTGACCATTAGGGACCACTCTTTGTGTAGTTAATCACATTCTGATGGGAGAGGGGCTTGTTCACTGTGTACTGGGGAAGCAAGTCAGCATTCAGACAGGTTTAATGAACCCCATCTGAAGTTAATTCGATTTTGTTTTTCCTTTTTGAGAAAATGTTGGTCCTGAGGGCAACAGAAAATAAGTGTGACTGATTTCTAATTTGATTATTAGTGATTTTTCCACCTTGATTGGAATTTTAATAAATAATGTGTGTAAATAGTTTATTCATGAAGAATAAAATTAGCTGGGCGTGGTGGCATGTGACTGTAATCCCAGCTACTCAGGAGGCTGAGGCAGGAGAATCGCTTGAACCTGGGAGGTGCAGATTGTGATTGTGGTGAGCCGAGATGGCGCCATTGCATTCCTGCCTGGGCAACAAGAGCGAAACTTCGTCTAAAAAAAAAATAAAATTAATTGGAAGTTAAAGTGTCTATAGCAGGGCTTCTTAACATTTTTTAATGCCATGGATCTTTTTGCTAGCCTCAGGCATCTGGATCCCATCTGAATAATGTTTTACTTTTTACTTTTTTTTTTTTAAATTAAAAAAATTTTTTTGAAACAAGAGTCTCACTCCATCACTTAGGCTGGAGGGGAGTGGCACAGTTAAATCTTACTGCAGCCTCAGCTCCTGGGCTGAAGCGATTCTCCCACCTCAGCCTCCTCAGTAGCTGGGACTATGGATACAAGCCACCATACCCAGCTGATGAATATTTTTAAATGCGTATGAAAATATACTTAGAACCAAGATAGCAAAATATTTTTTAGAGTTGTGGAAAATAGATGTGCTTTATTGAGGCCTTAGAAATAATAAAGATGATACACTTAAAATGGGTGGGTTAATTTTTTAAGAGATTGGTGTGAAGGCTGTATACCCTCAGTACTCACATGCACATCTAAGTTACAGTAGGTTCCATTGCTCTGCAGAGAGAGTCAAGAATTTTCATTTGAACTGTTCAGTTTGTCAAAACTACAATACAGATGATTCACCTCTTTTCACATATTGGTCGACAAATAATTGTATTGGAAAGCAGCTGGATGTCTGGGATACTAGAGAAACACATGGCTTTTCTATTTGTTTTAAGCAGTCAGGTATAGACTGCTTAAAAGTCCAGATGCTGATCAGCTACATCATAGAAGTATCTGTATAGGGCAGCCGTGTTTGTGTGCAGCCTAAAAGCAGGGATAATAAGTACAATTTTGCAGCAGTGATGAGAGTAAATGATAATTGGAGATATCTACAGACCTAAAAGTGACATAAATGAATGTTGTTTCTGTTGGTGACAAAGTTTGTGGGTACTGATAATGTAGTTACCTCTATTTTTAATCAGAAGGAAATGTTAAATTTCACTTGAAGGCTGTGAAACACTTCATATCTCTAAATGTGAAAGTTCCTTTATTAACTTATAAACTGATTTAAACCTTGGTTGGGAAAACCTGCTGCATCAAACTTTTACTTTTTAGAACACTGGGGCTTTTCTCTTTATATCTCAGGGCTGGTAGCCAATATATTAGCTTAATACAGTCAAAAATAGTTTATCTCCCGAGAATGTGAGTTGTGTTTGAAAACAGCACTGGTAGATTTTTTAAAATCTTTTTCTCTGTGCAGATAGCTGATCTAGCCAATGAAGATACTCCGCAGCTGTATGTGGCCTGTGGTAGGGTACCCCGATCATCTCTGAGAGTCTTGAGGCATGGACTTGAGGTAAGATTGCAGTTTCTAGATAATCCACAGAGTTTGGAGGGAAGCATTGAAAAAGTAGTTGATGGCTTTACTCTGATACTGTCAAAGACATAGTTGCGGTATCTGTGGAAAAGTATGTTCTTTCTCCCTGACTTCCCTGAAGTTTATTCTTTAGACTTTCCGTTTGTTGCTGAGACAGGGTCTTGCTGTGTTGCCCAGGCTAGTGTTCAATGGCGTGGTCTTGGCTCACTGTAGCCTTGACCTCCTGGGCTCAAGTGATTGTCCTGCCTCAGCCTCCCAAAGTGTTGATTACTGGTGTGAGCCACTGTGCCCAGCCTGTACTTTTGATGTTCTGTTTCTTAACTTGTTAGCATGATAGCCCATATGGTCACTAGTCATGACATGGAGGCTAGGAAATCTATATGGAATATTTCACTCTTTACATCTAGTCTTAGTTAAATCAACTATATCGATGCTATATGTATTTTGGTATCTTATTAAATTTATTCCTTATTACTGTATGCTCTTAAATAGCATACTTTTTATTTATTTATTTTTGAGATGGGGGTTGCACTCTCTCAGGCTGGAGTGCAGTGGTGCCATCATGGCTCACTGCTGCCTTGACCTTCCTGGGATCAGGTGATCCTCCCACCTCAACCTCCTGAATAACTGGATATGACAGGCATGTGCCCCACACACCCAGCTAATTTTTTTATATTTTTTTGTAGAGATAGAGTCTCATCATGGTGGCCTGGCTGGTCTTGCACTCTTGGGCTTAAGGAATCTGCCCTCCTCAGCCTCCCAAAGTGCTAGGATTACAGCTGTGAGCTGTCGCACCTGGCCAAGTTGCATAATTTTTAGTGTTTTTGTAAAACAAAGTGGATAGATCAGAATTTATTTAGTGAATCTTTTATTGCTGAACTTTTTAGGGAATTTGGACACCAAAAGTTATCTTCTCAGCCAGGCATGGTGGCTCAAGCCTGTAAACCAGCACTTTGGGAGGCTGAGTTGGGCAGATCACCTGAGGTCAGGAGTTTGAGACCAGCCTGGCCAACAAGCGAAACCCTGTCTCTATCAAAAAATAATAAATAAATAAATAAAGTTATCTTCTCAAATCCTATATTCTCTTTGTGTCATAGTCCTAATGTTAATGCCTTCTAGTGAGGGCCCTGAACTTGAACTTGTTAGGAATAAAAATAAAAAGCTTCCTATAACAGTTTGTTTTGAGAGCTTGAGAATGGCAAACTGTAGCTCTCAAGAGGCCTGCTGCCTGTTTCTGTAAATTTTATTGGAACATGGCCAAGATAATCTGGGGTTTGAATTCTGACTCCACCACTTAATAGCTATTACTTACCTTTTGTTTATTCTATAAAATGGACTTAATAATGGTACCTGCCGTAAAGAATTGTGTGAATTAAATGAGATGATACATATGAAGCACTTAGCTTAATATATGGCATGACGTATTCAATAAATGTTAGCTGTTAGGCCGGGTGTGGTGCCTCATGCCTGTAATCCCAGCACTTTGGGAGGCCGAAGTGGGTGGATCACTAGGTCAGGAGATTGAGACCATCCTGGCCAACATGGTGAAACCCCATCTCAATTTAAAAAAAAAAAGTTAGCTGTTAATACTGCTGTTTCAGGGAATTTAAAACTGTTTTGTCTCTGCCAAAGTGTATTTTTCAGTTCACCAAAATTTCAAGGACTCAGACACAGTTTAGAGCCATAGGTCTGTTGTTTTTTTTCTTTTTGAGTGCAGTCTTGAGAGCTTGCTTCACTGTAGCCTTGAACGCCTAGTCTCAAGCAAGTAGTTCTCCCACGTTAGCTTCCCCAGTAGCTGAGACTGCAGGTGTGCGCCACCACACTTGGCTTATTTATTTATTTATTTTTGGTAGAGACAGGGTCTTGCTAGGTTGCCAGGGCTGGTCTTGAACTCCTGGGCTCAAGTGATCCTCCCACTTCAGCCTCCCAAAGTGTTGAGATTATAGGTGTGAGCCACGGCACCTGGCCAAGAGCCATTGCTTTTGATTTGTTAGTTACTTCTCATTAGATCTTAGTGAGCATATGATGAAAGCTAGCACTTTACACACAAAAAAAGTGTATGTGCGGCTGGGCGGGTGGATCGCCTGAGGTCAGGAGTTTGAGACCAGCCTGGCCAACGTGGTGAAACTTCATCTCAACTAGCACTACAAAAATGAGCTGGAAGTGGTGGTGAGTGCCTGTAATCAGGAGACTAAGGCAGGAAAATCACTTAAACTGGGAGGTGGAGGTTGCAGTGAGCTGAGAAAACACTACTGCACTCCAGCCTGGGTGACAGAGTGAGATTGTGTCTCAAAAAATTTTTTTTAAAAATGCATTTGTGCATTAGCAGAAGATTTTTATGAAGTGTAAGAGATAAAGGGCTCAAAAATCATCATTTTTGAGTTTCCTGCTACTTGTCTTCCCACTTCAAATCTGTAGACACACCTTTGTTAGATATAAAAATATTTGAGAATTGTTGAATGTTGCTTTGTTCCTTTATGCCTATTTGTTATACTTTGTTCTCTAACTAGATTATGGTCACAACTGAGACAGGGTGACTTGACAGTTTTATATTTGGTATAGAGTGTAGCATAATTGACAGTTGAATTTTATTCATGAGGAAGTTCTTAGGTCTTCCTTCTAATTACATCAGTAAACTAGGAAAGGGCTATTACTCCTGTGAATATACATGAGTTTTCCTGTAAGATGTGGGTTACACACTATATATAAGTGCTACTTTATTGTGTCTAGATCATTTAAAAACATTTAATAATTTTAATTTTATAATGATTTTACATTTATAGAAAAATTGCAAAGATAGTACAGAGAGTTTCTGTATAACCCACCTCCAGTTTTCTCCTCTAGATCATTTTGAATTTGGCTTAGATGTTTTGTTTACTCTTATGGTTGAGAACCTATAGAACACGTAGAGAATCATTCACTCTGACTTTGAGGAGCGTAAAAATCTAATAGGGAAGACAAAACAGCTAGTGCCCTAAGAAGAAGTGGTGACTGATTTCTTTTTTTTGGAGACACAGTCTTGCTCAGTCCCCCCAGGCTGAAATGCAATGGCGCAATCTTGGCTCACTGCAACCTCCACCTCCCAGGTTCAAGCGATTCTTCTGCCTCAGCCTCCTGAGTAGCTGGGACTACAGGTGTCCACCGTCATGCCCGGCTAGTTTTTGTTTTTGTAGAGACGGGGTTTTGCCATGTTGGCCAGGCTGGTCTTAAACTCCTGACCTCAGGCACCCGCCTTGACCTCCCAAAGTGCTGGGATTACAGGTGTGAGCCACTGCATCCAGCCGGTGGTAACTTATTTCTATGAGTGTTTATAGAAGAGAGGCGGGACTGCCAGCCAGGGGGATAAGGGAATAATTTTTCTAAAGGATGTGGCATTTGAATTGGTCCAGGTGGGATTTGGTCTTATGGGAGCTAGGGAAAGAAATGGGATGCTAATTTAGATGGCATGATTCATTCCCAGAGGTTACTGCTGTTCTGAGGACGATCACGGCATGTTGTACCTAAAGGAAAGGGGTATGGTTTTGGCTGCTGCAACTGTACCCTCTTAGACATCCTGTGACTTTTGCTTAAAACTGTCAGGGGGATTGCTGCTGTCTCTAGCCTGTTTGGTTCTTAGGTTCTTCTTTCACTAGGTGATTTCATCCTTTAAATCCGGCATGCCTTGTGAACTTTGCCTTTGAGACCTTATTTTCCGGTGTGATTGTAAGAAGGTAGCTGAGTTGCATGCTCACTGGATCTCTGGCTTCCCTCCTCTCCTGTCAGGTGTCAGAAATGGCTGTTTCTGAGCTACCCGGCAACCCCAATGCTGTCTGGACAGTACGTCGACACATTGAAGGTAAGCAGCTCTTTCCCAATAGACAAAATGAGGGTCTGGGTGCCATTGACACAGAAGGCTTAAAAGGCTGCGTTCATAATACTTCTGTATAATTTCCTTTAGCACCATATACCAGAAACTTTTTTTGGCCCAACACTGTTTTTGAGGCTCTTCTAATCAGGATGCCTTCACCTACCATTTCTTTTTGTGCAGGTGGGAAAGGTGGGGGCATAGGTTGGCTGTCTTATTTTAGTACATAAACATTTCATAGAGCTGTCAAGTGTGATGTTCTTTGACTTTATGTTGATAAAGGCACTGCATTCATCTGTGTAAGAGGTATGATGTGAGGGAAAGTTGTGCTTTTTCATTTTTCTTCAACTATGTTCTTTTAAATTGTTTTGAAACCACAGTGAAATTCAGGGTGATCTAGGAATTAAGAGATTTGGGAAAGCTTGTTAGTTAGTCTTGCTAGTGCTTAAGGAAAGCAGAGTGGAATTGAGTGGAATTAGAATTTTAGCATGAGTAGAAAAGTGGGGGACAGGGAAGGAGAAGGGAGTTTGAGTTCCTGGATATAAATGGTCACCTGATCCTAAAACTTTGAAAGTAATAGGAGAATGCCTAGTAGTTACTGCAGTAGCAGGGAAGTCTTGTGACAGTTGAATTGCAGTCTCATAGAAAGAAAGCTCAGGCATTTTTCTGTTGATTCACTTTGGAGCTATGTTTTTCTCTTGTTCTCTCAGGAATGTGGGATGGATGAGTAAGATCATCCTGGCTGGCAGACAGCTTTTTCAAGAAAACAGCTGTAGTTCTGCCTGATATTTAGATATTCTGCTTGTATGAAACATTTAATGAGTTGGGAAATATGTAGGAGGAAAACAACTTACTATTAGTAGAATACTCATTTTTGTGGAGTTAGTTTTCATTGTAGGCACTTGAATCATATCTGAGTTGAGTAGAAAGCGAAAAATGTGAATAAGAAATTGGTAGGCTTATGAGCTGAAAAGATAATTATTAGGCACCTGGTTTTGTGTGTAATGTCTGCATAAAGTAGTTGGTACTTGTTGGTGTTTAACTTTGACTTGGTGGCTTGTTGATATTATGGTTCTTGAAAGCATTGCCTAGGCTGTTTGAATTAGAAACGTGTTTTAAGATAACCTATTATGCTCTTTCTTTTTTCCTTTAACTTTTTAAATAAACTTTTTATTTTAAAACAGATTTAGGGCTGGGTGCAGTGGCTCACGCCTCCCAGCATATTGGGAGGCTGAGGTGGGCAGATCATCTGAGGTCAGGAGTTTGAGACCAGCCTGGCCAACATGGTGAAACCCTGTCTCTACTAAAAATACAAAAATTAGCTGGGTGTGGTGGCGCATGCCTGTAATCCCAGCTATTTGGGAGGCTGAGGGAGGAGAATCACTTGAACCTGGGAGGTGGAATTTGCAGTGAGCTGAGATCGCACCACTGTACTCCAGCCTGGGTAACAGAGCGAGACTCCGTCTCAGAAAAATAAAAATAAAATGGATTTAGGTTTACAGAAAAGTTAACCCTCACTGTTTTTGAAGAATACAGGAAGTTATAGGGGTTGACTGTCTCAAGACATAGTCTAGGTAGTGGGGGACAGAAAATCCTGTCTCCTGAATCTCAGTCCAGTGTCCATTTTCATTAACTGCAGTGAGAGTCTGTGGGTCTTGCTGGTTTCTTTCAGGATAAGTTTAGTTGTGTGAGTGCCCACCATGTACTCAGAGTAATTAAGATAGAGTCTTTGCCTCACAGCACTTGCCATCTAAAAAAGAAGAGAAGTATACAGAACTGTTGTGTGTTGTGATATGGTGAAAGGCATGGGTACATTGATTGCCAGGAGGGGGCATGTGTTGAAGGTCAGGACAGGTTCTTAAGAGGGATAGCATTTGCTAACTTGGTGACAGGCAGTTTGTTGCATGATGGAACTTGTAGTTGAAAGTTTTTCTCCTTTATTAAATGTTAGAAGTCTCGGAAAAGACTATATCCTGCTAAATTTTACTCTTTTGGTCCTGTAATTTGGGAGTCACCCATAAATATTGGTCGGGTTCTCTTGGTTCACTCTGTTTCCAGATACCCCAAGTTACTATTGAGTGAACATTCCTTCTGTCCGCACATGCTGCAGTCTTCCAGGCAAATACTAACCTTGGCTGGTACTTGGTGATACACACTACCAATACCAAGCCTTTTTTTCTCTTCCACAGGTGGCTGGTGAAGGTGCTGATCACCACAGGTGTGTACCTACTGCTAGGGTTGACTGTGGGGTCTTATAGTTTATCCAGGGAGAGGGACCTGCACAATATATTGAGGCTGCCCTGATGGTGTCTGTCAGAGGGTAACTTTGCAGTTGGATGTCACTGGGCATAATAGTGCTGTACACTGTCTGCCTGTGATCAGATGGTCTGAAGGCAGGAGTCTGCCTCTCTACTCTCTCCCACAGAATTTGTCAATAGGGTTAATTTGTCTTTTACTAAGGTGAAAGAGTCTCTAGCTAGAGAACTTTAGCTTCATACTCTCTTGGAGTTGTACATTCCAGGTGTCCTGACTGAAAGATCAGGACCTGGAGAAAGCTTTTGAGTATATTCAGGACTTGCTGAAGCAAGATAAGTATCAGGTACTCTTGTCTATGAAGTGAGAGTGTTAGTGGAGGCTTCAGTTATCTGGATAGTCGCTCACTTTACCTTTTGGAGTGAGCTGCTGACTGAGCCTTAAATCCTAAGGCAAGGGAAATAGAAGAGAAAAACGTTCCCTCTTCTGGAGTCCTAAGCAGTGTTCAGACAGATGAGGGGAGCCCTGTTGAACTGAGACCTAAAGATGCATTCTCATACCCTGATAGATTCTTCACTGAGGTATGAACTATTGTTCTTTCACGTGAGAATTGCATCTCTTAGAAAAGGGCAGTGTGAATGGTACAGTTCCTAGTCATTTACCTTGACTAAAGCTTGGCTTTGTTCTAAACTCCAACATTTTTTTTTTCTAAATAATTTTTTGGGCTGAGTGCAGTGGCTTATGCCTGTAATCCCAGCACTTTGGGAGGCCGAGGCAGGCGAATCACCTGAGGTGGGGAGGTCGAGACCAGCGTGACCAACAGGGAGAAGCCCTATCTCTACTAAAAATACAAAACTAGCTGGGCATGGTGGCACATGCCTGTAATACCCAGCTACTTGGGAGGCTGAGGCAGGAGAATTGCTTGAACCCGGGTAGTAGAGGTTGTGGTTAGCCAAGATCGCGCCATTGCACTCCAGCCGGGGCAACAAGAGCAAAACTCCATCTCAATAAATAAATAAATAAAAATAATAATTGTAATTTTTTGTGGAGTTGGGGTCTCGTTATGTTACCCAAGGTGGTCTTGAACGTCGTAGCTCAAATAATCCTCCCTCGTCAACCTCCCAAAGTGCTTGAACCAGCATGCCTGGCTTGAACTCCAACTTTTAATCTGTAGTTACTCTAGTACGTAACAGTTAATCTGCTGTGACTCTTCCTCACTGTAGAAGGAAGGGGTAGAAGTTACAATGTGTTTGGTGTTCACAGGAGAGTGTTTATTTTGAGGAAATCTGTGATTTAAAGCAGCTTTGAGACGTCGTTGACTCTCTCACGTCTTGAATTGTCTAGCAAAAGTATGACCCGATTTAAGTCCACTGAGCATTTATTTTCTTTTATGTTTGAGTAATCTGGAGTCTTAGTCAAAGGAAAGGTAACCTTCCTCCCTTCCTTTCCCCCTCTCCCGTGAAAGTCAAAGGTTGTGTGGTCTGTCTTCTGGAAGACCCCATTTTCCCCTGGCCAGTTACAGCCTTTTGTTGCTTGGCTTTAATTTGCTTTGACACAGTTTTTAAGATTATTAGGTTTCAGTAATGAGAACACATGAAATGATACTGTATTCATATAATGTTAAAATTAAGCAACTTCTGTTGTTTTTATACAACAAAAATTTCCAGCGCAAAAACTGAGAGTTGGAGTAAAGGTTCCAAGCTTGGTGTTATATAGAGATGGATTTTGGTTTTGTTGTAAGCTATTGAGACATCCATTTCAGAGACAACCATGTCCTTACTCATGTTATGATAGTGAATAGTGCTTAGTTTTACAAAGTCATCTTGTAAGATGTCCTCAAAGCATTTGATATATAGTGACAGTTCTAGCAAAATGATGAAAAACCAAGTATCTTCATGTCCAGTATTATTCCTTATGATTTGGAAATTGAACCTTTACTCTGTGGATTCCTGGTCTAATCATTAGAGCATGCCCATTAGGAAAGATCTTTGAGCCTTGTTTTACAGCCACCACGGTAAATACATATATATGTAATATTAACTGAAACAAAAGTTTCACAAAACAGTAATTATCTTACTATATATGAAGCAGTGTCATAAATTAAATTTATTTCTGTTATGAAGTGCCTATTGTGCAACCCATTCAATTGATTTTATGTCCTGCTAATAGGGCAGAACACTACTGTAGGCCACGCCAATGATACATCTTCTTGTTTGTTTGCTTTGAGACAGAGTCTCATTCTGTCACCCAGGCTGGAGTGCAGTGGCACAATCTTGGCTCACTGCAGCCTCCGCCTCCTGGGTACAGGTGATTGTCCTGCCTTAGCCTCCTGAGTAGTTGGAATTATAGGTGCCTGCCACCATGCCCGGCTAATTTCTCTATTTTATTTTATTTATTTTTTTAGTAGAGACGGGCTGTTACCATGTTGGCCAGGCTGGTTTCGAACTCCTGACCTCAAGTGATCCACCCACCTTGGCCTCCCAAAGTGCTGGGATTATAGGCATGAGCCACCATGCCCAGTCGAATGATCTATCTTCACTTGACCCCTGCTTCTTTAAAGAATGCTGATTCTGCATTCTGCAGAGCTGATCTAGTAATCTTAGTTCAGCTGAACCTCATTTGAAGTCATCAGAACCAAAAGTGTGCTCTTCATGTGGATGGATAGACCAGCTCTCTGGCATTGAGGTCTTCACAAATGCTTAGGCAGAGAGAGTCTTATAGCTGCTACCACTAGGAGTGGGGCAACCACTACATTTTGGTACCTTTTCTTGTTCTGCTCCTTTTTGTCTGATTTCTGGGCAAGGGGGTGTTGATAGAAAAACTCAAATGTGAAGTAGGAAAATCTCAACTCTTTAAAAAAATTAGCATACCTTTACTCAACATTTATTAAGCTGTATGCCATACATTGTACTGGATGGGGACATTTGCAGAAGCTGTTTTATGTTGTAGGGTGAGATATATGGGAAATAGAGGGATCTGCAGAAGAAATTTTAAGGGTTTCTGATATATACTCTAGTCCTCTGACTTCCTTCAGAAACTCATTAGTGTTTGTTTATTCAACTACATTTCATTGGAAAAAGCAAATTATAAGATTTCTCACGACCACGGGATTGTTCTATTTCTAAATAGTGAAAAACCAGAGGGGTCAAGGTATAACAATATAAACAACCCTTCTCCCTACCCCCCCATTTCCTGGTTATCTAGTTTTCTTATGTCATTCCCATTGGGACTAGGAGTCTCAATTTCCAACCCTAGAATGACTTAGTCTCACAGAGGCTTAAGTAATCTCTCTTTTATTCATTAGAGCTTGTGTTTATTCCTACATAAGCTGCTTTTGGAAGAAGTTAGGGGTCTTTCTTAGTTAAAAGGGGTATCTCTTCTTAGGAAGGGATTGTGGATTGACAACTGGCACAAATAAATGAAGCTCTAGCTCAGTATGTTCATGCATCAATAGTTTATTTAAAATGTCCTCATGCCTCTGATTCCTTTGCTTTGTCCTCACTTCTGTAGCAGATGTCTCAAGAAAATATTGAGGAAGGAGGGTATGTCTGTAGGTTCTTATGACCCCCGTTTTTCTTTTGGCTCATCCTCTGCTCTGTGCGTGTGTATATGTGTGTAATAACTACACATAGAAGTGCCTTGGAAGGTTTCTGAAGAGAACTCTTAGTGTTTCATTTGGCTTTGTAGTTCTGATGAGTTCTTATCTAACCAACTCCCTTCTTTTCTTTTTCAGATGAGTTTGATGCCTACATCATTGTGTCTTCGTGAATGCCACCCTGGTGTTGTCCATTGGAGAGACTGTAGAAGAAGTGACTGACTCTGGGTTCTTGGGGACCACGCCAACCTTGTCCTGCTCCTTGTTAGGAGATGATGCCTTGGTGCAGGTGAGGGTTCTCAGAGCTTACCTACTCGGCTTGCTTTGTTCTTTCTTGGCCTTTGTTGTGCTGTAGGCTGCTGTGTTCACATCTCTTTCACCCTCACCTTCCAGCAGGCCTTAGGGAGGGAACATATGAGTTTGGCACATAATATCCCCTCTGTATTTGCCATTTTTCTGGTTGCAGAGCCACGTCACTGCTATCTTCATCTCTAGTAAATACAAATGTTTTGTTAATGAGCTTTGAACTTCTTTGAAGTGGACATTGCAAAACATTATTTAAAAGTTGACCTTGCCTGGGGCCTACTAACTCTTTTGTCATTGACTCCACTGGTGCCTCAAATGCAGTGGCCCCAGGTCTGATCGTAGTGAGAGATCTGATAGTTGTGAGGGTCATTCTGAGTGATGAGTCAAATTATTAAAGTCAAATTTCTTTCTGTTACTGATTGTAGGTCTATCCAGATGGCATTCGGCACATAAGAGCAGACAAGAGAGTCAATGAGTGGAAGACCCCTGGAAAGAAAACAATTGTGAAGTGTGCAGTGAACCAGCGACAAGTGGTGATTGCCCTGACAGGAGGAGAGCTGGTCTATTTCGAGATGGATCCCGTATGTTATTTTATCATTGCTTAGTGTAGGGTCCAGAGGGAAATATGGGCATTGTAGTCTAGGTATTTAGATGACAGTTAAAAGAAAGAGAGTTGAAGTGTCCACAAACCAATTTGGCCCTTCACAGAGGTGGGGAAAAGGGTAAGTTGATGCCTAATTCTAGGTGGAGTTATGAAATCCCCTCTCAGCAATTAAACACTTGCTCCTCCTACATTTCACTCTCTACTTTTCCAACGAATATTTGGCATAGATTTAATTTCTGCAGTCTGAATCCATTTCTGAAAACTCTGTATAGAAGGATATTCAGTACACTTAATTATCTTGCTCTCAGGAGTTTTCTAGTATGGCACAATTTGTAGCCTGACTGTACCTTTGGTTGAGATGTCCTTGTCTTTAACCATATTTGCCCTTCACCCAGAGTATTCTCATAAACACATAAACAGTTTTATATCTCTCCATTTCCTGAGAGCATAGTTGGCTTAGAAAATTTGTGGCACATTGACCTTCTCAAAGGTCTTTTCATTCTCTGATTGGTAGAGATACTCATTTTGCTTGCAGTGAGCCTGTTAAATTCAGTCTTGGGAACTCAGGAAAATTCTTGTCATTGACTATAGTGAGAGGAGTTGGGGGAAGCAGAACAAAATATAACAGCCCTCCTTCATTCTGTAGGTCTAGGGTTTTGGGGTGAATTGGAGCATCTAGACTCAACCCTTTGTAGTTTTAACCTCACTCTGTTTTTCCTCCTGTAGTCAGGACAGCTCAATGAGTACACAAGAACGGAAGGAGATGTCAGCAGATGTGGTGTGCATGAGTCTGGCCAATGTACCCCCTGGAGAGCAGCGGTCTCGCTTCCTGGCCGTGGGGCTTGTGGACAACACTGTCAGAATCATCTCCCTGGACCCCTCAGTGAGTGACACTCTAAGCTTCAAGGATCATCTGGTTGGAACCTGACCATCTGGCCCACTCCTGATGTCCATTTTCCATCTCTCAGATCAGCTGGGTTAGACCCCAAAATCTGTACCTGCTGCTTCTCTTGTGTTGCAGTATGTTTCAGGAGTCTCCTGCTGGGTACTGTGGTTTAAGGATATGATCCCTGAGACTACAGAAATGTTTCTTTGGCTTAAGCTTCAATTCCCTTTTTTTAGTTAACAACCAAGACCGCTTAAATTTGACTTGCTCCAGGACCCTAGATGACTTTGTGGGAGGTGTGATTTGCTTTATTACCTTTACCATTATCTCCTTTGACAACAGGAGAAAAGCATGATCTTCCTGAAGCTTATTCTGAGATTTGGTGTAACTGATAACTCAGTACTCTCTTAAAACTCACTCCCAGGGTTTTTTCTGTGCATAATCTAATTCTAGAATTAGATTTCCCTAGGTATGTTTTTTTCTCCCAAAATTGTTGTTTTCTGTGTTTTTATGATTTCTCTGTCTCTCCCCCCAGGACTGTTTGCAACCTTTAAGCATGCAGGCTCTCCCAGCCCAGCCTGAGTCCTTGTGTATCGTGGAAATGGGTGGGACTGAGAAGCAGGATGAACTGGGTGAGAGGGGCTCGATTGGCTTCCTGTACCTGAATATTGGGCTACAGGTAAGAGATCCAGGGGCCCACACTGTGGACATCAGGCCTTCTGTAGGTTTCATGCACTCCTTTTTTTGATAACAGGCATTTTCTCTCTCCATGGTTTCAGATCCTCGCCTTATGAAAAGTAAACAGTGTCACTCTGGGTTCTGCTGTCTTAACTCTTTAATTTGAACAAATCATGCTGGGGAAAGAAATATTTTCATAAAGATTCTTCACATTTGATAAATGCTTTTTGATAGCTACTCTTAAGTCAGAACTGGATGGGATCACCTGTAGTTCCCACTATTCATTTCTGCTTTTGGAATGAATACCTCTCAGTTCATAATTGGCTTCATTAGCAACAAAGGACCCCTAAATGTTCCCTGTTGCCAAAGTTGCTGAGCTCTTCATGCTGTGAAAAAGTGTGCCTTGACACTAACGTAGTGTCAGGATTCTTGATCATATATTCTTATTTTCTTTAATGATTATTGACTCAGGCATCTAAGTAATCTAGCCCAGGAATTTTTTCCTTTTTAGTTTTACTTCCTGATTTAGAAATCTCAAACACAACCAGAAGTTAGAGAAACTAATACAGTGAACTTCCATGTACTCAGTTTTTTTGGGGGAGGGTTGTTATTGTTTATCTTTTTTTTTCTTTTGTTTGATTTTAACTGGCTGCCACATGTATTTTCTATCTTTTTTTTTTTTCTTTTTTAGTTTTAACAGCTAACAACAACATTCTGCTGTTTCTGTTTTATCTTTTCCCTGGACCGTTTTTAAAGCAAATCCAAGATGTCATTTCATCTGCAGATAATGATAATGTAGCTCCAGCAGATGTCTGCTTTTGTAAGACATTAGTATTAGCATGCTTAGCAAAATATAACAATAGTTTTTTAACACCATGTTCCTGTTTTCCCTGTTGTTCTTCTTTCCCCCAAAGTGGCTTTATAGTTGGTTGTGCTCAGCATCTCAGCATAGCACTCTACGCTTTTTTCCATTTGCTTCATCTGTCTTTTTATGTCTCTTAACCTGTCCTACCCCATTTTGTAGCATTACAAGATCATATCATTTGTCTTGTACAATTTCCCACCTTCTGGACTTGACAAAGTCATTGCTTGTGTGTTCAATGTTCCTGTATCCTCTTTATTAAGCTGGTGGGTAGAGTTAAGACCATGCCATCCATTAGAAATATAAGGTGAGCTATAGGTGTAATTTAAATTTTCTAGGCCAGGTGGGCAGATCACCTGAGGTCAGGAGTTTGAGACCAGCCTGACCAACATGGAGAAACCCCATCCCTACTGAAAATACAAAATTAACCGGGTGTGGTGGCACATGCCTGTAATCCCAGCTACTCGGGAGGCTGAGACAGGAGAATCGCTTGAACATGGGAGGCGGAGGTTTCGGTGAGCCAAGATAGCGCCATTGCACTCCAGCCTGGGCAACAAGAGCAAAACTCCATCTCAAAACAAAAAATGAAAAACAAACAAAAATAAATAAATAAATCTCCTTGTAGGCACAAAAAGGAAAAAAGTAATTTTAATGTTTTTTTTTTTCTTTTTTTCTTTAAAAAAAAATAGAGATAGTGTCTTGCTGTGTTGCTCAGGCTGGTCTTAAACTCCTGGCCTCAAGTGATCTTCTTACATTGGCCTCCAAATGTGCTGGTGGGATTACAGGCATGAACCACTGTGCCTGGCCAGTTTTACTGTGCTTTTAACTCTGTATATCTAAAATCATTCCAACATGTAGTTAATACAAAAATTGCTGTGGTACTTTACCTTTTTTCTCTCTCTTTCGTTTTTTTTTAATTAAGTCTGAAATCTGGTATATGGTACTTTACACTTAACAGTCAGTCTTAGTTCTTTTTAAAATTTGTTTTTATTAAAAAATTTTTTTCCTTGAAGACAGAGTCTCGCTCTGTTGCATAGGCTGGAGTGCAGTGATGCGATCTCAGCTAATTTTTTGTGTTTCTAGTAGAGACAGGGTTTTGCCATATTGCTCAGGCTGGTCTTGAACTCCTCAGCTCAAGTGATCCACCCTCCTTGACCTCCCAAAGGGCTGCGATTACAGATGAGACACCACTCTAGGTCCTGTCTCAGTTCTGATGAGCTACATGTAGCTTGGTATAGCTATAGTATTGGATATTGCAGAACAAGAAATTGGTTAGATTCAGATTTAATTATTGGAGGAGGGGGCATTTCTTTGCTTACTGTAAGTACAGTTTATACAGGAAAAGGATACTTTTTTTTTTCATTGTTTACCTGTTTTCAGAGTAAAGAATAAGGGCCATAGCACTCACTTCAGTGGGGGACCATTAAAGTGGGTTTTTTGCTGTTTTTTAGAGTAACACTGGCCAGGTGCTGTAGTAGCTCATGCCTATAATCCCAGCACTTTGAGAGGCTGAGGTGGGTGGATCGCTTGAGCTCAGGAGTTCGAGACTAGCCTGAGCAACATAGGGAAACCTTGTTTCTACCAAAAATACAAAAAATAGTCGGGAAAGGTGTCGCATTTCTGTAGTCCCATCTAGTTGGGAGGCTTAGGTAGGAGGATTGCTTGAGCCTGGGAGGCAGAGGCTACAGTGAGCTTGTGCCACTGTACTCTAGCCTGGGTGACAGAGTGTGACCCTATCTCAGTATATAAATAAAAATAAAATAGAGTAACATCATAAACTTGTGTGGATTTAACTCCTCTCTCAGTCTTTGTCTTTTTTTTTTTTTTTTTTTAATAGAGTCTCACTATGTTGGCCAGGTTGCTCTTGAACTGTTGGCCTCAAGCAGTCCTCCTTTCTTGGCCTCCCACAGTGCTGTGATTACAGGTGTGAGCCACCTCACCTGGCTTGTTTTTTTTGTGGGGGATGCTTAATTGCCTCATTCTAGAAAAGCGGAAATTTCTCTTTTAAGTTGGTTTCTTTGTCTTTTTAACACGACCTCACTATTTATGAGGGTTTCCTTGCCTTGTTGCACAATAAGGTTTCCCCACATGTGTCTGGAACATTCTGCCCCAGCCCCAGACGAATCTTCCTTTTAGGAACCTTGTTCCTTTAAGAGGAAATGCTGTTTAGGGACCATGGTTAATATGGTTATTTATTTATTTGAAATATACATTAGTGAGGAAGGATTTAACATACATGGTAAAAAGAAATTTTAAGGAGATCCAGTGAAAAAGTTCGTTTTTACTTAGTAGATGGTCCATAACTTTGAATGGTTAAGTGATTTAGTGAGAGAATGAATGAATGGCTATCTGATTATTTAGGATCTTTTTTTTTCTTTCTTTAAATTAACCTGGGTGCAGGCGGGCTGAGGCCGAAAAGGGCATCAGCCTGTTAGGATCTTTTTTAAACAACCAAGTTATTTCTTTCCATCTGCTCTGATTTCTTTTTTTTTTTTCTCTTTTTAAAGACGGGGTTTCACCATGTTGGTCAGGCTGGTCTTGAACTCCCGACCTCAGGTAATCCGCCCGCCTTGGCCTCCCAAAGTGCTTGGATTACAGGCGTGAGCCACCAGGCCCGGCCTCTGCTCTGATTTCTTATATGAAGTAGCCAAGGGGGAGGTTTCCCATCATAGCTGATATGCTTCCATCATGAGTAGGCTTCACCTGCTCCTCTCCTTTTGATTAGAACGGTGTGTTGCTGAGGACTGTCCTGGACCCTGTCACTGGAGATTTGTCTGACACTCGCACTCGATACCTGGGTTCCCGTCCTGTGAAGCTCTTCCGAGTCCGAATGCAAGGCCAGGAGGCAGTAAGTAATGAAGGTTGGGGACAGGGAACATGTTTGGGATTTTAGTGGCACCATCTGAGAAGTCTTTGTTGTAAGCTTTACTTTCACTAATTTACCACTCCGTCTTGATTGGTTTCCTTTATGTGGGAAGTCCTGAGTTTCCTAACCTAGAGGCTCCTCATTGGGGTTCCATGGTACCGTGTCATTTATACGTGGGTTGAGATACTGATCCCTTTACCCCTCTCACTGGTCAAATAGGGCTGGAAACCGCCCATCTAGGACACCACTAGCCATGAGAATTCCTCTAGGGTTTTACCCCAGTCTTAGTACTAAGTTTACTACCTAATGTGAAAGAGATTGGGAAACATTGTATCCTGTGTAGTTAAGAATGTTAGTGTTTGTGGGCACTGTGCTAATTGATTCCATGTAATTCTTTTTTTTTTTTTTTTTTTTTTTTTAACACTCTGTTGCCCAGGCTGGAGTGCAGTGGTGCTATCTTGGCTCACTGCAAACTCCAGCTCACTGCGAACTCTGCCTCCCAAAGTGGATTACAGGCGTGAGCCACCATGTCTGGCCTTCATTCCGTTTAATTCTTGGAGCTGTCTAGCCTTGTGGCACTATTTTCATTTTACAAACATGGAAGCAGGCTAAGAGAGATGATGTGGTTTGTTTAGATCGTATGGCTCGTAGCCCATGCCTTTTGCATATGCTCAGCTACACTGCCTCTTTCTAACCCTCTTTTTCTTAAGATAGCCTGTTAGATTTCCAGAATATCTTAGGATACTCTACACTGAAATTTAGGGATAGGGTTTTTGGTCAGCTTACCATGTTTGTGTTTTTTCCCAAACTTAGTGGAGCTGTGTTCTTCCCCTCAGGTATTGGCCATGTCAAGCCGCTCATGGTTGAGCTATTCTTACCAATCTCGCTTCCATCTCACCCCCCCTGTCTTATGAGACACTGGAATTTGCATCGGGCTTTGCCTCAGAACAGTGTCCCGAGGGCATTGTGGCCATCTCCACCAACACCCTACGGTGAGTGAGTCCGTCCGTGTTTGAAGCCCAGCAGGAAGCCTTTCTGCCAAGGTCTCAGACTAGTTCTGCCAGAGTGTTGGAGGAGGCTGTGAAGAGGTGGCAGAGAACTGACTTTACCATGAGATTTGTGTGTTACAATTGAAACCTTCATTTGGCTCAGGATTTTAGTACCTGGAAGCCAAGTTTCGGTGTTTTAGCTTCTGTTAAGACTTTCACGGCCAAGCTTTAATACTTAGCAGTATAGTCCAGTCTTCCTGAGATTTCAGATTTTTGTTTTCTAGCGAAAGAGCATTGCCACTGGATTAGTTTTAGAGCAAGTATTGGATCACTGCATTGATAACCTTTCTTACTCTTGTCATTTGCAGTGTTAAATCTTAAATTTTAACCTACATATCAGTTATTTAGATCTTTTTCAAGTTGACAAAATTGTTCTTCCTGGTAATATTGATGTGAAGTTTGAGCACTGTATGTAATATTCCTTGCAAGATGGAAAATAACCTGAAATAACCCAGTCAGTTTGGCTTCCTTAAGTTTTTGGGGGCTTTTAAACTTAGGCCACCAAAGTTGTTCACATCCTGGTTATAACTATTGGCTGTTCATAATGAAACTGGCCTCTTGATAAATTAATCACTATTGCTTATCAAATGAGCTCCCAAAATTTCTTTGCGACAGCTTTCAGGGTCTTTTCTTGGTCATTGTCCTTTTTCTTTCCCACCTCTCTCTCCCTCTTAGGTCTCCGTAGTCCAGACACAACAATATTGAATTTCAGTCAATTAATAACCCCACAATGGCCTCTAAATGTTTGAGGGATAGGAGGAATCACACATCTCTCACTTTAAATCAAAAGCTAGAAATGAAGAAGCTCAGTGAGGAAGGCAGGTCAAAAGTCAAGACAGGCTTTGTATGTATCTTCTTTGTATGTATCTTTGTATGTATCTTCTGCTCCAGCAGAATTGATCTCCCTGCACTTCTCTACATCACTTAATATTTTTTGAATCTCTACCTGTGCTGGAATGCTTCACCCACGTACATACCTGCCTGTCAATGTTTTCCTTGTTTTTTAAGCCCAGTCTTCTTATAGCCTCATCTGTGGTCCCTAACTCCTGAATTGCTATAGATTTAGACAATCCCTGCAGATTTTTAGATTTCCTAGCAACAGAACTTATTTCCCCCCTAAAACTAAATTTGGGAAGATGACTGTTTGAGACAAATAAAAGCAGAGTTCTCGGGAACAGTTTATTTTTAAAATTTAATTATTTTTATTTTTAAATTTATTTTTTGAGATTAGGTCTTACTCTGTTTGTTGTACAGGTTGGAGTGCAGTGGTGTGATCATGGCTCACTACAGCCCCAACTTCCTGGGCTCAAGCTATTTTTGCCTCAACCTCCCGAGTAGCTGGGACTATAGGCACATGCCATCATGCCCAGCTAATTTTTGTTTTATTTATAGAGATGGGATTTCACCATGATGCCCAAGCTGGTCTCAAGCTCCTGGGCTCAAGAGACCCTCCCACCTCAGCCTCCCAAGTAGCTGGGACTATAGGCATGCGCCACCACACCCAGCTTTTTTATTATTATTATTTTTAGTAGAGTTGGCGTTCCAGTGTTGCCCAGGCTGGTCTTGAACTCCTAGCCTTAGGCGATCTGCCCACCTCAGTCTCCAAAAGTGCTGGGATTGCAGGTGTGAGCCACCGTGCCCAGCCTCTACTTTTTTAAATGTAGAGAATAAACTACAAATAAAACTCCATCATCAGAGAGCAGGTAACTATATATAGTTCAGGTGATTCTCCTGCCTCAAGTCTCCTGGGTAGCTGGGATTACAGGCACATGTCACCACGCCCAGCTAATTTTTGTATATTTAGTAGAGCTGCGGTTTCACCACGTTGGGCAGGCTGGTCTCGAACTCCTGACCTCGTAATCCGCCTGCCTTGGCCTCCCAAAGTGCTGGGATTACAGGTGTGAGCCACTGCACCCAGCCAGGTAACTATATTTTTTAGAGTCCCTGGGTTCTGCTCATTTTACACATAGTTTGTCTTATGTGTGCTTCTTTGTCCAATTTGACAAAAATTTTTAGGTCCCTATTTCTGTCTCTTGCATTGACGTAGTTTTCCTAAACCGAGGTGATTTTTGTTCACAAAGGCATCCACTTTATTTTATGAAGCACAATCACTACAAATACCATATATGTTCAGGTAATTGCAGTGTTTCACAACAAATTTGGGATTGGTACTCTTTATTATCATTGGAATGATTTTTAAAAAGTTTTTTTGACAATTGTTTGTTTCATTGGTAGGAACTAGAATTGCCATAATTGTGGTAGGGTTGCCGAATGGGAAGGCCCTTCCTGGATCTCTGTGTCTGCAGCGCAGAATCTTCTAGATTAGGAGATTGTTGTTTAATGTTGCCTAATGCCAACATTAGAGCTTCAGGGATTAACGTGTTTGCCGAATGCTCAAAGTCTATTTCAACACCAATTTCTAGGTTCTGAGGAGTATTTAATGACTGCCTTGCTTTTTGTCATAGGATTTTGGCGTTAGAGAAGCTCGGTGCTGTCTTCAATCAAGTAGCCTTCCCGCTGCAGTACACACCCAGGAAATTTGTCATCCACCCTGAGAGTAACAATCTTATTATCATTGAAACGGACCACAATGCCTACACTGAGGCCACAAAAGCTCAGAGAAAGCAGCAGATGGCAGAGGTAATGAGACTAACGTTAGGGGTTCTGTTAGAAGATGTGTGAAATCAGGTTGAAAAGTTAAACCTCCCAGCACTTTGGGAGGCTGAGGTGGGAGGATTGCTTGAGGCCACTAGCTCAAGATAAGCCTGGGCAACATAGCAAAACCGCACCTCTATTAAAAAATTTAAAAGTTAGCTTGGTGTGGTGGCGCACGCCTGTAGTTCCAGCTATTTGGGAGGATGAGGCAGGAGGATCACTTGAGCCCAGGAGTTCAAGGCTACCGTGAGCTGTGATCATGCCACTGCATACCAGTGGTGCTTTGGAAATGGGACTGTATTAAAACTTTAAACTCCTATTATTGTTATTATATTCTCTGTTTTTAAAGATCTAGGCTGCTTTCAGTTTCTTTAAGCGGAGGCCTTTGCCCCAAAGTACTTCATTTTAGAGCCTTTCTTTTAACCCAGGACTATACTCAGCCCTCCATGTATTCACAATTAAGTTCTCTTTCTAAAACAGAATTCTCTAGTCCTTGAGCTTCGAAAATAGACTATTTCCTGGATTTGGGCCCAAAGGAGACAGCTTTCATTTTCTCCACAGCACCAGCTCTTCCTACAACTCATTTCCTAGCGAAAACCAAGTAGCTACAACCATGTAGAACTGGCCCCAGCCTGAAAGAATGGAGACAGAGTAGTCTTAGCAAGGGAAATGCAGATGGGTTGGATAGAAAAACGGGGTTTCCACTGTCATTTTTCTCAGACCACTAGTCCAATATTTGTCACAGCTGTTCTTTTTGGTGTTTTCTATTAATATGTAACTAGCAATGTCTGGATTTCCCTTTCGTGATCTTCTGTCTTCTCTAGTCTGTGTACTTTTCCCTTTAATCTTCATTTTGGGAAATGGTTGGGACGACAGACTTTGCTGCTTTATGTATTAAGAGGCCCCTGGAGTGTTCTTACTACCTATCCTCTTCTCAACCAGCCCCTTCATCTGAGCACGCCAACTCAGTTATTTGTTTTTTTGGGTTTAGGAAATGGTGGAAGCAGCAGGGGAGGATGAGCGGGAGCTGGCCGCAGAGATGGCAGCAGCATTCCTTAACGAAAACCTCCCTGAATCCATCTTTGGCGCCCCCAAGGCTGGCAATGGGCAGTGGGCTTCTGTGATCCGGGTGATGAATCCCATTCAGGGGAACACACTGGACCTTGTCCAGCTGGAACAGAATGAGGCAGCTTTTAGGTAAGGAGCCCAGGACAGTCCAGGGTTTGGTAGACTGGAACAGGAGCTATCTGGGTTTTGACTAAGGCCTGTGACTCTTACTTCTTCCTCTGTGTGTAGTGTGGCTGTGTGCAGGTTCTCCAACACTGGTGAAGACTGGTATGTGCTGGTTGGTGTGGCCAAGGACCTGATACTGAACCCCCGATCTGTGGCAGGGGGCTTTGTCTATACTTACAAGCTTGTGAACAATGGGGGAAAAACTGGAGTTTTTGCACAAGGTAGGAATCAGCCACTGGTTCTCCTAGTTCTTAAGTCCTATTGAATTCTCCCACTTTGCTTATAGTATAGGTCAAGTCTTTTGGGGACCATCTCTTTCCAGCACATGGAAAATGCTGGGGCCTTTTAGCTACAGTGATGTTCTTGTGTCTATGTGTTCCACAGGAAGCCTTTGTGCTAACTACTCATAATGGGGAGTCAGATGCATACTTAATCAGGCCCTTGTTTACTGTCTTAAGCAGGCAACAATTTGTGACCAAAATTCAGCAGTTTAATGAATTAAAATTCTGTCCGGGCATTGTGGCTCATGCCTGTAATCCCAGCACTTTGGGGAGGCTGAGCCAGGCGGATCACCTGAGGTCAAGAGTTCCAGACTGGCGTGGCCAACATGGTGAAACCCCATCTCTACTAAAAATACAAAAATCAGCCAGATGTGGTGGCAGGTGCCTGTAATCCCAGCTACTTGGGAGGCTGAGGCAGGAGAATTGCTTGAACTCGGGAGGCAAAAGTTGTAGTGATCTGTCCAGCACTCCAGCCTGGGCGACAGAGTAAGATTCTGTCTCAGAAAAAAAAAAAAAATCTTTTCCACCTGCATTCCCAGAAAAAAATAAATGAAGTTACTCTTTAATGGGTACAGAGTTTCAGTTTGGGAGGATGAAAAAAATTCTGGACATGATGGTTACACACAGTAAATGTGCTTAATGCCACTGAAGTGTATAGTTAAAAATGATTGGCCGGGCGCAGTGGCTCATGTCTGTAATCCCAGTACTTTGGGAGGCTGAAGTGGGTGGATTGTCCCTGAGGTCAGGAGTTCGAGACCAGCCTGGCCAACATGGCGAAACCCTGTCTCTACTAAAAATACAAAAAATGAGCTAGGTGTGGCGGTGGGCGCCTGTAATCCCAGCTACTCGGGAGGCTGAGGCAGGAGAGTTGCTTGAACCCAGGAGGCAGAGGTTGGCAGTGAGCCGACATTGTGCCACTGCACTCCAGCCTGGGTGACAGAGTAAGACTCCATCTCACAAAAAAAAAAAAAAAAGAGATTAAGATGCTAAACTTTATGTTATGTCTCTTTTACCATAATTTTTAAAATAAAAAGAATATTTTCCTCTCCACACTGACAGCATGTGGATTCCTTCAACTCTACCATAAGAGGAGTATCCTCTAGGAAATAACTTCATAGACCCTTTTGCTTGTTAAATTTGTCTCTGCTTTACAAGTAAGATGTCACTAGGCTGGGTGTGGTGGCTCACGCTTGTAATCCCAGTGCTTTGGGAGGCTGAGTTGAGCAGATCACTTGAGCCCCAGAGTTTGAGACCAGCCTGGGCAATGTGGTGAAACCCAATTTCTACAAAAAATACGGATAATTAGTCGGGCATGGTGGCACATGCCTGTAGTCCCAGCTACTTGGGAGACTGAAGTGGGAGGATCACCTGAGCCCAGGAAGTCCAGGCTACAATGAGCCATGATTGTGCCCGCCACAGCACTCCAGTCTGAGCAACAGTGAGACCGTGTTTCAAAAAAAAAAAAAAGATGTCGCTTTTTACTAGCGTTTCTTTCCTGTCCCTCCACAAATGACAGTCACTTCTTAGGTACTCAGGCTTCACTGTTAGGAGGCCAGTTAAACCGAGCACAGGCTCTGGGCAGCAGTCATCAGGTACCAGAACTCCTTGTTACTTGTAGCATTGATCCCTCTACAGGGTGAAATGCAGCATATATATGGGACCTGTTGACCCCAACACCCTGATTCATTAGAAGCTACTGTATATATGTGTTTTATTTCTCTGATGAGCAAAATAAGATCACTGGTGTTGATAGGCTCCTGTGGAGGAAGCCATTTCTGGGCAGAGGGGGTGGGATCCGTGGGACCTGGCTGGCTGTTGTAATAGCTGCATTAACTGCTTTTCCTCTGTAGACTCCAGTGGAAGAGGTCCCTGCTGCCATTGCCCCATTCCAGGGAAGGGTGTTGATTGGTGTGGGGAAGCTGTTGCGTGTCTATGACCTGGGAAAGAAGAAGTTACTCCGAAAGTGTGAGAATAAGGTAAGTGTGCTAGCATTGGTGCTGAGGTCTAGCTCACCTGTCACGGGGGAGGCATTGGTGGGGTGGTGGGCATTGATTTTTAAAATCTTATCTTTATTAGGACTTGCTGTGTTGCCCCAATTCCAGCTTCAGAATTAGGCCCTTGGGTTTTTGTTTTTTTTTTTTAATTCAAGACGGAGTCTCGCCCTGTTGCCCCAGCTGGAGTGCGGTGGTGCTATTTTGGCTCACTGCAGCCTCCACCTCCTGGGTTCAAGCGATTCTCCTGCCTCAGCCTCCCGAGTAGCTGGGATTACAGGCGTGTGCCACCACGTCTGGCTAATTTTTTGTATCTTTAGTAGAGACGGGGTTTCACCATGTTGGCCAGGCTGGTCTTGAACTCCTGACCTCATGATCTGCCTGGCTTGGCCTCCCAAAGTGCTGGGATTACAGGTGTGAGCCACTGCGCCCAGCTGGCCCTTGAGTGTTGGGAGGAGCAGGAGTAGAAGGATCTCATTTCTTGACTTATCAAGCAAGAACCAGCTTTCTATCTTGCTAGCTTCTATAAGGAATGTAACTGTGAGAGTTGGGCATATATTTGCACTATATAAAAAGCTATTTGTTTTTTTTTCCCACCTAGAATTCATTCTAGAATTCATTCCTGACTGCTGTTCTTTGATATTTGCTGTTCTGCTGACCCTGTATATGTTATTCGGAAAACTGGACTTTGGGTTCTGAACCCCAAGGTTACACCCACTCTTGTCCTTGTTTTTCCCAGCATATTGCCAATTATATCTCTGGGATCCAGACTATTGGACATAGGGTAATTGTGTCTGACGTCCAAGAAAGTTTTATCTGGGTTCGCTACAAGCGTAATGAAAACCAACTTATCATCTTTGCTGATGACACCTACCCCCGATGGGTCACTACAGCCAGCCTCCTGGACTATGACACTGTGGCTGGAGCAGACAAGTTTGGCAACATATGTGTGGTGAGTTGAAGTTGTTAACTTGGATTACAGTGATGTGTAGGAAAGCTGGCTCAGTTTGTTGTGGGTAAAGTCAAGGACACAGGATCATGATCCCCAATCTGAGAAGTACAAAGGGGTATACAGTTCCATCCTACTAAAGCTAACTGTACAAGCAGTCTGTTCTTTAAGCCTTCTTGCTAGTCTTTGGATTTTTCTGTGTGGTTTATCTCCCCCCTCCCTATTGAATATGATTTAATAATTATAGGTTTAGTTTGAGCTAATGGCTATATTTCTTTTCATGTTTTGTAAGAACTTTGGAGTGTCTCTTATGCTGTGTGGTTTTGGTTTTACTCTTAGCTGTGTTAAATAAACCCTTGCTCATGGGTTGATTCTTTTGAGTTTCTTGTTCTTACGACACAGCTCCCGCCCACCAGAGCAGGTGCAGTACACGTGGGCTCAGGCCTCTGCCTAGGCACTGCCCCTATGGCTGACCTGCAAGGACCTGGGCCAGACATGTTGCTTGGAGACCCAGGTGAGCAGGTCCCAGCCTCAGCACTGTGACTTGTGTTACTTCCTTGTAGGTGAGGCTCCCACCTAACACCAACGATGAAGTAGATGAAGACCCTACAGGAAACAAAGCCCTGTGGGACCGTGGTTTGCTTAATGGGGCCTCCCAGAAGGTAAGATTGCAGAATGGGCCCTAGGGAGGACGCTGCTTAGTGCCTTTTCCTGTTGCCCTCACTGAAGAAATTGCCTTTGGTGAATTATTCACAGTGCACATTACTGTGCTGAGTGCTCTCCATCCATAGTTCTTACTTACCCATCTGCAAAAATGTCCTTGGAGAATAGTGAATTCCTTAGAGAGGGTCCATTCCCAGTCCTGTGCTCTGAGGTTTTGTGCTGGGCTTTACTATCTCCTGTAGGCATGCGCTGCTTTAATAGAGCATCTCTGGACTTTTGGAGAGATCTCTTTTAGAGGTTAAGCCTAGTAATTGCTAGTTTGTAATTTTTGTGTTTTCCTTTTTTTTTGTGGCAACTTGGTAAATTTAACAAAATGGTTCTTATTGTTTAAGAAATGATGAACAGAAACTTTAACATGTTTTGTGAGGCATTAAGCTTTAAGTAAATGAGAGAAAAAGTATTTTTGGGTTTTAATAATTTTTGGGTCTCACTCTCATCTGGGCTGGAGTGCAGTGGTACAATCACATATCACTGCAGCTTCCACATCCTGGGCTCAAGTGATCCTTCCTCCTCAGCCTCCTGAGTAGCTGGGACTACAGTACATTCCCCCAAATCTGGCAAATTTTGTGGGTGTGGGTATATGAGGCCTCACTGTGTTGCCCAGGCTGATCTTGAAATCCTGGGCTCAAGCAGTCCTCCCACCTTGGTCTCTATAATAATTTTGGATGTTAATAGATGGTAAAATGTGCCTTTGGGAGCACTGCTTGCTCCTGGGAGTCCAGGGAGGCTGCTGAGGGCGCACACAGTCACTAATCTGTATCTGACTTGCAGGCAGAGGTGATCATGAACTACCATGTCGGGGGAGACAGTACTATCCTTACAGAAGACTACGCTGATCCCTGGAGGCTCAGAATCACTTGTCTATACCACCTTGTCAGGAGGAATTGGCATCCTTGTGCCATTCACATCCCATGAGGTGAGAGTGCCCACATTGCTCTGGCCTTGGTTTTTAAGGCTGTTTCTTGGTGTTGAATCTACCTAGAGGTCAAATTTATTTGTCCCCCACATATAATGAATAATGTTCTGGAAAGTAGAAAGTGACAGAGGTACTTCGGGAGATAGGAATCTTGATTCCCCCACACCTGAGGAAGGCCATTTGTTTTTATACTGTACTAGGGTTTGCTTCAGTCCGACGTAAGTTTACATGGTTAGTCTGAGCCCAAAGCTCTAGAGCCTGACTCTACAGACTAGGATTGACGGGATTGATGGGATGATGCCTGCTGAGGCGCACATCATCGTATGGAAACAACTTGAGGTTTGGCAGAGTTTGGCATGTCTTGTTCCAGCCACGGAAGCTGGGATCGGGATCTGACCTCACAAACCCTTCTTTTTGTGTGGCATTCTCTCTTGCACTACAGATGACATGAGGTCTCCTTTTGGGTTTTAACTATCCTGTTGTAGCAGAAAAACCTGTGATTATCAGAAAGTGATTAGATATTTCACGTGTGTTTGTGTGATAAAAATCAGTAGCTTGTCTGTTCCTTGTGCTTCTAGGAACTATAGTTGAAATCACTTCTCAGTGACAGGCTTTTTTGTTTCTTCTTCTAGGACCATGACTTCTTCCAGCATGTGGAAATGCACCTGCGATCTGAACATCCCCCTCTCTGTGGGCGGGACCACCTCAGCTTTCGTTCCTACTACTTCCCTGTGAAGGTAAGTTGGGGGAATCTGAGCTAAAAAGGGAGATCCTGGGTAAAGGAGCAATACAGGATGTGAATGGATTGATGGGAATAATACCAGGGAGGGCGGCTCCCCTCAGGGCAGACCACAGCCAGAGCAAAAGCTTCACTTGCTTCTGCCATTCTGAACTCTGAGTACCAAGAGTCAACTTAGATAGTGTTCCTGGCTGTCCAAGTGGTGTTCAGGTATCAGG
Source organism: Ateles fusciceps (assembly GCA_036589455.1). Taxonomy (NCBI): domain Eukaryota; kingdom Metazoa; phylum Chordata; class Mammalia; order Primates; family Atelidae; genus Ateles; species Ateles fusciceps. The sequence goes on from JAZHEH010003205.1 coordinate 16,159,184, forward strand.
TGGAGAATTAAAAAGCATTCCCTGGCTGGGCGTGATGGCGCACGTTTGTGGTCCCAGCCAGTTGGGAGGCTGACCCCAGAGTTTGAGAGTGCAGTGAGCTATGACTGTCCCATGGCACTGCAACCTGGATGATAGGGTAAGACCCTGTTTCAAAAACTAAAAAGTAAAATCAGCTTTCCCTACAATTGCTGCTTTAGTGAGTGCCATTTTCTTTGGGCATCTCACTTATTTTTCTTCTGCTTTCTCCATATCTTAGAATGTGATTGATGGAGACCTCTGTGAGCAGTTCAATTCCATGGAACCCAACAAACAAAAGAACGTCTCTGAAGAGCTGGACCGAACCCCACCCGAGGTGTCCAAGAAACTCGAGGATATCCGGACCCGCTATGCCTTCTGAGCCCTCCTTTCCCCGTGGGGCTTGCCAGGGACTGTGTGTTTTGTTTCCCCCACCACCATTGCCGCCACCTGGCTTCTGCTGTGTCACAGGGGGGTAACTGGATAATCAAGACTGCATTTTGAAAGCCAACAGTACTTTCCCCCTCACCTCTTCTCCTGGAATGACTGGCTTCCCCCTCAAATTGGCACTGAGATTTGCTACACTTCTCCCAACCTAGTACATGATACATGACCCCAGGCTCCAGTGTGGAACACAATGCCCCTATTCCCCAAAACCATCCCTACATTGATATGTCTGGCTCTCCTGTGTACTTTTGCACACACCCGTAATTTTTAACTGGTTTTCCTGTAAATAGAGTTTTGTACAATGTTATCTCTGTGGGAGGAAGGAAGGCAGGCTATGGTGGGACTGGGTTGGATATGGTATCAATCCTGAGTTCTGCCGCTCTAGAATCTAACCAGAAATAGAAACCTAGTTTTTAAGGTGACTGGTGTCCATGTGTCTTTTTCTGAAAATTGGGATGTAGGTGGGAGGTTTGAGCCCAAGTTAGAGCAGGAAGAACGGAGTAGACTCCTTCCTTTCAGATGCTGCTTGGACCTGGAGCACTCTGTGGCTCCCCCACTCCCAGGTCTGTGGTGATTTCTGTTTTTTCCTGGTTCTTTTTGCTGTGTTGATGAAACATGGGCTCGATAACCATGTGGATAGCCACCCCTCTTCCCAGTGGATATTGAGGAAGGGTGGCTGATTCTTCTCCTCTGTTTTAGCTTCCTTCTACCCTGAGGATTTTAGTATGGGGATTTTAGCATGAATTCCAGCTGGGGAATCTTAACAGATGCTCCTTTTACTGATACAGTGCCTGAAGAGATCTTTGGCTTCATAGGAAGAGTCAGGACAGAAGAACCCAGATACTCCCCTGCCCGTGGGAATGGTGTATATGTGGGCCTGTCTCTGCAGCACCCATCTCAGCTGGGGTTCCTGAGGGCCTTTAGAGCATAATGAGAGCCTGTCTGCTGGAAGAGGCCCAGTTCCAGAAATGTTCCAGCCTACCCCTAAGAATTCCTCCTGCTTAGTTGTGTGGGAAGCCCTTGTCTTCCTTGGCTGTCCTTGTGACTTGAACCTGGAGAAACGAGCTCACTGTTCTCAATACTTCATGAAGTAAAATGTTTGCTCAGCCACCTAAATCGAGCATATCCAGTGAGCACTCGGTTAGAATCAGGAATGGTAGTGATGAGATACGATCTGAACCTCCCAGAGCCCAGTGCAGAGGGTTCCTGCCACTCTCCTAGAACTAAGTATCTTGAATCATGATTAGGTTTTAGATCAGTCAAGACAGACCCAGGTTTTACTAGAAATCGAATCCCTAAATGTCATGTTTTATTCTCACTTAGCTCATGGATTTGCATAGTATACAGTAGTTCTGAATTAGATTTGGAAAACCTAATTTCAGGGCTCATTTTTTCCTATGGCCCTAAATCCATTCTATCAAATTTTGTGATATTGACACGCAAGCCATCTGAGGAAGTCAGCATAGACTTGAGCAGCTTCTCACCTCTTTTCTAACTCAAGTTTGACTGAAATACATCCACTCCATACGGTTGGTAGGGGGTTATGTAAGAAAAGGAAAACCTAATTTTTGTGGAATCGAGTTGTCACCACCGAGCTTCCTCTGGAAGTCTGCCCATCAGTTTGCTGGTTCTCTGTAAGAGGAAGGGCTAGGGCAAGGAATTGGGATGGAATATGTGGAAAGGAATTCTCATAGCTGTTGCTGCAAGGCCTACAAAAGTTCAAAATGTATTGATTGGATGTGGCTCGATGCCAGGTCCTATGTTTGTAATTGTTAAGGGAACTGATTGACTCGTGTGGGGTCTGCCCTTGGGTTTGCTTCCATCCTGTTCCTTTGCTAAGTCCTTGTGACTTGGATCCTAGGACTGAAAAGTTTTTAGCTGCCTCAGCTTTCCCCTGACATTACGGGCAGAGGTTCCGTAGATGTTTCCTTTGGAGGAAGGGGGTTCTAGTTGGAGTGTGGCTTTTCTTGGTTAGTATAAATGTTTTGCTAGCGAGACAGCTGCTGGCAGTGGAGAAGGCTTGTCTCACAGGGAGAGTGCTGGTCCCCAGAATGTGTGTGTTCCCACGCTGCTGCCTTTCTTGAGTGTTCAGATGGGACAAACCTGGCTTTCAAAATTTGTTAAATTCCTAAATTCTGTTTTATTTTTAAATGTTTTAGTTTTTGCTAGAGACAGTCTTGCCTAGGCTGGAATGCAGTGGAGTGATTATAGCTCATGGGGGTTTGAACTCCTAGGCTCAAGCGAGCCACGTCAGCCTCCAGAGTAGTGGAGACTACAGGTATGTGCCACCGTACCCAGCTAATTTTTAAATTTTTGTAGCGACAGAGTCTCCCTGTGTTGCCCAGGCTGGTCTTGAACTCCTGACACCAAGCAGTCATCCTGCTGTGGCCTCCCAAAGCACTGAGATTATCGGTGTGAGCCATTGTGCCTGGTCCTAAATTCTTGTTTGTTTGCTAGAGGTAGAATCTCTCTTGCCCAGGCTGGAGGGCAGTGGTACAATCTTTGCCCACTGCAACCTCCACCTCCTGAGCTCAAGTGATCCTCCTACCTCAGCTTCCCAAGTAGCTGGAACTACAGGCATGCACCATCATGTCTGGGTACTTTTGTATTGTTGGTAGAGAAGGTTTCACCATTTTGGCCAGGTTGATCTTAAACTCCTGGCCTCAAGTGATCTGCCCGGCTCAGCCTCCCAAACTGGTGGGATTACGGGCATGAGCCACTGTGCCCAGCCTCTAAATTCTGTTTTCTATTCAAAATAGGGAATGACGTGTTTGTTTTGAGTCATCTACTTGCTCATTTGCATATGGAATATTGTGTATTTTATTATACCCTTAAATTAACTTTCAAGGGCTATATGTAGAGCTCAGGAGAAACATCTCCGCTGCTGAAATCAAACTTGGTCTAAAAAAAGTAACAATGGAGGAGAGGGACAGATGGCTCTAGGGCACAAGGCAGGGACTCTAAAATACCTGCTTGGCTGTGGTAGATTGACATTTCAGTGATCTGATAGCCCAACACGCCGCACACCTGTGAAGTTCAGGTGACCTGAAATGGGCAGGTGTAGGCTACACGCCGGTCTAAACTAGCACAACCAAGAGCTGTTGATCTTTTTTTGAGATGAAGTCTTACTCTGTTGCCCAGGCTGGAGTGCAAATGTTGCGATCTTGGCTCACTGCAACCTCCACCTCCCAGGTTCAAGTGATTCACCAGCCTCACAGGTGTGCACCACCATGCCTGGCTAATATTTTTATTTTTCGTAGAGATGGGGTTTCACCATGTTGGCCAGGCTGATTTTGAACTCCTGACCTCAGGTGATTCACCTGCCTTGGCCTCCCAAAGTGCTGGGATTACAGGCGTGAGCCACTGTGTTTGGTCAGGAGCTGTCCAACATCAGGAGACATGCTGACCCACTAGAAGAGTCTGCTAAGCTTATTTCTTCCACAGACGTTTACTGGGCACCTACCATGAACCACCTCCTCCCAGCTCTGTTCTGCACCCAGAGGCTGGAGGAGAGTTTGTAACCTGGCAGTCTCTTCCTGTGAGGTTGGTGGGGAGGTGAATCTGTCAGAGGGCCTGCCACCAGCTTCAGAAGAGCCTACAGCCCATGTCTCATTTCGTCAGCCACGGCCTTGGGACTTTAGGAAAAATCAGAAGGTCCCAAGTCTGAAAAATGAAGAGGTGGCGAGTGGGCAGCCAGGAGTTTTAGGTCAGGAAATGGTAGGAAACCTGTAGTTACGGTTCTTAACCCCAGTGGGATGTTAGAACCCTCTTCAGTCAGAATAGATTCCTGGTGTCTGCCCCGATTATTCAGGAATCTGCTTGTGGTTGGGTGCAGTGGCTCATGCCTGGTAATCCCAGCACTTTGGGAGGCCAGCCCAGGAAACAGACCCCATCTCTACAAAAAAATTCAAAAAGCCGGGCATGGTAGCACATGTAAAGCCCTGTTTCGAAAGTCTGCTGGTGATGTCTGGGCATCTGCTTCACAGTCTGGTGTTACGATCAGTAGCTGTGATGCACAACGAGTGGACATTGCTGCTTGTTCAAAATGAAGGAAAAAAATGTTATCAAGGAAAACCAAGTTTGGAAATTGCAGTTTTGGAAAAGGAGTTGGGCCCGCCCACCTGTAGTAGCTGAGGGACCGTGTTAGCACCACCCTACCCCACTCCACGCACCCCTGTGTCCAGCAGCTCTGGCAGTGCGCAGAGGCAAGCCCCTCTTCCTCTCAGGCTGCCTTCCAGAGCCCGTTCCTCAAGTTTTCAATTCCCAGGTCCACCCAACAGAACTTGCTCCCTTCTCTGACTGCAAAGTCTTGGAAAGGAGAGGTGCTTTTGGTTGGGTCACTGGGAATTATTTAGGCTCAGAAGTTACTAATTTGGGGTCATGAGTATATGCGTATAAGCTAGTGACACATGATCAAGGGAAACATTACCATTTATTGTGGGTTATTAGGGCCTCCTGCTGTTGTGAGGACATACTAGGGAATCTCTTGCCTTTAGGGAATCGATGTTGTAACTGGAGAAAGGCAACATTGCCTCATAAAGCAATCAGAAATGAGATTCCACCTGCCAAATGCCGAGAGGCAGCGACGTCCATGAAGAGGGCACTGTACACAGTCAGATGACCTGGGCTCACTAGCCTCTAAGCATAGTCTGTTTCCTGCCTGTAAAATGGGAGAATAAGACTGATCTACTGGGCCCGGCATGGTTCACACCTGTAATCCCAGCACTTTAAGCGGCTGAGGCAGGAGGATCCCTTGAGCCCAGGAGTTTGAGACCAGCTTGGGCAACATGACAAAACCCCGTCTCTCCAAAAATACAAAAATTAGCCAGGCGTGGTGATGCACACCTGTAGTCCCAGCAACTAGGTGGGGCTGAGACAGGAGGATCACTTCAGCCTAGGAGTTTGAGGCTGCAGTGAGTTATGATTGTGCCACTGCACTCCAGCCTGGACGACAGAATGAGACCTGTCTCAAAAAACCCAGAAAGCAAAAACTGGTCTCCTGGGGTCATGGTAGCACGAAGGCACATGGCTGAGTGCCCAGGGGTTCTGAGGCTTGTCCACTGACTTGGGGCTCTGGCCTGGGACTCCTGGGAGATCTGGGTGACCTGCCGTCCTATATGTGATGCTTTGAAAGAAAGGGGCATCATTCCAAGCCAAGAGGCCCCAGAGAGGGCACCATGGGGTTTGTTCAGGTTTCTGTGAGGCCCCAGTGAGATCCTGTGGCTGTGACCCCATCACCTCCACCCCCTCTGACCTCCCACAAGCTGCGGATGAATTAATCCAAAAGGCGGATGAATCAACGTCTTGGCAGAGTTTTCCAGCAGGGCCTTGCAGAGAGTGTGTGTGGCCTGTGTAGCCACTCCTTGGGGGATAGGGGTGGGGAGTTAGCCAGGAACATTCCAGCGTGGGCAGCATTGTCCTGTCGCAAGTTCAGGGCAAAACCAGGAATCCAGTTTTGTCGATCCAATTGGGAAAACATTTCATAAACAACTACTTGTGGCACGCATTGGCCCTCAGAATAAAGCGTGCTATTATCACTAGGTTGGCATTTCTTTTTCTCCTTTTCCTTTTTCTTATTTTATTTTTGAGACCAAGTCTCTGTCACCCAGGCTGGAGGGCGGTGATTTCGGCTCACTGCAACCTCCACCTGCTGGGTTCAAGCAATTCGCCTGCCTCAGCCTCCCGAGTAGCTGGGATTACAGGCACCCACCACCATATCTGGATAATTTTTGTGGTTTTAGTAGAGACAGGGTTTTGCAATGTTGGCCAGGGTGGTCTTGAACTTCTGACCTCAGGTGATCCGCCTGCCTCGACTTCCCAAAGTGCCACTGCATCCAGCCAGGTCAGCACTCCAGACTAGGTCGGCCGTGGAAGACTAGGTGTTAACAAGGGCTTCCTAAATCAAGGATTCTGTGCTCACATTCAGTGAAACACTACAGACTCCCCTTTGGATAGTTTGAGGGTTTGAACACAGCTCTTCTCCTATCCTCCCTCCCCCGCTGGCCCACCCCTAATGAATCCAAACGCAGTCCAGTAAAATCAGGAAGCCTGCTATGAAAACTCCTCAGCAGAGATTCTGAAGATACCCCTGCAGGTGCCCGCTCTGACCCAGGTGAAGGGAGAATGGCTGTACCTTTGGTGATGGTGCTGAGGGAAAGGACCTCAACTCCCATAAGTGCTGGGTCTGAGGCCATGTGTTTCACCAGGACAGGTCCTGTGTCCCTCAGGAAAGCCTGGCTTTGGGGTCAGACCTCAGGAAGCAGCAGAATCTTAGGTAAGATTCTTTCTCTCTCTCTCTCTCTTTTTTTTTTTTTTTTTTTTTTAAAGAAAAGAGGATCTTGCTCTGTCATCCAGGCTGGAGTGCAGTGGCTCAATCATAGGTTGGTGCAGGCTTGACATCCAGGGCTCAAGTGAGCCTCCTGCCTCAGCCTCCCAAGTAGTTATGACTATAGGCATGAGCGCCACCATGCCTGGCTAATTTTTTAATTTTTTTGCAGAGATGGGGGTTTTTCTATGTTTCCCAGGCTGGTCTCTAACTCCTGGGCTCAAGCCCCAGAAAAAGGGTGAAGAATCTTATCCAAGGCCAGGCTCAGTGGCTCAAGCCTGAAATCTCAGCACTTTGGAAGACTAAGGCAGGAGGATTGCTTTAGCCCAGCAATTTGAAACCGGCCTGGGCAACACAGGGAGACATCTGTATCTACAAAAAATAAGAATTTAAAAATTAGCTGGGGGTAGTGGTACTAGCTACTTGGGAGGCTGAGGTGGGAGGATCAACTGAGCCCAGAAGGCCAAGACTGCAGTGGGCTGTGATCGTGCCAGTGCACTCCAGCCTGGGCAATAGAGTAAGACCTTGTCTTAAAAAAAGGACAGGCGACCAGGCGCGGTGGTTCACGCCTATAATCCCAGCACTTTGGGAGGCCGAAGCGGGCGGATCACGAGGCCAGGAGATGGAGACCATCTGTGGTGAAATCCCATCTCTACTAAAATACAAAAAATTAGCACGGTATGGTGGCATGCACCTATAGTCCCAGTTATTTGAGAGGCTAAGGCAGGGAAATTGCTTGAAACCAGGAGGCGGAGGTTGCAGTGAGCCAAGATCACACCACTGCACTCCAGCCTGGCAACAGAGCAAGACTCCGTCTCAAAAAAACAGGCCAGCCATGGGGGCTCATGCCCATAATCCCAGCACTTTGGGAGGCCCAGGTGGGCGGATCACCTGAGGTCAGGAGTTTGAGACCAGCCCGGCCAACACGGTGAGACCCCATCTCTACTAAAAATACGAAATTAGCCAGGTGTGGTGGAGCATGCGTGTAGTACCGGCTGTGAAACTCTGTCTCAAAGAAAAAACAAAACAAAACAAAACAATTATTCACCTTTTGGAGCTCATGTCTCCATCTGTAGACTCAGTAATTCATCAGTGCTCAACAGGGATGATATATCAGAGAAAGGTCTTCTTTTCCACCTAATGGACCCCCATTCCTATACACACACACACACACACACACACACACACACACACACACCAGTCACCACCATGTCGCTCACTTTTTGTTTTGTTTTATTTTTTAGAGACAGGATCTTGCTATATTGCCCAGGCTGGAGCACAGTGGGTATTCACAGGCGCAATTACAGCTCACTGTAGCCTTGAACTCTTGGCCTCAAGAGAGTCTCCCGCCTCAGCCTCCTGAGTAGCTGGGACTACAGGCTCGTGTCACTGCACCCAACTCCCCATCACCTGGCTTTATTTAGTTTTATGAGAAGACGTTTTTGTCTGGGTCCGAGTGTTCTGGAAAGGAGCTGGGGTAGTCCCTTAAAACAGTCCAAGCTGCCTGGGAGCCAGGGCCTGGGCTTTGGGGGACTTACCGTAGTCAACTGGCTGGTGCCCTCAGTCGGACCAGTGCCCAGGCTGGTCCTCTGGGTTGAAGGCTCCCTTCTACTCCACACTCCAAGGCAGGCAGGGGTCACGTGGCCCTGCCCCGCCCCTGCTGGCTCCGGTTCCTGATTCGAGCTGCCTTGGCCTGCTTTCCCCGCCCTTCTCATCAGACGGGAAGCCTGGACTGTGGGCTGGGAGCAGCCTCAGCCTCTCCCACTTGGCACCCACTGCCTGTGGCCCCTAGGCACCTGCTTGGAGCCCTGGAGCCCCTTAAGGCCACGAGCAAACCTTAGGAGACCAACTCCTGGCACGTGAACAGGTAAGAAGAAGGCAGCAGGCTTTCTCTCCCATGCCTTGCTTTCCTCTGCCTCTGACGGCCTGGCTTCTCCACTCCGATTCTGTTGCTGCTTCACTGATCCCAGCAAGAGGGACTTGAGTTAGACTTGACAAAGACAGTCGCAGCCAAGACGCTCTGAAGTATGCCTCAGAGTAATGATGTGAACTGTCTGCTCTGGGTTTCAATTTTTAAACTTTGCCTTCATCAGCCTTGCAGGAAAAAGCAGATCCACATAACCATAAAGCAAGTCATGTCTGTGTGCACCCTTCTGAGTTGAGTCAGTTGACAAACCTACATTCTCAAATTGTTGGCATGGGTTATGGGCGCTGCGCCACTATATATTGCCATAGGTCTTTGGCCCTTAATGTACTATGTGTGTGAACTATCACCTTCGTGTATTACTTTTTTTTTTTTTTTCGAGACAGAGTCTCGCTCTGTTGCGAGGCTGGAGTGCAGTGGCGCAATTTCGGCTCACTGCAACCTCCACCTCCCATGTTCAAGTGATTCTCCTGCCTTAGCCTCCCGAGTAGCTGGGACTACAGGTGCATGCCACTACGCCTAGCTAATATTTGTACTTTTGGTAGAGACAAGGTTTCACCATTTTGGCCAGGATGGTCTCGATCTGTTGACCTCATGATCTATCTACCTCAGCCTCCCAAAGTGCTGGAATTACAGGCATGAGCCACTGCGCATAGCCGTATTACTTTATCAAAAATTAATTGACTTGGCCAGGTTTGGTGGCTCACGCCTGTAATCCCAGCACTTTGGGAGGCTGAGGCGGGCGGATCACTTGAGGTTAGGAGATTGAGACCAGCCTGGCCAACATGGTGAAACCCCGTCCCATTAAAAATGCCAAAATTAGCTTGGTGTGGTGGCGCACACCTGTAATCCCTGCTACTCGGGAGGCTGAGGCAGGAGAATCACTTAAACCGGGGAGGTGGAGGTTGCAGTGAGCCGAGATCATGCCACTGCACTCCAGTCTGGATGACAGAGCGAGACTATGTCTCAAAAAAAAAGAAAAAATTGATTTCAAATTCTTTAAATTTCAAATTCTTTATTTGAAATTAAAAAATTTCAAATAAAAAAAGTCAATGGCATAGGTAAACCTTTCTCATGCAGATGGGATTTCTGAAATTAAAATGAGGTGTTCTGCTTTTACACTTTGCATTTTTTTGTTTGTTTGTTTTTGAGACGGAGTCTTTCTGTGTCGCTCAGATTGGAGTGCTGTGGCATGATCTTGGCTCACTGCATCCTCTGCCCCCCTTGTTCGAGCGATTCGCCTGCCTCAGCCCCCTGAGTAGCTGGGATTACAGATGTGCACCACCACACCTGGCTATTTTTGTATTTTTAGTAGAGATGGGTTTTCACCATGTTGGCCAGGTTGGTCTTGAACTCCTGACCTCAAGTGATCCACCTGCCTCGGACTCCCAAAATGCTGGGATTACAGGCGTGAGCCACTGTGCCCGGCCAGCTTTGCATTTATTTTTAAATGCACATAAACCAACTAACTAGATGTTGTTTTAGGTCCACATGATATTCATTAAGTTAACAGACCCATCCCAGGACGGGCAACCTCTGCCGCAGATGGTGAAGTTGGGGTGCTTCTAAGGTGTTTTGCAATGAATAATTAGACTTTTATGGACAATTCTGTGGAAATGACTTTTTTTTTTCTTTTGGTATTTTAAGTTGTTGGGTTTTCCCTTCTCCTTGGTGTTTATTCTGCATCCAGAATGAATACTCTGGGCCAAGGGCAAGAACATTTTTGCAGCTTAGCTCATGCTATGCATGGGGTCAGCTCACTCACGAGAATTACGGGACCAATTTCCTAATTTCCAGGGGCATGGTGGCAGAATGGGCTGGGCGGAGGATATTCTCAGGAAGGGACGGAGACAGTGTAGCGTAGTGGTTAGGAGCCTGGCTTTTGAAGGCCGACTAGCCCGGGTTTGTATACAGTAGCTGCCTGACTGTGAACTTCCGCCATGAAACTTCATTGTGCCTTAGTTCATGTGTAAAGTAGTGGTCATAAAACTTGTTAGAGGCCAGGCGTGGTGGCCCATGTCTGTAAGCCTAGCACTTTGGGAGGCTGAGGTCGGTGGATTGCTTGAGCCCAGGATTCTGAGATCAGCCTGGGAAACATAGTGAAAGCTGTCTCTACAAAAACAAAACCTTGTTAGGGATGTTGGAAGTCAGAGATCCTGTTTGTGAAGCATCTAGCATAAGGTCTGGTGCTTAACAAGAACCCCTGGAGGCCCCCCCCTTCCCCAAGCCTGGTGCTTTAAGCCAGGCAAAATTGAGACGGTCAAGGACATCTTCCTGGCCCAGAGCCTATTCCTTTATTTATTTTAATTTTAATTTTATTTTATTTGAGACAAAGTCTCACTCTGTCACCAAGCAGGAGTGCAGTGGCACGATCTCGGCTCACTGCAACCTCTGCCTCCTGGGTTCAAGCGATTCTCCTGCCTCAGCCTCCCAAGTAGCTGGACTACAGGGGTGTGCCACCACACCCAGCTAATTTTTGTGTTTTTAGTAGAGATGGGGTTTCACCATGTTGGCCAGGATGGTCTTGATCTTTTGACCATGTGATCCACCTGCCTCGATCTCCCAAAGTGCTAGGATTACAGGCGTGAGCTTCTGTGCCTGGCTTTTAGAGCCTATTCGTACCCAGCTTCATGGTAACTGGCGTGAAAGGTGTCATCACCTGTTCGAGGACATTTTGACTAGGCTTCTTTCCGTCCCAAGGCTGGGAGGTGGAGCATGAGGCTCAGGCCTCCCTCTGGGGGGGCCCCCAAACTTTCGTGCCCCTCTGTTGTCACATCTGGATGCCACCATTCTTATCTCTCAGCCACCTTCTCACCATGCAGGTTTAAGGGATCCCTGGACAGAGAGGGGAGTTCCTGGAATGTCTGCGGGTGCACCTGCCCAGCCCCAGCCTGTTGTCACCAGGGTTGGTTTCGTACATGGCTCAGCAGTAGGAGTGTAGGCTCTGGAGCTGGTCAGACTGGATTCCAGTCCTGGCTGCAACACTTCCTACCTGTGGGCAGTCACTGGACCTCTCTGACCTCTGGTTTTCTCATTTGCAAAATGAAAGTGTTAATATCTGTGGCCTAGAATGATGTGAGATCACACAGATAAAGCAGCTGGCCCCAGGCAGCCCTTACCGTAAAAGTCCAGGCTGCACTCCAGTGCCTTCGGAAAGATACTGGAATTAGGCATAAAGGACAGGCAGAAAATCCATGTGTTCATTTTTTCAGACAATAAACACTGATTGGGTTGGCCGGCCCTGGTGCTGGGAACCAGAGAGAGACATGCACAAGACGCCTCTTTGCTCTTGACAGCACATGCCCCTCTGCCGCAGAAACAGGAAAGACAATGACCCAGCCGGCCTGAGTACCTGGGAAATGCCTTCACGCTTAAAGATGAGGAATGATTGATTAGGCAGAGATTGGAAGGAAGCCGGTGTAGCAGGCATGGAAGCTGAGTTGAGTTTGGAGAAGCGGGAGAAGGGAGAGAAGTTTGGGAGGCCTGCAGGGCTGGGTGTAGGGGGAGGGGGAGTGGGGAGATGAGATAAGGGGAGGCAGTGAGGATAAGATTTTGAAGAACTTTGAAGGTCAAGTGAGAAGTTTGATTTGAGCTCGATGATGAGGAATTTTTTTTTTTTTTGACAGAGTCTCACTCTTCGCCCCTGCTGGAGTGCAGTGGCCCGATCTCGGCTCACTGCAAACTCTGCCTCCCAGGTTCAAGCGATTCTCCTGCCTCAGCCTAAGTAGCTGGGATTACAGGCACCCGCCACCACGCCTGGCTAATTTTTGTATTTTTAGTAGAGATGGGGTTTCACCATGTTGGCCAGACTGGTCTCGAAATCCTAACCTCAAGTGATCTGCCTGCTTTGACTTCCCAAAGTGCTGGGATTACAGGCCTGAGCTACCATGCCCGGCCCAGGGCAATTAGGCTCTTCTTACAGCTCTTTCCTTCTGGGGTTCTGTACAATGTTTCTGGAGTCACAGCTTCCCTTCCCCTGACCCCAAAGCAGTACTGTCCTGTGGCCTTCCGTGATCCAACCTTGGAGGAAGAGACATCTTGTCTGAGATGGGCAGTGTGGCGCTTTGACCTCGAGAAGGACTCCATGGAACTGTGGCCTCCAGGCGTGGGATGATCCTGGGGTGGTTCTGGGCTCCAGCTATCATGCATGCTTGCGTGTGAGGGCCACGTCCCATAAGTAAGGGGCAGTGTCCCCTGGGAACTGGGCTACAACCGGCCTGGGAATCTGCTTCCTGAGGTTCCCGGGGACTGCTTGGAGAGCTTCCAGGATGCCTGGAAAACAGACAGACTTTCACCTTGGGGTCCTTTTTATGTTGAGGGATGTGGATGGGTTGAGACTTGCCTATAGCTAGAAACGTTCCGGTCAAGGTGATGAGTTGGAAAGCCCAAAGAGATGTGGACTTCCCAGCAGCCACTGGGAAAAGTCGGCGCTCTGCTGCAGAGCTTTCTGGGGGACTCATGCCTCTCCCAGCATGAGAAAGTCCACATGCTGGCCAGGACTCCACCACGAAGTCCCAGCTGCCCTTTGGCTTTGTCACCCACGCGTCTTCTCAATATTCCCTTCCCTCTTTCCCAAGAGCCAGCACTTTGCTCTTTCCTTGTCTTCCTACTCTCTCTCTCTCTGTCTTTTTTTTTTTTTGAGATGGAGTCTTGCTCTGTTGCTGAGGCTGGAGTGCAATGGCACGATCTCAGCTCACTGCAACCTTCGCCTCCTGGGTTCAAGCGATTCTCCTGCCTAACCCTCCGGAGTAGCTGGGATGACAGGGATGCGCCACCATTCCCGGCTAATTTTTGTATTTTTGGTAGCGATGGGGTTTCTCCATGTTTGCCAACCTAGTCTCAAATTCTTGACCTCAGGTGATCCACCTGCCTCAGTCTTCCAAAGTGCTGGGCTTACAGGCATTAGCCACCATGCCCAGCCATTTTAATTATTTTTAAGGTTACAGTTCACTAGTGTTAAGAAAATCCACATTGTTGCACCACAGACCTCCAGAACTTTTTTCATCATGTGAAACTCTCTTCCTATTTTTTTTTTTTTTTTTTTGAGATGGAGTCTTGCTCTGTTGCCCAGGCTGGAGTGCAGTGGTGCGATATCTGCTCACTGCAACCTCCACCTCCAGGGTTCAAGCGATTCTCCTGTCTCATCCTCCCAAATAGCTGGACTATAGGCATGGGCCACTATGCCCGGCTACTCTCTTCCTGTTGAACAACTCCTCAAACTCCCCATTTTCCTCCCCCTAACCTCTAGGCACCGCCTTTCAGAGGTCTGTCTCTGTGAGTTTCACTGCTGTAAGTACCTCATGTAAGTGGAACCACAATCATACAGTATTTGTCTTTTTGTGACTGGCTCACTTCACTTAGCATAATGTCCTCAAGGAGTCTTGCTTTGTCACCCAGGCCAGAGTGCAGTGGTATGAACACGGCTCAATGCAGGCTCAAACGATCCTCCTGCTTCAGCCTGCCAGGTTGCTGAGACCACAGTAATGTGTCACTGTACCTGGCTAATTAAAAAAATTTTTTTTGGAGACACAGGGTCTCCCTATGTTGCATAGACTAGTCTTCAACTCCTGGGCTCAAGTAGTCCTCCCACTTCAGCCTCCCAAAGTACTGGGATTACAGGTGTGAGCCATTGCATCCAGCCTCCTTCCTTTTTAAGGCTGAATGAAACCCTATTGTATGTAGATACACCATGTTTTGTTTATTTTTTTACCTGCGGATGGACACTTGGCTTGCTTCCATCTCTTAGCTATGGTGAATAACACTTCTGCAAACATGGGTGTACAAAAATCCCTTCACGGCTGGGCCTGGGGGCTCACATCTGTAATTCAGCACTTTGGGAGGCTGAGACGGATCACTTGAGTCCAGGAGTTCGAGATCAGCCTACGCAACATGGAAAGACTTCGTCTCTGCAAAAAATAACTGGTGGTGTGTGCGCCTGTAGTGCCAGCTACTGGGGAGGCTGAGGTGGGAGGATCGCTTGAGCCCTCGAGGTCGAGGCTGCAGTGAGCTGTGTTTGCGCCACTGCACTCCAGCCTGGGTGACAGCAAGACCCAGCCTCAAACCAAACCAAACAAAAATGAATGTGTTGCTGCTCAGAGAAGTCACTTGTGGAAGCCGGATCCTTAATCCTAAAGCTCTGCCAACCCCTCCCCGTGGTGAGGGGCAGAGTGGCACGGGGTAGATGTAGGGTACAGAGGAATGGTATGGGAGAAGACAGGGGAGGCAGGCACCATCCTGGGTCTGCCCTCCAGCCTGGCATTGTGTGTCTGCTGATCACTGAATGCTCGCAGCTCCTTGCAAGGTGCAATTGAGTCTCCCCCATTTTACAGATGAAGAAATCGAGGCACACGGAAGTCTCCCAGCTTGCCCATGGTCATGCAGGCGGGAGGTGGCCCCGGATGGGCAGTGTCCTGCTCCACCTGTGGTGGCCTCCTGATTTGGTCACCTTGCTGGTGGTCCCCCTGCTGTCCTGCAAGATAATCTGAAAGGTCGCTGGCTCATTTGGTGGCTGCTGAGCTAGCCCTGGTGCCCTGGTCCTGCCTGTGTGAGATGGAGGTCCCTCACAGAATGCTAGCTAGTGTCAGTGTCAACTAGGTCGGGGGGCTCCACGGGCTGGGGTTAGTCTTGCAGCTCCTGGGATCACTGCCCCCTCCCTGGCCAGGCTCTGGGTAGAGATCAATGCTGGAGGCCGTAGGGCGGCCACTGAGCAGTGACACAGCAAGGATTTGGGGATGGAAGCTGCTGAGAGCACCACACAGCCATGGACAGTGCTGAGCTTGAATCCCAGCTGTGCCACCTGCCGCCTGTGCGACCTTGGTGGAGTCGCCATGCCTCTCCACTCCCACTTTCCTGAGCTTAAAATGGGGATAAATACAGAGTCTCCCTACAATACACTCCCTCACACCCATCAGGATGGCTGCTATCAAAAAAACAGAAAATGGCTGGGTGCGGTGGCTCATGCCTATAATCCCAGCACTTTGGGAGGCTGAAGCGAGGGGGATCACTTGAGGCCAGGAGTTCGAGACCAGCCTGGCCGATATGGCGAGATCCTGGCTACACTAAAAATACAAAAATTAGCTGGGCGTGGTGGCGCACGCCTGTAATCTCTACTACTCAGGAGGCTGAGGCATGAGAATTGCTTGAACCTAGGAGGCAGAGGTTTCAGTGAGCAGAGATTGCGCCACTGCACTCCAGCCTGGGCGACAGAGTGAGACCCTATCTCAAAAACAAACAAACAGAAAACAATATGTGTTAGTGGGATGTGGAGGAATTGCCACCTCGTGCACAGTTGGTGGGAATGTTCGCTGGTGTAGCTGCTGTGGAAACTAGTGGTTCCTGAAAAAATGAAAAAATAGAGGCCAGGCGTGGTGGCTGTTGCCTGTAATCCCAGCACTTTGGGAGGCTGAGGCAGGTGGATCATCTGAAGGTCCGGAGTTCGAGACCCGAGCCCAGCCTGGCCAACATGGAGAAACCCCGCCTCCACTACAAATACACAAATTAGCGAGGCGTGGTGGCACATGGCTGTAATCCCAGTTACTCGGGAGGCTGAGGCAGGAGAAGCGCTTGAACCCGGGAGGCAGAGGTTGCGGTGAGCTGAGATCGCGCCACTGCACTCCAGCCTGGGCAACAAGAATGAAACTTCGTCTCAAAAATAAATAAATAAATAAATAAATAAATAAAAATAAAAATAGAATCACCATATGATCCAGCAATCCCACTTCTGGATATATACTGAAAAGAACTAAAGGCAGACTCTCAAAGAGATATTTGCACACCATGTTCATAGCGACACCATTCACAGTAGTTGAAAGGTAGAAGCAATTACAAGTGTCCAGCAACAGATGAATGGAAAAACATGTGCCATAAATATACACAATGTGGTATGATTCAGCCTGAAAAAGGAAGGGAATTCTGACACATGCTGCAACATGAATGAACTTTGAGGAAATCATATGAAGTGAAATTAGCCAGGCACCAAAGATAACCACTGTATGATTCTGCTTATGTGAGGGCGCTAGAGTAGCCAGATTCATAGAAACAGAAAGTAGAATGTATCTACGGTAGTTGCCAGGGGCTGGTGCCGGGGCCAGGGGGAGTGAGGAATGGATGTAAAGTTTTGGTTTTATAAGATGAAAAGTTCTGGAAATGGATGGTGGTGATGGTAATACAATAAATGTAGTTAACGCCACTGAACTTACACTAAAAAAAAATGCTAGCCTAGAGTTGTGGCAAAAATGATAGCCAGGCGCGGTTGTGGGTGCCTGTGGTCCCAGTTACTTGGCAGGCTGAGGCAGGAGAATCGCTTGAACTCCGGAGGCAGAAGTTGCAGTGAGCTGAGATCACTTCACTGTACTCCAGCCTGGGTGACAGTGAGACTCAGTCTGACGGTGGAGGGGGGTGGGGGTGGGGGGTGGGGGAGACAGGAAAGAAAAGAAAAATTGGTTGAGATGATAAATTTTTTTCTTAACTTTTATTTTACGTTTGGGGGTTCATGTGCAGGTTCATTACACAGGTAAACTCGTTTCATGGGGGAGTTGTACAGATTATTTCAACACCCAGGAATGAAGCCCAGTACCCAATAACTATCTTTTTTGCTCCTCTCCCTCTGCAACCTCCCATAGGCCCCAGTGTCTGTTGCTATCTCTATGTGTCCAGGAGTTCTCCTCATTTAGCTCCCACTTATAAGGGAGAAGATGCAATATTTGGTTTTCTGTTCTGTGTGACTTTGCTGAGGATAATGGCCTCTAGCTCTGTCCATGTTCCTGCAAAAGACATGACCTCCCTCATTCTTTTTTATAGCTGTGTACATTTTACCTTGTGTGTTTTTTTTACCATGATTTTTTTTTTTCCGAGATGGAGTCACGCTCTGTCACCCAGGCTGGAGTGCAGTGGCACAACCTCAGCTCACTGCAACCTCCGCCTCCTGGGTTCAAGCGATTCTCCTGCCTCAGCCTCCCAAGTAGCTGGGATTACAGGCGCCTGCCACCATGCCCAGCTAATTTTTGTATTTTTAGTAGAGACAGGGTTTCACCATGTTGGTCAGGCTGGTGTCAAACTCATGACCTCAAATGATCCGCCCCCGCCACCCGGCCTCCCAAAGCCCATGGTGAGCCATCACGGCGGGCCTTACCATAATTTTTAAAAACAAGGGAAAAAATAGTAGGTCCTTTACAGGGTTCGTTGAGGACTGGGTGAGGCAATGCACGTGAACTGTGTTATTAGCATCAGGCCTGTCGGAATCCGAGGCTTTCCGCCTTCAGGAAGGTGTTGCTAGAGAGATGGACAGACCCATCGAGGGGAGGGGCGTCTGTGTCCCTGTGGAAGTCATTACTCCATTCCGCAGAAGCTGCTCGGGGTGGGAGAGGGCTGGGGTTCAGGGAACCCCTCCTGGAGCTGTGACCAGGCCCTGCTTAGGGGATTCCTAGCATCTGTGGGATGGGCAGATTACTGGAAACTCCCTGGCGGAAAGATCACTCCCACTTAGGGACAGTTGTAGGGAGGAGATTTGGGCTCAGCCTAGAGAACTCGTGATCAGAGATGTCTGCATGCGGAGAAGGCTGCTTTGCAGAGTGGGGAGCTCCTCATTAGTGGAGGCAGGTAAGGAGGTGCCTGTGTGAGGTGGGGTGGAGCCAAGGGGTCTCCGAGGCTCTGCACCTGTCTGATGTGACCCAGTCCAGACAAAGTTATATATAACAAGCCAGTGTAAAGGTGGTGCTCAATCAGAGGGAGGGAGCAGCCAGGTGGGAAAGCTTGTCCCAGGTCTAGCCCAATAGCGCAGAAGTAGCTGCTGCCATTTCTACTGGGCCAGGTGCTATGTTAAGCTGAACAGGTTTGATCTCAAATCCACACCACAGTCCTGTGCGACTGGGGCTGTCAACCACTGGGAACCAAGGCTCAGAGGTTAAATCACCCGCCCAAGGTTAGCCAGCAGCTGGTGTTGCTGGGATTCCAACCCAGGCAGTCTGGCTCCAGCCCTCCATGCTGGGTGGAAGTCTCCCAAACCCGTCCCCCTGCAAGCTGGCCTCTCCCTGCCCCCTGTGGCAGCCCCAGGCAATCACTTCCTGGGTCCAGGGTTCCCTGCCATTCCCCACAGTACAGACATAGCTGCTGTCCCCTCCCTGCCCCGGTCCCTGGTGAGTCAGCGCTGTTCCTCCCTCTGGCTGCCTTCACACTTTCAGTGCTGGCTTCTCTGTGGAGCCCCAGACGCAGCCTGCTCAGATCTCAGGGGACCCTTTGGGATGGCACTGTGGGGGACCCTGCTGATGGAGACTGGGAGAGCTAGGCTTCGTGTCACTCAACGCCTTCCTTCTCCTGCCATTCAACGAGACACTCCTAATAACTCTCCTTCAGGCCTCAAAATCTGTCCCATAGCCGTTGAGCTGATTTTGGCTTTGTGCAACTGTGTTTTCCGACTCAGCTCTCTGGGTGCCAAGACCTTGTCCACGTGATTCAATTTGTTCAGCTCCAACCTGGCCCCTGATAGGCCATCAGTGCCTTTCCTGATGGCAGTGATCCAGTGCCCTCCTCTGTCCTCAGAGCTGACGCAGGATGACCACCATGTTTATAGCTAGGACAGAGGGTGACTCTGGCAGGGACAGCAGTTGATCCAGAATGACCCAGTTAGCTGGGCATGGTGGCAGTAGCTGTAGTCCCAGCTACTCAGGAGGCTGAGGTGGGAGGATCGCTTGAGCCCAGGAGGTTGAGGCTTCAGTGAGCCATGATCACACCACTGCACTCCACCCTGAGTAGCAGAGCGAGATCCTATCTCTAAAAAAAAAAAAAAAAAAAAAAAAAAAAAAGAATGACCCTCACTGTCCTCCCAACCCGCCCCTGTTAGCTTGGGTGGCATTCACCTTGTATGAAGGCACAGGGAGCTGTCATTTACCTCTGTGCCAGGTGGGGTGCTGAGCCCTATACAGGCATCATCTCCCCAGATTCCTGCAGGGCTCAGCTGGTGATGTGCAGCTGATATTCCCATACTGCAGATGACGAAACCGAGGACGGGAGAGGTTAAGTCATGCCCAGGAGCCCGGCTTCTCCCCTCCCCCGGCTCTGGGCCTGAGGCTTGGTGCTGGGGCCGACAGCAGTGATGTTTGTGCTCCTCACTTCTCGGAGGAGCGAAGTGCATTTACCTTTCTCTTCTCACCACCGCCCTGGGTGGGGGCCCTGGTAGTGCTAGCTAGTGATTAACAAGCGCTTAGGATCTCCTCCAAGTTTCCACAGTGGGAAGGGGCACAAGGGGGCAAGGTGGTGATCCTTCTCCTCCCCCACCACCTGCTTCAGGCTTGTTCTTGTCTCCACCGCACTGAGTCACTCCACAGCCCTCCTCCTGGCCTCCCAGGGCCTAGTAAAGCCCTGCAATGCACTGAAGGCCTGTAGACCCGCTGGCCCACCTGAGGCTGGGCTGGGGCCAGGTGCTTTTCAATGTCTTCTTACAGGCAGGAAACCTTTGTTGGATGATGTCACTGGTGCGAGTGCCTCCTGTCCTTCTCACCCCTGTCCCCCTCCCCCAGTGTACCCCACCCTGACGGCCTCCTGAGGGGTAATAGAAGGACCCTCCTCTCTCTACCCATGAGAATCAGGTGGCAACATAATTTTTGACTCTCATGCTGCTGTGACAGAGTTCTGGAACCCTGAACCCAACCCTGGAAGGTGTGGCTGTAAACCCCAGAGGAGGAAGCGTGGCAGGCTCAGGGTTCTGAGACTTGACTACTGGGCTGTCTGCCTGCAAAGCCAATACCATTTGCTGAATAATTATTTTAAAAATAGCTTTTAAATTTCCTTAAAAAATCAATAGACTTTTCAAAGGCAGTTATATTTATTTATTGATTTTTTATTTTTCTTAAAAACACAATTTTATTCTTTCTCTCTCTCTTTTTTTTAATAAATAGAGATAAGGTTTCACCATGTTGTCCAGGGTGGTCTCAAATTCCTGGGCTCAAGCAATCCTCCCGTGTCAGCCTCCATTTTTTTAACTGGGTTGTTTTCTTATCGCTGAATTTTAAGAGTTCTTTGTATGAATTAGATACAAGGTCTTTATCAATATGTCTTTTGCAAATATTTTGTCATTTTCTTATCAGCAGTGTCTTTTGCAGCTTTTTAATAAAGTCTAATGTCAATTTTTTATTTCAAGGATCATGCTTTTGGTATATAGAAAAACATCACCAAACCCAAGATCAGTTAGATTTTCTTCTGCTATCTTCTAGAAGTTTTATAGTTTTACATTTTATGCTTAGTTTCATTTTGAACAAACTTTTGTGAAAGTTTTAAGGCCTAAGGTCAGACCTTAGAATCAAGATTTCTTAGTATCTAGTTTTGTTTTTTTGAGACAGTATCTCGCTCTGCTGTCCAGGCTGGAGTGCAGTGGCAGGATCATGACTCATGGCAGTCTCAAACTCTGGGTTCAAGTGATCCTGCCACCTCAGCCTCCGAGTAGCTGGGACTGCAGGTGCTTGCCACCATGCTCGGCTATTTTTTTCTCTCTCTATATATATTTGGTGATGGGGTCTTGCTGTGTTGCCCAGTCTGATCTCAGACTCCTGCCCTCAAGCACTCCTCCTGCCTTAGCCTCTCAGAGCACTGGGATCAGAGGTGTGAGCCAGTGCACCTGGCAATATCTAGATTTTTTTTTTTTGGTATGTGCACGTTCAATCATTCCAGCACCATTTGTTGAAAAGTCTATCCTTTTTCCACTGAATTGCCTTTGCTCCTTTGTCAAAGATCAGTTGACTATATTTGTGTGGGTCTATTCTTGGTTTTCTATTGTTCCATTGATCTATTTGTCTGTTCTTTTGCCGATACCACACTATCTTGATTGCTATGTCTTTAAGCAAGTCTTGAAGTCAGGGAGCGTCGGTTCTAATTCTGTTCTTCCTTTTCAGTATTGTGTTGTCCTTCTAAGTCTTTTGCTACTCTAAGTAAACTTTAGAATCACCTTGTAAATATCACAAAATAATTTTCTGGGATTTTGATTGTGTTGCATTGAATCTACACAGCTGGGGAGAACAAACAATATTGAATCATCCTATTCATGAACATGGAATATCTCTCCATTTATTTAGCTCTTCTTTGCTTTCTTTCATCAGAGTTGTAAAGTCCTCCTCATACAGATCTTGTACATATTTTGCTAGATTTATAGTGAAGAATTTTATTCTTGGGGTGCTCATATAAATGGCATTGTGCTTTCAATTTCTAATAGGTAATATGTACACACAGTAAAAACATTCAATAGATGGAGATTTGTTTTTAGTGAAAAGTAGCTTCCTTTACTTCTCATTTGCTAGGCCTCCATTCATCTGTCCAAAGACAGTTACTGATGCCTGGTTCTTATAAGTCCTTCCAAAGACTGTATGTGTATGCTCAACCTTATAGTAATAATTAGGATTTATTCAACAAATGTCATGAGCATTTCTGATGGGCCAGACACAGGAGATGGGCAGAGCCCAAAACGAAGTCCTATTCTCCCTGAGCTTACACGCATTACAGTTAGCATCACTGACCGTAATGTTTAATCCTCACAAGAATTCTGCCTGGCAGGTCTTATTATCGCTGAGGGAGGGTCAAGGTCCCAAGGAAAACTTTCTGGGGAGGACTCTCTTCCTCTCCAAGAGCTCAAGCAGAACATACTCGTCCTGCCAAGATCTAGGGGCAGGGCTGCTGCTGCTCAAGACCAGAGGAAGCAGGTTTTGGAAGGGAGGGCTTCTTGCCACGCCAGTGGGTAGAGATGAGGAGGAGGTAAGGAGGAGGTGAGGAGGAGGCTTTGGGAGGCTGCCAGTCTACTCTGGGCAGATTCATATCAAAGACTCTATGCCTTGGAAACCCTCGTATTTTCAGGTGGCTGTGTTTCAATCTCTCTCTCTCTCTCTTTTTTCTTTGAGACAGAGTTTCCCTCTATCACCCAGGCTGGAATGCAGTGGCACAATCTCAGCTCACTGCAACCTCCGCTTCCTGGGTTCAAGCAATTCTCCTGCCTTAGCATCCCAAGTAGCTGGGGTGACAGGTGCCTGCCACCACATCCAGCTAATTTTTTTTTTTTTTTTTTGGTATTTGTAGTAAAGACAGGGTTTCGCCTTGTTGGCCAGGCTGGTCTGGAACTCCTGACCTCAGTTGATCCACCCACCTTGGTTTCCCAAAGTGTGGGATTACAGGTGTGAGCCACTGCGCCTGGCCTGCATTTCAGTTTCTTAGTTTTGTTTCCTCTCTAGTTTCTTCTCCTTCTCCTTCTTCCTCTTTTCTTCCTCCTCCTCTTCTTCCTTCTCCTTCTTCTTCTTATTCTTCTGAGACAGGATCTCACTCTGTCACCCTGGCTGGAGTACACGGCTCACAGCAGCCTTGACCTCCTAGGCTCAAGTAATTCTCCTGCCTCAGCCTCTCATGTAGCTGGACCACGGGTGTGCACCACTGTGCCCTGCTAATTTTTATTTTTAGTAGAGATGGGTTCTCACTTTGTTTCTCAGGCTGGTCTTTAACTCCTGGGCTCAAGCGATCCTCCCACTTTAGCCTCCCACAGTGCTGGGATTATAGACATGAGTCCCCACGCTGGGGCTCCTCTCTAGTTTCATAGGAACATTCTTCTGGGGATTAGTCTAACCTTGTTTGGCTGAATTCAGGATAAATGGGATTTGTCTTAGTCTGTTTGGCCTGCCATAAGAAAATCGGGCTGGGTGTGCTGGCTCATGCCTGTAATTCCAGCACTTTGGGAGGCTGAGGCAGGCGGTTCAGTTAAGGTCAAGAGTTCCAGCCCAGCTGGGCCAACATGGTGAAATCCCGTCTCTACTGGGCATGGTGGCACGTGCCTGTAGTCCCAGCTGCTTGGGAGGCTGAGACAGAAGAATCGCTGGAACCTGGGAGGCAGAGGTTGCAGTGAGCTGAGATTGCACCACTGCACTCCAGCATGGTGACATATCCAGACTCCGTCTAAAAAAAAAAAAAGAGAAAATTGTATAGATTGGGAGGCTTGTAAACAACTGAAGTATATTGTTCTAGAGGCCGAGAAGACCAAGTTCAGGCACTGACAGATTGTCCTAGGTGGCTGTCTTTTCCTTGTAGTCTCACGGGCAGAAGGAGTGAGGGATCTCTCTGGGGTCTCTTCTATAAGGGCACTAAACCCATTCATGAAGGCTCACTGTCATAACCTCATCGTCTTCCAAAGACTCCACCTTCTAATGCCTTCACCTTGGGGTGATGACTTTTGCAGGGGGATGCAGATATTCATACCATGGCAGGATTTATTTATGCCAAGACTAAGACTGCCCAGAAAGGTGGCCAGGGCATCCCCAGAGGCACAAAGAAGACCATGATGATGACAGGCTGTGATATGGAGCCAGGGAGAAGTGAATTGCTGCATATCAGGCATCTGAGTGCCAGTTCTGGGCCAAATTAACCTCCTCCCGCGTCTCCCTCCCAGGCTGGAGGTGACTCTTCTCCACGTGGCATTGGACACAATGGCAACCCATTTCCCACCTCTGCCTCAGAAACTGGAGCCCCTGCAGCCACGCGTATGCGTCTCTGTACCCGTATCCCCCACCCCACCAAAAATATTTGTGTTCAGTTGCAATGAGGGTGTAATGGCTATTGTCTGTGTGTGTCATGCTTATAGTAATGTTAGCTTACCACCGACTAGGCCCAGGGCTAATCACTGCAAATTTCATTCCCTCTTTGTTAAAAAAAAAATCATTTTTTTGGCCAGATGAGGTGGCTGACGCCTGTAATCTCAGCACTGTGGGAGGCCGAGGTGGGTGGATCACAAGTTCAGGGGTTCGACACCAGCCTGACCAACATGGTGAAACCCCACGTCTACTAAAAATACAAAAATTAACTGGGCATGGTGGCTCATGCCTGTAATTCCAGCACTTTGGGAGGCCAATGCAGGTGGATCACTTGAGATCAAGAATTGGAGACCAGCCTGGCCAACATGGAGAAGTGAAACCTTGTCTCTACTAAAAGTACAAGAATTAGCTGGGCATGGTGGTGTGGCCCTGTAATCCCAGCTACTCAAAGGGGGATGCTGGGAGTGATAGGGGATGCTGGGAGAAATGAGGAGATGCTGGGAAAAGCAGGGGATGCTGGGAGAAATGAGGGGATGCTAGGAGAAGTAAGGGATGCTGGGAGAAGTGGGGGGATGCTGGGAGAAATGAGGAGATTCTGGGAGAAGCAGGGATGCTGGGAGAAGTAGGCGATGCTGGGAGAATAGGGGATGCTGAGAGAAGTAGGGGGTGCTGGAGAACTAGGGAATGCTAGGAGAAGTGGGGGATGCTGAGAGAGATGGAGAATACTGGGAGAGATAAGGAATGCTGAGAGAAGTGGGGAATGCTGGGAAAGGAGGGGAGGGTGCCCATAGGGCACCATGTCTGGATTCAGCATTCCTCCTCTTCATTCCCCTGTCCTCTGTTTATGTGCTGCCTCAGAGGCTGATTCCTTATTTATTAAAACAATTTTTTTTTAAATTGTAGAGACAGGGTCTTGCTATGTTTCACAGGCTGGTCTTGAACTCCTGGCCTCAAGGGATCCTCCCACCTCAGCCTTCCAAATTGCTGGGTTTATAGGTGTGCCCCATCATGCCCAGCCTGATTCCTTCTTCTTCTTCTTTTTTATTTTTTTATTTTTGAGACAGAGTCTTGCTCTGTCACCCAGGCTGGAGTGCAGTGGTGCGATCTCGGCTCACTGCAACCTCTGCCTCCCGGGCTCAAGCGATCCTCCCCGCTCAGCCTCCTGAATAGCTGGGACAACCCTGCCTGGCTATTTTTTTTTGTATATTTGTTTAGTAGAGATGGGGTTTCACCATGTTGCCCAGGCTGTTCTCCATCTCCTGATCTCAAGTGATCCACCTGTCTTGGCCTCCGAAAGTGCTGGGATTACAGGTGTGAGCCACCACCGCCATCTGGCCCTAATCCCTTTTTTATCAGAAGCCAGCCTCCTGCTAGGTTTCCCAGCAGCCCCAGGTGGGGTGGAGACAGTGGGAATGAAAGGCTATCTTCCCTTATCTGGGAGGGGCCTTCTCATGACCCTGGCAGAACCGAGAATGCCTCTGTCCAACTGGCTGCCTCGCTGGCAGACAAGGAAACTGACTGAGCTGCCAGCCCCAGGCAGAGTCCAGACAAGCATGGCCTTGGGGAGACAGAAGGACAAGGGGCCATAGATTTTCCAGCTTTAGAAGAAGCAAAGATGGCAAACCCATCCATGGTGAAGTGGAATTGCTCCTCTCTAGGCCCAGCAGCTCTGGGCTACAGCTGGAGTGGCCTGTCCCGACAAGCTCAAGGTAGGGCATGCAACCCCTGTGTTCAGACTCTGCAGTTGCAGAGGACTCAGGTCTCTCCCCTCCCGTGCGATAGCCTCATGGTTGCTGTGAGCCCTGTAAGGCCAGGCTCCTTTGAGCTCACAGTCAGGCTTTTGAGTTGCACAGAATTGCTGGTTGGGGGAATGTGGTCTTTTCCTTTGCCTTAAGACCATTGCAGGGATGTAAAGTTACAGCAAGACCATGACTGTTAGACTCAGATTTCATACTTGCTCCCCGACTTGCTAGCTGTGTGGCTTTAGGCAAGTTGCCAAACTTTCTGAGCTTCGGTTTCCTTATCTTTAAAATGAGGGTGAGCCGGGAGCCGTGGCTCACACCTGTAGTCCCAGCTGCTCAGGAGGCTGAGGTGGAAAGAACACTTGAGCCCAGGTCGAGGCTGCAGTGAGCCATGATCTTGTCACTGTACTGCAGCCTGGGCAACAGAGTGAGACCCTGTCTCAAAAAAAACAATGAGAATGAGAATTCCTAGCTTTGGAATTGATGTGCTGTGTGTGTGATGCGGTGTAGCGGTAGTAGGGGAGGGAGGATTAAATGACATAAAGTAACACTAACTCTTAATTAACTAGTTAATTAATTTTTAGAGATGAGATCTCCTTATGTTGCCTAGGCTGGTCTTGAACTCGTGAGCTCAAGGGATCCTCCTGCTTCGGTCTCCCAAGTGGCTGGGACAGCAGGTGTGCACCATGCTCAGCAGATTATTGCTGTTGTGGTGGTTATTCTTATCCCTTTTCCCTGTAGTTATTTTATTCCAGCAGAGGTAGCCCCAGCTTTGTCTCGGGGGCCACTCCCAGCGTCACAGTCCCCCAAACATCCCTGAAATAAGGCAGCACCATCCCTGTGGCCTGCCTCCTGCCCTGAGTGGGAGCCCTGGCTGTTTTTCTCTCATTCTACTGTTTCCAGTGAGCATCTCCTATGTGGCCACAGAGCTGTGCCCTGTAACTGACATCTGCGCTGTAGTTCCCCTGGAGAAAAAAAGACCAAAAACAAAACAAAAAAATCAGTGCAAAAACAAGTAAATGTAAGAGACGGTTCTCAACCAGATGGAAGATTAGATAGTTTGGAGAGAAATACCATAAAACGCGTTCAAATTTAGATACAACATAATAAATATACTATATATTTATTATATTATTATTATTATTTGGAGACAGAGTTTTGCTCTTGTTGCCCAGGCTGGAGTGCAATGGCACGATCTTGGCTCATCGCAACCTCCCCCTCCTGGGTTCAAGTAATTCTCCTGCCTTAGCCTCCCAAGTAGCTGGGACTACAGGCATGCACCACCATACCCGGCTAATTTTGTGTTTTTAGTATAGACAGGGTTTCTCCATGTTGGTCAGGCTGGTCTCGAGCTTCCGGACCTCAGGTGATCCACCCGCCTTGGCCTCCCAGAGTGCTGGGATTACAGACGTGAGCCACCACACCCGGCCTATTTGTTTTTTAGAGGCAGGGTCTCACTCTGTCACCCAGGCTGGAGTACAGTGGCATGATCTTGGCTCACTGCAACCTCAACCTCCTGGCCTCAGATTATCTCCCACCTCAGCCTCCTGAATAACTGGGACTACACAGGTCTGCACCACTGTGCCCAGATAATTAAAAAAAATTTTTTTGTAGAGACAGGTTCTCATCTTGTTGCCCAGGGTGGTCTCGAACTCCTGGGCTCAAGTGATCCTCCTGCCTTGGCCTCCCAAAGGGCTGTGATTGAGGTGTGCACCACTGCAACTGCCTGATTCTTTTTATTGCTGAGTAGATTACATAGTATGGACATACCACAATTTTTTCCCTGATTGATACACGTTAGCAGGAAAGACACGCCAGCCCTTGACTGTGGCCTGGCTGTGTTAATTGCTTTAATTAGCACAATAAGACTCTGAGTTAGGTGCTGGACTTCAGTGGGGCTGATGTTCCAGTGGAGGAGAAAGATGTGAAATTATGAAGGAATGACTGATTGTTTAATTACAGTTGCCCATCGCTTTGGAAGGTGAAACAACAAATCTGACCATGAACCAGAACAGCAGAGCCTGTAAGCCAGGCCCTGGGAGGGGCAGGGATGTCCCCGCCAGCATCCTTTGAATAGCAAGACTTGAACCCAAAATAAAAAAAATGTGAGGCCAAACCTGGGGACAAACCTTTGCAGACAAAGAGGCCTTGTGTTCCCAAGACAGTCCTCACAAGTGGGGACCTCTGCAAACATGCCTTTCCCCTACCTCACTGGCTCCACCGAGTTTGAGGAGGAGCTTCTCAATTTCCATTGTTCAGATGGGTAAATTGAGACCTGGAGAAAGGAAATGATTTGCTCTCTAGGTCCCAAGTCAGGAAGTGGAAACCAAAACCAGGCGTTTGGCAGCCTGTGGGTGTCTGCCCAAGTCTCCACAGTCCATGCTCTGTCTGCCAACACGTGGGAAACAAAGATGCCTTGTTCACCAAGAATTCCATTTTCCCCATTGTTCTCCACATTTCTGAGTTAGTAAAAAGGGAACCGGTTCAGCCCCAGTCCCTGGCAGTGGATCAGCCGTGCCAGGTCTAGATGGACTCGAAAAGTCAGGAGACAGAAAGGAGTTAGGCGAAGTCTGATGAGGAGCTCCTGGCCTGGTGCCCAGGCACGAAGCGATATGCAGGATACTTCCATAGGCTAAAGGAAGAGCGGGGACCAAGGGCCTGGGGGGCACAAAAGGCCCCTGGGAGAGGCTGGCATCCTCCTGCGGCTCAAGGGCTGAAGTCAGAGAGCCTGGGGGTGTGTGTGCGTGCATGTGTGTGTGTGTGCATGTCTGTGTGTGTCGGGAGGGTTCTGCTGCTAGTGGGGGGAGGGAGCAAAGCCTCTCGGAGCCAGGATCAGGCTGGTGGGGGAAGGGAGAAAGATGTTCTGCTTATTGGAAACAGCGGGTGCAAAGGGGTGGAGGTCAGTCAGTATTAGGGAGAGAGGTGGGGACTGCAGGGGTGGAGACCTGACTCCCTGGAGATCCTGGGTCTGTGGAGCAAAGGATCCCCGAGGGCCTTGCCCTGTGAGAGGGGAAGGCTGTCTGTCCCATGGGCAGAGGGCTGTCCTGAGCCTCTGAGGACAAGTGGCTCCTTGGGAGGTTTAGAAGAGCCCAGGACCCTCCTTCGCATCAAATGCAAGTGTCCACTTCTATGTGATTCAGATTTTTAAAAAACATTTTTATTGTGGTAAATACATATATGAAACATAAAACTTACTATTTAAGCCATTTTTAAGTGTATAATTCAGTCACATCGCTGCATTCACTGTGTTATGTAATCATCACCGCTATCCTGTTCCAGAACCTTTTCATCATCCCAGATGAAACTCTACCCATTAAACAACTCCTCTTCCCTCTTCTCCCCAGCCCTGGAAACCTCTATTCTACTTTCTGCCTTTATGAGTTAGCCTTTTCTCGATACCTCAGTTTATATGCAATTTAAGAAAACAGCTTATTGAGGTTCTTTTTTTTTTTTTTTTTTTTTTACAATGAGATTCCTTCCTCCCTTCCTTCCTTCCATGGAGTCTCGCTCTGTTGCCCAGACTGGAGTGCAGTGGTGCAATCTTAGCTCACTGCAACCTCTGCCTCCGAGGTTCAAGCAATTCTCCTGCCTCAGTCTCCCAAGTAGCTGGGATTACAGGTGCCCACCACCAAACCCAGCTAATCTTTTGTGTTTTTAGTAGAGATGGGGTTTCATCATGTTGGCTAGGCTGGTGTTGAACTCCTGACCTCAGGTGATCCGCCCGTCTCAGCCTCCCAAAGTGTTGGGATTATAGGCGTGAGCTATCACACCTGGCCGTCGTGGTGAATTACAATGATTGATTTTGCCTTTTTGTTTTTTTGTTTTTTTTTTGAGATGGAGTCTCACTCTGTTGCCCAGGCTAGAGCACAGTGGTGTGATCTCGACTCCCGGGTTCAAGCCCTTGAACCTCTGATTCCCGGGTTCAAGCCCTTTTCCTGCCTCAGCCTCCTGTGTAGCTGGGATTACAGGCACACACCACCAAGCTCAGCTAATTTTTGTATTTTTAGTAGAGTCAGGGTTTCACCATGTTGGCAAGGCTGGTCTTGAACTCCTGACCTCAGGTGATCCACCGGCCTCGTCCTCCGAAAGTGCAGGGATTATAGGCTTAAGCCACCACGCTTGGCCTTGATTTTCAAATATTAAATGAATTCTTCGTTCCTGAAATTGCATATGGGATTAGGAGATTAAGATAGCGGGATCTAGGTCCCCAGAACATGGTGGGTCTAGTTCCCCAGTAAAACCCAGCGTTGGGCCTGGTCATCTGGTAGAGGGAGGGAGGAGACACAGATCGAGGGTGGGGAGAGGGCTGATGTCCAGACACCGAAGCCTCTGCCGTGAACCCTGAGTAGCTCAGGTGAGTCAGCCCAGGTGAGCCTTAGGCCAAGGTCATGCAGAAGACTGCTTCCCACAGCAGGTGCAGGTGGGGCGGGCTCTGCTGCCTCACTTTCTTGCCTGGGGGAGGCACCTGGGGCTCATCGTGGGATCAGCGCGCAGACCTGCAGCTCAGCCTCACGCCTCGTTATCTGCATCTGGGAAGAGGAGCTGATGCCGGAGCAGGGGAGAGCTCAGGCAGCGAGGAAGGCTGCGGGACACGCGGGCGTCGCTCAGACCTGGTTGGAATTGCACTTCCCGTCTCTGTAAAATGGAGGTAATCATTGCCTTCCTTTCAGGGCTGCCATATGATATGAGCCGATGGTGACAAACCACTTAAATAAATGAGATGAAAGCGGGGTTTTTAATTTTTATTTATTTTTAAAATTATTTTTATTTATTTATTTATTTTGAGATGGATTCTTGCTCTGTTGCCCAGGCTGAAGTGCAGTGGTGCCATCTCAGCTCACTGCAAACTCCACCTCCTGGGTTCAAGCAATTCTCCCTTCCTC
The DNA here is from genome assembly GCA_036589455.1 of Ateles fusciceps. Taxonomy (NCBI): domain Eukaryota; kingdom Metazoa; phylum Chordata; class Mammalia; order Primates; family Atelidae; genus Ateles; species Ateles fusciceps. Next base: position 16,190,068 of record JAZHEH010003205.1, read on the forward strand.
AGCCTTCCGAATAGCGTGTGTGCCACCATGCCCAGCTAATTTGTATGTATTTAGTAGAGACAGGTTTTGCCATGTTCGCCGGGCTGGTCTTGAACTCCTTTCTCTCTTTCTTCTTTCTCTTTCTGTCTTTCCCTTCCCTCCCTCCCCTCCCTCCCTGCTTCATTCCTTCCTCCCTCCCTCCTCTCTTCATTCTTTCTTTTCTTTCTTTCTTCTTTCTCTCTTTCTTTCCCCTCCCTCCCTCCCTCCCTCTTTCCCTCCCTTCCTTCCTTCCTTTTTTTTTTTTTTTTATTGTTGTTGTTGTTTGAGACAGGGTCTCGCTCTGGGGCCCAGGCTGGAGTACAGTGGCCTGGCGCAATCTCAGCTCACTGCAATCTCCACATCCCAGGTTCAGGCGGTCCTCCCACCTCAGCCTCCGGAGTAGCTGAGACTACAGGTGTGCACCACCACGCCTGGCTATTCTGTTTTTAGTAGAAATGGATTTCTCTGTGTTGCCCAGGCTGGTCTCAAACTCCTGGGCTTGGGGGCTTCGTATTTCGAAACACATGTGAGAGGCTCTCGGAACTGGAAGGAAGGATTGGTGCCCCCAGATTGCCTGAACTCACTGTTGTACCCGCTTCCTAGTTGCTGTAAAGTGGGAAGGGTTGCCAGGGAAGGCAGATCAGTTTCCTCTCTCACCTTGCTGGAGATAACTGGGAGTTTATACGACTCTACACCTGCAGGGGGCGCCACGGAGTGAATCAGGGATGCAAAAGCCTGACTTCTTTGCTTCAAATGGGACAACACTGTGGTGCTGTTTAAAAATAGCCTTCAGGGAGCCATTTGGTCTTAGCCACGCTGAAGTCGGGTAGTTTGTTTTGAAGCTGGACTGCGTAAGATGATGATGTTGAGCACCGAAGGTGGAGAGGGTTTTGTGGTGAAGCTTCGGGGCTTGCACTGGTCTTGCTCGTGCAGAGGTTTTTTTTTCTGATTGCAAAATTCAAAATGGGGCTTAAGGTATTTGTTTCATCTACACCAGAGAAGGCAGACTGTGTGGCCAGGCTTTTGTTGAACTTCAATCAGAAGATGAAGTCAAATTGGCCCTGAAAAAAGACAAACTATGGGACACAGATATGTTGAAGTATTCATCAAACAACATTGACATGGATTGGGTGTTGAAGCATGCTGGTCCAAATAGTCCTGACACGGTCACTGATGACTTTGTACAACTTAGAGGACTTTCCTTTGGATATGGCAAGGAAGAAATGGTTCAGTTCCTCTCAGGGTTGGAAATCGTGCCAAACAGGATAACATTGCCAGTGGACTTCCAGGGGAGGAGTACGAGGGAGTCCTTTGTGCAGTTTGCTTCACAGGAAATAGCTGAGAAGGCTCTAAAGAAACACAAGGAAAGAATAGGGTGCAGGTATATTGAAATCTTTAAGCAGTAGAGCTGAAGTTAGAACTCACTATGATCCACCCTGAAAGCTTGTGGTCATGCAGCGGCCAGGTCCCTATGACAGACCTGGGGCTGGCAGAGGGTATAACAGCGTTGGCAGAGGAGCTGGCTTTGAGAGGATGAGGCGTGGTGCTTATGGTGGAGGCTATGATGATTACAGTGGCTATAATGATGGCTAGAGCTTTGGGTCAGATAGATTTGGAAGAGACCTCAATGACTGTTTTTTCAGGGATGTCTGATCACAGATATGGATGGTGGCTCTACTTCTCAGAGCACAACAGGACACTGAGTGCGCATGCGTGGATTACCTTACAGTGCTACTGAAAATGACATTTATAATTTCTTTTCACCTCTCAATCCTGTAAGAGTACATATTGAAATTGGTCCTGATGGCAGAGTAACTGGCGAAGCAGATGTTGAGTTTGCAACTCATGAAGATGCTGCAGCAGCTGTGTCAAAAGACAAAGCAAATACTCAACACAGCTATGTAGAACTCTTGAATTCCACAGCAGGAGAAAGTGGTGGTGCTTCCGGTAGCCAAACGGTGAGAGGCATGAGCTCTGCTAAAGCTCGGGATCTGATTCACCAATTACTCTGCCATCAGGACCAATTTCAATGTGGGGGATAAAGTGAGTTGGAAAAACGCACACAGTGTAAGTCTGGAGCCTTTGGGGCTCAGGAGGGATTCCTCAACTTCCCCAAGATCAGCTTCCCCACTCACTGGAGTTTTCTTGTAAAACTTGATTGTATCCACTCATGCTGCTCTGGCCACCATAGCCACCTCCATAACCACCACTCAGCTGCTGGCTGGCTGGGCCACCATAACTGGACTGGTTTGACATTTATGACATTTATAATCTCTTTTCACCGCTCAATCCTGTGAGAGTACACATTGAAATCCTATCTCAAAAAAAAAAAAAAAAAAAAGAGAGAGAGAGAGAAATGCAGTATCCCAGATGCTACCCCAGACCTGAATGAGAGTCTATATTTTAACAAGATCCTAGGTAATGTGTCTGCATGGCACAGTTTGAGGAACCCTTCTCTGGAGCAGATGCCTCAAATGAGGTCCTTGCACCAGCCCCATCAGTATCACCTGAGATACAAAGCATGGTGGAAATGCAAGTTCACAGGCCCCTGTTAGAAACAAAATGTTTGTTCCTTGGTGCTGCAAGAAAAAATTAGCATTCAGACAACAAGTTTTCTCAGAAAGGCAATTTTACTTTCTGCAGAAAGGGTGCTGTCCATCAGCAATCCTGCCACAAGAGCACAATGAACAAATAAAGGCAGGAATATTTATCCCTTATGCATTGGGTCCTTACTACTGTGTCCTATCTCTGTTGGTTGGAGCTGGACCTCACAGTTTAAGCTAAACCCGACTGGCTAACAACTGAAAACTTTCCTAAATAGGTAAAGAAAATGGAGAACAAAAGGAAAAGAGGAATTTGCTTGCAAAAGAATTTAGAAAAGTAGTAACATTTCCAAATAAGGAAGGGGCATAGGCTGTGAGCTGGGACATGCCTGAGCATGTCCAGAACAAGCATCTTGGTTAAAGTACAAGGACATATAATGTACTTATTCCCTTATGTCTAACAGATACATAGGACAGGCTTAACAGAGTTATTAGCAAAAAACTCAAAACAAAACAAAAAACAAGGCTTTGAAGGAAGTTAGTCTTTAAAAGAAACCATTACTTTTAACATTTATTATTTATTCTTTAACAAGAGAAACTTTGAAGAGGAACTTTTTACTTTCTACAGCCCCTGACCTACTGAATTGTATGTCTGAGGAAGGGGCCTGGAGCCTGTGTTTTTAACAGCCTCCCTGGGTGGTCTTAAGCCCACTGAGGTTTGAGAAGCAGGGAAGCTCAGATTCAACAGGTACCACAGCCGAGGTATAGCTGTGGAGCAGCTGCTGAACGCAGAATTTGTTTTGTTTTTGTGCTGCTTTTGGAAATGCTCACAAACTTGCACTTCACAGCAATTTCGTGATGTTGTTCTGTGCTGAGAACCAGCTTGGTCGGGAGACCCCCACCCAGGTGGGCTGAAGGCAGCAAGAGAGGCAGACACCCAGCTAGTCAACAGAGTGGATCTATCCTGGGGACCAACAGCCTGAGAGCCTCCGGGGCTTGCAGCTCTCCAGGACTGAAGGCCCGGAGCAGAGATTCATCCACGCATTAATTTGCTCTTTGACAGGTGATTCTTATCAATACACAGGTGTTCTACATATACACATAACTCAAGAATACAACAAGTAGGCAGCTGCTACCCACCTACCACTAATTACGAGCTAAAAGGTATCCTCCACAAAGGAGCCATGGGGGCAGGGTAAACGCAACGTTTTTCAACAGTTCTGTCCTTATCTTTGCTCTGCCTAAGATGTAACTAGGTTTTTTTTTTTTTTTTTTTTAAAGATGGGGTTTCACCATATTGGTAAGACTGGTCTACAACTCCTGACCTCGGGTAATCCGCCCGCCTCAGCCTCCCAAAGTGCTGGGATTACAGGCGTGAGGCACCACGCCCAGCTTTTTATTTTTATTTTTAATATAACTAGGTTTTAAGGGAGGTTATGTGAATTGCCCATACTTTTTCTGTCTCACAATGTCTTGCAATACCAATATTGACATAAGATGTTTCTGGCAAGTGTCAGTGAGCTATTACAGGTGATAAAACTTCTTGTAAATATTTGCTCCTTGATTGTAAATTACAGAGGCTCTGTTGGAACAGGAGCTGGGGTAGATCTTGTAGGTCTTGCCCAAGGCTCAGGAGCTCATGAACTGCAACTCCTCTGTTTTACTGCTTAGTATTTTGATTAGAGAATAAATTCATGTGGTTTCAACATCATGTAAAATAGAGCTGTAGCAAAGAGTTTTCTTCCCACACTTGTCCCATAACCAGCCTCACTGGGTAACTGTTTTTATTTTATTGGGTCTAATCTAATTAGAGCGGATCCTCAGGAAAACTGAGAAATCTCCTGATCTGTGGCTCCTCTATGATCCCCAAATCTCTGGACTTGTAGTGTATGCATTTTTGCAACTAATTTTACTACCCTGACAAAAAGTCCATCAAATAATTGACTTATTTGAGTTAACAGACACCTTCTTTTACAGATACACTGTCTCTGAAAGATACCTGAGTTGCCAATATTTCACACTTTAGTATGAATTATTCTAATATGTTCTCTTTATGCAAATACAAGCATATGCAAATATATATATATTATATATATATATAATATATATATATAATATATATATGGACCAGGAGCAGCGGCTCATGCCTGTAATCTCAGCATTTTGGGAAGCTGGGTGTTAAACTCTAAATTCTTGAGGTTAGGAGTTTGAGACCTGCCTGGGCAATGTGGTGAAACCCCAACTCTACCAAATTTACAAAAAATTAGCTGGGTGTGGTAGTGCACACCTGTGGTCTCAGCTACCCAGAAGACTGAGGTGGGAGGATCACTTGAGCCCAGGAGGTGGAGGTTGCAGCAAGCTGAGATGGTGCCACTGCACTCCAGCCTGGGTGACAGATCTCAATCTCAGTTACCAAAAAAAAACAATCCCAAACCCCTTCCACAAATATTTATAGATAAAAGCTTTGCCACCTTTGCTGAACACAGCTTCCAACATAGAATACACGTCGTTCAGTGTCTTGCTTGTTTTACTGAATATATCATGCTATACTATTGTGTGGTGAACATGCAGGTTATCCCATCTGTTATACAGACACTGCCGAGATGACAAAGCTTATACGTGTTGCATGTTGCAGGTGCATACTATATATGCAGGATAAATTCCCAGAAATGGGATTGCTAAGTATGTGCATTTGTAATTTGAGAGATATTGCCAATTTCCACTCCATAAGATTAATACCAATTTACACTTCTATCAGCTTTGGATGAAAAATTAGTTTTCCCACATCGTTGCCAACACATTAAATTGGATTTATATAATTGGATTTTTACCAATCTGATAAGTGAAAAACAGTGACTCAATGTAGTCTTAATTTAAATTTATTATGAAAAGTTTTACATTTATAATATGTTTAAGGCCTATTTCTTTCTCTATGACTGTCTTATATTGTTTGCTTATTTTAAAAATTAAATCGTTGGCTCTTATATATTTCTAGGAGCTGTTTACATATTAGTGAGATGAGTCTTGTGCCTTTGATATAAGTTGCATTCAGTTTAGTGTTTCTCTTTTGTTGATTTTTTTTTGGTTTAGTGTACACAAGTTTTTATTTCTATGGAGTCAAATTTATCAGTCTCTTACGGTTTCTGAGTGTTGAATCACAGGTACTGAAACCTTCCCACTTTAAGAAAACACAGTGTGGTTTTTGTTTTGTTTTTTGAGATGGAATTTTGCTCTTGTTGCCCAGGCTGGAGTGCAATAGTGTGATCTCTACTTACTGCAACCTCTGCCTCCCAGGTTCAAGCAATTCTCCTGCCTCAGCCTCCCAAGTAGCTGGGATTACAGGCATGCGGCACCACGCCCAGCTAACTTTGTATTTTTAGTAGAGATAGGTGTTTTACCATGTTGGTCAGGCTGGTCTGGAACTCCTGACCTCAGGTGATCTGCCTGCCTCAGCCTCCCAAAGTGCTGAGATTACAGGCATGAGCCACTGCACCTGGCCAAAAACGTGATATATTCTATGTTTTCTTTTATTCAAATTTTGATCCTTTTGGAATTTATCCTGATGTATGCTCTGAGGAGTAGGTCCAAGCTTATTTTTTTTTCCAGATGACTATTTTTTTTTCAGCTAAATTAAGAAGCTATTTTATCATAAGGCGTTTATCATGAGTTCTTTTCTATATATGCATTTGAGTCTATTTCAGAACTTGCTACTCTTTTCCATTAGTTTCTCTTTCTATTCATGTTCATTCATGTTTCCACTGTTTTGCTTATTAAGGTTGGTAGTATTTAAAAATATGTATATTTCTTACAGAGACAGGGTCTCCCTATGTTGTCCAGGCTGGTCTCAAATTCCTGGTCTCAAGGGATCCTCCCACCTCAGCTCCCCAAAGTGCTGGGATTATAGGCCTGAGCCACTAAGCCAGACTCTAAAAAATGTATTTTGATATATGAAAGGGATGTTCCCCCTTATATTTGGAGCTCTTTCAGGCTATTCTTGCTTACTGTTTTTTCTGTTTGAACTTTAAAATCTAATATCTAATTACACAAACACAAAGGCTGGTATTTTTATTGAAATTGTTTTGATAAAAGCTGAAGTATAGCACACATACAGAAAAGTAAATAAATTGGGAGTATACAGCTTAATCAGCTATCACAAAGGGAACACACCCTCGTAACTATTACCCAGATCTGGAAACAGAACATTACCAGCGTGTCTCTTTGAGACAGGGTTTTGCTCTGTTGCCCAGGCTGGAGCACAGTGGTGCTATCTAGGCTCTCTGCAGCCTCTGCCTCCTGGGCTCAAGCAATCCTCCCAAGTAGCTGGGACTACCGGTACGTGCCACCATGCCTGGCTAATTTTTTATTTATTTTTTGTAGAGATGGGGTCTCACTATGTTGTCCAAGCTGGTCTCAAACTCCTGGGCTCAAGCAAAGTGGGCTCAGATCCCAAAGTGCTGGAATTGCAGGTGTGAGCCACTATGCCTGACCCTTATTTCTTGTCATAGATTGGTTTTGCTGTATTTTTAAAAAGACTTTATATAGATGTATTCTTTTGTATCCGACTTATTTTGCTCAACATTTTATTTGTGAGGTTTATTTATCCACATACCATGAACATTGTAACACATGGCTTTTGGTACCCATGTAGACACAATTCTGTTGGATATTTACTTGTGAAAGGAATTGCTAAGCTGTGGGATATGCACATTCAATTTCAGAAAATACCGCCAAACTGTTTTCCAAACAGACGTGCGACAAATTACCCCTCCAGAAATGTCTGTGGATTCCAGTTGTTCCACGTCCTTGCAGCACTTGGACTTTTTGTTAATTCCGGTGTGTGTGTAGTGGTAATTAATTGTGGTTGTGCATCTTATTTTATATGTTTATTGGCCATTTAAATATCCTCTCTTGGGACATGCGTGGGATTGCTTTAAATTTATACATTAACTTCAGAGAATTGGACCTACTCATGGTGTTACATCTTTCTTTCCAAGAACACAGTATATATTTCCTTTTGTTCAAATCTGTGTCCTTTAGCATTGTTTATAGTTTTTTAGTGTATGTCTTGCGCATTTATTGATAAGCTTATTGCTAGGTATTTTACATTTTTTATTGTTATTGTAAGTGGACTCTTTCCTAACTGGCTAGTGTGTGTGTTTTTTTTTTTTTTTTTTTTTTTGAGATGGAATCTCACTCTGTCACCCAGGGTGGAGTGCAGTGGTATAATTTTGGCTCACTGCACCCTTTGGCTCCCAGGTTCAAGCGATTCTCCTACTTCAGTTTCCCAAGTAGCTGGTATTATAGGTACCTGATACCATGCCTGGCTAATTTTTGTATTTTTAGTAGAGATGGGGTCTCACTATGTTGAACAAGTTGGTCTTGAACTCCTGACCTCAACTGAGCCACCCGCCTCAGCCTCCCAAAGTGCTGGGATTACAGGCATGAGCCACTGTACCCCAGCCTTTTTTCTTTTTTGGAGACAGGGTCTCACTGTGTTGCCCAGGCTGGAGTACAGTGGCTCAATCACGGCTCACTATAGCTTCAAACTCCTGGGCTCAAATGATCCTCCCACCTCAGCCTCCCAAGGAGCTGGGACAACAAGCATGGACCATTGTGTTCAATTAATTTTTGTATTTTTAATGTATAGACAGGGTCTTGCTATGTTGCCCAGGCTGGTCTCAAACTCCTGGCATAAGGTGATCCAAAGCACTGAGATTATAGGCATGAGCCGCTGCACCTGGCCCCTGGTTATTGTTTATAGCAGTTTCTTAGTTGATTCTCTCGGCTGTTCTAGATTTATAATCATCTCATCTGTAAGTGGAAATAAGTTTATCTCCTCCTACTTAATTCTTGTATCTCTAATTTGCTGATATAATTGCATTGGATACTATCTCCTGTACAATGGTAGTGAGCACACTTGTATTCTTTCTTTTTTTAGTGGGAATGCTTCTAGTGATTCTAAGTTATGCAAAATGCTGCCCTTTATCTGAGGTTGAGATATTTTATCATGTTAGGTAATTATCCATCATTTCCTACTTTTCCTGATTTTTGTCAGGAAGGGGTGTTGAATTTTGTCAAATGCTGATCTAGCATTTACAGATCTCCCAGAATCTATTACAGTTGTCCTTTTGTATACTTGTGGGACTGGTTCCAGGACCCCCCAAAAGTTGGCAAAATCCGTGGATGCTCAGGTACCTTATGTAAAATGGCATAGTATTTGCATATAAGCTGCTCTCATCCTCCTGTGTAATTTAAATCATCTCTAAATTACTTATAATAACTATTGCAATGTAAATACTATGTAAATAGTTGTTATACTGTACTGTTTGGGGAGTAATGATGAGAAAAATGTCTTTATATGTTCAGTACAGAAACAATCATTGTAGGCCTCACTACTTTTTTTTTAATTTGCAACTTTTGTGGGTATGCAGTAGGTGTATGCATTTATGGGGTACAGAAGATATTTTGATGCATGTATGCAGTGCTTAATAATCACATCAGTGTACATGGGGTCTGCATTTACTCAAGCATTTATCTTTTGTGTTATTATCCAATTATACTGTTTTAGTAATTTTAAAATGTGCAGTTATTGACTTCAGTCACCCTGTTGTGCTATCAGATACTAGGTCTTATTCATTCTGTCTATGCTTTGTACCCACCAACCATCATTCCCACTTCCACCCATTGACCACCCTTCCCAGCCTCTGCTAACCACCCTTCTTCTCTCTATCTCCTTGAGTTTGTTTAATTTTTAGCACCCACGCACAAGTGGGAACATGTAGTGTTTATCTTTCTGTGCCTGGCTTATTTCAGTTAACACAATGACGACCTCATGTGGTTACAAATGACAGGATCTCATTCTTTTAATGGCTGAGTAGTACTCCATTCTGTATATTTACTACATTTTCTTTCCATCTTTCTTTTTTATTTTTATTTTTTGAGATGGAGTCTCTCTCTGTCACGCAGGCTGGAGCGTATTGGCGCGATCTCAGTTTACTGCAAACTCTGCCTCCCAGGTTCAAGCAATTCTCCTGCCTCTCAGCCTCCTGAGTAGCTGGGACTACAGGCATGCACCACCATGCCCGGCTAATTTTTGTATTTTTAGTAGAGATGGGGTTTCACCATGTTGGCCAGGCTGGTCTCAAATTCCTGACCTCAGGTGATATGCCTGCCTCGGCCTCCCAAAGTGCTGGGATTATAGGCATGAGACACTGTACTTGGCCTCTTTCCTTCTTTCTTTCTTTTCTTCTTCTTCCTCTTCTTTTTTTTTTTTTTGTCTGAGACAGGGTCTCACTCTGCCACCCAGGCATGATCAGTGCAATCATGGCTCACTGCAGCCTCAATCTCCCAGGCTCAATTGACTCTCCTACCTCAGCTTCCCAGGTAGCTGGGACTACAGGCATACTGCCATGCCTGGCTAATTTTTGTATTTTTTTTGTAGAGACAGGATTTTGCCATGTTGCCGAGGCTGGCCTCGAACTCCTGGGTTCAAGTGATCCTCTGGTCTCAGCTTCCCAAAGTGTTGTGATTACAGGAGCAAGCCACCAAGATCAGCTCACATTTTCTTTATCTATTCATCTGCTTATGGACACTCAGGTTGCTTCTAAATCTTGGCTATTGTGAATAGTGCTGCAATAAACATGGGAGTGTAGATATGTCTTCAGTATACTGATTTCCTTTCTTTTGGGTATATACCTGGCAGTGGGGTTGCTGGATTATATGGTAGCCTAAACGATATTTTCAATCTGTGGTTGGTTGAAACTGCAGATGCAAAACCACAGACACAGAAGATTGATTGTGTTATGTTATATTAAGAAGCTTCCTAGTATTGAACCATCCTTGCACTCTTGGAATAAAGTCTCTTTGGTTCTTCAGTGTCCTGTGCCACCCAACTGGAGAAGCTCCTTTAACTGAGCCAATAACTACTGTGGACTCTTGTGGACATGGACAGGGCCAGTACCCATAGACTTAAGTCTCCTTTCCTGCAGTAAGAAATTATTGGTTTGATTCTCTTCCAAGAAACCCCACTTGAAGTCCTTTCTGGTATCAGGGAGAGTAGAAACTGGGTTTTCCCATGGAGTTAGAAAAAACTGCAGTCTTTTCCAGTTTAGCTCTCTTCTTTTTGCTAACTTTTGAAACAAAACAAAACATATTAAAACCTCAAAACAAAAACCAAAGAATCTAGATCCTGTTATAATCAGCTTTGTTTATATAATGTTTTGGAGGATGCCCCAATGACCTTTTAGAGTCTCTGGGCTGTTATAAAACTAAACTTGGAACTCACTTCCCTGGTGTTTCTCAAGAAGAGTAGAAAAATAAAAAAGTTAAAATAGTGTAGGTCAGTAACAAAGAAAAGCCTTTAGGTTCTTGGTCACTGGAGAATGTGATACCTAATCCCTAGAAACAGGTACACACTTGTCCAGGCAGCCCAGTGGTTAAGACGGTCCCTGCTTTGCAGCTACTGTGTGTGTGACCTCCGACAAGTTACCTCATCCCTCTGGTCCTCCGTTTCCTCATCAATTTGAGAAGATAATAGTATTGAGCCCAGGAGTTCAAGACCAGCTTGGGAGCCATGGCAAAACCCCATCTCTGCAAAAATATTATAGTACAAAAAATTAACTGAGTGTGCTGTTGCATGCCTGTAATCCCAGGTATGGAGGTTATAGGTGTGATGGCCAATTTGGAGGCTGAGGTAGGAGGATTACCTGAGCCTGGGGAGGTTAAGGCTGTAGTGAGCGGTGATCGCGCCACTGCACTTCAGCCTGGGTGACAGAGTAAAACCCTGTCTCAAAAAAAAAAGAGAGAGAGAGGGAAGATAATATTTCCCAACTCCAGCCTTGTTGTGAGGCAATTTGTTAATACTTGGAAAGTTCCCTGGGACATAGTAGGCACTTGGTGAATGTGGGAGGAGTCTTTGTGGGGATGAGACCATGCGGTAGGGATTGGGCTGGGTGGTCCCTGCATTCATCAGCCATTTCCGACCTTCACTGACCCTAATCCTCTTGCAGATATCTGCAAGGTGTGCTTAGACAAATGAGAGGCTTGTTCTCAAGGTCTGGGCTTCTACCATGAAGCAAAATAAGTTTAAAAAAAAAAAAGTCTCCTTTTCTCAGTGTTTAGGCTTTAGGAAGAAAAGGGATGGAGCTGAAGTTTCCTTCAGGTAGGCATTTTGGGCAACACGTCTATGAATGAATGGGAAGAGGAGCTGGGCCAATGCTCTTGGCTCCTGACCAGGCAGTCCTGAGGGCTGTAACTCCGAGCAAGGAAGGGAGTGCTCTTACAAGCGGGCCAGTGGCTTTCGAATGGAGAATCTGCAAAGCGGGTCTCTGGGGTAGTGCTGCACAGAGAGTACGTGGTGTTTGTGTTTGAGAGGGTGAAGAGGGCATTTTTGCTATGGGCAGAAGGGGCAGTTTTTTGTTGTAGATGAGCAAGTAGGGAGAGCCATGGGAAGGATCTAGTTGGTTAGTGCCCAAGTACTGCCTCTCAAGGTGAATTCAGAGTAGCACTGGGCTGGCTTTCTTTTGGGGCTTCATTGATGAAGCATGAGCCAGGTTGGAAACTTCATCACCAGCTTGCTGTGTCCAATGAGCAATTTTCTATTGTTAAAATTGGAATATAACTTACTTAAAATAAAATTCTTACTTAAAATATGTCTTGGAGTGTGGTGGCATGACCATGGCTCACTGCAACCTTGACCTGGCTCAAGTGATCCTCCCACCTCCGCCTCCTCAGTAGCTGGGACCACAGGTGCATGGCACACCATGCCTGGCTAATTTTTGTATTTTTAGTAGAGACAGGTTTCTACTAAATTTTGTATTTTTAGTAGAGATGGGGTTTCACCATGTTGCCCAGGCACGTCTCAAACTCCTGAGCTCAAGTGATCTGCCCTTCTCGGCTTCCCAAAGTGCTGGAATTGCAGGCACCCAGACCGATTTTATTTTGTTTTTTTTGACAGGGTCTCACTCTGTTGTGCAGGCTGGAATACAGTGACGTGGCCATGGCTCACTGCGGCTTTGACCTCCCAGGCTAAAGCGATCCACCCGCCTCAGCCTCCTGAGTAGCTGGGACCACAGGTTAGCACCATTGTGCCTTGCTAATTTAAAAAAAAATGTTTTTTTCTCTAGAGACAGGGTCTCCCTATGTTGCCCAGGCTGTTTTCAAACTTCAGGCCTCCAACCCTTTCCTTCAAATGGTCCTTTAACCTCTGCCTCCCAAAGTGCTGGGAATTCCAGGTGTGAGCCACTGTGCCTGGCCAAAGTAAACAATCTTGAGTGTTCAGTTTGGTGGTATAGTAGTTTCCCAGAGCTTCCATAAGAAAGTACCAAAGTACCACATTTGGTGGCTTAAAGCAACAGAAATGTATTCTCTCACAGATCTGGAGGCTAGAAATCCAGGATCAAGGTGCTGGCAAGGATCTCTCTGAAGGCTCTAGGGAAGATCTTTCCCCGCCTCTTCCCAGCTTCTGGTGTCTGTGTGCAATTCTTGGTGCTGCATGGCCTGTGGACCTTACTCCAGTCTCTCAATCATCACGTGGACTTCTCCCTGCATCTGTCTCTCTCTTTTTTTTTTTTGAGACACAGTCTCACACTGTCATCCAGGCTGGAATACAATGGTACATGCGATCTTGGCTCACTGCAACCTACACCTCCCAGATTCAAGTGATTCTCTTGCCTCAGCCTCCTGGGTAGCTGGGGTTATAGGCACACACCACTATGCTCGGCTAATTTTATACTTTTAGTGGAGATGGGGTTTCGCCATGTTGGCCAGGCTGGTCTTGAACTCCTGAACTCAGGTGATCTGCCCACCTCTGTGTCCCAAAGTGCTGGGATTAGGTGTGAGCCACCATGCCTGACCATCTCTCTCTTCTTATCAGGACACCAGTCATTGGATTGGGCCTACTAATCTGGTGTGACCTCACTCTAATTTGACTAATGATGTCTGCAAATAATCTGTTTCCAAACAAGGTCACATTCTGAGATTCCAAGTAAGATATGAATTGGGGGCAGGTGGCACTGTTCAACCCAGTACAGATATGTTTTATTGACAAGTACGTATACCCATGAGACCACCGCTCCAACAAAGAAGAGACAGAACATTTCCTCCACCACCACCACCCACCCCAGATAACCACATTTCTGATTCATATCACCATAGATTCGTTTATTAGCCTGTTCTTGCATTTGGATAGCTGGAATTGTGTAGTGTGCACGCTTTTGTGTCTGGCTGCTTTTGCTGAAAATAACGTTTTTGAGATTCGTCCACGTTGCTGCACAAATCAGCAGTTTGTTTCTTTTAATTTCAGAGCAATATTCCACTGTCTGACTATGGCACGGTTCATACGTCCAGTCTTCTATTGGCGGATATTTGGATGTTTTCAGTTTTGGAAGTGCCTATGACTCACAGTACGAGCACAGCAGCAATATGCATTCTTGGTCATTTGCCTTGTGGCCATAGAGTTGACTTTCCTAGGTTAAATTCTAGGAATGGGATTGCTGGGTCAGAGGCTAGGTATGTGTTTAATTTGATTAGAATCACCAGTCTTCCAAAATGACAATCCCAGCTTATACTCTGAAGGGCGATGTGGAGGGCCCCAGTTACCACGTATTCTGTGAACTCAAACAGTGATTTTCTTGGTGACAGATATTTTCTTTGATATGTAGAGGGGGATAACCCTTCTGTAGAAGTTCCCATCTCAAGCTAAACACCCTTCAACTGCTGCCGCCTACCCTGCTCCTTTTGCTTTGTTTTCTTATGTCTCCTCCTGCTCCCAGGAAGCACAAAGGCCTGTTAGAGGCCGTTTGTCTACGGTCCCAGCACCAGTGTGGATGCTCCATAGTCTGTTCTTTTACTCTTGAGTCACCTTGCTAGTTACAGGTCAGAAGGTGGAGGTCAGGGGTCAGGGGTCAGAGGTCAGAAGCTGGAGTCCTTCAGAAGAACATCAGCAGCTTCCTTGAGCAGGAAGGACCCATTGACTAGTTCCACAATGGGTTTCTTTCTTGCCTTCTTTCACAATCAAGTAAGTCTTTGCTCACAGATCTCTATTGATAGTGCAAAAGCAACAGCAAAAAAGGAAATGATTCAAAAATCAAAGGGAAAGCCTAACTTTTTCCAAAACCCATTTTTTTTTTTGGATTCAATAAGAGCTTCATTTTGTTTTTTAAAAAATCAAAATCCAGAAGAGTTATAGAATCCATTTGGGTCACTTGGAACGAGTTGTTCCTACGTTCACACCAATCAGTGCTCTGTCTTCTAAATACTGAACTTCAGCAACAGCTTGTGAATTTTAAAAATCAGCATAAATACAATAGACAAATAAGAATGCTCACTTTAAAATAGAGAAAAGCTGGAAATAGCCCAAATGTTCCAAAGAAAGGGAATGTCTAAATTATGGCATGTAGACTTGATATTGCATACAGCTACTAAAATAGTCTTTGAAAAGAAATATAATCACAGGGGTTATGTGGGAGAAAAAAAGAGTTGAAAGTTTATACATGTAGTGTGCTTCCAGTTTTGACTTAAAATGTCTATTCTATTCCTAGAAAACAAGATGGCAAGAAAAACATCCAACTATTAAAAATGACTGAGTAGTGGCTGGGTGTAGTGGCTCTTGCCTGTAAGTCCAGTCGGATCTCCTGTAATCCTGGCACTTTTGGAGGCCAAGGCAGGCAGGTTGCTTGAGCCCAGTTTTGATCCCAGCCTAAAGACATGGCGAAACCGTTTCTAAAAAAAACAAAAATGAGCCAGGCATGGTGGTGCACACCTGTAGTCCCAGCTACCTGAGAGGCTGAGGCAGGAGAATCACTTGAGCCCAGGAAATGAAAAGTTGCAGCAAGCCAAAACTGAACTCCAGGCTGGGCAGTAAGAGTGAAACCTTGTCTGAGTTGGCAGAACACTACATAGTTCCCAAGAAAAATGAAGTCTGTATTTTAATATTCTGACCTCGATAATAAATCCAATGTAGATGAGAAACTATACCCTTGACCCATGGTTTTGTATATAGCTCATTAACTTGTTAAATAAGGAGTTCTGAGCTCTCCAAGATACCATTTTTGAACTGAAGTGACCTAAAAGAACAAAGGGTTTAAAGATGGCTTTAAAAAGGTTCCATTCCAAGGAACTAGAATACCAAGGTTTCTATCCTGTGAAACTTGGTGATGTAAAGGAGATGCTAAAATAAGAATCAAAGGGATATTAAAGGTTCAGATAGAAGGGCCATTCTTCCCATTTAGCCCACAAGGGGAAGGACATTATGCTCCAATGCAGTGGGTAGAGCTGTCCTCCCAAAATTCTAGCAATCAGTGACCACCAATTGTTTCTTCAGAAAAAGTAATCCACTGGCCGGGCACGGTGGTTGACACCTGTAATCCCAGCACTTTGGGAGGTTGAGGCAGGCAGATCACCTGAGGCTGAGAGATCGAGACCAGCCTGTCCAACAAACCCCATCTCTACTAAAAATACAAAATTAGCCAGGCATGGTGATGCATGCCTGTAATCTCAGCTACTTGGGAGGCTGAAGTGAATCGTTTGAACCCAGGAGGTGAGGGCTGCGGACAGCTGAGATCACGCCACTGCACCCCAGCCTGGGCAAGAGAGTGAAACTGTCTAAAAAAAAAAAAAAAGAAAGAAATTCAGAAACAAAATCTGTATATTAACGTATTACAACACACATTAAAAAAATCATACATACAGCATCTTTTCATTTTTATTACTCAAAGAAGTTTCATTTTTTATTTAGCTTTCTGACTCTGTGCTTGCACCTTCAACACTTTCACAACGATTTTCTGCTCCTCGATAAGGAAAGCACGCTTGATCCTGTCACGAACACATTTAGCACACATGGAACCACCATAGGCCCTGCTGACATGTTTCTTTGTTTTGGACAATCTCATAAGAACTTTAGGTCTTACAGCACGAACCCCTTGAAGCCTGCCTGGGCACACGCCACATGCTGATTTTGGTGCTTTCCCAAACTTCTTGGTATAAAGGTAAACAATTCTATTACCAGGGGTCCAGGATAGCCTAGTTTTGTTAGAGGCTGTATTGTAGGAAAGCCTACATCGGTATGTCAAACGCTGGACCATTTTGAGTGCCTGCACACAACGTCCCCGGAAGAGGAAGAAGAAAACCCAAAACCCATTTTTTACTGCCAGTGATACTAGTGAGTAATAACAACAGCAAATACCAAGACAGTGTGTATTGTCTGCCGGCTCATGTTCTGAGTTTCCTATATGCAGAAATCCAGTAAATCCTTACATAGCCCTTTGAGGTCAGAATTTCGTGTCCAGCCCAGTTTACAGATGAGCATGCTGAGGCAAAAGAGGATCCTCACCTCGCCCAAGGCAAGGTGGAGCCAGAGTTTGAACCCAGGTGTCAGGGTCTGTATCTTTTTTAAAAAAAATTTTTATTTTTGAGACAGTCTCACTCTGTCACCTAGGCTGGAGGGCAGTGGCATGATCTCAACTCACCGCAGCCTTCACCTCCCAGGTTCAAGTGATTCTCCTGCCTCAGCCTCCTGGGTAGCTGGGATTACAGGCGTGCTCCACCATGCCTAGTGTGACCTCCCTCTAATTTGACTAATGATGTCTGCAAATACTCTGTTTTAGTATAGACAGTTTCTCCATGTTGACTAGGCTGGTCTCAAACTCCTGGCCTCAAGTGATCCCCCTGCCTCAGCCTCCCAAAGCGCTGGGATTACAGGTGTGAGCCACGGTGCCAGGCCCAGGGTCTGTATTTTATACTTGCATGTTTTCCCTTAGGTTCATTTACAGTCTAGAAATGTAACCACATTTATTTAAAAAGGAAACTTTGTATCACTAGCATAAATGGAAGATCCACGTTGCTTGACATAAATAGATGATAACCATAAAAAATGAATACTCTGACCTAGTGTGGTGGCTCATGCCTATAATCCCAGCACTTGGGGAGGCTGAGACCAGGAGTTTGAGACCAGCCTGGGCAACATAGCAAGACCTTGTTACTACAAAACAAAAAAATAAGATAATTAGCTGGGCATGATTGAGTGCGCCTGTAGTCCTAGCTATGTGGGAGGATGCCTTGTGCCCAGAAGTTCGAGGCTGCAGTGAGCCTGCTTGTGTAACTGCACTCCAGCCTGGGCAACAGAGTGAAACCCTGTCTCAAAAAAAGGAGAAGGAGAAGAAGAAGAAGAGCACTCGATGTAACAGCATAACATGATTCTAAATAGCACCTATTGCTCCTTCCCCATTTTAATTTTTAAAATTTCTTTTCTTTTCTTTTTTGTGGAGGGGGAATGGAGTTTTGCTCCTGTTGCCCAGGCTGGAGTGCAATGGTGCGATCTCGGCTTACTGCAACCTCTGCCTCCCAGGTTCAAGCGATTTTCCTGCTCAGGCCTCCCGAGTGGCTGACATTACAGGCATGTGCCACCATGCCTGGCTAACTTTGTATTTTTAGTAGAGATGGGGTTTCTCCATGTTGGTTAGGCTGGTCTCAAACTCCTGACCTCAGGTGATCTACCCACCTCAGCCTCCCAAAGTGCTGGGTTTACAGACGTGAGCCACCATGCCTGGCCTATTTTTACTTTTTGTTTCTAGCTTTGCATGGATGATCCTTACTCATTTTTAAAGTGGTTTGTGCTGCTTTTGGTGTCATATATAGAAAATTTTGCCCAAATCAAAATTACAAAGATTTTCTCCTAGAAGTTTTAGGTTTTACAGTTAAGTCTATGGTCCATGTAAAGTTAATTTCTTTTTCTGTTTTTGTTTTTTTTGAGATGGAGTTTCACGCTTGTTGCCCGGGCTAGAATGGTGCGATCTTGGCTCACTGCAACCTCTGTCTCATGGGTTCAAGTAATTCTCCTACCTCAGCCTACCGAGCTGGGATTATAGGCACACACCACCACACTGGGCTAATTTCATATTTTTAGTAGAAACGGGGTTTCATCATGTTGGGCATGCTGACCTCAAACTCCTGACCTCCTTGACTTCCCAAAGTGCTGGAATTATAGGCATGAGCCACAGCACCTGGCCAAGTTAATTTCTATACATGGTATGAGACAAGGGTTACGTTTAATTTTTTATATACATATATAAGGGTGTCAAATAGTTTCCGCAGTGTCGATTGAATAGACTCCTTTGCTCTGTCTTCTTTGAATCTGACTTTTCTCAGAGACTGGGAGGCTTGAGGCTCACAATTGCTACAAGGATAGAAAGGTATCATTATTTGGCTATGCTCTATTTAAAGCAATCGGCACGTGGTCAGCACCCAGGATATACAATTTCCCAGATTTTGCTAACTGCTTTTTTGTGGTTTGGCATTTAGGTGCTTTCCAGGTTTGTTTTGTTGTGCTTTGCTTCAAGTGTAAACAGGAATGCAGTGGATATTTCAGGCATTCAGCTTTTTCTTCTTTGAAATTATTTTAGAGTATATTTCTGGGTCTTTCTCCATACTACAAATCAGTATAAAAAGTGGACCCGGCTGGGCACGGTGGCTTACACCTGTAATCCCAGCACTTTGGGAGGCTGAGGGATCACGAGGTCAGGAGTTCAAGACCAGCCTGGCCAAGATGGTGAAACCTCGTCTCTACTAAAAATACAAAAATTTTGATTGACAAGCCTAAGGTAAAGACAAACAAACAAACAAACAAAAACCCAAAAATTAGCTGGGCGTGGTGGTGGGCGCCTGGGATCCCAGCTACTGAGGAGGCTGAGGCAGGAGAATTGCCTGAATCCGGGAGGCAGAGGTTGCAGTGAGCCAAGATCATGCCACTGTACTCCAGCTGGGGTGACAGAGCGAGACTCTGTCTAAAAAAGAAAAAAAAAGTGGACCCATGCACTCTGCCAGAAGCCATGGATTGCTTTTGAATTAGCCCTGCTTCTAACCAGAGGGAGCTCCCTGGGAGGTTTAACACATGGAATCAGGCTGGGTGCACTGGCTCTCGCCTGTAACTGCAGCGTTTTGGGAGGCCAAAGTAGAAGGACCACTTGAGCCCAGGAGTTCAAGACCAGCCTGGGCAACTTATCAAGACCTTGTCTCTACAAGAGAATTGTAAAACTTAGCTGGGCATGGTGGCACGCACCTGTAGTCTCAGCCACTTGGGAGACCGAGGCAGAAGGATCGCTTGAACCTAGGAGTTTGAGGGAACAGAGCGAAGACCCTATCTCAAACAACAACAACAACAGCAAAACAAAAAAGAAAAGAAAAGAAATAGAATCGTCCCCTTCCCTGGGGAAACTGTCCTGCTTTCTGATCCGTGCCCCCGTCCCGGCACTGTCTCCCTGGTCCTCTGATTGGTGGTTTCTTATCCTCCCAATAGCTGCATACGCTTTCCTGTGATATTTTATACTTATTTATTTATGTATTTATTATTTTTTGAGACAAGGTCTTTGTCACCCAGGCTGGTCTTTCTCTGTCACACATGGCTCACTGCAGCTTGGAATTCCCAGGATCAAGCCTCTTGAGTACGTGGAACTACGGGTATGCCATCACATCTAGCTAATTGAAAAAAAATTATTTGTATAGATTAGGTCTCATTATGTTGCCCAGGCTGGTCTCAAACTCTTGGGCTCAAGCAGTCTTCCTGCCTCAGCCTCCCAAAATGCTGGGATTGCTGGTGTGTGCCACTGCACCAGCCCAGTATTTTTTTTTTTTTAACAAATAAACTTGTTTAAGTAAAAAAAGGTGAGTGGCTGTGGGGAAATCTAACTCCATGTAGGTAGTATCTGGCCCAAGAGTGCTGTGGTAGATACCTGGCTGTGTTAGGAAATGCTGACTAAGGGATCGTCCTGTTCTCGTGGTTCTGTTACTTGTAAAGATGGCGTGGATTTTCATGTTTTGTTTCACCTGAGCTTGGGAGATGCCCTTGGGATATGGTGTGGCACTGAGGTTTCCAGATGTGCTAACATTGATCACAGATATGTGGCACCCACTAGAAGTGTATAGCCTGGATCCAGGAGTGTGTTTGATCAAATTCATTCAGATGTCTTTGGGTCCCATGGGAAAATGCATGTCCAGAGACCCAGCCAATCTTGTTTGAGAAGCAGTCATTTGAAAATAAATGCCACAGGCCTGGAGACGATCTGATTTCAGGCAGAGGTCAGAAACAGGAGGAAAGCACAGTATTCTGTTTATATCAGACATCTCGGCAAAGCTGTTCCTCTGCTACTGCCTCTGCTTGCCTCATGGGGAAAGACTTAATCAGAAAGGGAGATGAATTTCACGTTTAGCAACCCTCAGTGAATTAATGAATCTAGGCATTTAGCGGCATTGGCTGCCAACATCGGCAAAGAGTGGAGCGTAGTTGTCATGTGCCTTCTGTTGAAAGAACACAGCACCACTTGTATTGTGACAAAGGGCTTGAGCTTGAGTCTGTTCCCGCTGCAAATGTGCAGAAAGAGAAGACAGCGGAGGCCAGGCGTGGTGACTCACGCCTGTAATCCAGTAATTAGGGAGGCTGGGGTGAGAGGATTGCTTGAGCCCAGGAGTTTGAGACCAGCTTGGGCAACATAGTGAGACCCTGTCTCTACAAAAAATAAAAATAAAAATTAGTCAGGTGTGGTGGTTCATGCCTGTTGTCCCAGCTACTGGAGAGGCTGAGGTGAGAGGATCACTTGAGCCCAAGAGGTAGAGACTTCAGTGACCTGTGATTACACCACTGCACTCCAGCCTGGGTGACAGAGGGAGACCCTGTCTCCCCAAAAAGACAGAGGAACATGTTGAACTGCACCATGAATCTGCAATCGGGAAACTCTAGGCTATCGCCTGGGGAAACTTCCTAAAAGAAAAACTTTATGTGCAGATCTTGCAGGATTGTTGCCTAGGTACACACATGCCATGGTGGTTTGCTGTCTCCATCCCCCTGTCACCTACATCAGGCATTTCTGCCAGTGTTATCCCTCCCCTCCCCTACCCCGCCAAAAGATCTGTACAGGTACCCCAGAAATTAAAGTACAATTAAACCCTACGTAATAGAATTGGAAAATGCCTTAGCTTTCTAAGACCGATTTGGACTAAAGTAAAAACAATGAGAAAGACAGACTAGAAAAAGAAGTAAAGACAGGCCAAGCAGACCTGAAACTACTCTGAAATTATAATTAAAATGATTTCTTTCCTTGGATTCCTTTTTAATTTAATTTAATTTTTTAAATTTTTGCTGGAGGTTGGTTTATTTTATTTTATTTTATTTTTTAGTAGAGACAGGGTTTCCCCATGTTGGCCAGGCTGGTCTCAAACTCCTGACCTCAAGTGATCCTCCTCAGCCTCCCAAAGTGCTGGGATTACAGGTGTGAGCCACCATGCCCAACTGTTGTACACTTTATTTATTTATTTGAAGACAGGGTCTTGCTCTGTGGCCCATGCTGGAGTGCAGTGGCATGATCATGGTTCACTGCAGCCTTGACCTCCCTGGCTCAAATGATCCTCCCACTTCAGCCTCCCAAGTAGCTGGGACTACAGGCACCTGCCACCACACCTGACTAATTAAGAAAAGTTTTTTTTGGTAGATACGAGTTCTCACTATATTGCCCAGGCTGACCTCAAAGCCCTGGGCTCAAGTGATCTCCCGGCCTCGGCCTCCCAAAGTGCTGGGATTACAAGGGAGAGCCACCACACGCAGCCTGTACACTTTAAAGTGGTAAATTTTATGGCATACAAATTATATCGTGATTTTTAAAAAGAAAAAAAAGTCTTAAGAGGCACATCAGAGATTTAAAGAATAACCATAGAAAATGGAACATGGACTCTATATTAAATCATATTAGAAATTTATTAATGTGAGGGTTGTGTGATAATGATATTGTGATTATATATTTTAAAAATCCCTACATGCTGGCAAAATGGCATGTTTGAGATTTGCTTTAAAATATTCCTGGAAAAAAACTGGGGGGATGAGTGAAACTGGAATGACAGAAGATTGATATTTTTTTGTTGTTGTTTTGAGACAGAGTCTTGCTCTGTTGCCCAGACTGGAGTGCAATGGCACGATCTTGGCTCACTGCAACCTCCACCTCCTGGGTTCCAGCGAGTCTCCTGCCTCAGCCTCCTGAGTAGCTGGGATTACAGGTGTACACCACCACGCCTGGCTAATTTTTGTATTTTTAGTAGAGACAGGGTTTCACCACGTTGGACAGGCTGGTCTCAAACTCCTGGCCTCAAGTGATCTGCCTGCCTCGACCACCCAAAGTGCTGGGATTATGGGTGGGAGACAC
This sequence comes from Ateles fusciceps, assembly GCA_036589455.1. Taxonomy (NCBI): domain Eukaryota; kingdom Metazoa; phylum Chordata; class Mammalia; order Primates; family Atelidae; genus Ateles; species Ateles fusciceps. Next base: position 16,212,809 of record JAZHEH010003205.1, read on the forward strand.
TGCACCAGCCAGATTGATAATTTTTTTTGTTTTTGAGACAGAGTCTCGCTCTGTCGCCCAGGCTAGAGTGCAGTGGCATGATCTTGGCTCACTGCAACCTCCACTTTCCTAGGTTCAAGTGATTCTCCTGCCTCAGCCTCCCGAGCAGCTGGGATTAGAGGCACCCACCACTGCGCCCAGGTAATTTTTATATTTTTAGTAGAGATGGGGTTTCACCATCTTGGCCAGGATGGTCTTGAACTCCTGACCTCGTGATCCACCCACCTTGGTCTCCCAAAATGCTGGGATTACAGGTGTGAGTCACCGCGCCCAGCCCAGATTGATAATTTTTGAAGCTGAGTAACAGCTATTTTGGGGTTGGTTATACTATTCTGTCGTGTTTCAGTTTGTTTTGACAAATTCCATTATAAAAAGCTGTAAACAATAAATCAAATATGGCAGAGAAAAAAGTCTTGACTAGTCCTGAATTCTAGAAAGTTCCTCTTCCAGCTGAAGATTCTGAGCTGGGTCCTATGGCAAGGACAGCACACTTTTGTCCTCAAAGGCCTCCTGACTGGAGACTGAGCTTCAGTTTGAGAGAGCCACCTGAACCACTCCTAGAAGTTGTTTTGGGTTGGGGCTGAGCTGGTGTGTGGAGCATTTTGGAGATGGTGTACATTTATGTTGTATCAGTTAGCGTCTACTGTGTAACAAACCACCCTAACACTTAGTGGCTTCAAATAAATAAATATTTATTATATCTCATGATTCTGTGGGTGGACCAGGATGCTGGGATGGCTTGGCTGGGGCCAGCTCTTCTAGGATGGCCTCCCTTAAATGTCTGGGGCTTCAGCAATGCCTCCTCTAGCAGGCTACCAGGATTACTTACGTGATGTGAAGGCTCCCTGGCAGTGAGAGAGGGAAAGTCTCAATGCACAAGTATGTCCCATTGGTCACAGCAAGTCACATGGCCAAGCCTAGATCCAGGGGGTAGAGGAATAGAGGCTCCTTTGCAGATTGGACCTGGAATCTAAGAGTGCTGGCCAGCCTGACTCAGACCACCTCTCTGAATGCAACTGACATCTAGGTGTGGAGTGGTCCTCTGTTACTCATGTGCCCCACGTCTGGAATCTCTTGCCACTGTTCAGGACAGGGTTGGTTGGTAAAATGTTACTTAGAAATATAGATCCCAGGCCCAGGCATGGAGGCTCACACCTATAATCCCAGCACTTTTGAAGGCAGAGGCAGGCAGATCACTTGAGGACAGGAGTTCAAGACCAGCCTGGGCATCATAGTGAAATCCCATCTCTGCGTAAAAAAAAAATTTAGTCAGGAGTGGTGGCTGGAGCCTGTAGTCCCAGCTACTTGGGAGGCTGAGGCAGGAGAATTGCTTGAACCAAGGAGGTGGAGGCTGCAGTAAGCTGAGGTCACGCCACTGCACTCCAGCCTGGGCAAGACAGCGAGACTCCATTTCAAGAAAAGAAAGAAAGAAAGAAAATTAGATCCTGGGCTTGGACTAATGGAATTAGCCAGAAGAAACAGTTCCTAGTTCTGCTTTTGTTTGTCTCCCTTTTTCTGCGGCCTAAACTCAGATTTCAGTCCTTTTCTCACTCCACCTCCTCTTGTGTTGAACATCTGGGACTCACTGCCTGTGACCACATTCTTAAGGGCAGACTGGCTTGATTGGAAGGGAGAAGATGGGGTGGGGTGGGGTGGTGACTGTGTGGCCTTGGGCCAGCTCCCTTCCCCTCTGGGGTTTTGCTTTCTCATCTCTAGGATGTGGGATTGTATGGAACAGCTCTGAGATCTTTCTGGTCCTGTCCTGCTTATAGGGAAGTGTTCAAGTAGAGCAGGTGATTCAATACTATGTCCCTTGGGAACACACACACACACACACACACACACACACCCCTGCCCTTTGCAATGTTACTTTGCAGCTCCTTTATCAAGAAGTAGAGTCTGTCCTCCCACCACATACCTTGAATCTGCTTTGGGCAATGTGATGGAAATGATAGCGTGATTATTCTGAGCCTAGGCCTTAAGATACCTTGACTTATTTGCTTACTTTTCTGGAGCCCTGCTTCTGCTGTAAGAACAAGTCAAGGCTAGCCTGCTGGAGGATGAGACATCCCAGATAAGGCCAACCTAGACTAGCCAGCACCCTGCCAATCCACCAGCAGGAGCAAGGCTACCCAAATCAGCTGAGCTCAGCCTGAATCAGTCAAGTCCAGCCTAGATCAGCCCAGCCCAGCCTGGAACAGCCAAGTACAGCCCAGATTAGCTAAGTACAATGTAGATCAGCTAAGTCCAGCCTAGATCAGGCAAGCACAGCCTAGATCAGGCAAGCACAGCCTAGATCAGCCAAGCACAGCCCAGATCTGCTAAGTATAGCCTAGGTCAGCCAAGCCCATCCCCGATCAGCCAAGTTCAGCCTAGATCAGCCATATCCAGCCTAGATCAGCCAAGTTCAGCCTAGATCAGCCAAGCCCAGCCTAGATAACCTAAGCTCAACCTGGATCAGCAGAGCCAAGACTAGATCAGCCATACCCAGCCTAGATCAGCCAAGTCCAACTTAGATCAGGTAAATTCAGCCTAGATCAGCCATACCCAGCCTAGATCAGCCAAAGACAGCCTAGGTCAGCCAAATTCAGCCCAGGTCAGCCAAGTCCAACCCAGATCAGCCAAGTCCAGCCCAGATCATCCCAGCCCACCTTGGATCAGCTGAGCCAAGCCCAGATCAGCCAGTCCAGCCTAGATCAGCTAAGTCCCAGCCAACCTTTAGTTCATGAAAAATAACATGTGATTGTTTTCAGTCACTATATTTTGGTGTGATTTGTTATACAGCACATTGAGTGGGTGCTTGGGGTTTCTCACTGGCTGTGTGTGTCCTGAACATGAAACTGTACCACCTCTTAAGGGCTGGGGTACAGGCTCTAGTGTTAAACTGCCAGGATTCTAATCCAAGTTTCATGTTCCTTTCCTGGGGAGGTGGTCTTGGTTTTCAGACAGAGGACAGAGGAACCAAAAACAAAGCAGTTATCTTAGGAGAGGAGGGGGCAGTGAAGTCCACAGGATGAGCAGGGCCTTACTGTCCCAACTGGTGGACATCACAATGCAGGCCCAGCACAAGAATTTATTTATATTTTTTGTTTTTTGAGACAGGGTCTCACTCTGTTGCCCAGGCTGGAGTGCAGTGGTGCGATCCTAGCTCACTGCAGCCTCGATATCCTGGGCTCAAGTGATCCTCCTATCTCAGCCTCCCAAGTAGCTGGGACTATAAGCATGTACCACCACATGTGGTCTAGGGAGTTTGTTTTTTTTGAGATGGAGTTTTGCTCTGTCAACCAGGCTGGAGTGCAGTAGTGCAATCTTGATTCACTGTAATCTCTGCCTCCTGGGTTCAAACAATTCTGCCTGAGCCTCCCAAGTAGCTGAGATTACAGGCACCTGCCACCATGCCTGGCTAATATTTGTATTTTTAATAGAGACAGGGTTTCACTATGTTGCCCAGGCTGATCTTGAACTGCTGCCATCAGATGATCCGCCTGCCTCAGCCTCCCAAAGTGTTGGGATTATAGACATGAGCCACTGTACCAGGCGGGAGTTTTTTTTTTTTAACTTAGCTTTTATTAAGTGAAAGTTATATCTGTACCTGAATTAAAGAATCAAATAGACCGGGCATGATGGCTCATGCCTGTAATCCCAAGCAGTTTGGAGGCCAAGGCAGGCGAATCACCTGAGGTCGGGAGTTCAAGACCAGCCTGACCAACATGGTGAAACCCCGTCTTTAAAAAAAAAAAAAAAAGAATCAAATAGTTCAGTGTGACATTACACACAATAGCAGGTCTCTGCCTGTTCCATTCTTCCTGTTTTCTACTTCCCAGACACAGGACTTTCAACTTTTTTATTTTTATTATTTATTATTTATTTATTTATTTATTTAATTTTTTTTTTGAGACAGGGTCTCGCTATGTTGCCGAGGCTGGGGTGCAGTGGCTATTCACAGGTACGGTCCCACTACTGATCAGCACAGGAGTTTTGACCTGCTTCGTTTCCGACCTGGGCCGGTTCACGCCTCCTCAGGCAACCTGGTGGTCCGCCACTCCCGGGAGGTCACCATATTGATGCCGAACTTAGTGCGGACACCGATCGGCATAGCACACTACAGCCCAGAACTCCTGGGCTCAAGCGATCCTCCCACCTCAGCCTCCTGAGTAGCTGGGACTACAGGCATGTGCCACTGCGCCTGGCAGGACTTTCAACTTAATAAAGTCCACAGGATGAGCAGGGCCTCACTGCCCCAACTGGTGGACATCACAACACAAGCCCAGTGCAAGAATTTATTTTTTATTTTTGTCTTTTGAGACAGAGTCTCACTCTCTTGCCCAGGCTGGAGTGGCAGGCTCTCTATATACCAAAGATATATAGAGAGCATTGTTTTTTCTTTTTCTTTCTTTTTTAAGACAGGGTCTTGCTCTGATGCTCAAGCTGGAGTACAGTGGCATCATCATGGCTCACTGCAACCTCTGCCTCCTGGCCTCAAGCAATCCTCCTACCTCAGCCTCCCAAGTAGCTGGGACTACAGACGCATGTATCGCACCAGCTAATTTTTGTATTTTTTACAGAGACAGGGTTTCACCATGTTCCCCAGGCTGATCTCAAGCTCTTGGGCTCAAGTGATCCTCCCACCTCAGCCTCCCAAAGTGCCACAGGTGTGAGCCACCGTGCTCTCTTGGCCTAGAGAGCATTCTAAATAGCTGTGTCTTCATTTGAGGCCATATCTATTGATTTCCCACCAGGGAAGATTTACCTCTTGTGACCCCCTTCCCTCTCCACACACCTGCCCTCTCTGACCTTCGTCTTCCCAGTATCCTTAAGTCATGATTCAGTGAAATTAATATTCACTTTTTACTCATTACTGTGACTTTGAAAATGCTTTTCACCACTGAACGATGTAGACTGCTATGACAGCTTTTACTTCTTGTGCAACTTTCTCTGCATGAATTTCCCAATGACTGCTGTAAGCCCCGGGGGATGGGCAAGTATGTTCTCAAACTCTCACTCCACCCTGTGCCAGCTCTAGAGAGAGAGACAGAGACAGAGAGAGACACAAAGAAAACAAGACAGAGAGATACAAAGAGAGAGACAGAGAGAAATACACAGAAAGAGACAGAGACAGAGAGAAATAGAAAGAGAGACAGGGAGGTAGAGACAGAGAGACACAGGGAGACAGAGATGGAGAGGGAGAGAGAGACAGAGAAAGAAAGGAGAGACAGGGAGAGAGGAAAAGAGAGAGACAAAGAGACTGAGATAGACAGAGACAGAGAGACAAAGAGACACACAGAGAAGCAGACAGAGGCAAGCCGAGGGTCCTCCCGGGACTGGGCAAGGCCACTCTTTTTTTGTGATGGAGTTTTGCTGTTACCCAGGCTGGAATGAAATGGCACTATCTCGGCTCACTGCAACCTCCGCCTCCCGGGTTCAAGCCATTCTCCTCCTTAGCCTCCCATGTAGATGAGATTACAAGTATGTGCCACCATGCCCAGCTCATTTTGTATTTTTAGTAGAGACAGGGTTTCTCCATGTTGGTCAGGGTGGTCTCCAACTCCCAACCTCAGGTGATCCGCCCGCCTCAGCTTCCCAAGTGCTGGGGTTATACACCTGAGCCACTGCGCCCGGCCTGGGAGGGCTGCTCTTTTGGAGACAGGTGGCAGCAGACCACTGCTCAGGCTCCTTTGGCAAGGAGGGGCCTTGAGGCCTGGGGGCTGTGTCCTTTTCAGGGGCTCCACGAGCAGCCTGCTTTCCTGTGTCCTGCTGCCCCAGTCCTGGCGTCTGTGTCGTTGGGAACTCACTCTGTTCTCCCCAAACTTCCTCATGGTTTCTGCATTTTCATGGGGCCCAGGCTCGGGATGAGCAGGTGTGGCTCGGAGGCGGCCGTGCCCCATTATTCATCACTTCCTTTTCTTCCCCATCAGGGTCTGTGGTCTCGGGTGCATGGCAGGGCTCTGCGTTGGGGGCTTCTCTTGAAGATTTCTGAATGAGGAGGCTACTAGGAGAATCTATGGGGCAAGGCCAGGGCAAAGAGTGTGGCTCTGGTGTGTGTGCCTATTGGGCCAGCCTGGGGTCGGAGCTATGGGATCCACAGTTCTGTGCACAGCAGAGCCATGGCCACAGGAGCAGAAAGCCACTGGCCAGGCCCCTGTGGCAGGCAGGCAGAGCCCAGGAGGTCTAAAGAGCTGTGAGTCACAACTCACAGTTACAGACCGGCCCTGAGGGACGGAACTTCCCCCCACATCCAAACCTGTACATGGAGGCTTGCAATGGTTTATTCACAATTCCCAAAACCAGAAACAGCCTAGACACCCTTCAACTAGTGGACAAACAAGCAGTGATTGGTCTGTACAGTGGAATATACAGGGGAGAGACACACAGGGAGACAGAGATGGAGAGGGGAGAGAGAGACAGAGAAAGAGGAGAGACAGAGACAGAGGGAGAGGAAGAGAGAGACAAAAGAGACCGAGATAGACAGAGACAGAAAGAGACAAAGAGAGACACACAGAGAAGCAGAGAGAGGCAAGCCAGGGTCCTCCCAGGACTGGGCAAGGCCTCTCTTTTTTCTGAGATGGAGTTTTGCTCTGTCACCCAGGCTGAAATGAAATGACACTATCTCGGCTCACTGCAACCTCCACCTCCTGGGTTCAAGCGATTCTCGTGCTTTAGCAAGAAAAAGGAAGGAACTACATACGGTCCCCAACTCATGATGGCTCCACTTACATTTTCATTTTTATTTTTTATTTTTGAGACAGATCTCACTTTGCCACCCAGGCTGGAGTGCAGGACTGTAAACACGGCTCACTGTAGCCTCAACCTCCTGGTCTCAAGTGATTGTCCCCACCTCAGCTTCCCGAGTAGCCAGGACCTCAGGCGTGTGCCACCATGCCTAGCAAATTTTTTGTGGAGATGAGGTTTCACCGTGTTACCTGAGGCTGGTTTCTAAGCGCTGAGCTCAAGCAATCTTCCTGCCTTGGCCTCCCAAAGTGCTGGGGTTGCAGGCATGAGCCACCATGCGTGTCTCACTTACAATTTTTTGACTTTACAATGGTGTGAAACCATCACAATTTTGAAGTAATGCACAGTATTCAATAAATGACTTGAGATATTCAATACTTCATTATAAAATAGACTTAGTGTTAGATGATTTTGCCCAACTTTAGGCTAAGTGTTCATGTTTCAGGGAGGCTAGACTAAGCCAGGGTGTTGGGGAGGTTTGCTGCATTAAATGCATCTTTTTTTTTTTTTTTTTTTTTTGCAAGGCGACAGCGTTGCTCTGTCGCCCAGGCTGGAGGACAGTGTCGCTACCTTGGCTCACTGCAGCCTCTGCCTCCTGGGATCAGGCAATTCTCCTGCCTCAGTCTCCTGAGTAGCTGGGATTACAGACATGCGCCACCATGCCTGGCTATTTTTTGTATTTTCAGTAGAGAAGGGGTTTCACCATGTTGCCCAGGCTGGTCTCGAATTCCTGGGCTCACGCAATCCTCCCTTCTTGGCCTCCTAAAGTGCTGGGATTACAGGCATGAGCCACCATGCCTGGCATTTTTTTCGGGGGTGGGGCACGTCCTCTTTTTTAACCTGCCCCGCAGACTGAGTCATTCATGGCCCTCGACGTGTGAACTACACCACCTGTTCATTCTTGGTCCTGCTTTTGTTGAGGCCCCAGGCTGCCAGCTGGTGTCATTGCAACTCACTCATGGGCCGGGGATGCTGGGGGTGTCCCGAAGTCGTTTCTCGTGTGAGCCCTGTCCAGTTGCCAGGGCAGGGTGGTCCTGTGCAGGCTTTGTGTGCGGTGGGCACGGTGGCTCCTCCAAGCCTGTGGCTGATGGCTGAGTGGTAGCACTGCTCTTACATAATCAGTTTCTCCCCCTCCTTTCTCTTCCCAGAGCCAAGTTTCACACTGAGCAGCTGCAGTCGGAGAAATCAGAGAAAGCGTCACCCAGCCCCAGATACCGAGGGACCTGCCAGGGACTCTCTTCTCCTGCTCCTCGGAAAGGAAGACCCTGAGGTCACTGGCTCAGACCCACTCCTGGGCTGCCATGGGACTCGCAGCCACTTCCCCCTGGCTGTCCTCCATGCTGCCGGGCAGATAAGGGCAGCTGCTGCCCCTGGGGCACCTGCCTGCTCCCGCCGCCCGACCGCTCCTCCAGGGCCACCCCTTCCCTGACTGAGTGGCCACCTCTGCTGCCCCAAGGCCATGTAGGCCACGCTCAGGCCTCCATAGACACTCCACTGGGGATGGTTCCTGAGCTCTTGGGGGGCACGAGGAACACTACCATGCCCTGGGGCTTCGCCTGGCTACACTGTGAGTATTGGGGTGTCTCTGGGGGACCTGCCCTGGGAGGCCTTGGCCAAGATCCGGGCTCTGCCATAGCTGTAGCAACCAGGGCATTCTCGCTGGTGAGAAGCTGTGATGCTTCCCAGCTGGACTGCAGACATCCTGTGGGATTCCCACGGCCACCCTCTGCCCTGTCTGCTGCTGACCTCAGGCTCCAATGGGCAAGCTGGGTGGGCGGTTCTGGCTGGGTGGGCATGGTCCCCAGGGTGGTCTTAGGTCGGGGGCAGGCACTGGGGGTAAGTGGCAGCATCTCACCTTTCCAGGCTCTTGGGCGCTGGGGAGCTGTGTGCAGGCAGCGGCGGCATAGTCCTGGGCGTGGCTGGTGGGGGGTGGGGCAGGAGCTGGTGAAAGTGTCCAGGAACCCAAGACCCATTGCAGAAGAGCAGCCAGGTGCCTGGAGAAGGCAGCCTGTTCCCCCTCCAACTCTCTCTCCATAACAGAACAGAATTCAAAAGCAGAAAGATAACATTGTTGGTAAAAAGAAAAATAAGTTGAAATGAGGACAGGAAGTAAAAAAAGGATCTGGAAGCCTCTCATGTCTGCTGGGTGGGACGCCAGACCAAGATCCCTTCACTCTCCAAGATTCAATTTAATTGACTCAAATTCATCACATTTTTCTGGTGCCTTCCACATGCCCATTGCAGTCACTCCCATGACAACAAGGACCTTGCTGTCTCGTGCCTCTGTCTCCAGCACCTGGCACAGGGTTGAGTGCTCAGAAACTATTTGAGGTCGTGGATATGAGCCGTGGAGGGGATTCAGAGAAGAGTTGGCTTCACCCTGGCCCTTGTGAAAAGATACAACAAAGGGTTGGGACATTAGGGACAGGCGGTGGACCTAGTGTTCTGGAAGCGCCTAGGTCATGAGGATCAGGGGTGCAGCATGGGGAATGGGCTGCTGGGAATGGTCTGGAAGATGGGGTGGTGTTCATACAGGTAGACCTGAGGTCATGAGGCCTGTGTTCCAGAGAGAGGGACAAGTGTGAGCAAAGGTTCGGCGATAGGATGATGAAAGGCCAGGCTGGAAGCTGGTTTGGACGCGGGTGGCTGAGGCCTTGGAAGCCAGGCAAAGCGTGCCTCCCTCTCCCATAGCAGACAGCCCTGGAGGATTTGAGAGCCGGCGGGGGTGGAGTCGTGCTTGGGAGTTCCTCTGCTCTTGAAGATCAGTCTGGCTGTGCTTGTAGGAGTTGCCGTTGTTACTGTCTGCACAGGAGGAAATGAGGGTCATTCTGGAGGTGGAGGTGTGAATGAAAGGCAAGGGATGCTGAGCTGGTGGCTCACGCCTGTGATCCCAGCACTGTGGGAAGCCATGGCATGCCTGTGATCCCAGCCCTGTGGGAAGCCATGGCATGCCTGTGATCCCAGCACTGTGGGAGGCCATGGCATGCCTGTGATCCCAGCACTGTGGGAGGCCACGGCAGGAGGATGGCTTGAGGCCAGGAGTTTGAAACCAGGCTGGGCAACATAGTGAGACCCCATCTCTAAAAAAAAGAAAAATTAGCCAGTATGGCAACATGCACCTATAATCCCAGCTACTCAGGAGGCTGAGGTGGGGGGATCACTTGAGCCCAGGAGATTGAGGCTGCAGTGAGTGAGGATTGCATCACTGCACTGCAGCCTGGACAACAAAGTGAGACCCTATAAAAAAAGAAAGAGAGAGAGAGAGAGAGAGAGAGGGAGAGAGAGAGAGAAAAGAAAAGAAAAGAGAAAAGCAAGGGAGAGGCAAAAAAGCTCCAGGAGGTGTGTCTTAGGACTGGGCTAGGACTGGCTGGGGGATGAGGGAGAGGAGGGGCAGCAGATTGAGATGGGGGCTGGTGCTCAGGGGCTGAGGTGCTGAGGAAGTGGGGCTGCCATAAGCAATTAGTACTCTTCGGGTGGCTTAGAGCAACAGGAACGTATTGTCTCACAGTTCTGGAGACTGGAAGTGTGAGTTCAGGGGTGTCCACAGGGCCAGGTCCCCTCCAAAGGCACTGGGAAGGAGCCTTCCTTGCCTCTTCCAGCTCCTGGCGGCTTTTGCCCTCCTTGGCCTGTGGCCGAGTCGCTTGGATCTGCCTCTGTCTTCATGCGGCCAGACTCTGTGTGTCTCTGTGTCCCCTATTCTTCTTCCAGGGACACTTGTCATTGGATTTAGGGACCTGCCTAAATCCAGGATGGGCTCATCCTGACATCCTTCATTTAATAACGCCTGCAAGTGGCACAGGACAGCCAAGCCCCCAAGTGGGGCTTAGCCTAGGAGGGTTCTTGGCTTTGGCTCAGAGAGAATTCAAGGCAAGCTGATGTTAGAAGAAAACAGCTTTACTGAAGAGGTGTTACAGCTCCGTGCCAGCTCCTGCAGAATAGGGCTGTGCCAGTGGAGTTGTACTGGGGAGCAGCTCAGGGCCATTTGCAGTCATGTTTATTCCCCACTTCTAATTGCATGCAGATTAAGGGGCAGTTTATGCAGACATTTCTCTGGAAGGGGTAGTAACTTTTGGGTCACTGGGTCATTGCCGTGGAAAGGAGTGGTACGCCCAGGTGTGGCCATGGCAATGGTAAACTGACAGGGCACACTGCTGGGCGTGTCTTTTGGAATGCTGCTTCCGCCCATCCATCCCTGTTTCCCCTTTGGTCCAGTGTCAGAGCTCCACCTCTGGAGTTGGTCCTGCCTCCTACTTCACAGAGACCCTGTTTCTAAACAAGGTCACACTCTGAGATTTGGGTTAATGTGGATTTGGAGGAGATGCCATTTAACCCACAGCACAGGTTCAGATTTGGTCCCTGGGGCTGGGAGTGACAAGGCTTACTTGTCACTGCACATACGGTCATCTCAGGGAGGGGGCAGGTCCCTCTTGCCCCCCCCACCTGGGGCCAGGGAACCATGAAGGGAGCACCATACTCATGTGGACCTTTCTTCAGCCTCTCTCTGTCTTGCAGGTTGTTTTATTTATTTTTATTTTATTTTATTTATTTATTTTTTTGAAACTGAGTCTTGCTCTGTTGCCCAGGCTGGAGTACAGTGGCACTTTCTCAGCTCGCTGCAACCTCTGCCTTCCAGGTTCAAACAATTCTCATGTCTTAGCCTCCCAAGTAACTGGGACTACAGGCACCTGCCACTGCGCTCAGGTAATTTTTGTATTTTTAGTAGAGACGGGGTTTCACCATGTTGGCCAGGCTGGTCTTGAACTCCTGACCTCAGGTGGTCCGTCTGCCTTGGCCTCCCACAGTGCTAGGATTACAGGCGTGAGCCTCCGTGCCCAGCCTGTCTTGCAGGTTCTTGCCTCTGGGGTAAGATGAGGGCAGGGGGGTGTCTCTTGACCAGGGTCAGGGGTGGCACTGGCTGTGGAGTTCCTGGTGTGCAGAGCACGTGGGGGACAGTGGCCTTGAGGTTGGAGCTGTGCTGCCCCTGCCTGGACCCTGTTTGTTAACCTGTTTCTCTGGGTGGGCGGAGGCAACAAAACAAGAAGCTGATACTTAGGAGTGATGTTTGGACCGCAGCCGTAGAGGAAGGTCGCCCAGCTGCGGGAGGGGCAGATCGTCTGTGGACAGGGCTTCCAGGGCAACCTGTGTGCCCACCTTGCCAGGCTGAGAGGCTCGGTGTCACTCCAAGGCACAGTCCCTGCCTCGAGGCCACAGCTGCCGGGTCCCCAGGGCCCCAGAACAGGACACAGAGAAGGGCAGCTGCTGTAGGATTGGGGGGTGGAGTAGATGGCCAATGGTGATGGCCACACAGGAAAAAAGACCCAGTGTGGACAGAGGTACTCATTTTTTTTTTGAAAGGAAAGCTGAAATTGTGAATTTTTATGTGAAATCCCTGTGGACCAGAGGTGGCCGTTGGGACACCAGCCTGCAGCTGCTGCTCTAGGTCTGAGGTTCCAGACCAATGGTCACAGCTTTACCTGGGAACTTGTTAGAAAGGTAGATTCTCTGGCTGCATGCTAGACCTGCTGAGCAGACTCCGGGGCGGGGCCGGATGAACTGTGCCTTAACCAGCTCTCAAGAGATGCTGATGTCTGCTCCCATTTCTACCCCCTTAAGACAGATCCTCAAACGCACATGTAAAGTGTTCAGCACACTGGACTGTTTAACTGCTTTATGGATTCACATACCAAAGTCAAGGTCATGAGTGAATGGGGAAGGTGGTACTGGAGACAGAGACCAGGTAGGGCTGGTGCAGGCAGGGGGAGACCCTGGTGGGGTGATGGGGGGAGAGAAGAGTCTCTGGGAGGCTTTGAAGGAAGTCTGTAGTGGGAGGGGGTACCCAGCATGGGCAAAACATGATCCCAGGAGGCAGGGATGATCTTGAACTGCAAGGGTGGGTGCCAAGCTGAGAGGTTCAGGACTTAGGACAGAAAGGAGGCAGATATCGAAGGGGCAAACACTGGTTCAGTTCATGTTTATCTGTCCTTCTGGCCCAACACTGTGTCAGGCACAGGGAAAGAAAAGAGAGAGGAAGTGCAAGACAGATTGCAGACTTCCAATCTTGCAAAAAAATGTGGGGCTGTATGGGGCACAGGGCTTGAGGAGACCTGAGGCTCTGAGCTGAGCAGGGGCACTCCTGGTGGGAGGTCCCAAAGGAGCAAAGGCCAGGCAGGAACCCTGAGCAGGGCAGGTCTGGAGAGGGAGGTGGGGAAGTGGCAAACGGGTGGTGTGGCCCAGACCAGAGGGGCGGTAAGTACAAAAGTCTTCCAAGATGCTGGGGGAGTGGGGGAAAGTCCAATCAGTAATTTCTACTCATAGCTGCGGGTGGCTCAGGGAGGTGACTCAGCCTGCCTGACTGCTTTTGCCAAAAAAAAAAAAAAAAAAAGAGGATGGCTATTGCTTTTGTCTATAACAATAATAGATATGGATTATAGCACATAAAAAATGTAATGCAAGGCCAGGTGTGGTGGCTCATGCCTGTAATCCTAGTACTTTTGGAGGCCAAGGTGGGAGCATCGCTTGAGCATAGGAGTTCGAGACCAGCCTGGGCAAAAGAGCAAGACCTCGTCTCTGCAAAAAAAATTTTTTAAAATTAGCCGGGTGTGGTGTTGGCACCTGCAGTCCCAGCTGCTGGGAGGCTGATGTGGGAGGATTGCTTGAACCCGGGAGGTCGAGGTTGCAATGAACAGTGACAGTGCTGCTGCATTCCAGCCTGGGTGACAGAGCAAGACCTTATTTCAAAAGAAAAACACTAAAAAATCTCCCGTAGAGATTTGGTACAGTCATGCTGTGAACACAGATAGTGTTAAGTGATGCTGTTTTTCAAGTTCACGTAGCACAGGCGAAGCTTTGACAATGTGATTTTTATTGGACACATGTATTATAACGGGCCATGTAGGCCATTTCCAGATTTTCACTATTATAAAATAAATGCTGCTCTCTCTGTTTTTATTCACACTTTTTTGGTTATATCTTTTGCTTTTCTTCCAATTTATTTCTAGAAGTGAATTTAGAGGGTGAAAGAGTGTGGACATTTTTAAGGCTTAGTGATTGGAAGAGTGGATACTATCAAATCCATTAATAACAAAAATTACTGAATTGCTTTCCAGGACAGCACTCGCCTCACTACTTGGCCAGCATCGCCATGAACATATTATACAGCATAGTTTTTGGGTTTTTTTTTTTTTTTCAGACGGGGTTTTTGATCTTGTTGTCCAGGCTGGAGTGCAATGGTGGGATCTAGTACTAATTATTAATTATTAAAACAAAATGAGCTTTTAATAATTTTAATAATATGGCCAGGCACAGTGGCTTATGCCTGTAATCTCAGCACTTTGGGATGCTGAGGCCGGAGAATTGCTTGAGCTCAGGAGCTTTGAGGCCAGTCTGGCCAACATGGCGATACCCTGTCTCTACAAAAAATACAAAAACTTAGCTGGGTGTGGTAGCCCCTGCTTGTAATCCCAGCTACTTGGGAGGCTGAGGCATGAGGCACAAGAATTGCTTGAGCCCAGGAGGTGGAGGTTGCAGCGAGCTGAGATTGTGCCACTGTACGCCAGCCTGGGTGACAGAGCAAGATTCCGTCTTAAAAAAAAAAAAAAAAAAAGCTGGGTGCAGTGGCTCCCAGCACTTTGGAAGGCTGAGGAGGGTGAATAGCCTGAAGTCAGGAGTTTGAGACCAGCCTGGCCAATGTGGTAAAACCCCATCTCTACTAAAAATGCAAAAATTAGCTGGGCATGGTGTTGGGTGCCTGTAATCCCAGCTACTCGGGAGCTGAGGTAGGGGAATTGCTTGAACCTGGGAGGCAGTGGTTACAGTGAGCTGAGTCGGGCCACTGTACTTTAGCCTGGGCAACAGAGGGAGACTCCCTCTCAAAAAAAAAAAAAAAAAAAAAAGCTGGGTGTAGTGGCATGTGTCTCTCATTCCAGCTACTCAGGAGACCGCAAGAGAGGATCGCTTGAGACTAGGTGTTTGAGACAAGCCTGGGCAACATAGCAAAACCCTGTCTCAAATAAATAAATAGCCCCAACAACCCAAAACCACAAAAAACTTTTTCAATTGAATATATGAAAAATGGGCTGAACACAGTGGTTGATGCCTATAATCTCAGCACTCTGGGAGGCTGAGGCAGGAGAATTGCTTGAGCTCAGGAGTTTGAGGCCAGTCTGGCCAACATGGTGATACACTTTCTCTACAAAAAATATAAAAATTAGCAGGCGTAGTGGCATGCAACTGTAGTCCTAGCTACTTGGAGGCTGAGGCGGAAGAATCGCTTGAGTCTGGGAGTTCAAGGTTGCAGTGAGCCATGATTCCACGACTGCACTCCAGCCAGGGTGACCGAGGGAGGACCCTATCCCCCTGAAAAAAAAGAAAACTTGGCCGGGCGCGGTGGCTCACGCCTGTAATCCAAGCACTTTGGAGGCCAAGGCGGGCGGATCACCTGAGGTCGGGAGTTCAAGACCAGCCTGACCATCATGGTGAAACCCCGTCTTAAAAAAAAAAAAAAAAGAAAAAAAAAAATAAAAGAAAAAAAGAAAAGAAAAGAAAACTTATATCTGATTGTTTTAATGTGAATTTATTTATTTGGTTTATGAGTCTAATCTTTTGGATAGTTGCTGGCCTTTTTCTGTTTTATTCTTTCTGCTCTGATGGACTTTATTCATATTTGTTACGAATTCTCTCCTATTTTTTCTGTTAAGGCACATGGAAATCATAAAGGCTGTTTTTGAAGTCACAGTGATCCCCCAGTGGCAAAAGCTGGTAATGTTTCAGCGGCTCATTCTCATTTGTGGCCAGTGTGAGATCTGCTTAACGTCCCAGAATGACCAGACTGGAAGGCGCTACAGACCCACTGGCACAGTTAGCTGAGAGGGACACTAAGATCAGATAGGGCAGGGAAGAAAGTGGCGTGGGTGACTGAAGAGTCATTTGTCAAGTTGGAACCAGAATCCAGGATGATTGATCTCCTGAATGCCTGGCTGGAAAACCCAGCAACGAGCTTTGAAAACCTCTCATCCGGACACCAGGGGCTGAAGTTGTCCTGGGCGGGAGGTTGTGCCTGCCCCATGGAGCGAGAGAAGCGGGACACCAGATGTCGACCCTGGGGCGTGCCTCCTGTGGGGCTCTGGTGACTGGCGTGGGGTGGGTGTGGACCCTCTGGACTGTTCCTGCCTGCCTGACTTTGCTGTTCTGGAGCCAGACCCAAGGGAAAGCATTCGGATCCTGTCCCCCCCCACCACACCTTTCCTATCAGTGCGTGTCACCTACAAGAACAGATGATGGTCACTCGGCTTTGGACGTTGCAGACGGTGTGGATGAGATGCAGGGTGCTCATGTGCCCTTGTCGTGTGTGGTCCACAGATCTTGGGATCCTCCTCAGCATGGCCTTGGGGAACGAGCATTTGGAGATGTGGCCCTTGACGCAGAGCGAGGAGTGCACTGTCACGGGTTTTCTGCGGGACAAGCTGCAGTGCAGGAACCGACTTCAGTACATGGTAACCACGTGGGCACCAGCTGTGTCCCTGTCCCTGAGTGCTAGGGCTCACCTGGCATAGGTCTCTGGACATTCAGGGCCCTTCCTAGGACCTGTGTCAGCCCTGAGCAGACCATGGCCCATTTCTCTGCCTTTCTCTGAAACCTACCCATGCACCTGGTCTGCACTTACCGACCCCTCTCCTGCCATCTCCTGGGGCCGCCAGCCCTCCTCCTTGGTCTCACTTTAATCCTTCATGGCGGCACTCACCGTACGACTGACTCAGGAACGGACCCCTGGAGTTCTTTGAGGAACCCCAGGCACTTATTAGCCGGGGGAGATAAAGACCTAGAAATTGGAGCGTTGGTTCTTTTTGTAGAGTGGAAATGTCTGTGTGGCTCTATGCTTTTTTTTCTTTGTTTCTTTTCTTTTTTCTTTTTTTTTACTTTTTCTAAAAAACTTTTCCTTTTTTTTTTTTTTTTTTTGAGACAGGGTCTTGCTCTGTTGCCCAAGCTGGAGTGCAATGGCATAATCTCAGCTCACTGCAACCTCCACCTCCCAGGCTCAAATGATCCTCCCACCTCAGCCTCGCTAGTAGCTGGGACTACAGGCATGTGCTATAGTCCCATGCCCAGCTAATTAAAACTTTTTTTTTTTTTTTGAGATGGAGTCTTGCTGCCCAGGCTGGAGTGCAATGGCATGATCTCGGCTCACCTTAACCTCCACCTCCTGGGTTCAAGCAATTCTCCTGCCTCAGCCTCCTGAGTAGCTGGGATTACAGGTGGGTGCCACCACGCCTGGCTAAGTTTTGTATTTCTAGTAGAGAAGGGATTTCACTGTGTTGACCAGGCTGGTCTTGAACTCCTGACCTTTTGATCCACCCACCTCAGCCTCCCAAAGTGCTGGGATTACAGGTGTGAGCCACCATGCCTGGACAAAACATTTTTTTAAGTAGTAGGGTTCACCATGTTGCCCAGGGTGGTCTTGAACTCCTGGGCTCAGGCAATACACACAATAGGTGTGAGCCACCATGGCTGACCTATGTATCTTTGAAAATTAATTAATTTTTAGAGACAGGGTGTCACTGTTGTCTAGGCTGGAGTGTAGTGGCAAGGTCACAGCTCAGTGTAACCTCAGACTCTTGGGCTCAAGTGAATCTCTCTCCTCAGCCTCCCAAAGTGCTGGGATATCAGGCATAAGCCACTGTACCTTGTGAGTGGCTTTTTTTAACAGCTTTACTGACATATAATTTATGTATTTATATATGAGATAATAATTCTCTCCCTTAAAGTGCACAACCCAATGGTTTGTAGTGTATTCACAGAGCTGTGCAACCATCACATAATAATATGTTCTTCTTGAAGTAGCATGTCCTCACTCTTGAGCCTGAAACTTCTGCCTTAACAGGAACTGTGTGTTTTGTTCCACGTTCCCTGTGTCCCAGAGGAAAGTGAGCTGTTTTTATCCCAGTTGTGAGCCAGGCATACCTCTCTGTACAGGACCACCTCTGCCATCAAAGGGCTGGGCCCTGAGTCCTCTCCTCTTACATCAAAATTCATCTGGAGGCCAGGTGTGGTGGCTCATGCCTGTAATCCCAGCGCTTTGGGAGGCCAAGGTGGGAGGATCATTTGAGCCCAGGAGTTCAAGACCAGCCTGGGCAACATGATGAAACCCCATCTCTACAAAAAATTAAGACATTATCTGGGCGTGGTGCCACACACCTGTAGTCCCAGCTACTTGGGAGGTTGAGGTGGGAGGATTGCCTGAGCGTGGGAGGTTGAGGCTTCAGTGAGCCATGATCCTGCCCCTTCACTCCAGACTGGGCGACGGAGTGAGACTAACTTTAAAAAAAAGATCATCTGGGAGGTTGGGGAGCCTGCTGGTCGTTTCTACTTCTGGCCTCATGGTTTGTTCTTGTGCCTGTCTAGAAATACTACTTCCCCATCAACTACAAGATCAGCGTGCCTTACGAGGAGGTGTTCAGAATCGCCAATGTCACCAGGCTGGTGAGACTCCCCTGCTGGGCTGGGGGGACCCTGCCTCCCATGACATCCAGTGGGCCCCATCCTCAGAGGTGCACTGGACTTGGCAGGTGGTGCTGGTGGCCTGGGGCCTCTCCCCAGCCCCGAGAGCAGGCTGGCCCTTGGCTCATGTCTCGCGGGGTTGCAGTGACTTCCCTGTCTCTGCAGCAGAGGGCCCGGGTGAGCGAGCGGGAGTTGCAGTATCTGTGGGTCTTGGTGAGTCTCAGTGCCGCTGAGTCGGTGCAGGATGTGCTGCTCGAGGGCCACCCGTCCTGGAAGTATCTGCAGGAGGTACAGACGCTGCTGCTGGATGTCCGGCGGGGCCTCACGGTGAGCCGCGCTGCGGGGGGGCAGGCAGGGCGCGTGTGTGCACAGGTGTGTGCATGTGCGTGTACATGTCTATGAGGTGTGGCCAAGGGCTGGTGAGGGCAGGGGTGAACACGTGGAAGACGGGCACCAATCGAGGGGCGTGGGAAAGTGGGGGGAGGGGTGCAGGCAGGAAAAGAAGCCTGTGGAAGGAGGAGGCGGCCACTGTTCCATGCCGACCAGGCTCGGGGGTGCAGGAGATGCCTCTGAGACTCTGTTCTAGCCTCTGCCTGTCTCCCTCTGGATCCTGGGCCAGTCATCCTACCCTCTTTGTTTCTGCAAGACGAGGGTCCTGGGGGGTGGGTGGCGGGGGAGTGGGGGAAGAATAGGTGGAACACAGGGAATGTTTGGGGCAGTGAAACTGTGCTGCAGGCCGGCCGTGTCTCACCCCTGTAATCCCAGCTATTTGGGAGGCTGAGGCAGGAGAACTGCTTGAACCCGGGAGGTGGAGGTTGCAGTGAGCCGAGATCCACCATTGCACTCCAGCCTGCGTGACAAGAGTGAAAAACTCTGTCTCAAAAAAAAAAAAAGCAAAAAACCCTGAAAACTATGCTGTATAATACATTCATGGTGGGTACGTGACAGCACACATTTGTCACAACCCACAGAACTGTACAACACAGAGTGTGAACACTAATGTAAATTATGAACTTTAGTTAATTAAAAAAAAAAGATTCTCCTATCCCCACCCCACCCAGAGAAATTGATCTGAGGCCTCAGGGATATTGTCCTCTAAAGAGCCTGAGTCATAGTAAAAAAACAAGGTGGCGGGATGACCCATGCAGGCTGTGTGTGCGGTGGGACCCCTCCCTGTCCCCCACCTACCCTCCTCAGGACTCTGGTGCACACCTGTTCTGGGGGACCCACCTGCTGCCCTGCCTAGCCAGCTGCTGACAAGGCCCAGCCTGCTGGCAGAGCATCCCAGGCCAACTGTAAGCTTCGGATAGTGAAAGGGCTTAGGGACCAGCACCTGTTTTTGCAGCTGCCTAGAGCTTTCCTGGGAGGAGACTGGTTGGAAGGCTCTCAATCCCTACAAAGCCAGGAGACTCCTTGATCTCCTTGGTGGCTCTTTTTCTTGTTTTATTTCATTTCATTTCATTTCATTTCATTTATTTATTATTTTAGAGATGGGGTCTCGCTACGTTGCCCAGGCTGGTCTTGAACCCTGGGCCTCAAATGATATCCTGCCTCAGTCAGCCAAAGTCCTGGGGTTACAGGCATTAGCCACCCTGCCTGGCCTCTGTGGTGGCTTTTGTTTGTTTGTTTGTTTTGTTTTGAGATGGAGTCTCGCTCTGTCACCCAGGCTGGAGTGCAGTGGCGTGATCTTGGCTCACTGCAACCCCCACCTCCTGGGTTCAAGCAGTTCTCCTGCCTCCGGAGTAGCTGGGATTACAGGTGCCTGCCACCATGCCTAGTTTTGTATTTTTAGTAGAGACGGGGTTTCGCCATGTTGGTCAGGCTGGTTTTGAACTCCTGGCCTCAAGTGATCCTCCCAAAGTGCTGGGATTACAGGTGTGGCTGCCACGCCCGGACGTCTCAGTCTTTTCATGGCCTTCCGCCTGGTGTTTCCATGTCTCTGTGACCTTTCTCTTACAAGGACATCAGTCATTGGATTAGGGCCCACCCTAAATCCAGGATGATGTCCTTCTGAGATCCTCTGCAAACACCCTATTTCCAAAGAGAGTCACCTTCACAGGTACCAAGGGGTAGGACCAAGATACAACTTTTTTTTTTTTTTTTTTTGCTCTTGTTGCCTAGGCTGGAGTGCAATGGCGCAATCCAACCTCCGCCTCCCAGGTTCAAGCGATTCTTCTGACTCACCCTCACGAGAAACTGGGATTACAGGTGTGCACCACCAGGCCCAGCTAATTTTATATTTTTAGTAGAAACGGGGTTTCTCCTTGTTGGTCAGGCTGGTCTTGAACTCCTGACCTCAGGTGATCCACCCACCTCGGCCTCCCAAAGTGCTGGGATTACAGGCGTGAGCCACTGCACGTGGCCAAGACACAGCTTTTAGGGGGAGGAGACGGACACAATTTGGCCCAGGACATGTTGCCTGGGCTGTCACTCCCTTCCAGAGATCACCCCCACCTTTCCCATGATGCTTTCTGCAGTGGCCCTGACCTCCTGCCTGGGGACTTCCCTCCCTTGGTGCCACGGTGCACCCCACATGACCCTTTTGTTGAGTCTCGTGGAGAGAAACCACCCGAGCTTGGAGCTGGACATCCTGCCCTGCCTATGTGACTTAAGCCTCAGTGTCCCTATGAGGGCCTTCTGTTGTTCCTTGGAGTTGATGGAAGTCTTTGCTTCCTGAAGGACAGGTTCCCCAGGTCAGGGGGTCCTCACGTGGTGGTGGGTGGCCGTGCCTGGGCGCGGGATGCCCCACTCTCCTCACTGTCCTGGCCTGCACCCTCTACTCATTTTTCCAAAGATGGAAAAGTGGAGCCTCAGAGTTGTGCATGGGTGAAGGGTGGCATCTGGGACCCTCCTTGCGCCCACAGGAAGAAGATGGTGAAAAATAGCGATCCAGGCTCATGGCCACAGAAGTCTGGTCCTTCTTCCATGGTTTGGGCAGCTCCAGGTGACTGGACAGCCCCCACGGCTCTCCTGGGGTACGGCTCCATCTTGCCACCACTCCTGACGGCTTCCTCCTTTCCAGGACGTGGAGGTCAGCCCCAAGGTGGAATCCGTGTTGTCCCTCCTGAATGCCCCAGGGCCAAACCTCAAGCTGGTGCGGCCCAAAGCCCTGCTGGACAACTGCTTCCGGGTCATGGAGCTGCTGTACTGCTCCTGCTGTAAGGAGCTTCTGGCGGGGGGAGGCCTGGGTGCGGGAGGCCAGGCATCTGGGCCCAGGCCAGCTGGTAGAGCCGGCATCCTCCCGGGCAAACCCTCTGCTCCCCAGGGCTACGAGTCATTTCTGGAAGCCAGGATGGGCCCTGGTTATGGGGGACAAGCACACGGGGCTTGGTTGGCGGGGAGGGTGGTCTTGAACGCCGCTGCAGTCTTTTTTTTATCCCTTGCAGGTAAACAAAGCTCCGTCCTAAACTGGCAGGACTGTGAGATGCCAAGTCCTCAGTCCTATAGCCCAGAGCCCTCACCGTGCGGCCACCCAGCTGTATCCTCCGCCTCCACAGCCCCCCAGCTGCTCTCATTCCACGGGCTCAGCGAGGCCGGTCAGGACACAGAGCAAGGGCCTCTTGCCCTGAGCAGCCTGGATGATGACTGCAGATAGGGCAGCCAGACCAGTTCCCATAGGAGTTTAACTGGGCCTGAGACTTTGAGGGGTGCTGGTGGGAGCCCCTCTTGGGAGAGTACCCCTGGGAATGGTGTTCTTCCTTTGAGGGGGGATTCTTTGCCACAGCAGGGCTCAGATTCCTGCCTTCCACAATTGTCATGGCCTCACCTGGAGCAGAAGGGACCTGGGGGACCTGAAGGTGGATGGGGATAGAGCTCCTGGCCCCTCCTGGCGCTGCCCTCACTGTCCCCCAACCTGAAGGGGGTGCTGAGCCTCCCGTGACCTGCAGCAGTGAGGGCATAGCTTTGGGTTGCAGGGGAGACAGGCAGCATGACGTGGTCATTCTAGGTCCTCCCCCCTAGCCTGGCAGACTGGGGAGTTCGGGGGGAGAGGCCAGTGCCAAGTGCCATATCTTGCCACAGTGGATGCTCTTCCAGTTTCTATTTTCTATTAAATGCCCCACTTCCTTTGGTTTGCTTTGCATCTTTGGAGGTGAACCTGGAGGGGGGATGGGAGGCGGCCAAGTGCAGGAGGTTGGGGGGGCAGGCTGAAGATTCGGATTTGGAGTGGGTGGAGCCTGCCCAAGGGACGTGGGATGAGAAGGGTGCCAGGGACGGAGTTTGGCCCTGCCTAGCCCAGGGGCCTCTGCAAGCCTGTGTTGGCCAGGAAGGAAGGGAGGGGTGTTGGCCAGGAGGGAAGGGAGGGGTGTTGGTCTGACTTTGACCCTTGCCATCCTCCCTCCATCTGGCTGCCCCCAGGCAGCCTCTAATAGGAACACATGGGAGGCATTTCAGAGACCCAGGTTTGGCCCTGGCCCCCACATTGAGATCTGAGATCCTCTGGGAGTGCCCCCTGCTGGCCCCCTGCAGCTGGGATCTGGGGGTGGGGAAAGGCGAGGTGCGGGGGATGAGGTGGGGGAGGCAGCGGCAGCCCAGGGAAGCCAGGCAGAGGCAGGGGTGTTAATTACAGTACACCTTTATTAATACTGGAATCTTCACAGTGCATCTGTTACTTGTAGCAGTGACTATTTAAATCAGGGGGCGGATGGTGTGGAGGGGGTAGGGAGGAGAGGTGAATTTTTCCAAAATCTGACAGAAAGAAAAGAAACAAAATGGTTCAGATGGGTGGCGGGGTGGGGAGGGGGAAGGGTGAGTAGGAACCAGGAGGGCTGCCTGGGGTGGGGGGGAGTAAATAAAAAAAAGGGACAAGTTAACAACAGCACCAGGAAAGTTACTTCAGTCAAAAGACGCTTTTGAAAAGAATATTTCTCTGTACAAAATGAGAAATAAAAGAACGTAAAGAAGTCCCCCCAAACCAAAGTTTGTGATGTGGGATGGTGGGCTCAGATCCCGAAGTGGGTGGGCCTATGAGGTGGCTGCTATGACGACAGAGGGCGGGGTGGTCTCGGGGGTGGACAAGGGGATGGAGTAGAGTATGTACAGCCCCCGGGGCTTGCAGGGGAGGGGGATGGCAGAGTCGGTGGGGGCTGCGCCACAGGAGCCCCCCTCTCTGGGAAGCTCCTGCCTCCCTTCCCATCAGGACCTCTGAAGCCCAGGCCTGCTCACCCACTGCCCCTCACACTGTTCCCACCACATCCTGAATCCTGCTCCACCAACCCTCTGCCTCGACAAACCCCCGCAGCCCTGGGGAGAATGTGGGGCAGAAATTCCACCCAAGACTCCCCAGACTGGTCACCTGCTCTCCTGGCCCCTAAAACCAGGGCTCTGGTGTCAGCCAGAGCTCCACAGGCTGAGTGCTTGCCCGGCCAGGCAGCTCTTGGACCCGGTGACTTACAGGGACCATTCTCCATCAGCTCTCTCTGAGGGGGACTCTGTCCACGTCGAGGCCTGCTCGGTGCCCGGACCTATCCGGGGTCCCAGCTCACAGCACAAGAACTCCCAGGAGCTCAAGCCTGGGGGGCTCAGACCCAGCTCCATTCCATCAAGACCAAGGCTCTCCTGACCCCCAGGTAGGACCCCACCCTGGGCGCATGACGTCCTCTGAGCCCTGCTTTCCCTCCTGACCTACGGGGCCACCAGGACTCCCTCCGCTCGCCCTAGGCTAACGTGCTTTTACCTGCGTGACTCGGTGCGTGGGGTGGGGCAGCCTTGCCCCTCCCCCTGACCCCGCTGCCAGCGGAAGCCTGGACTACAGTGGGGCGGTCCTGGGATGGCATCTCCTCTGGCAACAGAGAGTCAAAGCCAATCTTCCCAGCCTCGCTCCCTGACCTGGGCCTGCAGCCAGCTCACACAACAGCAAACAGGCCAGGGGCCCCCAGCCCCATTTTGGCTATCCTCGAGATGCCGGAGAGAACAGTAACTTCCCCCGGCTTTGGAGGAGCCACGTCCCTCCCTTCTCCTCCTGCCACGGAACCACCAGGCCACTGGGGGGGGCCCTGTCCCTCAGGCACTCCCAGACACACACCCTGTATCGTCCCCTCACCCCACACACAGTCCTCGTCCACAGTCAACTCCATTTTATTACATCCATCAAATGACCCCACACCACCTACTGCTCCAGTCCCCCACCTCCACAGGTGGCTGAACTGTGACCCCCAAAGTTAAAGGATTGATGTGGCCAATGAGAAGTGGACATCTGAAAACGGCACCTTCGTGGCTGGCCAGTGACCCCAGGGCCTCCGTCTTCCTAACCCTGCTGCCCTAGTTCCCCAGGAGCTGCCCTGGCCCTCACTCCCGCCAGCCTCACAGGGTGGTGGAGGGCGAGGGGTGGGAGCCACCACAGGGCCCCCGAGATCCCCTAAACAGCCCCGGGTTTCCTCCCTGAGACTCGGCATGGGCCCTGGAGGTCCCTTCCCCCATGGTGGGGCCTGGCCTCCCAACTCCAACCTGTTGCCCCCGCCCCCAGCAGACATCCAGCCCAACACGCACCTGGCCCCTCCACAGCTGCCCTGCTTCTCAGACGGAGAAGGTCCTGGGAGAGGCAGAGAGAAGGCAAGAGGGGGAGCGGGGGAGCTCAGGCACGGGGGAGGGAGGCCGGCATTCTGGGAGGAGCTGAGGCAAGGCCGGCCCTAGGAGAGGCCGGGATGGTGAAAGGAAGGCCAGCCCAGCCCCTCTGTCGTGGGCCGGCCCTGGCTCTGTGCTCACGGGTACGGAAGAGTCGGGGCACGAGAAGAGGAAGAGGAGGGGCAGAAGAGCATAAAACAGGGCCCAAACGAGGCCCAGGCCCCTAACGAGGCCCAGGCTTGCAGGCTCCCTCCTGGTGAGGCTTGTTAAGAAGTTGCTTCTTGTTACGAAGTTGCTGGAATCCAAGCGAGGCGTCTTTTTCCGTCAAGCGGCACTGCCCCTGCCCTGGCTCTGTCCTCTCTCCAGGCTGGGCCTTCGCTGAGTGCCTGCGGCTCACAGACCAGGCCACCTCTCACGCCAGGGCCTGAGAGGATAGGGAGGGTGGCGCCATCATAAGATGCGGGGGCGCCGACCTGTCGTTGGTGACGGTCCTGCGGAGCCGGACCCCACGCCGGATAGCCACGAGCATGTCTTCGGCTGGGGGGTCGCTGGTGGCGGCAGGGGCGGGGTGGGCGTCTCCTCCGTGGGGGGTGGCCGACAGGGCAGTGGGGGAAGGGGGAACTGGCCCTCGCCCAGTGCGTGGGCGCCCGCCACCAGCTCCCCCAGCTTCTCCACCAGGCTGTGCCGGTTGGCTGCCAGCTGCTGCTGCTCGTCCTCCGCCCCGCCCCGGGGTACCCGGCTGCCTCTGCGGACGGGCTGCCCCAGGCTGTGTTGGGCAGGCTGAGCCTCTTCGGGGAGGCCTTGGCGAGGTCCGGTGCCAGCGGCGAGGCGGCCTCATCACTGTAGAAGACACACTCCTCGCTTCCCGCCCGCGTGGGCCCCACGTAGCCAGGTGAGTCAGGCACCGTGGGCGTCTTCACAGGGACGATGGGCGGCCGGATGGGGATGGGGCCAGCGCTGGACAGGGCGCGGCGCACGGTGGGCTTGGTGGAGGGCGTGCGGCGGATGGTGGCCACGCCGGGGGGGTGCGCCCGAGGGCAGGCCGGTGGCCGTGGGCAGCCCCGCCGTGGGCAGCCCGGCGGTGGAGGCCGGGCGCTTGGTCTGGATCAGGCGGCGGTAGTTCTGGGCGATGTTGCTGTTGCGCGGGATGGTGGATAGACTTGTCGACTCCGTTGGGCCCTCGCTGTCCGCATCCCCATTTACGGAGTAGCAGTCGTAGTCGGAGCCTGGGGGGCATGGGACACAGTGAGGCCGGGACCCAGGTGGTCCCTGGCCCCAGCCCACCAGGGTAAGCACGGAGGGGGAAGGAAGGGGCCCTCCTGGGTGGCTCAGTCCCAGCCCCGCGGGCCTGCCTTGGGAGGGAATGGTGTCCTCGGAGCAGGAGGGCGTAGTGGTCTGCGTGCTGTAGCCGCTGGAGTACTGCAGCGAGTCCCGGCTGCTCTTCTGGTGCTCCAGGCTCAGGCCGCGCGTCAGCACCATTGCTAGGTCACTGGCTGCCGGGGACACCTCCTCGCCATGCTGAGGGTCAGAAATTGTAGGCTGAAGCCTTGCACCCCCAGTCCCCTCTGCCCAAACTCCAGGCAGCCCAGCCAGTTAGTTGGAGCTGGGCCTGAGGCCACTGGCTGGGGCTCCTGGCACTGACCTGGGAGTGAAGTGGGGCCCTGGCCGGCCTACCTTGGCTGCGATGGTGGCAGGGGACATCCGGGGTCGAGGTGCTTCTTCCCCCGCTGGGGCCCAGGGTGCCCCCACTGGCAGGGCCTGGCTCTGTGTCTCGCAGGAGCTCCACTCGGTCCTTCCTCCGCTGCAGAGTGGCACCCGAGGGCTGCTCATGGGAGCCAACCTTGGACCAGTCCTGCAGGGAGGGCATGGCAGGTCAGGGGGTCCCTTGGCCCCACCACCTATGGCCTGGGGGCCCCTCACTGTGGCTGAGGCTCAGGGTGTCCAGGGCTATCAGGGGCCTCTGGTTCACAGTCACAGCCAAGGGCAGAGCATGGAGTGTGACTGTGACTCCTCAGTCTCACCAGGCCCAGGGGTAAGATGTGGCTATGGGGAGTGCCTGCAGGAGGTGGCCAGGTGGCCTGTCTCTTGGGGACAGGTGTTGTGTGCACCCCTGGCGGAACCCAGGCCCTCTGTGTGGTGATGGCAGGAGGTGGGGAGGGCATGGGAGGGGCAGCTGGTGACTGTCCTGGGGCTGGGCTGGGAGCACTGACCGAGGTGGGAGAGCTGCACTCGCTAACGGACTGGCAGGTCTCCGAGGCCTCGGAGGATGCGGAGCTGGAGGACTTCTGCCATGCAGAGGCCAGCAGGCAGTTGCAGACAGACAGGGGCCAGCGGGTGGCGAGGAGGAGAGGAGAGAACAGTTCTGGTCACAGAGCTGGCATGCAGGGATGGTTCGATTCAGTGCCTCGCCCAGCACCCACGCCCCACCCCCTGTCCCAGGGCCATGGCTGCTAAGCGTCTTCAGCAGAACGCAGCAGCCCAGAGCACACACAGTGGGCACTGACCCACCCGACAGTCCAGCCCAAGACCTGTGCATTTTAAAGACTGACCACAGGACTCACTGCTGATGGCCTGGATATGGCCATGAGGGAAAAGAGACTAAGGGTGGCAGCTGGGTGTTTGGTCTGAGCAGTTGGGTTGATGGTGTCACAGTTTTCTCAGACAGAGGACACAGGGGGACGGTGTGAAGCCCTGGGTGCCACGCTGAGCACTGAACTGAGCTGCCTGTGAGGTCTTGTGCATGGATGCAATGCAGGCCGTCGTATTCACAAGCTGGAGTGCAGGAGAAGCTGGGGTTGGAGCCGTGAATGCAGCAGTCTTGGGGTGGGGATGAGGCCACCCGACAGCGAGTGCAGTTAGACAGGATTCGAGGGCCAGGCCCACAGCTGCTGATGTGCGCAGCTGGGAGGAGAGAGTCCCGTAAAGGAGATCAACAGGGAGCAGGCAGAGAAGTGAGAGGAGAACCATGAGCAGGTGATGCCGCAGAAATCAGGAGAGCCTGCAATGTGCAGCAGGGGACCCGCTGTGCTGATGCTGCTGGGTGGGGCCGTCGGCTGTGGGTACAGGGTGTCTATGTTGACGCTGAGGAGAACTGCCTCCGTAGAATGGGGTGGGAGAAGCCTGTTTTAAAGTGGATTGAAGTATGAAAGGGACACACTTGCTCTGGGCGGGCTAGGTGTGCTGGGGAGGCCCGCCACCCCTAAACAACTACAAGAAGAAAGAAAAAAGCAGGGTAGACACAGGCCCGTGAACTCCTGAGCATGTGTGATGGGCAGGGTTCCCAGGGGCAGGCGCTGGCTTCAGTACGGCGGTGGGGACATAGAGCACGGTGAGGTGTTAGCCTAGGAATGAGCCAAGGTAAGCCAGGGCAGCCCCCTTCCTCCAGCTGTCTGCATCATTCAGATTTAGATCCCCAGATTCCCTGCAGATTCTAATGAACCAAGATCACCAAGGTGAAAGGAAACCAGGCAGCCCCCTGTGAAGATGTGGAGGAAATAACAAGGGCAGACTTCTGGCAATATGATGGTTAGAGTAAAAAACTCAATGGAAAAAGTATTTGGAAAACTCAGTGAAAAAGCTCAACACTCGCTCATCAAAAAACAAAGACACAAGCAAGGAACAGAAAGGAAGCTGATTTGATAAAGAATATCTATAAATGCATTGATACTTTCTCTCTGAGATTGGGAAAAAGGCAAGGATGCCCACTGTCATCACTCCTGTTCAGCACTGGAAATCTTAGCCAGTGCAATAAAGCAAGAACAAGAAGTAAAAAGCAAATGGATTGGAAAGGAAAGAAAGCCCAGTGTGGTGGTTCACACCTATAACCTCAGGACTTTGGGAAGCTGACTTGAGAGATGCAGGAGGATCACTTGAGCCCAGGAGTTCAAGACCAGCCTAACATAGTGAGACCCCCGGCTCTACGAAAAGTAAAATAATTGTCCAGATGTGGTGGCATATGCCTGTGGTCCCAGCTACACAGGAAGCTGAGGCAGGAGGATAAGAATTCAAGGCTGCAGTGAGCTGTGATCACACTACTGCATTCAAGCATTCCAGTGTGGGTGACAGAGCAAGACTATGTCTTAAAAAAAAAAGAAAGAAAATGATCACTATTTACAAGTGACATAATAATGTATGTAGAATATTAAAAAGACTCTACAAATTATTATAGTTAGTGAGGGATTAACGTTTTAACAAGATTATTGGAACAAAGTCAGAAAAAAGACAAATCGAATTTCTAAATACCAGCAGCTAACAGGCAAAAAAAAAAAAAAAAACCACCCTGAAACACCAAGATAATCAAATACCTAGGGAAAAAAATTCCAATGACAGATATGCAAGATCTTTACACAAAAAACTACAAAACAGGCTGGGCATAGTGATTCATGCCTGTAATCTCAGCACTTTGGGAGGCTGAGGTGGGCAGATCCCATGAGGCCAGGAATTTGACACCAGCCTGACCAACATGGTGAAACCCCATCTCTACTAAAAATACAAACATTAGCTGGGTGTGCTGCTGCATGTCTGTAACCCTAGCTACTCTGGAGGCTGAGACACGAGAATTGTTTGAACCCGGGAGGCTGAGGTTGCAGTGAGCTGAGATTGTGCCACTGCACTCCAGCCTGGGTGACAGAGCGAGACTCCATCTCAAAAAAACCCAAAAAACAAAAACCCCTACAAAACATTATTGAGAGCAGGTAAAGTCTAAACAAATGGAGAGATAGCTGCAATTCCATTCACATCCCAGGAGCTTCTTTTTTTCTTTTGTTGGGAACTGACAAGCTCATCCTAAAAGTTATATGGAAATGCAAAGGGCTGAAAATAGACAAACTGGTACCAAAAAATAACCAAGCTAGGGGACTTTCATGACCAGATACAAGATTTTCTATAAAGTCTAGCCATGCATGGTGGCTCACACCTGTAATCCCAGCACTTCTGGAGGCTGAGGCAGGTGGATTGCTTGAGAGCAGGAGTTTGAGACCAGCCTGGCCAACATGGCAAAACCCCAGTATAAAAAATACAAAAAATTAGCTGGGTGTGGTGGTGCATATATAATTCTAGCTACTCAGGGGCTCAGGCATAAGAATTGCTAGAGCCTGGGGGCAGAGATGGCAGTGAGCCAAGATTGCACCTCTGCATTCCAGCCTGGGGGGACAGAATGAGACTGTCTCAAAAAAAAAAAAAAAGATTTTTTATAAAGTTATAATAATTAACATGGTGTGGCATTGGTATAAGGCAGACAAATCGGCAAGCAGGACAGAATATCAAGTCCAGAAATAGCCACACACCTACAGACACCTGACTGATGATGAAGGCAGCACTGCCGTGCACTGGGGAAAAGAAGATGCTGTGCTCCAAATGTCTATGTCTCCCCCTAAATTCCTCTGTTGAAATCTTAACCCCCAAGATGAGGTATTGAGAGGTGATTAGATCATAAGGGTGGAGCCAGGACTAATGGGCTTAGGGATCTTATAAAAGAGGTTTGAGGGAGCTAGCTCGCCCCTTCCGCTATTGAGGACACAGCAAGAAGGTGACATCTGTGAACCAGAAAGTGGGTCCTCACCAGACACTGAATCTGCTGGTGTCTTGATCCTGGCCTTCCAGCCTCGAGAACTGTGAGCAAAACATTTCTGTCATCTAAGCCACCCAATTTATGGTATTTTGTTATGATACTTCAAATTGACTAAGGCAGACTATTTTTTTTTTTTTCCCCAATATACCGTCCTGGGTCCATTGGATAGCCATATGAAGAAAAGGACCCCTACCTCACACACCCCTGCCCCCCCCCCCACTACACTCTCAATTTCAGATGAGCTGTAGATCTAAAGGAAAAGGGCAAAACCAAAAGGCTTTTAGAGAAAAGTCTCTTTGTGGCCTTGCAGTAGGCAAAAATCTCTCAAGCAGGACACAAATAGCACTAACAATTTAAAAATGGATAAACTGGACTATTTTAAAACTAAGAACTTCCGGTCATTAAAAGACCCCCCACTAAGAGAATAAAAAGGTGCCCATAGGAGAGACGATATCCGATGAGGAACTTTATCTGCAACACCAAAAAGTTCTACAAATCAGTAAGAAAAAGATAGACAATCCAGTAGAAAAATGGGCAAACGATTTAAAAAGGTCCTTCATGACAGAAAACATTCTAATGGCCTTTAAAAGTATGAAAAGGTAGCTGGGTTCAGTGTACACATCTGTAGTCCCAGCTACTCAGGAGGCTGAGGTAGGAGGATTACTTAAGCCCAAAAGTATGAGGCCAGCCTGGGCAACATAGCAAGACCCTATCTCTCAAAAAAAGAGTATGAAAAGGAATTCAATCTCATTAGCATTAGGGAAATGTAAACTAAATATATAGAAAACTACTATGCATCCACCAAAATGGCTAAAATGAAATCAATATAAAATGCTAAGGGCTGGTGAGGACATGGAATAGCAATGAACTGTCATAATCTTGGCCAGGCTTAGTGGCTCATGTCTGTAATCCCAGCACTCTGGGAGACTGATATGGGTGGATTGCCTAAGGTAAGGAGTTTGAAACCTGGCTGGCCAATGTGGCGAAACCCCATCACTATTAAAAATACAAGAATTAGCCAGGTGTGGTGGCACACACCTGTAATCCCAGCTACTCGGAAGGCTGAGGCAGGAGAATCACTTGAACCCCAAAGGCATACGTTGCAGTGAGCTGAGACTGCAGCCACTGCACTCCAGTCTGGGCGACACAGTGAGAGACTATCTCAAAAACAAAACAAAAACCAAAAACCAAAACCAAACCAAACCAAAACAAAACAGTGTCCTAACCTTGCTAACAAGAGTGTAAACTGGTATGAGCACTTTGGATTACTGTGTGGTAGTACCTATCCAGTCTGAACATGTGCACATCCCATGACTTTGCAATTCTGCTCCTAGGTATGTGCCCCACGCAACTGTGCACTAGAACGTTCACAGCAGAACTGTTAGCAGCATCATAGCCAAAAAACTGGAAACTATGCAAATGTCCATCAAAATGGCTAAATTACATATTCGCACAATGGAATGCTATATAGTAATAAGCATGGTCTATATCTCTACCAAAAACATGGATGAATCTCATAACCATCACTGAGCAAAAAGCAGCCAGACATAAAGGATACATAGTATATGATTGTATATATACATGTAGAAAGGATAAAAAGGGCAAAACTAGGCCAGGCGCTGTGGCTCACGCCTGAAATCCCAGTGACTTGGGAAGCTGAAGTGGAAGAATCTCTTGAAGGCAGGAGTTCGAGACCAGCCTAGGTAACACAGTAGAACCCATCTCTATAAAAAGAAAAAAATTAGCCACCTGTGATGGTGCACATCTGTAGTCCCAGCTACTTGGGAGGCTGAGGCAGGAAGACCGCTTGAGCCCAGGAGTTTGAGACTGCACTGAGCAAGGATTGTGCCACCATACTCCAGCCTGGGTGACAGAATGAGACCTTGTCTCAAAAAAAAAAAAAAAAGTCAAAACTTGTCAGTTACCCTTGGGTGTGTAGTGACTTAAGAGAGCACTGGCGGCTTCAGGAGTGATGGTTCTCCTGCTTATGTTCTTGTTCTTGGTGTGTTTGGAATACTTCAGTAAAAAGGTCATTGGCCAGGCATGGCGGCTCACGCCTGTGATCCCAGCACTTTGGGAGGCTGATTCTGGTGGGTCACTTCAGGTTAGGAGTTTGAGACCAGCCTGGCCAACATGGCAAAACCCCGTCTCTGCTAAAAATACAAAAATGAGCTGGGTGTGGTGGTGCGAACCTGTAAACCCAGCTACGTGGGAGGCTGAGGTGGGGAGGTTCGCATGAACCCGGGAGGCAGAGGTTGCAGTAAGCTGAGATCACACCATTGCACTCTAGCTTGGGTGACAGAGTGAGACTCTTTATCAAAGAAAAAAAAAGTTCCTGAAAGACTCAGTGGTAATGGGCTATAACCCATAGAATAAAAGACATATTTATGAGTCCGTATTGATAAAAACAAAAATTAAATAGATAAATGGGGGAGAAGAGACAGATCTTTTTATAGTAGAATCTCAATTAATAAATGGAGGAATGATGGAAATAGAAGGTCACCTATTTTAACAAGCGAGAATCATCAGTGGATGCCAAAATTAGTGAACAAAAGTACGAGGAGAAGCAGGACATTTGCATCCTCTGAAAAGTATCCCTTCGCGGGACAGTTTATTAATTAAAAGGGAGGAAATCATGACTCTAGTGGAGAAACGTGGCACATGCCACCTTCACCATGGATCAAGGTCAACAGCACCAGTCACACGGCACAGTGACATCATGCAGCATTCAGGATGCACCAAGACGGGGCAATCCACTTCTGTGATACTCTTGCCAAAACTGTGTGACTTGTAATTCTGAATGAAAAGACATCAGATGAGGCCAGATTTAGAGGCAAATCTAAATATCTGATCGATATTCTTCAAATGTATCAAAGTCATGAAAAACAAAGAGGGACAGGTTTGAGAAACTGTCACGAGCAAAGACACTGAGGTGACACCAACATGAAACACTGTGTAGGGTCCTAGCCGGGCGCAGTGGCTCGCACCTGTAGTCCCAGCACTTTGGGAGGCCAAGGCAGGCGGATCACCTGAGGTCAGGAATTCCAGACCAGCCTGACCTACATGGTGAAACTCCGTCTCTACTAAATGAAAAAAAATTAGCTGGGCGTGGTGGCGCATGCCTGTAATCTCAGCTACTTGGGAGGTTGAGGCAGGAGAATCGCTTGAATCAGGGAGGCAGAGGTTGTGAGCTGAGACTGTACCACTGCACTCCAGCCTGGGTGACAAGAGCGAAACTCTGTCTAGAAAAAAAAAACAAAAAAAAAAAACCCTCCCACCTGTAATCCCAGCACTTTGGGAGGCCGAGGAGGGTAGATCACAAAGTCAGGAGTTTGAGACCAGTCTGGCCAACATACTGACACTAAGAATAGAAAAAATTAGCTGGGTGTGGTAGTGTGCGCCTGTAATCCCAGCTACTTGGGAGGCTGAGGCAGGAGAATTGCATGAACCCAGGGAGGTGGAGTTTGCAGTGAGCTTAGATCGTGCTATTGCACTCCAGTCCAGGCAACAGTATAAGACTCCATCTCAAAAAAAAAAAAAAAAAAAAAAAGAAACATTACGTAGCGTCCTAAATTGGGTCATGGACCCCTGGACCAGCAGAAGGACAGGAGAGAGAAAACTGGCAAAAATAGAAAAACAACTGTAGATTACTTAGTATTATACTAGTGTTAATTTTTTGGTTTTAAAAATGTTTTTGGTGGTTACGTAAAGTAAGATGTCAACACTGGGGAAGACTCTGGGAAGGGTATAAGGGAACTCTACATATTTTACAATTCTTCTACAAGTCTAAACTGATTTGAAGATAAAAAGTTAAAACAGAAACAAAAACAAAAAACCCTCTGTGGGTAGGTTAAATAGCAAAAAAAAGAGAAAAAGTAGTATTTTAAAATTTATTGATGGGAAGATAAAATTGAAGAAATGATTCAGACTCTATCTGGAGAGACAAGGATATAGAAAATATGAGCTCAGAGATGCATAAGATAGAAAGAGAGGCTGGCCATGCATCCAGCCAGAATCCCCACAGGAGAGAATAGAAAAAGTCAAAGTGGGAATAATGAGATAATGACTGGCCGGGCGCGGTGACTCATGCCTGTAATCGAGGCACTTTGGGAGGCTGAGGCAGGCAGATCCCTTGAGCTCAGGAGTTCAAGACCAACATGGGAACTGAGGCAAAAATGCCATCTCTACTAAAAATACAAAAATTAGCTGGGCACAGTGGTGCATGTCTGTAGTCCCAGCTGTTTGGGAGGGTGAGGTGGAAGGATCGCTTCAGCCTGGGGAGGAGGAGACTGCAGTGAGCCAAGATTGCACCATTGTGCTCCAGCCTGGGAGACAGAGTGAGACCCTGTCTCACAAAACAAAACAAAACAAAACGAGATAATGACTGAATATTCCTGGAACAAATGAAAGACATGAATACAAACCAAGAGATGTTAAATAAAAACAAATCTGCATTATAGACACATTGTAGCAAAACTGAAGAGAAGGCCTAGAAGTGCCCAGAGAGAGACTGAGATTCTTCAAAAAGCAGCATCAGTGTGACCGACAGCAGACCTTCCAACCAATGGTGGAAGCCAGAACACGGTGGGAAAAATACCTTCACAGTGTGGATAGAAGATAACTGTCACCCCAGGATAGTGTCCCTGGCAAAAGTGACTTTCAAGAAAGAGGACATAAAACATGTTTACAGATAAACAAAAACAGAGTTTACCACTACAGATGTTGCTAAAAGAGTTTCTAAAAGATGTTCTCTACTTCAGAAAGAAAAGAAAATAGACTTTGGAGGATTTGAGATGCAAGGAAAAAATAACAAGAAATGTATATTAACATACAGGTAAATCTAAGCAAATACTGTATGTATAAAACAAATTCAGAAGAAAAATGTCATCTGTGGGTACTATAAAAAAAGAGAAAATAATGTAGCTTATAAGTTTGAGAGGGAGTGGGTGACAAGTAAAATATATATGAAGGGCCTTGAATTATTCAGGAGGTGGGGTTGTGACTTTGTAAGTATGCATGGTAAAATTTCAAGATAACCTATAAAAGAAAAGAGATAGAATCTAACTTACAATCCAGTAGAGGAGAAATAAGAGAAAAGAAAAAACAAAGGCAAGGGCAGAGACAAGAATTCAGGACAAACAGAAGAAAGCCAGAAGTCCAAATATGTCAGTAATCATAATAAATAGAAATAGGCTAAAAATGCCAATTAAAAGATAGAGGTGGTCAGATTGGATAAAAAAGGAAATCTAGGCATCATGCTGCTAACAAGAGACTAATTTAAAATATAAAGATAGGTGAATTTAAAAGCAGATATAGAAAATGATAATACACATACTGAACAGAATAAAGGCCTCGGGGCCTTCAGGCCAGTCTCAACAACGACAGTGGCCCCACATGTGGCTTGCCTGATGCTAGCATAAGGCTGCTGCACCCCACCCTGATTGACCCTCCTAATGCCCCCTCACCTGGCTGGTGATGTCTGAAGGCATAGGCGAGGGGGGCTGGAGTAGGTGGCGTCCTGGGAGACGAAGCCAGAGTCATGGGAGGAGACGCTGGAGAGGCGAGTGGTGGTAGTGGCTGGCTGCGCCAGGCTGCGGTAGCGACAGGTGGAACTGGGTGAGTATGTTTGGGCACCCCCAGGCCATGGGGCTCCGCCACCCTTGGCACTGCTACTGCTGCTGGGGGCACTAGGGGAGTGAAGGAGGAGGGCACAGCAGCCAGACAGGGAGACAGAGGGGTGTGTGTTTGGGAGAGGGTGACAGACGAGGGTGGGGAAAGAGGTGAGGGGCAAAGGAAGGAAAAGACAATGTCAGACTAGGCGGTCCTGAGACCCAGGTACTACAGAGGAGCTGTGTTCTGGGATGGTGTGGAAGGGGGAGGGCCAGAGCAGGGTAACCCCAGTCCTAGTGCTGAGGGGAGCCATGGTCAGGGAATGCCCAGGGTGAGGCAACCTCTCTGCCTCCTATTCTGCCATTAGGAACAGCTGTTCAGGCCGAGCGTGATGACTCACGCCTGTAATCCCCAGAACTTTGGGAAACCAAAGGTGGGTGGATCGCTTGAGGACAGGAGTTCAAGCCCAGCCTGGATAACATCGCAAAACCCCATCTCTACTAAAAATACAAAAGTTAGCTGGGCATGTTGGTGGGTGCCTGTAAATCCAGCTACTTGGGAGGCTGAGGCACGAGAATTGCTTGAACCTGGGAGGTGGAGGGTGCAGTGATCCAAGACTGTGCCACTGCATTCCAGCCTGGGTGACAGGGCAAGGCTCTGTCCCCCCTTCTGAAAAACAAACAAAAACCATTTGTCCTGTGTGGGCATGGTGGCTCATGCCTGTAGCCCCAGCACTTTGGGAGGCTGAGGTGGGTGGATTGCTTGAGTCCAGGAATTTGAGACGAGCCTAGGCAACATGGTGAGACCCCGTCTCTACAAAAAATATGAAAATTAGTCAGGCATGGTGGTGCACACCTGTAGACCCAGCTACTTGGGAAGCTGAGGCAGGAGGATCGCTTGAACCCGGGAGGTTGAGGCCACAGCCAGCCATGATTGTGCCACTGCACTCCAGCCTGGGTGACAGAGCGAGACCCTGTCTCACACAACAAATCAAAAACCAAAAACCCACCAAAAAACCTATTGGCTTCGCCAAATATCTTAATCTAGATTCTTATATCCTAAATAATATAATTTATCACTGATGACCACCATTAAAAAAAAAAAAAAGGTTAACGATGGGGAAACTGACTCACGAGGCATCAAACAATTAGAGCCAGACACAAGTCTGATCATTTCTAACCCATCTTCTCAAAATTTGGTATTTGCCATCCAATCCTAACTGGATATGGATGTACCTAGCATATGGTGATGGTGTGTCTGGGGACAGAGCTCACCTTCCAGGTGGGTCCTGCACCCACCATCACCCTCACCCTCTCCATTCCCTCAAGGGTGTCCGGCTCTCTGTGGCTCACACCCTCAGCACAGCAATTCAACCCTTGGGCGGTGTTCCTGGCAACGAAAGTTGCCTTCTCCCTGAGCATGACCCTGAAGCCTCCCAGCCTCTGCCCCGCTAATGGCTGTCCCCTGCAATCAGACCCTTCACCGTGCGTGGCCACCCACCCAGGGTCTGAAGAGCCTCTGGGGGCCCTGGGCCCTCCTCCCTCTGAGGTAGTAGCTGATCGCTGTGCTTGGCTTCTCCCAAGCCCTGGATGTCCAGCCAGACTGATTCTGGGCAGAGGGGTGCCATGGCAAAAGTGGAGGCCCATCAGCACGTTGCTCTGTGCTCACTGCCCTCCCCACCCAAGGAACCTCGAACTATCAACGTCTCCTCCAAACCCAGCCCCAGTGCCCACCCAAGGAAGGCCCCCTGATCCTAAGCCTGGTTGGTGATTGCGAGATCCTTGGCCTCTCCCCCAGCTCTGTGAGGTCCCAGGGTCAGCCTGTGTCAAGGCTAGAACTGTGGCAGCTGCCCCCATGGGAACCAGCACTTAGGAGCCAGCCAGGCTGGAGTGTCCTATACCTTGTGGCTCCAGCGCACGTTCCCAGAAGCCTTCCCATCCCTCCCTGATCTTACTCTTACTCTGACCCCACACCATGCTGGGCTTGGCAGAGTCCAGTGGTTAAATGCTGAGACTCCATACGTCAGTTTCTCTTTCTGTGAGATGGAGGTAACATACCTGATAGAGCAGTGTTAGGATTCAATGAGAAGAAATGCATAAAGCACTTAGCACAGCACCTGGCACATAGTGGATGCTCCATAAATGAAGCCGCCGCCGCCCCTGCTCCCTATCCTGCCAGCAAACGCCTGTGCCAGTAGCAGTCTTGGGATGACAGGGCACATTTTCCCTCTACATATGCAAATTCCTCAGATGATGTAAAAGTTGTGAATTTTGAGGCCCTGAAGTAATTTCTCATGCAGCTTTGCTGGAGCGTCCCCACTTCCTCTCGAGATCTGCCCCCCACACCCCTGGGAGTCCCACCCCCCACTGACCTGCACATGCTGGACTTCCGGGAACTGGAGCTGCTGGGTGAGGAGGGTGGGGTCTGGTAGGACCAGCTGTAGTCTGAGCCCTTTAGGTCTTTGATTACCTGCACAGGGACATGGATGGGGGGGGTGGTCACTGGAGGCAGCCCCTGAGAGCTGGTAGGGCCAGAAGCCCCCCCCGACTCTCTTCCCAATTGTGGACCACACCCTAGAGGACCCCAGGAGTCTGAAGCCCCCTCCCCAGCCTTCTCCTAATTTGGGGAACAGGGGAGACATGTGGGGACACTCATGCTCCTTCGAGCCCCTTCAGCTCACACACACTGAGTAGAGATTCCGAGCTGACCCTGGCCCCATGGGGTGCAAGTTGCTCCTGTGCCTCCCTGAGTTTGTTTTCTCCTGTGAATCGGGGCCACCTGTTCCTCTCTCAGAGTGGAAGATTCTCTGACATAACTTTGCAGATGCCAGGCATGCAACAAGTGCCTCTGGAGTGTGCTGCCCTGCAAGCTGTGGGTGGGACCGGTCTGAGTGGAATGGGAGCAGGGCTGGCGACGGGGGAGGGGGGTGGCTGGGTGTGCCTGGGTCTAGGGGAGGGGATGGGGTTTCTGGGCACGAAGGGTGGAGTGGTGTCTCCAGAT
The DNA here is from genome assembly GCA_036589455.1 of Ateles fusciceps. Classification (NCBI taxonomy): domain Eukaryota; kingdom Metazoa; phylum Chordata; class Mammalia; order Primates; family Atelidae; genus Ateles; species Ateles fusciceps. The sequence continues at coordinate 16,251,810 of JAZHEH010003205.1, forward strand.
TTGGCAGGTGGTCCGCACAGGTGGAGCAGGGCAGGCAGACTCTGGGCCTGGCTGCACAGATCCAGGACTTGGCACATCTGCTGTGAATCTGAGACCGCCACTGGCTGGGGCATACCCTCCCCCAGCCGGGCAGGTGCTCTGGGATGGCCTGCTGTGGGTGTTAGAAGGGGTCTGGTCTTGTGCCGTCAGCTGCCTCCCCCAAATGCCATCCCTTTTCCCCTCTACTTTCCTAAGCTAAGGCAGCCCATCTCCTCCCTGCCCCCTGCCCCTGGCCCAAGGGCTCCCGCACCTGCTCGCTGGCGGGGAGGCAGCTTGTGGGGTTCCGCGGTCAGCACCACCAAGTCGTCGATGATGCCCTGCAGGTGGGTGATCTCTCCCAGCATGGTCAGCTCTCCGTTCTGAGGAAGCAGCGAGTCAGACCCGCTGGCCCTGCCGCCCACCCGCCCTGGAGAAGCAGGTCTTGTCAGGCCTCTCCTCTCTCACCCTTTCTTGCTAACCAGTGCTGCTTGGGGTTGGTGCAGGCGGGGCCCACACAGCCTGGATGGCTGGCGTGGTCTTTCCAGACCAAATCAGTATACGGGGGAGCTATGAGACCTGCCTTTGGGCCAGGAGCATGTGGCCTTGATGCTCCTAGCCAGGGACTGCTGAGAAGTGACCTTTCTTGGAGATCAGAAGGTCAAACCTGGGCCCAGCCCACCCCCTGTGGGGTCTGCAAGTCCCCAGGAGCCCCACCACCACAGGCTGCAGGAAGGTGATGAAGGTGCAGAAGCGGCCCCGCTCCTCGATCAGTGCCCGGCGCACGGCCTGCTTCTCCGTCTCCTCCAGCAGCAGGTACATGTCGTTGACGTCCTGTAGGGCACTGTCCAGCTGGGGCTGCAGGTCTCCTTTCCCTGGAGGGTGGGGAGGAGAGGCCTTGCTGGGGGATGCTGGCCTGGCTTGTCACACCCACAAATGGCTCAGACCCTGGTGGCAGCATCCCCCGGCCATGGGGCTGGGTGCTGCCCTGGGGCCAGGGACTGGGGAGGGCAGTGGGGGCTGTGCGGCTTGTGGAAGGGCTAGTCCCATCAAAGCAGGCAGAGAGGACAGACACACGCACAGGAAAGATGGCAAAGCTTGCAAAGCCACTCCGGATCGGGGCACCTCCAGGGAGGCTCTTGGAGCCCAGGAGCTCTGCCAACACGGAGCCTCGCTGGCCTCCACCCAGGGCCCGGGATGGTGCCCCACATCTCATAAGGTTCAGGAAGTTGGGGACAGAAGCGGGACAAAGAAGAGTGTGGAGCTCAGCTGTAGGCCAGGCCATGGGGACAGGAGTCAGGAGAGCTAGGGCTGGGCCTTGGGGGCAGGGGAAGGGGTCTGTCTCAGTGTGGGTCCCCCACTCGGCTCAGGGAGCAGTGCACAGACAGCAACAGCGACACAAGAAGCAGCGAGAAAGACAGAGAGAGGTGAGAGGATGATGCAGAGGAGACGGTGAGATGGCAGGTGTGGAGGTGACAGGTAAGGACACAGGCCAGCCTGGTGGGGGGGGGGGGGCAGCCAGGGCCTGTGGCCCACCCCGCCCCGGCCAACCCCCTCCTGGCCTGGCAGACTGACCCAGCAGTGGCCCCAGACTCATCCCTGGCTAGGGGCCCTGGGGGCCCCAGGGGGGACTGTGCCCCAGGCCCCTCCCTCGTGGACCGACCGCCTTCCTGGCTTCTCCTTGGCCTGGAGAGGTTCCTTCCAATGGCCCTGAGCTGAGGGAGACAGACAAATGCGACAAGGACGGGGAGGAGCAGCTGGAGGGACCGATATTTGACTTACCAAGTAGCTCTACAGGAAGGATGTGGGGAAGAGAGGAGGAGAGACAGAGAAAGAAAGAATGTGTGAAAGACGCCGGATGGACAGAGCCACTCCTGGGGTGGGGCTGCCTGGGCCTCCTGCTGCCTCCCAGAGGGAGGTTCTGGACCAGGTCTGGGGGGCAGGGCGGCTCCCTCTGTCCCACCCAACAGGTTGGAGGGTCCTGTGTCGGGGACAGCGCCCCTCTGGCCAGGATGGGGCGCCCCACGGGATGGCGGGGCTTTGGAGCAGGGCCGTGGGGCTGTGGCTTGAGGGGCCGCGCCGGGCATTACCTTTGCGCGCCTTCTTTTGCAGCTTGAGTGTGTCGGACGACTTCTTCTTGATCTCATGCCGGGCTCGTTTGTACTCTGTGCAGAGGGGGGAGAGGGGAGCGCTCTAATGGGGTCCCTGCGGAGTGGGGGGCAGGAAGCCCAGCCCCGAGTCGCATCCGCGCCGCACCCACCTTTCGCGTGGTCCTTGTCCAGCTGGTTGGCCGCCTTCTTCCAGTCCTCGATGCGCTCCTGCAGCGGGTTGATGAGGCTTTCCAGCAGCGCGCTGCGGAGGGCGGGAAGGAGCGCAGGTCAGGGCCGTGCTCCCCCGCGCCGCCCCGCCCCGCCCAGCTCCGCTGCCCGCCCGCGGCGCGCACTCACTTGGTGAACTGCCGCAGCTTGGTCTCGATGCTGCGGTGGCGCATGCACATGCGCGTGAGCGCCGAGCCGATGTCCCGCGTGGCCCCTGGCGAGGCAAGCGCGGCGTGGGAAGGGGCCAGCCGGGGCCTGCGCAGTCCCGGCCTCGGGCCAGGAGGGGGGCGCCCCGTCCGCGTAGGCAGAGCCCGCCCCCCGCCGCCCGCCGCCCGCCGCCCGCCCCCACCGAGCCGCAGTCCCGCAGTCCGCAGCCCCGCCGGCCCGCAGTCCCGCCGGCCCGGAGGATTCGGGGCCTCTTCCATCTCCACTAGCTCTTCCTCCGCCATCCCCAGCTGGGAGAGGCCGGCGCCAAAGACCGTTCCAGGAGCCAGCCAAACGACCCTCCAGGTGTGCCCAGATGCAGTTGTGGGCGTGCAAGCATGCCCAGGGCCCAAAGGAGCAGGAGCCCCAGGTCTCTGCCACTCCGACCAGTGGGCAGAGGAGGCGCCAAGCCTAGCGGCGTGCTCTCAGAAGGGCACTCTCAGAAGGGCACGCGGGCACGGGTGGGGAAGAAGCCCTAAGGAGAATCTCTGTGCGGAAGGGGGAACAGCGTGGCTGGGGGGTGTCACTTGAGCAGCCCACAGCAAGAAGGGAATCCCCCAGGGAACACTCCTGTCACCACTCACCCACTCCTGCTTGCATGCCTCTTGTGATGAGGGGGCTCATTCTTTCCACAACCAGCCCAGTCCATTAAGGAGTGGAACTCAAGGTCCTGGGCTTGGCATCCTCTCCCTGGCCCATCCTCTACTCTGCCTTTCCAGCCTCCAGGCCCACCCCTGGGGCACCCCCCAATCTCCAGCCATGCCCCTCCCCCACCTCGGGTGTTGGTAGCCATGTCAGCCACTTTCTGGAAGGCATCCAGGAAGGCCACAGCAGCCAGCACGGTGGTCCTGGGGGAGAGGGACAATGGCACAGATGGTCAGGGGGTGGGGGTGCTCTCTCTGCCTGCCCCTTCTCTGCGGGGGGTGCTCTCTCTGCCTGCCCCCTCCCCTGCGGGGGTGCCCTGGGCCACCTCACCTCAGCTGGGAATGCAGCTTCGTGGCCTTGGAGTTGAAGTCCTCCCAGATGGGGTAGGAGCTCTGCCGGCAAGATGGGAGAGGAAGTGAGGTTTTTGCAGCCCTGCCCCATGGAGAGGGAGGCTCTGGGCCCTCTGGGAGGGCAGAGGACCAAGGACAGAGCCACCAGGCATGAGCAAGGCCTGTCCCTGGGAATGGGCACCTTTGCCACGCCCTGCCTCCCTGACGTCAGGACGTCTAACCCTACAGGCTACAGGGTGTCCATATCTTCCCTCAGGGGGAAACGGAACAGGAAGTAAGTTTCTGTTGGGCAGGTCCTGTCCCCTCGGGGTTTCCCAGGGCCTGGCAGGGGATCTGGGCTGAGCCCAGTGAGGGGGCATCGTGTTTCCGGGACATGCGCCTGGGACAGTGGCACTGACCGGCTCACCAGGGCAGAGGTAGAGCGTGGAGGGCAGGGCTGAAGCCCCACCAGGTGTAGACTGGGGCCTCTGAGGCCCCTACCCTGTGTCCTGGAAGCTGCCATCCCAGGTTAGCAGCCGTGGCTCCCAGGGCCAAGGAGGCTGTGGCTGCTGCAGGGCCCGGCCAGCCTGCCCGGGACAACCAGGCCCCCGGGCTGAATGGGGCCTTGTGCGGCCAATAGAGCCACCTTTCTCCACCCCCTTCTCCCCTCCCCTTCTGGGGGGAAACAGTGTGGCCTTTATCCCAGGCTGGCCCAAGGCTCCAAGTTGGGAGGGGGTTTCTCAGCGGGGGAGGTCGGACTCCTGGCGACTGAGCTGTCCAGTCTGATTATGGGGCTTTTCTGGCTAACGCGTGCCCTGGGGTCCTGGAGAAACCTAAGCCCTGGCCCAAGCACCCTGTGGTGGTCTTGCTCCTTGAAGGGGGAGCCCTGGGCCGGCCAAACCCCAGCCCACAGGGGCTGCTGACCCTCCCCTTTATGTAGGATGGGGCACTGGAGGCTGGGGCTCTTCCCAAGGAAAGGGGAAAGTGGGAGTCCCTGGCTCTCCAGGGCCTCAGAGGGAGGCTCTGCCCAGCTGCAACCCAGGAGTGGGCTTGGGCTGGCCCTGCCAGGCTAGGAGAGTTTGCAGGGTGAGGAAGAGACAGGGTGGCTTTAGGGGACCTCAGAATCTCCCCTCCCCTCCCAGCCCAACCAAACCAGTGTCCAGAGAAAGCAAATATTTGCGAAGTCCACAGAGTTTGAAGCAAGAGTGGGGAAGCTGTGGGTGGGCTGTACCCCCAGGCGGGCACAGCTCAGGGCAAAGGGGCCTGGGAAGCTGTTCTAAGCCGTCCCCAAGGAGTGGACTCATGCCACCGTGCCCGGGTACCCCTAGGGGTCTTCGAAAGGGGGCACTCTCCCACCGCCTAGACCCCCACCCCACCTAGCCTTGAAGCCTTACTAAGACCCCCCTCCAGGGAGTAGAGAAGTTGCTGGGGATACCAGGGGGTCCAGAGCCAGCTGTCCTGGCACCGAGAAACCTTCTTAGCTCCTGAGCAGCCCTGGGGCAGTGTCAGAGATTAAAGCCTCTCCCCTGGGGAGGGGGACAAGATGGGGTGCAGGGGGAGGCCAGGCCATTTTCCTTTCAGCAAATGGACCCAGGTGCCTCAGTCTCTAAAGACCTGGACCTGCCTCCCTCCCCCACGGTAACCACATAAAGGACCCCAGAGACAAGGAGTTTACGCCTTATTTGTTTCTATCTGCCTCTTCACGACAGGTCAGTTTCACTGATTGAAAGTAAGAGACATGGCTCCAGCAGCTGGTGCTCCAGCAACAGCATCCTCAGCCTTCACCTGAGACAGGCCCAGGCAAACAGCCTACCCAGCAGCCCCATGAGATGACTACCACGACTGCCCCCATTTCACGGCATGGACGAGAAAACGGAGGCCCGTAGAGGTTAGTTCGTTTGTCCACAGCCACAGGGTGGCCGGGGTCAGGACCTGATCCTATGTGTGCCTGGTCACGGGACGCCAGGTAGAGGGACTCCCTTACAATGCAGGGAGGGCAGCACTGAGTGTCAACGCTGGGGGAGGCAGCAGGGACTGCCGGGATGCGAGAGACACCCGGTTCCGCCCCAAGCACAGTGGCTGCTCTGGAGTGGGGAGGTGAGGGGCTTGTCACTAGAGGCTCCCAAGTGGACGGGGGATGAGGCGGCTCTGTCTGTCCCGGCATTGGCTGTGGTTCAGATGTGGAGTTCGGGTGAGCAATCCAGCCTGCAGTCCCAGGGAGTGGGCTTTCCAGGTGCCCCTGGGCAAGGGCCTGTCTGAGCCTCATTTTCTTCACCTATAAAATCAGGAGAGGAAGGGCACCTGCCCTACCAGGCCAGTGTGGAGACCGAAGCAGACTGCCCAGCCAGCATCGCGCAGTGCCCAGCACACAGTAAGTGCTCAGTTAACACTGGCTAACAGTACGCAAGCCCTGTCCTCTGCCAGGGGCCCCCAGCAGAGGCCTGGCCAGGCCTACGTGTTCAGGTGACACACCCCACTCTTGAGGGGGTGGGTGAAGAGTATGACCCGATTTTCTGGATGGGCCAGCAGTAAGTGGAGGCCCTGTTCACCTTGCTGAAGGCACCGTGCCCAGGCTGGGGACCTTCGGCAAGTCCCTCCTCCTCTCTGGGCTTCAGTGGGCGGCCTGACACCAGCAGGCATCTGACCTCGGCCCCTGCTCAGCCCAAGGTCAGGGCCTCCCAGAGGCCCAGAGGAGGACTTTTGTGGGGCCTGTGGAGTTGCTGTGGGGTGGCCTCACGGGGCAAGCTCAGTCTCCTCAACCCGGCTGCAGCTGGTCGCCTTCCTCTGTGGAAGCCCTGCTGCTCAGGCCGCCGAGGGAAAACCAGAAGCTGCCCACCAATCCAGGCGGTCAGCCTCCAGGTGGCCCGTCCCCTCCTCTGCCCCTGATCATGGTCCCTGAGCACACGCCTGTGTCATAGGTAGGGGCACATCTGTCTTGGCATCATCCCAGGTGAAGCCTCTCCTGTTTTGCCTCCACATGTCAGCAAATCCTGCCCAATGTCTGGCTTGAACCTCTTGCTCTGATCTGGGCCCACTTCCTTCTGTCTCATCCCAAAGTTCATTGCAAATCGGCTAGAGAGGGAGAGAGACGGTCCGCTTTTGCGAGCAAAATCTGCTGCTGTCTGCAGTGGTTGCTATGAGGTTGCCAATGGTGGTGGGTGGTTGGGTACGGGGAAGGCCCATCCTCAGCCAGCCCTGGGATCAGCGAGGGGGAGGGTGGGCTGGGTGGCCCAGTCCCCGACAGGATCCTGGAGCGAGGGCTGTGATGTCCACAGGGCAGGTGGGGACTGCTGGGGGCTGGCGGAGGGGCCCGGATATACAGTTGCAAGAGATGGGGGTCCCCTGGGGAGTACACCATAAGGGGCAGGGGGTGGGGGCCATCTACAAGCTGCTAACTGGGTAGTCCCAGGCCAGGCTGGCTTCAGGCCTCTTCCGGGGGTAGGGATCTGGCAGCTGTCCCCTGGGGCTGTTGTCCTGGCAGCACTGGGAGCCTCGACCTTCAACCTGCCAGCAACCCCCCATCCCTCATGGGGCCTGTCCCAGCAGCGCTGTGCTGGGTGGCGTCACCCCCAACCCTGGCCTGGTGGGATTCTGTGTTGTGCACTTGAGAGTGTCCAGTGGTGGGCTGTGGAGGTGGGGGCCCTTGGGAGTTCCTGTGGGGTGCCTCGTTTTCCCCTTCTAGCCCCCAAATCCTGCTCCTTCATCCTAGGGTAAGGAAAGGGGGCAGGGCAGGAGGGCACAAATGCTGGTTCCTGGCCCCCATCCTATCACTGGAGCTGGGCCCTCTCTGCCTAGTCAGCCTAGGGTAGCCGGGCCAAACCTTGTCCTCGTTTGGGGGAGAGGAACCCACTAACTCTCTCAGGAGGAAAAATGGGGGCTGAGGTCAGGGGCAGGGTCCAACAGTCTCCTCAATGACCTTGAGCCATTCCCAGGTCTCAGTTTCCCCACCTGGTGGGGTGAGGAATGGATGGGTAGCCGGCTCCAGCCTGACCTTAGGCAATCCTGACGGTGGGACGGGGGCTCGGAACTGACAGCCCAGGGTGGTAATGGGGTAGGAAAAGCGCTCCTTGGGGTTGCTCCACCGACCCAAACCTTCATCCAGACTCCTCCCAAGGTGACAATCAAGGTCTATCCTTGGGATGCAGGGACAGTCAGCCCCGGGAGACCTTGGAGTCCCGAAGCTTCCTGGGGCCGCTGGGGGTGGGGCGGGCTGGGGGCAGCAGTCTCAGGGTCGGGCGCAGAGGCCTAGGTCGGCGGGGAAGGAGTTAACGGTTCTCTGCTTTATTATTTTTTCCTGCTTCGGCGGTGACAGCATTGTCTGGGCTCCGGGCTGCGGGGGAACATGGTGGTGGAAGGGGGCGGAGGCCCGGGAGACCCCGGACCGTTAAAGGGCCCTAGAGTCCGTCCGGGAGACAAACCCCATTCATGGTTTGGGGGTCTGGGATACAGGGAGCCTGCGTGTGCACAGGTTTGGGTCAGGACCCACGGGGCCATGGCGGCTACCGCATGGACACCCCGACACACGAGCACCCACACCCCCCAGATGGGCACCCGAAGACACGGGCGCCCAGCAGACGCAAGCAGGACGCGCTCAGACAAGGACACACAGACACCGAGGTGCGCGGCCACACCGGGCTCGGAAGCCCAACGCCACGCGTCCCCGGGGGGACCTGCATCCACCGCCGCGCACCCGGTTACCTTCATGTCGTTGACGATGGCCTGGAAGAGCCCGCCCAGGGCACCGCATTCCTTCTCCGCCGTCTCCATGCTCGGGCCTGGCCGGGCCGCAGCGGCGGGGTGCACGGAGCGCGGGGAGCCGCGCAAGGGAGGGGGCCAGGCCGCGCCGGCGGTCGTTCCGAGGCCGGGCCTCCGCCTCCGTGCAGCGCTCAGCGGCCGGCCGCGCCGCGCTCCGGGGTCGCGGGCCTCCCGCGGGCGGCGCGGGCCATGTCGCGGCGGGGCTGGTGGGCGGCGTGGGGGGCGCGGCACGGGCAGCTCGCGGTGCAGCCTCGGCGCGGGGACTGACGGTGGCGGTAATCCGAGCCGCTGAGGCTCGGGCGTCACGTGGGCGCGGCGGAGGGGGGCTGCGGGAGGGAGGGAGGGAGGGAGAGGGAGGGCCGCGCGGGAGGGGGCTGTGGGAACGGCTGTGCGGACGCAGGCCCATTCACGGCCTGAAACCAGGGCTTTGAAATCCGAGCCCCGGCGCTGCCAGACTGGTCCGGCGAGCGGGGCCGGCGGGCGCGGGTGCCACCGCGGGTCGCGGGGTGGCGCTGGAGCGGGGTCCGCCCTGCCCACGCGGGAGCGGGGATGGGTGGCTGGGTTTCGGGCTCCACCACACTTTCCGGCATTTGGTCTGGGGTGCGGGGGCTTCCCGCGCTTCCAAGACAGGCAGTGGGTACAGCGGCGGGATGGGGGGTGCATGGGCTGGATGGGATATACAGCACAGAGCAGGGCACGGGAGTCGTGGGGGCCGCCCGTTTTGGCACGTTTAATCCCAGGCCCAGACCTTCCTCCTTACTGACCCTTCTAAGTTGACTCCTTTTGCAAGTGCAAGTGGTGGTAATGCCACCCGGATGGGGTGCCCAAGGCAGGGCTTTTGAGGGGGGCAGGGGCCTTGGACAACCTCCTTCCTAGCGGGTGGGGCTCATGTCCGACCAGCAGAGCAGAGCTGGACTGTCCCTGGTCTGTTACCTGGGTCCATGGTGGGTTCGATGCACACATGTGCATGGGGTGACAATGTCAAGTGCAGTCTGTCCTGGAGACTCCAGGTGGGGGAAACCCACCCTAGGGGGACAGGATGAAGCGGGGGAGCAGGTGTGGCACTCTGGGGAAAGCAGGCACAGGCTCCTTCTCCCCTACTCCAGAGGCCGGAGGGAGCCAATTACAAGCTCATTAGGAGACCAAGCCCAGGGTTCCCAAAGCCTGGGGGACAGGTGGTACCCCTGCAGGTGAGGAGGGGCTCTTTCAGCCAAAGCAGTGACTGGGGCATCGCCCCTCCCTGGAGCCGTTCTGGGGGTTTACTCCCCTTGCTCAGCGATCTGCAGAGTGTTCTGCAGCGTGCATTGGCCTTTCATGCAGGAACTCCTGGGGTTCAGCTCCCATCTGCCCAGTAGGGGACTCCCATTGCCCCAGGGGGTCAGGATGGAGGCAGGATGAGAAAGGTGGATTAGAGGCTGGGGGGAAGGCAGGGTTCAGGATTCCAGGGTAGGTCGTGCGTGGCGCTGTCTAGGAAGGTGCAGGCTCCAGAAGTGGAGACCTAGGCTCTAGGTCCATGGCCCCACTCAGGTTGAGTGGGGGGAACAGGCCATGGAGCAACCAGCTCTCCTTAGGGCCATCCTGAGACCCCATCTCCAGGACAGGGTGAGGCTCTGGTGCAGCTGCAGGTGTCAGCTGGGAAGGAGCAGGCGAGCTTGGGTTGAGGATTTTCTGTTATTTATTGGGGTGGGGGTGGGGTGCATCATTCAGATCTTTGTGCTGGTGCCTGTGTGCATACAAGCACACACATATACAGGCATGTGTTCACGTATGTATACATATACACACAAGGCCAGAGCTCTGATGTGCTGGGGAGGCCAAGCTCTTTTTCCAAGAGGGTATTAGAGGTTGATTCCACAGGATGGGTGGTGTCTGAGGTTGTAGCCCCTTGCAGCGTGGGCAGCCAGCTCCGTGTGAATGCCAGGATGCAGCCGACAGTGCTGGAGGCCTGCGAGCTGGGCTCTGAGACAAGCTTGGGCAGACAGCAGCCTCTGGTCCCCACACTGCTCTGGGCTGGCAGGCCCAGCCTTGGTCCTGTCAGGTCCTTGAGCTCCTTGGGAGGGCGTGACGACCCTGAGTCCTTCATGGGACCACTCGGCGGGCCCTCTTCTATGCCAGGCCGGTCAGAGGACAACCCTCCGGTCCAGGTGATCCCCCACGCCCGCTCCGCTGGTGCCGCACTTCCAGGTGCTTGTTCTGGACCTTCTCAAAGTGCTGCAGCAGCTCTGCGTAGTCGATGCTGGGGGAGTCGGCTTTCTGGGACTTGGGGGCTGCCTTCAGACTGTCTCTGGGAAGAGGGGAGCAGAAACGCGCAGTCAGGGGATCGGCTCACAGGGGGGTGGCTGCTGGAGGTCAGTGGGGTCAGGGGGCAGAGCTGCAGGCTGGTGGGCTTGGCTTCTGGGCATCTGTCTCAGACCTGGCAACTCTTCCTCCACAGCCAGCGCCAGACCTGGGAAGCCCCTGAGCATCCCCCTCTTCCGCAGTTGGTGGGTACAGCCCACATTGCTGCTTGGCTGTTGCCCTCGGCCTGTGGGCTGCGATGGCGCCCGGAGCAGGCATCGCATTGGGAAGCATTTCCTGTTTACCAGTGGCTCCCTTTGGGGTGAAAGCCAGGGCTAGCTGCCAGCCAGGAAGCCAGCTGGGGCCTGGAACAGGGTCTGGGGGAGAAGGGGGAGGTGGCAGCCTGGCCCTTTTTCTGAGGCAGGGCTAGGACTGGGGAAAATGGGGATTGCTGAAGAGCCTCTGCTGGGCCCTCCATTTGGCAGGACGTTTGTTTTTGAGGGTTGGGGCCCTGTGGCCTGCAGTCACTCACTGTCCCTGGGCGGGGAGGGATGCTGGTCTCACCACCGCACATGCCTAGCGCTCCTCCATTCCTGTAGCTGCGGCCCTCTCCAGTTGCTCTGTACAGCAACACAGGTTGTGCACTGCACACTAGTGTGCACGGTGCTTCCTATAATCATGCAGTGCGGCAGCCTTGCTGACCCCGACCAGCCCAGTGCTTAGCTTGCCCCTGGGGACGAGATCCCCGTGGGGTCCTTTCCCATTCCTACTCACCCTCCAGCAGCGTCTTAGGAAATATTTCTGCTCCCTCCCTTTGGCCTCACAGTTTTGGAGGCGCAGATCTGTGTGGGGTAGGTAGTATCTATTTCTAGGCCCTGAGGCCTCATGGCCTTGGCAAAGGGTCCCAGGAAGACTGTGGACTGCTCAGCTAAGCACAGAATCTTGGGGGCCTTCATGTTCATGAAAGGATGCTAATATGGGGGGTGGTGCAGGCAGTGTCAGAGCACAGGAGCTACACAGACCTGGACCCAACCATAACTCCACCATTTCCTAGCGGTGTCACATGGGCATGTGACTATTTACTCATCTGCAAAGCGGGGGCTACCTAGGTGTGCCCCTGGGGTGGCTGCCAACATGCCTTGATTACGATGTGTAAGAGCTTTGCCTGGTGTCCAGCCCCAGCCTAAGTACCCGGCGGGGGCCACTGTGCCTACAGGTCTGCCCCCCGACGTGAGGCCAGCCGGGGCCCAGTAGCTTGAGGGTGGAAATAAAGAGGTCATTTTGGGGGGAGACACAATGGAGCGCCCCCAAAACATACCCTTGGCAATGAGTTCAGTCCAGCAGGAAGAACCAGAGCCTGACAGTTGCCTCTGATGGCCTGCCAGCCTGCTGGGTAGGACCGGGGGCAGGGGGATTCTTCCCACAGTTTAGATGCCATCTGGGGCCCGGAGGCGGCCTCCTTCAACCCTGCTCAGCTCTGCCTGCCCACACCTGCTCCCGTCCTGCCTCCCAGCTGAAGATGCACACCAGAACACATCACTTTGGACGTGTCTGTGGCTGCTGCTTTTCTAGGCCTGGCACTCCTGCCTCCCGAGCGGGGCTTGCTGACGTTAGTTCAACAAAGAGCAGAAGCAGCCAGGTGGGACCCACTCTAGAGGGCCAGGCTGTGCTTCCTCTTGGGAAGGGACCTCCCAGGCACAGTAACCCTGGGGCCCAGGTGGCACTGCTCCAATAGCAACCTGGACTTCTGAGGAGGACAAGGGACACCCTGCAGCTTGGAGCCCTAAGTCCAGGGTGTGGCCGGATGCTCCTCTAACCCACGTAGGCCAAGGCCACAGGTATGACCCTCAAGTGTGTCTTCTGATGGTGAGCACCCATGAGTCTGTGCGCAGCTCCCCATGACACTCTTGGCAAGCCAAGGCCTTGGGTTAGGGGAGCTTGCGGGCCTTAGGGAGATGCTTCTAGCACTGGACAGCAAACCTGGGCAGATGAGCATTGGGGTGGCGGGGGTGGGAAGAGTGGGCCACATCTGCTCCCTGGGCCCTTAGGGTGGCAAGAAGTCCTGCTCCCTGTGATGGGAAGACCCTTCCTGCCTGGAGGTCTTGGGAGCAAGGCAGGCTGTGTCCCTGGGGGGTGGAGACACTGCCTGGGCTGCTGAGCATGGAGGCCAGGCCCGTTCTCCCCACCTAATGGGCACGGCCATGGCCACTCTCAGGCCTTGCATGTCCTCTGTAGGTTCAAAACCACCCTTGGGCACTGAGGCTGAGGCCAGCCAGCCCGCAGCAGTGTGGGGAGTCCTGGACTCAGGGCCGGCTCTCGCTCCTGCCATCCCACCCATGCATGTGTTGCCAGCTTTTTTCTTAGAGGTCCCCTCCTGCTTCACTGAGGAGACAGTCCCTGGGGGAGTGGCCCAGAAGACAGGGGGGTGTGGGAGCTGTGGTCCCCAGGGCCCTGATGGCGCCTGGAGTGCACAGAACCAGGGATGGGCGAGGAGTGCACAAACTCCCCCAGCTGTTCCCGACTGCAAGGCCTGCCCCGCAACACGACCCGGTCTGCCAGCTGCCTCCCCTCCCAGGGCTGGGACTGTCCTCAGCTCTCTTCCCAGGATGTGAACTGTCCTCCGGGCCCCACCCTGCAATCCGACCTCTCCCCCAGCTGTTCTGGAGGCCCCTGGTGTGCCCACTGCTTCTGTGCCCCTATCTATGGTAGCTCTCCCTCGGTCCTTGCAAAGAAAGGCTGCGGGGCCAGAGGCTTGAAGGCTATGGGGTGCCTCCCACACCCATTTAGTCCAAATGTGCATTTACTGACCAAGTAACCAAGAGCCCAGAGAGGGCACTGGGCTTGCCAGAGGTCACACAGTGAATCCATGGTAGAGCTCACACCAAATCCTACTCTAGGCCTGCAAACCATCCACTGACCCTCAGAATCTTCTACCCAGAGGCCTCAACCCCTTGGCTCTAGACTTCCCTGACTCTGACCGTGGGAGATTCTGAGGAAAGCCTTGAGCTGGCTGCCTTCCCGGCTGCCCTCTGCAAACTTGTCCTACCCTGGTTTGGGGGAGATGGGGAGGGGTACGACTGCTCTGAGCCTCTGCTCCCCTCCCAAGACAAGCTCAGCACACAGAGCCAGAGAAGCCTCTCAGGAAGGCAGGCTGGTTCCCACTCGCAGACCGGAGGTCACAGGGAAGCAGCCCTCCCTGCTTCCAGCTGCACCTTTCCCTCCTGCTGCCTGCCAAGGCGGCTCTGACACTATGAGGCATTGGAAGGGCCAAGGCTGGGCCCGTGACGCAGTGTGGCTTCTGGGCCTCTTTTGGAGTCTCCAGAACTGGCAACACTCTGGCCCCAGGAACCTACATGCACGCCCCACTCCATGGGTGACCCTGCGTCACGTGATATCTCCTGGGGACCACCTGGCAGCACCCTGGACAGCTGAGAAGGCAGCCGGCTCAAGGCCTAGTCCTGCCACGGCAGAGCACTGCCTTCTGGAGAAAGGAGGCAGGGAAAGCAGGGGCCTGTGTGGGTGGGGGCCACACTTTGTGGTAGTTCAGCCTCTCCAGCTGGCCTGGAGTGGAGGGCCTATCAGGTGCCCTACACTCAGCCACTGCAGGGCCAGTCTGGGTGGGGACGGGCAGTGGGAGCCGACGCCCACCAGTGTAGAGGGCACAGGGGCTCTGGGCAGGCCTTTCTCAAGGCTGCCTGCATCTGTCACAAGGGTGAGTGCCCAAGGCCCTTTGCTGGAGCAAGGCGCCAGGCCTGCTGAGTGGCGCTAACAGCCTGGGAGGGAATTCTAGACACACAGGGCATCTGATGCAAGCTGGGTGCACTCCATTCAGCGTAAATCTTCTCGGTGGCTCTGTTGGTTTCCATGGCGACCTGACAAGTGAAATTTTCCATCTCGGATGCCAAATGCCTGTGGATGAGGCAAAGCCTCCAAGGGTTACCAAATATAGACACAGCCCTACAGGCTCTGGGGTAGGGGCCAGCTGTGGGTTCAGGGTGGAGCCGGCACCCCTCTGCCCAGAGGCTGCCAAGCTGGGCCTCTCAGTGGAGGGGTGCCTAGGACCTGTCCCTTCCATAGGCAGGACCTGAACAGGGGAGCCTTGAGTGCACCCCTGCCTCCCCACCCGACCCAGCAGGTGACTGAGAAGGTCCCAGCAATGCTGAGGTGTCCCAGGGTTGAGCCTCTGCCACAGACAGGGTGGGGGAGGGGCTACACAAAGCCTGGTAAGTGCCCAGGACAGGGCCCTCTCCTGCTCGATGGCCACTGGGGCCCCCATCTCTAAGCTGAGGCAGGAACTCCTCCCCCCTGCCCGGAGTTTTTCTCTAGGGTTCTCCGTCTGGGTCACTCCGAGATGCCCTTATAGATTTTTTTTTTTTTTTGAGACAGACGACTCTGACACTGTCACCAGGCTGGAATGCAGTGGTGTGATCTTGGCTCACTGCAACCTCCGCCTCCCTGGTTCAAGCAAGCCTCAGCCTCCTGAGTAGCTGGGATTACAGGCACGTGCCACCATGCCCAGCTATTTTTTTTTGTATTTTCAGTAGAGACAGGTTTCACCATGTTGGCCAGGCTGGTTTTGAACTCCTGACCTCATGATTCGCCCACCTCAGCCTCCCAAAGTGCTGGGATTATAGGTATGAACCACCATGCCTGGCCGCCCCCCACCGCCTTTTTTTCTTTTGAGACAGAGTTTCACTCTTGTTGCCTAGGCTGGAGTACAGTGGCTTGATGGCTCACCGCAACCTCCACCTCCCGGGTTCAAGGGATTGTCCTGCCTCTGCCTCCCAAAGTGTTGGGATTACAGGTGTGAGCCACCGTGCCCGGCTGCCCTCAGAGTTTTTAGGTTTTGCTCGACCCTGATTGATTGCTTGGAAGTGCTGCTACTCCCTGCCACTGTGTGAACACTCTCAGAATCCCTGGCCTGGTGCTCTGATGTGGACATAAGAGGGCAAGTGGCTGCAGGGGGCATGATGGCCACAGTGACAAAAGGGGTGGGATGCTGAAGTGAGGGCGGCCTCGGCAACCCCCAGGACAGCCCTTCCTCACCAAGCTCCTCTGGGCCTGTCCCGGCTGGGGGAGGGGACGGACGGCGGGGGCACTCACTCTGTCTGCAGCAGCTCAGGGTTGGGCACACACTGGAGCCGGTGCGAGAGCAGCTGGAAGGCACTGCTCTGTGGCAGGAGCATAAGCAGGCCGTAGAGGGCCTTGATCAGGTAGGGGTTGTTCTTCACGTCCAGCAGCTGCAGGCGCAGATCTGGGGTGGGCAGAGGGCAGGGGTGAGCGACCTGTCACTGCTCTGGAACATGCCCAGACTACACTCCCTGGCTCCGCCTGGCCAGGGCCACAGGGACCATGGCACCCACAGCCCAAGGACCCAGCTGTGTAGGCCTAGCCAGGTGGCCATGGCTTCCGGCAGGGGGCGCTCCTTCACAGCCAGTGGCGCTGCCCCCACCACCCCCAGGAGTGTCCCAGCCGTTTCCACGATCTCATCTTCCCTTCCACCTGCCTGTCTGATCTTTCCAACAGTCACCTCAGCCCCGACAACCCCCAGATGCACTGTGGGGCCTGGTCTGTCCCCGCCCCCCGCACACTGCCTCCCAGTGATATGAGGGCTCGGGGCCCGTAGTGTAACAGATTCCCGTGTTGGCACGTGCAGAGCCAACTGGAGAGAGCTATAAATAGGGTGTGCTGGAGAGAAAGACGGTGGATTAGGACAGCTTTAAGTGAGGGCAGGATGGAAAAACACTTTCGTGTGTAGCAAGACACACCAAAGCCCCGGAGTGTCTGGGAGGTGCTTCTGGGGCTCCGGCTCGCATGCCAGCCGTAGCACCACCCCGCCAGGGGGGAAAGAGATGCAGCCAGGGGACTGCCCAGCACACTCCAGCCCATGCTGCTGCATGGACCCCGCTGGTGGCTGGCTGCCCCACAAGACAGTCCCGGCTTCCCCAGGGCCCACGGGGGAGGCTTGATTGGAAAGGGGCTCTCACTTCTCTCCCGTGAGCCAGGAGAATCACTGGCTTCTACCTTCTTGTGTCCCTAGGCCCAGTCCAAGCATTGTTTGTGGAGGGTGTGTCACATGCTTTGGGAGAGGGGCTATGTCGCCCCTGCAGCGGCCACACAGGGAGTCCCGCTGACGCAGGGAGCCTGAAGCCAGGGTACTGGTGAGCAGAGGAATGGAGGCCTCTTGGAGCCCTCCAGAGGAGACCCCCCACCACCAGAGGTTCTCCCCAGGCCTTTCTTCCCTTTGGGCCTTGGGGAAGTGGGCACTGCCTATGGCCAAACCAGCCACCTCTAGGATTCAGGCAACTCAGGGCTGGGACGGTGGTGGGCGAGACCAGGGTGTGCCTCTCCTGTCACTCTGCCCCAGCAAAGCCCCGGGCTTGAGAAGAAGGTGCTTGGAGTTCCTCCAGGGTCAGGGAGGGAGGGTAGTCATCCCAGGGATGCTTCTGGAATGCCAAGAATGAATAACTGGAGAGATGAGTCAGGACAGACAGACCAGCAGCAGGAGCAGGGTCGTCTTAGGACCTGACCTCAGGTGGCTGCGTGGGCGCCTGTGTCCCTGGGAGGCCCTGGGGGAAGTGAAATGTCAGGCTGGGCACACCTGGGACAGGCTTTCGTGCACTCCGCTGAGCGTGGGATCTCCCTCCTGCCCTCTGTCTCCAGGGCATCAGTCCCTATAGCACCCTGCTTACTGGCCAAGCTGCCCTTTGAATGGGGGTCAGTAGGGGATGGGAAGGGGGCATTTTTCAGCCTCTGCATTCACTTCGGGCTCCAGGGCTCAGGCTGATGGGCTTAGGCCAGGCGGGTCAGAGACGCTGCCAGAGAGTGCCAGAGGCCCGGGTGGCCAGCTTGGCAGGGAAAGTGGCCACCAGCAGAGCGGCTTCCTGGCTTCTCTGCACATTATAAACACACGGGCATCATTCAAAATGTGTATGTTGAGGCGCCAAGAGCTGTGCTTGCCCCAGCCAGCTGCCACTTTTGCCCATTCAGCCTGGGTGTTACTAAGCAGGTAGCTCCTGCCCGCTGGCTCCCGGCAAATGCCAACTGTTCCTCCAGAGGTGCCGGCATGGCTCTTGGGCACACAGGCACCTGCAGAGGGGCCCAGGGTGACCCACAACCTCAGAGAGCCAGGGCAGAGGCAGCAGGCTCGGAGGGGTGGCTAGGGGCAGCCTTCAAGGGGGCTCTGCTGTCAGCACTGGCCCACACCCACGAGACCTACCTTGAGGGACAGAGGCAGGACCCGGGTTCTGATGCCACCGTGCCCTTGCCCTGCTCTGCCTGGGCTCACAGTCCTGTCATCCAGTTTTTTTTTTTTTTTGAGACAGGGGCTCTATCACCCAGGTTGGAGTGCAGTGGTGCAGTCATAGGTCACTGCAGTTTCCACCTCCTGGGCACAAGTGATTGTCCCACCTCAGCCTTCTGAGTAGCGGTGACTATAGGCATGTACTATCATGCCTGGCTAATTTTTTAAAAAATTTTGTGGAGATGAGAGCTCACTGCGGTGCCCAGGCTGGTCTCGAACTCCTGGCCTCAAGACATGCTCCAGTCTCAGCCTCCCAAAATGCTGGGATTATAGGCGTGAGTGATAGTGCAGCCCCCAGTCTCAGATTCTTCACATTCCAGAAGCTTCCCTGGGATGACTACTCTTCCTCCCTCCCCAGCCAAGAGAAACCAACTGGAGCTTGGCTCCACCCACCCTACTCCAGGCCGGCCCTGGGCTCATGGCATGAGGTGTGGTGGGAGGGTGTTCTTACATGTGAAGATGGGGCACTCGATCAGCTGCACCAGCTTGTCCACCTCCGCGAGGAAGTCCACGGTGACCTCCAGGTCCCCGCTGGGTGTGCAGTCAAGGAAAGTCTGACTGCTGGGCCAGTACAGCCGTAGCTCAGAGCACCACACGCCCTCCCCACCCGCGCCTGGCTTCCCGTACACAGAGTCTGGTGCTCGAGAAGCAGGATTTGGGGCACAAAGGACACCAGTCTCTTCCCTGCTCCTACCTTTCTGTCCTAAATGGAACCCCCATTTTGGGAGCTCTGAGGTCCCCCTCCAGCAGCTATCTCCTCCACACCCTCCAGGCTCGGGGGAGGCTCTTATCACAGGGCTGCAGCCCGTTGGGGGAGGGCCGGGCAGGAAGGTCTCTCTCCTTTTCCTGCCAGCAGGGCTTCACTAGGGCTGCAGCAGGTTTGTGGCGCTGGGTAGTGGCCCGCCAGTCCTTGGGTCACAGCAGTGGCTGGGAGGGGCAAACCCAGGTTGCAGAAGGGAAGCGGGCACCCTGCAGGAAGTCAGGCAGGGCTATACCTTGCCCTCCACTGAGGCACCTCCTGGCCCTTTCTTCCTTACTCCCAACTCCTGGCTGGTCATGTTGCCTTTGAAATCGCACTCCAATCCTGGGCTGCATGTCAGGCACCCACAGATGAGGCTGGTTTGCCTCTCAGTATTTTAAAAAAAAAAATCTGGCCAGGAGCAGTGGCTCACACCTGCCATCCCGAAACTCTGGGGGGGCCGAGGCGGGTGGATCGCTTGAGGTCAGGAGTTTGAGACCAGCCTGGCCAATATGGTGAGACCCTGTCTGTCTCTACTAAAAATACAAAAATTGGCTGTGGTGGTAAATGCCTGTAATCCCAGCTACTCGGCTACTCAGGAGGCTGAGGTAGGAGAATTGCTTGAACCCGGGAGGTGGAGGCTGCAGTGAGCTGAGATAGCCCACTGCACTCCAGTGGGTGACAAAGGGAGACTCTGTCTCAAAAACAGAACAAAGCATCACATCTAACCCTGATGCCTTTTGAGGAGCGTGGTGCCGAGGTGAGCATGGGTGCCTCCCGTTCCCGAGCTCCACCCAGCCTGCTTCTCCCCACTGCGTCATCCTTAAGCCTGTTGGGCTCTAGCTCTACGGCCCCTGCAGGCCCACACCTGGGCTGGAGGCTGTAGGCACACAAATGCCTGCCCCAGTCATCCACCCACATTCCCAGCTCTGGGCCTTCTCCCCCAAGCCCCACACCAGGCCCAGGAAGAACTGCAATGAGCAATGAAGGCAGCCACCTTCTCACCAGGGTAGGAGCTGGGGTTCTCTCTTACCCCAGCAAGATGGCTCAGCATCACCGGCTGTAACCTGCCAGGCTGGGCCTACTCAATCCCAACCCACAGGGTTTTCCCCGGGCCAGCTCCCCTCCAGGAGTCCCTCTTGCTGCCAACCTCGCTCTACCAAATACGTCCCTCCCCCTCCCAGCGCCTGGCAGCCCTGAGGTCACAAGCCCTGAGGCTGGGTGGAGGCAGGGGGCGAGGATGGCACTTGGACCCATCTGTTGGGTGGAAACGGGGCACCCAGCCCCTTCCTGCCCCTCAGTGGCCCAACCCCAACAGCGACAGGAAGGATACAACTTCTGGATGAGGTCATAGGCGTGCCGGTAGTTCTGGGTGAGGAAGCAGAGGGACACCGTGGTGACTGGGTTGTGGCACCAAGAGCGGTACAGGCAGCAGAACAGGTTCTGACTCTCCTGTTAGGGAAGAGGCGTGAGCCGTGAGGGACCCCTGATCCTTGTCCCCTCCTGGTCCATGGGGGTCCTGAAGCAAGGGTCACAGGTCTGAGTCCCAGGGGCCTCGGTCGGGAGGTGGCCGGAGCCAGCTCAGCACCCCAGCCGTTTGCCAGCCCTGCTGGGACTGAGCCGTCACAAAGGAAACGCTGACAGTTCCTCCGCAGACCCTGTCATTACCTCTGGGTCCCAGAGCCGTGTGGTGGCTGCAAGAGCCTGGCCGGGAATGGCTGTCCTTTGTGCTGGCAGGTCTGCTCTTGGGAAAATCACTGTCCCCACTAGGACTCTGGTCCTGGAGCCCCATGGGGCTGGGAGGGCGATGGGGGGAGTGGGCAGGGAAGGGAGGAAGCACCCTCAAATGCCATCTCCTCCCCCCTCTGCAGGCCGCCTTAAACACTTGGAGACTGCCCAGGAACCAAGCCCACACTTAGGGGAGCCCCTGCCCCTGAGGAAAATTCTTAAGGACTCTGCGAATGTCTGGAAAGAACCACAGGAGGGAGGCAGGGCTGTGGCCTGGATCGTCGGAGCCACTTGGCCCCAGATGCCCCCAGACATGGGGCCTGGACATCCCCAAGGTTCCTGGGGAGGGTGCAGGCAGGGCCTGAGCCAGCAGGGGGCCGGGGGAGATGAAACCCCCAGGACGTTGCCTGTCCCTGCACGGCCTCTGCGGCCACCACCCTCTGCTGGGACACGAGAGGCCTGGGACCTGCGTCTCTCCTCATTCCTAGGGGAGTGAGAGTGAGTGTCCCCTCTGCTTTCTCTGACCAGTCATTGGTGTGTCCTCACCCAAAGCCTGGGATGGATGGGCAGCAACTGGACACCCTGGCTTACAACAGATGCCTTAGGAGGTAGATGTGCCCAGGTGTGGGAGACAAGGGCCAGGCCAAGGAGGGTAAGAACAGTTAACCCAATTTGCTGGCAAGGTTATAACCCAGAGGCCTGTCCCTGAGAGGGTGGCACTGCCCATCGGGGTGGGCCCATGGCCAGCAGAGCCTCTGTTTTCAAGGGGGCAGTGCCTGGAGTGGGACTGGGGTGTCCTGGATACAGCGTGGAGCCTTCCGGCAGAGATCTCAGTGCGGGTGATGTGATACACCTGTGGTTAGTGCTGCGTGCAGCCACTCACCCATGATCCCTATTTCCCACTAGACCAGGGGAGGTACCAATTTCAACCCCCTCTTCTCCCTGAGAGCCCCCTGAGGCCACCTGGCACAGTGTGTACCCCCTGGCATGCAGGAGGACGCCTGAGGTAGAGCTGATGCCGCCTACCAGGGTCTTCAGGTCCTTCAGCTGGTTCCGCAGCTGGAAGAGCTCCGTGGAGGTGAGCAGGATGGTGTTGAGGGCGTGGACCATGGTTGAGGCGAACTTGAGGTCTTCCTCCCGCAGCAGGATGTCTGCCATCGAGTGGAAGATGTTCTCTGCGTTCAGCAGGAGGCACAGCTGCCTGGAAAGCAGGCGAGGGCAGGGTTACTGCGCAGGCCGTCCTGGAAGCCGGTGTGCCTCGGCCTGGGAGGTGGCCTCTTGTTTTTGCAGTGTCCTGGGGAAACCTGCTCTTTCCTAAGGCTGGTGTAGAGCCACAACTCTGAGGCCTGTGGGTATGGGGGGCGGGGTGGGGGGAATGCTTCACCAGCCTCCAGGCCTCCCAGCACTGGGCTTACCCATGCCAGGGCGCTCCACGATATAGTAACTCCCCCCGCACAAGAGAAACAGCCGGGCCTCCAGCTACCCTAATAGTCCTGGGACCCCGTCACCTTCCTAAGCTCCCATGTGCATGCGCCCCAGGCCCAGACACCCTTGTCCCCTGCGGGCCTTTCTTCTCTTGCTAGAGCAGGTCCTCATCCGGCCAGTTCTCCACACATCAGTCACCTGTTTACTGACCCCCCCTCCCATCCCCGTCCCGAAAGCGCCCCAGGTCAGGGATTTGTGCTGTGCGGGCTGTACCCCGCTGCCTGGAGCACAGATCCTTGTGTGATCAGCGTTAGGACCCTGAGTTTTTTCTTCATTGTACATATGGTGAAACTCTGGTAAAGTGACCTGACCCAGGTCGCATAGTCACTTAGCGCCAAAGCCTAGCTCGCTGGCCCCGGGCCATGACCCCTTTCCCGTCTCTTGAGTCATGCAGGACTAAGCACTGGACTTTGTGAAAAGGAATCTCCGCGTTATACAAAAAGAAAACAATAAACCCAGAGGATGAAGAAAAGCAGTTTCCCTACGATCCCTGGGCAGACGACACGAACAGTGAGAAGTGGGTGGTGAGGACAGGCTTGGAGGAGAGCTGCCCCACTTCTCCACGTGCCCTTGGAGGCCTGGCCTGCAGGGGAAGGGCGCCTGGGCAATGCTTCCCAGCTGGAGTCCCAGGGATTCAGGAGCTTCCCCCACGACAGCAGAGTGCAGGGAGGGTGGGGCCGGGCGGGGTGGCTGGTGGGAGGGTGGTGTGCAGCACTGTGCTTCCTGACTGCTGGGCTGGCGGCAGATGGCACCCCTGCCCACACCACCTCCTGTCTGGGGCTGAGCTCCACTGCCTGACACCAAGTCCCATCTCCGGGGAAGCATTACCACAGGTCTGACACGGCGTCGGAGGCCATGAGGTCTTGGGTGCTCAATGACGTCAGCCACGCTTCTCAGTGGCAGGCCCAAAACACATCCACCTCCTCCCAGGTCGCTGGACTCATCCTCCGCTCTGCATGACCTGGGCCTAGCCTCCCGAACGCCTCTGGACGGGAGCCATGGCTCTGGGGCCAGCTAGAAGATTCTTCGCCACCCCCAGCCCAAAGCAACCCCAGAGCATTTGGTAACGAAGACGCCAGACCTCGAAGCGCAAACAGTAGGCTGGCCATTCCAGCCTAAGCCTGGCTGGAGCCTGCAGGCCTGGGCAAGAAACCACAAGAAATGGAAACAAGAGGTGCAGGGCGGGGGTGGTGGCCACACCAGTGAGGGCTGCTTTATCTCCCCGCACACGCCACCAGGACCCTGCCGTGCTGAGGGATCCCCTGGGGTTATGTGGGAGGTGAAGGCCTCAGCCTGGTGTCCAGCTGTGTGACCTCAATGTCTCTGCACAATTTCTCCACCTTAACTAGGGGCAATACCTATCTGTGAAATAGGGGAAGTTCTCAGAGGGCAGCTAGCTGGGAGGAAGAGGTACAAGCCACATGAGGCCACTGTGGGGCCACAGCCCCTCAGAAGAGCTGCTGGGCGCAGACGGAAAGTTTGGCCAGGCAGCCTCAAGCTGAAGGTCAGGAGGTGGTGGCCCTGCTGCAGAGCCCAGACAGTGTTTCCTGACCCCTCCTGTTCTCCCCGTCCCTGACCCCTCCATAAACCCTGTCTCCACGGCCGTGGGACAGAAATGTTCCAGAAGGGCAGGCACGGGAGGAGGGGGGCGTCTTGACAAATGGTCACAAGTGCCTGTCGCCGGCAGCTGCTGCCATCTCCATGACAGGGGCCAACAGCTGAGCTGCCGCCAGGCAGCACTCTCTAGGGATGCAGGCTGGCAGGCAGGACCCGCCGCAGCGGAGGGCAGGGTGGCATCCACGTGAGGGCAGGCTGAGGTGGGTGCAGAGGGAGGGATGGATGGGGGCAGCAGGCACCCAGGCCTCCCGGTGTCTCAGAGAGGCCGGGGGAATGCTGACCGTTACAGAAGGTCAGGGGGTAGTGGAGTTTTCTGGAAACTCTTTTCTGGCTACCAGTGACAGTGCCCTCTCCTGGTTTTCCTCTCACCACTCCCCCAGTGCTGGGTGGCCCATTCGCTCTTCTCTCTCTAGTTTGCACCTCTCGGTGGTCTGTGGTCTCCATCAGCGACTCACGAATGTGCCCTCTGGCCCTGAGCCCCCACTGGGCTCAAGATGGAACAGCTGCTTGCCTAGTGGAAGGCCCTGCCTGGCTGCCTAACAGCCATTTCAAACCGCGATGGGGCCACAACCAAACCTTGGTGTCCCCACAGACTTGCCACCCCTTCCTCACCTCAGTAAATGGTGGCACTGCCCACCAGCTGCTCAGGCCCAAACCACAGTCATCCTGATCCCCTGCCCCTCCATCGGGTCCACTGGCAGGTACGGGCGCCTTGCCCTGGGAGGACAACCTACATGGACACCCTGTCCCTCACATCCACCCCCATGCCTTGGGGGGCCATGAGCCTCTCTCCTGCCTGGTTCATCTCCTTGCGTCTCAGGATCTGCCTTCTACTGCTTCTCCCGCCCCCCACAGTCCACCCTCTACACACCAACAGAACAATTCTAAAATGTGATGACCAGAGCGTCCCCTCCTTCCTGGGACTTGGCTAACGGCTTCCTCCTGGATCTGAAACACACCCAGCCCCTCACCTTAGCCTACAGGGTCTCACACCTCTTGCTGGGTCCTCTCCAGCTTCCCTCTTGCTGTCCCTCCTCCACTCCTGGTGTTCTAGCCTCTTGGGTTTTTTGGTTCCTGACCTTGCCAAGTGCATGTGGCCCTAGAGGGGGCTACCTGCTCTGCCCTGGCCTGGTGGCTCGGCCAGCATCAGCACGTGGCAGACTCCTTCCAGACCTCGGGGCCTCAGCTCCAACCTCAGGTCTCGGTGAAGCCTCGGTCTGGAACACACGCCCCTCCTACCAGCCCCTTCTAAGAGAAAGTTCTAGTTCTTTCAGGGCACACATCTTCAAGGACCGAGGGTCTCCTGGACAGAACGGTAGGTGTCCTAACCCCACGCCCACCCCAGCACATCCTCTCCGCTCATGCCCAGGCAGGTCTCTTCATGCTGTGCAAACACTGGTGTGTGGAAGGCAGCGGCCTGACGTTACATTTTTGCCCTTGTCACTCATCAGGCCAAGCCCTGGCCTGGCTGGCCTGCCCTGCGCAGACCTCCCTCTTGTACTCTCTCGCTGGCCGAAGAGCCCTGGGAAGCAGCTCATCCCAGGAGACTCTGGAGCATAAGCCTCCTCACGAGGTGTCTCCCTCTGCGTGTCTCTAATTAAAGCACCACAAGAGGGGGAAGTGAGGGGGAGAGGAGGGAGCAGGCACCACAGAGAGCAGCCCTGAGGCCGCGGCATGCTCCAGCTGCTGGCTCAGCCACCCCTGCCCCAGGAGGCGGAGCCTGGAGAGGCTGCTCTGGGGCCCAGCAGCGCAGGGGCCTCCACTGAAGCTGACTCCCATCCTGCCGCTGGGAAGGAGGTGTGGGCTGCATCCTGCCTCGACGCCAGATTACCCTAGGTCTGGGGGAGTAGGAAAACCCAGCTCGCTGGGTCGCAAAGCCGAAAGAAGACAGTATGAACAGCAGAAGTGTTGGCTAGCTCATGGGGCCCTTACTGAGGCCAGGCTCAGGGGGGAGGGTGTGACAAGTGGGCCGTCGAGTCAGGAAGCTGGAAAGGGAGAAACGATTCTCCACTACAGTCCCCAGTCCACACGGGGATCTGCACAGGCAGCCTCAGAGTTGCCACGGGCCTGGCACTGGGCTCTCAGCTCCCCCCGCAGTGTCATGCCGAGTCCTCACACAGCTTGGGCAGGGTTATCACACCCATTGCAGAGAAGAGCAATGTGAGGTTCAGAGAGGAACCAGCTCACCAGAGGAAGAACAGGATTCAGACCTAGAAGAATCGACTTCCAGAACCTGCGTTCTTCCTCACAACTCTGCTTCCCCAGTGCCTGTTATGAGTGGGCACCGGGGCTGTCCCAGCCCGGTGGAGGCCTGGCAGATGGCTGCCTCACAGGGCTGCTGCGTCATCACTTCTCTGCTGAGCCCCAGCCCAGCTTGAGCTGCCTGCCTGGCTCCCAAGCATAGCATCAACAGTGGAGCACAGCTTGCAAGCATTAAACATGTGCCCATATTTTCCAACGCCTGCATGAAAACGCTATTCGTCATGAGACAATGGCCTGGAATGTGCTTGGGAACCAGGCAGAGAGCTAGGGTGGGAGGGAACCTGAACAGGGTCTGAGAGGGCACAGGGGACCTCCTGCCACCCTGGGGGCCCACTGTGAGGTTTGAGGAGGGCAGAGGTCCACAGGGGAGTGGTTGAGTCAGTAAGGGGGCCTGTGACTTAGGCACAGGCAGGGGAAGTGGCCGGAAGGCAGGGACACATGGTGTTTAGGGAAAGCTCCTCCCTCAGTGGCGATGCAGCTTTGGCCCAGCAGGGGCTGTGCTGCTGGCTGTGCCCTTCGCACACAGCCCAGAGGCCCCCTGGACACGGCTCTGCCTCTCCATCTTGGGCTGCTGGCTGCCGCCTGGACAGCTGCTCCCTCTTCCAGGTCTGGTTTCGTGCTGGGGGCAGGACCAACTTCTCTTTGGTTTCTCTGAAACATACCAGGAGCTCTCAGAGGAGTAACCTCAGCCTGCTCAGAACTTCCTGGAGCCCAGCAGAGGGTGGTCACTTTTCCTTAAGAACTGAGACCACACAGCCTTGCCCATGGAGATTCCTTTTGGGGCAGCCTCTAAGGCCAAGGCCAAGGCTCATGCTGGGGCCCCGGGAAGGAGAGACATGGCTCTGCATCCCCTAGCAGCCTCTCCACTGCCCTGGAGCAGTGTCTGCCTGGAGGTGACTGCACCACACCTGCCAGGCAAGTGTGACCCTTCGAGTCACTGTCCCTCCCATCACTAATACTGGCAAGCATCGGCACACACCAGGCGCCAGCCCTGGACAGCCGTAGGCCTCAGTGGGAGAGGCTCTCCCAAACCACCACCTGGCATCCATACATAGCCCCTCCTTCAGGTGAAACCTGGGCCAGGATGGGCAGGAGAAGTAGTAAGGTGCCAACTGGCTTTGTAGGTGCCGCAGGTGTCTGGGTGACTCCAGACTGGCCACTCACACTCTAAGGTCATGTGATCTAGGCTGGCAGGAGCCCTGCCTCATAGTAGCAGAAGGGGTGGTGGGAGAAAGGCATGGACGGGCTGGATGGGAGCCAGGAGCCTGGCACTGTCTTCTTCGTCCTGTCCTGGGTTGGGGGAAGGAGCCACACGCTGCATCTCCTCCAGGGTTAAGACAGGTCAACGATTTGGGCAAAGCCAGGCCTTAGTGTGGAGGACAAGACTTCCTAGGGGCTTCACCGTACAACACTCCCTGCTCCAGGCCGTGTGCAGAGCAGAAGAGCCGCTGTGCAAACACCACTCTCTGAGGGCGCAGCTGGCTGTGGCCAGAGGCCTCTCCCGCCCTGGTTAGTTCCTGCAGGCCTGGAGCAGGGAACGAGGAGGCCCAGCTCACAGTGGGAGAGAGGGAGCAGTTCCTTTCAGGACAGACTCATCGTGGGAGCCTGGGGAGGGCAGCCTGGCCCATTAGAAGCTGGGGACAGCCGGCGCCTGCTTGGGAGGAGCTGGGGAATGGCTCCTTCGCCAGGTGTCTGCAGGAGCAGGGCCCTGTGCTGTGGGTGAGGACCAGGAGGGCAGAGGATGGAGCTCGGGTCTCCTTGTGGGGGAGTTGGCATTCTGGCACCCTCCTGTGCTCTGCCATGTGCCTTTGGGGAAGACATGAGACTTCCCATGACCTCATGTCCCTGTACCCTCTGAAAACAGGACCAGCAAAGTGACCAAGGCCACAAACACCTCCCCATCCTCACTGTCAGCTGATCCTTCCCAGGTCCCTCGGCTGTTTGCCCAGGATACTTGTGCTGGCTCCCTCTGGGGACCCTCCTCTGGCTCTGGTCACTAAGTAGGGGTACACTGCTGCTCCCACTGCTCTCACCTGCCTGGTGATTCTTAGCACGTTGAGCCATATGCTGGGATGTGAACCCATGCACTCACTGTGTGCAGGCTCTGCCGTCCCCACCCCTCCTTCCTCGGGTCTGGCCTCTTTAAGAGGGTGACCAAAGCAGATGATGCATCTGACCTGTGGGGGGGTGTTTAGGGTGAGTGCTCAGCCGGGGAGGAGGAGAGGCTGAGGGCCCAGGAATGCCCTTCTGCCAGCTGGCCTGCCAGCACTGGCCTCCAGGGCCCTCGGTGGATGCAGCCTGCCCCTCTGGTGAGCCAACCTGGGGCTCATGGGCAGACATGTCGACGGGGAAACAGATGAACTCAAGAAAGTTTATGGGGAAGTGGAGACCGAAGTGACCATCCCCTCCCAGGGGTCTCTGACATTCCTGACTATCCCAAACAATAAGCCACCAGCAGCGTGGAGAACAGCTGGCCTTGGGGAGACACACTGGATCCAAACCCTAGAAAGAGACGGCAAGGTTGAGAAATGAGTGTGGGGGCTGGGGGCGCCCGCTCCCGATCGGCACGCTCTCAGCTGCTGTCTACTCTAGTCATCACTGACCCTGCAATGCTGCCCTCCCCATAACGAACAGAGAACTCAGAAGAAGCCTCAGCTGGCAAATTCCAGGCGGGGTAGGTGTACCCCAGCTCCTCAGATTTTCCCTACGCTCTACCTTGTCCACTCTCTCGAGCCACTGATGGGACATCCTTCCCAGTGGAGCCTTGTTGGTGGCCCCATGAGGCAGGAGTGTGGGTGATTTTACTCGGTACCTCCTGTTAGGCTGGGTCACACAAATGGCCTCACTGGATACAGATACAGGAAGGGCTCCTCCTACTGCCCAACCACCCCCCTGCAACTAGCCACCAGGTTCTTCATGCCTCTACATCTCCAGTCTGGCACCAGGACCCCCGGGTGGCGCCCACCTCCCCAATCCAGCGGGTCCAGTTCTCCAGCCCCACTGGCCCAGCTGGGACCCTGGCTGCAAGCCCAGCTCTTTGGCTGGGGGGTGTCATGGGGCATGGGGTCAGCGATCGCTGCACTCCCTGGCAGGCTGTTGGCAGCTCTGGACGGGGATGGGGTTCTCACATGGGTGACTGAGCCGGTAGTCCTGGCTCAAGGTCCCTCAGAGGCTGGGCTGGATGCTGATTCTGAAGAGAGTGTGGGGGTAGGTGGACTCCACCGGTCTCTCTGCAAGCGGCCTTAGGGCTGGGCAAACTCGGAAGGAGGACAACAGGCTTCAGGTGCCTGCTGAGAGCAGGGCATCCTGGCTCAGAGGCCCCTCCCTTCTCCCCTGCAGCCAGGCCTCCCTTCATTTCCGTCCCTGGCTGCCGGTGGCTCACTGACCATGCACAGAAAGATGAGCCCTTGTTTCTTTGCTTTTCTCTTTTGAGAACGAGTCTCACTCTGTCACCCAGGCTGGAGCGCAATGGCACAATCTTGGTTCACTGCAACCTCCGCCTCCCGGGTTCAAGCGATTCTCTTGCCTTGACCTCCTGGGTAGCTGGGATTATAGGAATGCGCCACGATGCCGGGCTAAGTTTTGTATTTTTAGTAGAGACGTTTTGGCTAGGCTGGTCCTGAACTCCTGACCTCAAGTGATCCACGTGCCTCAGCCTCCCAAAGTGCTGGGATTACAGGCGTGAGCCACCTCGCCCGGACTCCCCTTGTTTCTTTTCTACGTTGGACGCTGGTTGGTGCCCACATCCCTCCCCTTCAGTGGTCCAAGGCCAATGGCCAGTGCTTTCCTAGGAGACAGCTGGAGTCTCATGGCCAATAAATCTGAGGTGCAACCTAATATCAAGGCTAGAAACTAGAGAGAAGGCCCGGGGCCACTCCCCACCGGAAAAGGGCCTCCTCCCTGCCTTCCTGCCCCACAGTTGGGATCCTTTAGGAATTTAAAGAGAAAGCAGCTTTTGGGTCAGTATAACATTAGGATGGGGAGAGGAGGGAGTGGCCTCTCGTCTTGAGTCCAGAACGCTCCAGAATCTCACTGCATCCTGCCCTCCCCCTCTGCTCTCTTCCCTTCCAACTCTCTGCTTCCAAGTATGAAAATTGTAAATCCGTTTTATTTATTTCAATCAATCCTCGGCAGTGTGCCCCTCAGGGCAAAGGCAGCCATGGTAACCCTGCCAACTCATGCCTTAAAAATTCATCGTGTTTAATGCAGTCGATGCGTCTGGTACACTTTAAAGTTTCTTTCGGGGAGTGGGGGGTGGGAGGAGGAGGATGATGCAGGACTTGTTTCTTGGGTTTTGCTAGGAGCTGGTGAAAAGGGGATGGAGGGAGGAGGGGCACAGGAAGAGGCCTTTAGTCCTCTTAGCCATATCTGTCCCTCTGTGCAAGAGGAGCTGCCATCGGGCTCTGGGGGATCCTAGACACCAGGGCTGGGCTCATCTAGAGACCTCCAGAGAAGGTCTCATCTGGATGGAAGCTGCCACAGAAAACCAAATAGTCTCCTGGAGGCAGCAGGGGTCCCAGTCCCCCAGGATGAGCAGGTCCCTCACCGGAGGTTTGGGGCTTGCTCTAGGGATGGAGTTGAGAGCGAGGCAGAGCAGGAGAGATGACTCCCGCCTTCTGCACTGCCCAGGGTGGAGTCAGATGGCCCTTGCTGCCACGGGAGGGGCCCTGCCTTCTCAGGATGGAAGTCATCTTCTGCCTAGGCCCATCGGGCTGGCTTGGCCTTTTCTCTTTTTTAGACAGAGCCTTGCTCTGTTGTCCACTGCAGTTTGATCGGCTCACTGCAACCTCCGCCTCCCTGGTTCAAGTGATTCTCCTGCCTCAGCCTTCTGAGTAGCTGGGATTACGGGCATATACCACCACACCCGGCTAATTTTTGTATTTTTAGTGGAGATGGGATTTCACCATGTTGGCCAGGCTGGTCTTGAACTCCAGACCTCAGCTGATCTGCCACTTCGGCCTCCCAAAAAAGTGGTGGGATTACAGGGGTGAGCCACCGTGCCCACCTTGGCCTGTGTCCATTCACAGGTACTCAAAGCCCCCTGCCCTTTCCCAGGACAGCCCTGCCCTGTCTCCTGCCTCAGCTGCTGCTAGTTCCCCACCAATTTCCTTCCTAAAGTGGTGCTTGGCCCCTCGGCCTTCCCTGAACCCTGGTTCCTTTTCCACTTAGACCACAAGGCTTAGGGCTGGGACCCTACAGGCAATGGGGGAAATGAACGCTTGTAGGACAGAAAATAAATGGCCAGGAAGGGACAAGGTGGCCTGGGTTACTTTGGCCGTGGGGCCGGGCATGCAGGTGGAACTGCAGGCCGAGGGGCCTGGGAGACCGGCAAGTGTTGGACTGTGTTATCAGGGTTCTTGGGGGGTGTCTGGCTCTGGCAAAAGCATTTCACAATCTGCAAGGAGCCCCTGTGAGGGGGATCCGTAGGTGTATGACTCCCAGTGAGATCTGGGTTTGTGTCCCAGAAAAGAGGCTGTGCCTTCTATCCCACATAGAGACACCACAGAATATGGCTGGATGTAGGTCAGATGGTGGGGCTTGTCACCGTGTACTGGAGGCTCTGAAGCCGAGATGTCAGGGAGGACTGACAGGAACTCTGCTGAGATAGTGTCTCTGCGCTGGAGCAAAAGGCAGTGTGAGGAGGACAAGGCTGGGGTGAGGAGACGGCGGTGTGGGGGAGCAGGGGCAGGAGTGTGGCTGGTCTGGCCCCTGCCTGGAGCCTTGGCACAGTAGCAGGGACCTTCTGCATGTTGAATCCTCAGTGCAAACGACAACGAAGGGACTGGTCACTAAAGGAAATCCTGTTGTCTCCCTGACAACTCTAAGAAGCGCTGAGAAGGGCCCAAGCCCTTGGTCCCTGCTAGACTCCTGCCTTCTGCCACAGGGATTTACTCCAAGCCAGAATCACCATTTCCTTCCTAATCCTGGCCACAAATGACAGTACATTAGGAACGTCGTGTACATTCAACTCCCCCAACATGGGCCATGGGTGATTTCAGCCCGGAGCCCTTTCTAGCAGAGAATGCCAAGTGCAGCACAGATGAGAGGCCTTGCCAAAGTCCTGTCGGGTCAGCCTGACCCTGGCACCCAAGTACTCACTGCTGCCCACACGCCCCCTTGTCCCCCAACAAGCTCCAGGGCCCAGACGGCACAGAGCCTTAGACA
Organism: Ateles fusciceps; assembly: GCA_036589455.1. Classification (NCBI taxonomy): domain Eukaryota; kingdom Metazoa; phylum Chordata; class Mammalia; order Primates; family Atelidae; genus Ateles; species Ateles fusciceps. Next base: position 16,283,652 of record JAZHEH010003205.1, read on the forward strand.
TACTTTTCTGGGAAGACAGTTCGAACCACCTGAGCTGCAGAGATCACCGGGGCCTTCTGGTGGACTGGAGGGAGTTTCTCCAGAAGCTTCCTGTGGCTCTGGGGCAGTGTATCTGTAGCCAGCTCCTTCCATCCTCCTCTCCCCCTGCAGCCTCCTCTGTGGGTGGACAGCACTGACCACACCTGGCTGGGATGGTGTTGGCCTGTGGTCCATCCTTAGTTCTGCCCTCCAGGGGAAATGGTTTGTCTCCAAGGGTACAGGAGGGAAGCAGGGCCTTGCAACTGCAGCCTGGACCCAAACTCAGACCTGGGGGGACAAAGTCCATGGGGCTGACTGCAATAGCAGTTTCCAGAAACCAGTTAGCAGCAGCAGCAGCAGACGTGAGTGTAGGAGCCAGGCCAGTTGCTGCCTGAGGTCCAGGCTGGGGTGATTTTAATATAAAGACTCCTGGTGCCCAGGGAGACGTGGCCAGGGCTGGTGCTCTGAACTGGCTGATGCTGCCAGGGAATGGCATCCCTGAACCCTACCTGCCCTGGGGCCTCCTGGGCTCTGCTGGAGAACTGCAGATGTGACCTTTCTCTCCCTTTCAAGTCCTCTGGGCTCCACCCCTCTAAGCAGGACTTCCTCCTGGGGGATGCTCTCAGCTGCCCCTGTGGAGGCCAGCCCTGCCCATGAGGAGGCCGCCACCGCCTGGCACGCTGCTTCCTGGCCCTGCCTGCCCTCCCATGCCCCTGCCACCCGCATGGGACAGGAAGAAACTGAAGCCAAAAAACTGGTCCCAGGCCACACAGCCAGGGCCAGAGAGGGGCCAGAAAATTGGGTCCCTGACCTGACATTCACATTCCCACGAACATGTTCTCACGCTGTGGCATCTGCCAGGGACACAGACCTCCCTTCCTTGGCCTGGCTCCACTTCCTACCCATTCCCTGCAGCTTGTATGCCCAGGGCAGAGACATGTTTTCACCCCATGGCATGTGACCTCAAGCAGGTCCTCTGAGATCTGGAGTCTGTACTGGGACGGGTAATGGAAAAGCACCCCTGCACGTCTGCCATGTTCCCTGCAAACTGTGGGGGGGCCGTGTGAGGAACCAGGTGGGTGAGGAACCAGGTGGGTGAGCGACAGCGGTGCTGGGACCCAGGTGAGGCTGCCAGAGCTACTCCGGCCCCAACAATGTCTGGGGACGTCCCTTGCCTGTCTTCCCATCACCAAGCTGTTCGTATTCCTTTACTTCAGGTGACAATTCCCAAACTAGTCCCTTTGTTCTAGGCCAAGGAGCACCCCGCTGCGGCATATTCCCGAAGTTTACAGATGGTGAGCACCCCCTTCCGCCTCGTCGGTGCTGGACCCAGACACTGAGGCCTCGGCAGGGCCCACACTCGGCCCCTCTGGCCTCTTAAAGCCACGTGCCCGACGTGGGTCTAGCAGCCCCAGTGTCTGTGTGGCCACAGCCCCATGTGGAGAATGCTTCCCTCCCCCAAAGTGTTTAACCAAACAGGTTGTCCTCCTGGTCATGGGCCCTGGTGATTACAGAGAATTACTAGTATCTCGTGTTCCCGTGGCGACTTTCCTTCAGAGGACCCCCCGCACTCTGAAGGAGTTCCAGCCAGGGGCTGCCATTTTGCTTTCTGGTGGCACCTCCAGTGCTCTGCCTTGGGCAACATGCATACAGTGCCAGCTCCACACCCCTCGGCGGGGGAGCCACCAGTCCCTGTCCCATCAGTGTCCTCATCTACCCAGAAGGCTGCGCATTTACCCTCCAGAACAGGGAGGGTCCCTCAAGCCAGGAATATCCTAACTGAGGGGCTCCAGAACCTGGCTGTATGCCTGGACCACATGAGCCCTCACCTCAGGAGGTCCAGGATCTATACTCTCCACAAGCTTCCTGGGTGGCCAGAAACCTGCTGCCTGCAACTGCCTCACCAGGGCCGGTGGCTTCAGGCATGGTGATGCCCTCCTGAGGGAAGGGGAGATTTTGGCAGCAGTCTCAGAGGATGGGTGGCAGTGCAGCCTGGCTCAGCCTCGGAGCTCTGGGTGGGAGGCCCTGACGCTTGCCTCCTTGAGGACCCACCCCCACCTGCACAAAGCCTGGGTCCTGGTTTAAGTTTCTGCGTGGTGTGTCACTGTTTCCCTGCTGGTCTCTACCTTCACAGTCCTGAGCCTGCTGCGCAGAGCCCTGACCTTCTCTGTTTAAACAGAAGGACAGAGAGGTCAGCTCTTGGGCAAGACCCGTGCCTGGACTCTTCCTGGCCTCCTGGCAATCATGTGGCTGGGCACACCTGCGTAGCCCCAGCACCCCTGAGGAAGCACGGCTCACAGCTGCTGCCCTGGGCCCGTGCGCTTCCTGCCTTCCTGGCTCCGATCAGGAGCTAGAGCCATGGGCGCCTCTCTTGTCTTCACATCTTCAGTCTGGGGGTTTTGTGAAATTTTATGAACTGAGAGCTTTGTAATTGCCCACTTAAAGAGCACTAAGAGCACTGAGGTAAGTGTCAGAAAACAGGATGAGAAGTTAAACATGCATACCCACCACTGGTAACAAAGAGCAAATATCAAGCACCCTCACTACAGCCTCTGAGACGCTGGTAGAAAGATCAGAGTCTCAAAGGGCTGGGAGGATGGAGGGGCCAAGGCCGCAGTGGTGGCCAAAGCGTGGTGGGGAGGAGACTCCTTCAGTCATTCTCCGCCAAATGGAAGGGGAGGGGTTCTCCTATTTGTACCCTCCCCCGTCCCCTGCCAGGAGGCTGAAAAAATTCCTTTTGTGATCAGCCATTTTCAGGGAATTTTAAGACGCATGAAATAGGCTTTTCATCCACATGTTCCCTGCCAGCCCAGGAAATCTCCCCGGATTAAATGTGTGAGAGAGGACTCCAGACATGAGGCGTCCTTGGAAGTCACCCTAGGGGATGTGTTTTAGTCCCAGCTCTGGGTGACAGGCCAGCTCCCTACAGCAGAACTTGCGCTGGTGGGTGAGGCCTGCTCCCTCCACTCCCCGCCAGGATCATGCCACTGCCCCTCTGACCAAAGACGCCAGGTAACCACACACAGAGAAAGGCGAGTGGACAGATTTTTTTTTCTTTTGAGATGGAGTCTCCCCGTCTCCCAGGCTGGAGTACAATGTCGTGATCTTGGCTCACTGCAACATCCACCTCCCTAGTTCAAGCGATTCTCCTGCCTCAGCCTCCTGAGTAGCTGGGATTACAGACACCCGCCACCATGCCCGGCTAATTTTTTGTATCTTTAGTAGAGATGAGGTTTCACCATGTTGGCCAGGCTGGTCTCGAACTACTGACCTCGTGATCCGCCCGCCTTGGCCTCCCACAGTGCTGGGATTACAGGTGTGAGCCACTGTGCCCTGCTGGGTGGACATTTAACACCGGAATATGGTAGCCTCCGTGGGGAGGGTCAATGACCCTGACCCACTGCGCTCTGACTGGGAGTGTACAGGATCCAGAGGGAGATGTGTTCTGTGCGAAGACCATGAAGGGGGTGGACCTGGGTGAGCTGCAGAGCTCTCCGAGTCCAGAACCCACTGCAGCCAAACCAGCGCCAGACTGAGCCTCATGCTGATAAACACACAGAAAGAGCAGCGGAAGGAACACGCCAAGCTGACCCCAGAGGCTACTTCTCGGGGAGGAGGTGGTGGGCAGTCAGGGGTCTTTCCCATTTCCCACTATACCATTCTGCATTATTTCAGGTTTTATTTTATATGGTTTAATATTTCTGAACAGAAAATACAGTATTCAGAATCCTCTGTGTGCTTCTCTTGGACTCCCTCTCGGGGAGGCTCCCAGGCGGAGCCCAAGGGCAGGGCTGGGGTAGGTGCTACTTCCCCAGGGCGTGGGTGCTCCGGCCTGGCCATGATAGTGGAGCTTTCCTCTTCAGAGGGGTTGCTGCAGGTTTAACAATGGAAACATGCGTTTTACAAATGAGAGGATCAACAGCAGGGAAATGGTATTTTTAGCGACGGTGGCTCTTTGCTTCAAAGGCGTATGTTTCATCTAAAACCAGGCAAACCTCCTACAAAGTCTGCCTGCTTGCAAGGAGTGATTAGCATAATACGAGCACTGAAAAAAAGGCCTGGCTCCACTTTGAGGCAGGAGTGCCTACTACAGGGGGAGGCTTTCTCCTAAAATAGAATCGCCAGCAGATGAGGAAAGTCTTATCAATGGAGACGAAGCCCCTGTCTCCACTTAGAGCAAAAAAGCTACCGTGCATAAATGGCGTGGCTATGATGGGCGCATTGCAGCCACCAGCATAGAGTGAGGTCTGGGGATCGAACACTGGCCACAGCTCTGCCCTGAACACTGCCCTTCTGGGTGCTGTTTCAATCACACTTGCCTCAGGCTCCCACCTTTTTCCAATTAAAGTACAAAGGGTTTTGGGCTGCCTTTCCAGACATCCGTCCTGGTGGTAGGGCAGAGCCCAGTCAAGAATGGCCAGGGGGAATGGACGTGGAAGAAGGCAGGCTTGAGGAGACACAGATGATGAAATCTTAGTAAGGCACCCTTCCCAGAGGCCACACCAATGTGAGTCAGATGTCTGCTCCTCTGAGTGCCCCCATCACGCCAGACCACCTGCCTCCTGGGCTCCCCATTCTCCTGCCCAGTAACACCTTTGTTTGTTTTTTGTAGAGATGGAGTCTTGTCATGTTGCCCAGGCTGGTGGTGAACTCTTGGGCTCAAGTGATCCACCCACCTCTGCCTCCCAAAGTGCTGGGATTACAGGCATGAGCCACTGCACCCGGCCTGGCCTGCAGGCGCATATTTGATTGCTATCTTTTCTCTCCTAGAAACCCATTAGCTGGCTTGGGGAAGCCCAAACCTGGGGCTGTGTATACGTAGAGAGAGGCTTGAACAACGTCCACAAAACACCACAAAAATGAAACCGAGGCCGTGACCCTCCAGGAGTGGTAACTGCAGATACCCATCTCTGCAGCTGCTGGAGACAGTGCATTCGGCAGCTGCTCCAGTGCCCCTCCCTCCTGTGGCCTGCTTGCTCACCAGGCCCAGGGCCCAACCTGGGGACCTGCCACCTTGGGCTGTGGGGGGTGGGGGGAGGGGGGCTGGGGCAGAGATGTGGTATTTTTTCTATCTATTTTAGGCTTCACTGGCAGGAATGAGAGAAGAGACTGGAAGGATGGCTCATCTCTCCATCACCTCTCTGGCCCGGGGGCGCCCCACAGGGGTAAGATCATAGATGGGTCTTCCCGCCAGGGTCTGGGAATGGGAAATGCTCGCAGACGGGGTACGCAGCTGAAGATCTGAGAAACCAATTACCATGCTACTGGGGGGCCCAGGAGCAGCAGAAGGAACTGGACCGGGACAGCCGCTCAGGCTTCAAGGGCAGGAAGGCAGGTTCCTGGAGTCACCCCCACAGAGGAAAGGGGCTGGAAGGAGAGGCTCAGCTCATGAGAGAGGAAGGAAAAAGCTGACTCTTCTCAGGAAAAATGAGTGGACAAGGAAAGCTGGCTGAGTTCACAGGCGCCTGGAATTTACTGACTGAAGCCAGTGTACCCTGAAGAGTTAAACAAGTCCGGGGCAGGGATGTCTGGGGTGTCGAGAGGGTTTTACACGTAGTCCAGGTGAGATGTTTAAACTGCCTGTCCGAGCAGCACCGAACCTTCCAGAATGACCGAGCAGCAAGAACCCTTGCCAAGCCCGCTTCCTGACTAGCCTGTGGTGGTTCATGAGACCAGGGGCACAGGAGAGTGTGCAGGGCCACAGCTGTCATGGTGAACAAGTGAGGGTCTCACCACCTGCCCCTACTGGTGACCCCTGGGCCCCACTTCCCTCCGTCCTACTGGAAAGCTCTGCGTGCCAACCACCTCAGGCATGGCCTGGCACACGCCCGCTGCCCACCCAAAGGCTCCTCTCAGGGACTTGGGTACCCTCACAGAGGGGGGAGGGGTTTTGTGTTTTCCAAACCTGCTTCAGCCCTCTACTGGCTCACAGGGTACCCCAGGGCTGCTGGTGAGGCCACAAGGAGCCTCCCAGCCACACTCCAGGTTGCCCAGGTGTGGGGACTGGCCTCTGGGCTTCTGAGCAGACTGCTTGCTGGTCAGAAACACCTCCCCGCCCCCTCTCTTCCGTCCCTGCATTCCCCAACCAGTTCCTACTCATCATTCCTGGCTCAGCTTAGACATCACATTTCAGAAGCTTTCCCAGACCCCCCGCAACAGGCTGGGCACCCCTCCCCCACATCTGTTCCACCACACTGTGATGCTACGCTTGCGATCGTGGTTAACCCTGTTGGGCAGGGACTAGCTCTGCCCGCTGCAGTGTTCCCACTGGCAGGCACTGTGCCCGGCACTGACGGACACCCAGGACGGGGCTGCTCACTGACACACGGTGCCTCCTGGCCCCCCTGCCTGCCCAGCACAGCAGCAGTGCCCTCCGGCCCCCCGGGTGGAAACTCTGATCTACCCTTATGGGGAGGGGGCCGAGCTCTCACTCCCGGCGGTTCCTTTCTCAGAGAGGCGAGTGCTCTTGCCCGGCCTGACAGCTGTGGCCTAATTTCCAGGGCTATAACCGGGCTCCTTATTTTTACCCACTTGGTATTTTTCATTACTGATGCACAGGAGATGGCGAGGGACTGGGAATGGGGGAGGTGTGGGCTAATGGAAGACACGATCGCGGTGGAGTCAGGGCTGTTGGGCCGAGGCGAGGACCTGCAGGCGGGATAGAGATGGGTGGGGTGGACCAGACGGATAGACGTATTTTCTAATTTTACAAAAGAAAATGAAAATCCCAAATCCCACCTCCTTGTTTTTCCTCAGTAAGCATTTTCAACAAGGTCACAAATGCGCTGGCTCTATAGATTTTGGCTCCAAACCACATTTCAGGCAGCCTTTAAAAGCCAATTCTTGGCAGAGCTTCAGCGAAGCCCGAGGAGAGGGGGAAAACTAGGGCACTTTCAGGCTTTCAGAAAAACCTCGGATCCAGGTCACAGCTTCCTGGCTCTCCTGATGCTGTGGGGCACCCCCCCCCCCTTCCCATGGGCCTGACCTGAGGACCCCCATCTCCCCCAGGGTTTTCTTCAGAGCATGGATCACAAAACCAGGACACCTGTTTCTTCGTTACTTGTCCCTGTGGGCCCCTCCCATCAGGCTACAGCCCCAGGGGAGGCAGGAGCCATGCCAGAGCTGGCGTGGGGCCTGACACATCCCAGGCACTCAGGAATATTTGTGGAACTGCCCTCTGTGTGGAGTGAGTGACTCTCTGACCCCTGTTCCCCAGCCAGGGAGCTCTCTCCTTATGAACTCCCCAGCACTCTTGTCCACCCCCGCCACAAGATGTTCCCATCTCACTGAAATACCTTCTCTCAGGGCTGTGGAGGCTGGGTCCATGTCAGCCTGGCCTGGGCCCTCCTCCATACAAAGGCCACAGGCGGTAAACATTTACAGGAGAAACCAGAGCGTCAGTTTCTTCCTTTATGAAAGAACTCAGCAAGCCCATAAGGCTCCTCCTGGCCTCTCCCTGACTGAGACTCTCCAGGACTCTGATCAGTTTTGGCCCTAAGGCTACCATGCCCAGGCCACACGTGTGGAGACAGGGCCCCAAGCGGGCCCTGCTAGGAGGTGCTGGGCCTGCCTCCACCCCCAACTCCACACACGACAAAGGGTGGAGGAACCGTCCGCTCTGTTTGCACTGATGCTTCCAGACATAGTGCTGCTGGCAGAAGGAAGCCACAGAAGAGGTCACACCCCGCTGCCACCTCCTCACTGCCTGCTCCCACTGTGGACCCCGGGGGTCGCTGGGTCACACATACAGCTTCACCCTCCCACTTTCCTGCAGGGAGGAAGGAGTTGGCTACTGGGAGGTGAAAAAGTCACTCCTTCAGCCACCCCCATGGTGGCCCTGCCTCACACTCCTCCTCTGTGAGCATTTACACTCAGACCAACAGGTGCCCACTGTTGTGGGCTCTGCCTCCTGATGTCCACAGCCTTGGATTGTGGCTCCAGAACCATGATGGCCCATGGACACCTGCTCCTGCACCTGAGCGTGGGCACCCGACCCTGTTCAGGACGACTGGCACCAGTGTGCTCTGGTCACACTGGTGGGGACATGAGGCGAGGACAGGTGCTGAAGGCTGGGGTGCCGAGAGGGCTGGAATGAGCCATTTGGCCACAGAGCAGGTGGCCTGTCCACAAATGGGGCAGATGGGAGGAGGAAGAGCCAGCTGTGGCCAGGGAGAGGGGAGACCTGACGATAGGAGGTGGCCTGAGCCTTGAACGTCTAGGTTTTTTTTTTTTTTTTTTTTTTTTTGAGGCGGAGTCTTGCACTGTTGCCCCCGCTGGAGTGCGCTGGTGCAATCTCAGCTCACTGCAGCTTCCAACTCCTGGGTTCACATGATTCTCCTGCCTCAGCCTTCCGAGTAGCTGGGATTACAGGCAAATACCACCACACCCAGCTAACTTTTTGTATTTTTAGTAGAGATGGGGTTTCACTATGTTGGCCAGACTGGTCTTGAACTCCTGACCTCATGATCCACCCGCCTCGGCCTCCCACAGTGCTGGGATTACAGGTGTGAGCCACTGTACCTGGCTGAACTTCTAGTTTCAAATGAACCCATCCTGGCCTCTGCCTGCACACTACCTTTATTTTTCATTTTTAAAAAAAGTATAGAATTTATTTTCTGGATATAGACTGGCACACTGAATAGAATTACACCTTTGTTTTTCTTCCCCGTAAGGGTGGGAACTGGCTTTCTGTCAAGTGCCGTCCAGAGTCCTGACTGGGCAGCACTGGACAAGGGCTGGCTGCTGGGTGGGCTGGGGGACAGAAGAGGGGGGAATGCTGGGGTTTGAGCATTCATTTTTGTCATTTTCATTTTTTTTTTCTTTGAGACAGGGTCTCACTCTGTCAGCTGGGCTGGAGTGCAGTGGCACCATCTTGGCTCACTGCAACCTCTGCTCAAGCCACTCTCTCACCTCAGCCTCCTGAGTGGCTGGGACCACAGGTGCATGCCACCATGCTCAGTTAATTAAATTTCTTTCTTTTTTGTAGGGCAGCAAGGGTCTCACCATGTTGCCCAGGCTGACCTTGAACTCCTGAGCTCAAGTGATCTGCCTCCCAAAAATGTCGGGATTACCGACATGAACCACTGTGCTTGGCCTTGAGTACTCATCTGAATGACTTAAGACTTTCTCTCTTACCCTCCTCTAGAAACAGGAGAAAGTGAGTCAACCCCAGAACATCCGAGTTCCAGGAGCTGAGCCTGAGGGAGCAGACAGGCCAGGCCCAGCTCTGTGACCAGCCACCGCCCACCCCCAGGCCTCTTCTACTCCTCAGTTACCGACTAGTTGTTCCTGGTACCGAGTGCATGGTTACTAGGTGCCAGGCTGTCGAGTGCATGGTTACTAGGTGCCAGGCTGTTTCCTAAGCACTTTCCATATGCGACGTCACTTGGTCCTCACAGGATTAGGAGGAGATAGCGATGATCCCCGTCTACATTTCTATTTTAAGGAAACTGTGCTCAGGAAGCCTCATGGCCAGCCCCTTGGTCCTCATGACTCAGCATCTCGCGGGAAGAGTGGCCCCTTTTCCCTAGGTGCGCTGTTGCTCCCCCATTCCACGTGGGGTGCCATTAGGGCTGCCACTCACAGCACCCCTCAGCCCTACCTCCCTGCCACTGGCCCTGTCTGGGCCAATCAGAGCTTCCCTCTGGATCATGACCTGCCGGGATGCAACGCCCAGGTGACGTGGCAGCCATGTCTCTGCCACTTGGAAGAGACCAAGACAGCAAGGCTGACCTCAAGAAGGGCTGGAGAGAACTTGGTGACCCTGGTCTTGGTCTGGATACACAGGCCAGCCAAGTCCCTTTGCTCATTTTGGTGCCGTTGCCCTGGGTTCCTACCATATGCCACTCAAATGGTGATGCCCAATATAGTAAGATTAGTGGCTCCCAGCTCCATGCTGCAGACCACTGCTGGCCTGGCTGCCCCAGAAGCCCCTTGGATTCTGGCAGGTCGGGAGGGCTGGAGGGATTGCTAGGAATCTTTGCTTTTACAAAGCACAAACAAGCTGGACTAGATCATTTCCAAGACCCTGTCAGGAACTAAGAAAAAACACCTCTGGATTCCAGGTGGGTCATGCTCAGCATCCACCTTACTGGGAATGCTGAACAAACATCACTGAGAAACAGGCAGCTTCATCGGTATGTTTCCATGAGCTTCTAATTCCTCAAAAAAGCATCACAAAACAAAACAAAAATGCTAACTGTAAAGAAAAATGGATTACCTGGACTACATTAAAAATAATGTGTGTTCATCAGAGGACATCATTAAGGGAGTGCTGAGGCAAGCCACAGAGGAGCAGAAGGTAATGACGGTATATGCAGTTGAGAAAGACTCAGATTCGGAACAGACAGAGGACTTCCGCAAATCAGTAAGAAAATACCAAAAACTCAATGGGAAAATGAGACTTCAACAGACTCGTCACAAAGAGGACATCCAAAAGGCCACGAAGCTATGAAAAGTTGTTCAACTTCATTAGTCTTTATGGAAATGCATATTAAAACCACAAGGCAATACTACTGTACCTCTATCAGATGGCTAAAATCAAAGACTGATGATACCAAGTGTTGGTGAGGACGTGGAGCAACTGGAACTCTCCCCACACTGCCGATGGGAGTGGAAGCTAGCACAAGCACTTTGGACAGTATCCCCCCAAAGCCCATGGTATGTCTGTTTGCCAATCCAGCAATTCCTAGGCAAATACCTAACAGAAATGTGTCTATATGTTCACCAAAAGGCACGTAAGAAAGCATTATCCATAATAGTGCCAAACTGAAATTAACCCCCAGGCCTACCAATACCAGAAGAGATCAATAAATCATGGTATCGTCATACAGAATATTCAATGGAAATGTGAACTACTGTGACATCCAACACAGACGAATTTCACAAACCCATTGTGGACCCAAAGAAGCCAGACTTTGTGAAAAAAGCACAAACTGTACAGTTCCATTTATATGAAGTTCAAAACCAGGCAAGATGAACTATTGTGTTGGAAGATAGTACGTGGGTACTTGAAGGAGGTGGGGAAGGGGCTGTTACTTGGAGGAGACAGGAAAGGGACCTCTTTGGTGCTGGAAATGTTCTATTTGTTGATCTGAGGGCTCATTCCTGGGTGTCACAATTAGTGAAAATTTACATGAGCATGCTCATGATGTGCACTTTTAAATAGCATGTTCTTTAAATTTACAGCCACCAATGACATCCCAGGCATCGAGCCTGGAGGGGAAGTGAGGCTGCCACACCGCCCTGATCAGGAGGAGGAAAGAAGACACATCTGGGGCGCTGAAGCATGTGTTAGGTGGTAAGAAAGGGAGAACACTTCCCGGAGAGATGGCAAGACCAAACCGAAAACACGCCGCAGCGTCTCGGGGGTGCGGTAGAGCTTCCAAGGCACCCTCCTCTGAAGCAGTGGGAAGGGCTGGGAGGTGTCAAGTTTGGATGACTGTCCTTCCTTCAGAGGGAAGGGTTGGATATGCAAATAGTAAGCCTGGGGGGCAGAAGGGCCCATCTGAGGACACAGGTTTACTGATGACTAGGTGGATGGTGAAACAGAGAGGCAAGTGCCACAATCAGGGGGAGAAGATGCTCTCCCCAGGGCAATGAGGAGGTCCCGATGGCCCCATGTAGGGGACATCCGCCCATGTGGTCTGGAGCTGGAGGTCATGGCTGGGCAGGGTTATGCCACACCAGAACATATGTTCCCTTATGTTCTGAGGGAACAAAGAGACGAAAAATTTAGCACATAAGGAAGGAGCTTGCGAAAGAATAGTGAGAGACCGGGCTCAAAACAGACTGGGGGGAGGACTAGAAAAAAAAGAGCGGTGACTTGAGTGCACCTGAATCATCTCAGCTTGGCTTCAAAACAGGCCGACATGGATGAGGCGAACCACCACGCTAAGCCAGGGGAAACAAGCATCCCCCGGAAGAGGGGGCGACACATGTCCTCCTGGGCAAGAGTCGAAAAGGAGATTTAGACTAGGGAGAGACATTCACTGTCAAAGTGCCATGGAGCTCCCGGGAAGAGTATGCCAGCCAGAGACCAGAAGTGGGCCAGGATAAGGGGACAGGCCAGGGTGGAAGAGCGAGGGCCTAGAAGGGAGCCAGGGCAGATGTGCAGACTGACCTGCTGCTTCACCTCTGCCTGAGTGGGTGGAGCCAGTGGGAGCCATCCCAGGCCAGGATGAAAGCCCTGGGGCCGAGGGACTGGGAGGAGGGGGAAGAGGGGAAGGAGGAGGAAGAGGAAGAGAGCAGGTGAAGGAGGAGAACCAGGAGAAGGAGAAGGGGAAGAGGAGAAAGAGGAAGCCGGAGGAGGAAGAAGGGGAGGATAAGGGTATGGAAACAGAGGAAGAGGAGGTGAAAGAGGAGGGGAAGGAATGAAGACGGGGGAAGAGGAAGCCAAGGAGGAAGAAGAGAAGGAAGAGGAGGATGAGGAGAGGTCTTTGTGGGATTTTTCTAAGGCTAAACAACCCTGGGTAGGATGGCAACCCATGAGAAGGCCCGGTTTCTCTCTAATGAGGGTGAGCCCCCGGGCTGCCAGGTCTGGGTCCTGCCCTGGTGTGTGGAAATCAGGAGACATCGGCTCTCGTCTCAGCTCTGTCCCCATGTGCCGCATGGGACAGACACTGTGCCTCTCTGGGCTGCACAACGTGAACTCTCTAGGCCCAACTGCGGATTGTGGGCTTTCGGATCTGGCACTGCTCTGCATGCAGGGTTAGGTGAATCCCACAGTGCCAGTCCTGGATGGCATGTGCCCTCTGGGCCCGTGTGATGGTGTTCACGGCAGGCCATCACTCTCTCTCCCCATAGCACAGGACCACAGGAGGGGAACCTCAGCTCTGGGGTCTTTGGGAGGGCTATGTAGCACCATGCAGATCACCTCCCGACGCCACAGCTGAGAACCTAGAACTGGGGGCGAGGGCAGACGCTCAGGTGCCACAGGGGCATTTAAAAGATGCAACATTGATGATGACAACAGCAAACAACCCAAGGCCTCTGCTCTCCTGGGACTCACTGCATCTGAGCCCTGAACTACAGAAAGCTCCCTCATCCACGCAGATCCCAAGAGCCTTTTTGGGGGGGGTTATCCCTGCCTGGGCTATGAAGAGGACTTAACCCACCCAGTACCCTTCCCCAGGGACTGTGTGCTCCCTTGCAGGGTGGTGAGTGCCATCTGGGGTGGAATTGTGTGCCACGGCTCCCCCAGGCCAGGCCCCCCTGAGGGCATCACCCCTGCTGAGAGACAGGAGCTCTCTCCTTCCCCGTGGAAGAGGCGCCTGCTCGGGGCGGCCTTTCACAAACCGCATGCAGCAGAAACCCTTCTGGGGGTGTTTCTGTGACAGGCGCCAGGGCGTGGGAGTTCTGTGATCTTTGTGACTCTGCTAAATCACAGGAGGAGAGAGAAAGAGAGGCGCACAGAGGTCTCCAAGGGCAGTCCAGGGAAATGCCGTGGAAGGACACCACGATAGGAGAGCGAGCTTCCTGAGAAACGCATTCTACAGTGATGGACAAGACACGCGCGGTGTTTAAAAGCACTGAAGACAAAGGGCACCCACACTTGTCTGTCCTGGCTCAGACGCAGGCCTGCCCCAAGGAGGCAGGAGAATGGAAAATGGCCTCTAGAGGCCAGTTCCAAACCTGCCACTGGATGTATGTATATGTATATACATGCACTGTGTGTGTGTGTGTGTGTATTTTTTTTGAGACAGTCTCACTCTGTCACCAGGCTGGAGTGCAGTGGTGCGATCTCGGCTCATTGCAACCTCCGACTCCCGGGTTCAAGTGATTCTCCTGCCTCAACCTCCTGAGTAGCTGGGATTACAGGAATGTGCCACCACGCCCAGCTAATTTTTGTATTTATAGCAGAGACAGGGTTTCACCATGTTGGCCAGGATGGTCTCGATCTCCTGGCCTTGTGATCCACCCGCCCTGGCCTCCCAAAGTGCTGGGATTACAGGTGTGAGCCACAGCACTCCAGCCTGGGTGACTGAGTGAGACCCTGCCTCAAAAAATAAATAAATAATGATACCGCGTTATGGTCCACATTAGCTACTTGTTAATTAACGAAGCCGCTGGAGTGACCAATGTCAAATCTTTCCAAGTTTCCCGGCATCCTTAGGTGAAGTCTAAATAGTCGGATCCAGAGAATACTGCAGGTCCCATGTGGAAACAACTTCTCAAGCTTCAGAAAGAAATTCATTATCAAGATCTCAGCCCCTGAAAGTAGTTCCTGACCATCACCCCAGCAGTCTTGCTGGTTGCCTGAGCTATGGGCTGGTGGAGGTGAGGCTTCTCAGGTGTGTAGACTACAAAGAACGCGTTTTTAGTGAAAGGCGCGCTTTTAGTGAAAGGCTGGCAAGGGGCCCAGCAGGTGCCAGTGTGCACTAGATGAGGAGTCTGACCACGTGCACTGCGTGGTGGCCACTGAGGCAGGAGCTTTCCCACCAATCCACTGCCGGGTCCTCCCCCTCCATCACAGGGGCTCCTGGAAATAAGAGTGACAGCTGATTCCGTGGTAGCATGGCTGCTTGGGCTGTGGGAGACAGGGATCACCCTGAAGGACACATGGCCACCTCTTGCCAAGTTTACCTGTGACCTCTAGTCTGCTCCCACCCGCCCTGCCCAAAGCAAGCGGACCCCTACAAACACCAGGCCCTTTGAGGCTCTTGGGCCCCCTCAGCACACTGTGCCGGGCTCCCTCTGGCCAGCATTCCCTCTCCTCCCCTCAGGCCCGGGGTCAGACCTAATTCATCTCAGCCTGATCTAACAAGGCCCATCACATGTGGTACCCATTTTGCAGGAGAAAAGCCATCCCTTCTTACAGGGAGTGCCAGTGTCTATGGCAGTATGGGGACTGCTTGGAGGAAGCAGCGCAAGGCCAGGACTACCCTCCTCCCCATCCCCAGCCACTTCTGGGTCAACAGGGGAACAATCTCATAAGCTTCTGTGAGGTACGGGGATGCTGGTCACTTTGCCATGGACTAGGGGACAATGGAATGCAGGCTGGGCCAGGCTCTCTGGACTCCCTGAACTTTGCATCTCACAGGGCATTTTTTTTTTTTTTTTTTTTTACCTTGGAGGGCAGCACTATTTTTCTCCTAACAGTCTTTTCCGTGAGTCAGACTGGGCCTCTCGGGCCACCTGGGTTCCCCTGACAGTCCCATTCCCAAGGGGTCTCCAATTAGGAGATGAAAAACCGAAAGCTGGTTGTATAAAGTGGCTCCTGCTGCACACACCCCTCCGAGTCCCCGTCCCCTGCATGGCAACAAAAGCACCCCAGCCCTGGCCCCTGGGCGGGAAACAGCTGTGGAAAGCTCCAGAAGATTCACAAAAGGAGCTGGACAGGCAACTTAAGCCAGCAAGAAGAGAAGCTTCTGCTGAGAGGGAAGCAGGAAGCTCAGTGGAAGAATTCCTCCCGCCTGTTCAATGTCCCGTCTCCCGCCCCCTCAGTTGGGGCCCAATCGATATGGCTATGGACTAATGAAAGATCAAAACCCATCTGCATTCTGGGCAGGTGGATCGGGGCCTCTTCTAGCAAACAGACTTAGGTTGGCGCACATTTGCCACAGCAATTTATTTTTATCCTGAACGAAGGAACGCGATCCATTAAAGGCGGGCAAGAGGAAGAGTGGGGCCACCTAGGAGCTCTCCTTGTGAGCTGGGGCCAGAGGCAAAGCAGGGGATCTGGTCTGGCCTCTTCACTCCAACTCGCCTTCCATTAGCACCTGCACGATGGGCTTCTGGGGGGCCGGCTGATGCCCCCGGGCAGGTGAGGGGGCACACACAAAGACTCAGAGTGAGGAGGGGATCCCAATGCTGAAGAGACTCCAGACTGGGCAGCTGGGGGGGGGTGACGGAGCCCAAAGCGAGAGCTGGGCTTGGGAGGGGCCCGTGGTGCAGACGGTGGGTGGCCCTGGACACCGTGGTGATTTGGCCCCAACCAAGGGCCCTGTCCACAGAGCAGAATGCACGAGGCCAGCAAAGTGGAATTTCCCAATTACGGCATGAAAGAGAGCTTTTCTCAGGCCCTTCCCCCAGGCCCACAATTAAATACAAGTCCAGTTTCTAGTGGCTGCCCGGGCCCCCACCCCCTCAGTGACCAATCAGCTCCCCCACTCCACCTATGCCCGCTCTTCCCAACACAAGGGCTCTTATGCAAACCCAGGACACTGGGGAGTGGCAGTAGCAGGGGCACATTTTAGGGACTCTGAGCATTTGCTCAGCTGGAGAGGCTGCCATGCCCGTCTGTAGCAGGGGGAGAGAGGAGGCCCAGAATGAACTGGAGCCTTGTTGCTGGGCTTCTCTGGGTCAGGATCTCATGAAAGAAGTCCCATGATTGCTTCCTCCTTTCCCATGTGGGCCCCATCCTCTTCAAATGCTGTCTCCTCTGAGAAGTACCCTGTTTCCCTGGGAGGTGGCTCGGACCTCATCTACCATTATTACCTGGGCCAGTTCGGGTCAGGCCCTGGCCTTCACTGCATACAGTGGCTTATTACAGATGCAAGCATTCTCTGGCCAGGCCTCTCTGCAAGGCAGCAGGGAGGAAAAGGAGGGGAAAAACACACAGTCGCTGAAGCCAAAGATCGGCTGGCCAGAGGGCCATGTTGGCAGGCAGAGTGACCGTCTTTAGACTTGCTCGCTTCCCAGCACAGAAGCAGGCCTTGTAAAGATCACAGCTGTCGGGTCACGCTAGAGTTCATATCACAGTTTATCAAAGAGGCTGGGTTTTCTCCCTCCTCTCCTTTCTACTGAGTATAAGTGGATGGTTCACGGGGAGACAAGGCCTGGGCTTGTTCTGCCTGCATTAGCATGGAGGGTGGGAAGAGGCCGGGGGAGGGCAATGCACACCAACACCTACTTCGGGCAGAGTTGTTTTAGTGGGGCCGGGCCGGGCCACTGGTGGGTGCCCTGGGTGCTGGGGCAGCAGGGCCGGTGCTCTGGAGCCAGCTCTCAGCACAGAAGGTGCCATGATTTCACCCTCTCAAGTGGGTCTGGTTTCCCGTCCACAGACCACCCTGGGAGGCAGAAGCCCCATGGGGCGGCTGAACAACAGCCCTGCTGTACCATTCACAGCCGGCATGGGGCTAGAACACGCGCCATTTACGTAACCCCCACCACACTACGACACGGCAGGCACTGCTATCATCGCTGTGTCACAGACAAAGCAGACAGGGCTTGGAAACAGGTCACATGGTTAAAAACGGAGGAATTGGGGTTTGAACCCCCAATTGAGTGCCTGCAGGAGGCTCATCTGCCCTAGTCCTGCAGAGTCCTGTGGAGGGAGGCGGGGTACAGCACCCCACTGCACATGTCCCCATACTCCCTCAATCTCTGGGCTCTGCCTCAAGTCCCTGCTGCTAAGGGAAGGGCCTGGGACCAGAGTTGCTGGCTGAAAGATGAAGGTTTTGGAGCCACTGGCTTCACCTCAACATGTGTCTAAACTGTTGCGTCCACCAGAAAAGGAGGCCGTGTGGACACCGAGAGGATGTCCGACCCATTCAAGGCTGGCTGGAGCTGGGGGACCCGGTTGTCACTCTCCCGGACTCCGACACGGAGGTGCGGCCTGGGAAAGCTGCCTGGGGAAGAGGAAACGCTCCTAAGGTCTTCAGGGAAATCATGCAGCTTCCTCAATGGCAAGAGCCCCCACCAGATGTTTGTCTTCAAGAACTCCCGATGCCTCTGTCTTTCTACAGCAGCCGCTCCAGGGCCCAGAGCTAAACACAATTCTGCCAAAAGAATGGCTTTTCACTTGCTGGCCAGAATACTCTCTTTCTCAGTGTTCAATTTTGGAGGCTGAGAAGAACAACCTCGAGTTTGCCTAACAGCTAAAGAGGGGGGTTAAGAAATCAGCCATTGTGCTCCTCATCAGGCCGGTGGCTTCACGCCAGTATCTGCAGACCCATCACGATGCCTCTCTATTTCTTCTTTATTTCTTGAGACAGAGTCTCACTCTGTCATGCAGGCTGGAGCACAGTGGGGTGATCTCGGCTCCCTGCAACCTCTGCCTCCCAGGTTCAAGTGATCCTCCTACCTCAGCCTCCTGAGTAGCTGGGATTATAAGCGCGCATCACCATGCCTGGATAATTTTTGTATATTTAGTTGAGACAGGATTTCACTATGTTGGCCAGGCTGGTCTTGAACCCCTGACTTCGTGATCCACCCATCTCAGCCCCTCAAAGGGCTGGGATTACAGGTGTGAGCCACCGCACTTGGCCAATGATGCCCCTCTTTAAAGCCGACACAGGAGAAAAGGAAGTGCGATGGAGAAGCAGAAGGGCAGGTGGACACCCCTCACCCCAATGGCTCTTCCCCAGCAAAGGTCTTATGAAGGACCTCAGGCCCCCACAGGACCATGGGGAGGTCGGAGGAAGCCACGTTTGCAGAGCCTAGTCAACAATGGCGTGGGGGGCTGGCAGAGTGGGCAGCAAGCTCCTGAGCCAGCTGGGCTGGGTGGCTGTCTGCCAGGACACTTACTGACAGGTGTGGGTGCTGCTTTTGAGGGACAGCAGTCTGCACAAACTGGGTAAAGGACTAGGAGAGACTCAGCCCTTTGTGAGGGGCCCAGCCACAAGCTTCCTTCCGTCCCAGCCCACTGGGCTTTTAGTGTGGGTGCCAATGGCTAGGAGACCCTCTGTGGCTGTGTTGGTGGGAGTGAGGCCCAGCCTGGAGGCCAGCCTTGATATCCACTTGAGAACCTAGTGAGGACAGGTTTGAGTCCTAGAAGAGCAAGCGATCGCCATGCTGGATATACTGAGTTCCTGGAGGATGGGAAGGGAGGGCTCACTGGCCCAGCTCCTGAGCACTCTGAGGCGCTGGGCCTCAGGTGATCCTAGCACCAGGCTCTGCAGTCCACACAGAAGGGACAAAGTGGCAGCTGCTGAATTAGCAGAGTGCAGGAGTTTGCAGCCTAGCTCCTGCCCAGCCCGGTGGGCACACTACTTCCTCTCATTTTCCCTTCTGCAAAATGACAATTCCTGTGAGCCCAGGAAGCCCAGGAGATACACTGCAAAGCAAGCAAAGCTCCCTGGCCTGGAGTCTGTACCTGGGAACATGGTGGCAGGCTGGCCTCCAGCTTCACAGAGCCTCCGGCCCCAAGCGGGTGGGGAGGGCGCGCAAGTGTGCTCATGGGTCCTGCACTTCTGCTCTGTGCAGCCTGGGGATGCTGGGTACTACCCCAAACTCCCTCTCCCCATGCCTCTGATTGGGCATGTGGGGCTGAGACAGGGTGGAACACCCATTTCAGCCCGGTTCTCCAGGGGGGGACGCTAGCTACAAATTCCTCCTTCAAAGGCCTCTCCTTCCACTGACTCCCTGAAAGTTGTCCAGGCAAGGAGAGCTCATCATGAGTACTGAGTCCTCTGCAATTTGGAAAACCACATGATGTTAACTGACACTCTTGTGGGAACATTCCGCTGCTTTCCTGGTTGGCGGTGGGGGGGGCGGTGGGTCTCTGGCACCCTAGCTAACCTCTACCTCAATCCCCTACCTCAAACTGGCCAACTTGATGGGAAGAAGCACCATGGAAATCTTCCTCTTTTGGCTAATGAAAGTCAAGAATCCATTTCTGTCTCTGAAATGGTGGGTCTCAACCGTGTGATTCTCCTCCCTAGGAAACCTTTGGCAATGTTTAGAGACATTTCAGACGGTCCCAACTAGGTGAAAGCAAGTGCTACTGGTATCCAGGGGCAGAGGCCTGGGATGCCGCTTGACATCCTACAGAGCACAGGACGGCCGCCATCCCGAAGAGCTATCCGGCTCTAATGCCAACAGCACTAAGTGTGAGAATCCCTGCTCTAGAAGAGCCGAGAGAAGCATGAGGGTGGTGACAGCCTCCCCCACTACCACAGGGGCATCCTTTCAGTGGTCCAGACCATCAGAAGCCCCTGCCGCCCACTGTGGTCCTGCTCTTTGTCTTTCTGGTCGGGCAGGCCTGTCCTCTCCCACGACTCAATCCTGAGGCCCCCTCCCCAGGGTGCCCTCAACTCCACCTCAGCTCCTGGGCTGGCCCGTCACCTCCTGTACGCTCCCCTCCCTCAGCTTCCCCACCAGCATTCAGGCTCCTATGGGCAGACCACCCCTGGGTCTCACCTCCCTCACTGCCTCCTGCCACCTCCCTTCTCAGCCGCTTCCTTTACTTCTCTGGCCCTTCATCACAGCCTCCTTTTCTGGCTTCTCCTTCTTTTCCCAACCACTACAGTCTGGAGCTTTTAGGGCTTGGTCTCAGACCCCTTCACCTCTTCTTACTCCTTAAGAATGAAAGCTCTGCAAGCACAGAACCATCTAGAACCATACCTCGCACAGAGTTAGCGTTCAGTAAACACTGGTTGAATGAATGAATGAACGCATGAATGACTATGCCATCAGTTTCGAGATCTGTATCTTAGACCTTGGTACCTCCCGAAGAGCCTGGTACAGCAAACTACTTCTTCAACACCTTCCTTTTGATGTCCCCATAGCAATTCAAACTCAAACATGCAACCCCTCCTCACTCCCTGCCGCTCTTCTGAGCTCCCACCTGGGAGACTGGAATCACCATCCACCCATCTGCCCACACCAGAGGTCTGGACACTCTGACACTCCCAGCTCCCCTCTCCCCTCGCTCTCTCCACATTAGTCACCAGACAACTCTACTTCCTACTCAGTCTCGAATCCTCATTCTCGAATCCGGCTGCTGCTTCCCATCCCCCTCACAAGCTGCCACAATCTCTGCTTGGACAACAGCCTCCTAGCTGGCTCCACCTCAGCCCCTCCAACCCATTCGCCCCAGCAACAGTTGTCTTTCAAACCAGAAATCTGGTCACAATGATCCTCCGCTCAAGCCCTTTCAGTGACTCCATGCTGACCTGAGTAAGGTCTCCGATCTTCACTGCAGCCCACGGGCTGAAACTGCTTTTTGAGCCATCTCGGCTCACTGCAATGTCCGCCTCCTGGGTTCAAGCGATTTGCGTGTCTCAGCCTCTGAGTAGCTGGGATTACATGTGCGCACCACCACGCCTGGCTAATTTTTGTATAAGGCATCTTTTTGGTTTACAGCAAGATGAGCTCCTTGGGCTCTTCCCTGACTTGAAGCCCCATATAGCCAGGGGCCCTACCGGTACTCCTTCAACTCCTGACCCCCAGACCATGGCAGTCGGCGGCCTACTCAGTCCCCAAGCACCCCAGAGCACTTTAAGAACCCCATCCCCCAGAGGTTCTGATTTCACTTGTCAGAGGGAGGCCCAGGCATCCTTGCTCTGTTGCCCCGGATGGAGTGCAGTGGTGCCATCTTGGCTCACTGCAACGTCTGCCTCCTGGGTTCAAGCAATTCGCGTGTCTTAGCCTCCCGAGTAGCTGGGATTACAGGTGTGCAGCAGCATGCCTGGCTAATTTTTGTATCAGGTATCTTTTTTAAAAAGCCTCTCCAGTGATCTAACATGCAGGGCTGAGAACCACGGCTGGACAGCACCTAGGGCCACTGGGACCACTCTAGAAATATCCTCGACCTGGGTTTGGTGTAGAGCCTGGAGGAATTTATGCCCTTGCTCTAGCTTTCACCAGGCTGAGCGTGACACTGGGTCACTCTTCTGGTGACCCTACTCCTTGGAGTTGAGTTGGAGGCAAAAGACCAGCCCCAGCCATGCTGCTGCTGCTGACAGTTCTGGACGCCTCCAGCCACTGGGGCTGGTACCCTGCCATCATCCTGGGCTGGGCTCATATGACTCACGAGCCTGGCTCTACCAAACCTGGCCAAAACCTGCACTGGGGGCCGGGCCTGGAGCACAGCCCCATGTCCCACGCCATCTGGCTCACCTCCTTTCCTCTCCGAAAGCCTGACAATGGCATTGAGTAAGACGCTATTCCACCTCAGGCAATGAAAGTATCTCAGGAAGCAAAAAACGAACGCTTTTGTTGAAAAACATCAACACTGACCTGTCTGGTTTCATGTCAGAAGCATCAGCAACCAGTATGAAGGGGCAACCTTCTTCGTTTCTTTTAAGAACACACCCAAAGGTCAGGAAAAGGAGGAGAGAGAAGGGAAAGAGAAGGTGGCTGCTTTGACACTTGAATGGCATGAAAGCGAAAAGCCAGGGTGGTGGGAGGAAGAGGAGAAAGTGCACCACCGAGACTGACCTGATGATGAACGGGCCTCTGACCTCCAGGAGCTTCCGTTCGCTGCTGAATCTCTTGAGAAGGTTGATCATGAACTTATAAAAGTAGGAATTCATGGTGGGAGTGGAAGGAGAACATTCTAAACCTTTGGTACCTGTAGAGAAAGGGACAGAGCCAGGAATTATTCTGATTATGTGTCCACAGGGTGAGGAGATCCACACAGACTATAGACAACTATAAACGCCAAAAAGGTGTGTGTGTGTGTTGGGGGTTATAACACAATGAGGGAAAATCTCCAATCAAGGGACGTGGAGCAACAGAGAAAGAAGCAAGGCTGCACAAGCATATACAACTTGACTTACTGTAAAAATGCCCATTAATTAAAGTTCTACTCATAACTTGAAAAAAAATATCCCATTACTGTCCTGTAAAAATGTCCATTAATTAAAGGCCTACTCGTAACTTGAAAAAAAAAAAAATCCCATTACTGTCCACCCCTTTATCCAAGCCCAAACCACTTAGTGAACATCTCAGGTGTGTTAAGACCCTGCTAGGTGCTATGATTTAAAAAAAACCAAAAAAACAAACTCTACTCATTATCCCAATAAATGAAATACACTTGGGGTCTATTTGGGCCATTAAGGACAAACAAGAAATCAAAGAGAAGAAATGGGTAAGGCGGGTACTTGTGTCAATGAGTCAAGTCATTGTGGCTCAATGATCAACGAAACTGACAGACCCCCAAGAGGCAAAAGCCAATCTCCTTTCCTAATGTTATTAGAGAAAAAGAAATTATGCACACATCCACTTGGTTACAGACAGCAAACACTGACAACTGTTACAAAGTGTTTTAAGTTTTACCAAACGTTTTGAAATCAAAAGCTCTTTCTTCCTCATCCTCAGGCAAGGACGCTCTTTAGGATAGAACTCTTGAAAACTTTCAAAGCCTGAGGTGGCTTTCTAACCAGAAGCACAAATGTCTCTGACATGTGTCCCAGCAGAAAATACACCAAGGTACAGATACCAACTCCCCTTCCGCCTTCCCCTGCACACGTGCCCCTTGGTAGAGTACCCAGCACCAAGGGGACAAGGGAAGGGCTGATGGAATACTTGGATCATCTGGGGTGGTGTATCTGTAAGCCCCTTGGGGTCTTCCCTGGCAGTCCCTTCTAATATATGCCAACCTCCACAGCTCTGTGAAAGGAGTTACCAAGGGATGGAAGGAATCCTCACTCACTGCCTGAGGCAAGACATATCTTTTATTTATTTAGAGACTGAGTCTTGCTCTGTTGCCCAGGCTGGAGTGCAGTGGAGTGATGTTGGCTCACTGCAACCTCTGCCTCCTGGGTTCAATCGATCCTCTCAACTCAGCCTCCTAAGTAGCTGAGATTATAGGCATGCACCACCATATCCAGCTAATTTATGTGCGTGGGTGTGTTTCTGTGTGTGTGTGTGTGTGTGTGTGTGTGTGTGTGTGTGTGTATATATATATATATATATATATATATTTTTTTTTTTTTTAGTAGGGACAGAGTTTCACCATGTTGGCCAGGCTGGTCTCAAACTCCTGACTTCAGGTGATCCACCTGCCTTGGCCTCTCAAAGTGCTGGGATTACAGGCATGAGCCACCGTGTCTGGCCCGAGGCAGGACATCTTTTAAGAGAAAACAGCTTTATTGAGATATGATCCATATGCCATAAGGTTCCTCCTTCTAAAGTGTGCAATTCAGTAGTAGTCAGGACATTCACAAAGTTTTGCAGCCATCACCACTAATTTCAGAACATTTTTATCAGCCCCCAAAAGAAACCCCATACGCATCATTCTCACCTCCATCGGTCCCTAGCAATCACTGATTTACTTTCTGTCTCTATGGATTTGCCTCTTCTGGACATTTCCTATAAATAGAACTAGGCAGTATGTGGCTTCTTTCATTTGGCATGTTTTCCAGGTTCATCTATGTTGTAGTATTTATCAGCTCTGTACTCATTTTTAGGGACAAATAATATTCCACTTAATGGCTATTCCATATTTTGTCTGTCCATTCATCAGCTGGTATTTTCTCCCATTCTGCTCTTTTTTTCTTTGAGACAGAGTGATATTATAGTTTGAGTATCTGTCCCCACCCAAATCGCATGTTGAAATTTAATTCCCAGTGTTGGAGGTGGGGCCTGGTGGGGAGGTTACTAGATGATGAGGGTGGATTTCTCATGAATGGTTTAGCACCATCCCTTTGGTGTAATACTTGACATAGCAAGTTCTGATGAGATCTGGCTGTTTAAAAGTGTGGGGCACCTCCCTCTCACTCTCTTGTTCCTGCTCTGGCCTGCTCTGTTTGCTGCCCCTTTGCCTTCCACTATGATTGTAAACTTCCTGAGGCCTCCTCAGAAGCTGACCAGATGCCAGCACCACGCTTTCCGTAAAGCCTGCAGAACTGTGAGCCAATTAAATCTCTTTTCTTAATAAATTATCCACTCTCAGTTTTTAAATAGTAATGCAAGAACAGACTAATACAGTGTTTTGCTCTGTTGCCCAGGTTGTAGTGCATGGGAGTGATTACAGTCACACTGCGGCCTCAAAATCCTGGGCCCAAGTGATCCTCCCACCTCAGCCTCCCAAGTAGCTAGGACTACAGGTGTGTATCACCACACCCAGCTAAATTTTTTAAACATTTTTTTTTTTGTAGAGATGGGGTCTCCCTATGTTGCTCAGGCTGGTCTCAAACTCCTGGATCCCTGGCCTCCCAAAGTGTTGGCATTATAGCTGTGAGCCACCATGCTCAGCCTCTTTTTATTTAAAAAAAAAAAAAAAATTGAAGCACAGAAGGGATCCAAGATGGCCGAATAGGAACAGCTCTGGATTGCACTCCCCAGCGAAAACGCAAATGGACAAAGAGAGCAGAAGAAAAAACTGCCCGCAACTCTTACTGTTCTGCAGCTGCCGCAGGTGATCCCCAGGCAAGCAGGGTCTGGAGTGGGCCTTCAGCAGTCCTACTGCAGAAGGGCCTCAGTGTTAGAAGGAAAACTAAGAAACACAAAGAAATAACTTCATCATCAACAGACAGGATGTCCACTCAGAGACCCCATCTGAAAGTCACCAACTACAAAGACCACAGGGAGATAAATCCAAAAAGATGGGAAGAAACCAGTGCAAAAAGGATGAAAACACCCAAAACCAGAACGCCTCTCCTCCTCCAAGGGATCACAACTCCTCACCAGCAAGGGAACAAGACTGGATGGAAAATGAGTCTGATGAATTGACAGAAACAGGCTTCAGAAGGTGGGTAATAAGAAACTTCTCTGAGCTAAAAGAACATGTTCTAATCCAATGCAAAGAAACTAAGAACCTTGAAAAAAGGTTTGACGAAATGCTAATGAGAATAAGCAGCTTAGAGAGCAATATAAATGAATTGATGGATCTGAAAAACAGAACATGAGAACTTCGCGAAGCATACACAAGTTTCAAGAGCCGAACTGACCAAGCAGAAGGCAGGATATCAGAGACTGAAGATCAACTCAATGAAATAAAACAAGAAGGAAGGCAAGATTAAAGAAAAAAGAAATGAACAAAGCCTCCAAGAAATATGGGATTATATGAAAAGACGTAATCTATGTTTGACAGGTGTACCTGAATGTGACAGAGAGAATGAATCCAAGCTGGAAAACACTCTTCAGGATATTATCCAGGAAAACTTCCCCAACCTAGCAAGGCAGGCCAATATTCCAGTCCAGTAAATACAGAGACAAGCACAAAGATATTCCTCAAGAAAGCAACCCCAAGACACATAATTGTCAGATTCATCAGGGCAGAAATGAAGGAAAAAATGCTAAGCACAGCCAGAGAGAAAGGTCGCATTACCCACAAAGGGAAGCCCATTGGACTCACAGTGGATCTCTCAGCAGAAACCCTACAAGCCAGAAGACAGTGGGGACCAATATTCACCAGCCTTAAAGAAAAGAAC
Source organism: Ateles fusciceps (assembly GCA_036589455.1). Classification (NCBI taxonomy): domain Eukaryota; kingdom Metazoa; phylum Chordata; class Mammalia; order Primates; family Atelidae; genus Ateles; species Ateles fusciceps. The sequence continues at coordinate 16,309,712 of JAZHEH010003205.1, forward strand.
TTTCAATGTAGAATTTCATATCCAGCCAAACTAAGTTTCATAAGTGAAGGAGAAATAAAATCCTTTATGAACAAGCAATTGCTCAGAGATTTGATCACCACCAGGCCTGCTTTACGAGAGCTCCTGAAAGAAGCACTAAACATGGAAAGGAACAAGCAGTACCAGCCACTCCAAAAACATACCAAATGGTAAAAAGCATTGACACAATGAAGAAACTGCATCAACTAATGGGCAAAACAGCCAGTTAGCATCAAAATGGCAGAATCAAATTCACACACAATATTAACCTTAAATGTAAATGGGCTAAATGCCCCAGTCAAAAGACACAGACTAGCAAATTGGACAAAAACTCAAAACCCATCGGTGTGCTGCATCCAGGAAACCCATCTCACATGCAAGGATACACAAAGGCTGAAAATAAAGGGATGGAGGAAGATTTACCAAGCAAATGGAGAGAGAGAAAAAAAAAGCAGAAGTTGCAAATCCTAGTCTCTGATAAAACAGACTTTAAACCAACAAAGATCAAAAGAGACAAAAAAGGACATTACATAATGGTAAAAGAATCAATGCAACAAGAGCTAATGATCCTAAATTATATACACACCCAATACAGGAGCACCCAGGTACATAAAGAAAGTTCTTAATGAATTACAAAAAGACTCAGACTCCCACACAATAATAGTGGGAAACTTTAACACTCCACTGTCAATATTAGACAGATCAATGAGACAGAAAATTAACAAGGATATCCATGACTTGAACTCAGACCTGGACCAAGCAAACCTAATAGACATTTACAGAAGTCTCCACCCCAAATCCACAGAATATGGGGTGGAGATTCTAGCACCACACCACACCTACTCTAAAATCAACCACATAATTGGAAGTAAATCACTCCTCAGCAAATGCAAAAGAACGGAAATCATAACAAACAGTCGCTCAGACCACAGTGCAATCAAATTACAACTCAGAACTCAGAAACTAACTCAGAACCACACAGCTTCATGGAACTCAAACAACTGGCTCTTGAATATTGACTGGATAAACAATGAAATGAAGGCAGAAATAAAGATGTTCTTCGAAACCAACAAGAACGAAGACACAACATACCAGAATCTCTGGGACACATTTAAATTAAAGCAGTGTCTAGAGGAAAATTTATAGCAATAAATGGCCACATGAGAAGCAAGGAAAGATCTAAAATCAGCACCCTATCGTCAAAATTGAAAGAGCTAGAGGAGCAAGATCAAAAAAACTCAAAACCTAGCAGAAGACAAGAAATAACTAAGATCAGAGCAGAACTGAAGGAGATAGAGACACAAAAAACCCTTCAAAAAATCAATAAATCCAGGAGCTGGTTTTTCAAAAAGATCAACAAAATAGACAGACCACTAGCCAGATTAATAAAAAAGAAAAGAGAGAAGAATCAAACAGATGCAATAAAAAACGATAGAGGGGATATCACCACATATTCCACAGAAATACAAACCACCATCAGAGATTACTACAAACAACTCTATGCACATAAACCAGCAAACCTGGAAGAAATGGATAAATTCCTGGACACTTGCATCCTCCCAAGCCTAAATCAGGAAGAAGTCGAAACCCGGAATAGACCAATAACAAGGTCTGAAGTTGAGGCAGCAATTAATAGCCTACCAATCAAAAAAAGCCCAGGTCCAGATGGGTTCACAGTCGAATTCTACCAGACATACAAAGAGGAGCTGGTACCACTCCTTCTGAAACTATTCCAAACAATCCAAAAAGACAGAATCCTTCCCAAATCATTTTATGAGACCAACATATCCTGATACCAAAACCTGGCAGAGACTCAACAAGAAAAGAAAACTTCAGGCCAATATCCATGAAGAACACAGATGCAAAAATCTTCAATAAAATACTGGTAAACCAATTATAACAGCACATCAAAAAGCTTATGCATCACGATCAAGTAGGCTTCATCCCAGGGGATGCAAGGCTGGTTCAACATACACAAGTCTATAGATGTAATTCACCACATAAACAGAACCAAAGACAAAAACCACATGATTATTTCAATAGATGCAGAGAAGGCTTCTGACAAAATTCAACAGCAGTTTATGATAAAAACCCTCAATAAACTAGGTATTGATGGAACGTATCTCAAAATAATAAAAGATACTTATGACAAACCCACAGCCAATATCATACTGAATGGGCAAAAACTGGAAGCATTCACTTTGAAATCTGGCACTAGACAAGGATGCCCTCTCTCACCACTCCTATTCAATATAGTATTGGAAGTTCTAGCCAGAGCAATCAGGCAAGAAAAAGAAATAAAGGGTATTCAACTAGGAAAAGAAGTCAAATTGTCCCTATTTGCAGATGACATGACTGTATATTTAGAAGACCCCATTGTCTCAGCCAAAATTTCCTGAAACTGATAAGCAACTTCAGCAAAGTCTCAGGATACAAAATCAATGTGCAAAAATCACAAGCACTCCTATACACCAATAACAGACTTAAAGAGAGCCAAATCAAGAAAGAACTGCCATTCACAATTGCTACAAAGAGAATAAAATACCTAGGAATACAACTTACAAAGGATGTGAAGGACCTCTTCCAGGAGAACTACAAAGCACTGCTCAACGAAGTAAGAGAGGACACAAACAGATGGAGAAACATTCCATGTTCATGGTTAGGAAAAATCAATATTGTGAAAATGGCCATACTGCCCAAAGTAATTGATAGATTCAATGTTATCCCCCATCAAGCTACCAATGACCTTCTTCACAGATCTGGAAAAAACCACCTTAAACTTCATATGGAACTAAAAGAGAGCTCGCATAGCCAAGTCAATTCTACGCAAAAAGAACAAAGCTGGAGGCATCATGCTACCTGACTTCAAAGTATACTACAAGGCTACAGTAATCAAAACAGCATGGTACTGGTACCAAAACAGAGACATAGACTAATGGAACAGAACAGAGGCCTCAGAGGCAACGCCACACATCTACAACCATCTGTTCTTTGACAAACTTGACAAAAAAAGCAATGGGGAAAGGATTCCCTGTTCAATAAATGGTGTTGGGAAAACTGGCTAGCCACGTGCAGAAAGCAGAAACTGGACCCCTTCCAGACACCTTGCACTAAAATTAACTCCAGATGGATTAAAGACTTAAACGTAAAACCTAACACCATAAAAACCCTAGAAGGAAACCTAGGCAAAACCATTCAGGACATAGGCATGAGCAAGGACTTCATGACTAAAACACCAAAGGCATTGGCAACAAAAGCCAAAATAGGCAAATGGGATCTAATTAAACTCCACAGCTTCTATACAGCAAAAGAAACAATCATTAGAGTGAACCGGCAACCAACAGAATGGGAAAAAATTTTTGCAATCTACCCTATCTGACAAAGGGCTAATAACCAGAATCTACAAAGATGTAAAACAGATTTACAAGAAAAAAACAAGGCTGGGCGCAGTGGCTCACACCTGTAATCCAAGCACTTTGGAGGCCAAGGCGGGCGGATCACCTCAGGTTGGGAGTTCAAGACCAGCCTGACCAACATGGTGAAACCCTGTCTTAAAAAAAAGTAAAAAGAAGAAAAAAACAAACCCATTCAAAAGTGGGTGAAGGATATGAACAGACACTTTACAAAAGAAGACATATATGAGGCCAACAAACATATGAAAAAATGCTCATCATCACTGGTCATTAGAGAAATGCAAATCAAAACTACACTGAGATACCATCTCATATCAGTTAGAATGGCGATCATTAAAAAATTGGGAGACAACAGATGCTAGAGAGGATGTGGAGAAATAGGAACACTTTTACACTGTTGGTGGGAGTGTAAATTAGTTCAACCATTGTGGAAGACAGTGTGGTGATTCCTCAAGGACCTAGAAATAGAAATTCCATTTGACCCAGCAATCCTATTACTGGGTATATATCCAAAGCATTATAAATCATTCTGTTATAAGGACACATGCACACGAATGTTCACTGCAGCACTGTTTACAATAGCAAAGACCTGGAACCAACCCAAATGCCCATCGATGACAGACTGGACAGGGAAAATGTGGCACATATACACCATGGAATACTATGCAGCCATAAAAAACAATGAGTTCGTGTCCTTTGTAGGGACATGGATGAATCTGGAAACCATCATTCTCAGCAAACTGACACAAGAACAGAAAATCAAACACCGCATGTTCTCACTCATAGGTGAGTATTGAACAATGAGAACATATGGACACAGGGAGGGGAGCATCACACACGGGGGTCTGTCAGGGGGAAATAGGGGAGGGACAGTGAGGGGTGGGGAGCCAGGGAGAGAAAGCATGGGGAGAAATGCCAGATATAGGTAATGGGGAGGAAGGCAGCAAAGCACACTGTCATGTATGTACTTATGCAACAATCCTGTATGTTCTTCACATGTACCCCAAAACATAAAACACAATAAAAAAAAATTGAGGCATAACATTTTAAATTCTGATTAAGCCTAATGTGTCTATTTTTTCTTTGGTTGCTTGTGCCTTTGGTGTCATAGCTATGAAATTATCACCTAATCTAAGGTCATAAAGATTTACTGATATATTTTAGGTCTCTGGTCCATTTTGAGTTACTTTTTGTATATGGTGTGAGGAAGGGGTCTAAACCTTTTGTATATGGATATCCAATTGTTCCAGTATAACATGACATCTTAATAGCCAATTCGTAGCTGCTATCTGTTGAACACCTGCTATGAGCTTGGCCTGCCTAAACCCTTCACACATAGTACCTAACACCCCCAAAAAACCCAAAAAACAAAAAACACTTGAAAAATATGCACCATTACTACTCCCATTATATACACATAGGAGCTGTGAATTTGGGTGAGGATTATCCAAAGTCACAGAGCTGGCAAGTGGTAGAGTTGCTGACCCAGGCAGCTGGTCTTCAGAGCCCATATTCTTTGCAGCTCTGCCAGACTGTGTCTCTTGGGCACTAATGTTTGGACATGTTTGGGGCACACAGATTAGGACGCTGTGCCTTGCTAGGCAGAAGGGCAGAAGATGGCATAAAGATGGAAACCCAGGTCCTGTCAAGCTGAGGCTGAGGATGCAGGAAATGATGCTGTCAAGAGCTATGCAGAGAGCACCTGGCTGCAGCTCTCTGGAAACCCAGGGGAGGACACTGGGAGAAGCAGAGTGGCTGGCAGAGGCATCTAGGGCCATCATTTTTCAGGCTGGCCCCTTTCTGGTCCAGAAGTTGCGTGGGAGCCTTCATTTTTTCCCCTAGGCCAGGGAGGAAATGGCCAGGCACCAGCACAAGATGTGGAGGCTCTGGGAACCGAACTTGGCCAGAAGCATCAGACGTTCCCAGAAGCATCAGCCCAAAGCATGAAACAAGAACGTGCAGAACCATCCAGAGGATTCCAAGTGAATCTCACGGAGGTGCCTGGACAGACTAACTGTATTCAATGCCAGTGGCCAGGAAGCAGCAGCAAGGCTCTCCTCCCAGGAGTTCCGTCTTCTTTGCTTAACTCAGATTTCCCTTACATCCTGTCATGGTCCTTCCGGAGAGATGGCTGGGTCTAGAAAAGGCTTTTTTCTGTTCTGTTTTTCCCAGCTATGAATCACTCCATGAGGGATTCCTCACCAGGAGCCACACCTCCAAACTGTAGCATCCTCAATCCCAAGAATCTCCTAGACAGCTCCTGTGAGCCGCGCGAAGGAGCCCTGAGTGAGAAGGCCAGTTCAAGGCCAGGCATCATTCCACTTCTTATTTGGACTGCATTGTTCTGGGTCCCTGCCTGAATCAGCCTGGCTCGGGAGGTCCTGAGTGACTCTGGAATGGCAAACAGTCTCTGCTCCCTGGCCCAGAGGGGCTGTTTGGAGAATCAAGTGTCACATTCTTACAGATTGAGTTACCCCAGGCCCAGCTGGGGTTGATCTCTAAAGAGGTGGCTGCAGAAACAGCTGTTGAGACAGCCCTGCCTCACTGTTCCCACCCTTAGGAGATGAATTTGGTGACCCTTGGTGGCCTGGCTGAAGGGCACTGGCTATACGCCGCCGCCCACACTGGAGGTGCCCAGTTCACTGCAAGCTTCTCCCAGGTGCTTGTTTTTGAAGCTCCCTGTGTCCCCTCCTCCTCCTATATGTGCACCCCCAGCCTAACCCAGTTCCAGGCCTGGGGCCACTTAGGCTCCAAAGCATTCCCATGAACAAAGGGACCCATGAAGGAAGTCACCACAAAGAAATCCTCTCAACTGGGGACATCGGGGACCAAAATCTCCACTCCTAAGGGGCTAGGTGCTGTGGGCAGCCACTGGGGGAGAGGTGTGGGGCTGTTCCAGCCTCACAGGGGCAGTAGGAAGCACTCAGCATGGTGTTTAAGCCTGTTTCCTCCTCTGTAAAGTGAGTGCAATAAGAGCCCCTATTAAATGAGACAAAAACATGTAATGTGCTGGGTCTGGAGGCTGCCACACAGTCTGCACTCAATAAATGGGGGCTCCTTTTATTAGCAAGTGTCCCATAGCTCAGAGCACTGTGCAGGGCAGGCTGTTCTCATTTGGAGTCTCAGAATGGATGTCTGGGGGCTGGTCTGAAATGTCTGAGTGGGGAGATTTCATTTCTGGCAAATTCACAGTGCTCTCTCAGGATGCTCTGAGGAAGAAGTGGGGGCCACCTGTGACCCCCATACCACATCAGGGGAGGGAGATCAACACACCACTCCTCTGACAGTCTGGCCAAAAATGGCAGAAGAGAAGGTCTGGGATGCTGTGGACAAAGCTCTGGTCTCCTTAGCCACAGCCCCCAGTGTGGGCCCAAAATGGATTCTCAATGTCCACGGCTGCCCCTTGGGCCCTGGAGCTGAGGACCTTAGTGGAGGGGAGGAGGTGGGCAGTGTGACAGCTGCGAGAAGCCACGCTAAGCGATTCACATCCTCAGCTGAGTGCAGTTCAACCCTCAGTGCTCCCACTGCTTAAAGACTTAATGACCCCGCCCCCTACGCAGGACAGGGCTGGGGGCCTTGGGAGGTGCTGCACTGAGACCACGGGTTTTAACAGGGCAGTCTTCTCCCAGCAGCAGAGGCGGGGAGAAGGGCCACACTTGAGGGGGCAGGGAGGGCGGGCTGGACAGGGATGGGAAAGGCCTCAGTGTTCAGCAGGATGGGGTGGGGGCTGCTCACTCTCTCCCAGCCTCAGGGGCTCCCTTCATACCCAGCCATTCTTCTGACCTGAGCTGCCCTTTGGCTTGAAATGCTCTCTGAGGCTGGGCTGCAGGCTAGGGAGGAGGAGATGGGTGGAGAGAGAACAAGCACGCCCTGGGAGCGTGGCTATAGGAGAAATGGGCCCCTCAAGTGCTCTGATTTCCGATTCTTTGCTGCCTGCTTTTCCACCCACCTCTGGTTCTGGCTCATCTGCTCTTGTAATCGGGGTCCTGGGCTGGGTGCTACAGATGCATGAGGACAGGGGCTCAGCCGGGCAGCTCCAGGCACGTCTTCCAGCACTGCACTCTGAGGACCTCAGTGGTTTTACTCAGGAGTGCCACTGAGGCACAGCCCCCTGGAGATGGTGGGCAGCTGCTCTAGTGGGGAGTGGAGGAGAGGGGCACCTAAGAGAGTGGGATTTCCATTCCCCAATCCTACAGAAGGCAGGAGGCATGAAGGAGAGCGCCGTCCCTCAGCTGAAGGCCGCCGTGCCTTGCATTTCTGGTTAGGGCAAGTAAGGAGCCTGCCAGGCCCTGGCAGGAAGTACACGTGACCGGTGGCTGGCCAGGGCACAGAGACGCACTTCACACAGAAACCCAGGCCGGCGGGGTGGGCGGCCGGGGAGCCAGCCCTGCAGATGTTACTAAGTGAAACCTGATGTGGCGACATGAGAATCCACAGAACGTCTCACAAACAACCTGCCCCGGGATGTTTTGGATTGAGTTTTGTGGTTATGACGTGAAGGAACCTCACATGTTGGGATAAAAATAGCCCTGGCTTCAGTACATAATGCGAGTTACAGTTCAACAGAACCAGATGTGAAAACGTCAGCCACCCAGTTCAGGCCTGGCAGGGTCCCTACTCCACTCCGGCCTCCATCCCTGCTGGGTCGGGTCCATGTGCCTGGACAGCCTGTTGTGGACTCAAGATTTGCTGCCTGGAGGATACAAGAGAAGGGCCAGACGCTGCCCTGAGCACCCAGAGTCCAAGGGACCACACCATATCCAGGCCCTGTCACTGACTAGCAGGGGCAGGGGACGCAGCGCTGCTTCTCAGAGGCCGGCTCCTCTCCTGTGAACCAGGCAGGGCTAAAGAGCATCGGGTCATGCGCGGCACAGGAAGTGGTCCATGGAAGGGGTGGGTGATGGAGAGGCTGGTATAGAACCAAGAGGATAGGGTGGGAAAGGGGTCCTTCCCCAAAAATCAAGTGGCCGGGAGACAGGGGAGGTGAGCGGGGTCTTGGGGGTGTGGAGTCTGCAGAACTGGAGGGGGTGCACAGCTACGTGAACGAAGGCCGCCGCAATGGCACACCATCTTGGGACCTCACCCGAGAGGTGACCACTTTCTTATCTGTGGGCTGGCCTAGGTCGGCAGGACAGGAGAGCTGGAGGCAGCACCCATAGCCAGAAGACTGCAGCTGCTCAGGTCAGAGCAGAGAGAGAAGCTGATGGGATGCAGCAGGGACCAGAGGGGGACTTCCAGCTGACGCAGCAGTGGAGAGGTCACAGAGCAGCCTGCCACTGGGAAAGAGCTGTGGCTGCAGGGTGAGGGCTGGGGCCAAGGGTCCAGAGGAGAGGGTGAGGAAGAAGGCTCCCAGAGGCGGGGGGTGGACTGCTGGGGCTGGCTTTCCAATTGGTGATGAGGGCCTGGCAGCACGGGTATCAGAGGATGCTGTTCTGGGCAGCAGTGCTAGGGGGGGCCTCAGGTTCACTGCCGATAACTGGGTGATTGGTACCCCTGCCTTCCATTATTTTAATGAACTCTCAAAAATTGGCACTGACCGTTACTGGGCACCTGGTGCCAGGAATTCCAGGGTGAGTAAACTTGGCCTGTGTGGCCAGCGATGATGCTATTCAACTGAGCTGATCACACAAATCACCTAGCACTGGGCAATGCTGAGGAGCCTCTGCCTGCACTTTCAGCAGGAAGTCTAAGAGGTCACAGCCAGGAGGGAGCAGACGTGAACTCCGCCACCCACCTAGGCAGACTGTGTCCTGTAATAACCAGGACACAAGCAAATGCTCCCTTCACGTGCAGGGAGCATTTAGTTTAGCCCCTGCCATGTGGGAGCACACAGAGCCCCCAAGTCCCCCAGCACGTGGTTTAGAGAGGGAGGAGGTTGCAGTGAGGCAGAAGCCTGGTCCGAGGTCACAGGATAGGCAGGCAGAGCAGGGCTGTGAACCCAGATCCCTCTGACCCCAGTGCCCATGCTCCCTAATGCTGCCTCCTGAGGCTGGGAGGGGTCAGTGGGAGGAATGGGAGGAAGGGACTGGTGTGGCTGGAGGAAGTGGTAGGGGGCAGCAAAAGACAAGAGATGAGGCACTGCCATGGCCTGAGGCCAGGAAGGGGTCTCTGAAGTCACGGTGAAGAGAGGACACACGCCCTCATCACTGCCAGGCTGTGGCCATGACCTGGCCCCTCAGCTCCTCCCCCTCCAGCCGTGGAAGCTTCCAGGGCTGCCAGGTGCAGGTGGGATTCTCGAGAGTAGGGTGAGGAGTGTGGGCTCTTGGGCCATGCTCCTGGCCCAAACAAGTGGGGGAGTGACACAGAGCTGGCCTCTTCAGAGCTGCTGCGAGGAGCCCAGGGGCTCACCCAGGGAGCCAGCATGCGTGAGTACTCAGAGCAGGGCAGGTCCTAATGTGACCTCAGCCATGATGATTGTTGCCATGATTACTGGGGAAAATGGCTTTCTGGCTATCTTCTGTCTGGTGACATGAAGATACTGCTGACATTTGGCTACAATACAATGTCCTGGGCTACAAGGAATGAAACTGAAGAAAAACATTTCATTTTTTGATTTAGAGCCAGGGGTTAAAACACCTTGGATCATTGAGCCCCGAAAGTATACTGACATGAACGTTTTTTTGTTGTTTTATGTTTTTTTAGACGGAGTCTTGCTCTGTTGCCCAGGATGGATACAGTGGCACTATCTCAGCTCACTGCAACCTCCGCCTCCTGGGTTCCAGCGATTCTCCTGCCTCAGCCTCCCGAGCAGCTGGGATTACAGGCACATACCACCATGCCCGGCTAAATTTTGTATTTCCAGTAAAGATGGGTTTTACCATGTTAGCCAGGCTGATCTCGAACTCCTGACCTCAGGAGATCCACCTGCCTCAGCCTGCCAAAGTGCTGGGATTACAGGAGTGAGCCAAAGTGCCTACGACATGAACAGTTTTTACCCCACCAGGAATGGGCCTGGTGGCAGGCAGGGAAAGTCAGGGAAGACTGGGTTTTTGGGCCAAACACAGTCCTGGGGTGACCTTTGGCCCCAGACTGACACATTGTTGTACACGGCCGAGGATCTGAGGGCTGCTTGGGTCTCCCCCAGGCCTGGCTGCACCATCTCTGGCAGCAGAGATATCCAGGCCCAGGGATGACAGGCATGTCTCTAACACAGGGCTGACCCTAGAGGCTGCCTCTGTCCTGCGAAGCTTTCTGCATAGGCTCAGGGTACGATGGGCCTACAGGCCTGTTTGACATCCCTGTCCCCCAGAGCCAGCAGGACCTCTGCAGACTCCCCTGAGTGGAGACAGGGCACAGGAAATACAAAAGGAAGAGACACAGGAGACCCGAGCGGTGGGAGGCAGGAAAATGTGGTGTTTCTCCACCAGCTTTCCTCAGAGCTGCTCACCCAGGCTGCTCACCATCCCGTTTGGCCCCAGGCGGCTCTCCCCGCAATCCTAGGGCTCTCTGAGGGTCAGGAATGAAGGAGGCGGGGTGGGAGAAGCCTCTGCCTTAGCCACTCTGCGAGGGAGGGAGAGATGTTTATGCTAGGCCAGGCGAGAGGAAAATCCCATGTGGGCGACTCTGCCTCAGCGGGCCCTGGGAACCACTGCTGTGGTGCATTTAGGCCAACACAGCAGCTACCCAGGCATGTGATGGTCTTGCTTCTCCACTGCTGCGTGTGATCGGAGCCATCTGGTTCCCTACAGAGCACCGACTTCATCTTTGCTAGGCTCCCTGCCTCTGAGGCTTTCCAGACAGTCCCTGTGTGCCTTTGGGACGATCTACCCTATAAGGACACAGCAGTGCTGCCTGCAAGTTCTCCAAGTTCCCAGGACTGTGCCCTGGAGAGCCAGAGGCAGGCAGAATCCAAACAGGAAGAGGGTCTGGCTTCAAAGCCTTGTCCATGTGTCTGGCCAGATGGAAACAGACAGAACGCGCCCCTCACATGCCTCAGAAGCAGTCTGGGAAGGAGCAGCTCACAGAGGGATGAGTATACACTTCCTGTGTGCCTTCTGACCTCAGCACCACCCCACGCATCCTCAGTGCCTGGTGCGTGCCCTCCTGGGGCTGCGGAGGTGGGAGAGGGGTAGGGCACACTCTGGCTCCCCTGGCTGTTCTCTTACTGGTTTGAGCTGACCTTTTAAAATCATGGCCCAATTTGTGAAATCTGATGCCAGCTGTGGACACGCGTGTGTGAACACACGTGGATCTGCTCGGAGCCTCCAGGCCCACACGTGAGTCTCAGGTTAAGAGTTCCTGGCCCACAGAGTGTGGATTCTCCCCCCGCAGCCCCCACTGCTCCCTGGGTGTGGATTCTTGAAGCAAGAAGTGTGACTGGCTGCAGGCATTTCCTTGGTATTCTATCCAGGATGGAGTTTCTTCCCATCTGGCAGGCTTCACTGTTTTTCTATGAATTCCGAGTGAGTCCCTGGCTGATGTGAGCTAATCTGACAGCCTTGGTGAGCTGGGGCAAGAGTCTCTACTGCCTCGGCCTTGTTCAAGGTCCGCCTATCTTGGCATGGCCAGGAGCTGGGGTTGAGAGTGCCCTGTCTTATAGTGCCCCAACCCTGGTTCCCAAGCAGAGCAAAGGCCTTGATGCTACATGCATCCTACTCCCCCAGCCCAGGCTGCCCTCGGCAGTCTCCTGGTCCTCATTCCACGAGCAGGAGCCCACACCACAGTCACCAACTTCTCTGTGCCCCAGAGGAAGAGAAAAAACATAGGGAGGACAGGTCACAGAGGGCCTGGGAGGCCTGGGTGTCCTGGCTCCATTGCAAGGTTGTGCTGCCTTCAAATTCTCTGCTGCTGCCACTTTGAGGAGGAGGGGAAGAGGCGGTGGCGCCTGGTTCCTGGGGAGGGAAAGTCAAGGGCGCAACCCCAGGGCTCCTCCGCCCGGGCCTCCTCCCTGCAGGATGCCTCCTCCTGGCTGCTGCCCATCTTCTGGTGGGTTCTTGCTGCTCCTCCTCACCCGACCCTCCCTTCCTAAGGAAGAACTCTCCCCCTTCTCTCTTCCTTTCTCACTGCCTTCACTGGGCCCCCACATTCCACCTCTGGAATTCCTGCCGTCTGTTCCAAGGACTTAGGCACAGCCCCCATATGCTGACTTGGGGACACAGGATGGAGAATGGACTCACTCACCCAGGGGACAGAGGGTGGGAGCCCCAGGAGAGGGCCCAGGGTCAGGATATGAGAACCGCTTCCCTAACCACGGCCACTGACTGCCTAGAACTGGGATCCTGGGCAAGGCCCCACATGGGCCTTCTGTGACTTGACCTGGCATGTCCTGGGGCACAGGCAGGCCTGTGGACTCTGGCCGCCCCTTGAACTTCTCAGGCACTGGGCCTGGTCTCAGGGCCAAACAGGGGCTGGGGCACCTCTCACTGAGGCCAAGAAGGTGTTCTTGGGGCTATTGGGGGAGGCTGCGGCTGCAAGACCCATGAACCTCTATGACTCGAGACTGTATCAAAGCATGGGCGACTAGGACCCCGGGCATGGGTGTCCAGTGGCCAGAGACCCCCAGGCAGACACCTCAGATTCAATGGGAACTTTTCTGCCAACTCGTGTCTCCAGGCATTTTCCAGGACTGCATCGCCAGAGGGAAGTGGCATCTGCTGGGGCCCAGGGAGAAGAGCCGGCCTGCCGTCTAGAAGGGACTTGGAGGCGAGGACTGGGAACGCTATGGCCGTCTTTACTTCCAAGTTACCTCTCTGACCGGAAGCAGCCTGTGTGAATGATGCTGTCTCCTGCCTGGGCTGCCTGCCACGTGGAGCGCTATTTTTAGCTTCTCAGCGAGGAAGGAAATGGCCACCTAGTTTTCTTCCACCTGTGAGACCCCAAGATCAAAGTCTCTGGATTCTAGACTGGAGAGACGGTGCCCAGGCAGAGAGACGAGCAGCCGACCCAGATGGTTTTATGTTTAGCCAATGGCTCAAAGGCATCGAAGGTGCAGGGAGATGCGGAGAAAGGTCAGTGAGGGTCTCTGGAGGCTGCTGGAGGATGAGGGCTGCCTGCCTCGGGGGTGTCTTGAGGTGGCAGATCGCCAGGAGCAACCCAAAGACCCCTCACACCCTGGCAGAGCTCCAGAGATCCTGAGCAATAGCCCAAAAAAATACCGTGGTCCAGCCTGAGACCTGGACTTCTAAAGCCCCTGAGGCCGGAACCTTTAGGAGAAGACTTACCGGAGGTGTTCAGTAGGCCGGCTCTGCCAGTGGTGGGCACCTGGAGCTCTGAGTGGCTGTTCCGGAGGTCAGGGCCATCAAGGGGGCCTGGGTCATCTGTCTGGCCTGCGGGGGAGGAAGCAATTTCTGCCAGCACCTCCAGGTCCTTCAGGATTACCTGGGGGAGAGAAGCGGGGCAGGAGGGATGAGCTCTCTGCTGCGAGCTGTGCTGACCTGGGCAGAGGTGTAGTCGGCGGCCCACCCACTGGTTGGGAGGGGTCTGCAGATGACAGCAGGCTGGGGACAGCCACTAAGGCCAGAGCTGCACATGCTCAGAAAGGTGACACAAAGGATATGGATCGAAGGGAACACAGACCACAGTGAATGGGGCCTCTGGAGGAAGGAAACTGGAATCCGAAGATGGCAAGTCAGCTTCCCCCCAAATCCCTCTCTTCTCGGGTCCCCTGAACTGGGCTCTGAGGCTCCCCCAGGAGTCACGGGACTCAGGAAGCAGGGTGTTCTCTGCACAGTGTGCATTTCAAGGCCTCCAGCATGCATAAAGCTCCCAAAATGCCCTCCAGGCCATGTGTGACTCTGTGCGGTAGCCACGGCCCCACCCACCCTTGGGCCACAGAGCAGCTTCTGCAGAGGTGACACCAGCCCACTGCAACCCTACAGGGCCCTCCACATTTGGCATGCTACTCTGGGCTCCAAGATAAAGGACTTCCTAATGTCCAGACATGTCAGGTGGTCCTCGGTGGCTCTGAAGTGTCCCTGCACAGGTTTGGGTGGGGTGAGGCCCCAGGCTGACCATCTATCTGCTGAGTTCTTCTGAGATAGAGGCCGAGTGGGGCATGGGGCCAGCGCTGAGTGTGAGTACAGGTCAGCACTGTGTCACAATGTCCCCAGGGTTGCTCTACAGCCCCTGTATCCTTAGAAGCCTTTCCTCGCATGGCACCCATTTCTGCTTGGCACCAAAAGCTGGCACTCTGCTGCAATGGGCAGTGGGGGAGAGAGGCCAGGACCCTGTCCTGCTGGGAGGGGCTTCACGTGTGTGTGTGTGTGTGTGTGTGTGTGTGTGTGTGTGTGTGTGCGTGTGTGTACCTGCTTCAGGGGCTGCTGAGGCTTTCTGGCCACCTTCTGCTGGCTCTGCTCGTCCTGCAGGGAACTCCTCATACTGTGGGTGGTCGCCTGCTCTTTCTGCCCCTCACTCCTCTCTGGCTCTGAAAGGGGACTGTGCCTGTCCTCCCAAAAAGGTGTATCTCCAGGACTGTCCCCTGCACCCAGCAGATGCCCAGCAAACATCAATGGGTGGCTGCCTGCACCTCTTCCTGGGCTACTCTGAGCTCAGGCCAAGAATAACCATGGCAACCAGGGGCTTCAGCCCTGGACCAGGAAGTGGGACAGAGCCTGATAGGCAGGGCCACGTGGACCAAGACCAGCCAGATGGGTGGAATATGAGAATGCAAGATAAGGCTAGCACTGTAGGGTACCCACTGGGGGATTAAAATGTTCTAGAATTAGATGGGGGTGACGGTTGCAAAAACCTTGTAAGTACACTAAAAGCCAGTGAATTCTATACTTCAAAAAGGCACATTTTATCTCAAAAACAAAAAAGATAAGGCCTGCCCCCTTGAAAGCCATTCCTGTCACAGCAAACACAGTGCAGTGCCTCTCCCACACTGCCCAATTGTCACTTCTTCTCCTGGTTCCTCTAGGCCAGCCCTGGCACACCCGGCCGGGAACCCCTTTGCTCACTTACCCATTCCCGCCCCTCAGCCTTCAAACAGCGTCACATGTTGGCACGCAATCGCCCGGCCAGCTGCAGCCCAGGCTCACCCAGGCAGGAGCCGGCACTCACTCACACAGACCCACCTCCCACTGTCCAATTCTGTCCTTTCCTTTGTGGCTCTCCCACTCACACAGACTGGGATGTCTGTGGGCCCCTGCTCTGTGCCAACGGCTGCTCTGGGTTCTGGTGCTATACAAGTGAGTCACAGCCAGCCCTGCCCATGGCCTGGCACACAGAATGGAGAGCTGATGATCCACGTGGCTGAGAAACATGGCTGCCACATAGCCCAGTCATATAGCAGGAGCAGGGGCTGCCTCTTCACTCAGGCCAGAAGCCGAGGAGCCCTGGTGGGTCTCAGCCTAGAAGCAGGGAGGGCTGAGGCCTCTGCTTACACTGAGGACAGAACCTCCAGGGATTCTTTGCTTCAGCCACAGAAGAAAGACGCACAGGGTGGAGAGAAGGACGGGGGAAGCAGCACAGCAGTGAGTGACACTGCGGTCCTGCCCGATTCATCTTGCCACAGCATGATGTCCACAGGCCACACACCCCAATACTTGCTCGACTGTCCAAGCACAGCCAGGGAGGGGGCTTGAGACCAGGAAATGAAGGCAGGGGGGCGATGGGGGAATGACTCACCCAAAATTAAACAGGAAAGAATCAAGCCAACAGCTCCTCAAAGTTACCCTGAGAGCTGCCATAGGTATACACCCACTCCTAGGTAGTTACCAAGAGAACCGCAAACGTCTGTGCCCATCAGACTTATATATAAACACTCACAGCGGCATTATTCCTAATAGCCAGAAAATGGAAACCAGCCAAAGGCACTGCAGTGGAGACACGAAGAAATGGAACGTGGCACAGCCGCACCAGGGAATATTATTTGGTAATAAAAAAAGAAATGAAGTACTGGTACCTGCTACGCGTGAATGAACCCTGAAAACACCTGCTGAGGGAAGAGGCCAGCCACAAAGACCACACCCTGTATGATGACTCCATTAATAGGCAAATCCACAGAGACAGAGGGTGGATTTGTGGTCGCCAGGGGCTGTGGGAGGGAGGCACAGAGAGTGAACTCCTAATGGGTGCAGGGTGCGGACAGGGCTTCTTTCCGGGGTCATGAAAATGTTCTGGAATTAGTAGTGATAGTTGTACAATCTTGTGAAAATACTAAAAGTTACTCTATTGCATACTTTTAAAGTATACAATAGAGTGGTTTTATGAATTTTATGGTCTGGAAATCGTACAAAAAAAGAGGGGGGCAAAACCCCAAATCAGCAACCTAATTCCTAACCCATCTGCTGTTGCTCTGCCCGCAGCCCAAGGTGGTGGGCTCTCACCCACTCCCTGTGGTCTCTCGCCTGATCCAGGAGAGATGAGGAGCACAGCGAGGCGATGTCTCTTTACATCACTTTGCCCCCTGCCCCCATGCTGCCCATCCCAGCCAGGTCTGTCTGTAGAGGGGGGACACAGGCACATGCCTCTGGGCAACCAACACTAGTGGCCACGTGCAGCAAGGGAGGAAAGTGGGGAGAAAAGTGTGAGCCAGTGGGGCGGCTGGGGCCAGGCTGACACTTGGCAAGATCCCCGGGCCACGCGGACAAACTGATTGACGCTGGGGTATCTGGCAGGTGCCTATTTCCCTGTCGGAAGAGGGCTGGGAAGAGCCACCGGCACGCGAGAGGCCTGGCCTGTGCAAGCTTGCCTCCACCCCTCGAGTGGCTCCAGCGCTAGGCTGCAAACGACAGGGAGGTAAGAGGAGCAGGCTGTCCTTGCTCCCGGCCACAATGAATGCCCTCACTTGTCACCAGTCTCACCTCACACAATACACACAAGGGATCTGAGACTTGGAGAGTTACCTGCTCAAGGTAACGGTGAGTCCACCTCAAACCCGACTCTGGTCCCCACACCTGAACCTGCTGATAACACTACACAGGGCTCTGTGGTCACAGCCCTGACATACAATCCTGACCCTGGACCAGTTAACTACAGCCACACAACCCTCCCTCTCCTGGACAGCTACTGAGCAGCTGCTGCGGGCCGCTCCTTTGCTGGCTGTAAGACACACAAGGCTGGGCAGGCTAGGCTCTGCCTTTAGTGAGGTCAAAGGCTCCTGGAGGAGACAGGCGGTGAGCTTTTACTGATAATACAGGGCAGGTGTCATGGACACAGAGACGATGCCTGAGGGGGGCCCAGAGGCTCTGGAAGTAGCTGAGCATGAGCTGGTCAAGGGAAGAAGAAGGGAGAGGACGGCATTCAAAGCATTCTCTTACCTAGCATAAGCCATTCATGGACACAGAACCATGTGGTACAATCCAGGAAACTAGGCTTTGGGGCTAGCTCGAGTGGGGGAAGGGGACCAGAGGTGGTGGTACAGCCAGAAATCAGGCCAAAGTGGTAGGCAGGGCCAGACCTTCGAGAGCTCATGACATAAGGCCAGGTGTGGTGGCTCACACCTGTAATCCCAGCACTTTGGGAGGCCGAGGCAGGTGGATCACTTGACGTCAGGAGTTTGAGACCAGCCTGGCCAACATGGCGAAACCCCCTCTCTACTAAAAATACAAAAGTTACTTGGGCGTGGTGGTGTGCACCCGTAATCCCAGCTACTCAGGAGGCTGAGGCAGTAGAATCGCTTCAGCAGAGGCTGAAGTGAGCTGATACTGCACTACTTCACTCCAGCCTGGGCGAGAAAGTAAGACTCTGTCTCGAAAACAAAAACAAAACGAAAAAGAGCTCATGATGCACACAAATAAGTCTGAATTTCGTTTTGCAGAGGATGGGAGCCTCAGTTTCCCCATATGCACAAATGGAGATATGACCTTGCCAGGCTGTTGTGACGATTACGAGAGGCACTTGATGTGCAAAGCACAAAAAGCAGGCACACAAGAAAGGCTGGCTCACCACTTCATTCCAAGATTTCTGGTCCCCACAGCTGAGCTGTTCCCTGGCCTGGGCTTAGTGACTGAGCACCGGGTGCCCACACCAAGGGCTTCCCACCCCGCTTTCACCCCTGCAGAGAACATGCTCAGCCCACCTCGGTACCACTGCCTCCCGCCCTGCTGCAGAGCACAGCCAGCAAAGCTGCATATTTTACATTTTCAATTCTCTTATTTTAGAAAGTTTAACACCAAATGGCAAATGAATGCAAATTACACTTCAATTGCACAATTAAAGCCGGAAATGTTGTCTACAGGTTCCTTCAGTAATCCCAGCCACTCCTCTTGTGCTTATGTATCATGGTCCCCAGAGGCTGGCAAAAAGCCCACAGCCCTGCCTGGGACGACACTGTGTATGCTTGTGCGCACAAACACACAGCAGCCCTCCAGTCCCTTAAATAAAACAGGACCCGGGGAACAGCATCCCCATCTTCCTTTAGCCTCCTAGAGGTGAGCAGAAGACGCCACCCTGATGGAGGGCAAGGAAGAGCTTGACGTGAGGCCTGGGGTGCCGGGAGCCGGCTGACACCCCGGCTTCTACGCCCATCCAGCCCAGCTGCTGCTTTGCTCCCAGCTGCCAGCAAACCTGACTCAGCCTATGGGGTGACCTTGAGGCTCTGGAGCAACAATCTTGATAGGGACCTTGGTCTGGACTCTGCCTCTGTCTGGGGTGGGAGGAGAGGTCCTGGTGAGAGGAAGTCCCTGGGAGGCAACCTCGACATGGAGCCTGGGACCCAGCAACAGAGACCAAGGGGAGCCACTCTTCCAGTTGCACCTGGCTTTCAGCCTCTGTGCTGGGCCAGGGTTTTGGTGCTCTGGCCACCTGGATACCCTGCAACCCTTGGTGTGTGGGCAGAAATCTCTGGGACGAGGATTAGGTGATCTCAGTGGCCTGGCTGTCTGTGTGTCCCTCTCAAGAGCTGAAGACACACTGCTAGGCCACTCCTGCATCAGCCTCTAGGAAAACAGACCTAGTCCTCCTCCCAGTGAGCAGGCTGGCTGGAGCCTGCAGTCCCAGCTCTGAGGATGAGAAAAGGCCCAAAGAAAGCAGGAGGAAGCCACGCCAATTAGTATGCGCTACACAGCTTTTTTGCAAAATGAATATAAAACACTTGTGCTTTCTTTTTGTGTGAGAGAAAGACGGGAGGAAAGAGAGGGAGGGAGGGAGGTTACAAGAAAGCAATATTCTGCGGGAGCAGGAGTGCCTGCTGTTGCCATGGCGACAGGTGGGGGGTGGAGAAGGCCCATCAGCTGGCCCCTGGCTTCGGAGTGGAGTGAGCTGGCCATCGGTGGAGTGAAAGGGTCAGTGTGGATGGCACCTGGGTATGGACAGAATCTCACAAAGCAGCTCTCAGGAGGCCTCAGGGTGAGGGGGAGAGGGCTTCTTGCCTTCCATGGAGGTGACTTTACACCAGCGAAGGGCATATTTCAACATGGGAGGAGGGTCAGTGTCTGGGTGGGGCCATCACAGGCTGTGGCCCCACTGCATTCCAGCAGGGGGAAGCCTAGTCTCTCTGGGATGGTGGCTGCTCCCCCTCTTCTCTGACTGGTCCACCCAGGCACTCACTGTCCCAACACTTGGTCCCAGACCGGCCCTAAGAGACCTCAGCGCGGAAGGCTCCCTGCTCCCACACTCCCCAGGGTGCTGTGGACGCTTCTTTACAGCCCGGGAACAGCTGGGGACTGGACACCAGCTTTGCATGTCAAGTGTCTAGGCTGGGAGGTCTGTTCTCACCTCCTACCAAGATTCCTGAACATAAAGTCCCAGGGCGAGGCACTCAGCCTAAACTGAAGAAATACTTGCTGACCTGCAGCGTTGCACAGGAAATGGAAGACCGGTGGCTCTGAGCAGCTTCTGCGAAGGGGGATGGAAGGAGAGGCCACCTACTTCACTCTACCCACTTATCCTTAAGAGACTTTGTCAAAGGTTCACACAGGCCACTGGGCCGCTGATGAGGTCCTAGAAGTCAACTGACTCAGTCCTCTAGCTCCTGAAGAGGGAACCCTTCTTGTGTTGACAGGAAATCCCCAAGCTGGGCCCTCTCCAGGCCTGGGCAGGAAGAAGCTGCAAGAATGTTTCCAAGCAACACGGTTGGTACCGGCAGGGAGAGGTGAATTCAGGCTAAAGGCCTTGGAGGCTGAGGGCTGGCCAGTGCAGAACACTGCCAAGGGCTATCTGATGCCTCTGCCTGGAGCGGCCAGGTTGCAGGGCCTTGCCTGAGATCGGGGTCAGGTCCAGCTGCTCGTTCTTGTGAAGCGGAGCTGGTGTTAAGTGCACAGGCCCTGAGGGCAAGCATGCATGGAAAACCTCGGGGTCTTCTGCTTCCTTCCACGCAGGAGCCTGGCCCCTTCCTTCGTGAGGGGTGCAGCCTGGCTGGCCAGGCCTCTTTAGTCCCTGACCACGTATGGAATGGCTCCTGCTGCCTGGTTTAGGGGCATCAGCCAGAGAGCTCACCCAAGGAAGCCGGGCTGCTGTGCCCAGGAAGGGTCCCTTGAGGGAGCCAAGGGAAGGACAGCAAGGCTCCCACTGCTGAGAGCATGGAAGAAGGCACTGGCACCAGCTGACACCAGAGCCAGAGGCCTTCGCCCTGGACAGAGAGAGTAAGCACGAGCTGCAGAAGGCAGAGATCGGGCCCGGGCCCTGGCCTGGGAAGGGGGTGGCCTTCTGAGAAATGCCCAAGTCTGCACGGGCTCACAGCAGCCCTGCCTTCTGCAACAAGGAAGGAAAGTGTTGCCTAAAAGAAGAACACTTAGATCTGGTGGCGGGAAAGGAGCACTACTTAGGCCTAGATCTATTTTATTTCCCATTGAGAAAACCACCCTGATAGAAAATGGTTTTTCTTGGTAAAGCAAAAAACAAAAACACCTAAAAAAAAAATCATAAATCTTAGTGTTGCGTGACTTTGAACACAAGCCCTCGGGGATGAGAATGGTGTTCTCTGTTTAAACATTTTGCCACCTTTCCTTCAGTGCCCAGCCTTGTGCCACATATGCCAGCGGCTGCGCCTAACGCTGACTGTTAGGTTCCACTGATTAACAGTGACAGCACCGTGTGGGTCTGGCAGCTGAGGATACTTTAGCGGCCATTCCTCTTAGGAGAGAAAGGCCAGCCTTGGTAAGACACTGTGGAAACCAGATCCCTGACCTCTGCCTTCTCTCCCACCCGCTAAGGTCTCCCCTTCCTTCCAGCTGATTCCAGCCATTGCTCACTTGCATCACCCTGGGCCCTGACCCAGACGGTACGTTCTCAGGGTTGTAAATTCTCCCCATGAGCTGGGCAGGGACGGGGTGGTGCCTGCTACACTGAAGGCAGCATGAGTGGTGCCCACATACCCGCTATGGCTCCGTTACCAGGTGATGAGCCCAGGGGCCATGGTGGCCAGGAGAGGGCTCCTGCTTCCCTCCAGGGCCCTACTTCATTCTGGTTTACTTGCAAGCCAGGCCCAGGCCCTGAGCTAAGATGCAGACTCTACACCACAGGCCTAGCTTCCAATCTGCTGTGGAAGGGCCCAGTGCAGCAGGGCAGGCCCTAGATGTGGGGCATGCCCAAGGAGATGAGCTCCTCTTCCAGCCAACCTCTTATTTGTTCACTTTCTCAGATGTTTCTGAGCACCTACTGTGGGCTGGATGGACCATCCTCACAGAGCTCCCACCTAACGGGCCATCATGGAGAGGGATCAGGGATAGGAGAAGGTCTGAGTGACGGGGAGACATAAAGACACAGAGGGAACCTGGCATAGCCTTGATATGCAGGAGGAGGAGGAGGGGTGTGTGTGTGTGTGTGAGAGAGAGAGAGAGACAGACAGACAGAGATAAACTAGGCTTCATGGAGCACCTAAGAGATCTGGCCCAAGTTATTTAACTTCCCCCGTTTCCTCTTAGGGGAAATGGGAAAACCAATGGGACCTACCCATGAAGGTTGTCTGATTGTGAAGATGAACTAAGATCACTCACAGGGGCCAAGCACAGGGTCTGGAACAGAGCCAGCCAGTGTGAAATGCTAGGTCTCGTTAGCAGTGGGGCGACAGTCCCAGTCCTCTACACCTCTGGGCTCACCCGGGCTCACCTGGGCTCACTCAAGCTCCTGCCTGGTCTGCAGGCCTTGCAACTTGCCAACAAGGAGGTGTCTGGGAAATTTGGCCAATTCAGCCTTGGCCATCTCCAGAGGAGGAAAAACCAACATACGACTTGGATGAAATTTTGACTTCTCAGGACGCCAGGAATGCTAAGTGGTGTGAAAACCAGGAGCCCTGGTTGGCTGCCACACCTAGGGCTGCATAGAGGGCCCCAGAGCTGAGAGCTGGGTGCATATGGCCTGCAGTCTTCAAGCAAGATCTCATGCTGGTCCGTATCTGTGCTCCCAATGAGTGATGTGCACCAAACCCACCAGGGAGCATGTGAAAAATACCAGCCCCTGGGCACCCAGGCTCTGCTTGAGGGACAACTGAGGCAGGCCAGGAATGGGGTCCAAGCAGCTGGATTTTAGAAGCTCCAGGGAATTCTGGTGACAGTCCTGGTTTCGATGGCTCTGCTGTGTGGCTTGAGCTGGGGCCGGATAGTGTGCTCAGCCTTGCAGGCAACTTGCCCTACAGCTTGGCTCTAGGAAGAGTAAGCGAGAGGGCCCATCCCTGCCTCAGGGAAAGGTCAGCTACACTGGCTCCCCTTGGCGGGGTTCCTCCTACCGCCAGAGGCACAGCCTCTGGGAGACAGCCTACCTTTCTCCCACGCTTCTCAGCCCAACCTCTGCCTTCACTAGGAGCCAGGCAGTACCCTCCTGGCCCCCAATCCACTTACAGCAGTTACTGCGCCCAGTTCTGGGTCCTCACTGGTCCATCTGCCCAGGGCAAGGAACGTGGAGAGGTGAATACTCAAACCCTCCTGGCACAGAACCGTGTCTTCCCTGGACGGAGGTGACTGGCTGTAGTTACTGTGGGTCTCCCTGTGCTCTGGGGTGGCTGTTGTGGACACTGAAACCACAAGGTGGGAAAATCTGGAAGAATGAAGGGTGGACAGAGGCCTTCTTGGTGGATATAGTTCTGGGACTGCTATCTTGCTGTTCCCCTCGCTTCCCCTAGCAACGATTTGCTGCCAAGCCTCATTTGAGAAGACCACAGTCCTCCCTGAATCCCCAGTGGTGGCTGCTGGAACCTCTGCTGGGGGGCTGTCCCTGAGGAAGAAGGCCCAGGACCGTGACTGGAGTCTAGATGCTTTGCTGGCTGATGGTGGCTCTTCTCCCTGGCTCATGGCTCCCTCTCGCTTGCTCTCAGAAGCCACCAAAAGAAGGTGCAGGGACAGCCACGGGGAGAGGTGATAGAGGGCAGTGTTCCCTGCCCTCGGCAAGGCCCCAGGAGGGTGCCTCAGGAAGAGGGTCGCCGGGCCATCAGTGACCGCCCGGCAGCTCTTCCCCTGCAGGCTGGGCTCTTGGCAAGAGGAGTCAAGTTCTTTGGGCACCGACTTGGTACTCCTCTGTTCTCTGGGCTGAGGTTGTACCTTAGTGCGTGATCTGAGTTTAAAGATATCCGCAGAATTGAGGTGGGGGGTGGAGGGGTGTTTTTGTTTTGGAGAGTGGACGGAATGAAAATTGCAGGGAAGTGAACATTAAGGCACAAATAGGAGGAAAAACAAGTCCTGTTCTTACGGAAGAATGTCCGCTTCTAAGCAGGCATCATTAGTATTCCATGGAGCGGAGTCAGGACCACACAGATTCAGGGCTGGAAGGGACTTCAGACCATCCAGTACAACCCCAGCACTCTGGGAAGAAAACTGAAGTGAGGTGGTTTTGTGTGACCTGCCTGGTCCTGTGGAGAGGTGGGCAGCGAGGGGACAGACGCCGGTCCTCCTGACCCACACCTAGGCGGCTTCCACACCGCCCCGCAGCAGGCCTGGCCACTGGCCTCAGCCCTTGTGGGAGAAGACCAGCCAGGTGGAAGATGGAGAGGGCTTCTGGACTGAGCCCTGGAGGGGAGCTGTGGGCCACCATGTCAGCGAGCAGCCAGGGACAGCTATGGGGCCTGGGAAGGGGCAGGGGAATGAGGTCAAAGCCAAACACGCACAGGGAGAAGTACATCTAGAACTTAAGGTCAGCCAAGGACAAAACCCCACTGGGTCAGCGGAGGGCCTGGATAAGGCAGCCTCCACCCTGGGCTGGGTCCCTGCTCTGCAGTGAGGGGACTCCTTGTGTGGGATGCTCTGGAATCAGATTTGACTGCCAAATTCTGGCTGCTAGCAGTGTGACCTTGGGCAAGGGATCCTCTTCACACCTGGGGGTAACAGATCACTCCTGGACCGCCTTGTGGATTCACTAAGACACAGATGCAACGCGCTCAGAACAGGGCGCAAAGCCCGTAGACTTCAGCTTGTACCCTCTCTTCCTCACATCTCCTCCCACTGATGTGAGGGGTTGACACACAACTCACCGTGGTTCCTGAAGAGAGCTGCAGTGGGGGTGCTGGAGGGGCCGTCATTGGCTCTCTAGGCTGCCCCTCAAATGAAGGGAACTCTACTTCAGTGGAAGCCCCATTTTGGGGTGGACGCTGAGGGATGGCAGTAGCAGGCCCTCCCTCTGGTGGATGGAGAGAGCAGCCCCAGCCACCTTGGAATCTAGGGCACTGTGCCTGTCCCTCCATTCCTCACAGCATGACTCTGGGGTTTGGGGCTTCCCCTAGGTGGGACCCCAGGCCAAAGCCCGTTGTCAAGAATTAAATCCTTTTAAAGCAGGCAGATGAGCCCTGGGACCCAGCTGGCTGACCCACCAGACCATGGTGACAAGGACTGCTTGGGAAGGATAAGATAAGGGAGCACTTTTGTGGACCGGGTGGCATGAGGCTGGGGAACAGAAGAGGCATGATAGGGTGACACACAGGGCTGCTCCTGTCTCGAGGCAGGAAGCGAGGCAGCCTCCCCTCAGCATTGCTCTGCTCTGGGCGGGGGCTGCAGGCAGGCGTGGCAGAGGGGTGGCACTGCCAGCCCAAGCTGGGCTGCTCCTCTGGGCACCTAGGCAAGCCCCAAGATTTGCTTCTCTTTCTGGCGCGTCGGCCTGGCCCCAGTGAGCACTCTCCTTTCAGATATGAGAACCTCCTCAGTTTTTCTGATCCATTTCTCCTAGGACGAGCACCATGAAAACAAACGAAATCTCTCTTTCCTCCCATACCAAAGCAACTCACACCTTAAAATACAGTCTAGGGCACAGCAGGGACTGCTTCCCAGCACCTACCCCGCTGGTGAGGGGCTGAGAGGCCTGCGACCAAGGAGGGCTACATAGGGCATCTGCCACCAAAGAGAAAAGCCCCTCAAGGAGCCCTAATCCTCTTCCCTCAGAACTCAGCAGAGGCTGGGACGGCCCTTGGGGTTCTATCCCATGGGTCAGGCACTTCTGGTACCTGTCCTCAACCCAGGTACCACTGGGTCGGGGAGGTACCGGGCCACCTTGGACTGAGTACATTGCTGTACCCATGGTGTATGTACCTTAAGCAATGTACAGATGCTTTTCAGATGCCCTTAAATCACTCCCTTTCCTCCTGAGTCATGGCTGTGCCACAGTGGATGTGACGGTTGGTCCACGTTCCCCATGCAGTGAGTGAGTTCCCGAACTAAAAACACTACCACTGCCATGAAAAATGTCCTCAGAATCCTATTTGCCAAATTTTCCAGAAAGGTGGTTCGCATTTCTTTTCTCTGCATCTACACCAGTCACATGAGCCACAAACTCCCATCAGCAACGTTTCTGTTACTTTGAAGCTAAGGGAGGGGGAAGAGGGGGAGTTCCTCCTGGGTTGAGACCCTCTTCTCCAAAGTGTTAAGGACACCCCGGCTCCGAGATGCTGGGAAG
The DNA here is from genome assembly GCA_036589455.1 of Ateles fusciceps. Lineage (NCBI taxonomy): Eukaryota > Metazoa > Chordata > Mammalia > Primates > Atelidae > Ateles > Ateles fusciceps. The sequence goes on from JAZHEH010003205.1 coordinate 16,335,835, forward strand.
ACTCTGGGGACACTGTCTCTGTAGGCCCAGCTGCAAAGAAAACAGTTCATGCTGGTGACTGGGCCCAGCAGGGCATGCCTTCTGGATCTCAAAGGTTTTGCTTTTGAGTGAGAGCTATGGCTGTGGAGGCCCTGATGCAGGTCCTCTGCTGACGATGCCACTCCTCCTCTCCCTGGACCCAGCGAGGCCAGCTGGAGCCCTTCCGCCTGCAAGTCAGGGAAGTGGCGCTATGAAGTCGCTGACAATGGGGCTCTGATGAGTGAGGCTTGTGCTGAATGCAGCCTCGCTCCTGCTCTGGGCAGCCCCAGCCCAGGACTGCTGGGGAGGCTGGAGAAGGAAGGACAGGAGGGGAGAAAAATGCACAGGAGGCCAGTCCTGCGACCCACTGTGTCCTCGTCTGCCTTTCTATGACCTCAAAATGCAACTCAAGTCCCTTAAACACCTCTGAGGTCCTCCGGTCTCTAGAGATGGGCAAGAAAACAGAGAGCAGCTTCTGTCCCGGCTTTTGCTGCTGAAGCAGAGCCAGAGAGGACTCGGAGCAGAGGCGGAGCCTGTCGCCCTGATCTCAGTGTGCATCTCCAGGCCCTTCACAGAAATGGCCTCCCGCATCAGAGGAGCTACTGCTTATCGTGGGTTTATGTGTGCTGGGTCCTGAGCTGAGCATCTGACATTCATGATCTCATTTCATCCTTATAACAAACTTGGGAGTAGGCTTCCATTATTATTTTCTGTTTACAAATAAGGAACCTAAAGCTTAGAGAGGCTAGGTTACCAACCATTAAGTGCCAGAGCCCAGGGTGGACTCCTAGACTTCCTGAACCCAAAGCCTGTGCTCTTAACCACAGGCCTCAGTGTCACCTGAAGACCTGTCAGTGTCAGGGAAGGAAGAATCAGGAGGGAAGTAATTCAAAATCACAACAAAATTACAAAACACTGAGAGTATTCATCAGGAGTGAATAAAACCTAAAAAAAAGACTCTAAAGCATTACTGAAGGACATCAGGATGGCTCAGAGGACTAGGAAGAGCCTGGCTCCTGGGTGGGGGGAGTTCACCACAGTGACAGGCCAAGATTCCCGAACAAATTTTTAATGACAGGCCATTACAAGGGGCTGAGAGCTGGGTAGGGGCTTTATACTTTCTCTTTAAACACGCCTATGAGGCAGGTGTAGACATCATTAGTCCCCTTTCACAGGCCCAGGGAGGTAAAACTCCTTGCCCAGGGTCCTGGAGAAGAAGGTTTAGAGCTAGGATTCAAGGCGGGGTCATGGCCACCTATCCGGGACGTCCACGTTCACTCAGAGGGGGAACAGATATCCTCCAGGTTTTTTCTGAGACTGTGATCACCCTGAGACTTCTAAATGAGGGTTGGGAGGCGGTTTGCCTAGGAGTTGGGGACCACCTGAGGTCTCACCATTGGGACCATGGAGAGGACTCCCATCCCATGGATATTCACAGGTGGGGCTATGGCCATCTTACAGGCAGAACTCACTCAGGCGGCATGGTGGCTGCCTGGCTGCCAGGCAGCCGACCACTGGCATCTTCTGGGCAGGGGGAAGCAGCAGCCCCCACCTCCCAAACAGGCACCCAGCAGGATGCTGTGAGCATGCACCCTGCATTCTGCACTGTGGAAATCAGGGTCATGTTTTCACTTAAAAAACAACTGGATCTGTAGCTATGGGAGGATTTCTACACCAGTGCCAGGAATATTAATTTGACACCTGCAAATTCTTTTTGACAAAAGGGATTTTCAGATAATGTCTGCAAGGAGCAGGCGGTGCTGAGGAAACAGCCACTTATCTTGAATAATGGGAAGGCAGAGACAACTGAGGATGCCCGAGGGCGGGGACTAACGGGGTGTCACTCGGTGGAACTGGGGAACAATGGCAGACGAGACACCCCAGCGAGGCCACGCGCCTGTGGGACTGTGAGAGATGGCAGCGCTAAGTCTCTGAGGCTCTGCTGCGCCCATGCCAGCTCTTCCATCACCAACACCTGAGCGCACTGTCCCGACAGCAGTGGCTCTCAGCGAGAGGGAGGAGCATGTGGGTTTATCACAACCGTCCCGGGAGAGCAAGACATTTGCAACACAGATGACAAAGCGAATGTCCCAAATATACAAAGAGCTGCTACAGATCAATAAGAAAAGCAGACAAAGGATATGGGGCTGAAGGGGGAGCTTTTCCAAAGTACACATACTGGCTGGGCATGGTGGCTCATGCCTGAAATCCCAGCACTTTGGGAGGCCAAGGCGGGCAGATCACTTGAGGTCAGGAGTTCGAGACCAGCCTGGCCAACATGGTGAAATCCCATCTTACTAAAAAAACAAAAAGTTAGCCGAGTATGGTGGTGCATGTCTGTAAACCTAGCTTCTTGTCTGTAATCCTGGCTGAGGCAGGAGGATTGCTTGAACCCAGGAGGCGGAGGCTGCAGTGAGCAGACATCGCACCACTGCACTCCAGCCTGGGCGACAGTGAGATTCCATCTCAAAAAACCCCCCAAAGAACAAAAAACATATACCCCTCTCCACACTTAAGAACTGGAACAAGAGAAAAAGACTACAAAACCTTCCCCTGGTGAAAACACAAGGAAATGAGGAGGAAGATGAAACCACACAAGCTCCCTGTCTCGCTGCTGACACGGGGGCTGGGGGCATGCTGGCTGAGACTCGAGCCCGGTGAGGAAGCGACTAAGTGGCCGGGCTTTGGTGTCAAAGAGATCTGGCTCTGGGTTTGGACTCCACCACCTCCTGGCTGTGTGCAGGTCATGGGACCCCCTCAGGACTTAGTTTTCTGAACTGCAAAATGGAAGTAAGAGGACGCCCCCCACAGAGCCATTGTGAGGGTTCTGCAGGCACAGGTGAAGGGTCTAGCGTGGTTCCTCCCACGGTAATGACTCCCTACAATTAAGACTCTTCCACCACAACCAGTGCTGCAGGGCTGCCTAGCTGGATGTGAGAGCCTTCGCAGGGGGCACTCAGGTTCACTTCCATAAGTGAGGACTTTGGTGGGAGGGGACCCGCCTGTCTATGTTCCTGCGTGACCAAATGGGCTTTCATAGTCTTGAATCCCAGAGAGCTCCAATTCAAGATCAGGGCTGTGTATGGACATATTTGAAAAATCCTGAGAGCACTTTCTAGATATCCTAGAAAGGAAATTTCAGGAGAAGATGGGCTTTGTCTTGCTCATGGCTGTGTTCCCATTGCCAAACACACAGCACACCCTCAGGCTCAGCAAAGACAAAGCAGGGGACACTGAGGAATGTGATTCTGGAAAGGAACCAGGATGTGGCAGAATCAGGACTCACCACTGATGATTAAGGTCCCCAAATCCCTCCTCTAGAGAAGAGGAAGCAGGGGCTCTTCACTGCCGTTATGGTTCCCCCAACTGTCCTCAGCTGTCCCCCAGAGCAGCTTCCGTGCTCTCCCCCAGTGCAGGCCCACAAGACGTGCCCCAAAGCCCTGACAACATTTGGCACTTCAGCAAATCGAGTTTCCACAGCCGAAGCCTGAACAGCGCTGTTTAATGGACTGCATCTCCGCCCGCTCCCTTTAAATGCACACGCACACAAAACCAATTTCCAGCACAGAAAGCTGGATGGGATTAAACAACTCAATTTAAAGGACTGAAAACTCAGCTGCTTCCAGCGAAGTCCTAGGGAAGGAACCAATCAGCAAAGTTCTGCTCTTCCTTTTTGTATTGAAATGAGGGCTGTGACTGTGCAGTGAGTCACTCTGACTCCAGGCAGAACGGGGCCACGTCCACCTGGGCCTCGAACTGCAGGGGGTGGTGCAGGAAGAGAGGGCGAGGGCGTGTGTGTGTGTGTGTGTGTGTGTGTGTGTGTGTGTGTGCATATGGGGGCGGGGGGTAGGCAGGAGAGGCCAAGGGCACACTCACAGACCATCTGTTTTGGATTTTTCTGGTAATGCAGAAAACCTCAGAGGACCTAGAGGCTGATACCTGCCTGTCCATTTCTCTCTTCAGCCCAGGATCAGGAAAGTAAATTCAGGCTGCAGGACAGCTGCCCAGCACCCCCACAAGTCTGGCACCAGCCCAGGGAAGATTGAGGAGCCTCACTCCATGGGGAATGGTGAGCCACAGCACGCTCCCTTCCCCCAACCCAGCCTCATCCACTCTCTGCAGTGTAGGCAGGTCTGTTGATTCACAAGCCTGCTGCCTCATGGAGATACCAGCTCTGCCCGCAGCTCACAGTGCCTTGGAGCTCGGAAGAGGAAAGTGGTTTGAGGCTCGGCTTAGACCGTCAGCATCTGACACGCAGCCTGAAGGGCGGGTATGGATGGAGGAATGGGATGCTGCCGTGCAATGAGCATGCCCGGCTGCAAATCCTGCCGCTTGGCTGGGAGGCAGGGGAGTCCCGTAAAGGAACACCATGCAATGGGCATGGCTGAGAATGGTGTGCAGAAAGGTGTGTGTGACTGGGGAGACTCTCGCCCAGAGGACAGGTGGACCCAGGTGCCTCCTCCACCTCCCAGGCCAGCTTCTGCACTCTGGCTCTCACGGAGGGCTCCCTCATGCTGCCTGGGATCTGGGTCAGCCTCTCCCTCTGCACCAGCAGCTCTTGGTGGCCCCCAAAAGGCAAAGCTTAAGAGTCCAGTTTCAAACTAGAGATCACAATGGAGTCCAGCTGAAATCAGTAACACAACCGGCGCTAACTGAGCGTGCTGCAGGGGCCCCGCACAGTGCTTAGCATTTTACATGGATCATTTTGCTCGTACATCCCCTGTGGTTACTGCCCCCATTGATCAGAGGAAAACTGATGCTGAGATGCAGAGATACTAAATGTCTTGCCTTTGGGCAGCCTGACCCCAAGACCAAGCTCCCCGCCTGCCCTCTGCCACCTTCCTCACTGACATCCTGCCCCAGGTGCTCCAGAAGGGTCTCCAGTGAGTTGTTTTTTTTTTTGAGACAGGGTCTCACTTTGTCACCCAAGCTGGAGTGCAACGGTACAATCTCGGCTCACTGCAACCTCTGCCTCCCGGGTTCAAGCAATTCTCCCGCCTCAACCTCCTGAGCAGCTGGGAGTACAGGCACACACCACTATCCCTGGCTAGTTTTTGTATTTTTAGTAGAGACGAGGTTTCACCATGCTGACTAGGCTGGTCTTGAACTCCTGGCCTCAGGTGATCCACGCACCTTGGCCTCCCAGAGTGCTGGGATTACAGGCGTGAGCCACTGAGCCCGGCCCCAAAGTGAGTCTTAAACACAGCTTTACCTCTAGGAAGGATGCACCGTACCAAAACAGGCATATCTCAGCTCTAAGAGCCCATCAGTCACTAACAAGGGGAGGCAGGGCAGCCGACGTTCCATAATGACGGGTGGTGGTGGCTACCTACCTCGTCTGACTCGTCCGATAATGTCTGCAGTAGGATGGGGAAGAGGCTGTCCGTGTGCCGGAACATCTGGAGAGGAAGAAGGAGATGTGCCTGTGAGTGCGCCTCTTGCCCCGGAACTGCGCTCGGCGCAGTGTCCCGTGGGTCTGCATGGACCACTTCCCTCCCCGACCCACCGAGGACTCCTCGCAGCACCTGTCACTTCTCTGCTGGCCAGGGTTTCTCTCGAAGTGCTATGACAAAAATCCTACCAACCACGGGCAGGCCCCAGAAAACCAAGGTGGACCCAGAAGAGGCTCCCTGGCTTGGAGGGGCCCGGGGCTCACCTTCCGAGGAGTTTTGATGTAGAGGTGGTAGAGCCACTTGAGAACCGCAATCCTGGTCATCATCCCAATGGCCGTGTCACTGAGGTGGCAGTTTAGGACCTGCACGATCCCGTCGAGGTGAAGGGTCACTGGAGCTCTTTCAGTGCTGTGGGTAAGACCGGGAGGGGAGAGCAGAGGTGAAGCCCACCACAGCCCTCTCCCGCGGAGTCACGGCACCACCTGGGCCTGCACATCCTGTACCACACACTGCTAACCACGGTCCTGGGAAGGGTGGTCGGGGGCCAGGGATGACCCGATCCCGCACGTCCTTGCTGGTCTCCCACCAGCCCTGCCCAGCCCAGCCCAGAGGCTTGAAGGGGCTTCTCTCCCTCCCTTTCCAAAGGCGTCTGGAGCTTGATGCGGGGGCTGGAACCACGATAACCATGTTTGGGGGACAAGGATGGATCTCCTGGGTTCCCACTCACTTCCCTTTCTTTCTCCGGCGCCAGCCTGGCTTGTACAGGAGGAGAAACTCTCTCCAAGTCACTGAGCTGACCTGACCAGGCTCAGGCCATGACGTTCAGACCCTTTCTTGATAAAACAAAATCACCAGATCCAGACAGTATGAGGGAAGGTCCCAATGACAACTGTCGACCTCTGCCGGGCCCTTCACCGGCCACCTGACAGATGTTTCTCCAGTGAGGTCAGGGATTGAGGCTAGTCACTGTGCCTCGTCACTGCACCCTGCTCCAGGGCACTCAGCACATCTGGCCTAGGAGAGACGCCTTGAGAGTTGCCTGTGAGGCCAAAATGCGCTCCTTTGAGTTGGGGAAGTGGAAACAGAGCCTCTACCTATGAGAAACTGATATTGTTCAGGATGTATTTTTGTTCTGGTGGGCACAGGAAGCCCCCCTGGATTCTGTGGACTGAAGCCTTGCTCGTCCCCAAAGTCCTGCTATGCAGCCTGTCAGATGGCGGGTGCTGCTGGGAGGCTAAGAGTTTGTTTTCCATCCAAAGCACTGCTCCCTGGCACAGGCTGGATTTTCAAGGGTGGGGACAGCATGGGTAGAAAATGTCAGGATGTCGGGGGAGGCGCTCGCTTCCTACCAACGCATTACACTGTAGTTCTCAAACGGAGCCTACAGGTGCAGGTCAGGGGCTGTGTTTCCCGAGGACCTCGGCCAGGCAGATGAGTCCCCTGCCGGTACAAAACAGTCTTCTGTGGCATTTCTAGGCTGCTCAATTATTCATTTGCATCATGTGCTTTCCCCACTCGCCTGCAGCCTCTCTGAAGCTCATTTGATGTGAATCCCTAAAGGGCACGATTCTGCGCTCTGTAATTGCTGAGAGGAATTGCTATTTAATATGGTTTGATGATCCCCATGGTGCATGTTCCACGGGTGAGAGTGGGCACATCTATCCTCTGGTGGCCAGGAGCTCTGGGCATGTGATACAGCCACAGAGCCCAGAACTGAGCCTCTGGGTGGGTAGCCACTGTGATCTCCCTAGTGGCCACATGGCTGGAAGTTCCTAGTGTCTTCTGAGGACACCAAAACACTTAAATCTCTGCTAGCCTGAGACAGACAGGGACAGTATTGCACAGGCAGAGAAGTCTAGGACAGTTTTAAACACCGGCTCCGCCAATCTCTTAATCAGTTTCTCTCAAGTGCACTGTCCAGCAGAAATACAAGAGCCACAGATGTAATTTTATATCTTTCACTTTTAAATTAAAAAGGAGAAAGAAACAAGTGAAATAAATTTTAATGCTATGTTTTAACTGACCCAATGTATCCCAAATATTAGCATCTCAATGTGTAATCAATATAACGGTCAATATAAATATTCCCAACCAAATACTTTATATTCTATTCTGTGCCCTAAGCCTTTGGGACCTGCTGGGCATTTCATGGTTATGGTGCACCTCGGTCCAGAGCAGCCACCAGGTGCTCAGTAGCCACGTGGCTGCTGCAGAGGTCACATGACAGTCCACGCCAGGGCTTTCTGAGTGTTTTCTTGTCGTCTCTGGCAGTTTCCCAGCTGCTCCCTCGGCCGACAGCCAGCATTTACTGTTTTATCTCCCCCGTCCCTCTTTTGCCCACCCTGGCTTGCCTCCTGCAGAGCTCCTTCCCTTGCGTTCTGTTCCATATGTTTCTTGGGCCGGCAGAATCCCCTGGCTAGAGAAGCTCGTGTCCTGGCGGTGGAAGAGATGCCTCCCTACAGCCCAGGGCCTCATGCAAAGCAGGTGCACAGAAGCCACCCCCACCCCCCAACCTGGTCTTTCCTGACCCTGTTAGCCCCGAATTCTGTAGTGAGCCCCTTTCTAGCAGGAGCCACAGGGACATGTCGGCTGCCAGGGTCTAGGGTGTCACAAAGACCCCATGCCTGGCCAATCACTGCAACAAGCTTGGCTGAAACAGCCCCCAGGGAGGAAGGCTTTGTTTTTCCTTGTTTCCCTGGGAGACTCGGGACTGCCCTGGAGCTGCTGGTGCCATGACCAGGTCCCCTACTCCACCGGCATGGGGAAGGCCTAGTGGTGTGTCTGAGCCTCCGGGGGAATAACAGCTCTGATAATAATGACAGCCATGATGGTTCTGAAAAGTGAACGCTCTGCTGGGCGCTTTCCTCCACAGCCTCATGTCACTCCTTAAGCCCTATGACCAAAGGCGCCACTTCCATTTCAGAGAAGAGGGAACTGAAGCACACAGATATGAAGTAACCCGTCCAAGGTTACACAGCCGGGGGTGGTGGGGCTGGTAGTCCGGATCTGATCAGTCTGACTCCAGAATAATCTCACTCGCAACACAGCTCAGCCTCCTGAAGAGGACAGCAGGCTCAGCGAGGGGCCCTGGTGGCATCACCTCCACTGTCTCCTGGGAGGGGGCAGCAGAACGGCAGCTCCTGTGTGGACCGGCCCCTCCAAGCCCAGGGTATACCTGGCAGCTGCAGGTGTCAGTGGGAAGGAGGTTAGCACACACTTTTCAGTGCCTTTTTTTTTGTCAGAAGGGGAGACAGTGGCTCACATCTGAAATCCCAGCACTTTGGGAGGCTGAGGCAGGAGGATGACTTGAGGCCATAAGTTCGAGACCCAGCCTGGGCAACACAGCAAGATCCTGCCTCTATTAAAATTTTTAAAAATTAGCTGGATGTGGTGGCACATTCCTAGGGTCCCAGCCACTTGGGAGGCTGAGGTGGGAGGATCACCTCAGCCCAGACAGTTGAGGCTATGGTAAGCTATGATTATGTCACTGTACTCCAGTCTGGGTGACAGAGCAAGATCTTGTCTCCAAAAATAAAAAAAAAAAAAGAAAAGAAGCGGAGACAGAGGACAGAATCCAAAAGGGCCAAGACACCAGGCTGCACAGCCCCTCTGTAAGCCGAGCTCCGCAGTGCACAGTGGCCCTGAGATGCTGCTGGCCAGCCCATGGGGCCTCTCCTGCAAGGGGTGCTGTGTCACGGCCAAACAATGGCAGCATTTCAGGGAGCTGGTATGTGAACTGGCAGTATGTGAACCGGCAGCATTTTTCGTGTTAACATTCTCTGACTAGCAAACACCTGAACACAGCGAACCTGAAGATACAGGCATCTTCAGGCTGCTGCTGAGGCGGTCCTGCCGTACCCAACCCAGAACCTCATCACTGAAAGGGAACTCACGGGGCAGGTAACGCAATCCTTCAAGGCACAGATAAGCAAGCCCCAGGTCCAGGGGCAGTATGAGACTTGTCCAAGGCCATGAGGCCATATACCAAGCACTGATTCCCTGGGCTGGAGACACTCCCCCTTGGCCCCTCCTCCCTTGCCTGGCTGGAGATGGAGGTCACGGGAAGCAGGTGGACCCCAGAGCGCCAGGGAAACTGATCTTAGTGCCTGGGAAAGGGAGGGTCAAGATCCCGGCTGCTGTCAGCTCCCAGCTGCTCTGCTGGGCAGGGTTGGCTGCCACCGCCAAGCTCTGCGCATGCTCGGCAGGGGAACTGGGGCTGTGGGACCCTGCACCCTTCCTAGAGGGGCACACTGCATGATACGCTCAGCTTGCCAGCTGCCGCACTGCAGCCTGAGATGTAGCACCCTCCTGTCCTGGCTTGCCAGCTACCGGGCCGGAGCCTGAGATGTAGCACGCTCCTGTCCTGGCTTACCTTACTCATCAAGAACAGAGGGAGCTTACTCACAGTTTAAAATACATTTCAGCATCAGTTCCAAAAAGTCTAGACGAGTCACTCCTGGGGGCTTCTGAGTTATTTCAAGGTGTCTACAAATTCCATTTTCACGGAGCATTTCTCATAAAGCATCTTATAATGAATGTCTTACACATACACGTACTACAGTTTCCAAATGCGTGGCACTGCTATGGCTATTAAAATACGGACTTACTAAACAATGCTTCTGATACTACCAATAAATAATAATAAGTTCCAGTTGTTCTCTCTGGGAGACAGCACTTCATTTCTGTCTAACTTTTCTACGGTCTTCAGGTTACATCTCTAATCAAACTAGAAGAGAGGTAAATCTAAAAACAGAGTTGCTTCCGAAAGTGAAGTTGCTTTTTAAAATATAGATAAATTTTTTCAAGCAGCAGATGCTAAAAGCTGGGAAATATTGATTTCTAGAACTTTCTGCCTGCTTATGTACAGGGCAGCCAGCTACCCCAGGAGAACTGGTGTCACTGAAAACATCATGAACCCTGGCAACTGCCTGGGCGGCAGAGTGGGGACTGTTCATACAACACCAGTTTGAGAACTCCTGCATCACATGAGTTAGGGAGGCCAACTGCAAAACTTCTGAAACTCTCCAGCTGCAGCTAATATAGTTAAATGCATGGGCTCTGGAGTCGGGCAGGTCCAGCTTGAATTCCTATTTGGCTACTAATTAGTTGAGTGACTCTGGGCAAGAAGTTAACCTCTCTGGGTCTGTTTCCTCTTTTGTAAGATGGGAATAATAAGGTTCTTGTAATAACAACTGTACCTAAAATGTGTAAAGTGCTTTCTGTGGACCAGGCACCATGCTATATTCCTTACATGCTTAAAAAACTTTAAAATTATTATTATTGAGACAGGGTCTTGCTCTGTCACCCAGGCTAGAGTAGGGCCTTGCTCTGTCACCCAGGCTGGAATGCCGTGGTGCAATCATGGCTCACTGCAGCCTTGAGCTCCAGGGCTCAACTGATCCTCCCACCTCAGCCTCCTGAGTAGCTGGAACTACAGGAATGTGCCACCATACCCAGCTCATTTTTGCATATTTTGTAGAAAGGGGATTTTGCTATGCTGCCCTGAGCTAGTCTCTGACTCCTGGGTCGAGCAACCAGCCTGCCTTGGCCTCCCAAAGTGCTGGGATTACAGGCGTGAGCCACCGCTCCTGGCTGTTCTTTACACACTTTAACTCATTGAAGCCCCATATCCCTTTGAGGTCAGTACTATCATTACACTAAGTTGAAAGATGAGGAAACTGAGGCAGGGGGAAATCAAACTACTTGCCCAAGGCTACAGCCAGGTGTGCTGGAGTTAGGGCGTGGATCCAGGCAGCTGGCTCCACCACTCAGAACAGTCATGAGAGAAAGCACACCCAGGGGAGACATTTCTCTCCTAACCCTTTCCTCAACTGCAAGCATGCTTCTTCCATCCTGGTTCCTTCACTCTCCACTCCTCCCTGCGGGGTCCAATTTTCAACCGCCCATGTATTTCCCCTGCTCTGGAGGGTGGAGGAACCTAGACCTAAGCCACCTCGTCACCCCGCTTTTCCAGGTGGCTTTCTTCTGTGGCGAAGCCTGGGGCCACTAGGAGCTTCTCCAGCATCGCAGGAAGAGGGGGAGATGAGGGAGGGGGAAGAGGGAGGCTTCCGCTCTTGGGTTTAGCCAGTTAATTCTCCCTGTGTTTCGGTCCAAGTGAGAAATCTTTTATAAAAAGATCTGGGATGAAAGGATTGCTTCCATGGTGATCCCTGAACCCCTGAAAGTGCATTCAGAATTTCATGTGGATGTACATTTTGTGTGTGCGTGTGTGACAGAGTCTGGCTCTGTCACCCAAGCTAGAGTGCAGTGGCATGATCTTGGTTCACTGAAACCTCTGCCTCCCAGGTTCAAGCAATTCTCCTGCTTCAGCTGCCCAAGTAGATGGGATTACAGGTAAGTGCCACCACACCCGGCTAATTTTTTTTTTTCTCTTTTGCTATGTTGGCCAGGCTGATTTCAAACTCCTGACCTCAGGTAATCCACCTCCTTGGCCTCCCAAAGTGTGGGATTACAGGTGTGAGGCACTGCACCCAGCCGTGGATGTGCATGTTTTTGGAGGAGGGTCCATAGGTTTCATCAGGCTCTCCAAAGGTCAATGGCCACTCAGAGGCACACGACTGTTGGCACCATGGCAGTTTTCTGCCAGGCGGGAATGCCTTTCTGCCGTGGGAGGAGTCTCCATTCCGGCCGCCACCATGGGCAGACCTGAACTAAGTAAACTGGTGACCTCACGTGGTGCCCTGGGCAAGCAGTGCACCTGAAGAATCACAGGGTGGGGCTGGCTATCTGGTGACCCCGCACGATCCCACTGCGACCAGGCTCAGTCTCACTGTGTCAATATCACTTGTTGGAAAAAGTGGTGGGCTGGGGCCTGAGCATCTTGGCTCTGGTTTTACAACTCTGAAGGCGCCCACCTCTTGAGCACAGCTGGTGATGCAGACAACGCAGCTGCCACGCAGGGACCTCTGTCACCGGGAGTCAGGAAGCACTAGATCATCTGTTCCCGTTTTTTAGGTAGGATGGCCTGGATTTTAGGTAGGATTTGGCATCAGCTCCTGGGTGACAGGTATGAAGCAAAACCCTGGTTCCAGTCTAGCGCTTCCTGGTCTTAGCACAAGAACTGAGGGGTCCTGTCGGCCCGTTCCAGCCACCACAGCGCAGTCTCTTCAGCGAGACAGCACACAGCTGTGCCCCCTCCACATCCCACGGGTTAAGCCCGACCCCTGCCTTCTCCTAGACCTCCCCTGACTTACCCCTCAATCCCTACAGCCCAGATTACAGAGACAAGCCTACAACAGGCTTTTGGCTGCCAGAGGGAGGATCCTGCGGTTCCCACTTGTGACACTGTCTCCACAGTCTCCAATGCAAAAGTCTCCAGACACCTGTGTGTCTGCAGGACACACCAGTCCCCCGCATGTCTGCCCGACTACTCCCTGGGTTCCAGGACCCAGTACCTGAGTCTGCCTCCCCGCTTCTCCTGGGATGCTCACAGTTACCTGCAACAGAGCTCTTGACTGCCCCAACCACACCTGCTCTTCCTTCTAGCCCCAGTGTGCAAATGACACCAGGGTCTGGCTCACACCAAACTTCCAGACGGCAGTCTTTCCTCGCCTCTCTCCTGCCTACCCCACCCCACCCATCAGCTAGTTCCGTCAGTTCTACCTTCAACACGGAGCTCAAACCCACCCAACTTTCTCCACATGCTGCCCCCTCCCCAGCCTGAGCCCCCATCCTCTCTGATGGGGACAACGGTGGTGGCTTCCTGGCGGGTCTGTGTCCACCTGAGCCCCTCCGAGATCTACTGTCCACAGAGCAGCCCCCGTTCTTCCCTCCCTTCTCATCCCTGCCATGAAAGTAACACTACTAACCCCACAGGACTCAGACAAAGCTAAAGGATCCAACACAAAGGTTAAGCACCGCGCTGGGCCCTGGATGCCTCGCTGCGTTCCCTGGCGTTAGCTGTTATTCGCAGCCACTCTTCTCAGCGCCTGGGCTCAGGCACCATGGCCCTCCTTTTCCAGTAACTTCACCCCTCACAGCAATCACTCCCCTTTCCAGCAACTTCCTGTCTACTTCTCTGCCTTGCCACTAGAGTAACTAAAGGTCAGGGGCACATTCGGGGCGGACTCTCATCTTGGAGCCTGCAGCCGTGAGCGTAGGCAGGTGCACTGCAATGCGTGACAACTAAGTGAAAATGAGAACGGGCAACGTTCACTGATCTGCTCCACCAACGTGGGGGCGTCTAGGGGCACGTTTTATACTCAGCTGTACCTGCAGGCTTGGAAAACATGCTTGGGGTGCTGAGGGATGAGAAGAAGTTCACAAACGACATCAACGGGGGAGGGGTCCTAGTGGTCTGGGGAGGAGAGCCTCTTGGGGCAGAGTCTACATTTTCTCTTCATGAGTGATTGGCTCTCCCAGGGCCCAGGTTCACTGTTCAGCTCAGAGGGAAGAAACCCCTGTATGAGACCCGCCATCCACTCTAGCCCCAGAGGTGCCAATGCCACCCAAAGAAAAAGTGACATGGGGCAAGTCCAGGGGACTCAGGCCAGGGCAGAACCCTGACAGCGCTCTCCCCTGGGAGTCCCATCATCTTGCAAGGGGTCTGGAGGGAGCCGCAAAGAGAATTATTTTGTTGCTTGGCCTGCACTGCCCCCATGTGGAAGACTGCGCCATTACAGCTGACCTAGGAGCACAGTATGACAACAGCTCCTGGGGCCTGTGATTTAGTCTTAATCTCAGAGATGATTAATGACTGCCCACGCTCCAGGCTGTCCTTGAACAGACTTCCCCTTGTCAGTCTTGCTGGCCCCACATCATCCTGGACAAACAGAAGGTGCTGAGTCAAGGCACCTGTAAGTGTCTCACTGCAGTCACCATGTATTGGCTGTACTTTTATTATCACAACTTGCATTTACTGACCTTCAATAGCTTAATTTTTTAAAAAAATATTTAAAAATAAGCAAGAACAATCCATTTTCTTCTATTCCTTTTTCTTTAGACATGGTCTTACTCTGTCATCCAGGCTGGAGTGCAGTGGCATGATTTCAGCTCACTTCAACCTCAGCCCACCTCAGGCTCAAGTGATCCTTCCACCTCAGCCCCTCTAAGTAGCTGGGACCATAGGCACGTGCCACCACGCCCAGCTAATCTTTTGTATTTTTAGGAGAAACAGGGTCTCACCATGTGGCCCAGGCTGGTCTTGAACTCCTGAACTCAAGCGATCTGTCTGCCTCAACCTCCTGAAATGCTGGGATTAGAGGCATGAGCCTCCACGCCTGGCCCCCAGTGGCTTCTAATCCACCCTATCTATCCATCAGCCTGGGTGGGGTGGGCTTGCTCCGTGTCCTTCAGATTCCCTCATCAAGTAAGTCCTTTGTGTATGATGGTGTCCCAAAAGAAGCGGCTGCGAGCAGTGTTTGCCTTGGGTCATCGCTGTAGTATCCTGCCTCCAGGCAAGATCAGTTTCCACAAACCCTCTGGCTGAAACAAACCACTTACCTGGCTGCAGTGAAGACACTGATGCCGCAACTGAAGCTGGAGTCACAGGAAACATCTGGACCTCCTGGGAGAGGAAGAGGAACAAGCGGTCATGAAAAGCTATCATGACCCCTGTGACAAGCACACACACAACTCTCCAGTGCCCCAAACCTTGATTCAGGCTCTTCAAAAGGATCATGACTCTGGAGCCCTGAGGATCCAATGCCCAGTCATTCTCCAAAGCTCTTGGGATAGACCCCACGCTTGTAAGTTTGAAGGCACAGTGATCTCACCAGGAGGGGGACACCAGTGCTGAACACATCCAGCAAACATCAGAGGGGATCACTGGCCTGAGGGGAATGGATGTTTAAAATGAAAGATACCCAGCATCCTCAGCCATCAGGAAAATGCAAATCAAAACTACAAGATATTACTGGACACCCATCAGGATGGCTAAAATAAAAGACAGATAATTGCAAGTGTTGGTGAGGATGCGGAGAAACTGGAACTCTCATACATCGCGGGTGGGAATGTAAAATGATGCAAGCTGCTTTGGAGAACAGTCTGGCCATTCCTCAAAAGGCTAAACATAGAGTCAACACATGACTCAGCAGTTCTATTCCTAGGTATATACCAAAGAGAAATGAAAACTTATGGCCACACGAAACCTGGTACATCAGTTGTGTTCACATCAGCATTATCTACAACAGCCAAAAAGTAGAAGCAACCCAAATGTCTATCAGCGAATGAATGGATAAATGAGGTGTGGTATAGCCACACAATGGACTATGATTTGGCAATAAAAAGGAATGAAGTGCTGACACATGCTACAACATGAACGAACTTTAAAAGCATTGTGTTAGGTGAAAGAAACCAATCACAAAAGACTACATATTCTATGTTTCCCTTTCTTAAAAGTGTTTAGAACAGGCAAACCTATGGAGAGAGAAAGTAGACTGGAGGAGATGGGGGAGTAGGGTATAATGGCTAAGGGATTCTTTCGAGGGCACTGAAAATATTCTAAAATTGCTTGTGGTGATGGTTCCACAACCCTGTGAATCTACAGAAGTCACTGAATCGTACACGTGATGCTGGTTGGACTGCGTGGTATATGAATTCTATATCAATAAAGGGCTTAAAAAATGACTTTGGGGAAAGGACTGTGACTGCATTGTGCCCGAGACTTCCTCCAAGTGGCCAACTCAATACATGTCATCAGTATTTAACTTACTGTCACACAACCCAGGGTAGAAAAGCATCTTTCTGGCATCAACTATTTATTTTTTCCCCGTTAAGCAATAACCTTTCAATTCCAACCTTTTTCTTTTGGCATCTAATTAAATTTCCTAAAGAGCCGAGATGTTCCAGATCTAGAGGGCTGCCAGGAGGATCCCACTCGCCTTCAGCCCCTGTCTGGGCACTGGTCATAGCTCTCACTGCACTGAGGAGGGAGGAAGGGGTGGGAAGTGCCTGGGGTGGGAAGTACTCCGGGAAAAAATTCCATACTCCTATTTTTTTTAGTTGTGAAATAATTTTAGATGCATAGAAATGATGCAAAAAGAGTAGAGAATTCTGTGTATATCCTTCAGGCAGCAGTCCCTAACGCTAATATTGTACATACCCATAGTTCAATTACCTTTTTTTTTTTTCTTTGAAACAGAGTCTCGGCTCTGTTGCCCAGGCTGGAGTACAGTGGCACAACCTTGGTTCACTGCAATCTCTGCCTCCTGGGCTCAAGAGATTGAGCCCACCTCAGCCTCCAGGGTAGCTGGGACTATAGGCACGTACCATCATGTCTGGATAATTTTTTTTTTTTTTTTTTGTATTTTCAGTAGAGATGGGGTTTTGCCATGTTTTCCAGGCTGGTTTCAAACTCCTGGGTTCACGTGATCCGACTATCTCAGCCTCCCCAAGTGCTGGGATTCCAAGCATGAGCCACACACCCGGCCCCATAGTTCAGTGATTAAACTCACAAGTTTAACATCGATTCAATACCATTAACTAAACAGTTACCCTAATTTGAACATCACAAGATTTTCCATTTTTGGCCTTTTGTTCCAGGATCTCACACGGCATTTAGCTAAACTGGCTTTTTTGTCTCCTCCAATCTGTGACTGCCCCTCAATCTGTGTGTCTTTCAAGAACTTGACATTTTTAAAGCCCTGGTCAGTTACTCTGCAGAACTGTCTCCCCGTCTGGGTTGGTCTCATGCTTTTTCACGAGCAGGGAGTTACACATCTTTGGAGTAACGTCACGGAAGTGCTGCGCCTCAGTGCACCCTATTGGCGGCGCATGTTGTCTGCTGACCTCGTTATTAGTGACGTTAACCTCATGGCCTGATAAAGACAGTGTCTGCTGGGTTTCTCTACTGTAAGGCTACTGTTTTTCTGTTTGTAATTAATAAACATCTTGGGGAGGACACTTGAGATTAGACAAATACTCTGTTTTCCCTCAAACATGTCCCCAGTGATGGACTGCAGCACTCAGGGCTGCAAACATTACTGTGGAATTTGCCTTATGGTGATTCCCTCCCTCCCTCCTTTCTTTACTTCCTTCCTTTTTTTTTCTGACACAGTTTGACTCTGTTGTCCAGGATGGAGTAAAATGGTGTGATCTCGGCTCACTGCAACCTCCGTCTCCCAGGTTCAAATGACTGTCATGCCTAAGACTCCCAACTAGTTGAGATTACAGTCAAGTGCCACCACGACTATTTTTTCTTTTTTGGACAGAATGTCACTCTGTCGCCAGGCCAGAGTGTAGTGGCAAGATCTCAGCTAGCTGCAACCTCCGCCTCCCGGGTTCAAGCGATTATCCGATTCTCCTGCCTCAGCCTCTTGAGTAGCTGGGATTACAGGTGCACACCACCACACCTAGCTAATTTTTGTATTTTTAGTAGAGATGGGGTTTCACTATGTTGGCCAGGATGGTCTTCATCTGCTGACCTTGTGATCTACCCGCTTCGGCCTCCCAAAGTGCTGGGATTACAGGTGTGAGCCACTGCACCCAGCCAATTTTGTTGTATTAGTAAAGATGGGGTTTCCCCATGTTAGCCAGGTTGGTGTTGAACTCCTGACCTCAAGTGATCCACCCACCTCGGCCTCTAAAAGTGCTGGGATTACAGGCGTGAGCCACCATGCCCAGAGCTGTCCCTTCTTCACCATTAGTTAATTCAATTATTTATGTCATAATGGACTCCTGGATATTGATATTATTCCATGGGTTATAAATCAAAACGATCATTATTTTTATCATTATTCAAACGATACCAGGCTTGGCCTCTTAAAAGTGTTAAATTATACAAGTAAAATATATCCTCATTCTAAAAATTTTCAAACACCAAGCACAACCTCTTTCTTTCCCGAATCTTCAGTCTTACTTTTCTCTACCTGTAGTCACCACTCCCCTGGGTAGGCAAGTATCCCGTGCTGGCGTGCGCTGTCCTACTTCTTATTTTGTAAATGTAAATGGGATCACAGTGTATCTTCTGCAATTTATGTCTTTTACTCTGTCCTGTGGCTTAGAGCAGTGCTATTCTAGGTGCAGGCCATACACCTTTTCTCCTAGTAAAGGGTGCCTTTATTTCCATGTCTGTACTGCCGCCTGTCCCTGTAGACCCAGAGCACAGTTCGCAGGGGACAGGGGCAGCTGTAGCAGGGGGCTGGGCCTGCTGAGATGCTTGTCCTCCCAGTGCCAAGGCCCAGGGAGCCTGGTGTCTGACTGCTGGACCAGGGCCCGGGGGAAAGGTGAGGAGGGAGAAGCTGGGCAGGATAGACTGGAACAGCAGCCAGGACTCCATGCCCCTGGAGGGCATCTTTTAGAAATACCCACATTTATAGATGAAATCATGTGGCATCAGAAATTGGCTTCAAATTAATTGAGATTGTCTCCTGATTTTCACTCTTACATCTCTCCTGTGCTTTCATGCAGGGTGGGACTGCTGAGGGGGAAGGATTGGGCACCTTTTTTTTTTTGAGATGGAGTCTCACTCTGTCACTCAGGCTGGAGTGCAGTGGTGCAATCTGGCTGCAACCTCCGCCTGCCAGTTTCCAGCAATTGGGACTACAGGCATGTGCCACCATGCCCAGCTAATTTTTTGTATTTTTAGTAGAGACAGGGTTTCACCATGTTGGCCAGGCTAGTCTCGAACTCCTGACCTCATGATCTGCCCGCCTGGGCCTCCCAACGTGCTGGGATTACAGGCATGAGTCACAGTGCTCACTGTGAGTCACTTATAAACGAGTACTAAAACAACACTGAAGCACCCATTAGTGTTTGTCATGTACTAAGTGATTTACATGCAAAAATCTTTTCCGA